>CM060941.1:1035676068-1040676068 GCA_030765085.1 Allium cepa | reverse complement strand
CCATATACATTATGGTATTATTAATATTTAGAATATACGTATATATAATTACAAATAAGTTTAGGTGGTGTAACACAATGTAAATCATTTAAATAAAAATATATTTATAGAACACTTATTTAGAATTAAACTTCTAACAATATCTCAAAGTTTTATTATTTTGTTTACTTTATATATAATGTTTTTACCTAAATTTATTGTATAATTATATAGGTTAGATTTGGAAAAGGATGAATACCACCTTTAATAGATGGTTCAAAACCGGTGTTGATTTATGTAGCAACGAACTAATTATTTCCGGCAAAAAAAAATGAAATTTAGAAAAATGAAACATCATGCCAAACAAAAAAATTCAAATGAAAGTCAATTATTATACTAAACATGAGAATAATATGAAGTTTTTAAATTATAGTAAATTTTACTACTAATAGGAGATTTTGTGATACCAAATATAACAAACCACCTTCCTTACCCCGAAAGACGGGTCACTAAGGGTATAAGAAAAAGGAAGATAAGAAAAAACTTCTCAATCACAGCATCTCACAATAGAATGAAACAACATATATTAATCAATATAAGATTTAATATATACACTACCATACTAGTACATCAGTGTCATAATAGTATAAGTTCCATAATGGGACTGTTATAGCTACTCGTCCTCGCATCACTATACAAAATACATACATATATACACAGTGGAATAAGATAATAGCTAGCTAACGTTGAAGCCACCTACTCCAGCTCCTCCAAAATGCAATCATGAGAAACATGGATCATTTGGCTACGCATAAAATTTTAAGTACCCAAGAGTTTTAGGGAAAGAAATAAAACATTGGGTCATAAATGGGTTTGGTGCGAATAAACTAAAAACAAATGAATTATTACTTTTAAAATAGTTTTAAAATCAATGGTATCTCGTAAGACCATGTCACACATAAACACGGACGAGTTTATACCTTACGATAATCAAAACAATTTTGATAGAAAATCCAGTGATATTATCATAATGTCTAGGGTTTTCAAGTAAAATAGAACATAACTAAAAGGTTTGCATCGCACATTTCAACATATTTGTGTACTAATAAAAATGTAAGGCACTTATTAGAGAATAGATTCCATACAATGACTAGGATAGTGGGGTACTTCCTATCATGGTGCATTTCTAGATAAAATAACACCGAGGACCTTGACTGGATCCCCAGCCAACACAAGACTAGCCTACCCCTTGCTTGATAGCACCGAATAAGATCACCTTTTGGTTGGGATCAGCAATCGTACCAAAGCATACATGAATTGATAATAGTGACTCTAAATAGGGATAACCTTACCCTAATGAGAGCAACCCACTTAGTCTTGTTGCGTCTCCCCTATTAGTCATTCCTAGCTGATGATGCTTGATGCTACGTTTACCTTTATTATAACATTGCCACTTGGAATGCTAACATTGCTTTCGTGATGTTGACAAAATGTCAGCATTCATCCATATAAGTCATTCAAGAGATGAATGAATCGAAGATGCTTTATAATCTTCATCTTAGACCTTGCCTTTATTATTTCCAATTCAAACATTTATTAGTTCGAATTAGTTTTCAGATTAAATTCCAATCCCTGTCTCCCTGGACTAACTCTCGATAATTTTAAAGGGTCAAGTTGGTGTAAAGATTTTACATATGGACATATGCTTGGATCATCATAACCCGCTTATCGAAAATGAAACCCTTTGTATTCATCATGTTCTCGACATGCGGTATTTGTGATAAATATAAGCCGACTTACATTCAATAAACATGTCACCATTTTATTACAACTACTTTAATTCATTTGGCTACTTAATAACATGGACAAGAGGTCCTTGGTTTTGAAACAATTCATTGAGAGAAGAAAATTAATTTAAGATGAAGAACCACTAGAGTTTAAAATAATTTTACAAAAATAAAAATAAATCATCATTAAATCACAAATTAAAGCTTAATTTATTATACTTAAATTAAAATTTAAAACCTTCATTATCTTAGTTAAGTCTTAATTAATTACTAATAATTGCCCTTTATTAATCAAAAATTAATTAATTAATTAAGATCTACTTGAATAATAATTAAATCCTAATTAGTTAAAAATAAATAAATTATTAAACTTTATTTAATAACCATTTATTATAGATTAAACCTTAATTAATAATCAATTAATTAAATAAATAACTCTTAATTAAATAATGATTAATTAAATAATTAAATACTAATCAAATAATTAACTTGATTAAACAAAACTAATTAAAATAATTACCCATAGCTTAATTAGTCATTCATTAAAACTTCTTAATTAACCACAAATGATTAACTTAATTAATTAATTCTTACACCCAAATCACTTAACTAATTTATTAATAATTATTTTTAATAAATAAATAAATAAATTATTTAACTCATAATTAAAAGTTAATTAATTTTTATAATACCTAATTATGTTTGAAATGGTTTTCAAAACAATTTTAGAAGAAAACTTAAAACTTGAAAATAGTTTGTTTTCAAAATTCATCCATAGCGACGATTGCTATAAAGGTAATAAATTAGAATTACTTTTCAAAGTTACCATCTAAAAACGTTATCCTTGTTATCTTTACTTCCTTTAAAACATAAAAAGAAAGGATTTGAAATCTTGAATCAAAGTTAGAAACTAAAATGAAAACATATTATAAATCAAAACTAGTAAACCATTTGATTTTTGAAAATGGATCTCAAGCCCTTTTTAACATCTCAAACTTTTAAATCTAAACCATCTATCTGTAATTCATGCATATATGCATAAAAAATCATTTCCATAACACATCCAAGATCATAACTTCCTAACCAAACATATTACTTTAACCAACAATTCATGTCAAATGCTAAACCATAAGCTGGCATATAAATACACATTCAAACACTTCCATAATCCAACTAAACAATAGAATATACATATAACCATATAACAACATACAAATACACACACACACACACACACACACACACACACTATATATATATATATAAAGGTACATTCTTTCCAAAATTTAGAGATTTACTCACCCAAAATCCAACGAAACCCTTTTTCTTTTTCTTAAATTTTTTTGCAAAAGCTTAAGACTTCAGATCCTATGGAAAAAGGCTTGAACTATGCACGGAAATATTAGAGATATGCTTAGCTTTAGCACTATATGGTTCGGCCTTAACCATATAAGTGTATGACCTTGACTTTTTGGTGGATGTGGCTTGAACTTAGAAGAGAAAGTGAAGTGGTGGTGAAAGATGTGTTTTTAGCAAACTTGGAAGTGATTTTAAAATGAAACTCCAAATTTTTTGAATTTTTAGAATATAATGAGAAGCCATGAAAGCATCCTTATGAGGTTTAGGAAATTATAAAGTGAAAAAGAGAATGAGAAAATGTGATTTTTTTAGGAAATTTGCTTTTATAAAATGTTAACAAGTGAAATTATGAAAATGCCCTTTGTACTATACCCTCCTCTCTTCTTTTGCCACGTCACCCCTCCTTTCTCCCATGCAATTTCCACCCCTTAGCCACCATCCTTTCTTGTCAATGAAAACATAATTATGATCATTTTGTAATTAATGTTGGAAGAAGAATCTTAATATTATATGTATTTTTAATTTTTGAAACAAAATCTTATCATACATACATACATGCACACACACACACACACACACACACACATATGGATCCTTAAGTGTATATACATGTAAATAAATATTCAAATATGACTAAAATGATTTATAAATATGTGCATGTGTGTTAAAAACCGTTACGATATTTTCGATAACTTTTAGCCAATGAAAAATCAAAAATTTGGAAAACGACTTTCGGTCACATTTTTTATCTTTCTTCAAACTACTTATTTTTGTAAACAATATTTGAAATTGATTTCACTATCATTTGTTATTATTTAAAAGGAATTTATTTTAGTTATAAAATCCTTTAATTATCTTTTAGAATTATATTTAAACATCCATATTTAAAGTGATCAAATTCTGGGTTGTTACACTCTTTCCCCTTTAAAAGAATTTCATCTCCGAAATTAGCACATAAGAAAACAACTCAAATATTTGAAAAGCTATATATTCATATCATAAGGCACATATAAAAGACATACACTAAACACCCATAGCAAACAATGCTTAAACTGTATATACAACAACTAGCTATCCTAACATTAACTCAGGGTAGGCCTCCTTCATATGGTCTACAGTCCCCCACGTGCAATCTCTAGGATCTCACTCCATTGAATTTTAACTAACTGCACTACTTTTTTGCGCAATCACTTCATCCTGATCTACAATATAGATTGGATGTCTAACCACTATCAAATCTGGTTCCACTTCCAGATCCTCATGCTCATACGGCTCTACAATCAAGATGGGATCATGCACAAACTTACTTAAATGCGACACATGGAATATATTATGAGCACCTGCCAATCTCACCGATAACTCAACCTTATAAGCAAGAGACCCAATCCTTTCTAGAACGCAGAAAGGTTCAATATACCTTGGACCTAACTTTCCAGCTTTTCTAAATCTAATAACTCCTCTTATTGGTGAAATCTTAACAAGCATAGGTATCCAACATCAAATTCCAAATCCCTTCGCCTCCTATTAACATAACTCTTCTGGAAAACTTGGGCTACCTTCACCCTTTTCTTAATCATTGCAAGTTTTTTGGTTGCTTCTCGAATCACATCTGACCCAAGCACTAGACGATCTCCAGACTCTGCCCAATAGGCTGGTGATTTGCACGACCTTCCGTAGAGAACTTCATAAGGTACTATACCGATGCTTTCTTGTAAGCTGCTATTATAGGAGAATTCCACTAGATGGAGATAATCTTCCTAAGACCCTCCAAAGTCCAAGATGCAGACCCTTAACATATCTTCCATGATGCAGTTAACCCTCTCAGTTTGTCCATTGGTTTGAGGGTGATAGACTGTGCTCAGATTCAACTTTGTTCTCAATGCAACTTGTAAGGCTTCCCAGAACTGACTTGTAAAGATAGGAACTCGATCGTTTACTATACCTATTGGTACTCCATGTAGTTGAAATATCTCCCTCATATAAATCACTGCTAATGAGGCTGCAGTTCTACTTGGCTCAATCAGAATAAAATGAGTACTCTTAGTTAACCGGTCCATAATAACCCATACTCCTTCATTTCCTCTTCGGTTCTAGGTAAACCATGACCCCCTTTGATTTGCTGACAGCTCGCACACCTGCTTACATAGATAGAGATATTCTTCTTCATTCCTGGCCGTCAGTTTATATCCTTGTACATCTTATGAACTCGAGATGTGTACTTAACTTAGATTTATGACACTCTAACATAACTTCTTGTCTCAGTCCATCCATATTTGGAACGCACAATCGTCTATTCATCCTTAAAGTGACTCGACCATCTATCTCAACATCTGAACATCGACCCTTCTTGAATCCTTGAATTAATTCTTTTATAATTTTATCCTTCCCCTGATTGCTCACAATCCTTTTCTGAGGAGTCGGATTGACCTCTAAAAAGCCAAGACTACATTCCTGCTTAAAGTGTCCACCGCCACATTTTCCTTCCCTAGCGTATAGAGAATATCCAAGTCGTAGGATGTCATAAACTCTAACCACCTCTGTTGTCTCAGGTTCAGATCCATCTGAATAAAAAGATACGTTACATATTTATGATCCATGAAGAGCTCGAATTTTTGACCTAATTGAATAAAGAAATTTACTCCTAGAATCACTAAAGATTAGAAAGAGACTAAAGAAGGGATAGAAGGATCCTTACCTAGCAAATAGTTCCTCTATATTTTCAATGCAAAGACAACAACCAGCAAATCCAGGTCATGCATAGCATAGTTCTTCTCATGAGGCTTCAACTATCTTCTCGCATATAAAATAGCACTACCATGTTGCATCAAAACAACACCTAGTCCCACTTCATATGCATCTGTGTAAACTATGAATCCGCTATTACTTCCTGGAATAGCCCAAACTGGTACACTGGTGAATCTCTTCTTCAATTCTAGAAATGTTTCTTCAAACTTTGGAGTCGATACAAACTTATCCCCTTTCTTAGTTAGCTTTGTTAAATGGGAGGAAATCTTAGAATAATCTTAAATAAAACTCCAATTGTATCCCGCCAAAACTAAGAAATTGCAAATCTTGGTAGGTGTCCACGGTTGTTTCCATTCTTGAACAGTCGCCGCTATTAATGGGTCCACTGAAATGCCATCTTCTGATACAATGTGCGTAAAACCTTACATCTGATTGCTAAAAATGGCACTTTGAAAACTTCACCTTCAGGACATGTCTCCTCAACATTTCCAACACCACTTCCAATTGATGTTTATGCTCCTCCTCAGATTCATAGTAAATAAGAATGTCATCGATGAAAACTAACGCAAACTTGTTAAGAACATTGCTGAAAACATGATTCATGAGATCTACGAAATATGCAGGTGCATTGGTTAGCCCGAAAGGCATAACCAACCACTCAATGAAATAGTCAGGGCCTCTAAACGTAGTTATGGGTATACTATCTTTAGTAACCCTCAACTGATAAAATCCTTTAGCTAGATCCATCTAAGAAAATACAGTAGCTATATGATGTTGGTTACAAAGATCATCGTTGCGGGGTGAGAGATACTTGTTCCTAATGGTTAGCTTATTCAACTCGATATAGTTGCAAACACCACAGCAGATCCCTAACTCGAACGACTAGGTCCAATCTATCTTCTCCTTAATAAATTCTAGGTTTGACTTAGAAAATCCTCTATCTTCCTCAGAGCCATCCTTCGCCTAGGTTGAACCACAAGCCTTGCACCAGGGACTGAATCAATGTGGACCCTATCCCTTGGTGCGAGGGTAAACTTTTAACCTCCTCGAATACATCGAAAAAATTCTTAACAACTTCAATATGTCTAATTTTTATTGGGATGCTTCTAGGCCATACAAGAAACTACACATATGGATACTGGGTTCCTTACATGATACCATAGCAATTCTTCCCAAATTTGTTACTAATGATACAATTCTTTCATTACAATCTAAAATAGTTCCATATCTCGATAACCAATCCATACCAAGAATAATATCAAATCCTTTAAATTCTATGACATATGGATCACAAGAAAAGTGATGAGAAAGGAAGGAAATTGGCACATTCTTACAAACCATATTCAAATGGGTTACCCCGCCTATGGGGTTAGACACACACATAGGGTATTCTACAATACTCAGGATAAGATGAAATTTATCTACTGATTCTAAAGAGATAAAACTACGAGAGGCATCTGTATCAAATAATTCTCAAACAAAAATACCAACAACCAATAAGGTACCTTCAAGGACACCTTTTCCCTTCACATATGTTGAAGTTGATGGTTCTTTCTTAATAGCATATACCTTAGGCTTCTGCACCTTCTTCATGAGTTGGTAGTTCTTTACCATACGACCGGGCTGATGACAATTAAAACAGAGAATGTTTTGGACTACTAAAGAGATTGGTCCACTTTGCTGCTTTGAAATTTTACGATTCACACAATACCTGGCAATATGTCTTTTCTGCTTGCAAATATAACAACCACTATTCTTAAGCTTGCCTCCTTGACCTTCTCCCTGCTTCCCTTTTCCTTGATTCTTTCGATTCGGATTAAACTTCCTCTTGTTAGAACCATTCCCACTGGTACTTCCACTATGTGCTACTGGAGTTGGCTTCTTCTTTTCCAAGGCCTCGTACCTTAGTACTATATCAGGTAAATCAACAGAAGAACCTTTGATATGAGCAGCCATCATTTTGTGGAAAATTTCCCTCATTCGCATAACGAACATCTCATTTTTATACAATGGGGTATCGACCAATTCTAGTCCAAAATAAGATACCTCGTTGAACTTCATTTCATATTCTGCTACAAACAGATCTCCGCTTCAAGTCCTTGAAGTTCCTATACATCCTAGTACTTCCAGCTGCAGTTAGGAACCGATCCTCAAATTCTTCTCTAAATCGAGTCCATGAAAACACTTCCTCTGGAACATTTGCATTAAGGGAGTCTCACCAAGCTACTTCCCCTATTACAGTTGCCATGTTGCTAAGAACCTTTTCTATTCATCTTATAAGCCAATACCTTTAAAAATCTATTTGCAAGATCGCAACCAAGCTCGTACTTCCATGATAGACTCAGTTCCTTTAAATAGTTTCCCCCCATATTGGTGTAATCCTTGCATAAAGTTGCAAAATTCACTCTTGGCTACTCTGTTGTTGCCTCTTCAACAATCCGAACTCCTCCAAGATTTGGGGTTCGTCCATTTGTAGTGGTAGTGCTACCAGCTCCCTACCTCGTCTGCCTCTATTACACATGTGTTACTACCTGGACATAGTAAGATAACTCTTAGAATACCGACGAGATAATCTTAAAGGAATGACACCAATCAAAACTATCAAAGCTGATCTAACTATCCTGCATATATATATATATATATATATATATATATATATAGGTATATATAGGTATACAAATAAAAATTTACAAATAGACTCTCTCGGAGTTGACCCTAACCCAAAGCCAAGGTGTTCGTTTAACCTGGCTCTGATACCAAATAAAAGAAACCACCTTCCTTACTCCGAAAAGATGAGTCATTAAGGGTAGAAGAAAAATTAAGATAAGAAGCAACTTCTCAATCATAGAATCGCACAACATCATGAAACAACCTATATTAATCAACATAATATTTTACATAGATACTTCCATACTAGTACATCAGAGTCATACTAGTATAAATTCCATAATGGGACGGTTATAACTACCCGTCCTTGCATCACTATACAAAATATGTACATATATACGCAGTAGAATAGGATAGTAGCTAGCTAATGTTGAATCAAACCTGCTCCATCTCCTCCAAAATGCAATCGTGAGAAATCTGGATCACTTGGCTACTCATAAAAATTTGAGTACCCAAGATTTTAGGGAAAGAAATAAAACTCTGGGTCAAACATGGGTCGGGTGTGAATAAACTAAAAACAACCGAATTATTACTTTTAAAATCAAGGGTATCTCATTAGACTACGCCGCACATACACAATGATGGGTTTTTGCCTTACGATAACCAAAGCATTTTTTTATAGAAAATCCAATGATATTATCATAACGTCTAAGATTTTCAAGTAAAATAGAACATAGCTGAAATGCTTGCATCTCACATATGAACATATTTATGTACAAATAAAAATATACCCCATTTATTGGAGAATGGATTCCATATAATGACTGGGCTACTGGGGTACCATCCATCATGGTGCATCTTTAGATAAAATTACATCGAGGACCTCTCTTGGATCCCCTACCAACACAAGACCGGCATACCCCCTTGCTGGATAGTACGAAATAAAATCACCCTTCGGTTGAGATTAGCAATAGTACCAAAGCATACATAAATTGATAATAGGGACTCTAGACAGGGATAACTTTACCCTAATGGGAGCGAACCGCTTAGCCTTGCTACATCTCCCATATTTTAGTCATAACTGGTTAATGAAGCATGAAGCTACGTTTACCTTTATTATAGCATTGCCAATTGGAATGCTAACATTGTCTTCTAGATGTTGACACAATGACAACATTCATCCATAAAAGTTGTTCAGCATATGAACGAACCGAAGGCACTTCATAATCTTCATCTTGGACCTTGCCTTTACTATTTCCAATTCGAGCGTTTACGCTAGTTCGAAGTGGTTTTTGGATTAATATGCGATCCTGGTCTCTCCAAACCAATGCTCGGTATTTTAAAGGGTCAAGTTGTTTATAGTGTGCTATCCCACTATTAAGGTGTAAAGATTTACATATGGACATATGTTCCATATGCTTAGATTATCATGACCCACTTAATAAAAATTAACCCACTTGTATTCATCACGTTCCCGAAGTGCGGTATTTGTGATAAATACAAGTTGACTTAAATTCAATAAAACGTGTCACCGATTTATTACAACTACTTTAATTCATTTGGCTACTTAATAGCATGGACAAGAGATCCTTTGTTTTGAAATAATTCATTGAGAGAAGAATGTTAATTTAAATAAAGAACTGCTGGAGTTTAAAATAATTCAAAATAAAAATAAATCATCATTAAATCACAAATTAAATCTTAATTTATCCTTAATTAATTATACTTAAATCAGAATTTAAAACCTTTATTATCTTAGTTAAGTCTTAGTTAATTACTAATAATTACCGTTTATTAATCAAAAATTAATTAGATAATTAAGATCTAGCTGAATAATAATAAACCTTAATTAGTTAAAACAAATAATTAGACTCTATATGATAATCATTTATTAAAAATTAAACCCTAATTAATAAGTGATTACGTAAATAAATAACTCTTAATTAAATAGTAATTAATTAAATAATTGAACAGTAATCAAATAATTAATTTAAAAATAGAAAACTTGATTAAAAATTAATTAAGCTAATTCCCCTTAACTGAATTAATTATTAATTAAAACTTCTTAACTAACTATAAATGATTAACTTAATTGATTAATTCTTAAGCCCTAATCACTTAATTTAATTACTTAATTAGTTAATAATTATTTTTAGTAAATAAATCGATTAGTTAACTCATAAATTAAAAGTTAATTAAGTTTAATAATACCTAATTAATTTTGAAATGGTTTTCAAAACAGTTATAAAAGAAAACTTAAAAACTTGAAAATAGTATATTTTCGAACTACATCCATGGCGACCATCGCTACGGAGGTAACCATCTAGAATTACTTTTCTAAGGTACCATCTAAAACTTCATCCTTTTTAACTTTACTTCCTTTAAAACATAAAAAGATTTGAAATTTTGAACCAAAGTTAGAAACTAAAATGGATATATTTTATAAATCAAAACTAGTAAACCATTTGATTTTTGGAAATGGATCTCAAGCCCTTTTTAACTTCTCAAGTTTCTAACACTAAACCATCTATCCATAATCCATGCATGTATGCATAAACCCATCATTTCCATAACACATCCAAGATCACAACTTCCTAACCAAACATATTACTGTAACCATCAATTCATGTCAAATGCAAAACCATAAGCTAGCATATACATACACGTCCAAACACTTCCATAATCCAACCAAACAACACTACATACATATAGCCATATAACAACATATATATATATATATATATATATATATATATAAAGGTATATTCTTTCCATAATTTTGAGATCTACTCAATCAAAATCCCATGAAATCCTTTTTCTTTTTTTAAAAACTTCTGCAAAGGCTTAAGACTTTGGACCCTATGGAAAAAGGCTTGAACTTTGGAAAACTTAGAGATGTGCTTAGCTTTAGCACTATATGGTTCGGTCTTAACCATATAAGGGTAGACCTTTTTTAGGTGGAAGTGGCTTGAACTTAGAAGAGAAAGTGAAGTAGTGGAGGAAGAAGTGTTTTTAGCAAACTTGGAAGTGATTTTAGAATGGAACTCTAAGATTTTTGAATTTTTAAAATATAATGAGAAGCCATAAAAGCATGCTTAAGAGCTTTAGGAAATTGTAATGTGAAAAGGAGAATGAGAAAATGTGAAAAAATACAGAAATGTGCTTTTATAAAATGCTAACATTTACGAAAATGCCCTTTGTACTATACTCCCTATCTTCTTTTGTCACCTTACCCCTCCTTTCTCCCTTGCAATTTCCGACCCCCCTGCCACCATCCTATCTTGTCAATGACAACATAATTATGGTCATTTTGTACTTAATGTTGAAAGAAGAGTCTTAATATCATATATATTTTTAATTTTTAAAACAAAATCTTATCATACATATATAAATGCATCCTTAAGTGTATATACATGTACACAACTATTAAAACATGACTAAAATGATTTATAAATGTGTGTATGTGTGTTAAAAAGTGTAACGTCATTTTCGACAACATTTAGCCGATGAAAAATCGAAAATTTGAAAAATGACTTCAGGTTACATTTTCAATCTTTCTTCGAACTAATTATTTTTGTAAATAATATTTGAAAGTGATTTCACTCTCATTTGTTATTATTTAAAAGGAGTTTATTTTAACTATAAAATCCATTAATTAATTATTAGAAATATATCTAAATATCCATACTTAAAGTGATCAAATTCTAGGTCGTTACACAACTAACACACTGAAATGCTTTATATAACTTTCCTTATACTTTAATAAATACATAACACCCTGAACCTAGCTAGAACACTCTATAAGTAGTAGACTCATTCCATACTCTATCATCTATAAGAGCAGGATGACCCTGGCTTCACAGCACTAGGAATTAAACGTTAAATAAAACATACTCAAGTTACTATCAAACTGAAATACATGATAAAAACAAAAATGCTGGTTACATATAATTGTACAAAACTAAAAACCACAATAAAGAAAACATAATTAAAATGAAATACTCATACATTGATTACCAATTTTAGCAGTACTAGTTAAAAAAACACCCTGTCTTCCCTTTAAAGCAGCCAAATTTAAAAAAAAATAATGGCCGACAATGCTAGAATTCGAATAAAAAGCACTGAAACCAAGACACGTCTGTTCAAACTGATTTTTTTAATGGATCAACTTCCATAGTTACATAACTACCAAGATTATATTTCTATAAAGCCTCCTAATATTAATTTAAATCATTATATGACAAATCATCATCTTCAAATATTTATTTCATAACCCACTTCTTTCCACTATATGCATAATAATATGACAAAGTAAAATTAGACTATCTTCTAAACTCGTTCATAATATCTTTGGACTTCTTCATTGGAGCAACTAGAATTTGATCAGTAAGTAATGATTTAACAATCCACTTAACATATGAACTCGATTTACATCCTTGAGACTTACTCCACATGATTGATCAAAATCATAGATTTTAATAACAAGGAAAAAGTTGTTCACGATCCAAGAAGTATTAAGATAAAACTTACAACCATTTAGACCAAAAGAAAATAACCAAAATTGTTTTAGGAGAATTTCTAACAAAAATCAAATCAAATCCATTTTTAATTTGATAAACTATTAAAATCTCTCTTAAATCCTCAGCTCCATTGAAAGAAAAGCCAAGACAACCCATAAAAGTTTTTTAAGAACCTCTCTTTAACATATCTTTTAAATAACAAGAAGAATCAGCAAGTGATTCACTATTTGTGGCAGAACTACCACTTATTGAAGTGTTTCCATCACTAGAATTTTTTAAAACAATGCCACTAATATCAAGTTCCAAAGCACAAATATTTGTCGTATAGTAAATTTAAAATATTGACTCTTCTAATACATTAGAAAGCACATAATACTAAGCAAATCGGAATTAGTATTAATAATAATTATAATTTTATCTTTAATAACATAAGATATCTCAATAGAAAATGGACTTAGATATGAATAAAATTCATAAATGTAATAGCCCACTATTTTCAACCATTCGCATCCACACATGTCGAACTTGAATTTCTCAAAGTATCAGATTATTAATTTATATTTGAAAAAACTCAGCATATACAGTAAATAAAATAATCATAGAATCATAGAAACAGAGTAATGTAACAATAGGCAGCGGAAACAAATGAATAGTAGTTTATGAAGCTACTATACATATAACAAAGTTAAACAAGATACAACAGAAGTCTTGAATACATAGAAGTCTCACTATAATAGTCAAATTCAAAATCTGAATACATCACAGTAATCAACTGAATAGCTGGAAGATGAATAGATATAGATGGATCTCCAAGCGAAGCTCCAACTCCAAAAGCGAGTCTTAGATGCTATGACACTCGATCTGACCCGAGCATAAAGCAAAACACAAAACACTCAAGTCAGGATTAACATTCTTATATCAATAAATCCAACTCAAGTGAAATATCAACTAAAATACAGGTAACTCAAAGGATATTGGGATAACCATCCTATAAGGATCTGTGGAACTATCTTCTATGTAGTACAATACGCTATTATAATAGGTCTATAGTAAAGCAAACTACTAAAATAGCGTTAAGGTGTTACCCATATCCCCCTTAACACATTTTTATACATTTCCATAGTCAATACAGAACCGTAACTTCCCGTAAACTCGGCTTATCCGAGGGCACTCCATTGGTATGGTAAAAAAACTCATAGTGGGCTTGATATGGTAGGTGACATGGCACAACTAGGTAATGCCAGGGTAGATATACCAATTACACTTCCGGGCTGGTGGTAACGCATAGCAGCTACTACAGCCCACCTTGGAACACACTTCCACATCCAAATCAAGGGTGACCACCAAATAAATCACAAAGTTAGAATATAGCATCGAAGGAATGTGCCTGATCGGAGGAATGACCTCACTTCGCCCATTAATTGCTCCTGTTTTAGCCATCTTAAGCTAACTCATGGGAGTCAGGTCCACCTATATACCTCATGTAGGATCGCCGCCGCCATCCTACTTCATTCTGGAATCTCTACTGCGTACACGGTTGTTAAAGTGGTTTTCGGTATTGGCAGAGAGTATGACAATAATCGATCTCGGTCTCTTTAACAACCAAACGTTATTATAACACCGCGGTCATTTCAAAATAGTTTATACTTCAAAACCAAAATATCATTTCCATTTCGAAACCATATCAATACGATATCTCTTTTCTCACTTTAAATATATCCATTTCCAAAATCATAGCACTTCAAAGTTATAACACTTTCGAAATTATAAAGCTTAAAAATTATAACACTTTTGAAATCATAACACTTTCGAAATCATAACACTTGATGACATAATACTTTGAAATTCATAACTTTAAAATCAAAACTTCCCTCTTGAACGGTTTAGATATTAAAAATAATATATATAATAAAAGAGTTTATAAAATAAAATGGTTTATATATATTAAAATGGTTTTATATTGAAATCAATATATATATATATAATTTATAAAGTAAAATTAATTTTTTATATATATATTAAAATACTTATATAATAAAACAATTTCCTTAAAGTTCACAAATCGGTTCAAATTAGCTCAAATTCCAAAATCCCATTTAAATCAAATCCCAGTTCTTCCATTACAATTCAATTCAAATCTCAATAACCATTTTATCGATTTCAAATATAGATTTGAACTACAAATCAAACCATTTCAATTTCATTAAATTTCAAAGCTTTAAATATTCAAACATTTATAATAACTCAATTTGACAATTTCATATATATATATATATATGTATGTATGTATATCAAATTCACTTTGCTATTATTTAGTTTTGAAATATTCACTTAATCATTTCAATAACAATTAAATAAAACTTCAATTACAAATTTAAATAAACTAAATATCCCATTTCAATTTATTAAACTTGAAAACATTCATTTAAGTCACATTCAAAAATCAAGTTATAAATCATATATTTAAAATCTCAAATCAAACTTATTTGGGTATAATTCTTAAATAAATACAATTTCAAACCAATTTCTATTTCTAGTTCCAACCTTAATTTATTAAAAAGTATTATGCACTCTATATTTGAAATATAAATTTAAATAAATACCTAAACATATTATTAAATTTATTTTTTATTAAATTTATTTATATATTTTAAAAAGTAAAATTATAAGAAAATTCTTAAAATTTATAATTTCAAAACTAACTTATAATTATAAATTTTTCAAACATATAATTTTAGAAATCTGAAATTTAAACCTTTATAAAAACACATTTATATATAATATCTTAAAATCAATATTTATGTAAAACCATATATATATATATATCCTTTTTAAAACTATGGAAATCATTTCAAAATATATGTATAGACCAACAATATCTATGTAAAATTTTCTATCCTACGGTCAAGTGATACAGATATTTATCATTTCAATCTGCAATTTAAATATCTATGGGTATATATCTTTTCAACCCGCAATCCCAAATTCAATGTCAATGAAAATCGCTTGAGTTTATCATTTCAACCCATAACGATTTCCTCCTACTGTACAAGATCATTTGGGTATGTATCATTTCAACCCATGGGAAATTCTATAATAACAAGGAACTTGCAGTGTGATAACATATGTGATAATAACATAACAATCAGCAACAAGCATATATCATCAGTGATAAAATAACTAACAGATCATGGTGTCTGATGTCACAGGTGAACAGATACAGATAATAGCATATATATAGCAATTAAATAACTAACAACAGCATACTTCAATTATCATTTCAATTGAAATCAAATTTAATAAATATAAGAACGTTAATCGTGAGTGATTGCTCACCTTTTGAGGTTAGAGAGATTTGACAATGAAAGGGGTTACGAATCCAAGCATGAATTTCGAAGCAACGCTAGATGGACATGATTCGACGAAATCAATCAAAGCTAAATTGATGAAGATCAGTTAAAAGTGAACTTATATATATGACTGTATATAACTATACATATGTATAAGGAATCTAAATTCACACATATGCTAAACTAAGATATACATATTTATTTTCAAATCAAAGTTTAACTTAAATATCAAAATAAAATCTGTATATATATACACAAAACAAATTTCACATATATACAGAAACCAGATCATACGTATATATACAATATATTATGATATAAATACATGTAAATGCAAAATACTTACATTTTAAAACAAATATATGTAACCCAGACAACAAAAGGTATGCCAACCTAACATATATACGTCTAACTCATATATATATATATATATATATACACACAGTATATGAAATCATTCATGAAACTAATATCTTATATGCATGCAACCGAACCAATATATAAAATAACTATGATAAATCTTTACATTAAAACATAGCAGACTAATATATATCTCATATATATACTTTGGGATCAACAATATATCAACCAATATAAAAGATGGTAAATATAACTTAGACAACTTTCATACTTTATAATATCTAACAGCTTGATATGTGTAAACTGGCATATATAACTTTATAGCTACAAATCATTTATATAAAACTATAAACACTAACTATATATTTACCTCAGTAAAAGTACACTGTCTTTGTATAAAGCATATATATATACATATATATATATTCTCCAATAACTGCCCACTTCGTATACAAATATATATGTGACTTATATAAACAACACTTATATAATATAACAGTATATATACATAAACAAACAATAGGTCATATATATGACTTGTATAAAATTATATACATAGAAAGACACATCCTATTACAATATATAGACAACATAACCAGCACCTTTTAAACAACCAATATATTTATATATATACCCTTTAAATCAATGTTTAATAAACAAATACACTCACACACCTTTATATATTTTCAAGCTACAGTATAAGTACATGCAACACAAGATATAATTGAAACCGAGCTTACCTAAACATATATATACTATTTGAAATCAACATACAATACTTTATTTTAAAACTAGAATACCATAGCATATATATTACATATATATATATAAACTCACATAAAGGGGAGGAAGATGTAAAGGAGAGCAGGCCGTGGGTTGTTGCGAAGTGTCAAGGTGAAGCTGATCTTCGACCAAGCTAGGGTGCGGAGGTGCAGTGCTGAAGTTACAGAGGTAGGCCATGCAAGGATGCTGCAACTCTCGGCTAATGGGTGAAGGCTAGAAACGCAGGTAAGGAAGGTGGTCTCGGCCAGTAAAGATGGGGTAGCATGCAGATTCGATGAACTGGGTTGCGGAGGAAGGAAGGTGAGGGACACACATGATACTTGCTGAGAGGACAAGAGAGAAGAGGGAGAAGGTGGAAGTGAGGCCATGCATTGGAAAGGTAGAAGATGTGCAGGCTAGAGAAAGAAGAGGGTGATTTGGCAACAGGCGGAAATAAATGACAACCGATGGAAAATGAAAAATTAACCAGTAAAGATAAAATGAATATAGGGAACTGTAAAGATCCAATGACCATTCCTGTAAATAGCAAAAGCTAATGGCCCTTGGTATTACACGGTAGATAGATGTGAGAGTAGAAAACCCAAAAGTGAAATTGCGGAACTGATACGGAAATCGTTCCGTAGCTTTCGTTGTTTCTCAGAGTTCAAAACATACAATCAAATATACCGTAGAGATCAGCACGATGACACGATTAAAACCGTATACAAATATCAGTGGTATGACCATCCAGTCAAAAGTCGATACCCGATCCCGAAAATGCTGCTAATCTACCGAAAATAAGATAGACGGAGCAATAGTAGTCTAAATTTGAAGAAACGAAATATGTCGTCTCACTCAGAAGATGATTTACAAAAAAATTTATATAAAAATATTCAGGTTCGGAAAACATTTTATTATCATCAATTATTAACTGATTTAAATTGAAATAAAATTACACAGTAAAATGAACTTCCACATTATTAGATGAAAATTTACCATTTGCTATGTTTAAATATACATATTCCAAATATCAAATTTTTATTTCTAAACTCAATTATTTAAATTTTCACAAAGTTCAGTTAATTACGTTATTAAAACTATTAAAATTTACAGATGGTTGAAATAAAGGTCATATTAGTACCAAACAAAGAACAATCATGGTAAGACGAGTAGAATAACATTTTCTTATTATATTCAAAAAGAAGTAGCAAGCCATTTGGTTCAATACTATTACCATCATTGTAGCAAAAGAGGTAAAAAAAAAACTAGCAAATTGACATAAAACTAAATATATACAAAACATTACCACATAAAATAAAAGGTATATGCTAAGCTATCAAAGCATCACCTAAATATAACAAGAATACTAACATAAAAATCGAGAATGCAAAACAGACATAACATAACACAATAAACTAACACGCAGAATTTAAAACAAAGTAGAAGTGCACTGAAAATTTATAAATCTAAACAATGCTAAACAAACATAGCATTACACAGAAAAACTTACCTTGTATTGTAAACCACTCTGCTATTTTTTGAACCAACTCAGCCATGAACAAATCAAATAATCCAAAATCAAAGGTATTGTAACAACTTAGAATTTTATTCATTTGAATTTGAGATATTTAGTTGATTTTAAATATTAAAAATTTATTTTATAAGTTAAATAACTCGAATTTTAAATATAGTGGTTTATTTGATAATTAAATTATTGAATTTAATATTTTGGATTGTTTAAAAAATAAATCCTATCCGCAGTAGTGGCGTAGTAGTAGAGACACTTGCAACCTATTAATGAGGTCACGAGTTCGATACGCATCTGTCCCACTCCCTCAAGGCGGGAAGTTGTCTTTTCCATTGATCCAACAAACACGGTTGGGAAATGAATTCTTCCTGCAGGGCAGGCTAACCTCTCATTCCCGGCTCTGATTGGACAAGCTGGGATAGGGCTTTACTCTTCGGATGGAGTTTAAAAAAAATTAAATCCATAATTTAATGATAATAAAAAAATGGTTTCAAAATCTTATTTAAAATTCAATATAAATATAAATGGAATAATAACCTTTTATATTCAAATTTAGAAGCGATTTATTTGGTTTAATAATAATTCGTTTAATTAACATGTAAAAATAGCCTTCCGGGACAGTATCATGGATTTTTACAAAACAAGTTTCCTTATATCCTAAATAGTGATTTATTATATGCCATCAAATTTCATGGCAATTGAATGTATCGTTTGGTCATGCAAGCTCGAAACGCTTAGAAATTAATTTCAAAAATTATATAATATAAAGGGTTTGAAAAGCTATCTTCTGTATATGATCGAATTATGTCTCAAGAATACTTCTATTGTGTTCGAAATAGGGGTATTTGATATGGGACTCTAGTCAGCACGCTTTGATTGGGGTTCGAAATTTTGAGTGCATAAAATTGGATTTTTAAATTAAATAATATGGACCATACCCTATTTTAATACAACATACATACTCCATGCTGGCCATTCCTCTTCATCGTGCTGCTCCTACTCCCCCTCTCTTTATAAATTATTCTGTAAACAAGAAAAGAAAAAATGGCCTCTTCATTTTAAAGATTTCAAAAATAAAAATCAAATCAGATTATAAACCAAAAATCGTGATATAATATTTGCTGGAATCGTGTGGCTGAGGTCTTCTCTCCCTTATGAGTCGATTTGTGTTCATAGAAGGTGTCCGTGAGTGCTTTAAGAGCAGTGGAACTAGGTCTTTGATTTTAGAGAAATCAAGGAGGAGTTCAGCTATTTCGACGTCGTATTCGAGTTTGGGAGAGTAAGTAGCACCTACGATTTGGTTTTAAGGGCTCGCGGTGGAGTTTGACTAGTCGCGACAATGTACGGCTTGGGAGAAGTTCAACATGTCGTATTTGGCTAGGAAGGTTTGGGCATGGGTACTGTTCCGTATAGGGGATGGAGGGGGAATCTTCGATGATCATTGATAGTCGATTCATGGCCTTTGGAGATGGATTTGTGCATGCGTGCACAAACTGGAGCATGCACAACGAAGATGGAGAAATGGGAAAGATAATGATGGGGGAGGAGCGGGTTGAGTTTGTTGGGCCGGGCATAGTTTCGAATGGTGATTAATAAATTAAAAGATGTAATTAGTTTATTAATTTTTAATTTAAAATCGATCAACTAAATTGTATAACTCTCTCATACGAGGTCAAATAAAGGCATGGATTTTTGCGTTGTGCTCATGATGATGTAAGTTAGCAATGGAACTTGTTTCGACAAATTTGAAGACTGATGAAATTTGGGCTAAAATTGGATGTCGTTCGATTTTAGTTCCAAACCGAAACGCCTCGACGATAGTAGAAATTTCAGTGAGTTAAACTCACCTTTTTGGTTTACCAGTTATATTGCATACATGAATAAAATTGTTGATTAAATGTTTGGATGAATTACTGTTTTATCATTTGGTTTGGATTTGTTCCCTCCCGCGGAGCGGATGACCCTTTATATATATACCCGCCCAGTAGCGAATGACCCATGTTATATAATTACATACTATTTGTGATACAGGAGGACACGTTGGACGAATCCAAAAGGATTCCTCACCACTGTTGATTTTAATTTCAGTAAAATTCCAGCTGTATGAATTATTGGATATGAAACCTGATGTATAGACACTTTTGGTTATGACATTGGTTATATTTAAAATTGAAACCCAGTAGTAATAGAAAATCAATAATCGATTTTGGTTAAATGCTGGGTAGCTGTTAGCCTTAAATTAGTGTTTTAAAAGTACTACAAATTGCCATTTAAATAGGAATTGGTTTTGAGACAAGAATGATTTTAATCCGAAATTTGATTTTGGAAATATTTTGTTCTAAAGGATTTAATTTCTACTTTTCCAACCCTTTTGACTATTTATTCTAAGTTATCTATTTATATATATTTTGTTTCTTAAGGGTTATTTGTTTATATTTAATATTGTTTTTTTAAAAGGTTATTCATTTAATATTGTTTAAAAAGCTATCTATTAATATTTATTTTGTTTTAAAAAAGTTGTTTATTTATATTCAATAATGTTTTAAAGATACTTATTTATTATTAATATTGTTTTAGGATTATATATCAAAATGTTAAAATTTTAAAGACTGATTATTTAAATAATTAATACTAGTATGGGCCCATGCTCCGCACACGGACTATTTGTGTTATTGTATACGTTGTTGTTTGAGTGCAAATATGTAAACGGAAAGTTAGGGCATTTTTGGAATTTCAAAAAGACACCGAGTAAATTAGTTCAACAAATTTTCTTTATTAGTAGTAGAGATTGTTTGAAATTAGTAAAAATGATTTATTAATACTTCTTTGAAAATTAATTATTATTATTTATAATAATGTTGAAAATTAATTGTTAGTGTTTTAGTAATAATGTCTTTGAAATTTTAAGATGTTTTAAGGTTAGTAAATATTTATCTATTTATAAGGTTTATTATTAATAACATTTATTATATAATAGTGTTTGAATTAAATGATTTGTATTTATTTATGGATGTTTGAGATTTATAAACGAGTCTTATAAATTATTATAGTTTTTATAAGAGGAATCTTATAACATGTTTGGAAAACGTAAAGGATTTTTGGTTAAAAGAAAAAGGGTTTTATAAAGTGTTTTAGATATTTATAAAAGAATTTTAGAAATGAGTTTATAGATTTATAAAAGGAGTTTTATAAGTGGTTTTGTGGATGTCTAATAGAGTTCATAAATGATTTTAGAATTGAATAAAATGGAAATCTTCCCCAATGTTTGGTGAATATACTTACACCATTGAGATAAGTGTATGGATATTTTTCCACGTATTGAGAAATAGGGATTTGTGGGGGTGTATATATATCTTTGAAAAAAGGATTTTGATTAAAGTATTTGCAAATGAATTTAATTAATGAAAGATTAATTAAAAAGGGGCCAGTGATTGCTTGTGTGCATAACCAATGTTGGTTTTTCCCTGTGGAATTATATCCCTGATTGAATGTTATTTATTTATAGTTAAATAATTGACTATCGAATTTTGGACCCAAAATGTAACTTTGGAAATATCAAGGAGAAACATATGAGTTACATGGCATGGTCATCTTCGATGATGTTGTACTGTGCGTATGAATCTCATTTCATTCTCCTAGGACAACAATAAGGATTTACATCCACTAATGGTTAGGAGGTGATCTCCGCTCTTATATTTGGCTATTTGTTTCTAAAGAACTGGGGTTGAGTTTACTAGAAATTATCGAAAGTTGTTTTGAAGAGACCGGGATAAGATATGTTATCCGAAAACCACTTCAATCCAACTCAAGCATTTCAAAGTGAAGACATCTTGAAGATAATGGAATTGAAGATGGAGTTGTCAAATGTTTTGCTTGGTCCCAGAACGAACTGATTTGGTTGAATGCTGGTATTGCAGATGCTTGGAGGGCAGTGTTAGCATTCCATGTGGGAAGTGCTATATTGAAGGTAAACTATAGCCTTAAGCCTCATCAACTGGGAATGACTAAAATAGAGGAGATGTAGTAGGGCTAAGTGGGTCTCTCCCAAGTAGGATATGATCATTCCTATCTAGAGTCGGTATTATCTCTCATTTGTATGCTTTGGTGCCCATTAATGGAGGGGTCATCCTATTCAATACTTCTAGTCAAGTGGTAGGCCGATTCTGTGTTGGCAGGGGATCCTTGCGAGGTCCTCGGTGTTGTTTTATCTGGAGATGCACTGTGACGACGCGAAATTTTTGAATATCTAAAATTGGGATATTTAATTTATTTTTAAGTATTTGAAAGTTAGTTTGACTTGAATTTCAAATATCATTGTTCATTTGGCAATTAAATTATTGAATTTAATAATTGGAAATTAGTTAAAATAGTGAATCTTGGTTTTTAAGCTGGTTAAAAATATTTCAAAGGCTTGGAAATTTTATATTTATAATACTGGAGATAATAGAAGTTTTAAATATGAGTTTGAAAGTGTTTTGTTCAGTTTTAAAAATATATTATTTAAATTGATATTTAAAAATAGCCTTCTGAGGCACAGTCTTGGATTTCGACGAAAATAGTTCCATTAGATCCGTAATCGTGTATTATTATCATATTTCAAATTTCGTAGCATTGGGAGTTGTCTTGTGATCGTACGGTAGATAAACGCGCTGAAATCTATATCGAAATTTAATATTATAACTGGGTCCAGAAAAAAAGCTAACTTCTCCATACGACCGAGTTAGGACTCAAAACCTTTACCATTGTGTTCATGATAGGGGTATAACCTTATAAACGCCTAGCGGCACACCTCAATAGGAGTTCGAAATTTTAGATTGTGTAAATCGAGGCAATTTG
Organism: Allium cepa; assembly: GCA_030765085.1. Classification (NCBI taxonomy): domain Eukaryota; kingdom Viridiplantae; phylum Streptophyta; class Magnoliopsida; order Asparagales; family Amaryllidaceae; genus Allium; species Allium cepa. The sequence continues at coordinate 1,040,652,235 of CM060941.1, read as the reverse complement.
AATTTGAATTTAAATTAGAAATATATATTCACATACAATGGATAAATTAGACACGTTTCCTCCCTTAAAACACGTGTCCCCTTTTTCATTTTTCCTTTTAAAACGTGTCGTTTCCTTTCTTCCTGATAAATAAAAAAAGAAATGGCAGAAACGAAAGAATTAAAAATCGGAACTTCCTTCCTTTCTGCTTGCAGTTCGAAGCCGGTGCTTCCCCTCTTTTGTATAAAAAAATAATAAATAAAAAGAAATCAGGGCCGGTGAAATCCTTCACCCCTCTTCGAATCGAAAGACGAACTCCCCTCCTTTGTCATTTTGTTTCCAGTAAAAGTAATTTCCTCAAAATCAGATTCAGTAGACATGTTCAAATTGGATGATGATTCAGGATGAGGGGCGCAAGGCTGGGTGCTCGAATGGCGAGCACGGCTAGAGTTCAAGCTTGCGATGGGGGTTTTGCGAAGGGGGAAAGTCGTGACCAGAGGGGCGTTGTGGTTACCGATGTTGATCGGCGGCAGTTGCTTAGCACGATGTTCGACTGGGAATGGTCATGCGAGTGTCAAAGGTAGGTGGCAGCTCGGTGGTGGGTGCCGTGGAGTGAGCGGCGAGTGCAGAAGTCTCGAGCAGGAGCTCAATATTTTGTTTTCCTGTCTGCGTAGGTAAGTGGTTTTTTAAAACTCTTTTTTTATTTCATTTATTAGAAAATTTTACAATGAAATAAATTACTATTATGGTGATTTACAGAAAAATATAAATATAAATATATCTATATATGAAAACATACATACCCATTTTCACTTACTAGTTTATTTAAAATAGTGTATTGGCGATCAACGTGTTTAATTAACTTATTTAATTATTTTGTTCACTAAAAATAATCTATTAAAGGAAAATTAGTTTAAGTTAAATTTTTAGTTTAAAAATTTAAAATCATTTATTAAGTAAATTATTAAATGAGATTAATTATTCGATTTGTTTGAATTTTAATAAAATCATCCCAAGTTTATACAAGGTCGAAGATCGTGAAAACAAGTCGAGATGGAAATGAATTGCAAACAAAATCAAGGGTGAGTTAATCTCACTCATTTGGATTACTATTAATTTAAATAGTTAGATTTGAATTATTAGATTGATTGCTTGAATGGATTATGATTATCATTCTGGATGTTATAGTATATATGGTAGTATATATATATATATATTTGGAGTGATTGATTTCCAACATTATATAGCGGATGAGACCCTATGCGACCTGCATAATAGCGGTGACCCCTTATACCATGATATTCCCCTCGAAGTGGGATTGGTATTTAATATTATGCTAACATCTGTGGATGCAGGGAAATAGGTTGGAGTGATCCAACTGGATTCCTCAAAAATATTGAAATTGTTTTATAATCTGTGATATGATTCATTGACTATCCGTGATGGATTATTGATTTTATTGGGAATTGAAAATATTGGATGCCATGGTTTGATTGAATGTATTTGGGTATATTGAGTTATTAAAAAAGAAAGAAAATATAAATATTGGATTTTAAAGGAAAAAAAGAGGAATTCTAAGTAAAGTAAATATAATGAAATTGGATAATTAAAGGAATGAATTTGGGAAAAAAAATAAAAGTTTGATTTTAAAATCCTATCGAATAAATTTCGAGGATGAAAAAATAGAGATTTTTGAATAAATGGAAATAAATGAATTTTAAGAGCTGAAGTGGTATTGTTTAAAAACAAATAAAGAATTTATTTTTAAATTCAAGTTTTAAATGGTTTGGGAAGAAATAAAAGAATTTTTTTGAAATAAAGAATGAATTGGTATTTTCAGTTAAATAAGATTTTAAATCCTAATAAAGGAGTGAATCTGAAATTAATGGGTCTTGAAATAAATTGAGTAAGTAAAGGAATTTATTTTTAAATGGAGTAAATTTTGAAAATCGATTTGGAAATTGATTTAGTGTTTGAAACTATGTTTTAAAAAGAGAATGAGACTATGGAATTTATAAACTGGGTTTATAAAGCGAAATAAGGCATCAGAGATAATTTGGAAGTATAAATTCAGGATGGGAATTTATAAGGGAAGGGTGATTTGTTTAAAATAAATAGTGGTTTATTTTTAATGGTGTAGAAAGGAAAGTGTATTTCCCTGAAAAGCCAAGTATACGTTCAAAGAAAGATTTCTAAGTATAAATTAGAAGTTTTAAAGTGGTTTTAAAAGAATGTTTTAGAAAGAAATTATTATTTAGTGGTTTAAATTTTTTAAAGGTAAATATTTATTAAGTTGATTATATTGGTAATTATTTTAAATGTTATTTTTTATTATGATTTAAATGATAATTATTAAATATTTATATTTTATAAAGTAGTTTCATTTAAAGGAAGTTTGGCAAAAGTTTTATTTGAAAATTATTATAGAATTTCATAACTTTTAATTTAAAATTTGCTTTGGATTAAGTTTTACATGAGAATTTTTTTATAAATTTCATAAATAGTATTTAAATATAGTATAAAGTAGTTTTTATTCTAAATATTTTAAAGTATGTATTTTTGTATAAAGTGACTTAAATTATTTTTTAAAATCTAAGCATTAAGACTTGGTGATTTTCAGGGGAAATAAACCAATTGGGTAGGAATTTATTTCTGTAAGAGAAAAGTGATTTGAAAACTATTTTCAAAGGGTAGAAGTGTGGAAATATATCTTGCGAAGACATTTTGAAAACAAATAAATAATTTGGGAAATTATTAAGGCTTGATGGTTGTTTGTGGGTGTTATTTGATAGTTAAATAACCGATTATCAATATTGGTCAATGCGCTGATCGTTTTGAAAAGACCGTGATCAAGATTAACTTTTCGAAAACCACTTCGATCCGGTTTGAATGTTTTCTTGAGGAAGACAAGAGCTGGGAGTCGAAGATGGAGCAGTGAAGTGCAAGGCTAATCGCTATTAATCCTAAGTGTGATTCCAAAATGGATGTAGTAGGAATAGTGCCTTCGGTTTCGTTCGGACCCGAAACGGACTTGTATAGTTGAATGCTATCAGAACATCATCAGGAGGACGATGAGCATTCTAAGTGAATGTGTGCTGAAAAGGTAACGCATAGCCTCGAGCCTCATCAACTGGGAATGGCTAAACAGGGAAGTGCATGCAAGGCTAAGTGGCTATCAACCAATTAGGTAAGGTCGTCCCTTTTTAGATGTCCCTTTTTTCAGCTATATGGGCGGTTGCTGATCCCAACCGCGAGGAGATCTTGTTTGGACAATACAGTAAGGGGTAGCTCCATTCTTGTGTAGTAGGGGATCAGAGTGGATCCTCGGTACGGTGATCTAGACCACGTACTGTGATGGGCGGTACCCCAGTAGCCTTGCCTTTGATGGAAATCCATTCTCCCTACATGCCCTTTACAGTTTTGATTGTAGAACCTAGTATTGCTAGAATTTAATAATGGTAACAATTTCAGCTATTTGAATAAGTATTTGTACTTAGACACTATTATAATATCAGAAGATTTTGATAAGAAATGTTTTGGTTATCGCAAGGTAAAAACCCGACATGTTTATTTGTGGCGTGGTCTTACGAGATACCTTTGATTTCAACGGATTTTGAAAACTTTAATAATCCAATTGGGTGTGTTTTCTCACGCTATTTTTCCAAATTGACTCGGGTATTATTTTATTATAATGCTCGGGTCAGAACGAGTATTATAGAATAAGGTTGTGATGCTGTGGAACTCAGGAAACGAGCTGGATGGCGAGATGTATTCGCACATACTTGATATATATTTCGATGTGCAGTATAAGCTGTATAGTATGCTTTGGGTGAGGACGAGTTGTTGCAACCGTCCAACATTTAGCTATTGTTTGTATGTACTCTGATGATATAATGTATTATTCATTTACCGATTCTTTGTATAAAAATCTATTGTTATCAATTATATATTATTTCGCTGTGATTGTGAGACTCTGATATTGTTTTCTAATTCTTCTTCTACCTCCTTCTTCTTTAACCCTAATGGTTCGCATTTATGTCCAATTTGAGTTGAACTGGTGGATATTATGGTTGACTCAAAGAGGTATGGGTTTGCAGGCTATTACAGTGGTATCAGAGCTGAAGGTTAAGTGAGAACCTTGGCTCTGGTGGGGATTACTCATTGGAAATATAGTCCATTAGTACTCTAGATGAGTTTGAGTGTATTAATAGATATGAGCGCGTATTTTTGGTGAATATAAAATTGTTTTATATCGTGTTGATTGGTTTGTCGAGTGGTATATGGATTCTGGTCAATACGAGTAATTAACGTTATTGATAGGGATCTCTAAACACTTGTACTGAACAATTCTAAACGATATTGATTTAAAATAGGGTAAATAAAATATTTTTGCCAAAATTGTTTTTATATATAAAAGGAATAATTTTCATAAATTATTATAGTTATATATGGTTGTGTGGTTGTTAGGAAATGATAATATTAAATTATTATCATTGTTGTGTGAAAATTGGATAAGAAATTAAGATAATAACCAAAGATTAAGGAAATAAATTCATTAACAAAATGGGATTTGTAAATTTGAATTATAAATGTGATTATAATTGAAATGAAATAAAATTCTAGAATAATATTTGAATATAGATTGAAAGGATTTGAAATTTGAAAATTTGAGAAACTTAATTTCCTTTTGGTTTGAAAATGGTTTTCAAAAGGTTTTGGAGAAATAATGATGATATTATTTCGAAAATATTTTTTAATTGGATTTGAAATTTGGTGAGATTTGGATTTTAAAGAGATAAAAGCACCAAACTCTTTTCGGTCGCTGGACAATAACTCCGATGATGATCGCGACATCATTAGTGTTCATTTTCGACTTTCCAAGAGAGGAATTGCTACCAAATTATTTTAAATTGGAGTGTTCGCAAAACTGAGTTTGGTCTTAAAATTCAAAAGATAATTTTATGCCAAAGGATTTTGGATATAATTGATTTCAAAATGATTTTGAAATACTTAAGTGTTTGTTGAAGACTCTGGAATTGGTTTAAAATGTTTTTGAGTTTTTAAGTAATAGTTTAAACTCTGGAAGTTTAACTAAAAATGTTTATGGATTATAAATAGGTTTGGAAATTTTTAAAGTTTGGAAATTACCTGAAATGAAACCAACTTGTAAAAAGTTAATAAAAGTAAGAGTGACTAGAGAATAAAGTTAGAACGGTAAGCCAATTAAATAAAGTAAACTAAAGAAGGTTAATAAGCGGAATGTAAATAAGTTGGAAACTTATAGAAGTTTAAAATTTGAATGGAAATAGAAGGTGATTGAATCTGGTTAAATAAAAAGTGAATTTGAGAAAAGAGTGTAAATAGACTAAATGGAATGGTTATTGAAAATTGAATATTGGAGTCAATTTGAATTATGTTAAGTAAAGTGGAACTGATAAATATAGTTTGAGTGGATTAAAAGAACAAAGTTCTAAGAATTAAAAACTTATTGGAAATTAAAAAATATCAGTAAATGGAACTAATTTAAAATAATGATATAAATCAGTTATGAATGGAAGATAGTTGATAAAATTCAATATTCAGAGTTTGAAGATAAACTGAATTCAAATAGAATTGAAACTGAAGTATTGGAATTCATTTTGAACTAGGTTAAGTAAAGTTGAAGAATTAATTCAAAATGGACTAAAATAATAAAAGTTTGGAAATAAATATGGTTTGAGATAAGATGAATAGAATTCAATATCTAAAATTGAAAGGTAAATTGAATTCAGAATGGAATTGGAAATTTAAGTTAAATAAAATAGATATGAAAGCTCAGTGACGAAATAAAAATAAATATTAAAGTGTACAAAATATTTATACTAATCTTAAGAAAAATAAAGGTGAAATCCTTAAGTAAAATTGGTATTGAAAGAGATACTAAGATAATATTTGAATGGCGATTTAATAAAAGTGATAATTGTGAATAAGTGATGGAATCAATGTAATTGTGAATAAAAAGAGATTGATATAGCTAAAAATCAATTGAGATAAATGCATAGGATGTACGTATATCATTTTATTCGCATAACGACTTGATTCAGATTTGAGCACAAAATTTCGAGATAGTTATATCGATCTGAGTTGGGAGTTTTCACTCGATTTTCAACAGCGAACCCTAGATATGGGTTTTTGATTGATTCTGGAAATTCTCTATCATAGTTTGTGACTATGCAAGGAGAATGACTGTTTCTGATCAAGAAACCAGATCTGAGTCCGCACTAGGAAGTTGGGTGAACGATACTAATTTGGAAGTGAAATTGCGTGATCGAGTGAGCGATCGTATTTGATATTGCATATAGATATTATGTGCACATCATACGGCATTGTATGAAACAGATATTGAAAATTTTGAAAAGGGATTAAATAAAATGATTTTGAATGTTTTAATTAGACATTACTGCTAAGTAGGATACAAGTGTTTTAAAAACAAAAGGAAATTGGGATTTTTGATTTCAGAAGATAAAATTTAATGGCTCGACAAAAAGGTATGTATTTAAATTTTGTGTATGAAATTTGGTGATTTTTTGATCTAGCCACTTGGCGTTTTGTTTTCTTTTTGAATTTAGGGGCCCATAGAGGCATTTTGTAGTTGTACTGATCCAGCGGCGCAAAGGAGACGCTGGCGAAATTTTTCGAAAATTTAGAGAGTTAGAAATTTTTTGATAATTTAAAATTTGGCTTTAAATTTAAATTTGAAATCGTTGAGTAAGTAATATTGTTTGGAAGTTATGGATGAGTTTAGGAAGTTAGTAAGAGTGATAGTTCCTTTAATAAAAAGAATGTTTTGGGTATTGTTAAAGTTGTTGGTTGTGGGAAGATTTTAAAAACTATACGGATTTAGAAAATAGTAACGGGTATGGTACCATTCTCCTTAGCAAGTAATTACAGTGACGAAATTCTTTTAAGGGGGAGGAATGTGACGACTCGGAATTTTTGGATATTTAAAATTGGAGTATTTAATTGATTTTTAAATATTTGAAAGTTAGCTTAACCTGAATTTCAAATATCACTGTTTGTTTGGCAATTAAATTATTGAATTTAATAATTGAAAATTGGTTAAAATAGTGAATCTTGGTTTTTAAGCTGGTTAAAATTATTTCAAAGGCATGGAAAATTTATATTTATAACATTGGAGATAATAGAAGTTTTGAATATGAGTTTGAAAGTGTTTTGTTCAGTTTTAAAAATATATTGTTTAAATTGATATTTAAAAATAGCCTTCTAAGGCACAGTCTCGGATTTCAACGAAACCAGTTCCATTGGATCCGTAATATTGTATTATTATTAGATTTCAAATTTCGTAGCATTTAGAGTTGTATTGTGATCGTACGGTAGATAAACGCACTGAAATCTATATCGAAATTATTATAACCAGGTTCCAAAAAAGGACTCAAAACCTTTACCATTGCATTCGAGATAAGGGTATAACCTTATAAACGCCTACCGGCATGCCCCGATAGGAGTTCGAAATTTTAGACTGTGTAAATCGAGATAATTTGAATTTGAATTTAAATTAAAAATATATATTCACATACAATGGACAAATTAGACACGTTTCCTCCTTTAGAACACTATCCCCTTTTTCGTTTTTCCTTTTAAAATGTGTCGTTTCCTTTCTTCCTGATAAATAAAAAAAGAAATGGCAGAAACAAAGGAATTAAAAATCGGATCTTCTTTCCTTTCTGCTTCCAGTTCGAAGCCGATGCTTCCCCTCTTTTGTATAAAAATAATAATAAATAAAAAGAAATCAGGGCCGACAAAATCCTTCACCCCTCTTCGAATCAACAAACGAAACTCCCCTCCTCTATCATTTTGTTTCCAGTAAAAGTGATGGCCTCAAAATCAAATTCAATCGACTCGTTCAAATTGGGCGATGATTCAGGACGATACGCGCAAGGCTGCGTGCTCGAATGGTGAGCGCGTCCAGACTTCGAGCTTGCGGTGGGGGTTTTGCAAAGGTGGGACGAAGTTGTGACCAAAGGGGCATTGTGGTGACTAATATTGATCAGTGGCAGTAGCTTGGCACGATGTTCGACTGGGAATGCTCACGCGAGTGTCAAAGGGAGGCGGCAGCTCGATGGTGGGCGTCGTGGAGTGAACGACGAGTGTAGAAGTCTCGAGTAGGAGCTCGATGTTTTGTTTTCCTGTTCGAGTAGGTAACTGGATTTTTTTAAACTCTTTTTTTTAATTCATATATTAGAAAATTTTACAATAAAATAAATTACTATTTTTGTGATTTGCAGAAAAATATAAATATAAATATATCCATATATAAAAATATACATACCCATTTTCACCAACTATTTTATTTAAAATAGTGTATTGGTGATCAACGTGTTTAATTATCTTATTTAATTATTTTGGTCACTAAAAATATTAAAGGAAAATTAGTTTAAGTTAAATTTTTAGTTTAAAAATTTAAAATCATTTGTTAAGTAAATTATTAAATGAGATTAATTGTTCAATTTGTTCGAATATTAATGAAATCATCCAATGTTTATACAAGGTCGAAAATCGTGAAAACAAGTCGAGATGGAAATAGATTGCAAATAAAAACAAAGGTGAGTTAATCTCACTCATTTGGATTATCGTTAATTTAAGTAGTTAGATCTAAATTATTGGATTGATTGCTTGAATGGATTATAATTATCAGTCTGGATGTGATAGTGTATATATGTGTGTGTATATATATACTTGGAGTGATTGATTTCCCGCATTATATAGCAGATGAGACCCTATGCGCCCCGCATAATCGCGGATGATCCCTTATACCACGCTATCTCCCTCGAAGTGGGATTGGTATTTTATATTGTGCTAACATCGGTAGATGAAGGGAAACAGGTTGGAGGGATCCAAATGGATTCCTCAAAAATATTGAAATTGTTTTATAATCTGTGATATGATTCATTGACTATTCGTGATAGATTATTGATTATATTGGGAATTGAAAATATTGGATGCAATGGTTTGATTGAATGTATTTGGGTATATTGAGTTATTAAAAAAAGAAAAAAATGTAAAGATTGGATTTTAAAGGAAAATAAAAAAAGAGGAATTCTAGGTAAATAAATATAGTGAAATTGGATAATTAAAGGAATGAATTTGGGGAAAAAATAAAAGTTTGATTTTAAAATCCTATCGAATAAATTTTGAGGATGGAAAAAAAGCGATTTCTGAATAAATGGAAATAAATGAATTTTAAGAGCTTAAGTGGTATTGTTTAAAAAAAATAAAGAATTTACTTTTAAATTCAGGTTTTAAATGGTTTGGGAAGGAATAAAAGAATTTTTTTGAAATAAAGTATGGATTGGTATTTTCAGTTTAAATAAGATTTTAAATCAGAATAAAGGAGTGAATCTGAAATTAATGGGTTTTGAAATAAATTGAGTAACTAAAGGAATTTATTTTTAAATGAAGTAAATTTTGGAAATCGACTTGGAAATTGATTTAGTGTTTGAAACCGTGTTTTAAAAAGAGAATGAGACTATTGAATTTATAAATTGGGTTTATAATGTGAAATAAGACATCAGAGATAATTTGGAAGTATAAATTCATAATAGGAATTTATAAGGGAAGGGTAATTTGTTTAAAAATAAAAAGTGGCTTATTTTTAACGGTGTGGAAAGGAAAGTGTATTTCCTTGAAAGCCAAGTATAAGTTCAAAGAAGGATTTCTAAGTATAAGTTAGAAGTTTTAAAAGAATGTTTTAGAAAGAAATTATTATTTAGTGGTTTAAATTTTTTAAAGGCAAATGTTTATTAAGTTAATTATAGTAGTAATTATTTTAAAAGTTATTTGGTATTATGATTTAAAAGATAATGATTAAATATTTATATTTGATAAAGTAGTTTTATTTAAAGGAATTTTGGTAAAAGTTTTATCTAAAATTAGTATAGAATTTCATAGCTTTTATTTTAAAATTTGTTTTGGCTTATGTTTTACATTAGAAATTTTTCATAAATTTCATAAGTAGTATTTAAATAAAGTTTAAAGTAGTTTTTATTTTAAATGTTTTAAAATATATATTTTTGTATAAAGTGATTTAAATTATTTTTTAAATCCAAGTATTAAGACTTGGTGATTTTCAGGGGAAATAAAACAATTGGGTGGGAATTTATTTCCGCAAGAGAAAAGTGATTTGAAAACTATTTTCAAAGGGTAGAAGTGTGGAAATATATCTTGCGAAGATATTTTGAAAAAAAATAAACATTTTGGAAAATTATCAAGGCTTGATGGTTGTTTGTGGCTGTTATCTGATAGTTAAATAACCGACTATCAATATTGGTCAATGCGCTGATCGTTTCGAAGAGACCGAGATCGGGATTAACTTTCCAAAAACCACTTCGATCCGGTTTGAACGTTTTCATGAGGAAGACCAGAGCTAGGAGGCGAAGATGGAGCAATGAAGTGCAAGTGCTAATCGTTGCTAATCCTGAGGGTGATTCCAAAATGGATGTAGTAGGAATAGTGCCTTCGGTTCTGTTCGGACCCAAAACGGACTTGTACGGATGAATGCTATCAGAACATCGTCAGGAGGACGATGAGCATTCTAAGTGAATGTGTGATAAAAAAGTAACGCATAGCCTTGAGCCTCATCAACCGGGAATAGCTAAAACAGGGGAGGTGCAAGCAAGGCTAAGTTGCTAGCAACCAATTAAGGTAAGGTCATCCCTGTCTTGATGTCCCTTTTTTCAGCTGTATGGACGGTGGCTGATCCCAACCATGGGGTGATCTGATTCGGACTATCCAATAAGGGGTAGCTCCAGTCTTGTGTAGCAGGGGCTCAGGATGGATCCTCGGTACGGTGATCTAGACCATGTACTGTGACGGGCAGTACTTCAATAGCCCTGCCATTGATGGAAATCCATTCTCCTTATGTGCCCTTTACGGTTTTGATTATAGAACCTAGTATTGCTGGAATTTAATAATGGTAACAATTTCGGCTGTTTGAATAAGTATTTGTACTTAGACACTATTATAATATCAAAGGATTTTGATAAGAAATGTTTTGGTTATCGTAAGGTAAAAACCCGACATGTTTATTTGTGGCATGGTCTTACGAGATACCTTTGATTTCAAAGGATTTTGAAAACTTTAATAATCCAATTGAGTGTGTTTTCTCATGCTGGTTTTCTAGATTGACTCGGGTACTGTTTTATTTCATGCTCTGGTCAGACCGAGTAATATAGAATACAGGATAGGATGCTGTGGAACTCAGGAGACGAGTTGGATGGCGAGACGTATTTGCATGTACTTGATATATATTTCGATGTGCGGTACTCCAATAGCCATGTCATTATATGGAATCCATTCTCCAATACATGCCTTTATGGTTTTAGTTGTATCTATTATGCTGGAATATAATTAATGTAACAATATCGGCTAAGATTAGTAAGTATTCGTATCTCAGACACTTTTATAATATCAAAGAATTTCAAATGAAATGGTTTGGTTATCGTAAGTTAAAAACCTGTCCGTGTTTATGTGCGGATTGGTCTTACGAGAAACCTTTATTTTTTTAAAAAATTGAAACGTTAAAATTCAACCGAGGTGTGTTCTTTCATGCTGGTTTTCCAAACTGATTCGGTTGTTATTTTATTATAATGCTCGGTCAGACCGAGCATATTTACAGATTTAGTTGGATTTTTTAGAGCTTCAAGTGGTGAGCTGAGGTCAGAGACATATTCATGTACATGGTTATTTTTCCCACTGCATTCATTGTTGTGTTTATCAGCAACTGTGTGGATCGGTTGTTAAAACCGTCCAAGGTTAGATAGGTTAAGTGCACTCTGATTGATGTCTATGTGTGTGTGTGTGTGTATTAAAATTTTCTTTTTGTGTAAAGATTTGCTGTATATTATAGATTATTTGTTCAGCTGTGAGATTCGGTGTTGTTAAGTTTTCTTCTTATCTTCTCTCTCTTCTTTTTTTCTTCCTTCTTTCTTCTTTCTTTTTTCCTAACTATCCGCACTTCCATTCAATTTGGGTTAGACATGTGTGTTCTATTGTCAGCTTAAACTATATGGAAAAGTGGACTTTTACATCGTGGTCTCGGAGCTGAAGGTTTAGCAAGAACCTTGGCCTTAGTGAGGTACTCAATATAGATATGGTCAGTAGCACCCTAGAATGAGTTTGATAGTCTGTGTGTGTGTGTCTATATATATATGAGCGCGTATTTGTTAGTAATATAAAAATGTTTTCTATTATATTGATCGATTTGTAGAGTGGCCTGTGGATTCTGGTCAGTACGAGTAATTAACGTTAATCACAGAGGTCTCCAAACACTTGAACATAGAATTTCGATATAATATTGTTTTGGAAATTGGGTAAATGAAATAACTTAGCCTTGATTATATTTTATATATAAAGGAATAATTTTTCAGAAATTATTATAGTGTATATGGCGTGTTTAGTTGTTAGTGAATGATAATATTTTATGATTAGCATATTCATTGCTTGTGTTCTAATAATAGTTGTTATTATTATAATATAAACAAAGTTAAACAATTATAAAATGGTTTTATATAACCAAGATGAAATTAGATAAATATGGTTTATAAAAGCGGTTTATAAATTAAAAGGGACTTAAAAGCTAGGAATTTGATAATTTAAATCCCACTGGTTTGGAAATGGTTTTCAAAGTTTTAATAATAATAATATTATTATTATTTGGAAAATATTTTTGAGCGGAAATATCTAAAAGGGAATTTAAAAGAGATAGAAATCACTGAACTCACTTCGGTCACTAGGAAATAATTTCATGATGACTGCAGCATTATCGACATTAATTTTCGAATTTCTAAGTGGGGAATTGCTACCAATGGAATTTTGTTTTGGTAAAAATAATTTTGATTTTAAAATTCAAAAGTATGATTTGGAATACAAAGGAATTATTTGTATTATTGTCTCAAAATAATTTGAAATAAATAAGAACTAAGAACAAGGTAATTTCCATTTACGTGTTTTATTAAAAATATGAGAAAAGAAGCTTATAACGTATAAAATTTGAGGATTTGTATGTTAGGACAAAGTTTTAAAATGGTTAGGTATGGTTGTTGAGAAAAGAAAATTTGAAAATAAATTTAACTCAAGGTAAGTTAAATGAAATGATTTTTGAAATGAAATTGGTTGTGATTTGGAATAAAATAGTTAATTAAATATGGTTTGGATTGCTATTCGGTAAAATCGAAAATGAACTAAATAAATGAAATAAGCTAAATGGAATTGACTTTGATTTAAAACAATTATGGACTTAAGTTTTGAAGTGATAATAAACATGGGAAGAGTTGTATAAAATGCTTATAATGAACTTATGTAAAATTTGATGGGCCAGTTCTTAAATGATATTAGAATATCAAGAAACATAATAAGAAATAAATGGATGTGAATAAAGAAGTGTGAATTATGACTAAAGAATAAATGAATTTAAACAAAAGAATCTGAATAATAAGAAACCAATTGGGATAAATATATAAGTTGCATGTATATTATTTTATTCACATTACTGTTGATCCAGATTCGAGTGCATGATTTTGAGATGATTAACATCAATCCGAGTTAGAATTTTTCACTCGATTCTCGATAGTGAACACTGGATATGAATTTTTGATTGATTTTGGAATTCTTTATCATAGTTATGACTTTGTAAGGATAATAACGGTTTCTATTAAGGAACCAGATCTGAGTTTGCAATAGAGAGGTTGTTTGGACGATACTATTTTGGAAGTGAAATTTATGATCGAGCGAGCGATCGGATTTGATATTGTGTACAAATGATATATGTACATCGTACGGTCTTTAGTGTATTAAATGTTGAAAATTGAAAATGCAAAATAATATGATTTTGGACTATATGATTGGATATCATTGGTAAATAAGATGTAGGTATATATAAGAAAAAGCTAGTTGATGTCTTTGATTTCATAAGTAAAATTTGGTTGCCCAACTAAAAGGTACATGTTTCTATTATGATTGATTGATGGTTTTATGAGTGAGCCGTTTGGCTTTTGTTTTCTTTTGATTGGTTTTGGTCCAGAGTGAAAATTTTAAGTTTTTTCGATCAAGCCAAGCAAAGGAGACATTGGTGAAATTTTTCGTAAATTTAAGGTTTTAGAAATTTTTGAGAATTTTGGGAAATTTTGAGTACTAAAATTTGATGTTGATGTTATAACTTGTATTGGTATTAGTTAGTAACTATGAAGGAACTTAAAGATTTAGAAAAAGATGATAATAATGTTTCAACAAATGGATTTTGACAAGTTCAAAATTTAAAAGAATTTGGCAATCTATGTCAACTAATTGGTTTTAAAAAGTTAAAGGGTTTTGTGGCATTTTTCTTACCTCGTTAATTTTGAGGATCAAATTTTTTAAGGGTGGAAAAATGTAACGGCCCAGAATTTTTGTCATTGAATTCGGGATATTTAATTGATCTTAAATATTGAAAAATTAATTTTATAAGTTAAATAACTTGAATTTCAAATATAGCGGTTTATTTGATAATTAAACTATCGAATTTAACATTTCGGATTTTTTAAATGATTAAATCCTAAATTTAATGATAATAAAAAAATGGTTTTCAAAATCTTAAAAATCAATATAAATATGAATGGAATAATAACTATTTAAATTTATATTTTGAAGTGATTTGTTTGATTTTAATAATAATTCGTCTAATTAACGTGTAAAAATAGCCTTCCAGGGAACCGTCTTGGATTTTTGACGAAACCAGTTTTATTGGATCCGTAATAGTGATTTATTGCAATATAATGGGTTTGAAAAGCAATCTTTTGTATATGAGTCTAGAGAATACTTCCGTTATATTTGGAATAGGGGTATTTGGTATAGGACCTTAATCAGCATGCTTCGATTGGGGTTTAAAATTCGAGTGCATAAAATTGAATTTTTAAATTAAATAATATGGACCATTACCTATTCTAATACACCATACCTGCCCCATAACAGCCATTCCTCTTCACCGTGCTTCCCATACTCCCCCTCTCTTATAAACCATTCTGTAAACAAGAAAAAAAAATGGTCTCTTCATTTTAAAGATTTCAAAAATAAAAATCAAATCAGATTATAAACTAAAAATCATGATATAATATTTGTTGGAACCATGTGACCGAGGTCATCTCTCCTTGTGAGTCGATTTGTGTCCATATAAGGTGTCCGCGAGGGCTTTAAGAGCAGTGGAACTAGGGCTTTGATTTTAGGGAACTCAAGGAGGAGTTCGGCTATCACGATGTTTTATTCGAGTTTGGGAGAGTAAGTAGCACTACGGCTAGGTTTTGAGGGCTCGCGGTGTAGTTTGACTTGTTGCGACATTATACGGCTTGGCGAGAGTTCGCCGTTGTCGTGTTTGGCTAGGAAGGTTTGGGCGTGGGGTCGATGGTATTTTTGCATAGAGAGGATGGAGGGGGAATCTTCGGTGATCATGGATAGTCGACTCGTGGCCTTTGGGGATGGATTTGTGCATGCGTGCACAAACTGGAGCATGCACAAGGGAGATGGAGAAATGGGAAAGATAAAGATGGGGGGTAGCAAGTTGATTTTATGGGGCCAGGCTTAGTATTGAATGGTGATTAGTAAATTAAATTATGTAATTAGTTTATTAATTTTAATTTAAAATCGATGAACTAAAATTATACAACTCTCTCATACGAGGTCAAATCGAGCCATGGATTTTTGCATTGTGCTCATGATGATGTAAGTTTAGCGATAGAACTGGTTTGAACGAAATTGGAGACTATTGAAATTTAGGCTAAAATTGGATGTCCTTCGATTTTAGTTCCAAACTGGAATGCCTCGGCAACAGCAAAAATTTCGGTGAGTTAAACTCGTCTTTTTGGTTAACCAGTTATATTATATACATGAATAAAATTGTTGATTAAATGTTTGGATGAATTACTGTTTTATCATTTGGTATGGATTTATTCCCACCCATGGAGCAGATGTCCCTATATATATACCTCTTAGTAGCGAATGACCCATATTATATAATTATATACTATTTGTGATGCAGAAGGACAGTTTAGAGGGACCCAATAGGATTTCTCACCACTGTTGATTTTATTTCAATAAAATTCCTGTTATAGAAATTATTGGATATGAAACCTGATTTATGGACACTTTTGGTTATAATATTATTTATGTTTAAAACTTAAACCCAGTAGTAATAGAAAATCAATAATCAATGCTGGTTAAGCATTGGGTAGCTATTGGCCTCAAATTAGTATTTTAAAATACTATAATTTGCTAATTTGAATTGGAATTAATTTTGAGACAGGAATGATTTTAATTCGAAATTTGGTTTCGAAAATATTTTGTTCTAAATGATTTAATTTCTATTCTTCTAACCCTTTTGACTATCTTATTCTAAGTTAACTATTTATATATTTTTTGTTTTTAACATTTATTTATTTATATTTAATATTAATTTTAAAAGGTTATTTATTTAATATTATTTAAAGAGTTAGCTATTTATATATTTTTGTTTTGAAAAAGTCATTTATTTATATTTAATATCGTTTTAAAGATACTTGTTTAATATTAATATTGTTTTAGGATTGTTTATCAAAATGTTAACATTTTGAAGATTAATTATTTAAATAATTAATATGGATAATAATGATTTATTATTATTGTTTTGAAAATAAATTATTATTATTTATAATAAGGTTGAAAATTAATTATTAGTTTTCTATTAATATGTTTTGAAATTTTAAGATGTCTTAAGGTTAGTAAATATTTATTTATTTATTTATAAGGTTTATTATTAATAACTATTTTTATATAATAGTGTTTGAAGTAAACGATTTGTATTTATTTATGAATGTTTGTTATTTATAAATTGAGTTTTATAAATAGATATGGTTTTTATAAGAGGAACCGTATAACATGTTTGGAAAATGCAAAGGAAGATTGGTTAAAAGATAAAAGAGTTTTATAAATGATTTTAGACATTTATAAAAGAATTTTAGAAATAGGTTCATAGATTTGTAATAGGAGTTTTATAAATGGTTTTGTGGATGTATAATGGAATTTATATATGATTTTAGAATTTAATAGAAAGGATATCATCCCCAATGTTTAGTGAATATACTTACATCGTTGACATAAGTTGTAACAACCCGCATATTTAACGATTTTATATTTAAATGTTTTATTTAAATATAGCGTCGTTAGTCGGATTTAGGTCCGAAAAGTTACTTTTTGCAAATGGCTGAATTGGAACTCGAAATCATTTCTATTGGTTCCAAAATGGCGTTTGCGATCTTTTTGAGTATAAGCTTTGATATGTTTGGAGTAAGTCGAATTTTGCTATTTGCTAAGTAGGCTTTTGGGTTTGGGTTTCACCCAAACTATTCTATAAACCAACTCAGCCCTTTCTCTCCTTCCATTCACACATTTTCATTTCTTAAGCTTGAGCAAAACTGAAAATGGGGGAAGAGAATATGAAATAGAAATTCCAAGCCCTACTTTACCTTGCAAACTTGAATTCTTGCTCCAAAATCAAAGAGAAGCTATTGGTAAGCCTCCTCTTCATCTTCTCTATCTCTTTCTCTCTTCAATCTCAGAATTTCCTAAACTTAAACTTAGGAAAATACTTGTTTTGATCTTAGATTAAAGCTAGTAGAGTTGAAGTGGAGAGTGGTTGGTTGTTTTCTTTGCTATTGAGCTTCTCTATTCTTGTTTTGAGTTAAAATGTGAGTTTTGAACTCACGTCTACTTCTTTTGATATCAGTGATGTTAGGTATGAATTCCTGACACTTATTCATTTCCATTTGCTTTCGATTTGGATTGCTTTGGTGAAATTGCCAAATTATGATTTTTGAAGCCAACTCTATGTAAAACCTTATATGGTTGATGTTTATGTTGTTCGGAGTGTTTGGGTGTGTCGTTAAGCTTGGGTAGTCGTTTAACGTAAGCCCATAATCAACACGCATCCGATTGCTTTCGATTTGTTTGGCCATAGATGGCCTAGGTTCAGGAAATGCCTGACCATCAAGTTTCAGACGTCTGAAATCCTATTTCAGACGTCTGAATATTGTTCTGGGAAAGATTTTCATTCCCAGATTCAGACGTCTGAAATTATATTTCAGACGTTTGAATTGGATAATTTTCAACCAGAAATGAAATAGGCAAAATATTGCCTATTTCAGACGTCTGAAAGTTTGGATTCAGAAGTCTGAATTCTGTTCTGGAAAACATATTAATTTCCAGATTCAGACGTCTGAATCCCTTCTTTCAGACGTCTGAATCTATTGTCTTTTTACAATTTTCCTTGTTCGCTTAGTTTTCCAAATTTGATCGATGCATATTGATTCCAATTAGTTGTTTATGCATATTTGACCTTGATGATTCCATTTTGAATTCATTCACGGGTTTTTATAAATGATTTCTTCAAATCGTATTAAAAGTACGCTTCTCCGATTTATAAATTCTATTTAAAACACACGCACAATTTCGCACTTCGAGCGAAGTGGAAGGGTGATTAAATGGTTGGGCAAAACACGGACCATGAATCTGTGCGTTTATCCTTCCGATTAATCCCCGACCTATTCAATTGATCGTTTTGACCTTCGGGTTTGGTTTACCGATGACAAGAGGTGAACTTTGTACTGCTTTGAGTGTGAAATTAACTAACGGATAGTAAACCGTTTAGTGCGAACGAGTGGTTATGGGACTCACGTTACCTCTTTTCGGATTCCTTTTTGAGAGTTATGACACATTCCGCCAGTTAGTGGTGTCCAGTACTGGGCCTCCGGACCTTCACCACTACGGTTTGTTGCCTTTGGGATAGTGTCTTCGGACTGTCTCCTTCAGGTTTGTTGCCTTCGGGTATGTTGCCTTCGGGTTTGTGCCTTCGGGTTTGTTGCCCTATAGTATCGCTTCCGATGTTGGTCGTTATGAGCCGCATGGGTGATATTGGGTTTGGAGTCTTCGGGCTCATTGATCCTTGTTTATACAGTACTGAGCACGTGCAAAATTTTTGATGTTTCATTCATATGTATATTCCCTAGGTATCGCCCTTCGATGTTGGTCTTTTTGAGACGCATGATATGTAGCGATTACCTTGTGGAACTTGTGTTACCTTCATTGGTATTTGTTATTGCCTTTTTGGCTTGCTTTAGGATATTCTTATCCTTTGTCTGTTGTGTTGCTGATGATATGAGGCTTGTTTTGTTATCATATGATTCATCTTTTGTTAGGTGATTGTGTTATCTCCTTTAGAGATATTTGTTATACTTGTAACCTTGCAGGTTTATTGTTGTTCAGTTTATCTAACTGATTTGTTTAGCTAGACTGACCCGGGTATTTTATACTCGGGTCAAACCGAGATGTTTCAGGTTAGGTGCTTTTGGACTTAGCCTATTTTGCTTCCGCATGGACTATTCAGCTTGTTCTTTTTTGTTAAAGCTTTTTGTGTAGTCCTTTTATTGTAACTCTGATATATGTATTCTTTTGGTTCGTCTGTATATTGTGGTTTGCTATACCACTTGACGTGTATTAGTTTGTATACTCTGTTATGTATCAATATATGTGTATATGATGATCTACTGTTATATGATGTATATTACATTTGAGTTGTTATATTCTGTTCTGATAGATCCTCTAACCACCTATGGTTTTGTTTTAAGTATTCATTGGATATGTCGATCTGCTTTGTATGATTATTGTCGATATATTCAATAGATGTTTAGAGCAAGGCTATAGATGGTCGCTCCTATCCAGCCTTATTCTCCGTGTTAGTTGACGGCATTACCATGTAGTGTCCTTGGCTAGCGTGGGTATAGAGGTGGGGCGTCACAGCATGGTATCAGAGCGAGGTTCAGGACAAAATATGATGAACACAGAATAGATGCACATATTATGGTATATCAAAGTGTATAAGTGATACAAATCTTTGAATCATCGTGCCTTTCTATTCCTTCTGTGCCTTGGTGTAGATAGAATGTGGGAATACGTCTAGGAATGCATTTAAATTCCGTAGTACTCCATATTGAAGTATCTACCTTGTGATTAATCTTGCTCTTATCATACTTTCAACGTATGGCTGGAAGAGGCAGGGGACGACGTTCGAATGCTGGGCGATCTAGTGGTTCACATTCGGATGGCGTTTATATGTCTGCCGATCAGTTTTTGGAATTGTTTAGGAGCACTCAGCCTCCAGTCCCTCCTCGAGTGTCTCCACCTCGCAAGTCTGCCTTTGCACGCCAGTGCATTGATTTTGCTCATCTTGGAGGAAAGCCGTTTAAGGGCTCCGAGTCTGTTCTTGAAGTCCAAGCTTGGTTTCGCACGTGCGAGCGTATCTTCTCTCGCATGGATCTTTCTGACCATGATAGAGTTCTTGTAACTTCTAGCTTATTACAAGAGCGTGCTCTTGATTGGTATGAGCTTCTTATAGCCGAAATTGATGAGTCTACTCTTTCTTGGACTCAGTTTCGGGAGCGATTTGAACTCAAGTTCGTTCCTGAATCTGAAAAAGTTTTATTGACCCGTCGCTTCCTTGAGTTGAAGCAAGGGAAATCTTCTGTTTCTGAGTATGTTGCATCATTCGAGGCTTTATCTAAGTATGGTCTTGAATTCATTAGCACTTCTTATAAGAAGAATTTGAAGTTTGTTTCTGGTCTTAAGAAATATCTTAAGAAGTCTTTTTTGCTTCAGCTTAAGCTTTCTTTTGAGGAGTTGGTTGATTCGGCACTTCATCTCGAGACCGTCGAGAAGGAGTGTGATAGTGATGTTGATGTTGAGGTTTCCAAGAACCCCAACAAGAGGCAGTTTCCATTTCAGAAGTCCAGGCCTTTTCCTTCTAAGAAGAAGAAGACTGGTGGTTCTAGTTCTCAGCCTCAGTCTGTTGGAACACCTTTCATTCGGAAGTGTTTCAATTGTGGTTCTCCGGGTCATATTATTCGAGCTTGTCCTAAGCCTCTCTTCTGCCGCTATTGCAAGAAGGAAGGTCATCATGTTTCAGCTTGCCCTACTGTTTCAGCTGGTGCCAAGTCTAGCAAGCTTTATGCTGCTAAGGCTTCTGAAGGTCCCTCTCAGCCCAAAGGTATATTTCCACCTATTTTGGAAAGTTCTATTTTATTTCATGATCATAGTATTCGAGTTGTTTTCGATACGGGTGCATCACATTCCTTCATATCGAAAAAGCTCGTTGATGATTTATCTTTGGATGTTTCTTGTTTGGTTACTTCTTTAAGGATTGCGAATCCTATTGGGGAATCCGCGACCCTTAGCCTGCTTTGTGATGATGTTGAGATTGTTTTATGTGGCTTTTCTTTTCGTGCGAGTCTGCACGTTATTTCTTGTCTGGGATTTGATTTGATTTTGGGTATGGACTGGCTAGTAAGATATGATGCCAGGATTATTTGTTCGGAGAGAATTATATATCTTCGACATCCGGATTCGCCTACTCAGCTATCTCTTATTCTTGGGGATGTGGATAATTCCGAAATGGCTTTATATTCTCTTGACTCGTGGGAAGATGATGATGATATATCTCGTATTCCTATTACTTGTGACTTTTCTAATGTTTTTGAGCCTGTCTCGGGTTTGCCACCTAAGCGGGCAATTGAGTTCCGCATTGATCTCATTCCAGGCGCGCAGCCAGTTAGTCGTCCTCCCACGAGGATGTCTACAAGGGAAAATGAGGAACTCAAGTAGCAGCTTTTAGAGCTTGAGTCCAAGCAGTTAATTCAGTCCAGTTTTTCTCCGTGGGGATCCGCGGTCATCTTTGTGAAGAAGTCTGATGGAACTCTTAGGCTTTGCATTGACTATCGCAAGCTTAACGAGTTAACCATCAGGAATAGGTATCCATTGCCTAGGATCGATGATATGTTCGATCTATTGAGTGGTGCTAAGGTCTTTTCTCAGCTAGACCTTGCCACAGGTTTTCATCAGTTACGAGTCACGGAGGATAGCATACCTCTTACCGTTTTCCGCACTCGTTATGGTTCTTTTGAGTGGCTCGTTATGCCGTTCGGTTTGACGAACGCTCCTGCTTTCTTTGTTGATCTCATGAATCGAGTATTCCGGGAATATCTCGATAAGTTTGTCCTTGTCTTCATTGATGATATCCTTATTTATTCTAAGTCTGAAGCTGAGCATGCTAATCACTTGAGAATTGTCTTGAGTACCCTCCGTCATCATCAGCTTAGAGCCAAATTCTCCAAGTGCCATTTTTGGGAGAATAAGGTTAAGTTCTTAGGCCATGTTGTATCTTCCGATGGCATTTCTGTCGATCCCTCAAAGATCGAAGCCATCCAGAATTGGAAGAGGCCTGAGAATGTGCATGAGATTCGTAGTTTACTTGGATTGGCGGGTTATTACCGTCGGTCATTAAGGATTTTTCCCGGGTTGTGCTTCCTCTCACCAGCCTTACTTGGAAAGGCATTCGTTTTATTTGGTCCAACAAGTGTGAAGCTTCCTTTCAGACATTAAAGGAACTTCTCACTAATGCTCCTATTCTTGTGGTTCCCGAGGGAAATCATGATCTTGTTGTCTACACCGATGCTTGTTGTAGTGGTCTCGGTGTTGTTCTTATGCAGAAGGATCGGGTAGTTGCTTATGCTTCTAGGCAACTGCGTCTGAATGAAGTTCGCTATGCCACTCATGATCTTGAGTTAGCCGCCGTTGTCTTTGCCTTGAAGTTTTGGTGACACTATTTATTGGGCGAGCGCTTCATTCTTTATACCGATCATAAATCCTTGAAGTATTTGTTCACTCAGAAGGAACTCAATATGAGACAACAGTGTTGGCTCGAGTTTCTTGCTTCCTATGACTTTGATATCCAGTATACCCTTGGTAAGGGTAATCGAGTTGATGATGCGCTTAGTCGCAAACATTCGGCTATTATTTCTATGATGCTTGCCGAATGGGATATTCTTGAGATTCTATCTTTTTGTGAAATTCGTGATCGAGGTTCATCTTTTGATTCTCCTATTCTATTATTTAGTTTGGGAGATCGACCTATTTTATTGGATCGTGTTGCCGATGCTCAGCGGCATGATCCAGATTTGTTGCATCTTATTCAGCTTTGTGAGTCTGGATCCTGTGATGAGGCATTGCGGGATTTCAGCATTGATTCTCATGGGTGTCTTCGCAAGAAGAACCATCTTTTTGTGCCTTCTGATTCTTCACTTAGGCATGACATTCTTGATGACTGTCACCGTTCTAAGTATACCATTCATCCTGGTAGTAGTAAGATGTATGCTGATATGCATCGCCTTTATTATTAGGAAGGCATGAAGCGTGATGTGGCGAGTTATGTGAGTAATTACATAACTTGTCAGCATTTTTAAGGCCGAACATCAGCGTCCTTCTGGTCTTCTTCAGCCTCTAGAGATTCCAATGTGGAAATGGGATCAGATTTCTATGGATTTCATTGACAGCCTACCTCGTTCGAGATCGGGCCATTCTAGCATTTGGGTTATTATTGATCGCCTCACTAAGTCTGCTCATTTTGTTCCTATTAAGCCTAATAGGACTGCTTCGCATTTGGCTAAGTTGTATGTCAAGAAAATCGTGAGACTTCACGGTGTTTCTAGTTCTATTGTAAGTGGTTGTGATCCTTTATTCACGAGTCATTTTTGGAAGAGTCTTCAGCAAGCTTTGGGAACAAATCTTAATTTTAGTACAGCTTATCATCCGCAGTCTGACGGACAGACTGAACGGGTGAATCGTATCTTGGAAGATCTCCTTCGTATTTGTATTTTTGATTTCGGTGGTAGTTGGGAGGATCACCTACCTCTTGTAGAGTTCTCCTACAACAATAGTTTTCAGTCTAGTATCGGTATGGCTCCTTTCGAAGCTTTATATGGAAGGCCATGTCGATCACCTTCTTGTTGGTTGGAATCTGGGGAGAAGCTTATTCTTGGTCCAGATTTTGTTTGTGATTCTTCCGAGAAGATTGATCTTATCCGGTTGAGAATGAAAGAGGTACAGAGTCGCTAGAAATCCTACGCGGACAACCGTAGGAAGCCTCTCGAGTTCTCGATTGGTGATCTTGTCTTTATTCGTGTTTCTCCTTTGAAAGGGGTTATGCGTTTCAGTACGACTGGCAAATTGGCTCCTCGCTATATAGGACCATTTTCTATTACTGAACGTATTGGCCCTGTGGCTTATAGAGTTTCACTTCCAGCTCATTTATCTGGCATTCATGACGTGTTTCATGTCTCGCAACTTCGGAAGTGTCTTCGAGGGTCAGATTCTGTTATTGATTCTCCTGATTTGCTTTTGCTTGAGATCTCACCGGACTTATCTATTGTACAATAACCTATTCGCGTACTTGACACGGAGGTGCGACACCTTCGGAACAAGGACGTGCCGCTCGTTAAAGTTCAATGGTCCGCTAGTCCCAATGACTGTACTTGGGAAACCAGAGAGTTTATTGAGCGATCTTAACCGGGTTTTCTAACTTTTCTTGGGAATGGTGAGAATATCTTTTCGTCTCAAGCTTATTTTCTTTTCTTTTGAATGTTGTATGTATGTAGTTGTTACAAATATCGTCTCTAGGAATTGCGGGGACACAATTTTGTAAGAAGGGGAGATATGTAACAACCTGCATATTTAACGATTTTATATTTAAATGTTTTATTTAAATATAGCATCGTTAGTCGGATTTAGGTCCGAAAAGTAACTTTTTGCAAATGGATGAATTGGAACTCGAAACCATTTCCATTGGTTCCAAAATGGCGTTTGCGATCTTTTTGAGTATAAGCTTTGATATGTTTGGAGTAAGTCGAATTTTGCTATTTGCTAAGTAGGCTTTTGGGTTTGGGTTTCACCCAAACTATTCTATAAACCAACTCAGCCCTTTCTCTCCTTCCATTCACACATTTTCATTTCTTAAGCTTGAGCAAAACTGAAAATGGGGGAAGAGAATGGGAAATAGAAATTCCAAGCCCTAGTTTACCTTGCAAACTTGAATTCTTGCTCCAAAATCAAAGAGAAGCTATTGGTAAGCCTCCTCTTCATCTTATCTATCTCTTTCTCTCTTCAATCTCAGAATTTCCAAAACCTAAACTTAGAAAAATACTTGTTTTGATCTTAGATTGAAGCTAGTAGATTTGAAGTGGAGAGTGGTTGGTTGTTTTCTTTGCTATTGAGCTTCTCTATTCTTGTTTTGAGTTAAAAGGTGAGTTTTGAACTCACATCTACTTCTTTTGATATCCTTGATGTTAGGTATGAATTCCTAACACTTGTTCATTTCCATTTGCTTTCGATTTGGATTGCTTTGGTGAAATTGCCAAATTATGATTTTTGAAGCCAAATATATGTAAAACCTTATATGGTTGATGTTTTTGTTGTTCGGAGTGTTTGGCTGTGTCGTTAAGGTTGGGTAGTCGTTTGACGTAAGCCCATAATCAACACGCATCCGATTGCTTTCGATTTGTTTGGCCATAGATGGCCTAGGTTCAGGAAATGCCTGACCATCAAGTTTCAGACGTCTGAAACCCTATTTCAGACGTCTGAATATTGTTCTGGGGAAGATTTTCATTCCCAGATTCAGACGTATGAAATTATATTCCACACGTCTGAATTGGCTAATTTTCAACCAGAAAAGAAATTGGCAGAATATTGCCTATTTCAGACGTCTGAAAGTTTGGATTCAAACGTCTGAATTTTGTTCTGGAAAACATATTAATTTCCAGATTCAGACGTCTGAATCCCTTCTTTCAGACGTCTGAATCTATTGTCTTTTTCCAATTTTCCTTGTTCGCTTATATTTCCAAATTTGATCGATGCATATTGATTCCAATTAGTTGTTTATGCATATTTGACCTTGATGATTCCTTTTTGAATTCATTCATGGGTTTTTATAAATGATTTCTTCAAATCGTATTAAAAGTACGCTTCTCCGATTTATAAATTCTATTTAAAACACACGCACAATTTCGCACTTCGAGCGAAGTGGAAGGGTGATTAAATGGTTGGGCAAAACACGGACCATGAATCTGTGCGTTTATCCTTCCGATTAATCCCCGACCTATTCAATTGATCGTTTTGACCTTCGGGTTTGGTTTACCGATGACAAGAGGTGAACTTTGTACTGCTTTGAGTGTGAAATTAACTAACGGATAGTAAACCGTTTAGTGCGAACGAGTGGTTATGGGACTCACGTTACCTCTTTTCGGATTCCTTTTTTAGAGTTATGACACATTCCGCCAGTTAGTGGTGTCCAGTACTGGGCCTCCGGACCTTCACCACTACGGTTTGTTGCCTTTGGGATAGTGTCTTCGGACTGTCTCCTTCAGGTTTGTTGCCTTCGGGTATGTTGCCTTCGGGTTTGTTGCCCTATAGTATCGCTTCCGATGTTGTTCGTTATGAGCCGCATGGGTGATATTGGGTTTGGAGTCTTCGGGCTCATGGATCCTTGTTTATACAGTACTGAGCACGTGCAAATTTTCTGATGTTTCATTCATATGTATATTCCCTAGGTATCTCCCTTCGGTGTTGGTCTTTTTGAGCCGCATGATATGTAGCGATTACCTTGTGGAACTTGTGTTACCTTCATTGTTATTTGTTATTGCCTTTTTGGCTTGCTACGGGATATTCTTATCCTTTGTCTGTTGTGTTGCCGATGATATGAGGCTTGTTTTGTTATCATATGATTCATCTTTTGTTAGATGATTGTGTTATCTCCTTTA
The DNA here is from genome assembly GCA_030765085.1 of Allium cepa. NCBI lineage: Eukaryota > Viridiplantae > Streptophyta > Magnoliopsida > Asparagales > Amaryllidaceae > Allium > Allium cepa. The sequence continues at coordinate 1,040,625,560 of CM060941.1, read as the reverse complement.
GAGATATTTGTTATACTTGTAACCTTGCAGGTTTATTGTTGTTCAGTTTATCTAACTGATTTGTTTAGCTAGACTGACCTGGGTATTTTATACTCGGGTCAGACCGAGATGTTTCAGGTTAGGTGCTTTTGGACTTAGCCTATTTTGCTTCCGCATGGACTACTCAGCTTGTTCCTTTTTGTTAAAGCTTTTTGTGTAGTCCTTTTATTGTAACTCTGATATATGTATTCTTTTGGTTCGTCTGTATATTGTGGTTGTCTATACCACTTGACATGTATTAGTTTGTATACTCTGTTATGTATCAATATATGTGTATATGATGATCTACTGTTCTGTGATGTGTATTGCATTTGAGTTGTTATATTCTGTTCTGATAGATCCTCCAACCACCTATGGTTTTGTTTTAAGTATTCATTGGATATGTCGATCTGCTTTGTATGATTATTGTCGATATATTCAATAAATGTTTAGAGCAAGGCTATAGATGGTCGCTCCTATCCAGCCTTATTCTCTGTGTTAATTGACGGCATTACCATGTAGTGTCCTTGGCTAGCGTGGGTATAGAGGTGGGGCGTCACATAAGTATATGGACATTTTTCCATATATTTTGAAATAGGGATTTTTGTGTGTGTGTATACATATATCTTTGTATAAAGGATTTTAATTAAGTTATTTTGATAATGTATTTTATTAATGAAAGATTAATTGAAAAGAGGCTAGTGATTGCTTGTATGCTTAACCAATGTTGGTTTTTCCCTACGGAATTAAATCCTTGATTGAATGTTGTTTATTTGATAGTTAATAACTGACTATCGAATTTGGACCCAAGACATAACTTTAGAAATATCTAGGAGAAATACGTGAGTTATATGGCACAGTCATCTCCGATAATGTTGTACTGTGCGTATAAATCTCATTTCGTTCTCCTAGGATGAACGGTATGGAAATCCATCCACTATCGGTTAGAAGGTGATCTCCGCTCTTATATTTGACTTTTTATTTCCTAAAGAACCGAGGTTAAGTTTATTGGGAATTATCAGAGGTTATTTCAAAGACACCGGTATCAGATATGTTCTTCGAAATCTATTTTGATCCAACTCAAGCGTTTCAAAGTGAAGATATCTTGAAGATAATGGAATTGGGGATGGAGCGGTCAAATGTTTCATTCTATCCCAGAACGAACCGGTATTGATGAATGTTTGTATTGCATTGATGCTTAGAGAGTAGTGTTAGCATTCCAAGTGGGAAGTGCTATATTAAAGGTAAAACTTTGCCTTGACCCTCATCAACTGAAAATGACTAAAACATGGGAGTTGCAGCAGGGCTAAGTGGTTGCTCCCAAGTAGGATATGATCTTTCCTATGTAGAGTCGGTATTATCTCTCATTTGTACGCTTCGAGGCCCATTAGCGGAGGGGTGATCATATTCGGTACTACTAATCAAGTGGTAGGTCGGTTCTGTGTTGGCAGAGGATCCTTGTGAGATCCTCGGTATTATTTTACCTAGAGATTCATTGCGACGCACGATACCCTAGTAGCCTAGTCATTGTATGAAATTCATTCTTCAATACGTGTTTTTATGGTTTTTGTTATATACCTATTATGCTGGAATTTAATTAACGTAACAATTTCGGCTAAGATTAATAAGTATTTGTACCTTAGACACCACTATAATGTTAGAGAATTTTATATGAAATGGTTTGGTTAATGTAAAGTAAAAACCTATCCGTGTTTATGTGCGGCGTGCTCTTACGAGATGTCTTTATTTTTATAAGATTTTGAAATGTTAAAATTCAATTGAGGTGTGTTTTCTAATGCTGATCTTCCAAACTGACTCGTGTGTTATTTTATTATAATGCGTAGGTCATACCGAGCATATTTATAGATTTAGTTGGTTGTTTTGGTGCTTCATAAGGCAAGCTGGAGGTCAAAGTCATTTTCACGTACATGGTTAATTTTCCCGCTATATTCGTTATTGTGTTTATCAGCAACTGTAAGGACAGGCTGTTATAACTGTCTAGGCTAAAATATGTTAAGTGTACTCTGATTAATGTCTATATGTGTATATATACTACATTTTGCTTTTTTTCGTAAATATTTGATGTACATTATTGATTATTCATTCCGTTATGAGATTCTGTGCTGTTTAGTTTTCTTCTTATTTTCTCACTCTTCTTCCTTTTTCCTTCTTCCTTCTTACTTCTTTCTTTTTTTCTAACTATCCGCCTTTCCGTTCAATTCGGGTTGGATATGTGTTTCTATTGTGAGCTTAAACTATATGGAAAAGTGGGTTGTTACGAGTACATTAATATAAACTGCATAAGAAATACAAAACAAAACGAAAATAGAGAATCGATCAGAATGTCAACATCAAAGTTAAAATCGAACATCGTTGAAATAGAGAATGTATTAAAGAATAGATTTATAGTAATAGAAGTCACATCAAGGTCGAGGTTCATAAGAAAGAAAGATCAACCAAATTTTTGAGAAGATGGAATTAGTAGCATGATTTAATTTTTTTAAGTTTCTACTTCAGCCTAAAAAATAAAGTCATGCCCTTTGTACAAAGAAATAAAAGCAGCGTTCTATCGCCCAAGAACCTAAATGAAAAAATACCTTGAAATTATTTTCCTATGTATCAATTATAATATCGCATTAAAGTTAATGTACACATTTAAATAATTAGCAAATATTATATTAACATGCAAATGAGTATGGCAATGACATATATGAAAATGATTCTATGTATAACATACAATAAATAATATAAAACCATAAATAAGAGTATACCCAAGGATATGTTGCGTTAAAACTACACGTTGATCTAATTTGCCTCCTACATATGCACCTAATGTTGCAAGCTACTGGCATACCAACACTGGACCTGGACATATTTGCTTTCGGGTTAACGTTATGGGGTCGACTATGATTGGTTTCGAGAGAGGAGTACTCGAACAAGCAAGAGCTAGGGGAAGAAAAAGTATAATGGAATAAAAAGGCTTGGGTTTTCTTTTATAGGGAGAACTAGATGAAAATACGATAGAGTTAAGGGTATGCCCTAGAGCAATTATGTAAGCATTACATATATCTAACTCGATAACCAATCTTATTCGAAATAAAAGGTATTTTCTTTCTATTATATACTTGATATAATGTGCTATCTATTAATTAATTAATTTAATTAAAAGTACAATTAATAGAAAATCCATAAAATGGTATGTTTTATGATAGTAGTTACAATGTGTTATAACCATGAGTGGTTTATCATAATAAAATAAACATATTATTTTAAATATTCCTAGTCAAGATGTATCGACACTAGATATCGATGCATCCGTTGAGACAAGAGTACATAACGCTCTCCAAATATTGGGCATTGTATTACCTATGGCTGTTTGGGGAACCAAGGGTTATATATTGATAGTTACTAGGTATTATGGAATGACTCACCCAGTACTTTTCTACTGTTAATATAGCTAAGGTTAAACAGAAAATATCGATGTGATAGAATTACATAGTTCTTTTGACTTGTGAATATTATTAGCCTTCAATGTGAAAGTTCCACTTTGATTATAGTTAAATCATGGCACGATGTACATTAAACCACTATAGTTGGATCAAGTGGAAGCATCGGAAGTGAAACACTATTCAAAAGAGGATTCACCTCGTCAGTTATATGAGATTTGCATCACAGTCAACTAAAGTCAACTCAAAGTCAAAATCCCTGGCCAGAGCAGTATGGCTAATAATTATTGTTATTATTGAAGCAAGGATTTATGTTTAAACTCTAGAGAATATGGACGGTATTGGAATTTTGACCGTTATCGAATTCCATAACGCCAAAATGATATAGTTTTGGAAAGAGAATCGGTGTAAATAATTGTCACAACCAGAAAACGCTTAATAAAATAAAATTGGATTTTACTGATGTCTAGTAAGCGATAAATTTGGCCATAATGTCACACCATCTTCTAAGTGACGTTTGAACAATATTCGATGGCTCGATATTAAATACCGACCAAATTTACAAAGAGTCACATAACTAAAATGTAGAATACTACTACTATTACCAGACTTAATTAATTTGTAACTGGTATAAATTAATTAATGTTTATGAAATATTAATTATAAAATTTTGTTTGATGTGTATTACATAATATTAAATTGTGTGCATATAATAGTTATATAAACACTAATCAATGTTCGAAATTGATATGCATTTAAGATGGATTTAAATGTAGTAAATATTGTTCGGGCATGAAATGGATTTAAGGCCTATATGGGGCATGTTAATTTCTGCTATGATAGGAATATAGAGGTCGGCCATAAGATGGCTATGAGGAAGGGATTGTGAATTTTTAAAAGAAGGGAATGAGTAAGAGAAAATTAAGGATCTTGATCCCATTTTTTCTCTCCAGCCTCTTCTTATAAAAACATCTTAACCCTCACTTTAGATGAGATATTTTCTTCTTCTTTGCTAGCCGAACACTCTCCCCCTCTCCTAAAGTATTCAAGCAATCTAAATACAAATTAAAGTCAAACAATCGTTGGTGGGAACAATTCGAAAGCTATCCACTTCAGGATTGGAGTTCGATTCAAGGAGTTCACTTCTTCGTTTCAATATACGAGCTTTGGGCTTTGGAGAAAGGTATTATTCTATTTTACGAATATATAGTAATGTTTAAATGATTATTGTTCTATATGTTGTTTTAATAAATATGTAGATTGATTTTCACACGTTGATGGTCGTATATATTTATAACTGTACATATATCTTTCATGCATATATGTTTATACATGCTCTCAATCTGAAACATAAAAACTTTTTATTACTAAGATTGTAAATAATTATATATTATATGGATTAATATATCAAATCTAATTTTTAAAGTTTGACTCCATATAATATATATTTTGAAACTTAACAAAATTTAATTTTATTAGTATGGTTTTTGAAAATAATAAAAAAATTAATTTTTTTGGATAGTGTCATGGCCCGGATTTTCAACCTTCGAAAATCGATATTAATACGTTCACTGTATCACATGCCAAGCAATCGAATGCCGAAAATACCAGATCGTTAGAGAAAAGAAGAAAGAGGTAGCAGAATAAAATAGAAACAACAACACAAAATCTCAAAATCACAGTGGAACAATATATAATAGATAATAACATGTCTTTATACAAAAAAGAACAACAATTGTTATTTACACATTACATCATCAAAGTACAACACGTTAATAACTCAATACTGGACAGTCATAATAAATTGTCCTCATAAGTGCTCAACATACAACCTACAATACACAGCAGAATAAAATCAAGTACGTGTGATACGTCTTCGTCATCCAGCTCGTCTTCTGAGCTCTATAGCATCCTATCCTGAATCTTTAATACTCGGTCTTACCCGATCATTATAATAAAATAACGCCTAAGTCAGTCTGGAAAAACAGCGTGAGAAAACATAATAAATATGAATTATTAAAGTTTTCAAAGTACTTTGAAAAACAAAGGTATCTCGTCAGACCATGCCACACATAAACACGATGGGTTTTTACCTTACGATAACGATTTTTTTTTATATCAAATCCTCTGATATTATAATAGTGCCTAAGTACAAATATTTATTCAAATAGCTGAAATTGTTACATTAATTAAATTATAGCATATTAGGCTCTACAACCAATACCGTAAAGGCATATATTGAAGAATGGATTCTATACGAATGACTGGGCATGGGGGTTCCACCTGTCACAGTAGACATCTAGAAAAATGTACCGAGGATCACACTGGGATCCCCTGCAACACAAGACCGAACTACCCCTAATCTGGATAGACCGAATATACTATCACTCCGGGTGTCCCACCCTTTCCGTGTTCTTCCATGCACCGCGGTAATAATATCTGGGGGTATCTAGAAAAGTGACAAACATACCCTAATTGGGTGTGACCCACTTAGCCTTGTTGCATCTCCCTTGATTTTCAGTCATTCTCGGTTGATGAGGCTTGAGGCTACGATTAACTTTTTAAGGAATTTTCACTTAGAATGCTAATTGTCCTCCAATGACAATGTATTAATAGCATTCATCCATACAAGTCCATTTTGGTTCTGAACGAAACTGAAGGCACTAATCCTACTACTGCCATTTTAGAATAATCCTTGAGATTAATAGCGATTAACCCTTGCTGTTCAACTCCATCTTCGATTCCATGCTCTAGTTTTCACTTCGAAACGTACTCGTTTGATCGAAGTGGTTTTCAGATAACTTATTTGATCCCAGTCTCTTCGAAACAACGTTCGATATTTTCGGTAAACTCAAAGCTGGTTCTTTAGAAAATAAACAGACGAAAATAAGATCGTAGATCATCTTCTAACCGTTAGTGGACGGGTTTTCTTATCATCGTCCTAGAAGAACGAAACGAGTTTATACGTATAGTATAACACCTAGAATGGTAACTATACCACATAATTCCCGTGTTTCTCCCAGATATTCCCGAAGTTATATTTTGGATCCAGATTTTGATAGTCAGTTATTTAACTATCAAATAAACAATCATTCAACCAAATATTTCACTTTCCACTGAAAACACTAAGTCTCACTTTAACTTAATTTTAAATAAATTAAATCTCTTCATTAAAAGGTATGTACTTATCTTATCGGAGTAAGTACTTTCACTAGACATTCTTTTCAAAAATATTTAAAAACTTTTTAAAATAATATGCAAAGCACCATGCGGTATCAACCATGAATTCACAGCTCAATGGTTCGTCTCTATCTCAGAGAAATCCAAAACTTAACTACAGGCAATCTCTGCCTCCAATTCCACATAAAAGTATACCATTACTTTTCGAAACTTTATTTAATAATTTTTCTCAAATTAATACTTATAAAATTTCTATATAAGTTTCCAATTTTAATTTAGGCAAATACTCTTAAAATAAAGCTATTATAATAAATAGTATCAATATTGAATAATATATCTTTAAAATAATAATACTAACTAATTCTTAAATAATAATTAAGTTAATACGAACTCATTATAACTAATTTATTAATAAGATTCTAATCGATTTACAAGGCTTATTTATAAACTTATAATCCATTTTGACAAATTTAAAAATATTTAAATGACTAATATTCTGGAATATTTTTAAACCTTCTAGTTTAATAATTAAAATCCTCTTTTTAGAACAAACTCAAATTCTCGATAAAAATATATCTTCCAAATTCAAAATTAACCAATCTAATATTCATAAATCTCTCTCGATTTATCATCAGTATGATTTACGTCCAAATTCGTAAATCCCCTTTTCACATCTCCAAAAGAAAAATCTATCTTTTCTTTTTTTAAACTAATTTACCCATCTCATTATAAATCCTCACCGTGGATTTATATCTTTAATTTATCCACTGATAATCATTTCACTTTACTTATAAACATTGTTTATAAATCCCATAGTCTCATTTCCCGTTTATAATGGTTTCATAATACTTAATCGGTTATAAATTGATTTCTAAATTGAATTCCATTTTTGAATCAATTCTTAATAAACCAACTATATTCCAAAACCTAACTAAATTCCGATTCCACTTCCATTTCATAATTTAAAATCTTATTTAAGATCTAGTATAACAATTTTGTATTTTATTTTCAAATTTCCTTTTAATTCTCCCAAACTATTTTAAATTTCGATTTTTAAAATCCTTTTGTTCTTAAACAAATTTAATTTAATTTTTATTATTTAAAATCCTTTATACACATTATTTCCAAAATCTCTATTTACAATATCCCAAAATGGTTAGGTACAAATTTAAAGTCAAACCATTTATTATATCCAAATATTTTTTTTAACTAATCCAAAAAATCTATATAAATATTCTACTTCAAAAATCTCTTTTTAATTTCCTTTCAAAATTTAATAACATATTCATGGTAATTTAAAATATCAAAATCTAGACCACCGCCACCGTAACATCCAATAAATTCAAATCACACAATAATCTATCATAGATCATTCAAACAAATCATATATTACTATATGTGAAACTAAATTCCACATTTTTGAGGAGTCCAATTAGATCCCTCCAACATATTTTCCGACATCCACAGATGTTAACAACATAAAAATACCAATCCTACGAAGGCGATATCACGATATATAGGGTCATCTGCTATTATGCTAGAATATCAATCCAAATACCAATCCAAGTACCAATATATATACTACTATATATATTATAACATCCAAACTGATCATAATTTATCAAATCAACAAATAAATCAATAATTAATTTTAACTATTTAAAATTAAATCGTAATCCAAAATTGAGTGAGATTAACTTACCTTGATTTTCGAATTTGCCAAACATTCCAATTTAAATTAAATCGAACGTTCGATTTAATCTAAAGATTGCAATTGACTCCAAAAATCAACGAAAAATTCCATAGCTAAGCTAACGTTGATACGAGCCAAACATGACCGACAATGTTAAATTCTGACATCGTATTAGGGAGTTATTAGCTTTCTAAGATAACGGTAGATTTAAGAAAAAAAATTCACTAATTACATTTTAAATAAATTGTTTACCAGTATGGCAAATGCTAATCCATCTTTCCCAAAATGCTACTGCATAGAACGCTGCCTTCTCCTCCATCGATGAACCACTACATGAGCCTCGTCATCATCAGAGCACAATCGCGATTGCAATACGTGCGCATGCCAAGCATCTCCCACCATCTCCTTATCACAACCCCATCGGCCTACACCCCGATATACAATCACGACAGTCATTGCTTCTTCCATCATTACTAGAACTTGAAGTAGCCATCCATGCCTCTGTTGCCTCATTGCGACTCAAACAGTTGTTGCCCAAAAGCCCAAACCCGCTACTATCGCAAGTCGCCAAAAAATCAACAGCCACCCTTAACTTCCTCCATTGACGTCTCCATGCTTCGAAGCGAACCGAATCCACATCGGGACAAACTAGGGTCGCGACCTACCGCCTGCCATCACACGTTGCCCCACCGCCACCAACTCTCCGGCCACTCATAAGAAACACCCCAGCACACTACCAAACGCCTAAAGCTTCCTCACAATTAAGTTTCATGGCCGCAATTTAGTTTCGTGACCCCCTCCCCCTTTTTTTATCTGAGCGGTTTTATTTCATTCATATTCTTTTTTTTTCAAAAAGACATTGTTGGGAAAAGTTTAAATATGAAAAGGAGCGACTCGCGATTTACAATTGCCTGATTTGTAGAACGAGATATCGTTCCTCTCACTTTTCTTTTCTTTTTTGTTTTTGTTTTTTACACTGTTCTATTGCATGTGGTTGAAATGAAAAGGAACATGATTTAAAAGGAGGGAAACATGTTTGAATGGAATATCTATAGTGTTTTGAAATGAGGGAAAAAGTGCGGATGTGAATAAAAAGCCAAATCAACAAATATAAGTTTATTATTTAAATTTCAAACCATCTCGATTTCATAGTTTAAAATCCCGAACTCCTATCGAGGCGTGCTGCTAGGCATTTATAATATTATACCCCTATTTCGAATGCAATAAAAAAGATTTTGAGTCGTAATTCAACGTATGGAGTAGATGGCTTTTTGGACCCAGTTATTATATTGAATTTTCGATATATATTTCAGCGCGTTTATATTCCGTACGACCAAACGATAACTCCAAATGCTACGTAATTTGAAATCCGATAATAATACACTATTATGGATCCAATGGAACAAGTTTCATTGAATTCCGAGACTATGCTCGGAAAGCTATTTTTATACGTTAATTCAAATGAAATATTTTACAATTGAACAAATCGCTTTTAAATTTAATTTAAAAAGTTTTGTTATCTTCATTATTATTAATGTAAATACTATAAGCCTTTAAATTATTTTTATCAAGCTAAAAACTCAAGATTCACTATTTTAATCAATTTTCAATTATTAAATTCAATAATTAAATTATCCAATAAATCATTATATTTGAAATTCAATTTAAAAATTAAATTTTAAATATTTAAAATCAATTAAATATTTCAATTTCAAATAACCAAAATTCTGGGTCGTTACATATATTTAATATATATACACACACGCTATTATTTAATTCAAAATTGATTATATAAGTAAAATGTATGTGTACTCATATATTTATTTATTTATTTATAATATAAAACTCTATAAAAAAATTATGTGGTATAAAATATATATTATGGTTTCGGAATAATTTTTTTTAATAATTTTATTATTATTTCTGTACCATTAATTTTGACGAAACTAGTGCCATTGGATCAAAAATAATGAATTGTTGTCCGTTGACGAGTTTCATGACGATCAGACCTTTTTTTGGGTCATGTGAGCTCAAAACGCATAGGGATTAATTACATGAATTTAATATAATTTGACTTGAAAGCTAAATTCTATGTATGTTGGAATTAGGCTACGATGCTAGTTCCACTTTGTTCGAAATATGGTTTTTTAGTACGGAACGTCAGGCGGGGTGCCTCGATTGGAGCTCTGAATTTAAATAGTGTTTGTACAAAATTTCTATAAAAGGACACTCAATTCTTTCATTTTTTTTCTAAACCCTAGCCATTGAACCTAACTGCCGAGATTTTGCACGACGATTAGAGCCATTTCAGGCCTCGACTCCAACTAAAGAAGTGTGGGTGTCGGCCAGGGTAGTAGATCTATGTTGGTGGATCATCGAATGAAGGAGCATGGTGGCGTAGATTAGGATATGAACGGCGGTCATTCTCTTGGTTGGATCTCGACGTACAGGCGAGCATTAGAGGCGAGGGTGGTGGTGTTGGGTGGCTCATAGGAAGTCGCGTGGGTTTTAGGTTTGTGAGTTACAACTTAGAACGAGATAAAGAGGAGGGGTAATTGATGTTAATTACCTTGATTATTACTATTTTAATTAATCTCTAATGTTCTAATGGTCGTATCTTGTTCATACGAGGTCCATTCAAGGCGCCGTTTTCATCGTTGCATTCTTATCAAGATTATCTATGTCGTTAAAGTGAATTTGCTAAATTCGGAGCTTTTAGAATTTCAAGCTAAAATTCAACACTGCTCTATTTTAGGCGGAACCAGAACACTTCGGAAACAATTGGGATGTTGATGAGTAAACACACCTCTTTGGGCCCAATTATATTTTATATAAGTGTGGATATTTTTAACGATGCATGTTTGTTGCTATTTGGATGATTTACTGCTTTATCAGTTGGTATGGATCTATTCCCGCTTTTAGAGTCGACGGCCTTTTATATGTACCCGTCTAGTAGCGGATGACCCATATTATATGATTATATATTGTATATGATGCAAAGGGATGGGTTGGAGAGATCCAATAGGATTCCTCACCCGTGTTGATTTTATTTTCATGTATGTGTGTTTGTTGATCTGTATATGAGCTGTGATGTAGGCGGATAGGTTGAAGGAATCCAATGGGATTGCTCAAACTGTTAAATTTACTTTTTATATATAGTGATATATGTGACGACCCTGACTCGACCTTCAAAAATCGACACCAAATACATCCCCGTATTCGAATGCCGCAGATTCAAACGCCGAATTGGGTTCGCCGGAGCTTATAACACATTAAGTAAATACAACACAGCGGAAACAGAAAGAATGATTTTATTAATACACAACAGATACAACGTCTGATACAAATGATATCAATATCAGAGACAAGATACAACAGCGGAACAATATCACCAATTATTGTCTCCTAAAGGATAGAAAGAAAGATAGAATCCAAAGCTGCATTCCAATCCAATCCTCCAAAGATCTCCAAGCTATAAGCTCGAACCACCATCACATTGTATTAAGCAAGGTCAGTCATCGATGCGATCGCCACGATCCAAAGATTCCAAAGAATTCCAAATAGAAAGCTGAAGGCTACCGAATCTACATCTACTATCCGATTATCTGAAAATCTAACTCTAGGCTGCCCATGTGGAAAATTGTGCGCGCCGAGAGTTTAGGAAGGGAATAATAAACTCCAGGTCAGTCATGGGACTGGTATGAGCAAACAAAAATATTTTTATCTTTAATAAAAGAAAAACAAAGAAATTAAAAGAAATCCGCAATGCTTTTTGGAAAATGAAACTACCATAAGGCCTCCCCACACACACAATGCAATCGCATACTTGGAGGAGATTTCTCCTTATGATAGTTAAACATGCTTGATACGCAATTTTTTTTTAATATTATTATTAATGCATAGTGCAGAAAACCTTTCGAAAGTATAATATTAATCTTAGCCAGCATAGGTACCATTATATTATGCCTGCTATAGCTACCATTCAAGAATGGCAGGTTATACAACTAAACCGTACAAGGCGCGTATTGGTGATTGGATTTCCAACAAATGGTCAGGCTAAGGAGCTTCTTGGGCCACATGGGTATGCCTCTGAAGGGACACCCCGAGAACCTAACCGGATCTCTGCCAACACAAGGCCGGGTTACCTCTGTAACTACTGACATGAGTATGTCATCCACCGGTCGTTACCTACCTTTATCCCGAGATTCACCAACAAATAACAATAACCACACAGGTTAAATATCTGGGCTCCATACCATGATACCACCTTTGAAATGGACATACCCTAAGGGAGCTACCCCCGATAACCTTACCGCATCCTTCCTGTTTTGACCATTTCCGGGTTGTGAGGTCCGACGAGGTCTCGTACACAAAGCTACGCTTTTCACAAAAGCCATGCTTCGATCAACAAATGATCAGCATCAATTCGTATGCCACATTACCAAATTAGGAATGTATCACTAGTAACCATCAACTACATAACCTTTGAGCTCGTACGTCTCAAAGAAGGTGTTAAGCTAAAAGAATAAATTCTCCGCCACCAAATAGAAATATATTTGATAGAAACCAGCTTTACATCTCAAAATGTAATGTCAGACACACATCCATACAAGTCTGTTCCGAGTTCGAACGGAACCGAAGGCACTTCAACGAAGCCCTTGCAACCCGGGTATTCACAATCCCGATCGGACTCCCTATCACATATGGAGATCTCTATATCAGCGCGAATCGGTGTAGAGACATTCGACGGGTAATCTTTTCGTTCTCGACAATACCTGATCTTTACTACCAGTCTTCAAATGTTATCCATTTACATCGTATCATTATTCAGAATGGGTTATATGACACAAAGTCCTCTCCTGGTAAACGAAATAATGAGCGCTTAATTTTAAAAGCATATGGATATATGGGGTCTTAGTTAAGTCACAACTTATTACCCAAAACCTTTCTTTTCGAATGGTTTAAAAATTTTCTACCTTTAAATCTTTTAAACAAAAGATTCACTTCACTTTGAAAACAAACTTCACCAATCTTTCACAAAGATTCATTTATAGTTTTCAAAACAATTTCCATTTCAAACTTGAAATCTTTCAACAAAAACTGGAAGCTTTTTCGTTATATGAAAGCCATTTCATTTGAAAATAACTACTTTTCGTTTCGAAAAAATTCGATCAAATATACACAAGTTATAGTCTTTAAAAGTATGAACCAGAAAATCAACGAACTGTCGTGTCATTGGCAAGTTCTATTTGAATTAAATTCAAATACCCAAAACAAATTATTTAAAATAGTTTTAAATCCATACATACATACATACATATATATATTATATAAACCTTTCAAACCATAAATTCCAAAACAATTTAAAAACTTGAACAAGATATATATTATATTCAACTGAACTTTAATTTCAAGCTTCCTTTTCAAAGGCTTTCCATATCTAACTCAATTCCATTTCCAAAACCATTTGGACTCAAATTTCAACTTTTAAACAAAATAATATTTAAATTTAAAATATCTGTGACTTATCCGATTTCTCGTGAAATCCATATTTTTGTGTGTGTGGTGTGGTCTAGGGGTTTTACATAACAGTGCAACATCGTCAATCATCACAATCCAAGCACAACAATATCGATACGTGGTATAATCCTATGACGCTCATCTTTATTCACAGATTCACGGATAATATAAATTCATCACAGATAAATAAATTACATTCGTCACTGCTCAAATCAAAACAATTCATATCACAGAGCATCACACATCAGAGATATCGAACAATTCAACATTCAATAGAATCCAAACATTCATAAGTAAGATTAATTAATCATCTGATTAATTTAAATCCGATTAATTTCTTATGGATAAATTACTAATCCTTGTTAATTAATATTAGCTAATTAAAAATTATTTTAATTAATTATCCTTTAATCATTTATTAATTAAACTTTAATAATAAATTAAGTAACCTTTAATTATTAATTAATCAATTTCAATTAATAAATCAATCAACCTTTGGTTATTAAATAATTAACCTTTAATCATTTAAATTTTCTTTCACTAATTGTCCTCAATTAATACATTAATTAATCATCCCTTAATCACTTTCATTAATTAATTAACCTTTAATATAAATTAAATATTTCCAAATTAAATACGTTAATTAATTAATCACATTAATTATCCTTTAATTAATTATTTCTTAATCACTTGATTAATCAACCTCCGATCATTAATTAATTCCCTTTTCACTAATTAATTATCTTTTAATTATTTAATAATTAACCCATAATTATTAATTAATCAATCTTTAATTAATCAATCTTAATTCATGAAATAATCAACCTTTAATTATAAAATAATTAACCTTTAATTATCCTTTAATTAATTATACCTAATAAATATCATTACTTAATTAATCACCCCTTAGTTAATTACCATTTAATTGTTTACCTTTAATTAATTAGAATAAATGATCATCCCTAATTAATCACATAAATAAATTAACTTTAATTAATCAAATTGATTAGTTATTCTTTAAATAATTAAGTAAAAATCCTTTAGTTAATTACATTGAGTGATTATCTTTTTAATTGCTTTCATTATATTACAAAAACACTTGTTAATTAATTAAATTAATTAATTACATATTAATTCAACACCAAAACAACTTATTCACTTTAAAATTTAAACTTTGAAACTCGGTTAAAATCTTATTTAATAATTTACTTTTAAACTTGGAAATATTCGTTTAAAACCTTATTCATTTTATTTTCAAACATTAAAACTTGGTTAATACAATTTAAATAAAACCCGAGCCCAAAAACTAAAACTCCCAAGCTAGCTTCAATTCTTCCCTAAGTTTCCCTCGAGCTCTCCCTTTCCTTTTCTTTTTAAAACGTTATTTTAGTTCAAATTAAAAATCCTATTATATAGTTTAAACATTCGAACTACCCGATACAAGACTCGAGTCATCTCATCGCTTACCCAAGCTTCTACCCGAGTTCCCCTTCATTTTCCCCAAACAACACAAACACCCAGACATGCATACACCCTTATGCACGTGTACGCCTGAGCCAACCACCTCCGATCATCGCGGTGACCACCCACTAGTCGCTGATCACCTCCGACGACGACTCGACCATCCATCACCATCGATTTGTTTGAAATTCGAAAATGAGTTGATCAACCAAAATCTGAAACTAAATCTTCAACTAAAACTACCTAGCACTGCCATGATCGACAACCAGACACCCGCCGAACCAACATAGAGCGACGTTACACCACCACGCGTCGTTTCCCCCATAAGCGATCAAACCCGATCCAACCTCGACGATGCACCAATCACAAATGCTCAACCATGAAAAACAATGATCCTAACCCTAGTTCATCGTCGTCTCGCCACTCTGATAATCGAAAAATACTTCGATCATTTTTCCCAGCCTCGTCAACCTCCCAACTACCTTCAGCATCAACATCGGCCCACGAATCGTCGACGTTCGACAGAATTTGATGAATAAACCAAAACTGATCATCTCCAAAATTCTCGCTAATTACATTCTTAAAAATCTTGCAATTTACATTAAAATTCATTGATTTGTAGTATGAATCCATTCCTATAATTAGAACTTTAAATCCAGATGCATGATTTTGAACAAATTTAAGATTATCACCGTAAATTTTAAATTTTGAAATGATTACTTAATATAAATTTTAGAAACAATTTTTAAAATTTATATTACATCAACACAAACAAATTTCTTTTAAACATCATAGGTTAAAAGAAATCATGGGAAGAGGGATTGAATTTTGAGTTAAATCAAGGCCCGTAAAAAATAATTAACTGAGGTATATACATATATACCTGTATCCAGAAATGCATACAAAGTATTCACATATTCAGGCATGCAATCACAATCATACAAGCACATATGTCAAATATAAATCCAAACACCAAAACATACAACAAGTTTAAGTGATTTGCTCACCTAAATTTAGGAAGAACAGAGAACATTTTGAAACTGGGAATGATCTAGAAATGATTTGTTTCTACTGCCTGATGTTAGTTTGAGTTGAACTTTAATTCTGATACTTGATTGTTGTTTCCTGGAACTTGATTTTTGAATCTGATCTGTGCTCTAGGATCAAGTTTTGATTTTTTTGATTTTGACTTCAAGTTGAAATCTGTTTTGAAAATCCTGATCTATGAACTGCTTTGTGCTTGAGATAAAAACTTTGATTTTTGAGAAGATATTGTTTTCATTTTCCTGATTTGCTTTTGATGGAAGAACACAGGTTTGTTTTGAGATGATCATTGTTTTGAATTTGAATTTTTCCTTTAATAAATTTTTTTTGATTTTTTTTCCTTTCCTTTCAGGCCTTAGATTTTGAAACATATGGAAAAAAATGAAGAGCAAAGGTATAGATGTATATAATCTTGTTTTTTTCTTTATTTATCAATTTATGAAAAGAAAATTTAAGAACATGACACTTGTTAGTTAAGAAAATAAAATTGCTACACTTGCCTTTACATTATTTAAAACCTTAACACTTATTTATTCTTTCTTGAGATGCTTGCATTTGTCTTATTTCTTGTTAAACTAGTTACAAATGTTAATTTGTATGATAAAACTTTTACACTTGTAATATATATATATATATATATATATATATATATATATTAAATGTTTTAAATATGTGTTATTATATTTTCAATCTACATTTCCTTTTATATATGTATTATTTTAAAGAAAAATAATATTATTCCTTCATTTATATATTTTGAATTTTGAAAAGATATGTATATATGTATATTTTTAAACTTTTATTCATTCTTGTTTTATACTTGTATTCATACATTTTTATTTATTATTTATACTTATATGAATTTTTAAAGAAAAATGATTTAAAGCTAATTATCCTTTAATGAGTAAACACGCATATGTGTATTTTAAAACATGGAATTTAGCTTTAAAACAACTTTTGAAAATTTACTATATTAATTTTAAAATATAACCTTCATACACCAATATATACATATACATATACATATATATATATATCATAATTCCAAAAAAAATTATTAATCTTAAAAAATAGACTATTTAGATTCAATTTATTTTTAAAATATTTATTTTTGAACTTTATATTAATTTCAAATTGTAATCTATATTTATATACATATATATAGATAACAACACATATCTTTATTAAATTTTGGAAAAATTCAATTTAATTCACAATTTTAACCCAAAATTTATATTAATTATCAATTCAAGTTTGACTCGAAAACCAGGAATGTTACAGATTCCCCCCTTAAAAAAATTTCGTCCTCGAAATTTGCTAAACCGGGAGAAAACAAAGAACAGATGGAGAATGTTTTCCCAGATCAAACTGAATATCCATTCTGCGTTTATCTCACTAAATCAGAATATCAATAAATATGATAATGAATTCATTCAGTATCTCACGAAGTACTTGGGTCATCCAGTCTATGAAATATGCAAGGGTTGGTTAGTCCGAAGGGATAACTAACTGTTCGTAGAATACATATCGGGATCCCAAAAAATAGATACTCAATTCAGTTTCATATTTTGTTAACCAATTCATTTCAATTTCAAATTTCAAATTTATTAAAGTTAAAAATGAAAAGTAGATGAGAAACCGATAAAGAGAATACAAAATAGGAACTTATCTACACGATTCGCAGGGCCACTACCACACCAAAGCTTCTTCTTGTAGCTACCACGAAGCCATCAAAGAATCGAAATCAGATGACGATCAAAAGAGATTGATAGAGAAAGATTGTTCCTTTATTGTTACAGGGTGTTGACCATTTGTAGTGGTACTCCATGTCCCCTACCTTGTCCTTTTCTTACACTCATACTCACTATCAGTGAATAGTAAGAGAATTTACTGAGGCATACAGACGAATATCTTAGGGATATACTCATTCTAGGGTATTTGTAACCCTATCTCTAATGAGTTCCCTAATGTGTTATACTCCTGAGCTAAAGTTCTTACTCAACCTTTAGCTCTGATACCAATTGTGACGACCCTGACTCGACCTTCGAAAATCAGCACCAAATACATTACTCGTATTTGAATGCCGCAGATTCAAATGTCGAATTTGGTTCGCCGGAGCTTATAACACATTAAGTAAATACAACACAGCGGAAACTGAATGAATGATTTTATTAGTACACAAAAGATACAACATCTGATACAAATGATATCCATATCAGAGACAAGATACAACAGCGGAACAATATCACCAATTACGGTCTCCCAAAGGATAGAAAGAAAGATAGAATCCAAAACCGCATTTCCATCCAATGCTCCAAAGATCTCCAAGCTATAAGCTCGAACCACCATCGTGTTGTATTAAGCAAGGTCAGTCATCGATGCGATCGCCACGATCCAAAGATTCCAAAGAATTCCAAACAGAAAGCTGAAGGCTATCGAATCTATATCTACTATCCGACTATCTGAAAATCTAACTCTAGGCTGCCTGTGTGGAAAATTGTGGGCACCCAGAGTTTAGGAAGGTAACAATAAACTCCAGGCCAGTCATGGGACTGGTATGAGCAAAAAAAACAGTTTTATCTTTAATAAAAGAAAACAAAAGAAATTAAAAGAAATCCGAAATGCTGTTTGGAAAATGAAACTACCATAAGGCCTCCCTATACACACACAATGCAATCGCACACTTGGAGGAGATTTCTCCTTATGATAGTCAAACATGCTTGATACCCAAAATCCTTTTTGATAGTATTATTAGTGCATAGTGTAGAAAACATTTTGAAAGTATAATATTAATGTTATAGCCACCATTTAAAAATGGCAGGTTATACAACTAAAACTGTACAAGGCGCGTATTGGTGATTGGATTTCCAACAAATGGTCAGGCTAAGGAACTTCTTGGGCCACATGGGTACGCCTATGGAGGGACGCCCCGAGAATCTAACTGGATCCCTGCCAACACAAGGCCGGGTTACCTCTGTAACTAGGTAACTACTAACAAGAATATGCCATCCCCCGGTCATTACCGACCTTTATCCAGAGATTCACCAACAAATAACAATAACCACACAGGTTAAATATCTGGGCTCCTTACCATGATACCACCTTTTATTCAAAAGGAAATGGACATACCCTAAGGGGCGCTACACCCAATAACCTTGTCGCATCCTTCCTGTTTCGACCATTTTCGGGTTGTGAGGTCCGATGAGGTCTCGTCCATAGAGCTACGCTTTTCACAAAAGCCATGCTTCGATAAACAAATGATCAGCAGCACTTCGTATGCCACATTACCAAGTTGGGAATGTATCACTAGTAACCATCAACAACATAACCTCTGAGCTCGTACGTCTCAGAGAAGGGTGTTAAGCTAAAAGAATGAATTCTCCGCCACCAAACAGAAATGTATTTGATAGAAACCAGCTTTACATCTCAAAGTGTAATGTCAGACACACATCCACACAAGTCCGTTTTGGGTTCGAACGGAACGAAGGCACTTTAAAGAAGCCCTTGCAATCCGGGTATTCACAATCCCGATCAAACTCCCTATCACATATGGAGATCTCTATACCGGCGCGACTCAGTGTAGAGACATTCGACGAGTAATCCTTTCTTTCTCAAAAATACCCAGTCTTCGCCATCGATCTTCATATGCTATCCATTTACGTCGTACATTATTCGGAATGGTTTTTATGACACAAAGTCCTCTCCCGACTAAACCAAATAATGGGCGCTTAATTTTAAAAGCATATGGATATATGGGGCCTTAGTTAAGTCACAACTTATTACCCAAAACCTTTTTTTCGAATGGTTTAAACAAATTTCCACCTTTAAATCTTTTAAACAAAAGATTCACTTCACTTTGAAAACAAAGTTCATTAATCTTTCATAAAGATTCATTTATAGTTTTCAAACAATTTCCATTTCAAACTTGAAATCTTTCAACAAAAACTGGAAGTTCTTTTGTTATATGACAGCCTTTGTTGTGACGCCCCACCTCTATACCCACGCTAGCCATCGGTGTAGTGCTGTCAACTAGCACGGAGAATAAGGCTGTTGAGGAGCGACCATCCATGTGATTGCTTATCACACGGTGGCTATAAATAATCTTCGGAAACAAACATAGAAATAAGCATAACACAAATAATTCACAGACATCCATATCACAAAGGCGGAAGAAAATATGAATATATATAACTAACACATGAAAGTGTACATCAGAATAGTGGTAAAAAAGATCCACAATAATACAAAAGAATAGCAACATGTGCTATACAAAAGAATACAACTATGAGTCTATATCTCAAGTGTATACAACAAAAACTGCTAATCTAAATAGTTAGCCAAAAGTCAGACTAGAAAATCCCAGGAAGAAGTCAAGCTGAAGCACCTGTAACATCTCGGTCTGACCCGAGTATTATTTAAGAAAATAATAAACGGATCAGTCTAGCTATAAATATCAGATGACATGGTATAAAATAAAAGATATGGCATACATAAAAAATATCCATACTGACATACTACTATAAGTATGCAAATGATGGTCAACAAAAGATCAACCAATAAGAGATAAATCAATATCACAAGAATCTTCTCAAAGATCCAAAGAGGGCATCATACCCTAAACTTGTATTCATAACAAGTCAATGACATAAATTACAGAAATCAACACAAGAAATCCAGAAATCATAGAAAAAGGGAAAGAGGCCTATCACATGACGGTCCGAAGACCATGGGGAGCTACCCCATATGGGTGAGTCGGAATCACCCACATGAGGTCTAGGCTAACCAAAAAGCAAAAAGGTATGTGTGAGTGGAATCACACAAATGGTGTCTAGCCTAACCTCGCAAAAAAAGGTATGTGTGAGTGGAATCACACAAATGGTGTCTATACTAACCTTGCGGACAAAGAGATATGTGTGAGTCGGAATCACACCCATGAGGTCTAGTCTAACCTTGCAAACAAAGAGACATCATACAATTGCAAGTCTAAATCATAAAATGATCGTCATGATCAACGAGAAGTGTCAATTACACTAAGCTAGTAAATATAAAAGTTTATCTTTGTGTCCCATAACCACTTGCTTAACTTAAATATTTACGAACAAACTGTAAATCTTCACTAGAAAATTGTCATAAGAGGTTCGATCGAACAAGTCCATGAATTAACCGACGAAGTGAACGCAAGTGTTTCATACCACT
Source organism: Allium cepa (assembly GCA_030765085.1). Lineage (NCBI taxonomy): Eukaryota > Viridiplantae > Streptophyta > Magnoliopsida > Asparagales > Amaryllidaceae > Allium > Allium cepa. The sequence goes on along the minus strand of CM060941.1, from coordinate 1,040,604,002 downwards.
TGTTTTACTAAGCCGTTTAATTAGATTTCTCATCCGAGTGAGGTAAAGGTTTGTATATACTAGTAGATTGGAAAACGGTTTAAGAAAAGAGCTTTGTTATTGAAAATAGAGTTGAAATCATTTTGTTGAAAGAGTTTTGATATTTACTACTAGTATTGAAACCTTCATATTTCTAAAGTTGTTATCCCGCCATTTTAGCAAGGCCGTGATACCATAAAATCGACCGAGAAGCCAAAGATAGTTTGTCTAGAAGAATGGTCAACTCAGCATCTCAACAAAGCAAGTTCTGTTGAATGTTTTTCAGATAAGATCCCCTATGGAGGGGGGTCCAGGGGGGTGGCAACCCCCCAAGGTGGGGGTGCAGGGGCAACACCCCCGCTACCTAACGAGTAGACGACCTAAGGTCTTAACGACCTAACGATTTAAGGGTCTAATGACCTAAAAGTATAAAGGTCATGCGACCTATCGGTTTAAGAGGCGAGCGACCTAAGTGTTACGACCTAAGAGTCGAACGACTTAGCGTGGAAGCGACCTAAAAGCCATAGGACCTAACGACCTAAGGTCATACGATCTAGTGACCTAAAGGGGTTAAGCAACCCAAACGTGGCCGAGAGGAATAAGGTCGTGAACGACCTAACTACTGTACGACCTAGCCATACTGAACGACCTAACACCGAGAGCCTTATCCAACAGAGGGAACGACCAATGAGTTGCGACCCAACGACCTACGACCCACCACCCAACCGACCTAACACCGGACGACCTAAGGGCGAACGAAAATTTGCAGGCCGAGGGTTTTGAGGCAGTGCGACCTAGGTGCAGTTTTTCACCAAAAACACTAGAAATTGGAATTTTTCGCCAATCCAATCTAAACCAAATGCAAGTGTACATGCAAAAGTGATAGGGAATCATTCCCAACAGTCCAAGATAGTTATAGGCTAGAATTGTGAGATAAAAATCTCACCTTTGGGCCAAAAATGAATGAAAATGAAGCTTTGAAGCAAAGCAAGAATCAATCCACTTTAATCTCAACACAAGCTTGAATCCAATATCTTCTCTTTGAATTTGGAGTTGAAAGATAGATTTGAAGTAGAAGCCTAGGTTTGGAGTTTTAGTTTCCCTTTCCACTCACCATTAATGCTTGAGCTAGAGTTTGGTAGGAATTTATGAAGAGTGAGGAGAAGGAGAGAAGTGGGCTTGAGTTATAATGGCTAGACTAACCCAAAGTCCAAAGCGGGAAAAGTTAGTGAAATTTCACTAACTCCAAACCTATCAATTTTTATACTTAAAAAAATTGTAAACGGCATTTCGAACTCAATGGAAGTGGTCTCGAGTCCTAATTCGACCGTTTGCAAAAAGTAGCTTTTCGGACCAATATCCGAATAACGATAAAATATTTAAACAAAATATTTAAATATATAATCGATAAATATGCGGGTTGTTACAATTGTCATTTGAAAAAAAATACTTTTCGTTTCGGAAAAATCCAATCAAATATACACAAGTTATAGCCTTTAAAAGTATAAAACCAAAAATCAATGAACTGCCGTATCATTGGCAAGTTCTATTTGAATTAAATCAAATTCCCAAAAAAAATTATTTAAAATAGTTTTAAATCCATATATATATTATATAAACCTTTCAAACCATAAATTCTGAAACAATTTAAAAACTTGAACAAGATATATATTATATTCAACTAAACTTTAATTTCAAACTTCCTTTTCAAAGGCTTTCCATATCTAGCTCAATTCCATTTCCAAAACCATTTAGACTCAAATTTCAACTATTAAACAAAATAGTATTTAATTTTAAAATATCTGTGACTTAACTGATTTTCCGTGAAATCCATATTTGTGTGTGTGTAGTGTGGTCCAGATATTTTACACAATAGTGCAACATCATCAATCATCGCAATCCAAGCACACCAGTATCGATACGCGGTATAATCCTATAATGCTCATCTTTATTCACAGATTCACAGATAATATAAATTCATCACAGATAAATAAATTACATTCATCACTGCTCAAATCAAAACAATTCATATAACGGAGCATCACACATCAGAGATATCAAACAATCAACATTCAATAGAATCCAAACATTCATAAGTAAGATTAATTATTCATCTGATTAATTTAAATCCGATTAATTTCTTTTGAATAAATTGCTAATCCTGGTTAATTAATATTAATTAATTACAAATCATTTTAATAAATTATCCTTTAATCATTTATTAATTAACCTTTTATAATAAATTAAGTAACCTTTAATTATTAATTAATCAATTTCAATTAATAAATCAATCAACCTTTGGTTATTAAATAATTAACCTTTAATCATTTAATTTTTTCCCACTAATTGTCCTCAATTATTTACATTAATTAATCATCCCTTAAACACTTTCTTTAATTAAATAACCTTTAATATAAATTAACTATTTCCAAATTAATTACCTTAATTAATTAATCGTATTAATTATCATTTAATTAATTACTGCTTAATCACTAGATTAATCAACCTCTAATCATTAATTAGTTCCCCTTTAACTAATTAATAATCTTTTAATTATTTAATAATTAACCCATAATTATTAATTAATCAATCTTTAATTAATCAATCTTAATTAATGAATTAATCAACCTTTGATTAAAGAATAATTAACCTTTAATTATTCTTTAATTAATTATCCTTGATAAATATCATTAATTAATTATTCATCCCTTAATTAATTACCATTTAATTGATTACCTTTAATTAATTACAATAAATGATCATCCCTAATTAATCACACAAATAAATTATCTTTAATTAATCACATTGATTAATTATTCTTTAAATAATTAAGTAAAAAATCCTTTAATTAATTACATTGAGTGATTATCTTTGTAATTGCTTTTATTATATTTCAAAAACACTTGTTAATTAATTAAATTAATTAACTAATACATATTTATTCAACACCAAAACTAATTCATTTACTTTAAAATTTAAACTTTGAAACTCGGTTAAAATCTTGTTTATTAATTTACCTTTAAACGTGGAAATATTCGTTTAAAACCTTATTCATTTTTTTTCAAACTTTAAAACTTGGTTAATACAATTTAAATAAAACAGGGACCAAAAACTAAAATTCTCGAGCTAACTTCAATTCTTCCTCGAGTTTACCCCGAGCTTCCTCCTTCTTCTTTCTTTCCTTTTCTTTTTAAAACGTTATTTTAGTTTAAATTAAAAATCCTGTTATACAGTTTAAACATTTGAACTACCCGATACAAGACTCGAGTCATCTCATCACTCACCCGAGCTTCTACCCGAGTTCCTCTTCATCTTCCCCAAACAACACAAACACCCAGACATGCATACACCCTTGTGCACATGTACGCCTGAGCCAACCACCTCAGATCATCACGGTGACCACCCACTAGTCGCTGATCACCTCCGACGATGACTTGACCATCCATTACCATTGATTTGTTTGGAATTCGAAAACGAGCCGATCAACCAAAATCTGGGACTAAACCTTTGACTTAACACCACAAAGTGCAGCCACGATCGACCACTAGACACCCGTCAAACCAACCCTGGGCAGCATTACATCACCATGCGTCGTTTCCCCCTACGCAATCAAACCCGATCCAACCTCGACGACACACCAATGAAAAATGTTCAACCATCAAAAACTGTGAATCTAACCCTAGTTTGTTGTCATCTTACCGCTCTAATGATCGAAAAATACATCGATCATTTTTCCCAGCCTCGTCAACCACCCCACTATCTTCAACATCAACTTTGACCCATGAATCGTCGACGTACGACGCAATATTATGAATAAACCAAAACCGATCATCTCCAAAATTCTCGCTAATTACATTTCTAAAAATCTTGCAATTTACATTAAAATTCATTGATTTGCAGTACGAATCAATTCATATAATTAGAACTTGAAATCCAGATGCATGATTTTGAACAAATTTTATATTATCACTGTAAATTTTAAATTTTGAAATGATTGCTTAATATAAATTTTGGAAACCATTTTTAAAATTTATATTACATCAACACAAACAAATTTCTTTTAAACATCATAGGTTAAAAGAAATCAGGGGAAAAGGGATTGAATTTTGAATTATATCAAGGCCTATAAAAAAAAATATTTTAATAGAGGTATATACATATATCTACCTGTATTCATAAATGCATACAAAATATTCACATATTCGGGCATGCAATCACAATCATACAAGCACATATTTCAAATATAAATCCAAACACCAAAACATACAACAGGTTTGAGTGGTTTGCTCACCTGAATTTGGGAAGAACGAAGAAAAGTTTAAAACTAGGAATGATCTGGAAATGATTTGTTTCTACTGCCTGATGTTAGTTTGAGTTGAACTTTAATTCTAATACTTGATTGTTGTTTCCTGGAACTTGATGTTTGAATCTGATCTATGCTCTAGGATCAGTTTTTTATTTTTTTTGTTTTAGACTTCAAGTTGAAATCTGTTTTGAAAATGTTGATCTACGAACTGCTTTTTTGCTTGAGATAAAAACTTTGATTGTTGAAAAGATATTGTTTTCATTTTCCTGATTTGCTTTTGATCAGAGAACACAGGTTTTTTTTGAGATGGTCATTGTTTTGAATTTGAAATTTTCCTTTAATAATTTTTTTCTGATTTTTTTTCTTTTCCTTTCAGGTCTTAGATTTTGAAAGATATGGGAAAAATGAAGAGCAAAGGTATAGATGTATATAACCTTATTTTTTCTCTTTATTTATCAATTTAAGAAAAGAAAATTTAAGAACATGACACTTGTTAATTAAGAAATAAAATTAATACACTTGTCTTTACATCATTTAAAACCTTAACACTTGTTTATTTCTTTACTGAAATGCTTACATTTGTCTTATTTCTTGTTAAACTAGTTACAAATGTTAATTTGTATGATAAAACTTCTACACTTGTAATATATATATATATATATAATGTTTTAAATATGTGTTATTATATTTTCAATCTACATTTCCTTTTATATATGTATTATTTTAAAGAAAAAGAATATTATTCCTTCATTTATATCTTATAAATTTTCAAAAGATATGTATATATGTATATTTTTAAACTTTTCTTCATTCTTGTTTCATACTTGTATTCATACATTTTTATTTATTATTTATACTTATATAAATTTTTAAAGAAAAATGATTTAAAGCTAATTATACTTCAATGAGTAAACACGCATATGTATATTTTAAAATATGGAATTTAGCTTTAAAAAACTTTTGTAAATTCACTATATTAATTTCAAAATATAACCTTCATATCAATACACACACACACACACACACACACACACATATATCATAATTCCAAAACAAATTTTATTACTCTTAAAATATAGAGTATTTAAATTCAATTTATTTTTAAAATATTTAATTTTGAACTTTAAATCAATTTCAAACTATAACCTATATTTATATATATATATAAATAACAACACGTGTTTTATTAAATTTTGGAAAAATTCAATTTAATTCACGATTTTAACCCAAAATTTATATTAGTTATCAATTCAAATTGACTCAAAAACCAAGAATGTTACAAATATGATTGGGTGGACGCCATATTTTATGACATGAACATGATTTTACTTATTTAGTGCAATAGTAGCACTGGGCCTTTTTTTTAGTATTTCAAAATGCTATAAAATAATGATTTTGAATTGAAATGATTTTTAAGGTAATACTTGAAATGATACATGTTTTAATAATTATTTATCAATTATTAAAAGTAGGAGTTTACTGAAATGAAATAAAAAAAACTTGATTTTTTAAATATTAATTTAACTATTTTTATAAATTTAAATAGAGATTTTTGAACTATATTATAAAGGTTTTAAAACTTAACAAATATGTCCATCTTTTGTTATAAAGGAAATACAGTTATAAAGAAGATGGGAATAGTTTGAAACAAATATTTTTGAAATGGTTTATATAAAATATTTATTGTAACATCCCGCCTTTTCGCACACTTTAAACCGACACACGTGCCAATTCAAACCATACGGAAGGGCGGATTGTTATGGGGTAAATGAGAAAAACAGAGAAGAAATAAAACAAAATAGAATCTCACAGCGGAAGGATAAAATATAATAATCAAATATACAGTTCATGAAACTGTTTTACAAAATAATTTATTTTTCTTGTGCAATAAATATCAGAGTTACACATACCAATTACAACAATGCAGCGGAATTAAATGGTGTAGTGCAATACTATATATAAAATAATACTGATTCTTCGTCTTCGTCCTCCAAAGCTAAAATCTGCTATCCTGAAACGCTCGGACTGACCCGAGCGAATTTGAAAAGACAAAACACCCGAGTCAGACTAGAATATCTTATGTGAGTTAAATAAACAGAATATAAATATGAGTACAGTAACTCAAGAGATGTTCGGGATTTACATCTCCTAAGGATCCGTTAAACTATTTACTATGTAGTATATTGCGCTATTATAATAGTGTCTATTTATAAAATAAACTTACTTTTAAATAGCGTTAAGGAGTGACCCAATATTCCCCTTAACACAAATAATGCCAATAGTCTATACAGTACCGTAATACCTCCTGATCGGGAGGCTACCAGAGGATACTCCATAGGTACGACACAAATAGAAACTCGTAGTAAAGGCTCGATATGGTAGGTGACACGGCACAACTAGGCAATGCCAGGGTAGATATACCAATTGCTATCCAGGCTGGTGGAAACGCGTAGCCGCAGTTACCGCCCACCTCAGACTAACTCCCCAAAATCAAAATATAGAAGTGGCCACTGGATCAAATCCAAGTCAAAGTATAATATCGAAGAGGAGCGTCCGATCAGAGGAATGACCTCATTGGCCTGAGAATCGCTCCTGTTTTAGCCACCTTATGCCAACTCACGGGAGTTGGGTCCACGTATTTACCTTACAGGAAACGTCGCCACCACCTACTTCATTCTGGAATCTCCACCGCGTACACGGTTAGTCAAAGTGGTTTTCGGTATCGACAGAGAGTATGTCCATATCCGATCCCGGTCTCTTTGCCAACCCATCGTTATTATAACACCGCGGTCATTTAAAAATAGTTTATACTTTAAAACCAGAATATAATCCATTTCAAAACCATAATATTACGATATCATTTCTTCTTTAAAACCCAGAAAGATTCATTTTGATATTATTTTTATAAAACCCAAATCAATGATATCATTTCCCAAATATAAATCTTTTCCAAAAATTATGCCACTTTTAAAATTTATAATTCCTTGTAACCAAATATTTGAATATTAACTTTTCAACATAATACTTCGAAATCCATAGTTTTTAAAACCATTACTTTCAAACTAAATGGTTTGGATATTCAACAGTATATAAAATAAGTGGTTTAACTTAAATGTTACTTTGAAAAGAAATATTTCTCGTGGCTTTACAATACATTTCTTTATTTAAAGTTAAAACCGAAATTTAATATCGCTTCAAGTTCCAAAACCATTTCAATAAATTCATATATATACGTATATCCATTTTGAGTATAAATATTTCAACTAAAGTTGGATTTTATTCTTTCAAATCAAATGTTCTATTAATTAGCCTTGAATATTCACATAGAATCCATAATTAATAAGACTTCAATTCCTAGTAAAATATATATATTTCCAAATTCAAATTTTACTAGAATATTCATTTCAAATTATTTTGGGAAAAATCCAATTATAAATATCATATCTTTAAAATTTCCAACTTAATATTTAAACATAGGATATAAATCATCAAACTCCATTTTCTTAATTTTCTTCCATTTTAATAAAGAAATTTATTCACCTTTTAATTTCAAAATTTCAACTTCATATGTATATAAATATGGAAGAAAACATTTATTCAGTATAAAATTTAAGATTTTTATAAACCGTATTCCATCCAAACCATAGAAATCACACTAAAAATAGTTATATATATAGACCGCGGTGCCTGTATATAGTTTTCTATCCTATGGTCAAGTGATACGGATATTTATCATTTCAATCCGCAATTTAAAAATAAAACTGCGGTTGTATATCATTTCAAACTGCAATCCCGAATGAAATGAAAAATGTATACTAACTTGCAGTTTAATGATATCAATAAAACATCCATCCAATAACACATCCATCATCCAATCACAACCATCAAGCAATATCAATCAATAACAGTATATGTTTGGTAATATACAACAGGTAATAATTGGTAGTTTTATTTCAAATTATATTTATCAACTATTAATCTAACAATTTATATTCAGTGATAATTGACATAACTGTTAACTAGCAGTTCATATGCAAACAATAATTTCTAACAGCCAATTAACACGCAATAAATCAATTAAATTAACAGTTAAATTCAAAAAAATGCAATTCTACAGATATGAATGAAATAACATGCCAAAAGCTCATAAATAAATTTCTATTCATTTCTAAAATTTATTTAACAAACATAAAAGCTTCTAGTGGTTGTGAGTGGGTTAAAACACTCACCTTTTGAATTTAAATCGAATTTAAATTCAATTTAAACTCAAAAATTCGCCCGTCTCAGAATTCGTCCAAACCAGCGTCATCAAGTCCGGAATTTTAATACGATCCTAACAAAAAAAACCGTTCGTAAAACGGATATCGTATGCAAAAGTTATAACCAAAATTGCGATTGAATACATTATAAAATAAAAAGGAAAAATGGAACATAATTCAACCTGCCACTGCCACGTCACCATTACTAATTTCTCACCCTACAGGTTACGCACTCAGCAAGGAACGCGCCCCCCCCAGATCCAAGAGCCGAACCCATACTTCATCAACCCTAATCGAAAATTCCCGCCGATCCAACCGTTGAAACTCGAAACAAACCACATAGATGCGATCCCCTCGGTTCCCTCTCCAAAACCCAGAAATGTTTTCCCGATCCGACAACTTTTTGTGCGACGATGATGAACGGTTTTGGGGCTGTTTGAATTTATTCTGGATGAACGACAGCTCCAATTGAAAAACGAATTTCACCATGGGGTTACGTATTTCGAGAAGATCAACATATATTTTTTTGAGAATTTTCTGAATTTTTTGAGTTTTGACTTTTGATTTTTGAACTGTGGATAGATCTGGAATTGGATCTGAGATGTATACATTTGGGGAAGAGAAAAGAGTGAAGAAATGAACGTGAACAGAGACTAGGGTTTATAGCTGTATATTTATAGATAGGCTAGAGGTAGGGTAACTAGACTGGATACGCGAACGTGCGTGACAAACCATGGTCCAAAAAGCCTGCTATGTCTCCGGAGCCAAATTTGTTAAAACTATATATCCAAATAGGTGTTTTAAAATATTCTGAACGCGATGGAAAAAGTTTCGCGACCAAATTCGATCGTATGAAGAAGTTATGTAAAAAAAACAAAAATTTCAAATTGATTTCAAAATGCGTAAATTTCAAGGCGTTTCGAGTCCGTACGATCAAACGACAAGTCCGATCGCTACGAAACTTGAAACATTATTATAATTCAACGTTACGGATCCGATGAAACTGGTTTCGTCGAAATCCGAGTCCGTGACAAAAATGGCTATTTTTAATATTTATTAAATAAATTAAATAAATCATAAAAACCAATTTTATTTTTCAACTTCTATTATTAGCCAAATTTCATTACTAAAATAATTCAATCAGTTCCTATTGATTTAACACGCTTGGATTTGAATTAAAATGTATAAGTATATTAATTTGCAGCGTTAATATCCGCACTTTCTTATTATTAGGAAATTAAAATTTTATTCTAAAACCCAATTATTAAAACTTATACCCTTATACTCTCAACAAAATCTAACTAAATAAATAATTGGATTTCCATTTCAACTCATTATCTTGATTGCAATTAGCCTTTTTACCATAATTAAATTCCAAATTATTAATAACCCTTGTTTTTCTTAACTATTTATTAATCCCAATCCAATTGAATTCAACACTATAAATTTGATTAATTTATTATATTCACTTCCTTTCTATTATTCAAAGTTATTGTTGTAAATACGACGAATACTAACATTAGTTTAAGATTTTACTCAATGTTTACAAATTCCATTTCCATTTAATAACGTAATATTTTACGTTCAATTCTATTTCATTTGTCGTAAATACCACTTGTTGAATTAAATACTCAAATCATAAATAAATCTTGCTTCTAAAGTTATACCAACAATGGTCCAGTTAAATTTGAATTAGCTTTACCTTTATTTTATGAAATTAACTATTGCAATAAATCCAGATTTATAAAGAAGGTTAGATTCCTATACTACTTCTTTGGTCTCAATTAACCTTTTATGGCGAGTATGAATTTCCATGTATAATTGAAACTTTTATATCCATTAAATTTTTACTATCATTCAATATCTACATATTCTAGCTAAATTCAACTAACATATAAATTAGCTATTCCAACTTCCATTAATTTCGATTATCATACTATAGAAATTAAATTCCCTTGACCACATAAATAAAAGTTGATCCCCATCTATTTACATTATATCACGTTTACATAAATTTATTCAATGGTCACTTTTAATTAATAACTATCAAATTTCCAATCCAAATGTAAATCTTCCACCTTTGAATTCTTATATTAAATGGAATTTAATATTTACTGATTCAACATTTATATGTTTCTAAAAATTAGCTCCAACCAAATGTGACAATTTACATTTCATTTCTATGCAATATAAACTCATCTTATTCCATTTATTTGGTTACTGCATTGGAATCTATTTATTAACCAATACTAACGTTATTATCATTAAAAAAAATTGATTCCCAATTTTATTCAATACTTAGAACAAAAATTTTCACATTAAATCAAATCCTTCTATTCAAACCAAGTATCATGCTATGATAATATTTTACGTTGGTTACACTGAAAAAATCAACTTTTTATCGTTATCAATTAAACATACATTAATTGCACAAATTAAAGGAATTAATTGCCATTTATCCAATTAAATTTCATACATCAATCTATTTCATCTAAATCCTTACCTATGAATATTGCAACCTTTAATTCCATTAAATACCAATTAACCCAAATTATTTCATTTATTCTAAGTCATATCACTAAAATAATTCATCATAATAAACTTAAAATCTATACGTTTATTGATTTATTTCTATTTGTCTTATGTTAAATTCTAAATTTAGTAAGACAACCTAAAGTACTCCATTCAATCGACAGTCCCTTTCAATTGTTAATACGTACTTGAATTTCTACAGTTGCCTTCCATCTTCACTTCCGTTACTATGATAAAAATTAGTAACGTTTATGCCATCAATCCATCATAATTACTTACCCTTAATTGAGTTTGATTTCCAAATAAATTTGCTGACCCTTAATTAGACAATTTATAAAAGTTTGTCATCATACCTATAGTTCTACGCTTATGCTATGTCTTAAATTTCAATAAATTTATAAATTTTGAGATGTTCATTAGGGTTTACAAATTTATTGACTTGCAATAACAGGGTTTCTTAATCTATTCAATTTATCGTTCACAATCTTTTATTGCATTAATTTGGTTTAATATTCCCATATTAAATTTTATGTCCAGGTAAGAATTTTTCTTTCTTTCTCTACTTAATTCATTTGAATTTTATTCAATGTCTTTAAATAGGTTTCTAAGTCACTCCTATATAATTTATTCTAGCCTTCATTTTAATATTTATCTACCACCTTTATTCTTTCAACTAAAATAAATTACAAAAATCCTATTAAACAAACAATTTTAAATGGTCGAACTTAACGGGTCGTTACACTCTCCCCCACTCAAAACTTTTCGTCCCCGAAAAGGAAAAGGAAGGGAGAAGGAAGAATAAAACAGTACATTTTATTTCAAATATTAATTTATAAACAGTATTTTACTGGATTAATTTCCTTTAATGAAATATACTTGTTTTATAATCATTCTATTCTTTAATACTTGAATTATTAAAGTTGGAAAAATATCTTTAACAAAATTCTAAGTCCAAAATTTACGAAAAATTTTGGCAGAGTCTCCTTTGTACGGAGGGACTCTGGAGAAAATATAATATCCAAATATACAAATATATTACACATATATCCAAAATAAAATATCCCAACTCGGGAAAATATATAAAATAGCGCTTTAATCGTAATTCGAAAACGTACCTATTTGTCGGGCAATACGCTTATTATTTTGGAACCAAAAGCAGTAGCAGTTGCTTCCAACCCCTGTATTCACTTATATAATCTAAAAGTTAAATATCTATATTACAGTGAAATGTTTGGGTAGATTCAATCATTCATATCCAAATCAAATGCAACAACCATACATTTTAACAAACAGCACACACCACAAACAACAATCATTCAATCAACAACCATTAGTTGTTCGGGTTCAAATTCTGAAATTTTACGGAGTGAGAAATAACTATCAAGTGCATCCGTTACTCAACAGTCTTAGATGGAATAGAGATAGATTATTGTTCCTCCAACAACTCCAAAATTCCTTACCCAACAACCATACATCAACCAAACAATTCAAATCAACACCACAATAGCTTATTATATATTTATTTCATAATTCAGTGGTTTGATTTTCTTTCCTTCATTTATGGAGGAATTTCTTTTTTTTTTTTTTTCTTACAAGTTTTATTTTTCAATTATCACAAAATTCATTATACTTGTATTTCCTTTATTACTTAAGTTTATAGGATAAATTCTCATTAATAACAACAAAGATTTTGAATATCTTCATTTCCTTACTCTTCACTTGTAAGATTTCCCTTAAATTCTTAATCTGCTAACATTCATTCTTATAAGTGGAAGTTTTTATTTATTCATCAACTATTAATTGTAGTCATTTCAATTTTTCCTACTTTCCATTATATTGGAATAGGGAAGATTAAAACATACTTAAGTCAATAATCATACAATCAATTCTTATTTTGAATTTCATTTTATATACTTAGGTTCATATCATCTATTAATAATTCTTAACCCTTTTTCAGTAAAATTTCAATTATAACCTAAGTTTATACCATTAAATTCTTATTATAACAGTAATTTATGGAATACTTCATTTTTCCTAAATTCCTACTTGTAAAATATTCAATTCCAGTTTCTTATTCAACATTTCAACTTTTATATATATGGGTAAGTTATTTATGTTAAAGAAAATGCAATTGAACCTATACAAGTTAAATCTCCATTCTTTTAATTAAATTTAATGTTTATTCATATTACCCTTTGTCTCATATGTATGCAAATTCCTCTTTATAGCTTGGCAGTTATTCTCTTATTTCAATTAGAGGTTTCAATTCATTCGTTCTTCAATAAATCTTTTCCATTATTTATCAGTTAAAAACTTTTACTTCCCTTATACCTAGCATTAACTTTCTTACTTAATATTTCACTAACAAATTTTAAACAATTAATTAACGGAAAAATTTAGAATTAAATACCGGGTGAAATTTTAATCTATTTCAAAATAATAGATAAATAAGTTCTTACAACTTTTATATCTCTAATTATATTTAGAACAATAAAAGAAAATTTTTAGAAAATTTCAAAATAAATCTGCAGTAGAATTTACTACAGTGGCCTTTCCCCTTCGAAACTCGAAAATGAAAGTCGATGATGCGGCCGTCATCACCGAATTTATTTTCCAGCGACAGAGAGGAAAGTACAGAATTTAATTCTTTTCCAAAATCTTCTTTAAAATAATTATTCCGAATTATACTAAATATTTATATAAGAAAATACTTATAACCCAAATCAATAAATTTCACAAATTCTTTGAAAGCAGATTTGGAAAAATCCCGGACTTAATGTAACGACCCGTATTTTACGAGTCGATAAATCGTAGAATTTGCAGGTTGTTAGTGTTGTTTGTGTTGCTTCTAGCTTGAGTCGTTTAGAAGTCAACCCGGGTACAAGTGATGAGTCGTGACCGACTCATAGGGGACCGACTCAAGGAGGGGTAGCGGTTTAAAGTGTTGGCCGAGATAAGGATGGACCGACTCAAGAAGTTAGGCGACTCATAGGATGACCGACTCATAGAGGGCCGAGATAAGAAGTGTGGCCGAGTCAACGAGTTACGACTCATAGGGTTTGCCGAGTTAAGGAGTTAACGGGTTAAGGGTGTAGCGACTTAAGGGGTTTAGGCTTAGGTCGTGGGTAATGAGTCGGCAGGGTTTTGAGTCGTAGGGCCTGATGAGTCGTGAGTCGGCATCATAGTTGAGTCGTGAGTGTGTATTGTTGAGTCGTCGTACGACTTAGGACTTGGGGAAAACGCGGCAGTGACTTAGGTCGGAGGCTTTTAGGTCGTGACCGACTTATGTTGAGTCGGCTAGGACTTAGGTCGGCCATAAGGCTGTGTTGTTAGGTCGTTTGCAACTGAGTCGGTAGGCACGACTTAACGATGAGTCGTAAGTCGTTAGGCAGCTTGGTGTTGAGTCGTTGATTAGTTAGGTCGGCTCTGGTATTAAGTCGTAGGTCGGCAGGGTTGTTGAGTCGTGTCTCGTGGGATAAGGATTAGGCTTAGGTCGGCCGGGATAAGTCGTATGTGTCTTAAGTCGTGTGACCTTCTTGCTGTGTTGAGTCGTTAGGTCTTTGAGTCGGTAGAATTTAAGTCGGCAACGACTCATGATGAGTCGTGGACGACTCATAGGGACGACGACTCATGGTTGATCCAGCCTATAAATAGAGGGGTTTGGCTCACTTTTTGGCACCGGTTTTTGAAGCGACGAAGTGCTGCCATTTTGAAGACTCGACTACAACATTTCTTCATCTTCTTTTCTCCATTCCAATCTAATTCTAACATCCATCCAAGATCGAAGATCGAGATCGAAGATCCAAGTGCCAAAGTTGAAGATCTTCATCCGTTCGAGCTAGAATTCATCGATTGGAGCGAGATATTGCCGGATCAAACCTTGATCTTCGCTGTCCAGATCTGAAGTGTGTAGTTTTTGTAGTGTTTGGGTGATTTGGTGAGTGGTAGTTATCTCTCACGCGGATCCAAAGGAGTATATTGGATTGGTGGCATGTTTGGGTGTTAAAGTTAGAGATTTCATGCATTTTTCTTAGATCTAAGTCTAGATCCATGGTTTTTGAAGATGTTTACTTATGCAAGTTTGTTTAATAAGCATTAGAGACAAAACCCATGTTTTATAATTGATAGATCTATGCTAAAAACCATGATTTCACATATGTTGGACTTTTGCTCGTTTATTTACGAAATTCCCATTATAGTTGATATTGCTTAAATTGCTTAATAGATCTTGTTTGAATGATTGATTATTTGAATGTATGATTGATTTGATTGTTTCCAAGTTAGCTAGTAGTTGATTTGGAACAAGATGATGAAAGAGGATTCAAAAGCTATGGAAGAAGGCTCTTGAATGGTGAAAGCTGCTTAAGGCATATGTAGCGGATGTTGAAGCTCATATGTATAGATTGGATGATGTTGAGATGGGACTTTGCCATGATTTGATGAGGCAAGCCATGTTGTTGAGTTGAGACTTTGCTTTGATGCGATGAAGCGAAGTATGATGTGAGTCTTGGCTTAATCCAAGCAGGGATCATTCCAAGCATGTTGATAACTTGAAGAGTAGTTCAAGTTGGTTGATAATGGATTGTTCAAGAGGTAGCTTGAGCTTGTATGAGGATAGTCGTCAAGAAGGATGGCTAGGAGGCTTGGATCTCGTCGTTGTTGAAGGTTCTAGCATGCTCAAAAGCAAGAGTACATGGGGCGCCCATAACGACTACAGGTAGGTAGTCGGGACACCCAAAAGACTACAGGTAGGTAGTTGAGTACTCTGGGCAAAGTAGATAAGTCCTAGGCACAAGGCAGTGTGCGGAGTTATGGTTAGAACCGGGGTTACCATTAGCCCTTGACAGATGGTCATTCAACTAACGGTGAAATCGAGGCAAGGATAACAGTGATAGCCAGAGTCATGGATGTTTGGTTGTATTATCATTCGGCTTCAAGAGCGGTGTTTTCTGGGTGCTTATCTGATCTTGGTTTAGGCCTTGGGGGTTTGTATTTGGAAAACATCGTCCTTGACTCGAGTGGTATTCGCTTTACCTTAATTGTCTATGTTGTTATGCTTGCTTCTCCTTAGTGTATGTCTGGGGCTATCACTGTAGAAAGAGGTGGAGTGGGATGGTTTGGTTCCTATTCCTTTTATCCTTTATGCTCTTTTGGTATGCTTGATAGTTGATTTACTGCTCACTAAGACTTTGTCTGACTCAAGGTTTTATGTCTCCTCTTATTACCTTGGGCTGTTCATCCATGTTGGGATGGGCAGACTAGGTAGCAGGTGACAGGTGCTGTGCTAGGAGTTCTACGATGAAGATGACGAAGACGAGCAGGAGGCTTTGCATATTAGTTTTCTTACTATATGTACTGGGTATCCGCTGCTGTATTTGGTTGAGTGATTTGTAGTGAGGCTTTCATGTATGGATTTGAGTAGATGATTGTATAAAACTACTGTGATGCTTATATGATGATGTTCTGTTCTATGGAGCTTCACTATATTATACTTCTCTATTGTATTTTATCCATGCGCTGTGAGTTGTACGATAGAGATTCTTTTGTTTTGTTTTACCCTGACTATCGTCCATGGCTGCCTGGCACGCCTTTCAGCGCATTATTTCCTTGTTTTGGTGCGGGAGTCATGGGCGGTCGTCACATTTGGTATCGGAGCTTTGGTTAATCGATTTTAGCCAACGCTCGCTGATGTAACTACGTAAGAGAGACGTAATTGTAATTTGATGGATGATTACTATATATAATATAGTAGTTTAGAAGGGTTTGAACTCCTTATGCAGTTGTTTCTTAAGGTGTTCTAATCATTCTTATTTACAGATATTAAGGATGAGTCGAAGTGAGAGACAAGCTGCGAGGGGTAGCCGTGATGCTAGGGAAGCTGTTGATTATGCTCCTATGTTTGAGGCCATGATGACTTCAATCATGAGGAGAATACCAGCTTCAGGATCATCTGTGGATGTGGGAGTTCAAGTCCAAGCTCCGAGACCGGTGGATTTTGCCAAGCTTTGCAAGGATTATACTGCTCTTGGAGGGAAAGTTTTCTTGGGGACGGAGTCGACTATTGAGGTGCAGAGATGGATTGATGCTTGCAAAAGAATCTTTGGTGACTTAGGGATTGAGGATGCAACTAAGAGGAAGCTTGCATCGAGACAGCTTCAGGGAAGAGCTGCTGATTGGTGGAATTCTATCACCATCGATACTCCAGAAGAAGAGATTACTTGGGAGCAATTCCAAGTTAGATTTGAAGCTAAGTTCATCTCTACTTCCCAGAAATCTGTCTTGTTTAAGAGGTTTGTGGAGCTCAAGCAGGGTGGGAGGCCTGTTCTTGAGTATATTTCTGAGTTCGAAGCTTTGTCTAAGTATGCCAGATCGTATATTGATTCTCCCTACCAGAAGAATGAAAAGTTTGTGACTGGTCTGGATGCTTATCTTGGGAGGCAGTTGGTGGATCATCTGGACGATCCGTTTGAGAAGCTTGTGGAAAAAGCTCTTAGGCACGAGAGTTTGTTCCCTAAGGAAGTATCTGTTGTTGCTGTAACCAGGGAAGGATCTAAACCACAGCAGAGTGGCAATAAGAAGAGGAAACAACAGCAACAGAGGGGTAGGGATGGCCAGAAGAAGCCGAAGAGTGAAGTGACTTGCTATAACTGCCAGCAGAAGGGCCATCTTTACAAAGATTGTAAGAATCCCAAAGTGCCGGGAAAGTGTTACAACTGTGATAAGCTGGGACATATCAAGAAGGATTGTCCAGAACCGAGGAAAGATAGGCAGGTTGTGCAAGCCTATGCTTTGGGGGCTGTTCCATCGTCTTCGAAAGCTCCTACTGCTGAAGAGAAGGGGAAGAGTGTGGTTGTTCAAGGTACTCTTTCTATTTGTGGTGTTCCAGTTAGAGTGTTGTTTGATACTGGAGCGTCGCATTCTTTTGTTTGTGATGATTTGGTAAGCCGGTTAGGTATGAAACCGGATATTGTTGATAGGCCATTGGTTGTGACTAATCCAGTGGGGGGTTCGTCATGTTTGTGTATGATATGCCGTGGTCTAGTTGTGTCGAGTCATGATTGCTCGTTTGTTTGTGATTGCTTTGTTCTGAACTTTGCGGGGTTCGGAATTATTTTGGGTATGGACTGGCTTAGGAAGTATGCGGCAAGGATTGATTGTGAGAGGCTTGAGGTGACAGTCGGGAATGTGGAAGGGCGAAAGGTTGTGACACGATGTAAGCATGAAGAAGGCGTCTTCATGAGCTTCATGTATTCGCTAGTTGTTCCACGGGATGGACTGTCATTGGTGCCTATTGTGAATGAGTTTGAGAATGTCTTTGAGGAAGTCAAAGGGTTGCCGCCGCATAGGGAGATCGAGTTTCGTATCGATCTAGTTGAGGGAGCCAGACCTGTTGTGATGCCTCTTAGGCGGATGGCACCGAGGGAGCAGCAAGAGCTGAAGGTGCAAGTTGATGACCTTTTGCGGAAAGGATTCATTCGGAGAAGTGTGTCCGAATGGGGTGCGCCCGTTGTGTTCGCAACCAAAACGGATGGATCGTTGAGGTTGTGTGTTGATTATCGTGAGCTGAATAAGGTGACTAGGAAGAACAAGTATCCATTGCCGAGAATAGATGACTTGTTTGATCAGCTTCACGAGGCTAAGGTGTTTTCTCAGATGGATTTGGCAACGGGATTTCACCAGTTGAGAGTGGCGAAGGATAGTGTGCCGAAGACTGCTTTCAGGACACCATCCGGGTTTTATGAGTGGCTGGTAATGCCGTTTGGGTTGACTAACGCGCCAGCATATTTTGTGGATCTTATGAATAGAGTGTTCAGAGATCAGTTGAATAAGTTCGTGCTTGTGTTCGTGGATGATATTTTGGTTTATTCCAGAACTGAGGAAGAGCACAAGACGCACTTGAGGATTGTTTTAGGAATCTTACGGAAACATCAGCTGAAGGCTAAGTTTTCGAAGTGTCACTTCTGGAAGAATGAAGTGAGGTTCTTAGGTCATGTTATTTCTGGAAATGGAATAGCGGTTGATCCCGCTAAGGTGGCAGCGATCCAGGATTGGGTTAGGCCTAAGAATGCATCTGATGTGAGAAGTTTTCTTGGATTAGCAGGATATTATCGTCGGTTTATCAAAGACTTTTCCAAGATAGCTGCACCGTTGACAGGATTGACGAAGAAGAACCAAGTGTTCAGATGGAATGATAAGTGTGAACAAGCTTTCATAATCCTGAAAGAGCGACTGACGAGCGCTCCTGTTTTGACTATTCCAAGTGGGAATGATGAGATGGTGGTTTACACCGATGCATGTGGCACTGGACTAGGAGCGGTGCTAATGCAGAAGCATAAAGTTGTTGCGTATGCTAGTCGACAACTAAAGCCGCATGAAAGGAATTATCCGACTCATGATTTGGAGTTAGCGGCGATTGTGTTTGCTTTGAAGATGTGGAGACACTATCTATTGGGAGTTAGATTCGAGCTGTTTACAGATCATAAGTCGTTGAAGTATCTGTTCTCCCAAAAGGATTTAAATCTTCGACAGCAACGATGGCTAGAGTTCCTAGCATCTTATGATTTTGGTATAGCCTATACTCCAGGAAAAGGTAACGTAGTGGCAGATGCGTTAAGTCGAAGACATGCAGGTTTGGGAGCCATGTTTTCGGAATGGAAGAGTCTTGAGTATTTGGCTGGATTTGACTTCAGGCCTAGATGGGAATTGGAACCTAAGATGTTGGCAAACTTATCGATAAGGCCTACTCTTGTGGAAAGGGTTGGCGAGAGCCAAAAGGGAGATGATAAGCTTGTCAAGATTATCTGTGATTTGGAATCTGGATTGGACCCGGAGAAGGATAAGGGATTCGAGGTCGATCGAGAGGGTTGGCTTCGAAAGCAAGGGCGACTAGTTGTTCCCGATGTAGATGGATTGAGAGATGAAGTTCTGAGGGAGAGTCATCACTCGAAGTTGACAATTCATCCAGGTGGAAATAAGATGTATCGGGATATGAAGAGAACCTACTACTGGGAAGGTATGAAGAAGGATGTTGGAAATTTTATTTCCAAGTGTATGAATTGCCAGTTGGTGAAAGCTGAGCAGAAGAAGCCCAGTGGATTGCTTCAGCCATTAGAGGTTCCTACATGGAAGTGGGAGCAAGTGTCGATGGACTTTATCGATGGTCTACCTAGGACAAGAGCAGGGAATGAAGGGATTTGGGTCATAGTAGATCGTTTGACCAAGAGTGCAAGGTTCATTCCTGTTCGATCGACTAGGACTGCATCGAAGTTGGCTGAATTATATGTGAAGTGGATAGTTCGTTTCCATGGTGTTCCGAAGAGTATAGTGAGCGATCGAGATCCATTGTTCACTAGTAGATTTTGGAAGAGCTTCCAGGAAGTTTTGGGAACTGAGTTGTGTTTGAGTACAGCTTATCACCCTCAAACAGATGGTCAGACTGAGAGAGTCAACCGAGTTTTGGAAGATCTTCTTAGAGCATGTGTTTTGGACTTCGGAGGATCATGGGAAGATCACCTTCATTTGGTGGAGTTTGCTTATAATAACGGTTATCAGTCGAGTATTGGTATGGCACCATATGAAGCATTATATGGAAGACCGTGTAACTCTCCGACATGTTGGTTGGAAACTGGAGAAAAGCTGATACTTGGGCCAGAGATGATTCGACAGACTTCAGATTGTATAGAGATCATTCGGCAACGAATGAAGGCAGCCCAAGATCGTCAGAAAAGTTATGCCGATAATCGTCGTAAGGATTTGGAATTCGACGTAGGTGATATGGTTTTTGTGAAGATTTCTCCTCTGAAGAGTGTCATTAGATTCGGGAAGAAAGGAAAGTTAACTCCGAGATTTGTTGGACCATTCCCGATTATCGAGCGTATTGGAAAGCTCGCTTATAGATTGGAGTTACCGGAAAAGATGGCGGGTGTGCACAGTGTTTTTCATGTATCTTATCTACGGAAGTATATGCACGACCCAACTACGGTGGTTTCTGCTGATAGCTGTGAAGACTTGGAGGTTGATCCTGTTGTTTCGAGAC
Source organism: Allium cepa (assembly GCA_030765085.1). Taxonomy (NCBI): domain Eukaryota; kingdom Viridiplantae; phylum Streptophyta; class Magnoliopsida; order Asparagales; family Amaryllidaceae; genus Allium; species Allium cepa. The sequence continues at coordinate 1,040,582,851 of CM060941.1, read as the reverse complement.
CTCGTAAGCCGCTTCGTATTGTTGAAACCGATACGAAACAGCTTAGGAGGAAGACGATTACGTTGCTCAAGGTACAATGGAGTGATGATGTTAACGACTGTACATGGGAGGAGGAAGAGAGGATGAAGGCAGCTCATCCCGGACTCTTCGAGGTATGGCCCTAAAGTGTCGTGACATCTCATGAATTTGTAGCTTGTTCTAAGTCATAGAATTCTGCATGCTAGGTTAGAATTGGATGCATGGTTTGTTGATTGCTATGGATGGTAGGCATGCGGAATAATTGTGATTGCTGTTGTTTGCTTGGAATTTCGAGGGCGAAATTCCTAAGGGGGAGAGAATGTAACGACCCGTATTTTACGAGTCGATAAATCGTAGAATTTGCAGGTTGTTAGTGTTGTTTGTGTTGCTTCTAGCTTGAGTCGTTTAGAAGTCAACCCGGGTACAAGTGATGAGTCGTGACCGACTCATAGGGGACCGACTCAAGGAGGGGTAGCGGTTTAAAGTGTTGGCCGAGATAAGGATGGACCGACTCAAGAAGTTAGGCGACTCATAGGATGACCGACTCATAGAGGGCCGAGATAAGAAGTGTGGCCGAGTCAACGAGTTACGACTCATAGGGTTTGCCGAGTTAAGGAGTTAACGGGTTAAGGGTGTAGCGACTTAAGGGGTTTAGGCTTAGGTCGTGGGTAATGAGTCGGCAGGGTTTTGAGTCGTAGGGCCTGATGAGTCGTGAGTCGGCATCATAGTTGAGTCGTGAGTGTGTATTGTTGAGTCGTCGTACGACTTAGGACTTGGGGAAAACGCGGCAGTGACTTAGGTCGGAGGCTTTTAGGTCGTGACCGACTTATGTTGAGTCGGCTAGGACTTAGGTCGGCCATAAGGCTGTGTTGTTAGGTCGTTTGCAACTGAGTCGGTAGGCACGACTTAACGATGAGTCGTAAGTCGTTAGGCAGCTTGGTGTTGAGTCGTTGATTAGTTAGGTCGGCTCTGGTATTAAGTCGTAGGTCGGCAGGGTTGTTGAGTCGTGTCTCGTGGGATAAGGATTAGGCTTAGGTCGGCCGGGATAAGTCGTATGTGTCTTAAGTCGTGTGACCTTCTTGCTGTGTTGAGTCGTTAGGTCTTTGAGTCGGTAGAATTTAAGTCGGCAACGACTCATGATGAGTCGTGGACGACTCATAGGGACGACGACTCATGGTTGATCCAGCCTATAAATAGAGGGGTTTGGCTCACTTTTTGGCACCGGTTTTTGAAGCGACGAAGTGCTGCCATTTTGAAGACTCGACTACAACATTTCTTCATCTTCTTTTCTCCATTCCAATCTAATTCTAACATCCATCCAAGATCGAAGATCGAGATCGAAGATCCAAGTGCCAAAGTTGAAGATCTTCATCCGTTCGAGCTAGAATTCATCGATTGGAGCGAGATATTGCCGGATCAAACCTTGATCTTCGCTGTCCAGATCTGAAGTGTGTAGTTTTTGTAGTGTTTGGGTGATTTGGTGAGTGGTAGTTATCTCTCACGCGGATCCAAAGGAGTATATTGGATTGGTGGCATGTTTGGGTGTTAAAGTTAGAGATTTCATGCATTTTTCTTAGATCTAAGTCTAGATCCATGGTTTTTGAAGATGTTTACTTATGCAAGTTTGTTTAATAAGCATTAGAGACAAAACCCATGTTTTATAATTGATAGATCTATGCTAAAAACCATGATTTCACATATGTTGGACTTTTGCTCGTTTATTTACGAAATTCCCATTATAGTTGATATTGCTTAAATTGCTTAATAGATCTTGTTTGAATGATTGATTATTTGAATGTATGATTGATTTGATTGTTTCCAAGTTAGCTAGTAGTTGATTTGGAACAAGATGATGAAAGAGGATTCAAAAGCTATGGAAGAAGGCTCTTGAATGGTGAAAGCTGCTTAAGGCATATGTAGCGGATGTTGAAGCTCATATGTATAGATTGGATGATGTTGAGATGGGACTTTGCCATGATTTGATGAGGCAAGCCATGTTGTTGAGTTGAGACTTTGCTTTGATGCGATGAAGCGAAGTATGATGTGAGTCTTGGCTTAATCCAAGCAGGGATCATTCCAAGCATGTTGATAACTTGAAGAGTAGTTCAAGTTGGTTGATAATGGATTGTTCAAGAGGTAGCTTGAGCTTGTATGAGGATAGTCGTCAAGAAGGATGGCTAGGAGGCTTGGATCTCGTCGTTGTTGAAGGTTCTAGCATGCTCAAAAGCAAGAGTACATGGGGCGCCCATAACGACTACAGGTAGGTAGTCGGGACACCCAAAAGACTACAGGTAGGTAGTTGAGTACTCTGGGCAAAGTAGATAAGTCCTAGGCACAAGGCAGTGTGCGGAGTTATGGTTAGAACCGGGGTTACCATTAGCCCTTGACAGATGGTCATTCAACTAACGGTGAAATCGAGGCAAGGATAACAGTGATAGCCAGAGTCATGGATGTTTGGTTGTATTATCATTCGGCTTCAAGAGCGGTGTTTTCTGGGTGCTTATCTGATCTTGGTTTAGGCCTTGGGGGTTTGTATTTGGAAAACATCGTCCTTGACTCGAGTGGTATTCGCTTTACCTTAATTGTCTATGTTGTTATGCTTGCTTCTCCTTAGTGTATGTCTGGGGCTATCACTGTAGAAAGAGGTGGAGTGGGATGGTTTGGTTCCTATTCCTTTTATCCTTTATGCTCTTTTGGTATGCTTGATAGTTGATTTACTGCTCACTAAGACTTTGTCTGACTCAAGGTTTTATGTCTCCTCTTATTACCTTGGGCTGTTCATCCATGTTGGGATGGGCAGACTAGGTAGCAGGTGACAGGTGCTGTGCTAGGAGTTCTACGATGAAGATGACGAAGACGAGCAGGAGGCTTTGCATATTAGTTTTCTTACTATATGTACTGGGTATCCGCTGCTGTATTTGGTTGAGTGATTTGTAGTGAGGCTTTCATGTATGGATTTGAGTAGATGATTGTATAAAACTACTGTGATGCTTATATGATGATGTTCTGTTCTATGGAGCTTCACTATATTATACTTCTCTATTGTATTTTATCCATGCGCTGTTAGTTGTACGATAGAGATTCTTTTGTTTTGTTTTACCCTGACTATCGTCCATGGCTGCCTGGCACGCCTTTCAGCGCATTATTTCCTTGTTTTGGTGCGGGAGTCATGGGCGGTCGTCACACTTAAGTTCTAAAATCTCCAATTTGATTTATCATAATTTCAACTTAGCTTCAGTTATTATAGATATTTTTATTTTCTAACACCCAATCTATAGCAACCAAATATATATATATATCTTTATAAAACTATTTTTATATATAGAAAATATAATAGGCAAAATTATTTCATTCACCTATATTAAAACGGATATTATGTCGGTCTGTCCTATTAAGTGTTTAGAAATCCCTATTGATGGCATAGCGTCCCATGCATCAACCAGAATTTATAAATACAAAGCGGAACAGATTAACACAATATAAAAATCTTTTCATTAATACTAACAAATACGCTCTCTCATATATATACACTCAGCGACTCCCATAGGATATTTCTACCCTATTAACAAAGAGTCAAACCCCACAAAGCCAAGGTTTATCGCTAAACCAAAGCTCTGATACCAACTGTAACATCCCGCCTTTTCGCACACTTTAAACCGACACACGTGCCAATTCAAACCATACGGAAGGGCGGATTGTTATGGGGTAAATGAGAAAAACAGAGAAGAAATAAAACAAAACAGAATCTCACAGCGGAAGGATAAAATATAATAATCAAATATACAGTTCATGAAACTGTTTTACAAAATAATTTATTTTTGTTGTGCAATAAATATCAGAGTTACACATACCAATTACAACAATGCAGCGGAATTAAATGGTGTAGTGCAATACTATATATAAAATAATACTGATTCTTCGTCTTCGTCCTCCAAAGCTAAAATCTGCTATCCTGAAACGCTCGGACTGACCCGAGCGAATTTGAAAAGACAAAACACCCGAGTCAGACTAGAATATCTTATGTGAGTTAAATAAACAGAATATAAATATGAGTACAGTAACTCAAGAGATGTTCGGGATTTACATCTCCTAAGGATCCGTTAAACTATTTACTATGTAGTATATTGCGCTATTATAATAGTGTCTATTTATAAAATAAACTTACTTTTAAATAGCGTTAAGGAGTGACCCAATATTCCCCTTAACACAAATAATGCCAATAGTCTATACAGTACCGTAATACCTCCTGATCGGGAGGCTACCAGAGGATACTCCATAGGTACGACACAAATAGAAACTCGTAGTAAAGGCTCGATATGGTAGGTGACACGGCACAACTAGGCAATGCCAGGGTAGATATACCAATTGCTATCCAGGCTGGTGGAAACGCGTAGCCGCAGTTACCGCCCACCTCAGACTAACTCCCCAAAATCAAAATATAGAAGTGGCCACTGAATCAAATCCAAGTCAAAGTATAATATCGAAGAGGAGCGTCCGATCAGAGGAATGACCTCATTGGCCTGAGAATCGCTCCTGTTTTAGCCACCTTATGCCAACTCACGGGAGTTGGGTCCACGTATTTACCTTACAAGAAACGTCGCCACCACCTACTTCATTCTGGAATCTCCACCGCGTACACGGTTAGTCAAAGTGGTTTTCGGTATCGACAGAGAGTATGTCCATATCCGATCCCGGTCTCTTTGCCAACCCATCGTTATTATAACACCGCGGTCATTTAAAAATAGTTTATACTTTAAAACCAGAATATAATCCATTTCAAAACCATAATATTACGATATCATTTCTTCTTTAAAACCCAGAAAGATTCATTTTGATATTATTTTTATAAAACCCAAATCAATGATATCATTTCCCAAATATAAATCTTTTCCAAAAATTATGCCACTTTTAAAATTTATAATTCCTTGTAACCAAATATTTGAATATTAACTTTTCAACATAATACTTCGAAATCCATAGTTTTTAAAACCATTACTTTCAAACTAAATGGTTTGGATATTCAACAGTATATAAAATAAGTGGTTTAACTTAAATGTTACTTTGAAAAGAAATATTTCTCGTGGCTTTACAATACATTTCTTTATTTAAAGTTAAAACCGAAATTTAATATCGCTTCAAGTTCCAAAACCATTTCAATAAATTCATATATATACGTATATCCATTTTGAGTATAAATATTTCAACTAAAGTTGGATTTTATTCTTTCAAATCAAATGTTCTATTAATTAGCCTTGAATATTCACATAGAATCCATAATTAATAAGACTTCAATTCCTAGTAAAATATATATATTTCCAAATTCAAATTTTACTAGAATATTCATTTCAAATTATTTTGGGAAAAATCCAATTATAAATATCATATCTTTAAAATTTCCAACTTAATATTTAAACATAGGATATAAATCATCAAACTCCATTTTCTTAATTTTCTTCCATTTTAATAAAGAAATTTATTCACCTTTTAATTTCAAAATTTCAACTTCATATGTATATAAATATGGAAGAAAACATTTATTCAGTATAAAATTTAAGATTTTTATAAACCGTATTCCATCCAAACCATAGAAATCACACTAAAAATAGTTATATATATAGACCGCGGTGCCTGTATATAGTTTTCTATCCTATGGTCAAGTGATACGGATATTTATCATTTCAATCCGCAATTTAAAAATAAAACTGCGGTTGTATATCATTTCAAACCGCAATCCCGAATGAAATGAAAAATGTATACTAACTTGCAGTTTAATGATATCAATAAAACATCCATCCAATAACACATCCATCATCCAATCACAACCATCAAGCAATATCAATCAATAACAGTATATGTTTGGTAATATACAACAGGTAATAATTGGCAGTTTTATTTCAAATTATATTTATCAACTATTAATCTAACAATTTATATTCAGTGATAATTGACATAACTGTTAACTAGCAGTTCATATGCAAACAATAATTTCTAACAGCCAATTAACACGCAATAAATCAATTAAATTAACAGTTAAATTCAAAAAAATGCAATTCTACAGATATGAATGAAATAACATGCCAAAAGCTCATAAATAAATTTCTATTCATTTCTAAAATTTATTTAACAAACATAAAAGCTTCTAGTGGTTGTGAGTGGGTTAAAACACTCACCTTTTGAATTTAAATCGAATTTAAATTCAATTTAAACTCAAAAATTCGCCCGTCTCAGAATTCGTCCAAACCAGCGTCATCAAGTCCGGAATTTTAATACGATCCTAACAAAAAAAACCGTTCGTAAAACGGATATCGTATGCAAAAGTTATAACCAAAATTGCGATTGAATACATTATAAAATAAAAAGGAAAAATGGAACATAATTCAACCTGCCACTGCCACGTCACCATTACTAATTTCTCACCCTACAGGTTACGCACTCAGCAAGGAACGCGCCCCCCCCAGATCCAAGAGCCGAACCCATACTTCATCAACCCTAATCGAAAATTCCCGCCGATCCAACCGTTGAAACTCGAAACAAACCACATAGATGCGATCCCCTCGGTTCCCTCTCCAAAACCCAGAAATGTTTTCCCGATCCGACAACTTTTTGTGCGACGATGATGAACGGTTTTGGGGCTGTTTGAATTTATTCTGGATGAACGACAGCTCCAATTGAAAAACGAATTTCACCATGGGGTTACGTATTTCGAGAAGATCAACATATATTTTTTTGAGAATTTTCTGAATTTTTTGAGTTTTGACTTTTGATTTTTGAACTGTGGATAGATCTGGAATTGGATCTGAGATGTATACATTTGGGGAAGAGAAAAGAGTAAAGAAATGAACGTGAACAGAGACTAGGGTTTATAGCTGTATATTTATAGATAGGCTAGAGGTAGGGTAACTAGACTGGATACGCGAACGTGCGTGACAAACCATGGTCCAAAAAGCCTGCTATGCCTCCGGAGCCAAATTTGTTAAAACTATATATCCAAATAGGTGTTTTAAAATATTCTGAACGCGATGGAAAAAGTTTCGCGACCAAATTCGATCGTATGAAGAAGTTATGTAAAAAAAACAAAAATTTCAAATTGATTTCAAAATGCGTAAATTTCAAGGCGTTTCGAGTCCGTACGATCAAACGACAAGTCCGATCGCTACGAAACTTGAAACATTATTATAATTCAACGTTACGGATCCGATGAAACTGGTTTCGTCGAAATCCGAGTCCGTGACAAAAATGGCTATTTTTAATATTTATTAAATAAATTAAATAAATCATAAAAACCAATTTTATTTTTCAACTTCTATTATTAGCCAAATTTCATTACTAAAATAATTCAATCAGTTCCTATTGATTTAACACGCTTGGATTTGAATTAAAATGTATAAGTATATTAATTTGCAGCGTTAATATCCGCACTTTCTTATTATTAGGAAATTAAAATTTTATTCTAAAACCCAATTATTAAAACTTATACTCTTATACTCTCAACAAAATCTAACTAAATAAATAATTGGATTTCCATTTCAACTCATTATCTTGATTGCAATTAGCCTTTTTACCATAATTAAATTCCAAATTATTAATAACCCTTGTTTTTCTTAACTAGTTATTAATCCCAATCCAATTGAATTCAACACTATAAATTTGATTAATTTATTATATTCACTTCCTTTCTATTATTCAAAGTTATTGTTGTAAATACGACGAATACTAACATTAGTTTAAGATTTTACTCAATGTTTACAAATTCCATTTCCATTTAATAACGTAATATTTTACGTTCAATTCTATTTCATTTGTCGTAAATACCACTTGTTGAATTAAATACTCAAATCATAAATAAATCTTGCTTCTAAAGTTATACCAACAATGGTCCAGTTAAATTTGAATTAGCTTTACCTTTATTTTATGAAATTAACTATTGCAATAAATCCAGATTTATAAAGAAGGTTAGATTCCTATACTACTTCTTTGGTCTCAATTAACCTTTTATGGCGAGTATGAATTTCCATGTATAATTGAAACTTTTATATCCATTAAATTTTTACTATCATTCAATATCTACATATTCTAGCTAAATTCAACTAACATATAAATTAGCTATTCCAACTTCCATTAATTTCGATTATCATACTATAGAAATTAAATTCCCTTGACCACATAAATAAAAGTTGATCCTCATCTATTTACATTATATCACGTTTACATAAATTTATTCAATGGTCACTTTTAATTAATAACTATCAAATTTCCAATCCAAATGTAAATCTTCCACCTTTGAATTCTTATATTAAATGGAATTTAATATTTACTGATTCAACATTTATATGTTTCTAAAAATTAGCTCCAACCAAATGTGACAATTTACATTTCATTTCTATGCAATATAAACTCATCTTATTCCATTTATTTGGTTACTGCATTGGAATCTATTTATTAACCAATACTAACGTTATTATCATTAAAAAAAATTGATTCCCAATTTTATTCAATACTTAGAACAAAAATTTTCACATTAAATCAAATCCTTCTATTCAAACCAAGTATCATGCTATGATAATATTTTACGTTGGTTACACTGAAAAAATCAACTTTTTATCGTTATCAATTAAACATACATTAATTGCACAAATTAAAGGAATTAATTGCCATTTATCCAATTAAATTTCATACATCAATCTATTTCATCTAAATCCTTACCTATGAATATTGCAACCTTTAATTCCATTAAATACCAATTAACCCAAATTATTTCATTTATTCTAAGTCATATCACTAAAATAATTCATCATAATAAACTTAAAATCTATACGTTTATTGATTTATTTCTATTTGTCTTATGTTAAATTCTAAATTTAGTAAGACAACCTAAAGTACTCCATTCAATCGACAGTCCCTTTCAATTGTTAATACGTACTTGAATTTCTACAGTTGCCTTCCATCTTCACTTCCGTTACTATGATAAAAATTAGTAACGTTTATGCCATCAATCCATCATAATTACTTACCCTTAATTGAGTTTGATTTCCAAATAAATTTGCTGACCCTTAATTAGACAATTTATAAAAGTTTGTCATCATACCTATAGTTCTACGCTTATGCTATGTCTTAAATTTCAATAAATTTATAAATTTTGAGATGTTCATTAGGGTTTACAAATTTATTGACTTGCAATAACAGGGTTTCTTAATCTATTCAATTTATCGTTCACAATCTTTTATTGCATTAATTTGGTTTAATATTCCCATATTAAATTTTATGTCCAGGTAAGAATTTTTCTTTCTTTCTCTACTTAATTCATTTGAATTTTATTCAATGTCTTTAAATAGGTTTCTAAGTCACTCCTATATAATTTATTCTAGCCTTCATTTTAATATTTATCTACCACCTTTATTCTTTCAACTAAAATAAATTACAAAAATCCTATTAAACAAACAATTTTAAATGGTCGAACTTAACGGGTCGTTACACTCTCCCCCACTCAAAACTTTTCGTCCCCGAAAAGGAAAAGGAAGGGAGAAGGAAGAATAAAACAGTACATTTTATTTCAAATATTAATTTATAAACAGTATTTTACTGGATTAATTTCCTTTAATGAAATATACTTGTTTTATAATCATTCTATTCTTTAATACTTGAATTATTAAAGTTGGAAAAATATCTTTAACAAAATTCTAAGTCCAAAATTTACGAAAATTTTTGGCAGAGTCTCCTTTGTACGGAGGGACTCTGGAGAAAATATAATATCCAAATATACAAATATATTACACATATATCCAAAATAAAATATCCCAACTCGGGAAAATATATAAAATAGCGCTTTAATCGTAATTCGAAAACGTACCTATTTTTCGGGCAATACGCTTATTATTTTGGAACCAAAAGCAGTAGCAGTTGCTTCCAACCCCTGTATTCACTTATATAATCTAAAAGTTAAATATCTATATTACAGTGAAATGTTTGGGTAGATTCAATCATTCATATCCAAATCAAATGCAACAACCATACATTTTAACAAACAGCACACACCACAAACAACAATCATTCAATCAACAACCATTAGTTGTTCGGGTTCAAATTCTGAAATTTTACGGAGTGAGAAATAACTATCAAGTGCATCCGTTACTCAACAGTCTTAGATGGAATAGAGATAGATTATTGTTCCTCCAACAACTCCAAAATTCCTTACCCAACAACCATACATCAACCAAACAATTCAAATCAACACCACAATAGCTTATTATATATTTATTTCATAATTCAGTGGTTTGATTTTCTTTCCTTCATTTATGGAGGAATTTCTTTGTTTTTTTTTTCTTACAAGTTTTATTTTTCAATTATCACAAAATTCATTATACTTGTATTTCCTTCATTACTTAAGTTTATAGGATAAATTCTCATTAATAACAACAAAGATTTTGAATATCTTCATTTCCTTACTCTTCACTTGTAAGATTTCCCTTAAATTCTTAATCTGCTAACATTCATTCTTATAAGTGGAAGTTTTTATTTATTCATCAACTATTAATTGTAGTCATTTCAATTTTTCCTACTTTCCATTATATTGGAATAGGGAAGATTAAAACATACTTAAGTCAATAATCATACAATCAATTCTTATTTTGAATTTCATTTTATATACTTAGGTTCATATCATCTATTAATAATTCTTAACCCTTTTTCAGTAAAATTTCAATTATAACCTAAGTTTATACCATTAAATTCTTATTATAACAGTAATTTATGGAATACTTCATTTTTCCTAAATTCCTACTTGTAAAATATTCAATTCCAGTTTCTTATTCAACATTTCAACTTTTATATATATGGGTAAGTTATTTATGTTAAAGAAAATGCAATTGAACCTATACAAGTTAAATCTCCATTCTTTTAATTAAATTTAATGTTTATTCATATTACCCTTTGTCTCATATGTATGCAAATTCCTCTTTATAGCTTGGCAGTTATTCTCTTATTTCAATTAGAGGTTTCAATTCATTCGTTCTTCAATAAATCTTTTCCATTATTTATCAGTTAAAAACTTTTACTTCCCTTATACCTAGCATTAACTTTCTTACTTAATATTTCACTAACAAATTTTAAACAATTAATTAACGGAAAAATTTAGAATTAAATACCGGGTGAAATTTTAATCTATTTCAAAATAATAGATAAATAAGTTCTTACAACTTTTATATCTCTAATTATATTTAGAACAATAAAAGAAAATTTTTAGAAAATTTCAAAATAAATCTGCAGTAGAATTTACTACAGTGGCCTTTCCCCTTCGAAACTCGAAAATGAAAGTCGATGATGCGGCCGTCATCACCGAATTTATTTTCCAGCGACAGAGAGGAAAGTACAGAATTTAATTCTTTTCCAAAATCTTCTTTAAAATAATTATTCCGAATTATACTAAATATTTATATAAGAAAATACTTATAACCCAAATCAATAAATTTCACAAATTCTTTGAAAGCAGATTTGGAAAAATCCCGGACTTAAGTTCTAAAATCTCCAATTTGATTTATCATAATTTCAACTTAGCTTCAGTTATTATAGATATTTTTATTTTCTAACACCCAATCTATAGCAACCAAATATATATATATCTTTATAAAACTATTTTTATATATAGAAAATATAATAGGCAAAATTATTTCATTCACCTATATTAAAACGGATATTATGTCGGTCTGTCCTATTAAGTGTTTAGAAATCCCTATTGATGGCATAGCGTCCCATGCATCAACCAGAATTTATAAATACAAAGCGGAACAGATTAACACAATATAAAAATCTTTTCATTAATACTAACAAATACGCTCTCTCATATATATACACTCAGCGACTCCCATAGGATATTTCTACCCTATTAACAAAGAGTCAAACCCCACAAAGCCAAGGTTTATCGCTAAACCAAAGCTCTGATACCAACTGTAACATCCCGCCTTTTCGCACACTTTAACCGACACACGTGCCAATTCAAACCATACGGAAGGGCGGATTGTTATGGGGTAAATGAGAAAAACAGAGAAGAAATAAAACAAAACAGAATCTCACAGCGGAAGGATAAAATATAATAATCAAATATACAGTTCATGAAACTGTTTTACAAAATAATTTATTTTTGTTGTGCAATAAATATCAGAGTTACACATACCAATTACAACAATGCAGCGGAATTAAATGGTGTAGTGCAATACTATATATAAAATAATACTGATTCTTCGTCTTCGTCCTCCAAAGCTAAAATCTGCTATCCTGAAACGCTCGGACTGACCCGAGCGAATTTGAAAAGACAAAACACCCGAGTCAGACTAGAATATCTTATGTGAGTTAAATAAACAGAATATAAATATGAGTACAGTAACTCAAGAGATGTTCGGGATTTACATCTCCTAAGGATCCGTTAAACTATTTACTATGTAGTATATTGCGCTATTATAATAGTGTCTATTTATAAAATAAACTTACTTTTAAATAGCGTTAAGGAGTGACCCAATATTCCCCTTAACACAAATAATGCCAATAGTCTATACAGTACCGTAATACCTCCTGATCGGGAGGCTACCAGAGGATACTCCATAGGTACGACACAAATAGAAACTCGTAGTAAAGGCTCGATATGGTAGGTGACACGGCACAACTAGGCAATGCCAGGGTAGATATACCAATTGCTATCCAGGCTGGTGGAAACGCGTAGCCGCAGTTACCGCCCACCTCAGACTAACTCCCCAAAATCAAAATATAGAAGTGGCCACTGAATCAAATCCAAGTCAAAGTATAATATCGAAGAGGAGCGTCCGATCAGAGGAATGACCTCATTGGCCTGAGAATCGCTCCTGTTTTAGCCACCTTATGCCAACTCACGGGAGTTGGGTCCACGTATTTACCTTACAAGAAACGTCGCCACCACCTACTTCATTCTGGAATCTCCACCGCGTACACGGTTAGTCAAAGTGGTTTTCGGTATCGACAGAGAGTATGTCCATATCCGATCCCGGTCTCTTTGCCAACCCATCGTTATTATAACACCGCGGTCATTTAAAAATAGTTTATACTTTAAAACCAGAATATAATCCATTTCAAAACCATAATATTACGATATCATTTCTTCTTTAAAACCCAGAAAGATTCATTTTGATATTATTTTTATAAAACCCAAATCAATGATATCATTTCCCAAATATAAATCTTTTCCAAAAATTATGCCACTTTTAAAATTTATAATTCCTTGTAACCAAATATTTGAATATTAACTTTTCAACATAATACTTCGAAATCCATAGTTTTTAAAACCATTACTTTCAAACTAAATGGTTTGGATATTCAACAGTATATAAAATAAGTGGTTTAACTTAAATGTTACTTTGAAAAGAAATATTTCTCGTGGCTTTACAATACATTTCTTTATTTAAAGTTAAAACCGAAATTTAATATCGCTTCAAGTTCCAAAACCATTTCAATAAATTCATATATATACGTATATCCATTTTGAGTATAAATATTTCAACTAAAGTTGGATTTTATTCTTTCAAATCAAATGTTCTATTAATTAGCCTTGAATATTCACATAGAATCCATAATTAATAAGACTTCAATTCCTAGTAAAATATATATATTTCCAAATTCAAATTTTACTAGAATATTCATTTCAAATTATTTTGGGAAAAATCCAATTATAAATATCATATCTTTAAAATTTCCAACTTAATATTTAAACATAGGATATAAATCATCAAACTCCATTTTCTTAATTTTCTTCCATTTTAATAAAGAAATTTATTCACCTTTTAATTTCAAAATTTCAACTTCATATGTATATAAATATGGAAGAAAACATTTATTCAGTATAAAATTTAAGATTTTTATAAACCGTATTCCATCCAAACCATAGAAATCACACTAAAAATAGTTATATATATAGACCGCGGTGCCTGTATATAGTTTTCTATCCTATGGTCAAGTGATACGGATATTTATCATTTCAATCCGCAATTTAAAAATAAAACTGCGGTTGTATATCATTTCAAACCGCAATCCCGAATGAAATGAAAAATGTATACTAACTTGCAGTTTAATGATATCAATAAAACATCCATCCAATAACACATCCATCATCCAATCACAACCATCAAGCAATATCAATCAATAACAGTATATGTTTGGTAATATACAACAGGTAATAATTGGCAGTTTTATTTCAAATTATATTTATCAACTATTAATCTAACAATTTATATTCAGTGATAATTGACATAACTGTTAACTAGCAGTTCATATGCAAACAATAATTTCTAACAGCCAATTAACACGCAATAAATCAATTAAATTAACAGTTAAATTCAAAAAAAATGCAATTCTACAGATATGAATGAAATAACATGCCAAAAGCTCATAAATAAATTTCTATTCATTTCTAAAATTTATTTAACAAACATAAAAGCTTCTAGTGGTTGTGAGTGGGTTAAAACACTCACCTTTTGAATTTAAATCGAATTTAAATTCAATTTAAACTCAAAAATTCGCCCATCTCAGAATTCGTCCAAACCAGCGTCATCAAGTCCGGAATTTTAATACGATCCTAACAAAAAAAACCGTTCGTAAAACGGATATCGTATGCAAAAGTTATAACCAAAATTGCGATTGAATACATTATAAAATAAAAAGGAAAAATGGAACATAATTCAACCTGCCACTGCCACGTCACCATTACTAATTTCTCACCCTACAGGTTACGCACTCAGCAAGGAACGCGCCCCCCCCAGATCCAAGAGCCGAACCCATACTTCATCAACCCTAATCGAAAATTCCCGCCGATCCAACCGTTGAAACTCGAAACAAACCACATAGATGCGATCCCCTCGGTTCCCTCTCCAAAACCCAGAAATGTTTTCCCGATCCGACAACTTTTTGTGCGACGATGATGAACGGTTTTGGGGCTGTTTGAATTTATTCTGGATGAACGACAGCTCCAATTGAAAAACGAATTTCACCATGGGGTTACGTATTTCGAGAAGATCAACATATATTTTTTTGAGAATTTTCTGAATTTTTTGAGTTTTGACTTTTGATTTTTGAACTGTGGATAGATCTGGAATTGGATCTGAGATGTATACATTTGGGGAAGAGAAAAGAGTAAAGAAATGAACGTGAACAGAGACTAGGGTTTATAGCTGTATATTTATAGATAGGCTAGAGGTAGGGTAACTAGACTGGATACGCGAACGTGCGTGACAAACCATGGTCCAAAAAGCCTGCTATGCCTCCGGAGCCAAATTTGTTAAAACTATATATCCAAATAGGTGTTTTAAAATATTCTGAACGCGATGGAAAAAGTTTCGCGACCAAATTCGATCGTATGAAGAAGTTATGTAAAAAAAACAAAAATTTCAAATTGATTTCAAAATGCGTAAATTTCAAGGCGTTTCGAGTCCGTACGATCAAACGACAAGTCCGATCGCTACGAAACTTGAAACATTATTATAATTCAACGTTACGGATCCGATGAAACTGGTTTCGTCGAAATCCGAGTCCGTGACAAAAATGGCTATTTTTAATATTTATTAAATAAATTAAATAAATCATAAAAACCAATTTTATTTTTCAACTTCTATTATTAGCCAAATTTCATTACTAAAATAATTCAATCAGTTCCTATTGATTTAACACGCTTGGATTTGAATTAAAATGTATAAGTATATTAATTTGCAGCGTTAATATCCGCACTTTCTTATTATTAGGAAATTAAAATTTTATTCTAAAACCCAATTATTAAAACTTATACCCTTATACTCTCAACAAAATCTAACTAAATAAATAATTGGATTTCCATTTCAACTCATTATCTTGATTGCAATTAGCCTTTTTACCATAATTAAATTCCAAATTATTAATAACCCTTGTTTTTCTTAACTATTTATTAATCCCAATCCAATTGAATTCAACACTATAAATTTGATTAATTTATTATATTCACTTCCTTTCTATTATTCAAAGTTATTGTTGTAAATACGACGAATACTAACATTAGTTTAAGATTTTACTCAATGTTTACAAATTCCATTTCCATTTAATAACGTAATATTTTACGTTCAATTCTATTTCATTTGTCGTAAATACCACTTGTTGAATTAAATACTCAAATCATAAATAAATCTTGCTTCTAAAGTTATACCAACAATGGTCCAGTTAAATTTGAATTAGCTTTACCTTTATTTTATGAAATTAACTATTGCAATAAATCCAGATTTATAAAGAAGGTTAGATTCCTATACTACTTCTTTGGTCTCAATTAACCTTTTATGGCGAGTATGAATTTCCATGTATAATTGAAACTTTTATATCCATTAAATTTTTACTATCATTCAATATCTACATATTCTAGCTAAATTCAACTAACATATAAATTAGCTATTCCAACTTCCATTAACTTCGATTATCATACTATAGAAATTAAATTCCCTTGACCACATAAATAAAAGTTGATCCCCATCTATTTACATTATATCACGTTTACATAAATTTATTCAATGGTCACTTTTAATTAATAACTATCAAATTTCCAATCCAAATGTAAATCTTCCACCTTTGAATTCTTATATTAAATGGAATTTAATATTTACTGATTCAACATTTATATGTTTCTAAAAATTAGCTCCAACCAAATGTGACAATTTACATTTCATTTCTATGCAATATATACTCATCTTATTCCATTTATTTGGTTACTGCATTGGAATCTATTTATTAACCAATACTAACGTTATTATCATTAAAAAAAATTGATTCCCAATTTTATTCAATACTTAGAACAAAAATTTTCACATTAAATCAAATCCTTCTATTCAAACCAAGTATCATGCTATGATAATATTTTACGTTGGTTACACTGAAAAAATCAACTTTTTATCGTTATCAATTAAACATACATTAATTGCATAAATTAAAGGAATTAATTGCCATTTATCCAATTAAATTTCATACATCAATCTATTTCATCTAAATCCTTACCTATGAATATTGCAACCTTTAATTCCATTAAATACCAATTAACCCAAATTATTTCATTTATTCTAAGTCATATCACTAAAATAATTCATCATAATAAACTTAAAATCTATACGTTTATTGATTTATTTCTATTTGTCTTATGTTAAATTCTAAATTTAGTAAGACAACCTAAAGTACTCCATTCAATCGACAGTCCCTTTCAATTGTTAATACGTACTTGAATTTCTACAGTTGCCTTCCATCTTCACTTCCGTTACTATGATAAAAATTAGTAACGTTTATGCCATCAATCCATCATAATTACTTACCCTTAATTGAGTTTGATTTCCAAATAAATTTGCTGACCCTTAATTAGACAATTTATAAAAGTTTGTCATCATACCTATAGTTCTACGCTTATGCTATGTCTTAAATTTCAATAAATTTATAAATTTTGAGATGTTCATTAGGGTTTACAAATTTATTGACTTGCAATAACAGGGTTTCTTAATCTATTCAATTTATCGTTCACAATCTTTTATTGCATTAATTTGGTTTAATATTCCCATATTAAATTTTATGTCCAGGTAAGAATTTTTCTTTCTTTCTCTACTTAATTCATTTGAATTTTATTCAATGTCTTTAAATAGGTTTCTAAGTCACTCCTATATAATTTATTCTAGCCTTCATTTTAATATTTATCTACCACCTTTATTCTTTCAACTAAAATAAATTACAAAAATCCTATTAAACAAACAATTTTAAATGGTCGAACTTAACGGGTCGTTACATTTATAAAAGTAATATTTTATAAATAAAGTAACAGATTTATAAACGGTGTTTTATAAATATTATAAATGGGATTTTATAAATAAATGAGATTTAGAAAGAAATAAATTTATAAATGGAATTTTATAAATAAAGAGATTTTATAAAAAGAAGTCTTATAAAATAGGAAGGAGACTATAAAACATGGTTTCATAAATATAAAAGGGTTTATCTTGATAAGTAGAGGGTTATTTTTATAAAGGGTGATACATTTCATTTTAAAAATAAATAATCTCTTAAAGGAATGTTTTGAAAGTGATATTTACAAATGGAGTTTAATGGTTTTAAAAGATATTTAAGGTGTGTTAAGTGATAGGAAGACATGGATTTCAACAATTTCATTGTAATAAACGTTTTCGAGAAAGCGAAGAAGACATAGACTATAACATTGTTGTTATAGTAAGTGATTTTCGAAAAGAGATGTTTTATGTAATATACGAGATTTATTCATATCCACATTTGATGTAGAGATTCGAGGTGGGTAACTTATATCTACTTCAAAGTTAAGAATGTCGTCCGTTCAAGGTCTAAGATATAATGATACCTCAACTTGATTGGCTCCATTGTTAGCTAATAAATAGTTTAAGTTCGACATCGAAAATTAATATTAAGTACAATAAATCGAATCCCTGTACTAGTGTTTTTGGGTTGTCATAAAGATGTTTTACGCAACATTGTTTTTGACCCAATAAAGTGTGTTTTGGAAAATATGAAGCTTTCCTTAATGTTTGTAAATATACTTATTATAGTTTTACGTATACAAAGGTATTTTCTAAGCGTTGAACCTGAAATAGTTTTGTGAATATACTCATCTCAATAAGTATATAGAAATACATTCTCAAAATTCGAAAGATTAAAACATGGTTTTGAGAATATATCTTTGTAAAGATATTTGGAAAAATATTTTGAGATAAATATTTGGAAATAAATGTAATTAATAAAAGATTAATTAAATAAGCTTAGTGGCTGCTTGTGTAGTAGATTGTGTTTTTGGTTCCCCGAGCCTCTTATCGATTATTGGTTCGAAGAAATCGGGATCAGATTTATTCAAAAACCACTTCGCACCAATATATGCGTTCGAAAGCGAAATTTACTTGAAGATTGTAATTTTTGAAGATGGAGATCTTTATAATATAGGGCTGTTTGCCACTAAATCGGGGTGATTCCACTATTTTATATATATATATATATATATAGTGGTAGTAGTGCCTTCGTTATGAAAATCTTCGATTTGCAAGAATTGCTCGCTACTATTCCCATGGATGATTCATAAACAAGAATTAGTAGAAGGGTACCTTCGGTTTGTCATGTTCCTAGACAACTTATATGGAGGAATGATTTACATTGCATTTCTAAGACCATGTACATTGGTTTTTTCAAACGTACATATGTTTGATTGTGTAGGAGGTAACCCTCATATACTTAACACCCAGAGGTGTATGAACTTGGGCGTTATACATTTGTAGAAACCAATTGGTGTGTCGTCGGATATGGCAATGTGGCATTCAAAGTGAGATTTGTCATGTGAAAGGTAAAATGCTACCTTAAGCCTCACACATCGATAATGGTAAAAATTGGGTAGATGTAGAAGGGCTGAGTGGGTCACTCCCATTAGGAGATGTTAATCACTTTTCTGGATTACCCTCTATATTTCAGGTTTGTTGTGTATGCTTTGGCAACGAATAGGTCAGGAATTACCGAGATGATAACATATTCGGTACTATCTATGGTAGAGGTAGGTCGGTTCTATGTTGGTAGAGGGCAGTGGGGCTGTGTCTCGGTACATTCCTATAGAGATGTACTGTCTAAAGGCAGTCCCTTACCTTGTCATTATTAGAAATCCATTCTCCAATACGTCTTTTGGTTTTGATTGTAGAGCCTAATATGCTGGAATTTAACTAATGTAACAATTTTGGCTATTTTAATATGTTATTTGAAAAGGGTTTCAAAAGAATGCCATTAGAAATAATATCAAATGATTTGATAAGAAAATTTAGTTATCGTAAGGTATAATCAGTCATGTTTGTATGCGGCGTGGTCTCACAAGATACATTTATTTCAAAAGGTTTCATAGCATTAAAATCAATTGAGATGTTTTTTCTAGTGCTGGTTTACTAGACTGATCCGTGCGTTCTTCCCTTTTAATGATCGAGTCAGACCGAGTATATTTACACATTAGATTCGAGTGCACTTTGGAGGAGCTTGGAGCAGGAGGCTTCATCAATAGCTAGTTATTATCTTATTTCTGCTGCATTAGTTAATTAAAATTATCAGCATTTGTGAGGATAGTTTATTATAACTATCCAGACTGGTTATTAGTGATTAGTTGTTGTATTCTGATGGATGTATATATACTACAAATTTTCCTTTTGTAAAGATCATTGTTATATTATATATTGTTCCATTGCATTGTGATATATTGTGATTGTTTAGTTTCTTCTTCTGTTCTTTCTTCTTTTTTCCCCAATGATCGATTTTTCCAGCACTTGAATACTCAACACGCAATCAAATGGACGTATTGGTGTCGATTTTGGAGGGTCACCATTCATCACAGTATATATCAAGTATTTTTGAGCATTGAAAGTGAAAAGGAAGAATGGATTACAACAACAACAAAAATGTTTTCGAGAATTGAGAAAGAAATCATTGATTATAACACTTTTGGTATAATATATAATTTCGTAAAGTTATTAAGAAAACTTGTTACTTGACTTTATAAGTGTTGACATTCTTAAATCTTTGGAGGAATTTTGTTTTAAAGAATATAATTAGTAGACTTATAAATGATATTCTAGATTTGAAAAAGTCTTTGAAAATATTATTTTAAGGATAAAGCTAAGTGTAATTGGTTTTGGGTTTATAGTAAACAATGTTTTAATGACATTATTTTTAACCCTTATTTTTTTTAGTACACTTAGAAATATAATAAGCTCTTTAAACAAATATTTAAAGAGTATATTTAAAGTGGTTTACAAATATTTCTGATGTGAAAAATTAAGCACGAGTACGTTTTAAAAGTTTAAAAGTTTGATTCGTTTATAGAAAGGATTTGGTCATATCCTTAGTACCAAACATTGAGAAATTAGATTTGTTACTATTTGTGAGATTTAAAAACTAGAGTGTCTAAGAAAGGCCAGGAGCAAATAGTGCCTAACTTATCAGGCTTTGTTTTTAAGTGAGGGATAATACGAGCAAGGAATCAAAATTTGATGATAAGGGTAAGAAATTTAATTTACATAAGTGGTAGCACTTATACAGAAAGGAATTATGCATATACTTAACACTAAATGTCAAGGTATAGAAACTTGTTTCTATCTCTAAAATTAATAATGTACGTCGAGGCAAGGGCTGAGAGGCAACAATGCCCTAACTTGTCCGGCATCATTGTTAATCGAGGGATAGTATAAGTTTGAAATTGACGAGTGGTGAAAAGTGTATGAGATATAATTTTCATATTCGATCATATTTGTTATTTACGCTAGTTGATTTATTGACTATCGACATCCTTCTTTGAGTTTAGAAGATTTAAGACGATTTTTTGATCGTTTAGGGCATGTTAGCACTAAAAATTGGCAAAAACACCCAAGAGATTTGTAGTAGAGGATTAAATGAAGAATATTAAATGTAAATAAAGAGAATATAGTAATAAAGCAATAAGAAATAAGCAAATAATAGAGACATGGTAGTTTATAGTGATTCAACGTCGTTTGCATACGTCCACTTTGAAAATATAGCTTTGTTAATCACGTTGTAAACATAGTACAAGAGGGATCAGATGAAAATCCTTAATTACAAGATAATACAAAGCAACCAGCGGTGTAAAGATGCCGAAAATGAATAATCAAGTCTGTATTTATAGAGGAGGATAGTGAAATATCTCACTGAAAATTCAGCAGAAGGATCTCCAGAATCATAGGGGCCTACAGAAGGGATCGCATGGCCCAAACCCCAAGAAATAAGGATCGGGTTCAATCCCTTTTGTTGGAGTTTTATGGGCTGCGATCCCTATGGGAGCTTCTCAATGTTATATTATGCTAATCTCCAAGTTCCATGTCAATTGGTCCTATAGATATTGAGTTATTGATCGATCATTGTTGCAATGTATTGTGTAGTCTAATTCTGGTCGGTCCTTCTAGAGGGAAGCAGGACGATCCCTCTTTCTTGTGTTTTCGGGGGACGATCCCTAGGGTGGACACCATAGGGTCCCTTTTTCTTGTTCCTAAAGTTTCAAGTGTATCTGACTTCTGGATTTTGAGATGTCGATCTTATTCCATTGAGTTGCACTTATTTAGCTAAAGTAATTTGATCCTTTTGGTGGAGAGGGACCATGCTTGATCCCTATTCTAGATTAGACTATATTCCATACTTAGAACGTTCTGTATAACTTATCTATTTATTTCGTTCGATCATGGCTTCATATTATCACCGGTAGTTTATTTCTAGACCCTATAATCATCATTATGGATTTCTAGCCTTGACGACAGTTAAGTCTAACTTGTCTAGTCAATTCATATATAGCCCGGTCCAAATACCTGATTACACTTGCCCTCCAAAGTAAGTCTTGTGTCGAACATGATGTGCTTTAAATTGAAGAGTGTTAGAGTCACCGGAAAGAAATCCATCCAGTTTTTTGAATAATCACTATCCTTCCGTTGAATTATTTTCCCCAAGTGTCGTATCTCTCATCGACCATCATGACGCTTGGTCGATTTCCAATAGTATAAATTCAGGATTATATTCCATCTGTTGATATCCGTGTCCAGTTCTACGGGGCTAGTAAGCTTTGGCTATCTAATCCAGTTTCGTCTTTGAACGCTTTAGGTGATATTTCAATTTCTATCGATTTCAAAATTTGAATTTTTAGAACATATACGTGTATGTTCAAGTAGATGTCTTTGTCGTGGCTTCTAGATGCATTTTCATGCACACGGGTCGTTGCCCATTTTCATTGATTTAGATGTAACTTTATTGCATTCATATTTCTTTATTTATTATACAAATTTTTCAAAATAGGGATCGAAATTACTTTAGCCGATCCCTTTCTTCCCTATTTTTTTTATAGAGATTGGATGGATCCCCCTTTGATAGGGATTCTACCCGATCCCTTTCAAGGTTAGGGGCTTAATATTTTCAGCTCCATGCAGAAGAACACGGGCCGATCCCTTAACCCAATATATTAACTATTTCCTTTCTCCCATTCTTCCACTTTACTTCAGTTGCTTTCATTTATTTGCTTGTCCAGCACCGAAGCCTATTCCTTTTTTCCTTCTTTAACTTCGAATTAAAATCCATCGTGACCCTTCATACCTTTATCAATCTGATCCCTATTCCCCTTCAATTTTGATCACCCCGAAGTCGTATGGAATCTCCATTGACTTCTCCACATCTCACTATCGATTTATATACATAAATAGGCTTTTAATTTTTCCCGTTTTTGATTTGGTAACGAGATGATGCGTCTTTCAACGTTAAATTGCTTGGACAAGGGGTTGAATTAGGTGAAGAAGAGGTGAACAATGGTGACATTGGGTTCGGCGAGGTGGTAGATGAGGAGAAGGAAAGGAGCGAGGCATCATATTGATGGTCTAAAGGGTGAGAGGAGGAGATTGATGATTTGTTTCTTCAAATAGGGATCAGCGCAGGAAGAGAACGGAGAGAAGAAGGGATTCAATTAAAGGGATTGAAGTGAATTTGAGAAAGAAAGGATCATTCGTATTGGTGCACAATGGATGTCAGATTTTTTGCGAGGGATCGATCAAGTTGGTTAAGAGGGATTCGTTGTTTTATTTATGAGAGGGATCAACTATGGATACTTAGCCAAGTTTAGCCCCATGAACCGAGCTTGAGCACTTAGACAAACCAATCCATATAGGCTTGTACGAACAATTAGAACTGATCCCATTTTAATGAACATGAATGTATGAAGCTTAATGGACAACGGGACCAGCATATCCAACTTTGGAGTTAAATATGAACTAAAATTCAACATATGGACTTTATAACAAAATTTATACTTTAACATGCCGATCGTTGATCCCAAGTCCTACACAACCGATTAATGTAAACGCCAATTGAGACGGTCAGCAATGACGGTCACTCTGGTCAGAATATAAAGTCTCGTCATAACTTTCTGCTTTTAATTCTGAACTATTTATCTCTAAATTGCACGACACTGCACCATACTAGTTTACGTTTAGCACGGGGGACAAGTTAGTCTTTCTAACCTTGATTATATACTAATTTTAGCTGATATGGGCTCCAGACATTCAGGGCGTTTTGCTGCAATGACTTCCACTAAACCTTTACAACATAACAATCCAAGTGCCGAATTGAGCTCCATGACTGTATCCGATAGACTTTCTCTCAAATGTCAAACTAAGCAACTGGGCAGTTCCGGTTTATCGGTTGACATTTTTTTACGTTCCCATCCTTTTGGTTGAAGAGATAGATCAAGCCCCATATACCTTAGAGGGCTCTTTATTTCTGAAATGACCCAGTGATTCCTCAGCTTCCAAAATTGGCAAGGCTACTCTCTTTGCACTGTGCTCTAAACATGAAATCCCGATTGAAGATGTTCTAGTCCCTTCAATGAATGACAGGGCCCACTTGCCCCCGGAAAGGTATATGGCTTGCAATTAATTTATATGTTGGATCGTGCGTGTACCGCCCTTTAATTCAATTATTAAAGAGATCCTTCACTATATAAGAATAGCTCCTGCTCAGTTGCATCTGAGTAACTATGCTTTTCTCATGACCCTTTCTTGCTATTTATGGATGTTCTGCTTCGCCCACCATCCCCTGAAGGCATCAGGTTCATCTATAATTTTAAGCGATGGACGGGAAGCCTTTCTTACACTTTCCTCAAGCCCAGGCCCAATTTTTAAGTTCTTACTGGTGCTTGGAATGAGCTCAGTGTCTTTAAGCATGAATAGTACTATGTTCGTTGTCCGTCTGGCTTTGCGAGGCGATGGTTGGAAGGACGTAAGTGTTGCCTTCACTTTATTTTCAAAATCTTTAGCGCAAGTCGTATCCTGAACTAACAAATACTTCAAAAATTTATAGGTGTCCATCCATGATCCGGAGGAGATAATTATTCAAAGGCGGTCTTTTTGATCCTTGCTACCCAGTCGAAGACAGATACATTAGAGCACTCGTAACTGATGAGTGGTTATGTCTTTTCGGGTTGCTAGAAGTGGGCCATAACATCGGACTTCCATGAAGCATTGCACTGTGAAGGAATGCTGTGAACAAGAAAGTGACACTGGTAGCCCTATCATGCCCTCAGTTGAGGAGGCTCAGGATGATGCTGAAGAAGGCAAAATCAGAGGTGATGACGCCAATGAGCCTGCTAATGGTGATGTAGTTTCGAGCAATGCGCTTGTGGTTGAATCATCATAAGGCACGTAATATCATGCACCGATGAGGAAAGGGAAATGGCTCGCTTACAAACTCTATAGGAGAAAATTTTCTAAAAATCCTAAGTTCACTATCACCTTTGTTGAAGAAGAGTCTTCCTCCCAGCCCCTAGAGAGTTCGATGGAAGGACTTTCAAGTCTCCCGATCCCTAACGACATAATGACCTTTGACTTTACCAATTTAAGCATCAAGGGACTTAATTCTCCCGTAGGACTGGTGATGACATTCCTCCTACTAGCAAAGCGGAAATCACTCCTATGAGCAAGGCCATAGTAACTGATCCATCGAGGGAACACTAGGACACTCACAATCATGCACACTTTACTACAAAAATTTTGTCCATCTTCTATTTGGTTGTCACTTATATGATTTTGTTTGGTTTGCAGGTGCTATGTCTCATTCTCATGCCTATAATCACTTGAGGGACTCCTCAATACATTGTGGATCCAATCATGGTCCGGACTCGGGCAAGCATCCAAAAACGGTTAACAACCGGGAAAGAAGCCATCATTCAATCTTTATCCTCTAAGCACAAGTCAAAATCTCAATTATCTCATCACCAAGAAGTTCAGCCCAATCCTTTTGTATATAGCGGCAATCAGACCTCTTCTCATATTCCCTCAACTATTGTGCCACCTAAGCATCATTTGGGTTCATCTAGGTCTCGACAGCCTTGCGATCATAGGTTAAACAAACATCTTACTGTTACATTTGAGCCTACTTTACGACCGTAGCTCATGAGGCTTCTATAGCTAAACGGTTGGCCGAACGTAAGGTCAAATTTCCAAACATCTGCTTTGATGGACTAAAGTTTCTTCTGTCTACCCATACAATCTTAGGAAATATTAAAGCGGGTTCATTTGTGTGCGTCAATAATGTTTTTATGCAGCATGGAGCACTCCAACACTTAGCTATGAAAATTTCTAAGGTGTCTATTGGAAGGCAACACGAAATTGATCACCTTAAGCTAGAGGTGATCCATGATAAAGATATAATCAAACATCAAGATGATGAGAATACAGAGTTGACCACAAAGTTAACCGCAGTAGAGAAGAGTGCTAAAGAAACATCTCAAATGGTTAATCATCTGGAAATGGCTCACAAAAAGGAGCTAGACACTGCTATTCAATGTAGCTGTGCACTTGCGTTAGAGAAAGACGCTCTTCAGAAAGAGAAAGACACTCTGGCCCTTCGCATTAAATAGTTCGAAGAACTGCTTCAAAAAGAGAAGAATAATAAATATGCTACTCAGATGGGATCCCAAAATTATTGCGAAGAGGTCATAGAGGCTCTTGAGCTAAAAAATAAACTAGACAAAGATCTTTCTCAAATTAAGGCCCTCAAAGAAGAGGAGACGAAAGATGGTCATCAGGAGGTCAGAGGGAAAATGGAGGCCCAGTTGGAGGAAGTAAGAGAGGAAGCTAGGAATGAGATCAAGGATATATTTGATCCTTTGATCGTTATGTATCGTGACAAGGTCCTTATCCACCGTGACTTAAGCTTTTTGGGACAGGGCTACCTCAAGTCACTTGTTAAGGCTTAGGAATACATCGTCGATGTGAAGAAGAGGACGGCGAAGCCGATGTTGATGAGGGAAAACTGGTGTGAGAAATTCTACATGGATCCGAACCTTTAGATCTCTCGCTGCAATTCGGAGATACTTTGATATTTTTGAACCTTTTGGCGAAGGAAAAGACATCATGAAGCTTTAGGGTCTGGTCCCAAAGATTCCTCTTTACTTCAACTAGCCGACGCATCAGTTTCTCTTTGCTCGAGACAAGACCCAAGCTATGATCCAGATAGATCTATTTACAAAACCAAGGCACCGACTACAATTCAAGAAGGGAGTACTCTGGCAACAACCAAAAATCAGACAGATGTGGGTATCCCTCTCTACTCTCTATTACTCGAGAGGTTTCGTTTCTTCATGCCCAATAGTTCTCGGCTTATTTGCTTATTCCTGCAGATTTGCAAGTCCCCTAGCTCCTAGTCAAACTCGGGGAAGTGGTGCTGCTATGGAGCAACAACCGACACTTACTGACATTCCAGCGACTACTAATGTTCCAAGGCCCGATGCTCAATTTCTTATAGCTCTTGCTAATGAAAGGTTTGATGAGCAGCCACTGCACAATGTATCTAATGATGTTAAGATTACAAGCGCCTCCGAACACACCGATAAGCTCAACTTGAAGGAGCACATTGAGAGGGAGGAGTTATTGAAGAACAAAGCTAAAAGTGAACTCGTTAATGAGGATGTCAATGATCCAAACCTTATCCCACTTCGAGTCATTCCCCGTGGTGGGTCAATTCCTGTGAGTAACATTCTTCCTGCTTCTAAAGGTGACACCGCTCCAACTCTTGCATCCAATGATATTTCCCCGAAGGGAGGTAAGAACGGTAAAGGATTGAAGTGAGGAATAAGAGAAGGCTCGAGTGTGTTCGCTCCTAATAAATTAAAGAGGGAAAAGAAACAGATGAAGTAGCTATCATGTCGGCTTTGTTCGTACACACCTTATGTAGCTGTTTTTCTTTTTGCTGGCCGTATTTGTGTAGGTACAACCAATGCTTTTGGATAAGCACTTCACTATGATTTCCAAGTTTTATATAAATAAAAGTTCTTTGGTTTTTTGTTGAACTCTTATGTGAATTTGTTTAAGTAGTTAAGCTATTACTTTTCCATTCAATATACTTATATCGCTCGTAGATTTGGATAATCATCCTTAATTTTACTCAGGGCCACCATGTGGTCGTGGCCTCAAGTTGTATCAAACATTAGGCTCGAGACCTTGTGCTACGCTATCGAATTCAGTGGCTAAAATGATTATACTCCTGCCCTTAGTCTTAGGTTAGACGAGTTAGATAGTGGATGATCGAATTCCATCCTTAGCAAATTTTTACTCCTTCCGTCGGTTTCAGGTCGGAGTTTATTGAATAATGAGTGGTCGAACCATGTTCATCTATTAATTTATATTTATATCCGCACTCTGGGAATAAAGGTTTATTGGCAGGTGCTCGAATCGCACCCAATTTGTATTTATACTCCAGTCCACACTATGGGGGCATAGAGTTATTTCAAAACAATAATCAGACCATACTTTCCTTAATTGATTGATTTGCCCATATGCCTAGGGTTTAAGTTGAAGAGTCACCAATCATGTTACAATCTCTTTTTAATTCATGTTAGTCCCATCGCTTAGCGGGATTAATCTGATTATCCGATGTTTAAGTCACATTTATTTCTTATTAGGTACTCCTCCTATCGAGTTATGAGCGAGATTCATCGAATGAATAGTTGGACTACATTTATTTTTTTAGTCAAATAATGAACTTGTGCAATCAGTTGGCTCCAAATTCTACGAACCTACTCAGACATGTCAATATTAGTTAGTCGGGCATCGTAACTAATATGTAATGCTATAGCAATCACATATATGAAGGAAATGTTAAATTTTATTTGCCAAATGGAAAGAAACAACATAGTTTGTCTTATTACATATATGGAAAATCAAATGCTAAAGAAAATATGGAAATTAAATACAACTGAATGAAAAAGAAAAAACTGAGTGAAATAGCATCATAAATACTCGCTATTCCATTCCTTTAGGAGTGTGACTCCATCAACTGTCGCTAACTTGAAAGTTCCTCCTTTAAGCCTCTATTTAATGATGTACGGTCCTTCCCAAGTAGGATTCATGTGTAACAGGATAGGAAAAACCCATTTCAAGAAGAGATCGCTAGTTATAAAGGTCCTAGGTCGGACTTTAGTGTTGTAGTATCGAGCAATCAGTGTTGATGTGCAGCTGCCCTCAAATCAGCTTCTTTGTGCTTCTCATCTAGCCAGCCTAGAGATTCTAAGAGGAGATCTCTATTCATTCTGGAGTCAAAGTAGGTCACTTGATGATAAGGGACTTTGAGTTCTACAGGAATGATGGCTTTGGAGCCATAATCAAGGGCGAATGAAGTATGGTTAGTCGTGGAATTGTCGGTGGTTCTGTAAGCCCATAATGTTGTTCGGAGTCCATCCACCCATTTGCCTCTAGACTTTTTCAAACGTTTCTTTAGAATGGAATTTATGTATTTTTTCACAGCTTTAACTTGTTCATTTGCTTGAGGGTGAGAAACCATCGTAAATATCTTTTCGATACGATGCCAATGGAAGAAATCTTTGAATTCAGTGCTGTCGAATTGGGTTCCATTATCAACTACAATGGTTTGTGGAAGGCCAAAATGACAGATGATGTTCCTGATGATGAAGTTAATTACTTTCTTTGTTGTGATCGTGGTTAAAGGTTCTACTTTGGCCCATTTGGTGAAGTAATCAACTGCTATGATGGCGTACTCCACACGACCTTTAGAGATCTGTAAGGAGCCGATAATATCTATCTCCCATGTGAAAAATGACCATGAACTGACCATTCGTGTAATTTCCATCGGTAGATCCCTCGAAACTTTTGCATCCATCTGGCACTCGTTGCATCGCTTAGTATAGTTAGCAGCATCTCGGTTGATAGTTGGCCAGTAATACCCATGATAGAATATTTTTCTGATAAGGTTTGCCCCTGGTGAGATCACCACATTCCCCATCATGAACTTCTCTTAGGACTCGTTTATTTCATCATGAGCGATAGAGTAGAGCAGGGGAATGGAAAAACCCTTTCTATACATGATTCCTTCATGAATGATATATCGCTAAGCTTGTAGAGGATTTGTCATGTTTCATTCCTCCACTCAGGAAGGACTCTCTGTAGCAAATAATATTAATTGGAGTCATCCATGACTTTTTTTAGGCTTTGTCTCTATTACCCGTTGATTTCCATATGGTTTATGCTCGGAGCATCTTGTACTTCGAATGGAACCAAGTCCATTTGTTGTGCATCCCCGGTGCTATTAAACTTTTCCAATTAGTCGGCCTCTTTGTTTTGATCCCGTGGAATGTGCATGATGTGATAATAATCAAAGTCAGTCAATAGCTATAACGCCCTGCCCCTATACCCATGCAAACCAAGAGTAATACTAAGTATTACTGTCAGAAGCACAGAGAATGGGATCGATAGGGCTAAATGATGTACTCATTCCCTTGAACTAACACTAGCGCGAGAAATTTTATAAATTCGTGCTCAGTTTCGGTTCAAAGCAATGGTATAGGATAAATTTTTCCCAGGTTACATAGTACAGAATATAATAGAACATACAATTCAACACAATAACAGTAGAATACATAAAACATATCATAATAGTAATGTCCACAATACATAGTCCATAGTCCATAGTACATAATATCACTCCCAAAATACCTAATTACATACCATAATATATATGCCAACTACTCCTAAGTCCAAGCTGTAAAGTCCAAAACCCCAAAACGTGAAAAATGATAAGAATTCTGCTATAGTCCATGCAACCTAACTTGCAACCACAATCCTCAGACTGACCCGAGGATTATAAAACAAATCATACAGGTCAGACTATTTCTAGTGTGAGTGTAGTAAGATCTTTGAACAATGATTATCTCAATCAACAAAATGGAAAAAAAGCGCCGCATGTATAAGCCAACATGAGGCATATATGTGTATGTGAACAACATGCAGATTTAGTTTCACTAACAATTCATTTAATCAAACAATGATTTTAGACCAAAAATATCGTGTGTAATCCAATACGATACTAACCCAATTATCATATGTAAAGCAATATTATAATAAATAAGTCCATACACACATTCTCCAAAGATACTGGGTTTTTAAAATCAACTTTAATATTTCCCATAAAAATCATAAGATAAAGAAAATTGCATTATGGGAATTATGGGATAAATGTAACATGACTCGTAAAATATACCAAATAAACATACGCTAGTATTGTAAAATCACAATGGTAGAGCTCGAGCGTGCGGAGACATCAGCACTGTAACCTACTCATAACGCCACAATACACCTGGCGATCCACCCAGGATAACCAAGACGGTCTAAGGCAAAGGTCGTATGCAAAACACAGAAACACAGAAAATTATGGGTTTATCAAAGGATTTTTGAAAGATAGGAAAATAATTACATCTCCCTTCCGAATTAATACATAAGTACCCCATAATACTTATGTATCAAGGCAAAACACAGAAAATTAATTTATTGGATTAAAGTTATTTAGAAAAATTTAATTTAAAAAATTTCATAACAATTTATTGAATTTAAAAGCAAAACAACACATGTTTTAGTATACAAAATGCTATCAAAATTCTAAATAAAATTTTCTTCTATTTCAAAACACTTACTGATCGATAATTTTTTTTTATTTAACCAAAATAAGTTAATTTAAATTATAATTAAATTCTTTTTTACCAGGGCTGTACATTGCAGCCTGGACAAATCTGGGCTGCATGTGCAGCCCTGAGCTGGGCTGCACTTGTAGCCCGCCTGGGTTGCTCTTGCAGCCCCGAGCTGGGCTGCACAGTGCAACCCCTAGTTGGGCTACAATTGCAGCTCGTCTGGGCTACACTTGCAGCCCCGAGCTGGCTGCACTTTCAGCCTCGAGCTGGGCTGCACTGGTGCAGCTCCGACCTGGGCTGCCTATGCAGGCTACACTGGTGTAGCCACCCCGGCTGCACCTTTGCAGTTCGAAAATTATTTATTTGTTATTATTATTATTTTTCTTCTCTTCTTCTCCTCCTTCTTCTATTATTTTCCTTCTGTAGAAATTTTCTTTTCCAAAGAGTATAACATTATTGCATTCTTTTGAGGCATTTTAACATGTAACTAGTGTGTATTAGCAAATATATATAAGCTTAATCTTTTTTCTCATTCTCTTTTTTTCCATCAATTAATCAGGTTGCGCTACCCCAGCAGCGCACAAAGCTGCTTGAACAGCGCAACAATGCTTCTGCGCTGCCCAGCAGCGTAGTAAACTGCTACAGCGCTCTGCTGCAGCAGACTACAGCAAGTGCTGCAGCACAGCTTTACTATAGACTTTGCTGTTGCGCTTTGCTGCAGCATGAGCTGCATCCTGCAACAGCAACCGCTGCAGCAGACTGCAGCAGCAATAGCTGCAGCCCGCTACAGCAGACTACAGCGCTATGCTGCAGCAAGTGCTGCAGTTCTTTGCAGCTTGGTGCTGCTGCAGCACTTTGCAGCCCGTGCTACTGCATTATGCTGCAATTTTGAACGACATTATCTATTTATTAATATATATTTTTAAATACAAGAACAAGGCTGCAAGCTTATTATAACAATTAAACAAACAAGTACATGCATTTTAATTGTATGCATCGATTTCATTACTTCTTCATCCCAATAATTCAATCAACAACACATAATTTGAGGAATGGGCAAACAACCATTCTATCTAAAAATTTCATATTATAATTGCATGGATACATGAAAAGGTGAGCTAAAACAAAACAAGATTATAATTTCACTCACCTAAAACTCCAAATAGCAATCTTCAAGCTCTAAATCAGCTAGCCTTTGATTGATTGACTTTCACCTTCCAATTGCTAACAAAATCAAAAATCCCTAAGCAGCTATTCATAAAAATAAAAAGAAAGAGATAGAATAGGATTGTTTTAGAGACACTTACTCTTAGAATTGGGAATCTTTTCTTTTAACCTTTAATTGCAAAGAGAGATTTGTGTTTGAGTGAGAGGATTTTGTTTTCAGGTTTATGATTTCTGTTTTCTGGTTGTTCTATAGATACACTAAGAAGAAGAGAGAATGAAATGGGCCGAGTTTTGTACTTGAGGCCCTTTCTAGAATCCTATTAGGAAATATCTTTATTTCCTTCTATTTTTAATCCTTTTTTTCCAAAACATAATGATTACACTATGTCTTATGTTAAATTTCTATTTTCTTATCTTATTAAATTTACTTCTAGACTTTTCTTACATCATATGAAAAAAATTGAATTTTATTATTATTATTATTATTATTATTATTTTATGTATAATTTGTAAATTATGAAAATTTCTCTTTTTTTCCAATGCATAACATGAGAATTAACATAAAACTTTATTTTATTTAAGCTTTTCCTTTTTTTAAAAAAAAACTTCCTAAGTAACAACAACTCCTCTTTTCTTTTCTAAAAATTAGTTGACTGAATAAATTTCCTTACTAAAATAAAAGATACAATTAATTATATTCAGTATACATAACAAAATAAGTTACTGATCATTCATTTCCCTCTTATCCACTTTAATATTTTATTTCCATTTTTCAAAAAAAATATTTATTTATTTATTTATTATTATTATTACCAATTAAATTATATTTTTTTTAGAGATTCCCAATTCAGTATCCCTAAAAGTTGGGTTGTTACAGACTTCCCCTTACAAAAATTGCATCCTCGCAATTTCTATGTAAGAGTGATATCTGTAACTTTATTATTTGATTTAAATTCTAAAAGAATAAGACATACCTTACTCGAGCGCCAAACAATCCAAGATAATGCCTCTGCGTTAACTCTTGTGTTTTCCAGGTGTGGTCCTTTGGATTGCTCGACCATTGCACCTTGACTAGACGAACCACCTTACTGCACAACTTCTTCGTCTCAGAGGCAATGATACAAATAGGCTCTCGAGTATATGTCATATTAGGAGCGATCTCAAGCTACCGCAACTGCTTTGGCTCTATCACCTCATTGGAAACCCTCAAACACTTTCTCAAGTGTGACACATGAAAGACGTTGTGCACACTCGATAAGTTTATTGCACGACTTCGTGTTCAAGCCTGTAGTTTGGATTTGAGCTGTTTGCTGAAGGAAATAAGAAATGTAACGACCCGAAAATTTCGATCCCGAAATTTTCAGATAGTTAGGAAAAGAAGAAAAGAGAAAGAAGAAGAAAAGAAACAAGTCATAGAAATCTCACATTCGCAGCGGATCAAAATATAATATCACATAAAATAATAGTTTACAAAGGAAAATTATATCAGTTAATACATTTTTAATACATCAGAGTTACAACATTACACAAACAATGGACAGATACAATCAACATGTCTCTGATATATGCAATAATATAATACAGCGGAAACACTCCATACGTTCCTGCCATCTAGCTCGTCTCCTAAGCTCTAGAATTTGCCGCTATTCCCAAATCCATTCAACTCGACCTACCTCCCACTCTACGCATCTAGAAATCACCCTACCACCCTTAAAAATCATATTTTCCCTCAACAATCGCGATAACACAAATAAAACCCGAATCTTGATGATCAAATTTTGACTGAACTTGATCACTTACTGCAAATCATACATAATACAAGTCTATACTTCAATATATTTACTGAAAGTGGTTTTAAAATAAAGTACACCTCGTAACAAACAACTTTTCTTTTAATATCACCACTTAAAACTAATTAGATTGAGTGGTAGAAATATTTTGAAGTCAAGCCTAGCATACTTTATTTTGAAATTTAACAGAGCAGTGTAAATAATGGTGAACATCCTAACTTCTCTGGTTTACGTATTTGCTCATATATGGGTGCATATATTCAGAAAAAAACGTACTTATCAAATCACACTTTTATCCCAAGATAATACATAAACTATAGCACAATAAGGATTTTGTTTACTCACATGTACATGTTGAACAAAGGAGCAAACTTAATTTGAAAAAAAAAATCTGGAAGTTGTCTGGACTTTAAACTTGATCTGTTTTGTTCGAGATGATCTGATACATGATTTTGATGTTGATCTACTTGCTTTCAAGTTTGATTTTTAATATTGCTTTGAGTTGAACTTGAGCTTGATTTACTCTTTTTTTCTTTGCCCGACTTTAGTTTAATATGCTGTTTGGATTCGTTTCTATTTTTTTCTTATTTTCTTACAGGTTTTGTTTTGAAAATTTTCTGTTTGTTTTTAAAAAAAATTCTTTTATTAATTTTCATTTTCAAGTTAATAAGAAGATGAGACATGCCACTTGTTAAGTTGCATGTTAATATTATTACATTTGTTTTAATGTTTATTAAGATTTGTTACACTTGTCTTATATTCATGCACTAATTAAATTTTAAATGTTAATAAAAAAAATTATGTTATATTTACCTTATGTTTAAAATATTACACATGTTTAAATTTATGCTAAGATCTTTTATATGTGCAAACATGTATGTATAAATGATTTTAATATGTTTTTGATAAAATTTCATACTACATTCATTATTTTGTTTTATATATATCATATGGTTTCTTTATGTTTTATTCCTAAGTTTATTAATATATATGCATTAAAGCTTTTTATTAAACCTTGTTTTCATATATATTTTTAATCTCAAAATAAAATTTCCAAATCACAATATATATTGTATATATACTTACTCTATATACTTATATATGTATACTTAAAGTTTTCATTTATATATTTATGGGATTTATTATTACAAAATTTATCATTTCAGATATTATAATCCAAAATTTATTATATTTCCAAATTCATTTAGAGACATTTTAATTATCATATATATCAGTGTTTCAATGGTAAAAATCCAATAGTTACCCATTATCAGATGCCCAAAAATCTGGGTTATCACATTCCTCCCCCCTTAGAATCTTTTCGTCATCGAAAAGGAATGAAGCCAGAATTTATTAAAATGCTTATTATTAGAAAAATTATTCTTTGAAACACTTTTAAAACAGTTTTAAAGTATGCATAATATTATAGAATAGTTTTATAAAAATACTTTTTATAACTCGATGTTTCAACCGACACATCCTTGTTCTCATAGAAATTCGGTCATATATTGATCAAGCGTACGATTGAAAATCCATAAGTATTTAGCAGACCCGATTTCAACACCTAGTGAAAATACTTGGAAAATAATTTTATTGAAAATATAGAAAACATTTTGAAATCGAGGAAATATCTTTGGTGAGAATGCTTTGGAAATCATCACCCCCATCCATGGTCACGGTTACATCCAGGGTTACGTTGCTATCGTAGAAAAAGTCCATGTGACTGTAAGCACTCTACATCCCTCGATTATGCCATGGAACCCACAACAGATCGCAGTTATATTCCAGGGTTACGTTACCATCACAGCAAAAGTCCATGTAACTGTAGGCATCAGCGCCCTCGATTTTCGCTGTCAAAAATGAAACTTATCCACCCCCACATAGGTCGTAGTCTACCGATGTAAAATCAAATGCAGACAGTTGGCTCTCAGCAGCACATACGACTTTCGCTATGTTACCATAGGTCGTAGTCTACCGATATAAAATCAAACGTAGACTGTTGGCTCTCAGCGGCACACATGAATTTCGCTATGGTTTGCAGTAGATCGCAGTGACATCGAGTTACACAGTCGTCACAGTATAACCCAAATGCCACTGTAGACCTCAGCGCCCTCGACTTTCGCTACACACTACACATAATCCTCAGGAACTAGTTTTGTCCTGAATCCTCACAGGATCAACTTTAGAACCACGCTTAGGGTTCAAGGCAGTACCACCCAGTGGCACTCTTGAGAAGTTCATTTCAAGGGAGCGCCTTTTTCTCCAGAGCCATTTTCAAAACACTTTATACTATGCACATATAGTATCTTCCAAATCATACACCTAGTATGAATCTCATATAAATCTCCTTTCTCAAAATCGATTATCTCAAAATCGATAATTCTCAACCAAGGCTTTCCAAATCCCAATATTGATTTTACCCAAAAATCAAAAACCTTTCCAAAATCTATAGGTTCCAAAAACCTTTCCTCCAAAATCCTCATAAGATCCTTTATATATATATATATATATATATATATATATATATAACCTTGAAAAATCTTTGGATCATTTCAAACTTGTATAAAATCCCTTTTTTACTTCATATATTTTCAAAATCCTTTCTTCTGGCTATAGATTCAACAAGGGGAGATTTATCTCTTATAACAAAGATATATAACTTTGTTTATTCAAATAAAATATTCAAATTGGATTACTCTTTACAAAATCACTTACCATATCACTTATTTCCATAAAGTAAATTTCTATTATAGAAATATCCAATTACCCCTTTACTTCATCATATATTTCACAAAATATAACTTCCTTTTCAAAAACCATTTCACATTTCTTATCCACATATTCCCAGTATCAATTTCATTCAAATCTGTATGATGTACA
Organism: Allium cepa; assembly: GCA_030765085.1. Classification (NCBI taxonomy): domain Eukaryota; kingdom Viridiplantae; phylum Streptophyta; class Magnoliopsida; order Asparagales; family Amaryllidaceae; genus Allium; species Allium cepa. The sequence goes on along the minus strand of CM060941.1, from coordinate 1,040,545,492 downwards.
CATATCATCCGTACGCTATACCAATCCGATCGCTCACTCGATCATATAATCTCACTTCCGAACTAGTATCGTCCACCCGACTTCCTAGTACCGACTCAGATCTGGTTTCTTGATCAGAAACCATCATTCTCCTTGAATAGCCATAAATATGATAGAGAATATTCAGAAATAATCAACAATCTATATCCAGGTCCGCCGTCGAAAATCGAGTGAAAAATCCAAACTCGGATCGATATAACTATCTCGAAATTCTGTGCTCGAATCTTGATCAAATCACTATGCGAATAGAATAATATTGTACATCCTACTTATTTATCTCCATTGATTATTTGCCAAATCAATTTTCTTTTCTATTCACATTCACTTTAATTTCTATCCACTTATACACAATTGCTTAAATCCTCATTTGGATTATCACTTCAATTCTTATTTCAAATGGATGCTTAAATCATAAAAGGTTCGAACTCTGTCCAGTTTAATTTTAGAAAATAGCTTGAATTTTTTTAAAATAGATAAGTATTTGAAGAATAATTATTAGTTTGTAAAATATATGTAAAATAGTTAAGTAATTGTAAAATAGTTGGAAAATAGTTAAATAGTTCTAGTAATTTTAAATAATTGCAAAATAGTTGTAAAATAGTAATTAATTTGTAAATAATTGAAAAACAGTAATTGGTTTATAATACAGTTGTAAAATAGTTAGATAGTTCCAAAAGTAGTTGCAAAACAAGTATTAGATAGTTTGGGTTTTTTAGAAATTTTCGGGTTGTTACAACTCATACTTGACTCCTTTCCTCGTCAGCCTCGTCAAAAGAGTCGAAATCTTGGAGAAATCTTTAATAAAACGCCGGTAGTAACTAGCTAGTCCCATGAAGCTGTATCTCAGTAATAGATTCAGGTCTCTTCCAATTTTGTATGGCCTCAATCTTAGAAGATCCACGGCCAGACCGTCTTCAGAGACTATATGGCCCAAAAACTTACCTCCTTCTACCAAAAGTGGCACTTGGAGAATTTGGCTTTCAGATTGTGTTCCCTTAAGGTCTCCAAAAACTATCCTCAAATACCCTTCATGCTCTTGCTCAGACTTGGAATACACTAGGATGTCATCAATAAAGACCAGGACAAATTGGTCAAGATGGCTTCTGAATATTCTATTCATTAGGGCTATAAAGTATGCAGAAGCATTCGTAAGCCCAAATGGCATTACTAACCATTCGTATGAACCATAACGAGTGCAAAAAGCAGTAAGAGGAATGCTATCTTTTTGCTACATTCAGCTGATGGAATCCAGTGGCTAAGCCTAGTTGGGAAAGGACCTTCGCTCCGCTCAACTGATCAAAAAGATCATCAATACGAGGTAATGGATACTTATTCTTTATAGTCAGATCATTAAGCTTCCTGTAGTCAATGCATAAACAAAGAGAGCCATCAACCTTCTTTACAAATACAACTGCAGCTCCCTAAGGAGAGCTGCTAGATCGGATAAACTAATTCCCTTCCAATTCAATCAACTGCTTACGAAGCTCCTCCATCTCAACTCGAGGCATATGAGTAGGTGGTCGACTGACTGGTTAGGCTTCAGGTATTAGATCTATGCGGAACTCCATGGCCCTCTTCGGTAGTAAGCTTGTAACAGGCACAAATATATCACCAAAATCTCTAACAATTGGTACTCTGGCTATCTCATCTTCCTCTCGCGACTCCATGAAAAACAATGAAACATAAGCATTAGAGCTCGGTATATCCAGAGTCATATTAACAAGCCCTTTATAGGATGGATGCTTCAAAGTAATAACTCTGTCTGAAAAGGAAACAGTGCATCATAATGATCCAACCGTTCCATCCCCAAGATAACGTCAAAGACAAGGCACTCAAATACATGCAAATCATAGAGAAAAGAGAGTCCGCAAAAGAAAAGCTCAAAGCCCTTACACAACATTCCAAGTGTTGCGGACCCACCAATGGGATTCGCAACTCTTAGAGATGTCACGAGGTATACAACTTCTAAATCATATCTATCAACTATTTTCTTAGATATGAAAGAATGGGAGGTACCGGTGTCAAAGAGTATACGAATAAAAGTATCTCTAAAAGGAATCGTACCTTCAATGACCGCAACCTGCTTTCCCTTCCTCTGGCTCGAAACTAGATCTCCTTCCATTACATTCAGCTTAGCTGCTTGCTTCTTCTTCGTAAGCTGTGGATAGTTGTTCTTCAAACGAAAAATCTGGTAACACTCATAGCACTGCCTCTGGGGAAAATTATAAGCGAAATGCCTCATCACTCCCAAGGTTTCAAATCTCGGATTTTGGCCAATATCTCGGGCAAATATCTCGGCTGTCTCGGGCGATATTTAAAAGACTTATAACTAACCAAGCTGCCAAATCTCGGATTTTCATCTCGGCTGATCTCGGGGAGATTTAAAACCTTGATCACTCCACACTTGTAGCATTTCATTCCACTTTTATCTTGCTTCTGGGATCCTGAAGCCTGACCCTTCATTGGCTTCTTCTGAGGATTCTTCTTCTTCTTAAGGGAAGAATGGAGCTTTCCTCTTAGGCATAAAGCTCTTTCGGTTCGGTGGTGCATCATCATCTCTTTCTCGATACAAGTCTTCATACCTCATGGCCAAATCAACTATCTCATCAACAGTGGAGCGAAGCTGAGTCAAAAGTTGTTCCTTCAACTTCATACATAGACCATCCACAAATTTATAGTTCTTTTTGAAGGGAGTGTTGACCAAATTGAGGCCATAATTAGAGATGGAGTTGAAGGTATTGACGTACTCTTGAACTGTCATATCTCTCTGCTTTAGCTCAATAAATCTACAAGCAAGGATGGCCTTCTCTTCCTCAGGAACGAACCTTAGCTCGAATCGTTCCCTAAATCTCTCCCATGTTAGCTCCTCCTCACCTATCTCAGCTCTAACCACATCGAACTAGTCAAGGCACCATCTTGGAGGAAGCCGGAAGAAATCTGGACCTTCTGGCGGACCGTCACACCCATGTGCCCAAAGACTCGTTCATAAGTCTTCAATCAATCCTGAACTTCAACCACACCTTCATTTCCATGAAAGGCCTTCCCTCCGAGGCTCACAAAGTCCTTACACATATGACCGAAATCAACTCTAGGAGCGGGTGCCGCCTGTGGCATGTTCCGCATCAACTCTGACCACTGCTCCATCGTCAAAAAGGGAGGTCTTCCAGCCATCTTTCTCACTACTCTGCATAGTGAGAAATGTTGTTAAGCTGGAATTAAAATGATTCTCACACTTAAACGTTCAAATATTTGGGGCTTTGGTTTAGGTTTGTACAACTATTATTATATTATGGGAGTGATACTTTTGGTATATGGACATGTACAATGCTTCTACTGCTTTGTGCAATCTTATTTCTAAATATATTCTATATTATTGTTAACCTGTGCTCTAGTACCAAAAATGTAACGCCCGGCCCCTATACCCATGCCAACCAAGAGTAATACTAAGTATTACTGTCAGAAAGCATGGAGAATGGGACTCGATAGGGCTAAATGTTGTACTCATTCCCTTAAACTAACACTGGCACGAGAAATTTTATGAATTCGTGCTCAGTCTCGGTTCAAAGCAATGGTATAAGATAAATTTTTCCCAGGTTACATAGTACAGAATATAAAAGAACATAAAGTTCAGCACAATAACAGTAGAATGCATAATACATATCATAATAGTAATGTCCACAATACATAGTCCATAGTACATAATATCACTCCTAAAATACATAATAACAAACATACCATAATATATATACCAACTGCTTATAAGTCCAAGTTGTAAAGTCCAAAATCCCAAAACGTGGAATATGTTAAGAATGCTGCAACAATCCATGCAACCTAACCTGCAACCACAATCCTTAGACTGACCCGAGGATTATAAAACAAATCACACGGGTCAGACTATTTCTAGTGTGAGTGAAGTAAGATCTATGGACAATGATTATCTCAATCAACAAATGGAAAAAAAAGCGCCGCATGTATAAGCCAACATGAGGCATATATGTGTGTGTGAACCAACATGCAGATTTAGTTTCATAAACAATTCATTTAATCAAACAATTGTTTTAGACCAAAAAAATCGTATGTAATCCAATACGGTACCAACCTAATTATCATATATAAAGCAATATTATAGTAAATAAGTTCATACACACATTCTCCAAAGATACTGGTTTTTTTAAATCAAATTTAATATTTCCCACAAAAATCATAAGATAAAGAAAATTGCATTATGGGAATTATGGGATAAATGTAACATGACTCATAAAATATACCAAATAAACAGAAGCTAATATTGTAAAATCATGGTGGCAGAGCTCGAGCGCGTGTGGAGACATCAGCACCGTAACCTACTCATAATGCCATAATACACTGGCGATCAACCCAGGATAGCCAAGATGGTCTAAGGAAAAGGCCGTATGCTACCCGTTCATGGATCTACACGTGGGACCCCCACGCCTCCATCCATCATAGTCTGTGACCCGTCGATCAGAGATCCCGATCAAAAACAAGATTAGCCCTATGTAGCAGACCATTGACCTTTGGTGGTAAAAGAGCAAGTGATATACCATCGATTCAAGTAGCGATCCTGAATCAGGTTGGCCAAGATGGAGTTTTGGCTCATTGGTACAACAGAGTCCAATCTATCCCGATCCAAAAATCAAAACTGTTTGTAACTTTAAAACACTTCTTAAAAATAAAATCAGCCTGACAACGTCTTTCAAAAAAATCCTTTGATAAACCCAGTATAATAAAAAAGAAAATACAATTTAGCAAAACAATTGTCCGTAGGAAGGAAAATAATTACATCTCCGTTTCACATTAATACACAAGTACCCCATAATACTTATGTATCAAGGCGAAACACAGAAACTTAATTTATTGGCTTAAAGTCATTTAAAATTTGTTAAGTTAAAAAAATTCATAACAATTTATTGAATTTAAAAGCAAAACAACATATGTTTTAGCATGAAAAATTCTATCAAAATTCTAAATAAAAAAATTCTTTTCAAAACACGTATTGATCGATAATATTTTTTTTTCTTTTACCAAAATAATTTAATTTTAAATTATAATTAATTTTTTTTACCAGGGCTGTACAGTGCAGCCTGGACAAATCTGTGCTACATGGTGCAGCCATGAGGGCTGCAAATGCAGCCTATCTGGGCTGTATAGTGCAGCCCTGAGCTGGGTTGCACTTGCAGCCCCTCTAGGCTACTCATGCAACCCCGAGCTGGGTTGCAATGTGCGGCCCCTAGTTAGGATGCAATTGCAGCCTGTCTGGGCAGCACTTGTGCAGCTCCGAGCTGGGCTGCACAGTGCAGCCTGCTTGGGCTACACTTGCAGCCCGTCTGGGCTGCACTGGTGCAGCTCCGACCTGCGCCGCCTATGCAGGCTGCACTGGTGCGGCCACCCCGGCTGCACCTTTGCAATTCGAAAATTATTTATTTTTTGTTATTATTCTTTTCTTCTCTTCTCTTCTCCTCCTTCTTCTATTCCTTTTCTTCTGCAGAAATTTTCTTTTCTAGAGAGTGTAACATTATTGCATTCTTTTGAGGCATTTTAACATGCAACTAGTGTGCATTAGCAAATATATATATTATGTATTAAAGTTTGATCTTTTTTTTTCTCATTCTCTTTTTTTTTCATCAACTAATCAGGTTGCGCTACCCCAGCAACTGTCCAGCAGCGCTGCACAGAAACTACTGCAGCGCTCTGCTGTAGTAGGCTGCAACACGCTTCTGCAGCAAGTGCTACAGCACAACATTGTTGTAGGCTTTGCTGCAACACTTTGCTTTGCTGCAGCAACTGCTGCAGCAGACTGCAGCGCTCTGTTGCAGTGCAGCCCGCTGCAGCAGACTACAACGCTCGGCTGCAGCAAATGTTGTAGTTCTTTGCAGCTTGGTGCTGCTGCTACACTTTGCAACCAATGCTGCTGCATTACGTTGTAGTTTTTAACGGCATTATCAAATTTTTTTTTTAAATACAAGAAGAAGGCTGCAAGCTTATTATAGCAATTAAACAAACAACATATATGCATTTTAATTGTATGTATCGATTCTCGTTACTTCTTCATCCCAATAATTCAATCAAAAATACATAGTTTGGGGAATGAGCAAACATCCACTCTATCCAAAAATTTCATACTATATTTGCATGCATACATGAAAAATAAAATAAAATAAAACAAGATTATAACTTCACTCACCTAAAACTCCAAATAGCAATCTTTAAGCTCTAAATCGGCCAGCCTTTGATTGCTTGACTTTCACCTTCCAGTTGCTAACAAAATCAAAAATCCCTAAATAGCTATTCATAAAAATAAAAAGAAAGAGGCAGAATAGGATAAATTTACGGATACTTACTCTTAGAATTGTGAATCTTTTCTTTTAACCTCTAATTGCAAAGACAGATTTTGTGTTTGAGTGAGAGGATTTTGTTTTCAGGTTCATGATTTCTGTTTTCTTATTGTTCTATACGTGCAGTAAGAAGAAGAGAGAATGAAGTGGGCTGAGTTTTTTAGTTGAGGCCCTTTCTAGAATCCTCTTAGGAAATATCTTTATTTTCTTCAATTTTCAATCCTTTTTTTCCAAACATAATGATTACACTTTTGTCTCATGTTAAGGCATTTCTATTTTCTTATCTTATTAAATTTACTTCTAAATTTTTCTTACATTATATGAAAAAAATTGATTTTTATTATTATTATTATTATTTGTAAATTAGTATGAAAATTTCTCTTTTTTTCCAATGCATGACATGAGAATTAATGTAAAACTTTATTTTATTTAAGCTTTTCTTTTTTTAAAAAAATTCTTAAGTAACAACAACACCTCTTTGTTTTTCTAAAAGTTAGTTCATTAAATAAATTTCCTTACCAAAATAAAAGATACAATTCATTACATTCAATATACGTTACAAAAAGTCACTGATCATTTATTTCCCTCTTATCCACTTTAATATTTTATTTTCATTTTTCAGACAAAATATTTATTTATTTATTTATTTTATTATTACTACAAAATAAATTATAAATTTAATTAGAGATTCCCAATTCAGTATCCCTAAAAGTTGGATCGTTACAATAGCTCTTGGACTTGGATAAGTTATGGAGTGATTCATTGTCCTTTAACCTAGTAATCTCCCCTGACATGGTATATGACCAAGTGGTAATTGCAAAAGATTTCAAGTGATTTTATTCCTAGCCCTCTGGCAAGTTTGAGTCCAGCAATTGGTGCTTCATATTCAGCTTGGTTACTTGTTGTAGGGAAGTCAAGCTTTAAAGCGTAGCAAATTGATCAATCCTTCAGAGTTACTAGTATGACTTTGGCTCTATAACAACTATCATTGGAGGATCCATCAATCTGCATTTTCCATCGTAAAGTAGGGGCTTTACCGCTCTTAGGGAGATCATCTTGTGTGGTGAACTCAACTATAAAGTCCGCCAACGCCTGTCCCTGGATGGCTCTTCGATGGAGATAATTATTTTCAAATTGGCTCAGCTCAATGTTCTACTTGAGCAACCTTCTAGACATCTCAGGTTGTAGGACCTGCCGTAACAGCTTGTCGATGTAGATGTTGATGAGATGAGCTTAAAAATAGGGGTGGAGCCTTCATGACGCAATCAACAGGCAATATGCTAATTTCTTTATTTTGAATAGTTCCTTTCATTTCATGTTAATTACAGCTAACATAATAGACCGGTATCTAGATTCGATTCTCCTTACGAAGCAATACGATACTTATGGCATGTATTGACACAGCCAAGTAGAGATATAAAAATCTCTATGATCCACCAGCTTTGACAAGATGGGAGGCCTCTCTAAGTGGTTCACTAGAGCTTGAAATGCATCTTAATAGTCTTGTCTCCATTCAAAGTTCCTCTTCCATCTTCCTATCAGGTCAAAGAAAGGATTATATTTATTAACGGTTCTAGAAATAAACTGGCTTAGGGCGACAACCTTCCCATTTAGTCTATGTACTTGCTTGATAGTCTTTGGCATTGGATGTTGTGAATTGCTCGAATCTTCTTAGGATTAGCTCCGATTCCACGAGCATTGACAATGAAACCCAAGAATATTCCTAATGCAATGCCAAAGGAACGTTTTAAAGGATTGATCTTCATTTTGTAATATTGGAAGATATGGAACATTTCTGCTCAGTTTTTAATATGGTCGTTTGATCGTATTCACGAGCATATCATCCACATATACCTCCATCATCTTTCTAATCTGATCTTTGAATGTTCGGTTGATCAAGCACTGATAAGTTTCTCTAGCACTCTTCAATCCAAATGACATTACCACATGGCAATACAATCCCACGTCGGTAATAAATGGTTGTGCTCCTTGTTAGGGATGTGCATCGATATGTGATTACATTCAGAGTACACATCCATGAAAGATAGCAACTCGTGTCCTGCGGTTAAGTCCACCAACTGGTCGATCCTTGGAAGGGGAAAACTGTCTTTTGGACGCGTCTTATTTAAGTCCGCATAGTCAACGCACGTTCATCACTTTCCATTTGCCTTTTTGACAAGTACAGGATTGGATACCTATATAGTGTACAGGGCATCATGAATAAACCCATTGCTTTTGAGTCTATCCACCTCCTCTTTAAGGGCGATGGATCTCTCCGGATCCATGCCGTGCCTTTTCTGTTTCATCGGAAGTTGCCTCGTGTCGATATTTAATGTGTGACTCGCAATCGTAGGCGAAATCCCACACATATCAGTTTGAGTCCAAGCGAACAAATCAAGATTAGATCGAAGAAAACCAACAAGTTCTTTTATCATCGGGGTTCGAGCTACGATCCAATCTTTAGGACAAATGATGGGTCATCGTGGCTGACTATGATGTGAATTGTTAGCTCAGCCAATGCAGCCATGTTTTCTTTGGGCTCCTCCTCATCATTCCTCGGATCTATGTCTTTATAGAATCGACAGCGGCCCCCAGCCAAGGTCTAGGCATTGATTGTCAATTGTTGGTGGCTTGAAAGCGAAGAAACTTGTTCATACCCTTACCTTTCTCCTTTCGCTGAACGTCCCTCAGCTTAGCCATATAGCAGGCACGTCCAGCTGCCTAATCACTATGTATATGTCCCACATTGTTATCAGTTGGGAACTTCAAAGTCAAAAACCATAAGGTAAGGGCTGGTCGGAATTCAGCTAGGGTTGGTCGACCCATAAGAGCATTTTATGTAGATTCAACATCAAAGACAACAAATGGCAACATCTGCACTCTCCTACGGTCGCCTTCTCCTAACTCAACATGCAATTCAACATAACCGATATCTTCATTCATAACACCGCTAAAGCTATAATTCAGGCTTGGCACGGTTTCAAATCTATGGCTTGGCACCATTAAATCTATAATTGCAGCCTTTTTAAAGATAATATTCACCGAGCTTCCATTGTCAATCAAAACTTTTCTCACTAAGGCGGGGCCGATCATGACTGAAATCACCATTGAGTCGACTGTCGGTGCCTCCACCTTATCTGCATCCTTGTTTCTGAATACAATATCATCTGCCATTGTATGCTGCTGTTTTGCCGGAGCCCCATTTCTGTATTAGAACAACACCCAAAATTTGTATGCTTGATTGCACTAGCATAGCGCTCCATATCATGTCAGCTCTTATCAGTTGGATGTGGTTCTCCAGCTATTGCATTGATCAGTAATCTTCCACTAGTCTACATAGGCTCCTCAGCTCTGTGCGGCTCTTGTCCTTGGTTGTGGTCGGATGTCCCTGCTCACTGTCTTACTGGGCTTTAACAAACTGCTATAGTTTTCTTTCCTAAAATAGTTTCTCGTTAACATCATGGAAATGCCTACATTAATTTGTGGTGGGACCATAGCATTTGTGGAACCGGCTATACTTTCCAGTCTACTTTTGTTTCTTCATCGATTCTTTTAAAGGTGGCGTCCTATACTACATGATATTGCATGAAAACAAGTATATGTTCTCTAGAGATGTATTTAATAGTGTGTATGTATCATACATTCGAATCCTAAACTTTCCTCTTCCAGAATCCCCGTTTCATTCACGGTTCCTATCACCGCCTTTCTTTTGTTGATTCGGTTTACTTTGGGCATGTATTTGATCTTAGCTAGAACTCTCCTTGGACTGTTTCACTGCAGTGTTACTCTACACTTACTCTCCACTCGCTCCTACAACATTCTTCTTCCTAGAGCATCTAACTTCCTCTTTCCTCAAATACTGGGCTGCTTTTGCATCCAAAAGTTCTAATGTTGTAGATGGTTTTCTAGATAACCAATCGCCAAAGTCAAATTCTAGATCAATCCCTCTTGTTACCACCATCAATATTGAATAGTCATTTGGATTACTGACCTCTATGATGGCTGTATCAAATCTCTCTAAGTAGTCTTTCAGCGATTCGCCCGATGCTTGGATCAAGCTTGATAGGGATATTACATCTTTTGGGAAAGTAGCATGCATACAGAACTGCTCTACAAATTTTGTTGACAAATCATGAAATCGGGAGATTAACCGAGGGGTAATGTTGTAAACCACATCATCCTATGATAAAGAGAGCAATAGCAAAACATCTGCATTTTGTAGCATCATCGACTCGTGCAGAATCCATCAGCCATTCGTATCCCATTATGTGCTATCTGAGGTCAGTTTTTCCCTTATAGGCAGGCATCAACGATATGCTAAATCTCTTGGATATTCTGTGTATAGGATGTTGTCTGTAAATAGGGTATGGCCACTTGAGATCCCTCAATCATCATTAGCCAAACCTTGGCTTTCCTTTACTAGCTGTCTGATCATAGCCATCAAGTCCGGCATTTGGGTAGTTGAAGCCAAATGGTAGTTGTGCTCCACCTTATAAAAATAGTCTGGTCGATGTCTACAGGCTGTTCCAAGCACTGTTGGCTCAAAATCCTCTAGATGTGCTTTCACATCATCATCATTCCAGAGAGGTAACCGATCTGCATTAACTTGAACTCAAGCATCCAGATCCACCAAAGTGGCTCTAGTTTGAGTTCCATCAGAAAAAGGTAAGGTTCCTCCCTTGGAAGAGGGATTGGCCCTGGTCCCTATAGAGGGATCGGGTTTGATCAGTCTTGGCAGCCTGAGAATCATTATGTGTTGATATCCAAATGCCTTCTACGTGATATCCATCGGTTCTACAACATCTGCGCCATGATGATCATCTGATGAAGCTGAGCTCTCCGATGCAGAATAGGGAGTTAGGTCCCTCCTGGTTTTCCTATGTTGTAGATCCTTGGGTTGACTCATTAGATCGATATTGGCTTGAATCCATTGGCTCAGCTGTCAGCGGCTATCCATAAGCTCTCTCATCTGTTTCAGGAAATCAACTTTTATGATGGAATCAGCTTCATTCTGGATATCAACTAGATTGGTAGCATTAACAACTACTAGTAGATTGCTCTAGCTTCCTTGCTAGATGTTGGTGTTCTCGTTTCCTTCTGCATTTTAAGAGGTAGATCTAGTTTTCCTAACCAATGTTGATAATTTTCCTTAGACATTTGCAAATCTGAATAAAAAACAAACTATTAGAGGATAGTTCTAGATATCTTCCTTGGATTTATGCAATCCAACATCAACAAAGGGATCCAAATAGAGCTGAGAATCTTGGTTCTTAGCGAGAGCAACAAAATGCTAGCACCAAAAATTGGTACGAGCAAGCAAGAGATTTGTAGTGGAGGAATAAATGAAGAATATTAAATGTAAACAGAGAGACTACAGTAATAAGACAATAAGAAATAAGTGAATAATAAAGTCATAGATTTTTATAGTGGTTCGCAGTTGTTTGCCTACGTCCACTTTGAAGATATAGCTTTATTAATCGCTTTGTAAATTGAGTACAAGAGGGATCAGATGGAAATCCTTAATTAAAAATGAATACAAAGCAACTAGCAGCGTAAAGATCCCAAAATTGAATCTAGTCTCTATTTACAGAGGAAGATGGTGACATATCTCCCTGAAAATTCGGAAGAAGGATCTCCAAAACTATCGGGGTCCATATGAGGGATCACATGACCCAAATCCCAAGGAATAGGGATTGGGGTCAATCCTTATTATTGGAGATTTAGGGGCTGCAATCCCTACAGGAGCTTCTCCATGTTGTATTATGCATGATCTCTAAGTTCCATGTCAATTGGACTAGTCGATGTTAAGTTATTGATCGATCATTGTTGCTATGTATTGTGTAATCTAATTTTGGTCGATCCCTCTAGAGGGAAGAGGACCGATTACTTTTTCTTGTGCTTTTTGGGGTGCGATCTCTGGAGTGGACCCCTTAGGGTCCCCTCTTCATGTTCGCAAAGTTTTATATGTATCCGACTTCTTCAGTTTGAGATATCGATCGTTTTCCATTGAGTTGCACTTGTTTAGCTAAAGTAATATGTTCCCTTTGATAGAGAGGGATCATACCGATCCCTTTTCTAGATTAGACTATATTCCATGCTTAGAACGTTCTATATAGCATATCTCTTGATTATGTTCGATTACGGCTTCATATTATCATTTGTATTGATTTCTAGATCCTACAATCGTCGCTCTGGGTTTCCGGCCTTGGTGACAGTAGAGTCTAACTTGTCTAGTTAGTTCGGATATAGTTGGGTCAAAATCCGGAATAACAAGGCATTGATATTGTTTATTTGAAATGAGTAAAACCAAGAGCTAGTGGTAGCCAAGATATGTGGGGTTGCTCCCACAGGGCATTTTAACATCTACACTAGAGTGATTTCTGTTGTTCGCGCATGGAGATGTGAAATAATCGGATACTTGGTAAGGTCAGCGAGGTCTAGCTTGGACGTGTCTGAGAGAGTCATAGAGTATATGACTCTCTCAAGTATATTTTCAAGAGGTGTACTTTCGATAAGGAGGCACACCAACCTAGTCATTATTGTAAAAATTCATCTTCCTTTTTTTGATTCAAATCTTTGAACTATTTTCTTAATTGCATTGAGAAGTTCCTTATGCTCTTCATTATGTTTAATTATTTGTGTCCATTCTTTAAACTTGAACTTTGTTCTGATTTGTTTCCATTCTTTCATGATGGATGTTGTTCTTGCGAGGTAAAACTCATTCCCTGTTTAGTAGTGTAGTCTCATATATTATTATATGTTCATCGTATTTTTTGAGTTTTCTCATGCTGGTTTCCTAGATTGATATGAGTGTTATTTTATTATAATACTCGGGTCAGACCAAGTATGTCGTTGGTGGGAGCATGGAGCTCATGGAGAAGAATTGGATGTTCACCTGCTTTAAAAGTTTTATTTTCCACTGTATTATTATGTTTACCTACCAGCAATTGTGTTAGCGCCAAAATCGGTCACTAACACCCAAATCCAGATGAATGTGCCAAATTTCAGTCACAGCTCACAGACAGAGTGTATGTAGAGAGTATAAATATAAAGAACAGTAAAATTTCAAAAGAAAGCAGTAATGAACAACAGTTTTTATAGCGGTTCGGCTGACTCCGGCCTACGTCCACTCCAGAAATTTGCTTTTTGTTGCTGTAATAATCAATTACAGTTACAAAGTGGCAGAGAAGTCTTAGCCTTAGAAAATAGAAAGTTAGAGAGCCGGAAGAAGATCCCCTCTCTGGAGACTCAAATGTTGTATTTATAGCCAAATCCAGATAGTTGGGCCTCCTGAGTAATCTGGGTCCACCAAGACCTTGGCTGAGCTCACACCCACATCATCTTGCTGACCCAAACCACACCGAGCCACATACGCCGACCGAACAACAAAGCCCAGATCGAAGCCGACCCACGTCTTCTTTTCGAACCAAACCACACCGAGCCACCTCCAATGCCGAACCACCCCACCAATGCCGAGCCGTGCCACCACAATGCCGAGCCACAACGACAAACCTTAATGCCGAGTGACCCTGACCAAACCATAATGCCAAGCCATCAATGCCGGGCCACTCATGCCGAACGACACACAACTTTCAGACCGAGCCACCCATGCCAAACGACCACAACTTCCAGACCAAGCCGCCCATGTCGAACGACCCACAACTTCCAGACCGAGCCGCCCATGCCGAACGACCCACGACTTCCAGACTGAACGGCCCCATCTAGACCGAACCATGCATCTTCTCCACTTCTCGTCTGATCCATACAACTACACCGAGCTACTTGCCTATGCTGACCCACTCCGTTTAATCCAATAACCATCTTCCAAATATGCTACATAATCTATCTGTCCAGTTGACTCAAACCTGTCGTATTCCATCCTCAACGGCCAATCAATCGATTTAGTTAAATCCTCCTGTCCACGGCCTTGCCAAAAAGGCGGGTTAACATTTGCCCCCTACAAAATATGTGCCTTGCTATTGGAGGGTGTGTTTTGAATAAACTCAAATCCGATATCTGAAGTCCCTATGCTATATATAGCCATACCTTCTGATTTATAATCCAATCCATTTTATTCGAGTGCCATTGTCGTATTCTTATCCGAATCTACGACTACTCTGAGTTGATATCCGATTTCTATCCAGTGACCAAATCCTTATCCAATAGCCAAGTCAACGACCTTTCTGGATCAATATCAAAATTCGGGACCGCTCCGAGCCTTTTGCCAAATCCAGGACCTCACCGGGTCAATCTATCCTAAGGTGATATCCGAGTCCCTGACCTCTCCGGGTTTAACTTTGAAACTGTAGATCTCGTCGGGTTGCGTTATCCCGTCCCAGCCTCGACTCTCCGATCAAGGGCCTGTACGTTCGCCAGCCTTGACTCTCCGGCCAAAGACTTTTATATTCTTTGGTCTCGGCTCTCCGGCCAAGGACTTTTATATTCTCCGACCTCGGCTCTCCGGCCAAGGACTTTTATATTCTCCGACCTCTGACCTCGACTCTCAAGTCAAGGAATTTTATATTTTCTGAACTCGGCTCTTCGGTCAAGGACTTTTATATTCTCCGGCCTCGGCTCTCCGACCGAGGACATTTATATTCTCCGACCTCGACTCTTCGGTCAAGGACTTTTATATTCTCTAGGCTTGGATCTTCGATCAAGGACTTTTATATTCTTTGGCCTCGACTCTTCGGTCAAGGACTTTTATATTCTTCGGCCTCGACTCTCCGATCAAGGACTTTTATATTCTCTGGCCTCGACTCTCTGGTCAAGGACTTTTATATTCTTCGGCCTCGGCTCTCTAGTCAAGGACTTTTATATTCTCCGGCCTCGACTCTCCGGTCAAAGACTTTTGTATACTCCGGCCTCGACTCTCTGGTCAAGGACTTTTATATTCTGCGGCCTCGACTCTCCGGTCAAGGACTTTTATATTGTTTTTGAGTCCATTTTGTCGCTCTCCGATGAAGGGACTCATAACTTGCAATCACTGACCCGTCTCTCCGATCGGGACCGTGATTCGTGAGACCCGTATTATTAGTTACATTGATCCAAACCCAATCATTATAGAATTCAGTTATCAAAGTGAAAGTTCGCACAACAAAGGAAATTAAATGTTCAAAGTACCAAAGAAGAAACCATAATTTGTAGAAAAACAGAAAGAAAATAGGATTTCATTGACCCAAGCAATATGGTTTTCGATCATCTCAGACATGCCTAGGGACCGTCCTCGATCCCGTACATGTGTAATTGAACTAGCCGTATTACTTTGAGTTCTACTACTTATTCGGAACCATCAAACCATTCATTTAATAACAAGCCAGCGGCCACCAAGTCCAACGCCACCTTCGTTCGAGGTAGGTGGTGGTCGCTCCTGTTCCATTGCTACAGCTCGATTCCTTATGTACTATTGTAGGTGACCATTCCTTACATGCTCCTCCATAATATCTCTCAAATTCCTACAACCGTTTGTGTTGTGCTCATCTTACTCATGGAATAGGCAATGTTTTTCCGATGCCCGCACATATTCAGAAGGTTCCCTCTTTACTAGCCTTCGATACTGTAGGCGCCCTCGAGTATCCAAGTAAATCCTTTCTAGAGTCACAGTTAAATCTGTTTATGAAGAAAACTTTGACTCCCTCCGAGGCCTCTTTGAAGTGTTGCTGTTGCCATTCATTTTCCTTTTTCCTTTATCATCTTCATTTTGATCCTCCCTGGGTGGACCTCCACCCATTACCGCATAAGCTTCAGCCTCTATCCCTACTCTTTCAGCCTGTGCATCTTCCTGCCTCAAGAATCTTGCCGCCTCATGATAGAACTCCCCGAGATCCCTCGGTGGGTCCCACTCCAAAAATATTTTGAAATTCGAATTATCTGCAATTCCTGAAATTGCTGCCATCAAAACCATCGATGGAACGGGCCAATCTATCGAAGCCATCGCTGCGTTGAATCTAGTTAAGAAATCCCTGAGTGACTCTCCCTTCTATTGTTTCATCGATGTCAAGGTCATTAGGTTCTTGGCTCAGACTACATGGACCCAAAACTGCCTCATAAACCTTTCAGTCAACTCCATCCAAGTGTCAATAGAACCGCTCTCCATTTGTCTAAACCACATAGCAGTAATATCCTTCAAATACAAAGGAAAACATCGAGCCATGACCTCGTCCGATGCCACCAAATACCTCTATATGCCTCATGTACCTCGTCAGGTGAACGGCGGGATCCGTTCTTCCATAATGCATTCCTAATTTTGGTAGCTTAAAATCCGGTGGGTTTCTTGCTTGCCTGATAGTAGGAGTAAAGGAACGCGAATTCACATCCTCCAAGTCTTTATATACCAAACCACCTCTCACAGCTCGTCTGACCATCTCCGCTAATTTGTCATTGTCGCCAAGCTATAATCCTTGTTTGCTACCTCTGATCTATCCCTCGAGTTCACGAGGGAATCCTGGCACATACTCCTCATCACGTACTCCAGTATTCCTGTTGGTTTCGGGCTGCACAGCGTCATCTGGTATCCCTCCATGGGTTGGTCTAGCATTTCCTAGTGGTGTGCCATCGACCCTAGGTCCATCCAGATTGATAGCTGTTTGTTGATTGATGGTTGCCCCTACTGAACCACTCCATCTGCTTGGTGTTGAGTGCTTCTGATCCAACTCCACGAATCTGAGCTCCTATAGTTCCTGTTTGTCCAAATTATCCGAGAAGAGTCTGCATCATCTCCTCTTGTCTTTTCAGCATCGATTCCATCTCATTTCTGGTAACGTAGATGGATGCTTACCTGCTCTAGCTCCAGAGGAGGCCTCTTGACTTCCCTCTTGATTGCTTCTTTCTACCACTTGCTTCCTTGTTGATGGCCTATCCATTGCTTCCTAGAATCCAAGTTCCTAACTCCAAAATTCCCAAGTGCTTGCCTTCTCAGTGGAAGCACCAAAATGTTAGCGCCAAAATTGGTCACTAACACCCGAATCCAGAGGCATGTATCAAATTCCAGTCACAGCTCACAGACAGAGTGTATGTAGAAAGTATAAATATGAAGAATAGTAAATTTCAAAAGAAAGAAGTAACGAAAAACAGTTTTTATAGTGGTTCGACTGACTCCGGCCTGTGTCCACTCCAGAAATTTGCTTTTTATTGACGTAATAATCAATTGCAGGTACAAAGTGGCAGAGTAGTCTTAGCCTTAGAAAATAGAAAGTTATAGAGCTGGAAGAAGATCCTCCTCTAGAGACCCACATGCTGTATTTGTAGGCAAATACGGGTAGTTGGGCCTCCTGAGTAATCTAGGCCCACCAAGACCTTGGCCGAGCTCACGCCGACCGAACCACAAAATCCAGATCGAAGCCGACGCACATCATCTTGCCGAACCAAACCACATCGAGCCACCTCCAATGCCAAACCACCCCACCAATGTCGGGCCGTTCCACCACAATGCCAAGCCACAACGACAAACCTCAATGTCGAGCGACCTTGACCAAACCACAATGCCGAGCCATCAATGTCGAGCCACTCATGCCGAACGACCCACAACTTCCAGACCGAGCCGCCCATGCCGAACGACCCACAACTTCCAAACCGAACGGCCCCATCTTGACCGAGCCATACATCTTCTCCACCTCTCGTCCGATCCATACTACTACACCGAGCTACCTGCCTGTGCCGACCCACTCCGTTTAATCCAATATCCATCTTCCAAACATGCTACATCATCTATCTGTCCACCCGACTCAAACATTTCGTATTCCATCCTCAATAGCCAATCAATCGATTTAGTTAAATCTGCCTATACACAGCCTTGCCAAAGAGGCAGGTTAACGAATTGTAAGGTTAGAGAATTATAATTGTATGAGCTGATAAGGTTTGTTTTTAACTTTGATATATACCTTGTATCTTAAAGTGACAACATTTACTATCTTTGTTATATTATATGTTCTGCTATGATATTTTGTTTTCCCTATTCTTTTTCTTTTATTTTACCCTAACAATCTACCTTTCCATTACTATACTAGACATTTGAATACCATGGATATATTAAGTGCCGTTTTTCAAGGGTCGAATAGGCGGGTGGTTACATTTGATATCAGAGCTGAATGCTAAGAGAGAACTTAAGCTTTGGTAGGGTATGGCTCATTAAAGGTAGGGTTAGTAATGTGCTAGGATGAGCAACTTATTAGAGATAAGATAAGTGACACCCTAGAATGAGTTGAGAGTATAATATATGTGAGAGTGTATTTGTTATTGCGATAAAAGCATATTGTGTTAATTGAAATGTTGAGTGGCTTATGGACTCTGGTTGATGCGCCTGATCAACATTATCGATAGGGATCCCTAAGTACTTGAACAACGCAAACAGACATGACATTTATTTTTGAAAAATTAGTAAATGAAATATTTTTCCTTGGATTATATATTTTTGGTATATAGAGGAATAATTTTCAAAATTAATATAGTTATTAGTGATGTATTTTTTTAGAAACTGATAATATTTCTTTATTATCATTGTTGTTGGATTTTTCATACTCGGGTAGTTTAGAAGCATTAAGTACTGACTATTGGTTTTTGATTTATGCTTGATTAGTTTATGAGCATTTATTATTTTGATAATTATGAGTGCATTAAAATGAACTCCTTATGAATTAAGTTTTATAGTTTGATTATAAGGTGTTCAATGAAAATGTTAAGTTACAAGTCATCTTTTAATAAAGTTGTTTGATCTAATCTAAATGGAAAGATAAGAGATTTAGAGGATAAATATTTATGAACGGTTTATTATAATGAAGCGAAGTTATTATAATGTAAGATGATTTTAAAGGTACGGTTTATATGAGTATGGTATATAAAATGAATTATACGATTTGTAAAGGATGTTTTATAAGTAAAAAGAGTTTTTGAGAATTTAAATCTCGTTATTGCTTGAAATGATTTGAAAAGGATGTTGAGAAAAGTAGCGGTAGTATTACTTGGAAGTATTTATAATTGTAAATATTTCAAAGAGAATTTAAAGGATGATGCATTTTCTTTGGATAGTTCGGGAAAACTCTCGATTAGTTTTGTGATAATTTGAATAATCTTCTGAGTGATGATCGAATGTTTGCTTAGGCGAACATTGTGGTACACTTAGTAGATTATTATCATTATCGTTGTGCGATCAAAATATGTTCAAATCCGAATGAATCTAAAGCAAGTATTAGTGAATGAATTGTTGAAATTATTTTATATATAGAAATATATGTAATGTGATTTCAAAAAGGGTTTTGAAATAAAAACTGGGTATTTATTTCTTCAGTTTGCTTAAAGAAAATTTATTTAAAATGAAAGGTATTTTGGTAAAAGAATGCTTTGACAAATGAAATGTTTAACTTTCAGATAAAGAAGAAACAACTTAACATAAGTTTTAAATTGGTTAAATTGGATTGGAGGGTTTTAATAAACTTTGTTTTATTAAAATCGTACCATTGTTTAAACATTAAGTCATAAAAACTATTCTATGTTATTAGGTCGACTAATGAATGTCTTCACCTTAGGGATGTCTAAGGAAAGTAAACCCTAAGACTGAGTTTGGATACCAACATCCTACTCTTCTTAGCTAATTACCAGACTGGATAGGTAAAGAGGTCGAAGTAGTCGACTCAGTTTTAAGACCCATATTATGTTTTGGCCTCCATTTGGATTTTGAAAGGAAAAATGAAATTGGCATTTTTATACATTCTTAGGATGTAGAAGAGTATTATACAAGTAAATAAGAGTGGAGTAATATTTAGTTTAATGTTTTATAAAGATGAGTCTTTGTAAAATGTATAAACTTAAGTGGAAATTTGCGAATTGATTTATAAATTATTTTAGCATTGAATTAAAACTATAAATAAAGATGAATGTGATTTAGAAAAGGATTAGTGTAGTTAAGAAATCAATAGGATTAATTATGTAAGTTATATGCAGACCATTTTATATGCATGGTTTTTGATCTAAGATTCAAGTAAATAGCTTCAAGGTGATTCACACCAGTCCAAATAAAGACTTCTTACGACGAACACTTGATTCGAATTTTTGATATGATACTAAAGTGTTCTATCATAGTATATAGCCATGTATGGAGAATGGAGGTTTATCATCAAGGAACCTGATCAGAGTTCGCATTAGGGAGGTTGAGTGAGTGAAACTAGTTCAAAAGTAAAGTTTATGTATCCGAGCAAGTGGTCGAATCAGATAATGATCCATGTACATCATATGGGCTTAAGTATATTTGTATGCTATGTTTTACGACTTAGGGAAGTATAGGGGGTGACTTTCAATTTTGTTCCGAGGTAGCTTAGATAATCTTATAAGCAATAATGTAACGACCTGTAAATTTCTGAAGGTTTTAATAATATATTAAATTGAATTTGTGAAATTTTAAATAATAATATTTTGATATAAAAATTTAATATTTGGAATACGTCTAGGTAAACATAGCAACTGGTAAATTTTCATCAAAAAATGTGGAAGTTTATTTTCTAGTGAATTTTATTTCAATTTAAATCAGTTAACATTTGGTGATAATAAAATAATATCTAAACCCGAATATTTTATATATTAAAAATGTTTATCATCTTCAGAGTGAGACGTCATATTTCGTTTCGCAAAATTTTGACCGCTATTGCTCCGTTTATCTTATTCTCGGCGAATTTGCAGCATTTTCAGTAATGATATCGACTTTTGATAAGATAGTCGAATCGCTAGTCTATATACCATTTTGATCGTATTGTCATGCTGATCTCTATGGTATATTCAGTTCGGTGTTTTGAAGTCTGGTATGTAGCGGAATCCGCAAAAACCGATTTCGTATCGGTACCCTTTTTTATATATCTTTTGGTTTCCATCTACCTACCTGTTCAAAAACGAACGACCGCAACTTTTAATATTCCTAGGAATTTAATATTAGCCTATCAATATTCCACCGTTTCATGTTAACTTTATATCATTCATTTTCACTAAGCCTTTTCCAACATTCGTTCCTGTACAACATTTGAAAAAAAATGAAAAAAAATGCAAACTTGGTTACATTCGAATGCTACTACATTTCCTTCTCTTCTTCCCCTCTTGATCTAGCATGCAAACAAGCTTCCATTTTCTCCTTTATTTTTCAAAATATGAGAGAACTATATCAATATGTATGTACACCTGTAGTCGCTTGCCTCTCATCACATTTTTTCACAAATCTCACCTGCCTCCTAATCCACGAGCTGCTCTCCTCCGCCTTTTCCCATGCACTCGGCAAACACCATCAGCTCACCTTCCGGTCACCTCTCACTATCCACTACCTTCCCCTCTATTTCATCAAGCTGCTCATCATCTCAAACATGTCAGCCACATGGCCTTTCATTTCCTAATCTTCTAATGTCGTGAATGCATGTATTATAGATATATATTATTTTATTTAATATTTAAATTGTTATGCGTGAGTTATATGAATTTATATATGGTTATATTTAGTTATTTACTGGTCTACGCATGTATACTCGAATATGTTTACATATATTTTAAGTATATTTATATAATAGTTTCTATTATTTTAAAACGTATGTATATATATAGAAGTCTGAATTGATTTTAAAGTATTATTCATTGTGTATATATTTTATTTATTTGTCCTTTTTTTGTTAGTTCCATGTCAATATATTAAGTTATACCAATCATTGGTGATTGTTGTCCGCATATATATTTGTTTAATATATATATACATATATATTATATGTGTTTCTATAGTTTATTAAAGATCCGTTGTTATGAGAATAAATGTGGTTTTAGAATTTGTTGTCTTTGTTATATATACGAGTCATATATTTTAGTCTAGCATGTATATTTGTGATATTTGCATGTATACACTGTTGAATATATATGGTCTATTTATATATATATATATATATATATATATATATATATATTTGAATAGCTGGTATAGATGTGTATATATGTAAGTATATACTTTTTGTGCTATTTATTTAGTAGTATATATATATATATATTAGTTTTATATATGTTTATATAAGCTAATATATACATACTATAGTAGCTGTTATATGTGTTTACAGATTTTAAGTATAATAATATGTAAATCTACATATAGTTGCTGAAGCTTTCAATTTTACTTTGAGTACTAAAGTGTATTTATATATAATCTGCATTTGTTATTTAAAGAAGCCTGTTGTTGTTTATACATGGCTATTTTTTATATATTGTTTAAGTAAAATGTATTGTTTAAAGATATATAGAAACCTATGTTCAGATCTGTGAAATGGATTTTTGAGTACTAGCTTTAATATATGTATAGCAAGTAATATATTAACTTATGTATATATTTAAAGTATATATATAATACGTTTGTTTCATTATGCATAGTAGCTGTTATATGATTTTAGCAAAACTAGTGTAAAAAGATAATAAATATATATGTTATAATAATAATAACATCAGCGAGGCTTATTATATGTATATGATTTTGAAATGTTGCATTTGGGATAGCTTGTTTTATATATATGAGTGTGTGTGTGTGTGTGTGCGCGCGCGTGTGTATGTGTAAATAATAATGATTTTAAATTGTGTATATATATATATTACTTTAATATTTGTCTTAATTTAAATATTGATTTAATAAAATAATCATAATAATAATAGTATATACATATATCTTGTTTTAGTTATATCAAGATGATGCTGATATGTTCTCATCAATTCCTTGTTATCAGCTTTAATCATCAAATTCATGCCAGTCTATCTTTCTTTGGAATTCAAACTTGGATTCGTAACTCAATTCATTTGTCGAGTCACTCTAGCCTCGAAAGGTGAGCAATTAATCACGATTTACGTTCTTATATTTATTAAATTTGATTTCAATCGAAATATGCTACTATTAGTTATTTAAATTGCTATATATATGCTGTTATCTGTATCTGTTCACCTGTGGCATCTGACACCATTATCTGCCTATTATATTATTATCATATATATTATCACTCTGCAAGGTCTCTGTTAGTATAGAATTCGGTATGGGTTGAAATCATACATACCCGAATGATTTGTAGAATAGGGGAAAATCGATATGGGTTTAAATGATAAACCCAAGCGATTTTCATTTGAATTGAATTTGAAATTGCGGGCTGAAATGATATATACCCATATATATTTAAATTGCGGATTGAAATGATAAATATCCATATCATTTAACCATAGGATAGAAAATTATGTACAGACACAATTAGTCTATATATAAATTTTGAAATGATTTCCAAAATTTTGAGAAAGGATATGATTTTATAACTTGATTTTGATTAAAAGTGATTTAAATGGATATTTCAAATTTATATAAATTAAAATAGATTATTTAATTTTATTTAAATTTGAAATTTGAAGTTTTATTCAAATATTATTTGAATGATTAAGTAAATATTTCAAAATAAATAATAGTAAAGTGAATTTGATATATATATATATATGGAATTATCAAATCTAGTTTTGAAATGTTTGAATATTTAAAGATTTGAAAATATTGAAATTGAAATGGTTTATTTTGTGTTTAAAATTTGTATTTGAAATCGATATAATTAGAAATAGTTTATTGAGAAACTGAAATAAATTGAAATGATGATTTGAGATTTGATTAAATTTGAATTTTTGGAATTCGAGTTGATTTGGAATCGATTTGTGAAATATGAGGAAACTATTTTATTATACAAAGTAATTTAAAATTATATTTAAAACTATTTTATATTTTACTTTATAATTGTTTTAATATAATCTATTTTAATGTCAATCATTTTTGATATAAACTATTTTTAATATAAACTTTTTTAATATACTAACTGTTATAATATAAACTATATTTTATAATTCTTTTATACAAACTATTTTACTTTATAAACTATTTTATTATATATACTATATCTAAACTGTTTAAGTGGTGAAAGCTATGTTTTCAAAGTTATGAATTTCAAAGTATTATGTTTTGAAAGTGTTAAAATTTCAAGTGTTTGGTTTCGAAGGTTTTATAAATTTGAAAGTGCTACGATTTTGGACAAAAATAAATTTGAAATGGAAATGGTATCATATTTGGCTTTGAAATGGAAATGATATCATATTGATATGGTTTTGAAACGACAATGATATTTTGGTTTTGAAGTATAAACTATTTTTAAATGATCGTGGTGTTATAATAACGATTGGTTGTAAAATAGACCGGGATCGGAAGTGAAACGACCCTGACTCGACCTTCAAAAATCGACACCCAAATACATCATTCGTATTCGAATGACGTGGATTCAAACGTTGACTCTGGTTCGTCGGAGCTTATGACAACATTAGGCGATAACAACACAGTGAAAACACAAATGAAATTTGTTGATATACAATATTTGATACAATAATGATACAAATGAACTAATCAACACTATTAGATACACAATAGCCGAATGATAACATCCTCAATGCAGAGCTCCAAAGCTCCCAAGATGTGAAGCCAAGAAACTCGAACCATCATCATGCTGAAGTGAAACGCAATGCGATCGCCAAAATCCAAAGACTTCAAAGATTTCCAAATAGGAGGCTGAAAGCTATTGAATGTACATCTACTAGCTGATTATCTAAAAATCTGACTCTAGGCTGTCCGTGTGGAAAATTGTAGGCACCTAGAGTTTGGAAAGGGAATAATAAACTCCAGGTCAGTCATGGGACTGGTGTGAGCAAACGAAAAGAGTTTATCTTGAACAAAAACAAAACAAAAGGAAATAAAAAGGAAATCCGCAATGCTTTTTGAAAAATGAAACTACCATAAGGCCTCCCGCCACACACACAATGCAACCGCACAATTTGAGGAGATTTCTCCTTATTATAGTTAAACATGCTTGATATGCAAAAACCTTTTGATAGTATTATTAGTGCATAGTGCAGAAAACCTTTCAGAAGTATAATATTAATCTTAGCCAACATACCACCATTAAGGTATACCTACTATAGCTACCATGTTCAATAGCAGGTTACCACCACATTCCATGGCAGGTTATACAGCTAAAACCATACAGGGGTCCTATTGTTTTGTTCGAATTTCCAACATATGGTCAGGCTAAGAAACTTCCCCACCACATGGGTATGCCTCTGCAGGGACTCCCCGAGAACCTAACTGGATCTCTGCCAACACAAGGCCAGGTTACCTTTGTAACTTGGTAACTAACTGTCACAAGTATGCCATCCTTCGGTCGTCACCGACCTTTATCCGAGAGCTCTCAACGCCAAAAAATTGCAACAACCACATAAGTTAAGTATCTGGGCTCCATACCATGATATCACTTTTTATCCAAAACGAAAATGCACATACCCTAAAGTGTGCGACCCTTATAACCTTGCTGCATTTTTCCTGTTTCGACCATTTTCGAGGTGTGAGGTTTGACAAAGTCTCATCCACAAAGCTACGCTTTTCACAATAACCATACTTCGATCAACAAATGATCAGCAACACTTAGCATGCCACATTACCAAATTGGGAATATATCACTAGTAACAATCAACTACATAACCTCTGGGCTCGTACGTATCAGAGAATGGTGTTAAGATAATAGAATAAATTCTCCGCCACCAACAGAAATGTATTTGATAGAAACCAGCTTTACATCTCAAAGTGTAAAGTCAGACATACATTCATACAGGTTCGAACGGAACCAAAGGCACTTCAAGAAGCCCTTGCCAATCTGGGTATTCACAATCCTGATCGGACTCCCATCACATATGGAGATCTCTACACTGGCATGACTCAGTGCAAAGACATTCGACAGGTAATCCTTTCGTTCTAGAAAATACCCGGTCTTCACCTCCGTCTTCAAATGCACTCCTATTACGTCGTATCATTATTCAAATGGGTTTTATGACATAAAGTCCTCTCTTGGCTAAACCGAATAATGAGCGCTAAATTTAAAAAGTATATGGATATATTGGAATCTTAGTTAAGTCACAAATTATTACCCAAAACCTTTCCTTTTTGAATGGTTTAAACAAATTTCAACTTTAATCTTTTAAACAAAAGATTCACCCTTGAAGATCCTCTTTAATTTGAAGACAAAGTTCACCAATCTTTAACAAAGATAGTTTTCAAAACCATTTCTATTTCAAACTTAAAATCCTCTCAACAAAAACTGGAAGTTATTTCATTATATGAAAGTCATTATCATTTGAAAACAAATGCTTTTTTTTGGAAAAAACCCGATCAAATATACTACAAGTTATAGCCTTTAAAAGTATAAATCGAAAAATCAACGAACTGCCATATCATCGGCAAGTCCTATTCGAATTAACTTTAAACTCCAAAACAATTTATTTAAAATAGTTTTAAATCCACATATATATATACTGTATAACTTGTATAACCCTTACAAATCATAATTTCCAAAATAGTTTCAAAACTTAAACAAGATACATATTATATTCAAACTAAATTTTAATTTGAAACCTCCTTTTCAAAAGCTTTTCATGTTCAATTCAAATTCGACTTTTGAAACCTTTTTATCATTTTGAATAAAATAACATTAAATTCAAATATCTGTGACTTAACCAATTCCTCATGAAATCCATATTTGTATGCGTGGTGTAGTCCAGGGGTTTTGCCGGCAACAATAAACAATCACACCCATCATCAATTCAAGCACAACAATATCGATAAGCGGTATAATCCTATAACGCTTATCTTCATTCACAAATTCACAAATAAATTTGTAAATTCATCACAGATAAATAAATCACAGTTCACAGCTCAATTGACACAATTCATATCACAGAACATCACACATCAAGGATATCAAACAATTCAAACATTCAATACAATCCAAACATTCATAAGTAAGATCAATTAATCACCTGATTAGAATCAATTTAAACTAGATTAATTACTTATGAATTAGTCACCTAAATCTGATTAATTACAAACTATTTTAATTGATTATCCTTTAATCACTTATTAATTAACCTTTAATAATAAATTAATTAGCCTTTAATTATTAATTAATCAACCTTAATTAATAACTCAATCAACCTTTAATCATTAAATAGTTATCTTTTAATTATTTAATCATTCTTTAATTAATTATCCGTAATTAATCACATAAATAAATTAACCTCAAATTAATTTCATTAATTAATTAACCCTTAATTAATTACATTAATTAATCATCCTCTAATTAATTAGTTAACCTTTAAGTAATTAATCCATGATTATTTATCCTCTAATTAATTAGTTAACCTTTAAGTAATTAATCCTTAATTTCCCTTTAATTACTTAACCTTTAATTACAAATTATCTTTTAATTACTTTCATTAAGCAATCAACCTTTAAGTAATTAATTATCCTTAATTAATTACATTAATTAATCAACCTCTAATTTTATTAAAGTAAAAATCTTTTATTAATTACATTAAGAAATTTATTTCACTAAGTAATTAATTTCATTAAGTAATTAACCTTAAATTAGTCGAGTAATTAACCTTTAATTAATTAATTATCTCTTAGTGTAATTACAATAAGTAATTATCCCTTAATTATATTAATCACATTAATAAATCAATCCTTTAAATTGATTACACAAATTAACTTAGACCTTTAAGACAAATAACAAATTAAAAACACTTTATCTTAATAATATCTTATTAAGTTTATTTAAAATAAATTTAATTTAAAAAAAATAAAGGTTATGTATATTAAAACATTTTAACTAAATAAATAATTTACTTTCAAAACCTTTCACTAATTTCAAACTTATGTATATCATACCAAAGAATAAGTTTTACGAAAGTTGGATAAACTTGATTCTCTTAATTTTTATAAAACTTGTTTAATTTTAAAAATTCAAAACTGACTCAACCTATACTCGAGACTAGCCCGAATACAATCCCGAGCCAAACGTTAGTTTACCCGAGTCTTCAGTGAGGAAATATCTTCCCCTTCCCTTCTATACTTTGTTTTTATTTTAAAAACTTAAAAACGCTGATACTCAGTGAAACGACTGACCATAAACTCGGGCCAAAGCTTTTCTTCCCCTAGGCAATACCCGAGGTGACCATCTTCTTCCCCAAACCCAAATTACTGACACAACCCTGTCTCATGTGCATGTGTACAACCAGAGTGGCCATCTCCGACCAAGTCACCGACCACCACCAAGTCACCGAACCTTGCCTTCATCGTCACGAATACACAAATCGACGAATATGCTAGAAAATCAAAATCGAGCAACTCGATTCAAAATTGGAACCCAAACCCGATCTCTAAAACCGCCACGTATCGTCAATCCCGATCATCAGAGCTGCCGCCACCCCGGCTATAGTTACACCACTGACCCATGCTCCTTTTCCCACTAGACTGGTGCAACTCAATGCAACGTCGACGACGATATGGCCTCGCAAAACCCGGCCAACCCAAGTAGCTCCTAAACCCTAAATCCTTGTTATTCAATCAATCTGATGATCGAGAAATGCTTCGACCATTTTTCCCAAGCTCGACTCCACCGTGGCCTCCTCCAATAGAGACCCCAACCACCTTGAGTTCATCGATCACCAGAAATAGCCCAAACTCCCAAATCTGATCAACTACATATATCTCTCTAAATCCCAAACTAAAAAATGTGATTTAATTTCTAAAATTCATGATTTTTTATAATAAAATAGATTATACACCTGAAACAATGAATTATTTAAGTCGAGTATTTGATATGTTTTCCATTTCCACTATCTTTCTTTATTTCCAGATAGTTTATAAACAAAACATACTTTAAACTATTTTTAAATTTTTGTTTATGTTTAAAAAAAACTAATTTGTTTAAAAACTAAAGTCTATCAGAGATTAGTTAAAGAGATTTTGAATTTTCTAGAATTTGTTTTAAAACCTGTAACTTGAAACAGAGATATATGTCTGTATATAGACACATATACACAGTCATATATATACACACATACAGACATATTTACATCCATGCTAACATATTTCACAGCATACATCCAATATTGATCACATGCAAACCAAAATATATATAGGTTTAAGAGTTTGCTCACCTGTAGAGGATGAACAGAGAGCAGGCTTTGAGCTTGGAAAATGTCTGGAATTTGAAACTGGAAATGATATTTGGTCTAGAGCTTTTGATCTGCTACTTGCTTTAATCTATGTTGAGTTTGAATAAAAAAACTTTGATTTGCTTGCAAATCTGGCCTTGTATTTAACTGAGTTGAATCTAATTCTTATTGCATTTGAAACTTGAATTTGCTTCTAGACTTAGCTTTAGATCAGGTTGTAGTTTGATTACTTTAGGTTGAAACTTTGTTTTGATTTTCCATTTTCTTTTCTCTGTTTGATTTTATCTTCAGGTTTTGATTATTGTTTTGATTGCTTTACTTTTTATTTCCTAGCTTTGATCTTTCCAGGTTTTGGAATTTTCTTTGAATTTTAATAAAGAAGTGAGAAAAGAAAGAGTTAGTGGTATATATACTTGAATTTCCTTTTATTTATTAAATTTTTGAAAAACAAAGGACACTTGTTATCACATGGCATAAGAAACTTATAAACGTTAATACATGTTATTAAAATTTTACACTTGTTCTAATACTAGTTAAAATGTTTACAAGTGTTAAATTGTTTCATAAAATGTTTACACATGTTAATTTTATTGTTAAATTGCTTACACATGTCATTTTATATCATAACGTGTTTACACTTGTAAATTACATGTACTAATAAGAATTTTATATAATATATATTAGTTTATATTTAGTTATATATATTTATATTCTATTTTCAATTTTAATAATTACTTTTCCTTTTGATAAATATTTTTATAATCTTAAAGAAAAATGATTTTTAAAACTAATTATACATTAGTTAATAAACACACAAATGTATATTATATAATATAAAATTTAGCTTTAAATAACTTTTAAACTGTTACTATATTAATTTAAAAATATAACTTTCATATATATATATATATATATATATATATCATATATAATCAGAAAACAAATTTTCATTATTTTAAAATTATAGAGTTTTCAAATTCAAATTATTTCTCAAAATATTTATTTTTGAATTTCAATTCCAAAATTCAATAAAAAAATCAATTTGTATACATATATACATAAACAAATAAATATCTTATTTAGTTTTTTGAATTTTCAAATTAATTTACAATTTAGTCCAAAATATTATATTAATTATCAAATTAAATTTGACTCAAAACCGAGATCTTTACAGATTGCCCCTTAAGTAAATTTCGTCCTCGAAATTTGTTAGATAGGGAGAAAAATAAAGAACAAGGGAGACAAAAAAGAACAGATGAACACACGGAGAAATGGTTTACCAGATCAAACTGAATATTTATTCTGCATTTGGTTTACCAGATCAAGATATTATCAATAATTATGAGAACGAACTCATTCTACACTTCACGAAGTACTCGGGTCATCTAGTCTACGAGATATGCAGGGGCATTGGTTAGTCCAAAGGGCAACTAACCATTCGTAGAATATATCTAGACCCCACAAAATAAACAAATGGATACAATTCAATTTAACTTCATATTTTATTAACCAATTTATTCAAATAAATTTCAAATTTATTAAAGTTAAAATGAAAAGCTGAGGGAAACTGGTGAAGAGAATACGAAATAGGAACCTTTTTATAACGATTCGTAGGGCCACCATCAAACCAAAGCTTCTTCTTGTAGCTGCCAGTAAGCCATCAAAGAATTGAAATCGGATGATGATCAAAAGAGGTTGATAGAAAAAGTTGTTCGTTGTTGTTATAGGGTATCGACCATTTGTAGTGGTACTCCCCTATCCCTTACCTCGTCCTCTTATTGCACTCATACTCGCTAGCAATGGATAGTAAGAGAATTTACTGAGGTATATGGACAGATATCTTAGGGATACTCATTCTACGGTATTTATAACCCTCCTACCTCCAATGAGTCACCTAATGTGTAATACTCCTGAGCTAAAGTTTTTACTCAACCTTCAGCTCTGATACCAAATGAAATGACGCTAACTCGACCTTCGAAAATCGACACCCAAATACATCACCCGTATTCGAATGTCGCAAATCTATCGATATACAATATTTGATACAATAATGATACAAATGAATTAATCAACACTATCAGAGATACGCAACAGCAGAAAGGTAACATCCTCAATGCCAAGCTCCAAAGCTCCCAAGATGCTAAGCCAAGAAACTCGAACCACCATGATGCTGAAGTGAAACGCAATGTGATTGCCAAAATCCAAAGACTTCAAATATTTCCAAACAGAAGGCTGAAGGCTACCGAATCTACATCTACTAGCTGATTATCTAAAGATCTGACTATAGGCTGCCCGTGTGGAAAATTGTGGGCACGCAGAGTTTAGAAACGGAACAATAAACTCCAGGTCAGTCATGGGACTGGTGTGAGCAAACAAAAACAGTTTATCTTGAACAAAAACAAAACAAAAAGAAATAAAAAGGAAATCCTCAACGCTTTTTGGAAAATGAAACTAGCATAAGGCCTCTCGCCACACACACAATGCAACCGCACAATTGGAGAATATTTCTCATTATGATAGTCAAGCATGCTTGATATGCAAAAACCTTTTGAAATTATTATTAGTGCAGAAAACATTTCGAAAGTATAATATTAATCTTAGCCAGCATACCACCATTATGGTATACCTACTATAACTACCATGTTCAATAGCAGGTTACCACCACATTCCATGGCAGGTTATACAATAAAAACCATACATGGCTCGTATTGTTTTGTTTGGATTTTCAACAAATGACCAGGCTAAGGAACTTCCCTACCACATGGCTACGCCTCCGGAGGGACTCCCCGAAAACCTAACTGAATCTCTACCAACACAAGGCCGGGTTACCTCTGTACTAGGTAACTAATTGTCACGAGTATGTCATCCCCCGGTCGTTACCGACCTTTATCCAAGAGCTCTCAACACTAACAAATTACAACAACCACATAAGTTAAGTATCTGGGCTCCATACCATGACACCACTTTTTATCCAGAAGGAAAACGCACATACCCTAAAGGGCGTGACCCTCATAACCTTGCTGCATTCTTCCTGTTTCGACCATTTCTGGGGTGTGAGGTTCGACGATGTCTTGTCCACAAAGCTACGCTTTTCATAAAAGCCATGCTTCGATCAACAAATGGTCAGCAACACTTAGCATGCCACATTACCAAATTGGAAATATACCACTAGTAACAATCAACTATATAACTTCTGAGCTCGTATGTCTCAAAGAAGGGTATTAAGCTAAGAGAATAAATTCTCCGCCACCAATATAAATGTATTTGATAGAAACCAGCTTTACATCTCAAAGTGTAACGTCAGACATACATCCATACAAATTTGTTCCGGTTTCAAACAGAACCGAAGGCACTTCAAAGAAGCCCTTGCCAATCCGGGTATTCACAATCCCGATCGGACTCCCCATCACATATGGAGATCTCTATACGGGTGCGACTCGGTGTAGAGACATTCGACAGGTAATCCTTTTGTTTTCGAAAATACCCGGTCTTCACCACCGTCTTCAAATTCACTCTCATTACGTCATATCACTATTCGAAATGGGTTTTATGACATAAAGTCCTCTCCCAGCTAAACCGATAATGAGCGCTAATTTTAAAAAGCATATGGATATATTGGGATCTTAGTTAAGTCACAACTGATTACCCAAAGCCTTTCCTTTTTGAATGGTTTAAACAAATTTCAACTTTAATCTTTTAAACAAAAGATTCACACTTGAAGATCCCCTTAATTTGAAAACATAGTTCACCAATCTTTAACAAAGATAGTTTTCAAAACCATTTCTATTTCAAACTTGAAATCCTCTCAAAAAAAACTTCAAGTTCTTTCGTTATATGAAAGTCATTATCATTTGAAAACAAATGCTTTTTGTTTCGGAAAAATCTGATCAAATATACACAAGTTATAGCCTTAAAAAGTATAAACCACAAAATCAGCGAACTACCGTATCATCAGCAAGTTCTATTCGAATTAACTTTAAACTCCAAAATAATTTATTTAAAATAGTTTTAAATCCATATATATATATATATATATATATATTGTATAACCCTTACAAATCATAATTTCCAAAATAATTTCAAAACCTAAACTAGATATATATTATATTCAAAATAAATTTTAATTTCATACCTTCTTTTCAAAAGCTTTTCATATTCAACTCAATTTCAATTCAAACTCAACTTTTAAAACCTTTTTATCATTTTGAATAAAATAATATTAAATTCAAATATCTATGACTTAACCAATTCCTCGTGAAATCCATATTTATGTGTGTGTGGTGTAGTCCAGGGGTTTTATCGGCAACAATAAACAATCACAACCATCATCAATTCAAGCACAATAATATCGATAAGCGGTATAATCCTATAACGCTTATCTTCATTCACAAATTTCACAGATAAATATGTAAATTCACACAGATAAATAAATCACAGTTCACAACTCAATTCACACAATTCATATCATAGAACATCACACATCAAAGATATCAAACAATTCAAATATTCAATACAATCCAAACATTCATAAGTAAGATCAATTAATCACTTGATTAGAATCAATTTAAACCAGATTAATTACTTATGAATTGATCACCTAAATCTGATTAATTACAAACCATTTTAATTAATTGTCCTTTAATCATTTATTAATTAACCTTTAATAATAAATTAATTAGCCTTTATTTATTAATTAATCAACCTTAATTAATAACTCAATCAACCTTTAATCATTAAATAATTATCTTTTAATCATTTAATCATTCTTTAATTAATTATCCTTAATTAATCACATAAATAAATTAACCTCAAATTAATTTCATTAATTATTTAACCCTTTATTATTTACATTAATTTATCATCCTCTAATTAATTAGTTAACCTTTAAGTAATTAATCCTTAATTACCCTTTAATTACTTAACCTTTATTTACAAATTATCTTTAAGTTACTTTCATTAAGAAATCAACCTTTAAGTAATTAATTATCCTTAATTAATTACATTAATTAATCAACCTCTAATTTCATTAAAGTAAAAATCATTTATTAATTACATTAAGTAATTAATTTCATTAAGTAATTAACCTTAAATTAGTCAAGTAATTAACCTTTAATTAATTAATTATCTCTTAGTGTAATTACACTAAGTAATTATCCCTTAATTATATTAATCACATTAATAAATCAATCCTTTAAATTGATTACACAAATTAACTTCGACCTTTAAGACAAATAATAAATTAAAAACACTTTATCTTAATTAACTTATTAATTATTTTATTAAGTTTATTTAAAATAAATTAATTTTTTTTTAAAATAAAGGTTATGTATATAAAAACATTTTAACTTAATAAATAATTTACTTTCAAAACCTTTCACTAGTTCCAAACTTATGTACATCATACCAAAGAATAAGTTTTACGAAAGTTGGTTAAACTTGATTCTTTTAGATTTTTATAAAACTTGTTTAATTTCAAAAATTCAAAACTGACCCAACCTATACTCGAGACTAGCCCGAGTACAATCCTGAGCCAGACACTAGTTTACCCGAGTCTTCCCCAAGGAAATCTCTTCGCCTTCCCTTTTATACGTTGTTTTTATTTTAAAAACCCTGATACTTAGTGAAACGACTCGACCATAAACTCGGGCCAAAGCTTTTCTTCCCCGAGGAAATACCCGAGGAGAACACCTTCTTCCCCAAACCCAAATTACTGACACAACCTTGTTTCGTGTGCACATGTACAACTGGACTGGCCATCTCCGACCAAGTCACTGACCTCCACTAAGTCACTGAACCTTGCCCTCATCGTCACGAATACCCAGATCGACGAATATGCCAGAAAATCAAAATCGAGAAACTCGATTCAAAACTGGAACCCAAAACCAATCTCTAAAACTGCCATGTATTGTCAATCCCGATCATCAGATCTGTCGCCACCCCGTCCATAGTTACACCACTGACCCATGCTCCTTTTCCCCCTGGACCAGTGCAACCCGATGCAACGGCGACATCGATACGGCCTCGCAAAACCCGACCAACCCAAGTAGCTCCTAAACCCTAAATCCATGTCGTTCAATCAATCTGATGATTGAGAAATGCTTCAAGCATTTTTCCCGAGCTCGACTCCACCCTGGCCTCCTCCAGTAATGACCCCAACCACCCCGAGTTCACCAATCACCAAAAATAGCCCAAACTCCCAAATCTGATCAACTACATATATATCTCTCTCATTCCCAAACTAAAAATTATGATTTAACTTCTAAAATTCATGATTTTCGATAATAAAATAGATTATACACCTAAAACAATGAATTATTTAAGTCGAGAATTTGATATGTTTTCCATTTACACTTTCCTTCTTAATTTCCAAATAGTTTATAAACAAAACATACTTTAAACTATTTTTAGATTTTAGTTTATGTTTAAACAAACGTAATTTGTTTAAAAACTAAAGTTTGTCAGAGATTAGTTAAAAAGATTTTGAATGTTCTTGAATTTGTTTTAAAACCTATAACTTGAAACAGAGATATATGTCTGTACATAAACACATATACACAGTATATACACATACAGACATATTTACACCCATGCAAACATATTTCACAACATGCATCCAATATTGATCACATGCAAACCCAAATATATATAGGTTTATGAACAGAGAGCAGGCTTTGAGCTTGGAAAATGTCTTGAATTTGAAACTGGAAATGATGTTTCGTCTGGAACTTTTGATCTGCTACTTGCTTCGATCTATGTTGAGTTTGAATAAAAAAACTTTGATTTGCTTGCTGATCTGGTCTTGTATTTAACTGAGTTGAATCTAATTCTTGTTGCATTTGAAACTTGAATTTGTTGCTAGACTTAGCTTTAGATCTGGTTGTAGTTTGATTGCTTCAGGTTGAAACTTTGTTTTGATTTTCCTTTTTCTTTTCTCTATTTGATTTAATTTTCAGGTTTTGATTATTGTTTTGATTTCTTTACTTTTTATTTCCTGGCTTTGATCTTTTCAGGTTTTGTAGTTTGCTTTGAATTTTATTAAAGAAGTGAGAAATGGAAGAGTTAGTGGTATATATACTTGAATTTCGTTTTATTTTTTAAATTTTTGAAAAACAAAGGACACTTGTTATCACATGGCAAAGGAAACTTATAAATGTTAATACATGTTAACACTTGTTCTAATACTTGTTAAAATGTTTACAAATGTTAAATTGTTTTATAAAATGTTTACACATGTTAATTTTATTGTTAAATTGCTTACAGATGTCATTTATATTATAAAGTGTGTCATTTATATTATAAAGTGTTTACATTTGTAAATTACATGTATTAATTTTATATAACATATATTAGTTTATATTCAGTTATATATATATATATATACTTATATTCTATTTTCAATTTTAATAATTACTTTTCCTTTTATAAATATTTTTATAATCTTAAGGAAAAATGATTTTTAAAACTAATTATACATTAATAAATAAACACACATATGTATATTATATAATATAAAATTTAGCTTTAAACAACTTTTAAACTGTTACTATATTAATTTCAAAATATAACTTTCATATATTATAATTCGAAAACAAATTTTCATTAATTTTAAAATTATAGAGTTTTCAAATTCAATTATTTCTCAAATTATTTATTTTGAATTACAATTCCAAAATTCAATAAAAAATCAATTTATATACACATATATATAAATAAATAAACAAATATCTTATTTATTTTTTTGGAAAATTTAAATTAATTTACAATTTAATCCAAAATATTATATTAATTATCAAATTAAATTTGACTCAAAACCGGGATCGTTACAGGAAGTTGTTATACTCTCTGCCAACTCCGAAAACCACTTTAACAACCGTGTACGCGGTGGAGATTCCATAATGAAGTAGGATGATGGTGACGTTCTATTGAGGTATATACGTGGACCTGACTCCGGTGATTTGGCATAAGGTGGTAAAACAGGAGCGGTTCTCAGGCCAAGTGAGGTAGCTCCTCCGATCGGATAAAATTCCTTCGATAAGATTGATTTGGTGGCCACACTTGATTTTTTTATTAGGGAGTGTGTTCCGAGGTGGGCGGTAGTGGCTGCTATGCGTTACCACCAGCTCGGATGCGTAATTGGCACATCTAACCTGGCATTGCCTTGTTGTACCGTGTCACCTACCCTATTGAGACCGCTACGAGTTTTTTTGTACCATGCCTATGGAGTGCCCTCTAACGACGCCCAGTACGGGGAAGATTACGATACTGTATAGATCATGGGAATATATAAAATGTGTTAGGGGGATTTAGGTAACACCTTAATGCTATTTTAATAGTTTACTTTACTTTAGACATTATTATAATAGCGTATATTACTACATAGTAGATAGTTTAACGAATCCTCATAGGATGGTAACCCCAAACATCCTTTCAGTTGCTTGTATTTCAGTTGTTATTTCACTTGAGTTGGATTTATTGATATAAGAATGTTAATCCCGACTTGAGTGTTTTGTATTTTGCTTTACGCTCGGGTTGGACTAAGTGATACAGCTTTTGAGACTCACCTTTGGAGTTGGAGCTTCATTTGGAGATCCATCTACATCTTTTCAACTTGTGGTTATTCTTTGATTCTAGTGATGTATTCTGATCTTGTATTTGACTATTGTATTTGAAATTTCTATTGTATCTTATTTAACTCTAATATATATATATATATATATATATATATATATGGAAGCTTTATAAACTACTATTCATTTTGTTTCCACTGCATATTATATGTTACTCTGTGATTCTGTGATTTATTTATTTACTGTATATGCTGAGTTTTTTCAAATATAAATTAACAATCTGGTATTTTGAGCAATTCAAATCCGACATGTGTGGATGCGAATGGTTGAAAATACTAGGATGTTACATTTGGTATTAGAGCTTTGGTTTTAGGCAAATCTTAGTATATAAAGTAAATTTAATTGCAGAATCATTTTCGTTCGTGCTTGAATCTCTTCCTCTTTGACTTGGTTTCCTTTGAATTTTGGAACTCTTCCCTTCGTTCCGAAATTCACTCTTGTCTTCCCTTATTCGTATTTTCTTGATTCTAGAGTATCCAATAGCTCCACTATAAGATTTGTAAAGGGGTAAAACTCCCTTACAACATGCATTGATCTACCGAAGATTTTTGTATCCTCGGTTTTGTAACGACCCGTAATCTTCGACAATTTAAATTTGTTAATATAATGAGATTTTGGTAATATAATTTTGAAAGAAATAAAATTTGTGGATTAAGAATGAAATAATAATTAGAATTAAATGTATTAATGTTAATATAAGTTGATTATTAACAATTTTAATGAAATTCTAATAAATGAAGTAGTGAAAATGTTATACCTGTTATAAATCGAATATAAAAAAAATGTAAATATTGAATTAATTAATGAATAAATATATTTTGAATGGTAATTGAATAAAATCAAGGTTTAGTAAGAAATTATAACATTGATTTAGGAATGATAAACTTATAAATGTATGATTAAGAGTTAGTGGCAACAATTATTATAAAGTAATCATTCATTTAGTCCATTAAACCAAAAATTATAATTAATTGCAATGAATCTCAATTCAATGTTATATGATTATAAATTAAGGAGATAATTGGAAATAATAGTAATTCTATTTATAATATGACAATTGGTTGATTTAAAGAATGGAAATTGAGATTTGTTAACTTATTGAATTTTAAATTATAAAAATTGGATTAATGTCAATAAATAAAAGTAAACATTATATTTGGTAAATTGGTTAACTTTGAAATTGGATTAATGTCAATAAATAAAAGTAAACATTATATTTGGTAAATTGGTTAACTTTGAAATTTACATCTGAACTTGTTTACATTTTGGCAATTGTCCAAGAAGTCAAAAACGATAAGATTTGTTATTTATGGAATTGTAATTGAAAAAGTGATTTAATTGATTAAGTATTAATTTATTTTATTAACTAGAAAATAGCCATTTTGGCCACTGACTCGGATTTTGACACAACCAGTTTTGTCGGATCCGTAATGGTGAATTATTTTAGGATTTCAAGTTTCGTAACGATCGGACTTGTCGTTTGATTGTACGGACTCGAAACGCCTAAAAATCCATGAAATTGAAATCAAATTGAAATAAATTGATTTTGGCATAAATTCTTCATGCTATGGAATTTGTACCTGAAACATGTTCCATTGATTTTAAAATATTTTAAAACATCTATTTTGATATATGGGTTGACCCAATTTCGTTTCGGAGTCAGAATGGGCTTTTCGGGCCATTTCATCGTTCAACGCGTATTTCAATCGTGTCCATCCATTCTAATTTCAGCTTTGCATATATATACCTCGTTATACCGTAACTGTTCCTCATTGTCATTTGTCTGTACGTACAATTCATTCTGTTCCTCCTCTTCATCAATGGCAGACAAACAAATTCTCACTTCCAAATACAATTGCAATTCAAAATCAAATCAAAATTTCAAACTCCTCAAAAAAATTCAAAAAAATATACAACTCGAAGATCTCAGCGATACGAATCTACGTCTAGTGTTTGTTTCTGCAAACGATCCTTGAGTTAGCCAATAATCGCAGTCAAAGCTTCAAAATCGAGAAACCGCGAATTCGATTTAGGGCTTTTTGATTAGTGATTCAATCGGTAAAATCAACTTATAGGTTTTGTGGAGATTTGCATTTGGAGTTGATTCGTGGTGGTTACATCACCTATTGTTGAGGGAGGCGAGTGGAATTTCAGTTTTAGGGTTTTGAAACCCTAGTTAACGGCGGCGGCCCGCGGCATGGCGATCGGAGCTAGGCAGGAAGGCGCGGCTCAACGCGGGCAGTATAATGGTGAAGGTGGCTTGACGTATGGGGGTCGGACGGCGACGTTAGCGGCGGTCAAAGATCTCGTCTATGGGTTTGAACGTGCAACTTTGCTCTGTGTCTAGTAGCTCGCGTGAAGAGGATAGGGTGCTGACGTGTAAGGGTTAATTAATTAGTTTATTTCTTTAATTTAATTTAATTTGTATTCGTCGAGCTTCTAACGCGTAAAACTTTCACATACGAGGTCGAAATTACGCGCGGTTTTCTCCGCTAGGTTCGTATTGGAATTCCGGACATTTTGACGCTTGTTTGGACGAATTCTAGGGCTTTCCAAATTTTGGGTTTAAGTTGGATTTAAATTCAAAAGTTGAGTGTTTTAACCCACTCACGACTTTTAAAATTTCTTATGTGTGTTAAATTTCTTTCCGATGTGATTAGAAATTTAATTATGGCTGTTTGGTATATTTTATCATCATTCCAGTTAAATTGAATTTATCAAATTAAATTAATTTATTATTGCATATAAACTGCCAGTAAATACCTATTATTTATTATCTGTTCTATATTGATGTTATTGTTTGAATTGGATGGTTATTGTGATAAATGGTTTGTGATTGATATTGGATGAATGGATGTTGTATTTTATATTGTTATAAACTGCAAGTTGTTATGCATTTTTATTTTATTCGGGATTGCGGTTTGAAATGATATATAACCGTATTTTATTTTAAATTACGGATTGAAATGATAAATATCTGTATCACTTGAACATAGGGTAGAAAATTATATTCAGACACCGTGATCTATATCTAAAATATTTTGAAAATGATTTCTATGGTTTTGAAAGAAATATATGGTTTAATGAATATTGATTTTGATATTATATAAATATTATTTTATATATAGTTAAATGCTTGAATTTAAGCTATGTATAAGTTTGCTAAATAAAAATTAAGTTTAATAATAGAGTTGATTTTTATTAAAATAAATGTGATTAAGTATTTAAATTTTATTTAATATATAGTGTATAATGATTTAAATAAATTAAGGTTGGGAGACAAATTGGAGATTTATTTGAAATTAAATTTATTTAAGAATTAACTCAAAAAGGTTGATGTGAAATTTATTAAATGGGAAATATTAAAGGTATAATTATTATAACTTGATTTTAGGGTCAAGGTGAATTAAATGGGTATTTCAAGTATAAATGAATTGAAGGAATTATTTAGTCATTTGTAATTTGAGTTTTATTTAAATGATAAGGGATTTAATTATGTAAATTATTTCAAAATTAAATAATAGAAAATTTAATTGTTGAATCGAAATGATCAAATTTAGTTTTGAAATTTTGGAATATTTAAAGCCTTGAAATATATGGAAATTGAAATAGTTTATTTGGGGGTTCATATCTGTATTGATTTGTGATATTAAAGAAGCTATTTCATTATATAAAGTAATTTCATATTTAAACCATTTAAGTATTGGAAGTTATGTTTCAAAGTTATGGGTTTCAAAGTATTATGTTTTAAAAGTGTTATAATTTCAATGTTTGGCTTCGAAGTGTATAGATTTGAAAGTGCTATGATTTTGGAAAAGGGATGTATTTGAAATAAAAATGATATTATATTGATTTGGGTTTTAATAAAAATGATACCATATTGATTTGGTTTTTGAAGTGGAAATTATATCGTATTTATATGGTTTTGAATGGATATTATATTCTGGTTTGAAGTACAAACTATTTTGAAATGACCACGGTGTTATAATAACGTTTGGTTGTTAAAGTGACCGGGATCGAAAGTGTCATACTCTCTGCCAATTCCGAAAATCAATTTAAAAACCATGTACGCGGTGGAGATTCCAGAATGAATTAGGATGGCGGCGGCGTTTCCATTGAGGTATATACGTGGACCGACTCCCATGAGTTGGCACAAGGTGGCTAAAACATGTGCGATCGACGGGCTAAGAATGTTGCACCTTTTATCGGACACACTCCTTTGATACCATTCTATTACTTTGTGATTGATTTGGGCCCTTTTGATTTTGGGGGTGTGGCTCGAGGTGGGCGGTGGTAGCTGCTACGCGTTACCACCGGTCCGGAAGCGTAATTGGTATATCTAACCTAGCATTGCCTAGTCGTGCCGT
Organism: Allium cepa; assembly: GCA_030765085.1. NCBI lineage: Eukaryota > Viridiplantae > Streptophyta > Magnoliopsida > Asparagales > Amaryllidaceae > Allium > Allium cepa. Next base: position 1,040,503,033 of record CM060941.1, on the reverse strand, counting down.
GTCACCTACCCTAGCGCGCCTTGTACGAGTTTGATTTGTGTCGTACCATGGAGTATCCTCTGGTAGCCTTCCATCAGGAGGTATTACGGTACTGTATAGACTATTGGCACTATTACGTGTTAAGGGCTATATGGGTAATCCCTTAACGCTATTTAAAAGTAAGTTTATTTTACTATTAGACATTATTATAATAGCAAAATATTAGTACATAGTAAATAGTTTAACGGATCCTTAGAAGATGTGAATCCCGAGCATCTCTTAAGTTACTACACTCACGTTAGACACTGGATAGGAGATGTCAAATCCCGTAAACATCTCTGACGCTGTTTCACCCATTTTTGTTCTATTGATTTAACTCACATAAGATCTTTTAGTTCTTACTCGAGTGTTTTGTCTTTTCAATTCGCTTGGGTCAGCCTGAGCATTTCAAGATTTGAAGACTTTATTTTTGGAGGACGAAGACGAAGATTGTATTACCATTATTTATTATATTATTCCATTGCTTCATGTGTTCGCTGCATTATTTATTATTCTCTGGTATGCGTAACTCTGATATGTATGGTATTAGTATATAACCAACTGTTTTGTAAAACAGCTTCATGAATTATTATTTGATTATTATATTTTTTTCGTTCCGCTGCAAGATTCTGTTTTGTTTTTTTTTCTTTCTCTACTTTTTCTTATTTACCCCAATAACAATTCGCCCAGTTGTATGGTTTGAGTCTGACATGTGTGTCTGCCATTTCACTTGGAGGGTGCAGCATGATAGGGTGTTCTCGCTTCCTGGTTAGGTCGCAAACGGTTGACTCTTACTCGTACATGTCCCCGCGGGGGTTGGTGGTGCAGTCGAGAGGCTGGCCGTAAAGGCAGAACATAGGTACCAATGTTGCGACGGTGGGTGTTACCCCACTGGCGTGGCCCATTACATCTGGTATTAGAGCTTTAGTTTAGCGATAAACCTTACCTTTGTGGGGTCCGACTCCTTATTAATATGGTAGTAATACCCTATGATGAGTCGCTGATCGTATGTATATATGAGAGGGCGTATTTGTTAGTGTTATAAAAGGTTTTAACATTGTGTTAATTTATTCCGTTTTGTATTTATAAATTCTGGTTGGTGCATAGGACGCTATGACATCAATAGGGATTTCTAAACATTTAATAGGACAGACCGACACAATATTTGTTTTGAATATAGGTGAATGAAATAATTTTGCCTATTACATTTTCTATATATAAAATAAATTTTTATAAAGGTTATATCTGGCTGTTAGGTAGTGAAAATTTTAGATATTAACCGAAAGTAAGATTTCAAATAAAAAAATGAAAATTGGAAATTTAGAACTTAAGTTCTGGGGTTTCGAGAATTTCTTTCGAATGATTTTGGAATATAGTAATAATATTATTAGAAGTATTTTCTGATATAAATATTTCAATATAATTTGAAAGAATTATTGTAAAGAAACTTTGGAAAGAAATAAGTTCTATACTCCCATCTTTGTCGTTGGAAAATAATTTCGATGATGAGTGCACGCATCATCGACATCCATTTTCGAGTTTCAAAGTGGGAAGGCCACTGTAGTAGTTTTACTACAGATTTATTTGATAAAAAAATATAGATTTTGAATTGTTTTCAATATAATTGGATATATAAATTGTAAGTATATATCTATCTAATATTTTAAAGTGATTTGAAACTTAACCCGATATTTAATTCTTAAGTTTCCGTTAATTAATAGTTTCTATTATTGTAGCAAAATGGAATGTAACTAATTAATAATTGAAACCTTTAATTAAATAAAAGAATTAAATGCTAGGTTATAAATGAAATTTCCAGAAAGTTGAAATTTGTGATCTATAAAAAGCGAAGGATATGATTATTGAACATTAAGTTAATTAAAAGAAATAAAATAAACTTGTGTAACTTTCAATTGCATTCTTAAATGCATACATATAACTTACCAAATAATAAAAGTTACAATGTTTAATAAGAAAATGTAATAGAATATTATACAAGTAAAAATTTCAAGTAATGAAAGTATTTAATGAAATTCTTTAAATAAAATTTGATGTTGTAATTGTTATAAGCTTAAGCATAATTGAAAGGCTACTAACTTAGTGTAATGGAAATGTATTGTAAACAAATGAATAAATGAAATTAAGTAGTAAATGAAAGAATGGAAATTGAAATTTGCTAGAAATAAATGAAAATAAAAAGGATAAACCATTATATGAATAAAAAGGGGATCAAACAACAAATGTTAAAAATGAAATTAATAAGAATGAAATTGATCTATTGTTTGAAATTGTTGTTTGTTTAGTTATGGTTGTTTGGGCAAGGATACTTTAAACTGTTTAGATGAATGAATAATCTATGTAGCTTCATCTAAGACTGTTGAGTAAATGGTGCACTAAGTAGTTTATTTTCCATTCTGTGCAATTTAAAGTTTGAACCCAAACAACTATTTATTTGTTGATATGAATGAATGATTGATTTGTGTTGATTTTATGTGATGGTTGTATGCCTAGTTGCAAGTGATTGTTGTTTGTATTGATTTGTTTGTTTATGGTTGAAACAACTTTAAACATTTCATTTTACATAATTATTAACTCTTTTGGGATTATATGAGTGAAATACAGGTTATGGAAGAAATTGTTACTACTTTTGGTTTCATAATTAAGCATAATTGTCGACAAATAGGTACGTCTTCGGATTACGGTTTATAGCGTTATTATATTGTTTTTTCCGTGTTGGGATATATATTGTTATGGAAAATATACGTTGTATATTGTTATATTTGATATTATATTTTCTCCCGAGCCTCTCCGTACAAAAGAGACTCTGCCAAAAAATTTCGTAAATTTTGGACTTAGAAAATTTTTGAAAAATGTTTTTCAAACTTTATAATTTGAGTATAAAAAGATTTAATGGTTATAAATTGGTATATTTTATTCAAAATAATTTGTTTTGTAAATTTATTTGTTAATAAAGATAATATTTTTGAATAAGATATATTGATTAATTATCCCTTTTTCCTCCATTTCCTTGTCGGGAACGAAAAGTTTTGAGTGGGGGAGAGTATAACGACACGGGTTCTTCGACAATTTAAATTTGTTAATATAATGAGATTTTGGTAATATAATTTTGAAAGAAATAAAATTTGTGGATTAAGAATGAAATAATAATTAGAATTAAATGTATTAATGTTAATATAAGTTGACTACTAACAATTATAATAAAATTCTAATAAATGAAGTAGTGAGAATGTTATACCTACTATAAATCGAATATAAGAAAACAAATGTAAATATTGAATTAATTAATGAATAAATATATTTTGAATGGTAATTGAATAAAATCAAGGTTTAGTAAGAAATTATAACATTGGTTTGGGAATGATATACTTATAAAAGTATGATTAAGAGTTAGTGGCAACAATTATTATAAAGTAATCATTTATTTAGTCCATTAAATCAAAAATTGTAATCAATTGCAATGAATCTCAATTCAACGTTATATTAGTATAAATTAAGGAGATAATTGGAAATAATAGTAATTCTATTTATAATATGACAATTGGTTGATTTAAAGAATGGAAATTGAGATTTATTAACTTATTGAATTTTAAATTATAAAAATGGATTAATGTCAATAAAATAAAGTAAACACTGTATTTGGTAAATTGATTAACTTTGAAATTTACATCTGAACTTGTTTAAATTTTTACAATTGTCTAAGAAGCCAAAAACAATAAGATTTGTTATTTATGGAATTGAAATTGAAAAAAATGATTTAATTAATTAATTATTAATTTATTTAATTAACTAGAAAATAGTCATTTTGGCCACTGACTCGGATTTCGAAGAAACTAGTTTCATTGGATCCGTAACGGTGAATTATTGTAGGATTTCAAGTTTTGTAACGATCGGACTTGTTATTTGATCGTATGGACTCGAAAAGCCCAGAAATCAATGGAATTGAAATCAATTTGAAATAAATTGATTTTGTCATAACTTCTTCATGCTGTGGAATTTAGACCTGAAATCTATTCCATTGATTTTAAAATATTTTAAAACATCTACTTTGATATATGGGTTGACCCAATTTCGTTTCGAAGTCAGAACGGGTTTTTTGTGTCATTTTATCGTTCAACGCGTGTTTCAATCGTTTCCATCCATTCTAATTTCAGCTTTGCATATATACACCCTGTTATAAACCCTAATTGTTCCTCATTGTCATTTGTCTGTGCATACAATTCATTCTGTTCCTCCTCTTCCTCAATGGAAGACAAAAAAATTCTCACTTCCAAATACAATTGCAATTCAAAATCAAAACAAAAATTCAAACTCCTCAAAAATATACAACTTGAAGATCTCAGCGACACGAATCTACGTCTAGTGTCTATTTCTGCAAACGATCCTTGAGTCAGCCAGAAATCTCGGTCAAAGCTTCAAAATCACGAAACCGTGAATTCAATTTGGGGTTTTTTGATTTGTGATTCAATCGGCAAAATCAACTTATGGGTTTTATGGAGATTTGCATTTGAAGTTGATTCGTGGTGGTTGCATCACCTATTGTTGAGGGAGGCGAGTGGAATTTCAGTTTTAGGGTTTTGAAACACTAGTTAACGGTAGCGGCCTACGGCATGGATGGCGATCGAAGCTAAGCAGGAAGGCACGGCTCAACGCGGGCAGGATGATGGTGAAGGCGGCTTGACGTATTAGGGTCGGACGGCGACGTTAGCGATGGTCAAAGATCTCGTCTATGGGTTCGAACGTGTGGCTTTGCTCTATGTCTGGTAGCTCGCGCGAAGAGGATAGGGTGCTGACGTGTAAGGGTTAATTAACTTATTTATTTCTTCAATTTAATTTAATTTGTAATCGTAGAGCTTCAAACACATATAACTTTCATATACGAGGTCGAAATTACGTGCGGTTTTCTCCACTAGGTTCATATTGGAATTCCAGATATTTTGACGCTGGTTAGGACGAATGAGGCTATTCAAATTTTAGGTTTAAATTGGGTTTAAATTTAATTTAAATTCAAAAGGTGAGTGTTTTAACCCACTCACGACTTTTAAAATTTCTTATGTGTGTTAAATTTCTTTCTTATGTGATTACAAATTTAATTATGGTTGTTTGGTATATTTTATCGTCATTCTAGTTAAATTGAATTTATCGAATTAAATTAAATTATTATTGCATATAAACAGCCAGTAAATACCTGTATTTATTATCTGTTCTATATTGATGTTATTGTTTGAATTGGATGATGATTGTGATAAATGGTTGATGATGATATTGGACGAATGGATGTTGTATTTTATATTGTTATAAACTGCAAGTTGTTATGCATTTTTATTTCATTTGGGATTGCGGTTTGAAATGATATATAACCATATTTTATTTTAAATTACGGACTGAAATGATAAATATTCGTATCACTTGACCATGGGGTAGAAAACTATATACAGACACTGTGATCTATATCTAAAATATTTTGAAAATGATTTCTATGGTTTTGTAAAGAAATGTATGGTTTAATGAATATTGGTTTTGAAATTATATAAATATTGTTTTATATATTGTTAAATGCTTGAATTTAAGCTATGTATAAGTTTGCTTAATAAAAATTAAGTTTAATAATAGAGTTGATTTTTATTAAAATAAATGTGAGTAAGTATTTAAATTTTATTTAATATAGAGTGTATAATGATTTAAATAAATTAAGGTTGGGAGATAAATTGGAGATTTGTTTGAAATTAAATTTATTTAAGAATTAAACTCAAAAAAGTTGATGTGAAATTTATAAAAAAAGGGAAATATTTAAAGGTATAATTATTATAACTTGATTTTGGGGTCAAGGTAAATTAAATTGGTATTTCAAGTATAAATGAATTGAAGGAATTATTTAGTCATTTGTAATTTGAGTTTTATTTAAATGATAAGGGATTTAATTATGTAAATTATTTCAAAATTAAATAATATAAAATTTAATTATTGAATCGAAATTATCGAATTTAGTTTTGAAATTTTGGAATATTTAAAGCCTTGAAATATATAGAAACTGAAATGGTTTATTTGGGGGTTCAAATCTGTATTTGGAATTGATTTGTGAAATTAAAGAAGCTATTATATTATATAAAGTAATTTCATATTTAAACCATTTAAGTATTGGAAGTTATGTTTCAAAATTGGGGGTTTCAAAGTATTATGTTTTAAAAGTGTTATAATTTCAATGTTTGGCTTCGAAGTGTATAGATTTGAAAGTGCTATGATTTTGGAAAAGGGATGTATTTGAAATAAAAATGATATTATATTGATTTGGGTTTTAATAAAAATGATATCATATTATTTGGTTTTTGAAGTGGAAATTATATCGTATTTATACGGTTTTGAATGGATAATATATTCTGGTTTGAAGTATAAACTATTTTGAAAATACGACGGTGTTATAATAATGTTTGGTTGTTAAAGAGATCGAGATCGAAAGTTGTCATACTCTCTGCCAACTCCGAAAACCACTTTAACAACTGTGTACGCGGTGGATATTCCAGAATGAAGTAGGATGGCGGCGGCGTTTCCTTTGAGGTATATGCGTCGACCCGACTCCCATGAGTTGGCATAAGGTGGTTAAAACAGGAGCGATCGACGGGCTAAAAAGGTAGCACCTTTTATCGGACACACTCCTTCAATACCATTCTATTACTTTGTGATTGATTTGGGTCCTTTTGATTTTGGGGGTGTGGCTCGAGGTAGGCGGTAGTAGCTGCTACGCGTTACCATCGGTCTGGAAGCGTAATTGGTATATCTACCTTGGCATTGCCTAGTTGTGTCGTGTCACCTACCCTAGCGTGCCTTGTACGAGTTTGATTTGTGTCATACCTATGGAGTATCCTATGGTAGCCTCCCGATCAGGAGGAATTACGGTACTGTACAGACTATCGGCACTATTACGTGTTAAGGGCTATATGGGTAACCCCTTAACGCTATTTAGAAGTAAGTTTATTTTACTATTAGACATTATTATAATAGCGAAATATTACTGCATAGTAAATAGTTTAACGGATCCTTAGGTGATGTGAAATCCGAGCATCTCTTAAGTTACTGCACCCACGTTAGACACTGGATAGGAAATGTCAAATCCCGTAAACATCTCTGACGCCGTTTCACCCATTTCTGTTCTATTGATTTAACTCACATAAGATCTTTTAGTTCTTACTCGAGTGTTTTGTCTTTTCAATTTGCTCGGGTCAGCCTGAGCATTTCAGGATTTAAAGACTTTATTTCTGGAGGACGAAGACGAAGATTGTATTACCATTATTTATTATATTATTCCACTGCTTCATGTATTCTACTGCATTAATTATTATTCTTTGGTATGTGTAACTCTGATATGTATGGTATTAGTATATAATCAACTGTTTTGTAAAACAGCTTCATGAACTTTTATTTGATTATTATATTTTGTCGTTCGGCTGCAAGATTCTGTTTTGTTTTTTTCCTTTCTCTGCTTTTTTTATTTACCCCAATAACAATTCACCTGTTGTATGGTTTGAGTCCGACCTGTGTGGTTTATCGTTGATTTAAAGCGTACAAAAGGGCGGGATGTTACAGGTTTATTTGCTGCTATCTCTTGCGATGCTCCAATTCTATCTCTTGAGATCGAATTTCGATTTGTTTGTGGGTTCGGCTAAGTTTGCCCGTGATTAATATCAGTATGTCCATCTTCCTATTTTGAAATTTTATTAGTTTATATCCTGCTCAAGCCTATCTTCTTAGCTAGAATTAGCTTTGATTAGGGTCCCCTTGAATTAGAATCCCTATCCTCGTTTTGAAATTCAATTTGTATCACTGAGTGAGGGAGTATATTTGTAATTAATATTAAATTGTTTTATATATTGTGTTGTTTGAGTTATTATGTTGATTTGGGTTTTCGATCTATTCGTCTGATCAACTCTATCGATATGATTTCCAAAACATTTGAACAGAGCAAACTGACGCAATATTGTTTTCAAATTTGGTAAATAAAATAAATTTTGTGTGATTACATTATATATAAGTAAATTTTCTAAATGATAATTGTTAAATGAATTGGTTAACAAAACGATAATATTTGATTTTCATTCATTGTTTTGTAAACCATTGACTATTGCAGAATATAAATAAATGAATTATCAACTTGGTTTATAAATTGATTTAGAACTTGAAAAAACTTTAAATCAAGAATTTGAGAATTTAATTTTTTGTGATTCCAAACTTAGATTTTAAACTTTAGAAAGTATATTATTTAAAGGCATTTTCGAATAGAAATGGTTTTCAAAGAATTTTAAATGTTTAAATCAGAGCTCTCCTCTTTTGTCGCTGGAAAATAAATTCGGTGATGCCGGCCGCATCATCGACATTCATTTTCGAGTTTTAGAGTGGAGAGACCATTTAGTAGCTTCGCTACACTTCTTTTTTTGAAAATTAATTTGATTTGGATTTCTTAATTATGATTTGATTTGTATAATATATGAGTATATAATTATAGATTTGATTTGACATATAATATAAAGATTTATTTATCTCTAAATTGTTTAAAGTTAATTGGAAATTTAATTCTTAAATCTTATGTTGAAGATGATTTCAAATATAAAATGGAACCAGAATTTTTAATAGATATTTAAACTTGAAATAATTGAATTTGAGAAAATTTTACTTGTATTATACTCAATTGCATTCCGTTATAACTTACCAAAATGATTCAGAAGTTAACTATGTAATTGAATAATATAAAATATAAAATGATGTTAAAGGAATTTATAAATAAATTTGAGTGGTTATAATAAGTGTAAATATACTTAATATATGTGATAAGATATGTTAAGTGGAATATATTTAATATTAATTTGGACTAAAGGTAAATTAAATTTGTTGAACAAAATATGATTGTAATAAATGACTATTCAAATTTATGGTTTTAGAAATTGTAAATTTAAGATAACTGGATAATAAGATAATGAATTTAGAAATAGTTAAGGCTGATTTTAGTGAAATCAAATGGATTAAATCAATTTTTGAATATTAATTTTTTTAAATTAAAATTTTATATGGTTTTATATTAATTGTTTATTTTGGTTTTCAATCCGTTTTTCTTTCTGGTTGTTTCTACTCTACTACCTCGTTCCTTTTCAGGTACGAAAAGTGTTGAGTGGGGGAGAGTGTAACAACCCGTAAATTTCTAAAGGTTTTAATAATATATTAAATTGAATATTTGCGAAATTTTAAATAATAATATTTTGAAATAGAAATTTAATATTTGGAATACGTCTAATTATAAATAACAACTGGTAAATTTTCATCAAACAATATGGAAGTTTATTTTCTAGTGAAATTTTATTTCACTTTAAATCAGTTACATTTGATGATAATAAAATAATTTCAAAACCTCGAATATTTTTATATAATAAAAATGTTTATCATCTTTTGAGTGAGGCATCATATTTCATTTCATAAAATTTTGACCACTATTGCTCCGTTTATCTTATTCTCGGCGTATTTGCAACATTTTTGGTATTGATATCGTCTTTTGATAGGATAGTCGAATTGTTGATATCTATATACCATTCTGATCGTATCATCGTGCTGATCTCTGCGGTATATTTAATTCGGTGTTTTGAAGTCTGATACGCAGAGGAATCCATGAAAATCGATTTCGTATCGGTACCCTTTTTTATATATCTTTTGATTTCTATCTACCTACCTGTTTAAAAAAAGAATGGCCACAACTTTTAATATTCCTGGGAATTTAACATTAGCCTGTCAATATGCCGCCGTTTCATGTTAACTTTTTATCGCATTTCTCTAAGCCTTTTCCAATATTCGTTCCTGTACAGCATTTCAGAAGAAAAAAAATGCAAACTTAGTTATATTCGAATGCTACTACATTTCCTTCTCTTCTTTCCTTCTTGATCTCGCATGCAAACAAGTTTTTTTAAAAATATAAGAGAACTATATCAATATGTATGTACAACTATAGCCGCTTGCCTCTCATAACCTTTTTCCACAAACCTCACCCGCCTCCCAATCCACGAGCTGCTCCCCTCCGCCTTTTCCCTACACTCGGCAAACACCATCAGCTTACCCTCCGGCCACTTCTCACTGTCTGCTACCTTTCCCTCTATTTCATCAAGTTGCTCATCACCTCAAACATGTCAGCCGCATGGCCTTTCATTTCCTAATCTTACAATTCTGTGAATGCATGTATTATAGGTATATATAATTTTATTTAATATTTAAATTGTATGCGTGAGTTATATGCATTTATATATAGTTATATTTAGTTATTTACTAGTCTACGCATGTATACTCGAGTATGTTTACATATATTTTAAGTATATGTATATAATAGTTGCTATTATTTTAATATATATATATATATGTGTGTGTGTCAGACTTGATTTTAAAGTATTATTTATTGTGTATATATTTTATTTATTTGTCCTTGTTTTTTTAGTTCCATGTCAATATATTAAGTTATATCAATCATAGGTGATTGCTGTCTGCATATATATTTGTATTAATATATATATATATATATATATATATATATAGTTTATTAAAGATCTATTATTATGAGCATGTATGTTGTTTATATAATATTTGTTGTCCATGTTATATATATATATATATATATATATATATACGAGTCATATATATATGGTCTATATATATATATATATATATATATATATATATATATATATATATTTGAATAGCTGGTATAGATGCATATATATGTGTATATATACTTTTTATGTTGTTTATTTAGTAGTATATATATTAGTTTTATATAAGTTAATGTGTGTGTGTGTGTGTATTAGCTGCTGTTATATGTGTTTACAGATTTTAAGTATAATAATGCGTAAATCTATATATAGTTGCTAAAGCTTTCAATTTTACTTTGAGTACTAAAGTGTGTATATATATATATATATATGGTCTGCATTTGTTATTTAAAGAAGCCTGTTCTTGTTTATACATGGTTATTGTTTATATATTGTTTATGTAAAATGTATTGTTTAAAGATATATATAAATCTATGTTCAGATCTGTTAAATGGCTTTTGAGTACTAGCTTCAATATATGTATAGCAAGTTTTATATATATATATATATATATATATATATATATATATATATATTAATTTATGTATGTAGTTAAAGTGTGTGTGTATATATATAACATTTGTTTCATCATGCATAGTAGCTGTTATATGATTTTAGCAAAACTGGTGTAAAAATACAACATATATATGTTATAATAATAATAACATCAACGAGGCGTATTATATGTATATGGTTTCGAAATGTTGCATTTGGGATAGCTTGTTTTATATATGTGTGTGTATGTGTAAATAATAATGATTTTAAATTGTGTGTGTGTATATATATATATATATATTGCTTTAATATTTGTCTTAATTTAAATATTGATTTAATAAAATAATCATAATAATAGTATATAAATTTCTCTTGTTTCAGTTATATCAAGATGATGTTGATTTGTTCACATCAATTGCTTGTTATCAGCTTTGATCATCAATTCATGCCAATCTAGCTAAGCTTTTGAATTCATGCTTGGATTCATAACTCGTTTCATTTGTCAAATCTCTCTAACCTCGAAAGGTGAGAAATCACTCACGATTTACGTTCTTATATTTATTAAATTTGATTTCAATTGAAACGATAATTGAAATATGCTACTATTAGTTATTTAAATTGCTATATATATGTTGTTATCTGTATCTGTAGAATAAGAGAAAACCGTTATGGGTTAAAATGATAAACCCAAGCAATTTTCATTTGACTTGAATTAGGGATTGCGGGTTGAAATGGTATATACCTGTATATATTTAAATTGCGGAATGAAATGATAAATATCTGTATCACTTGACCATAGGACAGAAAATTATATACAGACGCTATTGGTCTATATATAGATATATATATATATATTGAAATGATTACCAAAGTTTTGTAAAAGGATATGATTTTATAACTTGATTTGATTAAAAGTGATTTAAATGGATATTTCAAATTTATACAAATTAAAATGGTATATTTAGTTTTATTTAAATTTGATATTTAAAGTTTTATTTAAATATTATTTGAATGGTTAAGTAAATATTTCAAAATAAATAATAGTAAAGTGAATTTGATATATGGAATTATCAAATCTAGTTTTGAAATGTTTGGATATTTAAAGCTTTGAAAATATTGACATTGAAATGGTTTATTTTAGGTTAAAATTTGTATTTGAATCGATATGATTGGAAATGGTTTATTGAGAAACTGAAATAAATTGAAATTGATGATTTGAGATTTGATTAAATTTGAATTTTTGGAATTCGAGTTGATTTGAAATCAATTTGTGAAATTTGAGGGAACTATTTTATTATATAAAGTATTTTTAAATTATAATTAAAACTATTTTATATTTTACTTTATAAATTATTTTAGTATAAACTATTTTAATATAAATCATTTTTAATATAAACTATTTTTAATATAAACTATTTTAATATACTAACTATTTTAATATAAACTATTTTAACTTATAACTCTTTTATATAAACTATTTTACTTTATAAACTATTTTATTATATATACTATATCTAAACTGTTTAAGTGGTGGAAGTTATGTTTTCAAAGTTATGAATTTCAAAGTATTATGTTTTGAAAGTGTTATAATTTCAAGTGTTTGGTTTCGAAGGTTTTATAACTTTGAAACTGCTATGATTTTGGGAAAGGATATATTTGAAATGGAAATGATATCATATTTGGTTTTGAAAAGGAAATGATATCGTATTGATATGGTTTTGAAATGGCAATGATATTTTGGCTTTGAAGTATAAACTATTTTGAAATGACCGTGGTGTTATAGTAACGATTGGTTGTTAAAGAGAGCGGGATTGGAAGTTGTCATACTCTCTGCTAACTCCGAAAACCACTTTAACAACCGTGTACGCAGTGGAGATTCCAAAATGAAGTAGGATGGTGGCGACATTCTATTGAGGTATATATATGGACCCGACTCCCGTGAGTTGGCATAAGGTGGCTAAAACAGGAGCGATTCTCGGCCCAAGTGAGGTAGCTCCTCCGATCGGACACATTCCTTCGATGTAATATTCTGACTTTGAGATTGATTTGGTAGCCACACTTGATTTTTTTGATTTGAGTGTATGTTCCGAGGTGGGCGGTAGTGGTTACTATGGGTTACCACCAGCCCAGATGCGTAATTGGTATATCTACCCTGGCATTGCCTTGTTGTGTCATGTCACCTACCCTATGGAGACCGCTACGAGTTTGTTTTGTACCCATACCTATGGAGTGCCCTTTGACGACGCCTAGTATGGGGGAGATTACGGTACTGTATAGACTATGCGTATATATAAAATGTGTTAAAGGGGATATGGGTAACGCCTTAACGCTATTTTACTAGTTTACTTTACTTTAGACATTATTATAATAGCGTATATTACTACATAATAGATAGTTTAACGGATCCCTAGAGGATGGTTATTCCAAACATCCTTGAGTTACTTGTATTTCGGTTGTTATTTCACTTGAGTTGGATTTATTGATATAAGAATGTTAATCCTGACTCGAGTGTTTTGTGTTTTGCTTTCGCTCGTGTCACATTGAGTGATACAGCTTTTGAGACTCACCTTTTGGAGTTAGAGCTTCGTTTGAAGATCTATCTACATCTTTTCAGCTTGTAGTTATTCAGTTGATTCTAGTGATGTATTATGATCTTGTATTTGACTATTGTATTTGAAACTTCTATTGTATCTTATTTAACTCTGATATATATAGTAGCTTCATAAACTACTATTCATTTTATTTCTGCTGCATATTATATATTACTCTATGTCTGTGATTTATTTATTTACTGTATATGCTAAGTTTTGTCAAATATAAATTAACAATTTGGTATTTTGAGCAATTCAAATCTGGCATGTGTGGATGCGAATGGTTGAAAATACCAAGATGTTACAAATAACCAAAGGCAATCGTATGCTTAGAAAATTGTCTATATCCTTGGACAATCGAGAAAGTTGTCAACCAAAGAAAAATTCTAAATCTTTTTTTAGCCATTTAGCATTTTAAATAATGTTAAGTGTTATTTATTTCTTTATGGGATTTGTTTTGATTGATAGTTTCATTTTATATACTATGGTTTATAATGTATGACTATAAGCAAAGGATTTTAAAGTTGTTTATTAAGACTTAAATCCTGATGCTTTTGAAAAAACTAGTGATTTCGAAAGAATTTGTGAAAATAATAATAATATTATTATTTTAAAAACTTTAGTGAAGTTTTATTATTTCAAGACGTTTGACAAGAGTTTTGTGAAGTGATTTTTCAAATATTTTTGATATGACCAAAATGTGGAAATCATAGGTTTTTCCAATTTGCAAGATCCGGCAGGTATGTTTATATATTCTAGATATTGTTTATAGAGGAACAAGAATACCATTGGATGCTCCAATTTTTTTATTGCAGAGTTTTACCGTGCTTCGGTAGGAAGACCCCGCTCCTTGTCGTAATTGATTTAGGTTTTGATATATTTCTCTTCAACGGAATTAGAACATATATTTGAATACAAAAAGGTAGGCATTTAGTTTTAAATTTAACTTTTGAAAAGATTGGATGCATAATATTTTATTATAGAGTATTCTCTATACTTTTATTATTATTTTTTGTATATGGATTTTCCATATTGAGAATATAACTTATCAAAATACTACAAACCAAATAAGTAATTTGGTTTTAGGTAGGGATATTACTTTTTCTACTCCGTAATAATATCGAAGGGGGGAATGTAATATCCCAAAAGAATATAAAAACTTTATACTTAAACATAGGGATTATTAAAATAATTGAGTTGAGAGTTTAATATCAATTAAATGGATTTAATTACATTATTTAACTCCTTTTAATTAATAAATAATAATTTTAAACTTGTTTTATAAATTTGTTAACAAAAATAAATATTTCAAAAAAATAATGATTATGTGACAAAAATCATTTTATGGATAAATGACTTTTTTTATCACAAAAAGGTTGTTCGAACATTTTGGAACTTGTATAGTAATGCATGAACACATTAATAAATAATTAACACCTCTCGTTTAATATAAAAAAATTAAAAAAAAAGATTTAGGGGACATTAACCCTTAAATCAAGGCATGGTTTAAGGCATAAGAAGGGCAGGGAACTAAAGCTTGTCTTATGGAATGGATCAAGGGAAGCATAAGTTGTACAAAGAGGCCTTCATGGCTTAACTTTGTAGAAGGGTAGTGGAGGGATAGAATGGTCATTTGACATAAGGTTGGGGAAGGTCTTTTGGTACTTTTCTATTTCTATAAATAACACCCAAGGCTCACATTTTTGGTTGCTAATTCCATAAAAGAGAAACACTCTCATTCTTCTCTTTTTCTTCCCCAACTTCTTTTAACTGGTGAACCTCTTAGCTAGGCTTTGCTGAACTCTCAATCACAACTCCCTCTTTCTTCGTTGGCCATGTGCATTTTTAAGGTTATTAGGGCTTCGTCGTGCGGTTTTGGGTGGAGGCCAGCTTGGACGTGGGGTTTTAGTTGCGGGTAGGAAGTAATCTGTTGTTGATTTGTTATGGCAAGAAGTTACACTTCTTTTTTAAATTAAATGCGAGTTAATCTCACTTTAAAATGGTTTTAAAAATTAACAAAATATTATGAATTATTGTTTATGTTATTTATACTTATGTATATTGCTTGTTTGGATTTAATTCCCACTTGAAAGCAGATGGTTAAATAATCATTGATTTTTAGGGGACAAAAAGAGGAAGTCGAATTGTCTTCATAGCGAATAGGTCGCTATGGAACACTTTTAAATGTATAAACACATATGAGATTTATATAGAGAACCTAAGAGGTTTCTCACCATTATTGATCTACTTTTAGATGCATTCTTATATAAATGTTTTGTTTTTGTCGGAATGTTTAAAGTAACTTAAATGTTGAATACTAGAATAATAGTGCTTTTGCACTATAAAATTGCGCTTTTGCACTATGAAATCGCATTATTGCACTTTGAAATTTCATCTCTTTAAATCTTGCATTTTTAACTCGTGCTTATGTGTCATCATTAAATATTTGGTCATGCTTTTGCACTTTTAAAATGTTGTTTAAACAAAGTTTTGGTGGCTCATAAAACATTATAACACCTAACTCCAAAGTGTTCAAAAGTTAGAGAAGTTTTGATCGTGGTTTTGCAGTTTGAAAGTCAAATTTTAAAAATATTTTCAAATTAGTTTTATTGACTTTAATTTCTCTAAATTTTTGTGAATACATACTAAAACCATAGCGTGTTAATGTAAAATATAGTATTCATACTTTACACAAATATGGATAAAATTCCAATCTAAAAAGAACCAATTTAAAGGAATTTTTCACTCTTTTTAACGACACCTTTCCGGCACTATTTCCAACTTTTATAAAAACGTCTTTAAACTAGATTTTTTTAATTTAATCTTTTTGGAGTACCTTTCTCACTTGTATTGAAGTTTTTAAAAGGTGTGTGGAATTTATACAAATATCTTAAAGAAGAAGTTTTTATTTTGAAAATAAGTAAAGAAAATGGTTTTGAGTTTTAATATATATTAAACTAGAGATTTTCCTTTTTAGGTAATATTTGAAATGGATGTTTTTAAAACTATATTTCAAGTATTTTTAAGTTTATTGAAAGTGAAAAGAATGCATGGGTTACAATTGTTGTAATAAATGTTTTTCAATAATTAAGAAATAAGTCATGGATTATAACACATGTTATGATAAATGATTTCATAAAGCTATTAAGAAAACTTGTTACATGACTTAATAAGCAGTGATATTCTTAAATATTTGGAAGAGCTTTGTTTTACAAATGATAATAAGTTGATTGATAATGATATTATATAAATGAAAAAAGTTTTAAAAAAGATTGTTTTAATGATAAAGCTAAGTATAATTGATTTTGGGTTTATAGTAAATAATGTTTTAATGACATTTGTTTTTAACCCTTCATTTTTTAATACCAGTAGAAATATGATAAGCCCTTTAAAGGGACATTTTAAAAAGTGTTTTTAAAGCATTTTACAAATATTTAAGAGGTAAAAAATCAAGCACAAGTATGATTTTGAAAGTCTAAAAGTTTGATTTGTTTATAGAAAGGATTTAGTCTTTTCCTTAGTCCCAAAAATTAAGAAGTTAGATTTGTTACTATTTGTTTGATTTAAAAACTGGAGTGCCTACGAAAGCCTAGGAGCAATTAGTGCCCCGACGTACCTGGCTTTATTTTTAAGCAAGGGATAATACGAGCAGGGAATCTAATTATGGTGATAAGGGTAAGAAATTTGATTTCCACAAGCGATATCACTTATATAGAAAAGATTTAGGCATAATCTTAACACTAAACATCGAGTATAGAAACTCTTCTCTATCTCGAAAGTTAAGAATGTACGTCGATGCAAGTTCTATGAGGCAACAATGCCTCAACTTGTCCGGCTTCATTGTTAACCAAGGGATAGTACAAGCTTGAAAATCATGAGTGGTGATAAGTGTATGAGATTTAATTTCCATATACGAATATTTTTTATTTTCGATAGTTGATTTATTGACTTTTGACCTCCTCCGCTGAGTTTCATCAATCTAAGATGATTTATTGCACGTTTGGGGCATTGATATTCTTTATTGGAAATGACTGAAACCAAAGAGCGAGTGGAAGCCAAGTTATATGGAGTTTCTCACTTTAGGTTATTTTCACAAATACTCTAGAATGGTTTCGGTTGTATATGCACGAAGATGTGAAATACACAAATACTCGGTATGGTTGGCAGGGTCCGGCTTAGATGTGTCCGAAAGATTCATAGAGTATATAACCCTCTCAAGTATATTTTATGGAGGCCTACTTTTGGTAAGGAGGCGGACCCTCCTAATCATTGTTGGAAAAATTCATCTTCTGCGTTTTGATTCAAATCTTTGAATTGTTTTCTTAATTGTAATGAGAAGTGCCTTGTGCTGTTCTTTACATTTAGATACTTATGTCCATTATTTAAGTTTGATTTTGTTTCGATTTGTTTCCTTTATATGTATGGATCTTGTTCTTGTGTGGTAACACCCATTCCATGTTTAGTGTCATGGTCTCACAGATTATTATATGTTCATCATATTTCTTGAGTTTTCTCACGTTGGTTTTTCTAGACTGATCCGGTTGTTATTTTATTATAATGCTTGGCTCAGACTGAATAGTTATCGTTGGTGGTAGCATAGAGCTTATGGAGAAGAGCTGAGTGATCACCTACTGTAGT
Organism: Allium cepa; assembly: GCA_030765085.1. NCBI lineage: Eukaryota > Viridiplantae > Streptophyta > Magnoliopsida > Asparagales > Amaryllidaceae > Allium > Allium cepa. The sequence goes on along the minus strand of CM060941.1, from coordinate 1,040,484,660 downwards.
ATTTCTATTTTCCGCTGTATTATTGTGTTTACCCATTAGTAATTCTAAGGGTAGGGCGTTATAATTGTCCAGGCTAATGAGATTTATTTTTAACTCTGATATACCATGTATCTTCGAGTGGCAACTTTTATGGTCTTTGTTATATTATATGTTTTTGTTTCGCTGCAAAAAAAATTTCCCTTGTTCCTTTTCTTTTATTTTACTCTAACAATCTACCTTTCGGCACTTGGATTCTTGATATTTGAATACCACGAATGTATTGAGTGCCGACTTTCTAAGGTCGAAAAGGTGAGTCATTACATTAATCATAGCGAAGCTTTCATATTAAAGATCCTTAGTATTTTCAAGTCGAGAGAACTATGTAAATCAGTCACATCGATATTTTCTGTTTAACCTTAGTTATCTTAACCAACAGAAAACTATCAAGTGAGTTGTTCCATAGCTATCCATGTTAATACCTTTTGATTTTGATGATAATAACCTTGATAATAAAAATAAACATTCATATAAAAATAGATGCTAATGTTTTGCCAAGTGGATGTGCTTAGTAGGTTGAAAATCAAGTGGGTGTGCTTGTAGCCCATTCATATCAAATGGGCATACCTTGAACCCGGAAAATCAGAAGGATGTTTCTTGTAGCCTCGAAATTGAGACTGTAATTAGGTTTGCCTTTTGCCTGTTTAAAGATTGGCACTTGAAAAGAAATATGTACAAGCAATTGTACAGGACTAGATGTATGAGAAATTTAAAACAGTATGAAATCCTTGGTGTCATCTCTTTAACTCCTTTCTTTATTGCTTTTATTTTTATCTATGCTTGCATCTGTGGTTGTTGAATAAGTATAATTCTATGTTGTTAATTTGTGATTTAATATTTAACTTAAAAGAAATCGAAAAGGATTTAGAAAATTTAGAAAACACTATTAACCCCCTCCCCCGCCCCTCAATGTTTAATCAACCTTAAGACCCATAGTTCTGCAACCTACATTTGGTATCAGAGCATTAGGTTATCAAAAACTCATGATTTGATTTTTTTTAAGTATAAATGGGTAGCAACACTGTTAGTACACTTGGTAACACTTTTGTCAAAGGATAATCTACTACTAGTGTGACGACCCGCCATTTCGGATGATTCAAGTCAACAATAAACCACATATGTCTGACTCAAATAGCCCAAAAGAACAGATTATCAATGTGGTTTTATTCTAAAGAAATAAGATACAGAAGAATAAAATTACAGAGTCTCGCAACGGAATGAAAAAATATAATAATTACATGAACAGTTCATGAAGTAGTTTAACAATATACAATAATTTCACTTTATAATATTATCAAAGTTATACATTTAACAAATATAAAAAAGTAATGCAGTAAAATAATATTAATAAATACGGTCTTCAAACTACATCTTCATCTTTCCAAAATAATATCTTCGAAACACTGAAATACTCAGGCTGACCCGAGCGTAAAGAAGAATAATACACTCGAGTCAAAAATCAAATTCTTTTGCATATTAAATCAAAATCATATGGAATATGGAATGCAGATGTTTCAGAAAAGTTATTATTTTCATATTCAAAATACAACGGATTTCATAGTTGATCCATTCTAATGACTTATAAATTTATAGAAAAATTCCAAAATAATTTTCAGCGTTCTAGAGATTAGATTTATGCAAAATTTTCAAAGTTTAACAATTCAATTTATGAAAATATCCTAGGGTTTAAAAATTTAGATTTGAAAACTTTCAAATAAGGTAACGATGGTTTATTTCTCAAAAATCATTTTTATGGTTCGAAAGGTAAATTTAAACATACTAAATTTTTTCACATGTCAATATAAGAAATCCAAGGGTTTGTACTATTATTGAGTGCTTAAATAATCAATCTAAAAATTTATATGATTACAATAAACTATAGGGTGATAACAGGGATATATAAAAATAAATGAACACACACGTTCAATCACAGTATCATCCATCACAGCATACAATTAACATTCAAATCAACTAATTCAATAAATCAACCAATTCAACAACATGTCACAAAAATTATTAGTTATCACATTTTGGTGTTTAACTATTATGGGTATTCAAATTAAATGTCAAATTAAAATTCCCAACCAATAATCAATAATTTATCACTATATGACTTGGTCTAGCTTGCAATAAAATTTCAGTATTTCATGAGTGAGTTTGAACACTCACGTTTTGCCTTTCCCTTTTCTATTCAAATTTGGATCTCCTACTACTTTCTTGTTTTTTTTTGTTTCCTCGCTATCTTAATCTTTTTTTAGAATTTTTGAAAGAGAAAGAAGTTTGTATAGATCTGATTTGGAGAAGAAGATTTGGAAAGAAGAAGAAGGTTTGAAAAAAAGAAGAAAATTTAAAGAAGAAGAAGAATTGAAATAGAAAACGATGCTTTGAAAAAGAAGAAGAAGATTTGAAGAATAAGAAAGAAAAAAAAGAAAGCTTTGAAAAAAAGGACAAAAGGGAATTTTGAAGAAGAAACATGAAAAAGAAGGAAGGTGGAAGGTGAAGAGAAAAACAAAATGAAGCTACGGAAGATTAGATTTGAAAAATGAAATGAGGCTACATGAATGAAGATGGAAACAAGTGAAAAGCTAATAAAGTAAATATAAACAAAATGAGAATTGAAATAAAGCAAAAATATGAAAAGCCTCAAAAAAGATTGTAGGTATTAAAAGAGATGAAGTGAAAGAGTAAAAATATGAATGAAGGTAAAAAAAATAATTCTTCTATTTTAAATATGAAGCTTCAGGATAATAAATTACCAGCAAAAGGAAGCTACAAGAACTAACAATGCATAAACAAAATGTACTTCAAAAATGGAGAATAATAAATGCTAATGAGGTGACATGAATATTAATTTGGTTGTTCACATTAAAAATGGAAAAAACTTCAGGTAAGGTACTTGGAAAGGAGCAAATGAAAAAAAATGATAAGAATGCGACAATTATTAATTAGAAATAAATCAAACAAGGATACTATAAATTAATAAGAAATGGATGAGTAGTCTAATAATTAAAGGGATGCTCAAGTGGAACATACATGGAGAACTTGAAAATGAAATGAAAGAGAATGCGGATGTGATAGTAAATATAAAGAAAATGAAGGGACCATGTATATATTATAAACAAATTTTTGGGGTCCAAATTTCATAACTTATTCCAATTAATTAATTTAATTTAACTCAAATATACACGTATTTATGCCATATAATTCTTTATTAAAACTTTCGTTTTATGTTAATATGTGCACATTCCATTAACTTAATCAATTAATTAACAATCAATCAATCAATTAATCAACCAATCAATCTAGATATGTATTTATGTTACTCAATCCAATTTTTTTAATTCATGAATATATATCTATCTATGCATTATAAAATTGATTTACTTTACCTTTTTAATTACTGTAATTTTCACATTAATGCAACCAATTTACAAGTTTTAGCCAAATATAAAATGGAAAAATAAATATATGTGAACATAATTAATATACAATTATTAATACAAGGTAATTTCTAATTGATTCCATAATATTTATACAACCATAAACCTTCTGATATATTTTAAAATTTGAATGCTCATAAGTGTGTTTATATATATTACTCCAAAACTCAATTTGGCTTTTTGAAAAATCATACTTATCCAAAATGAAAATTTTATTTTATGTCTCAAAACATACATTTATTTTAATTAAAATGTTCATTCCATTTTAACACAAAAATGCAAATTCCTATATTAACTCATTCATTACAATTTCATTCCTATGTTCTTTTAATTGAAACATTTCATTTAATCTAATTCCAATTAATTTCATTACAAATTTCAAACGAATTCTAACTGTAAAACACCATTTTCTTTTCATTTATACTAATTCGAGCATGTTTCATAAAATTTCGTATACAACAAAATTTATACACGATATACAATGAAAATATTTTATCTTATTGAAAATTAACTTCTTCAAGATACATTTCAAATAGCAACTTATATTATTCTTTCATTAAAACATTCACTCAATACTTTATTTAAATTCAACATTTGTTATTTCGATTAGCGATAAACATTTAATTTATTCTTGCCAAGTCAAAGCTTAAACTTCATTAAAATGTTCGTTTTAATTTAATTTAAAATGTAAGTTCTTATGTTGAACTTATTAATTAGAATGCACTTGTCTTTTCTTTTCAATTAAAGCATTCCAACAACTCTTATTGCAGTTTATATTCAATATTAGATTTCAAACGAATTCTCATTATACCACAACTATTTTCCGTTCATTTCATACATTCCAACATTTACTTCTTAAAGTATTCCAATCTTATATTAACGCCTATTATTACAATTAATGGAACTTACATTCAAATAATTATTAAATAAATCATATTCAAATAAATATCACTAAATTATATTCTAATATGTAGTACAATCTTTTGCCTCATTAAAATTAGTTGTTTTCGCATTTATCTAAGATCATGTTTTATATCCTAACAAGTTTTACAACAATAAACTATAAATTTTTAATTTTTAAATTTTTTGAATTTCAAGCCTTATTTAATTTAATATTTTTAATTGTGAAAAATACGGGTCATTACAGCTAGATCCTCCTACCTTTTAATGGTAGCAATTACAATTATTGGTCATGGAGGATGAAGATTTATTTATAGTCTAAAGGTTTAGATATTAGGAATGTTACATAAAATGAGTACACTAAACCCCAGACAAATTTTGCTACAGACCAAAAGGCACTTGCACAGAATAATTCTAAAGCCATGCATATTTTATTTTGTTCACTAGATAAAAATGAATTTAATAGAATCTCTATTTGTAAGTTTGCATATGAAATTTGGAGAATATAGCAAGTTACACATGAGGGCACTAGTAAAGTTAAACATACCAAAATTTCCATGCTAACTAATTAGTTTCAGTTGTTTAAAATGAATCCAAAAGAGTCTATTTCTGATATGTACTGTTGATTTCAAGATATAGTGCATTCTTTAGTAGCGTTAAGAAGAAAAAAATTGAAGAGAACCAGGCTAAAAAAGTCCTTAATTCACTCTCTTCAGAGTGGGATCAAAAGATACTAGAAATAGAAGAGGCTAATGATATTGTACTCTTAAAATTAAAGAGTTAATAAGCAATTTAACAACCTATGAAGCATAATTGCAGGGCATAAGAGAAAGCAAGGCAACAGGAAAGAAATAAATCGCTTTCACTACAATAATGGACAATCAGGATTTAGATGATGACAATGACAAAAAAATAGCTTTCATGACCCAAAATTTTAGAAAATTTCTGAAGTATACAAAGACGAACAACTTTTAGAGACCTAAGTGCAAGACTCATGGGACTGATTCATCCAGGAAAAGAAAGGGGGCTTACACAGCAACGTTAGATGATTCAAATACTTCCTCAAGCAATAGTGAACTAGATACTAAGGAAGTGATATGTATTTCATGGCAATAATAGACTAGTTATAACTGAACAACGGGAAGTGGCAAAAACGGTAGTTTTTATTTATTAATTTTTATGGTTACAAAATCTAGGAATAAAATATAGATTAATAATAATATTAGAATAATATAAGTATACATATGTAGGAATATTTTATCTAAGATTTATTTTTTCGATTTTACGCGCTATACGTCGACATATACCCAGTACATATGTTGACATACCTATCGGTAATTTGAAATTTCTTTTCAATTCAAAATTTGAATTTCCCTCTCTTTTGTATGTATCCCCATGTTCTAAAAAGGAATTTTCTGACCAGAGAACATGATTCTTCACTCTACATTAATTCAATCCATCTCTATCCATTCAATGACTCACTTTATTTCAAAATTTAAATATCTCTACATTCTCTTATCTCTTCAAAAAAACTCAAAAATGGCATCCTCCAGTCAAACTCCTAAAACCATAAGGCTCTTAAAGATAACCAAAGGTTTTCTCTTCAATGAAAAAGAAGCCATTGATAACTATATGGAGTATGCTACTTCCAAAAAAGTTTTTCCCTGAAGATTTGCCAAATTTGATGATTTTTCCTCTTATAGTCTACATAATCTTTGCTTTCAAAGTGAAATTCTTGGTTTAGTGGACTCTTCTCAAAATTATTTTTTTTATTATTCGGATTTGGTTAAAATGTTTTATGCAATTTTGAATGGAAAATTTTTCCATAAAGAAGAGGGATAAACTTGGAGTAATGAAAATGGCACTCAAACGATTTTAAATTGTGAATTTTGGGTCATATACTTGGTTGCAATTCTAATTGAATCGACATCTTGACTTATCAAATTGATGAAAAAAATCATGAAGTTTTTCACGAAATTTTTGAAATTGATGAAAATTCGATTTTAAAGATAGAAATCCTCAACCAAAATCAAGACTTATGAGTTTTATTTTACAACAAAGTATCACTCCAGGGACGGGTAACTATAATAATCCTACTCAAAACATTTTTAAAGCTCTTTTCGCCATTATGGGAACTATGATATTAATTGGGGACAAATCATAGTAGATGACTTTTTTCATAAGTCCATTTCTAGATATGAGAACATACTCTACCATGGTGCATAACTTACTAGAGTTTTCATATATTTTGGTCTTGATTTAAGAGGATAATAAACTCCTCCTTAAAAAGTTTTTGATAAGGCCAGCATTACTCTTTTGCACATTACACCTTATTTCAAACCATATGAAACTATATTTGAAAAAGAAGAAAGATTGGCATGGGAAGAGGAGCAAGAAATACAATAAGAAGAAGAGGAAGAGGGTGACAAAATGGATGTGGAAAAGGAAGAAGAGGATTGTTGTAATATCCCTCTATGTGGAGGCCCAAAACTGACGACAACAGATACTACAGTCATCCAGAGTCTTTAATCCTCGGCGACCAAATACGGCGGTGTTAGATGCACTGATACATAGAAACACATGAATATGGAAATTTTTTAAAACTACAACAAGCTCACATTCCATTTCAAAACATTTCCAATTCATTACACAATCCCACAATTGTTAACCACGTTCAAAAAAAAATATTTATTACAACATACACCAAGAGAGACATGTAAAAATGCCCTATTAGATGATTATAGTATATGTAAGATCCCGTCTCTTGAGGCCCAAAACTAACCGCTACTGATGCTGCAGTCATCCGTACTTGTTAATTCTTGACGACCGAATGCGGAATAGTTAATATTGATACACTAGAACACATGAATACGAAAAAATTTAAACTTACAATAAACAGAATTTCCCATTTCATGAAAGTTGCAATTTAAGATTTATTACATAATCTCAAACGTTAACCACGTTCAGATCACATATACATGTTCAAAATACGATAAGAGAGACATATGAAGATGTCCCTTTATGATGATCAGAGAACTAATAAATATGAACTTTACAGTTCTTAGTACATCACAACGAAAAACAAAAATAGCTCCTACATAGCTAATACTGCCTCTTGCACGTCTCCAGAAGCTTATTCATCCGAAAACCTTAAAGTCTCCTATTCTCAAACTACTCACATTAATTTTCAGTACCCGAGAGTTCGTAGAGAAATGCAAACTTCAAGTCAGACAGTAAGTCTGGTATGAATAATCCCTTATCATCTCTTATCATAAATAAATAGCTTGTGAGACCACGCCGCTTAGTGGAATGGGTTTTACCCTCTGTAGTATCCAAAAAAAACATGCAAATCATTTACTATGTCCCTGCACCCAAAATGATTAGTCTTAACATAATATGAAATAAAGCCATAAATCATATACATTGGATATCACATCCACCCATTTATTAAATATCCTCTCTAAAAGAAATATATTAGATTTCCCATCTAAAATCAATTTATTAGAGTTCACCTTTAAAATCTTTAAAAATAACTATCCGCAATAATATAATAGGACTATCCATCCCAAATCCATTTAAAATAAATGCAGATTATCCATCGTACATTGTTTTATAAGTTGGTGTAGGATATCCACCGCACACTCCATAGTTTTTCTAGGATGACTATGAACCCTTGGGTGCCAAATCTCGAGGCTAACCACCTTCGGAAAAACATTATTTATTTTAGAAATTTGATGTAGGCTATACACTACACATTCCATGGTTTTCCTTGGTTAACTAAGAATCCAGCACTTGGCCAATTAAAATATCATGATTCCCATGATTATTTATTAAAATTCAGGATCCCCATGATTATTTAATTTCCTCCGGTATACCACCTTTTTAACCTATTCCCATTGGTTTAGGTTGAATTAAATAAAAACACATTGATAGCCTCAATGTATATTTTCGAAAGCATATTTCTGTTTTTAACCCCAAACTATGTATCGAAAACATTAAACCCACCCCGGTGTCCCCAAGGTTTATTTACATCTAATTTATATAAGGATCCCCCTTACACATTCAAACAAAGATAAATATTTTATGCTATAACCCTTCGAAGTAAACCCTTCAAATTAGCAAAATTTTACTCAAGGAAAAGTGGCTAAAACAACCCTTTAAACCCCTTCGAATGAAGCCCCATTCGATAGAAAATAAACATCCAAAGTTAGCCCCTTCGGAAGCCTTCCTTTTGAAAGCAATACAAAATCATACATTATGACCTTGTCCGAAGGTTCCACCTTTTAACTTTGACGAAAGCCTGGGACAAACCACCTAGAAAACCATTTATAAACTTTTCGTAAGCAATGAAACTCAAAATCTTTCGAAATTATTGAGACTCAAAACCTTTCGAAATTATTGAAACTCAAAACCTTTCGAAATTATTGAAGGTAAACCCTTTGAAACCTTTCGAAATCAAACCTTTCGAAACCAAAACCTTTCGAAGTCAAAATCCTTCAAAACCGTTCAAAAACAGTGAAGTGTTGGTGTTGGGATCAACCCTTCGGAATCAATGGAGAGAGGCGGAAAGTTTTATAAAACAAAAGATAACCTTTAACTCCATCTGGGTCGAAAGGTTTGGAAGCGACAGCTATGATTCCGAACCTGTTGAAAGCTAACCTTTCGACTTTGTTGAAAGGTTTCATCTAAAACAAGAAAGCAAATCAATCGAAACCTTTTTCTTTTAAACCATTTGACAATGTCGAAAGATCTTTGTCGAAATCTAGCAGGTGTATTTTCTTTAAAATTAAAACAAGGTTTCATCTCCTTTGAAAGCTCTAACCTTTCATCCCTATACCTTTCGACCCCTATCAATTCAATACGTACCAGTCGCCTGATCCATGTGCATTAATTTTTCACCTAGTCAACAGGTTTGATACCTATTGACCTTGTCGGATGGTTTGGAATGAAGGCGGAAGCTCTTGCCGAAAGAGTTGAAACAGTAAAAATTGTACTTTAAAACAGTTCTTTTATACCCCCACATGCCTTGTTTTTCAAAACCTGATTGGTTGCCAGAATTTTATATTTAAAATTGCTGTCGACGTTCCTTATATAGAAATTTAAATAAATATAAAAAAGCCCCTTTCTCCTTTATGATTATACAAAACATTTAAGTCTTGTACCGTAAATAATTTTATATAACTATTAAAACATCATGAAAAATTCAGGACAAATTCCAAAAAATTAATTAATATGTTCTCTTCAAAATATTAAAATTTCAAAGCATATGGAGATCAAAACCACTCGAAATTTGACCAAAACCGAATAAATACATGTTAATTAATCCATTAACATTTAAAACACCTATGTCTTATCAAAGAAAAGGTTTAAATGGTTATATCCTAATCAAGACACAAACATGAATTGGGTATAACCCATAGCCGATCCAAAAAGAGAAAAATGAGACGACAAACATGGTTATTCACCTTGATTAGTTAACTGGAGAATGAGATAATTTCATAGTTTTAATTCTTTATTGTTTTCTTCAATTTATGCTCTTCTTAGAGCTTTTAATGGCCGGCTGAAAGTAGGTGAGGAGTAATGAATGAGAAGGTAAAAATTTATTAAGGTTGAGGAAGAGATTTATACTAAGCAATGTAGCCTCATTTCCAAATTTACCCCTTAGGAAATTCTACCTTTTAAATTTAGTTATGTCTTATTTTAGTTCATTCGTTATGTTAGCACCAGAATTGGTCACTAACAACCAAAGAAAGGTTTGTGTAGAAAGAGTAATGAAGATAAAAAAATTAAAATATAGGAATATATGCAAAATTAATAGCAAAACTAGAACACCGGATTTATAGTGGTTCGGCGTAATTGCCTACGTCCACTTTGATTTTAATCTTTATTGCTTTTATAAACAATTAAATACATATACAATCCGTACAACAACTACTCGAATGCAAATGCTAACTGAAAAAGAACGAGTCTTGAAAGTGGCAGAGTCTCCCCAGTGTTCTCAAAAAAGGTCATTTTCACTGTGCCCCTGTCCTTCTATTTATAGGCGAAGATAGGCTGGACTTCCCTCACGGGAACAGGCCCATAGTAGATGACTGGGCCTGGCATGCGGAACGGTAGTTGCCAAACGACCTTGCTGAGTAGTCTTTGATAAATGATGTTGTTAAAGAAAATATTCGAACGGTAGATGCCGAACACGAGAATGCTGAGTGATTGAGTAATGACTCAAGAATGTCGAGTGATGAAGCAATGTCGAACGGTACCTAGGCCGAACGAGATACCCTTGTCTAACAACATTCGAATGCCAAGCGAGGCATCTATGCCTAGCGAGGCCACTATGCCGAGCGAGGCGTTTGTGCCGAGCGAGGCCTGTATGCCAAGCGAGGCATCTATGTCGAGCGAGGCCTCTCTGCCGAGCGAGGTGTTTGTGCCGAGCGAGACCTGTATGCCGAGTCTCTCGTTACTCGGTCAAACAACCGGGTGGCACTTGCTCCCCAAAGTGTGTCATGTGAGGCAACACGACATGCTTTAAGCCAATACCTAATTCCTTCTACTAGAAGTTGAATGTGCTCAATGAAGGTCGGAGCACTACAGCACTGAGGCTATTCCTTCCTTTCCTTTCTTCTACACACTAACAACCGGTCGTTCAACATGTAGATTCCGAACCACTTGTTCGGCAAGTCTTGTGCCACTCGGTGTGACTGCTTACCGTACCATCAAGGCATCTTGACCGGTTCCACTGATTGATGCCTGTTCACCTCTCCACTTTCCTATGCAAGCCAATACTTCTCCTTTTCTTCTCTTTACTTCTACTTCCAGTCCATAAGGCTTTGTAACTTGCCTTCTTCCAAACTCCCGCTAACACCTCAATCTTCCTCTTTCTTTCTAAGTCCAGTTCGTTTTCCTCACAACCTCTCCCAATAACTATCCTGAAAGGATTTTAATTCCAAATCAAGCATTTCCCTAAGCCTCGACCCATTCTCTTAGGTATGAACCCTTCACTTGATCGACTCTCCCAACTAGGGGTTTTGTACAAGATTTAATTTTATGAATTTCTTTCAAACTATGGACGGTAGAAGTCGTCTAAGTGAAAAGGGTGAATCTAAGGTTTAAACATGCCTTAGGGTTAGATGGAGTGGAGGAAGGAAGAGGATACCGAAGGCTTTTAGGACGTAGGTTCCCGTTGGGTTGCCGAGTGAGGGAAGAGGAAGTGTTGTTGGCTCGGTAGAAATTAGCGAGATTAGGAGATGTTGGTTGAGCGTGGCGTACGAGTGGGAGTGACGTTTGGCAAGCCACTTGAGGAGGGTTTTTAGGTTACTCGAAGGAGTGAGTTGGAGGAGAACATTTGGCTGTGGCTGGGTATCGTCTTGTATGAAGGAGAGTGTACGATAGAAGTGTGAGTCTGGTTCCGTGTGCCGAGCGGATGCGGCTCGGTATGACTCCCACATGCCGAACGGTGAAGAAGGAGTGTAGAAGAGAAGTGTAACGGAGTTGAGCGAGTTGGTCGGCATGTGTTGTGTCCAAATTGGGATAATTTTGAGTGTCGTTGCCGACTTCAAGGCTCAATGCCGAGAAACACTCAAAAGATATGACTAAACCCCCATGCCTAACCATATGACAACAAACAGGTATAAGAACTTAAGCAAACAAGCATATCAAACTCATTCGGACTGATAACTTCCAAGTTTCAACAACTATAATCCTGGGTTTAACTCGATTAATACAAACAATAGCCTTTAACATATAGTGCCAATGTCCGAGTTCAAAACTAAAACCATCATAGGGCAGGCTCTCGGAGACGGTCAACGATGAAGGTCTTCGAAGATGACAGTTCAATGCTTAACTTTTACTTTATCAGCTTTGCGACTTTTAATTGTTTTTACATTTACACTCGAACGATTGCACTAGTCCACACACCAAGTGGGAAGAGCACCTTCATCGTTATGTCTAATATTGATTGTCTTTCAAGTATAGTTCAAACAGGTGTTTATCCAATCTTCGACGCTCATTGAAGATGTCTCGAAAGTCAAGTATAATTCATTTTATTTCAAAAATAATATTTTTTTGCAAAGTATTTCTTAAGCGTTGCTTAAATTTAAGCAAAAAGCAAATAAGCGCCAATTAAGCGTTGTCATTTTGTTTTTTCATTTTGTTTTTTAAAAAATCGTCGCTTAATCATTTTGTTTTTTCAAAAAAATTAAGCGTTGTGCATGCATTTAGCGCTTAAGTAATGCTTAAGCGACGCGTAAGCAAGCTTTTCATAATATAGATTCCAACTATACCTTAAATCACATTCACTCTTATATATTCATTTTTCTTTATGGTCGAACCATTCAGAAATACTCTTTCTACAACATCATAATGAACTCTTTACCAAAATGCATTCGATCATCCTAAACATTTAAGGACATCAAATATGTTGCATTTATTGTAAACTGATCAAACTGTCATATTAGTGATTGAGTCCTTAGATTTATATTATAGCTTTGGTCTTGTGTTACTTTTAACACAATGTGATCATTATCAATCAAATTGAATATTTGATCTTGCACTATGGTTTATTTGCTTATTTCGGATGAACTAATTTCATCGGAGTATCATATATTACAAACAATGACTGTTCCCCATATATCATTCATATGTGATTATATATGGATCAAATATCCACAGTATTTTGCTGGTTTTAAGTTCAAAACTCATAGAATGAAGTACATGGTCTCGACCAAATAAACACGTAAGCGACCAAATTACGAATCTATTTAGTAGTTGTAAAATCAGGTGCTTGCAAGGATACTGAAACATTAACATGCAAGAAGCACTTATTACTAAGTATATGTTATATTTCTATTTGTCAGTCTTCAATTCAGTTCATTTGTATATCTTAATTGATAAACAGTTTATCAATCATATTAAATGCATAAATTTATCAATGTATATTATTATAACATTATATAGCATATTTTCTTACAATATTGAAAGGTTAAATGTTATCATTTCATTTTTCTAATAAGGCTCCCACTAGACTTTTATGTTTCTCTAAACCCTAAGATGAAATATAGTAGTCTTTTGAATTCACTAGTGGGTATTAGGACTCGTTTATCTTGGGATTCTGACATGGAGTTGCTCAACAAATCATAGCCCTACAAACGAGGCATAACTTCTTATCGGTTGTATCATATACAACTCCTAACCAATGATTCCTTATCCTAATCTCATTTTGACCTCGAGTTTGCTTAACAAATCAAAGTGAAATTGTTCACTCATACCTATCATATCGTGATGGCCTAATTATAGCGTACGTACCTTGAATTTGCTCAATAAGTACATACAGTTATCTTACCTCATCTATTCAATATATTAATAATACTACATATAACATCCCTAGCTTGAGTTTACTCAAAAACTAAGGAGTATGAAAGTAACTTATTAATATATATGGTAGGGGACAACATTATATTAAAGATTCATATCTTCAATATATTATATTGAGTGATACCGATTTATGGAGTAATATATTTTTTATGAAACACTCTCATGATTCAAGTGTCAAATACATCAGAAAACACCGTATACGTACATTTACGTATGATATATTTCTTAAGTCTGTCAGGTTTCTTTGATGTTCAACCATTGGTTTATACATTGATATTATATAAATTTTATTATTATATAACTTTTATATTTTATATTACTTATATAATAGTCTTATATATAATTTTACATTAATTAAATCATATTTAATTAATTTTACAATATTTTAATATAACATTTATATTAAATATTTATTATATACTATTTATATTAAATATTTATTATATACAATTTATATTAAATATTTATTATATACTATAACCTTTATAGTATAACATGTATATTTTATATATGTGTATATTTTTTTAGAATCCTAGAGAATCCAACTTCCCGCATAATAACTAGAAGGAATACTCACTGGTCCATCGTAACTGAATCTCCAAATTAAGCTGCCCCTTTTAAGCAACGTATTATGGCAGTCATAACTCAAACTCTCCACTTAAATGAGGTAGTGTATGCTCTTGCCAATCATACTAGGCCTTAATTTTATGAATTAACCTTTAATTAATTTATTTGATTAAACAATTTTAATTAAATTATATTAATTTCAAAATTCAATTCATATTATTAATCTTATATTATAACATACAATACATGTGTACATTTATTAATTAATTAACTTATTTAATCAATTTATTTTATTAATCTTATTAATAATTTTTAATATTTCAAAACTAATATTTAGTTTCAAACATATTGAATTTTTATTATATTATAACTGTTATAATATTTGTATATCTTATTTCAAATTTAACTTCCAAATTTGAAATCTTATATTTTAATTTTCAAATGATTTTGAAGATTAGCCCAAGGCCCAATTCAAATTTGGACCTTTTTTTATTAAGGATAACTTTTAGGCTTTGAGCTTAATAGCTAACTTTGACATGACTAATTTAGACCGCATAAGTTATTAGTTCTGATACTAATATTGGAACTGGACCAGCCCGTAGTGGAAGTAATGAGTGCATTTAAAAGAATTACGTTATTGGATCTTTATTAGGCTTATAAAGTCTAATTCGTTTTAGCATTTCTAAATTTTATTTAACTAAACTCTCTTATTCTATTTAAATTTATAAATTGCATAGGATTTTGTTTAATTTATATTTTATACATATAAATGTACATATATGAATCATATACATATATGTATATGTGTGTATGTAACATGATAATCCGTGCAAGGTATAACATGCCTATATGTAGATGTTGGGATTTACATCGCAACAGATATGCTAGCTCATCCTACATGTACTATATGTTGTTCAAATATATGTATGTATTTAAACTTGTTATTTTTATAAATATTATAAATCTACAAATATATATATATATATGTAAATGTAATGTAATATTAGTTTTACTTAAATAAATTTAGGAGAATAAAATAATCAAACATATATACACATGTATTTGTGTGTGTTTGTGTGCGCATCATATATATATGTAAACTATTAATAATTTATATGTATATATATATATATGTATGTATTATTATAATAAATATTAAAATAATATATACATAATATATATAAAAAATTAGTTACGAACTAATATATATAAATATATACATATACATATATATATATATTACAATAGTAAAAAATATTACATATATATACATATATATTCATAAGCATATTTATAATATTTAAATATACATATATTAGTTATTAAAATTAAATATTTTTTTAAAACACTTCCAAATCGTATTCGCAGCATAATAAAATTTTGTTACAAATTTTATTATATTAAAAAAAATATAAATTGATTAATTAGCCTAAAAATAATAAAATATTTTCAATGACATATTATTCAAAATTAAAATATTCAGAAAATCTATCATAATAATTTGAGGTTTGAAAAAAAAATCCATAATTTTTCTCGATCAAAATTTATTATTTATTAATTAATTATTTCTGAATATACAATATAATAATTTTTAAAAATAGGAAAAATAATTTGTAACAACCCGCATATTTATCGATTTTATATTTAAATATTTTGTCGTTAATCGGATATTGGTCCGAAAAGCTACTTTTTGCAAACGGTCAAATTAGGACTCGAGACCACTTCCATTGAGTTCGAAATGTCGTTTACAACTTTTTTAAGTATAAACATTGATAGGTTTGGAGTTAGTGAAATTTCACTAACTTTTCCCACTTTGGACTTTGGGTTAGTCTAGCCATTATAACTCAAGCCCACTTCTCTCCTTCTCCTCACTCTTCATAAATTCCTACCAAACACAAACTTTAACATTAATGGTGAGTGGAAAGGGAAATTAGAAACTCCAAGCCTAGGTTTCAACTCCATCATTCAACTCCAAATTCAAGGAAAAACATTGGATTCAAGCTTGTAGTTGCTTCTCCATTCACCTTCAAGCTTTACCTTCATAATTTGGTGAAAAGGTGAGATTTTTATCTCACATTCTTCCCTATAACTATCTTGGACTATTGGGAATGAATTCCCATCACTTTAGCATGTGCATTTGCATTTGGTTTGGATTGGATTGGCGAAAAACTCCAATTTTTAGTGTTTTTGGTGAAATTCTGCACTTAGGTCGTTCTGCCCATGTTAGGTCGTTCGCTGTTGAAAAGTCACTCGGAGAATAGCTCGTTTCTAGCCTTAAACCGTTCGCATACGTTAGGTCGTTGGGCTTTAGGTCGTAGGTTGCATGAACCATAAGGTCGTTGGCGTGCATAGGTCGCTAGGTCGCTCGGCCATCATTCCTTAGGTTGTTCAACGTTGCAGCTCGGCCTTCATTCCTTAAGTCGCTACTCGTTAGCTCGTTACACCATTAGGTCGTATAACCCTCTAAATCGCTCGACCTTTAGGTCGTAACACTGTAGGTCGTATAACCCTCTAAGTCGCTCGACCTTTAGGTCGTAACACTGTAGGTCGTTCGGCCTCATCGCTGTTTTGGTCGTTAGACCTTATTCTCTTTAGGTCGATGGACCTTATTTTCCTAGGTCGTTTGGCCTTTAACCCTTTAGGTCGTATGACCTTTAACCTGTTAGGCCGCATGACCTTTAACTCTTTAGGTCGCTTGACCGTTATCCCGTTAGGTCGTAGGTCGTCTCCGACCTTAAACCTCTCGGCCGCATTAGGTCGCATACATGTTAGGCCGCGAGTCCCTTAAGTCGCTCGACCACTAGATCGCGAACACCTCTAGGTCGCTCGACCCCTTTAACTCGTAGGTCGCTCGTCTCTTCTAACTCGCGAGTTCCTTAGGTCGCTCGCCTCCCTTAGGTCGCTTACCTGGTTGAGTCTCACCTCACCTTAGCTCGGCCATGTTTGGCCGCGAGTTTCCCTTAGGTCGCGTGTACCCTAGGTCGCACAATCCCCTTAACTCGTTCGGCCTTGTCATTTTTAGGTCGCGAGTTTAATTAGGTCATTCGACCTTAAAACGTTAGGTCGCTTGGCCTATGCTATTGATAGGTCGCGAGTTCCTTAGGTCGCTCGCCTCCCTTAGGTCGCTTACCTGGTTGAGTCACACCTCACCTTAGCTCGGCTATATTAGGTCGCGAGTTTCCCTTAGGTCGCGTGTACCCTAGGTCGCAACCTTTAGGTCGCTCGATCCTATCCTCCCTTAGGTCTTCACTAGGTCGTACCATTTTGGACGGGGCTCTGCCCCGCACACCGCCGGGGGCGCTGCCCCCTGGACCCCCGCGGCCTGACCGGGCAGGTCGAACCCCGTAGCGGGGGTGTTGCCCCCGCACCCCCACCTTGGGGGGTTGCCACCCTCCCGGACCCTCCCTCCGTAGGGGATCTTATCTGAAAAACATTCAACAGAACTTGCTTTATTGAGATGCTGAGTTGACCATTCTTTGAGACAAACTATCTTTGGCTTCTCGGTCGATTTTATGGTATCACGGCCTTGCTAAAAAGGCAGGATAACAACTTTAGAAATATGAAGGTTTCAATACTAGTAGTAAATATCAAAACTCTTTCAACAAAATGATTTCAACTCTATTTTCAATAACAAAGCTCTTTTCTTAAACCGTTTTCCAATCTACTAGTATATACAAACCTTTACCTCACTCGGATGAGAAATCTAATTAAACGGCTTAGTAAAACAAGTGGTATGAAACACTTGCGTTCACTTCGTCAGTTAATTCTTGGACTTGTTCGATTGAACCTATTGTGACAATTTTCTAGTGAAGGTTTACAGTTTGTTCGTAAATATTTAAGTTAAGCAAGTGGTTATATGACACGAAGATAAACTTTTATATTTACTAGCTTAGTGTAATTGACACTTCTCGTTGATCATGGCGATCATTTTATGATGTAGACTAGCAATTGTGCGATATCTCTTTGTTTGCAAGGTTAGACTAGACCTCATGGGTGTGATTCCGACTCACACATATCTCTTTGTCCGCAAGGTTAGTCTAGATACCGTTTGTGTGATTCCACTCACACATACCTTTTTGTTGCGAGGTTAGGCTACACACCATTTGTGTGATTCCACTCACACATACCTTTTTGCTTTTTGGTTAGCCTAGACCTCATCTGGGTGATTCCGACTCACCCATATGGGGTAGCTCCCCATGGTCTTTGGACCGTCATGTGATAGGCCTCTTTCCTTTTTTCTGTGATTTCTGGATTTCTTGTGTTGATTTCTGGAATTTATGTCATTGACTTGTTATGAGTACAAGTTTAGGGTATGATGCCCTCTTTGGATCTTTGAGAAGATTCATGTGATTTTGATTTATCTCTTATTGATTGATCTTCTGTTGATCATTATTTGCGTACTTATAGTAGTTTGTCAGTATGGATATTTTATGTTTATGCCATATCTTTTATTTTATACCATGTCATCTGATATTTATAGCTAGACTGATCCGTTTATTACTTTCTTAAATAATACTCGGGTCAGACCGAGATGTTACAGGTGCTTCCGCTTGACTTCTTCCCAGGATTTGCTACTCTGACTTTTGGCTAACTATTTAGATTAGCAGTTTTTGTTGTATACACTTGAGATATAGACTCATAGTTGATTCTTTTGTATAGCACGTGTTGCTATTCTTTTGTATTATTGTGGATCTTTTTGACCACTACTCTGATGTACACTTTCATGTGTTAGTTATATCTATTCATATCTTCTTCCGCCTTTGTGATATGGATGTCTGTGACTGATTTGTGTTATGCTTATTTCTATGTTTGTTTCCGAAGATTATTTATAGCCACCGTGTGATAAGCAATCACATGGATGGTCGCTCCTTAACAGCCTTATTCTCCGTGCTAGTTGACAGCACTACACCGTAGTGTTCTTGGCTAGCGTGGGTATAGAGGTGGGGCGTCACATAATTATTTATGTCTTAATTTCTGCGCGAGAGCTTATTTCATGTTAAAATAATTTTAAAAAATTCAAAAGCTAATTTTCCAAACTTAGTTTATTTTATATAAATTATTTACATAGTTTATTGGTTTAAATAGTATTAAATAAGTCAAAACCACCCCTTAGAAGACACCGAGAGCCAAATCCCTCTTTATTATTCTCAAACGCTTCGCCCGTATAATTTGGCTTGAGAGAAATGAAAGGATCTTTAACATGAATGCTAACCCCTCGAATTCCATCTTTAGGAAAGCTAATGCACTGGTCCTTTAGGCTTGAAAAGGGAACGAGGATGGTTTCTATACTTTTTTTTATCTGTACACAATCATGTTTATACTTTTTGGATTGTGTAATATTTTCATAGCAATATATGGGCCAGGCTCCCTTAGCCCAATTAACTTTAAAAAAAATTAAATAATAGTAAATAATTTTACAACTACTAAAAATTATAGTTACTATAAATATACATGTATAAAATATATGTTTAATTATTAGCATGAATAACGTTATTATTAAATACAAACAATATAAGTATAATTAAATGATATTATATATATATTAATAAAATTATTCGATTGTGCATATCTGGAAAAACATTGTTTTTTTTTTGTTAAATTAATACATATATATAACCAAACTAGTATGTGACAACATCAATCGTATAAGAATCATCACCTACCTAACAATATAATAATAATAATAAATTTTTTATCTGCAAATTATAAAGTATATAATATAATAAAAACAAACCTATAATGAATGCCTTGAAGCATACCTTATAATGATGAACTTACTCTCATTTGAAAGCTTTTTGATTCAGCAAACTGCTACTCCTTGAACCATGGACCTTTGACTATCAAATAGCAATTGCCTTTTGAATTGGTATGATTTGGATTTGCTTAAGCTTCTAGGTGATGAAATCGGCCAACAATGGTTTGGAATAATGGCAGCCCTATTCAATTAGGGTTTGAGGTATTTATATAGTGGATATGAGAGATAAAATAATGGATTATATCTCATACCAATTCTCACTAAATCTAAGCCATTCAATTCTAACACCCTAACCTATTTAGCCATTCCTTATAGACCTCATTACTATTAAAATTATCAAACTATCACCATGGGCCAATATCCTATTCAAGCCTAAAGAAATATTATTAATTAAATCTAATTTAAATGCTCATCGATATTGCATACGAGATATTTATAACTATTATAAATGTATTCAATAATATTTATTCCTCGAATCATATTCAAAATTTTATAATTAATATTTCATAGATATTAATTAATTAAATTAATCCATAACAACTATATACTAATTAAACCGTTTATTCCAAAGAGAATTCATCATTTTGATTGTGTGACTTGTTATGTGTAAAGTTAATCAGCAATTAGCATCGAACTATTCGAATGTTAACATTTATAGGTCATTTAGTAGGAGTTATGACATTTCGGCTAAATATAGCGCTTACTTGGTTTTAGTAAAATCTAGTTTCACTTTACTAAGCGTTGACTAGTTGTGACTTTTATTTACATAAATTCTCTTTGTTAAAACTACATCATGTTGTACTTATGAAATTTGATAGTGGTCAAAATTCCAATATCATCCATATTCAACCATATAATCTAAATAATAATTCCTTGGTTCAATAATGAAAATTATTATTAACCAAACTGCTCTAACTAGAGACTTTGATTTTAAGTTGATTTTAGTTGACCGTGATACCAACCTCATATAACTAAGGAGACGAATTCTCACTTGAATAGTGTTTCACTTCCAATACTTCCACTTGACCCAAATATAGTTACTCGATGGACACCATGCCATGATTTGACTATAATCATAGCGCAGCATTCGTATTAAGATCCCCAGTTCTCAAGTTGAGAGAACTATGTAAATCAGTCATATTGATATTTTCTGTTTAATCTTAGTTATATTAACCAACATAAAGCTATCGAGTGAGTCATTCCATGGTTATCCAATAAATATCATCACGTAACCCCTAGGTTCGCTAAGTAGTCATGAGTAATACACCACTCGACATTTGGAGAGCGTTAAGTACTCTAGTCTCAATGGATACATCAATATCTAGTCTCGTTACATCTTGACTAGGAACATTTAAAATGGTATATCTGTTTTCATTGTGATAACTACTCACAGTTACAACACTTTGTAACTACTATCACAAAGCATATCATTTATGGATTTTCTATTAAATATACTTTTATTTTAACTCATTATATCAAGTATATAATAGGAAAAAACACTTTTATTCCAAACAAGATTGGTCAACGAGTTAGATATCTGTAACGAATTGAATAATTGCCCCTAGAGCATACCCTTAACTCTATCATATACATGTACATATAAAAGAATTTTACAAAATATTAAATTTAATCAATATTATTTATTTAAATTAATTAATTAAAAGTTATAATAAATTTAAATACATATATAAAGATATATATGTATTTTTATAAGGTTTATAGCATATACATTCGATATAATATGTTATAATTGAATAGTATAATAATTAATCACAGTGTTAATTAATTAAATTAACCGAATAAGATTTAATTAATATAATGTTACACATAAGTTTATTGTATACATCAATTCAAAAATAAAAGTTATATAATAATAAAACTTATATCATATGAATGTATAAACTAATGGTGAAGCATTAAAGAAATCCTGAATAGACTCAAGGTATAAATACATATGTAAATGTATGTATATTGTGATTCCCGATGTGTCCGACACTTGAATCATGAGGGTATTTCATAATAAATATATTATTCGATAAGTCAATATCACCCAATATAATATACTAAAGATTATGAATATTTATTATAAAGTTGTCCTCTATTATTTATACGTTAATAAATTACTTTCATACTCTCTAGTTGTTGAGCTTTCCCTAAGCTAGAGATGTTATGTGTAGTGTTATTTATGTATAGACTAGACAAGGTAAGATACTTATACATATTTGTTGGGCTTTACTCAAGGTAAGTGTTATTTGGCCTTTTGACCCGGCAATATTCAAACTGATTGTACAAGTTAGACTCGATGATAGACAAGGCAAGCAGTATGAAGTGGTGATCACAGAGACTAGAGATCAAGCATTGAGTATAATGTGAAGCAATGATCAAGCAAAACCAAGAACTCTCTGGAATGCTCTAAGTATGGATTCGTGCCTTCCTTTGGCGAAGGATCGGATCATATGACTATGGTTATGAACATCTTGAATCAGCAGTTTAACTCGGTGGGAATCAATCGACATCTCTAAAAACATGAAAGAACTATACAGACAACTTTGGATACATAAAGTTAACATAAAGGGTGACTCACCATGGAGTTTGCATGGTGCTACGTGGTAGGGAAGATTTGATTGGCCCCAATCGCTCCTCTTTGGGGATTGGGCCTCAAAACTTTCTAGGTCACCTCTTTAACATCTTGAGATTCTACTGGTGAATTTTCTGAAAGATATTCGGTCTTCTACCCCTATAAATATAGAGTTCATAGTTCATTTGAAGGATCTTTTACGTGTTGCTTTCCTTATATTGCATTGTAGTCACGGATTTCGATCTGATCCCTCTTGCACTCGGAAACCCAAGTGATTAAATAAAGCTATTTCATCAAAGTAGATGAAGACATTTAACTTCGAACCATAATAAATCAGTTTACCATTGTTTTTTTTCTTGTTTTTTATTAGTTTCCTCTTTTTTATTTTGATTTCTTCATTTATTTCTCCACATATAATCTATTGGGTGTTTGTACCAACTTTTGGTGCAAACATTTTGACTCTTTTACTAAGAAATCAATTCTTAGCTTGATTGGATCTCATCATCTACTTTTGGATTCTCGTATTCTCGAGATAGATCCAGGTTTCTACCGACAAGTTTCAATTTCCACTCAAATTTAAGGATAATCTAAAAGGAAGCTATTAGCAGTGGCCAAAGGAAAGTCTACCACTTTCCACGTTGTTGAAGGCAATGACAATGTCAGTGTTCAACAAGTTGATCAAAATGTACAACCGGCTGCTGCCAATCCCTAGAATCCAGCCGATTACCTCACCAAATCAGATTTGAAGTCCTAATAAAGGAACCAATGGATAGCCATCAGTGGCTCAACCAGCAAATTCAGGCTATCATTGACTTGATGAACCAGTTGAAAGATCAGCATGAAAAGACAAGGTGGGAGCCTACTCCATATTCAGGATCAGAAAACTCCTCCTCATCCAACGACCATCATAGAAATAGACGTCGCAAAACAGATGCATATCCAGTTGGAAAATTGGGACGAAATCAGGCGATTGGCTATGTCCGATCGGCACCGGTCGATACCGAACCCCTAAGGGGATCGACACTGAACCCTCACCTCATGGGGGCAGCCAACATGCAGGTAGAGGAGGTTAATCTAAAGGTGCCGTAATTAATCAATATGATGGAAATTCGGCCAACATGGTTAAATCGCAGTTGAGAGACGACAATAAAACTACTGCATAGGAAATGGATAAAGAGCAAGAGGAGCCAAGGCAACATGGCATTGCCTGGAGGCATGGATCGGGTTGCTCACATGAGATGGAAAACGACTATCGCCTAGCACCAACTCTCCAAACACTAGACTTAACAACTATGGTGAGATAACTAGTGAAAGAAAGTCAAGGCTTGACCAACGATGATTAGGGACTCTCTAGAAGTCATACGCTATTCACCAACAACATTCTATATATAGAATATCCATGGAGATTCCATATGCCTACGATGCTAGTCTATGTGGGAAAACCCGACCCCAGGTAGCATCTCTTGAAGTACGAATGGCACATGAACTATGCCCGAGCCACAAATGCAGTCAAGTGCAGGTGTTTTCCCATTTTTCTAGAAGATGTTGCGACTATGTGATTCACCAAGCTACCACCATGGTCAATCATTTCATTTGATGAGTGAGAAAAAAAGTTCTTGGAGTAGTTTTGAATGCTCATGACTCGTTCTAAGGATGTAATGTCAGTATTCAGCTTTGTCCAGGCAATGGGGGAGTCATTGAAAGATTTTCTGAAAGGTTCAATATAGCTGTTACAGAAGTCAGTAATCTGAATGATAATGCAATACTCATAGCACTGACCAAGGTAGTCGACCCCGATTCCAAGTTTGGCGGTTGATTAGCGGGAAAGCCTCCTTCTACATTGGATCGTTTCTTTGCAACGGAGATTCAGTTTTTGAGGAAAGAGGAGGCAAAGCGAACTAGGAAGAGAGATTTTCAGGCCCAAGTGGCAAGGGAGTACTAAGTAATGTGGTAGTGTAGCAGTTCGGTGATAGTTTCGGGAAGGTTCAAATCAATGTTCAGAACAAACCAAATGAGCAAAAGAAATATGGTGATAGAAACCACGATCGAAGATGGGATTCGGGGAGAGGGAAGCCGAGGATCCCATCATTTGATACATACACATCATTGAATACATCGCTAGAGAATGTTTGTCTATCCACTTGTAACACACTATGTAATACAGGAAACCACCTCCAAAGGAACCGACAGAGAAGCATAGATGGTGTGGAAAGTACTATAGACTTCATGAAAGTAATGGACATAGCACGTATGAGTGTCACCACTCTTTGATGTTATTGAGGATTTAATTTGAAAAAGAAAGTTGCAGCTATTTCTGAAAGCCCCATAGGATGGCGGGTAGGAGACGTTTGAACCTATTCGAAGATAAGCTCCGCCCAGCGTTGAGGAACCTCGACAGATAGGAGGGAGATTAGTTATTAATACCATTGTTGGAGGACCACATCTGGGCGACAAAAGCTAGAATGAAATGGAGCGTTACGTGAATGCTATCAAACATGTTAATACTGAACGTTGCTCGAACACAGAGGATAGTGCTCCAGCAAAGTAGCAGCGAACTATAATAGATGATATCATATTTGAAAGTAGAAATCCAGACAAGGTGGAGGCCCCTATTATATACCCATTGGTGATATCGACCATGATCTGCCTTACCATGGTGAGAAAGATTTTGATTTATTGTGGAAGTTCTGTTAATATCATTTTCAAGAAAGCATACGACCAGATGTTACTGGAAGCCAAAGATCTGAAACAGTGCAAAACCCATATTCATGGCTTTAATCGTATTGCAATCAAAGATGTAGGCTATGTCGAGCTACCGGTGGAGTTAGAAGATGGCAGCCGAAGAAGAGTGCAACTTCTGTCGTTTGTTGCGATAGATGTGAACTCTCTGTACAATCCTTGTTTGGGCCAACCGGACCTTTCTGAATTCCGGGTAGCTATTGCCCCTTGGTGCATAATGCTAAAATTCCTAGCAGAGAATGGTGTGGGAATTATTTATGGAGATCCGGTGACCGAACATGCCTATTATGTGGCCCAGTTGGGAGATGCTCAGCGAAGGGAGAAAGGAAAGGATGTGGAGAAGCCTCTCTATGTCAAAACTATTGAAACTTAGCAATCATCATCCGAGCCTTGGCTTGGGCACTATAGTTGGTTCTATAAAGATATAGATTCGAGAGATGAATAAGAGGAGCCCAAAGAAACTAAGGTTGTACCCGTTGTGATGACGATCGACATCACGGTCAGCCACGGCGACCCATCACGGGTCCTAAAGATCGGATCATGGCTCAGTGCAATGATGATGAAGAAGTTAGCTGGCATTCTCCGATCAAATCTTGATGTGTTCGCTTGGATCCATTCTGACATGTGTGGGATCTCACTGACCATCATGAGCCATGCATTAAAAATCGACCAGAGGCATGTCCGGTGAAACAAAAATGATGCAGAATGGATCCAAAGAGATCTGCTGCACTTAAAGAGGAGGTGGATAAACTTAAGAACAATGGGTTTATCCACGATGCCCACTACTCGAAATGGGTATCCAATTTAGTTCTTGGAAGAAAAGCTAATGGAAAGTGGCAGACGTGCATCGACTACTCAGACCTGAACAGGGCATGCCCAAAAGATAGTTTTCCACTTCTAAGTATTGACCAACTAGTAGAATCAATTGCTGGACGTGAACTACTTTCATTCATGGATGCCTGCTCAGGATATTATCAGATCTGATGCATGTCCCAAACTAGGAACACACAGCTACAATACCGACCTGGGATTATACTGCTACATTGTAATGCCTTTTGGATTAAAAAACGTTGGGACTACTTATCAAAGACAAGTTAATCGGATGTTCAAAGACCAGATCAAGCAATCAATGGAAGTATATATGGATGATATGCTCATGAAGTCATGGAAATCAAACGACCACATCGATGACCCAGTGGAGATGTTCTCCAAAAATATAGAATGAAATTTAATCCCCTAAAATGCTCTTTTGGCATTGCATCAGGGAAATTCTTGGGTTTCATCGTCGGCTCTAATGGAATTGAAGCCAATTTCGAGAAAATTCAAACGATCGGAGATATTCAAATACCAAAGACAATTAAGCATGTGCAAAGTCTAAATAGGAAGGTCGCTGGCTTAAGATGGTTCATCTCCAGAGCTACTGACAAGTGCATTCCTTTCTTCGACTTAATCAGGAGATGGAAGAGAAATTATGAATGGATGTAGGATTGTATTAATGCATTTCAAGCTCTGTTACATCACTTAGAGAGACCTCCATCTTGTCCAAGCTGCTAGATCATGAAGACTTGTATATTTACTTGGCAGTGTCTGTACATGCCATAAGTGTCGCATTGCTATGAAAAGAGGATCAGATCTAGAGGTCATTGTATTATGTCAGCAAGTGGTTGATAGGTGCTGAAAGAAACTATCCAAAGTTGGAGAAACTTGCATACTACCTATTGATTGCATCAAGAAAGCTCCAACCGTATTTTCAGGCTCACTATACAAATGTCTTCACCGACCAGCCGTTACGACAGGCCTTACAGAGACCTGATATTTTTGGAAGGTTACTGAAATGGAACATTGAATTGAGCTAGTTTGTTATCACTTATGTCCATCGAAGATCCATCCAAGGACAAGCACTGGCGGACTTCATAGCCGAATTCACTGCACAAGACGACTCTTCGGAGAGCAATGGACAACCTATCATCCAATGGAAGATGTATATGAATAGAGCATCCAACGATCAGTGTTCCGATGCTGGAGTCATACCTGTAACTTCTAAGGAACGCTCGATCAACTACGCCCTAAAACTTGAATTACCTTCAACAATTAACGAGGCTGAATATGAAGCCTTGATTGCTAGGCTTAAAACGACTAGAGTGCTTGGAGAAAATCTTTGTAAATTTTCAATGATTTCTATTAGTATTAAACCAAGTTAGGGGAAAATATCAAGCCAAAGGAGCATGCTTGCTTCTTAACTCAACCGGGTCCAAGAACTGCTAACCGATTTCGAGCATTACATCATTATACACATCCCTAGAGAACTGAATGAAAAGGACGACTAGCTGGCCAAGCTAACCAGTTTTGGAGATGCACAGCAAATGGGTCTGGTTCCAGTTGAAATACTTAGTGCTTCGAGCATTGACCAGATGGAGAAATATTGGGTCTTAGAGGCTAAACTTTAGAAGGAGTCATGGATGACGCCGATTAAAGACTATTTGCAAAGAGGAATCCTTCCCAAATGGGGGAATTAAAAATGATAGATCCCACATAAAGCTTCATGATACATCCTCCAAGAAGGAGTCATGTGTAGGAAGGGTTTCTCTATCCCCTTGCTTTAGTGTGCGCCAATAATGAAATTAATCTAGTATTAATAGAAGTCTATGAAGGAGAATGTGACGATCACACCGAGAGGCAAACCCAAGCAAAGATGTTACTCCACTATGGTTATTTTCGGCAAACTATTAATCGAGGAGCAGCTGATTATGCTAGATAATGTGACAAGTGATAGATGTTTGCAAAGATTCCAAGAGCCCCATCGACGAGAATCACTTAGATGGTCAGTCCATTGCCTTTTGCTACTTGGGGAATTGACATCATCGGCTCATTGTTGATTTCTAAGGGTGGTGCGAAGTACGCCATTATAGCAATTGATTACTTCACTAAATAGGCTGAAGCCGAACCTTTGACCATGATAACTATGAAAAATGTAATAAATTTTGCCAATTGAAACATCATCTGTAGTTTTGGTCTTCCCTGAACAATTATTACCGACAACGGGACCCAATTCGATAGAGATAAATTCAAAGACTTCCAACATCGACATCATATTAAGAAAAGATTTATGGTAATTTCTCACCCTCAAGCTAATGGATAGGGGAAAAGGCTAGAGGCAAGTGGGTGGATGAACTTCGGTCAGCATTATGGGCATATAGAACCACCCATAAGTCTGCGACTGGCCATACTGTATTCGCCCTTGCTTATGGCTCTGAAGCCATGATTCATGTAGAGCTTGAAGTTCCTTCCCATCAAGTGTCTTATTATGACCCTGGAACTAATAGACATCTCCTTTTGGAATCTCTGGATATGGTACATGAGAAGCATAAAGAAGCTGATTTGAGGGCAGCTACATACCGACACCAAGTTGTCGATACCATAATTTTAAAGTTCGAACAAAAACCTTTGAAATTGACGTTCTTTCTTAGCCTTGCAAACATGGGTCCGAGATGGGAAGGACCATATGTCATCAATCAAAAACTTGGAAATGGAACTTTCAGGCTAGCGACTGTCGACGGCATCACACTCCCTAGAGCATGGAATAGCGAGCATTTACGATGCTATTTCACTTAATTTTATTTCATTCAGTTGTATTTCATTTAAAATTTTCTTTTGCAGTTGAATTGAAGGCCATGTAATAAGATAGACTCTGTCGTTTCTTTTTCAGTTTGCAATAAAATCCGAAGTTTGCTCCATGTTTGTGAATATTTTATGCATAATATAATAGTTGTGATATGCGGCTAACTTACATCCGCATATGCCTAATATAAACTAATAAGTGGCTGAAGTTTGGTGCCAACCAAATACCTGGATCCATAATCGAACTAAACAAAATGAACGTGACTCGACCGTTTATCCACTAACTCTCACCTGCAATCTGATGTGTTAGGTATAAAACAGATAATAGGTGTGACTCGACCATCCATTAACTAACTCTATCTCTCAATTTGATAGGAAGAATGTAAAGTAAAGGTAGTTGTGTTACGACTGACCACTCTTCAACTTTGCCCCAGTCTTGGGGCAAGAAAATTAATCAAAGGGTATGTGATTCGAAAGTTTTCTAGAACAAATTTGTTTCCCAGAGTGTAGGCTAGATTATAAACATCAAACAGGTTTGATTAACCGCCCATTGACTATTTTTGATCCCCAAACTGTGGATAAGAGTATAACCAAAACGAATGAGTGCAATTTGGCCATTCTTCCTCTAACTTTAACTTGAACCCAACAGGAGGAGTATAAACTTATTATGGATGAGACCTGTAACGACCCGTAAAATTTCGATGTTTAAAATGAACTAAATTAATAAGATTTTAAAATAAATTTAGAAAGAAATAAAAATCTTATTAATTTATATGGGAGCGAATATAGAAATTAGATGTATCAATGATTATTAAAATTTACAATTTAAATTTTATATTGCAATTAATTGAAATAGTGTAAATTGGCATAGTTGGTTTTAAGTTAAATATAAGAAACAAATGGGAATGTTGAATTGGTGATTTACCAAATAAAAATATTTACTAGAAGGGAATTAAAATTTATTTAATAATGGAATAATAGCTAAATTAAAATGAAACAAAGTTAATACAAGTTAATTATCAATAATTTTAATGAAACTCCAATCCATTGTATTTAAATCTGCTATGCTTGGTTATCTCGTGCACTGATTATAGTGGGATGAAAAAGGTAATAAAGTAATGTGTAATAATTGGTTGTAAAGAATAAACTTACAAATGTATAAAATTGATTAATAAAATTTTAGTTAACACAAATAAAAGATGAAATTGGAATTATAATGTTGTTTTTGATGATAAACGTTACTTTAATGATTGTAATATGAAATAAAGGAAGTGTGAATGGAAATTAATAGAAACGTAAACTTATTTTAAGGTTAACTAAGGTAATTATTTATAAATCAAATGAAATGCAAATCCATGGCAACAATTGTTGTTAATGATAACTTGTAAGTGAAATTGAATGTTAAGTGGTAACGATTTTTTGGTTAACTATTTATTTAGTCTATTAAATAAAATTTGGAAATCAATTTGCAGTCAAAGGAAATTAAGTAGCACGTTAATTGAAATAAATTTAATAAATACATTAATGAAATGTATTATAATTCAATGTTATTTATACCCATAAAATATCTATTTATTGAATAGCTAGATTTTTAAATCAATAAACGAATTTATTGAGGTTTCAATTTATAATTAATAACGTTTAATGTGGAATCAATTACAATTAATTGACTTAAATTATGTAGTTAGGGTAGATTTGATTTGTCATTGAAAATGATTAATTTATAAGATGTAATTTATGCTAAGTCTATTTATTTTATGAAAATTGGTTGATTTAAAGATTTGGAAGCAAGATTTATCATTTCAATTGAAGTGTAAAATTCAATAATTGAATTTATTGCAAATAAATGAAATTCAACATTTATTATTACGTTAATTGAAACTAAATGGAATGTGAGGATATTGTTATAATAGATTTTGAATCAAAATATTGATTTCATCAGGTGTAATAATGAATTGAATGAAATACAATAAAGAAAGTACGTTGAATACAAGAATGGAAATAAAGATTTATAAATTTATTGAGATTCGAACTATAATTGGATTTAATTGCAATAAAATGAAATTAAATATTTAGATATTATGTAAATGTAAACTTAGATGAAATTTGGAGATATTTACGTAATAGAGTATGAATCCAATATTAGTCTCATCTATTGGATACTAATAGATTGAATAATTGAATGAAAAGTCAATTAAAGGGGAGTATTGCAAATTTAATTTATAATTTGTGAATATAATGAAATTGAAAATTTAACGCTGAAATGTTTAAACTAACTAACTCTAAATTTACATCTAAATTTGGTTTAATTAATGTGAATGATTAAGAAATTAAAAATGACAAGAATTGTCGATTATAGAACTGAAATTTAAAAATTGGATTTAATTAATTTAATATTAAACTATTTAATTAATGTAAAAATAGTCATTTGATCGTACGGACTCGAAACGCCTTGAAATAAATGCAATTGAAATCAATTTGGAAAATAATGTTTTCAGCATAACTTCTTCATACGATGCAATTTGGACCTGAAACCTTTTCCATTGCGTTTAAAATATTTTAAAACGCCTATTTTGATATATGGGTTTATCCAATTTCGTTCCGGGGTCAGAACGGGCTTTTTGGGCCACTTTGGCGTTAGCGCGTATTCAACCCGATCCATTTATTCTATTCCAACTTTCTCTATAAATATCCTGCTATAAACCCTAGCCTCCCTAATTCTCATTTGTCTGTGCGTAAATTTATTTTATTCCTCCTCTTCCTCAATGGCAGACAAAATTCTATATTTTCAGATCCAATTGCAATCAGATCCAAAGCATAAAATTTAAAGTCCTCAGAAAAATCTGAAAAAAATATATGTTGAAGCTCTCGACTAGCGTAATTCACAGGTAGTATTTGTTTTTCGATTCAGTTTGTCGTTTGACCGGTAAAAATCGAAGAAGTCTCGGCCGTCCATCACGCGTCGGTGGAAGTTGTCGGATCGACAAACCCTTTCTGGGTTTTGAAGAGAGAGCCGAGGGGGTCGCATCCATATAGATTTTGTGGTGAGTTAACGGCTAGATCTTCAGCAAAGTTCGATTAGGGTTTTAACTCAAAAGTGGCGGCTGCTTGTTTTAGGTGAACGCGACTGTGTCGCGTGCCCTAACAAGGGTCAGGGAGCGAAGGGAGGCACGGTCGGCGTCGTTCGGGCGACCAGGGGCTGCGCGATTCTCGGTCAAGGGGGATTTTTGGTTGTGCATTTGGGTTCGGCAGTGGGTTTCTGGACGATGGAAGGAAAGCTACAATTGGGTGCGTGCATCTGAAGTGGTGATGACGTGGCGGTTGTGTGAGGGTGAGATGTGTTCTCTTTTTTGTTATTTTTAAAATTAAAATTCAATCGCATTAATCGCTATATCTTTCACATACGATATTTGATTTACACGCGGTTTCTTTTGCTAGGATCGTATTGAAATTCCGGACTTGTTGACGCTGGTTTGGACGAATTCTGAGATGGTCAAATTTTTGGGTTTAAATTGAATTTAAATTCAAAAGGTGAGTGTTTTAACCCACTCACTATTTATAAAATTTCTTATGTTTGTTAAATTTATTTATGATGTGTTTAAAAATTTATTTATAGTTGTTTGGCATGTTTCTAAACATCATCTCAGTTAAATTGCTTTTATTCAAATTAAATTGTCATTTAATTTTATTCTTGCATATAAATTGACGGTTAAATTTTATTTAGTATTTCATATAAATTGCTAGTTAAATTTATTTATTATTGCATATAAACTGCCAGTTAAATTATTAGTTAATTTATTTTACAAAATAAGCTGCCAGTAAATGCCTGTTATTTATTATCTGTTATATATTGATGTATTGTTTGAATTTGATGATGATTTTGATAAATGGTTGATGGATGATATTGGATGAATGGATGATGTATTGTATATTGTTATAAACTGCAAGTTATTATGCATTTTATCTCATTCGGGATTGTTGTTTGAAATGATATATAACCGTAAATTTTTATTTTTAAATTACGGATTGAAATGATAAATATCCGTATCACTTGACCATAGGATAGAAAATTATATACAGGCACCGCGGTATATATATAAAAATATTTTAAAGTGATTTTCTATGGTTTGGAAAGAAATATGCGGTTTAATAAATATTAATTTTTGATATTATATAAATATTATTTTATATATATAGTTAAATTCTTGAATTTAAGCTATGTATAAATTGGTTAAATAAAAAAATAAGTTGAATAACGGAGTTTGATTGTTTTATTATATGGGTAAGTACCTATTTAAGATATTGTATATATAAAGTTTTGATGACTTGAATAAAAATAAGCTGGAAGATAATGGTGAAATTTGTTTGAATTGAAGGATATAAGAATTTGACTTAAATAAAATGGATGTGAAATTTAAATAAAAATTGAGATTTTTAAAGGGTATGATTTTATAACTTGATTTTGAGTTAAAGCGATTTAAAAAATATATCGAGTTGATGTAAATGAATATATCAAGTTAATAAAATTTAAAGAACATCCAGTTGTTTGAAGTTTAAAGGTTTTACCTAAATGATGTCTGATTTATTAAGTAAGCATTTCAAATCTAAAAAAATAAAAATTGAATTTGATATATATGGAATTATCAAAAGAATTAGTTTAGAAATGGTGGAATATTTAAAGCTTTGAAATATATGGAAAATTAAAATGGTTTATTTGGAGGTTCAAATCAGTATTTGGAATCTATTTGGGAAATTAAAGAAATTATATTTATTTTATATAGTATTTTTAATATTTAAACCATTTAAATATTAAGAGTTATGATACAAAGCTATGGGTTTCAAAGTATGTAGATTTAAAAATGCTATGATTTTGGAAGAGGATATATTTGCAATAAAATGATATCATATGGATTTGGGTTTTAAAATAGAAATGATATCATATTCATAAGGTTTTGAAATGGATATTTTATTCTGGTTTTAAGTATAAATTATTTTGAAATAACCGCGGTGTTATAATAACGATTGTTTGTTGAAAAGGCCGGGATCGGAAGTTGTCATACTCTCTGCCAACTCCGAAAACCACTTTAACAACCGTGTACGCCATGGAGATTCCAGAATAAAGTAGGATGGCGGCGGTGTTTTCTTTGAGGTAAATACGTGGACCCAACTCCCATGAGTTGGCATAAGGTGGCTAAAACAGGAGCGATTGACGGATTAATTGAGGTATCACCTTTGATCGGACACATCCCTTCGATATTATACTTTGACTTTTGGATTTTTCGTGATTTCTTTGATTTGGGGGTA
The DNA here is from genome assembly GCA_030765085.1 of Allium cepa. Lineage (NCBI taxonomy): Eukaryota > Viridiplantae > Streptophyta > Magnoliopsida > Asparagales > Amaryllidaceae > Allium > Allium cepa. Next base: position 1,040,450,354 of record CM060941.1, on the reverse strand, counting down.
TGGCTTGAGGTGGGCGGTAGCTGCGGCTATGCGTTACCACCGACCCGGAAGCGTAAATTGGTATATCTACTCTGGCATTGCCTAGTTGTGCCGTGTCACCTACCCTAGCGCGCCTTATACGATTTTGGTTTTGTACCATACCTATGGAGTGCCCTTTGACGACGCCCAGTACGGGGGAGATTATGGTACTGTATAGACTATGGGAATATATAAATGTGTTAAGGTGGAAAATGTAAAGCCTTAAAGCTATTTAAAAGTAAGTTTATTTTACAATTAGACACTATTATAATAGTGAAATATACTACATAGTAAATAGTTTAACGGATCCTTAGGAGATGTGAATCCTGAGCATTTCTTAAGTTACTGCATTCATATTTATTTCTGTTGATTTAACTTACATAAGATCTTTTAGTTCTGACTCGAGTGTTTTGTCTTTTCAATTCGCTCGGGTCAGTCCGAGCGTTTTAGGATTTGAAGACTTTATTTCTGGAGGAAGAAGACGAAGATGTTATTATTATTATTATAATATATTACATGGTTCCGCTACACTATATTACGCTGCATTGATATTTATTGGTATGTGAACTCTGATATTTATTGTATAAAGAAGAATCAAAATGTTTGTAAACAGTTTTATGAACTGTATATTGATTATTATATTTTATCCTTCCGCTGTGAGATTCTGTTTTTTTTTTCCTCCTCTGTTTTTCTTATTTACCCATAACAATCCGCCCTTTTGTATGTTTTAAGTCTGACGTGTGTGGTTTATCATTGATTTAAAGCGTGCGAAAAGGTGGGATGTTACAAGACCCGACCATCCATGAACTAACTCCACCAACTCAAGACAGGAGGAAGGAGTATAATCACATAACCACTGAACATGATAGCATAACACTGTGGCTTGCACTTAGTGCTTGATACAATTTAATTCCATAATCAAAAGGAAGCCTTGAGATGGATTTGTCGGATCGACGCCCGATGCAACAGGCGATCGAAAGACATTGCGACTTGGAAGATGAGCGATGAATTACAAGTACATTGGATGGAAAATGTAATAGCTCGAAAGTTAAACATGTTTCATACAAAGCTAAACAGAAATGGAAATTTTTTTGTTCACATACTGAAACTTGGATACAATTTTATTTTAGAAACTAAAAGCCAAAAATGTAGGGCGTACTCACACAATTGCAGCCAAAAAAAAGAAACTAGCTACCTAGCTATGCACTATTAAAGCCAGTTTGATGTCTATTTCTTATTCTTTATGGACATCTTCAGGGTTGGACTCTCTAGAGCTACTGCCTCGTCCTCTCCTCTTCGACCCTCTTTTTCCCTTACCACCCTTAGGAGAAATGCTTTCAGAGATAGAAACCGTCTCACTTTGGGTTGCAGAAGGATCGACCTTCTAAGGTGTAACACTGCCCGGCGGTATAACTTAGAGCGGAGTAATATCAACTTCAGCACTCTCATTTTTGGCTTGAAAATCCAGCTCCTCCTTTTGAATGCGCTGCTTCATGCTAGGTTTATCAGTGTGCTCGGAGGCATGGGTCACTACAACATCCTATATTTCATCCAGGACCTACTAGTCATTAGTTTTTTCTTTATTTAGAGCCTCTATGACTTCAGCATCCGGGCAACGAGTCTTAGCAATTGATTGGTAGGATCCACTTGTACAGTGACAGCCGTAGTAGATCCCATGGTCTGCGCTTGTTGTTCGAGGGTAATATCATCATCAGGAGCATAGATAGATGCAGACGGACTTGTAATTTCATAAAGACCAATGGGTAAGCTCATGGCTATTGGACGTGAAATGTAAACCTTCTTGAACGTCGAAAAAGTAAGAGATACACCTTCACCAAATTAACCTTCGTTCATAACTGGAGTGCCGCCTTCCACTACAAAAATATATACTTTTGATAGCATCAATACATAGAATTTTCGCTTATCCCCTATGTAATATAGGGTTTTGAATGCTATCAGAGGAATAAATATTATGTACTCAACGGTATACATTGAAAACGGTGGGAAACAATTTCTTTTGTCCGAGAATTAAAAAAGCTCATATTGCTCTTCATCACCTAATCCAGAAAACAACCCTTTTTCACTTCATCACCTCCATAAAACACCCAAAATCCTAAGTTGCAAAATCCCTAAGCTGACGTAGGCCAGAGTTTCCAAACCACCGTGTTATCAACAGTCGATCCCAAATTTATGTCGTCATCTCTCTTTCAAATAGTCAATCCCATCCCTAAATGGAGCCACCATTTCAACTACCTAGATCCCTAAATCCATGCCTCTCGAATTTGAAAGGTCGTCTGAGGTAATACAACATCTATTTTTTTCTCACTACTCATACTCATGATTCTTAATATATCCATTACTGCTTGTAGACTAATCTTGTCTTAATCTATTTGAATGGTTACAATTTGCACCAAAACTGGACACAAATACTGAAGAATATAATAGCAGAGAAATTTGAAGAATAATCAAAATTAAACAGAGATGATAAGCAGATAAGCAATCAAAACTAAGCAGTAACAAAGACACAAGGATTTATAATGGTTCGGCGTTGTGTGGCTAAGTCCACTTTGAAGGATTTGCTTTATTGATCACTTGTAAATCTGATTACAATGAAGTGATAATAATAGAACTTGATTACAATGGAGTCCAAAGTAGTAAGTAGTATAAAGATCCTCCAAATAAATAAAGAAGCTTGTATTTATACAAGAAGATGGCAAAATATCTCGTTAGAAATTCGGCATAAGACTCTCCAGATCCGTAGGAGCCTACCAAAATGATTGTAAGCTCTAGCTCATTATTTGGAACGATCGATGTCGAACGTTCATTCTAGCTTTGATGATGGTGAAATCGTTCCTAGTGACTCCCTTATACCTGTAAGAAATGCTCCTAAAGTTAGGTATCATTTTGAGCTGTGGTTTGGGAGATATTAACCAATCTTCATCGAGTTGAATCGTTTGTCTCAATTTATACGATCTTTCGTGAATGATTAGTGTTGATTATTAAAAATTTATCATTTTGGCATGCGATCATTTATGTAGACTCCTCTCTCTAATATATTGATACTCTAAAAGTTGCAAGTGTGTTGGACTTGTAGATTTTGAGATATCGATCGATCGTCATTGAATTGAGCTTTGTAATCGATATGATACACTCTATAGTATTGAATATAGATCGTACCTAATCTAGCTTTAGGGAGTAGTGAACTTCCATGCTCTAAGTGTTTTATTGAGTCCGCCTTTAGTTTTTGCTTTGCCGTAGCTTCATATTATCATTTAGGCTTGATCTCTAGGCTTCGTGATCGTTAATCTGATACATCGACCCCAATGACAATTGAGTCTATCTCGTCCAATTGGTCCAGATATAACCGAGCCAAAAGGACGGATAACATTTTCCCCCAAAGTGTGTCTTGTTTCAACATGACGTGCTTTGAATCATTGCAAATTTCCATCGTTGAAAAGGATTCCATCCATATTGTTGAACAGTCGCCATCTTTCCTTGAGTCGCTTTTTATTGAGAGTCACATCTCCTTCTGCTTGTCATAACTATTGGTCGATCTCCAACAGTATAAGTACTAGATTACTGCTCATCGATGATTATCTTGTTTTGTTTCTAGTGCTTATTAGGCTCTAGCAATTTGGCATAGAATCTTCTCCAATTGATTTCAGGTGAGAATTCAATTTTTTTAATTTCAAAAATTGAATTTTTCATTAGAATGTATATGTATTCATACCTGACCTCCGATCACGATTACACGTTTATAGGTCATTGTCAAGTCCTTTTTTTGGAATGATCGTATCCAATCATTAGTAGGTGTGAGAGAATAACAGATCGTTCTAGATGAATGATCATTATACAACGATTTAGAGCGATCTTTATAAAATGATTGGTAAGGAACGATCGTACAGACTAACATCAAGGTTTTAAAGGTTTGGACCATCCTCTTATAAATATTTTTCACTTAGCTGCTCCATCCTCTCTATTCACTTTTGCATCGTTTTAACTCAAATTGAAAAAATAAAAATTGCTCTACCTCCGTCTTCATCGTTCCAAATCACGATCCAAAACTCCAAATCAAAGATCGTTCCTCCACTTAATTTCCAATCAAACATCCTTCTCTCCATACCAAACATCGTTATATTCACCTCTCCAGCTCTCCTGTAGAATCGAATTCAAATTGATTCCACTCTTCAAATTCTAATTCAAGTGGGTCGATTTTTGGTTGTATGTGGATTTGATAGCAACATTTTGAGTTTGTCGACCTCGAGGCGTTCGATTAAGATGATGGAGTTGGTAGATTTGATGAAGGTTGGAAGAGACGAAGCGTTACAATGATTATTTGCTTCATGTCGATCGTTTTGGAGATGGTGAAGGAATTGAGTTGTTGGGAAGAAGTGTTTGGCCGATTGTTCTTGGATGGAATAGTGACTTTGGTGGAGAATGATGCTTCTGTGATAGGAAGTGAAAATAGGTGTGACTACAATCGGTAGTGGAACTTTAGGCTATAGACGATGCAGCATGTGATCGATCATATGGTGATGATTTGGATATTACATAATCATATTGGAATAATTAGATGGAGAATCTAAGTGAACAATTGGATGGAGAATCGAAATGAATGATTGAATGGAAAATCGAGTAAACAATCGGTTAGAGGAATGGATTTAATGATTGGTTAGAGGAATGGAGTTAATGATCGGTTAGAGGAATGGTAGCATGTACTGACACGACCTAGTAGATAAACAAGTCTTCATGATCTACCAGCTTTGACAAGATGGGAGGTCTATTTAAGTGGTTCATCAAAGCTTGGAATACGTCTTTACAATCCTATGTCCATTCAAAATTTCTTTTTTCTCTTCTAATTAAGTCAAAGAAAGCAATGCATTTATCGGTAGCTTTGGAAATAAATCGACTTGGGACAGCAACCTTCCCATTCAAGATATGTACTTGTTTGATGGTCTTTGGCGCTTGGATGTTGCAAATAGCTTGGATCTTCTCGGGATTAGCTTCGATTCCACGGGCATTAACAATGAAACCCAAGAACTTTCCTAATGCAATGCGGAAAGAACACATCGGAGGATTAATCTTCATTTTGTAATATCGGAGGATATCGAACATTTCTACCAAGCCTCTAATGTAGTCGCTAGATCATCATGAGTTCATGAGCATATCATCCATGTACACATCCATCGTCTTTCCAATCTAATATTTAAACATTTTGTTCACTAGGCATTGGTAAGTCACTTCAGCATTCTTTAGTCCAAATGGCAGTACCACATAGCAATATAATCCAACATCGGTAATGAAGTTGATGTGATCTTTATCGGGAAGGTGCATCGGGACTTGGTTATATCCGGAGTATGCATCCATGAAAGATAATAATTCATGGCCTACGGTTGAGTCCACCAGTTGGTTGATCCTTGGAAAGGGAAAACTCTTTTTTGAGCATGCTTTTCCAAGTCCGAGTAATCGACCCACGTCCGCCATTTCCCATTCGCCTTTCTCACAAGCACAGAAATAGGTACCCATTTAGGGTAGAGAGTGTCGCGAATAAACCCATTGTCTTTGAGCTTATCCACCTCCTCTTTAAGAGTGGTAGATTTCTTCAGATCCATGCTACGCATTTTTTGTTTCACCGGGTCGTGCCTTGAGTAGATATTCAATGCATGGCTCGTAATGGCGTGTGTTGACGTCAATGTTGGCCACCAACACCCAGTTGTATGAAAACACCAATATCCAGTCATAGATTTCAAATAGTATCTAATGTAGAGAATATAAAATGAAGAACGAACAAACTAAAATGAAAGCAATTAAAAAGAGACAACATTTATAGTGGTTTGGCTAACTCCGGCTTATGTCCACTATAGAATAATCTTTTTAATTATATTGTAGTTTGTTTACAATTACAATCCGAAATCCAACAATAAAATTGGCAGAGTTTAGCCTAGGTTGAAGATAAAGAGAAGCAGAAATAAGGTCCTTTTTCTAACACTATTTCTGATGTATTTATAAGCGAAGACGTGCACGGATTGGTCTGCAATTTCGATAAAAGAACCTCCCGGCTATTATGAGGCCACCCAAGAATTTTCAGGCCCATTGGGGCCCACGGTAGGGATTAGTACCAATCTTTATTTTGATGTCCAAATGGAGTGTAATATCTTTAGGGAGGTTCCCCTTGATGTTAGCTAGTTTCCTTCCAAATTTCGTGCCCTTCCGACTTACGGTTGTGAGATATTGCGTTTTCTGTAAAGTGTTGTTGCATATATTCTGATTTCAGTCAATCTCTTTGGAGGGATAGGGGCCGATCCCTCCAAATTCCTCCACATCACATGCAATCCCTAAGGGAGCTTCTCTATGTAATAATATGTATAACCTCCAAGTTTCATGCTAATTGCATTAGTAAAACTTGAGTTATTGATCGATCTTTGTTGCAATAGGGTGCGAAGGCTGATTATAGCCGATCTCTATGGAGGGATAGGGGCTGATCCCTCCAACTTGGTACAAATGATGTTTGATCCCTATAGGGTTTTCCACATGTTGTAGTTAGCTTGTACTCTAAGTTTCATGTCAGTTGGATGTATAAATGTTGAGATATTGATTGTTTTCCATTGAGTTGTACTTGCTTGGCTGAAATATGCCGACCCCTTTTATACCAACCCCTTTTTTAGATGAAGTAATTTGCCCATAACTTGAGCATACAAACTCCAAATGACTTGAAACTTAAAATGTTGCCTCATAGGGCCTTCACTGTCACTTTATAATGGTAACATCCAGTTTTGGACAAAAATTGAGGAAATGCACCAATATCTTAGGAGAAGGGATAGGCACCAATCCCTTGCTTGGGAAAGGTACTAATCCGTACTTAGAATACTATGGAGAGTCTATCTCTTAGTCTCAGCCGATCATCGCTTCATATCATTGATCGCACTTGATTTCTAGTCCTGACAGTCATCGCGCTAGGCTACTGGGTTTAATAATCATTGAATCTGTTAGGTTAAATCCATCTGTCTACTGCCTTGGAAAAAGGTAGATTAACCCATTGCTCCCCAAAATATGCTTTGCGATAGGAAGGTGTGTTTTACATTGCTTTAAATCCAAAATCCATAATCCTTTCATAGCTATATTTTCCAATCCAGAATCCAATCCAAATCCACGGTCTCATTGGATCGTTCTGTCCGAATCTGCGTCCATCCAATGCCAGATCCATTGTTGTTCGAAACTGATATCCAAATTCATGACCTCTTTGGGTTGTTATCCTAATCCAAATCCTCAATCTCACTGGATCCTTACCGAGCACAACCCATTCTCAAAGACCTGAGTAGGTCGATCCATCGCATTCGTGAGAAGTGACCTACCCCTTGCCAAGCATGGTCCATACCTGACAACCTTGATCTCTCTGGATTCTTGCCGAGCACAATCGATACTCGACGATCTTTAGGATGATCCATCACGTTCGAGCAAAGCGACTTATCCCTTGCCAAGCATAGTCCATACTTGATGACCATTGGGTTTTATTCTTCAGCTTTGATACCCAGTTGAGGACTTAATCCATGATGCATGAGTTTGTTTCGTCATGTTTGCCCAACGGAAGGACCCGTACCTTGCGATTGTTATCCCGTCTTTCTGGGTAGGACCACAACCATAATCTATGTTATCTATTACATTGATTCAAATTTAAGCGTTCCTAAGTTCATTTGCCAAAATATAAAATAAAAGTCTGTACAACCAATAAACCAGAGTTAAAATAAAACTAGAAAAATAAGAGTTCAAAGCAAATAAGAAGAAAAAACAAAATTCACAAACCCTAGAACTATGATTTATCATCATTTCAGAGCATGCCTAGGGACTGTCCTCTATCCCGTACATGTGCAAGTGACTTAGCCATCCTACTATAGAGTTGTACTTATTTCATGCCATCCTAATTAATTGATGACAAGTTGATGATGATGCTTTGATCCAGTGTCATTTTCATTCGAGGTGGACGGTGGCTGCTCCTGTTCCACTACCACAGCCTGAGTCCTTACGTATTGTTGTAACTGACTATTCCTTACATGTTCCTTAATGATATCCTTCAAATGCCTACAGTCATTTGTATTGTGCCATCCAGCTAATGGAATAGGCCACGCTTTCCAGATGTCTGTTCATGTTTAAGGGTCCCCTCCTTGCTGGCCTTCGATATGGAAGGCGTCCTTGAGTATCTAGTTATATCAATTCTAGGGTTTCATTCAATTCTAACTACAAAGAGAATTTGGGTTCACCCCTCTGTCGCTTCAATACGTCGAAGCTATTGTCCATGTTCCGTTTACCCTTGTCCTTTCTTGAGCATTTACCGAGCGGTTCCCCACCCTGTATCATATTAACTTTTGTTGCCTCTCTATTAGCTTTTGCATCTTCTTTTTGCAGAAACCTTTTTGCTTCATGGTAGAATTCCCGGAGATCCATCGGTGGATCCTGTATCAGTGATATTGTAAAATTTGAATTATCAGCATCTCTTGACAATGCCTCCGTTAAAATCATCGATGGATCTGGTCGATCCACGAGAACAACTACCGCATTCAACCTGGTTAAGAAATTCTTGAGTGATTCTTCTACCCACTACTTTATTGATGTCAATGTCATCACATTCTTGGGTCTCGTAATGTGAACTCAAAATTTCTTCATAAATCTTTTGACTAATTTCATCCGTATGCTAATAGAACCTCTTTCCAATTGTCTGAACCATGGCGCAACTTCATCCCTTAAGTACAAGGCAAAGCATCGTGCCAAGACTTCTTCCGATGCCCCCATACTTTCATGTGTCATAATACCTCGTCATATGCATAGTCGGATCTGACTTCCGCCATAAACATCCAGTGTTGGTAGTTTAAATTCTGGTGGATTCCTAGCATTCCTTATATTATGAGCAAGTGGACTTCGATTTATATCCTCCAGATCCCTGTTCACCGGTCCTCCATGCATAGCTCACCTGGTCATCTTTGCAAACCTATCATTGTCTTTTAGTGGTAGTCTCCTATCATCATGTCCAAGCTGCCTCCTGAATCTGTAAGGGAATTCTGGAACGTATTCCTTCGAACGAGCATCTAAATTATGATTTGCACCAAGCTCTATAGGATTGATCACAGGTCCTCTAGCATCGCGATCAACCAGACCTAAGAGAATGCCCTCCTGCCTTTTAGGATCGGCGTCAATCCCTCTAAGATGGACAAAAACTGCCTTCGGCTATTCTGTTCCATTCCTTTGTCCATTGGATCCATTTCCATATTCCTAGTCTTGATTTTCAGCGATTTCTGCTGCTTCAACCCCTTGATCTAAGTTTTCATTAGCTCCTGCTGCTCTATTCCCTTAATTCTATGCTCTAACTTATCCAATCTATTGGAGTAAATTTTGCATCACCAACTTCTATCTTTTTAGCATCCTCTCCTGTATAGCATCTATCATCATTTCCATTTCATCCCTAATGATGTAGATAGATGCTTGATTGGCTCCAACTCCTGAGGAAGACTATTGACTCCCTCCATGGTGGCTACTTTTTAGTATCACTCTCCTTGTTGATTTTCTGGCTATTGCTTCCTAGATCCAAGTATCCAAGCTTCCAAATCTAATATTCTAGCTTTTAAATCCATGGGTGTAAGTCTTCTCAGTGAAAGCACCAAAATTTTGGTGTCAAAATTAACCACCAACATCCAGTTGTATGAAAGCACCAATATCTAGTCACAGATCTAAAATAATATCTAATGTAGAGAATATAATATGAAGAACAAACAAATTAAAAATGAAAGCAAGTAAAAAGATACAAGATTTATAGTGGTTTGGCTAACTTTGACCTACATTCACTCTAGAATAATCCTTTTTATTATATTGTAGTTTATTTACATTTACAATCCAAAATTCAACAATAAAATTGGCAGAGTTTAGCCTAGGTTGAAAATAAAGAGCACCAGAAAGAAGGTTCTTCTTCGGACACCATGCCTGCTATAAGGGAAGACGTGCACGGATCGGGTTGAAATTTCGACAAGAAGAACCTTTAGGCCATGAAGAAGCCACCCAAGAATTTTCAATCCCATTGGGGTCACAATAAGGATCGGTACCGATCCCTATTTTGGTGTCTAAATGGAGTGCAATCCCTCTAGTGGATTCCCCATGATCTTAGCTACTTGCCTTTTAAATTTCGTATTATTTTGACTTACGATTTGTGAGATATTGCATTTTCTATGAAGTGGTGTTGCATATGTTCTTATTTCAGCCGATCCCTTTGGAGGGACAGAGGCTGATCCCTCCGAACTCCTCCAAATCACATGTGATCCCTAAGGGAGCTTCTTCATGTTATATTATGTATTTCCTCCAAGTTTCATGCCAATGGATTAGTAAAACTCGATTTATTGATCGATCTTTGTTGCAATATGGCGTAAAGGCTGATTATTGTCGATTCTTATGGAGGGATTGGAGTCGATCCCTCCAACTTGCTCCGAATGATGTGCGATCCCTATAGGGTGTTCCATATGTTGTAGTAAGCTTGTGCTCTAAGTTTCATGCCACTTGGATGTGTAGATGTTTAGATATTAATTGTTTTCCATTGGATTGTACTTGCTTGGCTGAAATATGTCGACCCCCTTTATACCGATCCATTTTTATACGATCTCTTTTATACCGATCACTTTTTTAGGTGAAGTAATTTGCTCATAACTTGAGCATACAAACTCCAAACGACTTGAAATTTGAAATGTAGTATCGAGGCACCTTCCTTGTCACTTTATACTGGTCCTATCCGGTTTGGGACAAAAGTTGAGGACATGTACTGATCCCCTAGGGGAAGGGATATGCACCAATCTCTTGCTTAGGGGAGGTACTAATCCGTACATAGAATATTATGGAGAGTCTATCTCTCGGTCGATCGTTGCTTCATATCATTGCCTGAACTTGAGTTTTAGACCTCACAATCATCACTCTGGGCTACTGGCCTCGATAATCATGGAGTCTGTTAGGTTAAATCCACATGTCTCTACATTGGAAAAAGTTGGGCTGATAGCAGGTGAGATCCCAAACATGTCAGAGAGAGACCAAGCGAACACACCAAGATTCGTTCGGAGAAAACCAGCAAGTTCTTTCATCATCAAAGGGCTGAACTGTGACCTGATCTTTAGGACCCATGATGGGTCATCGTGACTGATCATAACAACCGGTGCACCCTTGGTCTTTTTAGGCTCCTCCTCGTCATCCCTCCGATCTATGTCCCCATAGAGACGACTGAGGCGCCCGAGCGAAGGCTCGGGCGTCGGTTGTCAATCTTCAGTGGCTTGGATGCGGAGAGACTTGTCCACACCCTTACCTTTCTCCTTCTGTCGAGCATCCCTCAATCAGCTACATAGCAGGCACGTCCGGTCACATAATCACCATAAACAACTCCAACACCATTATATGTCGCAAACTTCAAAGTCAAATATCATGGGGTCAGAGCTGCCCGGAACTCAGCTAGGGCTAGTCATCCTAGAAAGCATTGTATGGACAGTCAATATCCAAAACAACAAATGGAAAAATCCGTACTCTCTTGCGGTTACCTTCTCCCAACTTCACGGGCAATTCAACATATAACTTCAGTCGTAGCACCATTAAAGCCATGAATACGGGCTTTAGACGATTTCAAGTCCTTGGCTTCTATCCTTATTTGATCATAAGCTTTTTTGGAAATTGTATTTACGGAGCTTCCACAATCAACCAAAATCCTCCTCACTAAGGTAGGGCCGATCATGGCTGAAATGACTATTGGGTCGATCTTCGGTGCCTCGAACTTGTTAGAATCTCTATTTCTGAATACAATGTCATTTGTCATTACACGTTATTGTTTTTCCAGAGTTCCATCTTCTATACTCGAACAACATTCAAAATTCACATGTTTGATCATGCTAGTATAGTGCTCTATCTCATCACAACTTTTATCGGTTAAATGCGGCCCTCCGACGATTGTATATATTACTAATCTTTCACTAGTCCGTGCAGGCTCCTCTGCCCTATGCAGTGCTTGTCCTTGGTTGGGGTCAGATGACCTTTACCCGCCATCCCGCGGGGCTTTAACAAACCTTTATAAGTTTCTTTCTCGAATCAGTTTTTGGATAATATCTTGAAGATGCCTACACTCATTTGTGTTATGAACATAACATTCATGAAACCAACAATACTTTCCAGTTTATTTCTGCTTCTCCGTTGATTCTTACAGAGGCAGCTTCCTGTGCTGCATGGTATTACAGGTAGACAAATAGCCATTCTCTAAAGATGTATTCGGTGGCGTGTATGTATCGTACGTCGAAATCCAAGGCTTTTCTCTTCTAGAATCTCTTTTTCATTCTCGGCTCCCATCTCCGTCTTTCTTTTGCTGATTCGGTTTATTTTGGACATTCACTTGAACTTTTCTAGAACTATCAACAGACTGCTTCATTGCAATGTTACTCTGTACTCCTACTCCACTTGGTTCCGTAACATTCTTCTTCCTAGAGCATCTGGCTTCCTCTTTCCTCAAATACTGACCCGCCTTGCATAGAAATGCTCCAATGTTGCGGGCGATTTGCCAACTAACCAGTCGCCAAAATCAGAATCTGGGTCAATTCCCCTTATTATCGCCATCAATATTGAATGGTCATTTGGATTACTAACTTCCGTGATGGCTGCATGGAATCTCTTCGAGTAATCTTTTAGCGATTCTTCCGGAGCCTGGATCACGCTAGATAGGGACATTACATCTTTGGGATGACTTGCGTGCATACGAAATTGCTCCACAAACTTCCTTACTAAATCATCAAATCTAGAGATTGACCATGGTGGTACTTTGATTGTTGTTATTCCAGAAAGAGTAATAGGAAAAAATCTACACATGATTGCATCATCTGCTCGTGCGGAATCCATCAACAATTCATATCTCACGATGTGCTGCTTGGGGTTAGTCTTTCCCTCATAGGCTGGCATCGACGGCATATTGAACCTCCTTGGATATTCTGCATGTAAGATGTTTTCAGTGAACGGGGTATGGCTTCTCAAGAATCCCTAGTCATCATTGGTCAAACCTTGGCTCTATCTCACCAACTGTCTAACCATAGCCGATAAGTCCGGCAATTGGATAGTCGGAGCCAAGCGGTGGTCGTGTTCTACCTCACATGGATGGTCCGATCGGTGTCTCCGGGCTGTTCCATACCATCTTTGTTTAACATACTTTCGATGTATATCATATACATCACTTCATCGACATTCCGGGGAAGTAAGTGGTCATCATTTTCTTGAACTCCAGCATCCAGATTGATTGTAGCATCATTAGAATGTAACCTCGCTATCACTGGCTGGTACCATCCGTCTAGAGAACGATCTATACTGATCGTTCCAGATGGTTCGACAGCGATAGTTGTCGCTCTATCTGGAACGGTCGGTGGAAGTCGGGTCAATGCTTCAATGTGGTATCCGTCCATTCTATGGCGTCTGCATTTGTGATAATCGTCTGATGAACTAGAACTCTCTGATGCAGAGTAAGGAGTAGGGTCCCTCCTTGATTTTCCACGTTGTTGCTGACTGCGTTGGTTCATTAGATCGATATTGGCTTGAATTTGCTGATTCAATTATCGAGGCTATCCACTAGCTCTCTCACCGGATTTTGGAATTTAGTCTTATAATGGAATCAGCTGAATTCTAGACATCAACTGGATTGGTAACATTCACATCCACTGGTTGATTGCTCAAGCCATCTTGCTGGATGCTAGCATTCTTGTTTCCTTCAGCGTTCTGAGAATTAGATCTGATGTTCCTAACCTTTGTTGATAGCTTTACTTAGAACTTTGCAAATCTGAATAGAATAAGTAAGCTTCTTGAAGATAATTATGGATCTCCTTCGGGGGATTTATGCAATCCAGTAGCAACAAAGGGATCCGAATAAACTGAGAATCAAGCATTCTCGGTGAAATCACCAAAATGTTTGCACCAAAAGTGGATACAAACACTCAAGAATATAAAAGTAGAGAAATAAATGAAGAAATCAAAATTAAACAGAGAGAATAAGTAAATAAGTAATCGGAATTAAGTAGTAACAAAGACATAAGAAATTATAGTGGTTCGGCATTATGTGCCTACGTCCACTTTGAAGACTTTGCTTTATTGATCACTTGTAAATTTAACTACAGTAAAGTAATGATAAAAGCACTGGATTACAATGGAGTTCAAAGCAACAAGCAGCGTAAAGATCCTCTAATGAACAAAGAAGCTTGTGTTTATAGGTAAAAACAGTTAAATATCTCGCTGGAAATTCGGCAGAAGACTCTCCAGATTCGTAGGCCCCACCTAAACGATTGCAAGCTCTTAACTCATGTTTTGGAACGATCGGTGCCAATCGTTCGTTCTGGTTCTGATGATGGAGCGGTCATTCCTGGTAACTCCCATATATGTAACGAGCCTGAATTTCCGACCCGATTTAAAATTGTAAATTCATCGTTTTAATGTAAAAATTTTGAAAATTTATAAACGGTCTCAATTTGCATCCAAACTTTATTTATGACATACGTCTAGTTAGATATGAGCATGGAAAAAGTTTCGTCGTAAAATATTACAGTAAACTTCGTTCACGTTTTACTGTATATCGGTCCATATAAAGCTGCGAAAAATTTATCTTTAAAATCCAAATATTTTTACATAGTTATGTTGTAAAAATTATTCTGATCATGATCATGAAATTCGTTTCGTCAAAAACTGACATCGCCTGCTCCGTTTAAATTGTTTTACAAAACGCGCAATTTTAGCGGCGTGAATGCCAATTTTATAAAACCATCGTATCGCAATAATCTGTATACCGTTGGAATCGCCTTGTCGCACTGATCATAACGGTATATTTATTTGCGCGAATCGGCGTCCGGCATAATCCGTCGCGTTAATTTAACGGTTTTTACGGACCGTTTAAATAAATAGTCAGCGCAAATTGAGCCCGTTACAACAGAAATTTGAAAAGAAAATAAACCTCAGCTGAACTGATGCATTTACTAGGATAGTTGAAGGGTAAAGGGTGCATTAGACGTTTGGGAAATGAATTGGTTTGTGGGATACGAAGCATCAAGTAAATTATATTTACTGGTTCACTGTCTTCTCCCATCTCAATTCACTTTCGTCCAAAAAAATCATTTCGTCCAAAAACTTCAAGCTTCAGGTAAAACAACTCCTCCCTTCTTCCCAGTTTTTTTATTATTCTTTCTGCACAAAAACATGAAAGTGAATTGAATAACTATCCTATGTCATTCCCATTCTCCGCCTGCACAAGAAAAAAATGAGCGTTAGCCGAGCCATTTCTCCTCCACCTACAACTCATCACACCCTCCTCTCAACCCGCTGTCGAACCCGAGTTCCTCCACTAAGCGAGTAGCCGAGCATCTCTAGCTAGCACTCGAACCAAACCAGTACCCGTCCCCTTCCGTTGTCAACGCATGGCCACTGCATGCATGCGTGTGCTTGTAGAAATGGTGTTGCGTGTATGTGGATGGGGGTGGCCGTGCGTGTGGGTTTGAAAAAAAAAAGACAAAAGAAATGTGTGTGCATGAATGTAGTGTGTGTGTTAGTTGATATTTAGAGTTGTGCGTGTGTGGTATGCAGATGAAGGTGGGGGTTTGCCTGTAAAGAACTGTACATGTATAAAAAAAGAAGAAGTTGCGTGGGAAATAAAGTGCTGGGTGGAAGTGAATCAAATGGGAAATAGATTGCATGTTACTTTATGCATGAAGTGAATTCATGCGTAAGCAAGCATGTAGTGGAATGTGCTGAAATGTGATCTGTGAGTCTAGTGCATGCATGTGTAAAAAAAAAAAAAAAAGAAAGAAAAGAAAAGGAAAAATGAGTGAGTATGGATTTTATGTGTTGCGTACATGTTGTAGAGTGGTTCATGCGTAAGGGTGGAATGTGTTCATGCGTGCATGGATTTTATGCGTGCCTTGTGTGAGCGTATAAAAAAAAAATGCAACATGCGTATGATGAAAAAAATGATGAGATATTGCAGAAGAATAATTAAGAAAATATCTATTCTGATTGTCAAAATAGTAACCGACTTTTCTTTTCGTTGTGTGCAGAAGCAACCGGCTAAGCTTTTTGCAGCAGCACCAATCTTCAGCTTTTGTCCTTTTCTCCGTCGTCGGTAAGCGCATTTATATAAATTTATAAAGTTTATACAAACGTTCATTGTATTAATATCGTTTTCTTTTGTCGATATTACAGTGTTCGTTGTTCGTGTGTACCGACTTCTATTCGTGCTTATTCTTGCTTTGGGCCCATTTCTTTATCCACGAAAGGTGAAATAAATTTTCACGACATATATTCTTATGCAAGTTTAGTTTGATTGTTATGTGATGTTGAATTGGATACTAATTGTTATTGTTAAGTGATAAATAATTTGCAAGTGAAAATGACATAGGATAGTTAACAATTAAAATGGATTATATATGTCGAACTTGATTTGTTAAACTTGACCCTTTATATGTTAAATTTGATTAGATAAACGTGACTCATTTATATGATGAACATTGATTAGTTAATTGATACGTAGGAATTTGATAAAATTTCACTTTGAACCTTTGAACGTATATTGTTGTAGTATTGAAATTGGAATTGAACGACAAGTGAAAAACCGTAATAGAATAATCTTTAATCTACATGAAATGATAGTGTAGATTCTAGAAATAATTATGTTAATTTACATAAATAACAAATGTAAATTATTACAATTTTTTCGGGATTATTTAAATAATTGTTGAACTGTTTATGTATGGATGCTATTGCTTGTTTATTTACTTTGACAACATCCCAGCTATCACACTGCAAGTTCCCTTTGTATGCTTGATTTTTAAATTGAAATGGAATCGGGTTGAAATGATAAATACCCAAATAACTTTGACTTAGGATAGAAAATTTAATTAAATCCGATTGGTCAATGTTTTGATTTAAAATGAAATAAGTTTTATATTGACTAATAACAAGGTTTTGAATAAAAATTGGAATTTAAATTCGAATGAACGTAAATGTGAATATTGAATTTGAAACAAATATTAACGTCGTAATTGACAAAAGAACATTGTTTTAAAATTTAATTAATTAATGATTAAATGTATAATTATTTGATAATTGATTTTGAAATTATTAATAAATTAAGTTGAAATTGATAATAATCAATTTAGAATTATTAATAATCAAGTCTTGAAATTTATTAATAATGAAGTTTGAAGTTATTAATAACGAAGTTTTGAAATTTGATAATTAAGTTTTGAAATTATTAATAAATTAAGTTTTGAAATTATTAATAATTTGGTTTTAAAATTAATAATTAAGTTTGGAATTATTAATCAATGAGTTTGAAATGATAATAATTAAGATTTGAAATTGTGATAAGTTGATGAGGTGGAATTATTTAATAATTGAATTAAATTGAATATTCTTATTTAAGTGAAATTGAATTTTTGTATAAGTGAAAGTAAGTTGTTTAATTGAGTTTTGAAATTGTAACGAAGGTAATAAATATATGAAATTGAATTTCTTTAATAAGAAATAGAACGCACTTTATCGAAAACAAATGAAATGCTTGTAATTTAGAGAATTGGATTCGATAAATTCAAATTGAATAAATATGTAAGCTTTGATAATGAAATGAACTTAAGGAAGTAATGAATTGGAAATTTAATTGAAATTGTTTAATGATAAATAATGTAATGAATATCGAATAAAATCGATAATTGAATTTAAACGATTTGTACGTTAAATGATTTTGGAACGAACTTATACATGGAATTAAATGAATATTTGAAATTGTTTTAAGTTGAAACTTTGAAATTGAATTATAGAAATTTCGAAATAAAGTTATGAAGTTATGAAACGTAATGTTAGAAATTGATTTAGAATGACTAACGAAATGTTGATTTACGAATTATTATTGAAATTGAAATTGAATTGGTTTTTGAAATATATTAAGCGACCAATCGGAAAATTAATTACGAAGGTTATTAAAGGAACCGGAATCGGTTAAGGACATACTCACTGTCTAAACCGAAAACCACTTTAATAACAATACGCGGAGTGATGATCCAGAATGAAGTGGTTGGAATGACGTACGCGATGACTGAAGAAAGTGAACGATAATGGATAGCCTTGACACTTGTGTCAAATTGGAAATGACTAAAATCAGGAGTCGTGCCGGGCCAAATGGGGTTAGCTACCTCGAGCGAACACACTTCTTCGTAAACTACTCATTTACTTTTGTGATTGACTGGTGCGCACCCTTGAATTTGGACTGTTGTTTCGCGGTGTTGCGATCGTTGCGGCGATGCGTTCTCACCAGTCGGGATCAGGCGAACGGTAGTTTCACTACCTTGGGTATTGCCTCATGTGCCTTGTCATACTTGTATCCCGTATACGCGACCACTACGAATTTGTTTTGTATTATACCTATGGAGTACTCCCTGATATCCCACTAGTTTATGGTGGAGTTTACAGTGCTGTATAGTCTATGATGCTGTATAAAATATGTTAAGGGGAATAATGGTAACGCCTTAACACGATTTTGATATTTTACTTTACTGTTAGACATTATCTATGTATCGTACACTATTATGTATAAATAGTTTATCGGATCCTGAAAGATGTTTATTCCATTCATCTTTGAGTTATTGTTATTTTGAATTTGGATCATATTATCTGTATAAGAATATATGTCCTGATTCGAGTGTTTGTTTGTGCATATGCTCGGATCAGACTGAGGATTGTTGTTGCTGTTCTGTTTGGAGCTGAAGACCGAAGACTATCTTTATCTTATCTTATCAGTATTACTCTATCTATTTGGACTATTGGACATCTATGTTGTTCTATTTTATTTTATCTGAGACATTGTTGTATTTCTGGGTAGCTTCATGAACTACTCTTATGACTATGTTGTATTTCCGCTGCGCTATTCTGTTATGATATATTTCCTATGATTCTGTGATGATTCTCATTTATATATATACTCCATTTACGATTCGTGTTTTGTACTATTTAAGTTGACATGTGTGGATTATTGTCAATTTAAATGGTCCAAATATACGGGTTGTTACAGTTGGTATCAGAGCTTTGGTTCCCGATAACCTTAGCCTGTGGAGTTTTAAAGCTCATTAGAGATAGGGTAAATATACCCTAGAATGAGGAGGATCATTTCAGAAGCCACATCCTTTGATTCATCTTTCTTATTGAATTCGTTGAGTGGAATTTCCTTAAGTTCTATAACTTCCTATGTTGGATTCTAAATCACTTTGGGTATTACAGGATGGCTGCCAGAAGAAATGTGAGAGGTGGAAGGGGCGGAAATGCTCCTGCTCCACAAGCCCCCGCAATCCGATTCTCCACTCTTAGCAAGGAGTACACTCAGCTTGGAGGAGTCAAATTTACTGGCTCCGAGAGTGTCATCGAAGCACAGCAATGGCTAAAGAGTTTGGAGAGGATCTTTACTGGCTTGGAGTTCACAGATGCTTAGAAGCGTCAGTTGGCCGCTTGGAAACATCAGGATGCTGCACAAGACTGGTGGGAATCCATCACTTCTCGTACCGATGAGGAAACCATCACTTGGGCCCAGTTTAGGTAGAAATCTATCTGAATTACATCAAAATAATTTCCTTCTATCTCGTTCAAATTGTTGACTCATCTTATATCATTTGTAAATAGGGACTCCTTTGTGGCTCAGTGGATGCCAGCTGCTGGGAAAGCCCAACTCTATCGTTCTTTTATGGATCTCAAGCAAGGCAACATGACCTTCACTGAGTATGAACGGAAATTCAACAAACTATCTAAGTTCGGGCCTGGTTTGATCGACACACCTTTGCTTAAAAATGAGAAGTTCATACATGGCGCACGCCCTGAGTATTACGAGCTTCTCACCGCTCATGTTCATGGAACTTTCACTGAGTTGATGGACTTTGCTCTTCGATATGAGGGAAAGCCAAAGGAAACATCATCCTCCAAAGCCCCAGTTGTTCAGAAATCAGCTAGTAAGTCGGGAAAGAGAAAGCCAAACTTTGCACAACAGAAGAAGAATTGGCAGTAGAAAACAGGGCTTGGATACTCTCAGAAAAAGCTCATTGACATATCATCCATTACTTGCTTCAACTGCAACCAAAAGGGTCATTATGCTAGTAGCTGCCCATCTCCAAAGAGCGCAGCTGTTCCGCCACCGGCACAGATGACTAGGAGGGATTTGTGTCATATCTTCTTACAACCTGGACACTTCAAGAAAGACTGCCCAACACAGAAGCGTGGTACACCATCTGGAGTCTTTGCTCTTTCCACACCTGCCCCGGAAGTTCCGGATAATCAAGGTACTTTACAAAGTACTTTTATGTTGCATACCTTGCCTGTTAGAGTTTTATTTGACACCGGAGCAACTCACAGCTTCATATCTATTGACTTGTGTAATAAACTTGGTTTGGAACCCACTCTTGCATCTATTTCCTTATGTGTATCTAATCCTATCGGAGGACCCGCTAACCTCAAAAGGGTTTGCAAATATGTCACTCTTATGCATGGCATTCACCGCTTCACTTGGGATTTCTATGTTCTTGGATTCGAGGCATTTGATATTCTATTAGGCATTGATTGGCTACGAAAGTTTGAAGCCGTTATCTCATGTAAAACTCGAACTGTCTCTCTTATTGACGACAAGAGTATGCCTTTAGTTGTTAAAGGCAAATCACCTCAAGAATATGCTAGGAGTTTTATATTCTCTCTTGACTCCCGTCCAAATGAACTAAGCTCTACTCCAGTTGTCCAACTCTTTTCTGATGTATTTGGAGAAGTTAATTCTCTACCACCTCCGCGGGAAATTGAATTCCACGTCGACCTTATTCCTGGTGCACGACCAGTAGTTCTTCCTCCAAGGAGAATGGCTCCTAAAGAAAAGGCAGAGTTGAATGTTCAAATTGAAGACTTATTTTCTAAAGGTTTGATTCGGCCCAGTCATTCAGAATGGGGTGCTGCAGTTGTATTTGTCACAAAATCCGATGGCTTACTCAGAATGTGTGTGGACTATAGAGAGCTAAACAAGCTCACACACAAGAATAGATATCCGATGCCCCGCATCAACGACCTATTCGACCAGCTTCATGGAGCTAAAGTCTTTTCTCAACTTGATTTGGCTACTGGCTTTCACCAACTCAGAATCGCTGAGGATAGCATTCCTAAAACAGCATTTCGCACCGAAAATGGTTTCTATGAATGGCTAGTTATGCCGTTCGGTCTCACTAATGCTCCAACCTATTTCGTCGACTTGATGAATAGAGTTTTCCGTGATGTTCTTAACAAGTTCGTTCTTGTTTTCATCGATGATATTCTCGTCTTCTCCAAAGATGAGAAAGAGCATAGATCACATTTGGCTTTTGTTCTCGAAACTCTTCGCAAACATCAGCTTAAAGCCAAGTTTTCGAAATGCCACTTTTGGAGAGATGAAGTTCTCTTTCTTGGCCATATTGTTTCAGAGAATGGGATTTCGGTCGATCCAGCTAAGATCGCCGTAATCAATGTAAGTTCTATTCTTACTTATCAATTCTATCTAAAACAACTTATCAATATCTTAATTCGAATCCTTGGAATTTGCAGGATTGGGAGACTCCCAAAACTCCTACAGATATCCGCAGCTTCTTGGGATTAGCTGGCTATTATTGCAGATTCATAGAAAACTTTGCTCGTATCGCTGCCCCACTTACCGCACTGACCAGAAAGAATGTGAAATTTATTTGGAATGAAAAGTGCGAAGCAGCTTTCAATGAAATGAAGCGTAAGTTGACTTCTGCCCCAGTTCTTACAGTTATTGATGGTAGCGAAGGATTGACCGTCTATACAGATGCCTGTCGAGATGGACTTGGAGCAGTTTTAATGCAGAAAGAAAAGGTTATTGCCTATGCGGGTCGTCAGTTAAAGACCCATGAAGCAAATTATGCAACTCGCGATTTAGAACTTCTTGCGGTTGTATTTGCTCTTAAGCTATGGAGGCACTATCTATTGGGAACCAAATTCGAGTTATTCACTGACCACAAGTCACTGAGATATATTTTCTCGCAAAAGGATTTGAATCAGAGACAAGTCCGATGGATCGAATTTCTAACTGCATATGATCTTGATATTAATTATACTCCAGGGAAAGCAAATGCCGTAGCCGATGCTTTGAGCAGAAACCAAGCGATGGCATGTTGTAATCTTGTTGAAGGAATGTTATTCCAACTTTCCGTCTCCCCAGCTCTTATGGATCGTATTATAGCCAAGCAATACGAGGACACTTTGCTCTATCGCATCAAAGAAATAGTTCTCGGTAGAGTTGGAAATGCTAATAACAAATTGGGTGCACATGTTGATAGTAATGGAGTCTTGAGAATTGATAATCGCATATGTGTTCCTAATGTTGATAGTCTTAGACAAGAAGTGCTAAAAGAAAACCACAACTCTTCACTTTCATTTCATCCCGGTGTTACTAAAATGTACCAGAATATGAAGAAGTTATATTGGTGGAGTGGGATGAAGCGCGATATCTCTACCTATGTCAGCAGATGTACAACTTGTCAGCAAGTTAAAGCTGATCATAGAAAGACAGTAGGTTTGCTTCAGCCACTAGAGATTCCAGGATGGAAGTGGGAGCAAATTTCTATGGACTTTATTGATGGGCTGCCAAGGACTAGAAAGGGTAACGAAAGCATTTGGGTGATTGTCGATAGATTGACGAAATCCGCCCACTTGATTCCAGTCAAGTCCACTCGTACTGCTTCGAGTTTGGCCGAGATATATATGAGGGAAGTCGTTAAACTTCATGGTGTACCATCTAGTATCGTATGCGATCGAGATCCTATTTTCACTAGTAAATTCTGGAAAGCATTTCAGGATACTTTGGGCATCAAACTGAATCTGAGCACAGCCTACCACCCTCAGACAGATGGCCAAACTGAGAGGGTGAATCAGATTTTAGAAGACCTTCTTCGAGCTTGTATTATTGACTTTGGTGGATCTTGGGAAGACCATCTTCACTTGGTCGAATTCACTTATAATAATAGTTACCAGGTAAAGAAATTGAATTTCGAATTTGAATAAGTATATTTGAATTTGAATTTGAATTTGAATTAATCATCTGTAATAAACCAGGCAAGCATTGGTATGGCACCGTTCGAAGCCTTATATGGACGGCCGTGTAAATCATCAGCTTGTTGGATCGAGTCGGGTGATCGATTAGTGCTTGGTCCAGAAATAATTATGGAAGCTTTTGAAAAGGTTGAGGAAATTAGGAAGAAGATAAAGACGGCACAGGATAGACAGAAGAGCTATGCTGACAAAAGGAGAAGGGATCTCGAATTCAGCGTAGGAGACAAAGTATTTCTGAAGGTGTCGCCTTTGAAGAATATTGTTCGATTTGGAAGGAAAGGGAAGCTAGCTCCGAAATTTGTTGGTCCGTTTGAGATTACGGAAAGAGTTGGAACATTGGCATATAGAGTTGCATTACCAGAGAAGTTTGCCGGTGTGCACAATGTGTTCCACGTCCCACACCTGCGCAAAGTTGTGCACGATCCATCTATGACTATTCCTACTACTCAATTGGAAGAGATAGTTATCGAGCCTGATTTGACTATTGAGCGAAAGCCACTTCGGATAGTCGATCATGAGACCAAGCAACTCAGAAGGAAGTCGGTAAATCTCGTCAAAGTCCAATGGAGTGCAGATGAGCGAGATTGCACATGGGAGACTGAGGATGGTATTCGGGATTCAAATCCCGAATTACTAATTTCAAGTATAATTCAAATTTCTTATAATCTGTCTTGATTTTCTGCTTATTTCATTTCTACTTCACTCGTCTCGTTCCTTTTCGAGGACGAAAAGTTTTGAGTGGGGGAGATTGTAACGACCCTGAATTTCCGACCCGATTTAAAATTGTAAATTCATCGTTTTAATGTAAAAAATTTGAAAATTTATAAACGGACTCAATTTGCATCCAAACTTTATTTATGACATACGTCTAGTTAGATATGAGCATGCAAAAAGTTTCGTCGCAAAATATCATAATAAACTTCGTTCACGTTTTACTGTATATCAGTCCATATAAAGCTGCGTAAAATTTATCTTTAAAATCCAAATATTTTTATACAGTTATGTTGTAAAAATTATTCTGATCATGATCATGAAATTCGTTTCGTCAAAAACCGACATCGCCTGCTTCGTTTAAATTATTTTACAAAACGCGCAATTTTAGCGGCGTGAATGCGAATTTTATAAAACCATCGTATCGCAATAACCTGTATACTGTTGGAATCGCCTCGTCGCACTGATCATAACGGTATATTTATTTGCGCAAATCGGAGTCCGGCATAATCCATCGCGTTAATTTAACGGTTTTTGCGGACCGTTTAAATAAATAGTCAGCCCAAATTGAGCCCGTTACAACAGAAATTTGAAAAGAAAATAAACCTCAGCTGAACTGATGCATTTACTAGGGTAGTTGAAGGGTAAAGGGTGCATTAGACGTTTGGGAAATGAATTGGTTTGTGGGATACGAAGCATCAAGTAAATTATATTTACTGGTTCACTGTCTTCTCCCATCTCAATTCACTTTCGTCCAAAAAAATCATTTCGTCCAAAAACTTCAAGCTTCAGGTAAAACAACTCCTCCCTTCTTCCCAGTTTTTTTATTATTCTTTCTGCACAAAAACATGAAAGTGAATTGAATAACTATCCTATGTCATTCCTATTCTCCGCCTGCACAAGAAAAAAATGAGCGTTGGCCGAGCCATTTCTCCTCCACCTACAACTCATCACACCCTCCTCTCAACCCGCTGTCGAACCCGAGCATCTCTAGCTAGCACTCGAACCAAACCAGTACCCGTCCCCTTCCGTTGTCGACGCATGGCCACTGCATGCATGCGTGTGCTTGTAGAAATGGTGTTGCGTGTATGTGGATGGGGTGGCCGTGCGTGTGGGTTTGAAAAAAAAAAGACAAAAGAAATGTGTGTGCATGAATGTAGTGTGTGTGTTAGTTGATATTTAGAGTTGTGCGTGTGTGGTATGCAGAGGAAGGTGGGGGTTTGCCTGTAAAGAACTGTACATGTATAAAAAAAGAAGAAGTTGCGTGGGAAATAAAGTGCTGGGTGGAAGTGAATCAAATGGGAAATAGATTGCATGTTACTTTATGCATGAAGTGAATTCATGCGTAAGCAAGCATGTAGTGGAATGTGCTGAAATGTGATCTGTGAGTCTAGTGCATGCATGTGTGAGAAAAAAAAAAGAAAGAAAGAAAAGAAAAGGAAAAGTGAGTGAGTATGGATTTTATGTGTTGCGTACATGTTGTAGAGTGGTTCATGCGTAAGGGTGGAATGTGTTTATGCGTGCATGGATTTTATGCGTGCCTTGTGTGAGCGTATAAAAAAAAAGAGAAATGCAACATGCGTATGATGAAAAAAAAAGATGAGATATTTCAGAAGAATAATTAAGAAAATATCTATTCTGGTTGCCAAAATAGTAACCGACTTTTCTTTTCGTTGTGTACAGAAGCAACCGGCTAAGCTTTTTGCAGCAGCACCAAACTTCAGCTTTTGTTTTTTTCTCCGTCATCGGTAAGCGCATTTATATAAATTTATAAAGTTTATACAAACGTTCATTGTATTAATATCGTTTTCTTTTGTCGATATTACAATGTTCGTTGTTCGTGTGTACCGACTTCTATTCGTGCTTATTCTTGCTTTGGGCCCATTTCTTTATCCACGAAAGGTGAAATAAATTTTCACGACATATATTCTTATGCAAGTTTAGTTTGATTGCTATGTGATGTTGAATTGGATACTAATTGTTATTGTTAAGTGATAAATAATTTGCAAGTGAAAATGACATAGGATAGTTAACAATTAAAATGGATTATATATGTAACAACCCTGTATTTTCTGATTATTGTAATTGTATATTTTATTTATTTTAATTTAAATTCCTAATTTAAAAACTTTATTTTATTTATTAAAATGAATATGTTTTGTTAATTGAAATATAAATATTGATTTTGATGTGGATTAGAATTTCAATTATGCATAAATTGAATATTTCCAGAAAAGTGAATTTTGGTCAAAATGGTCAAACTTTGACTTTTAAATTTAAAATTTAAAAGTTTGAAATTTTGAATTTTATATTTTATTATGAAAGTAAATAAAATTTTAATAACACTGCTTTTCGTTTCGTTGAAATCTGATTTATAATGTGAAAGTTATGCCTTTTTAACTATTGTGTGAAATTTGCTGTATTTAACAAAATTGTTTATTTTAAATTATATAAATAATCTTTTTAATTGTCATATCTTATTCTAAATTGTATTATATGCTATGTTACATATATTTTTACCTTTTAAATATTTTTAAAGTGATGTTTGAATTTTTCTAAAGCTCATTGAATTTATTTTCTATTTTTAAAGGCTAGTTTCCATTTTTCTGATATTTTCTTCATTTAAATTATATTTAATTAAAAATTTATTTATTCATTTTTACGTATGCATTTTATTTTTATTTTTTTATCTTTATTTATAAATATTTTTCATGTACATACAATTCTCCCAAAGTTCATTTCATTTATTTTCAAATTTTCAAGCCTAATTTACATTTTCTTTGTTATTTTCTTGATTTAATTATATTTAATTAATATTTATTTATTTATTTTTGTTCATTTACTATATTTTCGTGTTTTATCTGTATTTACAAATATTTTACATGTATTTAAATTTTAAAAAGAAATGGAAATACAAAAAGACTTAAACCTTTCATTTGCCTGTGACTTTTCACCTACTTTTGGCTTTACACCTTCTGTTGACTTTTCATTTTGACTTAGCCGTTCATTTCTTTTGCATTGGCCGTGTATTTTCTGTTGATTCACGTGAAAAACCTTCCCATCTCATCACCATTCATGGCTATTTCATTTGAGAAGAAAAAAAAGAGCAATGGTCTCCTTTATCTCTTCTCCTCTTCAATTTTCATTGATTTGCTTCTTCCTCTCTAGTCTTGCTCGGCCTAGCCTCTACCACCCTCATCTCCACCGACCACCACCACCACCATACATGGCAGCAACCACTCCTCTCCCCTCTGTCCAGATCTGGCCTTGACCACTACTTGAAGCTAGCACCACAAACTTTGCACCAAACCCCTTGAAATTGCGTAGCCTAGCCATAAACTTCACTATCTCCTTCATATCTTGCCTTGGCCACCTCCTATTGCTCCACCACCTCCACGATACCACCTCTGACCATCCAACTACCCACTGACCAGATCTGAAACCCCCTATGCTCGAGCTCCAATTGACCCATGCCGAGCCAAAAAGTTGAACAACTTGCCTCTTTCGCATTGCCTTTGGTATGCTTCATGTTATCACCACTACACCTTCATCTCCACTTGTTTTGGATGCCATACTTGACACAAACCTGACCTATATGATACCAAACCTGAGCTTAACACATCAATGGATGAGCTCATGATCCACCTTGGTCGAGCATTTGAATGGTAAATACAAGGTCTTGTCTTTATTGCCTTGTATTTCAACTTGTTTCTATATAATTTTGTGTTGAATATTCATATGTTATATTGTCTTGTTTTTGGTTGTTTACAAGATGATGTATTGGCTCTCTCCACTCATTTGAATCACTAGTCGTGCTGTATCGTGCTTGTCAAGCCTTTGGAATCGTTTTTTGTGTCGTAGTGGTCTTCAGCTTGAAAAAGTGAGTTTTTCTCACTCTGACATTTATACTTATGAAATAGTGAATTGATGACAAGTGTTTAGTAATATAAAATGTTTATGCAAGTTAATGATGATTATATGATATGCTATGCCATGTTATTACCATGTTAAAACTGTTAATTATAACCTGACATCTGATATATGACATTATATTGTGACATTGACATTGTTTATATTGTTTATGCATATATTCACACTACAAGTTCCCTGTTAGAATAGAATCATTATGGGTTGAAACGCTACATACCCGAACGGACTTTAGAATAGGAAAAAATCGTTATGGGCTGAAATGATAGGCCTGAGCGATTTTTATTGTATTTTATTTGGCTTGGGATTGCGGGTTTGAAATGATAAAACCCGGTTTTCTTTGTAAATTACGGATTGAAATGATATATATCCGTATCACTTGACCTAGGTTAGAAAATTATATACAGACTCCGTGGTATATTTTTAATGATTTTTTTTAAATATGTATTTTCAAAAGTATGAAATTTTGATTTAAAATATATATATTATGGTTTTAAGAAAGTTAAATATTAAATCTTGAAATTGTGAATTTAAGTGAATTCAAGTATGTAAATTTGGAGTAAATGTGACGTTTGACTTTAAATTTTATTTGAAGATGTAAATAAATAATGGAAATTAAATTTAAATTTTTTAAATGATATTTGAAGTAAAATTTGAAGTTTATTAAATTTATAAATTAATAAACAGTAAATTGTGACTTAATAAATGAATGGAGTTTGCAAAATTGAATATTTGATCTTAAAATTTTATTATGTTAAATCATATGTTAAAATGATTTTAAATGTGAAATTTTGAAGTCTAGAAATATGATTTTTAAGTTGTAATAATAAAAATTTGGAGTTTTATTATTATTTTTGAAAAGCTAAAATGAAACCTGGAATTTTATAGCATTTTCAAAATGCTTTAGTCTTTTGACAGCATTTTAATGCTATTGTTTTGAATCTAACAATGTTTGAAATAACTAAATATCTATTACGACATTTTATAAATGTCGCTATTCTTGAAATAAACCATTTTGGAAAATATAAGCTACGATAGCACTTTATAAATGTTGTTGTTGCTATAATTTGACAATGTTTTGAAATGTTATAGATTTTAACACTGTTTGGGCTATATTTTAAAGTGTTAAATAATTTAACTTTTGAAATGGATTATCTGTGAAATTTTAGAAGTTTTGAATATTTAAATTTGAATTTTTAAGGAATTTAAATTGAATTTGAATTTGAATAAAGTTTACTTGGTTATGTGTTAAACGGAATGAAATGTAATATAATAAATGAATTTTTGAATGGAATTTTGGAATGTATTTTTGGTAATGATGTTTGAAATAATAAATGAATGACATATTTGATTTTTAAATGATATTTAACTTTGAATATTTGGATTTGAATTCAAATAATGATTTGATTATGAAGTTTTGAAAGGATGTAATATTTTAATGATTTTGAAATGATTGGAAATGATTTGATCTTTATTTTAGCAAAGAATGTGAATGTGGAATGATATTTGATTTTGATTTATATGATAAAGGAATATTGAAGTTTATATTTGTATGAAAAGATATTTGGTTTAATTGTAATGTAAGTTTATTTAAATAACATTGGATTTATGAAATGAATAATTCAAAACTAAGTAATAATGAAACTAGATTTGAGATATGTGAAATTATAAAAAAAAATTAGCTTTTGAAATGAGGGATATGAAAGCTTTGAAATATATTAAAAATTGAATAGTTTAATTTATGGATCAAATCTATATTTGAAATTGATACGATTTGAAATAGTTATTGGCGAATTTAATTGAAACCGATGGTTTGAATTGAATTAAGTTGGAAATTGAAATTTTGGTTTCATGGAATAAATTTGTAAAGTGTAAAGAATTAAAAGATTGATTTCAAATGAATGATTTCGGAATGTTATGATTTTCAAAGTGTAATGATTTCAAGTATTTTGGTTTCGGAAAAGTTATACTTTGAAAGTATTATGAATTTTTTTAAAGGTGAATATATGTTTGAAATGGAAATGATAAACTATTTGATTTGAATATAGTTTTGAAATAAAAATTGTTTTGGTTTCGAAGTGTAAACTATTTTGAAAGGAATATAGTTTTGAAATGAAATGATTTGATCCTTTTGAAATATAAACTATTTTGAAATGACCACGGCGTTATAATAACGTTTGGTTGTTGAAGAGACCGGGATCGGAAGTTGTCATACTCTCTGCCAACTCCGAAAACCACTTTAACAACCGTGTACGCGGTGGAGATTCCAGAATGAAGTAGGATGGTGGCGACGTTCTTGAGGTATATTACGTGGACCCAACTCCCGTAAGTTGGCATAAGGTGGCTAAAACAGGAGCGATCTCGGGCCAAAGGAGGTAGAACCTCTGGTCGGACACATTCCTTCGATACTATACTCTTACTGGTGATTGATTAGATGGCCATCCTCCGATTTTGATTGGGAGTGTGTTCCGAGGTGGGCGTATGTGGCTGCTGCGTTACCACCAGCCCGTGTGCGTAATTGGTATATCTACCCTGGCATTGCCTTGTGTGCCGTGTCACCTACCATACCGAGCCTTTACTACGAGTTTGTTTTTCTCCCGTAGCCCGTGTGGTATCCTCTGACAGTCACCCAGAGTGGAGATGGCATGATATTGGATGGACTACTGGGACTATTATGTGTGAAGGGTGATATGGGTTGCCCGGAACGCTATTTAAAAGTATGTTTATTTTACTGTAGACATTATTATAGTAGTGCAATATTACTACATAGTAAATAGTTTAACGGATCCTTAAAGGATGGGCGATCCCAAGCATCCTTTAAGTTACTGATGCATTTTTGTTACTGTTCACTTGAGTTTATTTACAGTTCATAAGTATTTATGTCCTGACTCGAGTGTTTTGTATTTTGCTTTACGCTCGAGTCAGATTGAGTGAGTTAGCATTCAAGATTCACCTTCGGAGTTGGAGCTTTCCTTGAAGATCCAGCCATCTATTTTGCTTTCTGTATCCAGTGATTTCAGTGATGTATTCTGATTTGTACCTGATGTATCTTGTTACTTTTTGTTGTATCATGTTTAACTCTGATGTATCTTATTGTTATATAGTAGCTTCATGAACTACTATTTCTTTTAAATTCCGCTGCATTATTAAATACTCTGTGTCTGTGATCTGTGATTATGTATTTACTGTATATTCTGAGATTTACCAAATTTTATTTACAACGCGGTATTTTGAGCAATCCATGTCCGACATGTGCGGATGCGAATGGTTGAAAATATCGGGTCGTTACAGTTGGTATCAGAGCTTTGTTAGCTCTAGGCAAAACTCAGTATATAGGGTAAATGTATTTACAGAATCACTTTCATTCGAGTTTAAACCTCTTCCTTTTTGACTTGATTCCTTTGAATTTTGGAACATTCCCTGTGGTTCCAAAATCCATTCGTGTCCCTCACTTTTTATCTTCTTTTGTTTCTGGAGTATCCCATAACTCCACTTCAAAAGATCTTCATAATGAGTCGGCGGTCTCGCCAACCTCAAATTTATTAGTAAAGGGGGAAAACTCCTTTACAACAACATCGATTCACCAAAGATTTTATATCCTCGGTTTAGAAGCTAGTATCTCTTATTATCATAAACTCTATCTCTTGAGGCCGAATGTAGATTTACCCAGAAATCCACATCGAACTTATACTTTAAGTCACGGTTGACCCGGTTAAGGTTGCCCGCGATTTATATAAACTCATCCATCTCCCTATTCTGTTATTTAATCATCTCATCTTTGTTTCCAACTTATCTTCAAATTATTCTTGAAGTGTATTTGTAAACTAATATTTAAAATGTTTTATATATTGTGTTGTTTGAGTTGTTGATGTTGATTTGGGTTTCTAATCGATTCGTCTGATCAACGCTATCGATAAGATTTCCAAAACACTTGAACAGAGCAAACTGACACAATATGTTTTTAAAATTTAGTAATAAAATAAATTTTGTGAAATAAATTTTGTAACTATATTATAAATCTTTATCTGGATTTTATTTGAATTGGTTGTTAAGAAATAATATTTAATTTTATATATCATTTTCTATTGTTTCATATATCTAATTGAACTATAAAACATGGTTATAAATTTATTTGGAAATTTAAAATGAATGTAAAACAAGAATTTGATAATTTAATTTCCGATGGATTTCAAACTTTGTGTTTAAAGTTTTAAAGGATATATTATTTAAAGTATTTTCGAATAGAAATTTGTTTCCAAAGAATTTTGAATTTAAATTTAGTGCTCTTCTCTTTGTCGCTGGAAAATAATTTCGGTGATGACTGCAGCATCATCGACATTCATTTTCGAGTTTCGAAGTGAAGAGACAGTTCTGTAGTCTTACTACAGCTTTGCTTTGGGAATTTAATTGATTTGAATTTCTAAAATATGACTTGATTTTAATATATATAGATATATGATTGAAATTTGATTTGACATATTATGTATATATTATTAGTTATCTCTAAATGGTTTGAATGGAATCGGAAATTTAATTCTTAAATTCTATCTTAAAGAATAATTTCAATTATGAAAGAAAAAAATTATTTAAAAATTTGGATAAATGATTCAAACTTGAGATAATTGAATTTGAAAGTTTTATTTGTATAACACACAATTGCATTTTAATATAACTTACCTTAATTTTCAGTAGTTGAATATGTAATTGGATAATATACAATATAAAAAAAAATATTTTATAAATAAAATTTGAGTGGTTATTATAAATGTTATATACTTAAATTTTAGTTATAAAAGGATTAATAGAGGTAAATAAAGAAAAAGTGTAATGGAATAATTTACAATATAAAATGATGATAAAGGAACTAAGAATAAATTAAAGCAGTTATAATTAGTATAAATATATTTAACATGGGTGATAAGATATATTGAGAGAAATAAACTTAATTTTAATTAGAAATTAAGAAGAATTAAATTTTATTTGGTACATTTTGAGTATAATAAAAGTTTTTTCAAATACATGATTTTAGGGATTTGTTAATTTAAGATAATTAGATGATAAGATAATGAAACTAGAGATGCTTAAGATTTATTTGACTTATGTAAAATTAATTTTCAGTTTAAGTTGAAATTTTATGGTTTCAAATTTATTATTTTGTTTTGTTTTTCAAACTATCTTTTGGTTGTCCTAATTTCCCTTATCTTGCTACAGAATGGGAGGCTATTGCATATACCAGTCTGTTTAGAAATCTTTCTATAATCTTTAATAATCTTTGGTACTCATCTTTGAATCTAAGCACTGCTTGCCATCCACAGACCGTCGGTCAAACGGGAAGGGTTAATCAGATTCTAAAAGATTTTTTTCCATGCTTGTGTTCTTGAATTCTGGAAGATCTTGGAAAGATCATCTCCACATGGTTAAACTTACCTATAGCAACAGTTATCAGGTATAATTTTAATCTTCTTGTCATCTTGTCTTAATACTATTTCATTCTATCTTTTTTGTGCTTTCCCGTACCTCATTCCTTTTCGGGGACGAAAAGTTTTGAGTGGGAGAGAGTGTAACAACCTTGTATTTTCTGATTATTGTAATTGTATATTTTATTTATTTTAATTTAAATTCCTAATTTAAAAACTTTATTTTATTTATTAAAATGAATATATTTTGTTAATTGAAATATAAATGTTGATTTTGATGTGGATTATAATTTCAATCATGCATAAATTGAATATTTCCAGAAAAGTGAATTTTGGTCAAAATGGTCAAACTTTGACTTTTAAATTTAAAATTTAAAAGTTTGAAATTTTGAATTTTATATTTTATTATAAAAGTAAATAAAATTTTAATAACACTGCTTTTCGTTTCGTTGAAATCTGATTTATAATGTGAAAGTTATGCCTTTTTAACTATTGTGTGAAATTTGTTATATTTAACAAAATTGTTTATTTTAAATTATATAAATAATCTTTTTAATTGTCATATCTTATTCTAAATTGTATTATATGCTATGTTACATATATTTTTACCTTTTAAATATTTTAAAGTGATGTTTGAATTTTTCTAAAGCTCATTGAATTTATTTTCTATTTTTAAAGGTTAGTTTCCATTTTTTTGATATTTTCTTCATTTAAATTATATTTAATTAAAAATTTATTTATTCATTTTTATGTATGCATTTTATTTTTATTTTTTTATCTTTATTTATAAATATTTTTCATGTACATACAATTCTCCCAAAGTTCATTTCATTTATTTTCAAATTTTCAAGCCTAATTTACATTTTCTTTGTTATTTTCTTAATTTAATTATATTTAATTAATATTTATTTATTTATTTTTGTTCATTTACTATATTTTCGTGTTTTATCTGTATTTAGAAATATTTTACATGTGTTTAAATTTTAAAAAGAAATGGAAATACAAAAAGACTTAAACCTTTCATTTGCATGTGACTTTTCACCTACTTTTGGCTTTACACCTTCTGTTGACTTTTCATTTTGACTTAGTCGTTCATTTCTTTTGCATTGGCCGTGTATTTCCTGTTGATTCACGTGAAAAACCTTCCCATCTCATCACCATTCATGGCTATTTCATTTGAGAAGAAAAAAAAAGAGCAATGGCCTTCTTTATCTCTTCTCCTCTTCAATTTTCATTGATTTGCTTCTTCCTCTCTAGTCTTGCTCGGCCTAGCCTCTACCACCCTCATCTCCACCGACCACCACCACCACCATACATGGCAGCAACCACTCCTCTCCCCACTATCCAGATCTGGCCTTGACCACTACTTGAAGCTAGCACCACAAACTTTGCACCAAACCCCTTGAAATTGCATAGCCTAGCCATAAACTTCACTATCTCCTTCATATCTTGCCTTGGCCACCTTCTATTGCTCCACCACCTCCACGATACCACCTCTAACCATCCAACTACCCACTGACCAGATCTGAAACCCCCTATGCTCGAGCTCCAATTGACCCATGCCGAGCCAAAAAGTTGAACAACTTGCCTCTTTTGCATTGCCTTTGGTATGCTTCATGTTATCACCACTACACCTTCATCTCCACTTGTTTTGGATGCCATACTTGACACAAACCTGACCTATATGATACCAAACCTGAGCTTAACACATCAATGGATGAGCTCATGATCCACCTTGGTCGAGCATTTGAATGGTAAAGACAAGGTCTTGTCTTTATTGCCTTGTATTTCAACTTGTTTCTATATAATTTTGTGTTGAATATTCATATGTTATATTGTCTTGTTTTTGGTTGTTTACAAGATGATGTATTGGCTCTCTCCACTCATTTGAATCACTAGTCGTGCTCTATCGTGCTTGTCAAGCCTTTGGAATCGTTTTGTGTGTCGTAGTGGTCTTCAGCTTGAAAAAGTGAGTTTTTCTCACTCTGACATTTATACTTATGAAATAGTGAATTGATGACAAGTGTTTAGTAATATAAAATGTTTATGCAAGTTAATGATGATTATATGATATGCTATGCCATGTTATTACCATGTTAAAACTGTTAATTATAACCTGACATCTGATATATGACATTATATTATGACATTGACATTGTTTATATTGTTTATGCATATATTCATACTACAAGTTCCCTGTTAGAATAGAATCATTATGGGTTGAAACGCTACATACCCGAACGGACTTTAGAATAGGAAAAAAATCATTATGGGCTGAAATGATAGGCCTGAGCGATTTTTATTGTATTTTATTTGGCTTGGGATTGCGGGTTTGAAATGATAAAACCCGGTTTTCTTTGTAAATTACGGATTGAAATGATATATATCCGTATCACTTGACCTAGGTTAGAAAATTATATACAGACTCCGTGGTATATTTTTAAATGATTTTTTTTAAATATGTATTTTCAAAAGTATGAAATTTTGATTTAAAATATATATATTATGGTTTTAATAAAGTTAAATATTAAATCTTGAAATTGTGAATTTAAGTGAATTCAAGTATGTAAATTTGGAGTAAATGTGACGTTTGACTTTAAATTTTATTTTAAGATGTAAATAAATAATGGAAATTAAATTTAAAGTTTTGAAATGATATTTGAAGTAAAATTTTAAGTTTATTAAATTTATAAATTAATAAACAGTGAATTGTGACTTAATAAATGAATGGAGTTTGCAAAATTGAATATTTGATCTTAAAATTTTATTATGTTAAATCATATGTTAAAATGATTTTAAATGTGAAATTTTGAAGTCTAGAAATATGATTTTTAAGTTGTAATAATAAAAATTTGGAGTTTTATTATTATTTTTGAAAAGCTAAAATGAAACCTGGAATTTTATAGCATTTTCAAAATGCTTTAGTCTTTTGACAGCATTTTAATGCTATTGTTTTGAATCTAACAATGTTTGAAATAACTAAATATCTATTACGACATTTTATAAATGTCGCTATTCTTGAAATAAACCATTTTGGAAAATATAAGCTACGATAGCACTTTATAAATGCTGTCGTTGCTATAATTTGACAATGTTTTGAAATGTTATAGATTTTAACACTATTTGGGCTATATTTTAAAGTGTTAAATAATTTAACTTTTGAAATGGATTATCTGTGAAATTTTAGAAGTTTTGAATATTTAAATTTGAATTTTTAAGGAATTTAAATTGAATTTGAATTTAAATAAAGTTTACTTGGTTATGTGTTAAACGGAATGAAATGTAATATAATAAATGAATTTTTGAATGGAATTTTGGAATGTATTTTTGGTAATGATGTTTGAAATAATAAATGAATGACATATTTGATTTTTAAATGATATTTAACTTTGAATATTTGGATTTGAATTCGAATAATGATTTGATTATGAAGTTTTGAAAGGATGTAATATTTTAATGATTTTGAAATGATTGGAAATGATTTGATCTTTATTTTAGCAAAGAATGTGAATGTGGAATGATATTTGATTTTGATTTATATGATAAAGGAATATTGAAGTTTATATTTGTATGAAAAGATATTTGGTTTAATTGTAATGTAAGTTTATTTAAATAACATTGGATTTATGAAATGAATAATTCAAAACTAAGTAATAATGAAACTAGATTTGAGATATGTGAAATTATAAAAAAAAATTAGCTTTTGAAATGAGGGATATGAAAGCTTTGAAATATATTAAAAATTGAATAGTTTAATTTATGGATCAAATCTATATTTGAAATTGATACGATTTGAAATAGTTATTGGCGAATTTAATTGAAACCGATGGTTTGAATTGAATTAAGTTGGAAATTGAAATTTTGGTTTCATGGAATAAATTTGTAAAGTGTAAAGAATTAAAAGATTGATTTCAAATGAATGATTTCGGAATGTTATGATTTTCAAAGTGTAATGATTTCAAGTATTTTGGTTTCGGAAAAGTTATACTTTGAAAGTATTATGAATTTTTTTAAAGGTGAATATATGTTTGAAATGGAAATGATAAACTATTTGATTTGAATATAGTTTTGAAATAAAAATTGTTTTGGTTTCGAAGTGTAAACTATTTTGAAAGGAATATAGTTTTGAAATGAAATGATTTGATCCTTTTGAAATATAAACTATTTTGAAATGACCACGGCGTTATAATAACGTTTGGTTGTTGAAGAGACCGGGATCGGAAGTTGTCATACTCTCTGCCAACTCCGAAAACCACTTTAACAACCGTGTACGCGGTGGAGATTCCAGAATGAAGTAGGATGGTGGCGACGTTCTTGAGGTATATTACGTGGACCCAACTCCCGTGAGTTGGCATAAGGTGGCTAAAACAGGAGCGATCTCGGGCCAAAGGAGGTAGCACCTCTGGTCGGACACATTCCTTCGATACTATACTCTTACTGGTGATTGATTAGATGGCCATCCTCCGATTTTGATTGGGAGTGTGTTCCGAGGTGGGCGTATGTGGCTGCTGCGTTACCACCAGTCCGTGTGCGTAATTGGTATATCTACCCTGACGTTGCCTTGTGTGCCGTGTCACCTACCATACCGAGCCTTTACTACGAGTTTGTTTTTCTCCCGTAGCCCGTGTGGTATCCTCTGACAGTCACCCAGAGTGGAGATGGCATGATATTGGATGGACTACTGGGACTATTATGTGTGAAGGGTGATATGGGTAGCCCGGAACGCTATTTAAAAGTATGTTTATTTTACTGTAGACATTATTATAGTAGCGCAATATTACTACATAGTAAATAGTTTAACGGATTCTTAAAGGATGGGCGATCCCAAGCATCCTTTAAGTTACTGATGCATTTTTGTTACTGTTCACTTGAGTTTATTTACAGTTCATAAGTATTTATGTCCTGACTCGAGTGTTTTGTATTTTGCTTTACGCTCGAGTCAGATTGAGTGAGTTAGCATTCAAGATTCACCTTCGGAGTTGGAGCTTTCCTTGAAGATCCAGCCATCTATTTTGCTTTCTGTATCCAGTGATTTCAGTGATGTATTCTGATTTGTACCTGATGTATCTTGTTACTTTTTGTTGTATCATGTTTAACTCTGATGTATCTTATATAGTAGCTTCATAAACTATTATTTCTTTTAAATTCCGCTGCATTATTAAATACTCTGTGTCTGTGATCTGTGATTATGTATTTACTGTATATTCTGAGATTTGCCAAATTTTATTTACAACGCGGTATTTTGAGCAATTCAAGTCCGACATGTGCGGATGCGAATGGTTGAAAATATCGGATCATTACAATATATATCGAACTTGATTTGTTAAACTTGACCCTTTATATGTTAAATTTGATTAGATAAACGTGACTCATTTATATGATGAACATTGATTAGTTAATTGATACGTAGGAATTTGATAAAATTTCACTTTGAACCTTTGAACGTATATTATTGTTGTATTGAAATTGGAATTGAACGACAAGTGAAAAACCGTAATAGAATAATCTTTAATCTACATGAAATGATAGTGTAGATTCTAGAAATAATTATGTTAATTTACATAAATAACAAATGTAAATTAATACAATTTTTTCGGGATTATTTAAATAATTGTTGAACTGTTTATGTATGGATGCTATTGCTTGTTTATTTACTTTGACAACATCCCAGCTATCACACTGCAAGTTCCCTTTGTATGCTTGATTTTTAAATTGAAATGGAATCGGGTTGAAATGATAAATACCCAAATAACTTTGACTTAGGATAGAAAATTTAATTAAATCCGATTGGTCAATGTTTTGATTTAAAATGAAATAAGTTTTATATTGACTAATAACAAGGTTTTGAATAAAAATTGGAATTTAAATTCGAATGAACGTAAATGTGAATATTGAATTTGAAACAAATATTAACGTCGTAATTGACAAAAGAACATTGTTTTAAAATTTAATTAATTAATGATTAAATGTATAATTATTTGATAATTGATTTTGAAATTATTAATAAATTAAGTTGAAATTGATAATAATCAATTTAGAATTATTAATAATCAAGTCTTGAAATTTATTAATAATGAAGTTTGAAGTTACTAATAACGAAGTTTTGAAATTTGATAATTAAGTTTTGAAATTATTAATAAATTAAGTTTTGAAATTATTAATAATTTGGTTTTAAAATTAATAATTAAGTTTGGAATTATTAATCAATGAGTTTGAAATGATAATAATTAAGATTTGAAATTGTGATAAGTTGATGAGGTGGAATTATTTAATAATTGAATTAAATTGAATATTCTTATTTAAGTGAAATTGAATTTTTGTATAAGTGAAAGTAAGTTGTTTAATTGAGTTTTGAAATTGTAACGAAGGTAATAAATATATGAAATTGAATTTCTTTAATAAGAAATAGAACGCGCTTTATCGAAAACAAATGAAATGCTTGTAATTTAGAGAATTGGATTCGATAAATTCAAATTGAATAAATATGTAAGCTTTGATAATGAAACGAACTTAAGGAAGTAATGAATTGGAAATTTAATTGAAATTGTTTAATGATAAATAATGTAATGAATATCGAATAAAATCGATAATTGAATTTAAACGATTTGTACGTTAAATGATTTTGGAACGAACTTATACATGGAATTAAATGAATATTTGAAATTGTTCTAAGTTGAAACTTTGAAATTGAATTATAGAAATTTCGAAATAAAGTTATGAAGTTATGAAACGTAATGTTAGAAATTGATTTAGAATGACTAACGAAATGTTGATTTACGAATTATTATTGAAATTGAAATTGAATTGGTTTTTGAAATATATTAAGCGACCAATCGGAAAATTAATTACGAAGGTTATTAAAGGAACCGGAATCGGTTAAGGACATACTCACTGTCTAAACCGAAAACCACTTTAATAACAATACGCGGAGTGATGATCCAGAATGAAGTGGTTGGAATGACGTACGCGATGACTGAAGAAAGTGAACGATAATGGATAGCCTTGACACTTGTGTCAAATTGGAAATGACTAAAATCAGGAGCCGTGCCGGGCCAAATGAGGTTAGCTACCTCGAGCGAACACACTTCTTCGTAAACTACTCATTTACTTTTGTGATTGACTGGTGCGCACCCTTGAATTTGGAGTGTTGTTTCGCGGTGTTGCGATTGTTACGGCGATGCGTTCTCACCAGTCCGGATCAGGCGAACGGTAGTTTCACTACCTTGGGTATTGCCTCATGTGCCTTGTCATACTTGTATCCCGTATACGTGACCACTACGAATTTGTTTTGTATTATACCTATGAAGTACTCCCTGATATCCCACTAGTTTACGGTGGAGTTTACAGTGCTGTATAGTCTATGATGCTGTATAAAATGTGTTAAGGGGAATAATGGTAACGCCTTAACACTATTTTGATATTTTACTTTACTGTTAGACATTATCTATGTATCGTACACTATTATGTATAAATAGTTTATCGGATCCTGAAAGATGTTTATTCCATTCATCTTTGAGTTATTGTTATTTTGAATTTGGATCATATTATCTGTATAAGAATATATGTCCTGATTCGAGTGTTTGTTTGTGCATATGCTCGGATCAGACTGAGAATTGCTGTTGCTGTTCTGTTTGGAGCTGAAGACCGATGACTATCTTTATCTTATCTTATCAGTATTACTCTATCTATTTGGACTATTGGACATCTATGCTGTTCTATTTTATTTTATCTGAGACATTGTTGTATTTCTGGGTAGCTTCATGAACTACTCTTATGACTATGTTGTATTTCCGCTGCACTATTCTGTTATGATATATTTCCTGTGATTCTGTGATGATTCTCATTTATATATATACTCCATTTACGATTCGTGTTTTGTACTATTTAAGTTGACATGTGTGGATTATTGTCAATTTAAATGGTCCAAATATACGGGTTGTTACAATATACCTCTAAGCCGTGCTCTCAAAGTTGGATATCATTCTAAGCTATGGTTTGTGAGACATTAACTAATATTCATCGAGTTGGATTGTTTAGCTAAATTTACACGATCTTTCGTGAACGATCGGTGCTTATTTTTAAAATTTGCTCATTTTGACATGCGATCATGTGTAGGGACTCCTCTCTCCAATATATTGATACTATGAAAGTTTCAAGTGTGTTGGACATGTAGATTTTAAGATATTGATCGATTCATCGTTAAATTGAGCTATGTAATCAATACAACACAATCCATAGTATTGACAATGGATCGTACCTAAGCTAGCTTTAGGAAGTACTGAACTTCCATGCTCTAGACACGATTCATAGTATTGAATATGGATCGTACCTAATCTAGCTTTAAGGAGTAGTGAACTTCCATGCTTTAAGTGTTTTATTGAGTTCACATTTAGCTTCTGTTTTGCTACTACTTCATATTATCATTTAGGTCCAATCTCTAGGCTTCGTGATCGTTATTCTGATACATTAACCGTGATGACAATTGAGTCTGTCTCGTCCGACTGTGACGGATTTAGCGGGGTCCAAAGGTCGAATAACTACTACTTATCAATTTACTAGTTTAGTTATCAATTCATATTTTGATACTCATCAGTACTATATTTTTTTCTTACGATCATTATGTTTTTATTTTGATCCCGTTATTTTACAGGTAAACAGAGAGGCCGATTACGAAGATACTTGCCAGGCTGATATAAAAAATAACAAATTCTACAATTGGCATCTTGAATTTTAGACATTCATCACTCAGCGTCAGTCTATCATTCAAGTAAGGAATTCGAAATAATTTATATGTTTAACAATAATGTTGTTTATCTTAGTCATCCTGCTCCCATGTTAAAGTTTCATCCAAGAATGTGTTGCTTTTATCCATATAAGCATGACATATGATTCTCCAATGTAGTTTAATGATCAATATTTTGTGAATTTATTCAGGTTACGATGGCACATAATGTGTTTGTAGAATTGTTCAATAAGCCGTTAGTGCATTAGTCTATAAGCAGTAAATATATTTTATTGTTATATACGTAAGCGGTAAATATAATAATCAATTAAGGGTGAGCAATGCATTAACAATGATGGTCTTGGAATTAGAAAAAGAAACAAACAAAAGGTGCGAGTTCGTTGGGCAATGCATTGCCAGACTAGATGTATGACCAACCCATATACTAATTTGAATATTAGTTTCACCTAAAACCCTAGAGTATGCATTAGGTAAATTTTGCCTGAGGCTGCATTGGACATGAACAAAAGTACGGTGTGTGCTTGCCAAGAAACTTTAGAGCCTTAACAAAGCGATAAGTTCCAAAGCTGGAAATTTAAGATCTTTGCTTTATCAACTTTATAAAAAACAAGCCAACAGGGTTGGCGCAGTTGGTTGATGGTCCGGACTGCGTGATCGAAGGTCACGAGTTCGAGTCCCGAAACTGACAACCCTGTAATAAGTACCCGAAGTAACAAGTTACAGGGTTGTCAGTTTCGGGGCTCGAACTCGTGACCTTCGATTACGCAGTCCGGACCATCAACCAACTGCGCCAACCCTGTTGGCCTAATATGTACTTTTCCATATAGATTAAAACAACACACATAATCTATTGATTTCAAACAATGCTAGCCTTTATTTCTTTACTCTAATCTAGTTCATTAGTTTAATTTATGTACTTATTTTATTTTAATTGTGTTACTCAGAGAAGAA
Source organism: Allium cepa (assembly GCA_030765085.1). Lineage (NCBI taxonomy): Eukaryota > Viridiplantae > Streptophyta > Magnoliopsida > Asparagales > Amaryllidaceae > Allium > Allium cepa. Next base: position 1,040,407,451 of record CM060941.1, on the reverse strand, counting down.
GCTTTTGATTACTTGTATGAATGTGCATGTTTCAAATTAACAACAGTAATTCTTTGTGATTAATTGTTTTTAATTTAGACCAAGAAAACCCTATGGGTTATCTCTGTTGTCGAAGCTGACATGCACATTATATCAACATCTTTAGCGTTGGCGGTTTTTGAACTTAAATGCTAAGGTGTTGCCAGAAATATTATATCAGGCACCATTTTGTATAAGGTTTTGTCGCAATTTGTTCTGTCAAATAGACAATAATGTAATGGCTATATTATTATTAAAAAAATTGACTTAATATAGAACCATTCAAGTCTGCTTCTAGAAGAATCTGACTTTTGAACTAATGGTTTTTATCTGTCAGAAGCAAAGAAATTCAAGTTTACAAGTTTCTTTAAAGGATGATACAATATAATCAAACAATTCTCGTAATAAGATCATAGCTAATTATTATTTTTGAACAAGCTATGTTTTCCAGAAAATATATGGGTGTGAAATGCAATCTAGCTAGCTATTACAAGAATACAACACTTTTAAATAAGATCGTAGCTCTAATTAATGTTTTTGAACAAGCTATGTTTTCCAGAAAATGTATTCGAGTCTACATCTATTTTGTTAACGTGGGGTATGGCAAAGAAAGGAAGCTTACTCGTAAACAAAAACAAGCCGGGGACTCCGGTGAACAACCTGAAGAAAATATCGAACCCAATGAGCAACCTGAACCAAAATTTGAAATCAACCAGTAACATGAAGCAAATTTGAAAACCAATGAGCAAGGAGTTAAAAGTATATAGAGACAGTGTAATGCAATATGAAGTAGATATTGAAAATAACGAGTTTGAAATTGAAAATAATGTGATTGGAAATGAGATTGGTATTCAACATGTAGATGAAAGTCCGTTGAAAAGAAAAGGCTAGATGCTAGAGGCTAGAGGTCGGACTAAAATGAAAAGACTTCCTTCAAATCTCATTGTCTCTGATAGACATTGAATTTAATCGGAATGTCATACCAACAGGAGAAGGTTCTATAAAGTTGTCTTCTTACTTGGGACCGTTCGTACGAGAGTATGTTCCGGTTATGATTGACGACTGACGGTCAATTGATGATGATTTAAAGTTTGTGTTGTGGAGTTACATTCAGGGATTAGTATTACTTTGATATACTTCATTTTCTTTTTATATTTAAAGCATGTATTACATTGGTATTCACTAAAACAATAACCTTTATGAACTGATAAGTTGAGGGGAAAATAAACCATGTTTGTCCCAACAACAAATGAAACTGATGATTTAGATATCACCAGGTTTACCAAAAGAATGTTATGTACCATAATAATATGCCGAGATGAGATTTGCCTATCTGATTGTTACTTCACACGAAATTCAATATTATATACTAATAGGTTTAAGGTGAATCATTCTCTATTCTTTTGATCCAATCTCCTTGTCACATCAGTCAGTAGCTTATCGAAAGAGAGTGACAAACATTACTAATGTGCTTCATTGTTATGACTTTCCTACATCTCAACTTCTTCTAACTGGACCAGTTGCTAATCTTCTTGAATTTTCTACAATTGAAGAACTGATCAGACATAATCCTGTTTTAAATTTGAACATTATTGGCTATAGTCAAGTTTTGTATACTCTGACTATCAGTTTGTAAGATGTAATAGCTTGTTTCATTTGTGACAGATACTGCGTTCTGTGTAGTAATTGGACTTTCACGCTGAGACAGTTTATTTGACAGTTGCTGTTCTTTTAATATATGAACTGTGTTGTCTTGTGTTTGAGTTTGAATATCTACTGATGAATTCCAATTGGTTCTGTTCACTTTCATTTCCCGACACTTGACATTGCAAATTTTGTTTGGGAAGCCACACTTTAGGGAAAATACACTCTTTTACATCATGACGAAAAGGGTTATAGTTACTACAGTTGGCAAGTGGATAAAAATGTAGAGGAAATGGTGAATATCAACGGTTTCATTAATAACATTGCTCCACGTAGACCTGTCAAAATTTGACCAAACCCATTAATCCAACTCATTTACCCCACATGTAAGTGAGTTGGGTCAACCCATTTATGAATATTATGAAATGTGTTATGGGTTGGGTTGGGTTGACCCATTTTTAAAAGGGTTATAAATGGGTAACCTCCATTTATTAAAAACATTAAATTTTAATATAAATTTGAAAAATAAGAAATTTGGACATACATTATAATTTTTCATGCAGACCGATAGTTGTACTTGGAAAATAACAAGCTACCACATCCTTATATTTGAACTCCGCTTAGTGCAGAAGCCACTATGTTTTTTTGTTCAGACTGCAATAACTTCTTCGTTCTAACTCGAAATCAGACGAGATTTTGATCGATCAACTTCCACCTAAATTACGGACAGTAAGGAACACTCAGATATTTTATCGTGTGAACGCACACTGTATTTCTCCAAGGGGACTGACAGTTGTACTTAGAAAATAACAGGCTACCACATCCCTATATTTGAACTCCGCCTAGTGCCGAAGCCGCTATTTTTTTTGGTTAGACTGCAATAACTCCTTCGTTATAACTCGAAATTAAGCGAGACTTCGGCCGATCAACTTCCACCTAAATTACAGACAGTACGGAACACTCGGATACTTCATCGTGTGAACACACACTGTAGTTCTCCAAGGAGACTGACAGTTGTACTTAAAAAATAATAAGCTACCTCATCTCCATATTTGAATTTTGTTGAAAATTAAAATTAAAATTTTAAATTTTTATGGGATCTCAAAACATAAAAATTAGAATTAGAAATTTTGTATTTATTTGTTTTTTATTAGTCAGATTAAATTTAAATCTTTAAATGGGTAACCCGCTTATTAAGTGGGTTGGATCATAAATGGATAAAAGAGAATGGGTCATAAATGGGTTGGGTCAAACTCGACCCAACCCATTTTGACCCAACCCAACCCGTTTGACAGGCCTAGCTCCACGTCTGCGCAGCATTTATCCATAAAGGAAATGATGTACATTTATCTGTTACATGACTTGTCATCAATAAAAACATAAATTTGTTAGTTTATTACCTTATAATGCTTTTGAGTTTCTACCTTGTCAGTTCATTGATGCCCTTATAGCATAAAAAGATCATACATAAGATCATACATGCCAATTTCTGCACTCCAAATTGTAAATTACTAAGAAAATCATAGTTTAATCATTTTGGAAATTTGACCTTATTTACATGCATTTTGGAAATAGTGTATGCATAAAGTAGTAACTTCGGTATTTAATACTTGACTTGTGTATTTAATACATGCATAAACAGGGACGGATCTATTTAGCATTTGGGATGGGCGGCTGCCCACAAAAAAAAAAAAAAGAGCGTAAGAAATGAAAAGAAATAAAGAGGGACGCATCTACTGTTCTCGTCTCATAGCTCAGGCTTTTCTAGATTCGACGATCGCTCGCAGCCGCTCCTCCTTCTGGCTTTCTCCAACGGCAGCCAGCAGACTCTGGCTCCAGTTTCAGCCTTCAGTCCTCCTTCTTCCGTCAGTAGGAAAACCTGGTAAGTTCCCAAATTTAAATTCGAATTCCATAAACCTTAGTTTGCATTGTGAATTGTAAATGATGTTCCCAATTTTAGATTCTAAATTTTAAATTCGAATTTTAGATGTAAACATAAACCCTAGTTAGGCAGTACTGCAGTAGGCTGGTAGCAATGAAGTTGCAACCTGCAAACAAGTACCAATGAAGATACTGGCAGTGGCAGTAGCATTGTATTTGTAGCAATGAAGTGCTTGACCGATAAATTGGTAGTAAATTGTGCAAATTATGCAGTAAATTGTAGCACGGTAGGCTATTTTGTTGATACTAGCAGCAAGTATTTGTAGCACAGTAGGCTATTTTGTTGATACTGGCAGTAAATTGTGCGACCATCTACCGACAGTAAATTTTAGTGAATCAAATAATGAAGATACTAGCAGTAAATTTTGGTGAATGAATTTTACTATTTTTTGATGCATCAAATTGATGTTGAGACGATTGTAGATGAATTTGATTTTCGTGAAGTTCGTAGAGCACGACTTAAAGTAGGATATTTAGTAATTTATGTTTTTTTTTTGTTTAAGGATTTTTATTAAAATTCTATATGTTAATGGAATCAATCGAACTTAATTATTTTGATTATCATGAATGCGATGGAATTAATTATATTAAAACAGTTTAGTTTTTTATTATTATTTAATTTTCTTCTATTATTCGCCCACCGCAAAATAAATTCCTGATTACGTCCCTGTGCATAAATATCCCAAATGTATGTACTATTTTCAAAATCCAAATTGTTTGAAATATTTTAGTTACTATGAATAGGAAACTTGAACTGTATGATCATAATTTAAATACATACATAAATATCATAGTTTAATCATTTTGAAAACCTGACCTTATAGCATAAATATAACAATCATAAGTTACTCCAACATGGTTGTTACGTGATGCCCTTATGGCTAGGGGTGTTATGGTTGCAATAACCGTCGTTATTACCACCAACCATAACCGTTGTTGGTGGTTATAAATTCTTATAACCGTTATCGCATCCGTCTATGATGGTTAACCATCGTATTTTCAATTTTGAAGCATGATGTACATATATTTTCAGTTATATGCATTATTGGTGATAAATTAATATAGCTCTAACTGTTTTTGCAACTTTATTTGTTTGTTTATAAAACAACAAATATGCATGCACCTGTTATTAGGTCGTTAAGTCACATATTATTAATTTACAAGCTATTCCATTAACTTAAATTAATAATTTTATACTGTAATGTTAAATGTTACACAAAATAATCGTGTATAGTTGGTATAGTTAACCGCGGTTTTTCAAATTCTTCAATCGTTACCATAACCGTTACCGTTATATATGGTAACTGCATGAACGGTTGGTACGATTGAGCGGTTAAGCAATTCAACCGCAACAGCCCTACTTATAGCTACTCTTCTGCATGCATTTGTTACTAGTCATGTCAATGTAACAATATCTCATTTGGTAACATGTTTAAACAAGATTGCAGCAACTTTTTATCAAATTTAGTAACTGAAATACATATTAAAACAATCGCTTTTTTTTTTCCTTGCTTGACAGGGCGGAAGGCCAACCTCTAAAAGTAAATACAAGCTGATTGATGTTGGTGGAACATGAGTAATAGTTGCCGAAGGAGTTGTGCCTTTAACCGATCCAAATGAATCAGTCCATTTCGTTTAACTTGGAAGAGACACTAAAGTTTGAGAAGTGAATGCAAGAATTTCAAATGCAGTTCCGTGGAGACCAACTGCTGATCCTGTCTGCATTGAAGATGTTGTTGGCACTAGAGTGGCGTGACCAACCGCAAAATTTTAACAGAATAAAGTTCTAGTAAATATAAATAATTTCTATGATAGATACAAAATTTTTAAGATATATAAATATCTAAATGTGTGATTTAAGTCTTGATGTTGTACCACTTTTATATAGCCAACGATCGTTAAAGTTTGCTAACGGATCAGAAGAAAAAGCTATTTCCGTCCTAACTATAAGTTTAAAACTTATTATACATCTCGTTATCTTTTTACTCATTCGTTATTCAAATGTAGTGCATTAAACATAAAATTATTGTTAAGGACAAAATTTCACAGTTTTTTAGTCTTAAGTACACACCTTCAATATTTTATCATAAAAGACAACTTTATGTAGGTATTAGTTTTTAGTTATTGATAGCAGTTTTTAAGTATCAGTTTGTAATTATCGGTAGCAGTTTTTAGGTATCAGTTTTTAGCTCGGTAGCAGTTTTGTTGTCCTTATGAATAATTTTGAAAAATGTTTGTCTTTATGAATAATTTTTAGAAAAATGTTTGTCCTTGTGGTAAAAATATCGAGGTCGTGTCCTTGAGGCAAAAAATATACAAATCTTTGTCCTTTAAATTAATCTCCCGCATTAAATATGTCAAAATTTGAAATATCACCGGTGGTATTGAAATGTGGTTCAGCTTGCTTGTTGCACATCCTCCCTTCCATGTACATCCTCGCTCCTATGCACTTGCAGTATATAGAAACTGACGTTTACTCATCTTGCTTTGCACTACAATTAAAAATTACTATCTCTAGTTGTAAACAGAGACGCATTTGCATGATAGCACACCAGCCAAGACGTGAGTTATCTAGCAAACTATTATTGGAGCACTAATGATTAAAAACAGTTAGTAGAGAGTTTCAACAAAATGAGCACCTAGACATACTCAGGAAGCAAAAATGGTTATGAATTTATGTTGCAATTTACACCTTTTTTTTTAATCATATCAAATGACTATTTGCACCATACCAAAATCCATTGTGTATAGGGAGAAAATCGAGAATTTGGTAAATAAGGACAGACAATTTACTTAACAAAGCTTCAGTTAAACATGCCTGATACTCTTTTCTTTAGATGGGCAATTAAAAAAAAATAGTATCATGCATTTTCTTGAAATAATGCATAAATTAAAATTGTACCTTCTATCCAAACTGAAGTTATTTTGGCCTCATCATAGCGAACACGCTGACAGCGACCACATTGTAATAGATGCAACACGCTGTTATCGTTTGGCCATAAATAGGACATAAGTCCTGAACCAAATTCAATGTTTTGCTTTCAAAGTCATTTAGTTACTCTAATACATAGAGCTTGAGACTATACTGAGTTCTAAATTAGGAAAGGCCATGGCTTCTTGTTCTAAATATGAAGAATTCAAATCCAATCTAGCATCATTCTTCAAGTTTCCTCCAACCTCAAACGTAAGTGAAGTAAGTTCTCTGAACTTGATAGAATCAACACTCATTCCAACCTGGAGATAAGTATTAAACGATACAATTTTATTCCACAACCCTCACAATTTCATTATACTTCCCAGGCTATAAAATTACACGATCATCAAACTTAAATCGGCGAAAGTACCATGCCTGATGACTAATGGACAATATGAATCCTTTGTTTGGATCTACATAGGATGATCTTTGTTAGAACCAGCTTTTTTGCTCCAATCACAATCCCATCTTTGCACTTGATGCTCACAACAATCCTGCCAGTCAAGAAGTATATTAACTTGGATTTTGTATTGCAAAAGTGAACTTCACCAGAACAGTTACGTTAACTTTATTACAATAAGAAAATATAGCTGAAAAGTGTTTACATGGAAAAAGATAACTAAAATTATCTTTTATGATAAAATATGAATCAAATACTTTTTCACAAAAATGAAATGGATATTTTTTTTGTTATGATACGAATTTATACGATATCTCAAAACATAAAGAACGATTCCTGAATAAAGTTTCAGTAGATTGTAATTTAGTATGTAAATCTACTAGCATGTGTTTGAAATAGTGCATACTCAATTAAATGCAAGTTATTAATAGAACAATGAATAAGATATTTGGTATATGCACCAAATAGATATTTGAGAGGATATTAGACAGATATTTAATCATGTTCATTTGAAATATACTGGATTGGACAACAGTATAGGAAGATGCAATGATAAAATTAACTAAAATGGAATTAACTTTACCAAATCCTGGTATGTTTAAGAAAGATTGTAAGTATATTACCTTTCAAAAAAATAACTAAAGAGAAAATATATTATATTTCATGCCACTTTATTATTGTTCTTTTTTACGCAGACCTACTTAGATTGTCAGTTTCTTCTATATTATTGTTCTTACCAGGTCATGTATTACCAAACGTCCCAAAAAATGGTTACTTAGAGCATCAGCAGCTAGTCCACTGGCTTTTGTACTATTGTTCTTACCTCATTCTCTCTTGTGGCGGTTTTGTTTGTCATTTTATAAGCCGAACTGAATCTTCCTTTTTCAAATCATAATTACCAAACGTCCCAAAAAAATCCAGTGGACTAGCTGCTGATGCTCTGAATGGACAGAAGCCAAACTGCACTTCTCTTTTACATTAAATAGATTATATATAATTTGTATACATAATTTAAGTCCTAACTACATATATATAGTTATTTTGCAGTGTAGGACCTACCGCATCGGCTTGTGCATCACATTTTAAGTCCTAACTACATATTATTTTTCTTTTTTTGGACCCTTTTACTTTGTGAATATTTGACTTAACAATTACTAACATTTAGCTTGTTTATTTGATTATTTGCGGATGTTCGAAAGAAAATTGCAAAAGCAAAGCAGGATGAAATTAGCCGTTTGATTGTCTATAAGTAAGCCGTTGATGCAAGTTGTATGAAATATTATGTATGGACATCAGAAAAGTTGCTTGAACGATATGTATGAAATACTATGTATGAATATGGGAAAAGTTGTTTGATCGATATGTATGAAATACTATGTATGGATATTGAATAATATGTATGGAATATTGTGCTTTAATTTACATATTTTTGGCAGTGAAAATATTTTTTATTTATATACAAAGAAAAAATTGGTAAATAGATGCTATATACATGAAAATACTGAAACAGCGACAAATAGACCTATAAATTAATATAACATTTAATAGCGTTTAATAAACGATTGTTTATAAAACGCTATAAAAAATAACCATGGGCAAAATTCACACGCTATAGAAATATGCATAACAAACGCTATAATATAACTAAATAAACGCTGTAGTAATATGCACAAAAATATATGCAAATATGCAAACCAACACTATAAAATACGTAAAGAAAACGCTATAGAAATGTGTAGTTCAAACACTATAGAAAGTAGCCATGAGATAATATTTTCTATAGCGTTTTTGCTTAATAGCACCGAGAAAATATTATAGAAAAATTATTTTCCATTGCATTTTAGTTCCTGCTATCTAATGTTTATGATCTACCATAGCATGTCATTCTATAGCGTTCTCTAAAGCGCTATGGTAAGGTGCAGTAGTGTTTCTTAAACGCTGAAAGCCTTGGTTTGTTGTAGTATTCATAAATCGGAGACAACCCAAAAGATTTGTGCATCCTTGGATGATCTGGCTTGTAGCTCGCTTCTTTTTTCGAAGCATAGGAAATTGAAGCACCAGTTGCTTGAGTAGTATGAGGGTCTTGAGAACCAGATCCCAAGGCTTCACCGCCATCATTCCCCTATTCCGTGATCGCTGGATCACCGAGTAAACTGAGCCGAGCAGCTCTGAGTTCATCAGGTTCTTCATCATGTAAGATTTCATGCATAAGCTGCTCTTTACCACTTCAACACCACCTAGGGACTTCAGATCTGTAATATTGTCTCAGGCTTTAACAAGCAACTCGGGATACACTCCCAAGAAGTGGAGATTGCGATTAATGAGGGCACATGCATTGTAATATATGAGTAATAGATCGAACTTGTCTTTTATTTCTATCGGACCCGCCTCCTTAGCCTCTTCCTTAAGGACCTCTATCTTCCCAAGTTGTCTGTCAGCCTCTATTTTAGCATCAAGAGCCTTGACGATCTCTTCGTAGTATCGTTGAGGCTCCAGCTGAGCCTCAAGTTTCTCTTGTTTTTCTTTTACAAGCTCCTCCTCAAGCCTAATACGAAGGACCAAAGCATCATTGCCTTTTTTCAGCTCATCCTTCTCTTTCTATAAGACGTATTTTTCGAAGGCTAAAGTACTGCTGCAACAAACGGCCGTGCCCAGTTCAGCTTGGTGCACTTTCATTAAATGATCGACGGCTTCAGAAGACTCATTGGCTTTTTTCTCAACATCGACCAGCTTTGTACCTAACTGCTCGACCTCCTTGTCCAAGTACTTAATGATGTCATTGTCGTGGATCGCCTCAAGAGTTAAGCGATCAATTTAGTGTTTCCTTTCCATTGACAACTCAAAAATTCTCTTAGCCACACAAAGAGTTGCACTGTGCTAGACATAAACATCATTAACGTAAGAGAGCACTATGTCATTGTCCTCTGGAGGAATTGAATGCAAAGCGGGAACAAATTTGAACTTGTCAAAGCATAACTTAGGAAATGTGGCTTTTAGCTATACATCTTTTCAGCGGCAGTGACATCAAGAGTAGTCAGGGATAAGAGGGCCCCTCTGTCGTGCTTGGAGGATGAAGTATCAAGACCTTCTACGCTAGATTGGCATTCCAAAGATCGAACGGATGCTGGAAGAACCCGAAAGTTTCTCAGGCGCAGTAGCCGAAGTAAGAGCATGAGGCAATGACTTACTACTACTATATGTAGTGGATGTTGATCGGCACCCATGTGGTGAGAAGACTGAGATTTTGATTTATGCTTGGACGATGAGTCCTTGGATTGGTGGCTTTGGTCTCTGTCTTCTATTCATTCACAACCTTCTCTATCTCGATTAGGGTTCGGACCTCTACTGGGCCCAAAATAAGACATCTAAGAGCGTGTTGATCTCTTTAAGCGATCATAGTTGCATGGGCGTCCCATCGAGCCTGCAAACAAAATAAAATTGTATAAGAGTCGCTGGAGTTAAAGGTGGATAAGTGTCGTGCGGTGTAGTGCACGTGATCATGAGTGTCCAAGTGTTCCTCGAATGGACCAGTTACTAGAGCTTTGCTAGAGGAGTAATCGTTCCCATGCTAGTTGGAGGAACGTTGGCGTCGAATCCAATAGGAGATTCAGAGCCCTCGAGGCTTAAATTGGCAAAATCATAATTCCCAACATCATCTGGAATTGGGATGTCCGGCAGCCCCCTATATAAATCTTCTGGAGGCAGAGAGATAGATTGACCCGTTGCAGCAAGGTTGACTTGGATTTCTTGAAGACATGCCCTCCAAGAAGCTTATGAACGAGCCTTTTTCTTCTTCTCTTTTCTGAGGCGGGAAACTGTGGGTCTTTAGAAGATCCGACTGCAGGCTCATGACTTGAGCACACATCATCACGGCCGAGCTCATCAGCATCGCCCCTCATCTTGCCTTCCACGGCGACATCCTGAGCCCCTCCGTCTGGGAGTACGACAGGATCAACTTCGTCACGTTCCTGCCCAATGGCACCTCTTCTTTATACAACTTCCTCCTTTGTGTTTCTTGGTAGTTCCATCTTGCAGCCTTCTTATAGTAAGCCGAAGACAAAAAGACGCTCGTCGGTAAGAAAAGATCCGATGTCCCTATCCGCCATCGATATATTTTTTAGCATTGAAACTACCTTCGAGTACACGTCGTAGGTGGTGTTAGTCCGTGAGATGATGGTTTTGATGACAACAACCTTAGAATAGATTATAAAATATAAATACTAACATTATAAGTTTAGATATATATGTATATGCAGGATTTAACCATGCAGGTACTAAGAATGAAGACTGTACAGTATAGAGATTCAACATATCAAGATAAATATCAAGATAGAAGACTCATGAGTATCGAGACTATCAAGAGTTCAAGATTTCAAGGATAAGTATTTTTTTTTTATTATTATAAATTTTTGTTAAACTCATAGAAAAGCACTGGCATCTTAAAATCCAATTTATTCATGGAATGGAATCCACTTCGAGCCCGTTAAAGGGATGGAACCCTAAGTAGGATGGAACCTACGAAAAATCTAGTGGAACATTGTTTTGTATCCGCTAACTTTTTTTCAAAATGATTTTTCAAAATTATATCCTGTTTTCAAAATGTTTTCAAAACTTTCCTTTTAAAATATTCAAAACCCTCGATCCTGATTTTAAATAATTTTAGCCTCAAAAACATCTTTATTTTCAAAGTCAAATTACTCCTGATTTTAAACTATCTTTTTAAATAATATATTTAACTTTTAAATATTTATACTTAGATTTAAATATAAAATTATAGTTAAAATATATATATATTATTCTTCATATTTACTTATGAATTTTAACTATAGTCAAGTATATTTATAAGGTTTGAAATAGTTTTTATATAAGATAAATGATATTTTCAAAGAAAATCAAAAACATAAAAAATCTTTTGGGATGTCGACATGCCTAGCATGACCATGTCGACATGGTGACAGTTTGATTCAAACTCTTCATGAATGGTCATGGATGTTGTTCTTCTATAAATAGGGGTCAGTTTCAACGAATTTTTAATCATAATTTTCTGGTTTTCACTCCTCTTCTTCTTCCTCATTTCTTAATATATATTCTTATTATTACTCGGACGAAATCAACATTGAATCATACTCGATTACTTCTAGTTTGATTCTCTATCACTATCTCTACAAGATTCTCAGTGCTATTCAGAGTTATAGACTTCTTTGTAACCTATTAAGAGAGAAAAGGTGTGATTGTAGCCTTGGAAATCAATCAAAAGGGAAAAGGTGTGATTGTAGCCTTGGAAATCAATCAAAAGGAAAAAAGGTATGATTGTAGCCTTGATAAATCAATTGGGTAGGCTTGTGGCCCAAAAATCAAGTATCTCTACCCAGAGGATTGAAATTCTGAAGGGTGTACCTCGTAGCCTTGAAACCGATGGTGTAATTGTACAATTGCTTTTGAAAGAAAATCCGTACTTGTGTTGCGGGACTGGATGTAGGGTAACTCCGAACCAGTATAAAATCCGGTGTGTTCTTTCCTTTACTGCTTTTATTTTATTTCTGCATCTGTGATTGTTTCTGTGATCATATCTGTGTCCGTATATTGCATACTTTTGTGTCTAAATTAACATAAATTAAAAAGATTTAGTAATTCTTTATTAACACTATTCACCCCCCTCTAGTGTTAATTTTAGCCTTAAGATCCGTAATCCGCATTCTCACAGGTGGAACATGGGTGGCTACGTGCAATGTTCAATAATAAATTGCTTAGTTCAGAATACGACTTGAATAAAAGCACTTAAAATTGAGTATGAAGTGGCGCTTACGTCCTTCCATCCGCCGTCTTACAAAACTAGGTGGGCAGCGTACATAGAACCATTCATTCTTAAAAGCATCCAGTTTGTTCCAAGTGCTAGTAACGACTTAGCAGCTAGTGACTAGCTTCATGAAAGTGTATAAGAGGCTTCCCTTTCGCCGCTTGAGATTATAAATGAATATGATGTCTTATGAAGCTGGCTCACGATATAAGAATTCGAGGAATATCATATACGTGTAGTGCAGAAATGCATAGTTATTCGGATGTAGCTGAGCCACCGCCAATCTTAAATAGTGTAACATTTTCCGAATGAATAGATTGAAAGGCGGAACGCAACCAGCCCAGCACATAAACTTGTTCCATGCAGTGTACTCCTCCGGGGCCATGTGAGCCCTATCGTTATGAGACGGGACTCGCTAATCCTTATACGGAATCCTGTTGTCACGTTCCAAATTTCAGCGTTCGAAAATCGACACCCGTACTTCATTTGTACTTGAATGCCGCAGATTCAACCGTTGAAATTTGACTCGTGCCGGAGCTTATAACACATTAAGTATAACAACACAACGGAAGAAAAAGAAATGAATATTATATACAACTCCAATGAATACAATATCCAATGATATACAGCAATGATATCAATATGATACATGAATATCAGAGACAATAAACAATAGCGGAAAGCAAACAGCAAAAGAGATAACTCCAATATCAAACTGCAACTCCAATCCAATGTTCCAAAGCCAAAACTCCAAACCACTAGCTCGAACCCCCATCACGTTGCATAAAGCTAAACAAGGTCAAGTCGTGCACTCCAAAGACTCTAAAGAATACCAAACCGAAAGCTGAAGGCTACCAAATTGATATCTACTATCTGACTATCTGAAAAACCAAACTCTAGATTGCCCGTGTGGAAAATTATGGGCATCCAGAGTTTAGGAAGGGAACAATACACTCCGGGTCAGTCGTGGGACTGGTATGATCAAACAAAAACAGTTTATCTTTAAAAACAAATAAAAGAATTTAAATTTTAAATCTGCAATGCTTTTTGGAAAATGAAACTACCATAAGGCCTCCCGGCACGCACACCATGCAATCGCACACTTGGGGGAGATTTCTTCTTATGATGGTCAAACATGTTTACTACGCAAAATCCTTTTTGATATTATTATTAGTGCATAGTGAAAAACATTTCGAAAGTATAATATTAATCTTAGCCAGCATAGGTACCATTTTACTATGCCTACTATAGCTACCACCTGAGATGGCAGGTAATACAACTGCAATCGTAAAGGGCTCGTATTGTTTGATTGGATTTCCAACAAATGGTCAGGCTAAGAAACTTCCTATTGCTACATGGGTACGCCTCTGGAGGGACGCCCCGAGAACCTACCCGGCTCTCTGCCAACACAAGGCCGGTTACCCCCTTCCCGGGAAGTAAAACCTAAGATATGCCACCCCCGGTCATTTGCGACCTTTATCCGAGGATCCTCTACACCAACAACATCACACGGTAATAAATATACAGTGTCCACATGAGTAAATATCTGGGCTCCATACCATAATACCACCCTTTTCCAAAATGAATGGACATACCCTAGAGGTGCTACCTCTGAAACCTTACCACATCTTCCCTGTTTCGACCATTACCGGTTTGTGAGGCTCGATGAGGTCTCGTCCACAAAGCTACACTTTGTCACAAAGTCATGCTTTGATCAACAAATGATCAGCAGCACTTTGTGTGCCACATTACCAAATTGGAAATGTTTCACTAGTAACCATCAACTACATAACCTCTGAGCTCGTACGTCTTAGAGAAGGGTGTTAAGCTAAGAGAATAAATCTCCGCCACCAAACAGAAATGTATTTGATAGAAACCAGCTTTACATCTCAAAGTGTAATGTCAGACACACATCCATACAAGTCTGTTCCGGGTTCGAACAGAACCTAAGGCACTTTCGAAGAAGACCGTGCAAATCCGGATAATCCCTAATCACGTCTGGACTTCCCATCACATATGGAGTCTCTATACCAGGGACCAGTCGGTGCAGAGACTGTAACATTACTGGTTTTTTTAACTTAATTAATTTGGAAATTTATATAAATTTTTTGTTTAATTTGGTTAAATTATGAATTAATAGAAAATGAATTTGAATATTTGGGGATAAAATAAAAATTGTATTTGGAATATGATTTAATAAATAAATTAGATTTAAAAAAGCTTTATTAATTAAGAATTATATATGTATGATTATTTATAAATTGTTTTCAATTCATTTTCCTTTATAAATTATATAATTTTAAATGAAGGCTTTAAAACTTACTTATATAGGTATATATATCTTTTGAAAATTAATAAGTTCATGAATTAGAATTGGGTTGTAAAATATAAACAAGATTTAATAAAATAGTTAGTTTTATATGTAAATAAATATTCTAGCTTTGATATGAAGATGTTTTTTTAGAAGCATAAGATTTAAAACTACATAACATATATATGTAAATATAAAATAGGTAAATATGTTTTATAAATTGAAATCAAATAAGGGTTAAAACATGATTTGTAAATTAAATGAAGTAAGGGATTTAAACACCAAAATACAAAATTTGACAAATGTAAACATTTTATAATGTGAGAAGACATGTGTTGTTTAAATAATCATTGTATTTACAAGTGTTAAACTAAATAAACAAATGGCATTATCACTTTAAAATTGAAATAAATGAAAAAAAAATTATGTAAAGAAATAACCTGGCTTCTTCATTGTCTTCTTTTATATTCTAAAAACTTGAAGATATTTTTTGTGGCTGTTCCAAATTCAAGTTAAAGTTCTCAGATCAAAACATAAACAAAACTAAAACCTGGAGAAAAGGAATCAATGCAAAATTAAGCAAGTGTTCAAGCTTTCAAACCTGGAAGCAAAAGGAAATGAAAGTCAAAAATAAATCAAGCCTGAAAATCAAAGTTTTAATTCAAACTGAAAACCAGAAAAGCATGTAACATGCCTGACCAATTCAAATTCAAACTTGATTCAACAAGATCAAGGGGCAGAGCAAATTCAAAGCAAGATCAGATTCAAATGCAACTCCCAGATCCAATAAGTCAGGATTTTCTGAAATCAACATCTTCTCCAGTTTTTCAAGCTATAACTTTCCCAGTTTTTAAACCATCTCCAGATTTCAATTCCAGACTCTGTTTTCTTCAATATCAGCTGAGCAAACTCTTCAACCTGTATGAGTACGTCTGGTTTGCATGTGTTTGAATCTGAAATGATGTGGTGAATGATGGTTGAATAGGTGCAAATAGTTGTGATCCAAAGGACCGCAATTGGGAAACTGAAGATAATATGCAGAAATCATATCCCAATTGTAGAGTGGATATCTCGGCTTAAGCCGGTAAGCCATTTCCTTATTCTTTCTGAATTCGTATATTCTTTGCTTGTTTTTCTCTCTCTTTCAATTTCGAGGACGAAATTTTCTTAAGGATGGGATATCTGTAACATCCCAAAATTATCAATTAAAATAAACAATATATTTTAAACCTTTGGAATTTAATTTGAAAATTAAATTGGAAGAAAAATCTAAAACAAATAAAAATAAGTGATAATAATATATAAATAAATTACAATTTTATTTTGAGTTGAAAATAAATAATGAACGTTTTAAAATGTCATTTAAATTTAAAATCTTATAGGTATGTATATTACAAATATGAGTAAAATTGAATACATATTAAAATTTAATTTAAAATTTTCAAGATGAGTGTGAATATACATATGGACATGAAAGTTTATATTTCAAGTTGAAATTGAAGTTTGAATTTAAATTTAAAATAAATGTTTTAAAAATAAGTAGCATTTAAAATCATTGAGGAATAAAGTATACAATGGTCCAAACAACTTTTCTTTTAAACATTGTATATATATATATGTATACACAAATGAATAAAGGAATACATTTATTTATAAAGTGTATATGATATAACAATAAAGTTTATAAAATTCTTTTGCCTTGTAACAAAATCAAAAATGTGAATATACATTCACATGGAATATAGAGTAGAATGATTAACAAAATCTAGAGCTTATGACATCTTTTTACAAATGGCACAAACCATCATTACCTTAATAAAATAATCAAATAAAAAATTTTCAGAAAAACCTTTCAGCTTCCAAATTCAAAATTTTAAACCTCCAAATCTCTGAATTTCGGTAACCAAAAAAAATATTTTGCAATCTTAAACTCAAACACTCAAGCAAGAAAAAAAATCAGAAAAAAAAACTACAAATCTCTTCTTCAATTCAAACTAAAATCTGAAGTTTTTCTTAAGCATCAAACTGTAGTGATATACTTCATCTCTCAGGTAAGTTTTCTTTAAAACTTTATAGTTAATAAAATTACGTTTTTTAAAACCAATTTTTAACACAAGCAAAGTTTAAACTGCAGTTAGCTTGAACAGGGGAAGCTTCAGGTTTTTGGCAGTGCAGTTTTTTTCTGGAAATAAATTAAAAGGCAAGTAATTTTTTTTAAATTTGAACTTCAATTTATAATATATAATGAAGCAAGAATTAAACAATAACATTCAATCAATTGCAGGAAAAAAAATCAAGTGCAAGGCTAAATTTGGTTTCTGGTTTCAAAACTGCAGATCTGTTCTTTCTTAGTATAAAAGGAAATTCAAATTGTTAGTCAATTTGAGATTTGTCGTTATTAATAATTAAGTAAATAAATACAACAAGGAATGTAATACAATAATAATCAATCATTTGCAGGGAAATCAAGACCAAAGAATTAATCTATTTCTGGATTTCTAGTTGCAGAATAAGCTTCTCTGTATATAAAAATTCAACTGTAAGTAAATTTAAAATACTGTTATTCATGAATTGAGTAAGTGAATACAACAAAGAGTAAGCAAGAATTTTTATATATAACTTGCAGATCTAAACTTAAAGGAATTAAGGTAGGAAAAGAAGAAAATTTGCAGGCTTCATCTTTTCTTTTGAAAACTGTCAGGAATTTCTAGAAAAAGAAGTGAGTAAACCCCTGTTTTCTTCTAATCATTTGTTGCTATGTGAATTCTTGGATGATGTAGTAAAGTTAATCTTTGGTTTGCATGCAAGAATTTTGAATATATGATTGAATGTTTGGCCTGTGCATGTTGATTGCACAAAAATGCTAGTCCCTGTTTAACTTCAGGAAAACAAAAACCTAACAAACCCCAAGTTTGTTTTATTGCTAGCTTTGTATAGATTAAAGTGTTAAAATGAAAATGGTTCTGATGCACCTAAATTGAATTTTAAAAATATTTGTATGATTCAAAATCAAGAATGCATGCCTGGGAATGTCATTTCTTTTCCCTGTTTCCTTAGCTTTCTGACTTACAGTAAAAACTATGGCCAATCCAAAATCTTACTCTCCCTCATTTCTTTTGAAACTGAATTGTAACAAGTTGAAGTTTTGTGTTTAAACTCGCACCATGTTTTTTTCCAGTAATAAATCAAAGCAAGTCTTGAAATTTCCTTTTTACTGGAAACTATGGAAAACACAGTTCATCTAAATTTTGGTTTACAGGTTAACCCATATCAAAACAAATCTAAATCTCTCTCTCTTTGCTTCTGAAAAAGATTGTAAACAAGTTAAAAGTATTGATTAAACCTGTATTATATTTCAGTAAGGAATTAAAGCAAGTTTATATAGTTCTTTCTGGAAAATTTTGAAATACAGGCACCACCTGATTTTTGCAGAAATTTGAACCTCCTTGATTTTTATTTCAGTAATATGATTTGAACCCCCTCTAAAAATAATGATTTTTGAAACAAAAATTTAGATTTCTCATTAACTCTTTACTGAGGGATTTGAGATGGTCTGAAAAATGAACATATGCCAAATTCCGATGACCAAGTGGATCATGGCCCTCGAATTCGTCGTCACAGATCGTTCGAATGTTAAAAATCACTAGAAAAATATTACTGGAATTTATATATCATGGAATTTTTGATTCGAGGTCAAACTAAGGTTTAAAAACCTTTTTCTGTTCACTACGAAACAACGGTGTTGCACCATCTATGGTTGATCGGACTGCAAATCAATGGGGCAAATCGAAGCGTCGTGCGATGATGGAGCTTGGGTCCACATTTGGTGACCGATAACGGTCAGGGGAGGCGGTATGAGACGTTTTACTGATGGTGGTTCTGATGGGTTTTGGTTCGAAGTGTCGCGATTCTCGTTTTCAAATCTTTTCCAAATTCTGGGTTGTTTGTGGTGTTTTGGGGGATGGTGGTCGACTCGTTGGTGGTCGCAGCTCCAACCAACGGTGGCGAAATTGGTCGTGCACATGCATGTGGAGGAGTTGGTGTCAGTTCTGATGGGTTGGGGAGAAGGAAAGGGTAACTCGAAGAGAAACACGGGGAATTGAGGAGATAACTCGAAGTCGGGCTCGTGTTGGTTAGGGGTCGTATCGGGTTGATTTTAAACGTAAACAAATTTTCGTAAAAAAAGGGTCACACGGGTCAAATTGGGGTAAAACTCGAAGCAAGGGGACGTTTTCCTCGGGGACAACTCGAGGAAGCCTCGGTTTGGTCAATAAAAACAGAAAATCCAGTTTTTAACTAAATTTTGAAACACAAGTTAAATAATTTTTCTTAATCACCTCTTTTAAAATTAATGATAATTGTAAATGGAATTTCAGGTAAATAGTATTGGATTAATTATTTAAAAATTTATGAAGTTCAAAGAAATTTTAATTGTATATTTTCTTTTAAATAAAAATGCTTTTAAAAAAAAATTAACTTAATAAAAATTTAAAAGTAAATCAAACATTCGAGTGTTAACTTTAAAGCAAGTTATTTATAATAACGAAATAATAATTAAAAGTTAATGTTTTGTAATGATTTTTATAATTAATAATTAATCAATTAAAGGATAGTCAATTAACAAAGGTAATTAAACTTAATCAGTTAACAATTAAGAATTAATAAATTAAGAGTATTAATAAAGGAATAATTAATTAATAAAGTTGATTAAGACTTCATTAATTCATAATTAAGTTAAATTTAAACATTGATTTAAAATAATTAATAAAGATAATTGTATGGTTAATTCACTTTAATCACAATCACCTTAATCAAAGATGATTGACCATCATCAAATATTCTGTACAGGATTGATATTTCTGTTGTGATGCTGTTATTGCTTTGTGCTGAACTATGATTTGTGATTTGTTCCTATATGTATGTAAAAACCCTTTTGTCCGTAAAACGGCATTTGAATTTCGATGCGACAGGGAGTTGGATTCTAGTTGGTTATCTGAAACCCACATTGAATCGTAATGATGAATCTTTGTGATTGATAAATTTACTTTATCTATGAATCTGTGAACGAAGATAAGCGTTATGGGTTATACCGCTTATCAATATTGATATGATTGAATCTGTGATGATTGATGTTGTGCACTATTGTTAAAACCCCCTGGACTACACTTATACACACACAAATATGGATTGCACATGGAAATTGGTTAAGTCACAGATTTTTGAAATAGGTTAAAATTTGAATTTTGAATCCAAATGGTTTTGGAAATGGATTTGGTTTAAATAAAAAGCTTTTGAAAAGGAATTTCAAAGAAAAAATTTATTTTTGAATAACTTGATTGAGTTTGAAATTTAAATAATTTGATTTAAATTTGAATTCAATATTTAAAATTGAATTCTATGATTTGGGAACTAGGGTTTAAAAAGGTTATTCAACTTACATATGGGTTCATATGGGTTTTAAACCATTTTAAAAGTTTTGTTTTGGGAATTTGAATTTAACCCAAAGATTTTAACTTGTATAAATGAAATTGGATTTTTCCGAAATGAAAACTATTTGTTTTCAAATAATAAAAACTTTCACATAAGAAATGAACTTCCAATTTGTGTTAAAAGGGATTCAAGTCTAAAATGAAAGATAATTTTCCAAGTTATGAATAAATCTTTGGAAACGGTTTTGAAAGCTATGAGTAAAATCTTAGATTTAAAGATTAAATGAATTAATCCAATTAAAATGGAAATTGTTTGAAATCAGTAAATAGATCTTTGTGAAATAAATCTATTGGTTAAAGTTTGAAATGGTAATTGGGTTAAACCATTTGAAAGAAAATCTTGAATTTTAAAGTTGTGACTTAACGTAAATCCCATATCCATATGTTTTTAAATACTGCGCTCATTATTCGGTTTAGCCGGGAGAGGACCTTGTGTCATATAACTCATTCCGAATAATGATACGTCATTATGGATAGAATTTGAAGACCGGTGGTGAAGACCAGGTATTTGCAAGAACGATGGGATGACCTATCAATTGTATCTGCACTGAGCAGCTACGGTATAGAGATTCCTTAAGTGATGGGAAATCCGATCGAG
Organism: Allium cepa; assembly: GCA_030765085.1. Classification (NCBI taxonomy): domain Eukaryota; kingdom Viridiplantae; phylum Streptophyta; class Magnoliopsida; order Asparagales; family Amaryllidaceae; genus Allium; species Allium cepa. The sequence goes on along the minus strand of CM060941.1, from coordinate 1,040,386,279 downwards.
ATTGTGGATACCCGGATTTGCAAGGGCTTCTTCAGAAGTGCCTTCGGTTCTGTTCGAACCAAGAACAGACTTGTATGGATGTGTGTCTGACATTACACTTTGAGATGTAAAACCGGTTTCTATCAAATACATTTCTGTTTGGTGGTGGAGATTTATTCTCTTATCTTAACACCCTTCTCTGAGACGTACGAGCTCAGAGGTTATGTAGTTGATGGTTACCAGTGATACATTCCCAATTTGGTAATGTGGCATACGAAGTGCTGCTGATCATTTTTTGATCAAAGCATGGCTTTGTGAAAAAGTGTAGCTTTGTGGACGAGACATCGTCGATCCTTAGAAACCGGTAATGGTCGAAATAGGAAAGATGCGGCAAGGTTTCAGGGGTAGCTCCCCTAGGGTATGACCATTCCTTCTGGAAAAGAGTGGTATCATGGTATGGAGCCCAAATACTTACTCATGTGGAAATTGTAGTATATTTATTACTGTGTGACGTTGTTGGAGGGCCCTTGGGTAAAGGTCCTAAAGGACCGAGGGTGGCATATCTTAGGTTTATTCCCCGGGAAGGGGTAGTCGGCCTTGTGTTAGCAGAGAGCCAGGTAGGTTCTCGGGGCGTCCCCCAGAGGCGTTCCCATGTGGTAATAGGAAGTTCCTTAGTCTGACCATTTGTTGGAAATCCAATCATCCAAATACGAGCCCTTTTACGATTGCAGTTGTATTACCTGCCACCTCAAGTGGTAGCTATAGTAGGCATAGTAACCTATGATGGCTAGGATTTACATTATACTTTCGAAATGTTTTCCACTATGCACTAATAATAATATCAAAAAAGGATTTTGCGTAGTAAGCATGTTTCACTATCATAAGAAGAAATCTCCACCATGTGTGCGATTGCTTTGTATGTGTGCCGGGAGGCCTTATGGTAGTTTCATTTTCCAAAAGGCATTGCGGATTTCAATCTAAATTCTTTGTTTGTTTTAAAGATAAAAACTGTTTTGTATGCTCACACTAATCCCACGACTGACCTGGAGTTTATTGTTCCTTTCCTAAACTCTGGGTGCCCATTATTTTCCACACGAGCAGTCTAGAGTTGGGTTTTCAGATAATCAAGTAATAGGTGTAGATTCGATAGCCTTCGAAGTCTTTGGATTGGTAGCTTTCAGTCTTTGGGATCTTCTTCAGTCTGGGACGACGGACCAGACTTGCTTAGCTTTGTGCAACATGATCTGAGGGTTCAAGCTAGTTTCGGATTGAAGATAGAGTTTTGGAGATACATTCCATTGAAGACATTATCTTTCCACTGTTATTTCTTGTATCTTTGATAGTATTGGTATCTATTGTATCAAATGTATTATTTCATTTCTTCCACTGTATTGTACTTAATGTGTTATAAGCTCCGATGAACCAGATTCGACGTTTGAATCTACGGCATTTGAATACGAGTGTCGTATTCGATGCCAATTTTCGAAGGTCGAGTCAGGATCGTTAAGCCATTCGCCACCTAAGCAAAGCGAGAACCCCCTATCATGTTGTACTAAAGCAAACCCAAGGTATCACTGTGAGCCACGGTGGGGCTGGGATGGTTGAAAAGCCTACCAGTCAAGTGAGCCGCTACCGACGGTTGAAAAGCCTAGGTCGTTACAGTGGTGTCAGAGCGAGGTTGAAACTTTAGCTCAGGAGTATAACACATTAAGTAACTCATCAGAAATACGGTAAAGTATACCCTAGAATGAGTTTATCCCTAAGATATCTGTTCGTATGCCTCAGTAAATTCTCTTACTATCCACTGATAGTGAGTATGAGTGCAAGAAGAGGACGAGATAGGGGATAGGGAAGTACCACTACAAATGGTCAATACCCGTAACAACAACGGAAAAAATCTTTTCCTATCAATCTCTTTTGTTCATCATCTCTACTCAATTCTTTGATGGTTCCTGGCAGCCTCAGGAAGAAGCTTTGATATATTTGCATGGGACATAATCTTTAGATGGGTCTGAATTGTTTGTTTGGATGAATTATTTGCTTTGGTTTCTATGGTTGATAGGTATATTTTGGTTGTTTAAACTGAAAGTTTTGGGATTGTATCCATATATCTCTGTTCTTTGGAGTCCAGATATGTTCTACGAGTGGTTAGTTATCCTTTCAAACTAACCAAGGCTCTTGCATATTTCGTAGTTCTGGTTACCCGGGTTTCTTGATTCGTTCTTGTATCCATTGTTGATATTCTGATTTGGTAAGCCAAATGCAGAATAGATATTCAGTTTGATCTGGTGATTCTTCTCTCTATCTTTCTGTATTTCTTTGTTGTCTCCCTACTTTCAAATTTCGAGGACGAAATTTTCTTAAGGGGGGAATCTGTAACATTCCTGGTTTTTTTAACTTAATTAATTTGGAAATTTATATAAAAAATTTGGTTTAATTTGGTTAAATTATGAATTAATAGAAAATGAAATTGAATATTTGGGGATAAAATAAAAATTGTATTTGTAATATGATTTAATAAATAAATTAGATTCAAAAAAGCTTTATTAATTAAGAATTATATATGTATGATTATTTATAAATTGTTTTCAATTCATTTTCCTTTATAAATTATATAATTTTAAATAAAGGCTTTAAAACTTACATATATAGGTATATATATCTTTTGAAAATTAATAAGTTCATGAATTAGAATTGGGTTGTAAAATATAAACAAGATTTAATAAAATAGTTAGTTTTATATGTAAATAAATATTCAAGCTTTGATAGGAAGATATTTTTTTAAAGTATAAGATTTAAAACTACATAACATATATATGTAAATATAAAATAGGTAAATATGTTTTATGAATTGAAATCAAATAAGGGTTAAAACATGATTTGTAAATTAAAATGAAGTAAGGGATTTAAACACCAAAATACAAATTTTGACAAATGTAAACATTTTATAATGTGAGAAGACATGCGTTGCTTAAATTATCATTGTATTTACAAGTGTTAAACTAAATAAACAAATGGCGTTATCACCTTAAAATTGAAATAAATGAAAAAAAAAATGTAAAGAAATAACCAGGCTTCTTTATTGTCTTCTTTCATATTCTAAAAACCTAAAGACATTTTTTGTGGCTGTTCCAAATTCAAGTTAAAGTTCTCAGATCAAAACATAAACAAAACTAAAACCTGGAAACAAGGAATCAATGCAAAATAAAGCAAGTGTTCAAGCTTTCAAACCTGGAAGCAAAAGGAAATGAAAATAAAAAATAAATCAAGCTTGGAAATAAAAAATAAATCAAGCAAAAGGAAATGAAAACCAGAAAAGCATGTAACATGCCTGACCAAATCAAATTCAAACTTGATTCAATAAGATCAAGAGGCAGAGCAAATTCAAAGCAAGATCAGATTCAAATGCAACTCCCAGATCCAAGTAAATCAGGATTTTCAGAAATCAACATCTTCTCCAGTTTTTCAAGCTACAACTTTCTCTTTTTTTAAACCATCTCCAGATTTCAATTCCAGGCTCTGTTTTCTTCAATATCAGATGAGCAAACTCTTCAACCTGTATGGGTAAATCTGGTTTGCATGTGTTTGAATCTGAAATGATGTGGTGAATGATGATTGAATAGGTGCAAATATGTTGTGTATACATATAATGTTGAATGTGAACAGATATATTCATATCTGTTCTTAGTTTACAGGGTTCAAAAAAAGAAAAAAGAAAGGAAGACCTTAAAAACACAGTAGAATCGAAATTTGGTTAAAAATTTAGTTGATTTAAATATGAGTTTTGATTTCATAATCATATTCGCCTCCTTAAATCATAAATTTAAAAGAAAGAATCCAGATTTTTAAATCGTTTCGAAGCAAGAAATCATAAGTTGAACGAGAAATGTTAGTTCGTCAATTTCTGGTAATCGAAGTAATAATAAATCTCGTGATTAAAGAGGAAGCATGTTTGGCGGTCAAAAATCATCAGAAAAATGTTCGTTGATCTTATAATTCTTTGTGAATGACGATCGAGAACAATTTAGGGTTTTATCCCTTGTTTCAGTCAGAGTTAGTTTTTGCGTTGTTGTAGCTTCAACGTTGCATCGTGTAACGACCCTGACTTCGAAAATCGACACCGAATATGACACTCGTATTCAAATGCCGCAGATCCAAACGTCATATATGGTTCGCCGGAGCTTATAACACAATAAGTACAACACAACGGAAGAAAAAGAATATATATCAATATACAACATTGGTACAATATTTGATACAACTGGATAATACAATGAATATCAATATACATCAGAGATATGCTACAAGACAATAGCAGCGGAAAGGAAAAAGATAACACTAGTAGCGGAACAAAAATATCCATGGTGATCTTCAAAGAAGAACTCCAGTATCGGTAATCTCCATCTCCAAAGCACCAATCCAGAAATAGCTCGAACTTCCAATAACGGTGCACAAAGATAAGCAAGTGCATTCTTGATCCAAAGACTGAACTAGCTCCTGATAATCTACTAAACCTGACTATCTGAAAAACCCAACTCTAGACTGCCCCTGTGGGAAAATTGTGGGCACCCAGAGTTTAGGAAAGGAATAATAAACTGCAGGCCAGTCATGGGATTGGTGTGAGCAACGAAAACAGTTTGGTCTTTAAAATAACAACAAAAGAATTTAAAATAAATCCGCAACGCTTTTTGGAAAATGAAACTACCATAAGGCCTCCCGCCACACACACAATGCAAACCGGAATTGGAGGAGATTTCTCCTTATGATAGTCAAATATGATTGATACGAGGAAATTTCTTTGATATTATTACTAGTGCATAATGTAGAAAACCATTTCGATGGTATAATATAAATCCTAGCCAGCATAGACATTCCAAACTATGCCTACTATAGCTACCGTCTAAACAGTGGTGACCACCATAAGTAAATGGCAGGTTCTACAATTGAAATCGTACAAAGCACGTATTGGATGAATGGATTTCCAACAAATGGTCAGGCTAAGGAACTTCCTCTTGCCACATGGGTATGCCTCTGGCGGGACGTCCCGAGAACCTAACCGGATCTCTACCAACATAAGGCCGGGTCACCTCTGTAACCACAAAGCAATCACAAAGTAATAGATCTGCAGTATCCACTTGAGTAAGTATCTGGGCTCCATATCATGATACCATCCTTTTCTAGAAGGGAATGACACACCCTAAAGGGCGCGACCCTCGTAACCTTGCCGCATCTTTTCTGTTTCGACCATTTCCGGGGTGTGAGGTCCTGATGTAGTCTCATCCACAAAGCTACGCTTTACGCGAAAGCCATGCTTTGATCAATAAATGATACACAGCATCACTCAGCATGCCACATGTATATCACTGATAAATATCGACTACATAACCTCTGAGCTCGTACGTCTCAGAGAAGGGTGTTAAGCTAAGAGAATAAATTCTCCACCACCAAGAAGAAATGTATTTGATAGAGATTAGTTTAATATCTCAAAGTGTAATGTCGGACATACAACCATACAAGTCTGTTTCGGGTTCGAACAGAACCGAAGGCACTTCCGAAGAAGCCCTTGCAAATCCGGGTATCCACGATCCCCATCGGACTTCCCATCACTTAGGGAATCTCTATACCGTAGCTACTCGGTGTAGAGACAATCAATAGGTTATCCTAACGTTCTCGAAGACACCCGGTCTTCAACACCGGTCTTCAAATGCAATCCATAACGTCGTATCACTATTCGGTATGGGCTATATGACACAAGGTCCTTTCCCGGCTAAACCTGTGACGACCCGGAATTTTCGAGCATTTAAACTCGGGTTATTTAATTGATTTTAAATATTTAAAAGTTAATTTTTAACTTGTATTCAAATAACACCCTTTATTCGGTAATTTAATTATTAAATTAAATAATTTGAAATTGGGTAAGATGTTGAACCTGGAGTTCTAAGTCAGTTAAAAATAATTTGAAAGCTCGTAAAATTTATATTGATAGTACTGAGGATAATAGAAGTTATAAAATTGAATTTAACAGTGATTGGTTCAGTTTTGAAATTTTATCGTTAAATTGAATTTAAAAATAGCCTTCCGAGGCACAGTCTCGGAATTTGACGAAACAAGTTTCATTGGATTCGTAATATTGAATTATTATCGGATTTCAATTTTCGTAGCATTTGGAGTTGTTGTGTGGGCGTACGATATATAAACTCGCTGAGATTTATATCGAAAATTTAATATTTTAATTCGATTCAAAAGGCTACCTTCCCCATACGATCGAATTAGGACTCGAGATCTTTTTCATTGCGTTCGGAATAGGGGCATAACATTATGAATGCCAGGCGGCACGCCTTGATCGGGGTTCGGAACTTCGGTGTATGTAAATCGAGATGAATTGGATTTGAATTTAAATTGAATGTATATATTTGCGAACGCTAGCTAACATTTAGCGGAAATCCTTTCCCATTAGCCAACCTATTATATACCTATGTAAGCATAGCCGACCTAATATTTCCCTTCGTTCAAATTAATGTCCCCCTTTCTTTTCTGTTTAGATCGTAATTCACGTCTTTAAAAGGAAAGCAATGGTCGATGCTTCGAATTGAAAATCAAGTTCGATTTATGGCCGAACCCTTTTCTTCAAAACCCCAATTCAGTTCGCGATATAATTTTTTTTAATAATAATGGCCGATCGATAGCTTCTCTTTCCTAGTATGAGTTTATTCGAACTCGCTTCAACGATCGCCTCGTGTGAGAATCGCGCTCGAGACCTCGGCGGGGCGCGTGAGGAGATTAGTAGTTGTAGCTGCAGCGAGTCAATGCTCGCGATTAATGATGATTCGCCGCATTCGAATTCCTCACATCGGAGTACTCGCGATTTCAATTTCGGTTTGACGGCGTGTAGCGAGATGGAGCTCGAATCTTGGAGGCGCAACTGGGAAGTCACCGTGAGGAGGCAGCGTTCGAGTTGTTCGATTCAGGATGTCGTGCGACCCGAAGCTTTGAGCTAGGGTTTGGAAGCGTCGTGAGATAGGGGTCGCGCTCGTGATGGCAGTGGTTGTCGATGGTCGGCGTGATTTCTAGCCGATAGGGAAGTAAGGTATTCCTTTTATTTAATTTTTTTATGTAAGTTTGAAAATATAAATTTTTAATGTGGAACAATAAAAATATATATATATATATATATATATATATATATATATATATTCACATCGTTGTTTAGTTTAAATGTATATAGTGCAAGCAGGAAAATATATGGATAAGACATAGGAATATAGAAAGTTAAACGGTAATGCAGATCATTATATTAGTATATGTGTTTTTTTGAAACTAATTTATTAAAAGAAATTAGTTTAAATAAAATTTGTTTAAAATTTAATTATTTGGTTGAGATATATCTTTGGTTAAAATTTAATTTTTAGTTAAATTGATTTATTAAATGGAAATTGACTTTGGATTACTTTGAATATTAATAAAACATATAATATTTATACAAGTTCAAGATTGGGGGATAACGATCGAGATGGGATAGGATTTGCCCACCAAAATCAAAGGTGAGTTAATCTCACTCAGTTAAATTTAAATTTAAATGATTAAATTTAAATAATTGTCTAAATGGTTGAATTGATTGATGTGTCATATTATAGTATATACTACATCTTGGAATGTTTGATTTATATTGTGCTATAGTATAGTATATCTTGGAATTGGCATATTATATTGTGCTAACATCTATGGATGCAGGGAAAACATGTTGGAGGGATCCAACTGGACCCCTCAATATTTAGGTAAATTATTTAATACCCTCTGTTGTGATTATGTGATATTCTAGGATGAATTATATTGGAATATTGAATGCTATGGTTCGAATGGATATAATTGGGTATAATGAATTTCCAAAAATATATAAATTGGATTTTTGAAAGAAAATAAAATAAGTGAATTTGTAAGTAAAATAATTATGGAAATTTGAATAAATTTAAGAATGAATTGGAAAAGAAATAAAGTGACTTTAAAATTCTAATAAATAAATTTTGAGTATAGAAAGGAAATTTGAATAAATAGAAAGTTAATGAATTTTAACCTTCAGTGATATTATTTAAAAGAACAAAACATTTATTTAATATTTAAGATTTAAATTTTTGAAAAGAATAAAGAAGAAATTAGGAAACGCGGAAATTTGTTTATTTCAGTTAAAAGATTTAAAATCAATGGAAAATAATAACATTAATAATAAAGTTGATAATTAACAAATTTTGAAATGAACTGAGTAAGAAAGAAACTTATTTCAAAGGGAGTAAATTGGAAATCAATTTGGGAAAATTTATTTAAGTGATTGAGATTGGAAATTCTCCCTGGATAACCAAATACGTTTTCAAAGTAAATGTTTAAATATAAATTAAAGGTTTCAAAGTTAATTTAAAAAGCAAGTTTTGGAAATTTATTATTTCGTAATATTTAAATTCTAAAGTAAGTATTTTCTTTTAATCTATTATAGCAGTAATTATTTTAAAAGTGACTCGGTATTTTGTTTTTAAAAGTGAATATCTTGTTTTATATTTAATTAAATAACCTTATTTTCAAATATTCATATAGTATGTATTTTTAACAAATTATTGAAGTGGTTTTAACTTAAATGTTTTAAATTGTATTTCTAAGTAAAGTGTTTTAAATTATTTTAAAAATCTAGTTGTGTGCTTGGTGATTTCAGTGGAGATAGAAAATCTTTGGGAAAGTTTATTTTGAAAAAGAAAGATGATTTGAGAATGTTTTCAAAAGGGTTGTAAATAGAAATATATCTTATGAAGATATTTTTGAGGTTAATAAATAATTTGGGAAATTATTTATTGTTGGATGGTTGTTTTTGAATACTAATTGATAGTTAAATCACTGACTATCAATGTTGGACAAATACGTTGATCGTTTCGAAGAGACCAGGATCGAGATTTATTTCTCGAAAACCACTTCGATTTGATTTGTACGTTTTCGTGGAAAATGCGTTTGGATTCGAAGATGGAGCAGTGAAGTGCAAGGATAGTCGCTACTAATCCTGAGGATATTTCCAAAATGGATGTAGTAGGAGTTGTGCCTTCGGTTCCGTTCGAACCCGGGACGGACTTGTATGGATGAATGCTTGCGAAACATCATCAGGTGGACGATGGGCATTCTAAGGGATATGTTCTAAAAAGGTAACGCTTAGCCTCAAGCCTCATCAAATGGGAATGACTGTAAATCAGGGGTTATGCCGCAAGGCTAGGTGGGTAGCACCCAAGCAGGGTGAGGTCATCCTTGTCTAGATGTCCCTTTTTATTTCGGCTTAGTGGGCGGTTTTGATCCCAACCGTGGGGTGATCTCACTCGGGATTATCCAGTAAGGGGTAGTCCCGATCTTGTATTGCACGGGAGTGGGCGTACTCCTCGGTACTGTGATCTAGGCGACGTACTGTGACAGGTGGTACCCCAGTGCCTAGTCATTAGTTGGAAATCCATTCTCCCTACGAGCCTTTTACGAATTTTGTTTGTATTACCCACTCTGTGGCTAGTAGCTGGAATTTAATAATGTAACAATTTCGGCTATTTTATAAGTGTTTGTATATAGACCCTATGATAACATCAGAGGATTTTTATAAAAAGTGTTTTAGCTATCGTAGGGTAAAAACGCGACATGTTTATTTGTGGCGTGGTCTTACGAGATGCTTTTGTTTTCAAAAGGATTTTTGAAACTTTAATAATCAATTGGGTATGATTTTCTCACGCTGGTCATCCAGACTGAATCGGGTGTTATTTAACTGTAATGCTTGGGTCAGACCGAGTATTATAGGATACAGGATATGATGCTATGGAGCTCAGGAGACGAGCTGGATGGCGATACGTACTTCCGTACTTGTTTATATATATATATTCTGTTTTGTCTTCTTCTACCTCTTCTTCTTTAACCCAAATGGTTCGTATTTCTGTACAGCTTGAGTTGATTTAGGTAGAAAAGTGTTGACTCAAGGGGTACGGATTTGCGGACCGTTACAGTTGGTGTCAGAGCCAGGTTGGTGATAACCTTGGCTCTAGTGGGGATTACTCATTTGAATTAGAGTCCATAGTACTCTAGAATGAGTTTGAGTGTATTAATAGATATGAGCGCGTATTTGTTAGTGAATATAAATTGTTTTGATATTATGTTGATTGATTTATTGAATGGCATATGAATCTTCGTCGGCACAGTTTGGACAACTGTATCAAAAGGGTTTCTAAACACTTGAATAGAACAATTGACACGATATTGTTTTAAATGTGGGTGAATGAAATAATTTTACCCAAAAATATATTTTGATATAAAGAAAAGTTTTTGTAAACTATTTTAGCTAATATATGGTTGCTTGGATGTCTATAAATGATAATATTAAATTGTTGTCATCGTGGTGTAAAAATCTAACTAGAAATTGGAAATATAACCAAAGTATTAGGAAATAAATTCATTATAAAATGAAATTTATAAATATGAAATATAGTTAAAATTTGATTTAAATCAAAATTGAAATATATATATATATATGTGTGTGTGTGTGTGTGTGTGAGTAATATTTTTGAATCGGATGTGAAATCTAGAGAGATTTGGAATTCAAAAATACTCGAAGGGTTTTAAAAGAAAGAAAAGCATGGAACTCTTTATGGTCGCTGGAAAATAATTCCGATGATGATCGTGACATCATCGGTGTTCATTTTCGAGTTTCCAAAAGAGGAATTGCTATCGGGACGTTTTGGATTAAAGTTTGTTAGAGAAATTTGGTTGATTTTGAAAATGCAAGGAATTTTTGATATAGGTGATTTCAAAAGGAATTTTGAAGCGTTGTAAGATTGTTTAAACCATGGGATTTTAACTAAGAATGTTTATGGCATATAAAAAGTTTGATAACTTGTAAATTTGGAATTTGTTGAAATAAAGTTTCCATGGATTGAATTAATGATATACAAGCATGAAAGGCTGTTGAGCTTAAATAAAATGGGTTCGTATGGAACCTATGCACTATGAAATAAAATACCATGTAAGGTAAAATAGAATTGAATTAAAAATAAATTGAGTTGGAGGTCAATTTAAAATTTGCTATAAAACTTTAAAAAAAATTATGAACTGGTAAATGTAAATAAAATTGATTTTAAAATATTTTTGGAATGATGTTGAGTGTAATAAAATGGTTTGGAATCAAACTTTTTGGATATGAAAGAATGAAAATTTGTGAAATTTCAAAGGAAATTTGTTGGGGGATAAAACTAGGATTGGTTTAAATTCTTTTTAGAAGTGTGATTTTGGAGATAATGGAACTTTCAAAATAATTTGAAACCAAAGGTTGGTGTTTTTAAATTCCTGATGAGACGGGTTATAAGCTTATAAATTATGATGATTTTTAAATCAGGAGGGAAATATAAGCTTTGAATGTTGGAAATTTAAATTTAAAGTGAAAAGCTAAAAATGGAAAATAAGTTGGATAAGGATTGAATTGAAATAAATAAATTGGAATAACTCATAAATGAATTAAAATCCATGGAATAAAATATGCTTGGTTTATAAATAAACATAAGGCTTGAGTTAAAAATAAAAGATGAATATATTCAAGCCTAGAATGAATGGAATTGTGTAAATAATAAGTTGTGACTTATAAAATTGAAAATGGAATACAAAACCCAAAATAAATATTTTTGATGAATTGAAAAATAAAATGAAAATCAAAACTTGAATTATAAAATAAATTTGAACTTAAGAAAATTAAATGAAGAGATTTTGAGATTAAAAATCAAGTATTGGATTATAAGTTGGGGAAAGACTATTTAGATAATAAATTAGATAATGAAATATGTAATGGAAACCTAATGTAGTTAAATAGAAGCTGAATTGTGAGTTTATGATGAAGTTTGGAAATAAAACTCAAGTTATAAATTAAATTCGGCTTAAATTGTTGGTGTATTAAATGTAATTGAACTGTGAGTTCATGAAATAGGGTGGTAAATTGTAAATGGATTGTGGATTCAGAACTTGAGTTATAAATTAAAATTTAACTTGAAGTGTTAACAAATTAAATATAATTGGAAATGTGTTGAATAAAGGAAAATGAAATTGGATTAAAATAGTAATGGTTTGAATTGCAAATATAATCCAAATAAATAGAAATAAATTGGAAATGGTCTTGTAATCAATTGAATGAGCTGAATCTGAAAGGTTAAATTTTATAATAACTAATCAAAAGAGATTGCAGATTTAAGAGTAGATTTGATTGAAATAGAATTAAGTTGAACAGAAAAGAAAATTTACTTGTAAAATGAAAATGAGCTTGAGAATAAAATTTGAATAAACTGAAGTAAATTAACTTAAAACTAAACAAATGGAAGAGAGTTGAATTGAATTCAACTTAAACTAATTTTAATGATATTGGGTTGGATTTAAATCAAGTGAAAATAAATTTAAATCGAAATAGAATTCGGTGAGTTATAGATAATACTTAAGGAAATGAAAATTCAAAATTGATTGAGTGGATAAACTAATTATATTGAATGAATAAATGGATGGAATAAATAAGAATCAAATGGAAGTGAACTTAGGTTTGAAGTGGAGTAAATTGAGTAAATTAACTTAAGTTGAGAATAATTAGAAGCTCGACTACGAGTAAAAATGGAAGAGCATTAAATTAAAGCTTGGTTTGAATTAATTCGGGAATGGTTAGTAATATACAAGCTTGGAATGGGTCGAGCTAAATAAATGGTCGTGAATGAATTAAAATAAAAAGGAAATTTAATTGGTAATAAAGATGAACCTAAGTTGTTAATGGTTTTGAATGAAAATGGTTATAAATTAATTGGAACAGTGGAATTAGTATGAAAATTGCATAAGTTGCTTACGAAAAAATGTTTGGTGTGAATTTCTTTTAGAATTCATGTGTTTAACTATCGCAAATAAGTGAAATGTTGTTAAACTTCATTTATACGGCACTTACATGTTTAAATTGAGTAAGTACAGGTACCTGGGAGCCGTGTGGCTGGATTTGGTTGTGCTAGTTACTAAAATTATAAGCCGCTTGCTTAAAAATGCTAAATAAGGTACGCTTACGCAATAAAAATAGGAAATATGAACATTTTTTGGTTTTTCCGACCATGTGGGTCGATATATATATATATATATATATCTTGTCAAATTGCAAAAGCTCCTCCGTACAAAGGAGACCCTGCCGAAAAATTCAGAAATTTTGGGAGTTGGAATTTTTTTGAAAATTTTGAGAAATTTTGTTAACGACAAAACGATTTCAAACTGGAAATTAAAATAAATTAGTAAATGAAACTAATTAAAATAATGACATAAATTAGTTATAAATGGAAGATAAAATTAAATCTTCAAAGTTGAAAATAAATAAAATTCATATGGAATGTGAAAACCAATTTGAATAGAAATAGATATAAACTGAAGTGGTAAGATGAAAATAAATATAAGAAGCACATAAAATGCTTATACTAACTTAAGAAGGGAATAGTGAATTCTGGATTGGAAATTGATATTACAAATATATTCCGAGTTAATATTTGAATGAATAAATATTGACATTTGTAAAGAAGTCAATAAAATGTTTTAAATGCTGTGATTGGATATTAGTGCTAAGAAAGACATGTGGGTATTATAAAAGGAAAAGAGAATTGATTTTGATTTCGGAAGATAAATTTGAATTGCTCGATAAAAAGTATGTATTTAAATTTCGGTATGAAATTTGATTGGGTTTTTGATCGAGCCACTTGGCCTTTTGTTTTCTTTTGGGATTTGGGAGCCCGTTGGGGCCTTTTGTAGTTGTATCGAGCTTGCCGCGCAAAGGAGACGCCGGCGAAATTTTTCGAAAATTTAGAGAGTTAGAAAAAAAATTAGGAAAATTTGGATAATTCAAAATTTGATTTCAAATTGAAATTTGAATGATTGAGCAAGTAATAATATTTGAAAACTATGAGAGAGTTGAGACGTTAATAAGAATAACAATGGGTCTTTTATAAAAAGATAATTGATAGGATGTTGGATTGTGGGTTTTGGGGTAAAAAGTAAACGGGTATTGGACCATTCTTCTTAACTAAAAATTTCGGGGACGAAATTCTTTTAAGGGGGGAGGAATGTGACGACCCAGAATTTTCGAGCATTTAAAATCGGGACATTTAATTGATTTTAAATATTTAAAAGTTAATTTTTAACTTGTATTCAAATATCACCCTTTATTCGGTAATTTAGTTATTAAATTAAATAATTTGGAATTAGGTAAGATGTTGAACCTGAAGTTCTAAGTCTGTTAAAAATAATTTGAAGGCTCGTAAAATTTATGTTGATAGTATTGAGGATAATAGAAGTTGTAAAATTGAATTTAACAGTGATTGGTTCAGTTTTGAAATTTCATCGTTAAATTGAATTTAAAAGTAGCCTTCCGAGGCACAGTCTCGGAATTTGACGAAACTAGTTTAATTGGATCCGTAATATTGAATTATTATCGGATTTCAATTTTCGTAGCATTTGGAGTTGTTGTGTGAGCGTACGATATATAAACGCACTGAGATTTATATCGAAAATTTAATATTTTAATTCGATTCAAAAGGCTATCTTCCCCATACGATTGAATTAGGACTCGAGACCTTTTCCATTGCGTTCAGAATAGGGGCATAACATTATTAATGCCAGGCGGCACGCCTTGTAGGGGTTCGTTGTTTGATTGTTGAATATGCGCTTATATGGTTTTTGTTTGATGACAATAAACATATATACATTCGTTTAAATGTATTTGTTAATGTACTATTTTATTTTTTCATAGATTAAATAAATATTTGTTGAATAAAATTAAATGACACGGAATTTGAATTCAAACAAAATATTTTATTCAAACAAATATTTATTACAATTTTGAATAGTGCAAATTCAAGCTCTCACTATTCACTATACAACTTTGATACAAATTCAATTACATCACTATTTTACATTTACATTTAACCTCACTACATATCACTCACACTCGTATTTTGTCTTAAACTTCATTCCAGTTAGAATCCAGCATCTGAGCAATCTGCAAAAATATTCTCTAACGCAGTAAAATTGAAAAAGAAATATTTTTGCAATATAAAATAAAATATGGTTTTTGAAAATAATATTTGCCTCAGTTATTTGGGTTGTTCGTCATCATTCATATTTGAATTCGTCATACACGAACAACTTGTGACATACACAGTGTATCACTGTATATGCCACAAGGCCGTGCATACCGATATACACTTGATAATGCTACAGGGACAGGTGAGCACAAGGTCAAACCCAAATATACAAACAGGCTCAACTCAGGTGCAATATAGTCAAAATCTCGTCAGCAGCACAAGATTAAACCCGAGTTTTTGAAACTGGATTCAACTCAAGTAAAATTTCAAAAATCAACAAGAAATGGCCAAGAACTCAACAATGTATGGACAACATAAATGAACAGTGCAAGCATGAAGTATGCACAGCAAATAATGTACACCAGTGAACAAGTATGGCAGCAGGCAAGTGCACAACTTCAACATTCTCAAGGCTGCAACACCAAGTATACATGGATGCAGATTACAAGACAGTTTGCAAGCAAATTCAAAGGGGAAGCACCACCAAAGACTCAACAGGGAACACATGCCATAAGAAAGCATGAAGCAGCATGTGATAAACTAGAATGGCATCATATGTACAAATGCAAAGACCAGTGATATAACTCAGGTGCAACAACCAAAGTCAAGGCAACATGAAGCATGCAAGCTCGAGCATAAAATATGAAGACAACAACTTGACTCGGTGAACTGCAAGTGTCGACCAAGTGACAATGCAAGCAAGATCAACAGAGTTTCAAAAATCCAATGCTCAACATCATGAATATGAAACCAAATCAACTCTACTGGACAATACAAGGCAATGAAAAGATTCAGCAATGCTCAAGATCAACACAAGACAGAGTAAACATATATGCACAGGTACAAAGACAGTGAGCATATACATATGTATGTAATGCAAAGGTTCAGGCCGAGACAAAAGCAAGTTCAAGTGATGCAAAATGAAAATCAAAGCATGTACAAGTTGTAATATGCATATGGTCGAGCTGTTATTCAACACAAAAATGCAGCACAATTCAGATAACATGTCAAAGACCACAAGCAATCAGACCAAATGCAGAGAGATGAATCAACAGCCCAAGTCAAGATGGAGCTACAGGAATGTGCACAGACCAACAGCTACATGAAACAAACCCAAATGAAGACCAACTGCATAATGCAAATAAATTCGAACCAAGTATGGCAGTGAAACTCAAGCGAGTAAGTACAAACTGATGCATGATGAATCAGACAAGCAATAAAAAAAAGTATGTATCAGACTCTCTACCGAGAAAACAATGGATCACAAAATCCAAGTCGAAGTTAACCAGAGAAAATCATGAAATAAAATTTCAACAGCAGCAGTATTATCGGAATTCTAGCCGTGAATTTTAAAGCCGTGTCAATCAAGCAATCGAGTATTTAAACAAATGAATTAGTCAAGGAAAAATCACGAGTATCTAAGTATAATCGAATGGCCGAAGCACAAAATTGACAAATTCAAACAAATTTAGACGAACGCAGTTCAAGGAAATCGAACGCATATATAAACCCACAATCATCATCGGCTAAATGCATCGAATTCAAGTACGAAAATACAAAAGTACAAAAAAACATAAAATTACATACCCAAGGAAGGAGTCGAACTCGATCGATCAACGAAGCAGCCGAAGGGAGCAACGTGGTTGATCAAACAATCGGCGATTCAGAAAACCCTAATTTGGAACAAAGAGTGCAAGGAGCAGAAGCCCTAATTTACACAGACGAATACAAGCCGCCATCATCTCAAAAAGGAACGAGCCTGATAATAAGAAGATAAAGAGAAAAGAAAGCGTGGGTCGGCTTAATTTAGATTTGGGGTTTTAAAATTTATAATAAGGGTTTTATTTTAAAATTAGGGTTATTCTATTTTACATTGCTTTTAATTTGTATTTCATTTTTTAAACCGTTTATTTTTCTAGTCGTGTGACTAGGGGACAAGCTACGTGGCGTAGCTTGAGAATTCGCAACTCAGTGGCTGAGTTATGGCAGGGTTTTGAGCGTAGAGTTAGATTTAGTCGATAGCGGGTGTCGCAAGTTTACGTGTGTAAGTGAGGGACTATCTAATTTCTAGTAGAAACCTTGGGGGCAGCACGTAGGCAGGGTTTTGCCGAAGCTGGGTAAATTCTGTGTCGTTCTATTTCTACATTTATTATTCTGATATTATCTGTGTTGTGTTTATTCTGCTGTGATCTGTGTTAAAATTAATATTCACTTCCGCAATAATTTTTAAAATTAACATTATCACCCTATTCACTCCCCTCTAGGGTGAAATCGATCCTACGGTTCGAAACTTCGGTGTGTGTAAATCGAGATGAGTTGGATTTGAATTTAAATTGAATGTATATATTTGCGTACGCTAGCTAACATTTAGCTGAAATCCTTTCCCATCAGCCGCCCTATTCTATACCTATGTAAGCATAGCCGACCTAACATTTCCCTTCGTTCAAATCAATGTCCCCCTTTCTTTTCTGTTCAGATCATAATTCACGTCTTTAAAAGGAAAGCAATGGCCGATGCTTCGAATTGAAAATCAAGTTCGATTTATGGCCGAACCCTTTTCTTCAAAACCCCAAATCTGTTCGTGATATAAAATTTTTTTAATAATAATGGCCGATCGATAGCTTCTCTTTCCTAGTTCAAATTTATTCGAACTCGCTTCAACGATCGCCTCACGTGGGAATCGCGCTCGAGACCTCGGCGGCGGCGTGTGAGGAGATTAGTAGTTGTGGCTGCAGCGAGTCAACGCTCACGATTAATGATGAGTTGCCGCATTCGAATTCCTCGCATTGGAGTACTCGCGATTTCAATTTCGGTTTGACGGCGTGTAGCGGGCTGGAGCTTGAATCTTGAAGGCGCGACTGGGAAGTCGCCGTGAGGAGGCAGCGTTGGAGTTGTTCGACTCAGGATGTCGTGCGACCCAAATCTTTGAGTTAGGGTTTGGAAGCATCGTGAGTTGGGGGTCGCGCTCGTGATGGCAGTGGTTGTCGATGGTCGGTGTGATTTCTGGCCGATAGGGAAGTACGGTATTCCTTTTTTTAGGTAAGTTTGAAAATATAGATTTTTAATGTGGAACAGTAAAAAAATAAATATTTTCACATCGTAGTTTAGTTTAAATGTATATAGTGCAAGCAGGAAAATATATGGATAAGACATAGGAATATAGAATGTTAAACGGTAATGCAGATCATTATATTAGTATATGTGTTTTTCTGAAACTAATTTATTAAACGAAATTAGTTTAAATAAAGTTTGTTTAAAATTTAATTTTTGGTTAAGATAAATCATTGGTTAAAATTTAATTTTTAGTTAAATTGATTTATTAAATGGAAATTGACTTTGGATTACTTCGAATATTAATAAAACGTATAATATTTATACAAGGTCAAGATTGAGGGATAACGATCGAGATGGGATAGGATTTTCCAAACAAAATCAAAGGTGAGTTAATCTCACTCAGTTAAATTTAATTTAAATGGTTAAATTTAAATAATTGGTTGAATGGTTGAATTGATTGATGTGTTATATTATAGTATATACTACATCTTGGAATGTTTGATTTATATTGTGCTATAGTATGGTATATCTGTGAATTGGCATACTATATTATGCTAACATCTGTGGATGCAGGGAAAACAGATTGGAGGGATCCAACTAGACCCCACAACATTTAGTAAAATTATTTAATGCCCTCTGTTGTGATTATGTGATATTCTAGGATGAATTATATTGGAATATTTAATGCTATGGTTCGAATGGATATAATTGGGTATAATGAATTTCCCAAAATATATAAATTGAATTTTTGAAAGAAAATAAAAGAAGTGAATTTAGAAAAATAATTATGAAAATTTGAATAAATCTAAGAATGAATTGGAAAAGAAATAAAGTGACTTTAAAATTCTAATAAATAAATCTTGAGTATAGAAAGGAAATTTGAATAAATAGAAAGTTATTGAATTTTAATCTTCAGTGATATTATTTAAAAGAACAAAACATTTATTTAATATTTAAGATTTAAATTTTTGAAAAGAATAAAGAAGAAATTGGGAAAAGCAGAAATTTGTTTATTTCAGTTAAAAGATTTAAAATCAACGGAAAATAATAACATTAATAATAAAGTCGACAATTAACAAATTTTGAAATGAACTGAGTAAGAAAGAAACTTATTTCAAAGGGGGTAAATTGGAAATCAATTTGGGAAAATTGATTTAAGTGATTGAGATTGGAAATTCTCCCTGAATAACCAAGTACGTTTTCAAAGTAAATGTTTAAATATAAATCAAAGGTTTTAAAGTTAATTTAAAAAGCAAGTTTTGGAAATTTATTATTTTGTAATATTTAAATTCTAAAGTAAGTATTTTCTATTAATCTATTATAGCAGTAACTATTTTAAAAGTGACTTAGTATTTTGTTTTTAAAAGTGAAAATCTAGTTTTATATTTAATTAAATAACCTTATTTTCAAATATTCATATAGTATGTATTTTTAACAAATTATTGAAGTAGTTTTAACATAAATGTTTTAAATTATATTTCTAAGTAAAGTGTTTTAAATTATTTTAAAAATCTAGTTGTGTGCTTGGTGATTTCAGTGGAGATAGAAAATCTTTGGGAAAGTTTATTCTGAAAAAGGAAGATGATTTGAGACTGTTTTCAAAAGGGTTGTAAATAGAAATATATCTTATAAAGATATTTTTGAGGTTAATAAATAATTTGGGAAATTATTTATTGTTGGATGGTTGTTTTTGAATATGAATTGATAGTTAAATCACTGACTATCAATGTTGGACAAATACGTTGATCGTTTCGAAGAGGCCTGGATCGAGATTTATTTCTCGAAAACCACTTCGATTTGATTTGTACGTTTTCGTGGAAAACGCGTTTGGATTCGAAGATGGAGCAGTGAAGTGCAAGGGATAGTCGCTACTAATCCTGAGGATATTTCCAAAATGGATGTAGTAGGAGTAGTGCCTTCGGTTCCGTTTGAACCCGGGACGGACTTGTATGGATGAATGCTTGCGAAACATCGTCAGGTGGACGATGGGCATTCTAAGGGATATGTTCTAAAAAGGTAACGCTTGGACTCAAGCCTCATCAAATGGGAATGACTGAAAATCAAGGGTTATGCAGTAAGGCTAAGTGGGTAGCACCCAAGCAGGGTGAGGTCATCCCTGTCTAGATGTCCCTTTTTATTTCGGCTTAGTGGGCGGTTGCTGATCCCAACCGTGGGGTGATCTCACTCGGGATTATCCAGTAAGGGGTAGTCCTAGTCTTGTGTTGCAGGGGAGCGGGCGTACTCCTCGGTACCGTGATCTAGGCCACGTACTGTGACAGGTGGTACCCCAGTGCCTAGTCATTAGTTGGAAATCCATTCTCCCTACAAGCCTTTTACGAGTTTTGTTTGTATTACCCACTCTGTGGCTAGTAGCTGGAATTTAATAATGTAACAATTTCGGCTATTTTATAAGTATTTGTATATACACCCTATGATAATATCAGAGGATTTATATAAAAAGTGTTTTAGCTATCATAAGGTAAAAACCCGACATGTTTATTTGTGGCGTGGTCTTACGAGATGCTTTTGTTTTCAAAAGGACTTTTGAAACTTTAATAATCAATTGGGTGTGATTTTCTCACCCTGGTAATCCAGACTGACTCGGGTATTATTTAACTGTAATGCTCGGGTCAGATCGAGTATTATAGGATACAGGATATGATGCTATGGAGATCAGGAGACAAGCTCGATGACGATACGTACTCCCGTACTTGTTTATATATATATGTATATATTCCGTTGTGTTGCTTAGTTGTGTATCCAGTTGTATGTTATTGATGTTGAACTGTGATTGATGTACTCTGATGATGTAATATATAAACAGGTATATTTAATTTTGTGTAAAGATCATTTATTATCTAGTATGTTTTTATTCCACTGCGATGGTAAGATTCTGTTGTTGTTTTCTGTTTTCTCTTCTTCTACCTATTCTTCTTTAACCCAAATGCCTCGTATTTCTGTACAACTTGAGTTGATTTAGGTAGAATAGTGTTGACTCAAGGGGTACGGATTTGCGGGTCGTTACAAAACCGAATAGTGAGCGCCATATTAAAAATATATGGATATGGGATTTTAGTTAAGTCGCAACTTGTAAAATCCAAACTTTTCTTTCAAATGGTTAAACAAATTACCATTTCAAATCTTTTAAACAAAAAGATTCGTTTCACAAAGCTCGCCTAGTTTCACGAAGATCTATTCATAGGTTCCCAAAACAATTTCCATTTCGATTGGATTAACTCATTAAATCTTTAAATTAAAGACTTAACTTATAGCTTTCAAAACACATTTTCAAAGATTTATTCATAACTGGGAAAATTATCTTCATTTCTAACTTGAAATCTTTTTAACACAAATTGGAAGTTCATTTCTTATGTGAAAGCTTTTATTATTTGAAAACACATAGTTTTTATTTCAGAAAAATCCAATTATATTTATGCAAGTTAAAATCTTTAGGTTAAATTCAAATTCCCAAACAACACCTTTAAAATAGTTTAAAACCCATATGAACCCATTTATAAATAACCTTTTTAAACCCTAGTTCCCAAATCATAGAATTCAATTTCAAATATTGAATTCAAATTTAAATCAAATTATTTAAATTTCAAAACTCAATCAAGTTATTCAAAATAACTTTTATTTTTGAAAATTCATTTCAAAAGCTTTCAATTCAAATTCCAAAACTATTTTGGATTCAAAAATTCAATCTTTAAAACTATCTCAAAATCTGTGATTAACCCATTTCCACGTGCAATCCATATTTGTGTGTGTATAGTGTGGTCCAGGGGTTCAGCATAATAGTGCACAACATCATTATCACAGATTCAATCATATCGATAAGCGGTATAACCCATAACGCTTATCTTCATTCACAGATTCATTGATAAAATGAATTTATCAATCACAAAGATCTACCATTACGATTCGATGTGGGTTTCGGATAACCAACTGGAATCCGACTCCTTGTCGCATCGAAATTCAAATGTCGTTTTCGAGTCAAGGGGTTTTCATATTCATACAACATTATATGCATCACAAATATAGCAGCTTATCACAAAGCATCACATAGCATCACATCACATATCAAATATATAAATTCAAGACATTTCATACAATGCAAACATTCATAAGCAATCCAAGCATTCAATAATCATTTATAAACAGGATTAATTAATTGTTTTAATCCTAAATTAATTCAATTAATTTTTTAATTAAATTAATTACTCATGAATAAATTATCAAATCCTGATTAATTAATTACAAATCATTTGATATTAATTAATGAAACTAATCAACCTTAATTATTTAATTAATTACCTTTACTTAATTTATTATTCCTTAATTAATCACATTAATTTAATTATCCTCTTATTAATTTCTTTAATTAATAACCCTTAATTTATTACCATTTAATTAATCATCCTTAACTAATTTCAATAAGTGATTATCCCTAATCAATTTCATTAATTAATTAACCTTTAATTTATTATCCTCAAATAAATTACCTTAATTGACAAAATACATTAATTAATTATTCTTTAATCTTTAATTAACCTTTAATTATCAAGTAATTACCCTTTTATTTCCTTTAATCAATCATGTTAATTAAATACTTAATTAACCTTTAATTAATTTCATTAGTTAATCCCATGATTAATCACTTTAGTTAATTAATTAATTATCCTCAAATTAGTTTCCTTGATTAATTAATCACATTAATTAACTTAACCCTTAGTTAATTACATAATTAATTAACCTTAATAATTGTTCTTTATTAAATAGTTACTTAAGAAAATGTAATTGCCTTTATAAATTAATCAACATTTAATTAAAGTAATTATACCTTAATCACTTTTATTAATTAATTAACTTTTATTTAGTTAATTAATTAATTATTTCCAAATTAATTATCTTAATTAATTAATCACATTTATAAATTATCATTTAATTAAATTATTTCCTTTAATCACTTTATTAATCAATTTTATTCACTAATTAATTACTTTTAATTAAGTAATTATCTTTAAGAAATTAATTACCTTATTATGATCCATACAAATATTACAACATTTTATCTTTTACTTAATTAAATTTGAAATCAAGCTTTAAAAAAACAGCTTAATCATCTTAACTTGCAAATTTAAGTTAAACAATTTATTCAACTTCCCATTCAATATTAGAGAATGCTTTAATTATATTATCTTATTAACCCAAAAACTTGTTCAAGCTTTCCCGAAAACTGGTTTCAAAAATCTTTCCTTACATTAATAAAATCTGGTCACCGTATCTTTAAATTTAGAACTCAAACATGTGAATTTAATTAAAACTTAAATCCTAGAAAAACTAATCAATCCAAACCCGAGTAAAAGTTAAAGAAAACTCGAGCATCTCTGAGCATCTCGCGTACCTTGCTTTCCTTCGAGTCACTCACACTTCAAACTCGAGGTCGACACCGAGAAACGATCGTCTCCTCCTAAACTCGAACTCCCAGCACAACCCAAACTAACCCAACGTGCACGTGCATGTGCACGTGCATGGTAACTCCGGCCACCGGAGATTAGCACCTCGACCACCTACAAGTTGTCGACAACACCACTACTCCATTCGATAACCCAAAGCAACTCAAACGTCCACAAATCGAAATCGAGTACTCAAGGTCTAACTGGAAAAAAATACTCAAATCGAAAATCACCTCACCGCCGACGAATTCGATCACCGGAGCCCACGCGAGCCCGACCAAACCTCCACCACTCACCCACAAGCCCATCCCCTAGGTGCGATCACCTGAAACGCTTTGACGATGACGCGGTTCCCCTATTAACTTTGTCAACCAAACTGAGTTATTAAACCCGAATTTGACTTCGAACGATCATCACAATGAATTATAAAATTGTTGATCATTTTTCTGATGATCTCCTAACACCAACCGAGCTCCAATCTCAATCACGAGACCCCAATTATTCTGATTATCTGAATTTGCCAATAATGCATTTTCCATTCATCCCGTGAATGCGTGCGATTTTGCCCCTTAAAAATCATGAATTTGAAATACGAATTCATTACTATGATTGAAAATTGAAATCCAAATATTAGAATTTGGACTTAAGTTTTGAACATCTCTGTAGTTTTCTATTTTTGACTTAAATACTAAATATTTTCTTCGGAAATTATTTTTAAAAGTGACTTAATGATGTTATAAACATCTTCTTTTCAAGAATTTTAACCGGAATTAGTAATAATAAGAAGATATGAACTCATTTGATAAATTTTGTAGTCTGTAATATAGACAGAGAGATGAAAACAGACATGCACAATTATATCTTCATTTTTATCAACATGCCAGGTAAACTCACACTATCATTCAAGCACATCACAGATAAAACTTCAAGCATCAATCACGATACCAAAGATATAAGCAGATGTAAGGGAGTTTGCTCACCTTGGAGTTGCAGCAGAGACAAAGAGGAAGCAGGAATCAAAGAACAAGATCCTGACAGTTTCAAATGAAGGATAAAAGCCTGTATATTTTTTTCTTTAATTTTTGAAGCTTTTATCTGCAAGTTGTGAAAAAAAACTTTGCTTATTCTTGTTGTATTTACTTATTCAGTTCACCACTAACAACAATTTAAGTTTTTTACTTATAGTTTTGAATCCTTGTTATATATAACAGGGAACTTTCCGGCATTTGAAAACAGAAAAGAAATTTGCCTTGAACTTGATTCTTCCTGCAACTTAGATCGATACTATTGCTTAGATACTTGCTTTGTTATTGATCAACAACATTAAATTCAAGCCTTTAAAAAGAAATTACTTTCCTTTATTTATTTGATAGAATCTGCACTGTTTTCCTGTCCAAACTGAAGCACTGTATTTTCTTTTTTATAATCTGCAGTTTTAATTTGTGTTACAACTTGATTTCAGAATTACAAATTTACTAAACTATAGAGTATAGAGTTTACCTGAGAGTAAATCTATAGTTTGATGTTGAGGAAGATTTCAGATTTTTTCATCTTTGAATCCAAGAGAAATGATTTAGTTTTTTTTTATTTTCTCTCTCTTTGGTGTTGTAGTTTTGAAATGCCAATCTTTGATTACTGAACTTTTTCAGATTTGGTGAGAGTAAATATGATTTGGTTATGGGGAGTCGAAAAGTCCTTTAAATTTTTTATTTCTATTATTTTATTCAATTGATTGTATTAAAGGCCATTTGTAAGAAATCATCATGAGGCCTCAATTTTGTTAACTCCTACACTCCATATTTTTATGTGAATGTTTATAAAAGAAGTTTATATCATATTCATTTTACAATTAATTATGTCCCCTTATTCATTTATGTGTATGTATATACATATACAATGTTAAAAGAGTTTAACCAATATTTCACCATATACATCATTCCTTTATATTTTTAAATGCCACAAATTTTTAGAATAATTATTTTAAATGTAGATTCAAATTCCTAATTCACTTGAATTAAAATTCATTTATGTCTATTACTTCTACTTATACCAATTTAAAGAAAGAAATTATTTTAAAAACTAATTTTATAAATAAGTGAATTATTTTTCTTTTTTTCAAAAGAAAGTATGTATTATATATATATATATATAATTTGAATTCAAATGATTTTTTTTCCTTTTAAAATATTTATTATTTCAAGATTTTTAAACTCAAAATAAATTGGAATTTATTTATGTATAGTTTATTACTCATTTATTTGTTTGAGAGTTTTCAATTATATTCTCAAATTAAATTTTCAAAAGTTTAAAATATATTATTAATTTTAATTGATAAATTTTAGGATGTTATTTTTTTATTTGTAGATACTATATATAGAATTTCAAATCCACAATTTAAATTTAAAAATCAATGTCCAAATATCCTATTTAATTTGAAAAATTCAAATTAATTTACAATTTTATTCAAAAATTTATTTTAATTATCAATTTAAATTTAATTAAAAATCGGGATCGTTACAGATTCCCCCTTTAAATAAATTTCGTGCCCAAAATTTGCTAGAAAGAAGAGAAAGATTAGATGATAGATAAAGAAATGATTGATCGAATTAAATCGAAATATTTATTCTGCATTCGGTTTACCCAAATTAGAATATCAACAATATGAGAACAAACTCATACAATTATTACACAAGATATTCGGGTTCATCGGTCTATGAATATACAAGGGCATTGATTAGTTTGAAGGGATAAGTAATCGTTCGTAGAATATATTGGATCCCAGAGAATAGATAAATGGATTAAATCTTCCATAATCCTCAAACACTAGATATGGATTCCAAATTCAAGTTGAAATACCCCAAAGTATATACCAATTTGTCACTCTTCCGACTTTGGCATACACAAGAAAATACAATAGAATTTCAAATTTGGTTTTAACCGATATCGTTTTATTGATATAATTCAAAATTAGCTTCATATTTTATTAACCAATTTAACTCAATTTAAAATTTCCAATTTATTTAAAATTTCCAATTTCAAATTCATATTCATTAAAGTTTAAATCGAAAAGCTGATAACAAACCGATGAAGATACGAAGTAAGGACTTTCTACAATGATTACGTAGGGCCACCATCACCCCGAAACTTCTTTCTGGAGCTGCCACGAAGATATCGAAAGAATTTGAGATCGAATCGAAGGAGATTAATAGAGAAAGCTATTTCCACTGTTGCAGTACGTCTTTCTGTGGAATGAAAAGCGGGTTGTCACAGTTGGTATCACAATAACTAGGTTGAGATAATACCTAAGCTTTGGAGTAATATCTATCTTGAGAGAACGTATTTGTAATTTTTATATATCTATATACCTAAGTAATTGTTGGGTTACCTATCCAGGTTGCCAACATGAGTTCTAAAGGAAGGATAGGTAGAGTTGTGGGCAGCACGACGACCACTAATGGAAGAGGTCCGAATGCTTGCGAGGCTGTAAATCCAACGCCACCTCGAGTAAGCTTTGCTGCTTTATGCAGGGATTTCACCAATCTAGGAGGAAAACCTTTTAAAGGAACGTAGTCCATCGTTGAAGTTCATGCTTGGTTACGCTCGTGTGAGCGAATTTTTAAGAATTTGCATCTACCAGATGAGCAAAAGAGAGTAATGGCATCGTGGCAACTTCAAGAAGGAGCAGCTACATGTTAGGATGCAGTTACAATGAATATTTCAGTGGATGATATTTCTTGGAGCAAGTATAAGGAACTGTTTAAGGAACAGTTTATGCCTACAGTTGGGAAGACACATTTGTATAGAGATTTTCTGTATCTAAAGCAAGGAAGTATGTCAGTATCAGATATGAGACCAGTTCAATGAATTATCTCGCTACGGACCGTGTCTTATTGATACACCTCTCAAGAATAATGAGATGTTTGTGCTTGGTATGAGGCTCGAGTTCCATGAGAAGATGACGACACATCTTAAGGGATCATTCATGGAATTGATAGACGTGGCGTTGAGGTATGAGAAGCTTATGAATAAGAAACCCCTGGCATTTATAGCTGCACTGAGTGGAACTTCTTCTAATCCGAACAAAAGGAAATTCAATCCAAATTGGAAGAAGCAAGGCAAAGGGAAACAGTGAGGCAATAATGGAGCTCGAAAGTGTTATGTGTGCCAGCAAGAGGGTCAATTGGCTTAGCAGTGTCCCAGAGGTAGAGCTCAGCAGCAGCATCAGATTGGACCCGATTTCGCAATGGTTCATAAGTCTTTGTGTTTCAACTGTCAACAGCCAGGACATATGGTGAAGGCTTGTCCACTTCTTCAAAAAGCTCAGTCAACTAAGGTGTTTGCTATTCAAGAAGGACCATCAACTTCTTCGGATAGGAAACGCAAAGGCGTTCTGGAAGGTACTTTGCTTTTAGATGGCATTTTTGTTAGAGTTTTGTTTAATTCTAGTGCATCCCTTAGTTTAATTTCTTTGGATATGGTAAAGAAGTTTCATCTTACCCCTAGTATTGTGGACCGCCCTATTTTTGGGTCTAATCCTATAGGGGGAGTCACCAAGTTAGATAAGATCTGTAGAGGCCTAAGAATTTCTTATCTGTCCCATAGTTTCTCTTGCGACCTATTTATATTGGATTCCAAAGGGTTTGACCTTATTCTTGGAATGGATTGGTTGGACAAGCATAAGGCTGTTTTGATATGTGAAGAGAGAATTGTGATTTTGGAAACTGAGCTGGGAGGGATTGCAAAAGCGACTTGCGATAGTTTTGGAGTTCACTTGAGTAGTCTTCTGCCTGGAATCGAGGCATCTCCAGAAGATGTAGGATCCATCGAAGTGGTCAAAGATTTTCCAGATGTCTTCGAAGAAGTCAAAAGTTTGCCCCCGCAACGATAGATAGAGTTTTGGATCAACTTAGTTTCGGGAGCAATACCAATAGTTCAACCCAATAGAAGGATAGCACCGAGAGAGAGAGAACAGTTGGTGATGCAGACTCAAGATTTCTTAGAAAGAGGTTTGATCCGGCCTAGTTATTCTAGTTGGGGTTCTGCTGTAGTCTTTGTGACCAAGTCGGATGGGTAATAATATTCTATGTGGAGTATCGAGAGTTGAATAAGGTGACTATTAGAAATAAGTATCCCCTGCCCTGTATAGATGATCTTTTTGATCAATTCTATAGAGCTTCCATTTTCTCTCAGTTGGATCTAGCTTTGGGTTTTCACCAGCTAAGGGTAGCAGAAGACAGTATACCTTGACTGCATTAAGAGGACCCAATTGTTTTTATGAGTGGCTGGTTATGCCTTTTGGGCTAACCAACGCTCCAGCCTATTTTGTGGATCTGATTAATCGAGTTTACCGGGATGTGCTGAACAAGTTCGTGCTCGTGTTCATCGACGACATCCTCGTCTACTCCAAGTCTATAGAGAAGCATAAGAATCATTTGGAGATAGTGTTAGAGACTTTGAGGAGGCATATCCTGAAGGCTAAGTTTTCAAAGTGCCATTTCTAGAAGTCGGAAGTTAGATTTCTGGGGCATATCGTATCTGGAGAGGGTATTTCTGTAGATCCAGCCAAGGTAGCAGCTACTTAAGAGTGGAAGAAATCATAGACCCCTACAGAAGTCCGCGGTATTCTTGGTTTGGCGGGCTACCACAGGAAATTTATCAGGGACTACTCTAATATTTCTTCACACTTGACCAAACTGACTTGGAAAGGAGAAAAGTTTAAATGGACTCCTAATTGTGAAGAAGCTTTTCTGGATTTGAAGGTAAGGCTGACCGGTGCACCTGCTCTAGCTATCCCTAATGGTAAGAGTAAGTTCGAAGTCTACACGGATGCTTGTGTATTAGGTCTAGGTGCTGTGCTGATGCAAAATGGGAAAGTGATTGCGTATGCGAGTAGGCAGTTAAAGCCATATGAGAAAACTACGCTACGCATGATTTGGAATTATTGGCCATCGTCTTTGCTCTAAAGATTTGGAGGAACTATCTGTTGGGAGAGAAGTTCGAGCTTTTCATGGATCATAAACCCTTGAAATACCTTTTCTCCTAGAAGGATCTGAATTTGAGGCAGCAGAGATGGGTAGAATTTCTGGCATCTAATGATCTGGATATTCTTTATACTCCAGGGAAAGCGAATGTTGTGGAGAATGCTCTAAATAAGAATGCTGTTTTGGCTATTTTAGAAGTTGTTCCATCTCTACTTGAAAGGATTGCGAGTAAGCAAGGATCGGATAGAAGTTTGAGAGAAATCATTAGGAAAGTCAAGAATGGTCAGTGCTCCAGTTTTAAGATTGATGACCAGGGAACTTTGAGGATCAACGGGAGAATTTGTGTTCCAAATATCAAGGATCTGAGGCAAGAAGTTTTGTCAGAGATTCATCGCTCCAGGCTGAGTATACATCCGGGATCTCAAAGATGTATAAGGATATAAAGAGAGTTTTATGGTGGCCGAACATGAAGAAGGATGTTGCTACTTTCGTGAATGGAAGTGCGAGCTATCAGCAAGTGAAGGGTGATCAACAGAAGACCGCAGGATTGTTGCAGCATCTGGAAGTCCCAAAGTGGAAGTGGGAAATGATATCGATGGATTTCGTCGACGGTTTGCCAAGGACCCGAAAAGGAAATGAAGGAATATGGGTAATCATAGACCGACTGACCAAGAGCGCCCACTTTATCCCAGTTAAGGCAACCAGAACTGCAGCGTCACTAGTGGAGATTTTCTTGAAGGAGATCGTCATGTTGCATGGAGTTCCCATCAACATAGTGAGTGACCATGACCCAATCTTTACCAGCAAATTTTAGAAAGCTCTACAGAAAGCTTTGGGTACAAGACTGAGTTTAAGTACAGCTTATCATCCCCAGAACGACGGGCAAACAGAAAGGCTGAATTGTATTCTTGAGGATATGTTGAGAGCTTGTGTTCTGGATTTCGGTGGATCTTGGGAGGACCATCTGCATTTAGTTGAATTCTCGTACAATCATAGTTACCAGGTGAGTATTAAGATGGCACCCTATGAAACTTTGTAAGGAAGACCTTGTAGATCATGGTCCTATTGGGTAGAATCGAGAGATTGTCTTATTCTTGGTCCAGACTTGATACGAGAGGCATCTGCGAAGGTGGAGCTAATCAAGAAGAGAATGAAGGCAGCATGGGATCGTCAGAAGAGTTATGCGGACAAGAGACGGAGGAAATTGGAATTCGAAGTCGGAGATTTGGTTTTTGTCAAGGTTTCCCCAATAAAAGGAGCGATCAGATTTGGAAAGACGGGAAAGCTTACCCCGAGATACATTGGACCATTCCGTGTGCTCGAGAGAATTGGTGCTTTGGCCTACAGGATTGAATTACCAGTCCAGATGGCTGGAATTCACAATGTTTTTCACGTATCTCATCTGAGGAAGTACATGTACGACCCATCTCTAGTTGTGGAACCAGCAGTGCAGGAAGATTTAGAGATCGAACTAGACTTAGTTGTGGTCAAACATCCAGTCTAGATAGTTGATCAAGATGAGAAGCGGCTTGGAAACAAAGTAGTGAAATTGGTCAAGGTTCAGTGGAGCGAGGATCCCAGAGATTGTACATGGGAAACTCTAGATAGTTTTAGGAAAGCCTATCTGGATTTGTGTCAGCATAGTTAGGAATGTTGTGTGAATGAATTTTTTGTTCAGTTGTTAGTGTATGGCTGATATGTAAGCTTGGATTGTTTGAAATAAAGTTTTTGGATTATCTTTTGCTTTTAAATTTTGGGGACGAAATCTTTTAAGGGGGAGAACTGTGATATCTAGGAATTTTAGGCAAATAGTAATATGATAATTCTTCTTTTATACATTATTTTAAAATGTGCAAAATTATTCTTTTTCAAACAAATAAAATATGTGTTGTTTATGTATATATCTATAAGTAGATTATAGATAGAATTTGAATTTGAATTTGAAATTTAAAGATAAGTATCTTAAAAATAAATTGGATTTAAAAACTAGTGTATATATATATATGATTTTTTATTAGTACTAAATCATTTTCTTAAAGATTTTATAAACAAAGGTAAAATTTAAATATAAAAACATAAAAAAACACATATTAATATTAAACAAAATAGAAAATAAAATATAAAGTTATATAAAAACATATTGAAAACAATTAACACATGCAAACTAACAAATGTAAGATTAGTAGCATGCAAATGACAAGTGTCACCTTGTTAATTTTCATTTCAATTTAATAAAAAAATTAAATCAGGTTACATATATCCCATCTCTTCCCTACTCTTTCATTTTCTTCTATCCAACATTTTTCAAACCCAAGCCTGAGAAAAAAATAAACCAGAAAATAAAATAAAACAACAAACCTCAAACCTAAAAACAAGCAAAAATCAACTAAAATTTAAGCAACAACTCTTTACAAACCTCAAGCTAGCAGATCAAAGTAATTTCCAGTTTACAAAGTTTTCAAAAGATCAAGCATTTCCTGTTCAAAACGTCTCTGTTCAACATCATATCTGGTGAGTAAACAACGCTTTAATCTGTTAAAACTTGTTGCATGTTATAGATATTTGAAATGATGATGTGATAGATGTTTGCATGAATGTATATTATGCTTGGATGTATGTAAATATGAATTTGTTTGAGTGTGCATGTTTGTAAATATATATATAAGTCTCTTTTTTGAAATTACAGACTAAAACAAGTCCAAAAATTTAAATCACTTCCTTAATTCGCTTTGAAGTTAATATGTATAAAGGAAACTTGTTTAAATAGCAAGATCTAAGTATTAAAAATATTTTAAGTATAAGTAGTTTGAATATTTTCTGGAAAATGGGAAAATACAGTGGAAACTCTAAAAACATGACAAATTCGAACATCATGATTCGTGGATTCACTTATGTAATCTAAATCGTCTTCGAAATTCATGAATTTTAAAGGTAAAATCTAGATTTTTAACATTGTTTTGAGTGAGGAATCTCGGGTTGAACGGAGTTTGTGTTTTGGGCATTTTCTAGTGATCGGAGTGAGCTGGGTGGTCGGGGTCGCTGATGGAGGTAGCGGGAAGGTCGACGATCTCGGGAAAAATGGTCAGTGGATTTTCTGACCACCGTGGCAGCGGCACGACATAGATTTAGTGTTTAGTTTCTTGTATTGGTCGTTTGGGTTTGAGAGGCTACTGCATCATCACCGAAGCACCAGAGTTGATCCAAGGTGGGGAAATAGGTGCATGGTTGGTCGGCGAAGCTATGGATGGAGTTTCGAAGGCTCTGGTGGTCGGAGGCATCGGGTCGAGGTGGTTCTTGGATGATGGGTTCTGCTCCAGTTAGTTCATGTTTGCTCGATTTTAATTTTTGGTTAGATTTGATGATCTGGGTGGTCGGACGGTTAGAGATGGTTGTCATCGACATGTTGGACGTGGCAGCGATGACCGAAGTAACGGTGTCCATCTGTGCACGTGAACAAGTGTTAGAAGTATCAGTGGGTAGGGTGATGTTGTGGGATTGGAGAAGATGGAGTGTGCTCGGGTTTTGACTCGAGGAAGTTTTGATCTGGCTAGGGTTCGTTTTCGGGTGTGTTCGCGAGTGGATTAACAGATCAATAGATTTAATTTTTTTTAACTAAACTAGGTTTAAAAAAAAAAGTTTCTCGGGTCTAGGCTCGGGTGGATGCCGGGTTAGACTCGGGTATGTGTTATAACAGTTTTTAAGATTTTAATAAAACAAGTTTTTAAAGTTAAACAATTTCTTATTTAATTCTTTTATATAATATTGTTTTAATTAAGTTTGGAATTAGTTAAAAGAGTTTTAAATAAATTATTTTTTAAATTAATTAAATTTAAGATATTTTATTAAATGCCCTTTATGTGAAATTAATTCTAAAGTTTATTTAAATAAAATTAAATGGTATAATTAAGTGGCTAAGTAAAAGGGTAAAACGTTTTTACTTAACTTTAAGGTCTTAAGTTAATTTATATGTTAATCACAATCAATTTCAATATTTATTATATAAGATTTTAATGATAATTAAGTAATTAATAAAGATAAATGGTTTATCTCAAAATTAATTAAGATCTTGGGTAATTAAAGATTAATTAAATTAATAAAGTAATTAAAGAGAAATAATTAAGGATTAATTAATTACCGATTAAGGAATTAATAATTAAAGGATAATTAATTAGTAATTAAAGACTAATTAATTAATTAATAAAAGTAATTAAAGAATGATTGATTAATTCAATAACTAATTAAAATGGTTTGTAATTAATTAATGATTAATTAAGCAGGTTAGGTAATTAATTCGTAAGTAATTAATTTATTTGTTTAAAATTAAATTAATTATAATTATGGGATTAATAAATCTTGCTTATGGATGATTGATTGTATAGAAATGTTGGATTGATTAATATTTATAGTATATTAATCTGTGATGTTTTGTGATGTTCACTACTTTGGATATAGTTGTGATAAATGTGAGTTATTTATCTGTGATGAATTGCTATGTGAATACAAAGTTCTAGATTGAATTAAATTGTTTTACTTAAATAACTTGGCCTTAAAAGAAACGTTTGGATTTCGATGTGACCGGGATCGGATACCAAAATTGTTGTCCGAAAATCACATCGATCCAAGTTGAAGGATAGGTCGTGAAATCTCAAGCGAAGATCGAGATGAAGATTCAGAGTGCAAGGGCTCTTTGTCATTAACTCTGATGGTGATTTCAAAACGAGTGTAACGGAGATAGTGCCTTCGGTTTCGTTCGAATCCGGAACGAACTTGTATGGATGAATGCTATTAGACCATCGTCAATGGAGGACGACGAGCATTCCAAGATATGTGTTCTGAAAAGGTAACTGTAGCCTCAAGCCTCATCAACTGGGAATTGCTAAAAACAGGATAGGTGCACACAAGGCTGAGTGGGTAGCACCCAAATAGGATAAGATTTTCCCCTGTCTAGAGGTCCCTTTTTCGGCTGTGTGGGGGTTATTGGCCACAACCGCGGGGTTATCTTATTCGGACTATCCAGTAAGGGGTAGCTTCGGTTTTGAATTGCAGGGGATCAGGGTGGATCCTCGGTATAATGATCTAGACCACGTGTTGTGACGGACGTTACCCTAGTAGCCCTGACATTGTATGGAATCCAATCTCCAATAAGTGATCTCGGACTTGATTGTATACCTATGTATGCTGGAATTTAATAATATGACAATTTCGGCTGTGTGAATATTTATTTGAAAACCCTAGATACTATTATAATATAACTAGATTTCCTATCAAATTTTTGGTTATCGTAAGGGAAAAACTTATCAGTGTTTATTTATGGAGAGTCTTACGAGATACCTTTTATTTTCAAAAAAAAATTCAAGTTAAACAACTTAACCATTTACTCACACCAGACTCATATTTGGCACGGAGTTTATTCTTTTTTTCTTAAACTCTTGGGTACTCAAATTTTTATGAGTAGCCAAGTGATCAGGTTGGCTTGACGAATTTTGGGAAAAGCTTGGAGCAGGAGGCTTGGCGTGCCTATATATATATATATATATATATTTCTGTTGTGTTGACATCGTTCGTCTGTTTGTATTTTGGAATGTAATGGATAGGCAGGTCATCACGAAAGCCTGATGTGATGTTGTAACTGTATTTTCTCTGATGTGTAATGACCGTGTAATGTCTATGTGATATAATATATTTTCCGTTTCCACTGTAAGATTCTGATATTATTGTTTCTTTCTTGCTATCTATTTTTTTCTACCTATTTCTTTCTTAATGATGATACGTCTTATTATGGAATGAAAGGTGGGTCATCACAGTAAATTTGTCCAATATTGAAATAGAAACCAAATTCCATTTGAATGATCGTATAACAAAAGTATCAAACAAATCCAAATAAAACTGAATTCTCAGTAACAACTTAAAATGCCCAACAGCCTCTACTTTAACCGATTTTCCATCACCCGCATAGATGTATCTTTCAGCATCATTTGTTTTTCGGTAGCTTAGGCAACTCTACATAGAAATACTTATGTGAGTAAAAGCACCACAATCTAACCACCAAGTGTTTCTAGATACTGTAGCTAAATTTACTTTAGAAACAGACCAAACCAAAGGATGTACCTTTCTTAACACACCATGCGTGATATTTGGTACAATCTTTCTTTAAATATCCAGCCTTCTTACGAAAGTACCAACCATCAGCCTCCTTATGTTGTTTCTTTTCTGTTGAACCCTTAGCAGTTTCCTTATTCCTCTTTCTCTTTTTGTCTTTTCTCTTAGGGGTGTATGCCAAATGAGCACTTACAACCTTATCATGTTTCAATCTCTCTTCTTCTTGTACACAATATGAATGAGCTCAATAAGATTCAATTTCTCATTTTGACAGTTATAACTTATCTTAAATTGGTTGTATTGTGAAGAAAGAGAGATTAGTACCAAAAGCACGAGCAAATCATCCGAAAGCTCAAGGTTAAGTGCCTTATGTTTTGAAGCAACATTAGACATTTCCATAATGTACTCCCTTATGTTCCCTTTGCTTTGATACTTCATGGAAATAAAGTGCTGCAAAAAGCGTGCTTGTTTCCGCCTTATCAGTTTTAGCAAAACGTTTTTCAATCTCAATAAGGAAATCTTTAACATTTGTTATCTTTTCAGATACTACACCCCTAAATGCCTTTGGAATGCCTTTCTTTATGATCATTGGACTCATGTGATTTGAATCATCCCACCCCTCAAAGTTCTTTGTAATACCAGAAGAACTTTCTTCAATAAGAGGGGTGGGAGCATCCATCCTAAGTGAAAGGTCAAAATCCATGTAACCAAGGACAAGCAATATGTTCTCTTTCCAATCTTAAAGTTTGTTCCAGTAAGAATAGAAATGTTGTTAAGACTGGCAGATACCGTAGTTAAATTAACTGTAATTTTAACATAAGAATCAATCAAATATGCTTATATTGTAAAATAAAAACCGTAGTAAATTCAAATAATTGGTAAGTCTCTGCTCAAGATACTTAAAATCAGGAAATTTCTCAGTAAAATCAATGATTGGTGGCTCCGATACCACTTGTTGGTGATTAATTTATATTAGATCTGAATACATATAACCCATATTGATTCAATTGAGAAACGAGTACATGAAATTAACAGCGGAAGGCATACCTGAATCCATTGATTCTTAATTGATGTGAAAATTAATTTGGATTAGATCTTCCAAATTGACACAAGCTCGGATTTGGAAATTCTCTTTAGAAGAGGGTGGAGAGAATATGAAAGACTTGTGTAATTTTGGGACCATAACCCCATAAATATATAGTGTGTGATATTTTTATAGTTCGACCTTTCAACAAACTAAAATTGTCACTCCGGTATCCGCACATTATAATTTTACATGATGAATATACCGTTTAAGTCTTAATATTTAATTTCAAAAATAAATCGCGTAACTAGACTTAATTACAATATAGCCCACATACTCAAACATTAAAATATATGTCTCCATTATGTCGAATTATTCCAACAACTTGTCCTTAAGAAGGTTTGTTTTAATATGAAATGTTAAAAAACATGTTATACCTGTTACTGCTTTTTACCCAACTATAATATATTAGTAGTTACTTGTATGGTATTTTTTAGCACCAAGTAATTCATTAAAATAAAAAAATTGTAGTAGAGGGCTTATATCCATAAGTAGAAATATAAGACCCTTATTATTAGAAAAAAATACCTCATCAGATAACTACAAGTTGAAAAGCTCAACTAATTGATGTTTCATTACTAAATTTAATCTAAGTTATGACTTATTCCAATTATAAGCTCAAATAGTAATAGGTAACATTTAGCAAAGTAGGTCAATAATAGGTGTTGTTTTTGGCATATATTTGATTATGCTATTCCATGTTAACTATGTGAGTAAATGTGCATCAACCATAAGTATTTTAGTTTTTCTAATGTTAAAATTTTTGTTATTCCTAAATGGTCTATCCATATAGTTGTATTTATTACATGTAACCACTGTATTCAATGTGCATAAATGCTTCTCTAATTGTGCAACAGTTCTTGCACTTGGTAAGGCATTTGTTTGTTTCTCAACTTACCTATATTTTTGGTACATTATATAATTAAATGAAACATATATATGGTTAATGCTTTCTCCTATGTTCACACTTTGTTTACACTTCCTATAACTATGTTTGACCTGTAATTTTCTCTGTTTTTACTTCATTTCTACTCTGAATCACTTTGTCCCATGTTAACGTATTGGTTGTGGCATAACTTCATTTCTGATGGTTCAATAAGATGAGTTCATAAATAAGCTATATATTATAAGTTTATAACTACTCTTATATGAATTACTTTGAAAGAACTTTTGAGGTGAGAAACATGAAATCTTTTATATGGAACGAAAGAAGATGAATTCCTATATATAATTAAGCTAAAGCCACTCTCTAATTGATACAACATGGTCATCAATCCGTTAGGTATACAAAAAAAGTGAAATTTTAAGTAATGACAAATAACCAAACCGCAATTTCACCATCTAACGTTTTTTTAAAAGTAAAATTTGAAGTACGGACCAATGACTAAAGCTTCACGGTTATTCATATGCACTTTAGATGTTTAACTCCTTCTAAAAGCGTTAAGTTATTGGTAATGTATAGACATAGTTTCCATATCACTTTTTACTATCATAATTTACTACAAAATTTTAGAACTGCATGTTATTACTCCAAAAAAATTAATTTCGCGATGATACATTGTTTATCATGCAAAATTATAAGTTAGATATTATTCACTGCATCTACCTACCATGTTGATGATCTCATATCAATGTTATACATATTTAATTTGATACCTTAATTCCAACACATGACAGGATGAAGCACTGCAATCATTAGTATAAAGCAGTGAAATCTTTGCTTGAAACAACATGCCTGTTTTGTTTTGATAGAATATATTTTACATATATTCTAGGCGTTAGAATATTTCCTGATATTACCTACATTTATTCTCTGATATTCCCTGCATTTATTCTCTGATTTGACTTACTCTTTATTTGGAAAATATTTATTTAGTTACCTTTCTTTTAGCAAATCAATTGGCTAATTTGTAGCCTATATTAACTCTTGTAAACTATATATATATATATATATGATTGAAAGTGGAATACAATGGCAAGCAAATTGATTTCTAAATAGATTTCTTTCATGGTATCAGAGCTATTCTCCTTACCCTAGTCTCACCTATCTTCTTCTCCGTTCTTCTTCTATCTTAAATTCTTTTCCATGGCAGACTCATCCAAGTTTCATACCGCACTCACCATCACTGATGTTAAATCTCTTATTCCCATAACATTAGACAATGAGCAAGCCATGTATCATTCTTGGGCAACTCTTTTTACCAATCTTACTAGGGTTCATGATCTTTACGATCACTTGGTTCCACCAACGGAGGAGAAGGCTGTGGCTGCCTATGTCTAGGCTAAGTCCGTTGATCATGCACTTTGGAGGCGTTTGGATGCCGTTGTCTTGCAATGGATTTATAGCACAATTTCTTCCGATCTTCTCCTCGTTATTCTCAGACGTAATGACACGGCAGAGGGGGTATGGAACCGTCTTGAAGCTCTTTTTCAGGACAACAAAGACTCTCGGGCTACCCATCTCGAGGTGGACTTTACAAATGCTGCTTTTAAGGCTTTCAACTCGATCGACAATTATTATAATTATCTACAATCTTTGGCGGATAGGTTGGCTGATGTTGATGCTCCGGTGACAAATGGTCGCCTGGTTTTATGTCTCACCGGGTCCTTACCAGAAGCGTATAGTGGTACGGTGGACTACATACAAAATCAAGAGCCTTTGCCATCCTTTGAGAGTTGTCATTCAAGGTTGAAAATGGCTGAGCGTACTATCAAGGCTCGTTAAGCTCGTGAAACTGGTGGTTCTGCGAGTCGGTCCATTGGTGTTGCCATGGTTGGCACTTATTCATCTGCAAGCAACAAATGCAACAACAATAATAAAGGGAGGAACAATTTAAAAAACAATGGGAAGAAAAAGGTCCAACAAAGTACTAATGGGTCCAGTACTACTCAGCCGCCATATCAGTAGCACCAGTGGAAGCCACGTCAGCAGGCCCCACCACCACAGTGGCAGCAGCCTAGTTGGGAAGGGTGGACTATTCCTTCTTGCCCATTTCTCACATACTCTTGGCAGCCAAGGCCCAATCCAGCGGTCCAACGTCCCTCCTCTTCTGGATTAGGCTTACTTGGGTCCAGACCTCAAGCTTTCAATGCAGTTGCTCCTCCTGCTCCTAACTACATGCCCACCGACATTGAGATCGCGATACATCCTCTTTCGTTCTCTCAACCAGATGGAAACTACTACATGGATACTGGAGCTACATCTCACATGACGGCGGATGCAGGTATTTTCTCTTCTTATTTCAATTCAAGCAAAAAGCATCATAACATTGTTGTTGGTAATGGTCATTTAATTCCAATTATTGGTCACAGTCGCATTACATTGCCTCCACCATTTACCCTAAACAACGTGTTACATGCTCCTAGGCTCATTAAAAATCTGGTCTCCGTTCATAAATTCACCACAGATAATATGGTTTCTATCTCTTTTGACCCTTTTGGTTTCTCCGTTAATGACTTACAGACCAGGAACAGACTAATGAGATGTGATAGCACTGAGGCCTTATATCCACTTTTCTCCGACTCTCAAGCCATTTCTTCCAACAATCATTCTGCTTTTACTGCTTTGCCTTTGAATATTTAGCACAATCTTTTAGGTCATCTTGGCGATGCCATTCTTAAGTCTCTTTGTAGTAAAAAGTTTATTGATTGTAATAAGGTTTGTAAAACTTTTTGTTCTTCTTGTCCTCTTGAAAAACATTCTAAGCTATCTTTTTATAATTCAGTGTCATATACTTTTCTTCCATTTGATATTATTCATAGTGATCTTTGGACTTCTTCTATTGTTAGTACTTTCGGCCATTGTTATTATGTTCTTTTTCTTGATGACTATAGCAAATTTTTGTGGACCTTTCCTATTGCAAAAAAATATCAGGTCAAACAGCTTTTCTTAGCGTTTCATGCTTTAGTCAAGACACAATTTGAACGTAATATTAAGACTTTTCAGTGTGACAATGGTAAGGAATACATTAATGGCACTTTTAAGGTTTTTTTGAGAAACATGGTATGCTTTTCCGTCTCTCATGTCCTCATACATCTCCTCAAAACGGGAAGGCCGAAAGACACACAAAATCCATAAATAATATCATCTGGACTATTCTTGCTCATGCATCTATGCCACTCTCCTTTTGGCATCATGCTCTCTCCATGGCTACATATCTTCTCAATATCATTCCTTCCAAGGTATTGAGTTACCAATTTCCCGCTCAAATCCTCTACCAAAGTGATTCGGATTATTCAGGTTTGCATGTTTTTGGTTGCTTATGTTTCCCATTATTTCCCTCTTCTAGTATTCATAAATTACAAGAAAGGTCAACTCCTTGTGCTTATTTAGGTCCGTCTCCTAATCATCGTAGCTCCAAATGCTATGACATGTCCAGCGGTAAAATCGTAATTTGTCGTCAAGTTCGTTTTGTTGAAACAGAATTTCCATTCTCCAACCTCCACAAAACAAAACCTTCGAATTATGATTTTTTGAATGACAATATTAATCTCAATTAATACATCATTTATCTTAAAATACCACACCATAAAATATGCAGCTTGACCCAACAACACTTCCCAATGACTCGTCCTCTCTTCCTTAATCTAGGTCACAGTCTCACACAGGCCCAGATTCCACACCTCCCACTGCTACCAACACTCGGTCCTCTATTTCCTCCTCTGACCCATCCTCTCTTCCTCATAGTCCAACCCCGTCTATGACCTCCCCCACTTTGACCATTCCTCACACCACCCCAATGCCTCCCAACCCCATTTCAACCCACATGACCACTCGTGCATCAAATGGCATTTTTAAACCCAACCCCAAATACTCTTCTAATTACCATACTACCACCACTACAGATATTTCTTATGTTTCGAAAAATCATGTTAGTGCGCTTAGTGACCACAATTGAAAAAGTGCAATGTTGGATGAATTTAATGCTTTAATTGACAATAGGACTTGGGAGTTAGTGCCTAGGCTGCCTATTGTTAATGTTCTTCGGTCTATGTGAATTTTTCGTCATAAATATAAGTCTGACGGCTCTTTTGAGCATTATAAAGCTTGTCTTGTAGGTAATGGAAATACACAGCAACAAGGCATTGATTGTGATGAAACGTTTATCCCCGTGGTTAAACCGGTCACCATTAGAGCGGTTCTCAGCATTGCTCTTTCTAAATCTTGGCCCATTCATCAAATGGATGTCAAGAATGCTTTCTTGCATGGTCATCTCAATGAATCAGTTTATATGCATCAACCCATGGGTTTTCGTAACAAAAATTATCCGAATCAGTTTGCCTTTTGAAGAAATCTTTGTACGGATTAAAACAGGCTCCTCGAGCTTGGTACCAAAGATTTGCTGATTTTGTTGCTACCATTGGGTTCTCTCATAGTACATCAAATCACTCTATATTCATCTACAAGAATGGTTCTGATATTTCTTATATTCTGTTACATGTGGATGACATTATACTTACAGCTTCTTCTGATTGTCTTCGTAAGTATATTATGACTCTCTTAGCTTCTGAATTTGCTATGAAGGATCTAGGTCCTTTGAGTTTCTTTTTAGGCATTGCTGCCACTCGTCATGCCTATGGTCTTTTCTTATCTCAGACACAGTATGCTGCAAAAATTATTGAACGTGCCGGATTGTCTAACTGCAGTTCATGTCCTACTCCTGTTGACACTAAGTTCAAACTAAGTGCCACCGCAGAGACTCCTTATGATGATCCGACTAAGTATTGTAGTCTTGCAGGTGCTCTTCAGTATCTTACATTCACTCGGCCAGACATTTCCTATGTCGTGCAGCAGATCTGCCTTTATATGCATGCCCCGACTAATGAGCATACGAAAGCTCTTAAGCATATTATATGCTATCTACAGGGTACCCTTTCTTTTGGTCTCCACTTGTACAAATCCAATATTAACCGTATTATCTCATATACGGATGCAGATTGGGGTGGTTGTCCTGACACCCGTCGTTCTACCTCTGGTTATTGTGTATTCCCTGGAGATAATTTGATTTCTTGGTCTTCGAAACGGCAACCTACTCTTTCCCGTAGTAGTGCTGAAGTGGAGTACATGGGTGTTGCTAATGTTGTTTCTGATTCGTGCTGGATCAGAAATTTGCTTCTAGAGTTGCATTGTCCTATTCAAAAGGCTACTCTAGTTTATTGTGATAATGTGAGTACTATATACTTATCCCGAAATCCTGTTCAGCATCAGCGCACTAAACACACTGAGATGGATATTCATTTCGTCCATGAGAAAGTAGCTCGTGGTGAAGTGTGTGTGCTTCATGTACAGTCCCGTTACCAAATTGTTGATATTTTTACAAAAGGGCTTCCGCGCGTATTATTTAATGATTTCACGGACAGTCTAAGCATACGAGAACCTCTCGCTTCGACTG
Organism: Allium cepa; assembly: GCA_030765085.1. Lineage (NCBI taxonomy): Eukaryota > Viridiplantae > Streptophyta > Magnoliopsida > Asparagales > Amaryllidaceae > Allium > Allium cepa. The sequence continues at coordinate 1,040,343,100 of CM060941.1, read as the reverse complement.
AGGGGGTATGATAGAATATATTTTACATATATTCTAGGCGTTAGAATATTTCCTGATATTACCTGCATTTATTCTCTGATATTCCCTGCATTTATTCTCTGATTTGACTTACTCTTTATTTGGGAAATATTTATTTAGTTACCTTTCTTTTAGCAGATCAATTGGCTAATTTCTAGCCTATTTTAACCTTGTAAACCATATATATATGATTGAAAGTGGAATACAATGGCAAGCAAATTGATTTCTAAATAGATTTCTTTCATGTTTGTATTACCTTTGTATATATTGAATTCCGTAAAAGTTAGTGTTATATTTCTAGACCATTGCTAATTTATTTATTTGAAGTTACTTCAAGTTAGCTCTTTTAGGATTTTTCTGTTAAGTTACTGTAACATTATTCCATCTATAATTTATTGATATTAAACTTTGTCTAAGTAACTATGACTACAAGTAGATGAATAAAAGCAGTCAATGGATTTTCTTCCACTAGAAAAATGATATAAGAATGAAAAAAATGGCCACTTGAGAATTTTAATATTATGCATTTATTGTTCAATAAGCAGTCATTCATTTTTATTCTAACATCTTTTATTAATATTATGCATTGGTGTACACTTGTAGTTTCATATCATTAGCATATACAGCTGATAGCATTTAATATCTTTTATGTTTGTAATTATTTTATATATGCATGTAATTTGTAGGTCATAGAGTTACTGTAATACGGTGTAAACTAGGTGTACAATTCATATTTAAAGTGTAATGATGTATTACTTCATTTGTATACGTAAGCTAGGGAATTATAAATAAAAAATATGAAAAGAAATGACACAAGAGAAGAGTGCTATGTGTGTATAACACTTATCAATCAAATTCAAAAACTAATCCATTTACCGAGTTTAACTATATTAATCTTTAAGAAAATTATGATTTCTTCATAGTAATGGGTATCTTTTGACAAATTTTGAGAGAGTGTGTGTTAACTGCAGTATTTTTAGAAGAAGTTGAATTTTATAGAGAGGGTTAACTATACTATTTCTGAGAAGCAGTTAACTTTTCTGAACAATACTATACCAAAGTTATATGATGATCAAGTGCATGGTTAACTGTGATGGCAGAGTTGGAAGCAGGATAATGCTGGATAGGGATCCACTTGACTCTTTTATAATGAGTAAGATTAAGATAAATTTAAAAGAGATTCTTCATCCAAAGTTATTTAAGTAGTATGATACACTGTTAAATTTCTCTAAATTTACTCGATGCTTTCATCATAGGCAAGTTGGCAATTGCGAACGAATACAGAGTACTTTTATGCCTAGAAAGAAAATAATTTGTGCCTCTGCTAAAATGATTTACCTACGAAGCAACAGACCAACGATAAGGCATCAATGATCAAATTTAAAATTCATTTTCAACTTTGATCAAATATTTCTATGCACACATTGGACGTGCATATGTACCGATATGTATAGACAGAAACCTTTCACTTCCCTCTCCTTATACATTGATTGATTTATTGAATGACATTATGACTAAATTTATTCATGTCTTTATTGTCCAAGGTTTTGATTAATAAAATATATGTTCATATATATACGTATGCATACGTGCACGCGCATATGTGATCACGCACGTACATACATACATACATACATACATACATACATACAAATGTACAACATAAATAAATTAATATATACAAACATGCGCACGTAAATAGAAACATATCGATAATACCCATATATATAGATATATACATTCAAACATACAACATAAATAAATTAATATATACAAACATGTGCGTGTAAATAGCTAGACACATGTAAATATTGAGATTTATATCTGCTGTATATACATATGTATTATATGTACATATACATGTAATAATCTCATATGCATATTATGCATATTAGGAATATAAATATCTAAGTATACTTTGAGTATACTAAAATATATTTATATGGTTTGTACACACATATCAATAATATTCCATATATATAGTTTATACATATGCATGTAATCTTTGTTGCCACCTATATGTATGTATATACGTGTGTGTACAAGTATGAGAATAAATCACATAAAGTAGATATTCCAATTAAAAGTAAATTAGAAGAATGAAGGTGGAAAGGTAATTCATACAGTGAAGTTAAAGCGCTCCGCAGATTTAATGCGGTGGGGAGCAAAAAGTCATAGTTGGGATACAGCGAGGATATAGCGGATGATTCTAAAATAGCACATAAAACTTGTATTTAATGTTTTTACAAATATATAAATGGTAATTAAATGAAAAATTAAAATTCAATTGGATTATAATTAATACATAAATAATTTAAAATAAAACAAGTATGAATACAATGTAAACCTATTATATAACATAATTGAATTTAGTAGAATATTGTAGTATTTTCATTTTTGAAAATATATTAAAAATTCAATTAAATAAATTACTCTCATAATTTTTATAATGTATAAATTCATTTTTCAATTCATTTCTTTTAAAGAATATATAGTAGAATATAGCGCGAATGATCGAATATAGCAGAAATAGCGGGGCTTAAAGCGGAAATGCTATATTTAGGGCTATATGAAAAAATCCTAGTGATAGAAATCCGCTATGAGATATAGTGGGATAATAATGGGGCATTAACTGCGTAGAATTCATGTCACAATTAAGTCCAATTAAAGCCGAGCTAAAAAGGAAATAATCATGAAAAACAAGTCTACTTTACTTTTCTTCTATAATCACCAATTTAATAATTAATTCAATACCATATTGAATTCCAAACTTAGTTACAGCAAATATCCACACTATTGAAAAACTCAAAGGAAATTTATGCTATATTTGAATATGAAAAAGCATATTATTTACACAAAGAAAGTTAAATGATATATAATTTAATTTTGTTGACATAATTAGATCCAAAACATACACCTATATTTATGAACATACATATACGTAATAAACTGAAGTTTAATTTTAAAACATAAAATTGAATTCTTGAAACAAATTAACCAAATAAATGTTCAGTTTTGAAATCGGTTTACAATTTCAAGGTACAAAGAAGAACTAATTATATGTATGATGTCACAAGTCAATATATTAAAATTAGATCCATGCTTAAAAGGAGAATAAAATGTAATAATAACAGTAATTTATTGAAACAAAACAGATTAACAACAACATACAGTTTTAGATTCAACAAACAAAAAGGATATGTTTCAGATCTCAAATGAAATAAGATATAAATTGTTTGGTTAAATAAAATAATTATGTAATTATATTAATAGATGAAAATTTTATAACAAATCAATCCCACAAAATTTATTCATTTCAGGTCCATTTAAATCATTAACATTTAAATAAAGCCATACACAAAAAATTCATATTCAATCACAATATACAGAAGAATTTGAAATAGATCTTAATAAGTGGCTACGGTATATATATATATATATATATATATATATATATGAACAATAATCTTTTTTGACATAATAAATATATTATAAATAAGAGTAACATATCCAAAAACTTTGTCATTGTCGTATCTTGATTTATGGCTTTTCCTTTAGATTTCAAGGAAATCAGCGCCCCACCTTGAAGGAGAAGGATGAACCACTTTTATTTTAATTTAATCCGATGTTGATTGAATTTGTTATTTTTTTCTGCTTAAGGGAAAAGATTGGCGGCCATGATTTTGGAAAGGATGAGGAATGTTTTTCTATAATAAAAGAGTGAATAAAGAGATTCGTTTTAATGAAATTAAAGGAACCTTTCTCATTCTCTTTACTTAACTTTCTTATTTAATTCCCTTTTAAATTGGTCATTCTTATCGACACTCCAATTTTGGATATGAGGAGTCCGTTTTTAAAAAAACATTTACTGCAAGGGTACTAGTACAAATAGTCTCCTCATAAAATTTAAATTTAAATAGACTAATTTTCCCTTATCTTTTTTACCTTAATTCATTTAAGCTTCATTAATATCCTTCTTTAATCTTTAATCCAAATCAAATAATCGGTGAGAAATCAAATTCATTTGCAGATAAAATTCCAAACGAGAAAGAAACAAGGTTAATTCTTACTTAAGAAGGCATTTGTAATGCACATTTTGTTCAACAAAACAATCAGGTAATTATTTTAAAATTTCTAGGGTTTTGTAGGAAGGGTTTAACTCGTTTGTCGACTAGACAAATCAATATATATCTAATATTTAAAATAAACTTCGGAATGGGAAGACCGAAATAAATAATTTAACTCGACAGGCCTCGCCCTTAAACTCATTTCATTTCGGTAGTCTATAGTCGATTTTCTGATTTTATTTTGGCATACACCCTTCGAATTTCATATAGTTTTTTAAATTAAAATTTAGTTAAATTTAGTTTTTCATAGAATTTTTTGTTCCCATCGCTATTTTTGTTTGTATAGAAGCAAGGAGGGAGAAATGATTATTTTGGATGTTTACATCGTAGGGTAGAGTTTTGAAGTTTTTAATCATGGACAAAAGAGAAAAGGATACTAACTTTGATTAAAGTTTGTATACCCCTCGTATCAATTTTATTAAACATGGAGTGCTCATATAATTCGACCCTTTCATATCCAAACTGGAATGTCGGTAACAATATTCTTTAAAGTTCTATTAATTCATTTCCTCCACTTTCTAAGATGGATGAATGACATAAGGACAATTTTATCTTGAATTTTTTCTCAAAAATCTGATAGGACAACTCAATTCTTTTACGTATTTAAATAGAAATAGCCTTTAATATATAATCAGCTCTATGGGTGTTCCCTCATACGCAAATTTTTCTTTAAAAAACCTTATGCAGTAATTTTATTTAAACCTTTTTTTAAAAGTGCATCGTTATGGTATATCGACATATGAAAATATAATCTTTATATATACATTTAAATAATTACCAACAACATTTTAAAAATATAAAATAAATTAACAATAATTAATATTTTATAAATATTAATTAGTTTAATTAATTTATAACATTTTACAAACTAATTAAATTATGTGGTTTTTCAGAGAAATCAGAAGTGCAGTTGTGCGATTAGAGGTGTGAATTCAATCAATGTTTAATATCGAATAATTCAAATATCACAATATGGAAAAATATATAATGAATTAAATTAACCGATTTATAATGAATCAAAATATATAATCTATTCCAAATTTATAAGAAAGAAGATATTAATTGATTTCCGTAATCAATCAAATATAGAAAACAAATTGGAAAGGTAACCAATTAGTATCAGAAGAGATATTAACTGATTTGAGGAATCAATCAAATAAGAATATATGTGAAAACAAACATAAATATGCTAAATTTGTGTTAAAGTCAAATTAAGAAAATCCGAAAACATTTTATTCTTATCTCCAAGGCAGTCTCCATCCTTGCACTTAAAATACGAAGACATTTGCTCACCATTTCATCACAACCAACAAGAGTGTTCTCCATCTAAATATCCTCAATAAGATCCATATTTCTGTAATTTTTAGGGCGATTGAAATTTATTGATTGATTTATACTTTTCTCATGTTGTACTCTCTCTCGAAGTGAAGAAATACTAAAGGGTTGTTGGGTCTTCGAGGACGTAGGATATTAATATTCGAATCACGTTAAATCTTCTTTGTCTCTTTCTGTTTTTCTTTCCGTTGTTTTTTTCTAGTGTGATTTAACAGTTGATTTGAAGTTGCATTGATATTCAAATAGGCAATACTAGATCCTGATCAAATATGCTTCCACTCATTCAAGTTTTTCCTAATAGTTTGATATTAGATCTAGGTTATTGTTCTATTTGGGTATTAATGGTTACTTCTGGTAAGTCTATTAGTAGATCCAGCGTCAATTATTCTGTTACACGTTTTGATGGAAATGAGGATTTTGGATTTTGGAAGATGACGCTGGAGGTAGTGTTGATAAATATAACAAAATATACAATGGAAATTTAATACTATTATTATGGACAAGATTAGTCACACAGTTGGTAAATATAAAAGTTGCATGGTTATACCAAGGGCAAACCCCAGTCATTAATTTGGTTATTGCACACACATTTGCACATTAATAATTCACTATATGCATTTTCAAAATCACATATTTTAAGCATCATGGGCGTACTTTTCTGCCTTCCCGTTTAAAATATAATAGACAACACACATGCTTGTTAATACTTTGGTCATCAAGCATACCTTCTCATACAAAATACGGTTCACTTTTCACAGGCAATTGTATGTCATTGAGGATTATGCCTGCATAGGGACTGTAATTTAAAATATGAGAGAAATATTCAATGCTATCACGACAACCTACCACTTTCAGTGCTTTCATGCAGAGTAATCACTTAAGCCGAGAACTACCATCGGATGCTTAAATAATATCGTCGCATGTTAGCTGATCTTACACATTGAACCACTTATCTAATATAGAATGACCCACCTTTCTCATCATCTCATACAACACACATCACACATGCATCACCATAGATCTAAACCGCAATAGATTATAAATCTTGAAGTCAAAAATCAATATCATAATTTAACATCACAACTGAGATCATCACAAATCAATATCAATATACGCTTATCAATTATTTCTCTGATCTTACTAGATCATCATGGAAATTCACATAATGGTGTCGATCTCTCATAAGCAACCACTAGATCTAAATTAGTTTCATGATCTAATCAAATCGCAACATGGCATTGGAAAATCAATGGAAAACTTGACAAGCATAAACTGAAACACCATATCACAAATCTGAAACGTCACTAATAATTAATCCCAAATATAATACGAAAGTAATCCGATCATTGATGATTCAGAGGCTTTGAGTGAGAATTACTCATGATTTCACCTCTTAATTCATCGTTGAGAGTCACCGTCATTGATCTAGGAGTCTTCAATTGTTATGCTTAAAAACTAGCATCAACATTTGTACAGACGGGAATTGCAGAAAATAACGCTCCGGCTATAGTTCATCAGCGTTAGCATCGGAGTTCATCGGATGTGAAGCCCATGGTGCAGTCAAGGATGGAGATGTCATTGCTTCAAGGGCTTGAAGCCTCTAGTTGAAGAAAACTGAAAGTAATAGTTGTGCATGTTTTGTACTTGTAAAAATTAATGTGGGCTTGAATTATAATTCGATTGGTTAATTAACTTATTAGGGTTTACTGTAGTTAGTTTAGAGCCGTTACCAGTTATTGCCTATAAATATTATTGGCACGTATGCATGTAAGTTGTGTGATAAATAAATAAAGTCGGTATTTCCTTATCTTCTATTTATGCATTTCTCCCTACTGCAACTTTCTTTTATTCGTCTTGCCTCACCACCTTCAACCTGATGCTCACCTCCTTCAACTTCAACTTGTTGCACTCTAAATCCTTCACCTCTTGCTTCACCCCCTTCTTCTTTTTTACTTGTTCACCACCTTCCTAATAGTTTACCTCACCCCCTCTTCTAGTCCAAACAGTTTTTACCAAACTTCTCAAACATCAAGAAATACCACCTGCAACCCATCACTAACTCACACCACCATATCCGACACCATATTCCAAGCCTTGAAGAACAAACATTGTAACATTTTGGTATCAGAGCCACAAAATGAGAAAATTTCCGACCCTCGTCTTGATTCATGCCAAGAATCAAAGCTTATGGCCTCTCTACCAATTCAACAAGAAAATGTTCTCCTAAAGGATCTTGAATCTTCATTTTAACATTTAGAATGTTGGATTATTATTCTTTACCTATTTTCTTTGATCTTTAACCCTTGCCATAAAAAATACGGTACATCTTCTTCATGATCTTCCCAAAAATTTACCTTTTGTGTTGGATTCTATAGTAACTCAAATCTGGAATATCAATGTCTTTATTTGGAATGTCTTTGCTAATGCTGTAGTTGTTTACCACTATAGCTGTTTTGATCTTGTAAATCGAAGAAAACTCAAAAATTTAAGACCAGCTGCAAAACAATTACAAGCATTGGCTGAGTTTTGTGGAAGTTCTAAATCAAAGAATTGCTATATCTAGTTGTCAATAAATAAAAGGATACAGAATACATTTTTGATAGCATCATTTCTCCATAAACAACTCCAAAAATTGTTCCATCTGTTTTAGTTGACATGGTTTCTAAGCAATATTCTCAAAGCGAAAATAAAATTGCAGGTTCTATTGTGCTCACATGCGAAGACCATGAACAGGCTATTATATATGAGGTAAAAGAAACTAGTCGAAATGTGCTTCACTTTGAGGAAAATTCTAAAATAAAGGCAGAAGAAATTGATGAACCTGAATCGAATCTTCTTTTCTCTCCCTTGCATAAAGGAACAACTTTACAAGGATTAAAATCTCCTAAGCAAGATATAGTGGAATCCCTTACTAGGCAAGTTCTGGATGTTCAATTACCAAAAGAGGATAGTTTAATTTCAGGGGTCTATGTTATCATTTGGCATTGCAGTAAAATCATTTTATGCATTCCAAGAACCGATTGCGACATCTGGTCTGAAACTAGTAGGCAACCTTGAAATGCTTGAGCATCAACTAGGCATGATCAACCATGATGAAAGAAAAGTATTTGTTTTTTTATTCTGGTGGGACTGAAGATTGAACTTTGAATGAACGGATTTAAACTACAACCTTGATGACAAGGTTTTTTTTGAAGAAGAACGGAATTGTTGTGCTCAAAATCTGGAACACCATTTGTACAGACAGGGATTGCATAAAATAATGCTCTGGCCAAAGTTCATAAGGGTTAGCACCGGAGTTCATCAGATGTGAAGGTCATGGTGCAGTCAAGGAAGGGGACGTCACGGCTTCAAAGGCTTGAAGCCTTTGGTTGAGGAAAACTGAAAGTATTAGTTGGGCATGTTTTGTGCTTGTACAAATTAATGTGTGCTTTAGTTGTAATTGGATTGGTTAGTTAACTTATTAGGGTTTACTATAGTTAGTTTAGAGTCGTTACCAGTTATTGCCTATAAATATTATTGGTGCGTATTCATTTAAGGCGTGTGATAAATCAATAAAGTTGGTTTTTTTTAATCTTTTATTTATGCATTTCCCTCTATTGCAACTTTTTGTTATTCTTCTTGCCACACCACCTTCAACCTGATGCTCACCTCCTTCAACCTCTTGCACTCTGAATCCTTCACCTCTTGCTTATTTCTTACTTCACCCTCTTCTTCTTTTTACTTGTTGTTCACCACCTTCCTTCCAGTTTACCTCACCACCCTCTTCTAATTCAAACTGTTTTCACCAAACTTCTCAAACATCTAGAAATACCACATGCAACCCATCACTAACTCACACCACCATATCTGACACCATAATCCAAGCCTTGAAGAACAAAGATTGTAACATCAATCCAAGTCTAAACCGTGCTCCGCTTCTTATTAAGGTCTTGTCGTCTTTTTCTCTTTTGAGTGCGCTCCTACGCTTGCCATCTTCTCTCTTGTATTTTCTTAGTTGGTCAACTTTTAATTTGAATACCATCAAACCCAAGAGAACATGAGGGATTGCCTCTACTGCCCGCATACTCCAAACCAAATGGAAAATAGATTCGATCTTATCTTACCGAATCTGACTGTCTCCAATTCACTTCCCTCCATTTAAGCTATGCCCCCAATGGTTTCCGTTCCATGATTTCAGCTCTGTATCATGTTACGATCCAATTTGGTAGAACCCGCCTCCAAAAGATAGTTTGTAAGGAGAGAGCGCACTCTATTCCCTTATTAAATGATCTGATTGTAGCCCTTTTCCCTTTGGACGGCTTCACTCGCCTATCAGTTCAAACCTATTGGTCGTCCCTCTCATGACTCGAACTTTCATTTAGTGGTAAGCTGCTTTGATATTACTTGTTACGACCAAATTAAGTAGAACTCATCCCAAAAGCTAGTTTGTAAGGGGAGAATGCCTAATGGGTTATATACGCATCATCCATCTCATACTAGGTGATGTAAGACATCACATATCCATTCATTATATTTTCAAAGCCACTTCTCATTTGTGTCTTTCCAAACAAACCTCGTCATACATCAACTTATACCATTCTTTTTTTTGGAGTCGTTACAGTTTCTTACACAAGCATTGTTGGTATATCAATATCTTGCTCTCGAAATACCAAATGACCATGAACATTCAAGGATAAGTGTTTGCGTTTATTTGTATGATCCAATACTAATGTTTATGACTCTTTCCTAATTGTGACCGGTTAAAACTTCATTCTACGAATTTCTACTTCTATGTTATAATATAATAAAATATTATAATAAAATCAAAAGCATACTTACATTTCAAAAGATTTTTCATAAAATTACGTAATCAAATTACATAATTATCCCTAAAACATAATCCTAAGCCTTCTTTTTAATCAAAGTACTTTGTGAGTTAGAAAAAAAATCTAATCTTAACGGTTAATATTTGAGATGTGATAGTTAATATTTGAGTTATGTGATGTTAGAAGGCGAGAGACTTGCATTAAACTCATTATTGTTATTTTATAAGGTGCGTATGTAAGAAATTTTTGCGTAGAGATGTTACTAGTTTGTCGAATCTTCTTTATTATACTCGCTTGTTATTGTGGGATATTTAGTCTGAATATTTATTCCAGGACTACACCTCTCTACCTTTGTATAAATCCTTTTATTTTGAACAAAAATTGACAGACATTCCAATCGTCTCTGTGACCAGTTAAATATTGCACGAATGAGTAAGTTTATCTGTTGTAGTCCTTTAAGCTTAAGATGATTTAAACCAAGTTTGATGTGCTCATTGAACTGGTCGTTTTGTCCAGAATCTGTGCACTCGCTAGGTCTAACGACCTAGAATTTTGAACATTTGAAATCGAAATATTTAATTGATTTTAAATATTTGGAAGTTAGTTTAACTTGAATTTCAAATATAACTATGAAATTGGTAATTAAATTATTGAATTTTTTTTTTTTTTTGAATTTGGGTAAAATGTTGAATCTTGATTTTTAAACTGATAAAAAATATTTCAAAGGCTTAGAAAATCTATATTGATAATACTAAAGAAAATAGAAGCTTCAGAGTTGAATTTGAAACAGTTTTGTTCAGTTTTGAATTTATATCGTTTAAATTGATATTTAAAAAATAGCCTTCTGAGGCACGGTCTCGGAATTCGACGAAACCAGTCCCATTGGATCCGTAATAGTGTATTATTGTCGGATTTCAATTTTTATAGTGATTGGAGTTGTTGTGTGCTTGTACGATAAGTAAACGCAATGAAAATTAAATCGAAATTTAATATAATAACGGGGTTCAAAAAGCTATCTTCGCAATACGATCTAATTGGGACTCGGAACCTTTTCCATTGCGTTCAAAATAGGAGTATAACATTATAAACGCCTGGCGGCACGCCTCGATAGAAGATCAAACTTTTAAGCTGCTAAAACGAGATATTTCAATATTAAAATTTATATTATTCAAGTCAGAAATCAAGTCCAACCGCCTTCCATCCTTTTAAAACGTAATTTGTTTTCTCAATCAAGGAATCAAATCCTGTCCCCTTTTTCTTGTTCAAGCACGCTATCTCTCCTTTCTGTCTTCTCCCTCCTCCTGTTTCAAATTCCAACCAAGGTCAAAAGAAACGAAAAAAAACAAAACTATCTTTCGTTCGAAGATTAAAAATCAAATGGCGAAAAATCAACCCAACAAAAATCAAAAAAAATGGCTGTCGCGGTTTTCTTCACTCGAAATCGAAATATGGAAATCGAAATCATTCGATTTATATATATACAAAAGAGAAGAGCGAACGAATTGATTTCTTTCGAAAACAGCTTCGATCGAAGAATGGTGGGTCGATGGATTTGAGCTCGGCGGCGGCGTGCGCTTGCGCGAGCATGGGTAGGCGATGCTTTGGGATCGCGTGTGCTCGCGGTGTCGAGTCGTGGCCGAGGTTGGTGATTCGTGTGAAGGTGTATAGTGCACGCGTGTGAAAGGTTTATGGACGCGAGTTCGTCTGTTCGACGATCATAAGGCGAGGTGTTCGATCTGGGGCAGTGAGGTATCATTTTATTTTAATCTAATTAAATATATGAATGTGTTAAATACAGAAAAATAATTATGCAGTAAGGCAAGTGGTATATATATATATGCAGTGACTAAGAATGTATGCATGTATATGCAGATTTTTATATATTTACAGAAAGATTATTATATATAGATAAAATTTTGGAAATATAGAAATCTGAAGTTTAACAGCAAAATATATACATATACAAATTTCAAATTTAGTTAATTAAATCTATTCAAAAGAAATTAATTATTCGATTATTTCGAATATTAATAAATTGTATAATTGTTTATACAAGGTCTAATACTATGAAGACAAAATCGGGATTGGAAACGGATTACAAATAAATAGGTGAGATCTTCTCACTCAATCAAATATTTTTCTGATTTAAAATTTGAAGAGTTAGATTTAAAATTGATTGACTGTGTGCTTGGATGATTAATTTATTATCAGTTATATTATTTTAGACCCTATGCACCGCATAATAGCGGATGATATTATATTAAACCCATATACCGCGATATTCCACTTCGAAGTGGAATTGGTATTATATATATTTGGAGTGATTGATTTCGCGCATTATATAGTGGATGAGACCCTAGCGCCGCATAATAGCGGATGATATTATATAAATCTCATATACCGTGATATTTCACCTCGATGTGGAATGAGTATTTAATTGTTGTGCTAACGTCTGTGGATGTAGGGAAACACGTTGGAGGGATCCAACTGGATTCCTCAAACATTTGATTTTGTTTCATATGTTGTGTGTTTATTTATTTATAATCTGTGTGTGGTTATATTGTGATTTAAATCATTGAGCGCTATAATTTAGCCGAATATATTTTTGTTATCGTAGGATACCAGAAATAAATCAAATTGGATTTTTGAAATTTAGTAGAAAATTTAGGATAAATTAATTTTAGAAAATTGAATAAGTTTAAAAGAAGGAATTTGTTTCAAAAGATAATAAATTTGATGTTTGAAATAAATTTAGAAATAAATTTAGAAATTGATTTGGTGTTTGTAAATGATTTTTAAAATCGATTTAAAAATCATATATCAGTGAATATTTGGGAATTTGAATTCACAATGGGAATTCAAAAAGGGAAGGGAAATTTGATTAAAAGATAAATATTGGTTTATTTTTAAGTGTGGAAAGAAATTTATGGATTTGGAATGTAAATTTAAATTAAATCAAGGAAGATTTATTAATTGACGTAAATGAACCAATTTGTAATGGAAAGAGAATTCTTCCCTGGAAAGCCGAGTATATTTTTTAAAATAGCTTTTGAAGTATACATTAATTTGGAAAAATATTGTTGGAGGAATTATTTTTGGGAATCAATTTATACCTTTGAAGTAAAGATGTATTTAAATAATTATATAAGGGATTATTTTAAAGATTAAATTAATATTTGATTTAGAAAATAGTTATTTAAATATTCATACTCTATCTACTAATGTTATTTTGAAATTAGTTTGGACTTGAATTTTTATATGAGATTTTAATATAATATCTTCATAACTAATGTATTAAATAAAATGTTTTAAAATAGTTTTATTCTGAATGTTCCAAGTATATATGTTTGGATAAGTAATTTAAATTATTTTAAATTATTTGAACTCGGCAGATTTTCAGTGGAAATAAATATTTGGAAATGTATTCCGCATAAGGAAAAGTGATTTGAAATTTGTTTTCAAAATATTGAAATGTGGAAAGTAATTTGAAATGTGTTTACAAATGGTTGAAGTGTGAAATATATCTTTCGAAGATATTTTGAAAATAAATAATTGGAAAAAATTATTTAAATCTTGGTGATTGTTGTGAATGTTGATTGATGGTTAAATAACCGACTATCAATATTGGATTTTTAATGGCATTTGAATTTCAATGCGACCGGGGGTCGGATTCCAAGTGGATATTCGAAAACCACATCGAACCTTTGTGATTGTGATGAATCTTTTATTTAACAGATCAAAGTAGAAATTTGTTGTGATTTGTTTGAAATCCGATTGAACACTTATTTAAAAAAATAAGCGCTCATTATTCGGATTAGCCGGGAGAGGACTTTGTGTCATAAAACCCATTTCGAATATTGATACGACGAAATAGGATTGCATTTGAAGATGGTGTTGAAGACCGGGTATTTTCGAAAACGAAAGGATTACCTATCGAATGTGTAACGACCCTGGATTTTGGCCCTGTTTATTTTAATAAATATTTAATCAAATTAAATAAAGTGTGAACTGATTATTTTCAAATGAATTTGATTTTCGAATAATTGCCATTTGTTTATATAAATTTGTATTTTTAATAGGAAATTTGATTCTGGAAATTTAAATAAAATCTCTTAATAATATTTACCTTATATAATTGAATTAAAATACTATACTTCGTTTACATTTGGAAATATACATATGGATGATAATGTTTAAATTTAAAATCTAATTCTAACAAAATAAAATATAAATGTAAAATATAAGTCAAACATATGTATATAATTTAAATAGTGATAGTAAAGTACAAATAGAAATGAATACAAATCTAAGTAAGTAAATCATTTTGAATATAACTTAAACATTGATAGTCAAATATAAAATACAAATGTAAAATTTAAAATAAGAATTAATTAGTTAAGGTTGCATACAACATAACTTAAAAATTTGTAAACAAAGCTAAAATAAGAACAAGGTATAAAAACACAAAGTATAAAGTAAAACAAATATCAAATGTAATGTAAAACCAAACTCTAACATTTGTGTATAAATTATGTAAATTAGAAGTTAACAAAACAAAATATTTTCATAACAGAATGACAACAACTATATGTATATAAATTATTCAAGTTAGAAATAATGAAACAAATTATTTTCAAAGCACACCAAAGTAAAAATAAATCTGACCCAAACATATTCATTATTCAAGCAAGCAATTAATAAAACATTTTTTTTACACAATATCTTCACATGTAAATCTAAACATAAAGTATAAAATAATAAAACAAATGTTTGCAAAGGAAATAATCTTCATTCACAAAGTATCTGTAAGCATGAAGGAACCTGACAAACACAGGTATGTTAAAATACAAGCAAGAAGACAAATTTTTATAAACATAGTATTTCATAGCAAAGCAATAAAATAACATGTCTTCCTATGCAAGCCTTTAGCCTTCCTGCTGAAGTACATATCCTTGTACAAATATCTTTATACATGGTACAACATAATAATAATTATGCAAACTAAGTTAGGAACCAAAACTTTAATCACCATCAACTCAGCAAACTTTTGGTCGAATTCAAAGATCATCTCAGCCCATTTGAGAATCTTGCCTGATAAAACCAAAATAAGAAACAACCTAACCAGTTACTATCTTCCTTCACACATCTAATATCTTTTGTGTATATATGTGGGACATCTTCTATTTTCTAGTTCGTTCTATAACTCATTAAAAAAAAGTGAAATCAAATTGAATTCAAACTCTAATGTATCTAACTCAAACAAGAACAGATGGGACCCTGCAGTTTCAAATCTTTAGGTCTTCCAGAACATTAAATATGCTCTGTTCAACAGTTTGTTTATTTTCTGGTGAATAAACATAAAATTTCAAGCTTTAGTTTAATTAAAAACAGTAGGATTATTTATGGATTACATGGTGATGTATGTGTTTTATGTTTGTATAAATCTGTGTTTATATACAGGCAGTTCTTTGATGGATATGTTGTAATCATTTCTGCTAAGTGAATACAAGGTTGAAAACTATTTAATCTTAAATTACTTTCATTTGATCATGGAAAAGCTTTAAATTTTCCAACAAAATGATATGCTCGAATTTCAATCACGAATTTAAATTTTGTTTAAAAACATATTAAGAAGTTATGCACTGGAAATCAAGCTTTTACAGGCAACAAGGATTATGTTGATAAATTTGACTGTTATAAAATACAAATTCAAGTTGATAACTTGGAACTTCAATGCGAAATAGGATTTTTAAAACAGAAATGGAAATTTTTAGTGTAAAATTGAAGAAGCAGTTCATGATTTATAAAAAGGGGCAGTTCTACCAATTACAGATTATTGATTCAATAATAAATGTTCAAATTTGTATTTAAGCAAGTATAAACATTGATGATCACGTAAAAATTATCGGATAATTTTTCTATTAAGTGAATTAAGGGATTGAGATTGATTTAGGGTTTTTGTTCAAGGTTTTTGTCATGACTGTAACCAAACGAGTACAACTCCTCTACGCGATCGAGTGCCACGAAATTCTGGTCGATGGTCGAAGGTCGTGACGTCGAGATGTGGACAAAATCTTGGTGACTCCGGTGGCTTGAATGGTGAGCGCGAGGTGATTCTATTGGATTGGTGCGAGTTCTGTTTTGGGTAGAGCGGTCGAATTTCGATTCGAAATTGCAGTAAGTGTTTTGGGTTGAGATTTTATACTTTGGAGCGTACAGGGAAGACTCGGGGAAGATTGGTGAACGACTCGAAGTTACACTCGGGATTTAATAGAGGAGAACTCGGGTTTCTTTCAACCACAGTATTAAAAAAAATGAATGAAGTTAAGTGTATCTGGTTTTAACAGTTTTAAATACTGTAAACCTGGAGAATGTTTAACAGTTTAAATACAAGTTTTAAATTATTAGATTAATACTTAACAATGTATTTAACACTTAATTATTATTTTAATTTAGTAATTAAGTTAAATATGAAATTGATTAACATTAAAGTTTGTAGTCAATACTATTTTCAAAATTTGAAAAGAAGACTTTGAAATGTTTAATTTAGTTGAACAAATTAATATCAATAAAAAAAATATTTAAGAATAATTACTTTACAATTGTAAATAAGGATTAAGTAATGATTAAGAAATTAATAAAGTGTAATTAACTACTTATAGTAATTAATGAATGAATTAATAGTTAATTAATTAAGTAATCTAATTAAGAATAAATTAATAATTAACTAAGTAATTAGTGATTAATAAATAGATAATTAAGTTTTATTAAGGTGTTAATTTATGATTAATGGTTAATTAAGTTAATTAAGTTAAAATAAATTGATTAGAAAGTAATAAATTAAATAGTGTGAAACAAATTGATTAAGTAATTAAGTAATTAAGAAAATAAATTACTTATTGTAATTAATGAAGTTTAAGATGAATTATTTGAGTTAATTAATTAAGTTTAATTAATTTAAATAATTATTGATGATGTGATAAGTAAAATTACTTGGAAAAGTAATTAATGATAATGACTGGAAGCAAGTGACAGAGGATGATTTAATAATGGAAGTAGTTTGAGTATAATTACTTTGGGCAATTAATCAAGGGATTAATTTAAAGGAAATTAATTGAGGTGTAATTAATTAATTTGATGGAGTAATTAAAGGTGGTTAATTGCTGAATAGTATTAATCAGGAGTGATTAATAAATATAGTTTAATTGAAGATTAATTACTTAAGGTAATTAATTTAATACAGGATAATGAAATTAAAAGGTAATTAGTAATCATTAATAAATATAATTAATAAGAAGAGATTAAAGAGTAATTAATTAGTGTAATTAAGAAGAATGTAATGATTGGTAATTTAAGGTTAATTTCTATGTTTAGTTAAGATAATTTATTTGTAGAAATAAGTTAAAGGATAATACTTGAATGTAATTAAAGGTAGTCATACAAGGATGGCTAATTAAATTGATTAATTGGATGATGATAGATTAATTGATTGATAATTGATTAATAGTTATATAAGCAAGATTTATAATGGTGAAGTAATTAATTTAGTTCACTTTAAATTAATTAGAGATGTAAATAATTAACATAATTCATTTTAAATTAATTATAGCTGGTGTGATTGCTATGTATGTATGAATGATACGTATGTGTGAATGGTTGGTATCGGAGCTGAAAGGTTAAGTGAGAACCTTGGCTCTGGTGGAGATTTCTCATTAGAGATAGAGTCAGTAGTACTCGAGAATGAGTCCGAGCGTAATAATAGATATGAGTGCGTATTTGTTAGTGAATATAAAATGGTTTTATATTATGTTGATTGATTTATTGAGTGGCATATGAACCTTTGTCAGTGCAGTCTGCACAACTGTACCGAAGGGGTTTCTAACTTGAATAAAACAATTCGACATGATATTGTTTTCAAAAGTGGGTGAATTAAATAATTTCATCCAAAATATATTTTGATATAAAAAAAAATTTATGCAAATTATTATAATTATAGTATTTGGATGATAGTGTTAACAGACAAATAAGATTATAAAGATTTACAATGGTTTATATAACCAAGGAAAGTATGAGATTGAATTTGGAATTAAAATTTAAAAGCGAAGTTAAAAATGAGGATTTATTTTGGATTAAGTTGAAAGTTTAATTTAATTTTGGAATTTAGCTAATGATAAAATAATAATAATGATGTAAATAAATTGATGAAGTACATCAAATTTAGAATGTAAATGAATTGGATTGGGAAATTTAATAGAAATAAAATTTTGGTTGAGATTAACTTGAGCTTAATAATTAGATTTAAATTTAAGATTGAAATAAAATGAATTGAGATATGGATGATATTAAATGAAACTAAGTTCTTATTTAATTAAATCCAAGTGAATTGGTAGATTTAAGAGAATAGTATGGTGCTTAATTTAACGGAAGTTAAGTTAAACAAATTAAATTGAAATAGAATTCAGTTGAGTTATAGATGATGTTAAATAAATTTAATTCTTACTTAAATAAATAAAGGTAACTCGAAATGAAATTGAATTGGAATAAATATATTCCGATAACTTATAAAGAAAATTGGCAACATATTGATTAAGAATATTTTTGGCTGTAGATGAGTGTTCAATCTCGGGTTAAAATGAAATACGAATATATTCAAGCTTAAATTGGGTAGAATGTGAAAAAGATATGAATGTGAGACTTACAAAAGAAAATATGGGGAAATAAAATAGTAAGCCAAAATAAATTGTTTTGTATTGGAGAATGAAATAAAAATCCAAACTTGAATTATAAAATAAAATTGAACACGGATAAAATAATAAGATGATTTTTAAAGATAAAGACCAATGTGGAATTGGAAATGGAAGAAAACTAATTTCAAATAAATTGGTAAATTGAATAGGTTAATGAGATTTAAATTGGTTAAAACAGAAGTTGGATTGTGAGGTAATAATGGAATTGGAAATGAAATACGAGTTATTAATACAAATTCAACTTGGAATTATAAGTAAATTAAATGTGAATTAAAGTTGTTGCAGAATGGAATTAACATAGAGATAATTTGAATTTGCCAATAAAATCTAATTCAACTATGGATGAAATAAATATGGCCTTGTGTTGCAGGGGAGCGGGTGTACTCCTCGGTACGGTGATCTAGGCCCCGTACTGTGACGGGCGGTACCCTAGTAGCCCTGCCATTGTATGAAACCCAATTTCCAATAAGTGCCCACGGTTTTGATTGTATTACCCACTTTTGTGGCTAGTAGCTGGAATTTAATAATGTAACAATTTCGGCTATTTTCTATTTACTTGAAAACCCTAGACACTATTATAATATCACTGAATTTCCTATGAAATGTTTTGGTTAGCGTAAGGTAAAAAATTACCCGTATTTATGTGTGGGAAGTCTTACGTGATACCTTTATTTTCAAATATTTTTCAAGTTAAACAACTTTAAACCGTTTACTCATACCAGACCCATGTCTGACCCAGAGTTTATATTTTTTGTTTTTCATAAACTCTTGGGTACTCAAATTTTTAAGAGTAGCCAAGTGATAGGTTCTTGGATTATTGAGTTCTGGAGGAGCTTGGAGCAGGAGCCCAGACGTATGTAGATATCTATATAGTTCTGTTGTGTTAGTTAGAGTATGTTGTATTTTGAGATGTATGTAGTGACAGATGTATATAAAATTGTCAAGTGTATAATATTGTATAACTCTGATATATGTAAACTATGTAATTGTTATGTGATGTATTATATTTTATTCTGTTCCGCTGTGAGATTCCGAGATTGTTGTTCTTTCTTTCTCTTTCTTTCTATTTCTATCTCTTTCTTTCTTAATGATGATACGTCTTTCTGGTAGTAGAAGGACGGGTCGTCACAGAATGTCTCCACACCAGGTTGCTCCGGTATAGAGATTTTATCGCCCTTTGTGATGGGGATTCCGGACGTGATTAATATATATCCGGATTTGCAAGGGCTTCTTTGAAGTGCCTTCAGTTCCGTTCGATCCCGGAACGGACTTGTATGAATGTGTTTCTGACGTTACACTTTGAGATGTAAAGCTGGTTTCTATCAAATACATTTCTGTTGGTGGCGGAGAATTTATTCTCTTAGCTTAACATCCTTCTCTGAGACGTACGAGATCAGAGGTTATGTAGTTGATGGTTAATAGTGATACATTCCTAAATTGGTAACGTGGCATACGAAGTGCTGCTGATCATTTGTTGATCAAAGCATGACTTTGTGAAAAGTTAGCTTTGTGGACGAGACTTCGTCGGACCTCACACCCCGAAAATGGTCGAAACGGGAAAGATGCGGCAAGGTTATGAGGGTCACGCCCTTTAGGGTATGTCATTTCCTTCTGGAAAAGGGTGGTATCATGGTAAGGAGCCCAGATATTTAACCTACGTTGTTGCTGCAAATCTATTACCCTTTGTGGTTGTTGCTTTGTGGTTGAGGATCCTCGGATAAAGGTCGCAAACGTACCTAGTAAAAGAGGTAACCCAACCTTGTGTTGGCAGAGAGCTGGTTAAGTTCTCGGGACGTCCCTCCAGAGGCGTACCCATGTGGCAGTAGGAAGTTCCTTAGCCTGACCATTTGTTGGAAATCCAAAGAAATAATACGCTTCCTGTACGGTTTTAGTTGTATAACCTGCCATAGAATGTGGTGGTAACCTGCTATTGAACATGGTAGCTATAGTAGGCATACAATAATGGTTATATGCTGGCTAAGATTAATATTATACTTTCGAAATGTTTTCTGCTCTATGCACTAATGATAATATTAAAATATTTTGCGTATTAAGCATGTTTAACTATCATAAGGAGAAATCTCCTCCAATTCTACGTTTGCATTGTGTATGTGGCGGAAGGCCTTATGGTAGTTTCATTTTCCAAAAGCATAGAGGATTTCTTTTCATTTTCTTTGTGAAAATAACTGTTTTTAAGATCTCACGCTAGTCTCATAACTGACCTTGAGTTTGTTCCCTTTCTAAACTCTGGTGCCCATAGTTTTCCACACGGGCAGCCTAGAGTCAGGTTATCATTATTCTGGAGCAAAGTCAGAAAAGAAACGCTGTGGAAATAAGGAGCAAGCTGGATGGCGAAGCATATTATTAGTATATGTTGTATTCTTTTCCATTGTTTTGTTGTTGTAACACTCCGATAATGTGATGTGATGTAATGTAATAACTGATATAGTTCTTTGTTTTAAAGATATTCATTTATCTATTATATTTGTTTCGCTGCGATATATGAGATTCTGTTATTGTTCTATTTTCTTCTTCTATCTTCTTCTTCTTAAACCCTAACGATTCGGTTTTCCGGCATTTGACTGTGCGGCATTGGATACAGTGGACGTATCGATGTCGACTTTCGAAAGTCAAAAAATCAGGTCGTTACAGTTTGGTATCAGGGCATTTGGTTAAGCGACAATCTTGGCTCTGTTGGATGTTACTCATTAGAGATAGAGTCAGTGGTACTCTAGAATGAGTGTGAGTGTAATAATAGATATGAGTTCGTATTTTTAGTGAATATAAAATTGTTTTATACTGTGTTGACTTATCAGTTGATTGTTTATAGATTCTGGTCAATGCAGTTTGGCCAACTGTATCGATAGGGATTTCTAAACTCTTTAACAAGATAAACCGACACAATATTGTTTTAAAATCGAGTAAATGAAATAATTTTACCCAAAACTATTTTCGTATATAAAGGAAATAATCTTAGTAAAGTATTATAGTATATGGTTGCTTGGATGTTAGGAAGTGATAATATTAAATTATTATCATTATTATTGAATAAGGAATTGAGATGATAAACAAAGAGTTAAGAAACAAAATCCATATACGAATGGGATTTGTAAATATAAAATGTAAAAGTGATTTATAATTTGAAATAGAATTCCCGAGGAATATTTAAAGGATTTTCAAAGGTTTTGAAGTTTTGGAGATTTGGAAAAGTTTAAATTCCCTTAAGTTTGAAAATGATTTTCAAAGGTTTTTGGAAAAATGTTTTGAAGGGATGAAAAGCTCTAAACTCTTTTTGGTCGCTGGAAAATAACTCTGATGATGATCGCGACATCATCGGTATTCATTTTTGAGTTCCAGGAGAGGAATTGCTACCAAATTATTTTAAATGGAGGTTCTTTGCAAACTGGGTTTGGTTTCGGAAATTCAAAGGATAATTTGAATCGATTTCAAAGATGATTTTAAAAAATTAGAAAGGCTCTGGAATCCTATTTAAAATATTTATGGAATATAAATGAGTTGATAACTTATACAATTTGAATTTTGATAGAATAAATTTAACTTAAAGGTTGGAGTTAAATTAAAGTAAGTATAAGTGAATCAATTAAATGATGCGAATTTAAAGAAAAGTCTAAGGAGACCGAGTGAAATGATTATTTAAATAATATTTATTAAGTTAAAAATAAATTTGGGGTAGAGACAACACCAGAGTTTATTGTGAAATGGCAGCAAAGAAATTGTATATTGGATTCCCAAATTTATTAATAGAGGGCCAAAATGAATTGGAATTTGTAACGAATCAGTAAATAAAACTAATTTAAAATAGTGCAGTTGTGAGTGAAAGATAATTGATAAAATTCAATATTCAGAAGATAAATTAAATCCAAATAGAATTGAAATTGTGAATTGAATTCAAAGGAAATTGAAAATTCAAGATTGAATGATAATGGATATATAACTTCAATAGTGAAGTAAAAATGGTATAAGAGGTAAGTATTCAAACTTTTGTAAAGAAATGTGCAAAAATGATTTTTGAATGTTGAAATTGGACATTATGGATATCAGGATATACAGGTGTGTTAAAGATAAAGGATGAATTGGATTTTGATTCTGAAGATAATTTAAATTGCTTGACAAAAAGGTATGTATTTAAATTTCAGTATGAAATTTGATGATTTTCTTGTCCAGCCGCTTGGCTTTTTGTTTTCTTTTGAAATCTGGGGGCGTGATGCCATTTTGCAGTCGTACCGAGCTAGCCGCGCAAAGGAGACGCTGGCAAAAAATTTCGAAAATTTTGGGAGTTAGAAAAATTTTGAGAAAATTTTGAAAATTTAAATTTGAGTTGTTGAGAAGACAATATTGTTTGGAATTTATGGTCAAGTTTGGAAAGTTAGTTGAAGTAATAAGGAGTCTTTAATAAAAGGATTTGTATTGGCAAGTTGATAAAACTGTTTGAATTTGGAAAAATAATAAACGGGTTAAGGATTGTTCTTCTTAACTAGTAATTTCGGGACGAAATTCTTTTAAGGAGGGAATGATGTGATGACCCATAATTTTGAACATTTGAAATCGAAATATTTTATTGATTTTAAATATTTGGAAGTTAGTTTAACTTGAATTTCAAATATAACTATGAAATTGGCAATTAAATTATTGAATTTAAATTTTTTTTGAATTTGGGTAAAATGTTGAATCTTGATTTTTAAACTGATAAAAAATATTTCAAAGGCTTAGAAAATCTATATTGATAATACTAAAGATAATAGAAGCTTCAGAGTTGAATTTGAAACTGTTTTGTTCAATTTTGAATTTATATCGTTTAAATTGATATTTAAAAAATAGCCTTCCGAGGCATGGTTTCGAAATTCGACGAAACCAGTCCCATTGGATCTGTAATAGTGTATTATTATCGGATTTCAATTTTCGTAGTGATTGGAGTTGTTGTGTGCTTGTACGATAAGTAAACGTGTTGAAAATTAAATCGAAATTTAATATAATAACTGTGTTCAAAAAGCTATCTTCTCCATACGATCTAATTGGCACTCGGAACCTTTTCCATTGCGTTGGAAATAGGAGTATAACATTATAAACGCCTGGAGGCACGCCTCGATAGGAGATCAAAATTTTAAGCTGCTAAAACGAGATATTTTCAGTATTAAAATTTATATTATTCAAGTCAGAAATCAAGTCCAGCCGCCTTCCATCCTTTTAAAACGTAATTTGTTTTCTCACGCAAGGAATCAAATCCTGCCCCCCTTTCTTGCTCAAGCACGCTATCTCTCCTTTCTGTCTTCTCCCTCCTCCTGTTTCAAATTCCAACCAAGGTCATAAGAAACGAAAAAAAAAACGAAACTATCTTTCGTTCGAAGATTAAAAATCAAATGGCCGAAAACTCAACCCAACAAAAATAAAAAAAATGGTTGTCGCGTTTTTCTTCACTCAAAATCAAAATCTGGGAATCGAAATCATTCGATTTATATATATAAGAGAGAAGAGCGAACGAATTGATTTCGTTCGAAAGCAGCTTCGATCGAAGCATGGTGGGTCGATGGATTCGAGATCGGCGGCGGCGCGCGCTTGCGCGAGCATGGGTAGGCGACGCTTTGGGGTAGGTCGGAGAGGCGCGCATGGATTTGGGATCGCGTGTGCTCGCGGTGTCGAGTCGTGGCCGAGGTTGGTGATTCGCCTGAAGGTGTCTGGCGCACGCGTGTAAATGGTTTGTGGACGCGAGTTCGTCTGTTCGACGATCGTAAGGCGAGGTGTTCGATCTGGGGCAGTGAGGTATCATTTTATTTTAATCTAATTAAATAAATGAACGTGTTAAATACAGAAAAATAATTATACAGTAAAGGCAAGTGGTGTATATATATGCAGTGACTAAGAATGTATGCATGTATATGCATATTTTTATATATTTACAGAAAGATTATTATATATAGATAAAATTTTGGAAATATAGAAATATGAAGTTTAGCAGCAAAATATGTACATATACAAATTTCAGATTTA
This sequence comes from Allium cepa, assembly GCA_030765085.1. Lineage (NCBI taxonomy): Eukaryota > Viridiplantae > Streptophyta > Magnoliopsida > Asparagales > Amaryllidaceae > Allium > Allium cepa. The sequence goes on along the minus strand of CM060941.1, from coordinate 1,040,318,062 downwards.
GTTAATTAAATCTATTCAAAAGAAATTAATTATTCGACTATTTCGAATATTAATAAATTGTATAATTGTTTATACAAGGTCTAATACTGTGAAGACAAAATGGGATTGGAAACGGATTGCAAACAAAAAGGTGAGATCTTCTCACTCAATCAAATATTTTTCTGATTTAACTTTTGAATAGTTAGATTTAAAATTGATTGACTGTGCTTGGATGATTAATTTATTATCGGTTATATTATTTTAGACCCTATGCGCCGTGTAATAGCGAATGATATTATGTTAAACCCATATACCGCGATATTCCACCTCGAAGTGGAATTGGTATTATATATGTATTTGGAGTGATTGATTTCCCGCATTATATAGCGGATGAGACCCTATGCATCGCATAATAGCAGATAATATTATATAAATCCCATATACCGCGATATTCCAGCTCGAAGTGGAATGGGTATTTAATTGTTGTGCTAACGTCTGTGGATGCAGGGAAACAGGTTGGAGGGATCCAACTGGATTCCTTAAACATTTGATTTTATTTCATATGTTGTGTGTTTATTTATTTATAATCTGTGTGTGATTATATTGTGATTTAAATCGTTGAGGGCCATAATTTAGCCGAATGTATTTTTGGTATCGTAGGATACCAGAAATAAATCAAATTGGATTTTTGAAATTTAGAAGAAAATTTATAATAAATTAATTTTAGAAAATTGAATAAATTTAAAAGAAGGAATTTGTTTCAAAAGATAATAAATTTGATGTTTGAAATAAATTTAGAAATCAATTTAGAAATTGATTTGGTGTTTGTAATGATTTTTAAAATCGATTTAAAAATCATATATCAGTGAATATTTGGGAATTTGAATTCACAATGGGAATTCAAAAAGGGAAGGAAAATTTGTTTAAAATATAAATATTGGTTTATTTTTAAGTGTGGAAAGAAATTTACGGATTTGGAATGTAAATTTAAATTAAATCGAGGAAGGTTTATTAATTGACGTAAATGAACCATTTTGTAATGGAAAGAGAATTCTTCTCTGGAAAGCCGAGTATATTTTTAAAATAGCTTTTGAAGTATAAATTGGTTTGGAAAAATATTGTTGGAGGAATTATTTTTGGGAATCATTTTAAACCTTTGAAGTAAAAATGTATTTAAATAATTATAGAAGGAATTATTTTAAAGATTAAATTGATATTTGATTTAGAAAATAGTTATTTAAATATTTATACTCTATCTACTAATGTTATTTTAAAATTAATTTGGACTTGAATTTTTATATGAGATTTTAATATAATATCTTCATAACTAATGTTTTAAATAAAGTGTTTAAAAATAATTTTATTCTGAATGTTCCAAGTATATATGTTTGGATAAGTAATTTAAACTATTTTAAATTATTTGAACTCGGCAGATTTTCAGTGGAAATAAATATTTGGAAATGTATTCCGCGTAAGGAAAAGTGATTTGAAATTTGTTTTCAAAGTATTGAAATATGGAAAGTACTTTGAAATTTGTTTTCAAATGGTTGAAGTGTGAAATATATCTTACGAAGATATTTCGAAAATAAATAATTGAAAAAAATTATTTAAATCTTGGTGATTGTTGTGAATGTTGATTGATAGTTAAATAACCGATTACCAATATTGGCCTTTTAATGGCATTTGAATTCCGATGCGACCGGGGGTCGGATTCCAAGTGGATATCCGAAAACCACATCGAACCTTTGTGATTGTGATGAATTTTTTATTTAAAAGATCAAAGTAAAAATTTGTTGTGATTTGTTTGAAATCCGATTGAACACTTATTTAAAAAAAATAAGCGCTCATTATTCGGATTAGCTGGGAGAGGACTTTGTGTCATAAAACATATTCCGAATAATGATACGATGAAATGGGATTGCATTTGAAGATGGTGTTGAAGACCGGGTATTTTCGGAAACGAAAGGATTACCTATCGAATGTCTCTGCACCGGGTTGCTCCGGTATAGAGATTTTATCACCCTTTGTGATGAGGATTCCGGACGTGATTAGTAAATATCCGAATTTGCAAGGGTTTCTTTGAAGTGCCTTCGGTTCCATTCAATCCCGGAACGGACTTGTATGGATATGTGTCTGACATTACACTTTGAGATGTAAAGCTGGTTCTATCAAATACATTTCTGTTGGTGGCGGAGAATTTATTCTCTTAGTTTTACACCATTCTCTAAGATGTACGAGCTTAGAGGTTATGTAGTTGATGGTTACTAGTGATACATTTCCAAATTGGTAACGTAGCATACGAAGTGCTGCTGATCATTTGTTGATCAATGCATGACTTTGTGAAAAGTTAGCTTTGTGGACGAGACTTCGTCGGACCTCACACCCTGAAAATGGTCGAAACAGGAAAGATGCGGCAAGGTTATGAGGGTCGCGCCCTTTAGGGTATGTCATTTCCTTCTGGAAACGGGTGGTATCATGGTATGGAGCCCAGGTATTTAACCTATGTGGTTGCTGCAAATCTATTACTCTTTGTGGTTGTTTCTTTGTGGTTGAGGATCCTTAGATAAAGGTCGCAAACGACCGGAGGATGACATACTCGTGTAGTAGTTATCTAGTTACAGAGGTAATCCGGCTTTGTGTTGGCAGAGAGCTGGTTAAGTTTTCGGGACGTTCCTCCAAAGGCGTACCCATGTGGCAGTTGGAAGTTCCTTAGCCTGACCATTTGTTGGAAATCTAAAGAAACAATACACGCTCTGTACGGCTTTAATAGTACAACCTGCCATGGAATGTGGTGGTAACCTGCTATTGAACATGGTAGCTATAGTAGACATACAATAATGGTTGTATGCTGGCTAAGATTAATATTATACTTTCGAAATATTTTCTGCACTATGCACTAATGATAATATTAAAAAGATTTTGCGTATTAAGAATGTTTAACTATCATAAGGAGAAATCTCCTCCAATTCTGCATTTGCATTGTGTGTGTGGCGGGAGGCTTTATAGTAGTTTCATTTTTCAAAAGCATAGCGGATTTCTTTTCCTTTTCTTTGTGAAAATAACTGTTTTTAAGATCTCACACCAGTCCCACGACTGACCTTGAGTTTATTGTTCCCTTTCTAAACTCTGGTGCTCATAATTTTCCACACGGGCAGCCTAGAGTCAGGTTATCATTATTCTGTAGCGAAGTCAGAAAAGAGATGGTATGAAAATCAGGAGCAAGCTGGATGGCGAAGTGTATCACTAGTATATGTTATATTCTTTTCCACTGTTTTGTTGTTGTAACACTCTGATAATGTGATGTGATGTAATGTAATAACTGACATTGTTCTTTGTTTTAAAGATATTCATTTATATATTATATTTGTTCCGCTGCGATATGTAAGATTCTGTTATTGTTATATTTTCTTCTTCTATCTTCTTCTTAAATCCTAACGATACGGTTTTCCGGCATTCGACCGTGCGGCATTGGATACAGTGGACGTATCGATGTCGACTTTCGAAAGATGAAAAATCGGATCGTTACACTAGGTTTGTAGAGCAAGGTACTGGAATAGAAACTTATTTATCGATTTCAAGTAGAAGGTACGTTTCACTAATAATATACAGATATATTATTCTTGAAAAGCAACGAACTTTCGCTTTAATTAAAAGCTAAAGACATTGTCTAATGGAAGAAAAAGGAACACGTTGGAAGCAGATAAGAGTTTGTATTCCCTTTGTTAGACCAAAGACCAATCCAAATTTACTCAAAATATCTTGAATATGCAGCAATATTCTATAAATATGCCCTGCTACATGTTATATATGTGATTGTTTCAAATATATATTAACACAAAACTAAAACTTGCGAGAGAGAAATGTACAACAATAGCTATGTACAAAATGGATGAGCGGACAAACATAACAGAAAATCATCAACATTATCTTTTAAATTATTTGGTCTAGAGGAAGGCTGCTAGCGCTGAATACGCAATACATAATACATTCTACAATAGCTAGGGATTAAGTTTGCCCGTATGTAACCATTAATCATGATATGAAACTGAAATTAAAGTGGAAGCATAAAAGGTACAGATGTCTACATAGATATATGAGATTAAAGAGAAAGGAAATTATCACAGATGAGGAAGATGAAAGCTTGCTATTAATACTCTTTTGATGTTTGAAACTTTGAATGATGTTGTTTTCCCACAAAAAAAAATGAAAAAAGAAAAGCATTAAAGACTCTCATTAAGCACAAGAAACACAATAGCGATTCTTTCCAAGAGCACTTCTTGGAACATTAAAGCAAAATTTCAAAAGTAACTGAAGATGTCTTGGAAGCTAGCATTTGATGCCTATGGACTACTTTTTTTGTCCTCCATGAAATTCTTCTGTTACTCTTCCATTTAAGTTGTATGACACAATTAAAAAAAAAAAAGAAATCTATGTTAAAATTTGGTGTTCCATAGCAGCACTGATAATAAGCAGCATATTTTTGGCAAAGGTATGGATGGGATAAAAATATATTTGTAAAAGATAAATACCTAAGCATTAACATTTAGACTTGTATAAGCTACTTTTTAGCTTTTTGGAGGCCAAAACCTATTTTTTTAGCTTTTAAAAAATAGCTTATATAAGTCGATCCAAGAAGGGCAGTTCAATTTATAACTGATAATACAACTTGAGTTTATTGAACTTTTAATATCTAATAAGCTGAGTAAGAGACTCGTTTTAAAAAGCCACTTCCAAAAATCTGAAATATTGAATTCTAGTTTCAAGGGTTGCAGTTCTACCTAATATTACCAGTTGATTAACCACTATTATGCAACAAACATGTAAAGTCACTGAGGAATTCGAGTGAAAGAACGTAAAATCAACAAAAGTTAAAATGAATCTTGGCTTCCCAAAGGTTAAGTTGCATGTACCTTTATTCATTACTTGTCAGAACCTTCTAAAACAGCCTTAAATCTATATTGGGTTGAATGCCAATGATTGTACTAAATCAATAACCTACACTTTTTGGACCCATTCCCTTTTGAACAAATATATATAAGCTAACATACATACACATAATATGCATTATTATTAGTGAAGAACAATGGTAATTTCTCATTCTTGTAAGCTTAAACTTCTTTTTGTTATTCTTATTTCTATTGCTTTTACTCAAGAAGTCTATGGCATCAGAAACATAGAAAGTAAAAGCATTAGTAATGTTGTCTCGTTCGACATGATTAAAGAGTCAATGGCGCCATCACCCTCACCTACATCCTTCACTCTGAATCAGATGAGCAAGAGAAAAGTACGCAGAGGTTCCGATCCAATCCATAATAGGTGCTGAATGGGAGTTAAATGCTTTAAGAAATTCTTATTTATATTGGAGTAATTTCATTGTTAGTTTAAAATGATTTTCAAAACCTTGTCATATTTCTTGAGGAAAGTTTTTTGCTATAATAGAAAGCTGTACATATAGTTTTGTTGTTACCTCTAATCTTTGAAGATTTTAATTTAGAGGAAGAGCAATTGTTTCAGAAGAGAAGGTAGTGCATTGAGATGTAAATGTTAAAGTTGATTGTAGGAAAATATTACTTTTTTCTCCCGGTGTCTATTATCTCTTTCTCGTAATATTATATTTTATCACGTTCCCATTGCATGTATGCTCATAAAACATAACCAATATTACTATAAAATAAAAAATGTACTCTTTTCAGCTTTGCTCAAAAAATAAACTTCTAAAAATGATTTTCTTCATAACCCAGAACACAAATGCGCGCGGGCGTGTTTTGTGTGTGTGTCAAGAAAAGTGCATTATAAGTGCCTGAAACAAAGTTAGATAAATCATATACCTGTAGGTGAATATTGCACCATCGGATTTGAGCTCACAACCATTAAGATCATTAATCACCTCAAGTTTATAGATTTCCCAAACCATTAATCTAATTTATTCCAAAATCATGAATCTAATATCCAATAAATGAGTAAATGTACATGATTTCTATGTATAGGCTCACTCTTCTTCAACAAACTTCTAGTGAGGAAGAAATCTTTTCTCTTTGTTAATCTTCAATTGAATGGACGATATCTTATGAGCAACTTCTTCCCAAATCATCTGTATGGCATCCCCTTCTTTCGATGGATATTGGTATTCAAAATGATGTGAAATTTGTATCAATCTCCTCCACATTTTTGTCCATTTATCTTGGTTAATCCCTCTTAGTACCCCCATTAGAAAACCTTTCTTGACAGAATCTGAAGCACGAATAAATACAGAAAACTCTGTATAATCGAAAACATCTTCAAACGGTAGTTCAATTTCATCGCTTATAATGACAGGAACACAATGGCTCACTATAGAGTCAAAGAGTCTGTTTGAAGAAGGGGTGTCTCCTGCTATATTTAAGCAAAATTTAGATGTTAACATTCCTTGTCCAGCTTCTTTTATTCCTTTCCCTCGAGCACTTCCATAGGTGAAGTGTACATCTTTTTCATCTTTTAAAAGTTTGTGGAGTTCTTGTCGAATCATGCCACCCTAATAATGAATAAATAGCATTAGGAATTCAAAATAGAAATTATAATAGCAACTTACACTTGCACTTTAACCAATTAAAAGTGTAGACCTCAAAATGCCCATTGTTTTTCACGGTCCAAAAATTAGTTTGAACATTTTTAGTATCGCACTTCCCCATCCAAATTATCGGTCCCATATACCCAATTTAATTTTAGCTATTGAATTTCAACGAAGTAATACAACTAATAAATAAAGCTAGGGCTGTTATGGTAACGGTAAATTTACCATTACCATACCATTACCAGCAAATCGGTTACCATTTTTAAGTGAAATTGGTATACCAGTTTAATCGGTATGGTAACGGTAAATTTACCATTTTTTACGGTAAATCATCGGTTATAATATTTCTTCAATATCAACGATAACGGTAATTTTACTAGTCAATTTATAATACATGTATATTCATGTAACATGCTTTATTATAGGCATTTAGAACCAAGCAAATGATTAAATTTAGTTTATTAACCAAATGAAATAACGTTAAATACACTTTACTTCTTTCTCATTTATATCTTTTATTAAGTAACAATATAATCTGTATAATGAAGCACCGTTATGGTGTAAATATGTGTTATGTTACTAACCTTTTTTTAGACAAACGGTAACTTACCATTACCAGTGTAACGGTTACCGGATTATCGGTATACCAGTCTATCGGTAACGGTAAGCAATTTTCGTTTACAAGTAAAAATGGTACGGTAATGATATTTGTGAAATGTTAATGGTAACCATTACATAACAGCCCTAAATAAAGCAATACTTTGATGGCTAAGAACTACTGGATCCATTGGATGGGACATTTAATTTGGGGACAGGACAAAATAAGAGTTGAAATGTCTTATCCCCGCATAATGCATGTGTCAATCATATCTCGTCCATTTATCAATTTAAATGAATTAATCCACTTAGTAATAAATATAAAATTAGTGAGCGAGATTCAACAGAGATAGACACATATTTAGGGACAGAGGATCACACGTGCTAAAACAAGTTAAAATTGCATGCAAGGTTAAAGCTCTACTAACTTAAGGTCAAGAACTTATGAATGAAAACTTAGTTATTAGAGCAACTTACATCTTTTCTTACAATAGCTCCTTGAAAATAAACCAAGGTAGTCCTCTCATCAAATGAAGCAGAATCCTTGCCAATTGAATCCACGACATGCACATAAGGAGCAACTATGTCCTTGCTTATATTTGCTATCTCAGCTGGGTATCTTCCAAAATCCGAAAGCAAAAAGATAGCGGAACTAAGTTTTTTCCTTGCTGTTAACAGACTATTTGGATGATGAGCTAAAATGATATGATCTTTTCCACCGTATCGTTTCCATTCTTCCCTACTCCTTAGATACTTAACCAGTTCATCTTGTAAATACCTGTTCCTACTAACTTTTTCCTTGCCATGGAGCTTAGAATGTCTATTGTAACTAACGGACGAGAAAAATGGAACAAAAAAAACATTGGCTAGACTTGTATCATTCACTCTGATTGCATAGCAAGGTCTTCTTATTTTTGAAGAAGTAGAAGCCAACAAATCCAATGTAAGCCAATATTCTACGCTATGTTGAATATTTAAACCTCCCGGGTACTTTGGAATTTCCAACTTTTCAACATCTGGCCATGTTTGATTCTTGTTTTTGGGTATCCAGTCAAGAAGGCCAAAATGAAATATGGTAGGTAAGTCGTACATATAGACTTTAAGTTTAGCTTGATTAATATCACAAGGTAACTTCTTTAAAGCCTCCTTTTTCTTCATAACTTGGTAATCGGCGTTGTTTCTCCGAATAACTTGTCCGGGTTTTTGCATATTAGGAGATGGTATCAAATTTTTACCAACATTAGTTTTGGTATTGTTCGGAAGAATGAACATAATAACAGAGTTATGTATGGAGGAGTTACCATTGTTTTGATTCTGAAGGATAAAGCAAGAGAAAAATAGCATCAAAATTGCCACATATACAATGCAAAAGAGCAGTCTTCTTCTCTCGAAGAATGAAAAGGATTTCATCTTTTATGATATATGCAACGGTTTCTTAGCTTAACGCATACCCATCAATAAAAAACAGTAGTCAAAGCCATAAAAATCGGAACTTTAAACACCTATAAATTGAGTTCAGAAGCTTACCAAGAGCTAAATTTCGTCAAACTAGATCAACATGATACCGACGAACACTGATGAAGATCAACAGCTATAACAGAGAAGTAGGTGACGAATATCAAGGAAATTGAGTTGGGTTTTAGGTTTTCTGTGTTGATTTTTCTTGTTACTGAAAGTACGGTTATAATTCTACGAACGAAGATGAGTCCTTTCCTTACTTTCTCTTAATGTAAAGAATAATTTTTTTTATTTATAATTGAAATAATTGTTAAATTAGTATAATACGGGGTAGTTTCTGAGGATAATAATGGTGACCCATTGATGATTCAATTATTGAAAATTGTGAAATTATTAGCTTTACCAATAAGAGAAGTATTTACATCCCCCAAAGATGAACCTTTGTTTTTGTAAGGACATTCCAAATTGCAATAAAATAAAATACATGCATGCTCCTCCCTTTTCTTTTAAGGGAGAGAAACATTACTTTTATGCAAGTTAAATACGGTATATATGTACAAGAATGTTTGCCCCGTTTGTTAAGATGATTCACATAAAAAATAATCTAAAATTGGACCACCAAGTGCACATCCGCTTCAACCCGATTTCAAAACATTCGTTTTTCATTCATTAAACCATAATTATCATAACCGGAACATTGGTCGAACCATGATTCAAGGTTTAAGGTTTTGATGGTTCATCGAAATCATATTATTATTATTTTTTCGAAAATTTGCACATTTAAATATGACTTATATGTAACTTATTTAAAGAAACATACAAGGTAGACGAGTTGTAAAGGATCTTTAACGTCTACAACATAAATTGCGTATCCGAATTTTTAAGCTGCACATCCAAATTTATGTATTGCTGTAGTGCATAACTACAGCCGTTATTGTGTACATGGTAGTAGTGCACAACGATTAAAGATTAGCAGCGGCGAACTTAACGAAGCTTATAGTGGCCTTGTATGTGCGTGCATCATCAAAGAACGAAGTAGTGGAATTTGTTATTTAGATTTTGTACGGTGATGACTTTTTCAACTGTTTACGAACAAGTTGTCACGATACCAATTAAAAGAATTTATATTAGTTAATAATTTATGTCAAACTAATATATCATCTGGATACCAATTAAAAATGATTTTTTCAAATAATTTATATTACAATTCAAAGAGCGAAGTAATGAGAGCGCCAACTATGATACCAACTGGATCATGGGGTCAAATAATTGTCAGCTGGCGATTCATACTTCAGCATGTTTGGGCCATTGATAGGCGGTATGAAATCGGGAAGTGTTTGTGCAGAGACACTTTATCGATTGGGCAACAAATGATGAAGTGGTTATTACACAATGTCGTTTTTGTTAGTGAATATTGTTGTATGTGCCAATCATTTCAGAGAAGCTGCACAATCATGGCTTCTTTTTGCAGCATCAGTTCAGTGCTTGTAGCCAAAGCTAGTCATGTCGAGATAAGAGGGCTTCAAAAGGTGGGGCGGTCGAGGTGGAAGAAGTGCGGAGGATCTTGTCGAGGAAATGTGGGGACATTATTTGGGTCATTCTAAGTACGGATGAGTCTACCATCCGAGCCTCTGGACCGTTAAGGACCATTTTACATGTCAGGCAGTTACTCTCGTGGTGGCCCATTGATGATTGTGCGGGCTTTATTTGTTTAGCGCATATATTAACGGAGGGTGGGCTGCTTTGTTGTGAGACCAAATAGTTCGAGTTAGGCGCAGGCTTTTTAAACCATACAAGCCGATATGTGGGGAAGATGCCGACCAAGACGCTGGCTGTAGAAACTATTGGGGCTGATATGCAGGCCTAGACGTTGGTTGTTGGGACCATGTCGGTCAACGTGCGGGCCAAGATATTGGCTGCTGGAACCATACGAACCGACCCATATCATACTTGCAAGAAAATCGAGTAATATTCTACCCTAACCCCACCAAGTTCGCACCCATTAGGACTTTTCAGTTATGCATTTAATGATGCCAACATGTGACTCTATGCTATTCACGATGGTGGTTGGTTTATCGAGAAGTTGTGGAGATGGTTTAGTATGATTTGACAGAGTAATTGATGAAACCAAGATGGTCTAAATCGTCTCCCGCTTATTTGATCCAACGGCCCAGATCGAATGCCATGCTTTATAAGAATCCATCTCCTTTTTTCTTCCAATATTTACTATGCCACTGCAAACTTCTTCCAATTAATGAGAAAAGAAAGCTTTCGAATTCATCTTCAACCAGTGATTTCAAACACGACTTTAATCAGTGAGTGTTTTTTGTTTTGACATGATTACGCTTTGATTTCTACTTTGATGTTACGCTGAACTTTGATTCATAATCGAATGTTTAGGAGATTTTGTTGTTGCTTTTTTATTAATTTTTTATTGTCTCTTGAATAATATGAATGTCACTATTTCGCTAATGGACTTTCCCAAAGCACGACATCAAACAATCGCTGTTGTGAAATCAACGTCGATCGATCGACGTTGCATGCTTTTTCGATCGCCTGAAAAGCTAAAAGTAGTGTCAATGTTACTGCATTTCCTCTCCCATTAGTGTATGAAGAGGATACATTGGGCCTTGAATCACAACTACGGTTTAGGTAAGGTTTAGGTAAGAACTGACGGTGGGCTTGGACCACACAGACCGCTTGGAATAAGGGCTATGGCTTAAACATGTTTGAGTTGGGCAAGTTGCTTGCCCCGAGTTTGAGTGATTTTCGAGTCGATCGGGGTGTTTCAGTAATTAGGTTCTGATTGCAGATGACTGACGCAACATATACAAGTGGACGGGTTTTTAGTTTTGGTCCATCAAACGTTAAGGAAGACCGTGTTGACCTTATCGATTCCCTAGCACATTACGGATTTATAGGGATATAGCCCATTTACCATTTAGCTGCCGACATAGCCAACCATCCACTAATGGGCTACTTTACATGGTCAGCTGCATATATGCGATGCAGAGTGATGCTCCATATCCATCTCTTCTGAAAGCACCGGTCTAGTCGAAAGTGGAAAATTAGTGAATCTAAAAAAAAAATCCATTTTGATGTTAATTAAGTCTATGAAGGCTAAATGAATTTTAGATCCAGTCAAAAATATTTTAAAATAAAATCTTCGTCTTATTCAATTATCTCTAAATGGTATAATTTTTAAATTTTGTTTACAAGTGCATCAAATATACTTATTTGTATGAAGTGCACGCACTACAGATTAGTACATAGTTAATGGGACTGTATGTTGGTGCGGAGATTTACACCGCAACGAACTCATTTTTCCTTTATATGTGCCTTTGTTTTCTAAGATATTGATTTAAAAAACACACACACACACATACATACATATACACATATATGTTAAAATCACATTAGACAATTTCATATGATTTAAAATCCAAAGTTAATGAATTTGATTTCAATTAAAGATGATTTGACATTAAATGTTACATTATCACATAAGATCTATTTTGCAAATTTGAATTAAAATGCCACAAGTATATTTCCATGTGTTTGTGTATGTGTGTATAATTTAACATTTTAGATTTAGAACAACTTGTAGTTGTGAACATAATACTTTATGATGTACATATACATATACATACATATATATATATATGTATGTATGTATGTATGTAAATGAGTTGGATTTGAAAGTTAACAGTCTAGGTTAAATTTTAATTTAGAAATGAGAATAAAGTTTAGGATTTTTTACAAATACTATAAACTTAGAAAAGGAGATAAATGATTTAAAATTGTCACAAAAGTCTATTCATAAATTTTAGACCAAAAACCTTTCATTCTTACTGAACAATATTCAGAATGTTTTTATCGAAAAATTAACATTTAATAATCAAATAAATTTTAAAGAAATAATAAATAATTAACATATATAATTCATTTACAATTTTGTATGTAAATACTAAAATTTACAAAATATTTCCAAATAAAAATTAACTTTCTAATTTTTTATAAAAAAATTCCAAAACAAAAGAAAACGAATTAGACAAGTTAAGGATACGTAAATTCGTTATAAGAATAATTTGATCCAAATAATGCATAGAATAAAAACAAATTAACAAACATGACAAAGAATGTAAACATATCAATCTGAGATGAACATATACTATAAAGGGATAAATTTGTAGATCTGAATTAAAACAATACAATGTCATATATTCAATTGAGATGAAAGAGGATTTTTTACTTATATAATATTACAAGATGATCAATTAAACATATGATGAATATTACAAAATTCAAGCATATGAATGATGAAACGTATAAATTAATTAGAAAACTACCTTGGAAGTTGCTTATCAATAACATCTTGAACAATGAATCAAAAGTTCTTAACCCAATTGAATCGATATTCGGATCTTGTATGGATCAAGTGATAAGAACCACTTACTGTTTTTTTAACTTGGTATTTGATTTTGAAATTCTATGCCCTAGTGGTAATAAAAAAAATTCATCAGGAATAGACCAGAGAAAGGAGAGAAAAACAATAGAACGAATCTCTTAAAGGTGGAATCAAAAATATAATTAAAGATGGGAGCGATTCACCTTCTTTTATTTATGTTTTTGCCCTTTTATTTCAATTTCCAAATCCCTCCTTCCTCCTTTACTTTAAGTCACCATAATATGCCATAACGCACCATAAAATAAGTAGTAATCAATTAAAAGAATTAACAAATAATTCATAAGGCTCAAAAATGGAATTTAAGCAAACATCAGAGTTTGGCCAACGAACTTGCACTATTGCATTCGAGGCACTCTTCTGATTAATTTTCATATATAAAGTTTACGACCAGATTCAAACGAAGAAGTTATCAGCATTTGATATGTTTAGGTCAAAAAATTAAAAGAATTTAAATCAATTTAAATAATATTATAAATAACGTTGTTACTTAATGTTAACGGCATAATTAAACTTCGGGACTAACTTGTCGATCGCCTGGAACAGCCGTTGGCAGTCGACTGATTATTTAGGGAGGCGCATGTTGAACCTCGGTTTAAACAGTCCAAATTTAATAAATAATAATCCAATGGACAAAATAGATTCCATACCTACTAGTACAGGCCTAGCCCCTCACTTTTTTCTTATATTTTCCAAACTAAGCAGTGGAGCTCTACCATTTTTTCTTCTATGCTACTTCTAGAAATTTAAAAAAAAACTATATATATATTATATAGAAGGATAATAATATAGAAGAAAATAAGGAGTGAATCAATTCTACAAAAAAGGTAAATTCAAGAATTATAAATTTAGACTCCACTTAACTCAGTTCTCCTATCAGATCTATAATTCTAATGGATATGTATATATTTTAAAAACATATTTTTAGTTGAAAAGAAAAGGAGTCAAGTAAGAAGAATGTTTATTCGGAATAAGGGATTTGAAAACCAAAAAGGTGAGTGGAAAATTATGTGATTTGCATAATACTGAAGTTATATCGTTGAAATTCGATTTTTTTTATTATGCCTCTGTGAAAACCATTGAATTACGGGCTTAAATAAATGAATATAACTCTAAATCCTTGTCTATATATTTAGTACATTGTTTAAGTTTGATGATATGGTATATATACCCTAGATTTGGAATTTAGGGAGAATAATCCCTAAAATTTGTGAAATATGATATGGATAGAATTCTGTAGTTATTCCATTTTTTTTTCATTTGGGTTGTAAACTGTTAAACTTATTAATCATCCATTGGAGATGTTTTAATTTGATTTGAGATTTAAATTTTCTATATTATAATTCATTAGGATTGTATAATGTAAAATCTGGTTGTATTAATCTCCATGTGAATTTCCATAAACTATCCAATCTCATAGTATTGTATGAAAAGTGCGTTGTTTGAGATAACAAGAAATATTCACATTTTTAAATGAAAGAGATGAGCAAAGTAGGGATTTCTCCATAGTTTGCACCGTCTATTTCAATAAAAATTAAAAGAGATAATTCCTTGTAATCGCAAATGCAGCACACTCCCACTTTTGGTAGTTCATGAAAAGTTTGTAACGGTAATATTTCCTTTTTGAAAAAGATGTAGTTCCACTGCATTAAAATATATAGAAATGAATATTTTTGTGGAATTTACACCTAAGTATATATTCATAAATTCCTAAGTGAAAAACTAAAAAGTTACAATTTAAATTTTAAATAACCAGTTACAATAACTTTTAATTGCAATAAAAATAAATATAACATTTACAAAATTTATTAGAAACTAACATATTAATTAACTCCACACACACTAATTAAACATATATATAAAGTAAATTATAAGTTTAAGAAATAAATAAATTGATGCCAGTTATGATATTGATTACAAATAAAATGCTAAAATATGAATGATATAATAAATTAAATAGTAATGGAATATGACTCATTTAATGAATTTAATGAATTTGATTATAGAGATCGAATATGACATTGATGAAGGAAATTAAATAAGCATGATAAATTAGTTTTGAAACCTATAAATAAATAACACGATGCTATCCAAATTGAATGTAAAAAACCATTGATAAAAGATATTAATTGGAGGTAAAAGAAGTAATAAATGACATTTAATAACATTAATGAGGATGGAAGTTAAAAATAGTAAACGTATGAAATAAAGAGGAAGTCCACAAAAAAAAATGAATATTAATAAATGAACTTAGAAGGTGTAATAATTTACATAGTTTAAATTATATGGCCTCAATAATATGTTTTGCGATCGATGAGAATTATTGGGCCAAGCCCGATATGTGAATTAATTATAAATGATTTGATTTAGTATGAGCTGAGATGCGAGGTCAATGAAGTTACACAATAGAAGTCTTCCCCCTGCGAGAGGCTACTAGCAGTTGTGTATGCATATTAATGATGTGTGACATCTCCAACTATAGGACTCATGGGGATATACGTTCATGTATAGGTTTAGAGAAAATATACCAAGGGGCTTGCCTTAAATTTGAAGCATTAAATGGCTAAGTACCTTAGGGGGTTAAGGGTTTGCTTTAGGATTGAAGTAATGGCCATTGGGCCTGTCACTTCGCTATTTAAGAAGTCTTAAATTACCTATTATGGTGCCTATTTGGGAAAGTGGGGTATGCTTCAATTCCAAACCAAAGGTACAAAGTAACTGAAAGTGGGCGTTTTCCTTAATTTGCATTAGGCAAATCAAAACGGAATTTGGGTTTAGAGGTCAATGCCGTGTTAGTATTGTTAGTAAACCAGTATTTGTGGAGTAAGGATAGACATAGGTCAAGGCTACCATCGGTTCCGAGCAGTAATTAACAAAGACTTGGGTTATGCTTAGACACCTACACTTCCTATTGGTGTAGAATTCATATGGGATATGCACTGACCATATATTTTGGATGCTTGTTTGTGTGGTTGGAGGTTTGGCTAGATAACCCTTAGATAAGTTTTTAAGTTGATTTAGTAATACAACCAATTAAATTATAAAGCCGTTGTTGAATATGTGAGTATACGATTTTTGTTTGATGATAATAAACATATATATATATATTCATTTAAATGTATTTGTTAATATAATATTTTATTTTCACAAATTAAATAAATATTTGATGAACAGAATAAATAATACAAAATTTTAATTCAAACGGAAATTTTATTCAAACAAATATTTATTACAACTTTTTGAATAGCAGAAATTTCAAGCTCTCACTATATATATATAATTTCAATTACAGTACAATTTTGATTACATCACGATTCACATTTACATTTGACCTCACTACATATCACTCATTCACTCAACTCGTATTTTATCTTCAACTTCACTCCAAATTGAATCCAGCATCTGAGCAATCTACAAAAATAAATATTAACGCAGTAAAATTGAAAAGGAAATATTTTTACAATATAAAATAAAATGTGGATTTTGAAAATAATATTTGCGTCAGTTATTTGGGTTGTTCGTCATCATTTAAATTCGAATTCATCATACACGAACAGCTTGTGACATGCACAGTGTATCACTGTACATGCCACAAGGCCGTGCACACCGATATATACACTCGATAAAATTACAGGGACAGGTGAGCACAAGGTCAAACCCAAATAAAAGTCGGGTTCAACTCAAGTGAAATCACAAACTAGCACAAGGTCAAACACGAGCTTTAAAGCTGGATTCAACACAGGTGTAATTCCAAAAATCAAGATGAAGTTCAAGTGACGGGCACAAGAATAAAATGTAGCTGGCCAGATATGGAACCAGAGTTACAGTTTCAAGTTCATCAACCAAGTTCAATATCCAACAAAAGTATAGCCTCAATAATGAAGAGCAAATGAAGATTCAAATATCAATGCCACTACCTCAACAGTCAAAGTATCATATATACAAATGTGCTCAAGACAACCAAGCTAAATATGCTAACCAGAAGTACACATGAAGCTTATAGTGCAACAGGTCAGGGAAGCAAGCATGTGCACCAAAAACCAAACAAGAGCTAAACTACAAATGCACTTGCAACTGAAACTGTAGTTCAAAGTAAAACCAAAGTGTCAGCAACCACCAGATGAAGCAGTTAAATATAGAACCATATGTGCACAAGCTAGGCTACTACATAGTGCAGGAGACATCATCATTAATGGATTAATATACAACTGCACTTGGACTACAAGTGCATTGAACCACAATACAGTGAACTGCAGAAATCCAAGAACACAACTGACTTGATACAAACCAAATAGAAATGAAGACTGTGTGCCAAAAGGTTAGAAACAGTGCAAGTGCAGACTCAAGTGGTACAAGACCGAACCAGACACAATACAACAGAGGGTGCAACTCAATACAACAAGTTACAACATAACACAAATGATCAAAGCAACTCGAAGACAGTGATACCAGATCACAATGTGCACAGAACTGTAATCAGATGAACCAAAACTATGACACAAGACCACAAATCCAAACCAAGTTCAACAGTCAAAGCATCATCAACAAAGTGATACAACAGTTCAGTGAACAAGTGAAGCATATTTGTTAATATGTGTAAATATATGTATAACAAGTTCAAGCTGCAGGTTAAAGACATAATGGCCGAAGTAAGTACACAAAGAAAATGCAAAGTCAACTCAAAGCCATATGCAATGACCAGAGGCAGTAAACAGAGAAGCCGAAGTTTCGAACCAATAATAAGGCCGCAGGTAGTTTCAAACCAAATCAATGATGAAGACATAGAGAAGAACCAGATTATTAAAAATTCCAAAATGGCCGAGTATTGAAAATGCTACAGTTTTATCTAAGCCGAAGTTCAAACCAAAATCAACACCGAGATAGCCAAGAAATCAAAATCAACACTGTGTCAATCAAGAAATCATAAAAATATGAAATTGATAAAGTCATCCAAACGAAGATCGAATGGCCGAGCATAGTATTGACGAAATCAAACAACTATCAGACGAATGAGAAAATAGGGATTCGAACCCTATATAAACATTATCATCATTGGCTTTCAAATCCATTGAGTTCAATTACGCAAAATCAAAAGAAGCAAAAGCAAAAATTACATACTGGAGCAAGATCGAACTCGATCTTCGAAGGGGCCGTGAGCCAAGTGAAGAGACGATCGATCCATAAAGAAAGAGAACAAAATCCCAATTCGATCGATCAATTTAAAAGCCTACATTTCAAAGCCCTAATTTTTTCAGAGAGGAACAAATGAGAAAGCCACCATTTTTCACAAGAGAAGCGGGCCGATAAAGAAATAAATAAAAAGGGGGCCGGCCTTTATTGTTAACAATTATATTTGGGCTTAAATTTTCAAATAGGGTTTTGATTGTTTTATTTTTTTTTAAATTTAAATTCTTCTGTAAAACCGTTGTAATTTCTAGTTGTGTGTCTAGGTGACAAACTACGTGGCGTAGTTTGAGAATTCGCAACTCAGTGGCCGAGTTGTGGCAGGGTTTTGAGCGTAGAGTTAATGCTAGTCAATAGCGGGTGTCGTGAGTTTACGTGTGTAAGCGTCTGACTACTTAATTTATAGTAGAAACCTTGGGTGCAGCACGTAGGTAGAGTTTTGCTGAAGTTGGATAAATTTTGTATCGTTCTATTTCTGCATTTATTATTCTGCTATTATTTGTGCTGCTATTATTTTGATATATCTGTGTTGAAATAATTTTATAAGCTTCCGCAATAATTTTTATAATTAATAGCATCACCCTATTCACCCCCCCTTTAGGGTGAAGCCGAACCTACAAGTGGTATCAGAGCTAGGAATAGAAGTCAACTTTTTTAAAAAAATTTGATTTTTTTTTAAATAAAAATAATTTTTGTTTTAAAAATTTGAGTTTTTAAAATGGCTTCTTTTAATACTGCTTTTGCTGATGGTCAATCCATAGTTAGACCACCAATGTTCAATGGTGAATATGCTTATTGGAAAAATAGGATGGAATGGAAATTTTTCTGAAAACCATTTACGCTTGGGATATTATTGAGACAGGGTATAGAGCACCAACTATAATTGTAAATAATCAAGAATTAAATAAACCGAAGGATCAATGGACAGATCTAGAAAATAAGTTACAGAATTCTAATGCCAAAGCTATGAATTCGATTATTTGTTCATTGGATCAATTTGAATTTAATCGTGTCTCACATTTTCTATCTGCACAGGAAATATGGCACACACTCGAAGTGACTCACGAAGGAACGTCGCAAGTCAAAGAATCTCGCCTTGCCATGCTAAGCAGCGAATACGAGAACTTCACAGTGGCCAAGGAAGAAAATGTTAAAGAGATGTACGGACGGCTTTCCAATATCGATACAAATCAAAAGCTCTCAGAAATCATACACGAAATTGGAAATAGTCCGAAAAATCCTCAGAGTCCTTCCACGAAGATTTGAAGCAAAATGGATTCCCATTCAAGAATTGAAAGATTAAAAACAAATGAAAGTTGAAGAACTCATCGGAAATCTCACCACTTATGAGCTAGAAATGAAATTCAAGGAAGAGCATGAAGGAGGAGATACTCGAAAGAAATCAATAGCTCTCAAAGGAACAACTGAAAGTGATGATGACGACGATGATGATGGAGCAGCAGAGTTGTAAAAGGTAATAAAGAAATTAAAAAGGTGGAACCGCGGTACGGAAATCCAGCTCTAAGTCAAAAATTAAAAAGCAGAATAATCAAAGTTTAGATAATACAGAATAGCAAAAAATCATCTTTCATAAGTGCAAGCAACCCGGACACATCAAGCCCAATTATCCTCAAAATCGACGCGACTTTGAAAAGAAATCAAAAAGGTGAAATTTTGCAGCCACGTGGAATACAAGTGATGAAGATAATCAAAGTACTAGCAGTGAGAGTGAGAAAGCAGATATGTGCCTTCGAGGTAATATAACTGATAGCGATGATGACGAGCCAAGCGAGGCATCAAAACTCACTCACAACTACTTATATATTTCCACGAAGTAAATGGCTGTTTTGGAAGACTTAGGAAGAAATATGCTAAAATTGAATCACAAAGAGATAGTTTAAGATAAGTAAATGACCAGCTTGAACAATTAGTTAAAACCTATCAAAGTACGATCTCTAAGTGTGATAAGTGTCTAACATTCGAAGAAGAAATTAAAACATCAGAAATTAAAATTAAATTGCTTGAAAATGAAATTATGATTTTGAAAGAGAGTGAAAATACTAGAAGAGAAAATTCTATTAAAAAGTGCACACAATTATTAAACGAAAATGAATCTCTCAAAACACAAGTCCAACAATTGTCAACGACTTTAGATAAATTTTCAAAAAGTGAAAAATCGTTGAATATGTTATTAGGAAAACAAACTGTTAATACAGTTAGACAAGGACTTGGATATAATCAATCTAAAAATGTTAAAAATGAAATTAATCAAATCGATTCAATGTGCACAATTTGTAGAAAATTTGGACACAATCAAAACAATTGTTGGTATAGACCCAAACACGTGAAAACTATACCAATTTGGGTTCCAAAAGGTATAAATACAGAATCTCTCAAAGTTAAACAAATCTAGGTGCCGAAAGCAATATATATAAATAGTTTTGGGTCTCCACAAAATTATTTTTCAAAATATTCTACCATCAACAATCATGGACCTATAAAAACGAATAGGCCATAAAAATCTTTTATCGTGTAGGAGTGGTGGCAGGCTAAGGAATAATAACAGTGTTATCTGGATTCTGGCTGTTCCAGAAACACAATGGACGACAAAGCAAAGTTCCTTAGCCTAGTACAAAGGTGACAGAATCACAATGGGCAATCATGAAAAATTATCGTAAAGGTAAAACAAGTAATGGTATATTTTCAACGACATATTAAATGTGATAATCTGCACTGTATTCTGAATTAAATCAGCCAATAATGTGATGATGAAATAATGATGATTTTGATTCTAACTTATTCAAAATTGCCGGCCAATTATATTCTTATGCCCAGAACACTATAAAAATCTGTAGAGTCTTTGAATTACTTCATATATATATTAGTTTGGATTAATAATAGTGTTTTATTGGATGATAATACATTTGGTTATTTTAAGGATGACTCTATATTCACGGTTTTTGATTATTTACACGGCTTTAATTAAAATTCAAGAGAATTTCGTTTAAAAAGTTGTTAAAAATGATTTTGAGATATTTTGTTGCACAACTCATGATCTGGTCTGTAACATTTAATTAATGATAATTTTGAGTGAAAGAGAAATTCAGATGCAGATTACACTGGTAATCTAGTTGATAGAAAAATTACGAGTGGAACGTGATTTATGGTGAGACATTTAGTAACTGCATCGTTTTTCAAAGAAAATATCTGCATATTTTTCATTTCACATAATTTTCAAATAGCAGAAATTTTTTTCTCATAAAACCCTTCTAAAAAAATCAATTTTGACCTTGTTTTCTGATTGGTCATTTTTAGAAAAATTGATTTTATAATTATTTTTGAATTTAATTTTTAAATTATAACATTGACTATTCTTACTCCCTACTAATTATCAAAAAGATAAATAATGATTGAAAAAATGATGAGTGTTGATATTTATCATATATTATGACTCAAGACGGTATATTTAGTAAATTTCTTTAGAAATTTAAACAAGAATTATAAAAACTTTTTGTTGGTTAAAATTTCATGACCATCTCTATTTCTACCATTTTCAATCGACCGTCACTCATCATAATTCAATATAGTTTGTCGATATGTGATAGTTTAAACAGGAATCATTCATTTTTCATAAAATAATAATAATAATAATAATAATAATAAAATAAAATCCAAAGTATTCACTCCCATTTAAAAGTCCTCACGGTTATGCGTGGGTGAATTACTTGGAATTTGTTATGTGCTTCCGCGCTCATTTCAAAGCCCTCACGGTTATGCATGTATGTAACGCATATCAAAATTGATTTTTTTTAAATAAACAAGTTGATTCTAATCCCATTTAAAAGTCCTCATGGTTATGTGTGGTTAGAAGATACTTGAATTCATTTTAAAAAAAAAATTGGAATACTACTAATCTATTTAAAAGTCCTAACGGTTATGCATGATTGGTAGATATTCAAATTTCTAATATAGATATACCACAAATAGACACAACTGTATGGTTTTATATGATGATATCATTCCCATCTTTCTAAAAGTGGAATATACGCCTAACAGAGTATTTATGATTTTCTTTTTGATTTTTGATTGAAATTTAATATTTATATTCCATTGGGTTTTAATGTTGTATTAATATCTATCACTTTATCTCTATTTTTCTAACACTATTACTCTTTTGCTGATAACAAAAGAGGGAGAAAAAAGTTAAGATTTTGACAGATAAAGGTCAAATATTTTCTATTTTCATCTAGACTCTTTTCATATTTTTAATTATATGCATATATGAAGGGGGAGCTTTGTGCAGAGAGGAAGCATTCAAATATAGGGAGCAAATTGAATGATCAAATACATTTAATATATTCAAAATCTTAAATATATTTTTATTATCATCAAAAGGGGGAGATTGTTGAATATGCGAGTATATGATTTTTGTTTGATGATAATAAACATATATATATATATATTCATTTAAATGTATTTGTTAATATACTATTTTATTTTCACAGATTAAATAAATATTTGATGAATAAAATAAATAACACAGAATTTGAATTCAAACGGAAATTTTATTCAAACAAATATTTATTACAATTTTTTGAATAGTACAAATTTCAAGCTCTCACTATATATATACACAATTTCAATTACGGTAAAATTTTGATTACATCACGATTCACATTTACATTTGACCTCACTACATATCACTCATTCACTCAACTCGTATTTTATCTTCAACGTCACTCCAAATTGAATCCAACATCTGAGCAATCTGCAAAAATAAATATTTACGCAGTAAAATTGAAAAGAAAATATTTTTGTAGTATAAAATAAAAATGTGGATTTTGAAAATAATATTTGCCTCAGTTATTTGGGTTGTTCGTCATCATTTAAATTCGAATTCATCATACATGAACATCTTATGACATGCACAGTGTATCACTGTACATACCACAAGGCCGTGCACGCCGATATATACACTTGATAAAATTACAGGGACAGGTGAGCACAAGGTCAAACCCAAATCAAAGTCGGGTTCAACTCAAGTGAAATCACAAACAAGCACAAGGTCAAACCCGAGCTTTAAAGTTGGATTCAACACAGGTGTAATTCTAAAAATCAAGATGAAGTTCAAGCGAAAACAAAAATGAAAAGGTGACGGGCACAAGAATAAAATGTAGCTGGTCAGATATGGAACCTGAGTTACAGTTTCAAGTTCATCAACTAAGTTCAATATCCAACAAAAGTATAGCCTCAATAATGAAGAGAAAATGAAGATTCAAATATCAATGCCACTGCCTCAATAGTCAAAGTATCATATATACAAATGTGCTTAAGACGACCAAGCTAAATATTCTAACCAGAAGTACATATGAAGCTTATAGTGCGGCAAGTCAGGGAAGCAAGCATGTGCACCAAAAACCGCAAATGCACTTGCAGCTGAAACTGTAGCTCAAAGTAAAACCAAAGTGTCAGCAACCACCAGATGAAGCAGTTAAATATAGAACCATACGTGTACAAGCTAGGCTACTACATAGTGCATCAGACATCATCATTAATGGATTAATATACAAATGCACTTAGACTACAAGTGCATCGAACCACAATACAGTGAACTACAGAAATCCAGGAACACAACTGACTTGATACAAACCAAATAGAAATGAAGACTGTGTGCCAAAAGGTCAGAAACAATGCAAGTGAAGACTCAAGTGGTGCAAGACCGAACCAGACACAATACAATAGAGGGTGCAACTCAATACATCAAGTTACAGCATAAAATAAATGCTCAAAGAAATTCGAAGTTGGTGATACCAGATCACAGTGTGCACAGAACTGTAATCAGATGAACCAAAACTATGACACAAGACCACAAATCCAAACAATGTTCAACAGTCAAAGCATCATCAACAAAGTGATACAACAGTTCAGTGAACAAGTGAAGCATATTTGTTTATATGTGTAAATATATGTATAACCAGTTCAAGCTGCAGGTTAAAGACATAATGGCCAAAGTAAGTACACAAAGAAAATGCAAAGTCAACTCAAAGCCATATGCAATGACCATAGGAAGTCAACAGAGACGTCGAAGTTTCGAACCAAAAATAAGGCCGCATGTAGTTTCAAACCAAACTAGTGATGAAGACACACAGACGAACCAGATTATCAAAAATTCCAAAATGGTCGAGCAATGAAAATGCTACAGTTTTATCAAAGCTGAAGTTCAAACCAAAATCAACACCGTAGTAGCCAATAAATCAAAATCAACACCGTGTCAATCAAGAAATCATAAAAATACGAAATTGATAAAGTCGGAATCAATCTCAAGCATCCAAACGAAGATCGAATGGCCGAGCATAGTATTGATGAAATCAAACAACTATCAGACGAACGAGAAAAAAGGGATTCGAACCCTATATAAACATTATCATCATAGGCTTTCAAATCCATCGAGTTCAAGCACGCAAAATCAAAAGAAGAAAAAGCAAAAATTGTATACTGGAGTTAAGATCGAACTATATCTTCGAAGGAGCCGTGAGCCAAGTGAAGTGACGATCGATCGACAGAGAAAGAGAGTGAAATCCCAATTCGATCGATCAATTTAAAAGCCGGAATTTGAAATCCTTAATTTTTTCAGAGAGGAACGAACGAGAAAGCCACCATTTTTCATAAACGAAGCAGGCCGATAAAGAAATAAATAAAACGGGGGCCGGCCTTTATTGTTAGCAATTATATTTGGGCTTAATTTTTCAAATAGGGTTTTGATTGTTTTAATTTTTTTTTAAATTTAAATTCTTCTGTAAAACCGTTGTAATTTCTAGTCGTGTGACTAGGAGACAAACTACGTGGCGTAGTTTGAGAATTCGCAACTCAGTTGCTGAGTTGTGGCAGAGTTTTGAGCATAGAGTTAAGGCTAGTCAATAGAAGGTGTCACGATTTTACGTGCGTAAGCGTCTGACTGCTTAATTTCTAGTAGAAACCTTGGAGGCAGCACTTAGGTAGGGTTTTGCCGAAGCTGGGTAAATTCTGTGTCGTTCTATTTCTATATTTATTATTTTGCAATTATCTGTGCTGCTATTATTTTGATATATCTGTGTTGATACAATTTTATAAGCTTCCGCAATAATTTTTATAATTAATAATATAACCCTATTCACCCCCCCTTTAGGGTGAAATCGATCCTATAGCCGTATCTAGCAGTCATCGACCTTTGTAATTTTGGCTGGTTGACCATTGATTACGTTGCAAAGGCGTCTGCTTTGGGGTCGAAGTATTAAATGGCCTCCCGGTCATCAACTTCATTATTTAAGAAGTATTAAATGGCCGTTACGAATGGTCTGCTTTGGGTTCGAGCTATTATATATCCTTTGGGTCTTCCTCTCCCCTATTTAAGAAGTATTAAGCGGTCGGAGTTTTCTTTTTGCGGTGTATAACAACACTTATACCTATATACAAACATACATACACATACATGCCTACACATATATATATACTTATACCTTGGAGTAGATTGAACATATCATACATGCATATGGAATTAATGACTAATCCATAAATAGCAGACATAACACTTAAATAGAAATCAACCGGCATAACTAGTGTTATGTATAAAGTATGAAATTTTCTGGTCACCAGAATATTGTTCTAATGCCCTCCTCATATATACTATACTATTATTATTGAGTTAGATTTCAAGAGCACACATGCCTCCTTCATATTTTGGGAAATGAACAGCCACATTTTTAATTTCTTTCTATTCCAAACTTTGAAATGTGATAACTTTTTCTACATTAATTGGATTTAAGAATCGTTTTCACTGTAAAATCTCAAATTTAGTATGCTTTTCAATGATATCCATTGTTGATAGCTAAAAATTATTTTTTTTAAAATAATAATAATATATAGCAGTTTTATCTGCGTTTATATAATCCAATTATTTTGTATCACCGCTGTGTACCTCGTTTTTGTAACAGCATTGTTATGACGATCATAAACATTACATAGTAGTTTTACCTAGATTATTATAATGTATTTATTATCTTTTAACATATTTGAAATGAATATTTTTTTAAATTATACAATTGTGGTTGCCTTTGAATATTGTAACTACATTATGTAATAAAGTAATAATTTTGATTATGTTTGATAGTTTATTCAAACTTAGTGCTGTTACAAATTAACCCCATCAAAAAATGGTGTAATAATTTATAGGCATTTTTCGAATTAATTTGACTACATTAGCATTTTTTATTGCATTTACTATTGATGATTTTGATATATTTGATAATTTTATTCAATTTTAAAACAGTCATAAATTAATGAAATTAAGAAAATGCAATTATAATTTACTAGCGAGTATTGGATAAATTTAACTATATTTGAAGATTTTTAACCACATTTATGTGATGTAGTAATAACTTTGGCTATATTTCAGGAATTTATTCAATCTTAATACAATTAAAATTTAACTACATTAATAAAATGCAGTTTTATTTAATGACAATTTTGAATTATGCATGGTAGAAATTGAATATTTTAACTATATTTATGTAAAGCAATAATAATTTTGGTTGTACACAATGATCTATTCGAGCTTACTGTAGTTAAAATTTAAATGCGTTATGCAAAAGCGGTTATTATTTTGCAGCATTTTCGGAATTAAGCAATTATTGTTGCATCTGAATATTTTAACTGTATTTGTATGATGCAATACTAATTTAGCTGTAGTAATGATTTTGTTTGATGTTAACGATAATAATTTAACAGCATTGTGAAAATATAATTGAAAAATGAATTTTGCTTTTTGATAGCTTGAGATGATTAAACGATGACTTCACATAATTAATGCTTGACTCAACCGTGTAGCTCAGCGTTTAATACATTGCTTCCAGGTTTGATGACATAGTTTGGCTAAGTTTACTCAATTTCGTTTACAGTTACGATGATCAATAATACGATAATCATATAAGTTGTTGTATTCAGGCTTAAGGTAGATGCACAGTTTAAGTGTTGGGTCAAAACATGTGCTGTAGTGAGAATAATGTTGATAATCACCTAAATGAGTTTATTTTTTATTTTTTGCAGTAAATTATAAAATCACTTGCACCACCACTGTCGGAAAACTTTTAGAAAACAATTGATGAATTTATCTTTGTATAGATGATCATGTAGTCATAGTTTGATTATTAGATATAGTAAACTAGGTCAGACGAGCAGTGAAAGAATTTAGTAATAATACTGCATCAATGACACTTTTGCCTTTTTTGGCTGCAGATACAAATACCTTCAATGGTTAAAATAAATGATTGATGTAATGCATTTAGTAGGGACAATAAAACATCACATATTTGTGCTCAACCCCAATATCATACATGCGTGGTAGCAGTTATTTAAGAGGCTGAAAAATGAATAGACTTCTCACAATTGTTCTCTTCTGTATGTTTTGGATATTTCCAAATATTGGTTACTGCGACCAGCTGTATGCCGTGTTTTGTACCCTACATCAACATAGATCAGATTCAGTGAACAATAGTAATTATATTGGAACCCATGTTATTTTTTTATTGCATTATCATTTCTTTTCAATTGAATCTTCTGTTTTACTACTTTTCTCCTGTACTACATCTTTTGCTTTTTCCTTTTTTTCCCTCCCTTTTTTCAGCTGTTGACAAATACTTTTCCCGACTGTTTACAAATTTCGTCCTATTACTATATTTCTCCCCATTGCAAAAGGCTTTTGTTACTCTTATTTAATAGGATCGAACTGCACTGTGTCTTTGTGTCTATAGTTCACATCGAATACTTTAACTATATCTATGCACATTGAAGCAGCTGTGTAATTACAAAAGCAACAAATTGGCGTTATATGCCATAGTGAATATATCTATGCATTAGTGTATAAATTTTTAACACATTGTCTGTAACGACCCACTATTTTGGACCATTCAAATCGATAATAATCCACACATGTTGGACTTGAATAATTCAAAATAATAGATTGTAAAAAAATTTGAAGCAAATAAAATCAAACATAGAATCACAGACATAGAATATCAGAATAACTCACAGCGGAAATAAAATAGCATAGTAGTTCATGAAGCTACTATATACATACTCTCAAAACATATACAAAATATCATAGTTTAAAAATTGATACAATAGAAGTCTGGATACATAAGTCACTAATTCAGAAGCAATACCGAATAGGAAATAACTGGATCAGAAATAGATGTAGATAGTCAGATAAGCTCCAACAAATCTCTAGCTCCACAAGGTGAATCCAAAGTTATGACTCTTAGGCTGGCCCGAGCGTAAAGTAAAACACAAACACTCGAGTCAGGACATACATACTTATACAATGTAAACAACTCAAGTGAACTGTAATAGCAATGCCTAATAACTTAAAGGATGCTTGGGATCGTCCATCCTTTAAGGATCAGCCAAACCACCAATTAAGTAGTAATAAACACTATCCCAGAAATATCCATAATAAAGTAAAAAAAGGCAAATAATAGTGTTATTGTGACTAGGGTATCATAAAGCTGCAGTAACCGCTCACCTCTAGCCACACTCTTAAAATCAAAGGTGTGCATCAAACAATCACAAGGAAATCACATGACACACAAAGCAGTGTACCCGTGGTTATAAACTTCAAAATGAGTTATAGTTCCGAATTAAAATCATTCATTTAAACCATTAGAAAGTGAAGTTATTATTCCTTCAAATTAAATATTCAATTCCTAAAATTTAGCCTTTTCTGAGTTCATTTATTCAGTTAAACACTTCAAATATTGAAATTTCAGATTTAGAGTAGAATTTCAGCCACAAATAAACTTCAATTTAAACCATTTTTAACTAATAAAATTTCATATTTCCACTATTAAAGTGGTCATTTAAATACACTTGAACTTATGATTTTTACAAAGTATATTTCACAAATAAATATCAATAATTTCACTTATTAAATTCAAGTGTACAAATTTCCCATTCTTTACCTTTTAACAGTTATTTATCACTTAAATTTCAAATTACCATTTCATACATTAAACTAAATTTCCCTTTTATTTAATTACTTAAACTTCCATTTTAAAACCAATCTCACAATTCCAAGTCAAGTTAAATTCCAAATTTGTATTTAAATATCCATTTATTTTGCATTTAACTAATTATATAAATTCAAAATACACTATAAGTTGCTTAACTTTATTTTACAAATAACTTGATATTTTCTTTTACTTTATATTTATCCAATTCATCCATAAGTTATATTAATTACCAAGTTAAGCTTATAATTCCATTTTTACTTAAACTCCTATTATTAAGTTAAATCAAATTTCACACTACAACTTAAACCATCTATTAACTTATACCATTTAACCTTTTAGAAAATCACCACTTAACCATTTTAAATCCAATATAAGTCAAATTTCACGTTTTTTTCCTCTCATTTACAATACATGAAATTTATAAGAAATCATATTTTGAAATCAACCACGGGTCCGGATAATATCCACACCTAAATAAAGTGATACGGAAATTATCATTTATATCCGTAATCAGAAAAAATTTGGGGTTTTGATTATTTCAAATCCGCAATCCCAAGACAAATACAAATAAATAAAAATCACCCAGGCCTATCATTTCAGCCCATAATGACTTTTCCTATTCTAAAGTCCATTCGGATATGTATCATTTCAACCCATAGTGATTCTATTCTACAGGGAACTTGCAGCGTGAGAAACAGAAATAAATACACAGTATAACAGACTAAAACATAACAAATGACGAGACAAGTTTATAACAGGGTTTAACATCATATAATTAACATCACAAGCAGGTATAACATGATATAACTATTCTACACATTCACTTGTTGTCATTTCACTAATTATATAAGTATAAATGTTATGAGTGAAAACTCACCTTTTATGCTGGAGTTGGCAAATAACACACACACACAAAAGAGAATCCGTAAAGCACGATAGCACGACTTAATTCAAGTGGAAAGAGAACCAAGATGTATTCTTGTATACAACAATAGAACAAACAATATATAAATATTTTTACAATACCAAAATTTATTTAAACAAAATGGAAATAGAAATAACAAGAGACATCGCCGAGCTTTCGCATCAATTTTGCTTGACCTTTACCCACATAGGCTCGGCCACAAGGCTATATTGGTTTGGCCTTGGATGTTTTTAGGTGTTAATGGTCAGGTTTGGATCTGAAAATAACAAGGCTTGGTCAAGAAGGCCAAGGGTTTGGAGGTTACAACATGAGAAAGGTAAAAGGCAAGCAAAAGTAAGGTGGTTTGTTCATCATTTTAGGCTCGGCCTTGGCACACTTAGGCTCGACCAGGGGCTAATTCAGGTCAGGTCAGATGTTAGTAGTGGTGTTCAGGTGTGGTGCTTGCTGGTGTTGGAGGCTAAGGAGGTGGCCGTGGAAAGGAAATGAAATGGATGTGAATATAGGCTTGGCTAGGTATAAATTCATGGAGTTTGGCATTGTTTTGTGGAGTTTAGTGCAAGGGATGATCAAGGCACTTTCAGGTCAGAGGAGAATGGTGTCAGGCCATGGGTTATATGGGGAAGGAAGTGGTGGTGGTCGGTGGAGGAGATGGTAGGGGTATGGGCCGAGCAACATAGGTGAAGATCAAGGCAAATTCAAGTGAAAAACAAGGCAAAACAAAGAAGAAAAGTGGAAACAGAAGAAGCCATTACCTCAATCTTTTTGCTGCCGTAAGAAAAATGATGATGGGAAGAAGTTTTCTCACGTGAAAAAGAGATATAGGCGGCTAGGAATCAAGGAATAAACGGAAAAAAATATGGAGGAGTTATGATATGAAGTCAATGGATGGAAAGATAAAGAGGTAATAAATCAAAACGTAACGTATGCCTTTAATTAAAAATAGGTAACTTATCTTACTTTTGATTTGTTTCCCATCTATGTAATCAAATATATGCCAAGAAAATAATTCAATAAATACATACCGTTTATATAAACACTATAGAAATAAAAAAATGGTTATAGAAACGTATAAATTAATTGCTATTTACATCTTGTATGTTACTTAATTTACAAAGTATATATCCAAATTAAATGAAATAAAAACGGAAAAATATTGTAATATATACATAACATGTAATGTTACATATATATTCACAATTGTAACATGATATATCAAAAATATTATTTATATTAATTAAAATAAACAATTTTTGTTAAATAAAACAATTTACACACGATAGTGAAAAAAGTATAACTTTCACAATATTAATCGGATTTCAACGAAACGAAAAGCAGTGTTCTTGAAATTAAATCTATTTTCATAATAAAAGATAAAATTCAAAACTAAAAATATTTAAATTTTAAATTTAAATGTCATAGTCTGACCATATTAACCAAAAATTCACATTTTTGGAAATATTCCATTTATTCAGGTTTGGAATTATAATTCACACAAAAAATCAAAATTTATATTTAAAATAAAAAAAATTATCCATTTTAATAAATAAAATAAAAATTTTAAATCAGAAATCCAATTGAAATAATTAAAATATACAATTAAAAACAATCACAAAATACAGGGTTGTTACACTCTCCTCCACTTAAATCTTTTTGTCCTCGAAAAGAAATGAGGTACGGAAAACACAGAAAAAGACAGAATGAAATAGGATTAAGACAAGATGACAAGAAGGTTGAAATTATACCTGATACTGTGGTTATAGGTAAGTTTATCAAGGTGGAAAGTAGGAATGGCTAGAAGGAAAAGTAGGTTGAAAGACAAGGATGAACCATTATTTTAAAGTTATATAAATTTCAATTCTTTAGAAAGGTAAAATAAATGATCAAAATAACCTTTATGTAGTACTTTATCAAAATACTTTTTTAACTCGATGTCTTAACAAGTTTATCCTGTTTCCGTAGACTCTGGCAGTGCGTTGATCAGGCACAAAGCTAGAATTCTCTAGGTACTTAGTGGACTTGTTTCAACATCCTGTGAAAATACTGGAAAAACTTTTAAAAATAGATATGGAAAGTACAATCCAAACAAAACAACCAAATCAAAACCTTTGTCTAACCATGGTTCGTAGATACACAATGGTTATGCCTGGATCCCCTAGGAAACAATCCATATCCGTAAGCTTTCCCAACCCTGCGAGTTACGCCATGATGGCTAGTAGACCGCAGGATACACAATGATTACACCAGGATACCCTAGAAAACAATCTATACCCCTAGGCCTCCTCAGGCAGGCGGATTTTGCTACTAATGCGACCTACATAGTTCACAACATACACAATGATTACGCCTGGATCCCCAGGAAACAATCCGTACCCCTAGGCCATCACAGCCAGGCAAATTACAATATGCAGTCGCGCTCGAAAAAAAACAATGGGTTACGCCACGATGGGACGCTCCAGTATCATATCCGAAAAACAAAAAATCAGAGAGAATGATATCGATAGAATGAATCCACAATGTGGCCACAGAGCGGATATCAAGCAGAAGGCACTTCCCATATCTTTACTTCGAAAATATATTTCATATAGTACCTTTTTCAACTCACTTTCAAATATCATACTTGTATAAAGTCCATTATATATAAGATTTCACTTCCAAATCAAGTGCTTCCCAAATCAATAGTATATCAAATCACCCTTGTATAAACTTCGATTATATAAGATTTATCTTTCTAAATTGAGTACCTTTCAAATCAATAGTTTTCAAATCAACTTCCTACGTATACAAATCCATTTTATATAAGTTCGACAACTCCCAAATCAAGTACTTAATAATACAAGGTTCTCAATTTCAAATCATTTCAATATCAATTCAGTTTCAAAATCATATATGATTTCACCAAATCATTTCTTCCAAATTAAATATCTTTAGTTTCAAAGTTTCCAAAATAATAAGTTCAGAAAAATAATCCAAATTTCCAAATCAACATAATTTATGTCAAATAAACCCGTTTCTAAAGTCATCATATAAATACTGGGTTTTAAATTCTAATCTATTTTCAAAACCAAATATTTCTCAACATCGATCATACCCAAACTAGTTACTAAGTTTAAAACCATCCCTTTTAAAACCTTTAAACTATTTATTTCTACATGAAAAATCCAATTTACCCTTTGAAAATTATCATTCTATAGTTTAAGTAAAACATTTAAAACTAAATTTTATTCAGAACATTTCAAAACTAAATTCTATATTAATATAATTCAAAATAATCTAATTTATTATACTCCATAAAATAGTTTCAAAATTATACAAATCATATTACTTCATACTTTAAACATGCAAACTAAACTCATATACTTTATCAAATACTTTATATTTTTCTTACTTAGCTTCGAAAAGTTACCCTTGATTTGAAAGTGCTCGAACCTTCAAAATAGTCGAAGAAATCATATTTCAAATCCAAGAGTTGGAAATCAACAACAAATCAGTAAATCAATTCCAAAAGATAGGTCAATCAAATTCGAAACTCAAGAACTGAACACCGGGTCAATTCAAAACTGTGTCACATATATATGCATATATATTTTCGAAAATCAAATTATACTTCGGAATTTGAAATCAAAAATTTGTTTCATAACGTCACTCGCATAGAAAAGCTACTAAAGTGGCCTCTCTCCCACTTTGAAACTCGAAAATCAATGTCGATGATGCGTGCACTCATCACCGAACTTATTTTCCAGCGACACAAGTGTGTTATGGACTTCTATTTCTTCAAACTTCTTTGAAATCTCTTCGAAATCATTGGAATTCATTTGAACTCATTTGAAACATTTCTTATTCGAAAAATACTTTCAAATCATATTATTATATATGTTCGAAATCTTAAAACCAAATTTCAAAGTACAGGAGTTCAATCTCTCAAATTTCAAATTCAAAACCTTTTAGTTATAAATCATTTTTATACAAAACAAATTTCTTATACAATCTTCAAAATATAAAATTCAACTTTTTAAAGGGTATATAATCCATTATCGAAAACACTTCACCTTTATATATAAAATGTGGTCATCCTTATCAAAATAATTATTTCGATGTATGCACAAAATTCAAAATACAACTAACCGCAAAATTTCCAAGGGATGATCCAAGGATGGATTTCAAAACAAACAAAGATTCAAATCAAGAGGAACCCTACTCATATAGAATTCTGATTCAAAGTTAAGCTCGAACGTAGATGAGATAATTAAATAACCAAATAGAGGATGGATAAGCCTATATAAATCGCGAGCGACCTTAGCCGGGTCAACCGTGACTTCAGGAGTATAATCAATGCGGAAATCAAAGGCAAATCGACAGTCGATCGCCAGAGATAGAATCCAGATATAGCGGAAGGTAAATAGCATAATAAACCGAGGATACAGAAATCTCTGATGAATCAGTGCCAATTGTAAAGGAGTTTCACCCCTTTACAAATCATTCAAAGATTTACGGAATCACTGATCTTTATAGAGGTCATTCAAAAATGGATTTATGGAGTGCTCCAAAATCAAAGTATAAAATAGGGAAGAAAAGACTGGATTTCAAAACAAGTGGGGGCGTTCCAAAGTTCAAGGAATCCTAATCGATAAGAACCCTAACCAAGAGATTACAAACAAGGTGGATACATAAGGGACGAAGCTTAGAAAATCTTGGTTTCAGAATAAGAAAATTTTATACCAATATAATCTTTAAAATCCTTTAAAATCATTTGAAAATCATTTTATACTTTGAAAATGCGTTCTCTCACAAAGAAATGATTCTGAGATTGATTTCACTCATTCTAGGGTATTTCTACCCTATCTCTAATGAGTTTTTGCTCCGCAGGCTAAGGTTTGCCTAAAACCAAAGCTCTAATACCAAATTGTAACCACCCACTATTTTGGACCATTCAAATCGACAATAATCCACACATGTCGGACTTGAATAATTCAAAATAATAGATTGTAATAAAATTTGGAGCAAATAAAATCAAACACAAAATCATAGACACAGAATATTAGAATAACTCACAGTGGAAATAAAATAGCATAGTAGTTCATGAAGCTACTATATACATACTCTCAAAACATACACAAAATATCATAGTTTAAAAATGGATACAATGGAAGTTTGGATACATAAATCACTAATTCAGAAGCAATATCGAATAGGAAACAACTGGATCAGAAATAGACGAATAGATAGTCAGATAAGCTCCAACAAATCTCTAGCTCCAGGAGGTGAATCCAAAGCTATGACTCTCAGGCTGACCCGAGCGTAAAGTAAAACACAAACACTTGAGTCAGGACATACATACTTATACCATACAAACCAACTCAAGTGAACTGTAATAGCAATGCCCAATAACTTAAAGGATGCATGGGATCGTCCATCCTTTAAGATCAGTCAAACCACCAATTAAGTAGTAATAAACACTTTCCTAGAAATATCCATAATAAAGTAAACAATGCAAATAACCGTGTTATTGTGACTAGGGTAGCGTAGAGCTATAGTAACCGCTCACCTTTAGCCACACTCTTAAAATCAAAGGTGTGCATCAAACAATCATAAGGAAATCACATGGCACAAAAACAGCTATACGTGGTTATAAATTTCAAAATTATTTATAATCCCAAATTAAAATCATTCATTTAAACCATTAAAAAGTGAAGTTATTATATCTTCAAATCAAATATTCAATTCTCAAAAATTTAGCTTTTTCTGAGTTCATTTATTCAGTTAAACACTTCAAATATTGAAATTTCAGATTTACAGTAGAATTTTAGCCACAAATAAACTTCAATTTAAACCATGTTTAACTTATAAATTTCATATTTCCACTATAAAAATGGTCATTTAAAACCCTTGAACTTATGATTTTTATAAAGTAAATTTCACAAATAAATATCAATAATTTCACTTATTAAATTCAACTGTACAAATTTCCCATTCTTTACCTTTTAACAGTTATTTATCTCTTGAATTTCAAATTACCATTACATACATTAAACTAAATGTCCCTTTTATTTAATTACTTAAACTTCCATTTTAAAACCAAATCTCACAATTCCAAGTCAAATTCCTAATTTTCATTTAACTATCAATTTATTTTGCATTTAACTAATTACATAAATTCAAAATACACTATAAGTGCTTAACTTTATTTTACAAATAACTTAATATTTTCTTTTACTTTATATTTATCCAATTCATCCATCAATTATATTAATTACCAAGTTAAGCTTATAATTCCATTTTTACTTAAATTCCCATTATTAAGTTAAATCAAACTTTCACACTGCAACTCAAACCATATATTAACTTATACCGTTTAACCTTTTAGAAAATCACTACTTAACCATTTTAAATCCAATATAAGTCAAATTTCATTTTTTTTTCTCTCATTTACAATACATGAAATTTATAAGAAATCATATTTTGAAATCAACCACGGGTCCGGATAATATTCCACACCTAAATAAAGTGATACGGAAATTATCATTTATATCCGTAATCAGAAAAAATTTAGGGTTTTGATTATTTCAAATCCGCAATCCCAAGACAAATACAAATAAATAAAAATCACCCAGGCCTATCATTTCAGCCCGTAATGACTTTTTCTATTCTAAAGTCCATTCGAATATGTATCATTTCAACCCATAGTGATTCTATTCTACAGGGAACTTGCAGCGTGAGAAACAGAAATAAATACACAGTATAACAGACTAAAACATAACAAATGACGAGACAAGTTTATAACAGGGTTTAACATCATATAATTAACATCACAGGTAGGTATAACATGATATAAAAATTCTACACATTCACTTGTTGTCACTTCACTAATTATATATATATAAATGTCATGAGTGAAAACTCACCTTTTATGCTGGAGTTAGCAAATAACCCACACACAAAAGAGAATCTGTAAAGCACGATGGCACGACTTGATTCAAGTGGAAAGAGAGCCAAGATGTATGTCTTGTATATAACAATAGAATAAACCATATATAAATATTTTTACAATACCAAAATCTATTGAAACAAAATGGAAATAGAAATAACATGAAACATCGCCAAGCTTTCCCATCAATTTTGCTTGACCTTTACCCACACAGGCACGGCCACAAGGCTATATTGGTTCGGCCTTGGATGTTTTCAGGTGTTAATGGTCAGGTTTGGATCTGAAAATAACAAGGCTTGGTCAAGAAGGCAAAGGGTATGGAGGTTACAACATGAGGAAGGTAAAAGGCAAGCAAAAGGGAGGTGGTTTGTTCATCATTTTGGGCTCGGCCTTGGCACATTTGGGCTCGACCAGGGGCTAATTCAGGTTAGGTCAGATGTTATTAGCGGTATTCAGGTTGGGTTCTTGTTGGTGGTGGAGGCTAAGGAGGTGGCCGTGGCAAGGAAATGAAGTGGATGTGAATATAAGCTTGGCTAGGTATAAATTCAACGAGTTTGGCATTGTTTTTGAGGAGTTTTATGCAAGGGATGATAATGGCACTTTCAAGTCAGAGGAGAATGATGTCAGGTCGTGTGTTATATGGGAAAGGAAGTGGTGGTGGTCGGTGGAGGAGATGGTAGGGGTATGGGCCGAGCAACATAGGTGAAGATCAAGGCAAATTCAAGTGAAAAACAAGGCAAAACAAAGAAGAAAAGTGAAAACAGAAGAAGCCATTACCTCAATCTTTTTGCTTCCGTGAGAAAATTGAAGATGGGAAGAAGTTTTATCACATGAAAAAGAGATATAGGCGGCTAGGAATCAAGGAATAAATGGCAAAAGATATGGAGGAGTTATGGTATGAAATCAATGGATGGAAAGATAAAGAGGTAATAAATCAAAACGTAACGTATGCCTTTAATTAAAAATAGGTAACGTTTCTTACTTTTGATTTGTTTCCCATCTATTTAATCAAATATATGCCAAAGAAATAATTTAATAAATACATACCGTTTATATAAACACTATAGAAATTGTAGGATCGATTTCACCCTAGAGGGGGGGGGGGGGTGAATAGGGTGACAGTATTAATTATAAAATTAATAGCGGAAGCTTATAAATAATTTCAACACAGATTACAGAATAATAGCAGCACGGAAAAATAGCAGAATAATAAAATACAGAAATAAAACGACACAGAATTTACCCAGCTTCGGCAAAACCCTGTCTACATGTTGCCCCCAAGGTTTCTACTAGAAATTAGATAGTCAGACGCTTACACACGTAAACTCGTGACACCCGCTATCGACTAAACCTAACTCTACGCTCAAAACCTTGCCACAACTCAGCCACTGAGTTGCGAATTCTCAAACTACGCCACGTAGTTTGTCCCCTACTCACACGAGTAGAAAAATACAATGATTAAAAGAGAATTTTAAAATTAAAAACAGAATTTAAATCAAATATAAATTTTAAGCCCTTATTTGATTTTAAAACCTAAGCCCTTAATATTATCAAAATTAATCCCTTTTATCAAAGCCGTCCCTTTTCTTTGTTTTCCTTAGCCCGGTCCTTTTTTATTCTTCACTCTGAATATCTTGAGAAAAATGGCGGCTTCGATCTTCGTTCGTCTCTAAAATTAGGGCTTGAATAAAAATTGAAGTTGCCGACTTAATTTAGCATGATCGAATGATGATTTCGTTCTTGCTTGGTCGATTGATGCTCTCTTCTCTTTGCTTCATGGCTACTTCAATTTTTGACGGAGTTCGATTTTGATCTGGTATGTGTTTTGTTGTTTTGCTTACTGTTTTTGCTTACTTCGACTCCTCCTATTGCCGATGATATGAATTTGATTTATAGGGCTCGATTCCCTGAATCTTCGATCGTATATATTTATTTGAATTTTTCAAATTCTTTTCTCTTGCCGCTTGATAATGCATGAACGATGCTGATGATTTCTGACCTTTTCAATTCCTGTATATTTGTTGTTTCTTTGATTTGCACGGTTTTGAATTGCTTGCGATTAATTCCTTGGCTGCCACAGTTGATTTTTAACTGTTCGATTTACTGGGTCATCACGATATTGTTCTGTGACTTTGGTTACACCTTGCTTTGACTTTGGCGAAGACTACTATGGTTCTAACTTGATGCCGTAAATAAACTTTGGCCATTTTGGAATTTTTGACACTTTTTTGATTTATGATATCATTTAGTTGACTTTGGTGTTGATTCAATTTCGTGATGACCACGGCTTTAATTTGTGACATTTGACTTTGTCTCATTTGTATATTTTTATGACTTGATTCCCACGGTTTTGATTTGTGACTTGGTCATTATGGCTTTGATTTTGTGGCATTCAAACTTCTGGCTCGATGTTGATTTCCTTTTGTCTTTAGGCATTTGTAAAACATGTTGTTTGCATTTGAACTTTTATGCTTGATTTTGTCTCGGTTCCACTTGAACCTTAGTGTAGTTGTTGTTGCTGATATATGTAGCATCTCGGTTTCACTGATGGCCTGTTGTAGTGGTTGCGACTTGTTTACATTCTTGGAATTCAGTAGCTTGCATTTGTGTTGTAGCCTATCTCTGGTTGTTTCATATTCATTTGAATTGCGCATTTGTCTGCACTATGCATTGAGCACTTTGGTTTCATGATGTACTTGCTGCCTGGTTGCTGTGATGTCATATCTCGTAATTTTAGACTAGCTTGCACACTTTGTTTATGGCCGCTGGTTCATTGTTATTGTCTCTGTCCATTTGTGGTCTGCACTTGCACACTGCTGCTTGTTGCACTTGTGTTCTTCATATACATGTGTGTCTGTGCTTGTTTTTCCCACTTCGACTGTTTGCATTAAAGTTGTATTTGCTGTTTTCAAATTGTCACTTGGGCTTGTAGTTGATGTGTAGCTTGAAGGCTTGGAGTCTTTGTGCTTCATGGACTTGGTTCGAATTCATTTGCATTATGCAGTTGGTCTTGATGCTTGGTCTCACCTGAACTTTGATATTGTAGTCTGCCTTGTAGTTGTTTCTGTGTTGCCATATCTCTGGTGCATTGGTCATTCGAGCCTTTGTGCTTTGGTGCTGTTTGGATTTGGTCATTGGTTGAAGTTTGTTTTGTATGCTGTCTTGATTTGTCGAAACCACGGTGGCTTTTGCATATGTATTCATCCTTTATAGTTGTTGTTGCCACTGCCTTTGTATTCTGATTCATCCTTCGAGTCAGTGAACATTGTATTGGTTTCATTGGTACTTGAATAGTTTGGATTCGGGCTTTGACTTATGTCACTGATTTTTGGTCGAGACTTGTTTTAGTCGTAGAGACCGTTTTTCCATACTTGCACATTTTTAAGTGCACCTGTGTTGAATCCAGTTTTAAAACTCGGGTTTGACCTTGTGCTGATGTCGAGTGTAACGTACGCGGATTTTCGTTGCCGAAAAACCGAATAGTTATGGGGTTTTAAGAAGAATTTAAGAAAAGAAGAGAGAGAAGAAGAGAGAAAAAGGTAGAAGATAGAGGGAATAGAAAGTAGAAAATTTTTAAAATAGAAAGAAAAGAGAAGAGAAAGGAAATGGAATAGAAAACAACATCAGAATCTCACAATTCGCAGCGGAACAACATATAATAATGAATGAATAATCTTTAAACAAAGAACTATATCAGTTATTACATTACTTCACATTTCATTACATCATATCATCAGAGTGTACAACAACATACAACAACAACAGTGCAGCTGAAAAGAAATACTATATAAACTAGTAATACGCCATGCCATCCAGCTTGCCTCCAGCAACTCCAGAATATCCAGAATATCCCGATAAACCTTAACTCTTAACTGCCCGTGTGGAAATTGGTGGGCACCCAGAGTTTAGGAAGGAAAACAATAAACTCCGAGTCAGTCATGTGACTGGTGTGAGAACTCAAAACAGTTTATTTACTTTAAAATCAAAATAGAGGAATATTTTTTAATCAATTCGCAATGCTTTTAAAAATGAGACTACCATAAGGCCTCCCGCACACACACACATGCAAACGCAGAATCGGAGGAGATTTCTCCTTATGATAGTCAAAGATGCTTGATACGCATTTAAAATAACATTTGATATTATTATTAGTGTATAGTGTAGAAAAATTCATTTCGAAAGTAGAATATAAATCTTAGCCAACATACGACCATTATCGTATGCCTACTATAGCTACTATCCAAACAGTGGTGACCACCATAAGTGAATAGCAGGTTCTACAACTAATACCGTACAAGTTTCGTATTGGGAATTGGATTTCCAACAAATGGTCAGGCCAAGGAACTTCCCATTGCCACATGAGAATGCCTCTGGATGGACATCCCCGAGAACCAAACCGGATCTCTACCAACACAAGGCCGGGTTACTCCTAACTGAGTAACAACTGACCGAATATGCCATCCCCCGGTCCTTTGGGACCTTTTCACCGAGCGCTCGTAATCAATTCACACAATCATAAAGTGTTTTCAACATGAGTAAGTATCTGGGCTCCATACCATGATACCACCCTTTTCCAGAAGGAAATGGACACATCCTAAAGGGCGCTACCCCTCATAACCTTGCCGCATCTTTCCTGTTTTGACCATTTACGGGATGTGAGGCTCGACGAATTCACGTCCACAAAAACATACTTTATACAAAAGCCATGCTTTGGGTCAACAAATGATCAACACAATGATCACAAGGATAGACGATCAAATAAACGATCCTATCACAAATAATCAACACAATGATCATTTCAGCATCACTCAGCATGTCACATTACCAAATTGGGAATATATCGCTGATAACATTCAACTACATAACCTCTGAGCTCGTACGTCTCAGAGAAGGGTGTTAAGCTAAAAGAATAAATTCTTCGCCACCAACAGAAATATATTTGAAAGAAATCGTCTTTATATCTCAACTTGTAATGTCAGACATACAATCCATACAAGTCTGTTCCGGGCTCGAACAAAACCGAAGGCACTTCTTACGAAGCCCTTGCAATACG
This sequence comes from Allium cepa, assembly GCA_030765085.1. Taxonomy (NCBI): domain Eukaryota; kingdom Viridiplantae; phylum Streptophyta; class Magnoliopsida; order Asparagales; family Amaryllidaceae; genus Allium; species Allium cepa. Next base: position 1,040,275,887 of record CM060941.1, on the reverse strand, counting down.
GGTATTCACAATCCCGATCGAATTTCCCATCACTTAGGAGAACTCTATACCAGGAGCTACCCAGTGCAGAGACAATCGATAGGTCATCCTATCGCTTTCACAAATACTCGGTCTTCAACACCGATCTTCAAATGCAATTCATAACGACGTATCACATATTCGGAATGGGTTATACGACCCCATGGTCCTTTCCCGGTTAACCCGAATAGTGAGCGCTTATTCTAAAATAAGTGTAGCATTCACATTCAAACAAATCACATCAATTTCCCATTCAAAGGAAATATTGATAGTCGGTTATTGAACTATCACTGGATATGCACACATCACCAGATTCCAAATAATTTTCCAAATTATTTATTTTCCAAAAATATCTTCACTAGATATTAAATTTCAATACCTCAAAAATAAATCAACATTTATTTTTTAACAAATTCTTCTTTTCATTTATAAATTCCATAATGAATTTATATTTCAAAATATTCATGAATATACGATTTCAATTATCCATTTTCAATTTATCTTCAAAAAGATAAATTCTAATTTTTCACTTCATATTGGAAACAATTCCATACTTATTAAAAATAAGTAATTCACAAATCTTTTTATTTTCAACACTTAGAAAATATTCAATATACTTAAATCGAATTAAGTATATATTTCATTCTTTAAGGAAATCATTTACTTAAACATATTTATTTGGGCCAAAACGAATGTTACGTAAAACATCGTTACAACAACCCAAAATCACTAGTATAGGGATTCGAAATTAAAATAGATATATAAATCCCAATACTATACAAAACATTTCCTTTCGGAAATCATTTACTATAACAACAGTGTTATAGTCCACTATTTCCTTCCATTTCTCGAAAACGTCTATTTCAACAATAAATGTTGAAATCTATGGTTTCGAATCTCAACACATTTTAAAACATCATTAGATCGTTTTAATTCTATTTAAAACATCACATTCAAAACATTTTCTTTAACGTGTTATTCACTATTCAAAAATGTGAATAAACTTCGTTAACAAATTTCATCCTTTTTATTCATTTTATTCTAAAGGATTATTCACTGTTTAAAAACGTGAATATAACTCCATTTATAAGTTACAACAATTAACTTATCAAAATAAGTCCTTTGTGAATTTATAAAACAACGTTTATAAATTCCATTTCTTTTTATTTATAAAAGCTTCCTTTTTTATAAATTCTTTTATTAACCTATTCCAGTTTATAACTAAATTATAAACCAAGAGTTCATATTATAAGTCAAATGCTTATAAAACGATTATTTTACAAAATCGTTCTTTTTATCTTCCCAAATTATAAATCTTATAACTTATAAGATTCATTCATTTATCCAAAACCATTATTTTAACAACTTAATAAATTTTATAAACCTACTGCTTATAAAATTCCACTTATAACTTCACCGTATAAAATTCTATAAATTTCATTCATCAATGAAATTCATTTACAATTTATTCTAACACTTATAAAAGCTCGTTTTATAATTCCTACGTTCTAATTTATAAATTATCAATTTATAAATCTTTAATATAAATCAATTTATATTTTTCTTTTAAAACATCTTTAAATTCCTTTATAATTTCATCATTCTCTTGATTTATAAAATAATTAAATTTTATAAATCCTATATTTAAACTTTTCGCAATAAATTCAAAAATCCCAGTTTAAACTATTTTATAAAATCATTAGTTCATATTTCTCAAAAATCAGCTTTTAACTGTATTTCTTAGAAATCATAATTTTTATAACTTTTAAAAATTATAACGTTTATTTATTTAACATGGATCAATTCCAAAAATACAGTATATTTTCAAAAAATCACTTTAAAATCCCAAAATCTGGGTCCAATGATGCTACACACCAAATAGTCAATCACGACAACAACGATATCATATATCGATATGATAATCCATCAAATATCAAATATCTGAAATCAAATAAAAACTGTTGAGGAATCCAGTTGGATCCCTCCAACCTGTTTTCCTGCATCCAAAAACATTAGCACAATACCAATTTCGCTCCAGTACGAAACTATCGCGGTATATGTTCTTATTAAATATTATCCGCTTAATAACGGCGTAATAGGGTCTCATCCGCTAAACAAAAAATGCGGGAAATCAACAACTGCAATATATACATATGCCAATATATATATATTGATATTATATATAATACCAATTTCACTGTTTATGAAATATTCGCGGTATATGTTTTTAATAAATAACATCCGCTTACTAACGGCGTATAATGTCTATTTTAACAATCAATAATTTACAGTCATCATTCAAACATGCATTCAAATATTTTAAATCTAACTATTTAAAATAAAATGGAAACCTATTCGATTGAGTGAGAAGTTCTCACCTTGATTTAAATTCGTTTTAGCGATTTATTTCGAATAAAATTAAACGCGCGTTTAATTTTACCCGAAATTCTCACTAACTCCAAACGACTCCAAACCAACTCCATCGCGTAGTGCTCGTCCATACGATTCCAACGCAACTGAGTTTGCATTTTTTCGACCTCGTATGAAAAAGATATGAATTTATGAAGTTTGCACACGATTTTATAAACTTAAATTACAATTTCCTTTCATAAATTCAACATACACACCCACTAGCCCTTGGATCCAACTTGAGAAATCTGGGCCGTGACTTCCCTCCATCCTCCTCACGTCTTCCTTCTCCAGACATCCACACGCACAAGCTAACCCATGACATCAAAATTAGGTTTAAATAATTCGATCTCCACACTCAATTTGAACTCGATCGGGAAGTTGCAAATCGAAGCTCAAAATCTCCCCTATGCTCGGCTGCAACCACAGGGAGCTTGGTCCCCCATGCCTCCTTGAAATGCGTGCGTGAGTCATGACAGTCGGCCCCCTATTGCACTCCCTCTGATGCTCCAAACTCCATCAAATCCGTATGGATTGAAAGCTCATCTCGTGCTCTTCATCTTTGCTTCAGAAAGTTTTTGATAATATTGCATGGATTGAGAGAGATTGATGAAGAAGTGGGATTGAATTCTGGCCTTTGAATTAGAAAGTGGCGGCTGATGAATATTAGGGTTAGGTTTTGATTTTTAATTTGTGAATGAGGGTATGGTATATTTATAGAAAAAGCAAGCGTAAACACTATTCATCCCGGGAATTCCGAACTTCGATTTAGACGCCGTAACCAGCGTTTCTAAGGTTTACCCCGCGTTCCGGACACAATGGAACAGGTTTCGGAAGCTAATTCGGAAGTATGTGCGAGTTATGGCTGCAAACACTCAATTTGAATTAAACCGATTTAAATCGATTTCTAGGCGTTTTAATTTGTACCGGACAAACGGTAAATCCAATTGACTTGAAATTTGAAACCTTACAATAATATCACATTACGGATCCGATGAAACTGGTTTCGTCGAAATCCGAGACTTTTTGAAAAATGGCTATTTTGACTCGCCAAATTTAAATTAAAAACGATTCGATGCGTTTCGAGCTGCCACGATCAAACGATAACTCCGATTGACACGAAAATTGAAATCCGGTAATAACTAACTATTACGGATCCAATGGAACTGGTTTCGTTCAATTCTGAGACTGTTCAAAAATTGGCTATTTTACAGTCGATTATTAAATATTAAAATATTCAATTTTCACAGATTAACTTTTAATTCGATTTTAAAAGTTCTAAAATATCGTTCTAACTTCAACATGATAAAATAAAATTTTACAAATCATTTACAATCATATTTAACTCAATTTTCAATTATTTCCATAATTTAACATATTAAATTATCGATTTAATAATCCAATTGAATCCAATAATTCAAATAAAAATTTATTTGACTTATAAATTCACTTATAAATATTTAAAATTAATTAAATATTCAAATTTTAATTTATAAAAATTCTGGGTCGTTACAATCTTCCCCACTTAAAAGAATTTCGTCCTCGAAATTAACAAGTAAGAAAAGTTATAGAATTTATTAATTTTCCAAAATTCATAGTTAAACTTCTTACCATAACTTTACTAAGTTTTCAAATCATACTTAGTTATCTTTTCAAAACAACTATCTATTGTTTAACTTTCAATTCCAAAATCAAAGTTAAAGTTTGCAAAATTTTCCCAATTTTCTCAATTTTTTTCTAACGCCTTAAATTTTCGGAAAAAATTCGCCATAGTCTCCTTTGCGCGGCTCGATCCGAAAAAAAAAATGACAGTATATATATCACAAATATACATCTCATCAATTAATGAGGCATCCCGCAGGGAAAAAAGTATAAAAGTGCGATATTTAATCCGAGATATGTACCTTATATTTTATTAGCAAGCATATACGGTTAATATAGCGCTAAAGCGAACTCCAAATGCGAAGCAAACGCGATCCGCACCTACTAAACACTTAACAAACAATATGAGAACATGCATATAGACAATAATCTCAATATACAACATATAGCAACATAAAAACTTATATGTCAACATAGCACATGTAGTAAAACAACATATATTCAACCATCAACCAACTACATTCATAACCAATAATATTCATTCATATTCTCATTCATATATAATGAATTGGTTTTCACTCTAAATCATATTTGATTTATTAACATTGGATTTTATCAACATTCATTCTCAATTTTAATTAGTTTGCATTCACTAATTAAATCCAATTCACGTTCAATTCTATTCAAATTTATTTACTTCTAATTTGAATTCAATTTCATAGCTTTCAATTTCATTAATACTTAATGAATTATATACTATCAACTAACAATCATATAACATTAGAATTTAATGAATTGACACTTACATTCATTATTCCATATCAATTCTATTTTCCATTCAATTGATTCACAATTCAATTAATTAACATTCAATCCATTCATTCAATTCAATTACAAAGTTGAATTTCATTTATATAATCTTAAGTTCACATCTATCACTAACCTTATTAATTTAGTTTGATACCAAAATCAACTTCATTCAACATATCTTAAGTTATATTCATATAGTTTCACTTTTTACATATATAAGTTTATTTCACAATGGTAAATCACTTTAATTATAATTCAATTCTTATAATTCTTTTACTTATACAATTATTCTTTTATTTAGATTATTCAAACAACCTAACAATCAACTTATATACACTTTAATAATTCTGAAAAATTATTCCTTTACATATAAAATATAATTAAGGTAAAATTATTTCATTTACCCAATTTAAAAACAATATTGTGCCGAATTGTTCTATTCAAGTGTTTAGAAACCCCTTCGGCTCAGTTTCGAGGCTGTGCTGACGAAAGTTCATATGCCACTCAATAAACCAATCATCACAATATAAAACAATTTTATATTCACTAACAAATACGCACTCATAGCTATTATTACACTCAAACTCAATCTAGAGTACTACTGACTCTATCTCTAATGAGTAATACCCAACAGAACCATGGTTGTCGCTTAACCATCAGCTCTGATACCAAATGTAACGTACGCAGATTTTCGTTGCCGAAAAACCGAATAGTTATGGGGTTTTAAGAAGAATTTAAGAAAAGAAGAGAGAGAAGAAGAGAGAAAAAGGTAGAAGATAGAGGGAATAGAAAGTAGAAAAATTTTAAAATAGAAAGAAAAGAGAAGAGAAAGGAAATGGAATAGAAAACAACATCAGAATCTCACAATTCGCAGCGGAACAACATATAATAATGAATGAATAATCTTTAAACAAAGAACTATATCAGTTATTACATTACTTCACATTTCATTACATCATATCATCAGAGTGTACAACAACATACAACAACAACAGTGCAGCGGAAAAGAAATACTATATAAACTAGTAATACGCCATGCCATCCAGCTTGCCTCCAGCAACTCCAGAATATCCAGAATATCCCGATAAACCTTAACTCTTAACTGCCCGTGTGGAAATTGGTGGGCACCCAGAGTTTAGGAAGGAAAACAATAAACTCCGAGTCAGTCATGTGACTGGTGTGAGAACTCAAAACAGTTTATTTACTTTAAAATCAAAATAGAGGAATATTTTTTAATCAATTCGCAATGCTTTTAAAAATGAGACTACCATAAGGCCTCCCGCACACACACACATGCAAACGCAGAATCGGAGGAGATTTCTCCTTATGATAGTCAAAGATGCTTGATACGCATTTAAAATAACATTTGATATTATTATTAGTGTATAGTGTAGAAAAATTCATTTCGAAAGTAGAATATAAATCTTAGCCAACATACGACCATTATCGTATGCCTACTATAGCTACTATCCAAACAGTGGTGACCACCATAAGTGAATAGCAGGTTCTACAACTAATACCGTACAAGTTTCGTATTGGGAATTGGATTTCCAACAAATGGTCAGGCCAAGGAACTTCCCATTGCCACATGAGAATGCCTCTGGATGGACATCCCCGAGAACCAAACCGGATCTCTACCAACACAAGGCCGGGTTACTCCTAACTGAGTAACAACTGACCGAATATGCCATCCCCCGGTCCTTTGGGACCTTTTCACCGAGCGCTCGTAATCAATTCACACAATCATAAAGTGTTTTCAACATGAGTAAGTATCTGGGCTCCATACCATGATACCACCCTTTTCCAGAAGGAAATGGACACATCCTAAAGGGCGCTACCCCTCATAACCTTGCCGCATCTTTCCTGTTTTGACCATTTACGGGATGTGAGGCTCGACGAATTCACGTCCACAAAAACATACTTTATACAAAAGCCATGCGTTGGGTCAACAAATGATCAACACAATGATCACAAGGATAGACGATCAAATAAACGATCCTATCACAAATAATCAACACAATGATCATTTCAGCATCACTCAGCATGTCACATTACCAAATTGGGAATATATCGCTGATAACATTCAACTACATAACCTCTGAGCTCGTACGTCTCAGAGAAGGGTGTTAAGCTAAAAGAATAAATTCTTCGCCACCAACAGAAATATATTTGAAAGAAATCGGCTTTATATCTCAACTTGTAATGTCAGACATACAATCCATACAAGTCTGTTCCGGGCTCGAACAAAACCGAAGGCACTTCTTACGAAGCCCTTGCAATACGGGTATTCACAATCCCGATCGAATTTCCCATCACTTAGGAGATCTCTATACCAGGAGCTACCCAGTGCAGAGACAATCGATAGGTCATCCTATCGCTTTCACAAATACTCGGTCTTCAACACCGATCTTCAAATGCAATTCATAACGACGTATCACATATTCGGAATGGGTTATACGACCCCATGGTCCTTTCCCGGTTAACCCGAATAGTGAGCGCTTATTCTAAAATAAGTGTAGCATTCACATTCAAACAAATCACATCAATTTCCCATTCAAAGGAAATATTGATAGTCGGTTATTGAACTATCACTGGATATGCACACATCACCAGATTCCAAATAATTTTCCAAATTATTTATTTTCCAAAAATATCTTCACTAGATATTAAATTTCAATACCTCAAAAATAAATCAACATTTATTTTTTAACAAATTCTTCTTTTCATTTATAAATTCCATAATGAATTTATATTTCAAAATATTCATGAATATACGATTTCAATTATCCATTTTCAATTTATCTTCAAAAAGATAAATTCTAATTTTTCACTTCATATTGGAAACAATTCCATACTTATTAAAAATAAGTAATTCACAAATCTTTTTATTTTCAACACTTAGAAAATATTCAATATACTTAAATCGAATTAAGTATATATTTCATTCTTTAAGGAAATCATTTACTTAAACATATTTATTTGGGCCAAAACGAATGTTACGTAAAACATCGTTACAACAACCCAAAATCACTAGTATAGGGATTCGAAATTAAAATAGATATATAAATCCCAATACTATACAAAACATTTCCTTTCGGAAATCATTTACTATAACAACAGTGTTATAGTCCACTATTTCCTTCCATTTCTCGAAAACGTCTATTTCAACAATAAATGTTGAAATCTATGGTTTCAAATCTCAACACATTTTAAAACATCATTAGATCGTTTTAATTCTATTTAAAACATCACATTCAAAACATTTTCTTTAACGTGTTATTCACTATTCAAAAATGTGAATAAACTTCGTTAACAAATTTCATCCTTTTTATTCATTTTATTCTAAAGGATTATTCACTGTTTAAAAACGTGAATATAACTCCATTTATAAGTTACAACAATTAACTTATCAAAATAAGTCCTTTGTGAATTTATAAAACAACGTTTATAAATTCCATTTCTTTTTATTTATAAAAGCTTCCTTTTTTATAAATTCTTTTATTAACCTATTCCAGTTTATAACTAAATTATAAACCAAGAGTTCATATTATAAGTCAAATGCTTATAAAACGATTATTTTACAAAATCGTTCTTTTTATCTTCCCAAATTATAAATCTTATAACTTATAAGATTCATTCATTTATCCAAAACCATTATTTTAACAACTTAATAAATTTTATAAACCTACTGCTTATAAAATTCCACTTATAACTTCACCGTATAAAATTCTATAAATTTCATTCATCAATGAAATTCATTTACAATTTATTCTAACACTTATAAAAGCTCGTTTTATAATTCCTACGTTCTAATTTATAAATTATCAATTTATAAATCTTTAATATAAATCAATTTATATTTTTCTTTTAAAACATCTTTAAATTCCTTTATAATTTCATCATTCTCTTGATTTATAAAATAATTAAATTTTATAAATCCTATATTTAAACTTTTCGCAATAAATTCAAAAATCCCAGTTTAAACTATTTTATAAAATCATTAGTTCATATTTCTCAAAAATCAGCTTTTAACTGTATTTCTTAGAAATCATAATTTTTATAACTTTTAAAAATTATAACGTTTATTTATTTAACATGGATCAATTCCAAAAATACAGTATATTTTCAAAAAATCACTTTAAAATCCCAAAATCTGGGTCCAATGATGCTACACACCAAATAGTCAATCACGACAACAACGATATCATATATCGATATGATAATCCATCAAATATCAAATATCTGAAATCAAATAAAAACTGTTGAGGAATCCAGTTGGATCCCTCCAACCTGTTTTCCTGCATCCAAAAACATTAGCACAATACCAATTTCGCTCCAGTACGAAACTATCGCGGTATATGTTCTTATTAAATATTATCCGCTTAATAACGGCGTAATAGGGTCTCATCCGCTAAACAAAAAATGCGGGAAATCAACAACTGCAATATATACATATGCCAATATATATATATTGATATTATATATAATACCAATTTCACTGTTTATGAAATATTCGCGGTATATGTTTTTAATAAATAACATCCGCTTACTAACGGCGTATAATGTCTATTTTAACAATCAATAATTTACAGTCATCATTCAAACATGCATTCAAATATTTTAAATCTAACTATTTAAAATAAAATGGAAACCTATTCGATTGAGTGAGAAGTTCTCACCTTGATTTAAATCCGGTTTAGCGATTTATTTCGAATAAAATTAAACGCGCGTTTAATTTTACCCGAAATTCTCACTAACTCCAAACGACTCCAAACCAACTCCATCGCGTAGTGCTCGTCCATACAATTCCAACGCAACTGAGTTTGCATTTTTTCGACCTCGTATGAAAAAGATATGAATTTATGAAGTTTGCACACGATTTTATAAACTTAAATTACAATTTCCTTTCATAAATTCAACATACACACCCACTAGCCCTTGGATCCAACTTGAGAAATCTGGGCCGTGACTTCCCTCCATCCTCCTCACGTCTTCCTTCTCCAGACATCCACACGCACAAGCTAACCCATGACATCAAAATTAGGTTTAAATAATTCGATCTCCACACTCAATTTGAACTCGATCGGGAAGTTGCAAATCGAAGCTCAAAATCTCCCCTATGCTCGGCTGCAACCACAGGGAGCTCGGTCCCCCATGCCTCCTTGAAATGCGTGCGTGAGTCATGACAGTCGGCCCCCTATTGCACTCCCTCTGATGCTCCAAACTCCATCAAATCCGTATGGATTGAAAGCTCGTCTCGTGCTCTTCATCTTTGCTTCAGAAAGTTTTTGATAATATTGCATGGATTGAGAGAGATTGATGAAGAAGTGGGATTGAATTCTGGCCTTTGAATTAGAAAGTGGCGGCTGATGAATATTAGGGTTAGGTTTTGATTTTTAATTTGTGAATGAGGGTATGGTATATTTATAGAAAAAGCAAGCGTAAACACTATTCATCCCGGGAATTCCGAACTCCGATTTAGACGCCGTAACCAGCGTTTCTAAGGTTTACCCCGCGTTCCGGACACAATGGAACAGGTTTCGGAAGCTAATTCGGAAGTATGTGCGAGTTATGGCTGCAAACGCTCAATTTGAATTAAACCGATTTAAATCGATTTCTAGGCGTTTTAATTTGTACCGGACAAACGGTAAATCCAATTGACTTGAAATTTGAAACCTTACAATAATATCACATTACGGATCCGATGAAACTGGTTTCGTCGAAATCCGAGACTTTTTGAAAAATGGCTATTTTGACTCGCCAAATTTAAATTAAAAACGATTCGATGCGTTTCGAGCTGCCACGATCAAACGATAACTCCGATTGACACGAAAATTGAAATCTGGTAATAACTAACTATTACGGATCCAATGGAACTGGTTTCGTTCAATTCTGAGACTGTTCAAAAATTGGCTATTTTACAGTCGATTATTAAATATTAAAATATTCAATTTTCACAGATTAACTTTTAATTCGATTTTAAAAGTTCTAAAATATCGTTCTAACTTCAACATGATAAAATAAAATTTTACAAATCATTTACAATCATATTTAACTCAATTTTCAATTATTTCCATAATTTAACATATTAAATTATCGATTTAATAATCCAATTGAATCCAATAATTCAAATAAAAATTTATTTGACTTATAAATTCACTTATAAATATTTAAAATTAATTAAATATTCAAATTTTAATTTATAAAAATTCTGGGTCGTTACATCGAGACTTTATTTATATTGCACCTGAGTTGAACCCGTCCTTTTATTTTCGGTTTGACCTTGTGCTCACCTGTCCCTGTAACATTATCAAGTGTATATCGGTGTGCACGGTCTTGTGGCATGTACAGTGATACACTGTGCATGTCACATTGTTCATGTGTGATGAATTGAAATGTAAATGATGAAGAACAACCCAAATAACCGAGGAAAACAATATTTTCAAAATCATCTTTTATTTTATAATGTAAAAATATTTCTTTTTCAATTTTACTGCGTTAGCGTATATTTTTGCAGATTGCTCAGATACTGGATTCTAACTGGAATGAAGTTGAAGATGAACTAAGAGTGTGAGTGATATGTAGTGAAGAATTTATGTAAATATGAAATTGTGATGTATTGTAATCAAAATTGTATATGTATAGTGAGAGCTTGAATTTGTGCTATTCAAAAATGTAATAAATATTTGTTTGAATAAAATTTCTGTTTGAATTCAAATTCCGTGTCATTTAATTTTATTCAGCAAATATTTATTTAATCTATGAAAAAATAAAATAGTACATTAACAAATACATTTAAACGAATGTACATATGTTTATTATCATCAAAAAAAAATCATATACTTGCATATTCAACAATCTCTCCCTTTTGATGATAACAAACATATATTTAAGATTTTGAATATGTTAAATGTATTTGATCATTGATTGCTCCCCCTATTTAAATGCTTCCTCTCTACACAAAGCTCCCCTTACAAATATGCATACAATTAAGTAATATGCAAATGAGCCTAGATGCAAATAGAAAATTATTTGACATTTGCTTGATTTTATTTGACAAAATCTTAACTTTTCTCTCCCCCTTTTGTTATCAGCAAAAGAATAATAATGTTAGAGAAAATAGAGATAAAGTGATCGATATTAATTCAACATTAAAACTCAATTGAATATAAATATTAAATTTCAATAAAAAATCAAACAAAAATCATAAATATTTTGTTGGGCGCATATTCCACTTTTAGAATGATGGGAATTATGTCATTATATAATACCATACAGTTGTGTCTATTTATGGTATATTTATATCAGGAATTTGAATATCTACTAACCATGCATAACCGTTAGGACTTTTAAATGAGATTGGTAGTATTCTAATTTTATTATATTTTTAAAAGATGAATTCAAGTGTCTTCTAACCACGCATAACCATGAGGACTTTTAAATGGGATTAGAATCAACTTGTTTATTTTAAAAATCAACTTTTGATATGCGTTCCATACATGCATAACCGTGAGGACTTTTAAATGAGCATGGAAGCACATAACAAATTCCAAGTAATTCATCCATGCATAACCGTGAGGACTTTTAAATGAGAGTGAATACTTTGGTATTTATTTATCATTATTTTTTTACTATATAAATTTTTTATATATATATTTTTTAAAATGTGAAAATGAAAAACGAACGATTCCTGTTTAAAGTACCACATATCGACAAACTATATAGAATTTTGATGAGTGATGATCGTTAGAAATATGATAGATATAGAGATGGTCATGGAATTTTTACCAACAAAAAGTTTTATAACTCTTGTTTAAATTTCTAAAGAAATTTACTAATTATACCGTCTCGAGTCATAATATATGATAAATATCAACACCCATCACTTTTTCAATCACTATTTATCTTTTCGATAATTATTAGAGAGTCAGATTAGTCAAAATAGTCATTTAAAATCAAATTCAAAAATAATTATGAAATCAATTTTTCAAAATGACTAATCTGGAAATATGGTCAAAAATGATTTTCTTGAGGGGGTTACATGAGAAAAATTTCTGCTATTTGAAAATTATTTGAAATGAAGTATATGCAAAAAATTTCTTTGAAAAACGATGCAGTTACTAAATGTCTCAACAAAAATCACGTTCAACTAGTAATTTTTCTATCAACTAGATTAACAGTGTAATCTACATCTGAATTTCTCTTTCACTCAAAATCATCATTAATTGAATTTGATCGACCAAACCATGAAGTGTGCACCAAAAATTTCAAACTCAATTTTAACAGCATTTTAAATGACATTCTTTTGAATTTGAATTGAAGCCATGTAAATAATCATAAACCATGAGTATAGAGTTAGCTGTATTATAACCAACTGTATTAACATCCAACAAAACACTATTTTTAATCCAAATATATATATATGAAGTAATTCAAAGAATCTAGAGAATTTTATAGTGTTTTTGGCATAAGAATCTAATTTGGCCAACTATTTTGAATAAGTCAGAGTCAAAATCATCATCTTTTCGTCATCTTAATATTGGCTGATTTTCAATCAGAATATGGTGCAGATTATCACATTTAATATATCGTTCAAAATATACCATTACCTGTTTTACCTTTACGATATTTTTCGTTGTTGTCTATTGTGATTCTGTCACCTTTATACTAGGCTAAGGAACTTTGCTTTGTCGCCCGTTGTGTTTTTGGAACAGCCAAAATCCAGAGAACACTGTAGTTGTTCCTTAGCCTGCCACCACACCTACACGATGAAAAACTTTTGTGACCTATTTGTTTTTATAGGTCCATGATTGTTAGTGGCAGAAAATTTTGAAAAATAATTTTGTAAAGACCCAAAACTATTTATAATTATTCCATTCGGCACCCAAATTTGTTTAACTTTGAGAGATTTTATATTTGTGCCTTTTGGAACCCAAATCGGTATAGTTTTCACATGTTTGGGTCTATACCAACGATTATTGTGATTGTGTCCATATTTTCTACAAATTGTGCACATAGAGTTGACTTGATTAATATTGTTTTCAACAATTTTCGATTTACTATATCCAAGACCTTGTCTAACCGTATTAACAGTTTTCTTTCCTAATAGAATATTCAACGATTTTTCACTTTTTGAAAATTTATCTAAAGTCGTTGACGATTGTTGGACTTGTGCTTTGAGAGATTCATTTTCGTTTAACAATTGTGTGCACTTTTTAATAGAATTCTCTCTCCTAGTATTTTCACTCTCTTTTAAAATCAGAATTTCATTTTCAAGTGATTTTATATTAATTTATGATTTTTTGATTTCCTCTTCAAATATTGGACACTTATCACACTTAGGGATCCTTCTTTGATAGTTTTCAACTAATTGGTCAAGTTGTTCATTTAATTCTATCAAAGTGTCTTTTTGTGATTCAAGTTTGGCATATTTTTCCCTAAGTCGTTCAAAACAGCCATTCACGTCGTGGAAATAAATAAGTAATTCAGAGTGGGTAAGTTTTGATACCTCGCTTGGCTCGTTATCATCGCTATCAGTTATATTTCCATGAAGGCACATATCTGCTTTCTCACTCTCACTACTAGAACTTTGATTATCTTCATCACTTGTATTCCACGTGGCTGCAAAACTTCTCCTTTTTGATTTCTTTTTAAAGTCACGTTGATTTTGAGGACAACTGGGCTTGATGTGTCCGGGTTGGTTGCACTTGTGACAGATGATCTTCTGTTCTTCAGAGTAGTCTAGTGCTTTGGCTATTCTGCTTTTTGCTTTTTGAATTCGAACTGAATTTCCATATTTGTAATTCCATCTTTTGAATTTCTTTATTAATAGCTCTAATTCTGCTGCTGCATCATCATCGTCATCGTCATCACTTTCAGTTGTTCCTTTGAGAGCTATTGATTTCTTTCGAGTATCTCTGAGTATCTCCTCCTTCACGCTCTTCCTTGAATTTCATTTCTAGCTCATAAGTGGTGAGATTTCCGATGAGTTCTTCGACTTTCATTTGTTTCAAATCTTTTGATTCTTGAATGGCAGTCACTTTGACTTCAAAACTTCGTGGAAGGACTCTGAGGATTTTTCGGACTATCTCCAACTCTGTATATGATTTTCCAAGAGCGTTTGATTTATATACGATATTGGAAAGTCATCCATGCATCTCTTTAACATTTTCTTCTTTCACCATTGTGAAGTTCTCGTATTCGCTGCTTAGCATGGCAAGGCGAGATTCTTTGACTTGAGATGTTCCTTCGTGAGTCACTTCTAGTGTGTGCCATATTTCCTGCGCAGTTAGACAATGTGGGACACGATTAAATTCAAATTGATCCAATGAACAGATAATAGAATTCATAGCTTTAGCATTTGTATTTTGTAATTTATTTTCTAGTTCTGTCCATTGTTCCTTTGGTTTATCTACTTTCTGATTATCTACAGTTATAGTCGGTGTTCTATAACCTGTGTCAACAATATTCCAAGCGTTAATGGTTTTCAGAAAGATTTCCATCCTATTTTTTCAGTAAGCATATTCACCATTGAACATTGGTGGTCTAACTATGGACTGACCCTCAGCAAAAGCAGTATTAAAAGAAGCCATCTTAAAAATTCAAATTTTTAAAACAAAAATTGGTTTCTGAAAAATGAATTTTTTTAAAACAGAAGTTGACTTCTATTCCTAACTCCGATACCACTTGTAGGATCGATTTCACCCTAGAGGGGGGTGAATAGGGTGACAGTATTAATTATAAAATTAATAACGGAAGCTTATAAATAATTTCAACACAGGTTACAGAATAATAGCAGCACAGAAAAATAGCAGAATCATAAAATACAGAAATAGAACGACACAGAATTTACCCAGCTTCGGAAAAACCCTGCCTACGTGCTTCCCCCAAGGTTTCTACTAGAAATTAGATAGTCGGACGCTTACACACGTAAACTCGCGACACCCGCTATCGACTAAACCTAACTCTACGCTCAAAACCCTACCACAACTCAGCCATTGAGTTGCGAATTCTCAAACTACGCCACGTAGTTTGTCCCCTAGTCACACGACTAGAAAAATACAATGATTAAAAGAGAATTTCAAAATTAAAAGCAGAATTTAAATCAAATATAAATTTTAAGCCCTTATTTGATTTTAAAACCTAAGCCCTTAATATTGTCAAAATTAATCCCTTTTATCAAAGCCGTCCCTTTTCTTTGTTTTCCTTAGCCCGGTCCTTTTTTATTCTTCACTCTGAATATCTTGAGAAAAATGGCGGCTTCGACCTTCGTTCGTCTCTAAAATTAGGGCTTGAATAAAAATTGAAGTTGCCGACTTAATTTAGCACGATCGAATGATGATTTTGTTCTTGCTTGGTCGATTGATGCTCTCTTCTCTTTGCTTCATGGCTACTTCAATTTTTGACGGAGTTCAATTTTGATCTGGTATGTGTTTTGTTGTTTTGCTTACAGTTTTTGCTTACTTCGACTCCTCCTATTGCCGATGATGTGAATTTGATTTATAGGGCTCGATTCCCTGAATCTTCAATCGTATATATTTATTTGAATTTGTCAAATTCTTTTCTCTTACCGCTTGATAATGCTTGAACGATGCTGATGATTTCTGACCTTTTCAATTCCTGTATATTCGTTGTTTCTTTGATTTTCACGGTTTTGAATCGCTTGCGATTAATTCCTTGGCTGCCACGGTTGATTTTTAACTCTTCGATTTACTTGGTCATCACGATATTGTTCTGTGACTTTGGTTACACCTTGCTTTGACTTTGACGAAGACTACTATGGTTCTAACTTGATGCCGTAAATAAACTTTGGCCATTTTGGAATTTTTGACACTTTTTTGATTTATGATATCATTTAGTTGACTTTGGTGTTGATTCAATTTCGTGATGACCACGGCTTTAATTTGTGACATTTGACTTTGTCACATTCGTATATTTTTATGACTTGATTCCCACGGTTTTGATTTGTGACTTGGTCATTATGGCTTTGATTTTGTGGCATTCAAACTTCTGGCTCGATGTTGATTTCCTTTCGTCTTTGGGCATTTGTAAAACATGTTGTTTGCATTTGAACTTTTATGCTTGATTTTGTCTCGGTTCCACTTGAACCTTAGTGTAGTTGTTGTTGCTGATATCTGTAGCATCTCGGTTTCATTGGTGGCCTGTTGTAGTGGTTGCGACTTGTTTACATTCTTGGAATTCAGTAGCTTGCATTTGTGTTGTAGCCTATCTCTGGTTGTTTCATATTCATTTGAATTGTGCATTTGTCTGCACTATGCATTGAGCACTTTGGTTTCATGATGTACTTGCTGCCTGGTTGTTGTGATGTCATATCTCGTAATTTTAGACTAGCTTGCACACTTTGTTTATGGCCGCTGGTTCATTGTTATTGTCTCTGTCCATTTGTGGTCTGCACTTGCACACTGCTGCTTGTTGCACTTGTGTTCTTCATTTACATGTGTGTCTGTGCTTGTTTTTCCCACTTCGACTGTTTGCATTAAAGTTGTATTTGCTGTCTTCAAATTGTCACTTGGGCTTGTAGTTGATGTGTAGCTTGAAGGCTTGGAGTCTTTGTGCTTCATGGACTTGGTTCGAATTCATTTGCATTATGAAGTTGGTCTTGATGTTTGGTCTCACCTGAACTTTGATATTGTCGTCTTCCTTGTAGTTGTTTCTGTGTTGCCATATCTCTGGTGCATTGGTCATTCGAGCCTTTGTGCTTTGGTGCTGTTTGGATTTGGTCATTGGTTGAAGTTTGTTTTGTATGCTGTCTTGATTTGTCGAAACCACAGTGGCTTTTGCATATGTATTCATCCTTTATAGTTGTTGTTGCCACTGCCTTTGTATTCTGATTCATCCTTCGAGTCAGTGAACATTGTGTTGGTTTCATTGGTACTTGAATAGTTTGGATTCGGGCTTTGACTTATGTCACTGATTTTTGGTCGAGACTTGTTTTAGTTGTCGAGACCGTTTTTCCATACTTGCACATTTTTAAGTGCACCTGTATTGAATCCAGTTTTAAAACTCGGGTTTGACCTTGTGCTGATGTCGAGACTTTATTTATATTGCACCTGAGTTGAACACGTCCTTTTATTTTGGGTTTGACCTTGGCTCACCTGTCCCTGTAACATTATCAAGTGTATATCAGTTTGCACGGCCTTGTGGCATGTACAGTGGTACACTGTGCATGTCACATTGTTCGTGTGTGATGAATTAAAATGTAAATGACAACAAACAACCCAAATAACTGAGGCAACCAATATTTTCAAATCATCTTTTATTTTATATTGTAAAAATATTTCTTTTTCAATTTTACAGCGTTAGTGTATATTTTTGCAGATTGCTGAGATACTGGATTCTAACTGGAATGAAGTTGAAGATGAACTACGAGTGTGAGTGATATGTAGTGAGGAACTTATGTAAATATGAAATTGTGATGTATTGTAATCAAAATTGTATATGTATAGTGAGAGCTTGAATTTGTACTATTCAAAAATGTAATAAATATTTGTTTGAATAAAATTTCTGTTTGAATTCAAATTCTGTGTCATTTAATTTTATTCAGCAAATATTTATTTAATCTATGAAAAAATAAAATAGTACATTAACAAATACATTTAAACGAATGTATATATGTTTATTATCATCAAACAAAAATCATATAAGCGCATATTCAACAGAAATAAATAAGAAAACGGTTATAGAAACGTGTAAATTAATTGCTATTTACATCTTGTATGTTACTTAATTTACAAAGTATATATCCAAATTAAATGAAACAAAAACGGACAAATGTTGTAAATATATACATAACATGTAATTGTTACATATATATACACAATTATAACTTGATATATCAAAAATATTATGTATATTAATTAAAATAAATAATTTTTGTTAAATAAAACAATTTACACACAATAGTAAAAAAAGCATAAATTTCACAATTTTAATCGGATTTCAACAAAACGAAAAGTCGTATTCTTGAAATTAAATCTATTTTCATAGTAAAAGATAAAATTCAAAAATTCAAAAATTGAAATTTTAAATGTAAAAGTCAAAGTTTGACCATATTAACTAGAAATTCACATTTTTGGAAATATTCCATTTATTCAGGTTTAGAATTATAATTCACACAAAAAATAAAAATCTATATTTAAAATAACAAAATTTATCCATTTTAATAAATAAAATAAAAATTTTAAATCAAAAATCCAATTAAAATAATTTAAATATACAATTAAAAATAATCACAAAATACAGGGTTGTTACATTATCCTCTAAATAGTCTGTGAACTTTAGCATATTCACTGTAATTGTTTTGTTTGATTTTAATTGTGATTATCATAATCAAATATATCTATGTATTCTTTACCCTACCAAATTGTTATTCATGATGGAACACTATCGTTCAACAAAGTTTTTTCATTAACACCATATTAAATTTCTTATACATTTGGATATGACCTATGCAACAACAATATTTTTTCAACATCCGTTTGCAAAGCACGGGTTCGCACTAGTTAGAACTTATGGGATAGATTTAGAGGGAAAGATACTGGTGTAAGACGGAAACGGTGATTGGACAGGTTTTCTTGTTCATGCTTTGCACAGACAAGACAACTAGGTACATAAGGAATAATTTTGGTTCCAAGATGGTAGCCTTTGTCGGTATATATGTTTTACTATATTTTAATATTCCACTGTAAGTTCATATGGATAGCTTTCGAATATACTTATGTTTGTTATAGGTTACCAACACTAATGATTTGTTCGTTAATTGACTTACTTTTCGATCTAGTCAAAAATTAGGCCTATTAAGGTGCATGTTGTTACACATGGGGGGTTTGGGCCTTATAAAAAACAATACCTAATTAGTATTAATTCTATTTAAAGTGAATTTAAATTCTCTACCGATATCGTATATCGCTATGCACATTTATAACTTTATATATGCACTTTATTAAATACTAATTCTATTCAAATAAATAAAATAAATTTTTAATAATTAATATTTCATGAATATTAATCAATTTATAATAGTTATAAATTAACTAAACTGAGTGATTATTCAGAGTATTCATTTTCTCGGTTGTGTGGCTCAAAGGTGTAAATTCAGTCAACGATTAATATTGAATAATTCGATTATCAACATTCACACGTTACCTTAGCAATATCGTGACAGTTTGGCAAAATTTATCTCTTACACGTCTTTTGGTAAAATCCAATTTTAGTTTATATAAGCGGTATCCGGTTAGTAATGATTATCTACACCAATTCTCTTTGTCAACACTACATCACATTAGACTTACAGAATTTGATTTTTGTCAAAATTCCAATTTCATCCTCATTCAACTTGGTTAGTTTATAATCAAAATCTTTGGTTCAATAATAACATATATTATTAAGCGCACCACTCTGGCCAGAGATTTTGACTTTAAGTTGGATAAAATTGACCGTGATACTAATCCCATATAACTAAGGAGATGGATTTTTTCATTAAATAGTGTTTCACTTCCAATTCTTCAACTCAAACCCAACTATAGTCATTCAATGGACAATATGTCATGATTTAACTATAATAAAAGTGGAGTGTCCATATCTGACTTCTGCGATATTCTCAAGTCGAGGGAATTATGTAACATCATCACTTCAAGATTCTCTTTTGACCTTAGTTATATTAACGGATACAAAACTCTCAAGTGAGTGTTTCCATAGTTATTCAATAACTATCAGTACGTAGACCTTAGGTGCTCCTAACAACCATAAGTAATATAGTGCCCAACATTTGAAGAGCATACAAACTCTAGTCTCAATAAATACATTGATATCCCATGTTCAAACATCTTGACTAGAAATATTTAAAATAATATGTATATTTAAGGTGATAAATTTCTTATGATTACAACACATTGTAATTACTAATCATTTAAGAATTTTCTTTTTACTATACTTTAAATAAATAATATCATAATATAACAAGTATATATAGTAGAAAGGAAATGTATTTTATTTTTTTGAATAAGATTGGTCGTCAAGTTAGATATTTGTAACAAACTGCATAATTTTCTTAGGGCATACCCCTAACTCTATCAATCTCCCACTTGCACTTGGGATCAATTGTGAAATCTTATTACAACATTTTTGATCAATTTTCTCAAAAAATAATCGGTCACTCCCTTGGTTAATTGGCATGCTAATTTGTTTTGATTTTCTCCTTTGTCAGTTCACTCTATATTATGCTGATAAACTGTATTGATCATGCAGAACTATTTGAAGTTTGTCTCTTGACTTTTACAGAACTCTAGTTCCTTTTATGGACTACATCATAGCATTTCCATATAACAATGTTATGAGATTCTCAGCATTCGAAATCACCCCTAGCTCAGTAATGAATCTATGCATTTATTTATACTTCTTTTATTGTAGTGCTTATTCAAGGCAGTGTACTTAGCCTTTGATTAAATCAGCCACTACTTATTGTTCAAAAAAATTCCAACTTAAAGTTCTTGACTTAAGAATGAACATGAACTTACGATTTGACATACTATTCTCGATATCACTGGTGAAGCTTGAGTTTGCTAAAGAATTCTTTAGTATTTTGCAATTGCTGGAGAATACTCTAAACTGTCATTTAGTGATCTTAATTCGGATCTGATACTTGCTCTACTTATCGAATAAATAATCCTTGTGATATTGTGGACAATATATCATGTATGGTAATTTCTATTGCAAGTGCATAAGGAACTCATCTTATATGCCCAATATTACACAATTTAATATGGTGTCTGTGTATATTGTTTTAGGACATTCCCAACATCCTTTTATGCCGATCATAAAAGATGTTCTTGCAATCCTATATCGAGAATTAAACAATCAAATTAAAATGATTTTAATATAAGCGCATCGTTAGCAATCATAAGTTTGTTGTTTTACTTGTAGTAGAAATAATTTAGTACCTATTAATATTCTTTCTTATAAACATACACTTTCTTTGTATTTTGATTGAAATTTAAACTATTTGATTTCTCTATCACAATACATCCTTAACTCTGATGCTTATCGAATAACACTTTCATATATTTCTTGGATCATATTCAATACTCATAAACTCAGTTATAGCAACCATTAACTTCAAAACATTTTGGTTGTTATATTAAGATAGTCTATTCTAAATAATTATTTAAAATTTCTAATTCAATATATATGTACCAAAACACAAAATCATCCGAGCGATAAAATTTGTGAGTAAAATCCGAATTAAGTAAAGCATGTCAAATAATGAATCTGTTATGTTAGTTTCAGCAATTAAAATTTATTATGTTATTCTTATCAACATTGCTTATATTTCAAGTGCTTTGATCTTAATCTTGAAGGCACTTTTGTAGTCGATGGATCGTATCCTTTCTGTCATCGATATCAAAATCACATTTTGAAAACGTGCTTAGACTCCATTCTGGATTTGCACATTGTGCCACATGGTAGAGTCAATACTTTTAATGGCTTACCTATAACTGAGGAAGTTCATTTCTCGACCTTAATAAAAATCATAAACTATCTTTAGTGTGCAAGATTTATTATTTGACATTCTAATGTGTCATGTGTAACAACCCATCCCGGAACATGCCTATATTTCGACCTAGAAAATGCCCATCAAAACATAGATTCATTCTAAGGTAAGCTGTTGGTAGTAAAAAGAAATAATATTGTAGAGACATAAATAAACTTTTAGAATTCACGCTGGATGGAAAAAATATAATAATAAAGTGTATCCTTTATCAAAACCATAAAAATGTCATAACATAAAATCCCATAAAAGCAGTAATATATATCCATCACAATAATTGTTTAAATCCATTGGTACACATGAAAGCAAATAATAATAAATACTACCACTTTTCAATCTTCTTCACCTTTAAGCATCGTCACCGCCATCACTATATCCTTAACCTGTGTTGTAATAAGGAAGGAGTCAAAACAACAAGTGTCTGGTGAATGAAAACCTCAAATCTTACCTTTTCAGTACTTGGACAATATATTTCAAAATAATAATATATCAACAAACATAAAATCATTAAAATCATTTAATAATTCTTTATAAGGAGAGGAGGCAGGTCTAACCACTTAATGCTTTTCCAGAAACATATCCCATATCCCAATCATACATCATAAATAACTAATAATGTAAGAGGCGGTGCCCAAGCCACTTAATACTTCCTAGTGGCAAATAGGCAGACCCCATCATTTAAGGCCAAAGTCTAGAGGCGTGCTCCTCAAGGGTACTATCTAGCTGACATCATATGGAATCTCATAGGCCACTTAATACTTTCAAGTGGAAAATAGGCAGACCCCATCATTTAAAACCAAATTTCAAAAGTGGACCCCTGTAGAGATACCACCTAGCGTAACCCCTTGGTCATTTAATACTTCATCTGGGGAAAAAGGTAGGTTTAATCATTTAATACCTCAAACCTCGAAGCATGCCCTTTGTCTTATGGCCCATACCTATAATGACATCTCACATTGGTCCACTATTCGTAGAAACTGTTAGCCAAATTAGCTGAGCATATTTCCCCTACTGGATATGGAACTAACCTTGCGTCGTTATAAATATTTATCACATGGATATCTCACATTAATAAAAGTATGCACAACTAGTGGCAGCCTCAAAGTGAAAGGCAGCCTTCTGTAATGCAACTCTATTGACCTTGCATCCCTGTGACTTATCCATAAATTAAATACACCGTATACACACACACATCTCATTGTTTCATAAAAAGGCCTTACAAGGAATCTATTACGCTTTAAAATAATAATTAAGCTATATAAGAGTTTCCCCTTATTTTTGCCACAAAATCAACTACCTTCCTAATGGGGGAAAATAAATATAAATAAATGCCTAATTAACTATGCCATATATGCAACTAGTTACATGTTAATTATGTAGATAGAAACAAATAAATATTCATGCTTAATAATTTCTAACCACGTGGATTTTACGCCCTACCTTTTAACGTCAACTTCCTAACCAATTGTTATTTCAAGTCCTTTTCTTCAACTTCCCAAGATCTCATGGAATTCAAATGTCAAAAACATGGAACAAAAATTCATAATCCAACTACAATAATAGAATTGTAAATAAAATAGAAACTCAATGTGATACACAAGTTTAATGGAATATCATAAACGATAAGGATTGCAATCTAAACCCCGTATTCTATTCAACTTCTCTTTTACAAAGAAATGAATAAGAATATGTAGTGTAAACTATGAATAAAATTCTTAGTCTAAGTCCCTTATTATATTGAAGAATCACAATTTAACCCAAACAAGAAGGAGAAGTGGAATAAACTATGAAATTATCATAAATTGCATAATGACACAAATTCCATCAAATTAATGTAAATAACTGGAAATCTCTGCATAGAATTGATATATCGCATTAAAAAGGAATTTTGGGGGATTTTATCTATCATATTTTGGAAATCTCAAAATCTCCAAGGCATATTCAACTTCAAACAAATACACTAAACAATTGCTGAAAAGAAATATACTAAACAATTGCTGAAAAGAAATACTAAGGTTTCCACTCAGAAATTAGTCTTAGCTTTACTCAAATGGATTTGCAGCCTTTCGATCTCTTCCAGAGTTTTCTCTTTTGATATATATTTATATGCACACAATGGGGAAGAGGTTGTATATATATTCATTAGATTCAGACCAATTGGAAAAGAATAGGATAAGAATAGATTGAAGGAAGGAATAAATTAAATCCTTACCTGAATTTTCTATGGAGTTTCCGAATCTTATTAGAGAGATAGCAATGAAGGAGTTTCATCGTATTCCTTAGAATAATACGAATAAAGTGGAGAGAATAGGATTCTGTTTATAGGAGTTAAAACACCCCAGAATAGTAGGATGTAACTAGGTAGGAAATGGGTAAATCTGGAGTGCATAACCGAATAAAACATAGCGTAAAATCCTAATTGCCACTGGCAACTTTTGTTGCCAAGCATTCGACCAGTTGACCTATTTAGGTTGACCGCTATCTTACTTGGGGGCGATTATTTTTCTTTCCATTTCCGAATTGTCTTATTCCCTAATTAACTTTTTAATTTTAAGCCTTAATTAACCATTTACTTAGCCCGCAAGCTAATTCTTGAAATTTAAATCCTACATTTTATTTCTTATTTGAATTTGAATTCAAAGTAAATTAATTAATTTTGAGAATTTCAAAGGCTAATAACTTCTTTATTTGAGCTTCATTTTCATCATATTATATATTGAAACAGATCGAAATTTCACCACGAACGCAACAACTGTCGCGGTCAAATTCAAACTTCTATAAAATTCCCTTATCCAACCCTTATCGTATTTTTTTAATTTACTTTAATTATTTATGGTTCTTTTTATGGGGTTTTGCATTCTTCCCCCCTTAAAAAGGATTTCATCCTGAAATTTTCCAAGGGGCGAACAATGTAACTCGCAATATATCCATGTTATACAACTCAGTTCTCTCCACAACCATCTACTCTACCATTCCTGCAATGTGATTATGTACTGTAGACCTGCTAAAATGAGCTCAATCCTAGCATGAGTGTGTAATCGTGTCATGTAAATATGTATGCAAATATTCTAAGCATGCATAAAAATTTCTGTATGATGTAAAGTGATTGTGAAAAGGTGTAACAATCATTTTCTACCATCCAACCTATTAACCGCGATGCAACCAAAATCATAATTTTGGGGAGAAAAATTACCAATGAAAGGGTTTGAATGATGTTCTTCATCTTCTTCTTGGTCCCCCATGCGCTTTTCGTCGGATTGTTCCCCTATTGTACTCGGACCAAATTATTTATTTTATTATGGAGTCTTCTAGTACCATGCTCCACAATGCATGTGGTGCATGGGACACTGTCAGTTCCATCTTAAAATCCCAAACTGATTAAGCTCTAGTCTTCTAGCGGTGTCATGAAGTTATTTCCTAAGGTGAGAAATGTTAAAAACATTGTGGACTCCTGCCAACTTGTCAGGAAGCTCTACACGATACGTCAATTTTCCTATTCTTTCCAGATTCTGAATGGCCCAAAACATCTAGGTGCCAATTTTCCAGACTTGCTAAATCTAACAACTTTCCTAAGAGGGGGATTTTAACAAATACCATATCCCCAACATCAAATTCAAGTTCTCTCCTTCTTCTATCCGCATAAGATTTCTGATGGTCTTACGCTACCTTTATCCTTTGCCTAATCAACTCTACTTTTTACATGTATCATGGATCAAATCGGGTCTGAGCAACACTTTATCGGTGGTTTTCCACTAGCAAATAGGCGATTTGCATGGCCGTCCATAAAGTGTTTAAAAAGGGGCCATACCAATCGTAGTTTGGTAGCTATTATTTATAAACAAACTAAACCAAAGGTATATGTTGCCCCCAATGTCCTCCGAAATTCAAAACACAAGCTTTTAACAAGTTTTTCGAAATTCCATTCACCCTCTCTATTTTTCCATTGGTTTGTGGGTGATATGTCATGCTCATTGCCCCAAAAGCTATCTATAGGCTCCTCGAAAATTCGCTAGTGAACAAGGGGTCTCTATCACTGACTATGCTTAATAGAATTCCATGTAGACGAACGTTTTTAATATAAATCAAGGAAAGAGAGGAGCTAGTCCTATTTCTTCTAATTGGAGAAAAATGAGCACTCTTGGTAAGTCTATCAACAACAACCAAAATAGCCTCATTACCCTTCTGACTTTTAGGCAATCCTTCACACAAAATCCATTGAAATATGCGCTCACTTCCAAGTTAGAATTTCCAAAGGTGGTAATAATAATCCACCAGGCTTTCCTTGCTCAGCTTTTATCTTTTGGCATGTCAAACACTTAGCAACATACTTAGCTACGCTCCTCTTCATTCCATTCCAAAAGATTATTCTCATCATGTCCTTGTATATCTTATCTCCTCCCAGATGATTGGCCATCCTTGAGTAGTGACACTCCATAAGCACATCTCTCATTAAGTCATCAATCATTGTGATGCAAAGACATCCACCTCTTCTTAAATATCCCCTCCATCAATTGAGTATCTCCGAGCATGGGGAAAATTCTTTCCTTTCCATAATTTTTCCAAAATCTCTACTAAAACCTTGTCTTTTGCTTGCTCGTGTCTTATACGATCCATCAAGGCTGGTCTAACCTCTACAATTGATAGAAAACATTGATAGAAAACTTTTGATGGGTTCTGTTAATGGTTGGAGGTTAAAATTCAAGAGAAAATCCAACTGTCTCCATTCATATATAGCAGTTAAGGTAGAAGGTCTCCTACTAAGGCCATCAACGACTACGTTCCCTTTTTCGAGGAGATATTGAATGCCAAAGTCGAAGGATACAATATACTCTATCCACCTATGCTACCTAAGATTCAATTTTTTTGGGAAAATAGGTATTTGTGTGATTTGTGACCAGTAAATAGCTCAAACTTTTCCACTAAGAGATAATGTCTCCACATCTTCAAGGCAAAAATAATGGCTGACAATTCTAAATCATGCATTGGATACCTTTTCTCATCATCTTTTAGTTGTCTACTAGCATAGGAAAATACCTTCCCCTCTATATAAGAACTACTCATAATCCTATGCCACATGCATCCGTTAAAACCGTAAACGGCTTGGCTCTGTCTACAATAGTGAGCATGGGTGCACTAATCAATGACTCTTTAAGCTTCTCAAATGCCTTAGGCACTTATAATCCCAAACAAATACTAGATTCTTCTTAGTCAATTGGGTTAAAGGGGCTGATATTTGTGCCAAGCTCTTCATGAACTCTCTATAGTAACTTACTAGCCCTAGAAGGCTTCCAACCTCCGATGCATTACTATGAACCTTCCATCCTTGGACAGCTTCCACTTTAACAGGGTCCACCACCAATCCATTTTCTGAAACAACGTGCCTAAGGAACCTAACTTCATTTTCCCAAAAGTGGTATTTAGAAAACTTGGTTTTGATGTGGTTTCTTCTCAAGATCTCCAATACCTCCCTAAAGTAGTCCTCATGCTCCATATTTCCTTTGGAGAAAACCAAGATATCAGTAACAAACACCACGACAATTTTATTAAGTTGCCCTCTAAATATTATACTCATCAAATCCATAAAGTATGTTGGGCATTTGTTAGTCCAAAAGGAATTACTTCCAACTCATGGAGTTCATATGGCATACGTAATGTGGTCTTCAACTTGGTTTCCTCTACAATCCTTAACTGATGGAATCCTGTTGCTAAGTCTAATTGGGAAAAGACTTTAGCTCCTACAAATTGTTTGAACGAGTCATCTATTTTAGGTAGAGGGTTCCTATTTTTCCTTATTAAATTTTTCAGCTCCCTATAATCGATGCAAAGTCTTAAAGAAGCATCTGCCTTAGTAACAAAAACGACAGGGCTCCCTACTCAGAGGTACTCCTGCAGACGAATCCTTTCTTTAATAGCTCTAAGATTTTCTTATCTAGTTCCCTTTCTTTAGGGGCCATAATATGTCTCAAAGGCAGAGCAACGGGTCTTGCGTCTTTCTCCAAATCGATTTAGAACTCAATCTTCCTATGGGGTGGGAGACACAAGATCTCCTCGAGGACATCAAGAAATTCACAAAATACAGGTGCAGATAATGGTTCTTGATCAACAGATAGACTTAGTGGGTATAAATAGCTTAATTCAAATAAAGCTTTGGGTGTACAAAGAACTTTTAGGTCATGATCTTGATGATTCCTTAATCGTACTACCCTTTTGTCACCGTCAAGAATGACTCCATGATGTAACAGCCAATTCATACCCAAGGTAAGTCCATACCCCTCGAAATTTAGAATGTACGAAGTACATATGAAATCAACGTCACATATGTCTAACATTATGTCTTTGCAAATAAGAGAAAGATGGGTCGAACCACCAATATGATTGGAAACCTCTACTGGGTTGTTAACCATTTGGGTTTTAAGGTTTAAGGAATTTACTACATCCCTAGCTATAAAGATTGTGAGCCCCCAAACCAAATAGGGTACAAATAGTAACCCCAAATATAAGAGTTATGCCTTTTAGAGCTACTTTTCTTTAGTCCCTTGGTGGGTTACTGGCAATAGGGATAACTTCAATAGCATAGGCATGTCCGCTTGGTCCTTCCTTAGCCATCTTAGGACATTGATTCTTGTGATGCCCTCCCTTGTGGCAGTTAAAACACTTTTCTTTAAAGGTTTCCTTCATTAGACTCACGTTACAATCTTCGGCTTCGTGACTCATCCTTTGGCATCTCTTACACACCTTTACTTCCTACTTAAACTTCCCCTTTGACTTCTTGTTGGCCCAAAAGTTCTCCTTTTAAGACCCTTCTTACTTTTGGGTCTGTGCAAACTTCGCTTTTTCTCCTTTATCTTCCTCATTGGCCACATGTAGCATTTCCGTTTCTACCAACATCTCATACGTGGCCCCATAGGTACTTTGTTCAACAATATTTCTCTTAGCAGGGAATTTAAGCCCTTTACGAACTTCATGGCCTTTTTCATAGGTGTGTCTATCAGGTTCATCCCGAATTTAGCCAATTCAGTAAACTTAGTTATGTACTTTTTAAGGGTAGAATCTCCTTGTCTCGGTAGAATGAACTTTTCCAATTGCAAGCTAACCTCTGCCCTAGACATAAATCTCATCTCGATTCGGTACTTGAATTCATCCCAACAGAATATCCTGCCTAGATTCTCATCAATCACAAAGTTCCACCAATTTAAAGCTTCTTCCCTAAGGTGCCAAGCTCCATTCTTCTTCTTAACTGATCATCCCAGCCCCTCTTCCTAAATATCCTCTCATAATTACCAATCCATGCTTTGGCTTTTCAATATCCTTTAGCTTTAGAGTATGTCTTCCCTCTTATATTGATAAAGTCCTTCATAGCTTTGAAAAGTCGGTAGGGCATCATGTTGCATCATCGGTCGGGGCATTGGGTGCTACCGATGTAGCTGGAGGAATAGGAATCTGCATGACAGTCCTAAGGTATTGTTTAAAGCATTTGGACATTCCACAAATGGGTGATCTCCCATGCGTAGGGTTCCCTTGTTTGGAAGAAGATTGATTATCAGCCATATCAACTATATGTAGGTTAAATTTTAGTGACGATTTCCTAAAATAGTATTTATCTGCTGAACAAAATGAAAAGTTTGCCAAGTGTATGTGTGTATGTTCAAGAAGAGGGGGTATAGGTATATATATGTATATAGTAAGAATTCTTTTTGAAAAACCATTTTCAAAATAACAAATACATCTCTCATACGTATAGTTTTTGCTCATTGATCGGGTTACCTAGAGCTTCGATACCACTTGTAACAACCCACCCCGGGACATGCCTAATTTTGGCCCAGAAGAGGCCCATCGAAACTTAGATCCATTCTACGGTAAGATGTTGGTATTAAAACGAAATAAAATTGCAGATCTATAACTAAACTTTCAGAACTCGCAATGGATGTATACAAAATATAGTAGTAAAGTGTACCTATTTATTTTAAAACCATAAAATTGTCATAATACAAAATCCCATAAAAACCGTAATTAATATCCGTGACAACAATTGTTTAAATCCATGGGTACACATGAAAGAAAATAATAATAAATACTTCCACTTGCCAAGTTTCTTTGCCTTTATGCATCGTCACCGCCATCACTCCATCCTTAACCTTTATTTTAATGAGGAAGGAGTCAGAACAATAAGTATCATGTGAATAAAATCCTCAAGTCTTACCTTTTCAGTAATTAGGCTTTATATTTCAAAATAAGAATATACCTAAGAACATAAGATCATTGAAATAATTTAGTACTTCATTATAAGGAAAAGAGGCAGGTCCAACCAGTTAATACCTTCCATTTCAGAAGTATATCCCATATCCCAATCATACATCATAAATAGCTAATAATATAAGAGATGATAACCAAGCCCCTTAATACTTTCCAGTGGAGAATAAGTAGACCCTGTCATTTAAGGCCAAATTCCAGAAGAGTGCTCCTTAATTGTACCATCGAGTGGACATAATATGGAATCTCGTAGGTCATTTAATACTTCCAAGCGGAAAATAGGCAGACCCCGTCATTTAAGGCCTAATTCCAGAAGCGGGCCTCTGTAGAGAAGCCACATAGCGTAACCCCTTGGATATTTAGTACTTTATTTGGGGAAAAAGGCAGGTCCAACCACTTAATACCTCAAACCGCAAAGTAGGCCCTTCGTCTTATGGCCCATGCCTATAATGACGTCTAACATTAGTCCACTATTCGTAGGAACTGATAGCAAGATTAACTGGGTAGATTTCCCTTACTGAATTCGGGACTAACCTCGCGTCATTATATTTATTTATCATAAGGATATCTTATATCAATAAATATACACAACTGCTAGTAGCCTCAAAGTGAAGCGCAGACTTTTGTCACGCAACTCTATTGATACCTTAAACAATAGAAATTGCAATCTAAACCCCATTTTCTATTCAACTCCTCTTTTACAAAGAAACATATAAGAATGAGCAATGTAAAGTATGAATAAAATTCGTAATCTAAACCCCTTATTGTATTTAAGGATCACAATTTAACGTAAAGAGGAAGGAGAAGTGGAATAGACTATGAATTATCATAAATTGCATAACAAAACAAATTCCATCAAATTAATGTAATTAATTGGGAATCTCAGCATAGAATTGACATATCAAATTAAAAAGGAATTTTGAGGGATTTTATCCATCATATTTTCGAAATCCCGAAATCCCTGTGGCATATTCAAATCTAAAGAAATACACTAAACAATTGCTGAAAAGAATTACTAATGTTTCTACTCATAGATTAGCCTTAACTTTACTCAAATAGATTTGCTGCCTTCGGATCCCTTCTAGAATCTCTCTCTTTTGGTATATGTATTTGCACGAAAGAGGTGTATATATATTCGTTAGATTCAGAACAATTGGAGAAGAATATGATAAGAATAGATTGGAGGAAGAAATAATTTAAATCCTTACCTAATTTTCTATAGAGCTTCTGAATGTTATTAGAGAGATAGCAATGGTAGAGTTTCATCGTATTCCTCAAAATAATATGAATAAAAGTGGAGAGGGTGAGGTCCTATTTATAGGAGTTGAAACACACCAGAACTATAGGATGGAAGTAGGTAGGAAACAAGTAAATCTGGAACGCACAACCGAATAGAACATAGCATAAAACCCTTACCACCACAAGAAACTTTTGTTGCCAAGCGGTCAGCTGCCCTAGGCAACCGGCCGACCGATGGTAGACCAGTTGACCTATTCAGGTCGATGACTATCTTATTTAAGGGTGTTTATTTTTCTTTCAACTGCTGAATTATTTTATCCCCTAATTACCTTTTAACGTTAAACCTTAACTAATCGTTTACTTACCCCATAATATATATTTTTTTGAAAATTAAATCCAAAATTTTATTTCTTATTTGGATTTGACTTCAAACTAAATTAATTTGAATTTGAGAACTTCAAATGCTCATAACTTCTTTGTTTGAGCTCCATTTTCGGCATATTATATATGAAAATAGATCAGAATTTCGCCATGAACACAATGGAATAATTTTCATGGTCAAATTCCAACTTTTATAAAATTCCCTTATCCAATCCTTATCATATTTAACTTAACTTACTTTATTTATTTATGGTTTATATTATGGGCTGTTACATTGTTCTATTTGGTTCAATTAATTTTATTACATCATTCGTTATCGGTTTTATCTTTGGATTGTACCAAATCCGTTCTACTACCAATAATTTCTTAAAGAAATACCTTTGTTATGAGTATTTCTTGAAATAACAATTGTTTCTCAGTGCGATGGAGAAGGTATTCATAAACATTTTATGAGTTTCCTATATATGTAGAAATATAATTTGGTTTTTAAGTTTACTCAGCTTAAGTTTATAACATAAATTGACAGTCAATACCGATCGGTCTCAAACTCATTTATGGTATTCCATACAAGATCCCTCACTTATAAATGTGTAACTCTTCGACTCAGAAAACATGCCAACTCCTTGACTTAGGATGTTTATGGGTTCCATCTAAATATTCATACTATCTAATCTCCTAAACTATTTCCTAGATGAAATTAATTTTAATTTTACGTACATACTTGATGTTGGATCTTGGCGAGTACTTAGTAGGTTAATTAGGTGATTTTTTTTACCATTTTGGTTCTTATTGGGCTTACAAAATCTAAATTGATTTAGATTCGATCTGAATATATATCAGAAAAATCATTATTTTATTTTATTTATTCATAAAAGGATTTTATTTATTTATACCACTATAGGAAAAAACGCATCGGATGATATATATGCTCTATTATCTAATTGTATATATATTTATCGTTAAATCCCATGCCATCTCATGGCATATCAGGTCATTGATATACCCACATGTTGTCTGATGTTATAGTATCATTTCTTGAATTTCCTATTAGACAATATGAATATTGACTAATATGCATATCAATTAAACTTATGTTATATTTGCAGAATGAAATAATGAATTGCAATTTTGTTTAAACAAATATCTAATTTCAAATCAAATTCAAATACAATACAACTTTCACTTTGCTTACATTTTCAAACGCAATACAACTTTCACTATCACTCTCATATATACAACTGTTCTCTCTTCTCTTATATATAACTTTTTTTAGTAGCACTCACTCATACTCACTCGAGTTTATTTTTGATGTTGATCTTGATTTGCTTATTTTAGCTTGTGTCCAGCCATCTTCTGTACCTATCAAATAAACAATGAGTTAAAATGGAAAAGGAAACAAACCTAAATTGCTAAAAAAATTGAATCTGAATTTGAATATCAATATCGCCTCAGCTTATGGTTTTGTTTTCATTTCATGTTTAGATAGAGACAAATATATATGTGCATGAACAACTTATGATATGCATAATGTATCACTGTAAATATCATAAGAATAGGCATCGATTAAATCTCATGGAATATTACAAAAGTCAAGCCCAAAGGCTCTACACAGTGCAAATGTGCACAAGGTCACACTCAAGCCTCCTTGGGCTAAACTCAGGTGCACATATCATAAAAATAGTTTCAGCAATTCAACAATTCAACACAAACCAAGCACATATACAAGTACAAGCAAACCAAACAAAAAGCTTCAAAGCTCAAGTAATATACATATATACACATATGTATATACATGAAAACAAGTTCAACTAAACCTCAAAATGGTTCAAGCATGTAATTTCACACATTAAAACAACAAATTGAAAGTGTGACAAGAAATCAAAGTGCAAAAGCAAATGCCATAAATTAAAACATATATATGTGGATATGAGAACATTTACACATATATACATATGTATGTGTGTGTGTGTGTATATATATGGAAGTTCACACACACACATATGTAGTGATATATAAATATGTAGTGATATGAAAATATATATATATACACATACATACATATACATATACATATATACACATATGTATATACAAGTGCCAGTGCAAATGCAGTAAACAAGGGACAATTTCGATATAACTAATGTGACGACCTGTCTTTCATTCCACAGAAAGACGTATCATCAATAAGAAAAGAAAGAGATAGAAATAGAAAAGATAGAAAGAAAGAACAGCAACATCAGAATCTCATAGCGGAAATGGAACAAAATATAATATATTTCACATATCCATTACATAGTTTTACATATCAGAGTACACAAAATAATACGACTTCATTACATTAAACTGTTATAAGAGTATGTCTAACCATTACATCCAAAATACATCATCCTAAAAGTCACAACACAGCGGACATATATAGATAGATAGATACGTATGGTCTCCAGCTCCAAGCTTCCAAACATTTGACAATCCTAACCTGATCACTTGGCTACTCATAAAAATTTGAGTATCTAAGATTTTAAGAAAACAAAATAAACTCCGAGTCGGACATGGGTCTGGTGTGAGTAAACAGGTTAAAGTTGTTTAACTTTCAAAAATCATTTGAAAACAAAAGGTATCACGTAAGACTCCCCACACATAAACATGGGTAAGTTTTTACCTTACGCTAACCAAATCATTTGATAGAAAATCCAGTGATATTATAATAGGGTCTAGGGTTTTGAATATAAATACAGAAATAGCTGGAATGCTTACATCTCACATTCCAACATAGTTGGGCACAATCAAAACTGTACAGGCACTTATTGGAGATTGGATTCCATACAGTGGCAGGGCTACTAGGGTACCTCCCATCATAGTACGGGGCCTAGATCACCGTACCCAGGATCACTCCCAATCCCCTGCAACACAAGGCCGGAACCATCCCTTACTGGACAGTCCCGAACAAGACAACCCCGTAGTTGTGGCCAATAACTGCCCACACGGCCGAAATAATAAGGGACTTCTAGATAGGGGTAAATCTCTTCCTACATTGGTGCTACCCACTTAACCTTGCTGAACCTCCCCTGTTTTAGCCATTCTCGGTTGATGAGGCTTGAGGCTACGATTACCTTTATAGAACACATCTATTTTTGAATGCTTATCGTCCACCTGACGACGTTCTGAAAGCATTCAATCCATAAAAGTTCGTTCCGGGTTCGAACGAAACCGAAGGCATTATCTCGTTACACTCATTTTGGAATCACCCTCAGAGTTAACGACAATAACCCTTGCACTCTAAAACTCCATCTCGATCTTCACTTGAGATGCCATGACCTATCATTTAACTTTGATCGATGCGGTTTTCGGATAATCAAACCTGATATCCGATCCTGGTCTCATTGTAATCCAAACGCCATCTTACAGGTCAAGTTGTTTAAATACTTAAACAATTAAATTCAATTTAAATATTGAATTCACACAGCATTATCTACAGATAATAACAAACATCTATCACAGAAGTATTCAGTATCTCATCACAGAATATCACAGATTATCATCCAATAGATATCAACCAAATCTAAATATTCTACTCAAACAATCATCCATAAGCAAGCATTTCTTTAATCCATATTATAATTAATTTAATTAATTCAAATTAAATTAATTGCTTAAGAATTAACCACTTTACCTTGTTTAACCAATCATTAATTAATTAATTACAATCATTAATTAATTAATCACTTCTTAATTGATTATCCTTTAACTATTAATTAATAACCGTAATTATTAATTAATAAAGCTTGATTTTAAATTAATCATTCCTAAATTATTAATTAATTAATCCTTAACTAGCAATTAATTAATTCTTAATTAATAATTAAATAATCTTAGTTACTTAATTAATTAATTTCAAATTATAAATTAATTTATCTTAATTAATTATCCATAATTAATTAACCTTAATCACTTGATTAATAAATCCTTAATTATTAAGTAATTAACTATTGATTATAAGTTAATTAATGTTTACTTACTTAATTAATTAACCCTAATTACTTGATTAATTAATTCTTAATTATTATTTAGTTAATCACTAATCACTTAATTAATTAATTACTAATTATTGATTAACAAATCTTTAATTATTTAATTAATTAACAATTAATTACAAATTAATTAATCCTTAATTACTTAATTATATTAATAATTAATTATCAATTAATTAATTCATAATTAATTAACTAAACCTTTATAAATAAATTAATCCAAAATTATTAATTAATTTAACTTTAGTTACCTTATTAATTAAAGTAATATTTAATCATAAAAACATAACTAACTTTCAAAATAAAACAACTTCATTAATTACTTACGATTAATACATGTTTAAAACATTTCATCTTTATTTAAACTTAGTTACTTTTAAAAATTAAGTTTAAAAGAATACTTAAGCATCTCTAATTTTAGTTAACAAAGTATAATTTTTTTTTAAATCAAATAGTTTTAAACATTTATCATATAGAAGTTTTGTAACGACCCGTAATTTTTCGATAATTAAATAGCTAATTTAATAAGATTTCGTGATTTAGCGTTAGGAAAAAATTGTAAGTAGTTTGGAATAATGGTAAATGTTGAATCCATTGGGTATAATAGAGTAATTGATTGATAAGTAAAATCTATTTAAATCAAATATTGAATATTGAACAGGTAAATTGTTTAAATTAAATATTTAAAACTTATTGAATAATTGAATAACTGTAAAATGAAAGTAGTGTTCTAAATTGTGAATTGGTTTTAAAAGTTGATTCTTCTAAGTTCAATTTCAATATTTCAAAAGATAATGAATTATTGGATAATCGAAATTGTTTAGATTTAATATTTGGAATTTATTGAATAATTTGATAATGAGAATCGATTAACCGTATAATGGAAATGGTTATTCTATAATTTTAATGCGTTTCAAAAGTTAAATTTTTAAGTTCGTTTTTGAATATCTCAAAAGATAGTGATTTAAGAATAATCAAAATTGTTTAAATTTAATAGTACAAATGTTTGAATAATTAAATTTCGAATTTGATATGATTAATTTGATATTGAAATTTAATTTATGAAAATAGAGTGAATAATTGAAATTTGATTTAATATGATTCAAATTGGTTTCCAAAGTGAATGTAAGTTATATCGGGATTATAATGGAGTTAATAAGATTTTAAAAATTGGAATTTATTTGATAATTGAATAACGGGTTTAATATGATTAAAAATGATTTGTAAAATTTTATTTTATCATATTGGAGTTATAGTGATGTTATAGAACTTTTAAAACTGAATTTAAAATTTATTTGTGAAAATTGAATATTTTAATATTTAATTATCGACTGAAAAATAGCCAATTTTTGAACAGTCTCAGAATTTGACGACACTAGTTCCATTGGATCCGTAATAATTTGTTATTGTCGGATTTCAATTTTCGTAGCAATCGGAGTTGTCGTTTGACCGTGGCAGCTCGAAACGCGTCGAAATGGTTTTAACATTAATTTGGCGAGTTAAAATAGTCATTTTTCAAACAGTCTTGGATTTTGACGAAACCAGTTTCATCGGATCCGTAACGTAATATTATTTTAAGATTTCAAATTTCGTGTCAATCGGATTTACCGTTTGTCCGGGGCAAGCTAAAACGCACAGAAATTTGATTAACCGAGTTAATTTAAAATTGATCGTTTATTTCCGTAACTCGCACATATGATCGAATTAGCCTTCGAAACCTATTCCATTGTGTCCGGAACGCGGGTAAACCCTAGAAACGCCAGCTGGCACGCTTCGTTTGGAGTTCAAAATTTTTTTGATGAATAGTGTTTCGATAAATCTCTATAAATAGCCCCTTTATTCACAAAAAAAACTAGGGTTTTGTTTTGAGCCAGCCGCCACTAATATATTCAATGGCCAGCATCTCACGTCCTTCCTCCTCATTTCTCCTCCAATCCATCAACAATTAGCGAAACCTTCCAACTAACAAAACGTAGAGCATCGAGAGAGCTTTAAATCTATACGGCTATGATCGTTTATAGGCGAGTAAATCGTCATCAATTGGCATAGGAACGCGCGCCGTTCGTTCTCGATTCGCGGGCTATGGTGGCGACCGTGCTACATGAAATTCCAGGCGCTGGTAGTGTTCGGGATGCTCTTCCATTTGACGAGTCTTGATCGTCGTCTATGTCAATGGAAGGAGTGCGGCTTGCTAGGGTTTTGAGCGATAGTTGGGTTCTTTGTTCGTGAAAGATGAAGAAAGTAACGCGTGGAAGAAAGGGCAGGGGCGGTCCGGATCTGGGTAGGGAAAACGTGTGGCTATGATTGTTAAGGTTAAAAATTAATAAAAGAATTGTAAATGTTAATTATATTATAATTGTGTAATCTTTGTAACACCATAACTTTGTCGTGCGAGGTCGAAAAATTACGAAACAAATTGCGTTGCAATCGTTTTGTCGAGCACTACGCTATGGAATTGGATTGGAAGCGTTTGGAGCTAGAGAAAATTTCGGGTAAAATTAAACGCTCGTTTAATTTTATTCGAAATAAAACGCTGGAACTACATTGAAATCAAGGTTAGTGTTTTATAACGCTCACAACGTACTGAATATCTTTATGCTAGTTAAATTTGATATTATGAAGTGATGAATTTTATTTGTCGTTGTTTGATAGAATTTAATTGTCATATAGATTGTCATTTGAATTAACTGTTGAAAATAAATTGACAGTTAAATTTAAATTGAAATTTAAATTGAATTGCGATTAAATTACCTGACATTGATAACTATGAAACTGCCATGAATTGTATTGTCTATTGGATGATGTATTTTGATGGATGTTATTGGTTGATATTTAAATGTTTGGATGTTTATTTGCTTATATATACTGTTATGCATACATATGACACTATGATTTGATTTAAGTAATATATATTCATCCCTGACATTTAATCGAAATAAATAATTATTTGGCCATAGGATAGAAAATTATATACGGACACCGAATTGGCTAAATTAATAATTTTTGAAATCGTCGATTTGAAATTTATTTAAATGTTTAGATTTAAAAGTGATAAATAGAAATCAATTTTTAGAAATCGAATTTATTGAAAAATTGAGTTTGGAAGGTTGAAATAAAATTTTGGTTAAAAGAAATTGTTGAATAAATTTAAGTGGAGACTTTGAGATTTAAAATTTGGATATGATTGAATTTCGAAAATTTATTTGTTTTAAAGATTGAACATTAAATTTGAGCTTCGAATATTACTAAGTAAAAGTGTTTTAAAAATGATATTTTGAAATGAGCTTGGAATTGAATCATATTTGAAATTTGGATTTAAATTTGAATATTGAAGGATAATTTTGTTAAGTATTATAAATTGATATTTTGAAAATCAAGCACCAAATCGATATAAATTGAAATTGAATAAATTAAGGGTGAATGTAAAATTGAATTAATTTGAAGTCAAAGTTGACATTGATTTGAATTGAAATCGAAATTGAATCGTTGGAATGGAAATTGAAACTGATTTGAATTGGGATGTTATAATTGAAATGGATTGGTTTTGAAGCTGTTTTATTTTGTTTCCAAATTACTCGGTTATATAAACCATTTTTGAATACTTAAACTATTTTAATCTATTTTAAATCTACTTAACCCAATTTAAATTATTTTAAACTAATTTATCTATTTCAAATCCGTTTTAAGATTTTAAGTATTTTTAACTATTTTAATTATTTAAAACTACTTTTAAACTACTTAAAATTATTTTCTAAAATTCTAAGCTGGTCAATAAGGTGAAATGTTTATATTTAAATCTTGAATTTAAATACGAATTGGGTTAAATGAAGTTGCAACCTAAATTGAAATTCGAAATGATTTTGAAATCGAAATGAGATATTGATGCGAAAAATGATTTTTGAAACGGAATCTGACATTTTAATAGATACGATGATATTTGAAATGGATTTGATTTTTGAAGCGAATATGATATTTTGATATCAATTATGAATCGATTTGAAATGTAGAAGAGCCAACGGTGTAATAATACGTAGTTATTAAAGAGACCGGGATCAGATATGGACATACTCTCCGTCGATACCGAAAACCACTTTAATAACTATTATACGCAGAGTGTTGATCCAGAATGAAGTGGATGGTTTGGTGAACGCGTTGACTGAAGAAAGGGAACGATATTGGATGACCCCTGACATGACTAAAACAGAAGCCGCGCCGGGCCATTGAGGTTCGCCATCTCTAGCGGACACACTTCTTCGATACCATATCTATTACGTTTGTGATGCGATTTGGGTGCACCCCTTGATTTGGGAGTGTTGTTTCGCGGTGTTGGGGTAGCTGCTGGCTATGCTCAACATCAGTCCGGATCACGCAACTACTAGTATCCTAGTTGGTATCGCCTCATGTACCTTGTCATACTGATTATCCAATTCACGACCACTACGTTATGTTTTGTGTTATACTTATGGGGTACCCTCTGATAACCACCAGTTTACGGTGGGGCTTACGGTGCTGTATAGACTATGGCATTATAAAAATGTGTTAAGGGGGATTATGGTAACGCCTTAACGCTATTTTGATACTTTATATTACTGATAGGCATTATCTACTTAGCGTACATTACTACATAGTAGATAGTTTAACGGATCCTTAAGAGATGGAAAATCCCGTAACATCTCTTGAGTTATTGCACGCACGTTGACACTGGATATGAGATGTCAAACCCCGTAAACATCTCTGACGCCGTTACACTCATATTTATTTACGATTGATTTAACTTTCATAAGGATATTTTAGTCCTGACTCGAGTGTTTCGTCCTTTCATTACGCTCGGGTCAGTCCTGAGTTTTTCAGATTTTTAAAGATCTATTCTGGAGGATGAAGACGAAGATTTGGTATACTATTACTATTATTACTCTTGCATCATGCTATCTGCTGCATTATTTCAATTGTTCTGTTGTATATGTATAACTCTGATAAATGTTGTATAAATAATTGTCAAAGTATAGTAAACAGCTTCATGAACTGTTTAT
This sequence comes from Allium cepa, assembly GCA_030765085.1. Classification (NCBI taxonomy): domain Eukaryota; kingdom Viridiplantae; phylum Streptophyta; class Magnoliopsida; order Asparagales; family Amaryllidaceae; genus Allium; species Allium cepa. The sequence continues at coordinate 1,040,234,554 of CM060941.1, read as the reverse complement.
TTGACTATTATATTTTATCGTTCCGCTGCGAGATTCTATGTTGTTTCATTTTCCTTTATTTCTCTTTCTTTTCTTTTCTTATTTACCCCAATAACCATCTGCCCTTTTGAATGGTTTGGAATCGGCATGTGTATTTGATCGTCGGTTTAAACTGTCCAAAAAGGCGGGTCGTTACAGTTGGTATCAGAGCTTTGGTTTAGCGATAACCTTAGCTTTGTGGGGTCTGGCTCTTTATAAATAGGGTAGTTATACCATATGATGAGTCGCTGAGTGTATACGTATGAGAGAGCGTATTTGTTAGTGATATAAAATGTTTTATATTGTGTCGGTTGATTTGTTGAGTGGCTTATGGATTCTGGTCAATACGAGTAATTAACGTCATTGACAGGGATCTCTAAACACTTAAACAGAACAATTCGACATAGTATTGTTTTGAAATAGGTAAATGAAATAATTTTACTCTAATTATATTTTATATATAAAGAAAAAATTTCAGAAATTATTGTGACTTATCTAGCTTACCTGGTTGTTAGGAACGATAATATCAGTTATTATCATTAATTGGATACTGTAATTTAATAAATAAGGTGAATTACAAATTGAACAATGATAAAACACTTGTGGAATGTTTTAAGAAAGAAAATCCTATGAGAATATTTTATAAAGGTGACTTATGAATTAAAATAGATTTAAATTGGAAAATATTGAATTTAAGACCCGGAGATTTAGAAAAATGGTTCTCAAGGTTTTGAAGAAATATATAGTAATATTAGTTGGAAATTGTTTACGCAAATATTTTGAAAGGATTTAAAGGAAAGAATGAATTCAGTACTCCTCTTTATGTCGCTGGAAAATAATTTCGGTGATGACTGCGCAACATCATCGACATTCATTTTCGAGTCTCAAAGTGGGGGAGACTTCTAAGAAGCTTTGCTTTTCTTCAAAATTATTTTGGGTAAATGGGTTTTGGTTTAAACTCCAAAGGTATGATTTGATATAAAAAATATATATAAGTATATATGTTTATTTCAAACAATTTGAAAGAACCGGGCATTTAAATTTCTAAGTTCTGTTAAATAATAATTTTCAAAGTATTTGAATGAAATGTGAATAACCAGAATTATAAAATAAGAGGATTAAGATATCTAAGCTTATTGTTTTGGGAAAACTTTAAAGTTGAAAGGTAAAGAGGATTTAAACAAATTAAATTTGTGAACATTCTAATTAAGTAAAATGAAATTCTATAAATTTGTATAATACCAAAAATTACATTCTGATAACATATAACAAGACTTACCAAATGCTAAAAGTTAAAATGATGTTTTGGATATGTAATGAGATATTGTATAGATAAATAGAACCTGAAAGTAATTGAAATATACAAGTAAGAAAAACTCAAAAGGAATTAAAATGTATATAAATGGAAAATTGGGTTGTAATAAAAATTATAAAAACTTAAATATAACATGAAATGATGAATGGATAAATGGAACAAGTAAGTGAACTTAAGAAAGAAGATAAATGAATCGTAATATATCTTTGTAAATTGGTTATAGGAAATAAATATAAATTGCAAAGGGGTTGTAATTTTTTTTCTGAATTTGTAACCTTTAAGATAACTGTAAACTAAGAAAGTTATTTATGAGAGGTTAGACTTTTATAGGATGATTAATAAACTAAAGTACCGGTTGATAAAATGTTCCACAAATGAATTAGTTATTAACTGAAATTTTGAAAATGCAATAAATGTAAACAAAGGAATTTCTTATAGCTAAGAATCAATTGGAAAATGAAATTGGATTTAATTAAATTATATAGAATGTTTAAAATGAACTTGAGTAACCAAATTCTAGGATATGATGTTTAAGAAAAGATAATGTTAAAGAACATGCTATGTAAAGAAATGAATATACTAACTGAATAATAGATTGTGAATAATTAATTGAAAAAAAAAGAAGTCAATAAAATAATTTAGTATAGATAAATTGGATAGAAATCCATTGGAAGGTAGTACGTGAGATTGTACGTATATTATTTTATTTGCATAACGATTTGATCCAAATTCGAGCACAAAATTTCGAGATGATTTATATCGATCCAAGTTAGGATTTTTCACTCGATTTTCGATGGCGAACCCTATATATGGATTTTTAATTTGATTCTGGAATTCTCTATCATAATATATGGCTATGCAAGGAGAGTAACAGTTTCCAATCAAGGAACCAAATCTGAGTCCACACTAGAGAGTCGGGTGAACGATACTAGTTGAAAGTGAAATTGTGTGATCGAATAAGCGATTAGATTGATATTGCTCACGGATGATATATGTACGGCTTACGGGCTTAATTAAAAGTTAATATTGGAAATTTAAGATGCCAAATATAAAATGATTCTTTTAAAATTATATAACAGGATATATATATATATATATATATATATATATATAAAAGAGATAAACCAAATTGAATGTAAAAATTAATAAGTTGGTTATGTTGGGTATGATTTGGTTGTTATATGATTGTTAGTTGATTGTAGATAATTCATTAAGTGTAAATTGAAAGCTATAAATCATTGAAATCAAATTGGAAGTTAAATAAATTTAAATAGAATTTAATTTGATTCAAATTGGAAGTAAACTAATGTAAATATAAATTAGTGAATGTTAACTAATTGAATTGAGAATGAATGTTAGTAAAATCCAACGTTAATGAATCAACTGTGATAAAAAAAAATGAAACCCAAGTCAATAAATATTAATGAGAAGTGAATTTATATTGATTGGTTATGGATTCGTTGGATGATAGTTGGATGATAATTGATTTGGTGGATGCATTTGTTGTTTTGTTGCATTTGCTATGTTGGCACATGTAGTTGTTATGTTGCTATATGGTGTATATTGATATTATTTTCATATATGCATGTTTCTCATGGTTTGTTGAGTGTTTAGTAGGTGCGGATTGCGCTTGCTTTGCATTTGAAGCTCGCTTTCGCGCTATATTAGCCGTATATGCTCGCTAATAATATATAAGGCACATATCTCCGATTACATACCGTACTTTTACACTTTTTCCTTGCGGGATGCCTCATCACTTGATGAGATGTATACTTGTGATATATATACTGTCATTTTTTTTTCCGATCGAGCCGCGCAAAGGAGACTCTGCCGAAATTTTCCGTAAAATCCGGGTGTTAGAAATTTTTTCAAGTTTTTATTTTTTTTATAACTTGTTTTGATAACTAACTTTTAAAGTTAGAAAGTCTTTCAGAGTAAATTAGTGGAAGTGTAGTAACGACTTTTTAGATGGAATTTCATTGTTTTATAAGTAGGTAACTTTGAATAAAAATATATCTAATGTTGAATTCTATACTTAGTTCCTTTTCCCTTCTTTTTCCTTTTCGGGGACGAAAAGTTTTGAGTGGGGGAGAGTGTAACGACCCGTAAATTTTCGATAATTAAATAGCTAATTTAATAAGATTTCATGATTTAGAGTTAGGAAAAAATTGTAAGTCGTTTGGAATAATGATAAATGTTGAATCCATTGGGTATAATAGAGTAATTGATTGATAAGTAAAATCTATTTAAATCAAATATTGAACAGGTAAATTGTTTAAATTAAATATTTAAAACTTATTGAATAACTGTAAAATGAAAGTAGGGTTCTAAATTGTGAATTGGTTTGAAAAGTTGATTCTTCTAAGTTCAATTTCAATATTTCAAAAGATAATGAATTATTGGATAATCGAAATTGTTTAGATTTAAAATTTGAAATTTATTGAATAATTAGATAATGAGAATCGAATAACCGTATAATGAAATGGTTGTTCTATAATTTTAATGCGTTTCAAAAGTTAAATTTTTAAGTTCGTTTTTGAATATCTCAAAAGATAGTGATTTAAGAATAATCAAAATTGTTTAAATTTAATATTACAAATGTTTGAATAATTAAATTTCGAATTTGATATGATTAATTTGATATTGAAATTTAATTTATGAAAATAGATTGAATAACTGAAATTTGATTTAATATGATTCAAATTGGTTTCCAAAGTGAATGTAAGTTATATCGGGATTATAATGGAGTTAATAAGATTTTAAAAATTAGAATTTATTGGATAATTGAATAACGGGTTTAATATGATTAAAAATGATTTGTAAAATTTTATTTTATCATATTGGAGTTATAGTGATGTTATAGAACTTTTAAACTGAATTTAAAATTTATTTGTGAAAATTGAATATTTTAATATTTAATTATCGACTGAAAAATAGCCAATTTTTGAACAGTCTCAGAATTGGACGAAACTAGTTCCATTGGATCCGTAATAGATTGTTATTATCGGATTTCAACTTTCGTAGCAATCGGAGTTGTCGTTTGACCGTGGCAGCTCGAAACGCATCGAAATGGTTTTAATATTAATTTGGCGAGTTAAAATAGTCATTTTTCAAACAGTCTTAGATTTTGATGAAACCAGTTTCATCAGATCCGTAACGTAATATTATTGTAAGATTTCAAATTACGTGTCAATCGGATTTACCGTTTGTTCGAGGCAAGCTAAAACGCACAGAAATTTGATTAACCGAGTTAATTTAAAATTGATCATTTATTTCCGTAACTCGCACATATGATCGAATTAGCCTTCGAAACCTATTCCATTGTGTCCGGAACGCGGGTAAACCCTAGAAACGCCAGCCGGTACGCTTCGTTTGGAGTTCGGAAAATTTTTGATGAATAGTGTTTCGATAAATCTCTATAAATAGCCCCTTTATTCACAAAAAAAAACTAGGGTTTTGTTTTGAGCCAGCCGCCACTAATATATTCAATGGCCAGCATCTCAGATCCTTCCTCCTCATTTCTCCTCCAATCCATCAACAATTAGCGAAACCTTCCAACTAACAAAACGTAGAGCATCGAGAGAGCTTTAAATCTATACGGCTATGATCGTTTATAGGCGAGTAAATCGTCATCAATTGGCATAGGAACGCGCGCCGTTCGTTCTCGATTCGCGGGCTATGGTGGCGACCGTGCTACATGAAATTCCAGGCGCTGGTAGTGTTCGGGATGCTCTTCCATTTGACGAGTCTTGATCGTCGTCTATGTCAATGGAAGGAGTGCGGCTTGCTAGGGTTTTGAGCGATAGTTGGGTTCTTTGTTCACGAAAGATGAAGAAAGTAACGCGTGGAAGAAAGGGCAGGGGCGGTCCGGATCTGGGTAGGGAAAACGTGCGGCTATGATTGTTAAGGTTAAAAATTAATAAAAGAATTGTAAATGTTAATTATATTATAATTGTGTAATCTTTGTAACACCATAACTTTGTCGTGCGAGGTCGAAAAATTACGAAACGAATTGCGTTGCAATCGTTTTGTCGAGCACTACGCTATGGAATTGGATTAGAAGCGTTTGGAGCTAGAGAAAATTTCGGGTAAAATTAAACGCTCGTTTAATTTTATTCGAAATAAAACGCTGGAACTACATTGAAATCAAGGTTAGTGTTTTATAACGCTCACAACGTACTGAATATCTTTATGCTAGTTAAATTTGATATTATGAAGTGATGAATTTTATTTGTCGTTGTTTGATAGAATTTAATTGTCATATAGATTGTCATTTGAATTAACCGTTGAAAATAAATTGACAGTTAAATTTAAATTGAAATTTAAATTGAATTGCGATTAAATTACCTGACATTGATAACTATGAAACTACCATGAATTGTATTGTCTATTGGATGATGTATTTTGATGGATGTTATTGGTTGATATTTAAATGTTTGGAATGTTTTAAAAATGATATTTTGAAATGAGCTTGGAATTGAATTATATTTGAAATTTGGATTTAAATTTGAATATTGAAGGATAATTTTGTTAAGTATTATAAATTGATATTTTGAAAATCAAGCACCAAATCGATATACATTGAAATTGAATAAATTAGGGGTGAATGTAAAATTGAATTAATTTGAAGTCAAAGTTGACATTGATTTGAATTGAAATCGAAATTGAATCGTTGGAATGGAAATTGAAACTGATTTGAATTGGGATGTTATAATTGAAATGGATTGGTTTTGAAGCTGTTTTATTTTGTTTCCAAATTACTCGGTTATATAAACCATTTTTGAATACTTAAACTATTTTAATCTATTTTAAATCTACTTAACCCAATTTAAATTATTTTAAACTAATTTATCTATTTCAAATCCGTTTTAAGATTTTAAGTATTTTTAACTATTTTAATTATTTAAAACTACTTTTAAACTTCTTAAAACTATTTTCTAAAATTCTAAGCTGGTCAATAAGGTGAAATGTTTATATTTAAATCTTGAATTTAAATACGAATTGGGTTAAATGAAGTTGCAACCTAAATTGAAATTCGAAATGATTTTGAAATCGAAATGAGATATTGTCGCGAAAAATGATTTTTGAAACGGAATCTGACATTTTAATAGATACGATGATATTTGACATGGATTTGATTTTTGAAGCGAATATGATATTTTGATATCAATTATGAATCGATTTGAAATGTAAAAGAGCCAACGGTGTAATAATACGTAGTTATTAAAGAGACCAGGATCGGATATGGACATACTCTCTGTCGATACCGAAAACCACTTTAATAACTATTATATGCGGAGTGTTGATCCAGAATGAAGTGGATGGTTTGGTGAACACGTTGACTGAAGAAAGAGAACGATATTGGATGACCCCTGACATGACTAAAATAGGAGCCGCGCCGGGCCATTGAGGTTCGCCATCTCTAGCGGACACACTTCTTCGATACCATATCTATTACATTTGTGATGCGATTTGGGTGCACCCCTTGATTTGGGAGTGTTGTTTCGCGGTGTTGGGGTAGCTGCTGGCTATGCTCAACATCAGTCCGGATCACGCGACTACTAGTATCCTAGTTGGTATCGGCTCATGTACCTTGTCATACTGATTATCCAATTCGCGACCACTACGTTATGTTTTGTGTTATACCTATGGGGTACCCTCTGATAACCACCAGTTTACGGTGGGGCTTACGGTGCTGTATAGACTATGGCATTATAAAAATGTGTTAAGGGGGATTATGGTAACGCCTTAACGCTATTTTGATACTTTATATTACTGATAGGCATTATCTACTTAGCGTACATTACTACATAGTAGATAGTTTAACGGATCCTTAAGAGATGGAAAATCCCGTAACATCTCTTGAGTTATTGCACGCACATTGACACTGGATATGAGATGTCAAACCCCGTAAACATCTCTGACGCCGTTACACTCATATTTATTTACGATTGATTTAACTTTCACAAGGATATTTTAGTCCTGACTCGAGTGTTTTGTCCTTTCATTACGCTCGGGTTAGTCCTGAGTTTTTCAGATTTTTGAAGATCTATTCTGGAGGATGAAGGCGAAGATTTGGTATACTATTACTATTATTACCCTTGCATCATGCTATCTGCTGCATTATTTCAATTGTTCTGTTGTATATGTATAACTCTGATAAATTTTGTATAAATAATTGTCAAAGTATAGTAAACAGCTTCATGAACTGTTTATTTGACTATTATATTTTATCGTTCCGCTGCGAGATTCTGTGTTGTTTCATTTTCCTTTATTTCTCTTTCTTTTCTTTTCTTATTTACCCCAATAACCATCTGCCCTTTTGAATGGTTTGGAATCGGCATGTGTATTTGATCGTCGGTTTAAACTGTCCAAAAAGGCGGGTCGTTACAAGTTTAAACAAATTTAAATTTGAATTTTAAAACTAGTTGGAAAAACTTTTTTCTAAAACACTCAACCCACTTCAAGTTCGACCCTCTATCAACTCGAGTAGTGACTCCATCTTCATCTTCCCTTACTTCTTTTTTTTAGTTTAGTTTTAAACTTAAACAAAACTGGAAACTAGGGAACTCACGAATACGTCTCGAGTTCAGACTCGAGCTAACACTAAACTCACTCGAGCATCACTTCGAGTTGCTTCACAACCCAAATCTCCTAACACGAAACCTGATGTCGTGCATGTGCACAGGCCATCAACGGCATCGCTACCTCCGGCGACACCACGAACATGTCGGTGATCGACCATACGAACATTTCCGACCCTCAAACCGAAGTCGCGAAGCCAAAAGCAAGATCGAGACTAATAGTTGAAACTAGAAACTCCCGGTCTCATCAGTAACCACCTCGCTTGAGCAACCCCGACCGCCAGAATCGCTGCGCCTTCGCCAACGCCAACATCCATGTCTCAGGTACAATCTCCTCCAATCTGCCCAAGCTTGATGCATTGAAGAACCCACTGTGATCAATTCTTCAATACCAGATAAAACTAGGGTTTTGAAATCAATTTGCCTATCGCCAATGCTACGGCGAATGAATACCGCATTCACCATTTTTCCTATCTTCAACGAACGTCGTGCCATCTCCAGCCAAAGCCTCGTCCTCCAGAATCACCTAAGTCGCCTGATTTTGACCAATCTTCCATTTCTGATCACCTCAGAAATGCAGTTCTAAAACTCAACTAATATTTGAGATTTTAGTTTTAAAAATCAAGTTTTGAAAAGTGGATTCAAACTATATATGAGTTAGCAAATCAATGTATTTGATTTTTACCATAAACTAAAGTTCCTTTGTTCTTTTGTTTTTCCCAGTCAATATCTTTGTTGAATAAACTTAAAAATATTTTTAAATCATAGTTTAATCTAAAACAAACATATTTTGTTTAAATATCTAAGTCTAATAAGGATTAGAATGAGAGGAAATGAAATTTTATTTAAATTTATTCTCTGTACTTTTAACGGAGATGAACATTTGATACCTCAACACATGCAATCAGATTTATATTCAAATACATTCAGTACAACAGCATGAAAACAAATTTTACATCAAGCTTCTATTCATGCATCTAGATTTAAGTTAAAACAAAATGGAGTTTACTCACCTGACTATTTGAAGCAGAGACTAAAAATAACTTTGCAGAATGGAAAACTTTAAACTGTAGTAATTTTTAAAATTAAACTGCTAAGTTTCTTTGAGCTTGAATTTAATTTACCTTAGCTTTGAATTTGAAGAGTTCTTATTAGCTGAGTTGATCTGTGGTTGCAGATCTTCAAAATCTGAGATTAACTTGGGTGGAAGATTTGACCTTTTGCCTTTAAACTTTTGAATTTGCAAAGAAGATGAATTGAAACCTTGATTTAGTTTTACTGATTTGGTTTTACAGATTTGGTAATTTTAAGTTTCTTTGATTTGCAAAATGGTTACAGCTTTTGCTCTTAGAATTTGGAATGAAGATGGAAAAAAAGAAATGAAGAGGAAGTTGGTTGTTTATATAAGTTTAAATTAGATTTATTAAAAATAAACGAGAATTTAAAATAAAATTTGTCACTTGTCACTAAACTCACTTAATTAGTTAACACATGTTATTAGAGAAATTTACAAGTTAACACATGTTACTTTTCAAGCAAAATTTGATTTTTAAATGTTTTAAAAAGCTTTTATAATTAATTTTCTAATTATAAATACATATTTAATTTATATAAATAAATCTCTTTAAAAAGAAAATAATATAAAACAATTTATGTTCTAAATAAAATCATGAAAATACATTTTAAAACCAAAGTATGATTTAAGATATAAATAACTATATTTTGAATTTCAAATTAAATATCCAAATTAAAATTAAATTTCAAATTCAGTTTAAAAATCCAATTTGATATATACATATAATTTAAACAAATACAATTCTATTTGTATATAACAATTCTATTTAAAAAATATATATATATATACACACATACATACATATATACACACACACACACAAAACACAGTTTATTATTATTGTTTAAAATAACAATTTTATTAATTTTAATTAATTTATAATGGAGATTATCACATTTGAATTTGGTTTGAAATTCCGAGATATCATATTCCTTCCCCTTTAAATGAATTTCGTCCCCGAAATTTAGACAAAAGATAATCCAAAACTTTCATTTTATTTCAACAATTCAAGCATACATATCATCCATACATTAGCAACCAACAAACAAACATCCAAATAACAATACATTCAAACAACATCACTAGATATTCGGACAAAAATCTGGATAAGCCTTCCTAAAACCATCCAGAGTCTTCCAGGTACAGTCTTTGGGATCCTCACTCCACTGGACTTTGACAAGTTTCACTATCTTTCTCTTGAGTTGCCTTTCGTCTTGATCAACAATCTGAGCAGGTGTCTGACAACCGATAAGTCTGGCTCAACCTCTAAGTCTTCTTGCACAGCTGGCTCCATAATAAGAGATGGATCATGCATGTATTTCCTCAAATGAGATACGTGAAAAACATTATGAATTCCAACAATCCAAGCTGGCAATTCAATCTTGTAAGCTACAGCACCAATCTTCTCGAGCACTCGAAATGGACCAGTATATCTTGGGCCGAGTTTTCCCGTCATCCCAAATCTTACTACTCCTTTTATCGGAGAAACTTTGACAAAGACTAAATCTCCAATCTCGAATTCCAGTTGTCTTCGTCTTTTATCTGCATGCTTCTTTTGACGGTCCTGAGCTGCTCTCATCCTCTTCTTGATAAGCTCGACTTTCGTAGATGCTTCATAAATTAGATCAAGTCCAAGCACAAGATGATCGCTCGACTCTATCCAATAGGATGGGGATCTACACGGTCTTCCATGTAGAGCTTTATAGGGAGCAATCTTAATACTTGCTTGGTAACTTTTATTGTAAGAGAATTCCACTAGATGTTGATGGTCATCCCACGATCCACCAAAATCCAATACACAGGCCCTCATCATATCTTCTAGAATTCGATTAAGCCTCTCCGTCTGTCCATCTATCTGGGGATGATATATTGTACTCAATCTCAAACCCGTACCCATAGCTGATTGCAAAGCCTCCCAGAACTTGCTGGTGAAGATAGGATTTCGATCACTTACTATACTGATTGGAACACCATGCAATCTAACTATCTCTCTCAAGAAAATCTCTGCAAGAGAAGATGCAGTACGAGTTGCCTTAACCGGAATAAAATGGGCACTTTTGGTTAAACGATACAATCACCCATATTCCTTCGTTTCCCTTCTTGGTCTAGGCAAACCGTCAATGAAATCCATCGAAATCATTTCTCATTTCCACTTCAGGACTTCCAAAGGTTGCAACAATCCGGCTGACTTCTATTGATCTCCTTTAACTTGTTGGCAGATAGCATAACTATTGACAAAAGCAGCTACATCGCTCTTCATGCTCAACCACCAGAAAACCCTCCTCATATCCTTATACATTTTAGAGATCCCCGGGTGAATATTCAGTCTGGAGCGATGACACTCCGATAAGACTTCTTGCCTCAACCATCTATATCAGGCACACATAAACAACCATATTGATCCTCAAAGCTCCTTGATCGTCCACCTTGAAATCCAAATATCGACCATCCTTGGCTCCAAGAATCAGTTCTTCAAAAGATCTATCCTCCATTTGCTTGCTTATGATTCTTTCCTGGAGAGACGGAATAACTTCCAAAAGAGACATAACCGCATTCCTGCTAAGAGCATCTGCCATAACATTTGCCTTTCTTGGGGTATACAGAATATCCAAATCATACGATGCCAAAAACTCGACCCATTGCTGTTGCCTTAGATTAAGATCCTTTTGAAAGAAAAGGTACTTCAATGGTTTGTGATCAGTGAATAACTCGAACTTCTCTTCCAAAAAATAGTGCCTCGAGATCTTTGAAGCAAAAACAATGGCCAACAACTCCAGATCGTCCATAGCGTAGTTCCTTTCATGCGGCTTCAATTGCCGACTCGCATACGCAATTACCCTACCATTTTGCATCAGAACTTCTCCCAGTCCAACTATACAGGCATCCGTATAAACTTCAAACTTGCTTTTCCCATCCGAGATAGCTAACACAGTAGCACTTGTCAGCTTTGCCTTCAGATTCTGGAAAGCCTCCTCACATTCAGGGGTCCATTTGAATTTTTCTCCTTTCCTTGTCAGCTTAGTTAGGTGCGAAGAGATCTTGGAATAATACTTGATAAACTTCCTGTAGTAGCCAGCCAATCTCAGAAAACTACGAACTTCAGTCGGTGTCTGCGGCTGCTTTCACTCCAGAATAGTTTCATCCTTAGTTGGATCCACCGAAATGCCTTCTCCGGAAACAATGTGCCCCAAAAAATTTGACTTTCGATTTTCAAAAATGGAGCTTAGAGAACTTCGCCTTCAGAACATGCCTTCTCAAAGTCTCTAACACTATTCTCAAATGCTGCTTGTGCTCTTCTTCAGACTTAGGATAGACCAGAATATCATCGATGAACACCAAAACAAACTTATTCAACACATTTCTAAAAACTCGGTTCATCAGATCGATAAAGTAAGCAGAGCGTTGGTTAACCCGAAAGGCATAACCAACCACTCATAGAAACAATTGGTTCCTCTAAATGCAGTTAAGAGGATACTATTCTTAGCTACCCTTAACTGAGGAAAACCCGATGCTAAATCCAATTAAGAAAAGACAGAAGCTCCATGCAACTGGTCAAAGAGATCATCAATACGAGGAGGAGGAAACTTATTTCGAATGGTCACTTTGTTCGACTCTCGACAGTCAACACAGAACCTTAGCGACCCATCCGACTGGGTAACAAACACCACGACAGAACCCCAATAAGAAAAACTAGGCCTAATCAATCCCTTTTCCAAAAGATCTTGAGTTTTCTTAACTAACTCCTCCCTCTCTTTCGGAGCCATCCTCCTGCTAGGCTGAGTCACTGGTACTGCTCCCGGAACCAAATCAATGCGAAACTCTATCTCTCGGTGTGGAGGTAAACACTTGACTTCTTCGAATACATCTGGGAAATCTTGGACCACATCGATATCTTCAACCTCCTCTTTAGAAGTCTCAACTCCATGTAAAAGACCACTCAAGTGAATTCCAAAATTATCACACATTACTTTAGCATTCCTATCCAGACCAGTTTCCAACGAAACTATTCTCTCATCACAATTCAGGACAGCCTTATACTTATCAAGCCAATCCATCCCCAATATAAGGTCAAATCCCTTAAAATCCAACACATAAGGATCACAAGAAAAACTATGGGATAGATAGGAAATTCTCAAATCCTTACATGTCATATCTAATTTGGTTGCCCCTCCTATAGGGTTAGATACAAAGATGGGACGATCAACAGTACTAGGGGTAAGAAAGAACTTCTCTACTGATTTCAAAGAAATAAAACTCAAAGAGGCACCCGAATCAAACAAAACTTTAATATACTTGCCATCTAAAAGTAATGTACATTCCAATACTCCCTTGCCTTTAGATGAAGTTTATGGTGCACCCTCTAAAGCAAATACCTTATTCTGCCGAGCTTTATGAAGTAACGGGCAATCCTTGATCATATGACCTGGTTGGTGGTAGTTGAAGCATAAAGATTTCTGAACCAAAGTTGAACACAGTACACTTGGATGTGACTGCTGCTGCTGCTGTTGAGATCCTTTCTTGGGACACCGATTGGCCAAGTGACCTTCTTGCCGACATATATAGCACTTGCGGGGTTCGTTGTTGCTTTCAGGCTTCTTCTTGTTCTGCTTCTTCCAGTTAGTATCAAACTTTCTCTTATTTGGGTTGGAAGAATTCCCTCCAGATGCTACTACTGGTGCCACTGATCTCTTGTTCATCAAATCCTCATATCTCAGAGCCATATCAATTAACTTCACAAAAGATCCTTTCAAATGTGCTATCATCTTTTCGTGAAATTCTGGCCTCAACCCTTACACAAACATTTCGTTCTTTTTTAGAGGAATGTCTACGTGACCTGGTCCATAGCAAGATAGTTCATTGAATTTGGTCTCATACTTCGCTATAGTCATGCTTCCTTGCTTCAAATTTAGAAAATCCCGGTACAAACGAGTTTTCTCTACTGTTGGCATGAATTTCTCCTCAAACAACTCTTTAAATCTATCCCAAGAAATGTCATCTTCAGAGACATTTGCTGTCACTGCATCCTACCAGGCTACAGCGCCTTCTTGCAATTGCCATGAAGCTATTACCCTTTTCTGCACATCTAACAATTTCATACTCTTAAAGATACGCTCGCAAGAGCGGAGCCAAGCTTGGACCTCAATTATAGTCTCTGACCCTTTAAATGGTTTACCTCCAAGGTTGGTGAAGTCTTTGCATAAGGCAGCAAAACTTATTTGAGGCGGTGCTGGATTAACAGCCTCATTATCAGCCTGACCTCTCCTATCATTGGTGGATGTGCTTCCTACTACTCTGCCCCTTTTGCCTCTTGAACTCATTTTGGCTACCTGGATAGGTGACCCAACCAATTTAGATAAAGATATAGTTATATAAAAATTACAAATACGCACTCTCAAGACAGATACTACTCCAGAGCCTAGGTGTTTCTCAACTAATGCTCTGATACCAACTGTGACGACCCCTTTCATTCCACAGAAATACATATCATCAATAAGAAAAGAAAGAGATAGAAATAGAAAAGATAGAAAGAAAGAACAACAACATCAGAATCTCACAGCGGAAAAGAAACAAAATATAATATATTTCACATATCCACTACATAGTTTTACATCCAAAATACATCATCCTAAAAGTCACAACACAGCGAACATATATAGATAGATAGATAGATACGTCTGGTCTCCGGCTCCAAGCTTCCAAACATTTGACAATCCTAACCTGATCACTTGGCTACTCATAAAAATTTGAGTACCCAAGAGTTTAAGAAAACAAAATAAACTCCGGGCCAGACATGGGTCTGGTGTGAGTAAACAGGTTAAAGTTGTTTAACTTTCAAAAATCATTTGAAAACAAAAGGTATCACGTAAGACTCCCCACACGTAAACATGGGTAAGTTTTTACCTTACGCTAACCAAATCATTTGATAGGAAATCCAGTGATATTATAATAGGTCTAGAGTTTTTAATATAAAATACAGAAATAGCTGGAATGCTTACATCTCACGTTCCAACATAGTTAGGCACAATCAAAACCGTACAGGCACTTATTGGAGATCGGATTCCATACAATGATAGGGCTACTGGGGTATCGTCTGTCACATTACGGGGCCAAGATTACCGTACCGAGGATCTCTACCGATCCCCTGCAACACAAGGCCGGAACCATCCCTTACTGGACAGTCCCGAACAAGAAAACCCCGCAGTTGTGGCCAACAACTGCCCACACAGCCGAAATAATAAGGGGCTTCTAGACAGGGGTAAATCTTGTTCTACTTGGGTGCTACCCACTTAACCTTGCTGCACCTCCCCTGTTTTAGCCATTCCCGGTTGATGAGGCTTGAGGCTACGATTACCTATATAGAACACATCTATTTTAGAATGCTCATTGTCCACCTGACGATGTTCTGAAAGCATTCAACACAAGTTCGTTCCGGGTTCGAACGAAACCGAAGGCATTATCTCTTACACTCATTTTGGAATCACCCTCAGAGTTAACGACAATAACCCTTGCACTCTGAAACTCCATCTCGATCTTCACTTGAGATGTCATGACCTATCGTTTAACTTGGATCGATGTGTTTTTCGGATAATCAAACTTGATATCCGATCCCGGTCTCATCGTAATCCAAACGCCATCTTACAGGTCATGTTGTTTAAAGATTTAAACAATTAAATTCAGTTTAAATATTGAATTCACACAACATTATCCACAGATAATAACAAACATCTATCGTAGATATATTCAATATCTCATCACAGAATATCACAGATTATCATCCAATAAATATCAACCAAATCCAGATATTCTACTCAAATAATCATCCATAAGCAAGCATTTCTTTAATCCATATTATAATTAATTTAGTTAATTCAAATTAAATTATTTGCTTAAGAATAAACCACTTTACCTTGCTTAACCAATCATTAATTAATTGATTACAATCATTTAATTAATTAATCACTTCTTAATTAATTATCCGTTAACTATTAATTAATAACCTTAATTATTAATTAATAAAGCTTGATTTTAAATTAATCATTCCTTAATTATTAATTAATTAATCCTTAATTAACAATTAATTTACTCTTAATTAACAATTAAATAATCTTAATTGCTTAATTAATTAATTTCAAATTATAAATTAATTTATCTTAATTAGTTAATTAATTATACATAATTAATTAAACCTTAATCACTTGATTAATAAATCCTTAATTATTAATTAATTAACTATTAGTTATAAATTAATTAATGTTTAATTACTTAATTAATTAACCCTAATTACTCGATTAATTAATTCTTAATTACTAATTAATTAATCACTAATCACTTAATTAATTAATTACTAATTATTTATTAATTAATTTTAAATTATTTAATTAATTAACTATTAATTACAAATAAACTAATCCTTAATTACCTAATTAAATTAGTAATTAATTATCAATTGATTAATTCATAATTAATTAACTAAACCTTTATAAATTAATTAATCCAAAATTATTAATTAATTTAACTTTAATTACCTTATTAATTAAAGTAATCTTTAATCATAAAAACATAACTAACTTTCAAAATAAAATAACTTCATTAATTACTTACAATTAATACGTGTTTAAAACATTTCATCTTTATTTAAACTTAATTACTTTTAAAAATTAAATTTAAAAGAATACTTAAGCATCTTATAAAACTTTTTTTTAATCAAATAGTTTTAAACATTTATCATATAGAAGTTTAAACCAATTTAAGTTTAATTTTAAATTTTAAAACTAGTTTGAAAAACTTTTTTTTAAAACACTCAACCAACTTCATGTTCGACCCGCTATTAACTCGAGTACTAACTCGAGTTTCCATCTTCATCTTCCCTTAATTCTTTTTTTAGTTTAGTTTTAAACTTAAACAAAACTGGAAACAAGCCAACTCATAAATATGTCTCGAGTTCAGACTCGAGCTAACACTAATTCCACTCGAGCATCACTTCGACTTGCTCACAACCCAAATCTCCTAACACGAAACCTGATGTCGTGCACGTGCACAGGCCATCAACGGCGTCGCTACCTCCAGCGACACTACGAACATGTCGGCGATCGACCATACGAGCATTTTCGACCCTCAAACCGAAGTCGCGATGCCAAAAGCAAGATCGACATTAACAGATGAAACTGGAAACTCCCAGTCTCACAAGAAACCACCTCGCCTGAGAAACCCGACCAACATAATCGCCATGACTTCGCCAACGCCTACATCCACGTCTGAGGTACGATCTCCTCCAATCTGGCCAAGCTCGA
Organism: Allium cepa; assembly: GCA_030765085.1. Lineage (NCBI taxonomy): Eukaryota > Viridiplantae > Streptophyta > Magnoliopsida > Asparagales > Amaryllidaceae > Allium > Allium cepa. The sequence goes on along the minus strand of CM060941.1, from coordinate 1,040,217,271 downwards.
TGCATTGAAGAACCCGCTGCGACCAATTCTTCAACACTAGATAAAACTAGGGTTTTGAAATCAATTTGCCTATCACCGACGCCATGACGAATGAACACCGCATTCACCATTTTTCTCATCTTCAATGAATGCCATGCCATCTCCAGCCAAATCCTCGTCCTCCAGAATCACCCAAGTCGCCTAATTTTGACCAATCTTCAATTTCTGATCATCTCAGAAATGCAATCCCAAAACTCAACTAAAATTCGAGATTTTAGTTTTAAATATCAAGTTTTGAAAAGTGGATTCAAACTATATATATGAGTTAGCAAATCAATGTATTTGATTTTTACCATACACTAAAGCTCCTCTGTTCTTTTATTTTACCCAGTCAATACCTTTATTTAATAAACTTAAAAATATTTTTAAATCTTAGTTTAATCTAAAACAAAAATATTTTGTTTAAATATCTAAGTCTAGCAAGAATTAGAATGAGAGGAAATGAAATTTTATTTAAATTTATACTCTGCACTTTTAACAGAGATGAACATTTGATATCTCAACACATGCAACCAGATTTATATTCAAATACATTCAGTATAACAACATGCAAACAAATTCTACATCAAGCTTCTATTCATGCATCCAGATTTAAGTTAAAAAAAAATAGAGTTTACTCACCTGACTATTTGAAGCAGAGACTAAAAATAACTTTGTAGACTGGACAACTTTGAACTGCGGTAATTTTTAAAACTAAACCGCTGAGTTGGTTTAAGCTTGAATTTGATTTGCCTTAACTTTGAATTTGAAGAGTTCTTGTTAGCTGAGTTGATCTGTGGTTGCAGATCTTCAAAATCTAAGATTAACTTGGCTAGAAGATTTGATCTTTCGCCTTTAAACTTTTAAATTTGCAAAGAAGATGAATTGAAACCATGATTTAGTTTTACTGATTTGGTTTTACAGGTTTGTAATTTTAAGTTTCTTTGATTTGCAAAATGGTTACAGCTTTTGCTCTTAGAATTGGAAAGAAGATGGAAAAAAAAGAACTGGAAGTTGGTTGTTTATATAAATTTAAATTAGATTTATTAAAAATAAAATAAAATTTGACACTAGTCACTAAACTCACGTAATTAGTTAACACATGTTATTAGAGAAATTTACAAGTTAACACGTGTTACTTTTCATGCAAAATTTGATTTTTAAATGTTTTAAAAAGCTTTTATAATTAATTTTCTAATTATAAATACATATTTAATTTATATAAATAAATCTCTTTAAAAAGTAATTGATATAAAACAATTTTATATCCTAAATAAAATCATGAAAATACATTTTAAAGCCAAAGTATGATTTAAGATGTAAATAACTATATTTTGAGTTTCAAATTAAATATCCAAATTCAAATTAAATTTCAAATACAATTTAAAAATCCAATTTGTTATATACATATAATTTAAATAAATACAATTCTATTTGTATATAACACTTCTATTTAAAATCTATATATATACAACATAATTTATTATTATTGTTTAAAATAACATTTTTATCAATTTTAATTAATTTATAATGGAGATTATCATATATAAATTTGGTTTGAAATTCCGGGATATCACAACCAAGCATACGCATTTCAACATAACCAAGCATACAAATATACTTATACACATATGTATATACATGCATATAAGTACACAGTGAGTAGAAAGGCAACTCAACAACATGTATGGATGAACCAAGACAACAAAAGTAACATGGACCATCAAAGTACACGGACAAGGCATCACTAATGTGCACTGCCTTGTCACAAATTGAAACAGCAAGGGACACAAAATAAAATAACAAGTGACACAAATTAAATCAACAAATGCCACAAATTGGTCAAGGAACTGGATAAATAGATTTGCAATTGAAAGTGTAACAAGAAATCACAGTGCACATAAACAAGCTCAAACAAAACAACAAGTGTTGTAGCAACACACATATACACATATATACATATGTGTGTGTGTGTATATATGTACATGTATATATGCAACACATGTTTAGTGATTCAACCAACAATAAGCACAAGGGAGTCGATCAAAAAAGACCAGACACATATACAAGTACAAGCAAACTAAATCTCAAGCTTCAGAGCTCATGTAATATACATATACACACAGATGTATATACATGTGTATATGCACATACTCAAAATGGTTCAAGATCAAGTAATTCAAAATTGGTTCAGCTCAAAAGTATCAAAAGTGTTTCAACACAGCCTTGAACCAGACAGCAAAACCAAGCACACACATTGATGCAAATGCAATTCAAAATGGTTTAGAACTGAAAACAAGTTCAACTAAACCTCAAAATGGCTCCAGCATGGGAGGTCACACATTGAAACAGCAAATTGATTGTGTAACAAGAAATCGCAGTGCAAAAGCAAGTGCCACAAATTAAAACATATATATGCAGATATAAGAACATTCGCACATATGTGCATACATATGTATGCATATACATGGAAGTTTACACACATACACACATATGTAGTGATATATAAATATGTAGTAATATGTAGATATACACGTAGTATATATAAGTGCCAGGGCAAATGCAGTAACAAGGGATAATTTTGATATAACCAAGCATACACATTTCGACATAACTAGGCACACTAAAATACATATATACACATATGTATATACATATATATAGGTACATGGTGAGTAAAAAGGCAACTCAACAACATGTATTAATGAACCAATACAGCAAAAGCAACATGGATAAAGTGCACAAGCAAGGCATCACTAGTGTGCGCTGCCTTGATAAGGCATCAAGGCAGTGCACTACCTTGTCACAAATTGAAACAGTAAAACAACAAGTGACATAAATTGAAACAGCAAATTCCACGAATTGAACGAGGCGGTGTCAAAAATTAAAACAAGACAGTTTCACAAATCATACTAATATGAACAAGAAAATTAAAACAGCAGAAAAATCCACAGTCGAGAAAGATGCTTTAATTATACCTAAATAACAGCACACATAAGCATAAACATAATTAAATGTACTCATGTACAAGCAAGCTCCGGGAAAATCGAATTCAACACAGCAAACAACTCAAACAACATCCAACATAAGCATAAAAGTAAGAACCAACCAAAATGCCTTCATCATCAACCAAGCAAGAAATACAACATTGTACAGCAAGTACAAGCAACACACATGAGTATGGACGTGGAATAACAGAAATCAAAGCATGAAAATTTAAAAACCAAAAATATAGGGAATAAAACCCTATAAATATACCCAAATCATCATTGGCTTTAGACATAGAAGTCGAGAACAATATAAATCGAAAGGGGTAGAAATTGTACCAATATAAATCAAAAAACTCTTGACAAGAATTAGCCACAACCATAAATTGCCAAGTAATCGATGAACGCGAGCATTGATTGAAGAAGAAAGGTGATTCATTTCAATAATTTCAAAGCAATGATTTCAAATCTGAGAACCTAAATCGAAGCACGCAACCTTAGCAACGACCCCATAAAGAAAGGCATTTGAAGAAGAATGGTAACTGAAGGAGCAAGACGGATTGAATGAATTTTAAAGCTGCTAAAACCCTAATTTCAGAAAGGTTGAGTTTTGATATGGAGTGAAAGAAATAAATGAGTAAAAAAATAAAATAGAAAGAAAAGGGGAATAAAAATGTACATGGGGGAAACAAAAATAAAAAGCGGCCATGAAATATATGAGTGGGAAAAGATGGAGTTCAAAATAAAAAATTTGATAACTTAAATCATACAAATATAAAATGTTGTCTGAATAACAAGTTTGCTCATAAAGACTTCACGAACTTTTCGGACAACATATGAAAGTTCTATGGCTCTTCAAACAAAAAAAGGTTTTTTCATGTGTTGTGTGAAAAAGTAGGATAACAGAAAATCTACCTTATGTTGTGTGATCATTGTTATCTGATTCGCTTTGTGGCATGGTGTATATAATATATAATGTGTATCAAATACGCATTTACGTATGCGTGCACATGCGACATAAAATGTGTATATGGTTTAACATGCCTGTGTCTAAATGTTGGGATTCACGCTGTAATGGACACATTATCCCCTTCATATGTGTATTTGCTATCTGTTGTTATGTAATAATACTATAATATAAGATATACAAATATATATACACATAATAATGCATACATATACATATACATATACACATGCATATACACATGCATATACACATGCATATGCACATGCACATGCATATACACATGCACATGCATATACATATACATATACACATGCATACATATACATATACATATACATATGCATATACATATACATATACATATATATATATGCATCGACTCCATCTCATTTTTACTACACCTCAAATTCCATCCGATTTTAACCACATGTTTCAGTTAAAATAATATAGTTTCTCTCTCTTATCACTTTAGAACAGAGAAATTATATTTTTTTAAATGAAACGTGTGGTTGAAATCAAAGGGGATTTGAGGTGTAGCGAAAATAAGGTGCAGTCGATCTTTGCCCTATACACACGCACATACACATATTTTTACATAAAAAGATTATATATATAAATTTTGATATATAAAAATTTAAAATTCAAATTTAAATCTTAAAAAGTCAAATTTTAAATTAGATCTAGTTTTAAAGTATCCTTTAAAATTAAATTCAAATTTAAATATCCTACTTTTAATTTTAATAATATATTCATATATACATATAAGACATTGTTTCTTGTAGGAAATGCATAAACAATATATATTATAAATTATATAAAATACTAATTTGTGATAAATATAAATAATTTTATATAATTAAACATAAAAAAATACATATAATAATTTATTCATTGTTGGTCAAAAGGAATATTTAACAAAATTAGTTCATATGTGTTAAATGGTTTATTTTTTGATTTAAAATTTCCATACAAAAATAAAAATTGAAATTGTTTTCTTTGCATTCATATAAAATTTAGTTTATAAAGTATGTATGTGTTACTATATATATGTATAAAAAATACAATTTAATAGTTTTAAATTAATTAATATTACATTTGATTTTTAATTAAAATATACATAGGATCGATTTCACCCTAGAGGAGGGTGAATATGGTGATAGTGTTAATTATAAAAAATAATTGCGGAAGCTTATAAAAATTTCAACACGGATCACAGAACAATAGCAGCACAGATAATAGCAGAATAATAAATGCAGAAATAAAATGACACAGAATTTACTCAGCTTCGGCAAAACCCTGCCTACGTGCTGCCCCAAGGTTTCTACTAGAAATTAGATAGTCAGACGCTTACACACGTAAACTCACGACACCCGCTATCGACTAAACCTAACTCTACGCTCAAAACCCTGCCACAACTCAGTCACTGAGTTGCGAATTCTCAAACTACGTCGCGTAGTTTGTCCCCAAGTCACACGACTAGAAATAACAATTTTTTACAAAATTTAAAAAGAATTTAAATAAAAACAATTAAAAACCCTTATTTTTAAAACTAAGCCCAAATTAATATTATTAGAACCGGCCCAATAATTAGATGATTAAAAAAATGCGTCCCCCTTCTTTTTTTTTTATTATATCGGCCTGGTTCCTTTCACTTGAGAATAATGGCGTTCGTTCCTTTTCCAGATTTAGGGTTTTGCCAAATTGAAGCGCCGCTCGATACCATTCGATAATAGACTTCGATGCTCTTTGATTTGGCTTGCTGATTGTTTCTTGTGGCAGCTTCAATTTGTCGAGCGTGTATGCTTCATACAAAATTGGTATGTGATTGTTTCTTTTATTTTAATTACGCTCGACTTTGATTCAAGTTGTTGATCTGATTTTGTTTGGTATCTGCTTTTCTTTGAACTCGAATACTTTGCCGATGATGATTTACGGGTTTATATATGAATTGAATCTCTAGATTTTCGTTCGTCTGATATTTTCAATATTTAGCTTCGGCCATTCGATTTTGTTTAGATGTTGATGATTTCCTCTGACTTAATCAAATTTGTATAATTTGATACTTGGATCTCACGACTTTGAATCTGAACTGTTCGTTTCTTTGACTTGGTTATCATATTAAGTACGGTCGGTTGTTCACGGCTTCAAATTGATTTTGCTTGATGTTGTGCACGTAGTGTCTTTGAAGTTGCACTTTGGTTCATTGTATATTGTCACTCCCCATGTATTAGCAGTTTGCATTTTGGGTTGTACTGTCTTGAGTATTTGCTGCATTTTCAAACACTTTGATTGCCTTTGTGGTCTGGTTCCTTCATGTTGTTGTACTTGTATCATTACTTTTGTTGTTGCTGATATCTTGGTTCGGTCTGTAGTCTTTAGTCATGTATCATTAGCTTGTCTTGTTCATTGATGGTTTTTGGTACTGTGTCACTGTGTTGGTTTCATGTACCGTTGACATGTGCATATGTCTTTGTGGTCTGCACTTGCTACTGCTGCTTGTTGCACTTGTGTACTTCATATACATGTGTGTATGTGCTTGTTGTAATTCGGTTACTTTTGTACATACTTTGTCGAATTCATTTGCATTGTGTTGTTTGGTCTGGATTGCTTTGCTACTGCATATTTGATGTGTGGTCAGACCTGAACTTCACTTGAGCATTGTTGGTCTCATACGCATTGAACTCTGTTTGCACTGCCTGTATAGGTATTTGTTTATAGCCACTTTATTGTAGCTTGTCTGCACTAATATTTATAGTGGGTTGTACTGTCTTGAGCTCGAGTCTTTATTTTGATGTCCACTTGATATTTTTGGTTTGGATTTTTTCTTCTTTGAGTTTGGTTTATTTTGATTTTGGTCGAGGCTTTGCTTTTTTTTTATGGTTTGGTGCCTTCTTGAATTTTGCAGTCTTTTGTGAGCATGTTGACTTTTAGTTGGACTGTGCATTACACTTGAGTTGAATCCAGCTTGTAGCTCGGATTTGACCTTGTGCTGAAAGTTGTGATTTTGTTTATATTGCACCTGATTTGAACCCGTCCTTTTATTTTGGGTTTGACCTTGTGCTCACCTGTCCCTGTAACATTATCAAGTGTATATCGGTGTGCACGGCCTTGTGGCATGTACAGTGATACACTGTGCATGTCACATTGTTCATGTGTGATGAATTAAAATATAAATCATGACGAACAACCCAAATAACTAAGGCAAATATTATTTTCAAAATTTCACTTTTTATTTTATACCGCAAGAATATTTTCTTTTTCAATTTTACTGCGTTAGTGAATATTTTTGCAGATTGCTCAGATGCTGGATTTTAACTGGAATGAAGTTGAAGATAAACTACGAGTGTGAGTGATATGTAGTGAGGTCAACTGTAAATGTAAAATTGTGATGTAATTGAATTTGTATCAAAGTTGTATAGTGTATAGTGAGAGCTTGAATTTGTACTATTCAAAATTGTAATAAATATTTGTTTGAATAAAAATTCTGTTTGAATTCAAATCCTGTGTTAGTTGATTTTATTCAGCAAATATTTATTTAATCTATGAAAAATAAAATAGTACATTAACAAATACATTTAAACGAATACATATATGTTTATTATCATCAAACAAAAATCATATAACCGCATATTCAACAACTTACATATGAGAAAAATATATTTTATATTACATATAGGAAAATAACAAATATTACAATTTATTAAATTGTTTGTGTGTATATTTATATATATAAACAATGGTCTTAAAATTCAATTTCAATTTAGAAATCTTTTAAATAATTTTAGATTCGATTTTTTTTTATAGGTTATGGCCGAAATCAGATCATATACATAAAGAAAATTTATTTATTTATAGCACATTCATATTTAAAATGACAACAAATACATATATGAGCTTGTGATATAATTCTAACTTACATATAATAACATAGGTGATAACATAAATATAGGGTTACTATGAATTAAAAGTTACTGCAACTATAGCCTAGTTTTAACACCTTGAATGTTGAATCAAATGGTCTTATGGAATCGGATTTTATCCTTTTTGGAGGTTGCTAGTTACCGAAGAGATCTATGAACCTTTGATTTAATTTAATTTAAACTTTTTTTTTCTGAAAGAGAAGGTGAATGGTGGCTTATACTTGCATCCTAAGGGGAGGAAAGGAGTTGGAAAAGGTAACTTGAAAAATGAAGAGGGTGATAGGTTTAAGTAAGAAGAGAGAATGAGAGGAAAGAGGAGATCTAGATCTAGTGTTTTTAGCCCTTCTTTCTCCACCAATTCAAACCATTATATCAAAATATCTTACCCTCCATATGGTTGGCCATTACATAGGCTAATGGTATCTATGCAACTTTGAACTAGATCAGTAATCGTACACTGCATCAATATCGTATATCCATATGTATATGTATATAACTTTTATATATGGACTATTTTCAATATCAATTCAAATAAATTTTATAAATTTATTTCACAAATATCAGTTAATTTAATTAATTTATAAAAATTACAATTAAATTAAATCAGGTGGTATTTGGGATATTCAGCATTGCGGTTGTGTGGGTCTTAGGTGTAAATTCAGTTTGGTCGAATTTATCGCTTACATAACTTTAGTAAAATATAAAATTTATTTTTCAGCTATCCCTGATAGTCACAATTATTCCCACCAATTCTCTTTGTCAAATCTATATCATATTGGGACTTATGAAATTTGGTATTGTTCAAAATTTCAATATCGTCCACATTCAGCTTGTATGATCCAAATGCAAAGTCCTTGGTTCAATAATAACAATTATTATTAACCAAATGGCTCTGGCTAGAGACTTTGACTTTGAGTTGACAACATTTGACTTTGATGCTAATCTCTTGTAACTAAGGAGATGAATTCTTTATTTAATAGTGTCCCAGTATCAATGCTTCAAGTCAGACCCAGCTATAGCCATTCGTTGGGCATCATGCCATGATTTAGCTATAACCAAAGTGGAGTGTCCATATTGAAGTTCAACGGTATTCTCAAGTTGTGAGAACTATGTAAAATTGTCGCTTCAATGTTCTTTATTTAACCTTAGTTATATTAACTAACAGAAAAAATCATTCTATGGTTATCCGGTAACTATCAATATGTTACTTCTTAGTGCCTCCAGCAGTCATGAGTAATACTTTACTACATTTGGGTTGCGTTACATACTCTAGTCTTAATAGTGTATCGGTATCCAGTCTCTATACATCTTAACTAGGAATATTTAAAACGATATGTTCACTATAGTGTGATAAATTGCTCATGATTACAATACATTATAACTACTATCACAAAACATACCATTTATAGATTTTCTATTGAATATACTTAAATTAAATAATTATTTAACTTAATACATTATGACAAGTATATAATAGAAAGGAAAACACCTTTTAATTTGAACGAGATTTTATTACAGAGTTAATAATTTACAATAAATTACAAAATTGCCCCTAAGGCATATCCCTAGCTCTATCAATCTCCCACTAGCACTTAGGGCCAATTATGAAATTTCAATCCCATTCCTTCAACCAGTTTAATGAGAACTGACCATGCAAGTCTTTTTGTGAATGGATATGCTATGTTGTCATTTGTATCTACTCTTTGAATCATGATCTCTTTCTTCTCAACAAATTCTCTAATTAAGTTGAACTTTCAAGAACGTATCTTTATTTCTTATGTGTACTTGGCTCCTTTACGATCTGCATCGTCATATCACAAAACAGTATCATTGGATTCTCTATGTCAGGAATCACTCCTAGCTTACTCATAAATATGTGTATTCAGATCGACTGCTTAGCTGCTTTGTTGAGGGAGATGTACTCGGCCTCCATCGTGGAATCGGCTACCACTTTCTATTTGGAACTTTTCTAACTAACGAACCCACCATTTATAATAAAGACATAGCCTGACACCGAACAACTATCATTGATATCACTCTAAAAGCTAGAATCTATATACCCCTCTACAAGGAGGTTTCCATTCCCATAAATAAGGAATAATTCTGTAGTATTTCTTAAATACTTTAGTATACATTTTATAACAGTCCAATGCTTTTCTTATAATTAGACTGGTATGAACTTGTGCATCATAATGCATAAACCATATTTGATCTAGTATATAGCATGGCGCACATTATGAATCCAATTGTCGATGCATGCAGTATCATCTTCATATGCTCTTTCTTCTCATTTGTTTGAGGAGCGTCCTTCTTGGAAAAAATAATTCTAGATTGCATCAGAACATTTTCACACTTGGAATTCTCTATACGAAACCTTTTCAGCATGGTGTCTATGTACATGGATTGGGGCAATCCTAAAAATCTCTTAGATTTATCTCTATAAATCTTTAGACTCAGTATATAGGTTTCGTTTCCCAAATCTTTCTTGTAGAAACTTTTGAAAAGACAAGATTTCACTTGTTGTAATAACAAATGTCATTTACAATCAACAATAGATCATTGACGTATAGAGCTAAGAACATGATAACGTTTCCTTGTTCCTATCGATATATGCATGCTTCCTTTGTGTTCTACTAAAAACCAAACTTTTTGGTTATTTTATCAATATACTTATTCCAACTCCTTGAAGCTTTTTAAGTTCTTAAATGAACCTTAACAACTTGCACGCTTTGCCCTCACTCCCATAGATCTCAACCCTAGGCTACGATATATAGAGTAAATCATCATTAGAAATGTAAGTTTTATGTCAATTTTCCATATTTTGTAATCATAGAATGTGACAATGGCTAGCATTATCTAAGTGGACCTAAACATTTCTATAGCGAAAAGGTTTTATCATAATCGACACCTTGAATTTAACAAAATCGCAACTAGACTTGCCTTATAAGTCTCTTCTTGTCCATCTAAATTTGGCTTTTTATTAAAAATCCATTTGCATTCGATGGATTTTGTCCATTTTGGTATCTCATCCAAACTCCAAAGTTCATAATTTATTTTGATACATGGAATCCATTTAGGATTTTATGTCTCCAAGCCATATTGCAGAGTCTTTATCCTACAGTGCTTGTTGGAATGAGAGAGAAGTGACATCATCAAAGACACAGTCCTCCTCACCATTGGCAAGAAAACCGTAGTATCTCTCCGATGGATGAGATTCCCTATTAGATCTTGTAATAGGTTGCATGTTTTTATATACATGTGAATTTGGTTCCCTACTGGTTCGACTTCTGTGTTAATTTCTCGGATCATCCAAGTCTACGACTTCGCTGTTAATTTCTTTTAACAGATATTCCTTCTCTAAAAAGTCAACATACGGAGAAACAACAACCTTGCGTTCCTTAGTATTGTATAAAATATATCTTATCAAATTTTTGGGATATCGTATAAATTTACACAATCTCAAAATTGCCTTGAGTTTACTGGGACAACATTCTTAATGTAGGCCGGACACCTCACACCTTCAAATATTGGACTTGGGGGTTCTTCCCATATCACATCTCAAATAGGTTCATAAGCAGGGATTTAGTAAGCATCAAATTCAACATATATGTTGCGATTTCTAGCACATCAACCCAAAAGGATAAAGGTAACTCGGCTTTACTCATCATGGAATTAACTATATCTAATAGGGTCCGATTCCTTCGCTCTGAAACACCATTGTGCTATGGAGTACAGGATGGAGTAACCTAAAAGTTAATCCCATTATCTTTTAAGTATTGTTGGATCCCTTGTCTAACATACTCACCTCGTCGATCAGATCGAAGTACTTTAATTTCATAGTTCGTCTGATTTTCGACCTCTTTTTTATATTTAATAAATTTCTCATAAACATAAGATTTTTCTCTTTATAAGGCACATACCTTAGTCTTTAGAAATCATCCTTAAAGCTTACAAAATAAAAGAAATAATCTTTGACAATTATAGCATTCGGCCACATACAATATTATATATGAGACCCAAGAGTTCATTAACTCTTTCATTGCTCCCACTAAATGGGTGCTTGGTCGTTTTTCCTTTGAGACACGACTACACTGTATCAAATCATTCAAAATCGAATAATGGTACAATACCTACGATTTTCATTTTGTGTAATCGTTTCTTATTTATACGACCTAGCCTACAATACCAAATATAGCTACTATTTATGTCAACATTAGAAGAATTATTCAAAACACAAACATAATTAGTATTAATAACATAAATGTCATTATCCAAAAAATCTTTGTAGATTTTATTTCCATTCAATATAATGTTCATAATGTTATGAACACAATGAAAAATATTTCCAGTATCAGACAGTCTAGATATAGAAATTATACGTCAAATAAAGTTTTTACATAATACTAATTATTTAATATTAAAGAAAATTCATTTGGAAAATTCAAATGATAATCTCATCTTTCTTTACATCTACTAGAGATCCATTAGAAACCTGAAATTTCATTTCTCCTATTGCCACTTGACGTCTGTTCCTAAGTCCCTATGACAAATTATCGGTATGAGTTTCAAATCCAGCATCTAAAATCCAAAATAATATATTGACTACAAAACAATTCTGAATCATAAATATATCTCCAGGAGCAGCATAACTATTTTATTTCTCCTCCTTGACTATCTTCAAATACTTTGGAAAAATTTATTTCCAATGACTCTTCTTGTGATAGTGATGATAATCACCCTTGTCAGCTGGACCATTCTTCCTATTCTTCTTATCAATCCTTTTCCACTTCTTGGAACCATTTGAAGATTATGCCTTCTCCTTAACTGCAAGCACTACATCCTGATCATTGCATAAAGACTCCGGTGACCTCAACATATCGAGCAGCTCCAGGAGACTTACATTCAATTGGTTTATATTATAGGTCAATATGAAAGACTCAAATCGTAAAATATAAGAACTGATCCACCTACAACACATTGCCTATCATAACGTCCAATTAAGAAAGTCTATCAGTATAGCCTTTCATCATTAATATGTAATCTTACTCCTTCATGCCCTTTATAATCTTCATATTAAATGGTTTCTTCGTAAGTTCGTACCTTATAGAACGAGACAGTTTCCCAAAAACACTTTGAGACAATCGAAGATCTGATGGAAATTCATGTTTTTGTGCTATCTTCATAATAGTTTGTCTAACATAGACAGTACGTAAACTTGGACGATCTCTAGATCCACGACCTATTTGTTATAGGATAAAATTAATTCAGGGTCCGCATTATCAATAGGTTTTGTCTTTGGAAGTTCAATTATCGATAACTGTAAACATTCATTTGTTAGTTCTATTTTAATTGCCCTTAACTAGTTTATGTAGTTAGGTTCAGTGAGTTTGTCATTTTCAAATAACAATTTTGGCGTAGAAATTTTCTACAAATTTAATTTAGTAGATCATGATATTAATTCATAGTAGACGTTCTTAGCATTACAATACTTTTACTAATAAGCTTCCATTAGACTTTTATGTTTCTCAAAACCCCAAGATGAAACATAGAGATCTTTCTACATCTCTTGTGGTCGTTAGGACTCGTTTGTCTTAGGATTTTGATGTTGAGTTTGATTAACAAATCATAAGCTTATGAACAATGGATACACTTTATCATCTATATCATTTACAACTCATAACCCGTGATCAGTATTCTAATCTCTTTCGACCTTGAGTTTGCTTAACAAATCGAAAGAGATTATCCATCCATACTTAGTATTTCGCAATGGCCTAAGGATAGTATATGTAACGACCTACTGTAGTACCCTAAATCAAAATTGAGTGACAACGTCCGACTCCAGAATACCATAAATAACAGTCCATCAGGGTAAAGAAATTCAACCTCAGCAGGGCACAATAGTAGCATCTCACAGCGGAATGATAATATATAATATATTGAATATACATGAGTAATAGGATAAAAATATATAAGAGGCCATGCAGATGGAAGTAACTGATAAATGGATATCAATACAAAAAGTCAAAATACAATCTCTGATACAAGTTTCATATGTAAATAGCCTATCTGTCACGTGTTATTACAACATCAATTATATATCCAAGGCACCGTCTTCGTCTCCAAAGTCCTGAAAGCATATCCATAAAAGCATTGACTCTCTAACTACTCAATCGAGTACCCAAGAGTTGTCATGACATAAGCAGAAAAAGATAAAACGCAGGTCATACATAAAGCCTGTTGTGAGGAGAGCAATCTCAAATTAATGTATATGAAATCCATATATAAATATATAGGCGATTAGTGAAGTGCAGCTGGCCCTCTCCACAAATGTGTCTTAAGGATAAACTAAAATGCCTTTAAATATGTAAAGTATACCTAGCTCAAAAGTAAGGGATCATACCATTACCTCCTCTTCTCCTGCAACCAACGAGTCAACACAACTAACACACTACGATTGAAACGTAACAACATACCATGATAGAGGAATCTAATGTACCTATGCAAGAGTAATGTAAACATCCCTATATAAGTCTAATACACAACGTTCAATAATGGAAATCAGCCAACCAATATAACATGCACAATAATAACCAAAGGAAAACACCAAAGAATAAGATAATATCCATCATTGCCGGTGGGTGGAGAGAAGACCAATCGATCCAATGATCCTTAAAAAAGCATCCACAATGCAAAAACGAATATGACTATATAACAATTTTATCAACATAGTATCTCTGTATCAAAAACCGAAATACGGTTATCCATAACTGATACCTATCCCGAACTGCCATTAACTATCAATGGGACCAATTGAGACCATAGCTAACTTGTGGACTCCCATGAAGACCAACACCACAAAAAAATTTAGCCTGTAAACCATATCATAGCCACCAAGAGTATTACATAATAGTGTATAACCTACTTTAGACTGGTGTTCCAACCTCTCTCCGCCTGTGCTTCGGGATTATGTCTGTAGGTTATGTCATCTCAATAGCACAATGGATTCCCGTGGTAGCATCCTCTACTTCCAGTCGTTAATACTGCCTATTTACATACACGAAGGTAGTACACAACCAAAACAACTATTCACCATCTCAATGTCAAACTAATCAACCAATTGAAAAATCTGTTTATCTACCATTTAATTCTAGTCTATAATCAGTTCAATCAATTTAGCCAATTTAACCAATTAAAAAACGACATGAAATTATCCATTCAATCATTAATCAACTCATTATATCATATGGTAATTTAGGAGATGATCCATTTATCAATATATTATTTCTAAGCATAATATAATATTTATAAAACAACCATAAGCTTATAGATCATTTAAAAGCTTAATATTGTTTAATTATACAAGTATAATTAAATATACACTTCTAAACTATTTTTATAAAATCATAACTGTCTACATAAAATAATATCATTATATACTTAAAACCGATTTAAGTAATATATTTCACCTCATAAGATTTTATAAATCCATAAATTCTTTTATAAATATTACATTAGCTTGAAAACCCATTTAAGCCAAAGTATACTTAGTTTATCAACTTAAATTAAGTAGGTCTCATTCACACTATTTTATATAAGATCATATGAGAATTTTATAAAATATCCTATTTATTCAAAAACAAACTTTTAAGTAATCATAGCACTTAATTTATCAATTTAAATAAAGTGTAAATCCATTTATCAAATCTGCAAAATCATTCAATTATTTTTTAAGTCTTCATGCTTATATTAAATAGTCATACTTTTAAATCTTGATTAGTAATAAAATATGTTCCAATATTCCTATCATAAATTTAAACTACAAATTAGGGTTAAATTAATTTATAATCACATTATAAATTAGTTTCAACCCCCTCTAACTCTATTCAATACTAATAGATCTCTGTATATATACTCGAGATTTAAATCAATCATCTCGAATATCTACTCAAACCAATCTAATTAAACATGGAAATTATTAAATAAATATCACAACTGGGTTGCTGACATTTACCTAGCATCTTAGCAACTATCATATGTCAATAATGATCCATCCAAGCATCATATCTCAATGATCCATATTAATCTACATTATTCTAATCATATAAATTGGTATACAAAAATATTAGGATTTTTACGATCATTAATTGTAGAGTTGTCATTCTGCTCACTTTCGTCTAAACTTTTAGTCCTCCGAATTGCGACCAAAGTTGTTCCATTGCGAAGCTGACAACCCTACGAGTGCAATGCAAGAAATCACATTCGAATCCGATCTCGTACGAACAAGATACGAATTCTCCAACACTAAAACATTAATTAATTAAATTGAAAATTAATTTACTAATTCCCTAATTAATTATAGCCGAACCCAAAAAACCGAACCCACCCCAACGTCTGTCCATGTCATTGCCAACGCCATCACAGCTTGTCGAAGCACCATCAGCGGCCATCACTTGAATCCCCTTCCTCCATGGCACACATCAAGACTGGCCTTACCACCTTCGGTCCATTGCACTGCCTCCTATCCACTAACCCTAGCCGCACGTTTGAACACCTAGTACCATAGCCTCGAGCCTCAAGGTGAAGATCCAGCCTAGCCGTAAGTTGCCTCAGCCTAGATGCTTCAGACCCAACGATAGCGCTCCCTTAGGTGGTCCATCGCTGCAGATCTCAGACAAACCATCTATAGCCGTTGTTTTTTGATGAACGACATTGATTCATTTTTAATGAAAACAAAATTGAATAAACTTGTATATATCAAATTTTCATTTCATTATTACAACTTGCACGAGTTGTAACAAGCTCCGATTGCAACGATTCTCGCTCTATGCGACTCCATGTTTATTTTTGTTTCCGATGGTATAAAATTCTACACATCCGAGAATGCTAACTAGATGACTAATTTTGCAAGTATCGGTCATAAATATTTATCGAGAAATCTGCAACTCCAAACGAAGCATACTTACCATCATTTGTAACCAAATACACATATATCAGGTTCAATGGAAAAGATTTCAGGGCTTAATTCCATCGTAAACAAAAGTTATCCTTTTAGATTGAACTACTAATCGAACACAGGCTACTAGCTTAAAATCCATTGGTCAAAATATATCGATGCTTATGCTCATTCTCAATCGCTTGGATGATCTGGACTCTACAGAAGTGGTCTCAAGTCCTGATTCGTTTGTTTGTTAGAGTTGATTTTTCAGTCCATTGATTAAATTAACAACTCAATATTTAAATAAATTAATTATTTAAATATTCCGGTGTATAAAAAATGGATTGATACAGTACATGTACCTTGAGTTTTCTCAACAAATACATATAGCTATCTTCCCTCGTCTAGTCTATATATTAATAATACTACACATAACACCTCTAGCTTGAGTTTGCTTAACAACCAGATAAGTAATTTAGTAATACATAAATAGTATATGATAACTTTTTTATTAAAGATTCATAGTCCTTAATGTATTTAATTGAGTGCTATCGACTTATCGAATTATGTATTTCTTATGAAATACCCTCATGATTCAAGCATCAGACATATGTGAAATCACGGTATACGTACAATATGAAGGTATTTATTCCTTAAATCAAATTAGGAGTTCTTATTGTTCCATCTTTTATTTTAATTTCATATTATATATGTTTTAATTATTGTATAATATTTTATAATTTAATATCTTATATAATAAAATATTTATATCTATATTAATTTTATTAATTAAATCTTATTTAATTATTTTAATTAATCAACATTTTAATTAATTATACATTATTCAATTAAACATTTTAAATTGAATATGTATATTATAACAATTATAGATATACACATATATCTTAATATATTTTTTTATTATTTATTAATTAACATTTAATTGATTTTTTTTAATTAAACAAATTTATTTATTTATTTATTTCGAATATTATATATCAACAATCAACTTAAACACTTGTAGATAATGTAACATATACCACTATATATGCTATATAATTTAATTAATTAACTATTTAATTAACTATTTAGTTTATTAATCTAATTAATTTTAAATAATTTTTGAAATTCATTTAATAAATTTTCATAACAATTTTGAAAATTATTTATAATGGTTATAAATTTTCGCTTATTTTAGTTTCAAAACATATTTTGAAAAATTGCCCAAGGACTAAATTCAAATTGGGTCTTTCACCAGGGATAACCTTTCGGCTTACTTCATCTTTCAGACCAAGTCGATAACCAGCTAGGGAAGGGCATTTGATTACCCAAACGCAGTCCAAACACTACTTTTCCAAATACCCAACTAAATGGGTATGTTTAATTAGTTTGTCCTAATAATGCTCATTTAGACCATATAGGCTATTGGATTATGGTATCATTGTTGGATTTGGAGCAGCATGTAGAGGGTTAAATGGGTGATTTTTTTTAACTATTTTGAATTTTATTGGGGTTGTGAAGTTTATTGATTTACATGTAATCAAAATAAAATTTAAATAAAATCATTATTTTATTTAATTGATAAAATGATTTTATTTGTTTATATAAATGATATATAATGTGTACGTGTGTATCAAATACACATTTTTGTTCATGTGCATGTGTAATACAAAATGTGTACATGGTTTAACATATCTGTATCTAAGTGCTATGATCTACACTGCTACAGATACATTAGTGCCTTCATATTCGTGTCCGATGTCTGATGTGATCTATACTATGCTATTAATTCTGAGATTGGATTTTTTAAGCTCGGAAGCCTCTCCAATTTTTCTACAAATTCTACCAGATGTATTTTATAAACTAGTGAGTAGCCCGTGCTTCGCACACGGGCATTGTTATAATTCATCAACTATAACTCAATAGCAGAAAGTCGAAGTTAGAAGGGAACAGTGATCATATATTTCATATACATATTAATAAAGATTTTTTGAAATTTGTGTCTGAAAATTTACGGGCATATTTTTGGAAGGAAATTTAGCCTATTTTGAAAGGTTTAAAGGATTTCGACAAACCATCCATTTTTTGATATAAGAACAGTACTAAAAATTTGCTGACGATATTCTACTAAATAAATCATCTACATATGTACATCACCATAGTTCTGCGTACATAAACAAATATATGTCTATTTGTATGTATATAAGTTAATGGGTACACGTGCCATGCAATATCTGTGTCAAACCAGTGCATGTACTACTGGACAAAGAAGTAGTTGCATACAGGGAAATTTCATCTTAAAAATGGTATGCAGTTCACTTGTGATTCCACATTGATGAACTACGAAGCTTCCTTTTTGCATCATAGGTCTATATGCTGGCATTGTTGCAGCTGAAGATGCTTATATTATATATTTGAGTAGTCACAGTGGAAGACTGTTTTCTGTTTGTCAGCAGATTGTCAACTTCCAAGTATACTCCTATGATTGTGATTATGAATTTTAATGATTTGATAATAAATAATAGAAAATACTATGGATACTGTGCAGTATCCACGTCCATGCATTGTAAAAGAGAAAATAAATTCTGTTAAGTCTATGGCTATACAAATACCATAGTGTAGCAGTTTAAAGTGGGTTTCAATTTCCATTGAAAATGGAGACAATCATGCTTGTAAATCAAAATAGGTTCTCCATGACTTCACTCCTTTTACCTCTTTTGCAAATATATTCAACATATGCAGTACTATGAGGACAATGGTGTAGCTTACATACTTGATGTTGGTTCTTGTTGTCTGTTGTCTGCATAGTTCCTCGACGTATTTTTTTATAGACCGCTTCAATTTTCAGTAATTTCTTGCATAAGAAAAAATGATGCGCTTAAGGTGTTTGACGATCCGCTAAAGCAAAGAGTGTGAAATTGATCTGTCATCTGAATTCCAACTCATTATGTACAGACATAGCTATAGTTGGTTTCATGTGAAATTTTGTTTTTTGGATCATCAAGTTGGACTTGGGCAATCGAATCACTCAGGCTATGCCTGACACTTTGGATTGTAATAGATATACTTTCTGAAGAAAAAAATATAGTGTTCTTGACATTGAATGGTTTTGTTATAAATCCTAAACTTAGACAACGACAAAGTTCGGTAAATTAAATATAAAACTTCCTCTCACATTTCACTTTACATAGTACAAATAGAACTAAGATCAGATTCTATATTAATTATTGGACAGCTTATAAATTTAATAATAAACATGGTCCATAAATATGGAGTGTGATTGCTTATCAATGGGGAAAAATGAAATTCTTAAATTGGTTTTAATGTCCGCTCATACAATATTTCAGAACTTCCAATGTTCTTCAGTGCATGAAATGGAACATAGGTACGTCTTTATTGGGATGAGTCTGCTTATTGTTTTATACTGTTATGGAGGAGGAAAACAAAAAGACATGAGATTCCATGAATAAAGAATGTTCTTATAATTGATTTCTCTTCATTCTACAATTTTATACTGCATAAACATACAGAAAAAATTATTAGCCAAGTTCTAAAATTCCCAATATCATTCACACACCCAACCCAAACCTGAAAATTTTCACCAAAACGAAAAGGGAAAAAATGAAAATGGAAAAAAAGTCATTCATCATAAAAGGATTACCTCTGCCTCATGTTACGCAACCTATTTCATCGTAACTACAATGCTAACTTCAATATCATAGCTCAAATGAGTAATGGCCTTATCATTCATGAAAATATTAAAACCCGCTTGCTTCCTGACCAAGCACTCCCTCACCAATGCGGATACATGTGGCCTCTCAATCAGCACTTGATCCACGGTAAACAATGCAACCACTAACTTCAGCACCTCATTCCCAATTGACGGTGAAACTTTTTCATCATATTTTGTTCCCAAAGAGTTAAAATGTTAGCAAATGTTCTACATTGGATGAAATAGAAGACACAGGGTCTGATTTACCATTTGTTGATTATTTTATCCGAGTTTGATGTGAAAGCATGAGAGCGGGTATGAATGTCAAACATATATCAAGGTTCAAAAGCTTCTATGATCAGTTTTCCATGTCATGGGTGTACTTATCACTAAGATTGTTGATCGTGCTCTCAAATTCATCAATGTCTTTGTAACAAACCTGGATTTAAACAATATTTCTTGTTCATGCATATTTCAGCTGGATGTCTTAGATCTTCCTTTGCAAAAGTCATTTTTAGTAAGATTAACTGTTCAAAATTAAAACAGAATGGTCGTAATTTGTATAATAGAGTTATGTGATTATTAGACAATGTGTTCTCAGAAGGTGGGTACAGTTTCATCCACATGAACGTCTCCATTGCGTAAAATTCTCATTATTGTTACATCAAAAATAGTGATTACTACATATATACTAATTTAATTATCTAAAAATGGTACAATGATATCATTAAGAATTAAAGCTTGAAGTCTGAAGTTCATGTCAGAGATAAGGGGAGCAACTAAAATATTGTTAATTGTGCTATCTAGAAATTGAAGACATGGCCTAAAATTGGTATTTTGTCAATGACATAAATCATCAATGTATCCGAAGTAGTTTTTAAGGTAGACTATGAAAACAATTTAGTATATGGGGAAGACATAATAACAAAACATAAGCAAGAATCTAAAGCATCTAAACAACATGAACTATTCATAGATAGTTCTTTCAAATAGTTGGTTAGGAAAACAATAATAAAATGGCCCTTTTTTTAACTAACCATAAGATAATTTTGGTCTATATCATGAAGATGGTTGGCTAAATAGTTTAAATTTTGTTGGCAAAAATATTGTTACTTTCAAGCAATAAATTTTGAATTTTAACCAAATAATTGCGTTGACGTAATTAATTATTTACTCTATGTTAGTTTGTGGATTGAGGGAATACAGTAGACTAAAATAATAGTATACTGAGTTACCGGACTCGTACTTGGCATTGTGTTGTATACATACTTCTAAAATATTTCTACAATAATTGATATAACTAATTCTAGAATAATAGGTACATTAAGTCAATGCTTTTGTCAAATAATAATGTAAATCTACAATATATTCAAATTTCAACAGTCTTTCGTTGAGTTAAATTATTTACGCAATAAAGAATTGTACAAACAACTTATATACATCTGTGCATGTCTCATTTTATGTAGGCTGAATATCGTGTTGTTTATCCTCAATACATTTAAATGTAGTGGAGTCTAATACCACTTTCACGATGGAAAAACTACCGCAATGACCAACACTTCTTTATACACATTGATATAGCTTCATCCATACTTGTGATAATTTTTGAGAACATGATAATAGTATTTGGCCACCACCAAATCACAGTTAATATGGCTAATAACATGCTAAGCGAAATCAGTTGTAGGAAAAAGTGCAATGTATTCAAATTATAGGCCTAACTAATTTTAACTAAAAATCAGCGACATGTTTTCTATAGTAGGTATAACAAAAAATATGGAAATGGGTTTAAGTCCATTAAAGTGTGAATACAAATGCATAGTTTATGAATAATTAAAGTATAATAAGATTATAACGACATAAATATTGTTTGACCATAAAACAGTTGGACGTAAAAGATAATAAAGATTTGGGTAGAAATAAGACTTTTTTGCAGTGATAATCAAACAAAGTTTACATATTAATCCACCAATTTTATTAACAGCACCTATAAATCATGTTGTTAAACATGAAATCATCAGCAAATACGTAAAGCAGGCGTACGGGTTAAACTGAAGCAGTAACAATAATCGTGTCATTAAACATTAGAACATCATTAAATACCTGAAACAAGCATATTAATTGTTGAAGCAAACCGACGATCCGTAGGGAAATGTGAGCTCGAGGCAGAAATTTTGTAATACCAATCGACTTAGGATTTGGAGTTAGTGATGTCGTTAAAAGAACGGAGTTACAATGAAAATGGATACTTTCACACTAATGAACTTCTAACAACAACTTGTGAAGACCATGGATTTTATTTTTCCAGTCTGGAAGATTGGTAGCGGATTAAGAACGAAATTTAATATCTATTGATTTTATTAGAAATCGATTTTGGTGGAACTTGGAAATAAATGGGTATTCATTTTGAATTAAGGACCAAAAAGGAAGAGGGGAGACGGAAAAAAAAGTAAAATTAGGTATTAGAGTTGTTGTAGGTAAAAGAGAGAGGAAAAGGTAACCAACGGGTACTGAAGGGAGAGGCGGCGTGGTGTGGGAGTGGGTAGGAAAGGGGGTCCACAGATGGGTTAGTAAATGACAAATATCGGGCAGCGGGACGGAGGGGAATCTACGGTGGATTGGTGGAGGACTGAGAAAGAGATCGACGGAACTGGAGCAAGGAGGAGAAACTGAAGCTTTGTTGAATGGGAGATGGAGGTAGTTGGGCAGGAATGTTTTGCAAAAGAAGGGGATGAGTAGTGGATCACGTGAGCTGACAGTTTGATGGGTGTTAACAAAAATGCAGAAGTGGATAAAGGGGCATTATTTTGAAACGAGAAGGGCAGAGGAGTCTACGTGAGCAGGGAGATGTTCCTGCTTTATTATTAAAGTATAGATTGAAAAGTCATAGCCCGTGTCGCACCTATTCTCTCTTCCTTATCCTCAGACAGTTTCCAACCGATAACCTAAATCATTTTGTTCTTACCTTAGTCCCCATTGTTCCCAATTTTTTCCTTTTCTTCATCATTTCACTCACATAAAAAAAAAACCATTTCTCTAGATGTTCCTGCTTTATTATTAAAGTATAGATTGAAAAGTCATAGCCCGTGTCGCACCTATTCTCTCTTCCTTATCCTCAGATAGTTTCCAACCGATAACCTAAATCATTTTGTTCTTACCTTAGTCCCCATTGTTCCCAATTTTTTCCTTTTCTTCATCATTTCACTCACATAAAAAAAAAAAACCATTTCTCTAAGTTAATGTAAGCCTTATGTTAGTTTCTCTCCCATAAATCACTTACTCCCTGCACTTTTATTTTTATTTGTTAGACAACCAAATAAAATGTCTACTTTCTTCTATTCGATCTGTTTATCCCATCCGAAGATTAATGCATGGAGAAGATGTTGCATGAGATCTAATGTAAAATTCCTAACTTGGGTCATTACAGTTTTTCTAATTACTATTTTGTTAATCTGATGTTGATTTGGCCTTAAATTTAAATGGAAAATTGAATTCCAATTCATGTTTCCCCTGACAATTATATATCTGTAACAAAAAGATACCACAGTCTTGGATTTCAGATGATTGTATGCTTAACCGGGTACATTATACTTACTTATTTTTCCCCTGCCACAGTGGAAATGGATATAGGATGCTTGATTGAGTTGCGTAAAACATTTGATTGGGTAATACTAATTATGTTAACGTGGTTTTTGGTTTTCAACTTTACAAAAAGATGCCATTCTATTTACTTGAGTTTACTACTTCGAAGTATTGACATTCCCTTGGTAGACATTTTAATATGGAAGTATTAAGGGAGCTTAATTTGGTATATCATTTATCTTTGTATGTCACGCCATTGTACTTACAACTTTGTTGTAATTGCAGCTTATGATATTCATGTAAGTGTTCTTATTTTCCTTTGGCAATGAGATTGATTGTCAACATAGAGTCATTCTTTTAATATGCGTTGTTGTTTGCTTCCACTCTAATCAACGTAGTAGCTTAGAATTTTATTTTTATCATGTGCTTTAACTAATCATGTTAAAGTTATATTTATTAAAATTCCTCGATGTATTATCTCTTTTATTCTTTAAAATGGTGTGGATGGTATATCATAATGTGACTTTTTGTCTGAAATAAACTGGGGGGCTATTCAATTTTACTAACATAATCATATTACTCAATGTTGCACCAAAGTGAAAAAATAGTCCCGTTTTACTGAAATGAAATGTTGCATTCTGAAAACTATAACTCAAACAATCTGATTAATTAGGTACATACATTTTTCCTACTAAAGTTTCATAATTCATTCCTTCAAGTGGTTATATATTTTGTATTTATGTCTTTAATGAATCAATCTTTTTCGATTAAAGCAATGATGATGTTTCTGTTGTTGCAGAATGTGCCTCAAGTATACAAACAAGCATCTATTTCATAAAAAATAGTTATAACTGTAACATGATATATGATTTTTAGATTTATCACATGTATAAGTTTTATGCTCATTGGTTTTACTGATTTCTTTTTGACCTAACAGAGTTTAAGTTTGTTGTTGCATCTTTGTCTACTTGGTTGCTCTTCTTGCTAGGTTTTATTATATTATTTTATCCTCTTTTTATTTCTTCTAAATTTCACTAGGTAAATTCATTACGCATGGTTAAGATTTTGTTTTATTTATAGCAAAAACTTATACATGGTGATCATCAATTTAATGTATGATCTTTATTCAATACAAAAGTTTAGGCATTGCATAGTACTATATGATATGCATATGGGGTACTCATATATGCATGCATTTATCTTTCATGTCGTAACATTAAAAGTGTGATGTATTTTCTTTTTTATATCCAAATTTTGTCACTTCATTTGATGCAATAGTATAAATCTTCTGCATATAATTCGCATAACTATTCCACGATATAAATTTGAAGAGCATGATATCTAATGTGACAATGAAGCTTAGCACACCAATCATGGAAATTTTGCATTGTTGACCAACGATATTTCTTTGTCAGTAATTTACATACACGTAATAATATATATGTAAATTGCGTGATAACTTCATTATCACTGAATCCTAAATATCCTAATTCATAATAGTCTTCTATGATTTATGTATTTGGTTGACGTCGTTTGGATTCTTTATTCAATTTTCACTTTTGATTTTTTGACGTTTTCCCTTTTGTTAGAATTTTAAGCAAATTAATTTAAAAGAATTAGTGGTAATAAAATTCATAGTGAATGACTTGTATAATGATAATATATTTATGAACTATTATTGTTGAGCCTTTGCAAAAATTAATGGTAATAAAATTTGTAATGAATGATGTTGTATAATGGTAGTATATTTATGAGCTACTATTATTGAGCTATTGCAAAAATTAATGGTAATAAAGTTCGTAATGAATGACAATAATTTTAGATTTTTCGTTAACAATCCCCCATTCTAGTAACACATACAATTTTTATTCTACCTATTTAAATGATAGATAGACAGAAAATAGAAGGTAACGACAATTTTCTTTCTTCTTCCTCTCCCTTTGTCATTTCTCTTTTTGGAGAATTCTTCCAAGCAATTAAATTAGAAAGTCTTTAATTCAGAATGTTTTGCTGTCGTGCAAACAACAAATCGACCAAATTTTAGAGGCTATTTTATTCTAGGGATGGAGTAGTTAATAGCTAGCCTTGCACCTTAGCGCTAAGTCGTGAATCATCTTAAAGAAGGCGATGAATTACACGACTCAACTATTTCCGTTAGTCAGATCCAGCACTTTAAGACGTTTCAATCTGTCGCAAATGACCACGATCGACGATTTTACTGGAATAATACTGCCATACACCAATAGACCCTTTAGATTTAAGGAGCTGCACTTCAAAAGATGGAGGCAAAAGATGCAATTTTTCCTGACAATGAAAAATGTGCTTTATGCTCTAACTACTAAGAAACTGCTATTTGTAATCCACCTACCGAAGTAAAGAGTAAGGAGCAGCAATCCAGGATCGAGCATGACTACTTGTGAAAAAATAAAATTCTGAAAGGCCTCTGCGATGACCTATATGACTACTACAACATCGATGAAAAATCGGTTAAGGAGATCTGGAAGGTGCTGCAGAAGAAGTAGACACGAAGGAAGCTGGAGCGAAGAAATACATAGTCAGCCATTATGTAACAACCCAGAAATTTCGATCCCGAAAATTCCAGATAGTTATGAAAAAGAAGAAAGAGATAGAAGAAGAAGAACAGAATCAACAACATCTCACATTCGCAGCGGATAAAATATAATAATAAATAATAACAGTTTACAGAAGAATACTATATCTGTCGATTACATTTAAATACATCAGAGTTACACATATATTCAACACTGGACATATACAAATCAACATGTCTCAGATACACAATAATATAATACAGCGGAAATACTTTATACGCTCTTGCCATCCAGTTCGCCCCATGAGCTTAAGAACGTACCTACCTGAAAATCTGTAATACTCGGTCTGACCCGAGCATTACACCAAGGTAACACCCGGGTCAGGCTGGAAACCAGCGTGAGTAAACCCAATTAACATGAAATACAAAGTATACAACTCATATAAACTCGGGTAACTTATATCAATTCACAAGCTCAAATTATTATAGACAACACTTAGCCCACATATAAGTTTCTAAATACCAAAAATTTAGATTTTAAAACAGTCCAATACCTCCAAATCACTTCACTCCAGCATATAGATTTTATATATCAATTTACAAACATTCAAAGTGGTTTCGGATATTTTCCCAATACCCGACCCCGCACTACGCCATAAATGGCCTTCTGCAACACAAAAAAAATGTTGGGTCAGGCCCAAAAAATGTTGCCATAGGTCTATGGCAACACCTTTGGGGTGATGCAATTTTTGCCGTTGCCTTAGACCTCAAAGGCAACATTTTTACTATCTAAGGCAACATAAGTAATATTGTTGCAATAGAACCCTATTTGGGTCTATAGCAACATCCATAGGTGTCTGTAGCAACATTCCAAAATGTTGCTATAGATATTAACTTTCTGAATTTGTGGGGCCCACAATGTAGAGCGTATTTGATTTTTTAATGGAAATAAATATTTATTTAATAAAATGCTATTGCACAGAATTTGATATTCAAACAGTAATTTATTTAAATAATATTTTATTTTAACATTTGAAATAGTACAAATTCCCGACTCCACTATTTTACAATTCAATGATATATAACACTGATATTCACATATACAGATATTCCTCGCTACATCACTCAGTTCACTCATTACATATGCAGTTTCAATTTATACAGACATCGACACTGACAAATATATGACGAGCCGAGTGCCGAGCCGAAGGCGAGCCGAGTAGCGGGTCCAGTCTTCAAGCTCATGTACATTTGATTTGACTCTGTCTTCAAGCTTGTATTCAGCTGTCCAGTCTTCAATACCTGTCACATATAATTCAAAAGCAGTAATCGGGAAAATAATATTTAACTCGAACAGAAAATGAAAATATTTTTGTTATATTATTTGCCTCAGGTATTTGGGTTGTTTCTTTTCATATTTTTTTCTGACAGGGACCAAATATTTGCACGGACAACCTGTGAATGCACAAGTCAGCTGTTCACAAGTGCATAAGCCAAACATGAATGCAACACAAGGATACAAGACAGTATGGAAGACAGCAAGCAACAGTTCAGGCAAAAATGCACAAAGGAGAAGCCAAGTGCACAAAGTATTACTCAACACAGCAAGCAACATAACATGATCAAGAAATGCATGTACATGGATGAACATACATGCATCATAAGGCTTGGTACAAGAAACTACTCAAGTGCAACTACTCAAGTGCAAGTTCATACTCAAGTGCAGCCAGATATGTAGATAAGCCAAAAAAAATGGACACGGCACAAGTTCAAACCCGAGTCATCGACTGGATTCAACTCAGGGCCAAGCAACCAACAAAACAAACAAGTACCAGGTTCAGCAAAATGTAGACAAGCTAGTGCAAGAAACACAACAGTACACATAGGCAGCCCATCAAGCAAAAACAGTGAATGCATCAGGCATGTACAAGAGAAACATAGGCAGTAATATGATATACAGAGGACTTGGAGCATTAGTTCATGTTAAAGAACAAGGTTAGCATGATACAAGTTCAGTCCAGACCAAGCAAAACCAACAAAGCTCAGCACACATATGTTTATATATATCATGGAAATCAAAACTCAATGTTCAGATTAGTCAACAATTTAATAAAACCAAAGATCACTTTCAAAGTTCTGATTTTCAAAAATGCAGAAGTTTTCAAGTGAAGCAGTTTTCAAGAGGACAGCAGAATACAAATACTTCAAGTTCTGGTTTAACAAATGCACAAGGTACAAAGGTATGTGAACAAGTTTAACAAAGGTTCAAGTTCTGGTTTAACAAATGCAGCAGAAAGGAGCTAACAAGCTCAGATCAGAAATCAAAAACAAGCCAGTGAACCAAAATCCAACATACCAAATAATATCACATCGCAATTCATCATCGGCAAAGCAAAATCAAGCCAGTGGACCAAAATCCAACATACCAATACATCATCGCAATCCAACATACCAGATTTCTCAAAGTCCAACAGAAAGATTAAACTCGAGATTATAGGAAATAAAGCCTATAAATAAATCCCAATTCATCATCGGCAAAAGCGTGCGAGTGTAACCAAAATTGAGAATAATCAAGTAAACCAGAAGGCAGAAAACATACCAAATAATATCACATCGCACCCGACGACGAAGTCAAAGCAATTCGAGCAATCAATCAAGGAGAACGAAGGAGCAAGCTACCAGGAACGTTTCTTACACTAGATTCGATCAATCAGAGCATCAAAGCAACTGGAATCGCGTGCCCTAGTTTTCACAGAGAGGAACGAGAAAGAAAAATCGCGTGCCCTAATTTTCACACAGAGAGGAATGAGAAAGAAAAGTAAAGCGGGAAATGGAAATTGGTAAGGTGTGGATCGATGGTGTGAATCGACGGTTGAGATTTTGTTTTAAATGGTGGTGTGGATCGCTGAGTGTAATTTTTTTTTAATTTTTTTAATTAGAATATATATATGGCAACACTATATAAAAATGTTGCATCGTGTTACACTTGCGTTGATGGAATGCACTGTTATATAGTGAATGATTGGTTGTTGAATTTGAATTCAACAGTCAATAAAACGTACCGTTTTGGACGGGGCGCTGCCCCCGGACCAGTAGCGGGGGCGTTGCCCCCGCACCCCCGCCTTGGGGGGTTGCCACCCCCTTGGACCCCCCCTTCGTAGGGGATCTTATTTGACAAAAGTTTTTTGAAAAAAACATTCAACACTAAATAGCGAAGAACTAAAAGAATGCTAGTGTAATTACACTGGCGCATTTGACAGATGCACCAGTGTAATTTTGTATGGGCGCATTTCACAGATGCGCCCCGTAATATTTTTTAAAAAAACTGGCCTAAACTTGCAAATAGTTTGAAAACTAGCCTATTTATGCCAATAGTTTAAAAAACCAGCCTCTATTGAAAATTTGTCCTTTTTTTAATTAGAATATATCTATGGCAACACTATATAAAAATGTTGCATCGTGTTACACTTGTTTAGCTAGAGCAACACATTTTTATGGCTAAGGTAACACCAAAAATACAACGTTGCAGTAGGGCCAAAATTTTATAGCTGTCGCAACATTTTAGCTAGCAACACCTTGCAAAAATGTTGCAGAAGGTTATCTATGGCGTAGTGCCGGTCTCTTCGAATCTCATATCATCCTATTCCAAGTTATCCAAATGAAATACTCAACATTTCATATCAGAGTTATTAACTCCTTCAAATCATCCAATACCATTCAATCATTCAGAAGCATAGCTTAATCACATACAAATCATTTCTATT
This sequence comes from Allium cepa, assembly GCA_030765085.1. NCBI lineage: Eukaryota > Viridiplantae > Streptophyta > Magnoliopsida > Asparagales > Amaryllidaceae > Allium > Allium cepa. The sequence continues at coordinate 1,040,186,832 of CM060941.1, read as the reverse complement.
GATTCTAATTGAATTTCAAACCTTAATCACTTAGATTCTTTCATTAATTAGTTCCAAATTAATTAATCAACCCTTCCTTATTCATCTTAATTAATCACCCTGAATTAATTATCTTCCAATTCCATTCAAGTAATTATCTTTAATTAATTTCACGGCATTAATTATTCTTACCATATCAATGAGTAATCTTTAATTACTTCACAAATCAATTAACTATAATCAATTAACTAATTCTTAATTACTTATATTAATTAATTTCTCATGAGTCACTTATGATTAATTCATCTTAATTAATTAATCTTTAATTACATCGTTGATTATATAAATTAATGATTCCCAATTATGTTTTGATTTGTTCTAATCTAAATTAATTTCTTTAATTCAACCCCAATATTTATCATTCTCGATCAATCTCAATCTGTACTTAACTATTCTTTTATTTACTTCATTGATAAATTAATCACTCCTTAATTAATTATCTTAATTAATCTCTTGATTAATTTCACAAAGTAATTATATTTTATTAATTACATTAAGTAACTGCCCTTCAAACCATCCATTGATCAAACTTAATTAATTAACTTAGTCCTTACTTAATTAATTCAAACCCTTAATTACTAAATTAATTAACCCAAATCATAAATTAATTTAATTAATTAATTATCCATTTTATTTACCCTTCTAATTTGATGAATCACAAATCATTAAACCCTTATTAACAATGAAGAACATTTTCTTATTTATAACTTAAGTTTAAAACAATTTAAAACCCAAATACTTCGAGTCAAACCACAATTAACTCGAGAACCAACCAAATCCAAAGTCACATGATCATCAGTGCACATCCAATCAATTTAATCATTCAATCAATTATTTAAAATTTAACCGTTTAAATTTAAATTAAAAAAACAACAGAATGAGATTTACTCACCTTTGTTTTTGTTACGCAATCCGACCCAAATCAGCTTGTTTCTTCACAATTTAGACCTTGTATAAACATTATATAAGTTATTAACATTTGAAATAAATCGACAATCAATTATCATTATTCATTAAAAAATTTGAACTAATAATTTAATTAAACAAATTCTCTTTTAATCACATATGTGTCTTTAATTTCTTTTCTTTTCTAAAAAAAACTGTCTAAACATACTTTTCCTATCTGCCTATAAAAATTGGATATATAAATTTTAAATTACTTTACTGTTAACATAATTACTGGAACAGAAATAATTTCCCTAGTACATAACTAACCCAAGGAAAATCTCGAACCTGAACAGTGGTAAGAACCTTGGTCGGCATCGAGCACTATCCTCCGATCGTCTACCCTCTGTCGAGCAAAACGAGAATCCAGAAGCATCGCACCACTTCCCAATGCGCCACAGTCTCCCCTCCCCTCACGCGCTCGAGTCTTTACCACCACGCGACCGAAACAAAAATCGCGACAACTCTCGCACCACCTCTTGCCTCGACTTCATCCTTGACTTCGACCACCATAAGCTATGGACGCCGCCGTTCTTCGCGAACATACCCCAAAGCATCTCCCCTTGCCTATTCGAACGCGGCAGTGTTCGCCATCCACCCTCCAGATCTCATCACGCGACGCCCCAATTCTTGCCATCACGCACGAACACATCTTCGCTTTATACTTCGAGAATTCCTAGATCGAAACCCCCCCTTTTTTGATGAGTTCGATTTCGATTCTATTGTAAGATTAGAGAGGAAGACAGAAATAAATATTGGATTGGGAAATAGCTTCTTGGGTACGCTTGTTGACTTATAAAAAAATATCTTCTGACAAATGTACTTTAAATTTTATTATATTATAAAACTTCCAAAATGCCTTCGTAATTGCTACCATAAAATTTCGAACTCTTCTTAAGAAATGCCGCTAGGCGATTATAGGGTTTTACCTGCGTTCCGAACACAATGGAACGTGTTTCGGAGGCTAATTTGATCGTAAGTGGAAGTTAGCTTTTTAAACCGATTTAAAATATCAAAATATTGGTTTTAATTTCAATGCATTTCTCATCTGCACGAGCAAATGGTAAATCCAAACGCTACAAAAATTGAAATCCGATAATAACTAACTATTACGGATCCAATAGAACAGGTTTCGTTGAATTCTGAGACTGTGTCTCGGAAGGCTATTTTTAAATTCAATTTAAACGATAAATTTTCAAAACTGAACATATCACCTTTAAATTAAATTTCAACCATTCTATTGTCTTCAATATTATCATTATAAATTTTATAAGCCTTCAAATTATTTTAAACAGGCTTAGAGGTTTCAGATTCAACAATTTACACAATTTCAATTATTAAATTCAATATTTAAACTATAAAATTCAATGATTTAATTATCAAGTAAATATTGATATCTGGAATTCAAGTTAAAATAAGCCTTTAAATATTTTAAAAATCAATTAATTGTTCAAATTTAAATGGTTAGAAATCCCGGGTCGTCACATTCCTCCCCCTTAAAAGAATTTCGTCCCCGAAATTACTAATTAGGAAGAATGGTCCAATACCCATTTACTTTTCCCCTCAAAACCAACGGTTTTATTAGCATCCTACCAATTGTCTTTTATTAAAGATCCACTACCACTTTAACCAACTTCCCAAACCTTTTATAGTTTTCAAACAAAACCCTATTGCTCAATCATTTAGATTTCAAATTAAAACCAAATTTTGAATTATCAAAATTTTCTCAAAATTTTTCTAACTCTCTAAATTCCCGAAATTTTTTGCCAGTGTCTCCTTTGCGCGGCTAGCTCGGTACTACTGCAAAAGGCCTCTACGGGCTCCCAAATTCCAAAAAGAAAACAGAAAGCCAAGTGGCTAGATCAAAAACCAAATCCAATTTCATATAGAAATTTAAATACCTACCTTTTAGTCGGGCGATCCAAATTTATCTTATGGAATCACAATCAATTTTCCGTTTCCTTTATAATACCTGCATATCCCATTTAACAACAATATCCAATCATAGTCTCTCAAATCATTTTACACATTCCTTACAGAAGTTTTCACTTCTACTTCTATGCAAATTAGTTTTCCCCATTTTCATACGAATTCAATTTGTTTTAAATTTTGAATATTGAATTTTATCTTCCATTTTTAACTGATTCATATTAGTTTCATCTACTAATTTACTTTAATTTCCAATTTTGAAATCGTTTTGTCGTTAACAAAAAATTTCCCAAAAATTTTCTAACTCCCAAAATGTTCGAAATTTTTTGGTAGATTCTCCTCTGTACGGAGGAGCTTTTGCAATTTGACAAGAGATATCAATATATATACATCAACCCACACGGTCGGAAAAGTAAAAACAGTTCATATATCCTATTTTTATTGCGTAGGCGTACCTTATTTAGCATTTTAAGCATGCGGCTTATTTATTTTAGCAAATAACGTAACCAAATCCAGCCAAACGGCTTCCCAGTACCTGTACTTACTCAATTTAAATATGTAAGTGCCATATATGGAGAATTTATTAGCATTTCACTTACTTTAATGGCAAAACACAAGCATTACAAAAGCATCAAACACCAAACGCTTACCATAAACGATTTATATGATTTAAAGCCAATCCAATTGCTTCCAATCAAATCTATATGCCATTTCATTCAATTTAAATGGTTTACAACTCAATTGCTTATGTTCAGTTTATTTTTAATCCAAAAAAAGCTCATATACACTTCAAATGATTCATAATCAATTTTATTTGCTTCTATTAATTCAAAGAATATTTCCTTTTGTTTATGTCAAACAACGACCATTTTTATGTAAATTTGGCGATATACGCTAAATAGAGTATCCATTTGTGTTTATAACTATTTCAAATTAATTTCAACTCATTCTGTGATTAATTTCATTTCAAATTATTCACCAACCATATCTTTGCATTTCATTTCATCTGCGCATCATTTCCATTTTAAAACTATTCCATTGAGCTTGACAATATTCATTTCTTAAACTAATATCCATTTTCCAAAAATAAATTTAACCCAAACCTTTTATTTAATAACCTTCCATTCTAATAACCCAATACCAACTAAAACTTTGAATTAATATTTTTTTTTATTCAAGCAGACTTCAACCATTTATTATTTAATTCAATTAACCCATTTATCCATCCCATATTTAAATTTCTAACTCGCTTACTTAATTCATTTGCGAATTTATTTTATTTACACAAAGCCATTCTCAATTTATTTTTACTCATCAGGGTTTTGTTTGCAAATCAACCATTTCTATTATAGTTCCCTTTCATTTCAAACGACAACAATTCTCTCATATCTAATTTACTTGCAAGTTCCGTTCATATTACACTTGAATTTTATTTGTAATTCAAACAACCACTATTACGATCCAACTCTATTTATTTATTTTCATAACATCTACACTTATTTAATTCATTATCAAATCCAAGTCGAATTCTATTTACAATTCGAATTCATTTTCAAATTCTATTATTAACTTACAATCATTTATTTAACCGAGATAAATTTTATTAACGTACTCAATCAAATAATTAATTAGCCAATTATCTTACTTCCAAATTTTAAATCAATATTCGATTTTATTACAAAAATCACTTCATTAAATTTTCCTAAGTTCAATTTTTTTTTTATATTTCCAGTTTGGATTTTCTTTTATTTCTCCAAAATTCCAACACTTTGTATTTTAAATTTTTTTAAAATGTTTTTAAATTCACATAATATTGTTAAAATAGCTGTTTATAAAATACTTCTTATAACTCGATGTCTCAACCAGTCCATCCTTGTTCTCACAGAAATTCAGTCATACATTGATCAGGCGTAGGACTGAAAATCTATAAGTACTTGATAAACTCGTTTTCAACATCCAGTGAAATTACTTGGAAAATAATTTTAATGAAAATATCGAAAACAGTTTTTGAAAATATAGAGGAAATATTTTTGGTGAGAATGCTCTAGAAATCATCACTCCCATCCATGGTCGCAGTTACATTCCAGGGTTACTTGCCATCACAGCAAAAGTCCATGTAACTGCAGACTCTCTACGGTCTCTGATTTTCGCTGTCGAAATGAAACTTATCCACTCTTACATAGGTCGCAGTCTACCGATATAAAATCAAACACAGACTATTGGCTCTCAGCGGCACACACGACTTTCGCTATGTTACCATAGGTCGTAGTCTACCTATATAAAATCAAACGCAGACTGTTGGCTCTCAGCGGCACACACGACTTTCTCTATGGTATACTCTACTCATAATCCCCAGGAACTAGTTTTGTCCGGACTCCTCACATGATCAACTTTAGAACCCCCCTGGGGCTCAAGGCAGCACCACCTGGTGGCACTCATAAGAAGTTTATTTCAAGGGAGCGCCTTTTTCCCCAAAGCCATCATCAAAACACTTTATACTATACACATATAGTATCTTTAAAATCATACACCTAGTATGATCTCATACAAGGCTCCTTTACACAAAATCGATTATCCCAAAATCGACAATTCTCAAACTAGGTTTTTCAAATTTCAACATTGATTTTTCCCAAAAATCAAAAGCCTTTCCAAATCCTAAGGTTTACAAAACCTTTTCTAAAATCCTCATAAGATCCTTTATACATATATATACAGATATATATAATTTTAAAACTTTGGATCATTACAAACTTGTGTAAAACTCCTTTTATACTTCAAACATTTTCAAAAACCCTTTTCTTCTGGCAAAAGATTCAACGAGGGGAGTTTCATTTTATAAAACAAAGATATTTAACTTTGTTTACTCAAAATCAAATATTCAAATTTGATTACTCCTTTCAATATCATTTTCATTCAAATCCGTACGATGTACACATATCATCCGTACGCTATACCAATCTGATCGCTCACTCGACCACACAATTTCACTTCCGAACTAGTATCGTCCACCCGACTTCCTAGTGCGGACACGGATCTGGTTTCTTAATCAGAAACCATCATTCTCCTTGCATAGTCATAACTATGATAGAGAATTTCCAGAACTAATCAACAACCCATATCCAGGTTCGCCGTCGAAAATCGAGTGAAAAATCCCAACTCGGATCGACATACTATCTCGAAATTCTGTGCTTGAATCTGAATTAAATCATTATGCGAATAGAATAACATACGTACACCCTACGTATTTATCTTTATTGGTTACTAGCCAAATCAATTCCATTTCTATTCACAATCACTTTGATTTTCATTTACTTACTCACAATTGCTTCAATCCATTTGGATTATCACCTCTATCCTTATCTCGTAACCAATAACAGTTTGAACTCCGACCAGTTTATTTAGAAAATAGCTTGAATTTTTTTTAAAAATAAATAAGTAGTTGAAAAATAATTATTAGTTTGCAAAATAGCTATAAATAGTTAACTAATTTTAAAATAGTCGGAAAATAGTTAAATAGTTATAAAATAGTTAGATAATCACAAAATAATTTAAAATAGTAATTAGTTATAAAACAGTTGAAAAACAGTAATTAGTTTACAAAACAGTTACAAAATAGTTAAATAACTCTAAAAGTAGTTATAAAATAAGTATAAAATAATTTTGGGTTTAATAAGAAAGGTTGTATATATTAAATAGCTTGGAAAAAATAAATTTATATTAAAACAATTTATATTGAAAATAGTCCAGAGTCAAAACTTTTCACTTCCCCTACTATTTAATTTAATTTCCATTTAAATTGACCCAATTCCAATTCAAATAACTCCAAATTCCATTGGACTTGATTTATTCCCAATTCAAGTTGAATTACTTCTCAATTCCTTTCCAACTTCAAATCAAATTCCATTTGATTCTTACTTATTCAACTTTATTTACAGTTCCAATTTATTCAAATAAATTTGGACTAATTTCAAATTGAATCCACTTCAATTTCAAATTATTTCAATTCCTGCTTGAATTTAATCCCAACTCCCATTCAAATTTTAAACCTTCAAATTAATAACCTTTCCACTTAAGTTTGAAACTTGCTTAACTTTGGGTTTCACATCACATTCCAAGGAAAATTCAAAACTCAACCTTAGAGTTTATTTTCATTTTTATTTCCTTTACACACCAGGCTACTTTTAAAATTTAATCCACCCTTGGTTTTAATTTCAAAATAAATCCCTTAAAAATCTTCCAACATTTCTTGTTTTAAAATAAGACTATATTCAAAATAGTCTGAATTATATTATTTGTTATTTTCTTTAACTCCTGGAAACAATTGATTGTTTCTAAACTTAGGTTTTGAAACTTCACAATTTTAAAACCTGCTTTAATTTAGAAGTTATACTCATCTTATAAATTTACTTCATATGGCTTACTTAAGCAAATATATCATTATTAAACACAATAACTATTTATGATAATACCCAAGGTAATCATATCTAGACACCAATTCCTTTTTATACTATTCTTACTTCTATAAATTCACGATTAAATTTCAGTTTGACCCATTTCAACTTACCTTTATTTAATGCTTCTTAAACAATTTAATATCTGAATTCTAGTTTTAGAATTTCATTTTCAATTAATTAAATTTTAATTTGGTTGTATTTCCGTTTTTACTTAATTTTAATTCCAATTCAAGACTTCAATTTGGTTGCATTATATTACTTCTTGATTTTAATTTCAATAATTTAACAACCAATCGCTTTAATATTTATTAGAATGAAATATTTCTTTATATATAAAAATATACTTTTTATATAAAATCAGTTAAAACCTTTATATAAGAAAATAACAAATACGCTCTCATACACACACACACACAACACTCATCCCCGAGTACTACAGACTTTATTTAATGAGTAATCCCCACCCGAGCCAAGGTTCTCGCTTAACCATTCAGCTCTGATACCAAATGTAACAACCTGGAAATTTCGATCCCGAAAATTCTAGATAGTTATGAAAAAGAAGAAAGAGATAGAAGAAGAAGAAGAACAAAATCAACAACATCTCACATTCGCAGCGGATAAAATATAATAATAAATAATAACAGTTTACAGAAGAATACTATATGTGTCGATTACATTTAAATACATCAGAGTTACACATATATTCAACACTGGACATATACAAATCAACATGTCTTAGATACACAATAATATAATACAGCGGAAATACTCTATACGCTCTTGCCATCCAGCTCGCCCCCTGAGCTCCAGAACGTACCTACCTGAAATCTGTAATACTCGGTCTGACCCGAGCATTACACCAAGGTAACACCCGGGTCAGGCTGAAAACCAGCTTGAGTAAACCCAACTAACATGAAATTCAAAGTATACAACTCATATAAACCCGGGTAACTTATATCAATTCACAAGCTCAAATTATTACATACAACACTTAGCCCACATATAAGTTTCTAAATACCAAAGATTTAGATTTTAAAACAGTCCAATACCTCCAAATCACTTCACTCCAGCATATAGATTTTATATATCAATCTACAAACATTCGAAGTGGTTTCGGGTATTTTCCCAATACCCGACCCCGGTCTCTTCGAATCTCATATCATCCTATTCCAAGTTATCCAAATGAAATAATCAACATTTCATATCAGAGTTATCAACTCCTTCAAATCATCCAATACCATTCAATCATTCAGAAGCAAAGCTTAATCACATACAAATCATTTCTTTTGATTCTAATTGAATTTCAAACCTTAATCACTTAGATTCTTTCATTAATTAATTCCAAATGAATTAATCAACCCTTCCTTATTCATCTTAATTAATCACCCTGAATTAATTATCTTCCAATTCCATTCAAGTAATTATCTTTAATTAATTTCACGACATTAATTATTCTTACCAAATCAATGAGTAATCTTTAATTACTTCACAAATTAATTAACTATAATCAATTACACTAATTCTTAATTACTTATATTAATTAATTTCTCATGAGTCACTTATGATTAATTCATCTTAATTAATCAATCTTTAATTACATCGTTGATTATATAAATTAATGATTTCCAATTATGTTTTGATTTGTTCTAATCTAAATTAATTTCTTTAATTCAACCCCAATATTTATCATTCTCGATTAATCTCAATCTGTAATTAACTATTCTTTTATTTACTTCATTGATAAATTAATTACTCCTTAATTAATTATCTTAATTAATCTCTTGATTAATTTCACAAAGTAATTATATTTTAATAATTACATTAAGTAACTGCCCTTCAAACGATCTATTGATTATTCTAAATTAATCAAACTTAATTAATTAACGTAGTCCTTACTTATTTAATTCAAACCCTTAATTACTAAATTAATTAACCCAAATCATAAATTAATTTAATTAATTAATTATCCATTTTATTTACCCTTCTAATTTGATGAATCACAAATCATTAAGCCATTATTAACAATGAATAACATTTTCTTATTTATAACTTAAGTTTAAAACAATTTAAAACCCAAATACTTCGAGCCAAACCACAATTAACTCGAGAATCAACCAAATCCAAAGTCATATATGTGTCTTTAATTTCTTTTCTTTTCTAAAAAAACTGTCTAAACATACTGTTCCTATCTGCCTATAAAAACTTGATATATAAATTTTAAATTACTTTACTGTTAACATAATTTACTTGAATAGAAATGACTTCCCTAGTACATAACTAACCCAAGGAAAATCTCGAACCTGAACAGTGGTAAGAACCTTGGTCGGCATCGAGCACTATCCTCCGATCGTCTACCCTCTGTCGAGCAAAACGAGAATCCAGAAGTATCGCACCACTTCCCAATGCGCCGCAGTCTCCCCTCCCCTCACGCGCTCGAGTCTTTACCACCACGCGACCGAAACAAAAATCGCGACAACTCTCGCACCACCCCTTGCCTCGACTTCATCCCTGACTTCGACCACCATAAGCTATCGACGCCGCCATTCTTCGCGAACATACCCCAAAGCATCGCCCCTTGCCTATTCGAACGCGGCAGTGTTCGCCATCCTCCCTCCAGATCTCATCACGCGACGACCCAATCCTTGCCATCACGCAAGAACATATCTTCGCTTTACACTTCGAGAACTCCCAGATTGAAACCCTTTTTTTTTGATGAGTTCGATTTCGATTCTATTGTAAGATTAGAGAGGAAGAAAGAGATAAATATTGGTTTGGGAAATAGCTTCTTGGGTACGCTTGTTGACTTATAAAAAAAATATCTTCTGACAAATGTACTTTAAATTTTATTATATTATAATACTTCCATAATGCCCTCGTAATTGCTACCATAAAATTTCGAACTCCTCTTAAGGAATGCCGCTAGGCGATTATAGGGTTTTACCCGCGTTCTGAACACAATGGAACGTGTTTCGGAGGTTAATTTGATTGTATGTGGAAGTTAGCTTTTTAAATCGATTTAAAATATTAAATTATTGGTTTTAATTTCAACGCGTTTCTCATCCGCACGAGCAAACGGTAAATCCAAACGCTACAAAATTGAAATCCGATAATAACTAACTATTACGTATCCAATGGAACTGGTTTCGCTGAATTCCGAGACTGTGTCTCGGAAGGCTATTTTTAAATTCAATTTAAACGATAAATTTTCAAAACTGAACATATCACCTTTAAATTAAATTTCAACCATTCTATTATCTTCAGTATCATCATTATAAATTTTATAAGCCTTCAAATTATTTTAATCAGGCTTAGAGTTTTCAGATTCAACAATTTACACAATTTCAATTATTAAATTCAATATTTAAACTATAAAATTTAATGATTTAATTATCAAGTAAATATTGATATTTGGAATTCAAGTTAAAATAAGCCTTTAAATATTTTAAAAATCAATTAATTGTTCAAATTTAAATAGTTAGAAATCCCGGGTCGTCACGCACTATCTCAAATATCCGATGTCTGATAATAGGTCAGTAGAGACACGGTCTCATGAGCTTTAGAAAGTAGCTTATGAGATCGTCTCCAAGGGTATGACTATTAATGAATAGTTTCAACTTGTAGTACTTATAAATTTCCTCTAGTTGGAAAGAGTTCAAAAATAAGCTTAGACATAAAACTAAAGAATTTCCACTTGAATGTTCGATTACTAGCCTCTGAATTAAGGAAGGATCCCAAAAATACGATATGAAAGAGGAAGTGCTTGTTGTTTTTAACAACACTAAGAAGGCCGCGGTCCTGAAGCTTAATCCTAAAAGCTTTAAGAATCAGAACCGTAAGCCTAACCAGAATCGCAACAATAATGGGAACCTTCAAAGGAACCATACCAAACCACGTCAACAACTACCCTTAAAGAATGATTTTGGTCAGTTTATTTGTTATAACTGTAACAAACTAAGTCATATGGAGCGTAAGTATCGGAATAGGCCTCGTCCTGCTCCTTAGGAAAACCTGACTGAAGAGCAGCCGCCAACTACTATGGTTACAAAGATCAACCTTATAAGAGTTCATAAGGATGGTAGGTAGATACTGGTGCTCCATGCCATGTCTGCTATGACCGTGCTATGTTCAAAAGATACACGGATGCTTAGGACAAGAAAGTGTAGGATCGATTTCACCCTAGAGACCGTGAATAGGGTGATACTAATAATTATAAAAATTTAATGCGGAAATATATATAAAATAATTGCAACACAGATATAGAAAAATAATAGCAGCACATATAATAGCAGAATAATAAAAAACAGAAATAGAACAGCAGAGATTTACCCAACTTCAGCAAAACCCTACCTACGTGCTGCCACCAAGGTTTCTACTAGAAATTAAGTAATCAAATGCTTACACATGTAAAATTGCGACACCCGCTATCGACTAACATAACTCTACGCTCAAAACTATACCACAACTCAGCCATTGAGTTGCGAATTCTCGAAGTACACCACCGTAGTTCGTCCCATATTCACACGACTAGAAAATTACAAAAATTTAAAATAAAAATAAAAATTTAAAATAAAAACAACTAAACACACAAAACTCTAATTTATAATTACAAGCCCATTATGAAAATGCCGGCCCAAAAGATTTAAGTAATAAAAAAATACTGTCCCTTTTTTATTTCTTCGGACATATCCTTTGAGAGAAAAATGGCTCCTTTCTTTTTGCTAGTTCGTTCCTCTTTCAAATTTAGGGCTTTGCGAATTTGAGCACGCCGATTCAATTATTGATTGAATGATGAACTATCCACAGTTGCTTCATCAATCAATTTGTCACTTTGATTCACTAGCGGCTGCTTCGACGAATCGAGTTCGAATAAATTGGTATGTGATTTTGCTTTGTTATTCTCGTTGATATACTTGAACTTGATTCGATTCGAGTTATTATTTGAATCTTTTCTCTATGATATTGCTTAAACTCGAATAACTTTGATGCTGATGATGTTCACGGGTTAAATAGGGTTCGATTCCCTTTATTTTCGTTTGAATATATTTTTGAAATCGTTTGAAAATTTTAGTTTAGCCGTTCGATTTTTCTTGATTGTTGATGATGTTTTCTGACATTTTCAATTCGTATAATTTGCGTTGCTTGAATATCACAGCTTCGATTTTGACTTGTTCGACTCTTCCTTGGTCACCACGGCTCTGACTAAACTTGACTTTGGTTTCGTTCCTTGTTCCTTTAATTTCGGCATCGTGAATATACGAATTTTCTTACCTCTATGACTTTGGCACTTTGATTATGTGATGATATTTTGAGATGAGAATTTTACTTCGACTTGTTCAATATCACCTAACTTTGACTTTGGTATTTAACCTTTGCTTAGTTTGAAAAATCCGCTACTCAGATTTTTGTAAAACCTGCCTCATGTTATAACTATTTTCTTGGAATGAAATCTGGTATGTCACTACATTTGTTGTTTAAGACTTTGTCTTGTAGTCTGCATTGCACTGTCCACTACGGTGTGCTTCAATATGCATTGTTCTGTAGATTTGAGCCCTATTGTTTTCACTGTTGCATATATGTATATATGTTATTTACTCATGTATATATGTATGCTTGTGATTTTGCTTTGCTGTTTCACTTGATTTGATTTGAGTGTTGTTGCAGCCTTTGTTGTCACTGTTTTCATGTGCACTGATTCCATTTGCCTTGAATTCGCTTCATGTTGAAGTCTGGTGTAGATGTGGTTCTGGCCATTTCATTGATGTTGCATTTCATGTGAGTTTCAAGTGCTCCTTTGTATAGTTCCTATTGACTGGTTGCATGCATGTCTTTGTGCACTATTCTGAAATTACTCATTTGAGCTACCATCTACATTCATGCCTTGGTTGCTTTTGAGTGCCTTTGTGATTTTCTTTGAATCTGATCATGGAGCCAATTCATGTTGTAATTGGACTTCATGTGTATATCACTACTAACATATACTTATATGCATTGTGTTGGTATTTGCAGTGTGCATTAGCTTGGTTGGACTGTCTAGCCTCTGTTTTCTTGTATCTGATCTGGTTGCATATATATATGTTACTTGGTTGCACTTTCCACTCCTTGCATCATCATTTAATCTGCTTTGGAGCTTGTTGATAGTTTGAGTATTTCTGATCTAATTGTGATGGTTTATTGGTTCATGTGTACACTCTGACTGTTGAGGCTGTGTTGTATTGTTTGATGGTCAGTGGTGTAGCCACAACTGTGTTCACCTTAGTTGCATTCCATTGTGTTTGTGACTGATCATATGTATTTGCACTGAGTTCTTGCTTCGAGCTAGTTTTCATCTATTTCCATGTCTGTACTTTGTTGTCTTTTTGAAATTTTGGGTCTGTTCTTTGGTTCACTGGTGCATGTGCCTGTTTTTGTTTCTTGACTGACTTTTGAAACTAATCTTGTTGTACTCGACAATTCAGTGATGTATTTGTGTGGCACCTGAGATGAATCCAGCCTCGGCTTGGGTTTGACCTTGTGCTCACCTGTCCCTGCAGTTTTTTCAAGTGTATATCGATGTGCACGGCCTTGTGGCATGTATAGTGATACACTGTGCATGTCACAAGTTGTTCGTGTAAGATGAATTCAAAATTAAATAATGACGAACAACCTAAATAATTAAGGTAAAAAATATTTTTTAAAAAATTACACATTTTATTTTACACTACACAAATATTTCTTTTTCAATTTTACTACGTCAGTGTGTATTTTGTAGATGACTCAGATGCTGTATTCGGGCTAGAGTACAGTTGAAGATCAAATATGAGCGAATGAGTGATATGTAGTGAGGTACAAATGTAAATTAAAAATTGTGATGTAATCGAAATTGTATTGTAATCAAAAATTGTATATATATATATATATATATATATATATATATATAGTGAGAGCTCAAATTTGTACTATTAAAAATTGTAATAAAATATTTGTTTGAACAAAATATCTGTTTGAATTTAAATTCTATGTTATTTATTTTATTCAGCAAATATTTATTTAATTATGTGAAAAATAAAATAGTACATTAAAAAATACATTTAAATGAATATATATATATATATATATATATATATATGTTTAGTATCATAAAACAAAAACCATATACTAGCATATTTAACAATCTCCCCCTTTTGATGATAACAAACATATATTTAAGATTTTAGATTTATCAAATGTATTTGGTCATTGATGAACTCTATTTGCTCCCACTATTTAAATGCTCCCTCTCTTCATCAAAGCTCCTCCTTCATATATGCATAAAAATAAATAAAATATGCAAATGAACTTAGATGCTAATAGAAAATGCAAAAAAAAATATTTGACCTTTATTTTAAAAAATCTTAACTTTTCTCTCCCTCTTTTGTTATCAACAAAAAAAGTTATAGTGTTAGAAAGATAGAGATAATGTGATAGACATTAATACACATTAATATTGAATTGAGTATAAATATTAAATTTCAATAAAAAATTAAACAAAAATAATTAATACTTTGTTAGGTGCATATACCATTTTAGAATGATAGGGATGATATAAAACCATATTGCTATGTCCATTTGCGGTATATATATCAGGTATTTAAATATCTACTAACCATACATAACCGTTAGGACTTTTAAATGAGATTAGTAGTATTCAATTTTTTTTTAAAATAATAAAAAATGAATTCAAGCATCTTCTAACCACGCAAAACGTGAGGACTTGTAAATGTGATTAGAATCAACTTGTCTATTTAATAGTCAATTTTTATATATGTTCCATACATGCATAACCATGAGGACTTTTAAATGAGCATGATAGCACATAATCAAAAATTCCAAGTAATTCACCCATGCATAACCGTGAGGACTTTTAAATGAGAGCGAATACTTTGGATGTTTTTATTGCTAAAAATATAATAAATTGAAAATGAATGATTGCCTGTTTAAAATACCACATAGTGACATATTATAATGTATTTTGATGAGTGATGGTCATTAGAAATATGATAGCAATAGAGATGGTCATGGAAATTTTACCCATCAAAGTTATTACAAAACTTGTTTAAACTTTTAAAGAAATTTACTAAATGTACTGTCTCAAGTTATAATATATGATTAATATCAACACTCCTCACATTTTCAACAATTATTTATCTTTTCGATAATCAGTAGGGAGTCAGATTAGTTAATGTAGTCATTTGAGATCAAATTCAAAAATAATTATCAAATTTTCTAAAATGACTAATTTAAAACAAGGTCAACAAAAACGATTTTCTGAAAGGGGTTTTATAAGAAAAATGTCTGCTATTTGAAATTCATTTGAAATGAAAAATATGTAGATATTTTCTTTGAAAATGATGCAATTACTGAATATCTCAACATTAATCACGTTCCACTAGTAATTTTTCTACCAACGAGATTACCAGTGTAATTTGCATCCGAATTTTTCTTTGACTTAAGACTATCATTCGTTGGATGTCATAGACCAGACCATGAAGTGTGCAACTAAATACCTTAAAATCATTTTTAACAGCTTTTAAATGAAATAGTTTTGAATTTGAATCGAAATCGTGCAAATTTACAAACAGTGAACATTGTGTCAGATCCAGAAGCGGTATGATAAGCAAATATATCCATGTCTATCTAAAGTAATCAAAAATCAATTCAAGACAATATTTCTTATTATCTAAACTTGCAATATCATTAGTCCAAGCGAATCTATTAGTTCAGAGACTCTAGAGGTACTTATAGTGTTATCGGCATAAAAAGATAATTTGGCCAACAATTTTGAATAAGTCAGAGTCAAAATCAACAATCATTTCTTCATCACATAACTGGCTAATTTAATTCAGATTATGGTGCAGATTATCACATTTAATATATCGTTCAAGATAGATGTATCGTTGCTAGTTTACCTTCATGAAAAATTTTCGTTGTTTCCCATTGTGATTCTGCCACCTTTATACTAGGCTAAGGAACTTTCATTTTTTCGCCCATCGTGTGCCTGGAACAGCCGAAATCCAGGTATCATTGTTGTTATTCCTTAGCCTGCCTACACATCTTCACCAGAAAAGATTTTTGTGACCTATTTTTTTTATAGGTCCATGGTTGTTAGTGGCATTTTGAAAAATATGTTTGAGTAGACCGAAGATAATTTATATTTGTTCCTTTTGGCACCAAGATTTGTTAAGCTTTAAGGGATTTTATATTTGTGCCTTTTGGAACCCAAATTGGAATGGGTTTTACATGTTTGGGTCTATGCCAACACTTGTTTTGATTGTGTCCAATTTTTCCATAAGTTGTGCACTAGGAATTGACTCGATTAATTTCCCCTCTAATACGTTCAGATTGATTATATCCAAGTCCATGTCTAATAGGATTAACAGTTTGTTTCCCTAATAAAATATTCAGTGATTTTTCTCCTTTGGAAATTTTTTCTAAGGTTGTAGATAATTGTTGGACCTGTATTTTGAGAGATTCGTTTTCATTCAATAATTGTATGCACTTTTTAATAGAATTTTCTCTCCTCGTGTTTTCACTTTCTTTCAAAATCAAATTTTCATTTTCAAGTGATTTAATTTTAATTTCTAATTTTTTAATTTCTTCGAATGTTGGACACTTTTCACACTTAGGGCACTTGTTTTGATAGTTTTTAACCAATTGATAAAGCTGTTTATTTAAATCTATCAAAGTATCTCTTTATGATTCAATTTTAGCATATTTCTCCCTAAGTCTTTCGAAAAAGCCATTTACTTCGTGAAAATATGTAAATAATTCTAAATAAGTAAGTTTTGATACTTCGCTTGACTTGTCATCATCCATATCAGTTATATTACCTCGAAGGCACAGATCTGCTTTTTCACTCTCGCTGCCAGTGCTTTTATCATCTTCATCAGTTTCATCCCAAGTGGCCGCAAAACTTCTCCTTTTCGGTTTCTTTCCATGGCCGAATCGATTCTGAGGACAATTGGGCTTGATATGACCGGGTTTGTTGCACTTGTGACAAATGATCTCGTGTTCTTCTGAGTTGTTTAGTGATTTGACTAGTCTGTTTTTCAATTGTTGATTTAGAGCTGGATTTCCATATTTACGATTCCACTTTTTGAATCTCTTTATTATCAGTGCCAATTCAGTTACTCCATCATCGTCATCTTCACTTTCAGTTATTCCTTTAAGAGCTATCGATTTTTTTAGTATCACCTCCTTCACGTTCTTCCTTAAATTTCATTTCTAGCTCATAATTGGTGAGATTTTCGATGAGTTCTTCAACTTTGATTTGTTTCAACTCGTTCAGTTCTTGAATAGCAGTGACTTTGGCTTCAAAATTCCATGGAAGGACTCTGAAGATTTTTCAAACTGTTTCCAATTCTGTGTATGATTGTTCGAGAGCTTTTGATTTGTATATGATATTGGAAAGTCATCCGTACATATTTTTGACACTTTCTTCAGATAATATGAGACACTATTAAATTCAATTTGATCCAATGAACAAAGAATAGAATTCGAAGCTTTAGCATTAGCATTCTGCAGTCTATTTTCAAGATCTGTCCATTGATCCATCGGCTTACCTATTTCTTGATTATCTACAACTATAGTTGGTGCTCTATTATCTGTCTCAACAATATTCCAAGCATCAATGGTTTTCAGAAAAATTTTCATTCTATTTTTCCAGTAAGCATATTCACCATTGAACATTAGTGGTCTAAATATGGACTAACCCTCAGCAAAAGCATTATTAAAAGAAGCCATTTAAAAAAATTAAAACAAAAATTTGTTTTTGAAAAATCAAATTTTTAAAACAAAAATTGACTTTTGCTCCTAGCTCTAATACCACTTGAAGGATCGATTTCACCCTAGAGGAGGGGGGTGAATAGGGTGATACTGATAATTATAAAAATTTAATGCGGAAATATATAAAATGATTGCAATATAGATATAGCAAAATAATAGCATTGTAGATAATAGCAGAATAATAAAAACAGAAATAGAACAACACAGATTTATCTAGCTTCGGCAAAACCCTGTCTATCTGCTGCCTCCAAGGTTTCTACTAGAAATTAAGTAGTCAGATGCTTACACACATAAACTAGCGACATCCCCTATTGACTAACCTAACTCTATGCTCAAGACCCTGCCACAACTCAGCCATTGAGTTGTGAATTCTCGAACTACACCGTAGTTCATCCCCTGGTCACACGACTAGAAAATTACCAAAGTTTAATAGAAAATACAAATTAAAAATAAAAACAACTAAACACACAAAACCCCCCAATATGAAAATCCTGGCCCAAAAGATTTAAGTAATAAAAAAACTGTGCCCTTTTTTATTTCTTCGGCCGTATTCTTTGAGAAAAAAATGGCTGCTTTCTTTTTGCTCATTCATCCCTCTTTTAGATTTAGGGCTTTCTGAATTTGTGCATGCCAGTTCAATTATTGATTGAATGATGAACTATCCACAGTTTCTTCGTCAATCAATTTGTCACTTTGATTCATTAGCGGCTGCTTCGACGAATAGAGTTCGAATTGAATTGGTATGTGATTTTGTTTTGTTGTTCTCGTTGATATACTTGAACTCAATTCGATTCGAGTTATTGATTTGAATCTTTTCTCTATAATATTGTTTAAACTCGAATACCTTTGATGCCAATGATGTTCATGGGTTAAATATGGTTCGATTCCCTTTATTTTCGTTCGAATATATTTTTGAAATCGTCTGATAAATTTAGTTTAGCCGTTCGATTTTGCTTTATTGTTGATGATGTTTTCTGACATTTTCAATTCGTATAATTTGCATTGCTTGAAAATCATGGCTTCTATTTTGACTTGTTCGACTCTTCCTTGGTCACTATGGCTCTGAATAAACTTGACTTTGGTTCTGCTCTTTATTCCCTTAATTTTGGCATCGTGAATGTACGATTTTTCTTACCTTTGTGACTTCGGCACTTTGATTATGTGATGATATTTTGAGATCGGAATTTTTCCGCGGCTTGTTCAATATCACCTAACTTTGACTTTGGTATTTAACCTTAACTTAGTTTGAAAATCCGCTACTCAGATTTTTGTAAAACCTGCTTCACGTTATAACTGCTTTCTTGGAATGAAATCTAGTATGTCACTGAATTTGTTGTTTAAGACTTGGTCTTGTAGTCTGCATTATACTATCCACTGCCATGTGCTTCAATATGCATTGTTTTGTAGATTTGGGCCCGATTGTTTTCACTGTTGCATATATGTGTACATGTTGTTTACTCATATATATATCTCTGTGTGTGTGTGTATGCTTTTGATTTTGCTCAGCTGTTTCAACTGATTTGATTTGAGTCTTGTTGCAGCCCTTATTGTCACTATATTTATGTGCACTAATTCCATTTGCCTTGAATCCACTTCATGTTGAAGTCTGGTGTAGATGTTGTTCTGGCCATTTCATTGATGTTGCATTTCATGTGAGCTTCAAATGCTCTTTGTGCAGTTCCTGTTGACCGGTTGCATGTCCGTCTTTGTGCACTTGTCTGAAATTGCTCATTTGAGCTGTTGTCTACATTCATGCCTTGGTTGCTTTTGAGTGCCTTTGTGATTTTCTTTGAATCTGATCTTCGAGCCAGTTCATGTTGTAACTGGATTTCATGTGTACATCACTGCTAACATATACATATATGCATTGTGTTGGTATTTGCAGTCCTGAGTAATGTGTACATTAGTTTGGTTGGACTGTCTAGCCTATGTTTTCTTGTATCTGATCTGGTTGCATATATATATATATATATATATATATATATATATATATATATATATATATATCTGTGTGTGTGTGTGTGTGTGTTACTTGGTTGCACTTTCTACTCCTCGCATCATCATGTAATCTGCTTTGACTGTCAAGGCTGTGTTGTATTGTTTGATGGTCAGTTGTCTAGGCACAACTGTGTTCACCTCAGTTGCATTCCATTATATTTGCGGCCGATCATATGTGTTTGCACTGAGTTGTTGCTTCAAGCTATTTTGCATATGTTGCCAGGTCTGTACTTTGTTGTTTTTTTGAAATATAAGGTATGTTCTTTGTTTCATGGGTGCATGTGCCTGTTCTTGTTTCTGGACTGACTTTGGAAACTGATCTTGTTGTACTCGACAATTTAGTGATGTATTTGTGTTGCACTTGAGTTGAATCCAGCCTCATCTCAGGTTTGACCTTGTGCTCACCTGTCCCTATAGTTTTGGCAAATGTATTCGGTGTGCACGGCCTTGTGGCATGTACAGTGATACACTGTGCATGTCACAAGCTGTTCGTATAAGATGATTTCAAAATTAAATGACGACGAACAACCCAAATAACCTAGGCAAATAATATTTTAAAAAATTATACATTTTATTTTACACTGCGCAAATATTTCTTTTTTAATTTTACTACGTCAGTGTGTATTTTGTAGATAACTCAAATGCTGGATTCGAGCTGGAGTACAGTTGAAGATCAAATATGAGCGAATGTGTAATATGTAGTGAGGTGCAAATGTAAATTAAAAATTGTGATGTAATCGAAATTGTATTGTAATAAAAAATTGTATATATATAGTGAGAGATTAAATTTGTACTATACAAAATTGTAACAAAATATTTGTTTGAATAAAATATCCGTTTGAATATAAATTCTGCGTAATTTATTTTATTCAAAAAATATTTATTTGATTACATGAAAAATAAAATAGTACATTAACAAGTACATTTAACTGAATATATATGTATGTTTATTATCATCAAACAAAAATCATATACTAGCATATTCAACAGAAAGAAATGCTGGGAAACTCCTACGCCACAACTGTTGCTAGGATTTGAAGTGTTGAGCTAAAGTTTACCTCTGAAATATTATTATACTGAAGGATATGATGCACACTCCAAAGATGAGGAAAAATTAGTTTTGGATTATCTTCTTAATAAGGTTATCTTTACTCAAACTATTGGATTTGGTTTGTATACCACCATTGTGAATGGTATGTACATGGATAAGGGTTGTGGTCGTATACCTCATGTATCAAATTTTAGAAATTGGTTTGTTTAGATATGTTCGTATACCTGTCCTTAAAAGAATTAAATTAGCAAGTAGAGCATATAGATGTGTATTTATTGGCTATGCTATTAATAGCAAAGCATATATATTTTATGATCTGAATGCACATACTATAATAGAATCTAATGACGTTGATTGTTATGAATTGAAATTTCTTCTTAAATTAAGAAATAGTGGGGCACATATAGTAATATTATTCTCATAAGAAATGAACAAAATGAACCTATGAGAAGTAAAAGAGTTAGAATTGTAAAAAGTTATGGTTCATATTTTTTTGCTTACACTTTAGAGGAGGAACCCTTAAACCCCCAAGAAGCTATATCTTCATCAGATGTCGATTTTTGGCAAGAGGCTATAAATGATGAGATGAATTCTCTTGAATCCAATAAGACTTGATACTTTGGTTAATTTACCACCTGATTGTAAAGACCATATGCTGTAAATAGATACTTAAAAAGAAATTAAAACCCGATGGAACGGTTGATAAATATAAGGCCCATCCAGTAAATAAGAGTTTTAAGCAAAGAGAAAATGTAGACTTTTTTGATACCTTCTCACATGTGACTAGAATTACATATATTCGAGTGTTGATTTCACCTGCTTCTATTCATGATTTGATAATACACCAAATAGATGTTAAAACTACATTTTTAAATGCTGAATTAAAAGAAGAAATTTATATTGACCAACCTAAAGGTTTTACAATACTGTTACATGAACATAAGTTTTACAAGTTAGATAAATCTTTATATGGTCTAAACAAGCACAAAAAAATGGAACGAAAAATTTGATAACTTGATTATTTCGCATGGTTTCAAAGTTAATGAGAGTGACTAATGTATTTATTATAATAAGAGAGTGACATTTGCACTATTATATGTCTGTATGTAGATGATCTACTTCTTTTTGGTTTAAACATTCATGCTATTAATGTTAAATCTCTTTAAAGTGCCAACTTTGATATGAAAGACCAAGAGAAGCGAGTGTAATCCTTAGTATAATGATCAGTAGGTCTAATAAAGGAAGTTCTTTGGATAAATCTCACTATATTGGTAAGATACTAAAGAAATACATAATTTTGACTGTAAACTTACTTGTACACCATACGATCCAAGTGTAAAAATATTTAAGAACACTGGTGAAAGTGTAAGACAGTTTGACTATGCGAGCAACGTTGGCAGCCTTTGGTATACCACTGATTGTACAAGACCCGACATAACATATGTCGTGGGATTGTTACGCAGGTTTAATAGTAGACCAAGCATTCATTGGCATGCTATTGAAAGGGTCATGAGATAATTAAACTGAACCAAGAACTTTGGATTACATTATGGAATGTTCCAGCTGTACTTGAAGGATATGCTGACGCAGAATGGAATATTTATCCGATGGTTCAAAAGCAACAAGCGGCTATATTTTTAGCATAGCCGGTGGGGCTATTTCTTGGAAATCCAAGAAAAACAGTAGTTTGGCTCAGTCCGCTATGGAGTTTGGGATGATAGCACTAGCAACAGGAAGTGAAGAAGTGGATTACTTAAGAAATCTGCTAGTTGATATTTTTTATGCGAAAAACCGATACCACCATGTTAATCCATTGCAATAGTAGCACAGCTATTACAAAAGTTCAAAACCGTTATTATAATGGTAAGAGATGATAGATACATTGGAAGCACAATATCGTAAGACAGTAATTCTCTTTAGGTGGTGTTAGAGTGGATCATATTTGCACTGATGAAAACTTGGCAGATCCTTTGATGATATGATTGGCTAAAGAGAAATTCCATAAAACATAAAAGGATGGGACTATTTCCCTTAGACACTTAAATGTTAACGACCCGACTTTTTGACCCTCGGATGTCGACACTAAATACATCTACAATATTCATGTGCGTAGAACCCAAGTGTTGAAAAGATGAATTGTTAGGGTGAAATAAAGAAAAAAATAGAACAAGAAAGAATGAACACAACATCAAAACCTCATAGTAGAGCGATAATATATAATATCAAAAGTACAGTATAAAGGGTTACTCTGAATAAAAAAATCCAGAGTTACAAAACCTAAGTGTTATCATTAGCCTGGAAAGTTATAGCTGCCTATTCTTATAATACTGATATATACATAGCTAATACGAAACAACAAAAATAGAAATAGATAGATAACGAAAGCCTCTCCATCTTGTCTCCTTAACTCTGAAGCATCCAAAATAAAACATTTTATACTCAACCTACTCGAAAGAGTATGCGAGGAATTTGGGAAAAACAAAAGAACCAAGCATCATACATAAATACGGTATGAGAGAACTCGAGATACATAAATACATGTAACAATAGCTTTTGTGACCGTAGGGATTTTCGTAATTGTATTCCCTTCAAAAGAAACCAACCATTCATTAAGTTTAATATAGTGATATGATAGATAATGTCTAGGGTGCAGAATATAAAACATATCAAATAGCTATGATGCTCACATTGATCTCACCACAACATATTTAGGTTACAACTAAACTGCTAAGGCATGTCTACATATTGGATTTTTTTGGAGATATCTTCGGTCGGAATCAAAACTCCATGCACAAGAGTTAGAATGTACATTTCGATCATCGTATATCTCTAGATAAAATATACTTTTAAGGTAGACACAAGTGGCCCATCGTCCGAACATAAATATGAACAAGGGAGCCAAATATTATCAACTCCTACCGGCCAACAAACGATAAATATCTCCAGATATGGAGTTGATAATACCCTGATGTAGATAGGCTAAACCCCAGGTTGTACATCCTACTTCGTTTTCTATCATTTCCGATGTCGAGATTACATTCGGCATCTTTCACACGAATTTTCGTCACTCAAATAGAAAATGAATCCCCAAAATGGATTCCCATATCTTGAACAGATCACGAATCACTATATGAATTCGAGCATCTCAAACAAATCTCGAATCTCCACATAGACTCTTCTTTGTAAAAACTTCCAAAACATAGAACCTATGGAATAGTTTTGACGTGGTATTCGATAAGTAAAGAACATACCAATCCCGTACTCTTCAAACCAATCAACGAATTTTCAATCAACTCAATTATGGTTCTTTTAGAAGTAAGAATAAGCTAGAGATGTTTCGTACCAATGCTCCTCCCCGGAGCTTCTCATTGATATGAAATCATGAAGCTTTTTTTATACTTCTTAAGTCCATATTAGGTCTAGTTCGATTATCGACGAATCGACTATCTAGTCAAAAAAATTGCTTATAAAAATCAATATTCGTATACTTAAATCGTTTTTGACATTTCGACTCAACTGTTGCGCATCCAAGAGTGAAGTGAGGTAAGTTAGAGCACTGGTTGCATCAAAGCCTTAATTAGACACTTCGTTATTGAATCTCATAAATAGATAAGTTTACCTCATCAACTTTTAGGGTTAGTATAGTATCAATGATTTCCATAAGAAAGCAAGTAATCAACACGATTAACATGTTTATGATATTCCTGACTTAACTATTCCTCGGTCAACAAGGAAGCAGGTAGGTTAGGGCTATATTGCTCATATCCTAAAAATCTTAATTCTCATAAATAGATAAGCCTACTTCATCGACTTTTAGTATTAAGCACAGTTAATTAAATTTCAAACAAGTAATTAAAAAATAAACATTTGGCCACTAAGTAATTTCTAACCCTTTTTAAACCTTTATTTGTAATTTTAAAACCCTTTTTAAAATGATATATAAACACACACACACACACACACACACATATATGTAGTAATTTATTTATAAAATTGATATTAAATAAACCATTTTTAGAATATAGTTATTACATAATATATAAATAGTCAACATATTTTCTAAAAACTATATATACTTAAAAATACTTTAGAAATACTTTATAATACTTATATGTTTTGAAACATTTACTAAAAATATTACTTAAAAATATTATAAAACCCTTTAAAACGTGGAAAAAACAAATTTTCATTATAAAAACCTCTTTTTTTAAAATTCACACGTAAACCTTAAAAATTCATAAATATCTCAAACCACTTTTGAAATACTCTAATATGAATTAGTAAACACTTATAAAAAGAATGAAATAAAATACTTAAATTTACATATCTTTTTAAATTTTTAAAGTCAAAAAATTAAGGCTAAACGGGATAGTTTTGCACAAGTGAGGTTTTGGCCATTTTTCAAAATGTCACTTAATCTTTTACTATCTAATATTTCTATAGAAGCAAGTATAAATAACAAAAATCGTAAATATGGAAAGAAACCATTAAGGATCTCTCTAAAGTTTTCCATAGAAATTACCGTAAAGAAGGCAATTCCAAAGTATATTCATAGTGACTATCGTTGTAAGTGCACATTCAAAACCAAGTCTAACCTAAACCCAAGTCCATATACAACCTATGTTCTTTGTTTCAAAGCTATGCCACATGTTACACAAGCCCATACAAGTTCTATCAAATCCATACAATTTCCACTTGCTTTCAAAGCAAGAATCAAAACCGAAGTTTCAACAAATGTCAATATCAATTCAAAAACTTAAACACAATCTAACACAAACATATATGTATTATATATTCAATCAAAGTGGTGAGTTAGCTCACCTTTAACCCAAAAAACAACCAAGATCCAAGTACCCAAGTCCAACCTCACCCTTGCAACCACCTTTCCTTCCTTCTCCTTCCTTTCCTTCACTTGTTTTTGCTGCCTTCTCTCTCAAATTGCCCACGACCTTCCTTGGTTGGGTGAGTGTAGCTTTGATTCTTTCAAACAAACTGGGTAGAAGGTGTTGTAATGTTGTCTTAAGACTCCACTACAAGTTTAAGTTGATTTGGGTAAGTTTTGCAGTTATTTTTCTTTAGGAAATTACGAAGAGAAAGACATGAAAAGAGCGAGGTTTTGCTTTGTGAATTGGTGAATTATTATCAAGGGTATGCTCTTCTTATATGGACCCAAGAATGGTGCTCTTTAGCCTTGTTCTTAACCTCTTTTTATGTCATAGAAGGCTCACCTCCATCACTTATTCTTTACATCACTTCCTCTTTACATCACTTCCTTTAGCAAATTTACACTTACACCCTTAATATGATAATATCTTTTATCCACTTGGAAGTTTTTAGAACATTTCATTAGTGTTTTAATTAGTTTCTAATGTATTCATTTGATTATTAGTCAAGTACAAAAGAGCTCGAACAACTTATATTGATTAAAAAAGTTTATTGATAAACCGATTTCAGGGTACATTATCGATTTTTCTTCAAATATATTTTTATAAACAATTCTCAAAAACAAGTTTCTTATCATTATTCATTAATTAAATGACGTCTAACAAGATTATAAAATCATATTAATAAAACTTAATTATATTCCAAAACATTTCAATATTTGAAGACGAAATGTTCGAATTTTTGGGTTACTATATTCTCCCCTACTTAGAACATTTTTTCCTTGAAATTCAAATAAGAACGATAATCAAATAAGATAGAATAGCAAGATACATATATAAAGTACCGTTGAAACTATGTACAAACTAAACTGTAACCCAATGCAAACTAAGTCACTCTGCCTCAAAACGTGAGAACACTACAAAAGATATATACGATATCAAGATAAGAAACCTCTAGTCTAATTTCAAATCCAGATAGGATTCCCTCAAACTATCCTCTGTTTTCCATGTACAATCCTTTGACGATCAGCCTTTTTGATCCTCAGAAGTTGATACTAATATATCCATGGTATTCACATGCTAAGTATTAGTATGTTGAAAAGTCAGATTGTTTGGGTGAAAGACATAACAAAATCTCACATCATGACGAGTAACATATATGCCAATTATCTTTACAAATAATAATATTAATATTCAAACAAGAATTAAAGTCTAAATCCTATCATCAGTTGAGACAGTATATCAGCCTATCCTTACAAATGTTGATAAATATAAATAAGAAACACAGTGGAAATAAAAATACGAAAATACATCTTGGAGGCATCCGACTCGTCTCCTTAAGATCCAAAGCATCAAAACTAACTTTAGTAAAATACCAAGTCCCGACTCGAGTATTATAAGGAAATAACACCCAGATCAGTTTGGTAAAGCAACATGAGAAAGTCAAGTCAAATGGGTTGTTATATCTTATAAAACCTTTCAAAAATAAAGGCATCTTGTAAGACCATGCCGCATGTAAAGACGGACAGGTTTTTTACCTTACGATAACTAAAACATTTGAATAGAAAATCCAGCAATATTATAGTAGTATCTAGAGTTTAAAATAAATATTGAATATAACTGGAATGCTTGCATCTCACGTTCCAACATAGTTGGGCACAACTAACTCCGCATTACACTTACTGGAGAATAGATTCCATGCAATAAAAAGACTATTGGGTTACCTCCTACCATGGTACATCTCTAGAAAATGTACCGAGCGCCTCAAATGGACCTTCGCCAACATAGAATGATGACCTCTTACAGGATAATACTGAATATATCATCACCCAGGTTGCTTTGCAACCTTTTCTCATTATCTCAAATGCACATAACAAATCCATAAAATCATTCTAGATGGGTGATGCTTCCACCCTAATGGGTCTAACCAACACTACCCTCCAGGAAGCACTGCAATGCCAACATTCATCCATACAAATAGTTTAGGATATGAATAAGCCGAATGTACTACTTCTACCACATCCTTAGGATTAGTAGCAAGCGGCCCTTGCACTTTCAATAACTCTGCCTTCAGTTCTATCATCTTCAAGATGTCATCAATTTGAAATTCTTTTGTCGTTCCAAAGTTATTTAGGATAACTCATGTTTATCCGATCCCGGTTTCTTCGAACCAATAATCGACGGTATTCGGTAAACTCAATTCTGGTCCTTTTGGAAATAAACAGATAATAAATAAGAGCGAAGATAATCTCATAACCATTTAAGTGGATGGATTTCCTTATCATTTGTCGTAAAAGAGCACAACGAGTTAATACTTACAGTATAACACCATTGAAGAAAACTACACCATATAATTCTCGTGTCTCTTCCAGAGTGAAAAATTGGTCAAGGTTTGATAGTGGGTTATTTAACTATCAAATAAAAAAACAATCAAACATAGATTTAATTCCATATAGAATGCACTAAGCTTCATTTATTTAATCTTAATTAACTAAAACACTTTAGTTATTTGCAAAAATATTCATATACTTATCTCATTGGTATAAATATATTCTCGAACCATTTCACTTGCTATACTTGGAAGACTTTACCATATACTTATACAATGGTATAAGTATATTCATGAAACATTTAGGAAAGATTTCCTGTTTCAAATTCATATTAAATAGATCAAAAACCAAAGTCATTCAAAACATTATGTACTAAACCCAAACCACTTATCTTTTGGTGGCAATTATGGAAAATTGCTTCCATACCACCCTAACTAGGAAGGATTATTTATTAAGTTCATAAACTTGATTTTCATAAGTTATCCAATTTGAATATGGAAATAATACTTTATACATCGAACATTAATCTTTGATTTCAAACTTAAACTATCCTTCGGATAATAATGAAGCTATTCAAGTTGGGGTATTATTATTACCTCTGAGACCTTAACTTGACGACATTCCTACCTTTAAGGATAGGTAGGAGTTTCCCTACCACGAAATTTAATGTCAACTATATAGTTTCCAAAATCTCTGTAACTATTCATTTAGAATCAAAGTTTTATAAACCAAACTCCTTTTCTAATTCCCATGATACCTTTCCAATTTATGACTCTTTTAAATAAATCCTTTTTATTTAGTAAAATTCTTTTTATAAAATAATTTATTATTTATAAACACCTTTATTTAATTAATTGATCGCCTTTAAACCTCCTGAATAAATAAATAATTAATTTAAAAAATCATTAATAAAGTATAAATTAACTTAAACCTCAGTAATAAAATAATTAATTAAATTTAAACATCAATTATAATATAATTAATTAACTTAAAACATCATTATAAAATAATTAATTAACTTTAAACATTATTATGAAATAACTAATTAAATTTAAACATCATTATAAAAAAATTATAAAGTTAAAGTTAAATTAAATCCATTTCCTTTCAAACTTAGGAGGAGGCTTAGCGACCACAATGATACTTAAACAAGCTACCATTACTTTTTAGTTCAACATCCCAAGTCGTATCATGGGTATGTACATAAGCAATATATATATATATATATATATATATATATATAAATAAAATTTATAATTGACAATCAACAGCTAACACATCACTTGTCCGATATCAATCAACCGACACGTAAATAAATGCCTAAATTTATACAGTAGTAGAGCGATGATTTATTCTGCTAAATAGATATCCAAATAATCTATTGAATTTAATTATAGTAGAATGGTGATTTATTTCGCTAACGTAATATCAGTGCTTAAATATAATTACATAACCATGTAATTATTTTCCATTACTATTAATTTATCATTAAATTTTACTTCACTAAAATTATCAACCATATATGTCAAAGTGATGTACTCATCAATGCGAGCATAATGCAAGAAACGGCGGGTTATCAGATTTAAACTAAGTGAGTTATAACTTTCCAAAGAAAATCACCTTTAAATTAAATTATTTAATTTACTACACTACACTTACTTCCCCAGGCCCAAAACCCGACCCAACTTCCACTCCACATAAACAGAATACCCACAATACAAATCTTCTTCTTTCTAGACCTAAAATTCCTAAATAAAAATTTACATGCATCCAAACGAAGTCCCACATGTGCGTACCCAACCTCTTATGCTAACCATCGATCCAAGGCCACCCGAAAGTCCAACTCCTTGAGCTTGTCCGAATGCACTCCATCGCCTCAACTACAGTAGCTCAAATCAAATTCTTACCAATCAACTCCAAAATTTTAAAAACGAGCTTCGAGAACCATCGCGTTCAAACACCGATCACCGCCACTCTACCATCTTCCAGCCTCTGTAGCCACCACCCATCGAACCCCACTTTGTCACCCATCCTCCAAGCAATAGCATAACCGATCCGATGCTCCCCTTAAGCCACCGCAGACCCAACTGCGACCAAAATAAAAACCCCTAAAACCCTAACTTGAGCTCGACCAGACTTCTCCAACCACCGCCTTTGCCATCCTCCAAGCTTGCCACCAGCACCACGGCTCCACCTCCATACCCTCAGATTGGTAGAATTTCTCAAATGATCGAAAATCGATCATCTAATCACCACGACACAACCCTAACACGTAAAATCATGCGAGCTTCCTTAAAAATCATGATTTTCAGAGACGAACGTGACTGTATACTCCATTCATCGAATTGTGCTCGTCAAAAAACCGCAACGCTCGACCACTTACTAAAATCGACTAATTCCCATATCATACTCGATGAAACAACCTACGACTATTTTTAAAAAAAAAACTAGAGACTAAGATGAGCAACTTTACAGTTGATTGTTTTGGTTAATTTTAAATGGTGTGAATGATATTGTTTTTTGAATAAGAAATGGGTATGCTTATTTTCAAAGACATAGAGCAAAAAGTAGAAAAAAGAAGGGGGAAATTATATTTGTGTATGTTCATTGCAGTAAGCATGACTTTATTTCCAAAGAAATTATCAACATATATGATTTAAAACAATTTCATAAACATGGGTATCGTATTTAAATCAAGCTATTAACAAAATATTCAACATTCATTTCAAAGAAGGATTTGAGATCCCACCTTCCACATGGTTTGAAATGTTTCTAGTCTAATCTTTGAGTAAAGTAAAAATGTTTAAGCTAAAAGATGTGATTTTTTTTCAAAATTAAAAACATTAAGAAGTATGAAAAATGAAATATGTAATATGAAGAGTGTATACGTAAGACTAAAGAAAAGTAAAGAAGGCTAAAGACCAAAATGCCCTTAAATCCATTTTTCAACTCTTCCATTATTTCCCAAGGCACCAAAGTACTAATCATTTGAAAATATGTAGGCTATTTGAATGGTCTATGTACCATTGTTAATTTTTACACTTAAGGAACCATTGAATGCAATTTCAAACTTCATATCCTTCACTTCATATTTACTTTAGTATATTTCAAATTTATTAATTATTATTATTATTATTATTTTATTCATTGAATTTCTTATTTGAAAAAATATGTTCATAACTTATAAAATTAATTAAATATTTTTTAGAGTATATGCAAAGGTTTCGGTCACATTTTCTACGACTCGATAAAAGTTGAAAAATCCAAATAGCGGGTTTCGACCAAATTTTAAGTTTTCCATCAAACTTCTTATTTTTGTAAAGAAAATTCAAACATAAATTTTCTACCATTAGTTATAAATTAAAATGAGGTTATTTGATTATTAAAACAATTAATTTAATATTTAAAATAAATTAAATATTTACAAATCAAAGCGATAAAATTCCAGGTCGTTACATTCTTCCCCCTTAAAAGAATTCAACCCCGAATTTTCATCACATTCTTAACTCAGGAAGAACAAGTCTAAACAGAACTCTTAACCACTTACCAACTATTTCCTAAGTACAAAGAAAACTTTTAAAGGAAGGCTAACACAATATAACATACCAAAATAATCCCAAACAATACAATATCCAAATGCATAACAAAGGTATCTATTAAGACACCTAACTTAACTAGCAGTCATAATATATACACAAAATATCCAGATACTATCAATACACCATAACTAGACAGGGACGAGGATCAAAAAAGAACTAACTAAATAGAAAGACTTAGACTCTCTCAAAGAGAATTCTCCTCATCAGTCCTCCACCGGGGATTCGATACTCCATGGATTCTGCATCATCAGTGATCCGTCCATTAGCAAGATCCATATCTCCCTCTAATCCCATCCACCACTCATCCTGGCCTTCTTCCTCCTCTTCCTAATCCTTTTGGTACTCCTCCATTGGTTCTTCTTCTCGCTCCTCCTTTATCGTCTCTTCTTTTGGCTCCTCCTCTATCGGCTCTTTTTTTGGCTCCTCCTCCATCGGCTCTTCTTCCGGCTCTAGCTCCTCCACCGACTTTGAAATTAAGAGGTCAAGAACCTCCATGCCATGACTAGTATGGCCTGAAAAAATAATTCCTAGTCCTTATGATCTCTCCTCTCATAACTATGGGTGTCCTCCAAAATCAAAGACAACCAAAAACTTCCTTAGAATCTCTTAACAAGCTTTATTAAATTTTAACACCACTATGCATATTTATTATAAACAAATAAATAGCTTAAGCACTTTATTTACTAATACTTTCTTTAAGTTTGTTTAGATTCGAAATCATTTCGATCGTACAATGATAAAGGGAATAATTTACTAAGTGGACTACAATGTTTTTCTAAGAAAAAACCCAATTGTCGCTTAGAAGATTTTCATGTTACCAAAAAACTAATCGAAACTTTTCCCTCGAACAATCCAAAAAAATGTGCCCTAAAAATCTATGTGAAATATACATATAAATACTTTCAAGAAATGATATAATTACTTCTTCCCCTAAGTCATTTGAAATCGTTTTCTTTTGAAAATCACTGGAATTTAAATTCTCAAAAATCCTCCTTATTTTGTAGATCACACCTTATAAACCAAATTTATAAAATTATCCTTATATGATAACTTACTTTACAATGGTAAAGTTTTTAACATAGTCAACTTGTTAAGCCTACCTTATTAACGAAAGTCTTATAGGTAAATCGTAAAACTGAATTCATAAGGTGTTTGTAACTAATTTTAATGTAACGAAAAATGCTCGCAAACTGGCCGAGCATAAATAATCAACCAGTGATGATAAACAAATATCATCATTTCCTAATAAACAATCACAACAAAAATTAGTATATAATAATTTTGAAAATTATTGTTTTATATATAAAATGTTATCCAAGGTAAAATTATTTCATTTACCAGTTTTCAAAATAGTATAAAACATTAAATATGAGCTCTCATATATATATATATATAATACACTCAAACTCTTTCTAAGGTGTTACTCACCCTATTTCTAATGAGTTTACCCCACCAAGGACAAGGTTCTCACTTAACATTCAACTCTGATACCACGTGTGACAACCCACCTTTTCGATCCTTAGAAATCGACACTAATACATCTACGGTATTCACGTGCTGAGCATCCGAGTGCAGAAAAGACAGATTGTTAGGTTGAAAGAAAGGAAAAGACAGTGAACAAAATCTCACATCATGATGAGTTACATATAATATACCAATTATCTTTACAAAGAATTTTTTTTACTATTCAAACGAACATCAGAGTCTAAACCTATCATCAACCCGAACAGTTACAACAACCTATCCTTATAAATGCTAATAAATACAAACAAGAAATACAGTGGAAATAAAAATGCAAATATACATCTTGAAGGCATCTGATCCATCTCCTAAAGCTCCAAAGCATCCAAAGCTAACTATGGAAAAATACTCGGTTTTGACTCGAGTATTATAAGTAAATAACTCCTGGATTAGCTTGGTAAACCAACTTGAGAAACTCAAATCAAATGGGTCGTTATATCTTATAAAACCTTTCAAAAATAATGTTATCTCATAAGACCACATCGACATAAGCATGAATGGATTTTTACCTTACGATAACCAAATCATTTAAATAGAAAATTGTAACAACCCGAATTCCAATAGTCCGGATTTTTTTCAAAAATGCTAAAAACTAAGTTCACTAAAGCCCGAGTTGTTTATCTAGTGTCCTGCAAATAGGAAAAGGTAAATATATCAGAGCCCAGTTAATTATCTCACAGAGAATTGACAAAACTATAACAGTAAGGAAATACTCATCCAAAAATAACACTTTCTAAGCAAGTGTCAAAAAGCTAAGAAGTCTCTGCCATCCACCTAACCTGTAGAATGTTATGAGGAGGGGGTCAGAACAGAAGTTCTAGTTAATGAATAAATAAAATACTTGTAGGCTTAATTCTACATATATCATTTTATTTCCATTTAATCTTATATTAGGTTCATTAGGTTACAATACTCTTGCTCATGCTCATGAGCCATGCCCATCTACTCCATAGTAGATTAAAACCTAATAACTAATATATACATTTAAGTGGCTATATGCCCAATGACCTATTGGTCCTAGGTACCACCCATGGTACCTTCTGTATCCTCCTCAAAAAAAGTTTCATTGTCTAGCTTCAAGAGCGTTTCGTAGCTACATCTGTAAAGGACCGCTTCGTAAGGCCTACAGTACAGATGCTCCACCATCTTGCTCCACGAGCGTTTAGTAGCTATATATATAAAGGACTGCTTTGTAAAGCCTACAATACATATGCTCCAGTACTTACTATGAAAACGTAAATCTCGTCTGCTCTAGTCTATACCAGTGCTCGGGCATCTACAATGTCCACCCAGTGCATATATTGAGGACTACGTAATCGTTCTATCTACTATCTGAATCCTGTCAACAAGGTCTACCTTGTACGGAACTTGGTTGGGGATTTTCTATATTTCTAAAGGTTAGGCCTACAATATATATATATTATAGTTGGTCTGTCCTTTTCTCATGATGGCTATGGTCCCACACAGCTACCCCTCAACTAATCGAGAGA
Source organism: Allium cepa (assembly GCA_030765085.1). Lineage (NCBI taxonomy): Eukaryota > Viridiplantae > Streptophyta > Magnoliopsida > Asparagales > Amaryllidaceae > Allium > Allium cepa. The sequence continues at coordinate 1,040,151,793 of CM060941.1, read as the reverse complement.
CTTCTAAAGATTTAAGTGGTCATGCCCTATTGCAAACAATCTAACATCCAATTGGTGGTGCCCCTCCGTCAAATGTCTCGATAGTGAAAGAATCATTGGAATGTTGGTTTAACTCTAGTCTTTCCCAAAACTGCTCTTGGTCTTGATGAAGGCTGATATCCGCATGCGACCATCCTTAACCTTACTTGCTAGTATTGGACATACGAATACCTTACTCCGAACACCAAGCCCTTCTAACTGCCTACAAAGGTCCGCTTCGTTAGGCCTATAATGCAAATGCAGTCAAGGCATACTCTCTTGATGGAATGCCTGCAGACGTGCCTCCAAGAATGCATCTTCGTTAGGCTTACCCAGAGGGCCATCCTAGAGTATCCTCGTGTCCCGTTGAGGTCTCATACTTCCTTCCAGCCCAAAAATTCTAAGTTTGACATGCTTCTCCATTGCTAGATGTGATGAAATGCTACGTTAGGCGCTTTATCCTTTGGGCCGCTCTAAACGAAATTCAATTCTTTTATTAGATCCTAAGTCTAATCTTTTAATTTGTGTTTAGGTTGCTTTCTTACTCTGTTGGCTACTTATATAACTCAATTAGTGTATTCTTTCCCTCGTCTCACTTCTAATCATTGTGATATTACTGTAGCTCTAATGGGAATACTGTTAGTATGAGCCACATTCATTATCTTGCTTATTTAACTTAATATGTAAATTCTTAAGTTCAATAAAATAAGACTCTTTTACCATGTCTGTTTTATTTGCTTATTGACTTAATATAATTTGTTTAAATAAGCTTCTACCATTATTCTCTACTACCATTTCTTACTAATTTATTATAAGTCTCACGATAAGTTTTTCCGTTCTTATTTCATAAATAGTTACAATTCTACTTGTAAATGTTACCTTTTCATCTTTTATAGTCCGATATATAATTGCAAGCGTTTTTTGTCTGCTTTAGTCTGCCTCCTTTTATTATGATATAGAATTTTCTTTAATTCTCTAATATTACATAATTCACTTATCATAATAGTTTCCTATTTAAACAACCTGTGTAGTAAATGCAGATTTAGGCTCATTAATTTTTACAGCTTCAAATTCTTGATTAACACTTTTCTTGTTTCAATTCATACTTTACTTTATTGTCTTTTATTTTAGAAAGTAATTCTATTTTATTTGGTGGATAATGAAAACTATATATTCCATTTCCATATCTTAATATTGGATAATACTATAAATAATAATGCGTAATTGTAAGATATTCTTTTACTATTTTGGAGTAGTGTAAAATACAACGGTTTCACTATTTTATACTAGCTCCCATTTTTATTTCTTTTATTCTTACAGTTACATTTATCGCTATCTTTTAGATGTTAATTATGGAAATGTATCCTGTTCTCTAAACCGACTAATTAATCTAATGATTACTTCCAAACTAACATTTACCGTTTTAATGCAATTTATTACAGTAATTGTATTCCTTAAACTTTTAATATTTTACATCTTTATTTCAATATTCTTAATTATTTAATCCATATTCGCATTTAATCTATTCTAATCCATACACGAAGAAAAAGGGAGGAGAGAAGAAAACTGACACTTTCATAAAATCCAAAACATAGAAAAAGACGTAAACAAGGCATAGAAAATAATGTGTAAATACTAATACTGTAAATAAACCCCAAGCTTTCTTATAGTTCCGCATAATTTAATTAATATGAATAAATAATGAATAAAATTTTCAAAATGGGATTCTAAAAATAGTATATCTTAAACTTAAAAGATATATAAATGAATCTACTCACATGTCGTCCCTAGTTTCGCTTTTGTTCCGCTTGGCTCCACAATCCTTCTGGATCCCCTTCTTCCAAGGAGTATAATATTTTAGTTTAGAAGATCTTCTCCCTTGAAATTACTTTCTTTTTAGGGTTCAGCCTTAGGCAATGAACCCATGGGAGAAAATCTAATTGTGAGAATATAGCTAAGCCAAGGGTCCTGTTTATATTGGAGCTTGGGAATCTCAAACCGTCGTATTCTTGGATTGACCTGGAGCCACCACGTCACCGGGTCGTTCGGAGCCATAGGATCAAAGAGCGTATGGCTTGAATGGAGTAAAAACTAGAAAACACATCACGTACGTACCTGGATGAAAAATTCTTCCAGGTTGCATGCCGGTTGACCAGGCGGTCGACCGCCTCTAAGAACCGGTCGATCCTACGGTCGACCTATGTGCCAATTGGGTTGACCTATGATCAGCCCATACGTACATTTTTTCTTCTTCTGTTTTTGTTTCGTTCATCACTTCTTCATATTGGTTCAGATTTTGACAAGTTATATATGGAAACTAATCAAAAATTGCCCCGGACATAATGGTACAAGTTTCGGAGCCATATTTCGATAATTCCAAAATTATTTATTTTTATTACTTATAGTTATACGTTAAATTTTACATGTTTGAAAATGCGGGGTCTTACATTCTCTCAACCTTAGGATATTACGTCCCCGAAATTTGACAAGGGTAAAATTTATGTAATCCTCACATTTATTACAACCAATTTGTGTACATTCAATTTTGCAACCATCCGTATTTTTGTGCAAAAGTGTTTTTCAAAACAAAATGTATGCATCTACATAAATTTCTTAGCGGTACCTCCTATATGAATGATTTTTTTTAAAAAATTTATTTTTAAAACATGATGCACACAACCTAAATATACTTGCAATTTCTGCATGAATGTAATTTTTCGAAAACTTGAAACATTTTTCACCCAATTTTCCTATACTCCTATTGAATAGGGGTGTAGTTCAACCAATTTTTCATCCAAATCCTAACACCCAACTTTTAATACTCAAATTTCAGAAAAACATAATTTTCTAAATTCAAGTTCTTGTGTTAGAAAGTAGACAGAAAACGGAGAAACTTCATATTTCTCTGATTCTCTTTTATGCACATCTTTTGGGATTTTGGGTTGCTATCCTACAAAAATCCCTTTCTATTTTTCCCAAGCGCGGTTTTGCATAAGAAAATAGCTTTCTTAATTCTTTTGTTGACGTTTTCGCTGCTTTTCTTTAGTTTATTATTTTCCCTTTTTGTTATTCTTATTTCTGCTCTTACTTTTTATAATAACGTTCTTATGTCCTTATCCTCCATTTATGAACATCATAAAAATAAAGGGAGAAAAGCATCAATACTGATATATTACCATATAATTTTAATTGCTTATATAAGAGTTCAATTTTATAATTAAAAAGAGAAAACAAACCCTACTAAAATACGATACTAGATAGATGACATACATAGGCTAACATAGCCATCATCTCGGGCTAAGAGGCCTATGCCCCTATCGCCTTGACACAGGAAGGCTCTAACAAAGAAATCCAAACAGCTATGGTGCTTCTCCTGTCGCCTAGTGTTCGCCTCAACCTCATGCTGAGACCTAGCTAACTCATCCTATCTCCTAATCACCTCCCGTTGTCCTTGAAGAATCTTTGCGTGCTCCCTGGCGAGCCGCTCTTGCCTCTCGGCAAGGGTTCTAAACTTATCCTCGTAGCTCATCGGTGGAGGGGGCTGAGAGGGTCCTGCTCCCTCTCCCCAAGATCCATATCCATGTCCATATCCCCATGTACCCAACGTCGCAGGCTCAGATGGCCAAGTGGGCCATGGTGACTCGGTATGTCCTACACCAGCTCTAAACGTGGCGGAGGCAAGTGCTAATGCTCATAAAAGTACTGGGTTGCCTGCCAATGTGGTGAGGGCTATGGTAATGGTCGCTGCTCATTCTCCTGTAACTCCTATGGAGCCTGAATCTAGGCCAATCCTATATGCATCCACCTCAGAGTGGATGAATCTATCATGGGGTGGGCCTGCTCATTGTTAGTCTCTCTCTCCATCTCTACCTTGGCCCACCTAAAGAACCGTGTCCAAAGGTAACAGTAAATCATAGTAGATCTATCAAGTCCGGTCGCTATCATATATTGGGCCACAATCGTCCTAGCCCAGTTCACCTACAATCCTCCGAATATGGCGTAGGTGGCTTGCCTCATAATAGGGTATATCTGATCATAGCTCACCGTCTTGGGGAAAAGGTTATGATGTAGAATGTGAATGACTAACCTAGCCAACGGGATCAACTGCCTAGCGCTTCAGTCGAGGTGCTGGGGGTCTAAAAGAATCTGCTGCAAGATGGCCATGTTCGTCATCACAATCTGCCCTAACTCTAAGCCATACCCTTTGATATCTAAAATACTAGCCAACCGAGACTCGGTGAAAACTACCGACTGGAAGTCCAACTCCTCATCCTCATCACTAGTACATAAGTTAGCATTAAAAAGACGTACTAACCTGGGATACGCTCGCTGCTCGAACGTCTCATGGCTAAGAATCAATATAGCCCTGTATCCAAGAAGAGCTGCTCTAAACATGTGCCCGGAAAATCTTAAACTTCACCGCCCTTCCTTGCAAAAATTGGTACGCAGCTGTATCAGAGTAAGACTGTATTATCCGCCTATTACTCTGACACCAAGCTATCACCTATGGTATAAGGTGGGGAAAGAGGTGAACTAGAGAGAGTCTTGGAGGCATGGTGAAAAACTCTCAGACCTATGTAAACGTAGTATGGATCCGTGTAGATCTCGCGACACGCTTTGATTTGATACTAATCGCAAGCGAAACGGTGGAGTTTTAGAGGAGTTTGGGTGGTTGGAAGGGGTGGTTTTTGGGTGCGGCTGTTGACTTTGTGGAGGAGGAAGTGAAATTGATGAAGGGATGGGGCATGTGTTTATACCCGTGCAAACAAAGCAGGGCGGTCGACCCGCTTTAAGCACCAGTCGACCGTGCTGTCGATCGGCCTATCGACCCCTAGATCGACAGCTAGGTCGACCTAGCCCCCTTTTTTCACTTCTATGGCATGCTTTCCTTGCCCGTCTCTGTCCTAATTGAATCAAGCATAAGTAAGTGCTATCTATTATTGGTTGTCTGAGTCGCAGTTACGACTTTAGCTAAATATCTTTTGCCCGCTCTCCAACCTCCGAGTGGAGTCTTGACGCCTTCCATACTTCAACTGAATCTATAATAATGTCCATAAACTTGCCCCAACCACTTAATTCGCCCAACCCTTAAAAATTATTTTTCAAAACACCTTTAATTTCTTTATAGCTGGAAAAATATTTTTACGTACTTATAAACTTTTTCTTACTTAATTAAGGGTTTCAAAATACTTTTCTACTTGGCTAAGATAGATATCACGTAAAACACCGTAACTACAGCCTAAAATACTAGTCAATAATACCTTTTTTTCTAAACTGTATATTTCTCTATTTTCAAATCCAAAAAAATCTTTAAAGTTGTTTCTCTTCAACTAATACAATTGTAAAGCTGTAAACTTCTAAAGTTAAAATTTGAAAATCTTCCAAAACTTTTCAAATTCTTAAGAGTTTAATTGCTGAGCTAGACTAAAAAGTGGCTTTTTAATTTACTTTCACCTTTCCAAATCCAAAAATCTCTGCCATAAGAGGCCTTTTCGTTTTTGGAATATCCTTGTTTCAAGTTTTGATATACCGAATTGTTTTCCAAACTCTCTCAAATTATTGGTTATTCAAAAGAATGGACTTCCCTTTAGGGTTTTAAGAGTATATATATATATTTATATTAAAAATACAAATACATTCACACACTATCTACGTAGGAATCTAAACCTTACTCTGATAGAAAATGTAACAACACGAATTCCAGTGATCTGGATTTTTCGCAAGAATGCTAAAACCTAGTCCACTGAAGCCTAAGTTGGGTATCTAGTATCCTACAAATAGGAAAAGATAAATATAACAAAGCTCAATTAATTATCTCACAGCGGAATTGACAAAAATACGATAGTAAGTAAATACTCACTCAAAAGTAACACCTTCTAAATAAGTGTCATAAAGTTGAGAAGTCTCCGCCATCTACCAAACCTGTAGGATGTTATGAGAAGGGGGTCATAATAGAAGTTTTGGTGAATGAATAAATTATATACCTCTAGGCTTAATTCTACATATATCATTTTATTTCCATTTACTCTTATATTAGGTTAATTAGGTTACAATACTCTTGCCTCTATTCGTGAACTGTGCTCATTTACTTCATAGTAGATTAAAACCTAATAACTAATATATACATATATATATATATATATATAGCTATATGCCCAATGACCGTATCAGTCCAAGGTACCAACCATGGTACCTTGCGTATCCTCCTCGAAAAGAGATACATAGTTTAGCTTTGAGTGCGTTCCGTAGCTATATCTGTAAAGGACCGCTTCATAAGGCCTACAATACAGATGCTCCACCGTCTTGCTCCGCAAGCGTTTTTTAGCTACATCTATAAAGGACTGCTTTGTAAGGCCTATAATATAGATGCTCCACTACTTACTATGAAAACGTAAATCGCATCCGCACTAGTCTATACCAGTGCTCGGACATCCACAATGTACGACCCAATGCGTATATTGAGGACTCTGTAATCGTTCTGTCTACTATTTGAATCCCGCCAACAAGGTCTACCTTGTATGGAACTCAGTTGGGGATTTTCCATATCTATAAAGGACTGCGTCGTTAGGCCCAAAATACAGATATTTAAGTTGGTTTGCCCCTTTCTCATCATGGCTATGGCCCCACGTAGCCATCCCTCAACTAATCGAAAGACTTCTAAAAGCTAAGTGACCATGCTCTACTGCAAATAATCTAACATCCAATCGGCGGTGCCCCTCCATCCAATGTCTTGATGGTGAAAGAATCATTGGCCTATTGGTTTAACTCTAGTCTTTCCCAAAATCGCTCTTGGTCTTGATGCTGGCCGATATCTGCATGAGACTATCCTTAACATTACTTGCAAGTACTGGACATACGAATACCCTACTCCGAACACCAAGCCCTTCTAGATGCCTACAAAGGTCTACTTCATTAGACCAATAATCCAAATGCAGTCAAGGCATACTCCCTTAATGGAACACCTACAGACCTACCTCCGAGGATGCAGCTTCATTAGGCCTACCCAGAGGGTAATCCTAGAGTATCCTCACCTCCCGTTGAACTGCTTGGTTAGGCACTTCATCCTTTGGGCTTCTCCAAACGCAATTCGATTCTTTTATTAGACCCTAAGTCTAATCTTTTAATTTGTATTTAGACTACTTTCTTACTTTGTTGGCTACTTATATAACTTAATTAGCATATTCTTGCCCTCGTCTCACTTCTAATTATTGTGAGATTACCATAGATCTAATAGGGAATACTTTTAGTATGAGCCACATCAATTATCTTGCTTATTTAACTTAATATATAAATTCTTAAGTTCAATAAAATAACCTCTTTTACCATTTCTATTTAATTTGCTTATTAACTTAATATAAGTTGTTTAAATAAGCTTCTACCATTATTCTCTACTACCATTGCTTACCAATTTATTATAAGTCTCACGATAAGCTTTTCCGTTCTTATTTCATAATTATAACCTATGTTATAATTTTATTTGTAACTGTTACTTTTTTTTCTTTTATTGTCCGTTATATAATTACAAGTGTTTCTTGCCTGCTTTAGTCTGACTCCTTTTATTATGATATAGAATTTTCTTTAATGTTCTAATATTACATCATTCACTTATCATAATATTTGCCTATTTAAATAGAATGCGCAATAAATGCATACTTAGGCTCATTAATTTTTACAGCTTCGAATTCTTGATTAATAATTTTCTTGTTTCAATTTATACTTTACTTTATTTTCTTCCATTTTAGGAAGTAATTCTATTTTATTTAGTTGGTTATGAAAACTATATAATCCATTTTCATATCTTAATATTGGATAATACTACAAGCAATAATCTGTAACTGCAAGATATTCGTTTTAATATTTTAGAGTAGTGTAAAATACAGCGGTTTCTTTATTTTACACTAGCTCCCATTTTTATTTCTTTTATTATTGCAGTTACGTTTATCGCTATCTTTTAAATGTTATGGAAATGTGCCTATTCTCTAAACCGAACAATTAATCTAATAATTACTTTCAAATTTACTTTTCCCGTTTTAATGCAATTTATCAATTATTTAATCCATATTCGCGTTTAATCGATTCTAATCCATACGCGAAGAAAAAGTAGATGATGGAAGAAAACCGACGCTTGCATAAAATCCAAAATGTAGAAAAGATGTAAATAAGGCATAGAAAACAGTATATAAATACTAATACTATAAATAAACTGCAAGTTTTCTCATAGTTTCGCATAATTTAATTAATATGATTAATTACTGAATAAAATTTTCTAAACGGGTTTCTAACGATAATGTATCTTAGTCTTAAAAGATGTATAAATAAATGCACTCACATTCGTCCTTAGGTTCGCTTGTGCTCCGCTTGACTCCACAGTCCTTCTGGATCCCCTTCTTCCAAGGTGTACAATATTTTAATTTAGAAGATCTTCTCTTTAAAAATTATTTTCTTTTTAGGGTTCAGCCTTAAGCAATGAACCCATGAGAGAAAATCTAATTGTGAGAAGATAGCTAAGCCTAGGGTACTATTTATGCTGGAGCTTGGAGATCTCAAACTGTTGGATTCTTGAATTGAACCTGGAGCCACAACGTCGTAGGGTCATTCGGAGCTATAGGATCAAAGAACGTATGGCTCGAATGGCGTAAAAACTAAAAAACACATCACGTACATACCTGGACGAAAAATTCGTCCAGGTCGCACCCCGGTCGATCGGGCGATCGGCCGCCTCTAAGCACCGGTTGATCGTGCGGTCGACTTGTGTGCCAATTGAGTCGACCTATGGTCGGCCCATATGTATATATTTTTTGTTTTTTTCTATTTTTGTTTCGTTCATAACTTCTTCATATTGGTTTAGATTTTGATAAGTTATATATGGAAACTGATAAGAAAATCGCCCCGGACGCAATGGTACAAGTTTTTGAGCCATATTTCCACAATTCCAAAATTATTTATTTTCATTACTTATCGTTATACGTTAAATTTGAACTGTATAAAATGCGGGGTGTTACAAAAATCCAATGATATTATAATAGTGCCTAGGGTTTAAAATAAATATTGAATATAGATGGAATTCTTAAATCTCGTGTTTCAATATAGTTGGGCCCAACTAAGTCATATGGCACTTATTGGAGAATTATTTCCATACTGACAAGGCTATTGGGGTATCCTCTGCTATAATACACCTCTAGAAACTGTATCGAGGGCCTCACATGGACCCCCCTACCGACATAGGACCGACCTATCCCTTTTTGGATAGTACCGAATATGTCATTACCCTGGTTTCTTTGCACCTTTTCTCGTAAGCTCACATGCACATACCAAATCCATAAATATCAATCTGGAAGGGTAATGCCCACAACCTAATGGATGCGACCAACATTGCCCTACTGTATATCCCATGTTTTAGTCATTCCCGGATGTGAGGTTTGAGGCTACGTTTTACCTTTTTAGCAAATCCCACTTGGAATGCTAACAATACCCTCCAAACAGCACTACTGCCAGCATTCATCCATATAAGTTGTTCAAGATATGAACGAACCGAAGGCACTACTTCTACTACATCCTTAGGATTAGTACCAAGAGGCCCTTGCACTACAAAGTCAAGATGTCATCAATTCGAAATGCTTATGCCGGTTCAAATTGGTTTTCGGATAACTTAAGTTTAGTCGATCCTGGTCTCTCCAAACTGATAACCAGTATTCAGTATACTCAATTCTTCTTCTTTTGGAAATAAATAGACAATACATAAGAGTGGAGATCACCTCCTAACTATTTAAGTGGATGGATTTTCTTATCATTTATCCTAGAAGAACGTAATGAGTTTATACATACAATATAACCTCATCGAAGATAACTGTACCATATATTTCCCGTGTCTCTTCTAGATATTTCTAGAGTTAAAAATTGGACAAGATTTGATAGTCGGTTATTTAACTATCAAATAAACTAACAATGAAGCATAGATTTAATTACATATGGAATCCACTAAGCCTCATTTAGTTAACCTTCATTAATTAAAACACTTTAATTATCTAGAAAAATATTCATATACTTATCTCACCGGTATAAGCATATTCGCAAACCATTTCACTTTTTATACTTGGAGGGCTTTACCATATACTTATACAATAGTAGAAGTATATTCACTAATCATTTAGGATATTTCCTATTTCAAAAACATACTAAAGGATCAAAAACAAGTATCATTCAAAACATTGTATATTAAACCCAAACTATTTATTCTTCAGTATTAAGTATGAAAAAATGCTTCCTTGCCACCACAATCAGGAAGAATTATTTATTAATTTCATAGACTTGACTTTCATAAGTGATCCAATTTGTATACAAAAATAATACTTTATACACCAAACACCAACCTTTGATTTCAAACTTAAATTGTCATTGGATACGTTGACGTTGTTTACGTTGGGATATTATTATTTCCTTGCAAACCTTGGCTCGATGGCATTCTTAGTTTCAAGAAGGTAGAAGTTTCCCTACCTCGAAGTTTAATGTCAAGTATATGATTTTCAAAATCATCGTCCACTATTCATTTAAAATCAAAGTTTTATAAATCAAATTCCTTTTCAAATTTCCAAGATTCACTTCCAATTTATAACTCTTTTAAATAAATCCTTTTTATTAAGTTAAATTCCTTTTATAAAATAATTTATTATTTATAAATGCATTTATTTAATTAATTAATAACCTTTAAACCTCCTAAATAAATAAATAACTAATTTTTAAAACATCATTAAATAAGCAATAAATTAACTTAAACCTCATTAAAAACATCATTTATGAAACAATAAATTAATTTAAAATATCATTTATAAATAATTAATTAACTTTAATATCATTATAAAATAATTAATTAACTTTAAACATCATCATAAAATATTTAATTGACATAAACTTTACTTCTAAATATTATAAAGTTAAAGTTAACTCAAACCCATTTTCTTTCAAATTTGGAAAGAGGGTTAGTGTCCACAATGATACTTAAACAAACTACTATTTATTTTTAGTTCAACATCCCAAGTCATATCATAGCTATTTACATAAGCAACATATATGTAAATAAAACTCATAATTGATAATCAATATCTAACACATCATTTACCCAATATCAATCGACTGGCACATAAATAAATATCCAGACTTATGTTGTAGTAATATCGGGAATTATTCTGTTAAATAGATGTCTAAATAATCTATTCAATTTAAGAATGGTGATTTATTCTGCTATTGGAATGTCGGTGCATAAATATAATTACATAACCACATATTAATTTTCTACCACTATTAATTTATCATCAAATCACACTTTACTAAAATTACCAACCATTTATACTAAAACGATACACGTCAATACAAGTCTAGCGCAAAAAAACATGGGTTAATCGAATATAAAATGAGCGAGTTATAGCTTTCCAAATAAAATCTTATTTAAATTAAATAACTTAATTTACTAATTTACTACACTACACTTACTTCCCCAGGCCTAAAATCCAACCCAACTTTACATGCACACCCAACCTCCTCCATCTACCATCGATCCAAGGCCATCGCAAGTCTAACTCCTTAAGCTCATCCCAACCTACCACATCGCCTCGACAATGGCACCATGAATCAAATTCCGATGGATTAACCCCAAAATTCGAAACGAGCTTTAGGAACCAATGCGTTCAAATAATAATCACCACCACTCCACCATCTTCTAGCTTTTGCTGCCACTATCCATCAAACCATACTTCATCACACTATCTCCAGGCCCTAATACAATCGACCAGATGCTCCTCTTGAGCCACCGTGGACCAATTTCCGAACAAAATAACAAATACCACCAAATCCTTAACTTGAGCTCGACCAAGCTTCTCCGACCACTAGTGACCACGCAACCACCATGATCACCTTCTCCATCCCCCAAGCTTGCCTTTAGCACCGTAGGCTCCACCTTCATACCCTTTGTTCGCTAGAATTTCTCAAATAATGGAAAATCGATCATCTCATCGCTGCGACACAACCCCAACCTGTAAAATCAAGCGACTTGCCCTAAAAGTCATGATTTTCAAAGATGAATGTGACTATATACTCCATTCACCGATTCATGCTCGCTGAAAAACAGACAATAGCCACTTTCTAAAATCAACCAATTTCTCATACCATACTCGATGAAACGACCATGACTTTAAAAAAATAGACAATAAGATGAATAACTTTACAGTTGATCATTTTTGGTAATATTAAATGGTGTGAGTGAAAATGATTTTTGAATAAGAAAAGGGTGTGCTTATTTTCAAAACAGAGAGCAAAAAGAAGAAGAAAGAAGAGAGAAATATGTCTGTTCCTATATCCATCCTTGTGTAAGTTCATTATAGTAAGGATGACATTTCCAAAGCAATTGTCAACACATATGATTTAAAGCAATTTCATAAACATAAGTATCATATTTAAATCAAGCTATTGACAAAATATTCTACATTCATTTCAAAAAATGATTGAGATCTCACCTTTCACATGGTTTGAAATGCTTCAAATTTAATCTTTTTGAGTAAAGTAAAAATAGTTAAGCTAAAATATGTGATTTTCAAAATTAAAAAAATTAAGCACTAAATTATGTAATGCTGTAACGAGCCGCAAATCCGTACTTCTTGAGTCAACACTATTCTACAACAATCAACTCAAGTTGCACAAAAATACGAACCATTTGGGTTAAAGAAGAAGAGGTAGAAGAAGAAAATAGAAAACAACAACAGAATCTAACCATCGCAGCATAATAAAATATAATAGGTAATAAGTGATCTTTACAAAAAACAAATATATATCTGTTTATACAAACATCATTATCAGAGTACATCATCAGAGTTCAATAACATACAACTGGATACACAGCTACTCAACACAGCGGAATATATATAAAACAAGTACGAAAATACGCATCGTCATCCAGCTCGTCTCCAGAGCTCCACAGCATCATATCCTGTATCCTATAATACTCGGTCTGACCCGAGCATTACAGTTAATAACACCCAAGTCAGTCTGGAATACCAGCGTGAGAAAATCACACTCAATTGATTATTAAAGTTTTAAAATCCTTTGAAAATAAAAGCATCTCGTAAGACCACGCCGTAAATAAACATGTCGGGTTTTTACCATACGATAGCTAAAACACTTTTTATTAAAATCCTCTGATATTATAATAGGGTCTATATACAAATACTTATTAAAATAGCCGAAATTGTTACATTATTAAATTCCAGCTACTAGCCACAGAGTGGGTAATACAAACAAAACTCGTACAAGGCTCGTAGGGAGATTGGATTTCCAACTAATGACTAGGCGCTGGGGTACCACCTGTCACAGTACGTGGCCTAGATCACAGTACCGAGGAGTACGCCCTCTCCGCTGCAACATAAGACTAGGACTACCCCTTACTGGATAATCTCGAGTGAGATCACCCCACGGTTGGGATCAGCAACCGCACCACTAAGCCGAAATAAAAAGGGATATCTAGACAGGGATGACCTCACCCTGAATGGGTGCTACCCACCTAGCCTTGCTGCATAACCCCTGATTTTCAGTCATTCCCGGTTGATGAGGATTGAGGCTAAGCGTTACCTTTTCAGAACATATCCCTTAGAATGCCCATCGCCCACCTGACGATGTTCCGAAAGCATTCATCCATACAAGTCCGTCCCAGGTTCGAACCGAACCGAAGGCACTACTCCTACTACATCCATTTTGGAAATATCCTCAAGATTAGTAGCGACTAGCCCTTGCACTTCACTGCTCCATCTTCGCATCCAAACTCATTTTCCACGAAAATGTACAAATCGGATCAAAGTGGTTTTCAAGAAATAAATCTCGATCCCGGTTTCTTCGAAACGATCAACGCATTTGTCCAATATTGATAGTCGGTGATTTAACTATCAATTGTATTTACAACATCCATCAAACAATAAATAATTTTCCAAATTATTTATTAATCCCAAAAATATCTTCACAAGATATATTTCCACTTTTCAAACCCTTTTGAAAACAATTTTCAAACTATCTTCCTTTCTCAGAATAAATTCCAAGTATTTTCTATTTTCACTGGAATCACCAAGCACAAAACTTTATATTTTTAAAATAATTTTAAACGCTTGACTTTGAAATATACTTTAAAACATTTAAGTTAGAACTACTTCAATAATTTACTAAAAATACATACTATATGAATATTTGAAAATAAGGTTACTTTATAAAATATAAAACTAGGTTTTCACTTTTTAAAACAAAATAATAAGTCACTTTTTAAATAATTACTACGATAATAGATTTGAATAATATTTACTTAAGAATTTAAACAATTAGAAATAATAAATTCTCTAAAACATGCTTTTTAAAAACAACATTAAAACTTTTATCCTATATTTAAAATTTACTTTGAACGTACTTGGCTATCCAGACAAATATACTTCTCTTCACATTCTTCTTTAAATTTCCAATTTAAACACTTGAATCAATTTCCAAATTGATTTCCAATTTACCCCATTTATTCCAAAATCCATTAATTTCAGATTTTATTCCTTAATTACGATTTAAAATATTTTTAACTAAAAACAAAAATTTTAGATTTCTCGAATTACTTCTTAATCCCTTTAAATAAATTTAAACCTTAATCTTAAAATAATTCTTTATTCCATTAAAATTATATCACTTAATTCTACAATTCATTAATTACTATTTATTCAAATCCTTTTCCTTTCATACTCGAAGTTATTCATTAGTATTTTAATATCACTTCCATTTCTTTTCAATTCATTCTTAATTTATTCAAATTTTCCGTAATTACATCGCTTACAAATTCACTTTTTTTATTTTCTTTTCAAATTCAAATTTATATATTTTTGGTAGCTCATTTTACCCAAATATATTCCATCAACCCATAGCATTCAATATTCCAATATAATTCATCATAAAATATCAAATAATCACAACAGAGAATATTAAATAATTTAAATAAATGTTGAGGGGTCCAGTTGGATCCCTCCAACCTGTTTTCCCTGCATCCACAGATGTTAGCACAACATAAAATACCAATTCCACTTCGAGGTGGAATATCGCGGTATACGGGATTTAATATAATCCTCCGCTCTACAATGCGGAAAATCTATCATTTCAAGATGTAATATATACTATGATATAACACATCAATCAATTCAACCATTCAAACAATTATTTAAATTTCACCATTTAAATTTAAATTTGAATTCAGCTGAGTGAGATTAACTCTCCTCTAACTTTGTATGCAATCTATTTCCAATCCGGCTTGCTTCCTTTCAGATTTTGACCTTGTATAAATAGTTATATGGTTTATTAATATTTTAACTAAACGAAAACTAAATTACCATTTGTTTATTTAATTGAAACTAATAATTTAATTTTAAACTAATTTTCCTATCATAAATAATTTTCTTGGTAGCTGAAATAATCAAATGAGTTAATTGAACACGTTAATCACCATAATATATTATTTAAGCGGTAGTTTTACAATTTACAGTCACCTTAATATATATATTATTATTATTATTTCTTTTTAACCTACATATATATAAATCAAACCCATTAGTACCAAGTAGGTGAATTTATATACCTTGTTGTTATATCTATGTATATATGTGATAAAATAAAATAAAAACTATTTCAACCTTGCTGTCAATTTCTTCTTTTTTTCTTCAATTTAAACTAATTACAAATTACCAGTATTAATTATCTATAAAAAATTTGAACAGCGCCAAGATTACCTCAAAGCCAATCTTCCCTCGACGCTGGAGTCGCCCCATCCCAAAAATCGCGTCGCTCACCGAACTTTACTGGCCACAACCCGAGTTCATGCAACCCCACAATCAATCGCGACTACTCCCTCCACCATAGCGTGCGACTTGCTCTCAAACCCACCAAACACCGCACGTACCTCACAGCTCACGAACCCAAGCCTATAGGAACTCACGAACACAGACGGCTACTCAAATCTGCTCGAATCGCATGAATAAGAAGGGTGGAGTAGGAAAATCGATTGAAGTTGATTCTCTCCTTCTATTTTATTGGATCGATTTCGATTTGAAATCACTGCAGTTCACCATTTTTTTTTAATTTGAGGAACGAACTGAAATTATTTGTGAAGGAGGGAGGAGGCGAAACATACTGGAGATAGAAAATTTTAGGTTCGGCCATGAGAAGCTCGCGTTTCTTTTATTTGATCTCTGATGATTTTCGAACAGGATAACGTGATTTTGAAAGAAAAAGAGGAGGAGACACGAAGAGATAGTAGCGTGTAGCAGATGGGGTACAATAGTTATATAAAAGCTTTGATATTGATAGAAAGTAGGCTGATGTGACTTTGTTTTGACTGGGGACAGATATAATTGTATTATTTAAAATTTAAATTTCAAATCGTCTCGATATCGCAACTTGAAACATTGACCTCCTATCGAGGCGTGCCGCTAGGCTTTTATAATGTTATACACCTATTCCGAACGCAATGGAAAAGTTTCCAGTCCTAATTCGATCGTATAGAGAAGATAGCTTTTGGACCAGTTATTTTACTAAATTTTCGATAAAAATTTCAACGCGTTTACTTATCGTACGCTCACACAAAAACTCCGATCAATACGAAATTTGAAATCCTATAAAAATTCAATATTACGGACGCAATGGAACTGGTTTCGTCGAATTCCGAGACTGTGTCTCAAAAGGCTATTTTTAAATTCAAATTAAACGATAAAATTTCAAAACCGAACAAATCAGTGTTAAATTCAATTTTACAACTTCTATTATCCTCAGTATAATCAATATAAATTTTATAAGCCTTCAAATTATTTTTAACGGGCTTAGAACTCCTGATTTAACAATTTACCCAACTTCAAATTATTTAATTTAATCATCAAATAAATAATGATATTTGGATTCAAGTAAAAAATTAAACTATTAAATATTTAAAATCAATTAAATATCCGTTTTAAATGCTCGAAAATTCTGGGTCGTCACATTCCTCCCCCATTAAAAGAATTTCGTCGCTGAAATTACTAGTTAGGAAGAATGGTCCAATACCCGTTTGTTATTTTCCCTAAAACCAAACCGTTTCTATCAATTCAACATTCTACCAATCTATCTTTTTATAGAAGACCCAATATCATTTTTACTAACTCCGCAAACTTCCCCATAATTTGCAAATAATACTATTTGCTCAATTATTCAACTTTAAATTTAAAACCAAAATTTGAATTATCAAAATTTTCTCAAAAATTTTCTAACTCTCTAAATTTCCGAAAAATTTCGCCAGCGTCTCCTTTGCGCGGCTAGCTCGGTAGAACTACAAAAGGCCTCTACGGACTCTCAAATTTCAAAAGAAAACAAAAGGCCAAGTGGCTCGATCAAAAAGCCAATCAAATTTCATACCAAAATTTAAGTTTAGTATAAGCATTTAATATGCTTCTTTATTTATTTTCACTTCGCTATTGGAGTTTATATCCATTTCTATTCACTACACCTTTACAATCCCATTTGAATTCAATTTGCTTCAATTTACAAATTGCTTTCCAATCTAAATATTTTTTTCAAATTTCCATTCATATTTCCATCTTCCGATTCTACTTGAATTCAATCTTGTCTTCTAACTTTGAATATTGAATTATATTCGCCTTATCTCAACCCATAGGTCATTAGCCATTTTCTTTTATTATTTTCGCTTACTAATTTGTTTAAAATTTCAAATAAAAGTTTACTTGCAACTTTTTCTTCCTTTTATTTATTCAAAACAATTGCTTCAATTTCACTTCACTTTACTTACTCGCTTTTTAATTAGATTTCAACATTAAGTTTTTAAATCTATTTGCTTACCAATTTTAAATCCTTTGCCGTTAGTGAAAATTTAAAAAAAAAATCTAACTCCCAAAATTTTCGAAATTTTTTGGCAGGGTCTCCTTTGTACGGAGGAGCTTTTGCAATTTTACAAAAGATATAAATACATATACATCGACCCACACGGTCAGAAAAACCAAAAACAGTTCATATTTCCTATTTTTATTGCGTAGGTGTACCTTATTTAGCATTTTTAAGCAAGCAGCTTATTATTTTAGCATTTAGCGCGATCAAATCCATCCAAAGGGCTTCCCGGTACCTTTACTTACTCAACTTAAATATGTAAGTACTAAATATATGCAATTTAATAACATTTCACTTATATTCAAATAGCTAACACGTAGATTTCATAAGTAATGCATGTGATATACATTCATAAGTACATATGCAAGGTTTCGACACTAGTTTTAATTTGTTTGCATCCAAATTACATACCATTCCATTCAATTCATTTTTAAACGAAACGAACTCATATTCATTTCAAATGATGTCAAAATCAATTTATTAAACTGCTACTGATTCATATAATTTTGTTTACTTCCGTTTTCATCGAACGACCCATTTACTAATGCAATTCGACAATATTAATGTGAATAAATAATAATATAAGCTTTATAACCAATTTAAATTGATTCCAACTCAATTTACACTTAATCCCATCCCATTTTAATTTATTCACAAACTTCTATTGCATTTCTTTCATATCCAAAAAGATTTGGTTCCAAACCATTTTATTATACACGACATCATCCCATGCTTCTATTAACTTTAAACTTAAGTTAATTTACTTCAATTTACTACCATTTCATAACATAAATTCATTCCCATTTTTTTATTCATACTCGAATTGGATTTATTTTCATCTCAAATCATTTTTATTTTAATCCAATTCCATACAACTCAAGCTTTATTTCCAAACTCTATTACCTATTCACAATCTTTGATTTGATTTTCCTTTGATCAAATCCCAACCATTTCACTAATTTATTCGATTAGTTTATTCTTTTATCCATTTTAAATTTTAATTTACATTAACAGTTTATTGTTGAATTTATTAATAATAAGGCCATTCAATTTATGCTTGAATTGGATTTGGTTATATTTCACACCATATCCATTTTAATCCAATTCAATTTTCATTCAACAACACTTCCAATTATAATCCCATACTTGATTTTCTTTTTCATTTATCTTGTAAATCATTTTATTTGTTTTCCTTGAGTTCAATCTTATTTTATATCCCAAGTTTGGATTTTTATCTCAGAATACAATATTTTTATTCCGTCTTATTTATTCCCTTTTTAAATTTTATAAGTTACGCACTTTTAATATTCATACTTCATCATCTATTTACAGTCAACCACATTCACATCTTACCTTTAACTAGGGATTTTTTTTCCAATGCTTTTCAATTTTTTTATAAGCTTCCGAAGTTTATTTATTCTAATTCAATACTTACTTAGTTTGCATTTATTTATTTAAGTAATAATTTTATTCCATTCAATAATATCTATAACTCGACTGAATTTATTTCAACCAATAAATTTTATTTCCAAAACATTAATTATTTTTAGTCCATTTGAACTTATTCTGCACCTTATTTTACACATTTAATCAAGCATCATCCAATATTGAGTTTCATTTCAGTTGCATATCATATAAATCATTCAGTTACTTACTAATTTTAAATCTTAAAACTTTGTTTTATTTAGTCTAACCTGGCTAAATTTTTTTTCAAACTTAAGTTCAACATTCAATTTTGAAAACATATATATCTAACCAAACTACTCCTTTGCATTTTCAAAATCAACCAAATTTCTCCAAAACATTGATCCAAAACATCCTGGTAGCAATCCCTCTTTTGGAAACTCGAAAATGAACACCGATGATGTCACGATCATCATCGGAATTATTTCCCAGCGACCATAAAGAGTTCAATGCTTTTATCTCTTTTTAAAACCCTTCAAATATTTTTAAATTCCAAATCTCTCTAGATTTCACATCCGATTCAAAAATATTTCTCAATATATATTATCTTCCTAACTTTTGAGAATCATTATCAATTCAAAGGAATCTAAATTTCCAAATTCCAAATCCCAAATCCTTTAAATTTATATTCACACATTACTTGGGAATTTTATCTTATTTTAATTATTAATCACGCTACAATTCACATTTAGTTTATCTTTATGAATTTCATTTATATACAAATTGGTTTCTTAGTTTTTTTAATTATGGTTTCAATATCTTATTCAATTATAATTCACGTTTACAAATCCCATTTATTTATTAATTTATTCCTTAATCTCTGGTTATTATTTTCAATTTCTTATTCAATTCTCATACAATAATGATAATAATTTAATATTATCATTCCCAACAACCAAGCATCCATATATAACTATAACAACTTAAGAGAAATCATTTCTTTTATATACAAAAATAATTTTGGGTAAAATTATTTCATTTATGCTATTTAAAACAGTACTGTGTCGGTTTATCTTGTTTAAGAGTTTAGAAATTCCTATCGATAATATGGCGTCCCACACATCGACTAGAATCCATAAACACTCAATCGATAAATCAATACAATATAAAAACAATTTTATATTCACTAACAAATACGCACTCATATCTATTAATACTTTCAAACTCATTCTAGAGTACTTCAGACTCTATTTTATGAGTAATTCCCACCAGAGCCAAGGTTATCACCAACCTAAGCTCCGATACCAAGTGTAACGACCCGTAAATCCATACCCCTTGAGTCAACACTATTCTAAGACAATCAACTCAAGTTGCACAGAAATACGAACCATTTGGGTTAAAGAAGAAGAGGTAGAAGAAGAAAATAGAAAACAACAACAGAATCTAACCATCACATCGGAATAAAATATAATAGGTAATAAATGATCTTTACACAAAAAAATATATATCTGTTTATACATACATCATTATCAGAGTACATCATCAGAGTTCAATAACATACAACTGGATACACAGCTACTCAACACAGCGGAATATATATAA
Source organism: Allium cepa (assembly GCA_030765085.1). Taxonomy (NCBI): domain Eukaryota; kingdom Viridiplantae; phylum Streptophyta; class Magnoliopsida; order Asparagales; family Amaryllidaceae; genus Allium; species Allium cepa. The sequence continues at coordinate 1,040,130,844 of CM060941.1, read as the reverse complement.
AACAAGTACGAAAATACGCATCGTCATCCAGCTCGTCTCCAGAGCTCCACAACATCATATCTTGTATCCTATAATACTCGGTCTGACCCGAGCATTACAGTTAAATAGCACCCGAGTCAATCTGGAATACCAGCATGAGAAAATCACACTCAATTGATTATTAAAGTTTCAAAAATCCTTTGAAAACAAAAGCATCTCGTAAGACCACGCCACAAACAAACATGTCGGGTTTTTACCTTACGATAGCTAAAACACTTTTTATTAAAATCCTCTGATATTATAATAGGGTCTATATACAAATACTTATTAAAAAAGCCGAAATTGTTACATTATTAAATTCCAGCTACTAGCCACAGAGTGGGTAATACAAACAAAACTCGTACAAGGCTCGTAGGGAGATTGGATTTCCAACTAATGACTAGGCACTGGGGTACCACCTGTAACAATACGTGACCTAGATCACTGTACCGAGGCATACGCTCGCTCCTCTGCAACACAAGGCCGGGACTACCCCTTACTGGATAATCCCGAGTGAGATCACCCCGCAGTTGGGATCAGCAACCGCACCACTAAGCCGAAATAAAAAGGGACATCTAGACAGGGATGACCTCACCCTGAATGGGTGCTACCCACCTAGCCTTGCTGCATAACCCCTGATTTTCAGTCATTCCCGGTTGATGAGGCTTGAGTCTAAGCGTTACCCTTTTAGAACATATCCCTTAGAATGCCCATCGCCCACCTGACGATGTTCCGAAAGCATTCATCCATACAAGTCCGTCTCGGGTTCGAACGGAACCGAAGGCACTACTCCTACTACATCCATTTTGGAAATATCCTCAAGATTAGTACCAACTAGCCATTGCACTTCTCTGCTCCATCTTCGCATCCAAACTCGTTTTCCACGAAAACGTCTAAACCGGATCGAAGTGGTTTTCGAGAAATAAATCTCGATCCCGGTTTCTTCGAAACGATCAACGCATTTGTCCAATATTGATAGTCGGTGATTTAACTATCAATTAATATTTACAACATCCATCAAACAATAAATAATTTTCCAAATTATTTATTAATCCCAAAAATATCTTCATAAGATATATTTCCACTTCTCAAACCCTTTTGAAAACAGTTTTCAAACTATCTTCCTTTCTCAGAATAAATTCTAAGTATTTTCTATTTTCACTGGAATCACCAAGCACAAAACTTTAGATTTTTAAAATAATTTTAAACGCTTGACTTTGAAATATACTTTAAAACATTTAAGTTAGAACTACTTCAATAATTTACTAAAAATACATACTATATGAATATTTGAAAATAAGGTTACTTTATAAAATATAAAACTAGGTTTTCACTTTTTAAAACAAAATAATAATTCACTTTTTAAATATTTACTACGATAATAGATTTGAAAAATATTTACTTAAGAATTTAAACAGTTAGAAATAATAAATTCTCTAAAACATGCTTTTTAAAAACAACATTGAAATCTTATATTTAAAATTTACTTTGAACGTACTTGGTTATCCAGAGAAATATACTTCTCTTCACATTCTTCTTTAAATTTCCAATTTAAACACTTGAATCAATTTCCAAATTTATTTCCAATTTGCCCCATTTATTCCAAAATCCATTAATTTCAGATTTTATTCCTTAATTACGATTTAAAATATTTTTAACTGAAAATACAAATTTTAGATTTCTGAAATTACTTCTTAATCCCTTTAAATAAATTTAAACCTTAATCTTAAAATAATTCTTTACTCCATTAAAATAATATCACTTAATTCTACAATTCATTAATTACTGTTTATTCAAATCCTTTTCCTTTCATACTAGAAGTTATTTATTAGTATTTTAATATCACTTCCATTTCTTTTCAGTTCATTCTTAATTTATTCAAATTTTCCATAATTATTTCGCTTACAAATTCACTTTTTTTATTTTCTTTTCAAAATCTAATTTATATATTTTTGGTAGCTCATTATACCCAAATATATTCCATCAACCCATAGCATTCAATATTCCAATATAATTCATCATAGAATATCAAATAATCACAACATAGAATATTAAATAATTTAAATAAATGTTGAGGGGTCCAGTTGGATCCCTCCAACCTGTTTTCCCTGCATCCACAGATGTTAGCACAACATAAAATACCAATTCCACTTTGAGGTGGAATATCGCGGTATATATGATTTAATATAAATCCTCCGCTCTACAATGCGGAAAATCAATCATTTCAAGATGTAATATATACTATGATATAACACATCAATCAATTCAACCATTTAAACAATTATTTAAATTTCACCATTTAAATTTAAATTTGTATTCAGCTGAGTGAGATTAACTCACCTCTAACTTTGTATGCAATCTATTTCCAATCCGGCTTGCTTCCTTTCTGATTTTGACCTTGTATAAACAGTTATATGGTTTATTAATATTTTAACAAAACGAAAACTAAATTACCATTTGTTTATTTAATTGAAACTAATAATTTAATTTTAAACTAATTTTCCTATCATAAATAATTTTCTTGGTAGCTGAAATAATCAAATGAGTTAATTGAACACGTTAATCACCATAATATATTATTTAAACAGTTGTTTTACAGTTTACAGTCACCTTAATATTTTTTTTCTTTTTAACCTACAAATATATATATATATATATATATATATATATATATATATATATATATATATATCAAACCAGTTAGTACCAAGAAGGTGAATTTATATACCTTGCTGTTATATCTATGTATATAGCTGATAAAATAAAATAAAAACTATTTCAACCTTGCTGTCAATTTCTTCTTTTTTTCAATTTAAACTAATTACGAGTTTACTAGTATTAATTATCTAAAAAAAATGAACAGCGCCAAGATTACCTCAAACCCAATCTTCCCTCGACAATGGAGTCGCCCCATCCCAAAAATCGCGTCGCTCGCCAAACTTTACTGGCCACAACCCGAGTTCATGCAACCCCACGATCAATCTCGACTACACCCTCCACCATAGCGTGCGACTTGCTCTCAAACCCACCAAACACTGCGCGCTCCTCACAGCTCACGAACCCAAGCCTACAGGAACTCACGAACATAGCCGGCTATTCAAATCTGCTCGAATCGCATGAACGGGAAGGGTAAAGGAGGAAAATCGATTGAAGATGATTCTATCCTTCTATTTTATTGGATCGATTTCGATTTGAAATCACTGCAGTTCACCATTTTTATTAATTTGAGGAACGAACTGAAATTATTTGTGAAGGAGGGAAGAGGCGAAACATACTGGAGATAGAAAATTTTAGGTTCGACCATGAGAAGCTCGCATTCTTTTATTTGATCTCTGATGATTTTCGAACAGGATAACGTGATTTTAAACGAAAAAGAGGAGGAGACACGAAGAGATGGTAGCGTGTAGCAGATGGGGTACATTAATTCTATAAAAGCTTTGATATTGATAGAAAGTAGGCTGATGTGACTTTGTTTTGACTGGGGACAAATATAATTGTATTATTTAAAATTTAAATTTCAAATCGTCTCGATATCGCAACTTGAAACATTGACCTCCTATCGAGGCGTGCCGCTAGGCGTTTATAATGTTATACACCTATTCCGAACGCAATGGAAAAGGTTTCGAGTTCTAATTCGATCGTATGGAGAAGATTGCTTTTGGACCAGTTATTTTACTTAATTTTCGATAAAAATTTCAACGCGTTTACTTATCGTACGCTCACACAAAAACTCCGATCAATACGAAATTTGAAATCCCATAAAAATTCAATATTACGGACGCAATGGAACTGGTTTCGTCGAATTCCGGGACTGTATCTTAGAAGCCTATTTTTAAATTCAAATTAAACGATAAAATTTCAAAACCGAATAAATCAGTGTTAAATTCAATTTTACAACTTCTATTATCCTCAGTATTATCAATATAAATTTTATAAGCCTTTAAATTATTTTTAACAGGCTTAGAACTCCTGATTTAACATTTCACCCAACTTTAAATTATTTAATTTAATAATTTAATCATCAAATAAATAATGATATTTGGATTCAAGTTAAAAATTAAACTTTTAAATATTTAAAATCAATTAAATATCCATTTTAAATGCTCGAAAATTCTGGATCGTCACAAATGCAAAGAATGTATATATAAGATAAAACAAAATTAAAGAACCTAAAGACCAAAATGCCCTCAAATCCATTTTTCAACTCTTCCATCATTTCTTAAGCCACCAAAGTACTAATCATTTGAAAATACGTTGGATATTTTAATGGTCCATGTACTTTTGTTAATTTTTACACTTGAGGAACCATGAAATGTAAACTCAAACTTCATATCCATCACTTCATATTTACTTTATTATATTTCAAATTTATTAATTATTATTATTTTATTCATTTATTTTAACATTTGGGAAAAGTATACATAACTTACAAAGTCATTTAAATGTTGTTTTATAGTATATGCAAATTTTTCTACAACTTCCAATTCGATAAAAGCTGAAAAATCAAAAAGTAGGTTTCGACCACATTTTTAATTTTCCTTCGAATTGCTTATTTTTGTAAACGAAATTCAAAAACAAATTTTCTACCATTAGTTATAAATTTAAAGTGGGTTATTTAATTATTGAAACAATCAATTGAATATTTATAATAAATATTCACAAAATTAAAGCGATAAAATTTCGAGTCATTATAAATCCCGAGCATCCTTTCTCCATTGTACCTTGACTAACTTCACAACCATACTCCTCAATCGCTTCATATCTCTATCAATAATATGAACAAGAAACCTTAATATAGTCCAATTTGTCTCAGTCTCATGTCCTCCTTCTACGATTCTTCCACTATTATTGAAGGATTATGCTATTGCGACACATGAAATGCATTGTGCACACCTAATAGCCTAATCGGTAACTCGACTCTAAACGCAAGTGTATCAATCCTCTCCAAAATCTAGAGTTGTCCTATATGTCAAGGAGCCAATATCCCAGGTCTTCCATTTCGCTTCGGAGAAACCTCTACAAACACAAAGTCTCCAACTAAAAACTCCATGTCTTTGCGTTGCTCATCCGCTTAGATCTTCTATCGATTCTGTGCTTCCTTGATTTGCTTCCTAACCCACACACTCTCGTTACCTCTCCTCTACTAGGTAATTCGTCGATAAAGTTCGTAGAAATCTGCTCCCATTTCTGCTTAGTAATCTTGAGTGGCTAAAGCAGTCCAGCCGTCTTTTGGTGACTACATTTTACCTGCTGGCATTTAGCACACCTGCTCACAAAGATAGAAACATATCTTTTCATTCCCTTCCACTAAAACCTTTGCTTCATGTCTTGATACATCTTAGTGACCCCAAGATGTATCGTTGATCCAGAATGATAACTCTCTACCAGGATCTCCTACCTAATCCCATCAACATTTAAAACAAATAACCTACAACTCATTCTCAAATTGCATGGCTATCCACTTCGATTCCTAGCCATCTCTTCGGAGCCTGATTCTTGCTCATATTCTTAGCTATCCTAGCAAAATGAAGATCTTTAAGCCGATTCCCTTCGATATGATTAACCAGAGTCAGACGAACCTCAACATTTTCCATAACTGCATACCTTCTATTAAGCGCATCAGCTACGACATTAGCTTTTCTTAGAGTATATAATATTTCTCGATAATAGGCCGTAAGAAAATCCAACCACCTTTGCTGCCTCATGTTTAAGTCATTTTGAGTAAAAAGGCACTTTAAAGATTTATGGCCTATGTATAACTCGAACCGTTCACCTAGCAAATGATGTCTCCACATCTTTAATGCAAATACCACTGCTAATAATACAAGTCGTGAGTTGCATACCTTGCTTCATGCGGTTTGAGCTCCCGACTCGCATAAGCAATCACTCTTCCATGCTACATCAACATCACACCTAAACCTGTTCCACATGCATCAGTGTAAAGAATCAAACCCTCACCTCCATTTAACATGGTAAGAATAGGAGCACTAGTCAACTTCCCTTTTGCTCTAAGAATGCTTGCTCGCATTTATCCGTGCATACAAATTTGACATCTTTATTCATTAAATTTGTTAAACGAGACACAGTATTTGGGAAATCCTATGTGAATCTCCTGTAATGACCTGCCAGACCCAAAAGCTTATAATATCAGCTACGCTTTCCGACTCTTCCAGTCATGAATGGCCACAATCTTAATGGTATTAATTGAAATACCTTCCGTCGAAACAACATGACCTAAGAACCTAACTTATGCACGTAAAAAATGTCACTTTGAGAAATTAGCTTTTAACATATGCTCTCTTAGGGTTTCTAAGACAATCCTTAAATGGCATGAATGTTCCTCTTTGGTCTTGGAGTAGACCGGAATATCATGGATAAAAAAAAAGAACAAACTTATTCAACACATCGTGGAAAATTCGATTCGTTAAGTCTATGAAATATACTGGAGCATTAGTTAGGCTAAACGATATAACTAACCACTCATAAAACTAGTCCGATCTAAAGCGGTCAAGGGTACATTGACCTTTGCTACCCTCAATCAGTGGAACCTCGTAGCAAGATTAAGTTGAGAAAACACTCAAGCTCCATGAAGCAGATCGAATAAGTCATCTATCCTAGGCAAAAGATACTTGTTCCTAATAGTTTGTTTGTTGAGCTTGGGATAATCTACATACAGTCTTAGGGAACCATCCGCCTTCATGGCAAAGACGGTCGGTGCTCCTTAACTTGAACGACTTGGTCGGATCAAGCAATTTAGCAACAAATCACTAACTTGATTAGAAAGCCCAAGTCTCTTCTTTAGTGCGAGTCCACGAAAGACAACATGATAGATTTTGCATCTTTAACCAAATCAACGGGAAATTCTATCTCACGGTGAGGTAGTAAACATAACACCTCTTCAAAGAAATCCTCAAACACATAAATAACCATGATCAAACCCAACTCCTTCTCCACTACATCCATAGAATAAAGAAAAACACTCATAAGAGAGATAGGTTCCTCACAAGGCAATACCCGTTTCATCAACTCTTCCTTCTTTAGTAATACAGTTGGCTTAGCATAATCCAAGATAGCATGATTTTGAGATAGCCAATCCATCCTCAGCAAAACATCAATATCCTGAAAACGTAGAAAATACATATCGCAAGGACGGAATTGGTAAAATAAAGAGATCGAAACTCCTAAACAGATCATACTAAGATTGGCTAAGCCCCCAATAGGGTTTAACACACAAATAGAACATAAAGGCATATCCAACTCAATTTTTAGACTAAGAAGAATACAAGATATGAAACTAAGAGAAGCACCAGTATCAAAAAGGACATAAACAAAAATGCTAAAAATAGATAGTATAACTTCCAGAACCTGCTTCCCCTTTGCAGCTGGAGAAGTGGAAGGTGCTGAAACTAGTGCAAAAGCTCAGGCTATTGCCCCTTCTGGAGCATCGGACACTCCCAAACCAATGGCCTGGTTGGTGGCCGTTGTAGCAGCTCTTTGGTGTAAACTGTGCTTTGGCCCTTTGTGGCTCTAGCTTTGGTACCTTAGCAATTTATGCCTTTAGCAAATGTATTGACAGATCTACACCTATGGCACATAATGGTTGTAAAAGGAAAGGAAAGATGTAAATAAAAGGAAATAGAAGATAAGAGAATGGAAAAGAAGAAAAAGAAAACATCAACTAATACATAACATGTCGTATATCTCACATCGCATCAGATAAAATATAATAATTAGTATAGATATAAAACAATCGAGATAGTAATAACAATGTAAACTAATCATCGGATTATAAAATCCACAGAGTTATATAACACAATAATGAGTTTAAACAACTGATACAAAAACTCGACTGATAACTATCTCCAATAATAGCAAGTAAAATACTGTCAAGGATCCACAGTGTCAAACAGTGGAACATACAATAACAAGCTCAAATATAGGGATGAGTAAATATCACCTCCTGCAAGTCCATATGTAGAACTCTATACATCATCCACACCTGCGCTCTAATCTACTCATTTAAGAGTACCCGAGATAATAAAATGCAAAGCATAAAACCTCAGGTCTGACAACATTGTGGTTTAAGCGATAAACAATTTCAAAATACTGTAAAAGTCGATATAGTATACGAAACAGAGGGTACACGAAACATACCTGACCTGTTCCGACAACTAAAGAGTCAAAACATAACATCGATAACATGCTACTCTACAACATCATAAAACGGGTACTCCATACTAAGTAAACTATCAGGATACCTAGGTATCTCCATCCACAATACATACTCCGTACTAAACAAAGTTGGGATGTCTACGAATCCCTATGCACAATACCTATCTCGTGTAACATCCCTAGGGTGATAGGTGGCTAGTGAAGCAACCATGACAAACAAAGCATCCATCAAACAATACTAACTGTCACCCAGTATGCTCTAGATATATGATAATTCATATGGACCCCATGACGGAGACTAGCTGAAACCCGATTCTCCGCTATCTCGCAGCCCAAAGTTAAATACGTGTCTTACAACCCAAACCTGGACATTAGAAACCCAAAGACACAGGTCCAGGGTATACAGATCGTCGTTGCCAATCCCTGGGCGTCCCCACTGTATAATATCCTTGCTTTAAGTACAATAAAAAATACTTTGAGTTATCAACGATGCCTAGAACATGCACATCCATCCGAACCCTACTAGCTCAATACAATTTCTACTATTAGGGACCCACCATGTTCCTCCACTCCATGACTCCCACCATGAGCCTCTTCAGTACATACTCCCTACTCTAGTCACAAACCGAAGGTATGGAGTGTCAAATCTTCCGTACCTACTACCTCCATGAGTCACAAACCGAAGATACTAGGCTTTTCATTATGTTTTACGTCGTCATCCCCTATGATGTGAACAAGCCAACACCTTTAGCATGATCTACCAAGTCTTGAGACCATCAACCTCGGAACCTACTCCATACATCGTCGAGTCATAATCTGAAGTACCAACTCTCATATTATAGCGCCACATCATCGCCTCACTATCTAAATATCTCACTGTAGAGCAATCACTCAAGACTCAAGTAGCACACCATGAAACTACTCAACGTCCAAGCCAAAGATCGACCAAATCGCCTATCAACAATATTGATGGATATTGACCCCTATAAAGTGGTCAATACCAAGCACTTTGGTCTTGTACTTAACTAAAATGGATAAGTACAAACCAAACGGAAACGTCCGACATCCATCCTGAAGTCTAAAGCCTCATCTTCCACCTTCAGATCCATCAGCGTTCCTAACCCTCCTCTACATATCACATTTGTTGGACTTTCGCATGTACAAAACCTCAATGTAAAAGGTATCACCCTAACATCTATTTGCCGCTAATCGGTGTTCTCAACCAAAATAACAAAACAAGCCAAACAACCAAACATACAACCAACAACCATACATACACCTAAAATAGCATACATAAAACATGTATAATACATCCATATCAACCAATAAGGAAATCATATAAAATAGCCCAAATATAATAATTCTCTAAAATGGCACGTCAATGGAAAATATGTTATATTCGATATAAATCATTTTAATTTCTTTATAAAAATCTAGTAGACATACAAGTATAGGAAAATCACATTTTAAAACCAAAATTTATTCCAAAACGTCGATCTAATTCTAAACAACCAATCATAGTATGGTTAGAGACAATATCACTCGCCTTAACAAACGCTGTCCAAACAAATTTGAAATATTGATCTCTCCATTACGAGCATTATGTAAGAAACCGCATCCAAAATGGACCTTGTACATGAAAGATATGGACGATATAAGATAAGAGATTATCGATTAATTAACTAATGATAGATTAATTCCTTAATTACCTTGATTGACAACTAATCCTTCTTCCTTATTGCACGTATGTGCATAAAGATATCAGGCCATGCACGAACCCACTCTTCCACTCCTTCTCTCTTCAAGCTCTTAGCCAAGGCTCGATGAAATCAAGATCCGTCTTCACTAATAAAGCACTCTATGCAAGCTCTTCGCATCCAACACGAAATGGCACCACATGATCCCCGAGTTGTGCTCGCGACTTGATCATCACTATGACCCAAAGCCATGGACGCACTCGCCTATAGTTAATCGGACCATCTAGAAATCGGGGTAGTGATAGATATCGACAAGAAAAAGTCAATGGCGATCTCTGTTTTCCCTATCGTCAATCATAGCTCTGCTTAACCTTAACTCTAGATCCACATCCAAGAAGGTCAATGTTGCCATTGATGAGTGATCAAAATTCTACTATGGTCATCACGTTGCCCTCATCCATACGAGCTTATCAGATCTGTTTTCGTGATTTTTAGTGGAGCAGATCTCTCAATTTTATTTTTTAAATGGATTTGCAAAAAAAGGCCATGGATTTCTAATGGAACAATAAAGATGAAATTGATAATGAGAGGGAGATCTAATTTGGAGATACTTATAATAATATAATATTCTATTTATTTACTTTTCAAATAAATAGTTGTACGTTTCGAGTCCGTACGATCACATGACGCGTTTGATTGCCACGAAACTCGTCTGCGTATGTCACTTCATTTTTTAGGATTCAACGGTATAAATCTCTAGCTATCTAGGATTGTACCCCAGGATACTAATTTCGTGCATTAACCATTGGATCATCCAATATCCAAATGTAATGATCCTTATACTCATTTTAATAAACGATGTTAATACGAACTCGACGGAAATGGTCTCGAGTACTGAGTCGGCCATATGCAAAAAAATCCTATTTTGAGCCTTTATTTAGTTAACGATTAAATATATAAATCAATTATTTTAATATGCCATTGTTAAAAATATGGGTCATTACATTCTCCCTTCCTTATATGATTTCGTCCTTGAAATCACAAAATAAGAAGAACGTCTTCTCACCCATAGGCCAACAAAAGCCTCTCAAGTTCCAAAAAAATTTGGTAGCACCTCCTTTTCGCGGCTAGGTCTAGGAAAAATCCTAACACAACAATGATATGTACATATATATTTAAACATATTACGCGTTCTGAGTGAGTTATTTCAGTTACATGGTTTTTTCCTTTCAAAAATATATATATATATATATAATATGGAAATAAAACGAAAATATTAAAATCTAGAATAAATAGAAGTGATTTCTATGCCTTGCCTACCAAGAAATTCCATTTTTATTAGAAATCTAATCCCTTTTTGTTGGGTTGAATTAGTTTAGTTAGAGTCGCGAACTTATAATAAACTCTTTTAATAAAAAAAAAACTCTTTATTTTATTAGTAAGATACAAAGAAAGGACGGGAGAATTCATAAAATTTCGTAAACTTAAAGTGGGTTGTCATACATATTCGTGTAGAAATCAAACCCTAACAATCAACATCAACATGCATACATAAGATCAAACATCAAAAAGTAACATCCATGCCTATCATAGCATGTAGAATACTAAACTATCTAGTATAAACATCAATTATGATATCCAATACAAAAGCCGAATATATAAATGAAATCTCACCATCCGAAGAGCTCAGAACAAGCAGTCCTCATGCTTTTCTCGGTCACCCATATAAATCGCTTCACTTTCATTCCAATGAACTTCTACTACTCCACTACCCTCCTCCTAACCTATTTCGTATCACATCTATTGGTACGAATAGGCCTATGACGTCTCGAAGTCCCTGGTTCAATCTTAATGTCATATAGTCAATTCGATGCCAAATTCCTAAAAGCCTCTTATAATTTCTCCCAAAACCCTCTATCGAGCAATGGATTTCAACTACTTACAATGCTATTGGCACACAATGGAATCACACTATCCATCTCACATATTACTCAACAAATAAGGATGTTGTTCTAATGGACTTAAGGAATACAAATCTAGCATTCTTCGTCAACAAATCAAATTGAATCAAGTGCTATCATACCATCCTCAATCCTTGACAATCCATTGATGCAGCCTATAGATATTTATTCCCACTACTTGAGAACAAACAATCTATCATCCCTTTGGAACCAACAATCTCGGTCGGGTCTGCGCTGCATCACCTTTGTAGACACTACTCATTCTTCTAATTTAACCATGATCTCTACTAGTCTAGCCTTATGCCTATAACTGGTACCGATCCGCTAAATCAATGTATTCCTATTGTCAAACTAGCCATCAACTTTGGCCCTAGCTCGTCGACTTTTGAAGCCATAACTAGTGATAAACTCGAGCAATGCTCACTTGAGGAATATTTCTCCCAAACTGGTATGTCTTTCACTCAAAGCATCAACAACTGCATTTCCTTTACGAATACATAAGAAATGTCAAATCCATATGTGGCTAAGAACTCTAACCATCCCTACTGTCAAGAGCCAAGATCCCTTTGGGAGAAGAGATTATTCAAAAAATATGGAATCGCTGAATAGCTCGATCTCCTATCGTAATAGATAATGCATCCAAATCTCTAAAAGAATTCTATCGTTGCCAACTCTAAATCAAGAGTCCGACACTTCCTCTCGTGCAGTTTCAGTTGTCAACAAACATGCAACAATCTTACATTTCGATATCAATACCATACCCAGTTAAGTACCACAAGCATGTATGTACTATCATCTCCTCATTCCCATTTGCAATGATTAACATCGTTGCAATCGTGAACCTCTCGATCAGACTCACCAACGTGTGTCCATATCCCGCGTCTCAAAAAAAGCCTGATCCTCTCTCATCCGATAGGTTAATGATGTAGCTACCTTGGTTCTATTCAAATTTTGACTACCGTAACAACATAATCTACAACGATGTCATACTTTGAAACAATGTGACCCAAGCATCTTACTTCCCTCTTCTAGAAGTGATACCACTAAAATCTCTCCATTAATCGGTGTCTTCTCAACACCTATAATAAAATCATCAATCGTGCCTTATACTCTTCCTTCATCCATGAATAGACACAAGCATCATCAATTAGCACAAGCACAACTCACTCAAGTGACCCATTGAAACACGATCCATGAGATCAATAAAGCATGCCAGCATATCAGTTAGCCCGAATGACATAACCAACCAATCAAAAACCAAAGTAGCATATGAAATGCTATAATAACCACTCTCTCTCTAAATACTCTTAGTTGGTAAAAAACGATCGCAAGGTCCAACTTAAAGAACATCCTCGTACTAGAGAGTTGATCGAACATTCCATCAATAAACAGGAGTGGATACTTATTTTTCATCTCATTTAGCTCATGACAACCAACAAATAACCACAAGGAGCCATCTGCCGTAGTGGCAAACACTATAGGTGCATCCTATCCAAATATGCTCCTATGAATAAACCATCATCTGAATAGGCCTTCCACCCCCACCTTTAACTTCCTCTGCTCTCTTGGGCATCATATGCCTTAAAAGCACAACTGGTTTAGCTCCTCTAGCCTGATCAATATGGAACTCAATCCTCATATGGTGGTAATCCGGTCACCTCATTGAATGTGTCTGGGAACTCTAGAAACTCATTATGTGGAATATCAAGCGAATACAGAAAGCTAACTATAACCCCATCCTCTACAGGCAGCCAATCACTATTGTTTGCTCCTCTACAACCCTAACCGTCACCAACGGCCTGTCCCTATCCACCACTATTCCGTATCCCCTTCAGCCAGTCCATTCCCAAACTATAATTCCGAACGCAAATCAAATCCCAAAAAAATCAATAACAAACAAACTAACAAACATCCATCACTCGCTAAGACAAGTTCTCGACAAACCATGTATAGGCTAGCTGAGCCCCTAAATAGGTCTGTCAAATAAAAGGTCGGCTAACCATCTCGAGTCTCATCCTAATATCTCCATCAAATCTGGATATAAAGGAATATGAAGCCTTGACCCCAAATAAAATATGTATGGAAAACACCATAAGTGGAAAACATGCCTCAAAGGGTTGTGCTATTTCCCTTCTCTTTCGTTGATGGGGACCTCAATAAAATCAAAATAGCAATCAATGCATATGCTTCCATGGTTATCCTTACTCGGCTGGTTTGGGACAACCCTACTACACTAGGAACAGGCTCCCACATCATATAGCTTTCACAATCATCTTCTTGAAGCCCTCATCATATGACCAATAAATAGCCTCCTAAGACGATCACTCAACCCAATGTTAGACATTTCATTATTTTTGTATGGGGTATCAATGGAAAATAGACCGTAGTCAACATTGAATATGGCCATATACTTCGATACGGACATATCGCTTTACTTCAAATCGATGAACTCTCTAACCAATACCGACTTCGGAAAAATTGAGATAAATCTCCTTCAAACAGAACTATGAACTAATCATAAGTAAATCGATCCTCTAGAATCAAAGCTATGGAAGCACTCCACTAGTTCATTGTTCATTCCTGGAGTTATCTAGAGGTCAACTTCTACCTCCTCATCTAACTCCAAGTCATTGAAGATCCTTTTGCTAGTAATCTCCAATCTTTCCTTTCAATAACCAAACCTCTTCCAAGGAATGGTCTACCTCTTGGACTCTCATAATCTATATATATCTCAGCAAAGTTGACTCTAACCATTTGCACTTGAGCACCATCATCATTTAGAGAAACTTGGGCATTCTAGGAAATGATCTGCACCATCTCTACAAACATATCCTATCCATTAGGATTAGTGGCACTGATCCTTTCAACTTCTCTACTGCATGAATGGAGTCAATAGCAATATTTCTCATATACTAGATCATTCCAACTCTATAACAAGGATAATCAGTCTCTCATAAAGAAAACTGCATCAATAATGTTGATGTGTGCAATACAACTTTACATACTATATATTACTACATAGTTTTGGAAACCAAAATCTATAACAAATACGAACTCTCTCGTACATACATATATGCTAGATCTAGTCTAAGCCAATAACTCCTACCCTGTCTTTACTTGATCGCAGTATCAACTTAGGTCACTCATGTAACCAAAGCTATGATACCAAATGCAATGATGCTCTAAACCTATGGTGTAGAACAGTTGTCAAATGTAATAAAAGAAGTAAAGAGAAGGAAATAGAAGAGAATGGAAAAGAAGAAAAATGAAACATATAATAATCACATGACCTGTCATATATCTCACATCACATCAGATAAAATAAATTAATCAGCACATATATAAAACAGTGGAGATAATAATAACCATGTGAGCTAATCATCATAGTATAAGAACCTAAGAGTTATGCAACATAGTAAAATATTTTATACAACTGATACTTAAACTCCGTTGAAAACTGTCTCTAATAATAGTAAGTGAAACACTGTTAAGGCTTTACGGTGTTACACAATGGAACATACAATACTAAGTTTAAATACAAGCATGAGTAAATGTCACCTCCTACTAGTCCATCTGTAGAACTACATATGTCATAGATATCTACTCTCTAATCTACTCACCTAAGAGTACTAGTGATTATAAGAAGAAAAACATAGAACATTAGGCCAGACAATAGTCTAGTGTAAGCGATAAACAATCTCCAAATACTAAGAAAGTCAATATAGTATATAGAACAGAAGGTGCATGAATCATACCTGACCAGTCCCTTCAACCAAAGAGTTAGTACATAACATTAATAATATGCTCTCTACAACATCATAAAAAAGGCACACCACACTCAGTAAACAACCAGGGTGCCTAGGTATCTCCATCCACAATACCCACTCCATACTAAATAAAGTCGGAGTTTCTAGATATCCCTATGCATAATACCTACCTAATGTGACATCCCTAGGATGACAGGTAGCTAGTGAAGCAGCCATAACAAACATAACATCTATCTAATTTTCATCTAGTATGCTCAAAATATATGATAACTCGTATGGCCCCAATGACAGAGACTAGTGGTAATCCTAGTTCTTCGTTGTACTCTTGTATCCCATAGCCCGAAGCTGGATACGTGTCACGTAGTCCAAAGCTGGATACTACACCTAAAACCATAGGTCTAAGGTATACAGGTACTCGCAACCAATCCATAGGCATCCCCACTATACAATACCCCTAGTTCAAGTACAATGGAAAACACTCCGAGTCATCAATGATCCCTTAGCACATGCACATCCGTCCAAGTTCTACTAGTTCAATACAATTTCCACTATCAGGAACTCACCACATTCCTCCACTCTATGACTTCTAACATGAACCTCTTTGGTACTTACTCCCTACTAGAGTCATAAACTGTAGATACGAAGTGCCTATTCTTTGATATCTACTACCCCCACGAGTCACAAATCAAAGATACAAGGCTTTTCACCATGTTGTACATTGCCATCCCCATGATGTAAACAAGTCAACACCTTTAGCACAATCTACAAAGTTCTAAAACAATCAACCTCAGAACCTACTCCATACACCTTCAATCATAATTTAAAGTACCAATCCCATGTCGAAGCGCCACATCATCACTTACCATCTAAATCACTCACCGTAGAGCAATTAAATCAAGACTCTAAGTCAATCTCATGAATAAACCATCAAGTCATGCACCACGAAATCTCCTCGACATCCAAGCCAAAGGTCGGCCAAATCACCAGTAAATAATAGTTTGACATTGACCACTCTATAGTGATCAATACTAACCAATTTGGTCTTTTACTTAACAAAAACAGATGAGTACAAACCAAATGGAAATGTTTGACATCCATCTTGAAGTCTGAAGCCTCATCTCCCACCTTCAGATCCATCGACATGTATCCTATCCTTCCTCTACAACTCATCTCGTTCGTTGGATTTTTACATGTATGAAATCCTAACGTACAAGATATTCCCTAAACATTTGATCATTTCTAATCGACGTTTTAAAGTAAAACAACCAAAGAAGCCAGTCAACCAAACATACAACCAACAACCATACATACATCCAAAACAACATACATCCAACATGTATAATACATCAATATCAACCAATTGGGAAATCATATCAAAAATAACCCAAATCTAATAATTCACTAAAAATGGCATATCAATGGAAAATATGTGATATTCAATATAAAATATTTTAAAATATTTTTATTTTCTTTTATAAAGATCTAGCAGGTGTATAAGTATAGGAAAATATCATTTAAAAACCAAAAATCATTCTAGAATGTCGATCTAATACCATACAACCAATCATAGCATGGTGAGAAACAATATCACTTACCTTAGCAACTTCTATCCAAACTAATTCTAAAATATAAATCTCTCCATTATAAGTGCAACACAAGGAACAACATCCAAAACGGGCCCCGTAAGCAAAAGATATGGATGATATAATATAAGAGATTATTGACTAATTAATTATTAATAAATAATTGCTTTGTTACATCGACTAGCAACTAATCCTTCTTCCTTAATGCCTGCAAGTGCATAAAGATACAAGGACGTGCATGAACCCACTCTTCCACTCCTGCTCTCTTTAATCTCTTGGCCAAAACTCAACGAAATCAAGATACGTCTTGTTAATGAATCACTCTACACAATCTCTACACATTCGACTCAAAACAGCACCACTAGATCCTCGATTTGTACTCGTGACCTGACTATCATTACCTTCCAAAGCCATGGATGCATTTGCCTATAGGTCATTCGACCGTCTGGAAATCACCACGACGGTGGTAGATATTGGCATGAGAAAGTCAATGGCGATTTTCGTTTTGCTTATCGTCGAACGCGGCTCTACCTATCCGAAATGCTAGATCAACGTCCAAGAAGGTCGATATCGTTAATGACGATCAATCAAAATTCCACCATAGTCATTACATTGCTCTCATCCGTACGAGCTCATTGGAACTGATTTCATGATTTATAGTGGAGAGGATCTCTCGATTTTATTTTTTAAATGGATTTAAGGAAGAGGCCATGGATTTCTAATAGAATAGTAAAGATGAAATAGATTATTAGAGGGAGATCCAATTTTGGTATATTTATGATAATATAATATTCTATTTATTTATTTTCTCAAACAAGTGGGCGTACGTTTTGAGTCCCTACGATCATATGATGTAACTGGTCACCACGAAACTCCTTTGTGGGCAACACCTCATTTTTTCAAGTCCAATGGTATAAATCTCATTGCTATCTGAGATTGTCCTCTAGGACGCTAAT
The DNA here is from genome assembly GCA_030765085.1 of Allium cepa. Classification (NCBI taxonomy): domain Eukaryota; kingdom Viridiplantae; phylum Streptophyta; class Magnoliopsida; order Asparagales; family Amaryllidaceae; genus Allium; species Allium cepa. The sequence goes on along the minus strand of CM060941.1, from coordinate 1,040,112,690 downwards.
TTTTTCCATTTCGACTTCGGCCATCGGATCGTCCGGTCTTCAAATATAACGATCCTTATAATCATTTTAATTCATAGTATCAATGCAAACTCAACGGAAATGGTTTCTGTCTTGATTCAACCATATGCAAAAAATCATATTTTCTAGCCTTTATTTAATTAACAATTAAATATTTAAATCAATTATTTTAATATCTCATCGTTAAAAATATAGATCATTACAATAATAGCGCTTTCGCCACTTGCCCTCACTTACCTGACCTACGACTCACATCGAAGTGTCCCTTTCTTCTCATACTTATAACAAGATAGACTGGAAATATCCCTCGACGGTTGAAACTTCCACTTGTTGTCCCCATCTGGTGCAGTAATAAATAGCTTTGGTCCTAAGCTCTCAAACCTCAACCTCATGTTCACCAAATTACATAAGACCCCAAGAAGTGATTTTTCATATTACTCTTGAATTCTAGATGCATCCCTACAATAAACATCTCATTTCTCTTCAATTACGTGTCCACCAAACCAAGCCCGAACTGAGATAAGGCAAAGAATTGGTTATCATACTCCGCTACTTTTATGCCCCCATGCTTCAAGTCGAGGATGCTCCTAAACAATAAAGTCTTCCCTGTTTTAGGGACAACTTCATCTCAAATTCTTCTTAAATTAGGTCTAAGAGGTCATTCTCTTAGACATTAGAAGTGATAGAACTCCACCAATCCATGGCTGCATCCGTAAGATGCGTAATCCCAACCAATGCTTCATCGCGTCATCTTACTCCATATCCCAAATATTTGATCACATAATTTGATCCAAGACTGGATTTCTATGATCATCTCCATACCAAAGAACCTCTTACCTTCCAGCCTCTCATAATCGAGGCAAAGCAATGCAAAATTCACCTAAGGCCTGACGTGCATGACTTCCTATGCAGTATCCACTCTTGGATCCTCGACTGGAGCAACATTCCTTGATGCTCGATCTCCACTATTAATGATGGTACTACCCCAACCACCTTTACCTCCTCGATCACTGGCAGGTTTAGTTATCATGATTTGTACTACTTAAACATAGCAGAATATATTTTGGATATGAATAGCTAGAGTTATTTAAAAGATAGAGATTATTCCCAAACAAAAGCTGAAAAGGGGTATAAATCTATAAAAAAAAATATGCTCTTGTAGATAAAATACACTCAACTCATTCTACGGTGTTGCTTACTCTATTTCTAATGAGCCATACTCAAACAAAGCCAAGGTGTTCGCTCAACTTGGCTCTGGTACCAAATGTAACGATATGACTTTTCAACCCTCGAATGTCAATCCTAAATACATTTATGGTATTCGTGTCGAACACCCAAGTGATGAAAAGTCGAATTGTTAGGGTGAAGTAAAAGAAAAGAATAGAATAAGAGAGGAAGAACACTACATCAGAATCTCATAGAAGAACGATCATATATATATATATATATATATATATATATATCAAAAGAACATTACAAAGGGTTACTTTGAGTACAGGAATTTCAGAGTTAAAAAACCTAAATATTATCTTCAGCCTAGACAGTTATAATTGCATGTCCTCACAATGTTGATATATACATAGCTAATAAGGAACAACAGAAATAGAAATAGTTAGATAACAGAAGCCCCCAGGAACAACAGAAATAGAAATAGTTAGATAACAGAAGCCCCCGGCTCGTCTCCTGAACTATGAAGCATCTAAACTAAAACCTGTTATAATTAGCCTATTCAATGGAGTATGTGAAGAATTTAGGAAAAACTAAAAACCAAGCATCAGACATAAGTTTGGTATGAGAGAACTCGGGATGGTTGAATACATGTAATAATAACTATTGAGATCACATAGTTTCCCATAACAATTGTCCCCTTAAAATAAATCATAAATTCATTAAGTTTAATATAGTGATATGATAGATAACGTCTAGGGTGTAGAATATAAATCATATCAAATAGTTGTGATGCTTACATTAGTTATAACACAACATATTTAGAGTACAATCAAACCACTAAGGTACGTTCATATATTGGATTTTTCCATGGAGATCTCCTCGAAGAAGCCGAATCCAAATTCCATGCATAAGGGTAAAAAAGACCTTTTGAGCATCATTTATCTTTAGATAAAATATACTATTAAGGTAAACACAAGCGGCCCATCTTTCGAACATAAGCATAAATAACGTGAACCAATTATCATTAACTCCCATCAGCCAATAATCGATAATAATCTCTATACATGGAGTTGATAATACCCTGACGCATGTCAGTTAAACCCTAGGTTGTGTACTCTATTATGTTTTCTATCATTTCTGACATTGAGGTTACATTCGACATCTTTCACATGATTCCTCATCACTCGAACAGAACATGAATCCCTAAATGGATTCCCATATCTCGAATAGATCATGAAGTACTATTTTGATTCTAGCATTCTGAATAGATATCAAATCTCTACGTAGATTCTCCTTTGCAACCGCTTCCAAAACATAGAACCCATATACTAGTTTTGGAATGGTATTTGATAAGTGAAACACTTATTAATCCTAGGCTGTTTAAAACCAATCGATGTATTTTCGTTTAACTCAATTCCAGTTCTTTCAAAGAAGGTAGAAGATAGAGATGTTTCGTACCAATGCTCCTCCTTGTAGGGTTTTATTAATATGAAATAACAAAGCCTTTCGATACTTCTTAAGTCAATATTAGGTCAAGTCTGATAGTTGTAATGACCCTAATTTTGAAGAACGTTATTTAGAACATTTAATTAGCTAAATTGAGTGAAATAGTGTAAAAGGATAAGAAAATTGAGATTCAGTAATTAAATTTAGGCCGTACCTTACTTAATAAACCAATTAGAAAAGTAAAACATTAGCTTAAGAAGGAGGAAGATGAAAAGGACAAAATGAGCATAGCCTTCATTTCTATCCCTTAAACCCTTCTATCTTCATTTCCTTTATTCATTTATACACATACGAACAAAACAAATGGAAAACAGGAAGGAAACTAAAATATTAAGGAGTCAAAGCTAGAAGAAGTCAAGTCTACATCAAATCTCGTCCTTCTCATCCAAACTAAGATGAATAATGAATATACATCACACTTTTTTTATTATATTTCGATTTTAACTATAAACCCAATTCTTTTGCTGGTATTATGCCATAGTTTAGTAGTTTGAATGATTATATGCTTGTTGGGGGTTTTCTAGAATTTTAGTATGAAATTTAATGATATGTTTGAGTTGGAAAACTTATCATATGATATCCAAATAACTTGGGATTCTTATATGATGTTAGAAATATCATATTAGATTTGGATTTTTAATTTCATAATTTTCCAAATAAGTATGGATTTTATATGAATTTTTTAAGTGGATAAATTGGTTAATTTAAGGTTTTAATTATCAAAAATAATTAAAAATAAGTTTTTAGCTTTGAAGTTTTTATATGTCAAAGATAATAGAAAATTGAATTATTAAGATTTTTAAGGATTTTTCCTAAGTGTTTAAATATGGTGAATAAATTATTTAAGTAGAGGGGGTTTAATTGTTTCATTGTGACATTAAGCTATAGGGTTAAAATGTAAAATGTTTTAATATTTAAAATTATCACGTGCGGTATATTTTCAGTAAAGAAATTAATAAAGTTATTATTAGCCAATGAGATTTTGAAAAATTATAGAGGTTTGGTGAAAAGATACTGCTTCTTATTATAAATTGGTAGTTTTCAAGTTAATTACAGTTTTACCATATCGGCATTGTTCATTTTGAGCCACAACTTACTGCTCTTCATGTCGTCGACATGGAACAAACCAATATGCATTTAACATGAAGCACATTGGTTTAAAGCTCATCGAGGTAGTAATAAAGATAAATGGATGGCCCTCGACATAGCCATGTTGATGTGCAAGCATGCTGCATTTTATTTAAAGAGGCTTGTAGCAGCATGTGTTCTTTAGACTCATTGACACCCTTAACCTTAATGTTGCACTATTTTGTTAAGCGGCTTCGAGTTTTGGTCTCGCCGACCTGATGATCATTGATCCTAACCCTTATCGCTTCAAATCATCATCGAGCCTATGCCACTTTTGATTAAATCGACGTCATTGATATCGATACCGCACCTATTCAACTTTTATACCCTCAAGAAGGCTATGATGTAGAGATTTTGAGTTTCATCGAAGTTCATCTTTTATAATGTAGCACTATGACTTGTGAAGATATGACTTCGATATCATCCCTATATATTTTCAAATAAAAGACTTCGACATGCTTTAGAATAGACAAAGATCTTTAATGGAGATAGCATCGTCGAGTTTTATAGTTCTAAAGTTTTACATAGTTTTGGCCTTGTAGCCTAAGTGTTGAGAGGGTCGAAGAACCTAATGATTTCGTGTCTCATCAATAGTGTTTTATAAAGCATATATCATGGCATAAGTATTTTGGGTAAAGTAAAGAACCAATGTTTTCCTTGTTTTAAGTATGATTTTAAGAGTTAAATCATTTAAAAAGATTTTGTTTCCAAGGAAATATGGATAGGGTATTTAACCCATAATTTTGCAAAAAGAATGACCCAGAGATTGGAAAACTAGATGTTACTGGTGTGGGGTTGCACCCTATACTTTAGCCAGTAGCCTCTAGCTAATATATATATCCAAAATTCCAGTATGTAGGGCAGCATCTTTGGTAAGACTGAAAGAAGGTTACACATAAAAAGGAATGCATAGGGTAGAGTTAGGTTATTGGTGAGCCTGTAAAACCATTAGGATCAGTCGACCCTAGAAGTAGTAAGTTATGGACAAACTGTCTAGTTTTTCTCTAACAACAAGTTAGAAATTTTGTTAAGTCGGGTAGGTCCGAGTCAGCCATAGGTTTATAGTTAGCCTAATAAGACTATGATACTGGGACAGATAATGTATTGATTGCCTATTGTATTGGCATACATGTTACTGTTATATTGTTTATTGCAAAAGATACGCTTTTAAAGAATATCAGTAAGGGGAATGCTCGTTCCGCCAGGTGGCGTGGTCTCACTTAATATAGATAAATCGAAATGTCATTTATTATCCACTAGGCTTTTTGTCTAACTCGAAGTTATGTTTTCTCCTTAAACTCTTGGGTGCTCAAAATTTAGTTTTAGTAGGTTGAGTTTTAAGTTTTTCAGGTTTAATAGGTTATGGTGAATAAAGCTTTTGAAGACATACAGGAGGCAAATATTAGCTATGTAGAAGATTATCTATTTATCTATTCCACGATGATTGAATGTTGTATGTAATGGCAGATGTTATAACTGTCAATTTAGTAACTCTGATCATCCAAGTGGGCATCTTCATATGTCGTTCTTTGTGTGTTTTGTAATAACTATATTTATCTAAATTTGGGCAATATTATGAGATTATGTAATGAATATGAAATGCTGATTTGAAATGTAATAAGAAAATTTATTTTGAAATTGTGTTTGAAATGTTTCATGTTCTTATGCTTTTGATATTATAGGTACCATCAACATTACCGCATTTTGTCATCAGAAATTAATATTATAGATGATTGCAGCATTCGTAGCAATTAGTTTCGAGCCTCAAAGTGGAGGATGTTACAACTTGGTATCAGAGCATTGATTTATGTAAAACTTAAAAGAATTTTTAACTTAAAACGAGGTTTTAAAACATAATCCAAATGAATCAGGGAGTAAGATTGGGACATGGGACAACGCTATAGTAACAGACTTGTTTCTATATATAAGTATATGCTTTATCTCTATTCTCCCATCTCTCTTAGACCATTCTTCTGTGTCTTACTAAGGTTCGAATGCAGATTTAAAAGGAAAGTAAGATATGGAGGCCTGAAACTAAAGAGTGAATTTCGATGGAGGAAAGCATCACAACAAATGGAAACGTTAGATTCAATAATAAAAGGAACCCGGATCGGGCACAATCTGCTAATGTAGGCGTCGTAACACCACAGGTTGATATGTGAGCTATGTATCAGTTTTATTCAACATGATGAAAGCAGAAGCTATTGCGGGATTTGTAGGTGGAAATGCTAGAGGAGTGAATTAGGAAGCTTCGGTTGTCAACAACTTTGTAGAGAGCGGAGACTATGCAAGGCATGGAGGAAAACCATTTATTGGAACTGAAGATGCATTTGAAGCAGAGAACTGGTAGCTTTATTAGGAGAGGGTTTCACTTATCTTGAATTGGATGATGAGAAAAACAGGAGTTAGCATCCAGGCAACTACAAGGAGCTGTATTGTACTGGTGCAACAGTGTTATTGTTAGAGTAAAGGAGGAAACATTGAATTGGGTGGAATTTAGGAGAAGGTTCGAAGAAAGGTTTATATCAGAGATCGTTAAGTCTACCCACTTGAGAAAGTTTGCTAAGTTGGTGCAGGGAGATATGACTGTGTTGGAATATGCCATAGGATTCGAAGAGTTATAGAGGATGGTTATGCTACGGTCGACATTGTAATTAAGAGGAATGAGAAATTCATTCATGGACTGAGAGCTGAGGTTGCTAAGGAAACTTTACTACTTCTCCGAGATCCATGTAATGTAATTTTGAGATGGCTTTAAGAAACGAAGAGATGCTTGCTTTCTTTGGTAGTAACAAAGCATTGGAGGATCAAGGCAGGCAGAATCAAAAGAGGAAGTTCTTTCACAAGAAGGGAGCCCAAAAGAGTGGAGCTTCCAAGAATGGAAAGTCTATGGTTGTGTGTTACAAGTGTGATAAAACGGACATTTCTTGAATGAATGTCATTCTAGAGATGGAAAGAAGGTGATTGGGAGGAAGAACATCAAGTGCTTCAATTGTAATCAGATCGGTCATTACAAGAACCAATGGAAGGAACCAGCTAAAGCTGAGAAGGGCAAGGTGTTGCATTGGAACCAGCTACCTCGAGACCAATAGCTGAGGAGAAAGGGAAAGCTACAATGGGAGGCATGCTAATGATTCATGGTATACCTATTCGAGTTCTATTTGATACTGGTGCATCACATTCTTTCATATCTTATTGTTTGTTAGATAAACTCAACCTAGAACCCTCACACCAAATTACATCCTTAAGGGTTGCAAATTCGATAGAAGGGTATGCAACTCTTGGGATGAGATGTGACCAGTTAGAGTTTGAATTATTAGGCCATATATTTTCTTGCAGTTTGCATGTGTTTGATTTATTTGACTTTAGAATTATTTTAGGTATGGATTGGTTAATTAAGTACGATGCTAGGGTATTTTTCACTAAGAAAATATCACTAAGATATGCTTGTATTAGCGACCAAATCATATATTCTACAGAAAATAAAGTTTTGATGTCCGTGCTTTGTTGGGTGTAATAGAGGAGGTAGATGAGCCAAATTGAGTTTTATCATTAGGGAATTAGTAGACATCTTTGAACCGATGATAGCACCATCGTCGAAGCGAGTTATTGAGTTTCAGATAGATCTTGTAACAGGAGTGGAACCTGTTAGTAGATCACCAAGTAGGATGACCCTACCAAGTTGAGGGAGCTAAAGGTGTAACTGGTGGATTTAGAAGGGAAGAGTTTTATTAGACCAAGCATTTTGGCTTAGGGAGCGAGCGCGGTGTTCATAAAGAAACCGGATGGGTCATTATGGTTGTGCATCGATTATCATAAGTTGCATGAGGAAACGATAAAGAACTGATATCCTTTACCAAGAATTGATGATCCATTCAACCAGTTTAATGGAGCCAAAGTATTCTCTTAGGTAGATTTAGCAATAGGGATCCATCAGTTAAGAGTAGCAGAGGATGGTATTCCCTTGACGGCGTTTAGGATAAGATATGGATCATACGAATGGTTAGTAATGCCGTGTAAACTAACTAATGCGACAGCCTTCTTCGTAGACTTAATGAATCAAATCTTTCAAGAGAATTTGGAGAGGTTCCTATTGGTGTTCATAGATGACATTCTGATATATTTCTAAGGATGAAAGAGACTATGAAGTTCATCTTATGATAGTGCTTGAGATACTTAGGTAGCACCGGTTAAAAGTGAAGTTTTCAAAATGCCACCTTTGGAAGAAAGAGGTGAAGTTCCTTAGTCATGTAGTCTCAAAAAGGGTAGTCTGTAGAACCACCAAAGATTAAGACAGTTAACAATTGGAAGAGACCCGAGACAACGACCAAGATAAAGAGTTTTCTTGGACTAGATGGTTGTTACCAGAGATTTATTAAGGATTTGCCACAGATAGCAGCATCGATGACTAAGCTAAGAAGGAAGGATACGATGTATATTTGGACCGATAAATGTAAGGAGGCATTCAGAAGCTGGAACCTTATTGAATGATATACAGGGATCAATAATTCTGGATGGGAATCAAGATTTAGTGGATGGGAATCAAGATTTGGTGGTGTATACAGATGCATGCAGAATAGGATTAGGAGCTATGTTAAAGCAGAGGGTTAAAGTAATTGACTATGCTTCTCGACAACTCAGATCACATGAGGTTAGATATCCAAAGCATGACTTAAAGTTAGCTGCGGTTATTTTTGCATTAAAGTTGTGGAGACATTACCTTTTGGGAGAGAGGTTCGAATTGTACATGGACCACAAGTCATTAACATAATTATTCTCTTAGAAGGAGTCGATTATGAGACAGCGAAGATGGTTAGAGTTTATAGCTACCCATGAATTTGGAATTGAGTACATACTAGAAAAAGGGAACAAAGTGGTGAATGCACTCAGTAGAAGGCATTAAAATGCATTAGTAACAATGAGAGCTGAGTAGAAATATTTGGAAGCTTTGACAACATGTGGTGTGCAGTTAAGATCTAGCAAGATCGAGTCAAGAAACAACTACGCTATCATATTTAGAAGCTCAACCAATGATGATCGAATAGATTGCATTTAAGCAAGGAGATAATCCATTACTAGCTGAATGGATCAAAAGTTTAAAGGTTGGAACCGAGATTGATGATTTAAAGGATTATAGTGTTGACTAAAATGGGTGGCTGAGAAAGAAAGGAAGATTATGTATTTTGAATATTGGAAACATAAGGAAGGAGGTTCATAAGGAGTGTCATTGATTAATGTTTACCATTCATTTAGGAGGAACTAAGATGAATCAGAATATGAAAAGAAGTTTCTTCTGAGAAGGTATGAAGAAGGATGCAAGCTTATAGGTAAAGCAATGTTTGAACTATCAGCAAGTGAAAACCGAACATCAGAAGCCAATTAGATTGCTTCAGCCTTTAGATATTCCAGTTTGAAAATGAGATTCTGAATCTATAGATTTCATAGGAAGATTGCCAAGGCCAAATAGAGGAAATGAAAGTATCTGGATTCTAGTTGACAGATTGACTAAGAGTGCGCACTTTTTACCCATTAAGTCGACTAGAGCGATACCAGTTTTAGCTATGTTGTTCATGAAGAATATAATTAGACTGCATGAGATTCCTTGTTCACTAGTGAGTTCTGGATAAGTCTACATAAAGATTTTGGTACCAACCTCAATATGAGTACCATTTATCATCCACAGATCGATGGGCAAACATAAAGAGTTAACAAAGTCTTAGAAGAATTGTTAGAGCTTGTGTGCTAGATTTTAGAAGATCATAGAAGACCATCTACACTTAGTCGAGTTTTCATATAACAACAGTTATCAGACTAGTATAGGGATGGCACCATTTAAAATTCTGTTTGGACGACCATGCAAATCTCTAATATGTTGGTTAGATATCAGAGATAGATTAATGCTTTTTCCAGATTTAGTATGGGAGCCAAAGAAAAGATTGAGTTAATTTAGGCTAGAATGAAATAAGCTCAATCAAGGAAAAAAAGTTTATGTAGATAAGAGACGAAAAGTCTTAGAGTTCTCAGTTGGAGATCATGTTTTCATCAAGGCATCACCAATGAATGGTGTAATAAGGTTTGGGATGTCAAGGAAATTGGCATCTAGATTTGTTGGACCATTTCCTATTATAGAAAGGATCAGGAAACTCGCTTATAGAACTAAGTTAACGAATATTTTGGCAGGAGTCCACAATGTTTTCCATATTTCTCATCTAAGGAAGTATGTTCGAGATCCAGAAACTACTATTACTCTGATTGAATTAAAAGACTTAGTAGTGGAACCGGACATGGCTATAGTTAGACAACCAGTTCACATAATGGCTAGGGATGTGAAGAAGCTAAGAAACAAGACAGTTTGACTAGTAAAGGTCCAGTGGAGTGACGACGAGAGAGACTGCACTTGGAAAACAAAGAGTAGGAATAAAGACACTTATTCTAACATGTTTGATGTTATTCTTTACCTTTATGTTTGATTTTTGTGCTTACCTTATCGTAATTTCAAGGGTGAAATTCTTTGAGGAGGGGAGTTTGTAATAAGCCTAATTTTGGATAAAATTATTTAGAACATTTAATTAGATAAATTTAATGAAATAATATAAAGGGATGAGAAAATTGAGAGTTGTTAATTAAGTTTAGACCGTGCCTTAGTTAATAAACCAGTTAGAGAAGTAAAATGTTAGGATAAGAAGGAGGAAAATGATTAGGGAAAAATCAGAATGATCTCATTACGACACCTTAAAACCTTCTATCTTCATTTCCTTCATTCATTTACATAGATCCAAACTAAACATAGAGAGGAGCCGGCCATAACAAAGGAAAAACAAGAAGAAACAAAAAGATTAAAGAACCAAAGCTAAAAGAAATCAAGTTTACATAAAATCTCATCTTTCTCGTCCAAATCAAGGTGAATAATGAATATACATCTCACCTTTTTTTATTATGTTTCGGTTTTAAGTGTGAACCTATTTCCTTTGCAAGTATTATGCCATGTTTTAATAGTTTGAACAATTATATGCTTATTGGTGATTTTCTAGAATTTAAATATGAAATTTAGTGATATGTTTGAGTTTGAAAATCTATCATATGATGCTCAAATGATTTAAGATTTTGATATGATGTTAAAAATATCATTTTGGAAGTGGATCTTTAATTTCATAATTTTCCAAGCATATATGGATTTTATATGAATTTTCTAAGTGGAGAAATTGGATAATTTCAGGTTTTAATTATTAAAACAATTAAATAAGTTTTTTGTCCCTGAAATTTTTATGCATTAATTTTGGGGATTTTTTTACAAGTGTTTAATTATGATAAATAAATTATTAAGCAAAGGAGGTTTAATTGTTTTATTGCGACATTAAGCTATAGGGTTAAAATGTGAAATGTTTTAATATTTCAAACTATCATGTGCCATAGATTTTCAGTAAAGAAATTTGTAAAGTTTTTATTAACTAATGGGATTTTACGAACTATAAAGGTTCGGGGGAAAGATACAACTTTTTATAGTAATTTGGCAATTTTCGAGTAAATACAGTTTTACCAAGTCGACGTTGTCCATGTTGAGCTACATCTCACTGCACTTCATCGTCAGCGACACGAAACAAGCCAGTACGCATTTAACATGAAGCAGATTGGTTTGGAGCTCGTCGAGGCAGTAATAAAGATAAAGGGATGGCCCTCGACATGGCTATATCGATGTGCAAACATGCCATATTTTATTTAAAGATGCTTGTAGCTGCATGTGTACTTTAGACTCGCTGACCCCTTTAACCTTGACGTTGCATTGTTTTGTTAAGTGACTTTGAGTTTCTTCATCGTCGACCCAATGGTTATTTTAACATCTCCCACTTGGAGGCCCAAAACTAGCAGCTACAGATGCTATAATCATCCATAATTATTACCGAATGCGGTAATGTTAGGTACATCGATATAACAGAAACACATGGTTGCGAAAAAAAATTAAACCATTAAACAAATTACTTATTCCATTTCAATCATATTTCAAATTCATTACATAATCCCAAATTCGAGAACTATGTTTAGAGATAATATAATTGTTACAAACTACACTAAGAGCGACATATGAGGATGCCCCCTTGGATGATGATAGACAAAACATAGGCAATTAAATAGCTTTTCCTTTACATTAAAACATAGCGGAATCAAATAGAAAAGAACTCCAATTAGCTAGCTTGCCTCCTGTACATCTCCGAAAGCTTATCCGTTTAAAGGAGAACCTGAAAACCTCAACTCTCAAACTACTCAAAATCAATTGAGCACTTGAGAGTTTAAAGGGAAAACATAAAACTTGGTATGAACAATAACCTACCATCTTGAACCATTTAGATATCTAATGTGACCACGCCGCTTAGCAAAAGGGATTTTCCACTAATTAATATCTTAATTAAAAATTTATAATAACCATATACAGTGCTCCTGCATCCATAATGGTTAAAAACATAGCAATTTAAAATATCATGTGATATGAAAACAACCAAAGTATCCTGGATTTTCCATTTCCATTTATTTGAATATCCATCTCGGTTATAGTTTCAAAGGTCACTATTAACTGTTCTCATAGGTCGACTATTAACTTGTTTAAAGTTTATGGACTATCCGTCCGGTTTCAGAGTTTTTATGGGATCAATAAGAAACTATTGGTCCCTGCCAATAACTTCATTCAATTATTTTATGGGTTCTCCCTGAACCTACTGGTTTCTCTAATAACTTTTATTATGTCATAGTTTTCGTGGGTCGACTATGAACCTATTCACTTTTGTCAATAAATTTATCCCTACATAGTTTTCATAGTTTTACTATGAACTTGTCTGAACCAACAACTTCTTGATCAATCTTTTGGCATCCTATGTTCTAGTCTACCTGACCCTTTTAATGCAACTCTACTCATTCAGGAGTTAACTCAATTTATATTCACTACCGGGTCAACCTAGCTAGTTATTCTGCCCTTACTCCCTAAAATACAATTATTGGTCCATTATATAGTGAATATTTTTATAGAAGAAGAATATACAATGACATAATAGTACCAAAATTTATGGTTTAATATCCTTGAAATCATTTCCACATGAAATTTTGTTAATCCCTTTTTTCCCCATTATTTTTATCAAGGAGAAATTCTCAAAAAATTCAAATTTAAAACTCATTTCAAAGCTCATTTATATTAACATGGGATTTTTCTTTTAAAATGAGATTGGCTTCTCTGTTTTGAAAACTAAGGCTTTCGAAACCTTAGACCTTTACTTTTGAAACCATTAGAACATCTCTTTTGAAATCATTCAAATCTTCTTTTCAAAACACTAAGCGTATGCCTTTAGAAACACTTTAAAACGTCTCTTTCAAAACTATCAAAACATTACTTTCGAAAGTATTAAAGCATCGCTTTCCAACTTATAAAAGCATAGCTTCGAAACCATTTGAAAGTGCCTCTTTTAAAACCATTGGTTTAATCTTAAATCTAATTTTGGGTCAAAGTGAACATAAGTGAAAGTAACACTTTCAAAACCATTAACTTTCAAACAAAAGAACTTGGGCAAAATAGATGGCTTCAGAACCATCCTTTAGAAAGCTTTAACCTTTTTAAGTAACAATTGGAAGGATAGCTTCGAAACACCCTTCGAAGCCATTGCCTTCGAAACCTTTAATTTAAATGACTATTGGAGCCCTTTTAAAAACATTTGGAAGCGGCGTTTATATTTATATAACAAAAGCTTATTTTTCGAACTTATTGATAGTTCAACTTATTTAAAAGGCATGAAGATGGCTGCGTAGTTTCTACTAGGTTTAAACTACCATTTTGAAAGCTCCATTTTAAAACAGAAAACACAACAACTCATTCGAAAGCCACCCTTTCAAACCAAAAAGGTGGCAACCGCTTCGAAAGCTATTTAAAATGGCCCTGACCCCTTCGAAGGCAGGGTTTTGAATTTATACCTTCTGCCTTTCTCTAATCCACTATGTAGCAAAACAATGATACTATATGTATTGGTTCGACTTTGTTGGGGCAAAGGTATGGGGTTGAAAGGTGGCTTTTGGAAGTGGCGAAAAATAAATCTTTACAAAAAGTTTTTGATGCCTTTTACGTAAATGCTTTTCAACTAACTTGCCTATTTCTAAAAATATAATTGGATGCCATAACCTTTACAAAATCTTTTATAAAAAGCTACCGAATTCATCTAGAATTAATTAAAAATAATTATCAAAGAAGCCCTTCCCTTTTGCAAAACAATTAAGACATTCAAGTTCTCCAATCGAGTTAATTTAATTTCCATAGTAAATTACTTAGGAAAAATCCTCAAAAATCATCAAAATTCACTTTTAATATGTTATCTAACATATATAAATTTCAGATCCAAAATTCCTTAATATAATAGCCGAATAATTTTTTTAACACAATTATTTATTTCTTCCTCAAAAATTCATAATAAATTATTCATAACTTGGATAATTATGAAAATTTAAACTCATCTCCAAAATAATGTATTACGTAACATATTGAATCCTCATAGCATTCAAAACCTAAAATATATGGTTTTAGTCCTAAAATCGAATAAAACATTTATCAAACATACTTGTTTGAATCTAACATATCATGCAATCCAAGCATATCATCATTAAAATCATCATAAATGTTTTAAACTTAAAACCTGAAATCGAATGCTCTTTAGAAATGAAAATGAGGTGGCTTTGATTATTATTCACCTTGCTTTGGATAAGGAACTTGATATTTGATCTTGCTTAGTTCTCCTTGCTTGATTCCTTTGGTTTTAATTGATTTTTCTCCTCTTTCTTCTCTAGGTTATGGCTGGCGTTGAGTTCTTTGGTTTGTGTTTTAGAATTATGAACTTGTGAAATGAAAATGGGAACAAGGGTTTAGGGGTTAAGGGTTATAATGGATGGCTATTTCCCATAATACCCTTGCCTTATTCTCTTTTTAGTCAACTTATAAACCATTTCTATAAACTCGTTCTTTTAAATTTTATTTTGTTAAGCATGGCCTTTATTTAATTTTCAAATCTCAATCCCTTATCACTCTAATCTTTACATTATTCAATTTAATTTATTAATTAAATCTCCTGAACAATGTTATTTAAAATTAGGGTTGTTATAGGCTTCTCTTCTTAAAGAATTCCATCCTTAAAATTCGGTAAGATTTAATACTAAACATAGTAATCATCTGTGACAACCCTTGTCTACCATACTAGCCTGCCTAGCTAGCAACACTCAATATAAAGAAAATATAGCATACCCTCATAGCAGATCATGGTAAGTATCTCTAATCCTATCTTCTATCCACCAAGTACAGACCTTCTCATTGTTGCTCCATTGAACGTTCACCAACTTGACTGTCTTGCTTCTTAACCACTTTTCATCTCCCGTTACAACCCAAACTGGTTGTCTAACAAAATTCAAATTTGGTTCTACTATCAAATCTTCCAACTCTGTCGGAAGGAATATTAGTTTCTGGATCATGCAAATACTTACGAAGATGGGACACATGAAATACATTATGGATACTTACCAAACTGCTCGGCAACTCTATCTCGTATGCGAAATTTTCGATCCTCTCTATAATTAGGAACGGATCAACATACCTAGGTGCCAGTTTTCTTGACTTTCTGAATCATACCACACATTTTATTGGCGATACCTTCATAAAGACTCTATCACCAACAGAGAAATCTAGATCTTTACACCTTTTATCTGTGTAACTCTTTTGTCTAGGCCGAGCTTCTTTCATCCTTTCCTTGATCAACTCAATCTTCTCTGTCGCCTCCCTAACCAGATCTGGGCCCAAGACTAATCTGCCTCTAGTCTCCAATCAACATGTTGGTGATTTGCATGGCTTTCCATACAAAGCTTCAAAAGGTGTCATTCCTATACTAGTCTGATAACTATTATTGTAGAAAACTCAACCAAATGTAGGTGATCCTCCCAAGATCCACCAAAGTCCAATACATAAGCTCTTCACAAATCCTCGAGTACCTTATTGACTCTCTCTGTCTGCTCATCTGTCTGAGGGTGATACGCAGTACTCATCTTAAGCTTAATACCTAACATATCCCATAGACTCTTCTAATATTCACTAGTAAACAAAGTATCTCTGTCATTGACTATACTACTAGGAACTCCACGTAGTCTAACTATGTTCTTCATGAACAACTTAGCTACGGCGTCCTGGTTGACTTAACTTGAATGAAATTGGCACGCTTGGTCAATCTGTCCACTATGACCTATATACTTTCATTTCCCTTATTCGATCTTGACAACCTGTTTATAAAATCATTGATATCGAATCCCATTTCTGAACCGGTATCTCCAAAGGTTGAAGCAATCCACTCGGCTTCTGACGTTCGGCCTTCACTTATTGACAGCTTGCACACTGCTACCCACAAGCCAACATCCTTCTTCATACCTTCTTAGTAAAAGATCCTCTTCATATCTTGATACACCTTGGTTCCTCCAGTATGAATCGTAAATTTGGATCGATGACATTCCCTAAGAAATTCTCTTCTCAAGTCCTCAACATTCGAAAATACACAACCGTACCTTCTTTCTTAACCATCGCCTCTAGTCAGGAATAAAATCTTTTAAATCATCGATCTCCAATACAACCTCAAGACTTCTAATCTTCTTGGCTAATAATGTATCCTCTTTCTTCTTAGAAGTGATCCTTTCAATAAATATTGGTTGAACTTTCGAACAGGATAATATGGCGGTGCTCTGACTAGAACTAGTAGTCGATCTTAACTACACACCACAAGTAGTCAACGCTTCTAAATCTTTCCATTCTACCAATATGGCTAACACCACATTCTGATGTTTTCTGCCAAGAGCATTCGCTACTTTATTTCCTTTCCCAAGTGTATACTCTATCCCAAAATCATAAGCTACTAAAAACTTTAGCCACCTTTCTCATCTCATATTCAACTCATTCTGAGAGAATAAATACCTTAAGGACTTATGATCTGTGTATAACTAAAAGCTCTCCACTTAGAGATAATGTGACGCCCCACCTCTATACCCACGCTAGCCAAGAACATTACGGTGAATGTTATCGACTAACACGGAGAATAAGGCTGTTGAGGAGCGACCATCCGTGTAATTTCTTTGTGCGAGCACCGATATGTCAGATAATATAACATGCATTCTATTTCAAGAGGAAATCCAACATACCGACACAAACTCAAAGCTACTACACGGTGGCTATATAAATCCTTCGGAAAACAAATATAGAAATAAGCATAACACAAATCAGTCACAGACAATTCATATCACAAAGGCGGAATAAGATATGAATTATACACTTGGAAGTGTACATCAGAGTAGTGGTCTAAAAAGATCCACAATATCACAAAAGAATAGTTACATGAGCTACACAAAAGAATAAGTATACATTATGGAGTCTATATCTCAAATGTGTACAAAAAACTACTAATCTAAGTAGTTAACCAAAAGCAAGAGAAATCAATCCCAAGAGAGAAGTCAAGCAGAAGCACCTGCAACATCTCGGTCTGACCCGAGTATTATTTAAGAAAATAATAAACGGATCAGTCTAACTATAAATATCATATAACATGATATAGAATAGGAGATATGACTAAACACATTACAATCACAATGCCAAGCTGTGACATATACATGAGTAATTAAAAATCGTCAAGGGATATATCAATGTCACGATAATCTACTCAAGATAAAAAGGGATGTTATACTCCTGATTTCATTCACCAAGCCACAATAAATGACATATAAGATATGGCAAAGACGTATAATATTCATAATGGCATACAACTATAAGTATGTAAATGATAATCAACAAACGATTAATCAATATCAAAGAATCTTCTCAAAGATCCAAAAAGGGTATCATACCCAAAACTTGTATTCACAACAAGTTAATGACACACGAATTCACCTATGCACAAGAATTGATAAGTCATATCAATAGAAATCACAAAGTTGGCGAAACATAAATTCCAGAAATCAACACAAGAAATCCAGTCAATGACACACAAATTCACCTATGCACAAGAATTGATAAATCATATCAATAGAAATCACAAAAATAGGTGAAGTATAAACTCCAGAATTCGACACACGAAATCCAGAAATTTCACAAAATAAAGGGGGGAGGCCTATCACATGAACGGGAGCATGAAAACTCACCAACAGCTGTAACACATGAACGAGAAGCTATCTCATGGTAGCTAGCCATTAATTTGACACACGAATGGTCCGAAGACCTGACACACGAATGGTCCGAAGATCTTGGGTTGCTACCCCACCAAATTTGAGTCGAAACTCCACAAAGCAGACAAAGAGACATCGCACAACTGCTAGTCTAAATCACAAAAATGATCGTCATGATCATCGAGAAGTGTCAATTACACTAAGCTAGTAAATATATGAGTTTAGCTTCATGTCCCATAACCACTTGCTTAACTTAAATATTTACGAACAAACTGTAAATCTCCACTAGAAAATTGTCACAAGAGGTTCAATCGAACAAGTCCAAGAATTAACCGACAAAGTAAACGCAAGCGTTTCATACCACTTGTTTTACTAAGCCGCTTAATTAGATTTCTCATACGAGTGAGGTAAAGGTTTGTATATACTAATAGATTGGAAAACGGTTTTATAAATGAATTTGGTATTAAAATAGTATTGAAATCGTTTGAGGAAAGAGTTTTGATATTTACTACTAGTATAGAAAACCTTTATATTTTTAAAGTGACAAATCACGAAGAAGATTGTAAGAACAATCAATCACAAAAATTCACATACGAAGACGTGAATAAAATCCAAAGAAATCGATAAAGGATCCATCGAAATGGATATTCAAAAATCCCTAAAAAGAGTCATCAAAGTCATAATAGATGATAAAATAGGATTATCACGAATCGATTTAAATTGGAATTTCAATCCAAAAAGGCAAATTGGACTCAAACAGCAGGTTCAGTCGACTGAACAGAGTTTTCAGTCGACTGACCCTGTGCCTGGAAATTTTCCAGGTTCAGGAAACTTTCTGTTTCCAGTTTCAGTCGACTGTGCAGAGTTTTTCAGTCGACTGAATCATGCCTGGAAACTCTCGGGTTTCAGGTTCAGTCGACTGAACAGAGTTTTCAGTCGACTGAATCATGCCTGGGCTGTTTTTCAGCCTTATTCAAATGAAGAGCAAACTCTTCCAAAATGCAACCGGACGAACATTGGCTCTAAGGGTTTATGCCAATCGGCAACCCGGCCCTATATGCTCCTCGATGCATCACCAAAAGCATGATCAAACATCCATAAAAGGATTTTCACACAAATTTGGTTTAAAAACCCAAAAATTGGAATATTCACAAAACCAATCCAAATCAAGAGCAAATGCACATGAATAAGTGTTAGGAATTCATACCCAACAACCAAAGATAATTATAGTCATAGATGTGAGATAAAAATCTCACCTTTTCTCAAAATCAAACAAGAAGAAGCTTGAAAGCAAGTGGAGAATCAACCTCTCTTCAACACAACCCAAATGAGCTTGAATCTATGCTAAAAAACAAGAACATTCCCAAAATTAGGTTTAGGAATTTCTGAAATTGGTAAGAGACCAAGTTGGAGAAGAAGAAGAGAAGCTTACCAATGGGTTCTTCTTGAGTTTGGAGCTAGGAATTTGATTTGCAAGAGAAACTAGGGTTTTGGAGTTTTAATTTCCAATCTCTCCCACCATTAAAGCTAAGAAAACTGAAAAGAGAAAGAAGTGAGGGAGAATGGGGAGAGTGGTTCAGTTTTGGAGTATAAGTTAACATAGGGCTAAGCCCAAAAACCAAACCCAAAGTAAAAAGTAGCAGAAATCAACTTTCTCCAAACATATCGAAGCTTATACTCAAAAAGGTCGCAAACGGCATTTTAAACTCAATGGGAGTGGTCCCGAGCCCTAATTCGACCGTATGCAAAAAGTAGCTTTTCGGACTAAAATCCGACTAATGATAAAATATTTAAATAAAATATTTAAATATAAAATCGATAAATATGCGGGTTGTTACAGACTCCCCTCCTTAAAGAAATTGCGTCCTCGCAATATTACAAGAAGAAGATATATAGTAACAACCATAAAAGCATATTCAACACAAAAGAAGTTTGAAATAAGAAGTTCACCTCAAAGAGCACGAGAAAGTAAGTCCGGATGTATACGCTCGATGTACTCTCTAGATTCCCAAGAACAATCCTTAGGATTTGAAGACCATTGAACTTTAACAAGCGGAACATCTTTATTTCAAAGTCGTTTGACCTCCGAAGCAATGTTACGAATATGATGTTGCTCATAAGTTAAATTAGGCTAAATTTCAATCTCTTCCACAACACCGGGCTCAAGAATAGAATCGGAATCTCGAAGACATTTCCGAAGTTGAGAAACGTGAAACACGTCATGCATAGCAGAAAACTGAGCCGGTAATAAAAGGCGATAAGCCATTGAACCAATACGTTCGGTGATAGGAAATGGCCCAATAATCGAGGCGCTAGGTTTCCCGATCGACTGATACGTACAACACCTTTCATAGGTGACACACGAATGAACACAAGATCTCCCACAGAAAATTCTAACTTCCTTCTCCGGTTATCGGCATAGGATTTTTGTCTACTCTGGGCTTCTTTCATCCTATGACGAATAAGATTAATCTTTTCTGTGGAATCACGAATAAGATCTGGACCTAAAACTAGCTTCTCACCGGCCTCAAGCCAACAAGAAGGAGATCGGCATGGCCTTCCATAGAGTGCCTCGAAAGGTGCCATACCAATACTAGATTGGAAGCTATTATTATAGGAAAATTCAACAAGTGAAATATGATCTTCCCAACTTCCACCAAAATCAAGAACACAAGCACGAAGAAGATCTTCAAGAGTTTGATTCACACGCTCGGTTTGTCCATCGGACTGAGGATGATAAGCGGTACTAAAATTGAGTTTCGTTCCCAAAGCTTTTTGAAGACTCTTCCAAAATCCACTAGTAAACAATGGATCACGATCACTAACAATAGAAGTAGGGACTCCATGCAATTTAACAATCTCTTTGATAAAGAGTTTGGCCAAAAGAGGAACGGTTCGGTTAGACCGAACGGGAATAAAATGGGCAGATTTAGTAAGCCTATTGACAATCACCCATAAGCTATCATGACCCGAACGAGAACGGGGAAGGCCATCTATAAAATCCATGGAAATTTGATCCCACTTCCAAACTGGAATTTCTAAAGGTTGCAATAACCCACCGGGCCTTTGATGTTCGGCCTTAACGAGTTGGCAAGTCATGCAACACTTAACAAAGTTAGCGATGTCAAGTTTCATTCCCTCCCAATAATAAAGTCGCTTCATATCCGCGTACATTTTACTACTACCGGGATGAATGGTAAATTTAGAGTGATGAGAATCTTCTAAAATATCTTTACGAAGATCCCTAGCATTTGGCACGATAAGTCTACCAAATTTCCGAATGCCGCCACGAGAATCGATATTAAAGTCTTTCAAACCTTCAATATCAATTTTATCCTTAATATTTTGGCCAAGAAGAACCAATTCAGTATCTAGCCTTTGAGCTTCAAGAATGCGGCTAAAAGAGATGGATGAGCCTCAAGGCTACATAAAACAAATGATGAGCATAAATCGGAAACACGGTCTTGAATTTCGCAAGTAGGTAAAATCTCGAGATCGTTCCATTCGGATATCATCATAGAAACAACAGCTTGTTGTTTACGGCTAAGAGCATCGGCGACACGATTACCCTTACCGGGAGTATAAAGAATATCAAGATCATATGGTGCAAGAAATTCGAGCCAACGCTGTTGACGCAAATTAAGTTCCTTTTGAGAGAATAAATATTTCAAAGACTTATGATCTGTGTAAAGAACAAATTTCTCTCCTAAGAGATAATGACGCCAAATCCGAAGAGCGAAAACAATAGCCGCGAGTTCTAAATCATGAGTGGCATATCTAGTCTCGGCAGGCTTTAATTGCCTAGAAGCATAAGCAATAACACGTTCTTTTTGCATAAGAACGGCACCCAAACCAATGCGACTAGCATCGGTATAAACAACGAAATCTTGATTTCCATCGGGAATAACAAGAATAGGAGCATCAGAAAGAAGTTCTTTTAATTTCTGAAAAGAAGCTTCACATTTGTCCGACCAAATGTATTTAACACCTTTCTTCATCAAGCTAGTGAGAGGCACGGAAATTTTAGAAAAGTCTTTGATAAAACGACGGTAATAGCCCGCCAATCCGAGAAAACTACGAATCTCTGTCACACTCTCCGGTCTCTTCCAATCTTGAATCGCTTCAATTTTTGAAGGATCCACGGAAATTCAGGATTCAGAAATAATGTGACCGAGAAACTTCACACGAGATTGCCAAAAGTGGCACTTAGAAAATTTTGCCTTTAATTGATTACTCCTAAGAGTTTCCAACACAATCCGAAGATGTTTTTCATGCTCCTCCTCGGTTTTAGAATAAACAAGAATATCATCGATAAAGATGAGAACAAACCGGTCGAGAAAGTCTTTAAAAACTCGATTCATTATGTCAACGAAATAAGCCGGGGCATTTGTTAACCCAAATGGCATAACAAGCCATTCATAAGATCCATACCGAGTACGGAACGATGTCAAAGGAATGCTATCCTCTGCAATATGAAGCTGATGAAAACCGGTAGCCAAGTCCAATTGTGAAAAGACTCTAGCACCACTAAGTTGATCGAATAGATCATCAATCCGAGGTAAAGGATATTTATTTTTGATAGTAAGATCATTAAGCTTGCGGTAGTCAACGCAAAGCCTAAGTGTACCATCGGATTTCTTCACAAAAATAGCTGAAGCTCCCCAAGGCGAGGAACTAGAGCGAATAAATTGCTTCGTTTCCAATTCAGATAATTGTTTACGAATCTCCTCGTTTTCTTTATTGGACATACGATAAGGAGGACGAGTGATAGGTTGAGCTCCCGGAATAAGATTAATTCTGAACTCAATTGCTCGCTTAGGTGGTAATCCTAAAACGGGCTCGAATATGTCGGAAAATTCACGAACGACATGAATAAGAGAAATAATATCACCCTCATCATCGTCATCGTCATCACGAGGATTTAGAGAATATAAAGATGCGACCAAGCTGGAATCTGAATCTTTAAGATTAATAGAAATCTGCTTAACAGATTGAGGATGTCGAAGATGAATAGTCCGCTCAGGACATAGGATATGAGCTTCATAACGGTTAAGCCAATCCATTCCCAAAATCATTCCAAAGCCTAAATAACGCATGACATGCAAATTAGCTAGGAAAGGAAAATCACACAAAATAATTTCGACATCTTTACACAATAAACTGATTGTTGCGGATCCACCAACCGGATTCGCAATTCTCAAAGAAGTCATTAAACACAAAACATCCAAAGAAAAAGTATCAACAAGTTCTTTTGATATAAAAGAATGGGACGCACCCGTATCAAAAAGAACTCGAATAGGATGATCACGAAACAAAATAATTCCATCTAGAATAGAATGAGAAATACCTTGGCCACGAGATGTGTTTCCAGAGGCTTGAGCAACATTTAACTTTCCCTCCCTCCTATTTTGAAGTTTGGGACACACATGCATAAAATGGTCCGGGCTTTTTGCAATAGCGACAAGTACGAGGCTTTGAACACTTGTTCGCAAAATGGTCTTTCGAACCACAATTATAGCATTTCCCTTGAGTAGAGGAAAAGGTCTTTTCAGCAGGAGTTGCTTGCCTCCCTTTCTTATTGGGATAAGGACCTTTGAATTTGCTTGGCCTCTTCTTGTTGTTGAAGTTTGGTTTGGAACCCACCACTTCAACATCATTCTCTCTATCCGCCTCTTCAAGACGAAGAGCGATATCAACGAGTTGGTCGAAAGAAACTTCTAACTTTAGAAGTAATTGCTTCTTGAGACTTTTGTTTAAGCCATAGACGAATCTCTGATTCTTCTTAAGAGGGGTGTTGATGTATTCAACCCCATATTTGGAAAGCGACTCGAAGGAGGCGACGTAATCAGTCACGGAGGACTCACCTTGAACAAGGTCTATAAACCGTCGAGCCAATGTCACTTTCTCTGCTTCTGGTACGAATTTTAACTCGAAGCGCTCTCGGAATTTCTCCCAGGTGAGATCCGCTTCATTAATCTCAGAAATAAGAAGTTCGTACTAGTCCAATGCTCTTTCTCGGAGCATACTAGAGGCCACCTGAACTCGGTGAAGGTCAATAAGATTCATGCGCGAAAAGATGCGATCGCATGTTCTTAGCCAAGCCTGTACTTCAATAACAGTTTCGGAACCTTTGAATGGCTCCCCACCCAAATTAGTGTAATCGCTACACAAGCGTGCAAATCCCGACTTTGGGTGAGTAGGTTCCGGGTTAGCTCCAGCTGCTTGAGCATTTGTTACCAAATAAAGAAGCTTTTGAGCAGTCATAAAAACTCCATCTTGGGGTGGAGTGCTAGATGGCACGGCTCTGGGGCGGCCTGGTCTAGACATTTCTCTTCCTTTAGAAAGAAAGAAGAAGAAGAAAAGGTTATTCACCAAATTGAATATCAAGCAATCTTGATAGATAAATAAGGAATCATAAGGAAAATAGGATGAATCGGTACGAAGACTCGAATTAAATCCTAAAGCACGACTCCTAAGAAAGACATAGGACGATGATCCTTGTTATAATATTCCATATTGTTCCGAAGTTTGGCTCTGATACCAAGCTGTGACGCCCCACCTCTATACCCACGCTAGCCAAGAACATTACGGTGAATGTTGTCGACTAGCACGGAGAATAAGGCTGTTGAGGAGCGACCATCCGTGTAATTTCTTTGCGCGAGCACCGATATGTCAGATAATATAACATGCATTCTATTTCAAGAGGAAATCCGACATACCGACACAAACTCAAAGCTGCTACACGGTGGCTATATAAATCCTTCGGAAAACAAATATAGAAATAAGCATAACACAAATCAGTCACAGACAATTCATATCACAAAGGCAGAATAAGATATGAATTATACACTTGGAAGTGTACATCAGAGTAGTGGTCTAAAAAGATCCACAATATCACAAAAGAATAGTTACATGAGCTACACAAAAGAATAAGTATACATTATGGAGTCTATATCTCAAATGTGTACAACAAAAAACTACTAATCTAAGTAGTTAACCAAAAGCAAGAGAAATCAATCCCAAGAGAGAAGTCAAGCAGAAGCACCTGCAACATCTCGGTCTGACCCGAGTATTATTTAATAAGAAAATAATAAACGGATCAGTCTAACTATAAATATCAGATAACATGATATAGAATAGGAGATATGACTAAACACATTATAATCAAAATGCCAAGCTGTGACATATACATGAGTAATTAAAAATCGTCAAGGGATATATCAATGTCACGATAATCTACTCAAGATAAAAAGGGATGTTATACTCCTGATTTCATTCACCAAGCCACAATAAATGACATATAAGATATGGCAAAGACGTATAATATTCATAATGGAATACTACTATAAGTATGTAAATGATAATCAACAAACGATTAATCAATATCAAAGAATCTTCTCAAAGATCCAAAAAGGGTATCATACCCAAAACTTGTATTCACAACAAGTTAATGACACACGAATTCACCTATGCACAAGAATTGATAAGTCATATCAATAGAAATCACAAAGTTGGCGAAACATAAATTCCAGAAATCAACACAAGAAATCCAGTCAATGACACACAAATTCACCTATGCACAAGAATTGATAAATCATATCAATAGAAATCACAAAAATAAGTGAAGTATAAACTCCAGAATTCGACACATGAAATCCAGAAATTTCACAAAATAAAGAGGGGAGGCCTATCACATGAACGGGAGCATGAAAACTCGCCAACAGCTGTAACACATGAACGAGAAGCTATCTCATGGAAGCTAGCCATTAATTTGACACACGAATGGTCCGAAGACCTGACACACGAATGGTCCGAAGACCGTGGGTTGCTACCCCACCAAATTTGAGTCGAAACTCCACAAAGAAGACAAAGAGACATCGCACAAGTGCTAGTCTAAATCACAAAAATGATCGTCATGATCATCGAGAAGTGTCAATTACACTAAGCTAGTAAATATATGAGTATAGCTTCATGTCCCATAACCACTTGCTTAACTTAAATATTTACGACCAACTGTAAATCTCCACTAGAAAATTGTCACAAGAGGTTCAATCGAACAAGTCCAAGAATTAACCAACAAAGTACACGCAAGCGTTTCATACCACTTGTTTTACTAAGCCGTTTAATTAGATTTCCCATACGAGTGAGGTAAAGGTTTGTATATACTAATAGATTGGAAAACGGTTTTATAAACGAATTTGGTATTAAAATAGTATTGAAATCGTTTGAGGAAAGAGTTTTGATATTTACTACTAGTATAGAAAACCTTTATATTTTTAAAGTGACAAATCAAGAAGAAGATTGTAAGAACAATCAATCGCAAAAATTCACATACGAAGACGTGAATAAAATCCAAAGAAATCGATAAAGGATCCATCGAAATGGATATTCAAAAATCCCTAAAAAGAGTCATCAAAGTCATAATAGATGATAACAACAAATAGGATTATCACGAATCGATTTAAATTGGAATTTCAATCCAAAAAGGCAAATTGGACTCAAACAGCAGGTTCAGTCGACTGAACAGAGTTTTCAGTCGACTGACCCTGTGCCTGGAAATTTTCCAGGTTCAGGAAACTTTCTGTTTCCAGTTTCAGTCAACTGTGCAGAGTTTTTCAGTCGACTGAATCATGCCTGGAAACTCTCGGGTTTCAGGTTCAGTCGACTGAACAGAGTTTTCAGTCGACTGAATCATGCCTGGGCTGTTTTTCAGCCTTATTCAAATGAAGAGGAAACTCTTCCAAAAAGCAACCGGACGAACATTGGCTCTAAGGGTTTATGCCAATCGACAACCCGGCCCTATATGCTACTCGATGCATCACCAAAAGCATGATCAAACATCCATAAAAGGATTTTCACACAAATTTGGTTTAAAAACCCAAAAATAGGAATATTCACAAAACCAATCCAAATCAAGAGCAAATGCACATGAATAAGTGTTAGGAATTCATACCCAACAACCAAAGATAATTATAGTCATAAGTGTGAGATAAAAATCTCACCTTTTCTCAAAATCAAACAAGTAGAAGCTTGAAAGCAAGTGGAGAATCAACCTCTCTTCAACACAACCCAAATGAACTTGAATCTATGCTAAAAAACAAGAACATTCCCAAAATTAGGTTTAGGAATTTCTGAAATTGGTAAGATACCAAGTTGGAGAAGAAGAAGAGAAGCTTACCAATGGGTTCTTCTTGAGTTTGGAGCTAGGAATTTGATTTGCAAGAGAAATTAGGGTTTTGGAGTTTTAATTTCCAATCTCTTCCACCATTAAAGCTAAGAAAACTGAAAAGAGAAAGAAGTGAGGGAGAATGGGGAGAGTGGTTCAGTTTTGGAGTATAAGTTAACATAGGGTTGAGCCCAAAAACCAAACCCAAAGTAAAAAGTAGCAGAAATCAACTTTCTCCAAACATATCGAAGCTTATACTCAAAAAGGTCGCAAACGGCATTTTAAACTCAATGGGAGTGGTCCCGAGCCCTAATTCGACCGTATGCAAAAAGTAGCTTTTCGGACTAAAATCCGACTAACGATAAAATATTTAAATAAAATATTTAAATATAAAATCGATAAATATGCGGGTTGTTACAGATAATGTCTCCATATCTTCAGCATGAAGATCACTGTCGCCAACTCTAGATCATAGGTAGGATATCTCACTTCATGCGATCTAAGCAGTCATGAAGCGTAGGTAATGACTTTACCTTTCTGCATCAACACAGCTCCTAATCTGGTTCCATATGCATCAGTATACACCACCAACCCTTGGTTTCCTTTCGAACCACTAACATAGACATGTTGGACAACAAATGCTTTAACTTAAGGAAGGCTTCCTCATATTCATCATACCAAGTAAAATTCACATTCTTATTGATTAACATAGTAAAAGACACTGTTATCCACGAGAAATTCTTAATGAATCTCCGATAATAGCCAGCCAGTCAAAGAAAACTTCTAATCGCAAACACTGTCTCTAGTCTCTTCCAGTTATTAACAACTTCGATCTTATCTGGATCGATTGACAAACCCTTCTCTGAAAGCACGTGTCTAAGAAACTTATCCTTTTTCTTCCAAAAATGACATTTCGAAAACTTCACTTTCAGCTGATGCTGCCTTTATGTCTCAAGCACTACTCTAAAATGATCTTCATACTTTCTTTCATCTCTGGAGGATACTAAAATATCATCTATGAATACCACCGCGAACCTATCCAAGTACTCTTGGGAAACTCGATTCATCAAATCTACGAAGAAAGTGGGTGCATTCATTAACCCGAGTGGCATTACTAACCATTCGCCTGAACCATACCTAATCCGAAACACCATCAATGAAATACTATCCTCTGCCACCTTTAATAGGCGGAACCCCGTTGCCAGATCTAATTGGGAAAATACTTTGGCTCAACACAACTGATCAAATAGATCGTCGATTCTCGGCAAAGGATACTTGTTCTTGATCATCTTCTCGTTTAACTTACGATAGTAAATGAACAACATCAGTAACCCATTCAGTTTCTTCATGAACATCGTGGCTGCAACCCAAGGTGAACTACTTGGTCTAATAAAATTCTTCCTTCCAAATCCGCTAGCTGCACTTTCAATTCCTTCATCTCGGTCGGTGTCATCCTGCTTGGTGGTCTACTTACAGGTTCAGCTCATGGCACAAGACATATCTGAAACTCAACGGCTCGTTTTGGTGGTAATCCTATAACCAACGTAAAATATCTACAGATTCTCTTGCTACTAGAACCTGACTTAACTCTTCTTCTACTTTCATAGTACTCAACGGAGTACAAGCACTCCAATAAGAACCCTCCATTGAGAATATAATTCTGTTATGACCACTAGGGTGTCTCAGCGATAGTTCCCTATCTTGGTAAAATATTCTAGCCCTATATCTACCCAACCAATTCATACCCAAAATGATTCTGAAGTCTATGAAATCGAAAAAATACAAGCTACATGCAAACTTATAACCTAACAAATCAAGATCTAACTGGTCACATCTCATTCCTAGAGTTGCATTCCCTCTTGTTGGATTGCAACCCTTAAGTAAATAACAAGGTGTGTGGGATTTAAACATGACCTATCAGCCTAACACCGAGACATAAATGAATGCGACGCACTAGTATCAAATTGTACCCTAATTGGTATACATTGAATCAAAAGTGTACTTTCCATCGCAGACTTTCCTTTCTCATAATAGTTGGTCTAGCAGACGATGGTTCAACAGCAAAGGCTTTTCCCTTGTCCGCCCTGACTGATTCTAGACACTAATTCTTAAAATTCCCAATCTAGTCATAGTTGAAGTAGTTCACACCCTTCTTGTCTGTGGCCTTCTTTCCCTCGTCAGTTCGGCATTCATGAGCATAATGATCCTTCTTATTACACTTATAGGAAACCAAATTAGCCTTTGCCTTCTTGGCAGCTTCTTCCTTCTGGGTTACCCTCTTTTTAAAGAAATTCCTTTTCTTGCCAAGAGAACTCTAGGTTTCAACCTGTTGCTCCTTCCCATAAGTAGCAAGCATCTCCTCATATCGGACTGCCATTTCCACAACAATATCACAAAGATCACGAAGATGTGGTAGGGTCACCCTATTATCATTCCTTTTAATGACGGTGTCAATAGTTGTAACGACCCAGAATTTTTATTAATTAAAATTTGAATATTTAATTAATTTTAAATATTAATAAGTGAATTTATAAGTCAAATAAATTTTTATTTGAATTTTTGGATTTAATTGAATAATTAAATCGATAATTTAATATGTTAAATTATGGAAATAATTGAAAATTGAGTTAAATATGATTGAAAATGATTTGTAAAATTTTACTTTATCATATTGGAGTTAGAACGATATTTTAGAACTTTTAAAATCGAATTAAAAGTTAATTTGTGAAAATTGAATATTTTAATATTAAATCGACTAGTAAAAATAGTCAATTTTTGAACAGTCTCAGAATTGAACGAAACCAGTTCCATTGGATCCGTAATAGTTAGTTATTACCGGATTTCAATTTTCGTGTCAATCGGAGTTATCGTTTGAGCGTGGCAGCTCGAAACGCATCGATTTATTTTTAATTTAAATTTGGCGCGTGAAAATAGCCATTTTTCAAAAAGTCTCGGATTTCGACGAAACCAATTTCATCGGATCCGTAATGTGATATTATTGTAAGGTTTCAAATTTCAAGTTAATTGGATTTACCGTTTGTCCGGTACAAATTAAAACGCCTAGAAATCGACTTAAATCGGTTTAATTCAAATTGAGCGTTTATAGCCATAACTCGCACATACTTCCGAATTAGCTTTCGAAACCTATTCCATTGTGTCCGGAACGCGGGGTAAACCCTAGAAACGCTGGTTACGGCGCGTGAATCGGAGTTCGGAATTTCCGGATGAATAGTGTCGAACGAAATTCTATAAATACACACCCACACCCTTCATAATAAAAAAAAAAATTCTAAACCCTAGCCGCCACATTTATCACCAATGGCCAGAATTGTCTCTTCTTCCTCCCTCGATAACTTCAAATCTGTTTACATTTACAAGAAACGTTCAACTACAATGTTGAAGAGGGCAACGAGAGCTTGGATTTCAACGGCTATGATCGCGAATGGCTTCACGGATTGGCGGCAAATCGTGAAAGAGGTGGGCCGGCTGCGCACGCATTTCGAGACCCAGGGAGGAGCCGCACGTGGCCGGTCATGGGCTAGGGGTAGAGGAGGTCAAGAGCTTCCTATTGCAAGTGGTTTGATCGAATTTCGTCGAGTGTAGCGAGAGCAAATCGAAACCCTAATTTGATATTGATGGGTTTGAGTGCGGCTTGGTTACTGGAGAGGGTGAACGGGAGAGAAGGGATGGGGGTGTGCGGTCCAGATGAGGGGGAGCATGGATCTGAGGGTTGAGAATGGTTGTGGTTTGAAAATAATTATTTAAGTTGTAATTGTTTATATAAAAATCGTGCAATCTTTAAAAATTCATAACTTTTTCATACGAGGTCGAAAAAATGCAAACTCAGTTGCGTTGGAATCGTATGGACGAGCACTACGCGATGGAGTTAGTTTGGAGTCGTTTGGAGTTAGTGAGAATTTTGGGTAAAATTAAACGTCCGTTTAATTTTATTCGAAATAAATCGCTGAAAACGAAATTAAAATCAAGGTGAGAACTTCTCACTCAATCGAATCAGTTTCGATTTTATTTTAAATAGTTAGATTTAAAATATTTGAATGCATGTTTGAATGTTGATTGATATCTATTGATTGTTAAAATAGACATTATACGCCGTTAGTAAGCGGATGTTATTTAATAAAAACATATACCGCGAATATTTCATAAACAGTGAAATGGGTATTATATATAATAGCAATATATATATATTGGCATATGTATATATTGGAGTTATTGATTTCCCGCATTTATTTGTTTAGCGGATGAGACCCTATTACGCCGTTATTAAGCGGATAATATTTAATAAGAACATATACCGCGATAATTTCGTACTGGAGCGAAATTGGTATTGTGCTAATGTTTTTGGATGCAGGAAAACAGGTTGGAGGGATCCAACTGGATTCCTCAACAGTTTTTATTTGATTTCAGATATTTTGATACTTGATGGATTTTCATATCGATATATGATATCGTTGTTGTCGTGATTGACTATTTGGTGTGTAGCATCATTGGACCAAATTTGGAATTTTAAAATGATTTTAAAGTGATTTTAGAAAGTATACGTTTTATAAAATAATTTTGGAATTGATCCATTTTAAATAAATAAATGTTATAATTTTTAATGTTATAAAAATTAGGATTTTTGTGAAATCCAGTTAAAAACTGATTTTTGAGAATATGATGCTATTGATTTTATAAAATAGTTTAATCGAGATATTTTAGAATTATTGTGAAAAGTTTAAATATAGGATTTATAAAATTTGATTATTTTATAAATCAAGAGAAAGGATGAAATTATAAAGGAAATTAAAGGCGTTTTAAAGAATAATATAAATTGATTTATATTAAAGGATTTATAAATTGATATTTATAAATTAAAACATTTGAATTATAAAACGAGTTTTTATAAGTGTTTGAATGAAGTGAAAATGAATTTCATTAAAGAACTAAATTTATAAAATTATAAACTGTGAAGTTATAAATAAAATTTATAAATAGTAAGATTTATAAATTTGTGAAGTTATTGAAAGAATAGATTTGGTTAAATAAATGAATCTTATAAGTTATAATATTTATGGTTTGGAAAGTCTTTAGAGGAACGATTTTGTAAGATAATCGTTTTATAAGTATTTAACTTATAATATGAACTTTTAGTTTATAATTGAGTTATAAACTGGAATAGGTTAATAAAAGAATTTATAAAAAGGAAGTTTTTATAAATAAATA
The DNA here is from genome assembly GCA_030765085.1 of Allium cepa. Classification (NCBI taxonomy): domain Eukaryota; kingdom Viridiplantae; phylum Streptophyta; class Magnoliopsida; order Asparagales; family Amaryllidaceae; genus Allium; species Allium cepa. The sequence continues at coordinate 1,040,080,271 of CM060941.1, read as the reverse complement.
GAAATGGAATTTATAAACGTTGTTTTATAAATTCGCAAATGACTTATTTTAATAAGTAAATTGTTGAAACCTATAAAGGGAGTTATATTCATGTTTTGACTGTGAATAATCCTTTGAAATAAAATGAATAAAAGGATGAAATTTGTTAACAAAGAATATTCATGTTTTTAAATAGTGAATAATATGTTAAAGGAAATGTTTTGAATGAGATGTTTAAATTGAATTAAAACGATCTAACGAAGTTTTAATTGTGTTGAGATTCGAAACCATAGATTTCAACATTTATTGTTGAAATAGACGTTTTCGAGAAATAGAAGGAGATGATGGACTATAACACCGTTGTTATAGTAAATGATTTCCGAAAGGAAATGTTTTGTATAGTATTGGGATTTATATATCTATTTTAATTTTTGAATCCCTATACTAGTGATTTTGGGACGTCGTAACGATGTTTTACGTAACATTCGTTTTGGCCCAAATAAATATGTTTAAGAGAATGATTTCCTAATAGAATGAAATATATACTTAATTTCGATTGAAGTATATTGAATATTTTCCAAGTGTTGAAAATAAATAAAAATTGTGAATTACTTATGAATAAATAAGTATGGAAATGTTTTCCAATATAAAGTGAATATTTTGAGAATTTATCTTTTTGAAGATAAATTGAAAATGGATAATTGAAAACGTATATCAATAGATATTGTGAAACGTAAATTCACTAAGGAATTTATAAAAGAAAGTGAAATTGGTTTAAAAATAAATATTGATTTATTTTTGAAGTATTGAAATTACATATCTAGTGAAGATATTTTGGAAAATAAATAATTTGGAAAATTATTTGGAAACTGGTGATGTGTGCATATCGATTGATAGTTCAATAACCGACTATCAATATTTCCCTTTGAATGGGTAATTGATGTGATTTGTTTGAATGTGAATGCCACACTTATTTTTGAATAAGCGCTCACTATTCGGGTTAACCGGGAAAGGACCTTGGGGTCGTATAACCCATTCCGAATATGTGATACGTCGTTATAATTGCATTGAAGATCGGTGTTGAAGACCCGGTATTTGCGAGAGCAATAGGATGACCTGTCGATTTACTCTGCACCGAGTTGCTCCGGTATAGAGTTCTCCATATGTGATGGTGAATCCGATCAGGATTGTGAATATCCGGATTGCAAGGACTTCTTTGTAAGTGCCTTCGGTTTTGTTCGAGCCCGGAACAGACTTGTATGGATTGTATGTCTGACATTACAAGTTGAGATATAAAGCCGATTTCATTCAAATATATTTCTGTTGGTGGCGGAGAATTTATTCTTTTAGCTTAACACCCTTCTCTGAGACGTACGAGCTCAGAGGTTATATAGTTGAAGATATCAGCGATATATTCCCAATTTGGTAATGTGACATGCTGAGTGTTGCTGTAAATGATCATTGTGTTGATTATTGTGATAGGATCGTTTATTTGATCGTCTATCTTAGTGATCATTGTGTTGATCATTTGTTGACCCAAAGCATGGCTTTTGTATAAAGTATGTTTTTGTGGACGTGACTTCGTCGAACCTCACACCCCAGAAATGGTCAAAACAGGAAAGATGCGGCAAGGTTATGAGGGGTAGCACCCTTTAGGGTATGTACATTTCCTCCTGGATAGAGGTGGTATCATGGTATGGAGCCCAGATATTTAACCTATGTATTTACTACGAATTTATTACTTTGTGGTTGTTGGTTTTCGGGATCCCGTGAGAAAGGTCGTTTACGATCGGGGAATGGCGTGCTCGTGTCAGTAGTTACCCAGTTAGGGGTAACCCGGCCTTGTGTTGGCAGAGTTCCGGTTTGGTTCTCGGGGATGTCTTTCCAGAGGCATTCTCATGTGGCAATGGGAAGTTTCTTGGCCTGACCATTTGTCGGAAATCCAATTCCCAATACGAAACTTGTACGGTATTAGTTGTAGGACCTGCCATTCACTTATGGTGGTCACCACTATTTGGATGGTAGCTATAGTAGGCATACGATAATGGTCGTATGTTGGCTAAGATTTATATTCTACTTTCAAAATGAATTTTCACCCTACACTATGCACTAGTAATAATATCAAATGTTATTTTAAATGCGTATCAAGCATCTTTGACTATCATAAGGAGAAATCTCCTCCGATTCTGCGTTTGCATTGTGTGTGTGTGCGGGAGGCCTTATGGTAGTCTCATTTTTAAAAGCATTGCGAATTGAATTTAAAAATATTCCTCTATTTTGATTTTAAAGATAAATAAACTGTTTTGAGTTCTCACACCAGTCACATGACTGACTTGGAGTTTATTGTTTTCCTTCCTAAACTCTGGGTGCCCACCAATTTCCACACGGGCAGTTAAGAGTTAAGGTTTATCAGGAGATTCTGGAGTTGCTGGAGGCAAGCTGGATGGCATGGCGTATTACTTATATAGTATTTCTTTTTCCGCTGCACTGTTGTTGTTGTTTGATGTTGTACACTCTGATGATATGATGTAATGAAATGTATAAAATGTAATAACTGATATAGTTCTTTGTTTAAAGATTATTCATTTATTATTATATGTTGTTCCGCTGCGAATTGTGAGATTCTGATGTGATTCTGTTGTTTTCTGTTCCGTTCTATGTTCTGTTTTTCTATCTCTTCTCTATTTTCTCTTTTTCTTCTGTTTTAAAATTTTCTATCTTCTCTCCTCCCTATTTTCTATCTTTTTCTCTTCTCTTTTCTTAAATTCTTTTTAAAACCCATAACTATTCGGTTTTTCGGGAACGAAAATTCGAAACGTTACAATAGTAGCATGTTCATATCCGGATAACTCATTAAACTACATGGCATACTCAATCACCGACATCACGCATTGCACCAAGTGCATGAACTTCCTCAACAATGCTGACTTGGAAACCTCAGACAACAAACTATCCTCAAATCTCCTCCAAAGTTCCACCCAAGTCAACTCTTCCTCAGAAACCCTAGTAGTGACACTATTCCACTAATGAAGCGCTATTCTCTACAACTGTCTAGAAGAAAGCATCCTTTTCTGCTCATCGTTCAATCCCAAGTCAACGAAGATCCTTTCACAATGCAAAAGATAGTTCTACACTTCTATGGCATCCCCTGTTCCCAAAAATGGCTTCCCACCCAGACAGGTATAATATGTGCTCAACTTATCATAGTTGTTTCCAATTGGAGCCATGGGCTTAGCTCCTCCAATATTCCCAGCTACTCTAGCAGCTGCTCCAGCTTGCATCAGATTAACAAAGAACTGATACATCATCCCCATATCTACTGGCAGATTTCAAGCACCTATGTTGGCATCTGCATTTTGATTAGCATTTTCCTTTCGACCTAGGTTTCTCCTGGTATTAGGTCGAGCATTTTCATTTGTTGTGGTTATTCGTCCACCGAAATTTCCTCTTCCTTTTCTTGCCTCCATATCTTCATTTCTCATAATTCTACATATGAGCCTTAGAAATATACTGAAGAACGGTCTAAGAGAGAGGGGGATACATACTTATATATATATGTATATATGTATATATATATATCAAATACGAGTACGTTACTATAGCGTTAACCCAAACCCCGATCTTATTTTTTGATTAATTGGATTAGGTTGCGAAAAATTATTTTAAGTTTGAATTTTTTTTAATTTTCATAAACCTTACTCTGATACCAACTTGTAACATCCTCGACTTGGAGGCCCAAAACTAACGGCTATGGATGTTGCGGTCATCCATTGCTATTAATTCTCGGTGAACAAATGCGGTAATGTTAGGTACACTGATATAACAAAAACATATGGATGTGAAAAAAATTTAAACCATTAAATAAATTTCTCATTCCATTTCAATCATATTTCAAATTCATTACATAATTCCAAATTCGAGAACCATGTTCAGAGGAAATATAATTATTACAAACTACACCAAGAGCGACATATGGAGATGCCCACTTGGATGATCAAAGACAAAACATAGGCAATTAAACAGCTTTGCTTTCACATCAAAACACAATGGAATCAAATAGAATATAACTCCTATTAGCTATCTTACCTCCTACATGTCTTCGGAAGCTTATTCGTCTAAAGAGAACCTAAAAACCTCAACCCTATAACTACTCAAAATCAATTGAGCACCTGAGAGTTTAAGGGGAAAACATAAATTTCAAGTCAGACTTAAAGCTTGGTATGAATAATAACCTACCATCTCGAACCATTTAGATATCTAATGAGACCACACTGCTTAGCAAAACGGGTTTTCCCCTCATTCGTATCTTATCCAAAAATTTATAATAAATTTACCGTGCTCCTGCATCCACAATGGTTAAAAACACAACAATTTAAAATATCATGATGATACGCAAACAACCAAAATATCCTGGATTTCCCATCCCCATTAATTTGACTATCTGCCTCGGTTATAGTTTCTAGGGTCACTATTAACCTATTAGTTTCATTAGCTAACTAATAACATGTTTAAATTTATGGACTATCTATTCGGTTTTAGAGTTTTCATAGGATCACTAAGAACCTATTGACCCCTGCCAATAACTTCATTCAATTAATTCATGGGTTCTCCCTGAACCTATTGGTATCTCCAATAACTTCTCTTATGTAATAGTTTTCATAGGTTGACTATTAACCTATTAACTTCCGTTGATAACTTTATCGAAACATAGCTTTCATGGTTTTACTATGAACCTGTCTAAACTGAAAACTTCTTGATCAGTCTTTGGGCATCCTATGTTCTGGTCTACCTGACATCCAAATGCAAATATATTCATTTAGGAGTTACCTCATTATATTCACTACTGGGTCAACCTAGCTGGTCATTCTGTCCTTGGTCCCAGTTATGGGTCCATTATATAACGAATATATTTATAGAAGAAGCATATACAATAACATAATAATACCAACTTTTATGGTTTAATATCCTTGAAATTATTTCCACATGAAATGTGGTTAATCCCCTTTAAACCCTTTATTTTTATCAGTGCTAGATTCTTTAAAAACTCCAAATTTAAAAGCAATTTCAAAACTCTTTTATATTACCATGGTGTTTTTCCCTAAAAATGAGATTGGATTCTTTGTTTTGAAAACTAAGGCTTTCAAAACCTTATACCTTTACTTTCAAAACCATTAGAACATCTCTTTCAAAAGCATTCAAATCTCCTTTTCAAAAACTAAGAGTATGCCTTTTGAAACAATTTAAAACATCTCTTGCGAAACCAACAAAACATTACTTCCGAAAGTATTAAAGCATCACTTTCCAGCTTATAAAAGCATAGCTTCGAAACCATTTGAAAGTACCTCTTTCGAAACCATTGGATTTAATCTTAAATATAACTTTTGGTTCAAAGTGAATGTAAGTGAAAGTAACCATTTCAAAACCATTAACCTTCAAGAAAATGAATTTGTGTAAAATAGATGGACTCAGAACCACCCTTTCAAAAGCTTTAACCTTTTTAAGTAAAACTAATGGAAGGATAGTTTCAAAACACCTTTCAAAGCTATTGCCTTCGATACTTTAAATGGTTGCTGGAGTGTAACATCCCCTATCTTAGGCCAAAAGCTAAGAGCTATAGATGCTACAATCATCTATAGTATTAATTTCTAGCAACAAAATATGGTAATGTTAATGGTACCCATAATATTAGGGTCACATGAATATGAAAAAAAATCACAAATTTAGAAAACAACGTTTTTGATTACATTTCATAAAACATGTTTCATATCCAGATTATAAAATCCAAAGTTTCCCAGGTTCATATCAAATAGAATTATTACATAAATATTCTAAGTGTGACATATAAAGATGCTCCGTTGGATGATCAGAGTAATCAATAGTCATGACTGACATAATACAACACAGCGGAATAAAACAAACAAAACAATCTCTAAATAGCTATCCATCAGCCTCATACCCATCTTCGAAAGCTTTATTCGTCATCCTACTAGAGCCTGTATATCCTCAACCCTCAGCCTACTCAAATCAATTTTAAGCACCCGAGAGTTTAAGGGGAAAAACATAAACTTCAAGTCAGACATAAAGCCTGGTATGAATAATACTATACATCTTGGTTATTCGATATTGACTGAGAACACTCTGCTTAGCGAAATGGGTTTCCCCCACTAATATCCTTTTAAAATGTATCTTTTGCAATCTTAATTCTACAACCGAAACTGGTTAAAACTATAAATCAATATCATGTATACATAGAAATCAGCTAACAAATGGACTATCTGTCCGAACAATAAAGTTTTGTTTGGTTAACTACTAACCTTTGGCTGACTCGGGCCTACCAGACAAAATAAACAAATAATCTAACTTCTTTTAGATACTTCTTTTCTGGATGGCATGTCCCTAACTTATTTCTCCTAGGGTCAACATATCCTAAAGGTTTTGAGGGCACACCAATAACCTATTTATCCTCTATATATTCCTTTCTGTGTGTAACATCAGTTTAGTTTTGCCTATGACAAAGCCCTACACACTAGAATTTTGGACGTATATTATCTAGGGTCTACTTGCTAAAGTATAAGGTGCAACCTCATACCAGTCCCATTTGGTATCCTAATATCTGAGTCATTTTACTTAAGGTTTTCTACCCATAAAATTTTCCTTGAAAACATTTTTTCTCAAATTGATTTAAACCTTTAAATCGTACTTTAAACAAGGAAAATATACTCTATGCTTTACTCAAATCACCTTACCATGTTATATATATACTTTACACAAAACATTGTTGATGAAAACATTCGAAACCTTTGAAAGTATCCCTTTCAAAACCATTGAAAAGTACCCCATTTCGAAACCAAGTAATTACTTTAGTTTATAACCTAGGCCGAAAAGCCGAAACATATCTTTCGAAACTATTCTTAATAAACCTTTTGAAACCATTGAAAAATGCTACCTTCGTAAGCTTTAAAACCTTAGACATCCTCTTTTCAAGATACTTTAAACCTGCCTTTCAAAACTATTGAAAGCCTTCTTTTAAAACCTTTTGAAAACAATGAGGAACCACCCCTTCGAAAATTTCGTCTTAAACCTTTCGAAAGCATTAAAGTCCTTTACATACATCAGACCTTTTGAAAGCATTTGGCTTCCAGTTAAACATGTGGGAACCTTTCGAAACCAGCTAAAACCTTTCCCTTCGAAACCTTTTCGGTTTAACTTTCAATAGAACAAAGGGCCGTAAAACATCTAAGTCGAAAGCACTATTCCAAAAGCTATTTCTTAAGTAAAGAAGTGAGGGTGTCGAAACCAACCATTCGAAAGCATTAGAGAAGCGGTTGGGTTCTAAAAACAAAGTAACCCTTTCGAAACCATTTGCTTTGAAAGGTGGAAGGTGGAAGCAAGGGATTTCGACCCCTTCGAAAGCTTCTTTATAAAAAAAGGCACAATCCATTTCGAAACCTTTCTTTTAAAACAATTGGACCTAGTAGAAAGCTAATCGAGTCGAAAGCATTCCTTTCGAAAGCCAAGCAGGCGCATTTTCATTTAAGAACAAAGTAAGGCTTCAGTCCTTTCGGAACCCTTGTTTCAACCCAATACCTTTTTCCTATATCTAATTCACAACGTACTAAGTCTTCAATACCTTGTGCATTGGATTTGATGGAGATTGAGGCGGAAGTATTACGTCGAAAGCATTGTGCCGAAAGTGGTGAAACATGTAAAAGCCTGTATAAACTGATTTTTAACCTTTTAAAGCAATTCTTTTCAACTAACCTACCTTGTTTTTCAGAACATGATTGGTTGCTAATTTCTTTTCTAAAATTTTTCTAAAAGCACTGCTGAAATTTCAAAAATAAACAATTTAAATTATTTACAAAATGCCCCTTCTCCTTTGATAAATATGTAAAACATTTAAGTCTCATACCTTAAATAATTTTATATACTTATTAAAATACTTAGGAAAAATCTATAAAAATTCTCGAAAATCACTTATAATATGTTTTCTAACATATATTAATTCCTAAACCAAAACATACATATATTAGCCATATTAATTTTAAACCCAAATAATCATTTTCTTCAGTAGAAAAATAATATTAAATCCAAATTAATTTAGAAAATTATGAAAATTGAAACCTATCTCTAAAATATCGTTTATGATCTTATTATAAAATTGCAAGGCATTTGGATGTAATTTAATAGGGTTTTCATGGTAAAACATATCATAAAATCTATACGAATTAGCATAAATTATCAACAAGCATATATCTCCATTTTAAACAATCAAAACATGGCAAAGCTTTGCAAAATAGTTCAGATTTAATCTAAAATCGAAACAATAAAAAACATGAGATGTCGTCAATATTTACCTTAGCTTTATTATCAAGGAGTTGAGATTTGAGAATGGATTTGATTAACCTTCCTCTTAATCTTGCTTTATCTTCTACTTGCTTTGTCTAATGGTGGCCAACCTCTTCTAATGTAATTTTTGCTTACGAACGTATGAAATGAGGATACGTGAGGGTTTAGGATATTAGAACAGGACATATCCCTATTTTTCCCCTTATCGACTACCCTAACTCCTTTTGTTTTAATTCATGTTAATTCATTTGTTATATGGAATGGCTACCCCTTAGTTTATACAAATCTTGATTCCCTAATCATTACATTATTTTATTTTATTTAACTAACCAAATGTCCTAAATAATGTTACTCAAAATTAGGGTCATTAAAGACTCCCCTCCTTAAAGAATTTTGTCCATGAAATTACGATAAGGTACACGTAACAATTAAACAAAAAGGTAAAACATACTATCAAACAAATCAGGGTAAAGGTCTCTAATCCTGCTCTAAGTCTCCCAAGTACAGTCTCTCTCATCCTCGCTCCACTAGACCTTAACTAGTTTGACTGTCTGGTTTCTTAGCTTCTTCTCATCTCTCACAATTTGTAACGCCCCACTCCGAGCCCACTCTAGTAAAGAGTATTACGGAGTAATACCGTCTACTAGAATGGAGAATAGAGTATAATGGAAGCGACCATGTGTAATCAAGCTATAACTAACTACTGAATACGTCGAATAGGTGGTTTTCTTTTCTCAAGTGTTTCGACATATCCAATAGATATTTATAACGAAATTACAATGGCTAAGGAAAATAGGTTCAGAACAAACATAATACTAAATGATAGCATCATCAACACAGAACAGTCACATAACAGTCACAGAACATAGGTACAATATATCGTCAATACAGATCCAAATATCAAAAGGTGGGTACAAAGCCACCGCTCACACATGTGAGTAAAAAATATGTACATAAGAGACTGAATAATCAGAGTATCGGAATAGTGGACAAATATAAAGAGCTATCTATCAGCATAGCAGATAATGTCCAAGCGGAAGCACAGAAAGCTAAGTCCAGAGACCTAACCTGAAACAACTCGGTCTGATCCGAGCAAAAACACTCGGGTCAGGCTAGCTAAATAATCAGTAATAACTGAGATATATAATAATGCGGTACATAAACAAAACAGAACTTCTCCAAAGAGAAGAATATAATGGACCACATGAATATAATGACGATCCCTAATCATCAATAAACAGTGAAAATTTCCAAAGAGAATATCAACACCAAAGTGTGGAATAAATAAAATCGCCTCATATCATCGGCGTAGTCAAAGATATATAAAGTTGCCCATAGGTAATAATCCCAAGAGTGACCAGAGTCTGTAATCAATGCCCAAGCAAAGATCGATGCTCCAAAGAGCAATAGGGATATACTGAAAAGTCAATGAAATCGAACACTGAAAAGCAGTGTCCAGAGACACTGTAAATCCACAAGGTAATCGCACTTACATCGTATGGTTCCATAGAACCAACACCGAATTGAGATACTCGAATGGATATAAAAATCATCAGATAATACAAGTATAGCACGTGTACCGACCAGAGTCGTTATTGCTAAGTACTGTAGAGTTGTGATCGATCACTCGCACAGATGCGGAACGCGCGAGACGGCGAGATCCTTCCAAGAAGGATAAAGGCCCAGAGGCACACGCCGAAAAACTTCTCCATAGAGCAGGTGTCCAGAGACGGTTGCCCAGAGGCGTGGTGACCCAGAGGTCGAGAACCGGCCGCCCAGAGGCTAATGTGTCACAAACTTCTTGGAGAGGAACCCGTAAAGTGTTAACAATGAGTCTCATACCCCACGTTCGCATTAAACGGCTTACTAACCAATAGCATGCTCACACTCCAAACAATAAAAGTCCACCTCGTATCATCGGTAAACTAGACCCAAAGGTCAAAACGATCAATCGAATAGGTCGGGGATTAACCGGAAAGAAAATTCACACGGTTCCATAGGCCGGAGATTTCCTAACCGTTTAAGCACCTTGCCACTTCGCTCGACGTGCAAAAAGTGAGTGTGATATTTTTATTATAGAAAATAATGGTGCGAAACGGATTTTTAATTGATCTTGAAATCACTTTAAAATGGCTTTTGAAAACTCTTCTATTATGGAGTAATTAATTTAATAATTAAAAATTATATTATATAATAATTTCGAAAGCCATTTAGGAGTGAAAAATCCTTTTAAAACCTTTTTATAAGGCTCGTGTACGAAATCCAAAGACAAATCTCAAAGAAGTCGACAAAACCAGAAAATCACTGAAAATATTCCAAGTGTTGGAAAATAGTCCAAAACTGACGTGAACCCAAATTCGAAAAATTATTCGGACCAGCAAACCGAATCCGAATGGCATTAAAATTGGTAGGAATGTAGTCCGACATTCCTACTTCAGAACGCAAAAAGAATTACTCGATTCCGACTTGAAACGAAGTTGCAGCGATGCTCCAATGTCGGACCCGGAAACAGTGAATACACTGTTTCAGGCTGAGATCCGGGTCCCTCTTCGACAGCAATTTCGAAGAGTCAAATGAACTCAGATACTAATAAAACTTTCTCGAGATGGAGTTCGGAACTCCAGCTTTCCAATGAGTCCAAAAACGTTGGATTTCGACTATGGATGTGACCGTGGCGATGTCACAAAGTTTCAGTCCCAAAACTGAAAACAGGAAAAAATGCTTTCATTTTTTTTTCTTCTATCGGGCCCCCAGCCCGCATGGGCTGGGGAGTGGCAGCCCCCCCCCCCCCAGCCCGCTCGGGCTGGGGAGGCGGCCCAGGCCCCAGCCCGCTCGGGATGGGGTGGCCGGCCCAGGCCCCAGCCCGCTCGGGCTGGGGAGGGCGGGCCCAGGCCCCACCCCCTCGAGCTGGGGTGGCGGGCCCAGGCTCCAACCCGCTCGGGCTGGGGTGGGCGGCCCAGGCCCCAGCCCTATGCGAGCTGGGGAGATGTGTGTCCCAGCCCTATGGGCTGGCCTACCTCTGGCTAGCCCAACTGGGCTAGCCTGCTGTGCCTGGGTGCACCCCATGCCTGCCCTGGTGCACCAGAGCCCTGTTTTGGCATGTTTTCAGGCTGAAGCATTTCCAGCCTGCAGAAATTGTGCATTTTAGTGATTTTGGGGTGTTTTTTTCAAGTTTTTGGCATCAAATTTCACTAATAACAATCACTAACTAGCATATAATGATTACTACACTATATTAAGGAGACAAAGGGCCAAAGCTTAGCATTACCTTATGAAGCAATATCACAAACACCTTATGTGCAACCCCAAATTGAAAGCAAAGATGATCAAAGAGCTATGATTCACATGTTACATAATAAAACATGTGTTACTAAATGATTTATGACATCAAAAGAGGATTAAGCACATACTAGAAGAGGTTTTTAGCAATACACCTCTCTAGAAAGCAACAAGGACCATTATAGCATCAACCCAAGTTAGAAAAAGAGGATTAGGAGGCTATAAGATCATAAAAACACATAAAACATGTTTTAACAAACTAATTTCAGAAATTAGAAAGCTATAAAAGATGGATTTGAGGTGGGTATTTGCATTACCTTTGCATAGAATGATTTGCATAAGCTAAAACTAGAAGGGGATGAAGATGGAGGCCATTTTTATTAAGAAAGCTTTAGGAAATGATTAGGGTTTTGATTAGGGATGAATGAATGAGGTTATGAGAGTTTGAGATAATATATAGAGGAGGTTTAGGGTGGGTTATTGGGTTAAGTTTAGTAACCCAATAAGAAGAGGGTTATTTACAATGTTTCCAAAAAATTTCTAAGTGTTCATGTATGTTTATAAACTCATTTTTCTTACCGAAACCTGTTTTAAAATCTCTCCTAAAATATTTAACTTTCTAAAAATAACATTTTATCCTCATTCTAAAATCCCATATTTCGCATTTAATTAAAATAGCCTTTTTCAAATAAATTTTGTTATTCCAAATCCTTTTATGCTTCATTAAAAATAAATAAAAATCCTTACTTTTATTTATTAATTGTTAATGCAAATACCGGGTTGTTACAGACCCCCCTTAAGAAAATTGCGTCCCTGCAATTCCTTAAGATAGATGTCGTCTATAACGTCAAATCCACAAAAGAAGTGATAGAGATAAAATAGAGAATTCTTACCCGCAGAAGAAGATGGGAGAAAGCCAGGATAAGAGCGCTCGATTGATTCTCTGGTCTCCCAAGTGCAGTCCTTAGGATTCGGTGACCATTGAATCTTCACGAGTGGAACCTCTTTGTTGCGAAGGTGACTAACCTCCGAATCAAGCACACGGAGAGGCTGCTGCTCCAAAGATAAGTCAGGTAAGATCTCTAAATCAGGCACGACATGCGGCTCAATGATAGAGTCAGGATCGCGAACACACTTGCGAAGCTGAGAAACATGGAACACGTCATGCATTCCGGCAAAATGAGCAGGTAGAGCCACACGATAAGCAACGGGGCCGATGAGTTCCGTAATAGGAAATGGTCCAACATAGCGAGGAGCCAACTTCCCTGTAGAGCTGAAATGCACAACCCCCTTCATGGGAGAAATCCGAATGAAGACAAAATCACCAATGGAGAACTCCGGAGGCTTCCTACGGTTGTCCGCGTAGGATTTCTGGCGGTCCTGTGCCTCTTTCATTCTCTGACAGATAAGAACAATCTTTTCAAAAGATTCCAATCTGGACCAAGAATGAGCTTCTCGCCAGATTCTAACCAACAAGCAGGAGAGCGACATGGCCTTCCGTATAGAGCCTCGAAAGGTGCCATGCCGATACTAGACTGAAAGCTGTTGTTGTAGGAGAACTATACAAGCGGTAAGTGATCCTCCCAACTACCTTCGAAATCCAGAATACAACAGCGCAAAAGATCGTCCAAAACACGATTCACCCTCTCAGTCTGACCGTCGGTCTGAGGGTGATAAGCAGTCGAGAGATTCAACTTTGAGCCCAAAGCTGACTGTAGGCACTTCCAGAAGTGACTAGTGTAAATGGTGTCTCGATCACATACGATGGAGCTAGGAATGCCATGAAGTCGAACGACTTCCTTCCTATATAGCTTGGCAAGCTGAGGAGCAGTCCGAGTGGACTTAATAGGAATGAAATGAGCCGCTTTGGTCAAGCGATCAACAATAACCCAGATAGAAGTATGGCCTGACCTCGATCGAGGCAGACCGTCAATAAAATCCATGGATATCTGATCCCATTTCCATAATGGAATCTCTAGCGGCTGAAGAAGACCAGATGGACGCTGATGCTCAGCCTTGATCTGTTGACAAGTCATGTAACCGCTTACATAACTTGCCACATCTCTCTTCAAACCCTCCCAATAATATAGCTGGCACATATCGGCATACATCTTACTCGAACCAGGATGTATAGTGTACTTAGTGCGATGGCACTCGTCCAGAATGTCACGCCTAAGTGATAAATCAGATGGTACAACAATACGGTTCTTCCTACGAAGACACCGATGAAAATCAAGAGAATAATCCAGTAATGTCTCATCACTGGATCCCGACTCGAGAAGGTGAATAAGATGCAATAAGTCCGGATCCTGCCGCTGAGCATGGGCAATGCGATCCAATAAGATAGGACGAGCTTCCAAGCTAAATAATAAGACCGGAGAATCAGAGGATGGAGATCGATCTCTAATATCACACAAAGATAGGGTCTCGAGAATATCCCACTCGGCAATCATCATAGAAACTACCGCCGAGTGCTTGCGACTGAGCGCATCTGCAACACGATTACCCTTGCCAGGGGTATACTAAATATCCAAATCATATGAGGCGAGAAACTCAAGCCATCGCTGCCGCCTCATGTTGAGATCTCTCTGGCTGAAAAGATACTTCAGAGACTTATGATCGGTGTAAAGAGTGAAGCGTTCGCCTAATAGAAAGTGACGCCGCGTCTTTAAGGCAAAGACGATAGCTGCTAACTCAAGATCATAAGTAGGATAGCGAACCTCATTTGGACGCAGTTGCCTGGAAGCATAAGCAACTACCCGATCCTTCTGCATAAGCACAGCACCGAGCCTACTACCACAAGCATCGGTGTAAACAACAAGATCCTGGTTACTCTCAGGAGCCACAAGAATAGGAGCATGAGTGAGAAGTTCCTTCAATCGCTGAAAAGAAGCTTCACACTTATCAGACCAAATAAAGCGAACACCCTTATGAGTCAGCGTCGTAAGGGGAAATGCAACTCGAGAGAAATCCTTGACAAATCGACGGTGATAACCTGCCAGACCAAGGAAGCTGTGAATATCATGAACGTTCTCGGGCTGCTTCCAATTCTGAATAGCTTCGATCTTGGCAGGATCGACAGAAACACCCTTAGATGATACAATATGGCCCAAGAACTTGACCTTGCTCTCCCAAAAATGGCACTTAGAGAGCTTGGCCTTAAGCTGATGCTGACGAAGAGTATCCAAGACGATCCGCAAATGATGAGCATGCTCTGCCTCGGATCTAGAATAAATAAGAATATCGTCGATGAAAACCAGAACGAATCTATCGATGTATTCCCGGAATACTCGATTCATAAGATCGACAAAGAAAGCTGGTGCGTTCGTCAAGCCGAATGGCATGACCAACCACTCAAAAGAACCATAACGAGTGCGGAAACCGGTAAGAGGAATGCTATCTTCCGCAACTCGGAGCTGATGAAATCCGATGGCAAGGTCGAGCTGTGAAAGGACCTTCGCACCGCTCAACTGATCAAACACATCGTCTATCCGTGGCAATGGATAACGATTTCTGACGGTCAACTCATTAAGCTTGTGGTAGTCAATGCAAAGCCTAAGAGAGCCATCGGGCTTCTTAACGAAGACCACAGCAGCACCCCATGGCGAAGAACTGGACCGAATGAACTGCTTCGCCTCAAGCTCTACTAACTGCTTCTTGAGTTCCTCATTCTCTTTAGTAGACATCCTCGTGGGAGGACGCCCAACTGGATGGGAGCCTGGAATGAGATCGATGCGGAACTCAATGGCCCGCTTTGGCGGCAGGCCAGATACTGGCTCGAATATATCGGAGAAATCCCGAACAACAGGAATATGAGATATGTCCAAATCCTCATCTCGTGAATCAAGAGAAAATAAAGTAATATCAGAAATCCCAACATCCTGAAGAGCAATAGCTAACGGAGCGGACGAGTCAGGATGACGAAGAAATAATATCCGCTCCGAACAAATGATTTTTGCGTCGTACTGAGCGAGCCAATCCATGCCATGAATCATGTCAAAGCCCAAATATTCCATAACATGCAGATTCGCACGAAAAGAAAATCCACAAAGATCAATATCCATATCCTCACAAAGCAAGCTAAGGGTCGTGGATCCACCAATGGGATTCACAATCCTTAGTGAAGAAACCAGACAAGTAACATCCAAGGATAAAGCATCTACTAGCTCCTTTGATACAAATGAGTGAGAGGCACCCGTATCAAAGAGAACTCTACAAGATCTACTATGGAATAAAATATAACCTTCGAGAACGGAAGGATGCGTACCTCGAGGCTGAGCTGAAGGCGCAGGAGCCTTGGCAGCATTAAGCTTGCCAGATCTAGGAGGTGCAGTAGGACAAGTGGAGATCCTGTGTCCCTCTTTCTTGCAGAAGGTGCAATAGAGAGGTTTGGGACACTCTCGAATAAAGTGATCTGGAGAACAACAGTTGAAGCATTTCTTCGGGGGACGTGTCCCACTAGGCTGAGCTGGAGTCTGGGACTAAGAACGAGTCTAAGGCTGAGCCTGAAAAGTAGAACTGCCAGTCTTCTTCTTCTTGTCCAAGGCTTGGTCTTATGAAATGGACCCCGCTTCTGATTGGGGTTTTGGAACCCTCACCATCCCCATCGCCGTCTCTCTCACGCTCCACCGCTTCAAGGTGAAGCGCTGCGTCAACTAGCTCATCAAAAGGGAGCTTAAGCTGGAGCATAAGCTGTTTCTTCAAATATTTCTTCAGGCCTTCAATAAATTTGAGATTCTTCTTATAAGGAGTGCTAATAAACTCGAGGCCATACTTGGACAGGGCCTCGAAAGATGAAGAATAGTCAGCAACAAAGGTCTTCCCTTGCTTAAGGTCAATAAAGCGGCGTGCAAGGGCTATCTTCTCGGACTCGGGGACAAACTTGAGCAAGAAGCATTTTCGGAACTGATCACAAGTGAGAGTGGCCTCATCGGTCTCAGAAATAAGGAGCTCGTACCAATCCAAGGCACGACCCTCAAGATGGCTAGAAGCAACAAGAACTCTGTCATGGTCAGGAAGGGTCATGTGAGTGAAATTACGCTCGCAAACTCTGATCCAAGCCTGGACCTCAAGAACAGTCTCGGAGCCATTGAACGGCTTCCCTCCAAGATGAACAAAGTCGCTGCAGAGGCGCGCAAAAGCAGACTTGTGCGGTGCATCAGAAACTGGTGCAGGAGACTGAGAGTGCGACTGAGAGTTACGAACCAGCTCCATGATCTGATCCGTGGTCATGTGTACGCCCTCAGGGTGAGGGTTGCTGGACTGTCCAGCATCAGTAGAATGGAGGTTCCTACCTCTCCCAACCATACTGAAAGATAAGGTAAGAAGGAGTTAAGCACGATTCAACGATAGATAATTCATTAAGGAATATTACGGAATATAATAGATTCCTACACATATTCCTAACTTATTTATCTAAAGGTGGATATGTTCAATTTGGATTGTATTATAACGTATTGTACTACGTGTCTGTTCTGTGTTTGTTATGCTTAATTCTAAACCTTGGCTCTGATACCAAACTGTAACGCCCCACTCCGAGACCCACTCTAGTAAAGAGTATTACGAAGTAATACCGTCTACTAGAACGGAGAATAGAGTATAATGGAAGCGACCATGTGTAATCAAGCTATAACTAACTACTGAATACGTCGAATAGGTGGTTTTCTTTTCTCAAGTGGTTTGACATATCCAATAGATATTTATAACGAAATTACAATGGCTAAGGAAAATAGGTTCAGAACAAACATAATACTAAATGATAGCATCATCATCACAGAACAGTCACATAACAGTCACAGAACATAGGTACAATATGTCGTCAATACAGATCCAAATATCAAAAGGTGGGTACAAAGCCACCGCTCACACATGTGAGTCAAAAATATGTACATAAGAGACTGAATAATCAGAGTATCAGAATAGTGGACAAATATAAAGAGCTATCTATCAGCATAGCAGATATTGTCCAAGCGGAAGCATAGAAAGCTAAGTCCAGAGACCTAACCTGAAACAACTCGGTATGACCCGAGCGAAAACACTCGGGTCAGACTAGCTAAATAATCAGTAATAACTTAGATATATAATAATGCGGTACATAAACAAAACAGAACTTCTCCAAAGAGAAGAATATAATGGACCACATGAATATAATGACGATCCCTAATCATCAATAAACAGTGAAAATCTCCAAAGAGAATATCAACACCAAAGTGTGGAATAAATAAAATCGCCTCATATCATCGGCGTAGTCAAAGCTATATAAAGTTGCCCATAGGTAATAATCCCAAGAGTGACCAGAGTCTGTAATCAATGCCAAAGCAAAGATCGATGCTCCAAAGAGCAATAGGGATATACTGAAAAGTCAATGAAATCGAACACTGAAAAGCAGTGTCTAGAGACACTGTAAATCCACAAGGTAATCGTACTTACATCGTATGGTCTCATAGAACCAACAACGAATGGCGATACTCGAATGGATAAAAAAATCATCAGATAATACAAGTATAGCACGTGCACCGACCAGAGTCGTTATTGCCAAGTACTGTAGAGTTATGATCGATCACTCGCACAGATGCGGAACGCGCGAGACGGCGAGATCCTTCCCAGAAGGATAAAGGCCCAGAGGCACACGCCGAAAAACTGCTCCATAGAGCAGGTGTCCATAGACGGTTGCCCAAAGGCGTGGTGACCCAGAGGTCCAGTACCGGCCGCCCAGAGGCTAATGTGTCACAAACTTCTTGGAGAGGAAGCCGTAAAGTGTTAACAATGAGTCCCATACCCCACGTTCGCACTAAACGGTTTACTAACCAATAGCATGCTCACACTCCAAACAATAAAAAGTCCACCTCGTATCATCGGTAAACTAGACCCAAAGGTCAAAACGATCAATCGAATAGGTCGGGGATTAACCGGAAAGAAAATACACACGGTTACATAGGCCGAAGATTTCCTAACCGTTTAAGCACCTTTCCACTTCGCTCGACGTGCTAAAAGTGAGTGTGAGATTTTTATTATAGAAAATAATGCTGCGAAACGGATTTTTAATTGATCTTGAAATCACTTTAAAACGGCTTTTGAAAACTCTCCTATTATGGAGTAATTAATTTAAATAATTAAAAATAATATTATATAATAATTTCGAAAGCCATTTAGGAGTGAAAAATCCTTTTAAAACCTTTTTATAAGGCCCGTGTACGAAATCCAAAGACAAATCTCAAAGAAGTCGGCAAAACCAGAAAATCACTGAAAATATTGTAAGTGTTGGAAAATAGTCCAAAACTGACGTGAACCCAAATTCGAAAAATTATTCGGACCAGCAAACCGAATCCGAATGGCATGAGAATTGGTAGGAACGTAGTCCGACGTTACTACTTCAGAACGCAAAAAGAATTACACGATTCTGACTTGAAACGAAGTTGCAGCGACGCTCCAAAGTCGGACCCGGAAACAGTGAATACACTGTTTCAGGCTGAGATCCGGGTCCCTCTTCGACAGCAATTTCGAAAAGTCAAATGAACTCGGATACTAATCAAACTTTCTAGAGATGGAGTTCGGAACTCCAGCTTTCCAACGAGTCCAAAAACGTTGGATTTCGACCGCGGATGTGACCGTGGCGATGTCACAAAGTTTCAGTCCCAAAACTGAAAACAGGAAAAAAAATGCTTTCATTTTTTTTTCCTTCTATCGGGCCCCCAGCCCGCATGGGCTGGGGAGTGGCAGCCCCCACCAGCCCGCTCGGGCTGGGGAGGCGGCCCAGGCCCCAGCCCGCTCGGGCTGGGGTGGCCGGCCCAGGCCCCAGCTCGCTCGGGCTGGGGAGGGCGGGCCCAGGCCCCAGCCCGCTCGGGCTGGGGTGGGTGGCCCAGGCCCCAGCCCGCGCGGGCTGGGGAGGTCGGGCCCAGGCCCATCCCCATGCGGGCTGGGGAGATGTGTGTGCCAGCCCTATGAGCTGGCCTACCTCTGGCTAGCCCAACTGGGCTAGCCTGCTGTTCCTGGGTGCAGCCCAGGCCTGCCTTGGTGCACCCAGAGCCCTGTTTTGACCTGTTTTTAGGCTGAAGCATTTCCAGCCTGCAGAAATTGTGCATTTTAGTGATTTTGGGGTGTTTTTTTCAAGTTTTTGGCATCAAATTTCACTAATAACAATCACTAACTAGCATATAATGATTACTACACTATACTAAGGAGACAAAGGGCCAAAGCTTAGCATTACCTTATGAAGCAATATCACAAACACCTTATGTGCAACCCCAAATTGAAAGCAAAGATGATCAAAGAGCTATGATTCACATGTTACATAATAAAACATGTGTTACTAAATGATTTATGACATCAAAAGAGGATTAAACACATATTAGAAGAGGTTTTTAGCAATATACCTCTCTAGAAAGCAACAAGGACCATTATAGCATCAACCCAAGTTAGCAAAAGAGGATTAGGAGGCTATAAGATCATAAAAACACATAAAACATGTGTTAACAAACTAATTTCAGAAATTAGAAAGCTATAAAAGATGGATTTGAGGTGGGTATTTGCATTACCTTTGCATAGAATGATTTGCATAAGCTAAAACTAGAAGGGGATGAAGATGGAGGCCATTTTTATTAAGAAAGCTTTAGGAAATGGTTAGGGTTTTGATTAGGGATGAATGAATGAGGTTATGAGAGTTTGAGATAATATATAGAGGAGGTTTAGGGTGGGTTATTGGGTTAAGTTTAGTAACCCAATAAGAAGAGGGTTATTTACAATGTTTCCAAAAAATTTCTAAGTGTTCATGTATGTTTATAAACTCATTTTTCTTACCCAAACCCGTTTTAAAATCTCTCCTAAAATATTTAACTTTCTAAAAATAACATTTTATCCTCATTTTAAAATCCCATATTTCCCATTTAATTAAAATAGCATTTTTCATATAAATTTTGTTATTCTAAATCCTTTTATGCTTCATTAAAAATAAATAAAAATCCTAACTTTTATTTATTAATTGGTAATGCAAATACCGGGTTGTTACACAATTATACGGACTAGCTTCCTAACTATAGTCAAATTCGACTCTACTACTAAGTCCTCCAACAAAGTTGGTGCAATAGTAGTCTACGGATGTCGAACACACTTCCTTAGGTGAAAAACATGAAAAACATCACGGACTCCTGCCAAGCTGCTCGATAACTCTACTCTGTATGCAAGTTTCCCGATCCTCTCAACAATAGGAAATGGTCCATCGAATCTAGGTGCCAACTTTCTGACTTTTCAAATCTGATTACACCCTTCATCGGTGATACCTTAATAAAAATATGATCTCCAACGGAGAACTCTAAGTCTTTCCATCTTCTATCTGCATAACTATTCTGCCTAGACTGAGTCTTCTTCATTCGTGCCCGAATTAACTCGATCTTCTCTACAGCTGCTCTAACTAAATCCGGACCAAGAACAAACCTATCCCCGGTCCCTAACCAATAAACGAGAGATTTGCATGGCCTTCCAAACAAAGCTTCAAACAGTGCCATCCCTATACTAGCCTGATAACTTTTGTTATATTAAAACTCGACTAATTGTAGACGGCCTTTCCATAATCCCCCAAAATCTTACACACAAGCTCGTAACAAATCTTCCAAGACATTGTTAACTCTTTCCGTTTGCCTATCGGCCTGTGGATGGTAAGAGGTACTCATCTTGAAATTAGTACCTAAAGTATCCTATAGACTCTTCCAAAACTCGCTAGTGAATAACGAATCTCTATCATTTACAATACTATTAGGAATCCCATGCAGTCTACCTACATTCTTCATAAATAACTTAGCCAAAACAGGTGCCATCCTAGTTGACTTAACTGGAATGGAATAACACTCTTGGTTAACCTGTCCACTACGACCCACATACTTCCATTTTCTCTATTAGATCTTGGCAACCCATCTATAAAATCCATAGAAATAGAATCCCACTTCCATACTGGAATATCTAATGGTTGAAGAGACCCACTTGGCTTTTGATGTTCGGCTTTTACTTGTTGGCATTTCAGACACTGCTTTACCCATAAACCTACATCCCTCTTCATTCCTCCCCAAAAGAAACTCCTCTTCATGTCCTGATACATCTTAGTTCCTCCGATGAATAGTGAAATTTGAACGATGGCATTCCTCTAAAATGTCCTTTCTAATGCGTAATGCCTCCCGCTTTCGGAATACACAATCTTCCTTTCTTTCTCAAGCACCCATTCCGGTTAAGACTAAAACCCTTTAAGTCGTCGCTCTTTGTTCCTTCCCATATCTTCCTCATCCATTCAGCTAATAATAGATCCTCCATCTGTTAATAAACATTTTTTTTATCATCACTGGTCGAACTTCTAAACATGTTGACACTATAGTTTCTCCACTAGATCAAGCTTCAGATCTCCTCTATACACTATATGTCGTCAATATTTCTAAATCTTTCCACTCAGCTATCATCGCCAACACTGCATTCTGATGTCCTCTACTTTGTGCATCTACGACTTTATTGCCTTTCCTTGGTGTGTACTCTATAGCAAAATCATAAGTAGCTAAGAACTCTTACCACCTCTACTGTCTTATATTCAGATCCATCTGAGAGAACAAATATTTCAATGACTTATGGTCCGTAAATAACTCAAATCTTTATCCCCAAAGGTAATGTCTTCACACCTTCAGTGCAAAAATCACCGTAGCTAATTCCAAATCATGAGTCGGATACCTAACCTCATATGGTATAAGCTGTCGAGAAGTATAGGCAATCACTTTACTTCTTTGCATTAACATAGCTCCTAATCTAGTTCACAAGGATCTGCATATACTACCAAATCCCGATTCCCTTCCGAAACAACTAACACAGGCGCATTCGTCAATAAGTGTTTCAGCTTCTAGAACGCCTCCTCACACTTATCGATCCAAACGAGTTTCCCATCCTTTCACGTTAGCTTGGTCATCGGTATCGCTATCTACGAATAATCCTTAATGAACTTCTGATAACACCCCGCTAATCCAAGAAAACTCTTTATCTCAGTAACTGTCTCGGGTCTCTTCTAATTATTCACCACTTCGATCTTAGCTGGATCTACAAACAACCTTTCTCTAAGACTACATGACAAGAAACTTCACTCCTTCCAGAAATGACAGTTCAAAAAATTTTCCTTCAGTTGATGCTGCCTCACCATCTCAAGCATCACTCTAAAATGAACTTCATGCCCCCTTTCATCCTTAGAATATAGTATCATCTATGAACACCAACATGAACCTATCCAAGTGCTCTTGGAAAATTCGGTTCATCAAATCTACAAAGAATGCTGGCGCATTAGTTAGTCCGAAAGGCATCACTAACCATTTTTACGATCTATATCTAATCCTAAACATCATCAAAGGAATACTATCCTCTGCTACTCTAAGCTGATGGAAACCCGTTGCTAAGTCCAATTGAGAAAATACCTTGGCTCCACTCAACTGATTGAAGAAACCATCAATTCTAGGCAAAGAATATCGATTCTTTATCTTCTTCTCATTCATCTTACGATAATCGATATATAACCTTAACGATCTGTCTGGCTTCTTAGCAAACACTACGGATGGTCTCAAAGGTGAACTACTTGGACTAATAAAATCCTTGCCCTTCAAATCCACCAACTACACCTTCAAATCCCACATTTCGGTAGGTGTCACCCTCTTTGGCGGTTTACTCACTGGTTCTACCCTCGGCCCCAAATCTATCCTAAACTCAATAGCTCGTTTCTACGGCAATCCAACTATGTGTTTAAAGACATCCGCGAATTCTCTAACCATGAAAACTCGATTTAACTCATCTTTTACCTCCACAACACCCAACAAAGCATTCACCTCATAACTAGGGCTTTCTACGGTATATATAATCCGATCACTGCAATAAGGTTGTGTAAGCGATATTTTTCTATAATGGAAAAATATCCTAGCATCGTACTTACCGAACCAATCCATACCCAAAATAATTCTGAACCTTATGAAATCAAACATATGCAAACTGCGAACAAAGGTATAACCTAAAATATCAAACTCTAGGTGGTCACAGTTCATCCCAAGTGTCATATACCCTCCTATCTAATTTGCAACCCTTAAGAAAGTAACAAGGTGTGGGGGTTCTTGGTTAAGCTTATCTACGAAACAACGAGATATAAAAGAATGTGATGCACCGGTATCAAATAGAATGCTAACTGGCTCATCATGAATTATAAGCATACCCCCCAACGCAGCCTTTCCTTTTTCCTCTACCATTGACCTTGAGGTAGCTGGCTCCAATGCATGCACCTTTCCTTTCCCATCCTTAGTTGGCTCTTTGCAGTGGTTCTTATAATTTGCAATTTGATCGTAGTTGAAGCATCTGATATTCTTTTTCCTGATCACCTTCTTTGCCTCTCTTGAGCGACATTCATTAGCGAAATGCCTATTCTTATCACACTTATAGAAAACAATTTCTAACTTTCTTTTCTTTGTAGCTCCATACTTTTAAGCTCTTTTCGTATGAAAGAACTTTCTTTTTTAACCTTGTCCCACCTGGACTTCCTTTTCCTTATTTCTTTCCAGAAAATCAAGCATCTCCTCATTCCTCAAAGCCATTTCCACTACTACATCACATGGATCCCTAATATGCGGTAACATTTCCCTAGAAAGCTCAGGCTTCAACCCCCTGATGAAATTCTCATTCCTCTTAATCATAGCATCTATCGTAGCATAGCCATACCTTGCTAGCTCCTCGAACCTTATCACACACTAAAGCACAGTCATATCTCCCTACTCCAATTCAGTAAACTTTCTAAGTAGAGCAAACTTAGCAAAATCTAACATAAACCTCTCTCCAAACCTTCTCTTGAACTCAGCCTATGTCATCATCTCTTCATTAACTCCAACTATAATGCTATTCCACCAGTATAGCGCTGCTCCTTGAAGCTGTCTAAAAGCAAGTCTTCTCTTCTGCTCATCATTGAGCCTTAGATCAGCAAAAATCATCTCGCAATGAAGTAACCAATTCTCTACTTCGATTGCCTCCTCGGTACCAATGAATGGCTTTCCTCCCAACGGAGCATAATCCCTACTACAAATAGCATAATTGTTCACCATCGGAGCTTCTTGATTTCCCCCTCCAACCACTCCAGCAGCAACTCCCGCTTGCATCATGTCGATAAAGAACTGATAGTTTGCTCCCATGTCAACTTACGGGCCTACAGCACCCACATCTCCAGCTTGTGCCTGACCTAGATTCCTTATCGTATTTAGTTTAGCATTTTCATTTATAATGGTGCTTCCCCCTCCAAGGGTAACTCTTCCACTTCTAGCATCCATATTTGTATTCAAGCCTCGTAAGATACAGAAGAATATCCTAACAGAGCTAGGAGAATAGGGATAAACTATATACTTATATATAGAAAAATACAAGTACGTTACTATAGCATTATACCATATCCTGATCTTATCTCTAATTCCTTTGGATTATTTTTGCAAAAATCATGTTAGTATAAAGTTTTTCATAAAACTATGCTCTGATACCAAGTTGTAACATCCCATATCTTAGGGCCAAAAGCTAAGTGCTACAAATGCTGCAGTCATCTATAGTATTAAATTCTCGTGACAAAATACGATAATTAATGATATTCATAATATCAGAGTCACATGAATATGAAACATAATAATAGATTTCAAAAACAACATTTCTAATTACATTTCATAAAACATGTTTCATTTTCATATTACATAATCCCATCGTTTCCTAGGTTCAGATCAAATATAATTATTACATAAATACACCAAAATCAACATATGAAGATGCCCCTTTGGTTGATCAGAGTACTTAATAGTCATAACTAACATAATACAACACAGCGGATTAAAAAAATACAAAAAAACTCCTAAATAGCTATCCATCAGCCTCCTGCTCGTCTTCGGAAGCTTTATTCGTCAACCTACTAAAATTGTAAATCCTTATCCCTCAGCCTACTCAAATCAATTTTGAGAACCCGAGAGTTTGATGGAAAAAACATAAACTTCGAGTCGGATATAAAGCCTGGTGTGAATAATACTATACATCTCGGTTATTTGATATTAAGCGAGGTCAAGCCGCTTAGCGGAACGGGTTTCCCCTCACTAGTATCTTTTCAAAGCATATATTTTGCAAATCTTAATTCTGCAACCAAAACTGGTTAAAATAATAAAATAATATCATGTATACATAAAAATCAGGTAACAAATGGACTATCTATCTGAACAATATAGTTTTGTTTGGCTAACTAATAACATTTGGCTGACGCGGGCCTAATAGACAAAATGAACAAATAATCTAACTTCTGTTAGACACTCATCTTCTGGATGATATATCCCTAACTTACTTCTCCCAGTGTCAACTGATCCTAATGGTTTTACGGGTTCACCAGTAACCTATCTCTCCTCTATGGATACCTTTCTGTGTGTAACATCATTTTAGTCTTACCTGTGACAAAGCTCCACACACTGGAATTTTAGACTTATATTAGCTAGGGACTACTAGCTAAAGTATTGGCCGCAACCTCATACCAGTCCCATCTGGTATCTTAATATCTCAGTCATTTTACTCAGGGTTATCTACCCATAAAATTTTCCTTGAAAACATTTTTTTTCTCAAATTGATTTAAACTTTTAAATCATACTTTAAATAAGGAAAATATACTATATGCTTTGCTCAAGTCACCTAGCCATGTTAAAAACATTCGAAACCTTTAAAAGTAACGCTTACGAAATCAAGTAACTACTTTACTTTTAACCTAGGCCGAAAGGCCAAAACATACGTTTCGAAACTATTCTTAATAAACCTTTAGAAAACATTGAAAAACGTCACCTTCGAAAGCTTAAAAATCTTAGACATCCTCTTTTCAAGACAATCTAAACCTACCTTTCGAAACCATTGAAACCTTCTTTTAAAATGTTTCAAAAAAAATGAGGAACCACCCCTTCGAAACATTTGCTTTAAACCTTTCGAAAGCATTAAAGTCCATTACATACATCAAACCTTTAGAAAGTATTTGGTTTCAAGTTAAACATGTGGAAACCTTTTGAAATCAGTTAAAAACATTTCCCTTTGAAAACTTTTTGGGTTTAACTTTCAATAGAACAAAGGACTATAAAACGTCTAAGTCAAAAGCTCTTTACCAAAAGCTATTTTCTCGGTAAAGAAGTGAAGGTGTCAAAACCAACCCTTCGAAAGCATTGGAGAAGCGTTTGGGTTTTAAAAACAAAGTAACCCTTTCGAAACCATTTGCTTCGAAAGATGGAAGGCGGCAGCAAGGGGTTTTGACCCCTTCGAAAGGTTATAAAACAAAAGGCGCAACCCATTTCAAAACCTTTCTTTTAAAATAATTGGACCCAGTCGAAAGCTAACCAAGTCGAAAGCATTCCTTTCGAAAGCAAAGCATGTGCGTTTTCATTTAAAAAAAAGTAAGGCTTCGGCCCTATCGGAACCTCCTATTCTGACCCAGTACCTTTTCCCCATGTCCAATTCCCTACATACCAATTCTTTAATACCCTATGCATTGGATTCGATGTAGATGGAAGCAAAAATACTGCGTTGAAAGCATGGTGCCGAAAGTGGCGAAACGTGTAAAAAGCATGTATAAATTAATTTCTAACTTTTTAAAGAAATTCTTTTCAACTAACCTGCCTTGTTTGTCAAAACATGATTGGTTGCTAATTTCTTTTCTAAAAGCACTGCTTAAATTTCAGAAGAAAACAATTTAAATTACTTACAAAATGCCCCTTCTCCTTTGATGAATATATAAAACATTTAAGTTTCATACCTTAATAACTTTATATACATATTAAAACACTTAGAAAAAAATCTATAAAAATTCTCATAAATCAAATTTAATATGTTTTCTAACACATTTAAATTTCTAATCTAAAACATATATATATTAGCCGTAATTAAATTTATACCAAATATTAATTTCTAACCTTAAACATAACCATTTTCTTCACTAGAAAATCAATATTAAATCCACATTAAATCAAAAAATATGAAAATTGAAACTCATCTCTAAAATATCATTTCTAATCTTATTTTAAAATCGCAAGCAATTGGATGTCATTTAACAGCGTTTTCACATTAAAACGTATCGTAAAATCTATATGAAATAGCATAAATCATCAACAAGCATGTATCTCCATGAGATAAATCAAAACATGGAAACCTTTGTAAAATAGTTTGGATTTAATCTAAAAACAAAAACAATCAAAAACATGAGATGAAGCCATTATTAACCTTAGCGTTGTGATTAAGGAATTGAGATTTGAGAATGGATTTCATTAATCTTCCTCTTGATCTTGCTTTATCTTCTACTTGCTTTGTCTAGTGGTGATCGGCCTCTTCTAATGTAATTTTTACTTATGAACATATGAAATGAGGATACATGAGGGTTTAGGATATTAGAATAGGACATATTCCTATTTTGCCCCTTATCAACTACCCTAACTCCTTTTGTTTTAATTCATGTTAGTTCATTTGTGATATGGCATGGCTACCCCTTAGTTTACACAAATCTTAATCCCCTAATCATTACATTTTTTAATTTAACTAATTAAATGTCCTAAATAATTTACTCAAAATTAGGGTCGTTACATGGAGCCTATTCGAAAACATTGGAAAGCGTTTTTTATATTTATAAAAGGAAAGCTTGCCTTTCGAACTCGTTGATAATTCAACCTATTCGAAAGGCATAGAAATGTAATCACAGTTTCTGCTAGGTTTAAACTTCCCATTCCAAAGCTCCATTTCAGAAAATAAAACGTGGCAACTCATTCGAAAGCTACCTTTCAAAAAAAGAAGGTGGAAACCATCCGACCCCTTCGAAGGCATGATTTCGACTCTATATCTTCCGCCTTTCTCCAATCTGCTACGTACCAAAGCATTGATACCATATGTATTGGTTTCGACTTAGTTGTAGGCATAAGTGTGGGTCAAAAGGTTGCTACTGGAAGTGGCAAAACAATAAATCTTTACAAAACTTTTTTGTTGCCTTTTTAAGTAAATGCTTTTCAACTCAATAGCCTATTTGTAAAAATATAATTGGTTGCCATAGCCTTTATAAAAATCATTTCCAAAGGCTGCTAAATTCATCCAAAATTAATTAAAAATACTTAGCAAAGTCCCTTTTGCAAAATAATTAAGAATTCAAGTCCTCCAATTGAATTAATTTAATTTTCATAGTAAATTACGTAGGAAAAATCCCCAAAGATCATCAAAATTCAATTTTAATATGTTATCTAACATATATAAATTTTAGACCTAAAATTCCTTTATATAAAGGCCCAATAGATTTTTAAACCCAATTACTTATTTCTTCCTTTGAAAATTGATAATAAATTATCCATAGCTTAGATAATTATCAAAATTTAAACCCATCTCCAAAATAATATTTTACATAACATATTAAATCCTCATGGCATTAGAAACCCAATATATATGATTTTAGCCCTAAAATCGAATAAAAAATTTATCAGACATACTTGTTTGAATCTATCATATCATTTAATCTAAGCATATTATCATTAAAATCATCAAAAAGGTTTTAAACTTAAAACCCAAAATCAAATGCTCTTCAAAAATGAAAATGAGATGTTTATTATTATTATTCATCTTGCTTTGGATAAGGAACTTGAGATTGGATCTTGCTTAATTCTCCTTGCTTGATTCCTTAACTTATAATTGATTTTTCTCCTCTTTTCCCCTTAGGTTATGGCCAGATTTAAGCTCTTTGGTTTATGTTTTAGAATTCTGAACTTGTGAAATGAAACTGGGAATAAGGTTTTAGGGGTTCAGGATTATGATGGACTGCTATTTCCCATAATGCCCTTGCCTTATTCTCTTATTAATTAACTTATAAACCATTTCTATATAATCATTCTTTTAAATTTTATTTAGTTAAGCACGACCTCTATTCAATTTTCAAATCTCAATCTTCTTATCTCTCTAATCTTTATATTATTCTATTTAATTTACCTAATTAAATCTCTTGAATAATGTTATTTAAAATGAGGGGTGTTATAGTCATTGTGCCTAGCCCTGATCGCTTGAAATTATCATTGAACTTATGCCACTTTTGATTTAATCGACATCATTGATATCCTTGTTGCAGCTATTCAACTTTTATATCCTCGAGAAGGCTTTGATGCTGAGATTTTGAGTATCATCGAAGTTCATCTTTTTATAATATAGCATTATGACTTATGAAGTTATGATTTTGACATCGTCCCTGTATATTTTCAAATAAAAGACTTAGACATGTTTTTGAATGGGCCAAGATCTTTAATGGAGATGTTGTCGTCGAGTTTTATAGTTGTAAAGTTTTTACATAGTTTTGGCCTTGTAACGTACGTGTTAAGAGGGTTAAAGACTTAATGATTTCGAGTTTCATCAAAACTGTTTTATAAAGCATATATCATGGCATAAGTAATTTACATAAAGTAAAGGACTAATGTTTTCCTTGTTTTAAGTATGATTTCAAGGGTTAAATCATTTACAAATATTTTTTGTCAAGGAAATATGGATAGGGTAGTTAGCGAAGAATTTATTAAAAGAATGACTCAGAGATTAGAAAACCAGATGGGACTAGTGTAGGGTCATGCCTTATATGTTAGCTAGTGGCCCCTAACTGATATAAATTGAAAATTCCAGTGCGTAGGCAGTGTCATGGGTAAGATTAAAAGAAGGTTACACACAGAAAGGAATACACGGAGTGGTGTTATGTTATTGGTGAGCTACAAAATCATTAGGACCAGTTGTCCCTAAAAGCAGTAAGTTATAGACGGATCGTCTAGTTTTTCTCTAACAGCAAGTTAGAATATTTGTTAAGTCTGGTAGGCCCGAGTCAACCATAGGTTTATAGTTAGCTTGATAAAACTATGATGTCGGGACAGATAGACCATTGATTGCCTATTCTATAGGGATATATGTTATTGTTATATTGTTTATTATAACCAGTTTGGGGTTAGGATTTTGATTGCAAAAGATATGCTTTTAAAGAATATTAGTGAGGGGAAACCCGTTCTGCTAGGAGGCATGGAGACTTAATATCGATAAATTGAGATGTATTATTCACCTAGGCTTTATGCCTGACTCAAAGTTTATTTTTTTCCCCTTAAACTCTCGAGTGCCGAAAATTTAATTTTAGTAGGTTAAGAGTTGAGGTTTCAAGGTTTAGTAGGTTTTGGCAATAAAGCTTCCGAAAACATGCAGGAGGCAAAGATTAGCTATGTATGAGATTATCTATTTATCT
This sequence comes from Allium cepa, assembly GCA_030765085.1. Lineage (NCBI taxonomy): Eukaryota > Viridiplantae > Streptophyta > Magnoliopsida > Asparagales > Amaryllidaceae > Allium > Allium cepa. The sequence goes on along the minus strand of CM060941.1, from coordinate 1,040,049,397 downwards.
ATTCCAAAGTGATTGAATGTTGTATGTAATGGCAGATGTTATAACTGTCTATTTATTAACTCTGATCATCTAAGGATGCATCTTCATATGTCGCTCTTGTCGTATTTTGTAATAATTATATTTATCTGAACCTGGACAACGTTATGGGATTATATACTGAATATGAAATGCTGATTTGAAATGCAATGAGAAAAGTTGTTTTGAAATTATGTTTGAAATATTTCATATTCTTTTGCTTCTGATATTATATATACCATCAACGTTATCGCATTTTGTTACTGGGCATTAATACTATAGATAACTACAGCATCCGTAGCAGCTAGTTTTGGGCCTTAAAATGGGGGTCGTTCCAATAGTCGACTAATCAACTATCAAGTCAAAAAAATTCTTGTAAAAATCAATATTCGTATACATAACTCATTTTCGACATTCCAACTTAACATTCCTCATCCAAGAGCAAAGCCAAGAAAGTTAGAGCACCAGTTGCATCAAAGCCTTACCTAGACACTTCATTTTTGAATCTTACAAATAGATAAGTCTACCTCGTCGACTTTTAGTGTTAAGTATAATATCAATGATTTCCATAAGCAAGTAAGTAATCAACACGATTAACACATTTTTAATATTCTTGACTTAACTATTCCTCGATCAAGAGGGAAGTTGGTAGGTTAGAGCTATATTTCTCATATCCCTACTCGAACATCAATCTTAACTCTCGCAAATAAATAAGCCTACTTCGTAGGCTTTAGTGTTTAGCATAGCTAATTGCCTTTCAATCAAATAATTATAAAAAATAACCATTTGGCCATTAAGAAATTTCTAACCCTTTTTCTAAACCTTTTGTTTGTACTTTTAAAACCCTCCTCAAAATGATATATATGTACTGATATTTATTTATAAAACTAGATATTAAATAAAACATTTTTAGAAGATATTTATTACATAAGATATAAAATAATCAACATATTTTCTAAACTACATATACTTAAAAATGCTTTAAAAATGCTTTAAAATACTTATAATAGGTTTTAAAACATTTAGTCAAAATATTACTTGAAAACGACAAGTTTATAAAATCCTTTAAAACTTGGAAAAACAAGTTTTTACTATAAAAACCTCTTCTTTAAAAATTCACAACCAATCCTTAAAAATTCGTAGATATCTCAAGCACTTTTAAGATACTCTAATACTAGTTAATAGAAACATGTAAAAATAATGGAATAAAACACTTAAATTTAAATATCTTTTTAAACATTTAAAGTCCCGAAAAATAATGCTAAACGGCGCAGTTTTGCATAAGTGAGATTTTGGCCACTTTTCGAATTGTTACTTAAATTCTTACTATCCAATTCTTTAATGGAAGCAAGTAACATACAAGATATCGTAAATATGGTGAGAAACTCCTGAGAATCTTTCTATAAAGTTCCATAGAAATTGCTGAAAACCAGGTAATTCGCAGGTGCATCCATAGCGACTATTGTTATAAGTACACTTTCAACTCCAAGTCTAACCTAAACCCAGGTCCTTCTACAACATTTGTGCTTCATTTCAAGGTTATGCCACCTATTATACAAGTCCATTCAAGCCCGTTAAAGTCCGTTCAAGTCCATACACATGCTACTTGCTTTTAAGGAAAGAATCAAAACCAAAGTTTCAACATATGTCACTATCAATTCAAACAACTTAAACACAATCAAACACAAACATATAGGTGTTATATTTTCAATCAAAGTAGTGAGTTAGCTCACCTTTGACCCAACAAACATCCAGGATCCAAGGACCCAAGCCCAACCTTACCCTTGCAACTACCTTTCCCTCATCTTCCTTCCTTGCTATCACTTGATTTTGCCTCCTCCTCCCTCAAATTGCTCACGACCTTCCTTGATAGAGTGAGGGTGGCTTTGCTTCTTCCAAAAAAACTAGGTAGAAGGTTTTGTAATGTTGTCCCAAGCTTCCACTCCAAGTTTGAGTTGATTTGGATAAGTTTTGTAATTATTTTTCTTTAGTAAATTATGAAGAGGAAGAATGAGAAGGGCTTTGTTTTTCTTTGTGAATTTGTAAATTATTATAAAGAGTATGCCTCTCCTTATAGGATAGAAAATGGTGCTATTTAGTATTGCTCTCGCCCTCTTTTCATGTCATGGAAGGCTCACCCCATCACTTCCCTTTTACATCATTTCCTTTAGCAAATTTACACTTATACCATTAACATTATAATATCTATTATCCATTTGGAAGCTTCTAGAATCTTCTATTGCTTTATGAAGATAAGTGTTTTAATTAGTAGCTAATGTATTCATTTGATCATTAGACAAGTGCACAAGAGTTCGACCAACTTATATCGATTTAAAAGCTGTTTACCAATAAACCGATTTTCGGTCATATTATCGATTTTTCTTCGTAGAAATTTTTTTATAATTTTTTTATAAACAAGTTCCTTATCATTATTATTAATTGAATGATGTCTAACATGGTTGTAAAATTATATTTATGGTACTTAATTATATTTCAAAATGTTTCAATATTCGAAGACAGAGTATTCGAATTTCCAGGTGTCTACAAAATGATAGCCTAACTTATATGAATGGGGATCCCAAGTACTAGGTTTAATGGGTAAAAAATAAGTTGTGAAGTGATAAGAGGTGAACATACTGTATTATGAAGTGTTCATAAGCATGCATTTTTATGGCGATTAGAGGATAAGGTAATAGAAACTCTTAATGAGATCTACATTCTCTGTGGAGTGGGATACCTAGATATAGGGTACTCTTAAAAGAACCACCTTTGTGAATGTGGGAATGAGGCCGTTTCTTATGAAAACTTTGAGGGCAAAAGTTTTATAGAGCATTTGTTGAACCCAGATAGATGTGCATGGCCATTAATGCACGGGCAGCACTTTAGAAAGTTTGTGTGTGGTTTGATGTCAGAGATAGAGTTCAAGCCTATGTATCACTCTAGTATATTCTAATTCTTACTATTATGCAAAGGTTCAAATCAGAAGATACCTGTTTTGTGCACAGTCCTATATCTTCAAAAATTGCTTGAAAATATTCTATTAATAATTCAAGTGAGGGATCAAATGAATTGATTTTAAAAAAATTAATAGTAATAAAATTCGTAATGAATGACATTGTATAACGGTAATATATTTATGAGCTATTATTATTGATTCATTGTAAAAATTAATGGAAATAAAATTTATAATGAATGACGTTGTATAATGGTAATATATTTATAAGCTATTATTATTGAGTCGTTGCAAAAGTTATATATTTATGAGCTATTATTACTGAGCCGTTGCAAAAATTAGTGGTAATAAAATTTGTAATGAATGACAATAATTTTAGACCCACTAACAATCCCTAATTTCAGTAATGCATACAGTTTTCGTTTTACCTATTTAACTGATAGATAGGTAAAGGGAAATTAGAAGTCAATAGACAATTTTCTTTCTTCTTTTTCACCCTCCGCCATTTCTCTCTGAAGAATTAACTCAAGCAATTAAACTAGAAAGTGATGAATTCAGAATGATTTGCTATCGTGCAAACATCAATCGACTAAATTTAAAGTCTATTTTACCCTAGGGATGGACCGGTTGATAACTAGTCTTGCATCTTAGGGCTAAGCCACGAATTGTCTTAAAGAAAGCGACAAATTATGCGACTTAGCCATTTCCAGCAATTAGATCCAACACCTTTTTTTTAAACCATTTGGTTTTAATATTTTGAAAAAAAATGATAGATGTAATAGGGTTGTTTCATATTTTTAGAAATTATATTTTGATTGTTTAAATTAAGAGTTTTGATTTTTATAACAATGTGTTTTCCTTCCAAGTAGTTACTATTTTAATTTATTTTCTTCCATTTTTTCATCATTGAAAACTAATTTGGCACCTTATCACATGATTTGAGACACTCCTAACAATTCTTTTATTTTTATTTTCTTTTTTTGAAAATATATTTGAGTTTTGAGACACTTCCATTGTGTAGAGTTCACAATCAAATGGATGTAATTCTTGAGTAATAAAGTAATGAAAATGATTCACATACATTGAATTAGAGATGGATAAGACATATATGGAGGATTTAATACTTTTGATAATATGATTTCATTTTGTGGCTATATGCTTTTTCAACCAATACAATATATATTTTTGGTTTTCCGGGTGGTTATCTTTTGGACAAGATATGACAAAGGATTGTCTTTTAGATTGATATTAGGATCCGGTCCTTATTTTGAATGTTAGTAGGAGAATTTCTTTCCTAGGCCAATTCTATAATTTATTCCTAGGAACTTCTTTTGTTTTTTTTCACATTTTAAATCAAAATAGTTTGCTATTTCTGAGTAAAAGACTTTTTTTTAGTAATGAATGTTTTTGCAATTATTACTGAAGATATTTCAGAAATGCATCAATTTTTTTTGAAATATATGTTTCAAGAAAGAAATAATACATATTGCATGTTGATTTTCGACATTTTTTCATGATTTAGACGAGTTTAAAAAAATAAGGGTGTGGCTTTGGAGGTTTTATCAAGAGGAGGACTTTTCCTATTTTGAAACTTTTTAGGGTTGTTTAACTAAAGTTCACTTTTCAATTTATAGTCAGTAAACTTATGGTTGCTACAGCTACTATGCGCCAAACCCTTAGAAGTCTCTTTATTTTTTGATATGCCTTAGCTAATTTAGTGTTGTTATGCACCTTCAATAATTATCATTAGAAGAGAATTAACATGTCATATGTTGGTGAGTGGACTACATCTCAAAATATTGTAAATGTTTAGCCTACCACTATTTAAAACATAGGAAATGGTATTGTTATCCATATACTTTCTGACTACTATGCTAAGAAAAGAAACATGGAAAATATGGAAGCAAGGAGCATAGAACATCTAACATGAAGATGGTGATTAAGCTCTTGTTCAGAAGTTAAAAATGCTTAAAGAGGTTAGCAAAGAGCTAGTGGTGTCAAACTATTAATACTATCGAGCAAACAAAATAAAGAAGGGTAACAAATCCCAAATAATTGTAAGGAAATTCCAAAGGTATCGAATTCAAAATTGTTATAGAGCCAAGAAGAGGTATCAAATCCATATAGAGGTAACGAACTTCTATAAATGAGAAGGGTAGTTAAATGTTTGATGAACATATGGAGGTTCTAAATATCAACAAATAAATATCACATTACAGCAAACCCAGAAAAATAGTAGATATTAAACCTCGTAAATCATTGTCGAGCATCTAAGGTCAAGTCTAAATATCTAATCTTCGTCATAATTGAGATGTCGAATCACAACAACAAGCATTTTCAAGCATTCATGGGTAAAAGGTATTTTTGAAGCCTTAGACAATAGATAAGTATATCAAGCACCTTATGTTGAGAGAGCGTCGAAATTCTAAAAGGCGGGGGAGATGTCAAACTAACACAAGATGCCACAAAGTGTAGATAGAGAAAAGAAATCGCACCACTAAGGGATATCAAGAATATAATCAAAAAGGGGGATGTCGAGTCTCTACTAAAAGCTTGTCCTAGATACTAGGCCTAACAATCATAAAGCATCGTAGGCAATGGACGTTGAATGCTAAAGGATGTCAAGTATCACTAGCCTTCATTAAAGTTATTAAGGAAATATTATAATCCATGGTGTCGTATATCAACTATTGTATGAGTTACATAGCCTTAACAATGTTAACTGTTTTAAAGCATCTGCAAGCGGCAAATCGTCCTGAGTTTCTACAAATAGTAAAGAATGCTGAATCTTAATGGATAATGAAGTTATCGCTCATCAACAAAAAGCGGGAGATGTCAAATCTCGATGGATTTTTGGGATGTCGAACCTTGATAATACAAATAGATGGCGCTCATCTAAATGGGTGGGCTCATGCCAACCATGTTTACTGTTACCTCTATTAATAGACCCCCTCCATTACTTAGGAGTGGACAATTATTTCTTCTCTCTTTCCTCAAAATTTTAAAGTTGTAAACTCTATATTGATTTCGATATCTTTAGGCCCGATCGTACAATTGTAAATTCTTGCACATAAGGGCTTGGATAATAAACATAACATAATATAATGCATTTGATATATTTACCTTTGATTATTCATATAAGAGTGGATGTGCATATGACTTATGCTGGAACTTGGACTTAAATTTGGACTTGCATATTATTAATTTGGACGAGGCAAGTTAAGCCTTTGTCTGAATCAAAGTTTACACTGCATATTACTACTATACCTAATGGCATATGAACAAAGGATTGTGACATAAGTGAATTGCCTACTTTTCCCATTGAATAATAAACTATTGCACATTTATGCAACTTGCCTATTTTATCCTTGGACATATGACTCAAACTTTTGAACAACTTCATAACAATATAAAAGCTCATGGTTACTATTGGGTCTATTTCAAATAATACCATCTAATGCAAGTATGCAACATTTCGGGTGTTGATCCATTTTCTGGTTTAGCGGGTACATATCAATGGTAGCCTACTTTTGCCTTTTTTGTTATTTTCATTATGAAAACTTGAAATGCTGAGAAATTATTCATTTGAACTCCAATCACAAAACTTCAAATATGAAATTAGCTCAAAAAATCGCTACGAACACAATGGTATTAGTACCGTGGTCAAATTCTGAAGTTTTCTCAAATTCCATTTTTTAGCCTAATTAATTATCGTTAGTTTTACGCAATGTTACATTCTCCCCCTTTAAAACAATTTTATCCCCAAAATTTCCCAAAGGGTGGATCATGTAATATAGCGTGCAACTATCTAAACTATCCAATCAATTAGTGTACAATCTATTTTGCAGCCAAACATGTACAAGTGCAAGGTGTATCATAACATATACGATACGCACGCTGAATAATTCTAAATCGATGTCCCCTAAATGAATGCATTCTTTGAAAATGTTTCAAAATATGTTGTAAACAATCTGTATATACCGGTAGTTCTATATGTATGCAAGTTTTTAAAAATCAAAAACCCTTTTTTTTACATAATAGTTTCTGCACTCCTACGAGTAGGAGTATGATTCAACCTATTTTGCATCCAATCCCTGCAATCCAATACCTAACACACAATTTCTAACATCCGAAATTTTAATTATTCAGATTTTTAAATCTATACTACTAAAAGGAATGTAGATGGAAAATTTTACATTTCTGCACTTCTTTTATATACCCATTCAATTGTACTTTGGAACTTTCTCTTTTGCCATCAAATTTTATCTAATTTTTTTTTCAAGTACAATTTGCATAAGGAGGTTTATTTTTGGATGTTAAAACGAAATTATTCTAAGCACAATTTTCGTTCGCCATTAACATGGTATGGAAATGGAAATCCTAAAGCTAAGATAGCTTTTTCCCTTATTATTCCCTGTGTTTAATATATTGTCAACCTTGTCGGATATAAATTCATATTCACTAACCTATTAACCTACCCTACGCTGTGCATGTGTCCTTTGAAATCAAAAATCCTCTTATTTCCTATATAAACAAATTTCCTTTCCGATCAAACTTTCAAAATATTTTGAAAAATTAAAATTTCAAAAGCATTCAAACATAATTTTTCAAATGCATTTAAACAAAACTTCCCAAAAGCATTTGAACACAATATCTATTTCAAAAAATTTGTCTCTTCATTCTTAAAACAAATCTGGCCATGCATTAACGTAATTGGGAATTGGTCTATGAGTTAATTGTTAGAACCTTATTTATATGATTGTCTTAATGGTGACAACTATATAAATATCTCTTGTTGCATCACTTTTGCAGGACTTTGAAAGCAACAGTGATTCGAAGAGACAAGAAGTAAAAGGAAGAAGAAATCACTTGTCTATATGTAAAATGCATGTTTTTATTCCTAGAAAATATTTGTAAAATATCCTAGACGATTCATATGCATATACACATATACTAGTGCATAATAAGTTCAATACAAAGACCAAAAACATTTAAGAATTTACAAAGCTTCTATAATAAACCAGAATTCAAAGTTTTAGTCGACTAGATACAAATTTGGTCGACTAAATTTGTATTCAGTCGACTAAAGCCAGTCAACTTCATACACACTTTAGTATTTTGTTTTTAACCTTTGTCTCTAGAATATTTTATACTTATATTAAATCGACCTTTCACCATTTCTAGTCGACTGAATGAACAATAATGACTATATTTCTAAAACAACACTTCGAAGGGATACAACTATTCAATGACTCTTCTTCGAAGAGGAGTGACTTTCTGAAAATATATAACTCTTCTGATTTCTTGATTTCTCACTCTCTTGACTATTTGCTTTCTGGAAATTAATATTGTTAAGTACCTCAAAAAAGTACTCATACACTTCCTTAATCATAGTGCATGCAACAACGAATCATCAAAGGAGATTATATATATATATATATATATATATATATATATGCATGTATATATATACAATTCCTTATAATATATATGTGTATATTTATAATATATGTGTATATATATATGTGTGTGTGTATGCATATGCATATGTGTGTGTGTGTGTTTTTATATATTTATTATATTGTTCATATATAATCATATATAATCATTTGGACATTGTTATGGCCATTTGGGCCCAAGAGGTTTAAGCACGAGGAGATGGGCTAAGATAGAGGCAAATGAACCAGAATGCTATAAGAGATGACAAGCGAGGTTAAGTTGATGAAGTAGATAGAAGGAACAAGGTAAACATCTTTTGCTAAAACTTGGTTTGGTGGCCCTCTAACCCGCTCTACCCTATGGATCCACAAACGCGTGCTCGGTTTGTTTATCCTTTAGTTGTAATGATTGATGATAAGAACACACTAAACATGAATTCATTGAAGGTAGTTCCACTACCAAGTAGAAATTCCTATTTGGTAGGTAGTACACCGATAAGAATTATTGTTTAGTGAAATGTACTACTGGACAAAATATTCTGTCTGGTGGTGTATACACCGAAAAAATATTCTGTCCAGTATAGATCAAAGACGAACCAAGAAAGAGGAAGTAGCACCGAATCAAGGAAGTATATGATGGAACTCGATCAAGAAAATATCTGTATCCATCCACCAAATCAACTAACTACTGGATATGGCATTTAAGAAAGGAAATCTGGATATATAAGGAAATTATGGATCATATCAACTATATATGGAAATATACCGAGCATGAATTACCTAATTTACTAGGATAATCTCCCAACTTCTTCACTTCTATAAATATCCAAGCTTCTAGCAGCCATGGGGACAACTTTTAGAACAGTAAGACTCTACTGAACGATAATAACCGAATAGAGCCTAACGACTCCAATATTTGATAACACACCGCTATATTTTACATTCAAACACTTATAAAAGCGGAAACATAAGAAAGGAAATAAAAACAAATAGTGGATGTAGGCCCCATATGGTTGAACCACTATAAATCCATGTGTACTTTACTTTATTTGCTCCTTCTTTCTATTTTCTTCATTACTATAAACTCGATAGGAGGTATTTTTCAACTTTTCATCCAAACATTTTGGTTCTTTCACCAAGAACATGATTCATAGTATGCCTTCTAAATCTTAAAGCATGGAGGGTGCTACCAGTAGGAACACTAACCAAACAGCTACACCCGTTTATAACTTTTATATACATACTTTACTAAATACTAATGGTATTCCAATAAACCAAATAAAAACTTAGTAACTAATATTTCATAAATATTAATTAATTTACACAATTTTGAATTAACTAAAATGTGTGGTTATTTGGAGTATTGATTATTTTAGTTGTGCGACTCAAATGTGTAAATTAAGTTCACGATCAATACTGAACAATTTGAATATCAATTTTCACGTGTCATCTTCGCTAGTGGTTTGACATTTTGGCTGAATTTATCGCTTATACATCTTTCAATAAAATCCAATTTTACTAGATATATTCAGTACCCTATGGTAATGATTATTTATACCACCTTTGCAATATCCCTCGTTCTTCTACCTAGTGATAGAGTGTGGCGAGTGTTGACAATTGCAAAAGTGATAAATGTATTAATGAGGTTTTGTTCAAGATAAGGAGAACTTTACTAAGTTGGTTACTAACTCTAATGTTACGGTGAGTGATGAGGCAACAACTACCGATGCTCTGTTGAATGTGGATGTTGTGGGTAATGTTGCATCACCTGTTGTTCGCCCTATTACGCAGCTTATTCGTGCCGAAATTCATATACAATCAAGGGTAAATAATGAGCCTAATAAGGGTCTTAGGTGGACCACTTTGTTTTCTTCATTGCCGAGAAATGTGGGTGCGTTTGAACCACATTCTTTTGATATGGTTGTTATTGATGATGTTATGGTTCCACCTCCAAAAGTAATTCAGGTAGGAATTGATTATAGGTCGGAGTATCTTCTTGGTTTCTTTCAGGACTCCAACCTGCCATATTCTATGGTAAAAGAATAATGCAACAAAGCATGGCAGCTAATGGGTAGTCCTAGTTCACATGGACAACTCCATGTTTTATTTCAAGTTTTCGAGGCTCGAGGAGCATCTTCAAATTCTTGGTAAAGATCCAATCTTTATTAGTGGCGAATCTTTTATTGTCACTACATGGAGTCTTTTTATTGACTCTACCATAAAGCAGGTATTATCTATTCCAGTTTGGACATACTTTTCTCATATTCCCTCTGTTTTGGAACCTATGTGAGGTCTAAATTGGTTAGGTAATTTTGTTGGGAAAGTGAAATGTTTTGATGCTAATACTGTTGCAGGGGAAAAATTATTATATGCAAAAGCTTTGATTGAAATAGCTCCGGATAAAACTTTGCCAAATATGATTAAAGTTAGAATGACTGAGGATCATGCTGTAGAGATAGTTGTTCGATATGGTTGGAAACTAGATATATTTACGTCATATTGGTCTTTTGTCATCTCTCGGTAGCTTGTACTCATAAGTCCTCTATTGGGCCTCTTTCTTTTTCGTCCCACTTCCTCGTCGGTCGATTAAGAAGTAGATTCTGAAAGTGCGCATTGTGCCTCCATTTGTGCCTTCCCTTATTGTGACTCCTAATGTGCCTCCTATTGGACCTTCTGATGAAGGTTTGGTTACTCATGCGATTCCTACCTCTGACGTTACTGATATTGCTGATCCTGTGATTTCTTCTGTGGTCGTGTAGCTAGTATTGAGTGAGAAAGCTATGATCCATGATCCATATGAGATAAGACATGATCCTGCTCGTCCTGACATCCACATGTTTATCAGTGATGTTGATGGTGAATCCAGGCATCTCCATTACTCTGTTGATGGAGATGGCCTTGTTCTTTCAGTAGAAGGCTCCCATGGGGCACGGAATAGTTCTCTTTTCCTCGATAATATCTGGGATAGGAAATTAATCTACTACAGGGATCACCTGGATTTATTCTTGATATTGTGACTCTCTTTGCAGATTATCTGCATGCGTTAGGCCCTGATGGAAGTGATTCCACTTCCTCTTGGGAGGAGGAGACTAGGGTATTTTAGGTCATTATAGTAGCTTAGGCCCTTTTGTTTAAATCCTATTTTGTATTTTGTATTTTAGTAGTTGAGGCATTCTGCCTTACTCTTGTATTAAATTTTAGGTGGTAATAAAGTGGATGTGCTACTTTAAATCCCATTGGCTTTGCGAAAAAATGATTATTTATACTAATTCTATTCATCAACCCTATATCACGTTAGGACTTGTGGAATTTGGTTTTGGTAATATATTCTATTATCATCCATATTCAACTTGGTTCGTCTATAATCAATGCCACTGGTTCAATAATAATATTTATTATTAACTCCACTACTCTGATAAGAGATTCTGGCTTTGAGTTGACTACATTTGACCATGACATTAACCCCATATGACCAAGGAGATGAATTCTCTATTGAATAATGTTTCACTTCCAAAGCTTTAACTTAGACCCCAAATATTATCATTCAATGGACGACATGCCATGATTTAACTATAATTAAAGTAGAATTTCCACGTTGAACTCCTGTAGTATTCTCAAACAGAGGGAACTATGTAACATCAGCACTTCAAAATTCTCTATTTGACCTTAGTCATATTAACCAATAGAAAACTATCGAGTGAGTCATTCTATAGTTATCCAATAAGTACTGGTACATAACCCCTTGTATACCCATCGGCCGTAAGTATTGCATGATCCAACATTTGGAGAGCACTACGCACTCTAATCCCAATGGATATACTAGTATCCTATGTTGAATCAAGTTGACTAGGAATATTTAAAATAATATTTTTTATAATATGATAAATTTCTCATAATCACAACAAATTGTAATCACTATCACATTACATATCATTTAATGTTTTCCATTTACCATACTTTAAATTAAGTAGTTAATTAGTTATATTAGAATATAATAAGTATATAGAAGAGAAAGAAAACACCTTTTATTTTTTGAACAAGTTTGGTTATCGAGTTTGATGTATGTAACAAATTACATAATTTTCCCATGGGCATACCGCTAACTCTATCACCTTCCTCATCTGATTTCTAAATTCTCATTAATTTGCGCCTGGGAAACTCTCCCCCAAATAGCTACAACCTCTTGGCCAGGCTATTCATAATTTTCCATAACCTGGGCATTCATGTGTCAGACCTGACATTATCAGGTTAGTTTTCAGGTTGTATAAGAAGGCAAAGATCTCGATCGTCTATTAGGCCCCTTTTTTCAATGGTATCCCGGACAAGTGATGGGATATTAATACCACTTTTTCTGTCCTAGCGGTAGTGAACCTTACTCTTATGAAGCCAGCCTTTACTGTCCTAGATATGCTCCATTCCAAAAAATCCAACTAGCTACTTGAACTTTTCAGGGCTAATAGCTATATCTTATTGGTGCAATCTCCTACTAGCACCAACCTAGGTTTGGCTATCTATGAGGACTACCAAGTAATTTGCCAATGATTTTGATAGATAAGAAGCTCTGTTGCTTGGGGTTATTTGAACCAAACCAGACCATGAGGGGGTGTGAAGCTGTGGTTTGATCCCCAACCAAAATACGACTAAGGCCGTGGAGATGGTTACTAGGGATTGGCGGTTCTGGGGATGGTGATGGATATGAATGATGAGAAAGTTACATAGTTTGACCAAGGCTGCATTGATGATGAGTGGGAGGCTTATATCCAAGGCTCTTGGAGGATGAAGTGGTCGCGACTGCATTATCAAAGTCTTCGGTACTCCCGAGACCTTCAAGGCAAAGAGTACGGACAGGTGGACATGGGAGTCAATTATGTCGACAAGCATGGGCTCCTCCAAGACCCCTCATGCTCCGTGTTTCTTTAATGTGCACGTAAATGTATATATTTTTACCATCATATTTAATCCATTTAATATAAATAAATGATCATATCGTGTATTTTAACTTGTTTAAACAAAAATTCAAATTATTTTCAAAATGTCATATATTCATCTTCATATAGGGGCAAATGGTCATTTCTATGCATATATTAATTTGAGAAAATTTAATTGGGAATTCATATATTATTTTGTAGGTAAATGGGATGGAAATTACAAGTGGTTTCATGAAGATATGCATGCACAAAAAAGAAACAAAGCAAATGAAGATGAAAATTATTCAAACTCATGAAATGGAGGACCCTCACCTACCCACCTACCTTGATTTTCAATTAGGAGCTAATGCACATGATAAAAGGACATTAAAGCTTCATGTACATTTAAGTTGGGGATTAAGACATGCTAATGATTACTTAGTGGCCACACTAGCCCAAGGGTATTTTGCGCATTCCCTAAAAAAATGATTTAGGGTTTCTAACTTGTATAAATACCATATATCTTCATGTAACCCTCCTCTTCCTCTTAGCTAGTTTTAGGCTTGAAAAAAAACACAAGCCCTCCTTCTCTTTTCATGGCTACTTAGCCATATTTCTTTTCATGTCATTTTTCTTTCTTTTATGCAATGTTAATTAATATTCTCTCTTATTTACATGCTCTATTTCTTTCTTGTTAGTAGTTAGTTTATTTTTCATGCAAGTAGATTAGTGTTTACATCTTTTTACTTAGCTTTTCTTTTCATTTTGCACTCTTCTTCCTCTTCTTTTAATTTCATGTTGCATGCTACTTGTGTTGATATGATAACAAAATGAGAAGCTAATCCCTTCAATTTGTGGGTAATGAAGTTTCTAATCATGTAGCTTCAACATTTTGATAATTATTGCTCTCTTTTGTGTTTAAATGAATGTTGATATGATTTATTGTTTCATATTGAATTTGATACTCTATGTTGTTCATAACAAATATGCTATGCTTAAACAATCACAAACAAAAATTGTCTCTTCATCTAAATATGATTATGGCAAAGAAGTGAATGTTGAAATTGAAATTTGATGGTCTATATTTCTAATTAATAGTTAATAGATCATAATTAAAATAGATTTTGCTTTCAACTTGTTGTCATTTTTCATGAGTGTTGAAAAGTAGTTTAAATGGTGTATTACAGTTTGATGGCTTATGTTGAGCTAATTAATAGCACAAATAAACCATACTTATGATAAGCACATCAATTAAACTTACTAATGACTAAAAAAAAGAGATAGTAATTTCATGTTTTATTGAAATATATGATTTAGAGAGTAAATTTATCTCTAAATTGTCTTTCTACTTTCATAATTTTATTAATTTTTTTTGGTTAGTTTTCTTACATTTTTAGCTTAACATGATCACATCTTTTGTTAATTTGATTGAATAGAAGATTTTTAAAACCTAACAATTCTCTACGAATCGACTCGTACTCGCCACCTACTAGAATTGTACGCCGTGCGCTTGCGGTATAATTATATTTCAAAATTTATCGACGGTTTTCTAACTCGATAGGAATTCCGTCGTTAAACAAGTTTTTGGCGCCGTTGTCGGGGAATAGTTTTGATTTTTATTTTCAATTCTTTGAATTATTTTTGATTGATTTTTGCGTATTTTTATTTTAGTGTTTGTTTTCATATATAAAAAAAGAATTTTTGTTGTGTGTTTGCATATAAAAAAAGAATTTTGTTTTGTGTTTGTGTGATTGTTGCTTGCATTTGTTTTCTTTTCATTTTGCATTTGCATTGCTATTTAAAAAAAAAAATCACATTTCAAAATAAAAACAAAAACATTTTATTTTCTATTCATCATGCATTTCAATTTCTTTACAATTTTTCACCTTTTTTCACAATTTATATTTCTTTTTTACAACTTTTACAAATCACAGTGGCCACAACCACTTCCTCGTTGCCACTGCCTTCCTTCCATTGCCGCTGCTATGCATCCCCGTGCCTAGATCCCATTCACCTCAAACAAACTATTGCAACATCGACCTGAAACAGACCACCAACTCCTGCGACTAACACACCTTAACCTGCACATAAACCCCCCTCTGTCACATTCCTTATTGTTTCTCCACCAACACTCCTCTGTCCATCTAAACTGCACTGCTCTGTTTCATATCAAAGTTCACTGTTTCCATAGTAAATCACATACAACCACACTTTCAATACTTCACCTCCCTCCTCGAGTCTCCCTTCTCAAAATTCACCCGCCGTCATCTTCATCAACACACAGTGTCAAACTTTCAACATCCACTTCGTAGTCAAAACTTCAAAACTTCTACATACTTACAACAAGCCTTTCACATGAAACATATCAAACCCTCTCAACCATCCCCTTCCAAACTGTCTAACTTCTTAACCATCTGCACACAACTGACACAGAGTCACCCCCTGCTGACCCGACCAAAACTGCTGCTTACATTAATCCTGTCGTCACTGCCTCGCACCCACTCCTTCCACTTCTCAAACCAAGCAGCTGCTCACCATCAACTTCCCGCAAACGACTTACTGCCACCACTACAACCACTTCATCCACCCTCCTGTACACTTCACCCCATGTCACTTCTCATGTGCACATCTCTTGTGCACAGTCACCACAAAACACTACACCATATAACACACTTGCAACTACACTTGCTTTTGTTTCTATTTCACTGTTTTTTGCTTACAATTTTTGTTAACATTACATTGTGCATACTGTGCATACCTTTTGCCTTCTGACATTAACAAACACATTCACGCAATTGCAAAACTTCTCTCCTCCATCCCCTGGCTTACCACCTTCCACCAATATCAGTTCATCACATATCCCATTTATCTTGCTGCATAGTGCACTGCCAAAACAACAAGCTTCACTGACTGGTCACCTTCAACAATACTACAGCAACCACAGAATATCATCTGCACATACCCACTGCTTTCAGTTCTTCCTCCATTACCTAGCAACAACCACTGTTTTCATCACCTTCTTCAAACAACTTCCTTTCCAATATCATGAGACACAGCAGCCTCTCATTCATCAACTTATTGTCATCGCAAGCAAAAGAACTGATCAAAACCACTGGTTCAGGCAATCCTTTCATCTCGAACTAGCTATGCAACTCAAATACCCACACAAGCAAATCGAAGCTCAAAAAGACATCGAACAAAACCACCCCCCTTTGCATAGCTCCTACTTCATTGAAACCTAGTCTCCTAATCGCGAACCAAATCGAATTCGCAATCGCAACCCCTCAAAACCATTCGTGGAAAGCTCCCAAAATCAACAACCAATTCAATCGCGAACAACGAATCGCCTCACCCAGTTCAAACCACAACAAACCTACGACTTCAAACAACCCCACAACCGCGAACCTCTCTTCCCTTCCTCAATCGCGATCGCTTGCACCCCATCCTCAATCGCTGAATTTTGGAATCGACCTAGGGATTGGAATTAAAATTTTATTTTTTTGGTTCGAAATACGGATTTTTTTTATCAGGGTGAAGTTTTGAACGAAGAAGTGTTGTTCTAAATTGGGTAATTTTCTTTTCGGTGGTGGGCTGTAGTGGGCCGGGTGGCAATAAATTGGTTTTAATTCTTTTTCTCAATTTCTTTCTCTTTTAAAAAAAGTATTTTTTTGTCTATTTCATTTCTTAAGAATTTTTTTTAATTTGTTTTAGTTTTTTCTTTCCTTGATAAAAAAACTTTGCAATTTTGCTAATAAAAAAAAACAATTTACTTTGGTTTAGTTTGTTCTGGTTTTTCATCTTGTATTAGTCTTTCTTTGATATATATATATATATATATATATATATATATATATATACACACACACACACACACATATATATATATAATATGTATATATTTTGTTCAATTTTTAGGTTGCAGGAAACAAAAAGAAGAATAGCTTACTTAAAACTGCCGCTCTGCTTGCCAAATAAATTGCTTGGTTACAATTTTTTTTACATTCTTATCTTTTTATTATTTGCATTGTTGGTTGTTTGCATTTGCATTTTGAAATTAAAAAAAAATTCAAACATTTCAAAAAAAATTCATTCTAGACGCGTTGTTAATACACTTTTTATTTCAGCTTTGCATTTCATCCTAGAATTTTGATTAATAACGATTAGAAATCGATACCTCTTAATTATATATTGACAATTTGCCCTCTTTCGACAATTTAATTTCTTGATGTCTAGTCTACGGAAAAGCAATAATCAGTTATAAATATTACAGTGATTCGTAAAAATTATACTGATTGTTTCACTGAAGGTATTTAAACCTTCGGCTCCATTGCTAAGGCGATTCGTAGTGCACCGATAAATCATGTCATTACCTGGCTGAGAACTATCTTGTTGATTAAGACAAAGTGTGATTATACAATTTTGGGTTAAGTTGGATTCATTTAATTGCATTAGTTCATGCATATTTAAAAAAAATTCAAAGTCCAAAAGTAAAAAAAAAAAAAATTGTAAATATTTCTTAACTTAGTTTCTTAAATCCTTTTCCCTGGAAAATTTTCAAAAGAAAAAT
Source organism: Allium cepa (assembly GCA_030765085.1). Classification (NCBI taxonomy): domain Eukaryota; kingdom Viridiplantae; phylum Streptophyta; class Magnoliopsida; order Asparagales; family Amaryllidaceae; genus Allium; species Allium cepa. The sequence continues at coordinate 1,040,031,517 of CM060941.1, read as the reverse complement.
TCCAAAAAAAATTACAATGTTTTTTTCTTTAGAAGATCAAAAAATCCAAAAAAAATAAAATCTTTTCAAAAAATAATTCCCTTTTTGAAAAATAAATTCCTTTTGGTAAATAGCTTTCCTTTATACAAAAAATAAAAAAAGCATTCTTGAAAATGTCTGTGTTTCCCCACTCACAAGAATTTTACAATAGTTGTGAAAATCAATATAATCCATATAGTTTCACATCAAACTCGTATGAATATTTTGACGACAACTTTTGTACAAACAATACGAATTTTTAACCACAAAATTTTCAAAATGACGAACAACCCTCAACTCTTGAAGATAGCATTTCGTCTTTACTTACTCTCTACACAACAAAATCAAAGGGTAACTGAGTTGTGTAATTCATATTTGTGTGATAACTTAACTCAAGGATTTCAAAACAATCAAAATTTGAATTAGCTTCAAAATTCAAATGACATCGAGTATAACCCATGCCAATTCAATTTTGAACTCCAAAATGAATTTCAAGATCAGAAAAATGTGATCCACTATTCAAATAATTTTGGTAATGGGAATAATATCGACTACGATGCGAGTAAAAAAATTTGTTCTCAATAAGTCCAAATTGAAAATTCTCAAGTTAATAAGTATAAATCGGATTTTGTTGAGAAAATGGACGAGATTTACAATGATCACATAGTTTTGTTGTTTGAAACATATATGAAAAAAATTTGTAAGCAACAAAAGCAAATCTCAACGTGTGAAGAGTCGAATAATAATCCATCTTTTACCAAAATTAACGATATTCAAATAACAACATTTGAAATTGAAAACGAGAATCTTAATGAAGTTGTTGAAAATTCGGTAACTGAGTTGGATTTCAATTCGTTTGAGAGTGTGGAACTAAATTAAAATTTTGATCTTCTTTTTTTCGATTTCGAAAATTTGAATACAACATCTTTGGATGTTGAAATTGATACATGTAATGAAGTTGTTGATAATCCAACCAAGGAAGACGAATTTAACGAACACGATTTCTTTGGACTTTTCGAAAATGAGTTGTCGAATTTTGAAAGGGAAGATTTAAAGCACCATTTTGGTTTTGAAATCGATAATTTCGAAAAATTTGTCAATGATGAGTTTGAATCTCATTTTGGTGAAAATAAACGCGAACTTCAATCATCGTTATATCTACCCCAAAAATCATCGAAAATAAAACAACTCATATGATTTTTAATAATACGACATTCATTTTTCCCAAATCAACATTCAACTTTGAAATCATTTATGGTTTGATTTTTCAAGCTTAAGCTATGTCTCACATACTTTACGGGAGAAATGAATCGGTCTTTGGAAGGCCGTTTCATTTACTTTTTGGCGATATACTTTCTGATCTCGTGTAAATACCGTTCATTTTCATATAAATAAAGGCCATTTTTATTTTTATTTTTCACCTTTCACTTGGGTGGACAGTGAGGACACTTTCAAAATCAAGTATGGGGGGTGACTCATCTTCTTTTTGATTTTTCATGATTACTTTTCCATTTTTCTTCCAAAATTCAAAAAAAAAACGATAAAAAATTTCAAAAACAATTTTTTTTGATGTATTTTGATTTAGTTTTAAAGAATCACTATAAGATAAATATATGGTTTTGGTTAATTAAATTAAAAAAATTTAAAATTTATTTGTCTCAACAAAAATAAAAATGAAGTTTCATTACAAAGAACGATGGTTTAACTTGTATATAGGAAGATTCATTGTGATAATTATGAAATATATTCTAATTGAAATGGTTTATTTTAAAAAGTGGTTGATTTAAAGTAAAGGGTATAACATTTTTTTTGGATTTTAAATTAAATGGTGCTAAGATGATTTTTCAAAACCCTCTCTTTAAAAAAAAGAAAAAACAAAAACAAAAAAACAACAAAGGAAAAAAAAAAGGAAAGAAAGAAAGAAAGATATTTCTTGTACATATCTGTGTGTGTATTTAATAAACACCTAGAGTCATGTGTTCACGCTCGTGTGTTCACCCGCCATGCTCTGTACCCTTCTCACGTAAGCCCGAAAGGCAGTGCACGGTATATCTGGCCTCGGTTTATCTGAGTTAGGTGTGTGTATATACAAAAAATTCTTTTATTAATAATGCATACAGTCGATAAGTGTTCACACTTGTGTGTTTATTCGCCATGCTCTGTATTCCCCTCACATAAGTCTGCAAGGCAGCTCATGGGTAATATATCTGGCCTTAGTTTATCTGAGTTAGGCATATGTTAATATTGTAAATATCAATATCAAAAAATAAGAATAAAAAAATAGAGAGAGCAAGCAAATGAAATCCAAGTACTATTTTAACTTGTTTGATTTGGCTTGTTATTGAAAAGAAATGAAAACACCACTCTGATAAACTTTGATAATCAACTAATGATCCATTTCATAGTTACACTGTGTTATCAACCTAAACAACGAGTTAAACTATTGTCTATTAATTATGATAACTTGATTTTTGTTGGAAATTTTGACGTGTAAATGACTTAAATTTCCAAGATAATAATCAAAACTTTATATTCTAACTTATTTGTTTCTATTTAAAAGTAAATCTTTCATTTGTGAATATTTTCAAAAACTTGCATTCATCTCTTTGTAAATAAATCTTGCATTTTGTAAATATTTTCATCCTACATGTGGATTTTGTGGGTAGTATCCACTGAAAACCCTCATGAGACAACACTCGTCCTACTAGAGACATCCAAAGGTTTAACGGCTTGTTGCATACGCTCAATGCAATCGTGCTCCATATTAAAACGGATTTATCTTAGTTTTAGTTTATTCGGGGACGAATAAAAAGATAAGTATAGGGGTATTTGATGTGCACTTAAGTATGCATATTTTTACCATCATATTTAATCTATTTAAATTAAATAAATGATCATATCGGGTATTTTAACTTGTTTAAACCAAAATTCGATTTATTTTCAAAACGTCGCATATTCATCTTCATATAGAGGCAATATGGTCATTTTTGTGCATATATTAATTTGAGAAAATTCAATTGGGAATTTCTATATTATTTTGTAGGAAAATGGGATGGAAATTACAAGTGTTTTCATGAAGATATGCATGCACAAAAAGGAAACAAAGCAAATGAAGATGAAAATAATTCAAACTCATGAACATGGAGGACCCCACCTACCCACTTACCTTGATTTTCAATTAGGAGCTAATGCATACATAAAAACGTCATTAAAGCTTCATGGACATTTAAGTGGGAAATTAAGACATGCTAATGATTACTCGGTGGCCACACTACCTCAAGGGTATTTTGGGCATTCCCAAAAAAATGAATTGGGGTTTCTAACTTGTATACATACCCTATATCTTCATGCAACCCTCCTCTTCCTCTTAGTTAGTTTTAGGCTTAAAATAAAACACAAGCTCTGTTTCATTTTTCATGGCTACTTAGCCATATTTCTTTTCATGTAATTTTCCTTTCTTTTATGCAATGTTAACTAATATTCTCTCTTATTTACGTGCTCTATTTCTTTCTTGTTAGTGGTTAGTTTATTTTTCATGCAAGTAGATTGGTGTTTACATCTTTTTACTTAGTTTTTCGTTTCATTTTGCACTCTTCTTCCTCTTCTTTTAGTTTCATGTTGCATGCTACTTGTGTTGATATGATAACATAAATAAGAGGCTAATCCCCTCAATTTAGGGGTAATGAAACCTCTAAGCATGTAGCTTCAACATTTTGATAATTATTGCTCTCTTTTGTGAATAAATGAATGTTGATGTGATTTATTGTTTCATGTTGAATTTGATAGTCTATGTTGTTCATAACAAATAGGCCATGCTTAAACAATCACAGACAGAAATTGCCTCTCATCTAAATATGATTATGGCAGAGAAATGAATGTTGAAATTAAATTTTGATGGTCTGTATTTCTAATTAATAGTTAATAGACCATAATTAAAACAGATTTTGCTTTCAACTTGTTGTCATTTTTCATGAGAGTTGAAAAGTAGTTTAAGTGGTGTGTTATAGTGTGATGGCTTACGTTGAGCTAATTAATAGCACAAATAGGCCATACTTATGATAAGCACATCAATTAAACTTAGTAATGACTAAAAACGAGAGATAATAATTTCATATTTTATTAAAATATATGATTTAGAGAGTGGATTTATCTCTAAATTGTCTTTTTACTTTCATATTTTTATCACTTTTTTTGATAGTTTTCTTACATTTTATCTTAACATCATCAAATCTTTGGTTAATTTGATTGAATAGAAGATTTTTAAAATCTAACAATTCCCTGCGACTCGACCCATGCTCGCCACGTACTAGAATTGTACGCCGTGCGCTTGCGGTATAATTTCATTTCAAAATTTGTCAACGGTTTTGTAACTCGATAGAAATTTCGTTGTTAAACATTCTCCAAAGTAAGTAACACACACCTCCCTCCTTAGCACAAAAACCTTCCATGGGACATGATTTGGTAGCAACAACATGGAATCCCCTTGCCCACCTTTAGCTAGGAGATGGTAGGGGAACCTGTCTGATGATGGAAGCTTTAATTTGTGCTGCGTTGTTTGTTGTCTCTGAAATTTACTAATTCTATTTGTTTGTTTTTTGTAGTGGTTTGCCTAAATTTTTCATAATTGGTGGATAAAAGTAGTCCTTGGGAGGCTTCCCAGCAAACACTACCATGACAACCCAAAAGCACTACAACTCCATATCTATAACCAACCCTAACCTCATAGTTGGGCCATTATGGGGGCTTAGTCTTTCCCACAATTGATTTTATGCTGTAGTAATAACCTTTGGCAGACGTAACCTGCCCACTTGGGGCCATTATGAGTTTAGATAGGGTGCGATCAAAGAGGCCCTATAGAGAGATGGTGGAGAGTTCAAGTGGTAGTCAGTTTAGGGTGTAGGTTTAACTATCCTAAAGGTAGTCAAGAAGGAGGAAGAGGCCGGCCCATAGATGCTTGTGTAGTCACTAGCCGGGGTGGCCTTGGAGGCCCTATCTTAGGTGACCAACCTAGATATGGCTGGGCCCTTACTCTTTGAAGATGGCAGTGGACGCCCAACTGAAGGATGCTTATCTAGTAAGGGTTCTTAGACTTGGCAGTTTTTATGGAACTCATACTTGGCTTAGTGTGCAGGTCGAACTTCACACTCTTTAAATCCATACAGGCCTTTAGGCTTTGAGGAAAGAGGTTGAAGATTTCTTGAAGGTTCGTTGATAGGAAAAGAGAAGGATTGCGAAGTTAAAAAGGCAGGATCTTGAGGCTGAAGGGGCGAGGCACATAGCGGAGCCAGTCGGAGACAGCTCCATTTAGGAGCAGGTGGAGGAGAAGTTGGAGGGAATCTTGATCAGCTTTAAACATATTTGGAAGCTAGCTATAAGGAGGATGAGCTACGGGGCTCCCTGCAACAGCATATGCATTATGTGACTCAGAGGGAGCACGTGAAGATGAAAGTTTCCATGGAGGGGGAGTGGGATGGCAATGTTGACGGCCATGCTAAAGACAATTTTTGATGCTAACTTCCAACTCTCCTAGGTCGTAAGCTTCCTTCCCTGGAAGACTATGCTGAAATTCACCAAGAGGTGGTGGTAGAGATGGTAGTGGTCAGCTATACTCCTCTATTCGTTAGGACCTCAGAACAGAATGTTTCTTTGACCGAAGCCTCCAATGGGCCATCTGTTGATGTTGTTTCAAAGGTGGAGAAAGAGATGAAATATGATGACGATTGTCGAGTTGTCAAACACCTCCCACCCCTTGAGCTAAGGAGTAAATAGCCCACTTTTTTTTCTTTTCGATATTAGATTGTAGGTCACCTAGGGCCCAACTTTGAAATGATAAGCTTGTGTAATAAAAAAATTATGAGTTGACTCGATTGTGTTCCTTTTTGACATTTTACTTTTCTTTTAATATTTTGTATGTATGCTTATCTACCATGCTTATTTTCTTATAATTATTTTATGTTCTACATCAGGCGGTTCTTGTGACCTTCGACTTTGCCAATCAAACACGTAGACTAGGGCATTTATGCACAACATAGAAAAAAATAAACAAGAAGAAGACATAACAAGCAAATATACAATAGGCTAATTTTTTGCCAAGGCTGTCTATCCAGCTATCCCAAATTATCATGTATGGGCGAACATGAGTCTATGATGTGGTACCCTTTGGTGGTTGTCACGCTCTCATGTCGTTGACTTGCCTTTTATGAATTCATGGACCGTTGGAGGACCCAGCTTTGCTATGATAAGGCCATTATAGGCATTTGGGATGGCTAGCACTATGGATACCAGATTCGAGATTATAGCATGTGTATCCACTCCCATCTTAGCACTAGTGCCTCACCCCGATGGAGGAATATAGCATCCCATATTTTGAGGTCTGAAGCTAAGCGCTACATATGCTGCGGGCGGCCATCTATAGTACTAACTTCTGGTGAAAAAATACGGCAACGTTAATGGTACCCATAATATCAAAAGCACATGAATATGAAATAAAATTAACATGGATTTCAAAAATAGCTTTTTTGATTACTTTTCAAATCAATATTACAAATTCAACTACATAATCCCAAAACGATTCCAAAGTTTTGATCAAATATAATATTACAAAATATGCTAATAGAGACATATGAAGATGCTTCCTTGGATGATCTAAGTACTAGATAGATAAACATATCAGTCATAATTACATCATAGTGGAAATACTACTAAATAACCCCTTCATAGCTAGATTTTCCTCCTGCACGTCTTGGAAAGCATATTCGTCCAACCTACTAAACCTGAAAAGTCCTTAAACCTTAGTCTACTTAAATTTAATTTTAAGCACTTGAGAATTTGAGGGTAAAACATAAACTTTGAGTCAAACATAAAGCATAGTGTGAATAATTCTATTACATCTCGGTTTACTTATATTAAGTGAGACAACACTGCTTAACGGAACGGATTTCCCTCAATAATATCCTTTAAAAATATTATCTTTTGCAAATCAAATCATGCAATCAAACTGATTATAACAACAATAGCAAAAACATTTATGCATATAAATCAAGTAATCAGTCGACTATACGTCCGAACAATATAGTTTTATTAGGCCGGCTATTAACCAGTGGCTGACTCGGGTCTACCAGCATTAATAAATATTCTAACTTCTATTAGATACAATACTGGATGAACTGTCCTTGACTTACTACTCCAAGGTCAACTGATCCTAATGGTTTTGCGGGCTCGGCAATAACCTACCTCTACTCTGTGTACTCCTTTCTATATGTAACATCATTTTAGTCTTACCTGTGACAAAGCCCTACACACTGGAATTTTGAACTTATAATAGCTAGGGGCTACTAGTTAAAGTATAGGGAGCGACCTCATACCAGTCCCATCCGATCTTCTAATACTGAGTCATATACTTAGGGTTAATTACCTTATTCAAATTTCATTTCCTTGAAAACAATCTTTACAAACTATTTACCCTTGAAATCATGTCGTTATAAAGCAAGGAAGTCATACTCTTTGCTTTACTCAAATAATTATGTTGTGATATATGCTTTACTAAACAATGTTGATGAAAACCAAAACCAATAGGGTTCTCTATCCCTTTGAAATAATTTAATGCCCTTTTTAAGTTAGAAAACATTAGGCTATATAGCCAAAATAATACCTTCAAAACCATTGTTTAATACCTCAAACAATCCCTTTTGAAATCATAGAAAGCATCCCTTTCGAAATCATTAAAAGCATCCCTTTCGAAACAATTAAAATATACCTTTCGAAACACCTAAACCATGCCTTTCGAAAATGTACCTTTCGAAGCACTTAAAACATACCTTTTGAAAGAATTGGGTTAGAGTAAGAATTTTTGAAAACATAGCATCGAAACCATTTAAAAGTATTTCTTTCGAAATCATTGGGTTCAAAATTTAAGATAACTATAGGGTCAAAGAGAAAAGAAGCGAAAGCATCACTTTTGAAAGCATTGATCACAAGTAAAAAAAATTAGGGAAGAGAGCAACTTCGAAACCATCCTTTCAAAACCATTGCCTCTGAAACCATTAATAAATAAAAGCGGCTAAGACACCTCTTTTGAAAGCATTGGGAAGGCGGCTTCAATATTAAGAAGACAAAAGCCTTCCTTCCGAATACCTGTTTTAAGGTTATAAAGAAAAGTGGCCTTTAACTAATGCAAATTGTATAAACATAGCAGCTAGGGTATCGAAGGGGTTCAAAAGCGACAACCCTTTCGCAAGCTTCTTTATTTTAGAAAACAAAGGCAAGTTAATGAATTTGAGAGCTAATAAAAGTGGCTTCAACCCTTTTTGAATCATACTTTCGACACTGTCCTTCCCTTCCGCCTTTCTCCAATACACCATGTACCAATTACTTGATACTATGTGCATTGGTTTCAAGTGAGTGCGAAAGGTTTACTAGGTATGGTGACGGAAGCAAGCAAATAAGTCATTCTCCTTAATAAAACATTTAAGTCCTCAAACTTAAACAATTTAATAACCATGGTAAAACACATAGGAAAAATCCTCAAAAATCATAATAATTCCTTTTAAATATGGTTTCTAACATATATAAATTTTAGACTCGAAAATATTGTTTAACCACCTTCGATAATTTAAATTAAAATTAACTATTTTCTCTTATAGAAAATTTATAATAAATCCACAATCACTTAGAAAATTATGAAACTTGAAACCCACTTCTAAAATAATATTCTTGACCTTATATCAAAAAAGCAACTTATTTGGATGTCATTTGGTAGGTTTTCTAATTCAAACGTATCATAAAATCTGTATTAAACCATATAAATCAACAACAAACAAACAAACACACACACACACACACACACGGCATATTATTTACAAACATAGTTCGGATCTAACTTGAAACTGAAATCATTATCAAAAGTGGGCTGTAAATCAATTATTCGCCTTGCCTTGGCTATGTGTTAAGAAGGTTGAGATTTTTCCTTTAGATTGATTTCTTTAAGCTTTCTACTTGGATCCTAGCTTTTCTTCCCTTTAGATCTTGTTAATGATGTTCGGTCGAGTTCCTTTAGGATTTTAGTTTTGTTTGTGATAGTTAAAATGAATAAGGAATAAAGAATAAAAGGGTTTAGGGTATCGGAATAAAGGCCATCCCCATTTTACCCTTACTATACTCCTCATACTTACTTATTTTTACTTCTCTTTTGCTAATTCATTCATTAAATCATGGCTACTTCTTAATTAACAAATCTCAATCTCCTAACTATCTAAATTATTTTATTTACTTTATCCAATTAAATATTTTAAATAATGTTGGTCAAAATTAGGGTCATTACAAACACCCTACCTTAAAAAGTTTCGTCCTCAAAATTATGATTAGGTACTCACAACAATCAAACATAATGGTAAAACATACAGTCAAACATGTCAGGAAAGTATCTCTAATCCTGCTTTCGGTTTTCTACGTACAGTCTCCCTTATCACCACTCCACTGTACTTTGACTAATTTGACTATCTTGTTTCTTAACCTCTTCTCATCTTTCACAACTATACGAAATGGTTTTCTAACTACAATCTATTTGGTTCCACTACTAGGTCTTCTAACATATTCAGTGTAATAGTAGTCCATGGATCTCGAATACACTTCCTTAGATGAGTAATATGGAAAACATCGTAGACTCCTACCATCATTCGTAACCTACTCTATACACGAGTTCCCTGATCCTTTTTATAATAGGAAATGATCCAATGAATCTTGGTGCCAAGTTTCCTGATTTTCCAAATCCGATCACTTGATGAAAACATGATCTCCAGTTGAAAACTATAATCTTTCCGTCTCTTATCAACATAACTCTTCTACCTAGACCAAGCTTTCTCTATTCTAGCCTGAATTAACTGGATCTTTTTTGCAGCTTCTTTAACCGAACTCGAACCAATAATTAATCTATTCTCGGTCTTAAACCAACAAACGAGGGATTTTCATGGCCTTCCATACAAAGCTTCAAACAGTGCCATCCTATACTAGTCTAATAACTATTGTTATACTAAAACTTGACTAAGTGTAGATGATCTTCCCATGTTCCTCTGAAATCTAGCACACAAGCTCTTAACAAATCCTTTAAGACTTTATTAACTCTCTCTGTTTTCCTAGTTGTCTACAGATGGTAAGTGGTACTTATCTTGTGCTCGGTAATTAAGGTCTCCTTTAGACTCTTCCGAACTCACTAGTGAATAAGTAATCTCTGTCACCTAATATACTAACTATATTCTTTATAAATAACTTAGATAAATCTTGTGTCGTCCTGGACCACTTAATGGGTATAAAGTGTGCACTCTTAGTCCGTCTATCCACTATAACCCAAATACTCTCATTTCCTCTATTCAACCTTGGCAACCCCTCTATGAAATACATTGAGATAGAATCCCATTTCTAGACTTGAACTTCCAAAGGTTCAAGTAATCCACTTGGTTTCCGATATTTAGCTTTTACCTACTGACAATTCAAACACTGTCTCAGCCATAAGCCTATATCTCTCTTCATACCTTCCCAGTAGAAACTCCTCTTCATATCCTAATACATATTGATCCCCCAAGATGAATCATAAATTTTGATCGATGACATTCTCAAAGGACCTCCTTCCTTAGGTTTTCTGCATTTGACACACATAATCGTCCATTCTTCCTCAACCACCTACTCTAGTCAAGACTAAAATCCTTCAGATCATTAATCTCGATTTCGGCCTCTAGCCTTCTAATATTCTCATGTAACACTGGGTCATCTTTCTATTTACATGCAATCCTTTCGATCATCATCAATCAAACTTCTAAATATGATAACATGGCAATTTCTCGACTAGAACTAGCTTCAAATCTCCATTGTACTCAACATGTAGTCAATGCTTCTAAATCTTTCCACTCGGCTATCATTGCCAATGCTGCATTTTGATGTTTTCTACTAAGTGCATCTACATCCTTATTTCCTTTTGTTGGTGTTTACTCAATAGCAAAGTCCTATGCAGTTATGTACTCTAACCGTCCCTGTTGTCTCATATTCAACTCCTGCCGAGAGAATAAATATCTTAGTGACTTATGATCTGTAAACAACTCGATCTTTCTCCCAAAAGGTAATGTCACAATTTCAATGTGAAAATTACCGCTGCTAATTCAAAATCACGAGTTAGATATTTAACTTCATGCGGTCTGAGCCGACAAGAAGCATAGGCAATCACTTTACCTCTCAGCATTAACACAGCTCCTAATCCTATTCTGCATGCATCCGTGCATACCACTAAGTCCTGATTCCCATCTGGAACAACTACCACAAGTGCATTAGTCAATAACTGTTTCAATTTCGAGAATGCCTCCTCATACTTATCAGTCCAAATAAACTTCAGGTCCTTTTGAGTTATCTTAGTCATTGGTGCGACTATTTGCAAGAAATCTTTAATAAATCTCTTATAGTAACCAGTTAACCTAAGAAAACACTTTATCATAGTCACTGTCTTGGGTCTCTTCTAATTACTCACCGCTTCGATCTTAGCCAGATTTACTGACAACCCTTTACATGGCTAAGAAAATTCACTTCCTTCTTCCAAAAATTACACTTCGCAAACTTTGCCTTCAACTGATGTTGTCTCAGTGTATTAAGAACTATCCTAAGATGAACTTCATGATCTCTTCCATCCTTCGAATATGTCAATATATCATCTATGAATACTAATATAAATCGGTTCAGATGCTCTAGAAATATTCTATTCATCGAGTTCACGAAGAATGCTGCTGCATTAGTTAGACCGAACGACATCACTAACCATTTGTATGATCCATATTTGGTCCTAAATACCATCAGAGGAATACTATCCTCTGCTACTCTAAGTTGACGGAGCCATGTTGCCAAATGCAATTCAGAAAATACTTTGGCTCCACTTAACTGGTTGAACAAATCGTCAATCCTAGGTAGCATATATCGGTTCTTTATCATCTTCTCATTTAGCTTACGCTAATCGATAAACAACCTCAATGATCAGCCCGGTTTCATAACAAATACTGCGGCTGGTCCCCAAGGCGAACTGCTAGGTTTGATATAATTCTTATCTTCTAAATCCACCAACTCCACCTTTAGCTTCTTCATCTCGATGGGTGTCATTCTAATTATTAGTCTATTCAAAGGTTCAGCTCCTAGAAATAAATCTATATTAAACTCAATGGCTCGTTTCGATAGTAGTCCTATCATGGGCTCAAAGACATCTACCAATTTTCTAACAATGAAAACTCATTTCATCTCATCTTCTTTGTCCATAATTCCCAATAAAGCATTAACCTCAAAACTAGGGTTTTCTACGGAGTATATAATCCGATCATTACAATTAGGGTATTTAAGTGATATTTTCCTATCATGGCACAATATCCTGACATCGTACTTACTTAACCAATCCATACCTAGAATAATTCCAAACCCTATGAAATCAAATACATGCAAACTGCAAGCGAATATATGGCCTAACAATTCAAACTCTAACTAGTAACATCTCCTACTAAGCATAATGTACCCTCCTATCAGATTCGCAATCCTTAAGGAATTAACTAGGAACGAGGGTTATAGGTTAAGATTACCTACCAAATAATGAGATATAAAAGAATGCGATGAACCAGTATCAAATAAAACTCTAACCGACACACCATGAATCAAAAGCATACCTCCCAATATAGCTTTCAGTTTCTCCTCTACAGTTAGTCCTGCGTTAGCTGGTTCCAATGAAAATACTTTACCCTTTCCATCCTTTGCCGATTCCTTGCATTGGTTCTCATAATGTCTAATCTAATCACATTTGAGACATTTGATATTCTTCTTCTCGATCACCTTCTTTCCATCTCCTGAGCGACATTGATTAGCGAAATGCCCTTTCTTATCACACTTGTAGTAAACAACTTCTGTCTTTTCTTTCTTGGTAGCTCAACTCTTCTGAGCTCTCTTCTTATGGAAAAAATTTCTCTTCTGGTTTCGCCCACCTTGAGTTTCCACTACTTTGTTGACATTAAAGAAAGCAAGCATCTCCTCATTCCTCAAATCCACCTCAACAACTACATCGTACGGATCCATAATATGTGGTAAAGCTGCTTTAGCAAGCTCGGGTCTTAATCCACGGATGAACTTCTTATTCCTTTTTATAATCGTATCAACCATATCATATCCGTATCTTGATAATTCCTCAAACCTGGTAGCATGCTCAAGCACCGTCATGTCTCTCTGTACTAACTCAGCAAACTTCCTGGGCAGAGTTGACTTGGCGATCTCCGACATGAATCTTTCCTCAAACCTTCTTTTGAATTCCGCCCAAGTAATAGCCTCTTCATCTACTTCTATAGTAACATTGTTCCACCAGTACAGTGTTGCTCCTTGGAACTGTCTAGACCCCAATGTCCTTTTCTACTCATCGTTGAGTCCTAAATCAGCAAAAATCCTTCCGTAATGAAGCAACCAATTCTCTACTTCAATTGTGTCCTCAATGATGATGAACAGCTTCCCTCTAGCATAGTCTTTGCTTAGTACTACATAATTATTGACCACCGGAGCTTCTTGATTTCCTTCGACCAATACCATAACAGCTTCAGCTTTCATCATACTGATGAAAAAAAATACAAAGCTCTCATATCAACTTGTAGTGCTTCATCATCCACATTAGCAGCTTATGCTCTACCAAGATTCCTTCGGGTATTCAATCTGGCATTTCCATTAGTTGTGATGCTTCCTTCATCAAGGTTAACTCTGTTAGAACCTCCATTCTATGGTTTTAATGACAACAACTATACAATCGTATATATTATATATCTTAATAAGATTATAAGTATATAGTATGAGAAATCATCATGCTAAAAGATATTGGGACTCGAAGACAAATAAAGACTTGTGGACCATGTTATGATTAGTACAGTTACACTAGTGTATTAAGACTCTTATATAAACATTGTAAGGTCTCCTTGAGCATATATGCACACACAAATTCATATACATAAAATTAGCACTAAAAACATTTAACATTGTCATTGATAACTTTTATAATCTGATAATGCCATCCAGGGACGTCTGTGGAAAAGCTACATGTCTACGAATAGGTTTAGGAAATTCTTCCTTAAAGGCAGAGACGTCTGTGGAAAATCTACAGACGTTTGTTATCTGGCAACTGCTCTAATATGAAAGGATGTTTCATTTCATATTTAATAATAGCATCTCTTCTTCAACGGTTGTAGCCATTAAAGAAAATAGAGTTTGTTTAACATTAACAATTCCTCATCCGCATCTCTTTAAACTTATATGTACTTCAAGGATTGAGAATTGAAATTAATATATTCTCTTGATTTATTATTAACTTTCTATTTACAAATTCATGCATCTCTTGCTTACATAGTCTCAATCTATCATAATCAAAGTAACATTTTGATTAACTACTTCCAACAACTCAAAGTATTCGCGTTCACATATTCAAAGGAAAGCATAGGAAGAATTGTAATATCAGTCAAAATCCATGTTATTCGGAACACACGATTGTCAGAGAATTACTTTTGTATTGGCCTATTCCTCCGGACGAAGTGAGGGTTATTTGATCATAGGAAATATCGAATGGGAGCTTCTGGACTGAATGTAGGACAGGAGGTCCGAACTAATATAAAATATCTGGTGTGCTCGCTTTTATTATATATCTTATTTATAATCTGTTAAATTACTATACTTAGTATAATTATTAGTACATACTCTCACATTAGTATGTATGTTGCATTATATAGTATCCTATACATTCCATTAGGTATCAAAGCATGGTCATTTCAATCTACAGTAACGTGTAGTTGAAAAATCATTATCATGGCAAGCACTTTTCAATAAGGTCAACCAACTACTTGTTTTCCACTATTTACTGGTTCTAACTATACTTACTAGTCAACTTGTAAGAGAATTTTTATGTGGGCTAGAAATATGGCTAACAAGTCAAAACAAATATGAAGCACCCAACAACGACATTAGCACTTGGACTGATGCACAAAATGTAGCAATATCTAACAATGCTAAAGCTATGAATGTATTGTTTTGCTCATTTAACAAAAATGAGTTTTTACGTGTCATACTTTGCACCACTGCGTATGATATATGGCGCAGGTTACAAGTCACACATGAAGGCATAACTAGAGTCAAGCAAAATAAAATCTCGATCTTACAAAACAAATTTTCAGACTTTAAAATGAAAGCAAATGGATCAATTATTGATATGTATACTAGCTTTCAAACCATTCAACATGATCTCATGGCAATTGGAGTCAAATTAACAGATTTTGATCTAGTCACATGAATTTTAAACTCTTTGACAAATGAATGGGAAGAAAATTCTTAGCCATTGACGAAACTAATGATATTTCTAAACTCCAAGTCGAAAAGCTAGTAGGAAATCTAATTTCGCATGAAGCTAACTTGCATGCTAGAAAGGATCAAAATAATGAAAATAAAAACATAGCATTCCAAGCAAGTAACGTAGATTCGGACTTAGACGAAAATGAGATTGTTTTAATTGCCAAAAACTACAACATATTCAAGAAGTTCAAGAAGACGGTTGAATTTCAAAATGGTGGCAAACCAAATTCCTCAAATCAAACATAAATTAAATGCTATGAGTGCGACAAATTTGGTAACATGAAGAAGGATTGTCCACAGCTTAATAATGATAAAAAGAAAAGCAAGTTTGAAAAATTCAAGAAAAAGAAAAGTGCTTTTCTAGTAACATGGAACGATTCGGATTCATCTTCTTCATCTAACAGTGATAGTGAAAGCGACTAATAACAAGCAAATGTGTGCTTTATGGCTAACAATGATGAGGTATATCTTGAACTTACTTATGATGAAATAATGGAAATTAGCATTGAATTAGATGATGAATATAGAGAACCAAAAAAATTCAATAAGGAATATGAAGAAAAGTTATCTAGAGCAGAATTAGAAACAAGATTATTAAAAGATGAAAAAATAATCTTAGAAGAAGAATTAGAAATTACTCAAAAAATGGGCAACATTATTATCTCAAAATGATATTTTATTACATGATTTAGAAAATTATAAGCTAGAAAATGTTAACCTTGAAAATGAAAAACAAGAATTACAAGCAAGTTTAGATTCTAGCAATATTAAAATTTGTGATATTAAAAGTAAGTTGGATAAAATAACAAATAATGCAACAAAATTCAATAAAGGAAAACAAAATTTAGAAAATTTGATTAAAATATTTAAACCTTTTGGAAATCAAAATGGATTAGGTTTTAAAAGCAAACAAAAGTCAAAGAATTATAGCACATTATATACAAATTCAAAAAGCCAAAGTTAGAAGCTAAGATTAAGACTTCATACATAAGTATGGTCAAAATATGGAATCGTAAAACAAATAATAAACTAATTAGACAAAAGTATATTGACGAGTAAAGAAAGTTGAATATAACAATAATTATATTTCAAAAGGAACCAAATTCTCGTGGATATGGCTACCTTGTTCCACTAACATAGAGGAACCTAAACAAAGAACGTGAATACCAATTAAAAAAATTCTTATTTTGTAGGTACCCAAAATTGAAATAAAAAATATAGAGAAATGGATACTCGATAGTGGTTGTTTCAAGCACACGACCGGAAATGCTCATATGTTATCCAATATAACATATATCAATGGTGGCACTGTAACATTCAGAGATAATTCAAAAGGATTTATCGTCAGTACTAGAGAATTCATCAATATTTGTATTTCTAATCCTCCTATTATTATTAATGTTTTATTGGTAAAAAATATTTGAAACATAACTTATTAAGTATAAATCAATTATGTGATAAACAATTTAAAATTGATTTTGAGAAAAACAAATGCAGTATCTTTGACCAAAATAAAAATCTAATTTTTGAAGGATTTAGAATTGAAACATATATGTTTTAAACATGAATGTCAAAAACAACACTAATTTATGCTTAGTTGCAAATCATAATGATCCATGGTTATGGCATATATATTTTCTCACTTAAATATTAAGAATATCAACAAACAAGCTAAAAATGAATTAGTTAGAGGATTACCAAAAATTAACTATAATGTCAGAAACCTATGTGACGCTTGTCAATTTAGTAAGTTAAAGAAAAGTTCTTTTAAATCTATAAAGGAAATCTCCATAAACCAATCTCTCAAACAACTTCATTTAGATTTATTCGGACTGGCTCAAGTACGTTCAATAAATCATGACAAATATGTTTTTGTAATTGTTGATGATTTTTCAAGATCCATTTGGACATTATTTTTAAAGCATAAAAGTGATACTTTTGAAATGTTCAAAATTTTTGCTAACGATCACAAATTTGATGAACTTAAAAATTAAAAGTATACGAGCGATCATGGAGGTGAATTTGAAAATGAACTATTTACAAATTTTTGTAACAAAAAGGTAATTAGTCGTATCTTGGCATTTCCACATACACCACAACAAAATAGTGTTTTAGAAAGCAAAAATCCAACTTAACAAGAATGTGCATGAATCTTATTAAATAGTCGTAACGTACTGTTGCTACCGCATGTTATGTATTGAATCATGTAGCACTTAGACTAATGACTAAAAACACATGCTATGAAATATTTTTCAAAAAAACATAAAGTATCATATTTTCGAGTATTTGGATCAAAATGTTTTATTTTAAACACAATTGCCTATCTAGAAAAAGTCGATTCTAAAGCCAATGAAGGAATTTCTGTTGGCTATTCGGATCAAAGTAAAGGATATAAATTTTTTAATAAACGAACAAACATTATAAAAGAAAGTCTTCTTGTTTCGTTTGATGAAAACTTTAAAAACAATAAAAATGATGATGAAGAAGAAGTTACAAATAAAACTAAAATACCTATACATGAAAATAATAATAATAATAATATAAATAACAAAAATGATAATGTGATAACTTCACCACCTAGGATATTAAAGGACCATCCAATTAATAATATTATTAGTAATTTAAATACAAAGGTATCAATTAGAAAATAGTTAAATCAAATGAATCAAGTTGCTTTTAAATCAAATTTTGAACCTAAAAATTATAAAGAAGCATCAAAAGATGATTTTTAAAATATTGCAATGCAAGAAGAACTTAATCAATTAGAAAGAAATGATATATAGGAATTTGTATCAAGACCAAATGATGAATTTGTAATTGGAACAAAATGGGTTTTTAGAAATAAAGCTGATGAAAATGGAAATATTGTTCGAAATAAAGCAAGATAGTAGCTCAAGGATATAATTAAGAAGAAGGAACTAATTCTGAAGAGATATTTGCCCTGGTAGCACATCTTTAAGCAATACAAACATTACTTGCTTTCGCATGTCATCATAATTTTAAACTTTTTCAAATGGACGTAAAAAATGCTTTTCTAAACAGGTTTATAAATGAAAAGGTTTATGTTGAACAACCTCCACTATTTGTTCATGAGAAATATCCCGATCATGTATTTAAACTTAAAAAGCTCTGTATGAATTAAAACAAGCACTTTGTGCTTGTTTTAATTGATCAAAAATTCATTTACAAAATTCCAATTTCCAAATTGGTAAGACTCTACTTTATTTACAAAACGGAAAGCAATGTCATATTAGTTGTACAAATATATGTTGATGACAATATATTTGGATCAACTAATGAAATTTTTTATAATGAATTTTCTAACATTATGAAAAATGAATTTGATTGTCACATATGGGTGAATTAAACTATTTTTTGGGTTTGCAAGTAAGACAATTAGAAAATGGAATTTTTATAAATCAGGAAAATACCGTCGAGATTTATTAAAACGCTTTGGAATGGAAAATATCTCAGGTAAATTGACTCTGATGAGTACTACTTTATGTTTAGATAAACAAGAAAATAGAAAAGATTTCGATCAAAAATTATATCGAAGTATGGTAGGATCTCTATTATACTTAATGGTTAGTAGGCTTGATATTATGATGAGTGTATGTTTATGAGCAAAATTTCAAACATAATCTAAGAAGACACATAATCGAGCGGTTAAAAGAATTCTACGATACTTAACCCGCACCAAAGAATACAGTTTTTTCTATCCTAAAGGCAGCTCTTTCGAACTTGTATCATATAGTGATGCAAATTTTGATGGTTGCAAAACAAATAGAAAACATACGAGTGGCACATGTCGTTTCATTGGTCAATGTCCGATTTCGTGGTTCAATAGAAAAGAAAAATTGTGTGTCTCTCTTAACATGTGAAGCCGAGCATGTACTAGCAGCCTGAATTAATATATATGCAACAAACTTGTCAAGATTCCCGTAAAATCATAACAAATTCTCATATATATTATGACAATACTATTGCTATAAGTTTATCAAAAAAATCCTATTAATCATTCTCGAACAAAACACTTTGATATTCGTCACTATTTTTTAAAAGATAGTGTTGAAAAAGGAATTATATCACTTGTAAATGCCGAAAATCAAATTGCGAATATTTTTACCAAACCATCGAGCAAGCTAACTTTTATAAAACTAAGACGAGACCCAATACTTTGTTCTTACAATGAATTAGTAAACTAGTATATATAATAAGATGCACGAAATGATTTTATAAAATTGTTTGTAATTTATTTTATCCCTATAAAAACTAGCTAACTTCTGTTAAATTTCTATAGTTAAAATTTAACTACCCTAACAAATAAACTTTCAGAAATAGTAAATAACTTTTTTATAAAAAAATTCTTCTACAAAATAAATACATATATTTACCTACCTCAGCTTGCAAACCAGTTCCATTCAAATGTCTTCCGATCATGACTCCACTTATTCAACTATCGACTTTAGCTCAGATTCATCGAATAGCACCTACATATAACCAACTAAATCCACACCTCCATCAATTTGTTGGCCTCTCTAAACATTATTGCATCAGCTACGTATCACTGGCTTTTCTCCTAAGAAATAGAAAGCCAGATAGTTAATTAGTCTACAATCGACATCACTCAACAAAAAAGTTGACGAAATATATCACCATTAACAAGAAATGATGGGAGTTCAACGTGAAATGTATTTTAAGCAACAACGTCAAGGATTTCATCTTTACTTTCTCAAAAAATATATTCTAGCAATTTGTGGATATTCACCAACAAAAAATTGCATACATCAAAAATCTCCTCATTTAAAAGGAACTCCTGTAAAAGTTTCTAACATTACTCCAAGAAATTTATGTATGCTAGGACCATCAAACCAAAACTAGATTGATACTCCAGCTCACCAAGTTGATCTCCACTAAAGCCATTAGTTGAAGAAACAAAGGTTGAGCCAAATTCATGGGATTTACAACAAATTAGAAAGTCTGATCCCTCTAACAAAAACTAAGATTATGATAACATTTTTTTAAAATATTACTTGATATTGTAATTATATATACATATATACATATATGTTTATTATTTTATCCAAATTTTAAATAAAAGTTAAACATTTTTATTTACAAAGAAGTATATTCTACAAACACATGTCACCGACGTCTGCACATAAAATCACAGATGTCTGTCACTGGTTTTGGGAAAATATTTCTTAAAACCACAGACGTCTGTGATAACCCCACAGACATCTATTATCTGCCTCGGGTTCAACCTGCAAAAGCTCCTATATATTCATATTTTACCGCCCATTTCAACTATTTACCAAAATATCTTCAAATCTAAACTAAAACCCTAATTTCTAGAACCATAATTCTTAAAATGGCTCCTAAGGAAAAAATTACCGTTTGCAAAAGATCGAAGAAAGGTCAATCTTCATCCTTTCAACCCCCTTGTCACCGATGCCCATGTGCAAGAGTGGCTTCGAAATAGAACAATTCTAAACAAGAGATTTGAAGAACTAAAACAAAAAAATTATGCCAGTCTTTAGAATATGGAATTAAAAAACTCACCATAGCCTCCGACCGTCGAGATTTAATCAATTTTGACGAAAAACAAGGTACAAATTGATCAATCGGCCAACTTTCTTTTTTACACAAACTTATGAAGTAATAATATTTGGATGCCTGAGAACGGCGATGGTTGGTTACGGATAAGTGTTTACGGTCGTGTTTTGAAAATTAGTATGAATATAATTGGTCGTATACTTGATAGGTCCTCTACTAGGCTCGATTTAGAAGAAATTCCCGACAAGAGAAATTTGCCATGTGATAAAATAACACACCAAATTTAGGAGGATAAGATGCCACAATGGAAATCCTTTATTTACACCTAAAAGCTAGGTTATTAAATCATATGATAATCAATGCGGTAATTCTCCATTTAGTAAGTCATGAGAAAATATACGAAAATGATCACAAAGCCCTCTATGCTATATTTGGTGGGATACAAGTAAATCGGGCTAAAATTATTCATGACAAAATTAAAAACTTTTGGTCTCACCACTAACGTACTATATATATTCACTATATATTATGCGTATCTTATATGGTCTCAGGGTACCTTCTTATATTTCTCATTTTGAAGAATTCCCTATCAAAGAGAGTGGTACAATATTTTTTATCTTTAATGCACCTTGCCGAAAGACCACCTCCAATCATATCGTTGGCACAGTAGACCATGCATCAGCAATAGCAAATGTATCTAGATCGTCAACCTCCTCCTACTCCTTAACAAACTCATTCGGCTCATCCTTCATAGCAACTTGGTTCCTCTAGTCGTACTGCCGAATACTATTTCGATCTGGAAATTCAAGAAGCTCACATTGAACTAATGCAAAATGAATCCATCAATGATTTAATACTTAGAAATCAAAAATTAATCATGGTCAACTAGCGGGCTTTGAATAATAATATGACCGGTTTGTAATGATCTTTTTCAACAAGAATGACTAAGACGGAAAAAAATTTAAGAAGAGGTTGTCCCAACTTTAGGAAAAGTGATGAGAAAAGTAAATGGCACATCATCTTCTCGATCATCATCATCTCCTTCACCTACAACACCTCGTCAAACACAAATACCAATCTACCATGCTCATACCTCTTATAAGGAACTTCTCAAAATAAAGGCATGAATATTAAGCAAGAACAACCTGAAGAGAGGAAGAATATAGTGATGATATGTCCTTGTCCAACCCTTATCAATCTCCCCATCAACCTTACATGGCTTTCCAATGGCTTTTAATTTAAGGAAATGTAGAATATATTGGTCAGACTCAATGGCCAATGGAATACGAATAAGATCCATCAGCATATTAGGAATATTATAAAAATTATGGCAGATTGTCCTATTCTTTAAACTAGTATACTAGCTTCATTCATTTTCTCTTTTCTTACTTTTTTGAACCATGCTATTTAACTTTTATTTAATTTTATACTACCTTTGTCTCTTGTTAAAACTCATGTTTGTTTTCCTTAACTAATCTTATGTTCAATTTTTTGTTTGACATGTCTATATTTATAATGTGCATAATTTCTTTTCTTTAGTTCTGATAACGACAAAGGAGGAGAAATATATGCATATACATAGGGGAGAAAAAAATTAATGAGGAGTTATTTTATATAACTATTGACTGTTGTCATT
Source organism: Allium cepa (assembly GCA_030765085.1). Lineage (NCBI taxonomy): Eukaryota > Viridiplantae > Streptophyta > Magnoliopsida > Asparagales > Amaryllidaceae > Allium > Allium cepa. Next base: position 1,040,008,926 of record CM060941.1, on the reverse strand, counting down.
ATCAAAAAGGGGGAGAATGTTAGAACCTCCATTCTATGGTTTTAATGAGAACAACTATACAATCACATATATTACATATCTTATTAAGATTACAGGTATATACTAAAAGAGATCATCATGTTCAAAGATATTGGGACTCGAAGACAAACAAATACTTATGGACCATGCTATGATTAATATGGTTATATTAGTGTATTAAGAGTCTTAGATAAACATTGCAAGGTGTCCTTGAGTATAGATGCACAAACGAATTCATATATATAAAATTAGCACTAAAAATATTCAACATTGGCATTAATAACTTTTATAATCTAAAAATGCCATCCATAGACGTCTGCAGAAAAGCCACAGAGGTCTATGAATAGGTTCATGAAATTCTTTCCAAAAGCCATAAACGTCTATGGAAAATTGACAGATGTCTGTCATTTAGCAATTGGTCTGATTTGAAAGGATGTTTCTTTTTCATATTGAATAATTACATCTCTTCTTCAACGGTTGCAGCCATTAAAACAAATAGAGTTTGTTTAATAGTAACAACTCCTTATCTTCATCTCTTTAAACCTATAAATATTTCAGAGATTGAGAATTGTAGATAATCTATTCTCTTGTTTTCTAATTAACTTTCTATCTACAAATTCGTGCATCTCTTACATACATGGTCTTAATCTGTCATAATCAAACTACCATTTTAGTTAAACCACTTCCTTCAACTCAAAGTATTCATATTCACATACTTAAAAAATATTATAGGAAGAATTGTATTATTAGTCAAATCTGTGTTATTTGGAACACATGATTGTTCGAGAAATACTTTTGTATTAGCATATTCCTCCAGGCGAAGTGAGGGTTCTTTGGTCAAAGGAAATACCGAATGGGAGCTTTGGGACTGGACGTAAGTTGGGAGGTCCAAAACCAGTATAAAATATCTGGTGTGCTCGCTTTTATTATGTATCTTATTTATATTCTGTCAATTTACTCTACTTATTATAATTATTAGTACATAGTCTCACGTTATTATATAAGTTGCGTTATATAAGATCCTATACGTTTTCAAACTCTTTCATTCCTAGCATCCATATATTACTTCCTTAAAATCTACATTCGTGACTTTTTAAGATACAAAAGAATAGCCTAAGGGAGATGGGAGAATAGAGATAAAGCGTATACTTATATATAACAAATACAAGTACGTTACTATAATGTTATCCCATACCACAATCTTTTCTTTAATTTCGTTGGATTATGTTTTCAAAATCATTTTAATTCTAAAATTTCTTTTAAATTTTCATAAACCTATGCTCCGGTACCAAGTTGTAACATCCCCTATTTTGAGGCGCAAAGCTAAGCATACAGATGGTGCAGTCATTTATAGTATTAACTTCCGGTGACAAAATATGGTAATGTTAACGGTATCCATAATATTAGACGCACATGAATATAAAATAAAATTAACACAGATTTCAAAAATATCTTTTCTGATTACATTTCAAATCAAGATTTCATATTTAATTATACAATCTCATAACGATTGTTGGGTTTTTATCAAATATAACTATTACAAAATACACCAAGAGCGACATATGAAGATGCCCGCTTGGATGATCAGAGTATTAAATAGATAGACACATCAGTCATAACTACATCATAGCAGAAATAATACCGAATAACTCTGACGTAGCTTGCTTTTCCTCCTGCACATCTTTGGAAGCTTATTCGTCCAACCTACTAAACTAGAAAAGTTCTTAACTCTCAGTCTACTCAAATTTAACTTTTAGCACCCTAGAAAACATAAAATTCGAGTCAAAAATAAAGTCTGGTGCGAATAATTCTATTATATCTGGGTTTACTAATATTAAGCGAGATCACACCGTTTAGCGAAACAGGTATCCCCTCACTAATATCCTTTAAAATCATATCTTTTGCAAATCAAAATCCTACAATCAAACTGGTTAGCAATAACACATATGCATACAAATCAAGTGTCAATGGACTATCTTTCCAAACAATATAGTTTTATTAGGCTGATTATTAACCATAGGTTGACTCGGGCCTACCAGACATAATAAATATTCTAACTTCTATTAGATACAATACTGGATGACCTGTCCTTAACTTACTTCTCCAAGGGTCATCTGATCCTAATGGTTTTGCAAGCTCACCAATAACCTACCTCTACTCTATATATTCCTTTCCATGTGTAACATAATTTTAGTCTTACCTGTGACAAAGCCCTACACATTGGAATTTTGGACTTATATTAACAAGGGGTTACTAGCTAAAGTATTGGACGCGACCCCATACCAGTCCCATCTGGTCTTCTAATATTTGAGTCATATACTTAGGGTTAACTACCCAATTGAAATTTCATTTCCTTGAAAAAAATCTTTACAAATAATTTGCCATTGGAATCATATCTTTATAAAACAAGGAAATCATACTCTTTGCTTTACTCAAAATACTTATGCTATGATATATGCTTTACAAAACAATGTTAATGAAACCTAAATTAATAGGGTTCTTTGTCCCTTTGAAATAAGTTAAAACCTTTTTTAACTTAGAAAACATTAGGCTATAAAGCCAAAACAATACTTTCAAAACCATTGTTTAAAACTTTAAATAATCCTTTTTGAAATCATAGAAAGCATCCCTTTCGAAATCATTAAAAGCATCTCTTTCGAAACATTTAAAACATATCTTTCGAAACACCTAAAAACATACCTTTCGAAACATCTAAAACTTGCCTTTGAAAACATTTAAAACATACATTTCGAAAGCATTGGGTTCAAGTAAAAATTTATGGAAACATGGCTTCGAAACCATTTAAAAGCATTTCTTTCGAAATCATTGGGTTCAACATTTAATATAACTATAGGGCCAAAGAGAACAAAAGCTAAAGCATCACTTTCGAAAGTGTTGATCACAAGTAATAAACTTAGGGAAGAGAGCAACTTCAAAACTAACCTTTCGAAACCATTGCCTCCGAAACGATTAATAAAAGCGGCTAAGACACCTCTTTTTAAAGCATTGGGAACGCGGCTTCAATATTTAGAAGACGAAAGCCTTCCTTTTGAAAACATTATTTTAAGGTTATAAAGAAAAGCGGCCTCTAAATATGCGAAAGGTATAAATGCAGTAGTGAGGGTATCGAAGGGGTTCAAAAGCGGCAAGCCTTTTGAAAACTTCTTTTTTTTAAATCAAGGGCAAGTTAATGGATTTGAAATCTAATAAAGTGGCTTCAATCTTTCAAAAGCATACTTTCATCATAGTCCTTCCCTTTCGCCTTTCTCCAATACACTACGTATCAATTGCTTAATACCATATGCATTGGTTTCGAATGAGTGCAAAAGGTTTACTATGTATGGAGACGGAAGCAAGCAATGAAAGTGGTGAGGTTGTAATTCGAAATAAAACTGATTTTATGCTTTTTAAAGCAATTCCTTTTCTCTTAAGTTGCATAATTTTCCCAAACATTATCGTTCTTTACCAAAATTCTTTTCAAACAAGGCAGCTGAATTCAGCATTTAACAATTAAAACATTTTAAGCAAATAAGCTCTTTTCCTTAATAAAACATTTATGTTCTAAAACTTAAATAATTTAATAACCATAATGAAATACTTAGGAAAAATCCCTAATAATCACAATAATTCTCTTAAAATATCTTTTTCTAACATATATAAATTTTAGACCCGAAAATATTATTTAATTGCCTTAAATAATTTAAACCCAAAATTAATTGTTTTCTCTTGTAGAAAATTCATAATAAATCCACAATCACTTAGAAAATTATGAAACGTGAAATCCACTTCTAAAATAATGTTTTTGACCCTATATCAAAAATGCAACTCATTTAGATGTCATTTGATAGGTTTTCTAATCCAAACTTATCACAAAATCTATATAAGACTATATATGTATATATATCCATTTTAACAAACATAACATGGCATATTATTTGCAAACATAGTTCGAATCTAACTTGAAACCGAAACCATTATCAAAAGTGAGATGTAAATTAATTATTCACCTTGGCTTTTGTTAAGAAGGTTGAGATTGGCCTTTAGATTGATTTCTTTAAGCTTTCCACTTGAATCTTAGCTTATCTTCCCATCTTCTTAATGGTGGCCTGTTAAGTTCCTTTAGGGTTTTAGTTTTGTTCATAATAGTTAAAATGAATAAGGAATGAAGAATAAATGGGTTTAGAGTACCGGAATAATGGCTATCCCCATTTCACCCTTACTATAATCCTCTTACTTACTTATTTTTTTGTTCTCTTTTGCTTGTACATTCATTAAGGCACGACCACTGCTTAATTAACAAATCTCAATCTCCAACTATCTATATTATTTGATTTAATTTATCCAATTAAATATTCTGAATAATGTTAGTCAAAATTAGGGTCATTACAAGGTATGAGTAACATCACGGCGAACGAGTCTAGAACACGATGTCGGTGGCTGCACTATTTATTCGTCGATGCCTCCGGCATGTAGGGAGCATTGATTGGCTCATGCATCCTCGCGGAGCAACATTGTGGATGACATATTAATGATTACCTCATCAGTATCATTCCTATTTTAGCACTAGTGCCTGGCCCCGACGAAGGGAAAAGTAACATCATGATTGAATAAATTCGGACTACGATGTGGAGGTCGCATTATCTATACGTCGATGCCTCTGATAGTGAAGGGAGCATTGATTGCTTATGTGTCCTCATTAAGGAGTATGACATGTGCCAGATTCAAGATTACCTTACGAATAATCGCGCCCATCTTGGCACCAATGCCTCGCCATACAAAAGGGGCGAGCAGCATCATGAGCGAACGAATTAGGACCACAACATGGGTTCTCGCACCATTTACTCATTGATGCCTCCATTGTAAAAGGGAACATTGATTGGATCATGCATCCTCATAGAGAAGTACACCACAGATGTAGGAATGAGACCATGACATAAGTGGTCACGCCATCCATGCGACAGTGTCCCTAACATAAAAGGAAGCATTAATTTTCCCATGCATCCTCACAAGGCCATTTCGGCATTCTCGGATGGGGTAAGCAACATTATTTGGCCTGGCCCTATCTGATAACCTTAGTTGATGGCATTCCTTTATCTGGAAGAGAGCCTGGTATGGCTCATTCTTACTGGATATCCTTGTTATTGTTATTGACATTACACGATGATTGTCTTGGGATGCTCTATTTCCATTTCATACAAAGATTGAATATGATAAATAGTCCTTCGCCTCATAGTTGTGGCTTACAAAATTTTTAGATTTTATATGTAGTTGGTTCGATGGTGCTCTAGATTCCAAGTACGTGGTAGTTAATGCCATCCAAGTGTGAGGGGCAGTAAGCTTTGTTGGCTAACATGACACTGATAACACAAAGTCTTTACCAATTTGGCACTAATAATTCCACTGTTTGGTTTCTTATATTTGCAAAGACCCGACACAGAACATGGTCATCGAGGATGAATCGGCAAAGCCCTACTCTAGCAGTGTAATGCTTAGTTATCTTTCTCATGTATGTCCCAGTGTGGAGCTATACCTTCGCTCTTCTTTTTACTAAAGCATCAAGCCCGAGCCTTAGTAATTCTTCATTTTGCTCGAGGTCATAAGTAAAGCGCAAAAGGGATGGGATGTCAACTCCAATGGGTATCATGGCTTCATGCCCATAGGCCAATGAAAATCAAGAATGTCCTATAAAAAGATTGGCCCATAGTTTGATATGACCAAAGTATAAGTGGGAAGTCTTTAGGCAGATTCATTTTTGCCTTGATGGGGCACTTCTTCAACATTGACTTAACGGTTTTTCATGGCTCTAACCTACTCGTTTGCTTGCTGTTGGGTTGTGGAGAAAAATCACTTCTCAATCTCTTTATACTCACACAAACCATGAAATGTGCTGCTTTTGAACAGCGTACCATTGTCAATGATGATCTTCTTTGGAAGTATAAAGTGGTAGGCGTTTTTCTTGATTAAAAAATTCAGAATTTTGGGTGCAATGACCTTAATAAGGGGCTCCAAGACAAACCATTTGGTGAATTAATCAGTGGAAAATATGGCGTGATTATATCCTCCTTTAGCATTAGGGAACTTATTGATCAAATCAATCGAATGTCCAAGCATAGTCCAACTCATCTTTGATCATGGTCAACTAATATTAACCTTGGTAGGAAGCTTTCTTTGCTAGGTTTTTCCCCCCGCCTGATCTTCGTAGAAGCCTTCATGAACTTCTTCTAATATTTGGTTGGTGTGACGACCCGGAAATTTTAACGATTTAAAATGGAATAACAAATTTATTTTTAACATTTGAAAGGTTAATTTTAGCTTGAATTCCGAATATTAATATTTATTAGATAATTAAAGTATTGAATTATATAATTGAAATTGGGTAAATTGTTGAATTTGAGATTCTAAGTCTGTTTAAAATAATTTGAAGGCTTATAAAATCTATAATGATAATACTGGAGATAATAGAATGATTGGAATTTAATTTAAAGCTGGTTTGTTCAATTTTGAAAATATATCGTTCAAATCGATATTTAAAATATAGCATTCCGAGGCACAGTCTCGGAATTCGACGAACCCAGTTCCATTGGATCTGTAATATTGTATTATGGTCGGATTTCGATTTTCGTAATGTTTGAAGTTGTCGTGTTATCGTACGGTATATAAACGCGTCGATAGGAGTTTGAGATAATTTGAAAACAAAAATATATAAAAGTAAAATCAAATATATAGTCAAAGATATTTCCATTTATGACGCGTACTCCAGAAGCTTTTCCATATCCTTATCCTATTACCGTCCCCCTCTCTCTATTCTAAAAAAAAAAGTGAAAGCGATCGAACTCTTAGAAATTAAAAAAAAAAAGAATGGAAGCGGTCGCGTAAGTTGGTGACGTCGTGCATCAGGTGTGGTCGCGAGCGATTCGCGATGGGAGGTAGGGCAAGCGCGAGGAGTGTCGGCAAAGGGGGGATTGGCACTCGAGCTCGTGGTCACTGCGCCGAGGGTTCAGGAGGTCAAGGGAGCGTGGCGATGACTGGAGCTCGACAAGGAATCGCGCGCGTGCGCGAAGGAGAATATGAGGCAGGTGGTTCGACGAGGGCGAAGTCGTGATGCACTCGAAGTTGTAGCTTGCGTGCTATGGGGAGGCGGCTCGATTGTCGCGATGTCGCGAGGGTGAGGCGGCGCACTGGGGTAGGGGCGTGAGGCGACTCAAATTTGGGGATTCGAACTTAGGGCTGCGGTGTCTCTGTAGATGGAAGGTCACGTTTATGCAAAGGTATTTTTTATTCTCGATCCATTTGTTTGTAATTTAAATTTTATAACCTATAAAATTGCAGAACAGATAAAAAAAATTTATTATATGAATGTTGAGCAGTAAGTTTTATAAAACAATTCTATTTTTAAACTAAAGTATAAACTTGAAAAGATTTTTATTAGAAATAGTGTATTGAGGGAATTAAGTAGTGTAATTAACTTATGTTAATTATTTTAGTTGCTTAAGGATTTTCAGGGAATATTGTTAGTTAAATTAAATTTTTGGTCAATTAAATTTATAGTAAAAAAAAAATTTCGTTCAACAACTTACTTAATTTATTTTAGATACAAAATATCTGTTTAAATAAATAATTTGCTAATTAAAATTTACTAGATGGAAATTGATCATTCAATTAGTTCAAATATTAATAAAATCGTATAATTGTTTATACAAGGTTAGAATCAGAAAGGAAACAAGCCGGATGGGAATGGATTGCGGAAAAAAAAACAAATCTGAGGTGAGTAAATCTCATTCATCTGGTATTATTTAAATTTAAAGGGTTAAATTTAAAAAATTGGTTGATTGATTGAGTTGTTTGAATGTGTGCTGATAATCTGTGACTTTGGATTTGTTTGATTCTCGAGTTAATGAGGATTTAATGATTGGTGATTCGTTAAATAGGAAGAATAATTTGAATGGATAATGAATTAATTCAATTAATTAATGATTGTGCTAATTAATTTAGTAATTAAGGGTTTGACTTAATTAAGGATTAAGTTAAATTAATATAGAAAAATCAATTGATGGCTGATATGTAATTACTTCATGAAATATAAATATATATATAATTACTTTGAGAAATTTATCAAGAGATTAATTAAAAGAGTAAACTGAGGAATAATTTATTTATTTAATGAAGTAAATAAAAAGGTAGATAATTACAAATTGAGATTGATCGAGGACAAAATTATATTGTGGTTGAATTTAAGTAATTGATTTGGATTTGAACAAATTAAAATGTGATTGGAAATTATTAATTTATTTAATAACTGATGTAATTAAAAAATTGATTAATTAATCAGTTAAATAAATAATGACTTATGAGAAATTAATTGCTGTAAGTAATTAAGAATTAATGTAATTAATACTAATAACTAATTTATGAAATAATTGATGAATGTATAAAGTGATTAAGATTTCTTATTCATTTTGGTTAAGAACGATTAATATCGAGGAACTAACTAAAGATAATTACATAAATTTAATTGAAAAATAATTAATCCTGGAAATTAATTAAGATGAATAATGATGGGTTGACTAATTAATTGATTTGGATTTAATGAATGTTAATAAAGGAATCTATGTAATTGAGGTTTGAAATTCAATGAGGATCAATCGAATTGATTTGTATGTGATTAAGCTTTGCTTACGAATGATTGAATGGTATTAAATGCTTGAATATGTTGATATCTCTGACATGATATGTCGTGTATTACATTGTATACTTAGGTTAGGATAACATGAGTTTCGAAGAGATCGAGGTCGGTATTAGAAGATACCCGAAACCAATTCGAATTTTATACAAGTTGATTTGTGGAATCAATAGGCAGGACTGGAATGATTTAAGTGAACTGGATTATCTAAGTTTGGTACTTAGAAATTTATATGTAAAGTAAATGTTGTCTATAGTAAATTGAGAATTGGTTAAATTGATATAAGTTACCCGGGTTTTATATAAGTTGTTTGCTTTGGTATTCCATGTTAGTTGGGTTTACTCACGCTTGTTTCCAGCCTGACCCGGGTGTTACTTTAATGTAATGCTCGGGTCAGACCGAGTATTACAGATTTTCAGGTGGGTACGTTTTGGAGCTCAGGAGGCGAGTTGGATGGCAATAGCGTATAGAGTATTTCTTCTGTATATATATATATTATTGTTAATCTGAGTCATGATAATTGTAAATATTCAGTGACTGTATATTATGTGAAACTCTGATGTATATGAAATGTAACAGTCAGTTATAATATTCTTTTATAAACTGTTATTATTTATTATATTTTATCCGCTGCGAATGTGAGATGTTTGGTGTTTCTATTCTTCTTCTTCTATCTCTTTCTTATTTCATAACAATCTGGAATTTTCGGCTTCGAAAATTTCGGGTCGTTACATTTGGTATCAGAGCTGAAAGGTTAAGCAAGAACATTGGCTCTGGTGGGAATTACTCATTAAATAGAGTCTGAAGTACTCTAGAACGAGTTGAGTGTGTGTGTGTGTGTGTGTGTGTGTGTGTGTATGAGCGCGTACTTGTTATTTTCTTATATAAAGATTTTAAATGATTTCATGTAAACTATATTTTGATATATATGAAGCACTATTTCCTTCATATGAATATTAAGGTGATTGGTTGTTAAATTATTGGAATTAAAATTGAGTAAATGAAATTCTAAACTTAAAATTCAGGAATTAAATTATTTAAAAGCTTTAAATAAAGGTAAGTTTGAAATGAGACTTATTGCAAACAATGGGTTGTTTGAAATTTGATTTGAATTTAAGAACCAAGGGTGGATTAAAATTGTAAAACATGGCTGGGAGGGCCAAGAAATAAATATGTATACATGTATGGATATACATGATATTAAAGATAATTTGAAATAAACTCTAAAAGGTTGAGTTTTGATTTTTCTCTGAAGTGTGGTGTAAAAACCCAAAGTGATATAAGTTTTGAACTTATAAGAGGGAAAGAATTTTGAAATTTGAAGTGGGAATTCAAATTTAGTGAGGTTGATTGGATTAAGTAAATTGGAATTTAACTTTGGGAAAGTTAAATAAGTGTAGAAAAAGCAACCAGAATTGAAAATTTCAAGATGAAATTGGAATTTAACTTGGAAAGTTAAATGGTTAATTTTAATTAGTAGTTTGTGTGATCTCAAATCGGGTTTGAGATTTAAAATTTAAAATTTAAATGGATGGACATTTTAAAATAAATTGGATAATATTATCCTATTGTTAATAAAAATGTTTAATTTGAGAATGGTATTGTATAAATAAAATAAATTAGAATAATTGAATTGTAAAGTAAACTTGTTTAAGAACTGGCTTCAAACTGGAAGATAAAATTGAATAATAAATTAAGTTTTGAAAACAAATAAAATTGTATCGAACCTTGAAATACATAGATAAAAGTGATTTAAATGGAATTTTAAGAATTGAACTCAGAAATTAAATTGATTAAAAACTTTTAATAAAGGTTAATTTGGTTTAAATGGTTAAACCCACCTTTGAGGGTTTATCTCGAATTTATATAATTCGAGATAGTTTAAATTTAAGACTTCAATTGAATTAGTTCAAAATTGAATTTGGTTTGAATTAAGTGGATTGGTGATTGAAGATGTATAAGTTTAAAAATTTGAATGGGAAATTAAGTTGGATTATTTTGAAATAATTTGAATTGAAATGGGTTAAATGGATAATAATTCAAATTGATTGGAATAATTTGAAATTATAATTAAAGTTGAACAGGATTAAAATTAAATGGAATTTGATTTAAATTGGGAAGGAATTAAGATTTATTCAACTTGAATTGGGAATAAATCAAGTCCAAAGGAATTTGGAGTTATTAGTATTGGAATTGGGTCAATTTAAATGGAGATTTAAATTGAATTGTTGGGGAAGTGAACAGTTAGCTCTTGACTATTTTTAATATAAATTGTTTTGATATAAACTTATTTTTCTAAGCTATTAAGTATATACAACCTTTCTTTCTTAAGGCCAAATTATTTTATATACTTGTTTTACGATTATATTTGGGGCTATTTAACCATTTTTCAACTGTTATCTAAACTAATTACTATTTTTCAACTATTTAACAAACTAATTTCTATTTTATAACTATTTTACAATTATCTACAATTTTTGAAACTATTCGACTATTTCTTAACTATTTTACAGTTAGTTACCTATTTTATAGCTGTTTTGCAAACTAATAATTATTTTTCACCTACTTATCTATTTTTAAAAAATTTCAAGCTATTTTCTAAATTGGTCTTAGTTCAAACTGTTATTGATTTAATACCCAACTGAGATAAGAATTGAAGTGATAATCCAAATGGGGATTAAGGGAAAATGGGAATAAGTGAGTGTATCTCACTCTGATGGATTTTTTGAAAGTGTTTGAAGTATAAAAGGATTTTATACTAGTGGAAATGATCCAAAGTGTTAAATATTTATATATCTGAATATATATATAAAGGACCTTAAGAGGATTTTGGAAAAGGTTTTGGGAACCTTTGGATTTGGAAAGGCTTTTGATTTTTGGGTAAAATCAATATTGGAATTTGGAAAGCCTATTTTGAGAATTATCGATTTTGGGATTATCGATTTTGGTGTAAAGGAGCTTTGTATGATATCATACTAGGTGTATGATTTGCAGATACTATATGTGTATAGTATAAATATTTTGATGATGGCTCTGGGGAAAAAGGCGCTCCCTTGAAATGAACATCTCAGGAGTGCCACTGGATGGTGCTGCCTTGAACCCTAGGGGGGTTCTAAAGTTGATCCTGTGATGAGTCCGGACAAAACTAGTTCCTGAGGATTATGAGTAGTGTATACCATAGTGGGAGTCGTGTGTGCCGCTGAGAGCCAACAGTCTGCGTTTGATTTTATATCGGTAGACTGCGACCTATGGTATAACATAGCGGAAGTCGTGTGTGCCGCTGAGAGCCCACGGTCTGCGTTTGATTTTATATCGGCAGGCTGCGACCTATGTAGGAGTGGAGATTTTCATTTCGACAGCGAAATCAGAGGCCGCGGAGAGCCTGCAGTTACATGGACTTTTGCTGCGACGGCAACGTAACCCTGGATGTAACTGTGTTCTGTTGTGTGAGATCCATGGCGTAATCGAGAGGCCGCGGAGAGCCTGCAGTTACATGGACTTTTGTTGTGACTGCAACGTAACCCTGGTATGTAACTATGACCATGGATGGGGGTGATGATTTCCAGAGCATTTTCATCAAAGATATTTCCTCTGTTTTCAAAACTGTTTTCTATATTTTCAATAAAATTATTTTTCAGAAGTATTTACACTGGATGTTGAAAACGGGTTTACCAAGTACTTATAGATTTTCAGTCCTACGCCTGATCAACGTATGACTGGATTTCTGTGTGAACAAGGATGGACTGGTTGAGACATCGAGTTATAAGAAATATTTTTTTTATGAAGAACTATTTTAATAGTATTATGTAAATTTAACGGCATTTCTAAAATTTTAAAATAAAAGTGTTAGAATTTTGGAAAAATAAAGGAGAATCCAAACTGGAATTATGAAAATTTTTGGCACTCAAGGGACATTCATAAAGTGATTTTTGTGAAAAAAAAATTGGAAGTAAGCTAATTGGCTAAATAATTGTTTGATTGAGTATGTTAATAAAATTTAACTTGGGTAAATAAATGGATTGTAAGTTAATAATGGAATTTGGAAGTGAATTCGAATTGTTAATAGAATTCGACTTGGATTTGATAATAAACTAAACAAGAAGAGATGTTGTAAAAATAAAAATAAAAATAGAATGGGATCGAAATAGTGATGGGATGAAATTGCAAATAATATCCAAATATGACTTGAATAATACTTAATGGAATTTGCAAGTAAATTGGATATAAGAGAAGTGTTGTCAAATGAAATGAAAGTGGATTATAATAGAGATGGTTTGGGTCGCAAACAAAACCCAGGTGAGTAGAAATAATTGAGAATGGCCTTGTATTAATAAAATAAATTCGATGATGAATTAAGTGGGTAAATTAAGAAGTTAAAATGGGTTAATTGAGTTAAATAATAAATGGATGAAGACTGGTTTAATAAAATCTAAATCAAAGATGTGATTGGAATTGGGTTATCAGAATGGACTTAAGTTATGGGCGAATTAATTTGAAGCAAAATTTCTTTAATAAAAGCTTGGTTTTGAGCAAGAAAAGACGTTGGCTTCGAGCAAAGGTGAAAGTATGGGTTAAATTAATTTGGAAATGGTTGTAAATTTATAAGTATTAAATGGGCCGAGTTTAATAAATAGTTTGAATGAAGTCAATGCGGAGATGAAATGAAATACGTATGAATGGTTGGTAGATAAATTAGAAATGAAATGGAATTAAATATAAAATGAATTGAAAATTAATTTAAAATAATTATAACTAAAATAGATACTCTATTAAGCGAATGTCGTCGAAGTTGCATAATAATAATTGTCGTTTAGCGTAAACAAAAGCAATGAAAATCCTATGAGATGATAGATATTAAATAAAATTGATTTTGAATCATTTGAAGTGAATATGAGCTCGTTTGAATTAAAAATCAATTGAATGTAAGAAATTGAGTGCAAATCATTAAAATTGAATGCAATGGCTTGTGGATTGATTGGAAGCAACTGAAATTAGCCTTAAATCATATAAAGTGCTTATGAGAAGCGTTTGATGCTTGTTGTTTATGTAGTGCATGTGTTTAACTATGAAAAGTAAGTGAAATGTTAATAGATTCGCTATATATGGCACTTACCTATTTAAATTGAGTAAGTACAGGTACAGGGAAGCCGTTTGGCTAGATTTGGGGTATGCTAATTGCAAAATAAATAAGCTGCTTGCTTAAAATGTTAAATAAGGTACGCCTACGCAATAAAAATAGGAAATATGAACTGTTTTTCCTTTTTCCGACCGGGTGGGTCGATGTATATATATTTATATCTCTTGTCAAATTGGAAAAGCTCCTCCGTACAAAGGAGACTCTGCCAAAATTTTTCGAAAATTTTGGGAGTTAAAAATTTTTTGAAAATTTTTGGGAAAATTTTTGTTAACAATAGAATGATTTCAAATTGGAATTTAATGTAAATCAGTAGATGAAACTAATATGAGTCGGTTATAAATGAAAGATAAAATTTAATACTCAGAAGTGAAGACAAATTGAATTCATATGGAATGGGAAAACTAATTTTGAAGTAGGTATGAAACATATATGAGGAAATGTATAAAATGATTGGAAATGTTACGATTGGATATTATTGTTAAGTAAGATATGCAGGTATTAAAAAAGGAAAAAGAAAGTTGGATTTGATTCCAAAAGATAAATGTGAATTGCCCGACAAAAAGGTATGTATTTTAATTTCTGTTTGAATTGGATTGGGTTTTTGATCTAGCCACTTGACTTTCTGTTTTCTTTTTGATATTTGGGAGCCCGTAGAGGCCTTTTGTAGTAGTACCGAGCTAGCCGCGCAAAAGAGACGCTGGCAAAATTTTTCGAAAATTTAGAGAGTTAGAAAAATTTTGAGAAAATTTTGATAATTCAAAATTTGGTTTAAACTGAAATTTAAATGATTGAGCAGAAGAGTATTGATTGGAAACCATGAAAAGTTTTGGAAGTTAGTTGAGGTATTAGTGAATCTTTAATAATAGATATTGTGGCAAGTTGATAAACATGTGGGTTTTGGAGAAAAGGTAAAAGGGATTGGTCCATTCTTCCTAACTAGTAATTTCGGGGACGAAATTCTTTTAAGGGGGGAGGAATGTGACGACCCGGAAATTTTAACGATTTAAAATGGAATAATAAATTGATTTTTAACATTTGAAAGGTTAATTTTAGCTTGAAATCCGAATATTAATATTTATTAGATAATTAAAGTATTGAATTATATAATTGAAATTGGGTAAATTGTTGAATTTGAGATTCTAAGTCTGTTTAAAATAATTTGAAGGCTTATAAAATCTATAATGATAATACTGGAGATAATAGAATGATTGGAATTTAATTTAAAGCTGGTTTGTTTAATTTTGAAAATATATCGTTCAAATCGATATTTAAAATATAGCATTCCGAGGCACAGTCTTGGAATTCGACGAAACCAGTTCCATTGGATCTGTAATATTGTATTATGGTTGGATTTCGATTTTCGTAATGTTTGGAGTTGTCTTGTTATCGTACGGTATATAAACGCGTCGATAGGAGTTTGAGATAATTTGAAAACAAAAATATATAAAAGTAAAATCAAATACATAGTCAAAGATATTTCCATTTATGACGCGTACTCGAGAAGCTTTTCCATATCCTTATCCTATTACCGTCCCCCTCTCTCTATTCTAAAAAAAAAGAGAAAGCGATCGAACTCTTAGAAATTAAAAAAAAAAAGAATGGAAGCGGTCGCGTAAGTTGGTGACGACGCGCATCAGGTGTGGTCGCGAGCGATTCGCGATGGGAGGCAGGGCAAGCGCGAGGAGTGTCGGCAAAGGAGGGATTGGCACTCGAGCTCGTGGTTACTGCGCCGAGGGTTCAGGAGGTCAAGGGGGCGTGGCGATGACTGGAGCTCGACAAGGAATCGCGCGCGTGTGCGAAGGAGAATTTGAGGCAGGTGGTTCGACGAGGGCGAAGTCGTGATGCACTCGAAGCTATAGCTTGCGTGCGATGGGGATGCGACTCGATTGTCGCGATGTCGCGAGGGTGAGGCGGCGCACTGGGGTAGGGGCGTGAGGCGACTCAAATTTGGGGATTCGAACTTAGGGCTACGGTGTCTCTGTAGATGGCAGGTCACGTTTATGCAGAGGTATTTTTTTTTCGATCCATTTGTTTGTAATTTAAATTTTATAACCTATAAAATTGCAGAAGAGATAAAAAAAAATTATTATATGAATGTTGAGCAGTAAGTTTTATAAAACAATTCTATTTTTAAACTAAAGTATAAACTCGAAAAGATTTTTATTAGAAATAGTGTATTGAGGGAATTAAGTAGTGTAATTAACTTATGTTAATTATTTTAGTTGCTTAAGGATTTTCAAGGAATATTGTTAGTTAAATTAAATTTTTGGTCAATTAAATTTGTAGTAAAAATAAAATTTTTGTTCAACAACTTACTTAATTTATTTTAGATACAAAATATCTGTTTAAATAAATAATTTGCTAATTAAAATTTACTAGATGGAAATTGATCATTCAATTAGTTCAAATATTAATAAAATCGTATAATTGTTTATACAAGGTTAGAATCAGAAAGGAAACAAGCCGGATGGGAATGGATTGCCAAAAAAACAAATCTGAGGTGAGTAAATCTCATTCGTCTGGTATTATTTAAATTTAAAGGGTTAAATTTAAAAAATTGGTTGACTAATTGAGTTGTTTGAATGTGTGCTGATAATCTGTGACTTTGGATTTGTTTGATTCTCAAGTTAATGAGGATTTAATGATTGGTGATTCGTTAAATAGGAAGAATAATTTGAATGGATAATGAATTAATTCAATTAATTAATTATTGTGCTAATTAATTTAGTAATTAAGGTTTTGACTTAATTAAGGATTAAGTTAAATTAATTTAGAAAAATCAATTGATGGCTGATATGTAATTACTTCATGAAATATAAATATATATAATTACTTTGAGAAATTTATCAAGAGATTAATTAAAAGAGTTAACTGAGGAATAATTTATTTATTTAATGAAGTAAATAAAAAGGTAGATAATTACAGATTGAGATTGATCGAGGACAAAATTATATTGTGGTTGAATTTAAGTAATTGATTTGGATTCGAACAAATTAAAACGTGATTGGAAATTATTAATTTATTTAATAATTGATGTAATTAAAAAATTAATTAATTAATCAATTAAATAAATAATGACTTATGAGAAATTAATTGCTGTAAGTAATTAAGAATTAATGTAATTAATACTAATAACTAATTTATGAAATAATTGATTAATGTATAAAGTGATTAAGATTTCTTATTCATTTTGGTTAAGAACGATTAATATCGAGGAACTAACTAAAGATAATTACATAAATTTAATTGAAAAATAATCAATCCTTGAAATTAATTAAGATGAATAATGATGGGTTGACTAATTAATTGATTTGGAATTAATGAATGTTAATAAAGGAATCTAAGTAATTGAGGTTTGAAATTCAATGAGGATCAATCGAATTGATTTGTATGTGATTAAGCTTTGCTTACGAATGATTGAATGGTATTGAATGCTTGAATATGTTGATATCTTTGATATGATATGTCGTGTATTACATTGTATACTTGGGTTAGGATAACATGAGTTTCGAAGAGATCGAGGTCGGTATTAGAAGATACCCAAAACCAATTCGAATTTTATATAAGTTGATTTGTGGAATCAATAGGCAGGACTGGAATGATTTAAGTGAACTGGATTATCTAAGTTTGGTACTTAGAAATTTATATGTGAAGTAAATGTTGTCTATAGTAAATTGAGAATTGGTTAAATTTATATAAGTTACCCGGGTTTTATATAAGTTGTTTGCTTTGGTATTCCATGTTAGTTGGGTTTACTCACGCCAGTTTCCAGCCTGACCCGGGTGTTACTTTAATGTAATGCTCGGGTCAGACCGAGTATTACAGATTTTCAGGTGGGTACGTTTTGGAGCTCAGGAGGCGAGTTGGATGGCAATAGCGTATAGAGTATTTCTTCTGTATATATATATTATTGTTAATCTGAGTCATGATAATTGTAAATATTCAGTGACTGTATATTATGTGAAACTCTGATGTATGTGAAATGTAATAGTAAGTTATAATATTCTTTTATAAACTGTTATTATTTATTATATTTTATCCGCTGCGAATGTGAGATGTTTGGTGTTTCTGTTCTTCTTCTTCTATCTCTTTCTTATTTCATAACAATCTGGAATTTTCGGCTTCGAAAATTTCGGGTCGTTACAGTTGGCTTCTTCACTTATTATGCAATGCTGAAAGGGAACACAATACCCCTTTTCAGTATAGTTTCTCATTCTTGGTTGTGTAGTGGGGCTCTTGGTAAAGCACTTTTTGGAATTCTTTCCCGTCCATGGATCAGTCCCTATACGTAAGTTATTACAGCAGTGGGGTCATCTAGGTGTCGGTCAGGGATTTAACAGTTTCCATGGTGGTAGCCCTCGACTCAAAGCAAGGGGAAGTCTACACCTCTAACAATACCAAAGGGATACTCTCTTTAGGGTCACTTGCCACCTTGGCCAATCGGTCGATCTTGACATTCTTTTCATGTGAAATTTTCTCCGTCTTGAAATCTTATAATTTGCAGACAAGTTTCTTGGCAACTTAGAACTACTCGTCGGTTTGGTTGACGATCAATGATAAGTCACTAAACACATATAAAGATTGCCTTTGTAGTTATTTAGCCATCCTAAGACTGGCAAGACCAACTTCGTATTCAGCTTCATTGTTGGTGGTCTTGAAGCTAATGTCAGCGGCGAAGCATTGTTTTTTCCTATTGGGTATGACTGAGACTATAATGGCACCATCCTCCTTCTCATTGGACACGTCGTCTATATGTAATTACCATACTAATGGTTCTTAGTTGCCGCTTCCTTACCGCTGTTCGAGCTTGAGCACTCCCTATTGTAATACCTTAAAATTTTGAGTTATGCTTATTAAAATATTAATAATATAAGAATAATAATGAATAATTGGATATATTTTGGAAATAATATTAATTAATAATAAGGAGAGGCAAATTGGCTATTTTCTAACTTTGTAATTTGACCAAAAAAATTATGCCATTGCGACCATATCATTTTTTTGATCTACACAACATACTCATTTGTCTAGTTTGGAGGCCGTACGAAGGAGTTATGGGCAATTTCGTGTCAAGTTAATGAGCACCAAATTTGAATTTTGATAAGTTGGGGACCATTCCTCTTCCCTTTATACATAAAAGCCCAACTAGAGAATATGTAATTTCTTTTTCTCATTTTAGAAATGTCCACCACTTCATTATTTCCCATTTTCCTTTTCCTTTCCAAACTTCAAATTATAATATCTTGCCTAAATCTTGACGGATTCACACAAAACCTATGTCATCGCAAAGCAAATAATGAGTACTATGTATTCATACAAAATTCAATGAGAATACTGAAGGCTTGATGGCATAATAGTCTGGACTATGAAGGATTGAATCATTAGAGAGCAATTTAGTAAGTGATCCTTGCATTCTTTCGATATAATGCATAGGTAACAATATTTCTATGATCCATGGTCTAGAAATGAGTAGATAAGTGACTAATAATCGTATAATTCACATTTAAAGTGGTATTGCTGGGGAAATGATGGTTAGTAAACCTAAAGGATAAATCTAACATGAACCACTGAAAGCCAGAATGGGTCTCGTAGAACATAGACCCAACCGGGATTAATCAGAACGAGAATATGAAATATTGTAAAGTTGCAAGGAGTGTATTGTAGCTACTTAGAAGTTGTATTCGGGTATAAGAAGTTAACGGGAAATATATTATTTCTGATCATTCTGTATCAATTGTTTAGAGTGGTAATGTGTTGATGGAAGTATTCATAATTTGTACGAGCATGAATGATACCGTGGCACAAAAAGGCTGTCCAAACGATGATCCTGTAGCACAAGTAAACAGATCCTGGGTTTAAGCTCTCTTATAGCACCTAATGAAGGGCGGGATCGAGGACTAAAGTCTATTTTTTATTGAGGCATGGATGTTAAGTGATGCTGTAGAGATTAAGATGGATCTACTACATGAGTCCGGTACGTATATGAGACTTGGATGGTAAATATTTTACCGTGCATTTTGGTAGGTCCATGATGTAAGTCCAGTGTGTGGTAGACTTATGACACAGTAGTTGACCATAAACAGTAGAGTATGGTTTATTAGATAGTAGTATGATCTTTTGTATTAAAGACGTGATCGAGACGTGGAGGCTGAGATGTCAGACTCTTATCATGTTATAGTATTACCTCTATCATATATATGAAGCAAGTATGGCTCATTTACTCAGAATTATATATGACCCACTCCTATTTTCCCCTTTATTTATATGTCTAGGTTGATGGAGCATGGAATTGAGATGATACAAGTGATAGGGATCTTATTGTGCATATTGTAAATAATGTAAATATATATTATGACTTGGATTTGATTGTGTATATGGATTGGGTTTGATCAGTATTGTAAAACATATGTATATGAATATACGAATATATCATGGTGTTATGAAATGATAGGGTTTATTGATACATTATACTTCGTTTCCTTCTATAGTGAGATTCTAAAAGTCACTAGTTAGAACTATTTTTTATTATTATCATGTCCAATAAGTAGTCTTTTTTGGCTTTCGAAGTGTTAATATCAGCTTGATCATTGAACTCGAAAATCAAAAAAGATAGATTGTTACATTTGGCATCAGAGCAAAACATACCCATTAACTAGTTTTCTTAGCTAACCGCATAATTAAACTAATGCATTATGAATAGAAAAGGTTAGTTGCTAATCATTAAGCTTAAAAATGAAAAATAACGAATGAAGTATGTAGTTTGAGACAAGTGACACCAAATATAAAATGGTTCAGCAGGCTTGCCTGCGTACACTTTGAAATTTTCTTACTAAGTTTATATATATCACAATTACAAGGAACTACCAAAGAATAACAAGAAAATGGAAGCACTTAAGACTAATAAAGCTTTTAATCTTAGAAGCTTGTGGCCTAAAGAGCCCTACATTATGTATAATACTCAGAATTCTTATATATTCCAACCCCTTTAAAGTGATAACGCATGGGGTATTTATAATAGTTGAAATGGATGATAGATGATCGGGATTATATTAGAAAACTGGTGGAAGAGAGCCTAATCATTGATATGGTTGCATGGAATAATGATAGGCAGCTGTAATGGTGCTAAGGGATGTGCGACTGAGAAATATACTCATTGCACCTTTGTACCATCTGCGGACTTTGCATTTGGTGTGCATTTAATGCTGATGGTTTGCCACATCAATTCAGTCGCATAACTATAAAGGTTTGTATAGATGGATGGATAGGTTGTCATTTACCTTTATATGCTTATGTGGCAAGGCTTGTTGAGCTGGTTGGCTACTTGTTGAAGATATGAAGGAAACTAGGAATTGTTAAGGACCATGCTGGGGAGATAGTGCATGGTCGGATGCGAAATGACAAAGAGGGCTGCCCGGGACCAGTCAGAGGTGGTTGTACCAAAGCATGCCTAAGACGGATCACGCTTGAGCCGATTTTGTCAAAGTTGAGGCGGATTGGAAGGGCGATGACTGTCAATTGAACTGGTACCGAGCGAAGGTGCTGACTTGGAGTCGTGTTTGAAATAGAATGATAAAGGAAGAATAAAGCAGAGTCGAGATTAAATCTATTCTTTTAAGTAACTAGTGAAGACTTCCTAGGGATAGG
The DNA here is from genome assembly GCA_030765085.1 of Allium cepa. Lineage (NCBI taxonomy): Eukaryota > Viridiplantae > Streptophyta > Magnoliopsida > Asparagales > Amaryllidaceae > Allium > Allium cepa. The sequence continues at coordinate 1,039,987,447 of CM060941.1, read as the reverse complement.
GCAACCAGACTTCATCTTGATGCCTTGTAGAGTGGATGTGCTAGCTTGAGACTAACTTAAATCTGGGCCAGGGCCAGCCGTATAGTAGGTGGGCTGGCTTCTGCTTCGGCTAGACTGCCTTAATTGACCTGCTAATTATTTCTGAGAAAAATGAGAAACTTTTTGCCCCATAATCTATACCCGCATGTGAGTGAGGGCTTGTGAGATCACAAAAATCTTACTAATTGATGGCTTTACTACGCATTTAATGTACTTTTCGCATGGCATTATGCCATTTGTTGCGACAATTCATTTTTTCAAACATGGCAGAGACATGTCATATCTCCCACATGTAGAAGTGACATAGTACCGATCTTACGTGAATGGTTGGGATTCTTTTCCCTTTTGAATTCAACGCACACGATCGAAGGTGTAGACTTATAAATACCCCCCTTTTTTCCCCTGAACTCATAAAAAACCTTCACAGGGAATCTCTTAATAACTCATAAATTCTTTGTTAACAAAACAGCTTACTTCATCCCCTTCTTCCTTTCCAAATGCTTTTTGAGCAATTTTTTTTGTTAAACTTGCTTGGTATTATGAGAAAGGGAAAGCTTTCTTAGTGTCGAACCGCTCTTTGTTGATTGCAATTCATATCGTTGTCTAGAACTTTGTTTTTGAGATGGATCAACTTGGTTTGGACTTGTGCGCATTGGCTAATTCTTCAACGGTAATCTACTATCGTTGACATTCCAATGGTTCAGCTAATGTTGGCAGATTTCCTCCTCATCTTACTTTGGCAGTTCCGAACCTAGGCAGCTTAGATGCTCCGACATCTTGCTAGAAAGAGTAGTGGCTGTCGCCTCTGCCTTCGATGTCACAAGTGAAGTCATGGCCGTCCTCTTGGTGGCGTAGTTAGCTAGATTTTTAGGTTCTCTTATGAGATTCGGTGTGGAAGGCTTCAAATATGGTTACGCACTCCTACTTCCATACAAAAATACAGATCGAGCGCTGCTAAGGGTGCTTATTTATGTATTTGAAGCTGGGTCTCCATGATTAATTTGTGTCCGTTCCTATTCTTTTTCTTCTTTTAAGCTAGGTAGTGGTAGAATATCCTTGTAAGCCTAGCGAGGCCGGTGATATGCCTTCATACTCTTTGAACCAAATGAAAATGATCTTTTGTTGTGAACTTTGATGTATTGTTGTTATCTTTGCTTATTGATCCGCGTATGGTTTGTAGAGTAGAGTGCTATAAATAGCCAATAGATAGGTATTTATTTGTAGAAATTCTTTTCATTAGGATATGTTAAATAACAATGTGATAATAAGGAGAACTAGGTCTACTCTTTATGTAGGATAAGTACCTGCCAAATGCAAAGTGGCGGTTTGCACCGGCATGAGCTGGAGCACAGTTTAGCTCATGGGTTCTCTTAGGTGGCAAGTGGTCAAACATAAAGTGTTGGGCATGCCTGACTTGAACGTAAGTGCATATGGGATGTGAGTTTCTCTTGGGTGACAAGCCACAAGTCATGAAGCAACTGTTGATTCCAAATCGGACCAGAAAGGATTGCTGGCTCAAGCACTCTTATGATAGTGAGTTGCATGATGCTAAGATGGGATATTGTATTGCCCACTTATAAGAATTTGTAGATAAGAGAATTTTTTTGTAAATGAGAAATTATCCATAGTGATGGGCCTAACTTGTCGTGGCAATGCCCTCGGCTTATATGAGTATGCTGGATATAGGAGGGTAGGAGTTGTTGTTGATGCTCCAGAGCTAGAGATGGCTTTGGCAAGAACCAAAGCACTGGCCAGTATGATGAGTCTCTTGAGAAACGTGGTGCTGATTGTTGAAAGTACTTGTTAAAGCATGAGGATAGCCTTTTTTGCATGCCAAAAGGAAGTACCATAGCATTCCCTCACCTTCTGCTAGTTGCCCCTGATTTTGCCAACCACGTCTTGGACAGAGAAATTCATGATGAGGCGATTGTAGGAGATGATGGCATCCAGCTCAATAAGTGACGGTCATCATATTAACATGTCATAAGCAGATGGGTAATCAACTACCACAAAATTTACCTAAATCTTTACGGTATGGGGCTCTTGACCAAATGTCTTTACAAATAAGGTAGTGCCTATTGAAATAATACCCACACTCTTAAAGCCTTAAATGGCAGGGCATATGGGGTGAAGCTGAAGGCAAGAAGCTCGAGAACCTCAAATACATTCTTACAAAAGACATTAATTGAACTACCCCAATCCACAAAGGCCCGATATACGTTGGAGTTGGCTAAGGAAAGAGTGATAACCATGGGGTCATGATAGAGGCAAGAGACTTTTATCATGTCTTCAGCAGTAAATCTGATTGGTCACTTTGATTCTAGATGTGGAACCTTGAATGCCTAAGATTCCAATGAATAATTCTGACTAATTATGCCCATTTATCTTTGATATCAAGACCGAGCCCCCTCGGCTGTTTCTGGCCATATGATGGCCATTTAATACGGCCAGGACTTCGATGATAGCTTGGACATTTGTGTGTAGAGTTGAGGGGGTCGAATTGGCCGGCCGTTACGGTTTTCCCATTGCTCGAACTAATGTTGAAAAAATTCCAAAAGCGTTCCTTATTAGATAAGCCTCTTAATCTCATCCTTAAGCACACGACACTTCATTGTATAGTGGTTCTTGGTTTGATTTGATGGAACTTGTAGCATTTGTTGTCGTCACGAGGTTCCTTCCACTTTCCATCCCTAAGGGTTGCAGGCAATTAAAATTGCAGCCGGTTCCTGGTGCAAAGATAGAGGTGGTGATGTCCATGTTCAAATTAGAGTAACTATTATACCAAGGCTTGCATCGACGGTCGACCTTTGGTTGTCTAATGAGATTAGCCCAACGACCATTGTTTCTACGATCATTGCTGTTGCAAGGAATGGCTTAGGCAGGGAACCTTACTATTTGTTGCTGTTTAAAAAATCTATGTTTCCCATCCTCATTATGCCAATCGCTTGTTAATAGAAGTTGGTCAGGATGAAGCCGAATGCTTCTTGAACTTTCTCCACATCCTAGATTTGTATCCAACCCTAGGACATAGGGCTATGACCAAGCTATTCACTTCGCACTTCTACCTCGGGTGGACTCTTTGTTGAAGCAATTAACATATGACTACAAGCTTTTTGAAGGACCCTGCCCAACGTTGCCCAGCTCACCGGCCATCAAGATGTGGGTTTTGGAAGTAGAAACAAGTCTTGAAATCTGAGTACAATTAAGCCGAGGAACATATCCTGCCCGATTGCAGATGCAAGAACTATCTAAAGGCTGATCCCATGAGAGTGAAGGGAAAGAGAAAACGTTTTTTTGAGTTGAAAAGTGACTGGGATGGTTAATGTGATTAAAGGCAGTAACATGGTCAGATGGGTCAACGCTCTAATTATACTTGGTAATATATCGCCCTAAAATTTTAGAGGGGAATGGTTCCCTATTCTTACCATTAGAGAATTCCCAACATCAGCATTTCGTTCTTGCATTCTATTGACTTGTTGTTAGAAGACATGCATTTGTTCCTTGAGGCCAACATCGGCCTGTTGCGGGATGTTCTGGCCAACCATGGGCTGAGGGTTTTACGTGTACCTGGGTAGAGTAAGTGATCGATGACAAGATGGAAAATGGCGATAATGAGTGAGAGATCTCCTATTATACATAGAGGGAGACCAAGAATGCACGACCCGCTCTTCTCTCCTTCTATTCCTAACCAGACCCTTATAAAACCTGGAGTATTCCAAGAGAGCCATATGTGCCCTATAGTCAGTAATGGCACCACCATTAAGACGATCAAAGGCAGAAGTTAGCGGATGACGAAAAATTTATGGTCGATCTGTGGAAGGCGAATGATGATGTCATGGCTCCATAACCACAACCGCATTTGGGGTGATATTAATCTGGTTAGGCATGCGCATAGGATATCTTATAGGATGAAAGTACGCATCCACAAATGGGGTTTCAGACACCACTCTTTCTTAGGTTTTACAATGTCCATGAGTTCTCAACTGCCAAGAGGCATAGGCCTGTGAACAAGCAAGTTAACTTGGTCAGTCGTAGGAGGAGCATGTGGGACAAATTTCACGATAGCTTAGGCATTCAACCACGTTCTCATGCCATTCACTTCGCAGGCCAGCTGACCCATATTTTACAACCGTAGTATCACAGTACACCATATTTCTTTATTGGTCCCAAGTCAGCATTGGTGAGAGTGTTACCATTTGTTTCATCGCTGTTAAATTTGTTATCTTTGACTAGTGGAAGATTGTCCATGGTAAAAAGTCAGATCAAGTCTTTGTGGAATAGAAAAGTGTGGAAAGGTGAGAGATATTTTAGGGAGAGGCCTTCCTTTTAGCACCAAAATGTTGATAAACTTTTTAACCAACCTCGGAATTTGACTTATGCATTATGAAGGGCAAAGTTTACTTTCTAGTCACTAGAACTAAAAGTCAAAAATGAGGAAAAAGTATGTAGTTAAGGTAAGTAACACCAAATGTAAAGTGATTTGGCGAGCTTACCTACATCCATTATGAAGGTTTCTTGCTATATTTCTCTATCACAATTACTAGGAATCATAAGAGAACAACAAGAAAAAAGGAAGCGTATAAGACTAACAAAGCTATTAATCTTAAGGGATTGTGCTATAAAAAGCTCTGAGTTCTGTATAATACTCAGAATTCTTATATGTTCCAATCTCTTTGAAATGATAACGCATGGGGTGTTTATAGTAACTGAAATGAATGATAAATGATTGAGATTGTATTGGGAAAATTAGCGAGAAGAGAACCTAACTGGTGATTTGTTTGATGGGATAATGGTAGACAACTATAAAGGTGTTAAGGTATGTGCAGTCGAGAAAATATACTCATTTCCCTCTCTACACCATGCACAGACTTTACATTTAACCCACCTTTAGTGTTGGTGATTTGCTACATTAGTTCAGCCTTCTAGCTACTGTGCTTTGTACAGATGGATGGATAGCTTGTCAATTACCTTTTTGTCCTTATGTGATAAGGCTTGCTAAGTTGCCTGACTGCCTATTGAAGTTGTGAAGGAAACTAGGAATTGTTAAGGACCATGCTGGGAAGATGGAGCCAGGTCGGATGCGAGATGACATTGAAGGTTGCTCGGGACCAATCGGACGTGGCTACACTAAGTCAGGCCTTGTATGTATCATGACTAAGATGATCTTGTCTACTAAGGTGCACTGGAGAGGTGATGTCCATCATTTGAAGTGATGTCGGTGGACGTGATGAATTAGAGTCATGTCGACATAGGAAGGCCGATCGTAATTGGGTTTGGACCGGTTGGATTAAGCAGGAGTAAACTCAAAATTGTTCTTATGAGCAGGTGGTGGTGACTGCTTAAGAGAAGGTAGAAGAGGTTACATGAACATAATGAGTTATTTATACAAGCATGAAACCCTAATCCATAATTTAGGGAATGCCCAAACTACCCTTGAGAAAGTATGGAGGCCAAGTAATCATTAGCTTCTACTAATCATCATTTAAGTGTACATGAAGCCATTAATTCCATAAGCATGTGCATTATCCTCTAATTTGTATATTAAGGTAGATGGGTAGGTGTGGTCCTCCATGTTCTTCACTTTGAATTATTCCCATCTTAATTCCATTGTATTCATTTTGTGCATGCATGTCTCTTCATGAAACCACTCCTATTTGAGATCAAATTCCTACAAAATAGTAAGGAAATTTCTAATTAAATTTTCTCAAGTTAATTTATGCACAAAAATGACTATTTTGCCCTTGGATGAAGATGAATATGTGAAAATTTTGAATTAATATGGATATTGGTTAAAACAAGTTAAAATACCCAATATGATCATTTATTTAAATTAATTAGAATAAATATGGTGGTAAAAATATGCATATTTATGTGCATATTAGTAGACACCAAAGAATGATTTAGAGATCCATAGTTTTTTTTGGTTTTATCGAGTTATATCAAAAATTCATTAAGGATTCACAAGTATATCAGCACCTCCGACTTGTTTTGGAAGAACCTGACTTATACTTTGAGTTTGGAGTATGAAGCAACATTTGTTCTATTAAAAGAATTGTTGACAAATGCTCCGGATTTTGTTATTCAGAAGGTACCAAATTTTTTATTGTATATATTAATGCATGTGGTACTAGTGTTGGTGTTGTCCTTATGCAAGGATGGTAGATGGTAGTATATATGAGTCGACATTTTAAGACTCATAGGAGGAATTACCCAATGCATGACCTTAAGCTGTATGCTATTGTATTTACACTGATTTCCTAGAGACATTATCCATCAGGTGAGCGATTCAAGCTATTTACTAGATCATAAATCCTTCAAATGCATGTTCTCTTAGAAGGATTTGAATCTAAGAAGCAACGGTGGATGGAGTCTTAAGATCGTATGGCTTTGGTATTGCTTTACTACAGGGAAGGTAAACGTAGTTGCCAATGCCTTGAGTGTGAGGCACACTGAAGTGAATGTTATACAATTGGAATTGAAGAATTTGGATTTTATATTGGATTTTGATTTTCAACCCAGTCAGAATATGCACTTGGTTTGTTAACAACAATAGAGGTTAGCCTAGCATTGATGGATTGCAGTGGGTTAAGTTAAAGATAGATAAATTAGAATGGGGTGAATGATTGAGTGATTTAGATTGTTACTCCAATGACTACAAAGGCTACTTGAAGAGAGATGGAAGGCTGTAGGTACTACAAGTCAAGGTATTGAAAGAGGAGATTTTGGGCGAACGTCATCATCCTAGGATGACTATTCAACCAGGAGAAGATAAGATGTATCATGATGCAAAGAGGATAAATTATTGGCTAGGGACGAAGAGGCATGTGGTAGAGTATATAACAAAGTGTATGACATCCGAAAGGGTGAAGGTGAAGCAGAAGAAGCCAAGTAAATTATTGCTTCCGTTAGACATACTACAATGGAAGTGTGAGCTCATATCTATGGATTTTGTGAAGGACTACCTAGGAGTAGCAGTGGAAATGAGAGTATATGGTTTATAGTGGATCAACACACAAAAAGCATGCACTTTATTCTAGCAAAGGTTATTAGAGTAGCAACAACAATGGTGACACAATATATCAAGGAAGTGGCTCAACTACATGGAGTTATGGAAAGTGTAATAAGTTATTAAGACCCACTTTTCACAAATGAATTTCAGAGGAATATAAAGGATATATTATGGATTGAGCAAATTCCAAGTACAACATGTCACCTACAAATCAATGGACAAACTAAGAGAGTGAACCTAGTGATGGAAGACTTGTCGAGGGCATGTTTATTGGATTTTAGGGGATCTTGGGAGGATCATCTACCTCTAGTTGAATTTTCTTATAATAACAACTACTAAACCAGTATAGTTATGTGTAGTTAAAGCCCCACTAAAACCATGCAAAATTCTCGATATAAGGCTTAATGCTCTTCGAACGCTATGCCTTTTCAATGTAGTGCAATTAACCAGTAGTTCCACTTTAAGCAATGCTATTTTTTGCTACACCCGCTATATCAAGGATTTATAGCAACTGTTTTGGCCACAATAATATAAAAAGGTTGATTTGAGTAGTTATCTTTTAAAGAAAATCAACAAAGTTTGGGTACAGACCAAATTTAAGGCATAAGTGCTCGGTATAAGTTAGAAATCTATTATGTCCAACCAATCTAAACCATATAAATCATGATATTCTTCAGTTTTTGTATATAACGTTAAGCTGTATTTCCTTTTCTAACACAAATAGTTTGAGAATAAGAATGAATTAACTTCAAATATTTGGCTTTATATCTAATGAAGCTTTTTGCACATTCTCTATTTTCAGCAATATTCCTGCTGTAACTTTTTGCACCTCTACTGCTATAGAACTGCTAAACGCTTTAACTATAAAGCTATAGCCATTGCACTATTCAAAGAAATGTATGGAAGGCCATGTAAGTCATATTCGTGTTGGCGGGAGTATGCGGATAACATGACATTGGCGTCAAAGATGGTTAGATATACTACGGTTGTTATTTAGCTTTTTGACCAGGTAATATTTGGATAGACTGGACGAGTCGAAATTGAAAGCTATCGAGAAAGAAAGCCCGAAGACATAGCCACAGAGTCTGGAAATCAAGTACAACTAGAGTCCCAAGGTAAAGGTAAGCCATCTTAAGACCTCAATGACCCAAATACAAGAAGGTTTTGGATTAGTATCGACCTAACTCATGGATTAGTACTGAACCATAATATTTCACCTACTCAAGCCCGATCTCCTCCTACATGCCAGTCTTAATGCTAGAATCCTATTCCAAGTCCTACTACATCGATATCATGCAATCCTCTGCTATTCTCCTTGAGCACTTAAAATCAACAACTGTATTCTTCCATCAACCAATCATTTGGACTCATGAACAAGCTAATAATGATGCAAATAAGTTTAGAATCACGAAGCTAACCATGAATCGAGCCAAGACAAAGCATTCAAAGTAATCCGTGTGAAGATTATATGGATTGGTACCGATCCAAGCTCACTCATCGTACCGATCTATGGATATGAATGAGGTATTCCTTATTTTTCTCAAAATAATTGGTCCGGTCATGGGAAACAACGTGGAGATTGTGGATGCGAGTTTTCAAGCAACCTACAGCTATAAATAGGAGAGGAGAGGCTCCATTTAGAGGATTTTCTTGGCTCTCTTAGTCTCTTACTCTAATCTCTTGTAATCATCCACAGATCTAGCTGATCCATAAGAACTTGTAATTACAAGTCAGCAATATAATCAATAAAATCGCTAAGTGTACATAGGACAAGTTTAACCGTACTACTATAAAACGATACGAGTTCTTTTCTTTCTCTATTTAATTTACTTTTCTCTACTTTTTATTTTCTACTCAATCTCTTGGGTGTTTGTTCCATTTTTGGTTCATATATTCTAGTGCTTTCACTGAGAAAGATATTCTCAGGCTACTTGGATCTATCATCTACTATTGGATTTCTCAGATCTGAGAGATATATCCAATCTTAACATTTTTCTATTCATATTTTCAACAATCTACAAGAAGCTATTCAGCATGGCCCCAAGGAGAGACCATTTTACAACCAGTAGAACTGCTAATGACACTAAGAACAGGGATATTCAACATGTGAATGAAGTTGCATAGCCAGAGAAAGCAGAGATTTTGAACCCATCTGATGTTGTGAAAAAATAGAAATGGATCGTACGATAAAGAGGTTGGATGATAGGTTCTAGGAGAATTGCAATGAGATAAACCAGCAGATGTAGGAAAGCTTGAGACTGCTAAATAAGCTAATTCAAAACCCCATTAGAAAGAATAGGAGGGACTTAGCATCTTTTGGTTCAGAATCTGATAGTCCCTCATCATCCAAAAAGAGGCTAAGGCAGAGGAATAAAAATCAAGAAAATGGCTATGTGGCTAGAATTTCAAATTAGGAATCGTGACAGACTTGGGGTAAGATTTTGTGGTTCGGTACCGATCTAAGAGGACAGATCAGTATCGATCCAACCAATGTTGGATCTAGAGCTCACCCTCTGGATGGTGGTATGGATGTGACCTCTGATCGTGCTATAGATGATCGAAATCTAAAATATCAAAAAATACTAATGATTCAATGCATAGGAATCAACAGATCAACGGAGTCTCGAGAACCTAGGTATCGAGAGTCTTCCCCGGAGTGTTCGCCGGGCCGAATTCTCAAAATGGAACTTGATTACTACTGTTCAACCGAACCTATAGAACCGAAGTACCTAGTTGAGATGGTCATGAAACTTATGAATGAAAGCAAGTTCAGAAGTAATGTTGAGTGGGGTATTTCACCTAGTCGGAATTAGTTTACCGAGAACATTCTGCATAAGGAGTGTCCGGGAGGTTTGTAATGCCGATGATGTCATTATGTGGCCGAAAAACATATCCAAGGAAACACTTAATGTAATACGAATGGCATATGGACTATGCTAGAGCATATGATGCCGTGAGATGTCACTACTTTCAAATCTTCTTAGAGGGAGTAGCGATGATAATGTATATCTAACTCCCACCAAGATCCATATCGTCTTTTGCTGAGTTAACACGAAGGGTTCTACAAAAATTCTGTCTGCACACTTCACATCTGAAATACGTGATGTCGTTATCAAACCTCTTCCAAGGCATGGGAGAGTCATTGAAAGATTTCTTTAATAGGTTCCAAGTAGTTTTGATGGAAGTTACAAATGCTAAGGATGACATAGTATTGATGGCACTAATTATAGGGATTCATCCCAAGACTAATTTTAAGAGATGGTTGGAAATGAAATCCCCTTCACGATGGACGTTTTTTACAAGAAGGCTAATCAGTTCTTGCGCTTGGAAGAGCCACCCACTAGTTCTCGAAGGGATGATGCTAGGCATTTACCTGAAGTGGTACAAAGCAATACTGTCGTGAAACGGTTCGGAGGGAGTTTCTGAAATATGGATATAAATGTTAGCAACAAGAATAATGGTCAAAAACAGAGTGATCATGGGACAACAAGCGAAAGTCTGATAATAGGAATCATCTTAGGATTCCTAAGTATGATAGCTATACTGAATTGAATAATTTGACAGAGAAAGTTTACCTAGCTACCCAAGGTACTGAGCAGTATAGGAAGCCGACTCTAAAAGAGTCGACTTCGAAGGAGAAAAAATTTGGCAAGTTTTGCAGGTTTCATGATACATATGGTCATAAAACCAATGAATGCGTACATTTACATGATATGATCAAGGTGTTGATTCTTAGAAAGAAGTTGCAACACTTTGTAAATACCCCGTAGGATGTCGGGCAAGGAAATGCCAACCATCTTGAGTCGTCATCCCAGCGGAGGCAAGCTGAGCTTAGTGTTGACGAGCCTAGGCAGCTTGAAAAATGTTTAGTGATTAATACAACCATTGGTGGCCATACCTAGCCAATTGTAGTTGGAACGAGATAAATAGATATGTCGGTGCTTTAAAACATGCAGGGAATGAGAGTTCTCTTACCGTGGAGGATGGTACTCCAGCAAAAGAAGTAAGGACGATGACTGATGACATTGTCTTCCAGAACAGAGAAACCAATGGGGTGGAAGCCCCAATGGTTGACCCTCTTGTGATTACGGCTATGATTGGCCCTGTTATTATATGGAAAGTGCTAGTTGACTATGGGAGTTCTGTCGACATTTTATTTAAGAAAGCCTATGACCTGATGCTTCTAGAGGGCAAGGACTTGAAACCATGCAAATCTCGGATCTAAGGATTTAACGGGGCATCTAATAAGCCAGTCAAATATGTGGAACTACAGGTTGTTCTTGGCGAAGGTGACTGCAAGCAAGTGCTAGTCGTGCCTTTGTGGTATTGGATATTTACTCTTCTTAAAATGCATATTTGGGCCAACCGGCCCTGGCTGAATCCAAAGCGGCTATAGCTCCTTGGTGCTTGACGATGAAGTTTCCTACAAAGAATGGTATGGGAATAATACAAGGATTTCAGAGGCTTGGCCGCAAATGTTATGTCGCCAAGCTAAAGGAGACGAAGTGAAGAGAGAAAGGGAAAGTTATAGAGGGAACCCTCTATATTAAGGCTTTGGTCGCGTAACAATCACTGCCTAAGCCCTATCTTGGTTGACACAGTTGGATCCATAAGGATATGCATCCATAAAAAGAGCCGCTAGATGGAAGGGAAGCTCCAGTCGAGTTAATCGACATCTTGGTCAACCAGGATGATCCTACAAAGGCCATGAAGAACGAATACAGCTTGGCACGAGGGTGATGAAAGAGTTAGTTGGTTTTCTCTAGGAGAATCTAGATGTGTTGGCTTGGACTCACTCATAAATGTATGGAATATCACCGGAGATAGCAAGCCATGTATTAAATATAAATCGATAATGCATTCCTATGAAACAGAAATGCCACAACCTAGGTCGGAAGAGATCCAATACACTCAAAGAAGAAGTGGAGAAGCTGAAAGATAACAGCTTCATTTGTTATGCCTTATATTGGTACCAAAATTGGGCACAATACTCTTCGAATGTGTTTGAAGAGATAAGATGAAGAAAATAAATGTAAAATGAGCTAGATCTAACAAACACACCAATCAACAGATAAGAAAATGCAAAGAAACACGCTAATTCAGAATGGTTCGGTGTATTGCCTACGTCCACCATGAAAAAGTTGATGTTTATTGAAATCTCGCTCGCTGATTACAAGAGGTTACAATAGTACAACAGTAATATAGAAGTGATTCCGACAGAATGTCAGCATAGAGAAGCCAAAAAAGTCCCTTTTTTGTAGGTCTAGGGTCGCTATTTATAGGTGTAGGTAGCAAATATCTCGTCCAGATCTTCGAAGACTTCTTCTCTCACGTGAGCGAGCCCACGGGACCGCGTTTAGGTGATTTCGACTCGATCCGAGAGTGATACGAATTGAGTTCGTATCGATCCATAAGTGGTCCTTTTGGGATGAAATTGGTCAGGTACATTCTTAAGGTTGTGGCAAGATCCTATGAAAATTTGCGGCGTTTGGACTTATAGATCTTGAGTTATGATTAATGCAAGTTTAAATTCGCAAAGCATTGTAGAGTCCGTATCGAAATCTTTGTATCGGTTGAAGGCATGTGCTTTCTTGGTGACGTGGCGCTATCTTCTCGGATCGATCCACTTATCATGCCGAGTGACTGAATCTTCCTCTCTTCTAGGCTTCATTTTTATTGATCTAAAATCTTCCTTTCGTATCGATCAACCGTGCTCCACTTTATATTGAGCTTTGTAGTTGTTTCATATTGATGATTCTTTCCCTCTATTCACATCGGTTTTAGGAGTACCTTCGTGTCGATGGATTCGTATCGTTACACGGCTTCTTCCATCGTATCGATCGAGTGAATGATCGATACGAGTCCAGTTACTCTCACTTGGATACAAACGAAGTAGACACGAATGAGATGGCTATTGATGGTACAAACTTAATGTGTACAAATGAGGTAGATATGAAAGAGAGCTAGTGATGGATATGAATCACTATTCATACTGATGGATATGAATTGTAGTTGTCATCCTAGACTTGAAACGATCATATCTTGAGCATACGAACTCCGATTGATTTGAAATTTGGAATGTTGGCTTTTATAGTTTTGCTTGTCGTATTACATCGATTGTAGCTTGATCCGGAAAAGGACAAAATTTACTAGCATCCATAGTGAACCTGCATATAACCGATCTTCGAGGTGGATTGTCCTTAGTTGTCAGTCAGGTCCTTAGTGTCACGGCCTTGCCAAAAGGCGAGATAACATTTACCCCCCAAAGTACATCTAGTGTGGACATGACATGCTTTTAAAAGCTGCAATCTTCATTTTGAAGAGTTTATCTGATTCGCTGAATCGTCGTTGTCTTTTTGTCAAAAGATTTGACCTTTGATTGATCTCTAATAATATAAATACTGAATTGTTGACTGCCAATTGTTGTACTATGCACCGTTGTGTCCATGTATTGAATGATAGCAAACCGTTGTTCACTATTGTAATTGTCACCAGGTAAGCATTCAATTCTTGTCAATTTTGAAAATTGAATGTTAGTGTGTCATTGATGAATGTATGTTAACCTGACTCTCGTTAACATTCGCATGTTTACAAGTCATTGCCAAGTTTTTTTTGAATGGAGTTTCATATCGATCCTCTCCTGGATCAATGTGAAAGTCGAGTTGTAACAACACTGTATTGGTCATTCTAGAGTACCCCTTCGTATCGATCCTCTCTTGGATCGATTTGAGATGTTGGAATACGTATTTCGTATCGATTGCTATTGATATGAAGCAATTTGTTTTTTTAAGATCTATATACGAACTCTTATAGCCTTCCGAGCAATGGATATAAAACTGTCACTTCATATCGGTAAATCTCTGATGGGTCTGGATGACTTGAACAAGTTTCTGTGTATCGTTCGTATCGATAGGTTACTGATGGGTACAAAAAATTTCATTCTGGATCGATGGAAAATAGATACAAGCAGTTGTGCTCGAGACTGATATGTGTGGATGGATATGAACAGAGCTCTCATATCGATGACACTAGTGACCATTCTAACCAATCATTTTAACTGGGAGACGAATCATTTCTCACCTTTACTTCGTGTCCATATAAATATTGTTAGGACTTAGAAATTTTTTGTTTCTTTTCATTCCTACTTCCTTGCTTCTTATCGATTGAGAAACCGAGAAAAATAAATCGCCTTCATCCAAATTAATACAACTCCTTAACCCTCGAACATACACTTCAATTTAGGTAATTAGTCAATGAATTCACATTGAAAATGATGATATGCGAGTTCAATCGCTAACCCATCTATGTTCATGGCTGATTCTGGTGATTCCTAGGCTGGAAATAGGCCGAAGCTTGGTTGAGGAAGGTTGCTGTGGCGTTCATGTTGATTGGAGAAGATGAAGTATGGAGGGATATTAAGAAGAGATCTATACCGATGATGGATGGTGGGTGAGTTCGTATCGATCTGGATGCGACAATACTTCATGTTGTATGAGTGAATCGCTTCGTATCGATAGATGGTGAGTATTCATGTCGATCAATTATCAATGGTCATTCGTATCGATACGTAGCAAGCGATATGAATGTTGGACCTAGCGATCGATACGAATCAAAGGATTCGATTGATATGAATCGAGTTTTGGGTTACCGATACGAAACGCAATTCTAGGATCGATACAAATTGCCGCCTTCCATGACCGATAAGAACTCATCCCTAGTGATCAATCCAAATACACATCATGATGGATACGAAATCTTGCACAATCGAACATCTAACTCCGAGGAGCTTCAATCTTGCATAATTGGACTTGACCACTTCACTGCATATTTGACCGCCTTTCGAAGCTTGTTGATGGAACTGTAACCTGACAATGTTCAAAGAATCTCAATTTGGGTTGATCTTTGAAGTCTAAATGGCATAGTTGTGACGGTCAGCGATGGCGATCACTTCGGTTGAATTTCAAAGTCTCGTCATTCAAATATCTTTCTAATCTTGTAGAATCTCTTAAGTGATATACAATATTACATTGTAAAACACATTGATGCATTTTACACTGGGAAACACGGGATTATTATCACCTAATGATGGTTTTTGATGAGTTGATTAGCTATGGAACCTGGGAGTTCGTAGAAACAGGAGGCTCAAAGTCCACCCCCTTTGGTAATAGAGATGCCGGCCATCGCAGCCGAGGTCATAAGTCCAGCTCCGGACGAGCTACCAGGAGCAATCTTCACTGGGAATCCAGAAAATTCTGTACCATCTAATGTTTTCGAAGATATGTTGGGGAGAATTTTATTGAGGCATGGGCTATCGTTGGATGATATCTTACTACCAAGGCAGAACGATCGGCCACATACTCCTCCGAAAGGGTACACTGCTTTCAATCGATTTTCCTGCACAGCCGGGATGCTCCCATCATTCAATCGGTATATCCGGGAGGTGTTGTCTTATTTAGGGGTTGCCCTATCACAGTTGCATCCAAACGGTATGCTCTTCTGAACAGCCTATTCATCATCTTCATTGAACACTTTTTTTGGCCCCCGACTCCAGAGAAAGTCAGATTCTTGTTCAATGTAAAGAGTTGGGGAGATAACCCCTCTTTCACGTTCTTAGAGGGAGCCAGAAACCATCAAAACATGATCGAAACTTGGACTAAACTTAGCTACTTCAAAACCGAGTGGTTCTACGTTCGATGCCCGTTAGGATTCGCTAGATGGTGGCTCGTTACACATAAGTGTTGCATTTTCCCTAGTGACTAATGGGATAGTTATAATCGCATTGAGTCTAACATTTTCTTTCCTTTACAGTTTCAATTCCACGACCTAAAGGTGCCCAAATCAAGGAAATAGTGCGAATTCTCCAGGAGGTGCCGGGCGAGATTAGAGAGATCGACCCGGCGCGTACGGATGAAAATTTGAGGGTTCCCGGCCTGATTGACAGAGACCAAAGCATATGGCTTGAAGGATATCTTAGGGAAGCGACGGGTTAGGCTTACGGCGCCCGGGATTGTGATCGCTCAGCAGGGCGGTGAAGAGGATATGCCCACCAAAGACGAACTTGTAGCCGGGGCCTCAGATAGTCCTCGACATTCAGAGGAAAAAGGAAAAGGCAAGGCAGTAGCTCATAAGCTTTGCAAGTCTACGAGGTGAAAGTCTATGGTCGTGTCCCTGCCAACGGCCGGTGTTATAATCTCGGAGGATCCTTCCTTACACATGGAGAATCCCTTCGGGCTTGCAGAACATTCGAATTCCGGAATATGTGTTGCTCCAACAAGATACCAGATTGGAGAGGCTTCAGAGCGCTTTAGATCTAAGCGAGTCAATTTTTTTGAATATGGTTGATATAACCGGTTGGTTGGGGGGTTTACACACGCATACATACACTCCATAATAATACACAATTTCTGGTCACAAGATATTCATCTCTGGAGGTTACCAACTCTACATTTCTTTTTGTTTTACAGATAGGAAGTCGAGGCAGGAATCTATGCTTGGCATCCTTCACTCTACGCATCGTTCATCCAGCTCATATTCTGAGTCCCATAGGTGTGAGGCTGATAGAGACCACGATCGCGGCTATTCTAGTCAGGAGAGGGAGCATTATGAAAGGGAAAGGGATAGAGAGAGAGTATGGGCGTTGCTCCCGGTCACACTCTCCGCCACCTCAAGGTCCAGCACAACCCTCTTGTTTTGGTAAACAACCTCTGGAACCTTCGTGTCAAATACCAACTTCCCAGGCACCAAGGTCTGATCCACAACATCAGAGGACCGAAACCGAAACTACCGTTGCCACTGAGCAAGCCATCACAGAGCCCACTGGGAAGGGAGCGATTAGAATGACTAAGTTGAAAAAAGACTTTCCAAATATCTGCTTTGATGGATTCATCTTTTCCTAACACTTAAAGCGAATTCCCATCAAGGAAGAACAGACAATGCACGACTACATTCATGATATTCATGCCCGATACTGGGAATGGATGATGTCCGCGGACAAAGTATCAGCGGTAGCCTTTGAGCAGGCGAAGACAATCGAGAAATTAGGAACTGATCTCACTCAGAAGGACCGCATAATTTAGGCGCTTAATGATGAAAAGGAGTCCGTAAGAAATTCAGAGACAGAGGCCAATAAAAGGGCTAACGAAGCAACACGGAGGATGGAAGAGATGAGGCGAACATACTTAGCACTTGTTGAGGAAATGGAACATCGGACAATCACAGTTATGACCGAAAGAGATAGGGCGCTTAAAGAGCTTGAGGAGCTTAAAGCCAAACTTGCTGAAGTCGTCAAAGAGAAAGACGATGCAAATAAAGCCACCCTGGGAGCATGCGAGCAGGCTACGGTGCTTAAGGATGAGAGGGATGCGACAACGCTTAAGGTTCAGGAAGCCGAAGCTAGGGTTGAGAATGAAGTGAAAGCTACGGAGACTAGGTTGGAGGCAAACATCGAAGATCTTCTTATTGCGTACAACGCCAATGTCCTGAAGCATCAAAATCTAACCTGGCTCAAAAACTATCCATCACTCCTATATAATGCTTAGTGCCGCTTGGCCGAAGATGAAAAAGTAGAGCACCAAGCTGAATCTATCAATGAATTTGAATTGGAGAATCGTGTGCCGAGTGAGGATGAAAGAAGAGTTCTTCATGACATCACTATCACATTGAGAAAGAGAAACTCGGTACTCAGCATCCGAAGGCTGGAGAGGGTTCTAGCGTTGAGCATCACGATGTGGGTTTCGAAACTCGTATGCCAACCCTGCCCGAATCTACTACTGCGGTTGATCCTCAATCTGTGCCTGCATACAATCCTGATCAACCACAGTTATCTCCAGCTCGTGAGCATGTCACTGAAGCTGTTCCGGCAACATCCACGAGCCATTTTGAGGAAGGTATTCTGAACATTTCTTTTGCTTATTCAACGTTGGAATTGTTGCTTGAAGTAATCATTAACATTTTTTCTTTTTTTCTATTTAATAATATGAGCAGCATCGGTCGTGCCCCCTACAACCCAAGAGCCGCATTACAAGCAAGAGGCCCTCATAATAGAAGTGACCACCACTACGGTCAGTGCACCAATCAATGGAGCGCAGGGGAGCACTTTTACTTTCAATGAGCAGATGATGGAGGAACTTCTTGGTCACCAAAGCGACCCTTTTGCCAACCTGCCATTTGTCATGGGCGGAGCTGCACCTGTGGTTAGCTCCTCGGTCCCAACTGGCAGTGTCCCCGTAGACGCCCAGACCATCCATGAAGAAGAGATAATAGCTGAGACCAATGCCGAGATGGAGGCAGCCGCGCAGGCCAGCGTTATTGGAGGTGGGATGGAAGATCTGGTCTAACCCCTCTATAAATAATTTCTCCAAAATGCACGGTCGTCGGCACCGGTGTGCCACCCTAGCCTTACAACATCGATCCTATCCCTCCGACTCCGCCTCCAAAAAGTATTCCAATTCATGTGAGTTTGGAGGAAGAGGTTACCATAATTCCCCCGATTGGAGATCTAACACCAAAATGCAAGGGCTCGAAGAGGCATCCAAGCGGTAGTTCCAACGGGTCAACGCCAAGGAAGAAGAAGAAGAAGAAAAGAGAGAATAGACATGTCTTCTTGCCTCATTTTTGGTAGATAGATAGGAATTTCTTTTTATTTCCTGTAGGCCATGTATAGATGCGGGTTCGGCCCCTGCTAGTAGGGATATGTGGAATATTTTTGTACTTATCCTTCTTTTCCAAAGTATAGTTAAAATAAAATTCCTTTTTGTCGTTAGCATAGTTTTGCGTTTATTTTCTTATGTATTTCAGCGCTTGAACTTCCATTTAATGTACTCGTGAAGTTTAATTCTTCGAATCGGACCCGAGTTTAGTCATTATGTCCTAAGGCCACGCCTTTGGGTTATGATCGAGCGTTAAGTCTAGTTCTAATACTACACTATCTCGATCAGTAGCTGATACTTGAATTTTTCCCCCAGTCCCGGGGATAAATTGAAAAGATTGGTCGCAATCGCTTTTCGCCTTTAATACATTGAGACTAACTTTGTTGAAACAAGGTTGAAACAAGACGAGTTCGGATGATCGAATCACACTCGCTCATCTACTGTGATTGCATCCACACTTTGGGGATTGTACTTGTATGTCGGCGGTCGATCACGTCCATTTAAGGTTCAAAGATATGTCCATGCTTTGGGGACTTAAGTTATTTTACGGGCGGTCGGTCACACACATTTGATATTTAGAATTTCGCCGCACTCTAAGGACTTAGATTGATTCGTGGGTGGTCATTCACACCCAATTTGCGTTTATACTCCGACCCGCACTCTGGGGACTCGAAGTTGTCTTACGGGTGATCGTTTCACACCCGATTTGTGTTTGTACTCCAATCTATGCTCTGGAGACTTAGAGTTAGCTGATGGGTGGCCGGTTACACCCATTTTGATGTTTATACTCTAGCTTACACTCTGGGAATCTGGAGTTGGTTAATAGACGGTCGATCACATCTGTTTGAGTTTTGGAATTTCATTCGCACTCCGGGAATGTTGGATTCATTAGGATCGTTGACGGTCGATTCACATCCATCCTGAGTTAACAAGTGAGGTCATTAGACGGACGGATCCATCCTCCTCAAACTTGGTTTAAACACAGGCAAAGTCGTAAGGTGGACAGATCCACCCTCTTCTATCCCGCATTTGTAAGTTTATATTCCAGCTTGCACTTTGGGAATCTGGAGTTAGTTAGAGGATTGTCATACATTAACCCTTTTTCGGCTTTAGTGTGATGACTTGCCCCTGAGCTCGGGTTTCACCTAGCGAGTGACCGGTCGTGTCACAATCACTCTCTATTTGAATAAGTCCCACTGTATGGTGGAACTTAGCTCTCCGTGCATTGTGATGGTTGTATGACGCATTTTAAAAATCACTGCTCTGGTTCAAAGAGATCGCATTTTATTGCTGAAATAAGAAAATACGGCAAAGTCAGTTGCCTTATTAAAAATTAAAACTTCGAAATACATAAAGAAATTGCAGATGAAATCAGACTGAATAAATAAATAAAGTATGTTATGTGTAGTAGAACCGAAGACTCTCGCTATTCCAGACTCCTGGAAAAGTAAGACCATCAACAGTCGATAATTTAAATGTGCCATCGTCAAGTCTTCGTTGAATATACGGCCCTTCCCATATTGGTTTCATATGTGAAGGAACCGGGTAAATTCTCTTAAGGACGAGATCGCGGAGTTTAAAGGTTCAGGGTCGGACCTTGGCATTGTACAATCGGGCGACACGATTTTGGTATGCGGCTGCCCTCAAATCAACCTCTTCTCGCTTCTCATCCAATAAGTCTAGAGATTTGCATGTAATATAGCATTTTTTTGGATCATAATATGTCACACAATGAGAAGGTATTTCAGTCTCAACTAAAATAACAGCTTCTGAACCGTAGAAAAGTGAAAATAGAGTGTGGCCGGTCGCGGACTTGTGGGTTGTTAGATAAGCCCATAGGGTCATAGGAAGTTCATCGACCCATTTTCCCCTGGCCTTTTCCAGTCGTTTCTTTAGAATGGATTTTATAACTTTATTAACAGCTTCAACTTGTCCATTCTCTTGAGGGGTGTGCAACTGCAGAGAACTTCTTCTGGATTTCGAATCGATGACAGAAATTCTTAATTTAAAGACTGTCAAATCGATGCCCCATACTGCGAACGGCCAGAGAACTTCAACACTGTCGAATTGATGCCCCATACTGCACACAGCCAGGGACTGACCATCTGATTTATTTCGGTAGGGGCCCTTGGAATCCGAGCATGTTTCTGACATCTTTCACACTTCTTGGCGTAACCCGATGCATAGCGATTTACGATCGACCAATAGTATCCATACCAGAGCACTTTTTTGGCAAGAGCTTGCCCCCTAGTGTGATCTCCACACTCTCCCTCATGTACATCATGTAGTACTCGATTGATTTCATTATGGACGATACACCGAAGCAAAGGAATAGAGTAACCTCTTCTATACATGACACCATTCTGAATAGTGAACCGCAAATCCTTTCGAAGAACTTTTATTTTTTCACTCATACGCTCTGGCAGGGTCCCATGCTCGAGATGGTTTCTGAACGGAGTCATCCATGAGTCCTTATCAGGAATGACCTCAAATACCTTGTCTTCATCTGATCAATGCTTAGGGAAGATAATGTCTCTACGGGAATGAGTCCCATTTGTATACCTCACCGGTACTGGCTAACTTTGCCAAGGAATCGGCTTTCTGATTGCGTTCTCGAGGAATGCAGTAGATGGCATAACAATCGAACTGATCCAATTTTTCCCAAACCCAAGCAAGATAAGCAGTCAGCCTTCAGTCTTTGGCATGGTACTCCCCCCGGACTTGGCACACGAGCAATTGTGAATCGCAGTAAATCTTTACAGTAATAATTTTTAAATCCCTGGAAAGCCTTAATCCAACGAGCAAGGATTCGTATTTGGCCTCATTGTTGGTTGCACGGAAATCGAACCTTAAAGCATAGCATATAGATCGTCCTTCAGGAGTTTCAAGTACAACCTCGACGCCTGAGCAGTGGTCATTTAATGCACAATCAGTATTAGCTTCCAGACATATTTGGGAGATTCACTGGTTTCGAGCAAGTCCTCTGGGATAGTGAATTCAGCGATGAAGTCTGCTAGGACTTGTCCTTGAATGGCTCACCTTGGTGTGTAAGTGATGTCGAACTGAATCAGCTCGATATTCCACTTGAGTAACCTACCAGACGTCTCAAGCCGCGTAAGGACCTATCGTAACGGCAAGTCGGTGTATATGGTGATAGCATGAGCCTGAAAATAGGGACAGAGCTTCCTCAAGGAAATAACATGACAATAAGCCAACTTTTCCAGCCTCGGATAATTTCTCCCTGCTCCGGTCAGTTATTTACTAATGTAATATACTAGCCGTTGGTCCTCCTCCCGAATTATGGCGGCACTGATTGCGTTTTCTGACACCACCAAGTAGATGCACAATCTCTCATGATCAATAGGCTTTGACAGAATGGGTGGTGTGGATAGGTGTTGAACCAGTGCTTGGAATGTGCCTTCACATTCAGTAGTCCATTCAAAATTCCATTCGCTTTTCTGATCAGATCGAAGAAAGGAATGCATTTGTCGGTGGATTTTGAAATGAACCTGCTCAGTGCTGCTACTTTCCCATTGAGGCTCTGGACTTTCTTTATAGTTCTTGGAGTCTCATGATTTCTGATTGTCCATATCTTCTCGGGATTGGCTTCGATTCCTCGAGCATTGACGATAAATCTAGGAAATTTTCCAAACACGACCCCAAAGTTACACTTCAATGGGTTGAGTTTTATTCTGAATTGTCGGAGGATGTTGAACATCATTTCAAAGTCATTGATATGATTAGTGGAGAATCGCAACTTCACAAGCATGTCGACAACATATACCTCCATGGTTTTTCCGATCTGGTTAGTGAACATTCAATTAACTAGCCGTTGGTAAGTTGCTCTCGCATTCTTGAATCCAAATGGAAAGACTTTGTAGCAGTAAAGTCCCAGATCAGTGATGAAGCTGGTGTGCTCCTGATCGGACAAGTGCATGGGTATTTGGTTGTAGTCAGAATACGCATTCATAAAGGGTAAGAGTTCACGTCCAGCCATTGAATCTACAAGCTGATCAATTAGGAGAAGTGGAAAACTGTGTTTAGGGCAAGCTTTATTCAAGTCCGAGTAGTCAATGCATGTTCTCCATTTCCCGTTAGGTTTTCTGATAAGCACAGGATTGGACACCCATTTCGGATATAATGCATCTCGGATAAACTCGTTCGAACATAGTTTATCTACCGCTTCCTTAAGGGCGGCATATCTCTCTAGATCCATACTACGCCTTTTTTGCTTGACCGGGACATGTCGTGGGTCAATATTCAATATGTGGCTTGCGATGTCCAGAGAGATTCCATACATGTCAGAGGGAGTCCAGGCAAACACGTCGAGGTTTGCCCGAAGAAATTCAACCAATTCCTCCTTCATCTGTTGGCTTAGCTGAGATCCAAACTTTACCATTTTTGAATCATCATTATCATCGATCAGAACATCGATCGTCAGCTCTACCGGGGAAGCCTAACTGTCTTTGACCTCGTCTTCACTTTCGATATCTCTCGGGTCAAGTTCTCTTGGGAATCGGTTGTGGTGCCCGGGACTTGGCCCATGCGTTAGCTGTCAATTCTCCACAAAGTGGGCACAGAGAGATTCCTTTACGCCCTTTCCCTTTTCTTTTCGCTGCACTTCCCGCATCTCAGCAACATAACAAGCTCGTCCAGCAGCCTGGTCTCCCTGAACGACTCGAGCTCCATTGTCGGTAGAGAATTTCAAAGTTAGACACTAAGGGGCGATAGCAGCCATGAACTCAACTAGGATCGATCTTTCCAAGAAAGCATTATATGGTGAGTCTATATCCAATACAATAAACTATAATATCCGGACTCCCCAACGTTCTCCAACACCTAACTCCACTGGTAGCACCACCACCCTAGTGGGTATAGTCGCATATCCATTGAAGCCATGAATACGAGATTGACAAGGCTTCAAATCTTTCGCTTCCATTTTCATTTGATCATAGGCTCGCTTAAACAGTATGTTCATTGAAATTCCACTATCCACTAAGATGCTCTTTATCCAAGCAGGACCTATCTGAACTGAAATGACTAGTGGATTAATGGTCGGGGCTTCGACTCTATCGGCATCCCTGTCTCGAAATACGATGTCGTCTGTCATTGTTTTCTATTGTTTGACCAGAGCCCCATCTTCCAAATTATTACAATATTCGAAGCTCGCATGCCTAACAGAACTGGCATATGACTCCATTTCCCTTCAGTTCCGATCCATTGGATGAGGACCACCACTAATTGTATTTATCACTAACCTCCCGTTTGTATGAGCGGGTTCCTCTGGTCCAACCCGATTTGGTATTTGGTATTGATTCGATGGGCCAACGCTTCCAGACTGCGATGCCCGAACAAACTGCTTCAACTTTCTTTCTCGGTTCAACTTTTCGATAATATCCTGTAAATGACGACACTCATTCGTGTTGTGGTCATAACTATCGTGAAATCTACAAAAATTCCCTGTTTGAATCTATTTTTTAACGATTGATTCGAGACAGGTTTCTTATATTGGATAGTATTGCAGGTCTGAGAGTACACATTTTCCAAGGACGTATTTAAAGGAGTATAAGTGTCAAACATGGGAGCTCTACGTCTTGGCCCACGATTCTGATCCCGTTTCCTGCTCTGATTTCCATTGCCTTTCTGCTAATTATATTTATTCTGTATGTTTAACTGCACATTTACGAAACTCTCCCCGGTTTGTTTTACGGCGACATTGCTTTGGATTCCTTCCACACTGGGCCCTGCATCATCCTTTTTCCTAGACTGTTTCACATCCTCCCTTTTCAAGAACTAAGCTGCCTCGGAATAGAAATGGTCCAATGACGTAGGGGGTTTTCCGGCCAACCAATTGCCAAATTCAAAATCAAAATCGTTCCCTTAGTCAAGGCAATTAGAATTGATTTGTCATTAGGATTACTATTCTCAGCGCACACAGCATGAAATCTCTCCAGATAACGTCTGAGTTCTCTTCGGGAGCTTTAGTGATGTTGGAAAAGGTATTAACATCTTTGGGCCGTATGACATGCATGCAAAACTGTTCAGAAAATTTTGTTGCCAACTATTCGAAACATAAGATAGATTGAGGTGGTAGGTGAGTAAACCACATAGTCGCGATGCACCCTAGGGAAATTTGAATGCTTCGGCACTTGATTGCATCATCGGCTCCTGCAGTGTTTGTCAGCCATTCATACTTTCAAAAGTACTAGTTAGGGCTAGAGCTCCCTTCATAAATAGGTAGAGTTGGCATTCTGAGTCACCGAGGCAGTTCAGCGTAGTGGATGTCATCGGTGAACAGGGTATGACTCCAGAAGATTCTCCAATCGGGATTGGTAGGGCCCAGACTTTCACGGATCATTTGACGGATCATTGTTAGGATATCTGGCATTTGGAAATTTTGGGCATGTTGAGCCAAGGTGTGGTTGGGTTCCATAATGCGAGGATGGGCCGGTCGCGGTCGATGGTCCATATCTCGCCTCCTTGATTCTCGGTCTTTAGGAACATAAGGCTCAGGAGTATACTCGTGCTGGCGATGGTTTAGATCCATTTGGTTTCGAGTGTCAGCTTCTAACTTAGTAGCAGCAGTGGTAGTGCAGTTGTCAGTAGTATGATAAGGAGCTGTCCTGCCTCGGGGTGAGGGTCCAGTCTGGTGGCTAGTCGACGGGCCAACTCTCGACTGTCCAAGATTCAAAGTGCGTTGATGTCCAGTAGCCTGTGTATAGCTTCCATCCAGCCATGGATGCGTGGGCCTATGATTGTAGTCAAAGGAAGTTGAACTTTTGGTGGATGAGTAGGAAGCCTAGTCCCTTTTGGATCTCCTTCTCTTTCATGGTTCAGCCAAGTGGTTAACTCTGCATTGGCATGGAGCTACTGGGTAAGCTGTTGGTGGCTCCGAGTCATCTCCTGCATTAGCAGCTGGAACTCTTCCTTGGTGACGGTGTCCTATGGATTCGAAGGTCCGACAGCATTTTGGTTTGTAGAAGGAAGCTGCATGGGGTTCTGCCTATCCCGTCCTTCTAGATGTGCAGCTGTTGAGGTAGTCCTAGCGTTGGCCATGGTGGATGGCGAAGTCCTCTTCTAGACTTGGTACAAATCTGAATAAGATGGAAGAACTTCTAGGCTCAAAATCTGGATCTCCTCCTTAGATTCTTGCAATCTAATATTGGTAGTAGATCGAACAAGCAAGAGAAAAGCTGGTTTTCCTCAGTGAAAGCACCAAAGTGTTTGTAACAAAACTGGACACAACACTCTTTGGATGTGTTTGAAGAGATAAAATAAAGAAAATAAATGTAAAATGAGGTAGATCTAATAATCACACCAATCAATAGATAAGAAAATGCACAGAAACAAATGAATTTAGAGTGGTTTGATGTATTGCCCACGTCCGCTATGAAATAGTTAATGTTTATTGAAATCTCGCTCATTGACTACAAGAGGTTACAACAGTACAACAGTAGTATAGCAGTGATTCCGGCAGAATGTCAGCGTAGAGAAGCCAAAAAAAGTCCCTTTTCTGTAGTTCTAGAGTCGCTATTTGTAAGAGTAGGTAGCAAATATCTCGCCCAGATCTCGAAAGACTTCTTTTCTCGCGTGGGCAGGCCCATGGGACCGAGTTTAGGCGATTTCGACTCGATTCGGGAGCGATACGAATTGAGTTCGTATCGATCCATAAGTGGTCCTTTTGGGCTGAAATTGGTCAAGTACATTCTTGGGGTTGTAGGCAAGCTCCTGTGAGATTTGGTGGCATTTGGACTTGTAGATCTTGAGTTATGATTGATGCAAGTTTAAATTTGCAAAGCATTATTTGAGCTCGTATCAATGTCGTTCGCATTGGTTGAGAGCACGTGCTTGCTTGGTGACGTGGCGCTATCTTCTAGGATCAATCCACTTTTCATGCCGAGTGACTGAATCTTCCTCTCTTCGAGGCTTCCTTCATATCGATCTAAAATCATTCTTTCATATCGATCAACCGTGCTACACTACGTATCGAGTTTTGTAGCTGTTTTGTATCGATGGTTCTTCCCCCCATTCGCATCAGTCTCAGGAGTGACTTCATATCGATGAATTCGTATCGTTACACGGCTTCTTCCATCGTATCAATCAAGTGAATGATCGATATGATTCTGGTTGCTCTCATTTAATGGATACAAACGAACTGGACACGAAGGAGATGGTTGATGATGGATACGAACTCGATGAGTATGATGAGGTGGATACGAATGTGGGTTGGATACGAAGGAGAGCTAGTGATGGGTAAGAATCACTATTCATACTGATGGATACGAATTGTAGTTGTTATCCTTGACTTGAAACAATCATATCTTGAGCATACGAACTCCGATTGATTTGAAATTTGGAATGTTTGTTTTCATAGCTTCGCTTGTCGTATCACATCGATTATAGCTTGATTCAGACTAAGAAATTTTTTACCAGTATCCATAGTGAACCTACGTATAACCGATCTTCGAGATGGATTGTCCTTGGTTGCTAGTCAAGTCCTTGGTGTCACAGCCTTGCCAAATGGTGGGATAACACCTTATACCCGGAGTGGGTATCAAATTTGGACTTAGTGAAAAAGTCAGGTGGAAAGTGGAGGACATGCGTCGACTATTCTGACCTGAGTAAGGTATGCTCGAAGGATAGTTTCATGCTCCCAAGGATAGATCCGCTGGTAGACTCGACAATCGGAAATGAATTTCTGTTATTCATGGATGCATACTCTGGATACAATCAGACACCAATGCACATCCATGATTAGGAGCACACTAGCTTTATTACCGACTTGGGACTGTATCGCATCTTGTCATGCCCTTTGGATTAAATAACACCGGAACTTACCAGAAGTGTGGTAATTAAGATGTTCAAAGACTAGATTGGGTATTCGATGGAAGTCTAGGTGGATAACATGCTTGTGAAGTCATAACGTTCAAGAAACCACATTGATGATTTGGCAGAGATGTTCGGCGTTCTTCGAAAATACAAGATGAAGCTCAACTCTTTAAAATGCTCGTTCGACATTGAATTAGGAAATTCCCAGGCTTCATTGGGAACTCCGGTGGGATTGAAGCCAGTCCAAAGAAGATCGAGGCATTAAGAAACGTTAATGCCTCAAACACAATCAGGGAGGTCCAGAATTTAAATAAGAAGATCTTCTCCCTAAGTTGATTCATCTCCAGTGCAACAAACAAATGCATTCCTTTCTTTGACGTAATAAAAAGGAAATAATGAATTTTGTTTGGAAACAAGAGTGTATAGACACATTCCAAGCTTGGACTTAGACATAAGAGTTTATATACTAGTAGTATCAGTGCATGCTTAGAGCACCACGCTCGTACGTGAGGAATCCCGCATCCAATGACCAGTCTACTACATCAGTAAGCAATTTATAGGAGTAGAAAGAAATTTCCCAAGGTCATAATAGCTTGCATACTTCCTATTGATCACTTCAATGAAGCTCTGCCCCTACTTCCAGGTTCATCCAATCAAAGTTCTTAACGACCATCCTTTAAGACAAGTCTTACAATGACCTGAGATTTCTGGAAGGCTATTAAAATGGAACATTGAATTAAGCCAATACAGCATAACCTATCATCCTCAGAGAGCAATCCAGGGTCAAGCTTTAGTGGATTTCGTAGTTGAATACATTGCACGGAATGATACTCCGGAGAACAGTGGTGAGCAGAATGATAGGTGGAAGATGTACACGGATGGTGCATCGAATGAACTTGTTTCGATGCGGGAATTGTACTTATCACGCCCAAGAAACATTTAATATGTTATGCCTTGAGACTCGATTTTCCTACAATAAACAATGAAGCAGAGTATGAAGCATTAATTCAGGATTCAAAATAGCCAAGGAATTGGGAGTTAAAACATTGCATATCTTTTGTGATTCCCAACTGATGATATGTCAAGTAAGGAAAGAATTTGAGGCAAAAGGAGCGAGGCTAGCTCCCCATCTAAATCGGACCCTTGAGCTGCCTAGTGACATTGACTATATAATAGCGAATATTCCCATAGAGGAAAATGCTAAGGCCGACCACCGGCTAAGTTGGGTAATTCTGGAGATGTGCAGTGCATGGCCCGGTTCCTAGGGAAGTATTATCAGCCCGGAGCATCGACCAGATGGATGTCAATTAAATCTTCGAGGCTGAATGTGAGAAAGAGTTATGGATGACTTTGATATACGTCTATTTGTAGAGGGGAGTCCTTTCGGATAGGGAAAACGAGCGATGAAAGCTCCTTCGCCAAGCTTCGAGATATATCTATTAGCAAGGAGCACTTTATAGGACATGATTCGCAGTCCCAATATTATGGTGTGTCACCAACAATGAAGCCAAACAAGTCCTTAAAGAAGTGCATGAAGGGGCTTGTGGCGACCATATGAGGAGGCAAACCTAGCAAAGAATATTCTCCGCTATGGGTAGTTCTAGCCAACTATCAACCGAGATGTAGTTGATTACACCAAAAAGTATGACAAGTGCAAGAGATTTTCTTTGATTTCGAGAACCCCATCGATGGTTACTCAAATCGTCAGTCCCTGACTATTTGCATTTTGGGGAATCGATATTATCAGTGTGTTGTAGATATCTAAGGATGGCATGAAGTATGCTATCGTCGTACTTGATTGCTTCACTAAGTGGGCTAAGGCAGAGCCATTAACCATAATTACCACAAAGAAAGTAATTAAATTCATGGTCTGGAACATCATCTGTCGTCTTGGAGTTTCATAAGCAATTGTTATTGATAACAGGACCTAATTTAATAGCATCAGGTTTAAAGATTTCTACCACCAACATTACATAGATGAGAGATTTGCTGCAATAGCACACTCTTAGGCGAATGGACAAGTTGAAGCTGTGAAAAAATTATTAAATCCATTCTTGAGAAGCGATTAAAATTGGATAAAGGTAAGTCGGTCGATGAACTTCCATTGGCACTTTGGGCATATCGAAAGACCCACAAGTCATTTATTGGCCACTTTCTACCTGCCCTGGCTTATGGATTAGAGGCTATGATTTTGGTTGAATTGGAAGTACCTTCTCATCAAATGACTCACTATAAACCACGGACGAATGAGCAACTCCTATTGTAGTCTCTTGATATGATCGCTAAAAAGCATGATGAAGCTGACTTGAGAGCAACTACACACCGATGTCGAGTCTCATTATATTACAATGCCAATGTTAGGAATCGGACCTTTAAAATTGGCGATTTGGCTCTCAAGTGAATATTTCCGGGACTTTAGAACTTGGGACCGAGTTGGGAAGTCCATACGTAGTTGAGCAAAAGCTTTGAGATGGCACTTTCAAGCTAGCAATAGTAGACAAGATCTCACTCTCGAGGGTATGAAATAGCAAGTTCTTGCGATGCTATTTCAGTCAAGAATAAATTTGTACATAATTGGTTAAAGCCATGTCATAAGAAAGGATATGTCATTTCCCATCTTTTATAAAGTGAAATGGCTTTCCAAATCTATGACTCCATCTTTACATAGCTTTAGAATTGTGAAACTTGACCAACTTGAATGAATCTACATGTGTATAATGCAGTACCCAGAGCTAGGTGCTAACCAGTCCATGATTGAATCCTTGGAGTTCAACCACTCTTGGCATCCAAAGATAGGTACCAGCTAATTCTTGCCCTTAATTTAGGGGCAGGAGTATAAGCTGAAAAGGGTGAGACTTGACTGTCCATCTACTAATTCTTTTCCTTGAAGCAGGGATAGGAGTATAAACTAAAAAGGATGTTTCTCGACCGTCCATCCACTGACTCTTGCCCTTGAAGTGGGGGCAGGAGTATAAACATTCAAAGGTTGAACGAGACTATTCACCTCTATAGCTCATGCCTACAGTTCGGCAAAGCACTCACATCTTGCTCGGAGCAGGCGAGACAAAATGCCAAAGCTCGGAGTTAGGAAGGATCTCTTAATAACATCGCTCGATGTTCGAGGTAGGCACGATCATAAGTAAACATCCTGGATTGGCATGTCCAACCCGCTATCTCAAGTGGTTAACTCCAACCAACGCCTAAAAGTTTAGCACGATCATGCTCAAACATCCTAGAAATAAATGTTTAAAATAACTTTTCAAGCAAGTGGAATTCGACCAAGTTCCAGAGTGGAGCATGATTGGATACAGAAGGAATCCCTTATGGATCACTCTCTACGCTCCTAAAAGATGAATCAAACTAATTACTTGGTTTGTTTACTACAATGGGAAATGGATCGCAAATACGTTGAATGTAGAGCACATTTATCAAATTCTTAGGCAAATTATATGAGGCTTGAAAAAAAACAAAAATCTATATTATTCATAGTCAAAATAAGACTTAAAAGAAAAAGTACAAGTGTTATTGACAATAAAACTGCAAAGTAAAAGCGGAGGCCGAACCTGCACAACACCGGCTAGAAAGCAAAACCAAATGCTAAATGTACTCGGGTACTACTTAATCAAAAAACATGAAGAAGATGGATGATAACTTCTTGATCCTTTTCTTTTTCTCTTTCCTCCCTTTCTTTTCTATAGAAAATGGCATACCGGATCCTTTCAGTT
The DNA here is from genome assembly GCA_030765085.1 of Allium cepa. NCBI lineage: Eukaryota > Viridiplantae > Streptophyta > Magnoliopsida > Asparagales > Amaryllidaceae > Allium > Allium cepa. Next base: position 1,039,956,197 of record CM060941.1, on the reverse strand, counting down.
GCTTCTTTGTCCTTTCCCTACTTCCTTTACTCTTTAAAGGAAAGATGTACGTAGCACTTTGGGTACTCTGAGTGATGGGAGTGCTTTGAGTGGCGCTGGCCATAGGCAGCATGATGGGAGCAAAGATGATCTCGTCTGGTAAGGCAATGGATAACGAAGGAGGGAGTCAAGTCGTTCCTACTTAATTTCCACAGTTGACTTTAATTACTTTTCGTAAAGTTCACTCATTGAAAGTCACTTACCAAGATTGAGAGACCCGGTGATCTCAACATCATCATCCACATGTGTTTCTTGGAAGTCACCAGTCCTCTCCTCTTGCAATGCATCAATCATTCTTGTATCTAGATCAACGGCGTAGCTAAACGGATGCTCGGATTCATCCTAGAAATAGTTACAACCATTGACTTGATCATCATTGCTTGTTATCTCAATTAGGAGCTCTTCTTTAGGAGACTTGGAATTACAGGCTGACCTAGATATTGAGAAAGATTAAATGAGAGATTAATCACATCGACCAGCGACATGTTGACTTTCTCAAATATTGCCAAAATCAATGGGATACCTTCTTCAGTTTGGGATTCAATATGGCCGAAGTTCCATTGGAATTCCTCTTCATGATGGGAGAAAGGACAGTAGACTTTTGAATTTGGGATCTTTATGGATCATATTCAGGGACCGAGGATGAATCGAGAGAATTTTTGGGTTTAGATGCTCCTAGTGATGGCATCTTGAGGCGATGATCCAAAGCCCTCGCCTAAGTCTTTCTACACTGTGGCAGCCAACTCCGGATGGAGAATAAGCTTGCCTTCCCTTAACACACTGGGCTCATCTCTTGACAGGACTTCTTTTGCCAATTAGGCCAGGTCCACTTCACCTCCTTCCAAAAATTCCCTCTCTTCCTTAACAAATTGCTCCCAGGCCAGAGCTAGAGCTCTAGGATAATCATTACTAAGCCATTCTAGGTTGCAAAACTTAAGCAGATTAACATTGTACTTAATGATCATCAGCTCGAATCTCTCCATCAACTGCTTCTCAAACGGCCTCAATTTCCTTCTTGATGAGAGAGTCCATATCTCTAGCATATGCAGCTGCCTTATCCCTTTCACTACAAAGAGTATGAAGCTCTTCATAGTATCCTTAAGTTTCTTAGAGACTTTGTCTTTCATTTCATCTCACTCTCAAGTTTGATTAACACCTCAATTGCTTTCTTGGTCAGACAATCTCTCTCCACTACTAATTCATGATTTCAATGGTGCGCAATTTCTATATCATCATAATGCTTAGTCCTCTCACTCTCAAGTGCCTTGACAACATCATCAGTCCTCTTCTAAGCCTCATCTTATAATGTTTTCAAGCTACTGCCTCAACATCGAGATGAGAAATGGTTTCTATATATTGCACCTCCGTAAGTTTCAGATTATCAATCTTGATCTTCCTTTCCTTCAAAACCATAGAGATTTTCTCGTCCATCCGCTTCTATACAGTATATTGGTTGTTAACATCCATTACATAGGCAACAATTATGCCTTTAACCTCTGTTAGATTGTCCTTCAGATTAGGCAAGAACATGATTCCATCAAAGCAGACCTCCGGGAACTGTGCCTTTAGTTCGGCCATTCGGACTAGCGACAAGTTGTTGCTCCATGGTGATGACCGAAGCTTCAATCAGTTTCTTGCCAGCCCTATGGTAAGAAGTCTCAGAACTGCCATTATGGTGCCTATAATTAGAAGGTCGACTGATGTGAGTTGACAACGAGTGTTGCATGGGAATGAAAGCCGAATATAGTACATGAAATGATTCTCCCCATGCTAATTCGTTACAGCGGTCAAAATGCTTGTTTAAGCCTCTTAGCAGAGGTGACCTAGACCTGGAAGGATATCTGGAAATAGAGTCATGCGATGGATAGTCTTTGTCACGACCGCCTCAATCACAACTACTCCTATCACGTTTGGACCGATGTATGGATATGAGTCTCAGCCACCACTTTGATGATACATGCTAAGGCGACGCCATTGCTGTCGAGACAAATTTTCCTCCAAAGATTAAAACTTGTAATTCCTTTCCATGGATCCTACAAACTAAATAGGAACAAGTTAGCTTCAACAAGAAAGGACACGAAATAGGTGTAGTGTGGTGCATGTGTGTTTGAGTTCCTAGTGTCTCCTCAACGTACCCTGGGCTGGAGCTTTGCTGATGGGAATAATCTCTCCTACATTAACGGAAATCATATCGTCATAAAATCGGATAGAGGAGTCAAGATCCTCAAGACTCATGTTGTCAAGGCCAAAGGATTTAATCTCGGTTGAAATGAGCCCCAGACCAGCGAATATGTCTACAGAGGAGAGAGAAGTTTTCTTCGTAGTTGTGACTAGAGGGTGATGTGTAGAAGTCTGTCCTTTGGAAATCTTAACAACCAACTTTATCTTCAAGACAAACTGTTGGTCATCATTGGGTTCCTCGATTAAATGCTCATGGCCCACATCAATATCATAGTGGACGGCTTTGTCACCTTCGCCCAAAATTTCGCCTTCTTCGGCATGCTCTTGTTCTTTTTCACCTTCAAACCGTGGAATTGGAACATGAGGAACATCAGGATTCACATTACCATCTCCAAGCGAATAACTGTTGTCATCATCATTGTCACTGGCGACCACTTGGATTTGACCGGTGCGACGGCCTGCCTCTAGCAAGTTATAAGCTAGGAGATTCTCATCGGTAAAAAGAACTCCAACTTCTCTATCTACTTCCTGGAGTGCCATGAGAATCCAATGCAATCTACAAGTGTCATGCCACTGGGCTTCACCAAAACATCTGAATGACAAAAATAATACGAGTTAAGCATGTAGAATCGCAAGGAGAGTTCATATAAAACACATGAAGTAGGACATACATCCGGATAATCATCTTTGTGTGAACTCGAGTGGATAGCCGATGTAGAACCATTCACTCTTGAAATAACTTAATTTGTTCCGGCCACATCTAACTATTATTTATTACATAGCTAGTTCAAGATTAGTTAGAAAAGGGCTTCCTTTTCGGCTTTTGAGACTACATATATCAGAGTTCCTCGTCGTTAGGCATGCGATTTAAGTATTGAGTGAAGACAGTGTAAGCGCCATAGAGAAAAGCATCACGGTTGGGATGTAGTTGTGTTGGAGCCAATTTCATAAAGTCAAGATCCGACAGATGAAAGAATTAAAAGGTGGAACACATCCTGCCATGCACATGTATCAGTTATAGGCTGTATAACCCTTTGGAAGATGGTAAGCCCTTTAATTGCGTATTGGGACTAGCACGTCCCCAAATGGGATTCCAAGTTTATTGTAAATTCTATAGAGTGATCCCTCTTCAATCTTTAGAGTAATGGAATCGACGAGATCATCTAAAATGACAGCATCCTCATGAGTGTCGGGAGTAGCTTCGACTTCAGGTCCTTCTACGGGCACTTGAGAAACCTTTAGATGAGATTGATCTAATTGCAGATTTACAAGTTGGGGTATAGGTTGTGTTGGTGTATGTTTTGTAGATGGAGTCATAGGCAAGCTTGACTTTGCGTCAGATTCCACATATCTAGAAGTCAATGGACCTGAAGCTAAAGTGGCAGAAATCTTAGAACGTTTGTGCTCCATTTATATAAAATCTCAATAGATAGTCAAAATTAGATTAATCATAAGTTATACCCTCATGTTAAAGTGAACCTAGTGCAGTGTCATGCAATGAGAATTTCAAATATTGTGCAACAGTTTATTATAAATCCCGAAGATCATCTGAAGAGATCGTTATTACCGATCGTCCCAACGGGTTATGTGTCACTACGCATGCGATGGGGATACCTCGAAGCTTAGAATATCGAATATGGCAAGACATTTATGCAAAGTCCTAAGATGAAAATTTTCCAACAATCCACTAAGGGACGGATCAACACCAATCCATCCACTTAGTTAGATTTTTGAAGGCTTTAAATTCTCAAATTCGAGCTGTAAGGCTCCTCTTCGATCCAACCATGAGCACCAACGCCGAAGTTTCCCTAGCCTCTCCTTCGTCGTCGTCACTGCCTAAGTTCAATTACCAGGGTTGGATCTAAGTAGGGTTTATCGTATAGAAATGGTTCAGGCTGTGACTGAGCAAGGTAGGCGATGTCATGTTCAGGAAAAGATGTGTGACGATGGCAATCCTAGGGTTGAGTAATGGAGTTACGTTTAGTTTTCAAGTCAAAGTATTTTAATGACAGAAGCAAGCTTTGGTTCGGTGGAAAATAAAATTAGGAAGAAGACAAAAGAAGTAAGATTATATAAACCTAGGAAACCAATTTTTATGGCATGAAAATTGAAGACCATTCATGGTCTTGGATTGGTACTAATCTAAGAATTTGAATCGGTGTCGAGTCTTAACATTTTAAAAACTATAACAAAACAATGATGGTGATGGCCTACATATGCCTACATAAGTTGTTCATATGCTTAGGATTTAACAAGAGCGTGCACTAAATACATATGCGCGTATATATCCAACACCTAAAGAATAGAGTCAAAAGAAATCAAATTCAAACCTAAAAAATATAGAAAATAAACATGTTTAAAAGTATTAAGCTCGAAGTGATAGATCGTGAGATCATTTTTCAGATTTATAAGCGCCAGATGCTGGTAAAGCGCTATGATGAGTGGCTAGAGGTGCAACTCTTCATAAAAGTGATTTAGAAAAGGACAATAACCATTCAAAGCATATAATGGAATCCTTTATAGCAATCATGACTTGTCTCGATCCAAAGCACATCGTGTTAGAAACAAGATGTACTTTAAAGGGAAGCGCTATCCAGGTTTTTAATCAGGAAATATCTGAATAGACTGGATGAGTCCAACATAAAAGCTATCGAGGCAGGAAGCCTAGAGATATAGCCAGAGATTTCAAAGATCAAATACAACCAGAGTCCGAAGGTGAAGGCTAAACTATCTTTAGAACTAACAACCCAAATCCAATAAGGTGTTGGATTGGTACCAATGCAACTCATGGATCGGTGCCGATCCATAATATTTTATCCATTCAAGCCCGATGTTCTCCTATATGCGAGTCTTGATGCTAGAAGACTATTTCAAGAAATGTTGCACTAATTCCATGCAATCTGTTGTTGATCTCCTCAAGCACTTGAAATCAGCAACTCCATTCTTTCACCGAGCCATCATTTGGACTCAGGAACAAGCTAATAATGATGCAAACAAGTTTGGAATCACATTACTAACCACGAATCGAGCTAGGACAAAGCATTCGAAGTAATCCATGTGAAGACCACATGGATCGTACCGATCCAAGCCCATGGATCGGTATCGATCCCCGGATATTGATAAGGTGTCCCTCATTTTTGTCTAAGGAATTGGTCTGGGGAAAACAACATGGAGATCCTGTAGGCGAGTTTTCAGGCAACCTACATCTATAAACATGAGGGAAGGGCCACATTTTGGAGGATCTTCTTTGCTCCCTTGCTTTCTTAATTTGATATCTTTTAATCATCCATGGATTTATACCAATCTATAAGAACTTGTAATTGCAAGTTTGTGATATAATCAATAAACCCACTAAGTGGACATAGGCAAAGATTAGGCGAACCATTGTAAAATGTCGTGTGTTCTTTTCTTGCTCATTATTATTTTCTTTTCTTCACTTTTTATTCTCTACTAATCACTTAGGTGTTTGTGCCATTTTTTGGTTCAAACAACGTTGAAAGTGGAGCATATTAGGAAGATGATGAAAAATGCACAAGATCAGCAAAACTTATAGGTCGGAAGGAGGTGGATAGATGTGGAATTTACAGCTAAAAATTTAGTTTCAATCAACGTTTCGCCATCAAAAAGGGTAGTAAGGTTCAGAAATTCAGGGAAGTTAGCACCCTGACTTGTTGGTACAATTTTGATGTTGGAGAGGATATGGAGTTTTGCATATAGAGTGAAGATTTGGGAGAAGATAACAGGAGTCCATAATGTATTCCATGTGTCACGTTTGCAAAAATATTTACACGATCTGACCATTACAGACATTCTAGTCAATTGAATGAGGTGGAGTTGGAACTGGAGCCGAGTTAATCTTGCGATCCAGCTCGCATTGTCGAACGTGGGATGAAACAAAATAAGAATAAAGTGCTAGAGTTAGTAAGAGTGCAGTAGGGAATGAATGACTCAACCGAGATACACTGGAGCCGGAAGAGAAGATGAAGGCTTACTCATCCTCAACTCATTTTCGATAAATTCCTTAATTCTGTACGATTTCTTTTAATTAGCTTATTTTAGGTTAGAATTGGATGCTTTATTTGGTTTGGATGTTAGGATGAATACTGTTGGATTTACGTTCATATAGAAATATATGCTTATATTAGGGTGTTATGCATCCATGCTTGATATTTCATCTCATTGCATTCATATAGGATGCCCTAGCTACGTTTCTGCATCATAAGTATAAAAACTATAAGTTACATGGCATTATTCATATCTACATGTTATTCATACTATTAGGTTAGACTCATTTAATCTTATTAGATACATTAGATGTTATGTTTATTCACTAAATTGACATATGTTTGACGATACATGGTATGAGCCTTATATTACATTTTCTATTCCTTAGGAATTTATGGGATGATATTGTCTTAAGGAGAAAGAATGTACTACCCCAAAATTTTGAGCTATATTGTAATTAAAATATTAATAATATAATAATATTAAATAATTATATTTAATATGGAAATGATATTAATTGACAATAAGGAGGCGCAAATAGTTATTTTCCAACTTAAAACTTGACAACAAAACCTGTTGCAACCTCTCATTTTTTTTTATTTCCATAGTATATTATTTTTCTAGTTTGGAGGCCATATGATGGAGTAATGAGTGATTTCATGTTGAGCTAGTGAGAGCCAAAATTTAAATTTTGAAAACATGCAGACCATTACTCTTTCCTCTATTTATAAAAGCCCAACCAGTGAATATGTAACTTCTTTTTCTCATTTCAAAAACGTCTGCCGCTTTATTTAATTATATTTCCAGCAACTATTCAATTACGATCTAGTTATTTGAAAGAATCGCTTCCCCCAATCCTCTCTCCCTCCTCACCTCTCCATCAGCCTACCTAGACAACTTACCCAACCTCTCTATTGCTTCCATCCTTCCACATTTTCCTCCCCATCTAGCATACCTTAGACCAGGGACCTTTACTGCAACACCTTGTGAAATGAACAATAATTAATTAAAAAGAATTAATAAATAATTATTAAGCCTCAAAAATGGAATTTGAGAAAACGTCGGAATATAGCTATGAAACTTGCACCATTGTGTTCGTAGCGATTTTATGAGCAACTTTGTTATATAAATTTTTGCAATTGGAATTCAAATGAAGAAGTTATGAAAGTTTAGATATAACAATCTGCACCTTAGTATTCCCGAATTTTGACTAAATTGAAACCCAAGTCCATTAAGGTATGGATCGTTGGTGTTGGTAACCTATAATAAACATTAGCATATCAGAGAACAAACTCACAGCAGAGTAGTAAAAATATATAATAGAACATGTATACTGACTAAGGCTACTATCTTGGAACCAATACTATTCTGTGGATATCTTGTTGCCTTATTTGTGTCAAGCATGAGTGAGAAGACTTATCCATCCACCGTTCCCATTAAATGTTATGTCCATTATCCATGACTTACCCATTTAATTCCATATGCATATATGATATATCCAACATTCCCTGAGATATAACTATATAGATTCATGTGCGTGCGTGTATATAAGTGTTCAATACCCAAATAGAAACCTCGGCCACTTAGTACTTCTTAAATAGGGAGGAAGCAGACTCAACGACCATTTAATACCTTAATCCTAAGTAGGTCCTTCATAATGTAATCGCTAGTCAATCCGTCTTAGCTACAAAGACCGACGACTCCTAGATATGACTTTATAATTTAATTTGCTATATTACTAATGCATTTCATAGATTCATCTAAGGGTTAACATGCCTATATCTGACAAACAAATAATGAATAAAACTTTGAGGTGTTAGCATATCCCATGCGAATTCTACACCAGTAAGAAGTTAAATCTATCAGGGCATAACCAAAGTCACTGCTAATGGCCGCTCGGAACCATTGAAGTCACAGTCTATATGCTAACCTTGCTACTAAATATCAGTCGACCAACAATACTGACATAGCCTATCGATATTCCACAGTCGAAATCCCGTTTAGACTTACCCAATATAAGTCAAGGAAAATGCCATTTTCAATTACTTAATAACTTTTGTTAGAAAAAAAAGTAGACCCCGTTTCTCTATTTGGCACTGTCATAGGTTATTTAAGACTTCTTATACAGGGAGGAAGCAGACCAATAGCCATTTGATACCTTCCTCCCCAAAGTAAACCCATTACATCCCTAAAGGTGACAAGCATTTTAATACTTCAAATGTGAATGAACCATTGGTATATTTTCCCACACCTACATATAAACGTCTACCCCTTCCCTATAAATGTCATATTAAATTCTACAATCAATCTCATTCAATGCATTTATGACCCTATTTAGTTTTTATAACACCTTATTAACTACACATTTATTTCCCTACAAATTTTGTAATCAGTGTTCATAATTTTTGGAGTTACTACGTATTTTCCATCACAATCTCCTAGTCCTATAGTTTACTATGCTATTAATATCTAGTTGTCCTAATTATGACTAATACGAGTATAATTATATATTCATTTATTACATTTTATTCGTTACCCTATGTATATTTGTATTTTTACCTATAATTATGTGTGTGTGTGTTAAACGCCACACTGTACAAATTTCGATCATAGAATTTGTTGTCGCCATTCTCTGAAAAGATGGACAAAGCAACTATGAGTTAGAATAATAAATAGAGCTAAGTTTATGCACCTACCTTAATTTCCCTTGAGGTGGAGGTTGTACCGGAAGGAGTGGATCGAGAAGAGCATAAGCACGTCAGATAAAAAGATTATAGGGACTGGATGGTACTTGAATTCTTGGTTGGCCTTAGACTATCTTATGATTATGGATTTCAATGAATTTTCGATTGAAGATGTACATTTCATACGAACAAGTAGGAAGTGAGAACCTATATATTGCAAGCATTTGGAAGTAAGATGTGAAAAAGGATTGTGCAAGTTCCCACAAGAAGGTATGCGTTAATCACCATAAGAGGATAGCCAAATCTTTTGTATATACTCTTAAAAAGAAGAGGTTAAGAGTAAAGGAAAAAAGTCCAAAAGAAAGGAAAATTAAAGCCAATTTTTGAGACTGGTCCCATATGAAAGAATTCGACAAAAAAGAATGTAACACCCTAAAAAATGAACGATAATTAATTAATAATTATTAAAGCTCAAGAAGGGAATTTTAGAAAAACGCTAGAATTTGGCCATGAGAATTATGAAGTTATTAGCATTTGATGTTTTCAGACCGAAAATAATAAAAAGTAAATAAATAACTATATGCTTATTTATATATAGTTATTACATAGAATACTATGAATAAATATGTTGGTAACCTGAAATCGATGCACATTAATGTTCGATGGCCACATTAATTATAACCATGGAAAATAGAATATATCAGTCTTTGGAATGGACCAAAGGTTAGATGGGCTTTTATTTTGAAATTGTAGAGTTGTAACAAGGTGGAGGAAAGTTATTTTGACATTGTTATAGTCGGTCATAAATAAATATAAATGTAACACCCCATGAAATGAATATTGATTAATTAAAAGAATTAATAAATATTAATTAAAGCTCAAAAATGGAATTTGAGAAAATGTCGAAATTTGACCATGAAACTTATTGTGACGAGCCACATTTCGGAAGTTTTAAATTGACAACAGTCCACACATGTTCATTTTAAACAATCCAGAATGTAGATAATCAATGTGGTTAAATAGGAAAAAAATAGAAAAGAAGAAAAACAAACACAGATTCTCACAGCGGAATGATAAAATGTAATAATCAAATAAACAGTTTATGAAGCTACTTACTATACATTTACTTTTAATCCATACAACATTTATTAGAGTTATATATATGCATCAAGGATAGATAAATAATACAACAGATTAGCATGATGCAAAGAATAATAGCTGTAGTAATATACCAAATCTTCGTCTTCGTCCTCTAAAGAATAATCTTTAATACGCTGTAAAACTCAGGACTGACCCGAGCGTAATGAAAAGACAAAGCACTCGAGTCAAGACTAAAATACTGTTATGTAAATCAAATCAATATCATGAAATATGAGCGTAAATAACTTAAGAGACGTTGCGGGATTTTCCATCTACTAAGGATCCATTAAACTGTTTATACATAATAGTACATGCTATAATAGGTAATGTTTATCAGTAAAATAAATATCAAAATAGCATTAAGGCTTTACATTGATCCACCTTAACACATTTTATTGGTACTAAACCAAATTCCTAATGGGCTCGCATAAGAATAAGTATGACAAGGCACGTGAGGCAATGCCCAAGGTAGGATTCTACCAGTTTACCCTTTCTGGCTGATCGTAGCCCATTCCTGGTCGACCGCGACAATCAATCCAAATGAAAAAGATGCACCCATCGAGTACAAAATCACAATAGTAATACGAGGGATCAACGTTGCTAGAGGTAACTAAACTCAGCGGCCAGACATAGGCTGTTTTAGTCATTTTAATTATGACACGGGTGTCAAGTCTATCCATCATCGTTCTCTTACTTCATTCCTGTAAACATTCGCCAATTCAACCACCACATTTTGGATATCATCCACCACGTACATAGTTGTCAAAGCAATTCCAATATTGACAGAGAGTATGCAAATAAGAGACTCTGGTCTCTTTAACAACCAAATGTCGTTTTGAACACCGGTTGGTACTTTAATATTTCAAAAACAATTCATACTTGATATCAAAATATCATATTCATTTCAAAATCAAATCCATTTCAAAATCATCATATTCGCTTCAAAGTCAAATCCGTTTCGAAAACATCATATTCGCTTCAAAGTCAAATCCGTTTCAAAATCATCATATTCGCTTCGAAAATTATATTTTACTTCAAAATGTTAAATCAATTCGATGTATTGATATCACTTTAAAACTTGATTCGAATTACAATTTTGGTTATAATTCACTTTAACCCAATTCGCATTTAAATCCAAGATTTAAATATAACCATTCTACCCTTTGACTGGTTTGAATTTTTTAGAAAATAATTTAAATAGTTTTAAAATAGTTAAATCATTTTAAAATAGTTAAATCATTTTAAAACAGTTAAATAGTTAAAATATTTTAATAGAAAATAGTTTGAGTATTAAAAATGGTTTATATAGTAAAATAGTTTGGAAAATCAAAATAATTTAAATATTTATTGAATATAGATTTTTAAACAGTTTATACTAAAATAATTGATTTGAAATTAATTTCAAAGTCAAACCGATTCAATTCCAAATTTCCAAATTCAAATTAATTCCAATTTCCATTTTGTTTTAATTGATTCAATTCCGATTTCTAGCCGAATTCAATTGCAATTCCAAATTAATTTCAAACGCAATTCCAAATTAATCTTGATATCAATTCCAAATTAATTTCAAATTCCAATTCCAAATTAATTTCAAATTCCAATTCAAAATTAATTTCAAATCCAATTCCAAATTAATTCCAATTCCGATTTCGATTTTCCAAAATAACGATTCAAAACACTTAAATCCAATTTTCCTTTAATATCCAATTCAAAAATCCAAACCTTCAAATAAAATTCCGAGCTCAATTTCGATATATCGTTTTATATCACTTTTACTAAGCAATGTTCGAAGTTCTAATAAAAGCCCAATCTTTTAAAATAAATCAATTTCTTAAATTCGCTTCGTATTTTGATTTTAACTTCAAAATCTTAACTTCGATTATTTAAACAATTTCGTTTACCAAATTTAAATTTCAACATTTCAAGCCCCAGTTCGAAAATAATTCGATTTCCATAAATTCGATTATATTTCTTAAATCAAATTATTTGAAAAAAATTCAATCAAAAATTTCAAAATCATTTAATTTAACAAATCCGGTCTCCGTATATAATTCTCTATCCTATGGCCAAGTGAACCAATTATTTCAATTTAATTCAGGGATGGATATATATCATTTCAATCTAAAATAAATGTCATATTATATATCATTTCAACCTATTTCTTAATTTATTCGAAATAATTCAATTTATAGTTTTATACACTGTAAACAATATAAAGAATGATAACAGATATATTAAACATAAATAAATATCCAACATCCAAAATATCAATCAAATTTTCATCCATCACAATCCATCATCCAAACAGTCAAAAATCACAACCATCAACCAAGCATCGATAAATCAAGGATTTTACCATCAACTTAATCCTAATTCAATTTTAACTGTCAATTTAAATTCTATCAATTAATTCAGATGTTAATTTAAATGTCAATTAAAATTATCAAACAACAATCAATAAATTTCAATCACTTTACAATATAAATTTAACTACCATAAAAAATTATTTCAGTCAATTGTGAGCGTATAACCACTCACCTTTGATTTATCGACGATTTAAAATCCAAATAAAAGCCCAATTTTGAACAGTCTCGGAATTTGTCCAAACTAGTTTCATAATTTCTGGAATTTCGAACGCAACAGAGAAAACTGCGCATCGATCCGAGCTCATATGCAAAAGTTATTCAAGTTAGAACACTTGATGTTAATATAAAATAATTATTTATTAAATATAATAAAAGTATGTACCATCTTCTTCTCATGCGTGCTCCATCTCTCTTCGTTCGTAACCCATATACAACAAGGGTTTTTCAACCGCGCAAGACAAACGACGACCGAAACCTGATCAAAGCATGCCGTTCGAATCGCCTCCGCCACTTCTTCCTTCGCTAGCGATGCAGCCCCCACAACATCTCAAAATCGCATGCAAACACCCAAAATGTGCGCAACGTTCAACTCAAAATCCTAGCAATTTCATGACGTAATAGCATTAATCAACCATATGGATTTGAAGAGGAGGTTGAGGTCGATAACTTTCATGTAGGAAGTTTTTGAATTCGATGAACGGATTGAGAGATCAGAGAGGAAGAAGGTGGAAGATTTCTGGCCTTTGGAAACAATGAAAACAGCGGCCATGGTTTAGACTAGGGTTTAGAATATTTTAATATAAAACTATCTCGATATGTGTGCCGTATTTATATTGTTAGGTCTGAAATCGTCCGAACTCCAATCGAAGCATGCTGCTTGGCGTTTATAAAGTTTTACCCCCGTTTCAAACACAATGGTACTAGTTTCAAGGCCTAATTCGATCGTATATGGAAGATAGATTTTCAAAGTCAATTTATTTTATCGAATTCCTTTAAATTGATCTCTATGCGTTTCAAGCTCGCACGGCCAAACGACAAGTCCGATTGCTATGAACTTGAAATCCTACAATAGTTCACTATTACGAGTCCGATGAAAATAGTTTCGTCGAAATCCGAGATAGTTTCCAAAATGCCTATTTTTACTCGTTATTTAAAATATAAAATTTCCAAATTTTAATTATTCACATTTAAACCCAATTTTAAATGTTAACCATCTTCATTCATATTTAAATAAAAGTTAAATCAATTTCTAATACCATTTTCATTCTCATTAAATCCAGAATTCCATTATTTACATAATTTCAACATAAACTTAAACAATTTAATTACCCGATAAATCAATATTAATAAATCCTTAAATTTCAAATAAATTTTAGTTATTAACATTATTTTATTTCTATCTAAATAAATCACATCTATTATTCCACTTCCGTAATTGATTGCAAACACGGTCAATACATAGAATTTAATTCAATGCTTGTTATAACCAAAATATTTGAAATTAGTTGTTTCAAAGTTTTATACAAATTCATATTCAAATAAATTACACTAATAAATTATTAAATTTTATTTCTAACTAGTTTATCCAATAATTATATCAAATCCTATAATTTAAAGTAGTTAAAAATACGGGTCGATACTTACTCCCCTACTCAAAGCTTTCGTCCTCGGAAAGGCGTTAAGTGAAGAATTTAACATACAATATATTTTATTCAAAACAATCAACTTATAAACATCCAAATCTTATTTACAAAACCAATACTACGTTCTCTCCATGCCACATCGATAACGATTTCATGGAAAATATAACTTATATATAAAAACAAGTCATAAAATTTTTAAAACTTCAAAAAATTTCTAACAACCGGATTTACGGAAAATTTCGGTAGAGTCTTCTTTGCATGGCTCGATTTGAAAATTTTTACAATATAATATATAACACAAATATACCCAATATATATCAAATATACGTCTCATCTCAATGATGAGGCATCCCGAAGGAAAAAATATAAAATCGCGGTATGTAATCCGAGATATGTACCTTAATATTAATAATACGAGCGAGTTCGCTCGTATCAAACAAGCAAAAGCAATCTAATGCACAATCGAACTCCAAAAGCGTGCGTACGCCATCCATACCTACTAAAATCTCAATAACCAAATGAGAACATATATATAAAGAGTAAAATCGATGTATAACATGGATCATACAATAACCATAAATGAATATAGCCAATGCAACAAAAAAACATTCAACAAACAATATCCATCCAATTTCATTCACAACAATACCAATTCACCCTTCCTAATGTCAATATTCAGTTTATTATACTTTCATTTCTTATCAAATTAAATTGATTTACTTTAATTCATTGACATTTATTCTATTTATATACAATTTGTTGCTTTCAATTTATTCACATGGGTTTCTTTTGAATTTAATTGGTTTGCCGTAAATTTATTCAAGTTCAACTGATTAACATTCATTTCCTTAACCATTCAATGGATTTATATTTAGTTCATTCGCTTTGAATTTTACATTCATCTAATTTGGTTTCAATCCATTTTTATTCAATCAACCAATATTCATTGCATCCACATTTGATTGATTACAATTTAATGTATTTACATTCAATCGATATACTTTCAATTGATTAATATTTATTATAATGACATTCATTTTATTTATCATCTAATGAATTTTCATTCCGTTGAACCTTGTTAAGTTAAATTTATTTCATTATCATTTAGTATTTTAATACTAAAAATATTTATAAACCGTTTAAGTTTATTATAAAATTTTACAAAATTGTAATTCATTTTTATTATTATTTCATAACTTAAGTTCATATTAATCCATTGATTCACTTAATTAGTTTATTTCATAAATTTAAATTCATTTTAATAGTTTTACTTTGGAGATTTTTTATTTTATAAATTGATTTACTTCAATAGTTTATTTATTGACTCGAACTCATATAATAAATTTACTTAGGTAAATTTTATTATAAAACCCCAATTCATATTAAAAAAAATTCACCATCAATTTTTATTCAACTCCTCTTAAGTTAAACTTCAATTTATATTTTATTGCCTTAACTTATTTCATATTCAACTGGTTACCGTTTAATTTTCTTGAACTCATTCTATTTGCATTTAATATATTTACATCCGGTTTAAATTAAATTCAATTTATCATATTAATTTTACTTACACTCAATTATTTTTATTCAATTTCTTTCACACTTAAATTACATTTCATTTTAAAATTTAAGTTCGTATTCATTTATTAATTCATTTTATAGCTTATGTGGAATTAATTCGCTTTACTAATTTATCTAGTTTCATTTAATATCCAAAATTTATTTAATATTAAATTACACTTCATTTCATTTTAATCCATTACTCATTTTATTTAAATTTTATTCATGTTAATTTCTCTTATCATTCACAATTTACAAATTAAAATTTTGTTTTTAGCTTAATATTCTCAATCTATGAATTATACAATTTATTCATTTAAAACTCTATTTCATTATTAAAGTAAACAAAATATAATTTAACTCATCAAAGCTTAAATAAAATATGAAATGTAATTGAAATAAATCAGATTCACTATTAAATTTATTAATATTTCTTAGGTTAATCATTTTATTTCGTATCTCAAATTCAAAATTTTCTTTTGTTTGTTTAACCATAAATATTCAATAGTTTTAAAATTAAATTTTACTTTCCTATTAAAATATATAAATTATAACTTATTTTTTTATATACTATTTCCAATTTATAAGTTATAAACTCATTCCTTATATACTTCAATTATAAGTTCAAAACTATTTTCATACATTTATTAAATCATACTTAGAATATATTTTTCTTTCATTGTTAAAACTTATTTTAATCGAAAATAAAAAATTTTGAGTAGCAATTCTCACTCAGAAACTCGAAAATGAATACTAGCTATGCTGTAGTCATCCCCAGAATTATTTCCCGATGATCAAATCAAGTTCAGTGCTTTTATTCCTTCTATAAATCCTTTCAAAATAATTTTTTCTAGTCAAACTCTTCCAAATAATACTAATATTAATTTTGAAGGCTTGAAAACAATTTTGAAAACAATTTTTAAAATAATAGGATTCAATTCGAAAATTTCTCAATTTTTTTATATCCTTCTATTTATAACATAGCTTATATGATTCCATCTCTTTATTATGAAAATATTTCATTAATTTACGTCTTTGACATTATAAACAATTCTTATCATAGTTAGATTTTAATTAAGTATATTTATTAAACGCTTCGCAAAATAAAAGTCACAAACTACTCATTTTTTTAATTCAACTAATAATCGACGATAATTAAATATTATCATCTCCTAACAACTATCATTCATTAAAAATTATCATTTTATATTTAAAATATAATTTCGGTAAACTTATTTCATTCGCCCAATTTTAAAACAATATTATGTCAACTTGCCTCATTTAAGCGTTTAGAAATCCATATCGATAACATGGTGTCCGACGCACCGACTAGAATTCATAAACAACTTAACGGATAAGTAAACACTATATAAAACATTTTATAACCCTAACAAGTACATTCTCTTATACATATACACTCAATAAGACTTTTAGGGTATTACTACCCGATCTTTAATGAGTCAAACCCACATTTTGGAAGGTTTAAATTGACAATAATCCACACATGTCCAACTTAAACAATCCGGACATAGATAATTAACGGGGTCAAATAAGGAAAAAAAGGAAAAGAAGAAGAAAAACAAACATGGAATCTCACAGCGGAACGATAAAATATAATAATCAAATAAATAGTTCATGAAGCTACTTACTATACGTTTGAATCTATACAACATTTATCAGGGTTGTATATATAC
Source organism: Allium cepa (assembly GCA_030765085.1). NCBI lineage: Eukaryota > Viridiplantae > Streptophyta > Magnoliopsida > Asparagales > Amaryllidaceae > Allium > Allium cepa. The sequence goes on along the minus strand of CM060941.1, from coordinate 1,039,938,885 downwards.
ATAATGGATAGATAAATAATGCAGCAGAATAGCATGATGCAGGAAGTAATAATAGTAGTAATATACTAAATCTTCGTCTTCGTCCTCTAGAGAATAATCTTCAATACGCTGAAAAACTCAGGACGGACCCAAGCGTAATGAAAAGACAAAACATTCGAGTTAGGACTAAAATACTCTTTTGTAAGTCAAATCAATATCAGGAAATATGAGTGTAAATAACTTAAGAGACGTTACAGGATTTTCCATCTCCTAAGGATCCGTTAAACTATTTATACATAATAGTATACGCTATAATAGGTAATGTCTATCAGTAAAATAAATATCAAAATAGCATTAAGGCTTTACATTGATCCACCGTAACACATTTTATAGGTACTCAACCAAAGTCGTAATGGGCTCGCGTAAGAAAAAGTATGACAACACACATGAGGCAATTCCCAAGGTAGGTTCTACCAGTTTACCCTTTCTAGCTGGTTGTAACCCATCCGTGGCTGACCGGGACAATCAATCCAAACAAAAAGGTGCACCCATCGAATACTAAATCACAATAGTAATACGAGGGATCAACGTCGCTAGAGGTAGCTAACCTCATTGGCCAGACATAAGCTCCTATTTTAGTCATTTTAACTATGACACAAGTTTCAAGGTTATCCATCATCGTTCTCTTACTTCGTTCCAGTAAACGTTCTTTAATTCAACCACTACATTCTGGATATCATCCACTGTGTACACAGCTGTCAAAGTAGTTCCAATATTGACAGAGAGTATGCCAATAAGAGGCTCCAGTCTCTTCAACAACCAAACGTCGTTTTACACACCGGTTGGTACTTTTATATTTTGAAAACAATTCGTAATTGATATAAAAAAATCATATTTGTTTCAAAATTAAATCCGTTTCGAAATCATCATATTCGCTTCAAAATCAAATCCATTTCGAAATCATCATATTCGCTTTAAAAATCATATTTTACTTCAAAATGTTAACTCACTTTGATATATCGATATCACTTAAAAACTTGATTCGGATTATAATTTTGGTTATAATTCACTTTAATTTGATTCGCACTTAAATCCAAGATTTAAATATAAACATTCCACCCTTTGACCAGTTTGAATTTTTTAGAAAATAGTTTAAATATTTTTAAAATAGTTAAATAGTTAAAATAATTTAATATAAAATAGTTTTAGTATTAAAAATGGTTTATATAGTAAAATAGTTTGGAAAATCAAAATAATTGAAATATAAAGAATATAGATTTTTAAACTGTTTATACTAAAATAATTCATTTGAAAATAGTTTCAAAGTCAAACCAATTCAATTCCAAATTTCTCAATTCAAATCAATTTCAATTTCCATTTCGATTTAATCGATTCAATTCCGATTTCAATTCGAATTCAATTTTAGTTCCAAATTAACTCTAAATCCAATTCCAAATTAATCTCAACTCCAATGACAAATTAATTTCAAATTCCAATTCGAAAGTAATTTTAAATTCCAATTCCAAATTAATTTTAATTCAATTCCAAAATTAACTTCAATTCTGAGTTCGATTTCCAAAATATCGATTCAAAACACTTAAATAAAATTTTCCTTTAATATCCAATTGAAAAATCCAAATCATGAAATGTTACTAAATTCCTAGCTCAATTTTGAAATATCGTTTTATATCACTTTTACTTAGCAATATTCAAAGTTCGAATAAAAGCCCAAACTTTTAAAACAAATCAATTTCTGAAATTCGCGTCATATTTCAATTTTATCTTCAAACTCTTAACTTTGATTATTTAAATTTCGTTTACAAATTTAAATTTCAATATTTCGAGCTCCAATTCAAAAATAATAATTTCTGTAAATTTGATTTTATTTCTTAAATCAAATCATTCTAAAAAATTCAAATCGAAAATTTCAAAATCATTTATTCCAATTGAATCAAATCTGGTGTCTGTATATAATACTCTATCTTATGGCCAAGTGAATCAATTATTCCAATTTAATCCAGGGATGGATATATATCATTTCAATCCAAAATAAATGCCACAAGTATATATCATTTCAACCTATTTCTTAATTTATTTGAAATAATTCAATTTATAGTTTATAAAGTTTTACCCCCATTCCGAACACAATGGAACTAGTTTCGAAGCCTAATTCGATCATATGTGGAAGATATCTTTTCAAAGTAAATTTGTTTTATCGAATTCCTTTAAATTGATTTCTACGCGTTTCAAGCTCGCACTGCCAAATGACAAATCCGATCACTACAAAACTTGAAATTCTAAAACAATTCACTATTACGGATCCGTTGAAACTAGTTTTGTCAAAATCCAGGACAGTTTCCAAAATTGCAATTTTTACTGGTTAATTAAAATATAAAATTTTCAAATTTTAGTTATTTGCATTTAAACCCAATTTTAAATGCTAACCATCTTCATTCATATTTAAATAAAATTTAAATCAATTTCTGATACATTTTTATTCTCATTAGATCCAGAATTCCAATATTTACATAATTTCAACATAAATTTAAACATTTAATTACCCGATAAATAAATATTAATAAATCCTTAATTTTCAAGTAAACTTTTGTTATCAACATTATTTTATTTCTATCTAAATAATTCACATTTATTATTCAACTTTGGTTATTGATTATAAACACAGTCAATACATATAACTTATTTCAATAGTTGTTATTGCCAAAATCTTTGAAATTAATTATTTGAAAGTTTTATACAAATTCATATTCAAATAAATTATATTGATAAATTATTAAATTTTATTTCTAACCGTTTTTATCCAATAATATTTCAAATCCTATAATTTAAAGTAGTTAAAAATACAGGTCGTTACAATTATACCATTATGTTCATGGTGATTTTCTAAGCAAATTTAATATATAAGTTTCTGCGATCGGAGTTCAAATGAAGAAATTATCTAATTGAAAATAGCTAGAAGGAAAAAAGAAATAAATAATAATAAACGCATGTATCGCACTGGTCGAGCCCCTCCTTTGGTTAGTTGACCGATAACGCTCAACTGCCTAAAAGGGAACGGTTGACTAGTTAAATTGGTGGCAGCTAAGGTCAAACCTCGGCTTAACGACTTGGATTTAATTAATATTAATCGAACAAATAGAATTAATTCAACGCCTTTAAATGTAGGCCTAACCCTTACTTTTCTTCTTATATTTTTTGATTACAACAGTAGAGCTTTGCCATTTTCCCTTTTCCACTATTACTAAAAATCATAAAACTACTATTTTATATATATATATATATATATATATATATATATATATTCGAGAAGGGCGGAAAATAAAATAGAAGAAGAGAGAGGGTGAATCAATTCTATGAAATAGGTAAATTCTGTAATTATAAATTTATGTTCCATATAACTCAAATCTTCTCTCGGATATGTAATTCTATTGGATATGTATATATTTTGTCATACATTTTTTGGGATGGAAAGAACAAATGAGTCAATTAAAGGAATGGATTCAGATTTGGGAGATATGTAGAGCTATAAAGATGAGTGAAGATTTATATGATTTATATATAACACTAAAATTTATATCATTGAATTTTATTTAACTATTATGCACATGAAAGATTTATTGAATTATAGGCTTAAAATGAATGTATTTAATTGAAATCCTGCCTAACATATTATATAAGTTATGAAATTGGAATGGAATGGTATGCAACCTAATCTGGAAATTATAAACCAGTCCCTAAAACTTTAAAGTTGGTGTTGATAAGATTGTGAAATTTATTCCAGATTTATGTTAATTGGGTTGTAAATTGTCTAGTTTTCAGTTAGATTTCCTTAATTTCCCTTGGAATGTAAATTTTCATGTTTCGGTTTATTGGGTGGGTTGAGAATACAATTTAGTTGTATATATTTCCTTATAAATTTTCATAAATTACCTAATTCCACAACTATGTCTAAAACGAGGTTTGTTTGGAATAATGAGAAATATACCAAAATGAAATAGATGTGTAAAGTATGGGTATTCTTTTCCATAGTTTGCAATGTCTATTTCATTAGAAAAAATGAGATAATTCCTTGTAATTTAAAACGGAGCAAAATTCTCCCTTCTAGAAGTTTATCTAAAGTTATAATGGTAATCCTTTTTGGAAAGGATAGCTCTAATTTGTTAAATTGTGAAAATTAATGTTTTTTTGTACATATAAGTTTATATTCTGAAATTTCTAAGCATTGGAATTAATGAGTTAAAAATAGGAAATATATATAGATATGTATAAACATGCCAATTAAAAAAATATAAGTATGCATAGGGTAACGAATAAAGCATAATAAAGAAATATTCATCGTACTCGTATTAGTTATAATTAGGACAACTAAATATTAACATCATAGTAAATCATAGGATTTGGAAATTGGAGTGGAAAAGAGGTAGTAACTCCAAAATTTATGAAAAATGATTGCAAAAATTAGTGAGCAATAAATGTACAGTTAATAAGAAGTTATAGGAATTAAATGTGGGCATAAATACGTTTAATGGGATTGATTAAAGAATTTATTATGACATTTATGGAAAATAAGTGAGGAATGGTAGGTTAGATTTGAAATGAATTAAAAAATTCACTAGTGGTCGTCTAATTTGAATAATAATGACCATTTATTAAGAGTAATTAAATGGTAGTAAAGAAATAACTCACATTTATGGGACATAAAAAGGAAATTAAGAATATAAGAAATAAGTGTATAAGATAGGAATAGGTTCATAGTGAATAAGTAAATTAATATTAATAAACAAAGTTAAGAGGCAATATAATTTCCATGGTAGAAATTATATGGCCTCAATAATACGTCTAGAAAGAGCATAAATTAGTAGGCCTAGCCTAATATTTATGTTTAGGACAATTGGCTTGGTTTAGTATGGGTTGGGATGCGAGGTCGGTAAAGTAACATAATAGAAGTCTATACTTCACGTAGAGGCTACCAGAAGTTGTGCATATGTACTACTTGTTGAATATGCTAGTATATGATATTTGTTCGATGATAATAAACACACACACACACACACACATATATATATATATATTCATTTAAATGTATTTTACTCAACAAATATTTTATTACAGTTTGAATAGTATAAATTTGAGCTCTCACTATATATACACAATTTCAATAACAATACAATTTTGATTACATCACAATTATAATTTACAATGTGCACCTCACTACATATCACCCATTCACTTGTATTACTCTTCAACTCTATTCCAGATTGAATCCAACATCTGAGTTATCTGCAAAATATACACTGATGTTGTAAAATCGAAAAAGAAATATTTGTGTAGTGTAAAATAAAATGTATTCTGAAAATAATATTTTCCTCGGTTACTTGGGTTGTTCGTCACCATTTAATTTTTAATGCATTATATGCGAAAAACCTATGACATGCACAGTGTATCAGTATACATGCCACAAGACGTGCATACCAACAAACACTTGAAAAAACTGCAGGAACAAGTGAGCACAAGGTCAAACCCGAGCCAAAGCTAGGTTCTACTCAAGTGCAATACAAATAAAGTCATGATACAAGCACAAGGTCAAACCCGAGCCAAAGCTAGGTTCAACTCTGGTGCATGTAATACAAAACAATAGGTCAAGACACATAAAACAAGCCTCGACCAAAAATTCAGTAAGTACACATCAAAGCAGGGGTCGGACAGTCCAACTAGACTCGAGTACACATGCAGACATCGTGAACCAGTGGACCGTACTCAGACTCGAGGAGATATGAAACAGCAAAATGATCAGACCACAAATGTAATTCAAAAGCCCACAAAATCATGAAAGCTAGCTCAATGAACCAACTCAAACACACTTGAACCAGACACAGTGCGATAGTGTGACACACATACATCAGAATACAATAAAGCATGGATTCAAACAACAAAGACAGAAATGAAGACTGCAAGTACAAAAGTGAAGCCACCAGACTACATGAAGTCTAACAATGACCAATGGAACCAGACTTAAGCAAATCTACAAAATGCAGTCATGAAACAAATTTAAAACCAAGTTTAAAGCAGACTACATGAATAGCACATCTAAGAAAACAACTCAACACAAATTAAAACCGTAGCCAAGACCACATCACAAACAAAGGCACACTGGAATGTATAGTGCAAGAAAGTGCACAGTGCAGATGAATGAACTAGCTCGAAGACCAGATACAAGAGATATCAAGTGAAGCCTCATCAGTCAAGTTCATATCTAAACTAGCTTGAGGCTAAAACTCAAATGCAAGTTTCAAATCAAAAACAGTCCAGCCTCTCAAATCAGTGCAAACTTAAGCGAAGTAAATGCAAAGACACAGACATATGTATATGCAACTACAAGTCACAGGATCTCAAAAAGACATAGTACAACAATCATACATATATACATATGCAAATACATACATACATACATACATACATACATACATAGATATATATATATGTATGTATGTATGTATATGTATATAGAGTGCACATGCAACCAGGACTAATATGTAGTGACGATGATCATTATACAGTGCAGTGACAACAAGTTATGGATAATCAAGCAATGGAACTCACACCAATATCACACATAACTTAAAGCATCAGGTCAAAATCAACAGTAAAATTCACATGAAGTCGAAAGTGATTGAACGAAGTCAAAGTCAAATTTTAAAAAATCAAAGTGGCCAAAGTCAACAGGGAATGAAGAACGGAATCAATGTCAAGCCAAAAAATCAAAGCCATGATGACACAGAAAAAATCGAACAAGCTAAAATCAAAGCCGTGGTGACTAAGGCAAGTTCGAAAAAAATCAAAATCAATATGATAACACGTAATCAATGACCAAACATGCCATGATAATCAAGCAAGAAAATATACAAAATTGCTCTAGTCTAAAGAAATCACCAACATTCAAGTTAAATCGGACGACGGAGCAAATTCACTGAAGAATTCAAACAATGTTACACGAACGATAATTAAGGAAAACAATCCCTATTTAACCCAAATCATCATCGGCATGTAAAGCATCGAGTTCAAGGAAGCTAACCAGTAAAGCAAAAAGCATAAATCACGCACCATTTTAGTTCGAATTCGATCGAACTGAAGAACCCGTTTGCGAGTCAAGTGATAAGTTGATCGTCAAAGAAAACTGTAAATAATACATCATTCAATCAACAATTAAAGTCAACATCTTCAAAACCAAAGCCCTAAAGAGGAATGAAAGAAAAAAAAGGAAAGCAGCCATTTTCAAAGATCGAAGAACAAGGAGTCAGGCCGAAGAAATAAAAGAGAAAAGGGGATTATAATACTTATCACTAGATTTAATTTGGGCCGCTTATATTTTGGGCTTTTATTTTTAAAATCAGGGTTTGATTTTTAAATTGTTTTTAAATTTTCCATTTCACTTTTAAACATTTGTAAAGTCTAGTCGTGTGACTAGGGGACGAACTACGATGGTATAGTTCGAGAATTTGCAACTCAGCGGCTGAGTTGTGGCAGGGTTTTGAGCGTAGAGTAAGGTTAGTCGATAGCACGTGTCGCGAGTTTACATGTGTAAGCGTCTGACTATTTAATTTCTAGTAGAAACCTTGGGGGTAGCACATAGGCAGGGTATTGCCTAAGCTTGGTAAATCTGTATTGTTCTATTTCTGTTTTTATTCTGCTATTATATGTGCTGCTATTATTTTGCTATATCTATGTTGCGATTATTTTATATACTTCCGCATTAATTAACAGTATCACTCTATTCATCCCCCTCTAGGGTGAAATCGATCCTACAAGTGGTATTAGAGCTAGGAACAGAAGTGAATTTTTGTTTAAAAGATTCGATTTTTCAAAAACCAATTGTTATTTGAATTTTTAAAATGGCTTCTTTTAATAATGCTTTTGCTAAGGGTCAGTCCATAGTTGGACCACTTATGTTCATGTTGAATATTCTTACTGGAAAAATAGAATGAAAATCTTTCTAAAAACCATTGATGCTTGGAATATGTTGAGACAACTTATAGAGCACCAACTGTAGCTGTAGATAATCAAGAAATAAATAAACTGATGGATCAATGGACAGATCTAGAAAATAGACTACAAAATGCTAATGCCAAAGCTATGAATTCTATTATTTGTTCATTGGATCAAATTGAATTTAATCATGTCTCACATTGTCTAATTGCGTTGGAAATATGGCACATACTTGAAGTGACTCATAAAGGAACATCTCATGTCAAGGAATCTCGCCTTGTCATGCTTAGTAGCGAATAAGAGAACTTTACAACGGCCAAAGAAGAAAATGTCAAAGAGATGTACGGACGACTTTCCAATATCATATACAAATCAAAAGCTCTCGGAAAATCATAGACAAAATTGGAAATAGTCCGAAAAATCCTCAAAGTACTTCCATGAAATTTTGAAGCCAAAGTCACCGCTATTCAAGAATCAAAGGATTTGAAACAGATTAAAGTTGAAGAACTTATTGGAAATCTCACAACTTATGAGCTAGAAATGAAATTCGAGGAAGAGCATGAAGGAGGTTATACTTGAAAGAAATCGATATCCCTCAAAGGAACAAATGAAAGTGAAGATGTTGATGATGATGGTGAAGCTGAATTGGCACTATTAATAAAGAGATTAAAAAAGTGGAACCGTAAATATGAAAATCCGGCCAAAAATCATAAGCTAAAGAGCAGAATCAACAAAGTTCTATAAACTCAGAAAAACAAGAGATCTTCTGCCACAAGTGTAATCAACCAGGCCAAATCATGCCAAATTGTCCTCAAAATTGACTCAGCCAAGGAAAGAAAAAGAAAAGGAGAATCTTGCAACCACTTGGGATGAAAGTGATGAAGATGAAAATGATAGCACTGACAGTGAGAGTGAAAAAGCAAAGCTATATCTTCATGGAGAAATAACCAACAGTGATGACGACGAGCCAAGCTAGGTATCAAAACTTACTCACTCGGAAATACTTATATATTTTCATGAAGTAAATGGCTGTTTTGAAAAACTTTGGAAGAAATATGCTAAAATTGAATCACAAAGAGACATTTTGATAGATTTAAATAAACTGCTTGATCAATTGGTGAAAGCCTATCAAACCGAGAGCACTAAGTGTGTGTCCAACATTCGAAGAAGAAATTAAAAAATCCGAAATTAAAATTAAATCACTTGAAAATCAAATTCTGATTTTGAAAGAAAATGAAAATACCAGGAGAGAAAATTCTATTAAAAAGTGCACACAATTGTTAAATGAAAGATCAATAAATATGCGATTAGGGAAACAGACTGTTAATACTGATAGACAAGGACTTGAATATAATCAATCTGAACTTGTTAGAAATGAAATTAGTCAAGTCAATTCAAAGGGCACAATATGTGGAAAAACTGGACACAATCACAATATTTGGTTGTATAGACCCAAACACGTGAAAACCATACCAATTTGGGTTCTAAAAGTCACAAATATAAAATCTTTTAAAGTTAAACAAATCTGGGTGTCAAAAGAACAAATATAAATAGTCTTGGGTCTACACAAATATATTTTATAAAACCTTTTGTCACTAACAATCATTGGTCTGTAAAAACAAATAGGTCACTAAATTCTCTCCTTGTGTAGGTATGCTGGCTGACAATGGAACAACAACAATGGTATCTAGATTCTGGTTGTTCCAGGCACATGGTAGGCGACTAATCAAAGTTCCTTATCTTAGAAAAGTACAAAGGTGGCAGAGTCACAATGGGTAACAATGAAAAATGTACAATTGTCGGTAAAGGTAAAGTAGGTAGCGGTACATTTACCTTAAATGACGTATTATATGTTGAAAATCTGCACCACAATTTGATATCAATCAGCCAGCTATGTGATAAAGGAATGAATGTTATTTTTGACTCTGACTTGTGCAAAATTATTGACCAATCATCAAATGAAATATTGTTTTTAGGTAAAAGGAAAGGTAATATATATTCTCTAACTTTTGATGATCTTATTCTTTCAAAATGCCTAATAGCTAACGATGTAGAAGTAAACCTATAGCAAAGACGATTAGGACATGCTAGTATGAATTTATTGAACAAATTAACAGAAAAGACTTGGTAAGAGGTTTATCATCTCATGATTTCAAAACAAAAAATTTATGTAAAGCATAAACTATGGGAAAACATAAGAAATCATCTTTACATGCCAAAAACACTGTAAGCACATCTAGAATTCTTGAACTAGTTCATATGGATCTATTTGGACCTAACGATATTGCTAGTTTAGGTGGTAAGAAATATTATTTTGTGTTGGTTGATGATTACTCAAGATATACATGGGTATATTTCTTAGCTACAAAATAAAAACCTTTTCATACTTCACTAAATTCACAAAATTGGTTCAAACCGAAAAGGAGTTTCTATCATTTCGTTAAGAAGCGATCATGGTGGAGAATTTGAAAATTATGAATTCGAATTTTTTTGTCCTGAAAGTGGATTTAAACATGAATTCTCTGCTCCACGTACTCCATAACAAAATGGGGTAGTCTAGAGAAAGAATCGAACATTATAAGAATTGGCTTGGTCTATGGTAAATGAGTATGAACTACCTTTGTTCTTTTAGGTGGAGGCAGTAAATATAGCTTGTTATGTAATGAATAGAGTTATGATTAGACCGATTCTCAAGACACCCTATGAGCTATGGTTCAAAAATAAACCAAATATTGCATACTTCAAAGGTTTTTGGTGTCCGTGCTATATTCTCAATACAGGTGATCAATTAGGAAAATTTGAAGCAAATGCCGACGAAGGCATGTTCATGGGATACTCTTCTAGAAGCAAAGCTTATAGAGTCTACAACAAAGGAACTAAAACAATTGTGGAGTCAATCAATGTGAAATCTGATGAAGGCATTGATGATCAAAACAAGGAAACAATCAAAAGCAATGTTGAAGAGGAGAACGAAAAAAATGAAAATGAGAACCAAAAGAAACTACAACCACAATAGAAGTCCGAAGGAATTTGGATCTAGAAAGATTGAAATTTAAAGCAGATCAACCTCCAGAGTTGGTAATAGGAAAACCTATCACAGGTGTTCAAACTCGTTCCTCCTTTAGAAATTTGTGCGATTTGTGTCTATATAGTGGATTCATTTCAGAAATTGAACCCATAGACATAGATACAGCTTTTAATGATGAAAATTGGTTTATGGCTATGCAAGAAGAACTAAATCAATTTGAGAGAAATGGTGTTTGGAGTCCAGCACCTAGACCTAATGATTATCCAGTCGTAGGAACAAAATGGATTTTTAAAAATAAATATGATGAATCTAGAAATGTGATTAGGAATAAACTAGGTTAGTTGCTAAAGGATATAATCAAATTGAAGGAAATGATTTTGATGAAACTTTTGCACCAGTAGCTGGACCAGAATCCAATATGATATTATTAGGTTTTACTTGTTATAAAGGATTTAAACTAAGACAAATAGATATTAAAAGTGCTTTTCTTAGCGGAATTTTGAAAGAAGATGTATTTGTTGAACAACTAGAAGGTTTTGAAGGTCATGAATATCCTAACCATGTATATAAATTTAAGAAAGCATTATATGGATTAAAACAAGCCCCTAGATCTTGGTATGAATGTCTGAGTACTTATCTTCTTGAAAATGGGTTCGAGAAGGGCTGTGTAGACACCACACTATTTCTATTGCATGAACATGATGATCTTTTTATTGTTCAAATATATGTTGATGACATTATTTATGGTGCCACTAACAATTTTTTGCATGAGAAATTTGAAAAAGTTATGCAAGAAAAGTTTGAAATGAGCTTGGTTGGAGAGTTAAAATTCTTTTTAGGATTTCAAATCGAACAAAGCGATAAAGGTACATTCATTTCTCAAACGAAATATATTATAGAATTTGTTAATAAATTTGAATTGAAAGATGTTAAACCAAAAAAAAAACCCATGAGCACAACAATTGAACTTGACAAGGATGAAAAAGGTAAGGCAGTTAATCAAAAGCAATATCGAGGTATGATTGAATCACTTCTTTATCTTACCGCTTCTAGACCTGACATCATGTTTTATGTGTGCTTTTGTGCACGATTTCAATCTAATCCAAAAGAATCTCATCTAAAAGATGTTAAAAGAATTATAAGATATTTGTTCAACCCCCCACGTTTTGGTCTTTGGTATCCAACTAATGATAACTTTGAATTAAAAAAATATTCAAATGCAGATTATACTGGAAGTCTAGTTGATAAAAAAAGTACTAGTGGAACGTGTTTTATGTTAGGACATTCGTTAGTTGCATGGTCAAGCAGAAACCAGAATTGTATTGCATTGTCCATCATAGAGGCAGAGTATATTGCTCTAAGTGGTTGCTCTGCTCAAATTTTATGGATGATACAAACTTTGCAAGACTATGGTCTAAATATTAAACGTATACCACTAATGTGTGACAACAAAAGTGCAACTGATCTCACAAATAATCCTGAACATCACTCACGAACAAAACATATGGATGTTAGACATCATTTTATTAGAGATCATATTTCCAAGAAAATATCTGCATAAATTTCATTTCAACCGATTCTCATTTGGCAGACATTTTTACAAAACCCCTTCCAGAAAATAGTTTTTGTAAACTTCGTCTCAGTTTAGTTGTTTTTGAAATTTGATTTTCTTTGTCTATTTTAACAAATCTGACTCCCTACAAATTATCAAAAAGATAAATAGTGATTGAAAAAGAAGTAAGTGTTGATATTAATCATATATTATAATTTGAGAAATATATCTAGTAAATCTCCATAAAAAATTTAAACAAGATTTACAATAACTCTTGTTTGGTAAATAAAATTTCTTGACTATCTCTATTTTTATCATATTTCTAACGATCATCGCTCATCAAAATTCAATATTGTTTGTCAATACGTGGTATTTTAAACGGTAAATCATTTGTATTTTCAATTCATTATGTTTTTAGCAATAAAAACATCCAAAGTATTCACTCCCATTTGAAAGTCCTCATGGTTACGCATGGGTGATCTACTTGGAATTTTGAATATGTGCTTCCATTCTCATTTATAAGTCCTCATGATTATGTAGGTATGGAACACATATTAAAATTGATTGATTAAATAGACAAGTTGATTCTAATCCCATTTAAAAGTCCTCATAGTTATGCGTGATTAGAAGTTGAATTCATTTTTTTAAAAACAAACAAAATTTGGAATACTATTAATCTCATTTAAAAGTCCTAATGGTTATGCATGGTAAGTAGATATTCAAATTCCTGATAAATATACCACAAATAGACACAACTATATGGTTTTATATGATGACATCATTCCTATCATTCTAAAGTTGAATATGCGCCTAACAGAGTATTTATGATTTTTGTTTGATTTTCTATTGAAATTAAATATTTATACTCAATTAGGTATTAATGTTTTATTAATGTCTATCACTTTATCTCTACTGTTCTAACACTATTACTCTTTTTTAAAAAACAAAAGGGGAGAGAATATTTAAGATTTTGGCAAACAAAGGTCAAATATTTTATTTTTTTATTTTCTATTTGCATTTTGGTACATTCGCATATTTTTATTTATTTTCATGCATATACGAAGGGGGAGCTTTATTGTAGAGAGAGAGCATTCAAATAGGGGGAGGAAATAGGGTCTATTAATGATCAAATACATTTAATAACTTCAAAATCTTAAATATATGTTTGTTATCATCAAAAGGGGAAGATTGTTGAATATACTAGTATATGATTTTTGTTTGATGATAATAAACATATATATATATATTCATTTAATTGTATTTCTAAATGTACTATTCTAATTTGCATATAATTAAATAAATATTTTTTGAATAAAATAAATAACACAAAATTTAAAATTCAAAAAAATATTTTATTCAAACAAAAATTTTATAACAATTTGAATAGTACGAATTTGAGCTCTCACTATATATATACACAATTTCAATAACAATACAATTTTGATTACATCACCATTTATAATTTACAATGTGCATCCCAGTACATATCACTCATTCACTCGTATTACTTTTCAACTCTATTCCAGATTGAATCTAGCATTTGAGTTATCTGCAAAATATACACTTACGTAGTAAAATTGAAAAAGAAATATTTATGCAGTGTAAAATAAAATATGTTTTTAAAATAGTATTTGCCTCAGTTATTTTGGTTGTTCGTCATCATTTAGTTTTGAATTCATTATACAAGAACAACCTATGACATGCACAGTGTATCACTATACATGCCACAAGGCCGTGCACACCAACATACACTTGACAAAACAGCAGGGACATGTGAGCATAAGGTCAAACCCCAGACAAAGCTAGGTTCAACTCAAGTGCAATACAAATAAAGTCACGATACAAGCACAAGGTAAAACCCGAGCTAAAGCTAGGTTCAACTCAGGTGCATGCAATACGAAACAATGGGTCAAGGCACATAAAACAAGCCTCGACCAAAAATTCAGTATGTACACATGAAAACAGAGGCTGGATAGTCCAACTAGACTCGAGTAGACATGAAGACATCGTGAACCAGTGGACCATACTCAGACTCGAGGTAATGTAAAACAGCAAAATGATCAGACCACAAATGTAATTCAAAAGCCTACGAAATCATGACAGCTAGCTCAATGAACCAACTCAAACACACTTGAACCAGACACAGTGCAACAGTGTGACACACAGATACATCAAAATACAATAAAGCATGGATTCGAACAACAAAGATAGAAATGAAGACTGCAAATACCAAAGTGAAGCCACCAGACGACATGAAGTCTAACAATGACCAATGAAACCAAACTCAAGAAAATGTACATAGTGAAGTCATGAAACAACTTCAAAACCAAGTTTAAAGCAGATTACATGAATAACACATCTAACAAGGCAACTCAACACAAACAGGAACCATAGCCAAGACCAGATCACAAATAAAGGCACACTGGAATGTATAGTGCAACAAAGTGCACAGTGCAGACGAATGAACTAGTATGAAGACCAAATACAAGAGATATCAAGTGAAGCCTCAGCAGTCAAGTTCATATGCAAACTAGCTCGAGGCTAAAACTCAAATGCAAGTTTCAAATCAAAAACAGTCTAGGCTCTCAAACCAGTGCAAACTCAAGTGAAGTAAATGCAAATACACAGACATATGTATATGCAACTACAAGTCACAGGATCTCAAAAAGACACAGTACAACAAGCATACATATATACATATGCAAACATACACACACACACAAATATACATACATACATACATACATACATACATACATACATATATATATAGACAGTGCACACGTAACCAGGACCAATATGCAGTGACAGTGGTCAATATGGAGTGCAGTGACAGCAAGTTATGGATATGCAAGCAATGCAACTCAGACCAATATCACACATAACTTCAAGCATCAGGTTGAAATCCACAATAAAATTCACATGAAGTTGTAGGTGATTGAATGAAGTCAAAGTCAAATTTTCACAAATCAAAGTGGCCGAAGTCAATAGGGAATGAAGAACAGAATCAATGTCAAGCCAAAAACCAAAGCCGTGATAACCAAGAATAAATCGAACAAGCTAAAATCAAAGCCATGGTGATCAAGGCGAGTTTGAACAAATCAAAATCAATATGATAACACGTAATCAAAGACCAAATAAGCCATGATAATCAAGCAAGAAAATATATGAAATTGAAATTGTCTAAAGAAATCATCAACATTCAAGTTAAATCGAACGGTAGAGCAAATTCAGTGAAGAATTCAAACAATATTATACGAATGATAATTAAGGAAATCAATCCCTATTTAACCCAAATCATCATCGGCATGTAAAGCATCGAGTTCAAGGAAGCTAACCAGTAAAGCAAAAGGAATAAATCACATACCGTTTTAGTTCAAATTTGTTCGAATTGAAGCAGCCGTTTGCGAGTCAAGTGATAAGTTGATCGTCGAAGAAAACTGAAAATAATCCATCATTCAATCAACAATTAAAGTCGAATCCTTCAAAATGATGAAACCCTAAAGAGGAACGAACGAAAGAAAGGGGAAGCAACCATTTTCAAAGATAGAAGAACAAGGAGTAGGGTCGAAGAAATAAAAGAGAAAGGGGATCATAATTCTTCTCACTTGATTTAATTTGGGCCGGCTTATATTTTGGGCTTTTATTTTTAAATTAGAGTTTTGATTTTTAATTTTTTTTAAATTTTGTATTTCTTTTTTAAAGATTTGTAAAGTCTAGTCGTGAGACTAGGGGTGAACTACGGTGGTGTAGTTCGAAAATTCGCAACCCAGTGGCTGAGTTGTGGCAGGGTTTTAAGCGTAGAGTTAGGTTAGTCAATAACGGGTCTTGCAAGTTTACCTGTGTAAGCATCTGACTACTTAATTTCTAGTAGAAACCTTGGGGGCAGCATGTAGGCAGGGTTTTGCCAAAGCTGGGTAAATCTGTGTTGTCCTATTTCTGCTTTTATTCTGCTATTATCTGTGTTGCTATTATTCTGCTATATCTGTGTTGCGATTATTTTATACACTTCCGCATTAAATTTTTATAATTAACTGTATCACCCAATTCACCCCCCCCCCTCTAGGGTGAAATCAATCCTACACCCAATTCACCCCCCTCTAGGGTGAAATCAATCCTACACTACTGATGTAGGATATATCCTGAAAGTGACTAAGAATCATAATATGAAATATTAACTAAGTTATATACTAGTGCGGAATATATATAGAAAAGTAAAGCAAATGACACTAGGGATTTTTATACTGGTTCGAACTTCCCGTTCTATGTCCAGTCCCAAACTCCTTCTGGAATTTAACTATCGACCCACTCTTAACCCGGAGGAATAGGTATTGTATCACCTGGGCAAACGAACAGGACTTAAATCGCCTAAGCAACAGAATAGGACTTCAACCACATGAGAAACCAAACATGACTTCTAATACAAACGGTAAAAATTGCTTCTGACTGAGTATGCTCTTAAATAGCACTGATGAGTTAATAACATACACCTTTTTTATAATCTTCTCCTTTTTGGTATATAGTGTAGTTCATGAAGATAGGAAGTTAATTTAATCACAAATGAAATTGCTCTTGAATGTGCAAGTGATTAGAACAAGAGTTTGAATGCAAATGGTAAGAGTTTAGACAATACGAATATATGATAGGATCATAAAATTAGGTAGCTAAAACAAATGATTTGAAGGTTATATATAGTTTATAAGAGTTGTAATTACTCATGAAAAGTAACGAGCAAAAGATATGGAAACATCTCTTGAATCAAAGGCCGTTTCTATTCGATAAAGAGAAGTGACATTTCAGAACTATAGCCATTATGCAATTTCTGTCAATTGAACAAAAGAATTCCGCCAGTTGAAATATTTAAAATTCGAATCAGAAGAGAAAACGTAGAAAAAAACACCTTATTCAGTCTATTGAAAAGGGTAGTTTAGTTAGCTGAACATTCATATCAAATTGTGCTTGTGCACAGATATTTAGTCTATTGAACAAAGCATTTCAGTTGGCCGAATTTTAGTTTTTTTTTCATATTCATGTTTCTTTCAGAAATATTTTTGTGTGAACTAGTGTAATAAGAAATTTGATATATGAACTATAATTTGGAAGCTTTGAAATTGCGTGTATGTGCATATACTACTTTGGAGAGACTTTAACGAAAATTAATTACTAGACCTAGACTATAGACAAACCATAAACAATATTGAAGCTTCTATCTGTAATCTGGTCTGCAATCTATTATCGAGTAGAATTGTATCTTCTCCTAAAAATATTTATTTCACATAGTATTTAGTTATATAGTTGTCACAATCAAAACATCTAAAGTAGGTTCTAAAATTCTGTCCCTTTTTGATGATGACGACTATGTAAGTTTGCAAATTTATTAAAAGCAATTTACTTACTCCCCCTGAATGAATATACCCTTGTAAGCTATCAGTATGAGGATGAAGTGATCAAATGAGAGCTCAATGAAGAATACGTGGCTTTGGACGTAAGGCACTAGATTTCAAGATCGTCAAATAATTTGGCGGAAAATGATGAGAAACTTCATCTCAGTTATACATGTCTACTTCGACATTATCGATGTCTAATCCTTCGGATGGATATCGCAATACATAGCCAAGTCGTTGTAGAGGAAGATAAATTTTAACTATGCAAACCAAGGTCCAAATACAATCATCCTTATTACATGGATCTTAGTGGTCCAGATTCTTATTAGCAAAAAATAACTTAATCAAGAGAGGATAAAGTTTGACGTTATTTGAGTAGCACCCAATGAGATGGTCGATACCACTGGCTTCGGTAAGCTCTCAGATAGCGCATTCTTTGCAGCAAACTTGGTGAAAGCTCTTTCAAAAATTCGAGAATTTTTATTTGAATTAAATCGAGTTATCGATGTCTCGTTGTGAAGCCAAGAATGGATTTGGCTTCTAGATGAGCCAGCAGTATATTCACAAGCATGTTTGGATCGGGGTGCCATTGATTTGAATAGGTATTGAGGAAAAATTAAATTTTTTATTGTGAAGGATAAGGTTTCTTTTGGAGTAAAAATGGTTTAAGTAAAGGGTAGAATAAGGAAGAGAGGCGAGTTAAGTAGTCTTAGGGTGAATGGTTGCATTGGAAAGCGTGTATTGGTATTATAAAAAACTAAAAATACATAGGCCAGTCGTTTAAAATGGGTTGCTCAGTTGACCAGTATGAAGCGTTTTGCATGCCGCAACTTTATAGTGTAAAATATCGAAATTCAATCGACTAAATATTGGGGGGCAGTCGACTGATAGCTGAGTCAAAATTCAAATAGATTGAAGATTCCGTCGATTATATTAGGATGATTAGTTGACTAGTTTACAGGAAAAAATATCCCGCATGTTTGTAGTTCATTTTTGGGTGGATTCAGTCGACTGGGTGGAATGATTCAATCAACTATTCTCAGGTTAAAAATTTAAATTAGTTCATTTTTGATGTTTCTTCGATTACTTTAGTTCTTTTATTATAAATCTATAGGCTTTGCTTCATTCCGAATATCCAGTGGATATTCCTTCATCAGATTTTGGATCGAATTTACCAAGATTGTCTTTTGTATTTCAAAGAAAACAATTTGAACCATAAACTTTAAAATATAATATGTTGGGTTTTCTTCAATTAAAATTTTCATATAGGGTATGTTTTATTAATGGTTTAATGGAAACTCTATTTAAAACATGACAAGCATTTGCTACAACTTCTACCCAGAAGTGTGTAGAGTACTTCCATTTAATAAAGTCCTAGCCCATTCTCGGAATGTTCTATTTTTCCTTTCTACAACTCAATTTTGTTGCGGAGTTCTAGGAAACTAAAAATTATGAACAGTTCCTTTCTTATTACAATATTTTTCAGAAGAGTCATTTTCGAATTCACCACCGTGATCGCTCTGAATATTTTTAATTTTTTAATTTTTAATATTTTGAATTCTTTTAGCAAATATTTTGAAATTTTCACAAGTATCGCTTTTATTTTTCATAAATATTGTCAAGTAAATCTAGAATAATCATATACAATTTTGAGTTGGTCCAAAAAGATCTAAATGCAGTAACTCAAATGGTTGTAATGTAGAAATTATTTTCTTTTACTTAAAAGAATATTTGGTTCATTTTCCTAATTGACAAGCATCACAAATACTTTGTGCTTTAAAATTCATTTTTGGTAATCCTTTAACTAAATTATTCTTAGATAATTTGCTTATTTCTTTAAAATTTATATAACAATATCTTTTGTGCCATAACCAAGGATCATTTTCTTTGGCTACTAGACACATATTTGTGTTATAATTAACTTTCATATTTAATATGTAAATATTTCGTTCTCTAGTTCCTTCAAATATAAGATTATTATTTTGATCAAATATGTTGCATTTATTTTTAGATAAAGTTATATTAATACATTATCGTATAGTTGACTTATACTAAGTAAATTATGCTTTAGATTTTTAACTAGTAAAACATATGTAAAAAGAGGTAAATTAGATGTACCGTCATTCCTCACATCGCCTTTGCCAATGATATAGCCTTTGGAATTATCTCCAAATGTGAAAGATCCTCCGTCTGGGTATATAATGTTAATCAGCATATCTTTGTTACCTATGATATGTTTTGAACAACCACTGTCAAATATCCACTTTTCACTTTTCTTAGTTGGTACCTGCAAAAAATATCGAAATGATGTTGGTACCCACCTTTTATTAGGGTCCTAAGAGTTAGATCTTAGGAAACCAAATCCAAGTGGGTTTAGAATTCTCTTCATAAGTAAAATCTTTACTTTTATGAGCTGAATTTATAAAAGAGTTAATATACTTATTTTTGATTGAATTATTATTAGTTTCTGGTACCTAAATTTTTTTAATATTTGTATTGTAAATTTCTTTCTTTTGAGTGAAAACCTTTGGTTTTGGTTTTGCTTTTACAAAATTCTTATGTAAATTGAAATTTTTATATAATGGGTTATTCTTCTTTGAATCGGTGTTTAAAGAATTTGTATATCCTAACTCTTTCTTATTAAAAGTAGTTTGAGAATTACTTATAATATTAGCAAAGATTTTCTCTTCCTTTATTAAAATTAGATACATTTTTGGTGATATTCTCTAACTTAGTTTTGAGATCGATATTGTTTAGTTCAAGAATTTTGACATTTGATTTTAAATAATGATTTTATGAAGTTAATGTCATATTCTTTTCTTTTTGCACTTCTATTTCATTTGATAACATAGTGAGTTGAGAAAAAACGTTAGACAAGGATTCATGTGTTTTAACAAATTCTTCTTCTAAGATACTCTTTTCATCTCTTAGCATATCAGCTTTTATTTCATTTCTGTTTAGTTTTTTCAGAGATCTTTACACTTCCTTTTAACTTCTTTTAGTTTGTCCAATAGCTCTGAGTTTATTTCTATTAAATTATCAAAAGTAAGATCACTTACATTGTTATTCGAAGCAATAAAATGGACATTGGCTTGTTCAGAATCAGTGTCAGTGTTATTGTCTGATGGTGAAGATGATTCTGAATCGTTACATGTAAGAGAGAATGCTTGCTTCTTTTTGAACTTGTCCTTCTTATTTTTGTACCTATCTTTCTTTCGATCAGGACATTCTTTCTTTATGTGACCCTTCTTACGACATTCATAACATTCAAGATTTGAAGCTAGTGGTTTATTGGTATTGTCTCTCATGTTGTTTCCGAATTTCATGTTCTTTCTAAATTTCAAAAGCGTTTTGAAATTCTTTGCTATAAATGCCATGTCATCTTCATTTGAGTTTGAGTCATCTTGATCAGCCTAAAAAAGCTATATTTTTTTCTATCTTAAGCTTGATCTCATTTTGCCTATAAATTAACTTCTTACGACATGAGATTTCATATTAACTCTTCGGCTTTGATGGTAGAAACATCATTAACTTCTTCAATAGTTAAGACTTTTCATTCCCATTCATCCGTTAATGAGTTTAGAATTTTCGAGACAATATCAAAATTTGAATATTTTTCTCCGAGTGCTAATAGTGAATGATATATGTCTTGGAATCTAGAATACCTGTCATTTATAGTTTCATCTGGTTTCATTCTGAAATTTTGAAACTGACTTTTAAGCATAGAAATCTTACTTTGTTTCGCTTTGTTTGTTCCTTCATGTGTAACTTTAAGAGTTTTCTAGATTTCATAAGTAGTTTTACACATACTAACTCTACTAAATTCAATCTTATCTACAACACAAAATAACATATTCATGGCTTTTGCATTTGAAGTAGCATCTATTTTTTGTGTTTGACCATTGTGCATATGGTGTGGTAGGTATAGTGTATTCGTTCTGAGTGATATTCCAAGTATCATATCTATTTGTTTTTATATAAATACCCATCCTAGTTGACCAATTGTTGTAATTCAAACCATTAAATAATGGTGGTCGTATAGTAGATTGACCTTCAAGAAAACTTGTATTAGTGTTATTTTCCATATTAACTGAATATCAAATAACTGTGTTATAGATATATGATGACCTGCTCTGATACCAAGTGAAAGTGACTAAGGATCGTAATATGAAATATTAACTAAGTTATATACTAGTGCATATTATAAATATAAAAGCAAAGTAAATGACACCAGAGATTTCTATACTGGTTCGAACTTCTCGTTCTACGTCTAGTCTCGAAATCCTTCTAGAATTTAACTAACGACTCTCTCATAACCTGAAGGAACAGGTATTACACCGTCTAAGCAACCAAAGAGGATTTCAACCGCCTAAGCAATAGAATAGGACTTCAACCGCCTAAGCAATCGAACATGACTTCTAATGCAAACAGTAAAAATTTCTTCTGACTGATTATGCTCTTAAATAGCACTAATAAGTCAATAACATACACTCTTCCTATAATCTTCTCCTTTGTGGTATATATTGTATTTCGAGAAGATAGCAAGTTAATTTAATCACAAATGAAATTGATCATGAATGTGCAAGTGATCAGAACAAGAATTTGAATGCAAATGCAAGAGTTAGACAATAAGAATATGAGAGGGAATCAGAAATTTAGGCAATTAAAACAAATGATTTGAAGGCTATATATAGTGTTTAAAAGTTGTAATAATTCTTGAAAAGTAGCAATCGAAAGATATGGAAACATCTCTTGAATCAAAGGTCATTTTTATTCGATGAAGAGAAGTGACTTTTCAAAAATATAGCCATTATGCAATTTCAGTCGACTGAACAAAGCCAGCTGAAATATTTAAAATTCGAATCAGAAAAAAAAATAGTACAAAAAAACACCTAATTCAGTCGACTAAAATGGGTAGTATAGTCGGCTAAACATTCATATCAAATTGTGCATGTCAAAGATATTTAGTAGACCGAACTATGCATTTCAATTGGCTGAATTTTAGTTTTTTTTTGCCATATTCATGTTTTTCCAAAAATATTTTTATTTGAACTAGTGTAATAAGAATTTTGATATACGAATATCATTTGGAAGCTTTGATATTGTGCATGTGTACGTGCATATACCACTTTGAGAGATTTTAACAAAAATTAACTACTAGACCTAGACTATAGAAAAACCAATAACAATATTGAAGCTTCTATATGAAATCTGGTATGTAATCTATTGTGGAGTAGAATTGTATCTTCTCCTGCAAATATTGTTAGTTCATGTAATATTTACTTATATAATTATCACAATCAAAACATAAAAAGTTAATTCTAACATATCCAATTATAGGATCCATGGGAAGGGATATTTGTTGGCATATAGGTGTGGGAAAATATACTAAAGGCTTGCCTTGGATTCGAAATATCATATGGCTCGGTACCTTAAGGAATGTCAAGGGGTTTACTTCAGGGTGGAAGGTATTAAATGGTCATTGGATCTACCTCCTCTATGTATAAGAAGTCTTAAATAAACTATGACAGTGGCTAATGAGGAAATGGGGTTTGCTTCATTTCTAACAAAAGGTATTATGCTACTGGAGTGGGAATTTTCCTTGACTTGTATTAGATAAGTATAAATGGGATTTCGGATATGTGGGTTACTGGGCTATGCCAGTGTTGTTAATAAACTGGTTTTTAGAAGTAAATTTGGCATATAGGCTTGGACTACTAACGGTCTCGAGCGGACGTTAGCAATGGCTTGGGTTATGTTTTGATGGATTTCAATTCTAGTGTTGAATGCATATGGGATACCAAAAGACCTCAAAGTTTAGTTAGTTATTTATTTGTCGAAGATGGGATAGTTAACCCTTAGATAAATCATTGATATGTGTTATAATGCGGCTAATTAATTAAAAGCCATATCTAGGGGTCGTCGGCTTTTGTAGCTAAGGACGGGTGACTAGTGATTACATTACAGAGGGACCGCTTCAAGTTTGGGTATTAAATGGCTGTTGGATCTGCCTTCTCCCTATTTAAGAAGTATTAAGTGGCCAGGGTTTCTTTTTAGGTAGTGCATCACTTATAAACAGACACCACGAACATATATAGTAGTGTATATGGAATTAAATGGATAAGCCATGAATAGTAGACATAACACTTAAGAAATCTATCGGCATAAAATAATGC
Source organism: Allium cepa (assembly GCA_030765085.1). Taxonomy (NCBI): domain Eukaryota; kingdom Viridiplantae; phylum Streptophyta; class Magnoliopsida; order Asparagales; family Amaryllidaceae; genus Allium; species Allium cepa. Next base: position 1,039,914,765 of record CM060941.1, on the reverse strand, counting down.
TATGGATAAAGTATGTGATTTTCCAGTTATCAAAATGTTGTTACGACCCCTCCTCATTGCAACCCACATGATAGATTTTAAGGGACATGCTATTGGTGCAAGACGGGAATGATAGTTGGAGAAATATTCTCATTCATGCTCAGCATTGACAAGTCAACTAGACATCCGTGGAATAATATTGATTCCCAGGTAGTAGAAAGTAGCCTTAGTCAGTATATATGTTCCATTATATTTTTTTATTCACCTATGAGTTTATGTAAATAGATCTTTGATATTCTTATGCTAATTTTAGGTTACCAACACCAGCAATCTGTACTCTAATGGATTTGGGTTTCAATTTCGTCAAAATTCAGGCCCATTATGATGCAAGTTGTTGCATCTCCTTTCCATTTTGTGCTTTTAATTTCTCTTCCCTTGAAATCTTTGATCCTGTGCTCCTTGAAGCAAAAGTCTTACCACATTCCTCCACCATTTAGTTTGAATCGGTACCATCAATCACCGATCATATGAGGAGGTGGTTAGAACTAGTGATGTAGCTACGCTTCGGTCTCTGACCCCCTCCAACCAATCTAGCTGCTTATCGCCGCATGATAGGGGATTCATCTCGTAGTTTAGTTCCAAATTTAAAACTTCAATTTTTTTTAAGGAAAATAGACATTGTTTGAATTGTGCATTACTCAGACCTATGGCTAGAAGATGTAGAAATGCTCGCATATGCTTCAATTATGGCTTTTATGGCCACTCTTTCTTCTCTCATCCCAAATTGAAAATCCTATACCTTAAAAGACTCATCCCTGTTTCTTTTGGCTTCAAGATAATTCCTTTGCATTCTTTTCTAAAGCCATATGATCAAAATATTTCATCCATCATTCCCTTTGTCCTGCAATCCCCTTCATTTAATTCCAAATCCACCTCACTAAACTCAACTTTGCACATTAATTTCTCTCATAAACATTCAGCTACCAAAATGTCTTTGCTAGAGAGTTCCAATTTGATGGTAGGATTTACTATGTTGGTAGGCTTTCAGACTATTAGTTCAGTTAAAAAGCTACCAAAATGTCTTTACCACTAGTGGTTGTAGTAATAGTCGTTGATGTACTTGTTGTTGTTATTGTGGAAGTAGGAACAACTAAAATAGGTACGGATGAACCAAGAATATGAATTACAACGGCCGCACAGCTGGCCATCATTAAAGTAGCATTTTTTATCTTGGATTCCTATTTGATAGGAACTTTCCATTCTACCAAATCCTTAGAGGTAGATTTAGGATGCACCCCAGAAAGCACCTAGATGGAAGTTGAAGCTTCGATAGCCCGTTCCACTAACCCTTAGCAAGTGCCTCCAGATCTTCATTATGGAGAAAGTCAGCTTTAAATTCTTCTTCATCAACTCTATCGATGTATTCCCTCTCTTGTCTTAGAATTTCAGCCTAAACAAGAGTTAATGCATATGGGATATCTATCATCCAGCTATTTGAGGTTGCAAGATTTGATTACATTCGTACGAAAACATACCAAGTTGGCTTCAATTTTCTCATGGAGTTCTTTTTCTCTTTTCTCAACCTAGATGGCTTGATTTTCTAGAATTTTCTTCCCTTTGTCAGTGTCAAGGACCTTAACCCTTTATTCTTCGACCAATATAAGAGATCGTCCTTTTCTTTCTTCTCATTTTCCACCTTGGTCTTGATATTAGTAATCATGAAGGCATGAGACTAAGACTCCAACAGTGGTATAGTAGTTGAAAATGGCGCAACTAAGAATCATTCAATAGGAGTTTCATTCTCCTTTTTTTCGACTAGGATTCTCTTTAAGATTTAGAGTGTCTAAGCTAAGGCATCATTAGTAATTCTTCTGGGAATATTTGTTAAATTTGAGGAGAAATGGAGATAGCCAATTGAGTGAAACAGATTCAAGTGAGTTAATGTGTGATGATGGAATTTATGTCTAGATACCCACTTCTTGGTGAAGTCGTCTAGGTATGGACAAAGAAGTATTCATCCTTGAATTGACCGGGCTTTCTGTATAGGTCTATAATGATTAGGAAACCTTTAGAGGATTCAATAAAAGTTAGAGATGGATGGTCATTTCTCTTCTTGAAAGTGTAGAGATACTTGATTTCTTCGAGCATAGACACCCGCCTAAGTGCATAAGAAAGATCATGCATGTTCATTTTAATGTAGCATACCCATTCGAGTGAAGCTGGGTAGGGGAAAGTTTCATGAATTAAAGAATCATTCAGAGAAGGTGATTGAATGGAGGAATGCCTCCAATGAGACACGCGTAGTGATTACTTGCTGTATAGCCTTCTAAAAAGTTTTGAGCACTTTGATGGGGTTTCGTAGTTAGAGTTTCATCTATGAGGATTCCATGATGACCACAAATTCTACAAACATCCGCAATAGTTGAGGTTGAAGATAGAGAGTCCATAAGGTCGTTAAGGACCATCTCTCCTTCAAGATTGAAATTAAGAGTGACACCAATGTGAGTTTCTTCCATATTGGAAAATGGGATGACTTATAATGATCAATCGGGTTGATGGTGAGGCTGCCGAGTCTTGGAAAGCATTGAAGTGGTTGTCGAGGTAGAAGATAAACCTAACATTGGAGGAGTGATCATGAAAGTAGAAGGGTCTGCACCTAAGGCAGAGATACACTTGGAGAATCTAAAGTCTATAATTTATTAAAAGCTTGATAGGTAAGCATGGTCGGGTATGATTTGAATTCAGTGTGCACTTTAACTAAGTGCGATGTATTCGATATATAGGATCCAACGGACGTTGATGTGTGTTGATCAATCGGGTTCCATACAATGACATGGGTAATGATGTGTGATTCGATCTACATGGTGTGTATCTTATGTCTCTAGCATGATGAACGAATGCACTCTGTGTAGATAACTTGCTCATGCTGGAAAACAAGCTCCGACATGCAATAAAGATGTCTATTGAATATTACTCATTAACTCAAGATTTACAATAAGGACACTACTATCCAAATGGCTCGAAGCTTTTTTTGAAGGATTACATGGATATTATGTCAAGTTAGAGTGTTGATTGGATGAACATCCCAAAGCGCATTGAGTTCTAAATTCAATATGTGTTAGAGTGCTAATGTAAGATTCGCTTGGGTGTTACCAACCAAACTCTGCATTTCTAATTCATATCCCAAGTTGACTGAAGAATTATTCAAGAAATTTTGCTTTAGGATTTCACTCCTTCCACCCTAAGTGATACGAGCGGCACATCTTGGTCTTGGAAAGTTCAAGGTGATGGTGATGTAGGTAGCTTGGAATGGCTTAGGAATGAGATTGGAGAACAATAGTGGGTAAGGTTCGGTGTCATGAGAGAGCAGCAATGACGACCTACCTAAGTCTTTAGATCTGAAACAATGGCAATAGCGTTTAAATTATATAGGATTCACTATGAAACTAAAATGGATCGACAATGATGATTCAACTAGTTTAGTGTTGAAAAATAGCCTAAGTTTGATCACCTTCAAAGTTTGGTAGCGATGGCAATTTTGATTAGGTTGCGGGAAGGATAAAGTTGCATGAGTTCAAAAGGAAGTGAAGATGGAAAAATGATGATGTGAAAAGTAAGAACAAAAAAGTTCAAGTGTTATTTTATATTGGTAACTTCAATAGATCGGTACCAATCTATATGGATCAATACAGATCGGTATGAGATAAAAAAAATGATGAATGTTGAACATGAATGATGTGGGAATGAGATGGTGATAAGATGGAAATCTTCCAAACCAAAAGAAAGGGTGGCTTTTAGAAATTTTTGGAGATTACCGAAGATCTCATAATAGATACTTCAACTCTTATATTTACCTAAAAGATGTGATTCTGTGACTACCTGAAGCGAGGTGCCGATCCATACATGCTTTGCATTCGTAATAGAATATTTTGAGGGGCAAGTTTTATCCCGCATTTGAATCAAGTGATAGCTCGATGGATCCAAACCATTAAAAGATTGAGAAATGGATCAAGAAAGGCATAATATCAAGAATGAATGATATTAAGGAAAGAAAAAAGTGTGGAAAAGACCAAATGGATCAGAACAATCCATATTAATCGGTACCAGTTAATACCCGACAATTCAATCATTTATTAGAATTCTTTGTTTCGTAGAAAATCATGAAATTCAAATAGAAATTCAATTCAAGCTTGTTCATTTATATTTTTAAAAGATACGAGTTGAAAGATTTCTAATTTAAAGGAATGGAACTTCTTATCTAAAATTGGAAATCAAATTAATATTTCTATGAACAATAACTTTCTTTGTTTTAAAATCTATATAGATACATATAATTACTTTTATTTTAAAATCTTTATAAATATATCTGTTTGCACCAAAATTGGTCACAAACACCCAATCGCAGATGAAAGCACAAACTCACAGTCACAGATCATGGATAGAAAATATGTAGATGATATAAATATGAAGAACACTCAAAATTTAAAAGAAAGCAGTAAAGTGATGGGATTTATAGTGGTTTGGTGTTGTACCCTACGTCCACTATGAAGAGTTTACTGTTTATCGATGATTCTCAACTGGTTTACAACAGTACATTTGATAATACTCAAGTACAATCGAATTCCAGTAGAGTAACAGCATAGAAGATCCAAAAAATCCTTTTTCTATAGGCATAGGTGTGCTATTTATAGGTGTAGGTCTGAAATATCTGCCTTTGAACTCGATACTCTTTCTTACATGTGGGTGGGCCATGCGATTGATCAGGGATCATTTGGGATCGATTGGGATCAATCCCCTTCTCCTTCGTATCGATCAAGTTGGCGCCCATTTCGGCTGAGATCGATCTTGAGCGTTCTTATAGTGGTATGTAAGCTACGGTAAAAATTTGAAGGCATTTAGACTTGTATATCTCGAGTTATAATCGATCCAAAGTTGGTTTTACAAGTGGCTGAAGTGTACGTATCGATACCTTCATATCGATCCATTTTCATCTCGATCCTTCTGTGTATCGACCGGTTGCATAGCGATGACATGGAGAGATTGTTATGGGAAGATCAGCTTTTTGTGCCGCATGACCATTTCCTTTACCTGACCATTCCGTCTTCCTATCCATCAGTCGCTAAGCTCTTCGTATCGATCCTTGTCTCGCTTCTTCGTATTGATGCTTCTTATTTGGTTTTGTAAGGATACTAGAAGCCTTCCCTTCGTATCGATGCTTTACTATTCTCTTCATATCGATCAAGTGAGTGATCAATACGAAGTATGCCGATGTTGCATGGATACGAACTGGAAGGTCTAGAAGGATGGATACGAGCTAATGCATGTGGGCTTATGGATACGAATTGGATGGGGATTGATACGAAGTGGTAGGCTGAGTTTGATGGATACGAACTGATGTGAATCATATGGATATTGATTAACCCGTTGCTTTCACCGTTAATCGACTAAATTTCTATCAAGTTAGAAAATAGTCGAAAAAATTCAAATTAAAATTAATCGTAAGCATGCGGCGTACGAATGTAGCACATGGCGAATACGGGTCCATCCACAGGGAATTGATGATTTTAATAATCTATTCAATCAAATTATACCGAAGTCGAGAGTAAATAGCTATAAAATGTAAGAAAAATGACAAAAAGAAAGCGATAAAAATATGAGAGTTAAATGAGAATTTAGAGATACTTCCGCTCTCTAGATCATATAATTCAACAAATTATGAAATTATGATCTTTTTTTGTCATAAGTGAATTTAAATGATTTGTTTATCATAACTATGGCTCATTTGTGCTATTAGTTAGCTCAACATAAGCCATCAAACTATAACACAACCTTTAAACCACTTACTAACTCTAATGGAAATGACAAAAAAGTTGAAAATGAAATCTATTTTAAGTATGGCCTATTAACTATTAATTAGAAATATAGACCATCAAATTTGAATTTCAAATCACTTTCTTATGCCATAATCATATCTTGTTGAAGAGGCATTTGTATTAGTAATTTGAAATTCAAATTTGATGGTCTATATTTCTAATTAATAGTTAATAGGCTATACTTAAAATAGATTTTATTTTCAACTTTGTCATTTTCATTAGAGTTAGTAAGTGGTTTGAAGGTTGCGTTATAGTTTGATGGCTTATGTTGAGCTAATTAATAGCACAAATGAGCCATACTTATAATAAACACATCATTTAAATTCACTTGTGACCAAAAAAAGAGATCATAATTTCATGATTTGTTGAATTATATGATCTAGAGAGCGGAATTATCTCTAAATTGTCATTTAACTCTCATATTTTTATCAATTTCTTTTTCATTTTTCATACATTTTCTAGCTATTCACTCTCGACTTCAGTATAATTTGATTGAATAGATTTTTAAAATCATCAGTTCCCTACGGATCAACTCGTATTTGCCACGTGCTACATTCATATACTGTGCGCTTGCGGTTAATTTTAATTTGAAAATTTTCGACTATTTTCTAAATCGATAGAAATTTAGTCGATTAACAAGTTTTTGACGCCGTTGTCGTGGAATAGTTTTGATTTTTATTTCTATTCTTCGAGTTATTTATGCTTGATTTTAATGTGTGTTTGTTTTGTGTGTGTTGCATTTTAAAGAAAAACTAAAAATATTTTTGTATGTTTGTGTGTGATTTTTGTGGCATTTTTTTGGTGTGTTTTTTGTTCTAGTTTTTATTCTTTTCATTTGCTAACCCGAAGTATGGTTACTTAGCTGAAGCAGCTGCCTCCTTAACCTGAAGTAAACCTATTGCCAACCCGAAGTATGGTGCCTGGTGACTCGAAGTAGCTTATTACTCAATGACCCAAAGCAAACACTTATTTGACCTGAAGTAACCCTTCTGAAAACTCGAAGTAAACATGGTGGTGACCCAAAGCAAACTCCAAGCAACTTGAAGCAACTCGACCTATGTCGAAACCATAGTTCAAATATTTTGCGATATTTATTCGTCGACTATGTTATATCCTGGCCTCATGATCATGTTTATTATCTATGACGATCTAGCTTCGAACAATCAGTCGAGTGGATTAAATCCGTTTGTATGTTTCCTTTCCATAAGGTGGGTTAACACTTTTCCCTCTAAAACATGTCTTGCGATAGAAAGGTGTGTTTTGTAATACCACAAGATTGATGTTCAAATCTTGTTGATGACAGTGAAAAGATCGATATTCTTACCTGATTGTGAATAGCTATCGTTTGAGATCGTATGTCATTCGACGCTAATGGTGACCATTCGAGGTTGGGTGACGTTCGAGGAAAATTGTGACCGTTCGAGGTCGGGTGCCATTCGTGGCGAATAGTGACCGTTCGAGGTCGGGTGCCGTTTGAGACGAATTGTGACCATTTGTGGTCGGGTGCCGTTCGAGGAGAATTTTGTAATTACAAACATCAGATTTACATTCAAAGAGTCTTACAACAAAAATGTCCAACAAAACCAAATTCAGATGCAAAAAAGAGAAAAATAAAATAAAATAGAAACATCAAAGAGCAAGCATTCCCACTGTTTCGGTTTATAATCATCTCAGAGCGTGCCTGAGGATCGTTCATAATCCCATACATGTGTAAGCGACTTAACCATTGTAAAGTGGAGCTTACTACTTATTCAAAGTCATAAAACTATCCAGCTGATAACAAGCCGACGATGCCTAGATCCGAAGCCGTCCTCATTTGATGCAGATGGTGGTAGCTCCTATTCCACCATCGCTGCTCGCCTTTTCACATACTGCAATAGCATGCCGTTCCAGATATGTCCTCCGATCTCATTCCTAAAGTTCCTACAATCTTTTGTACTATGGACGCTTAGCTCATGGAATAGACAGTTCTTTTTGATCTCCTTTCATTATTGGTTAGCTCCCTCTTGATTGGCCTTCAGTAGGGAACCTACCTCCTAGCGTCTTGGTATATTCGTTCTAAAGTCTCGCTTAACTCCGAATAAGTAGTGAATCTTGGTTCCTTTTATGGTCGTCTTGACTCGTCAAAGCCATTCTCTACTTTTCGTTTTCCTCTATCTTCGTTTGAATCTTTCTCGGGTGGATCTTCGTCTTTGACTGCATAAACTTCAGCTTCATCTCCTTCCTCTCTTTCAGCCTTTGCATCTTCCTGCTACAGAAGCCTTTTCGCCTCATGGTAAAATTCTTCTAGATCCATAAGTAGATCCCTTGTCAACGCATTCTTAAATTTTGTGCCATCAGTTATGCCAAATATAGCTGTCATCAAAACCATGGATGGATCTAGGCGATCCATTGAAAATGCCGCTGCATTAAACCGTGTTAAGAAATTCCTCAGCGACTTTTCGATTTTTTGCTTTAGTGTTGTCAAAATCATCACGTTCTTCGGCCTCGAAATGTGAACTCTTAACTGCCTCATAAACTTCTTCATCAACTAGGTCCATGTTCCAGTGGAGCCACTTTCTAATTGTCTAAACCACGGCTCTGTTATATCCATCAAATACAATAGGAAACACCAGGCCGTAACTTCCTCTGATGCCCCCAGTACCTCCATGTGCCTCATATACCTCGTTAGATGAACTGCAGGATCCGTCCTCCCATTGTATGTCTCTAGTGTAGGTAGCTAGAATTCAGGTGGGTTCCTGGACTACCTAATTGTGGGAGCGAATGGGCTTTTGTTCACATCTTCCAGATCTCTATTCACTAATCCTCTTCTCATGGCTCATTTGACCATCTCTACCAATTGTCACTGTCATCAAGTTGTGATCCTTGTTTGTTGCCTCAGACTTGCCCCCCAAGTTCACGAGGGATTCCCAAAATCTGCTCCTCTAGACGAGAATTCATTCCTCTATCAACGCCAAATTGCATGGTACTGCCTGGTATCTTGTTTGGAATTGGTCAACATGATTCGGGGGCATGTCTCTAGCTCAGGGGCTGTTTCTGATTGTCTCGCTCTATCTTGAATTCTGGTTGCTCCGTGTTCTTGACTTTGGTTCTAGATTCCATCTGTTCCAACTGCTTCGTTCTCTTGATTCTATGCTCCAGCTTGTCCAATCTGCCGAAGTAGGTTCTGTATCATTTACTTCTGCTTTTTCAGCATCCCTTCCTACATAGCCTCCATCACCATCTCCGTTTTGTCTCCAGTGATAAAAACTTAAGTCTGATTAGCTCCCGAAGAAGCCTCCTGACTTCCTTCGTGTTGACTCGTTTAGGTTCTTTATTTCCTTGTTTATTGCTTCGTCATAGCTTTCCAGATCCAACTTCCTAAGCTTTCAAATCCAAAATCCAAGCTTCAGAATCCCTGAGTGCTAGCCTTCTCAGTGAAAGCACCAAAATATTTGCACCAAAATTAGTCATAAACACCCAATCGCAAATGAAAGCACCAATTCACAGTCACGGATCATAGATAGAAAATACATAGAGGATATAAATATGAAGAACACTCAAAATTTAAAAGAAAGCGGTAAAGAGACAAGATTTATAGTGGTTCGGCATTGTAGCCTACGTCCATTTTGAAGAATTTGATGTTTATTGATGATTCTCAACTGGATTACAATAGTACAATTGATATTACTCAAGTTACAATGGAGTTCTTGTAGAGTAACAGCGTAGAAGAGCCAAAAATTTCCTTTTCTGTAGGCATCGGGGTGTTATTTATAGGTGTAGATTTGAAATATCTTCCTTTGAATTTGGAATCTCTTTCTCACATGTGGGTAGGCCCATGCGATCGATCTGGGGTCATTTGGGATCGATCCACATCTCCTTCGTATCGATCAAGATGGTCTCCATTTGGACTGAGATCGATCATAAGCATTCTTTCGATGGGTGAGGTGAAAAATTGAAAGAATTTGGATTTGTAGATTTCAAGTTATGTTCGATCCAAAGTTGATTTTGCAAGTGGATGAAGTGTACATATTGATACCTTTGTATCGATTCATATTCGTCTCAATCCTTCTACGTACTGATCGGTTGCATAGCGATGACGTGGAGCGGTTGTTATGGGGAGATCCACTTTTTATGCCGCATGACTGTTTCCTTTACTTGACCATGCATTCTTCGTATCCATCAGCCGCCAAGCTCTTCATATCGATCCTCATCTTGCTTCTTCATATCGGTGCTTCTTATTTGGTTTCGTATCGATACCAAAAGCCTTTCCTTCATATCGATTCCTTGTTGTTCTCTTCGTATCGATCAAGTGAGTGATCGATATGAAGTATGCAGTTGTTGCATGGATATGAATTGGAAGGTCTAGAAGGATGGATACGAGTTGATGTATGTGGGCTTATGGATACGAATTGGATGGGGATCGATATGAAGTGGTAACCCGGGTTTAATGGATATGAATTGATGTGAATCATATGGATATCGATTAACCCATTGCTCTGACTCGAAGCAGCTGCATCCTTCACCCGAAGTAACCTATTGCTGACTCAAAGTATGGTACCTGTGACTCGAAGTAGCTTGTTCCTCAATGACCCGAAACGAACACTTCTTTGACCTGAAGTAACCCTTTTGAAAACTCGAAGTAAACATGGTAGTGACTCAAAGCAAATTCCAAGCAACTTGAAGTGACTCGACCTTTGTCGAAACCATATTTTAAACATGTTGCGTTGTTTGTTCGTCGACTATGTTATATCATGGCCTCGTGATCATGTTTATCATTTGTGACTATCCAACTTTGATCATTATGTAGTCGAGTGGGTTAAATCCGCCTGTATGTTGCTTTTTCAAAAGGCGGGTTAAAAATATCTAATTAGTTTTCTTTTAAAAATCTATACATACATACATACATACATACATACATACATACATACATACATATATATTTCCATAAAATAATATCAACTTTTAAATTCTATTCTCAATTCTTTTTAAAACAAACTCTTTATATACATAATAAAATATGAATTTTCTTTAAATTAATTCATCAAAAAAGTTTGAAATTTTAATAATCAGTTGCTACAAATAATCAGGAAGTAGCATAGTCTAAAACAAGCTCCACAATTAGCAAAACAACAATTAAATAGTAAAATAAATTTGCAACTAGGAACTGGGAAAAACTGTCCATTTTTTGTTATTACTGATCAATTTTCAATGGTTTGGGCAAAATGTAAACCAATCTAGAGATGATATCAGGTCCTATAGACATCAATACACAAGAAAAACATACCCAGGTGCCTATTGTGTTGTTTTGCAACAATTTATTATCAAATATTGCTTGTTTAAAATAACATAATATAGTTAACCAACCCAGGAACGAAGGCACGAAGATTGAGGTAAAAGAAGATAGATCCCAAACAAAGAAATGGATTAGTTCCAATCCATAGTGATTGATACCGAGCCATTATGGTTCTTGAATGGGTCCATTTATGCAAATATTTAAGACAAATATAAAGTTAAAGAGATAGAAAGGACAAAGAAATGGATTAGTACAGATCCATAATAATCAGTACCGAACCATTTTAGTTGAGATATTTCATGTTCTGACCAATTCTCCTTGTTGAAACATCAGATTTGAAGGTGTTAACTTGTTCAAACCAACTCTAGCAATTTTGGCAGTCGATTTCTTCTATAAATACAAGGCCAATTACAGCTAGGAAAGGGTCTTTTTTATTGCTAAATGATTTTTCATAGTTACTCCATTTACTTCATACCTGATCATTTTGAATCAAAACATTATTATAACCCAGTTATAATAGCAATACCAATCGAAAACAAAGCTAATAGTGGATGTAAGCTAAAGATCCGAGCTGAACTACATTAAAAATTGTGTTCTTTTCCCTTTTCGTTCTTACCCTTTCATTTATTGTTTTATTTTGGTTAAGCCGTTTTCTCATTTTAGATGCAAACAGTACTGCATTGCCAGGCTAATTTTGTTTATGAAGTCTGTATATGACTTGTCATGCTATCTATTTATTTATTGGTAGCATAAAGAAAACATTTAGTTTATTTTTTAATAGAAATTAATCAAGGATAAGCTTCCTTTATTAAAGCCTTGCAAGGAGAGTGGTTTCAGATGATATTTTCAAGAGTGTATTAAGTGCCTTGAAAAAACAAATAGCTGATAGGATCACATTCAGCACTGCCCTCATATGTAAGTGGGAGAAGGATCTTGAGAGTACAGTTGCATATATTAAGAATGAAACTCAAGAACATTTGACGCAGCGGATTAACAAAAAACTGGATATGTCGATGGAATTAGCAATCGGTGGATTGAACAATACTGAAAATGCCCAAATCTGTTGATCTCAAGAGATACCGGATTCTAGCTATCCTTAACACGTTGATCGCGCACGATACCGTGATGAAGGATCTACGATTCTTCGACGTTGATCAAGCGCACTTGATTCCGTGAATCGGCTTCAACGTTCGTTGATTCGAGTGCACTCGAATGCCGAAGTGGAGATAGGAGATTTTCACTCGACTACCAATTTAAAGAAAGCACAAAGCAATCAAATGGAAATTTTATTCAATTTTCAACAACCATTACAAATGACATGACTCGCCTATTTATAGGCTTACAACACCACAACACTACACAAAGTACAACACGTTACAAACAGTTACCACATAACACGACTTGCCATAAGAAACACCAAACAAACGACTTAAGAGACAACGCACGCTACCTACAAAAAAATTAACAAAAACGCGACCTAAAATTAACTCGGCAGCGACTTAAAATTAGGTCGGTAACGACCTATAATTTTGCAGCGACTTAAAAATCTTTCACACGACTTAAAATTTCCCATAGCAATGAGTCGGCCCCGACTTAAAAAAAAAATAAAGTCGTTCGCGACTTAATATTCTTCCACGGCAACCATAAGTCGGCCGCGACCTACAGTGAAGACGAGATGGAAGCTCGCGACCTAAGATCTCGTTCACGCGACTTTGAAAAGCTCGGCAGCGATTTATTGAAGGTGCATGCGACATAAGGAATAGCACGGTTTACGACCTAGGCTGGAGAAGAAATTAGCGACTTAAGGATATCATAAGTCGTTCGCGAGTTAGGGATTGGATCGCGACTTAGGGTAGCTCGCATATGGTATATGGATTTAGGGCTTTAGCTGGGAGTAAGTCGTTAACGACTCATGGCAGAGTCGCGACTTAGGGTTTTGGAAGGGGCGATGGAATTGGCGATGGAATTGAGTCGTGCCGTGGTTGAGTCGGGGATGTAGTTGAGTCGTGTGTCGGTGTCGTGGATGGAGACTGAGTCGTCGCGAGTTGAGGTATGTGTTTCATCATCCTCCCCTTGTTGGAAGGAATTCGTCCTCGAATTCACTCTCTCGTCATCTTCGTCAAGTTCCTCCCCATAATACGGAATTAAGTGTTTGACATTGAAAACATCAGAAGTATGAACATTTTCCGACAACTTTAACCGATACGCATTATCATTGATCCTCTTCAAGATTTCTACTGGACCAATCTTTCGTGCCTTCAACTTATTGTAAGTTCCAACTGGAAAACGATCTTTCGTCAATACCGCTTAAACAAAATCTCCCTCTTTGAAGACTATACTTCTTTGTTTCTTATCCGCCATTTGTTTATACTTCTCATTTGCCTTTCCCAATCGTTCCTGAACGATTCTATGGCATTCCGTCAACCCAACAACAAAATCAGCAGCCCGCTTAACTGTCCCCTTCGGTTGCGGTACTATTGTTAAATCCAACGGCCCCTTCGGTAAGCTTGAATATACAATCTGAAATGGACTGAAACCCGTACTACGATTTACTGCATGATTATGAGCAAACTCTGCCTGGCATAACTTCATGTCCCAACTCTTCAGATTGTCCTTCACCAGACATCGCAATAAATTCCCCAACGATCGGTTAACCACCTCCATTTGTCCATCAGTTTGCGGATGGTAAGCGCTACTAAAATTCAGCTTCGTTCCGACCATCTTCCACAAACTCAACCAAAAATGGCATAGAAATCTAGTATCCCGATCAGAAACAATAGATTCAGGTAAACCATGCAATCGATACACCTCTTTAAAGAATAGTTGAGCTACTCGAACTGCATCTGCTGTCTTCTTACAGGCTATAAAATGTGCCATCTTCGAAAATCGGTCCACTACAACGTATATAGAATCATTTCCTCTTTGAGTTCTAGGAAAACCCAAAACGAAATCCATGCTGATATCAACCCATGGTCTTGTAGGCACTGGTAATGGCATGTAAAATCCCGCGTTTGTCGTTGTTCCTTTCGAAACCTGACAAATATGACATCGCTCCACAAACCGTTCAACCTCTTTTCTCATTGACGGCCAAAAGTAAGATTGAGCAATCAAATGCAAAGTACGATCACGGCCCACATGTCCTTCCTCGTGTAACTCCTTGATAATCTTCATTCTCAAGCTACAATCTGGTATACATAAACGATTCCCTTTGAACAAGAATCCATCAACCAACACAAATTCATCAGTATCCCCATCCTTAACTTTCTCAACAAACTTTACAAAGTAAGGATCTTCTTCAATCAGCTCTGGCAATAATTCAAAACCTGTCACTTCAACTTTCATTGTCGTTAATAAATGACTCCTCCTACTCAAAGCATCAGCCACACGATTGGTTACTCCTGACTTGTGCTTAATGACAAAAGTAAACTGCTGCAAATAAGCAATCCATGATGCATGTCTCGCGGAAATCTTGTCTTGTCCTTGCATATGCTTCAATGCTTCATGATCAGTGTAAAGTACAAACTCTTTCTGAAATAGATAGTGTCTCCAATGTTTAATAGCTTGTACAACAGTATAGAATTCGACGCCATATGTACTGTATCTCATCTTCGCTCCTGACAACTTCTCACTAAAATATGCAATAGGACGTCCCCTCTGACTCAACACTCCACCAATTCCCACCTTCGACGCATCAGTATGCAATTCAAACAATAACTGAAAATCTGGTAAAACAAGAATCGGTGCTGTCGTCAATAGTTCCTTGATCTTCTCAAAAGCAACCCCGGCTTCCTCTGACCATACAAACTGTTTCCCTTTCATGCAATCAGTAACTGGAGCCATCACGCTACTGAAGTGTGGAATGAATCTTCGGTAGAATGACGCTAGCCCATGAAAACTTCTCACTTTCATAATTGTCTTTGGCTGTGGCCAATTCCTGACTGCTTCAACTTTATCCTGGTCCACCTGTATACCTTCTCCTGAAACGACATAACCCAGAAGTAAAACACTACGCGTCATAAACACGCATTTCTTTGTAGCAGCATAAAATTGTTCCTCATGAAGAATAATCAACACTTCCCTCAAATGTTGAACATGCTCCTCCGTACTCCTGCTATATATCAGAATATCATCGAAATAAACCACCATGAACTTCCCAATGAATGGTCTAAAGATTTGATTCATCACCCGCATGAATGTACTAGGTGCATTTGATAAACCAAATGGCATAACCAACCATTCGTATAACCCCCCTCTCGTCTTGAAGGCTGTCTTCCATTCGTCTCCAGGTCTAATCCGAATTTGGTGATAACCACTCTTCAAATCAATCTTCGAAAAGATAGTAGCTCCACTCAACTGATCTAGCAAGTCATCCAACCTCGGCATTGGAAATCTATATCTCACAGTAATCTTATTCAAGGCTCGACTGTCAATGCACATCCTCCATGTTCCATCCTTCTTTGGTACCAACAAAGCTGGCACAGCACACGGACTCAAACTCTCCTGCACTCGTCCTTGTTCAAGCAACTCTTCCACCTGCTTTCTCAGTTCTTCATGCTCCTTCGGACTCATCCGATAATGTGGTCTATGCGGTAATACTGCTCCCGGAAAAAGATCGATTTGATGTTGAATGTCTCTCAGTGGCGGTAACTCCTTAGGCAACTCTTCTGTAAATACATCTTCAAATTCTTTCAAAACTGGCTTCACTTCTTCTGGAATTTCAACCTCTTCGTTACACTCCTCGTCCAATCAACAAGTACACTTCAGGTTCTTCTTCGACTTCCTTGACAAACTCCTTCAAAGTTAACAGAGTTTTCAATTCTTCAATTTCCCCCAGCTTGCTTTCTTTCTGTTGCTGCTTCTTGGGAACTAACGTGATTTTAGTACCTTCAAACATGAAACTGTAGCTATTAGCACGACCATCATGTTGTACTACTCTATCAAGCTGCCATGGCCTGCTCAACAACAGATGACACACATCCATGTCCACTACATCGCACCAAATTTCATCTTTATATTTCTTCCCGATTGAAAATTTAACACAAGCTCTTCGTCCAACTTTCACCTCACCACCCTTCCTTAACCATGCTAACTTGTATGGTTTAGGATGTTTCTTAGTCTTCAACTCCAACTTTTTCACAGCCTCTGTAGAGATAATATTATCACAACTCCCGGCATCAATAACAAATTTACAGACTCTTCCAAGAATAGTGCAAGTAGACTGAAATATGTTATTCCTCAACCAGCTGTCTTCCTCCTCTTGCTTCGGTGTCAAACAACTTCTCCTCATCATCAGTGAATATCCTTCGTCTCCCGACAACAAGTCTTCTTCCTCAACCGGTAAGGAATTAGAACACTCTGCCTCTCCTTCCTCTTCTTCAACCTCAGCTATCATAGTTCTCTTCTTCGGCTTCGGACACTCGTTGCTTTTATGACCCATCTCCTGGCAATTGTAACATTTGAATCCACTGTTAACCTTCGCCTTCTCACCTTCCTTCACAAATGGTTTTGCAATAACTTTAGGAACACTAGAATTTCCGCTAACACCCTTCATTTGGTTGTTAGAGTTAGTAAACACACCACCTCCACGCCTTCCTTGCTTTTCCCAAGCCAACGCCTTTTGGTGTGCTTCCGCCACAGATCTTGGATCGAACATATTAACCATATCCTGGATCTGCATTCGTAACCCTCCAACAAACCTTGCTGTCAGTCGCTCTTCCGTTTCCATTATATCGTTCCTGGCGATGAGTTGGTAAAATTCATTTGCATAGTCATTGACATTCTTCGTCCCCTGCCGTAGATTCTGCAATCTCTGGTACATTAGTGACTGATAGTTGTATGATAAAAATGTAGCTCTCATCAATTTCTTCATTTTCTCCCAATCTACAATCTTCGACTTTCCCATCCGTTCTCGTGTAAGTTTAGTTTGCTGCCACCACGCCAAAGCTCTCCCTCTCAACCTAGTAGCAACCAACTTCACTCGACGGTCTTTTGGAACCTCCTTGAAATCAAAAATCTCCTCAACATTAGACAACCAATTCAAAAATTCTTCAGCAACCATTCCACCTTTAAATTCAGGAATTTACGTCTTCATTCCCGATTCCCATCGACGATCATCATCTACATCTCGATTCTGACGTCGTGTTTGTTCTCTATCTCGATAATGAACACTTCCCCTATCACCATCAAACTCCTCACCAAAATTTGACGTATATCGATGTCGATTACGACCTCCAACATCTCTACAATCACTCCTTCGATCAACATTCCTATCATGATTATCAACACTTCTATGATCTTTTCTTCTCTCCCGATCTGAATGTATCGAAGCTCTACTTCTCCCATGGCTCGATTCAGGTGAAACTCTTCTTCTACTTTGATTCATTTCAAGCATCATTCTCTCTAATCGACCAATTCCTTCGTTCAACTTTTCAATAAAACTCTCATGGATTCGTTGCTCCATTTCATCAGCCTCTTCTCTTCCATATAAAGCATTAATATTGCGATGACGTTGGGCTCGTCTCGGAGGCATGATTGAACTTCAAACAAACTTCAACAAATTGAACACAAAACTTCAACAAACAACAAGTCACGGCTCACACTAGCCCGCACAAACTCCTTGGCTCGGCACAAAGTAACTCGGTTCAACACTAACTCGTTAGAATGCAACGACCTAGGATAGGTCGGCATGGATTCAACACTTCAAACTCTACTTTGGCACGCAAATTCTTCCCCACAAATTCAAACACCTTTCCACACTTTGATCCAAAGTGAGATGGATCGAAACTCCCAACTTGTTGCAACTTCACAATGAACACGATGAACTCCAAATTCCTCAACAATGGCAAATCCAATTTCCAAACTTCAATTTCTCGAAACCCAAATCTCCAAATGATGCAAACTCCTTGCAATCTAGCTCTGATACCAAACTGACGCAGCGGATTAACAAAAAACTGGATATGTCGATGGAATTAGCAATCGGTGGATTGAACAATACTGAAAACGCCCAAATCCGTTGATCTCAAGAGATACCGGATTCTAGCTATCCTTAACACGTTGATCGCGCACGATACCGTGATGAAGGATCTACGATTCTTCGACGTTGATCAAGCGCACTTGATTCCGTGAATCGCTTCAACGTTCGTTGATTCGAGCGCACTCGAATGCCGAAGTGGAGATAGGAGATTTTCACTCGACTACCAATTTAAAGAAAGCACAAAGCAATCAAATGGAAATTTTATTCAATTTTCAACAACCATTACAAATGGCATGACTCGCCTATTTATAGGCTTACAACACCACAACACTACACAAAGTACAACACGTTACAAACAGTTACCACATAACACGACTTGCCATAAGAAACACCAAACAAACGACTTAAGAGACAACGCATGCTACTTACAAAAAAATTAACAAAAACGCGACCTAAAATTAACTCGGCAGCGACTTAAAATTAGGTCGGTAACGACCTATAATTTTGCAGCGACTTAAAAATCTTTCACACGACTTAAAATTTCCCATAGCAATGAGTCGGCCCCGACTTAAAAAAAAATAAAGTCGTTCGCGACTTAATATTCTTCCACAGCAACCATAAGTCGGCCGCGACCTACAGTGAAGACGAGATGGAAGCTCGCGACCTAAGATCTCGTTCACGCGACTTTGAAAAGCTCGGCAGCGATTTATTGAAGGCGCACGCGACATAAGGAATAGCACGGTTTATGACCTAGGCTGGAGAAGAAATTCGCGATTTAAGGATATCATAAGTCGTTCGTGAGTTAGGGATTGGATCGCGACTTAGGGTAGCTCGCGTATGGTATATGGATTTAGGGCTTTAGCTGGGAGTAAGTCGTTAACGACTCATGGCAGAGTCGCGACTTAGGGTTTTGGAAGGGGCGATGGAATTGGCGATGGAATTGAGTCGTGCCGTGGTTGAGTCGGGGATGTAGTTGAGTCGTGTGTCGGTGTCGTGGATGGAGACTGAGTCATCGCGAGTTGAGGTATGTGTTTCATCAACATTTGGAATAAACTTCTCAATTTATTCATGTGGAAGAACTCCTAAGTATATTTGGCTACATGTATGGCATCCTTAACCAAGGGAGGATTTATCCCTCCAGATCATACCCACTTAGCTTGGTTTATAGATAGAATAATTAAACGTGGGTAGGAGAAGTGCTAGTATACTAATAATAGGTTCTTAGGTTTGTTTAGGTGTTGTAATTTCAAGTGTTAATTTTTCAAAGTTGTTATGTTCAGTAGATAAATAAAATTTGTGTTTAATTTTCTCAACTTTCATCAAGATTCTGCTGTTTTATATTTTTTTTATGTGACATCCTGAATTCTCTCTTGAGATCTTCCCTTGCCGATTACCAAGACCACATGGCTATTTCTAAGCAAGTGGTACTTCTACCTTTCTCCTTGCCTTTATTTCCACTATGGGTCAGGCACTTAAAGGAAACACTATTTAATATGAGGAGCAGGTTAATGAGCTGGAGTAGAATGTTGATGAGTTAATGGATGAGAATAGTGGATTGGGTTATGACCTGGATTGAGATGTACAGGGAGTTTGAGGCTATGCCTGCTAAGTACGAATATGTTAAGGAAGTAAATAAATCTCAATATGAATGCATCTCATAGCTAATGACCGAGGTAGAGGTTTAAAACAAAAGGGTAACTGACCTAAAGGCAAGCTTAGAAAATTTGGATAGCTTGTATGCACTGTCCTATGAAGATAGGATAAAGAAGCTAAAGGCTATCACAGATAACTTATCCTTCGAGTTATCCAAGTGGTTCTAGGATGAGGCTCGCACTTCTGCTTATTCCTTGGAGCCATACATAGATCCTATACCGTCAGCAAATATGAATCCAGATGTTACTAAGAATGGAAGAACGAGCCAGCACCTCACTTCCAATATAAGTCAAAGTGACAGTATGCCTCTTATGAAGCTGAGTTGGTGATATGAAGCTGAGTTAGTGAGTCCATGTATAGATAAGCGCATGTGCATCGAATTATAAATGATTTATTTAGCTCCTTCTAAGCAAATTCTACGAAAACTAAACTACAACTTCTCTCAATGATTGATATTACGAAGGAAATTGTATATAACCGCATCCAAACCATTACAAAAGAGCTAGCCCTACTAAGGTCATAGTCATGAAGGCATTTCACCATGCCAACTCCCTCTGCTATGCTAGAGTAGCCTACTTTGATAATACCTCATCAATTTATTGTTAATTTGTGTGATTCAAATATTTTCCAAAGAAGACAAGAAAATAATTAATTGATTCAGTCAATCAATTAATTAGGCCATATATGGAAAGATAAAGACACTACGCCATAAATGGCCTTCTGCAACACAAAAAAAATGTTGGGTCAGGCCCAAAAAATGTTGCCATAGGTCTATGGCAACACCTTTGGGGTGATGCAATTTTTGCCGTTGCCTTTGACCTCAAAGGCAACATTTTTACTATCTAAGGCAACATAAGTAATATTGTTGCAATAGAACCCTATTTGGGTCTATAGCAACATCCATAGGTGTCTGTAGCAACATTCCAAAATGTTGCTATAGATATTAACTTTCTGAATTTGTGGGGCCCACAATGTAGAGCATATTTGATTTTTTAATAGAAATAAATATTTATTTAATAAAATGCTATTGCACAGAATTTGATATTCAAACAGTAATTTATTTAAATAATATTTTATTTCAACATTTGAAATAGTACAAATTCCCGACTCCACATTTTACAATTCAATGATATATAACACTGATATTCACATATACAGATATTCCTCGCTACATCACTAAGTTCACTCATTACATATGTAGTTTCAATTTATACAGACATCGACACTGACAAATATATGACGAGCTGAGTGCCGAGCCGAAGGCGAGCCGAGTAGCGGGTCCAATCTTCAAGCTCATGCACGTTTGATTTGACTCTGTCTTCAAGCTTGTATTCAGCTGTCCAGTCTTCAATACCTGTCACATATAATTCAAAAGCAGTAATCGGGAAAAAAATATTTAACTCGAATAGAAAATGAAAATATTTTTGTTATATTATTTGCCTCAGGTATTTGGGTTGTTTCTTTTCATATTTTTTTCTGACAGGGACCAAATATTTGCACGGACAACCTGTGAATGCACAAGTCAGCTGTTCACAAGTGCATAAGCCAAACATGAATGCAACACAAGGATACAAGACAGTATGGAAGACAGCAAGCAACAATTCAGGCAAAAATGCACAAAGGAGAAGCCAAGTGCACAAAGTAGTACTCAACACAGCAAGCAACATAACATGACCAAGAAATGCATGTACATGGATGAACATACATGCATCATAAGGCTTGGTACAAGAAACTACTCAAGTGCAACTACTCAAGTGCAAGTTCATACTCAAATGCAGCCAGATATGTAGATAAGCCAAAAAAAATGGACACGACACAAGTTCAAACCCGAGCCATCGACTGGATTCAACTCAGGGCCAAGCAACCAACAAAACAAACAAGTACCAGGTTCAACAAAATGTAGACAAGCTAGTGCAAGAAACACAGCAGTACACATAGGTAGCCCATCAAGCAAAAACAGTGAATGCATCAGGCATGTACAAGAGAAACATAGGCAGTAATATGATATACAGAGGACTTGGAGCATTAGTTCATGTTAAAGAACAAGGTTAGCATGATACCAGTTCAGTCCAGACCAAGCAAAACCAACAAAGCTCAACACACATATGTTTATATATATCGTGGAAATCAAAACTCAATGTTCAGATTAGTCAACAATTTAATAAAACCAAAGATCACTTTCAAAGTTCTGATTTTCAAAAATGCAGAAGTTTTCAAGTGAAGCAGTTTTCAAGAGGACAGCAGAATACAAATGCTTCAAGTTCTGGTTTAACAAATGCAGCAAGGTACAAAGGTATGTGAACAAGTTTAACAAAGGTTCAAGTTCTGATTTAACAAATGCAGCAGAAAGGAGCTAACAAGCTCAGATCAGAAATCAAAAACAAGCCAGTGAACCAAAATCCAACATACCAAATAATATCACATCGCAATTCATCATCGGCAAAGCAAAATCAAGCCAGTGGACCAAAATCCAACATACCAATACATCATCGCAATCCAACATACCAGATTTCTCAAAGTCCAACAGAAAGATTAAACTCGAGATTATAGGAAATAAAGCCTATAAATAAATCCCAATTCATCATCGGCAAAAGCGTGCGAGTGTAACCAAAATTGAGAATAATCAAGTAAACCAGAAGGCAGAAAACATACCAAATAATATCACATCGCACCCGACGATGAAGTCAAAGCAATTCGAGCAATCAATCAAGGAGAACGAAGGAGCAAGCTACCAGGAACGTTTCTTACACTACATTCGATCAATCAGAGCATCAAAGCAACTGGAATCGCGTGCCCTAGTTTTCACAGAGAGGAACGAGAAAGAAAAATCACGTGCCCTAATTTTCACACAGAGAGGAATGAGAAAGAAGAGTAAAGCGGGAAATGGAAATTGGTAAGGTGTGGATCGATGGTGTGAATTGACGGTTGAGATTTTGTTTTAAATGGTGGTGTGGATCGCTGAAGTGTAAATTTTTTTTTAATTTTTTTAATTAGAATATATCTATGGCAACACTATATAAAAATGTTGCATCGTGTTACACTTGTTTAGCTAGAGCAACACATTTTTATGGCTAAGGTAACACCAAAAATACAACGTTGCAGTAGGGCCAAAATTTTATAGCTGTCGCAACATTTTAGCTAGCAACACCTTGCAAAATTGTTGTAGAAGGTCATCTATGGCGTAGTGAGAGGAGGATATATGTGATATCTTTTAGAGAAGGAAAACTAATTAATTGCTAACCGATTAATTAGTCAAAGAATTTGTTATATGAAGAAAGAAAAGATTGCTGATGGAGATTGATTCAAGAAGGAAAATTATGGAAACCAAAATCACTATTATTCATTTACATAGAAATTAAATCATGGACATTCGGAAAGGTTTCAAACATAATCTGAAAATTAATTTTCATCTCCAAACATCCTTCATTTTCATGCCTATTTAAATGAAGGAAGTTCATCTTCATATTGGTGTGTGAGTGTGTGAGAGAGCATCCACCATTATCCTCTTCTTTAGTAAACCCTAATTTCTGCAGTCAATCAATTAGGGGTTTTGAGCGTAAGTAAGTCTTTGGGTAAATTGATTATTCAATTTGTAATTATAGGTTAGTCTCTCAACTACTACCTATAATTTTATAATCTCTCTCTTTTGTACTCTCTTTCTTCAGTGAAATAAAGAACAATTGTTGAGTCCATGGACTTAGGAAATCCAGCCAAACCACGTTAAATCTCTGTGTTCTTCGCTCTTTTGTATTTTTTTGTTTGGTGATTTTTTCATTGAATTTGTGGTTGATAATTAATCGACAATCTGGATCCTTATTTTGATTGTTTCTGCGCTTTATCATTCATCTGCAGTTTTGGAGTTAGTGCAAAGCAATTGAAATTTCCGCACAATAGTTTGGTATCAAAGCTAGCTGTCTTGTTCTGAATTAGTTATCAATGGAAAATTCTTTCAATAGTGGTATGAAAAATTATTGCATCACCAAATTTGTTAGAGAAGGAGTTTTTGGGACATGGAAGGTGAAGACGAATGACAATGTTCTTCAGCAACAACTTCGTTCATCTAAAGGAAGAGATAAAAGCCAGAAGCACTTTGGAGGTAGAGATATGCATGGGTACCACTTCAAGGGTCCTAGAAGGGGTGCTTGCTATTATTGTAAGAAGAAAAGACATTTCATATGGAATTGTCCAGCTCTTAGAAAGAAAAGAGAGAAGAAGGAGAAAGCTTCAGTTTTGCTAGCAGTTAGATCAGATGCGGATAGAAATGATAGTAATACATCACTACTTTCAGCTAGTATTTCACCTTTAGAGCATACAAGTTGGATGATTTATTCTGAAGTCTCTTGTCATATGACACCAGATAGGAGCTGTTTTTTCAGTTACAAGAAAATTGATGGCGGAGCAGTCCATATGGGGAATGACACTTCTTGTCATGTTGTGGGCATTGAAAGTGTGAGGTTTAGGATGCATGATGGCGTTGTTAGGACTATCACGAATGTTAGACATGTTCCGATGCTGCGTAGAAGTTTGTTATCAGTTGGAGCTTTGAGTAGACTTGGTATGAGGATAATAATAGATGGAGAGAATTTGAGAGTGGTGAAGGGTTTCTTGGTAGTGATGAAAGGGGTGCGAGTTAATGATATTTATGTGCTTCATGGAGATACGGTCTTAGATGAGTCGGTAGTTTCTACCGATTCTAGTATTTCATATTCTACTCAGTTATGACATCTTCGATTAGGTAACGTTGATGAGGAGAGTCTTGAATTATTAAAGAAGCATGGGTTAATTGATGGTGTTTGTCAGTCAAAGCCTAGTTCTTGTGGAGATTGTTCTTTTGGAAAGAAGAAGCATGTCACGTTTGATGTTGGAAGACCTAGAGCTACAGAGTTTCTAGAGTATGTTTATTCTTATATGCGGGGACCCACCCAGTTGCATCTTTTGGTGGAGCCAGTTACTTCGTCTTAGTTGTGGATGATTTCTCACATAAGGTCTGGGCCTATTTCCTAAAGGCCAAAGACGAAATATTTGTCCAATTTTGTAAGTGGAAGACCTTGGTAGAAAAGCAGTCGAGGAAGCATTTGAAGGTTCTCAAATTCAAAAATAGTAGTGAATCTATGTCACAAGAAATCACTAACTATTGTGAGTCCGAGCATGTAATTGGAGATTTTTCTATTTCTGTTGAGTCACATTGTTATGGAGTGCCAGACAGCATGTGTCGGATATTGTGGAAAAGAGCTATGAGCTTGAGAATGACTGCTGGTGTAAAGAGGGATTTTGTGTAGAAGCGATATCTATGGCAGTATTTCTCATCAACCGCACACCTTCTATTGCCATAAATATGAAGATCCCAGAAGAGATATGGAAAAGAGAACCTGTTGATTATTCATTCCTTAAAGTGTTTGGTTGTTCAGCTTATTTAGAAGATGAGAGACATGATAAGTTAAAGCCTAGGGAAAGCAAGCACAATTTGTTAGGCTACAGAGAAGGAGTGAAGAGGTATCGGTTGTGGTGTAAAACAAATAGGAGAATTGTGACTAGCACGCATGCGATATTTGATGAGAGGTATTTTTTGAAGGTGGAGCCTCTATCAAGTGATGACATTGGGAGGACAGAGAATTGCCAAACACATTTGGAGTCATCAGATTGTTTCCATATTCAGAGAAATATTGGTATTTCCGATGATACCATGGTTGATGAGAAGATTACAAAGGTTCAGACTCTTGGTGGAGCTCACTTGTTGGAAAGGCTTTTTGGTTCGGTTGGCCCTATTTGTAAGCATATTTATAGCGATGATTCTTTATCTTATGCTTTGAATGTTGCGGAGCTTGTTAGTGAGTCTGCTGATGTTGACTTAGGAAAGTCTAGAAAAATACTTATGGAGGAGATTAGAGTAGACAATATTGGGTATGTCCTCACTCAATTTGGAATGGAGAAGGTGAAGCACGCTGTTAAATCTCCATTGGTCTCTCGAAGATTAGTATCTACATGTTTGTCCCCAACATAGGATTTGTTGAAGAATTTTAGTACTTTCTCATATGTATTATGTTTGCTGATGTGCATACTATCTTTCTTGTGCTTGGGAAAGATTTGAAAGCTCTGTTTGGGCAATATTGTCCAAAATAGTTCACATTGAGCTTGTTGACGTAGACCCAACAATTTGTCGAGATGTGGTGATGCAGAGAGATTGTTATATTTGAATCAAGGTGGAGTGCTGAATTTATGTGATTCAAATATTTTTCAAAGAAGACAAGAAAATAATTAATTGATTCAATCAATCAATTTAATTAGGCTATATATGGAAAGATAAAGAGGAATGATATATATGATATCTTTTAGAGAAGGGAAACTAATTAATTGCTAACCAATTAGTTAGTCAAATAATTTATTATATGAAGAAAGAAAAGATTGTTGATGGAGATTGGTTCAAGCAAGGAAAATTATGGAAACCAAGATTATCATTATCCATTTACATGAAATTAAATCATGGATATTCGGAAAGGTTTCAAACATAATTTGGAAATTAGTTTTCTTCATCCCCAAGCATCCTTCATTTTCATGCCTATTTAAGTGAAGGAAGTTCATATTCATATTGGTGTGTGAGCGTGTGAGAGAGCATCCACCATTATCCTCTTCTTCAGTAAACCCTAATTTCTGCAGTCAATCAATTAGGGTTTTGAGCATAAGTAAGTCCTTGAATAAATTGATTATTCAATTTGTAATTACAGGTTAGTTTCTCCACTACTACCTATAATTTTATAATCTCTCTCTTTTGTACTCCCTTTCTTCAATGAAATAAAGAATAGTTGTTGGGTCCATGGACCGTTGGTGATCTAGCCAAACCACGTTAAATCTCTGTGTTCTCCGCTCTTCTGTATTTTTTTGTTTGGTGATTATTTTTCATTGAATTTTTGGTTGATAATTAATCGACAAGCTAGATCCTTCTTTTGATTGTTTCTGCTCTTCATCATTCCACTACAGTTTTAGAGTTAGCGCAAAGCAATTGAAATTTCCACACAACATTTATCTTTTCCATTTTAATAGACAAGGTTCATGAGAGAAGGTCAAATGTGTCATGGCTGAAATCGGGTAGCACTATTCTATTAAAGTCATGAAATTTTCTTTCTTGTCCTAGATTTATCTTTTTTGGATAACCAACTTGGCCATATCCATTTAGTAATGGTTGGATAACATTGGACGAGGGCTATGTGTGACCCAAGGTCAGTGCATATTTGAGAGCCTTACTGAACCACCCTGGTAATTACAAAGATCTCCAGTTAGTCCCAAGATTTGGACATTGAACGACAATGTGAATCATTTTACAGAATCCTTCCTGGACTAAAAATTGGGGATGTCACTGAGGCCCGGGCCTATCTTCCCAACAGTCCCACACTTTGATGTAAGGGAGAACAAATGTTGAGTGAGGAATTCATTTCTAATTTTGGTTGGGAGTTAAAGGATCATTTATATAGTTAGGGGTATAATTAAACTTGTGTATATATCAATGTATTCTATCTTGTAATGTGTAAAGTACGATAAAAATTGAATAAATATTTTTCTTTTTTCCTTTTTGTTCTTGTTGTGTTGCCTTATTTTCTATGCACATCTTTTCACTACACAAAGTTTAGTGTTATTATAGAACCAATGTTGTTATGATTACTACAGAAGGCAAGACCGTTGCTTTTTGGAACTTAACATGTGATGCTTGTATTCTGTTATGTACATCTATGTATATATGAATGTAACTTCGCCACTTGTAATAATTAAGTGCGATTATTGTACAAGGTTTAGGCTATAACAACATTAGCCTTTGGAAAGTGACGGAGCAAGTTTTCCTCTCATTTGTGACTAATAGACTCAGGGGCACAGCGTTCGCTATGCTCTGTTTAATCTATTATATGTAAATTTTTTCATTAACTTCGCTCTAGGCACTTAGGTATTTCGATAAGCTTTTTTGGAAATCTAGCTTTTGCTTAAACTATGTGAATTATCACAGGCTAGTTCCATTTGGAGCATATAAATTTGATTATTTTTGGCTGAAAAGTCGAGTTGTGCATTTATGATACTTGTTATTTTTTATTTTTGTTTTATACTAGTATAGGCCCTCTATTATCCATATATCCAGTTTAGTTTTGTTGAAAAGTCAAGATATATTTTCATTACTCTTTTAACTTGACATGATTAATTTTTAAATAATAGATAGAGGCACATTAGATTTATATATTGATTCCGACTGCCTAATATCTCGACATCTAGTTTATCATCATATTAATCACAATTACACTAATACATCACATTCCTTTGACAATTTTTCAAATGAAAAATGCCCAAGATGCTATGAATTCCATGTTCTGGGTGCAAGGTGCCATTTGATATTGATAGATGATACAGACCCTTAGATGGCATTTCAACTATGACTAATGGTCCTTCCTAATTTAGCCCTAATGTATCACCTATTGTTTCTTTGGCGTTATCCATCTCTTATCTCAATATCAAGTCCCATTTGTGGATTTTTTTTCTTTTAATTGAAAGTTGTAGGTTTTAGCAATTCTATTTTGACATACTATAGGTTTAATGGATGCTTCATCCCTTCTTTAATTGATAAGGTCTACGACAGTTTATTTTAATTACTATTTTTGCTCTATGACATAAGTAAGCATCTATAGGATGGAACCTATTCATCAAATGGAAGAATTATGTCACAATCATATGAAAAAATGAACTATCTGTGTCCTGTTGGTATCCTAGTTAAAGTCCTATAAGACAACAGAACTAAAGGCATCTTGTATGCTCATTTCGCTTTTACGTTAGCCTGTCTTTTCTTGAGCATCTTTTTGATGGTTTTGTTAGCTTCCTTATCCTCCCTACGTGCTTAAATATGTTGTACTAAGGAGAGACTTTTGACTATCCACTTATTTCATAAAACTAGGTGAATTCATTGCTTACAAACTGCATACCATTGTTTTAAATGATTTTATATGGGATTACAAAACGAGTTATGATATTTTTAACTAAAAAGTTCAGTATCCTTATCAATGTGATGGTTGCAAGTGTTTCTATTTCCACCCCTTTTTAAAATAGTCAATGACCACTATTGCATGCTTAGCTCTTCTATTGGACATTGGAATTGGTCCAATCAAATCATTGCCCAATTTGTTAAATAACCAGGATTTGGTCATTAGGATGACTTCATGTGATGCAATCTTGGGTACTAGAAAATTTTAGCATCGATCGTAGCTACAAAAAAAATCTTGTGCATCATGATGTGTGTAGACCAACAACAGCCTTGCCTTATCACTTTCTTTGTTTATTTTAGTCCTTTAGAGTAATCTTTATTGCATTCTCCATGAACTTCCCTTAGTATTCGGACCCCTTCTTCTCTACTGACATATATGAGATATAGGATCGTATATCCCCTTAGTATTTACTTTCCCCTACAGGAGTACTTTTATTTTTGTCCTCCATATTAGACATCTTGAGCATTGAGCATGTGTTAGGACTGGGATCTATATTGGGTGATGCTAGGTTCAAATAAATATCTATTGCCTTTTTCTCTTGTGTATCTTTAGTACTAGCTAATTTTGCCAAGGAGTCTGCTTATAAATTCTCTTTATGTGGAATTTGGTCAATGTTAAACTGCTCAATTAGCATAGTAACAACTTGGATAACTTGATAAATTTTGCATGGGTCAATTCTTCTTCTTAATAACTCTCCTATAATTAATTCATGACAAATTGGGAATCATTATATATTTGAATGTAAGTTACCTTCATTTCATGCACCATTTTCAGTCCAATAATGAGCATTTCATATTTGGCCACATTGCTAGTAGCTTTGAAACAAAGTTGGAATAAACTATAAAGCTTTTGTTTATCACTGAAATCGGCAAATCTCCAAATTCTACACCATGATCATTTGAAGCTCCATCTACATGGAGTTTAAATTATTGAGATACCACTTTGAGATTTTCAATTTGTTGATTAGCTTTCTACATGTATTCAACAATGAAATCAACCAAGACCTATCTTTAGATTGCGTTCCTAAGGCAGTATGAGATGTCATATTGATCGAGCTTGATTTCCCACTTCGGTAGTCATGCAGGATCTTAGGTTTGTCCAATAATTTCTTAAGGGTTGATTGGTCAATACTTTAAAAGCATCAGCCTTATGTAAGGATGCAATTTTTTGGCCATTAGTAGGAGATTATAAGCTAGCTTTTCTACTAAGCTATAATTTAGTTAGCGGTAAATAAATGCTTACTGCTGAGGCATGCTAAAAGTTGCACCATGTCATCTTCTTTAACTATAGTTATGCTAATAGCTTAAGTTGTTACAGCTAAGTAAATAAATAGATTCTCACTTGCAACTGGTTTGGAAGAAATGGGTGGAGTGTTCGGAAGACCTTATAATGTTTTGAACATAGTTGTACATTCCTTATTCCATTCAAAGTTCTTTCCTTCTTTATTTGGTCAAAGAATGGGATGCACTTTTCTATGGCTTTTGAAATAAACCTCCTCAACCCTGCTATTTTTCCATTTAGACTTATTATATCTTTTGGTTTCTCTACGACTTTCATCTTGATAATTGCATTAATCTTTTATGGTTCAGCATCAGTTCCTATGGCACTTACTACATGCTCAAATAATTTTTCTAAACTGAATAGTGAAGGTGCATTTGAGCAGGTTCATCTTCATGTTAAATTTCCAATGAGATATAAATGTTTCTTTTAAGTCTTGCATGGGCTTGGTGCTTGTTTGGTCTTCACAAGCATGTCATCTACATATATTTCCTATTTCTTCCAGTTTGGTCAAAAAACATCTTATTCACCTATATTTGGCAAGTTGCACTTCTATTTTTCAATCCAAATGTCATAAATTATAGCAGTATAGCCCCTTATCCATAATGAAGCTAGTGGGTTCCTAATATCATTTGAATATGGAAATTTGATTGTATTCTGAGTATGCATCCATGAAGATAAGCAGTTCATGACCACTTGTTGCATCTACTAGGAGGTCAATTCTAGGTAGAGAGAAGCTATCCATAGGATAGGCTCACCACTTCCCATTGGGTTTCTTCGCTACAACTGCTAGTCGTGGTAGTAAACTTAATCAAGTCATTTTCTTTTAGCTTTTTCACCACCTCGTGAAGCGTTTAGTATCTTTCCCGACAAAGTGATCATCTTTTTTGCTTTATTAGATGGCATTTGGGTCGTTATTTAAGGAATGGCGGATCATCGATGGGTCACTTCCAACCATATTAAAATATGCAAAAGCATCTGTCACTTTCTAAAAGAAACCGACAACTAGGAGAAAAGTTTTGTTCTTATATTATTTTCCTACATTTACAATTTTGGACAAGTTAGTAGGATCTAATTAAAAATCTTCTAATTCATCTATGAGTTTGAGATCTTTTGAGTTCGTGCCTAATTTCTAATCTACATCGTCCTTTAAAGGCTCTAAAGAGGTTGTGCTACTTCAACTTTGAGCGAGATCACTAAAAATATGCTTAAACATCTGCACACTTATATTTTTCAATTGTGCAAAGATAATCTCACTATTTAAATTGTATTGTATAACGACCCTGACTCGACCTTCGAAAATCGACACCGAATACATCACCTGTATTCGAATGCCGCAAATCCAAACTTTAAATCTGGTTCTTCGGAGCTTATAACACATTAAGTACAATAACACAGCGTAAGAAAATGAATATATCATATAACTCCAATGATACAATATCTAATGATATACACAATGATCACAAATACATATCAGAGATCTACAGCAACACAGCAGAAACACAAATGCACCAGCGTCGGAAATAACTTGAACTCCAATATCTGCAACTCCATCTCCAATCCAAAAATTTGAAGACTCCAATCCAATAAGCTCGAACCACCATCAAGTTGTATTAAGCAACGGCGGTCCCGAATCTGGAAGAGAAGCACAAAGCGATAACCAAAATCGAATGACTTCGAAGGCTATCGAATCTACACCTATTATATGATTATCTGAAAACCTAACTCTAGATTGCCCGGTGGAAAATTGGGGGCACCCATAGTTTAGGAAGGGAACAATAAACTCCAGGTCAGTCATGGGACTGGTATAAGCAAACGAAAACAGTTTATTTTTTTAAAACAAACAACAAAGGAATTTAGAATTGAAATCTGCAATGCTTTTTAGAAAATGAAACCACCATGAGGCCTCCCCGCACACACACAATGCAAGCGCATAGTTGGAGAATATTTCTCCTTATGATAGTCAAATCATGCTTACTATGCAAAAACCATTTTGATATTATTATTAGTGCATAGTGCAGAAACCCTTTTGAAAGTATAATATAAATCTTAACTAGCATAGGTACCATTATATTATGCCAGTTATAGCTACCACCTGAGGTGGCAGGTTATATGATTGCAATCGTAAAGGGCTCGTATTGTTTGATTGGATTTCCAACAAATGGTCAGGCTAAGGAACTTCCTACTGCCACATGGGTACGCCTCTGGAGGGACGCCCCGAGAACCTACCGGCTCTCTGCCAACACAAGGCCGGGTTACCTCTGTAACTAGGTAACTACTACTCGAGTATGCCATCCATCGGTCGTTTGCGACCTTTATCCGAGGGCCCTCAATCATAATGCAACAAATCACAAAGTAATGAATTTGAAGCAACCACACAGGTTAAATATCTGGGCTCTATACCATGATACCACCTTTGTCCAGAAGGGAATGACATACCCTAAAGGGCGCGACCCTTATAACCTTGCCGCATCTTTCCTATTTTGACCATTTTTGGGGTGTGAGGTCCTGATGCAGTCTTTTCCACAACGCTACACTTTTTCACAAAGTCATGCTTCGATCAACAAATGATCACCAGCACTTCGTATGCCACACTACCAAATTGAAAATGTATCACTAGTAACCATCAACTACATAACCTTTGAGCTCGTACGTCTCAGAGAAGGGTGTTAAGCTAAGAGAATAAATCTCCGCCACCAAACAGAAATGTATTTGATAGAGACTAGCTTTACATCTCAAAGTGTAATGTCAGACACACATCCATAGAAGTCCGTTCCGAGTTCGAACAGAACCGAAGGCACTTCCAAAGAAGCCCTTGCAAATTCGGATAAATCCTAATCACGTCCAGACTTTCCATCACAAAGGGTGATCAAACCTCTATACTGGGGACCAGTCGGTACAGAGACATTCAACGGGTTATCCTTTCACTTTCAAACATATCTGGTCTTCACCACCGGTCTTCACTTGCAATCCATAACACCGTATCATTATTCGGAATGGGTTATATGACACAAGGTCCTCTTCCGGCTAAACCGAATAATGAGCATAATATTTTAAAAAGTATATGGATAAAGGGATTTCAATTAAGTCAAACTTATTACCCAAAACTTTTCTTTTCAAATGGTTTAAAACAAATTACCATTTTCAATTCTTTTAAACAAAAGATTTATTTCACAAAGTTCACTAATCTTTCATAAAGATTCATTCACCATATTTAAACAATTTCCCTTTCAAATTGGATTTACCCATCCAGTTCATTAAATAAGAGATTCAATTTATAGCTTTCAAAACCCTTTCCAAAGATTCATTCATAACTTTCAAAATAATTCCCATTTCAAATGTTTTATATAAAAGATACACCATTCAAAATCCACTTCAATTTCAAGTCTAAGTTCAACCATTTTTTTTACAAAGATTTATTCATAGCTTTCAAAACAATTTCAATTCTATTTCAAACTTGAAATATTTCAATACAAATTGGAAATCCTTTCTTCATATGAAAGCTATTATTATTGGAAAACAAATAGTTTTCGTTTCAAAAAAATCCAATTTCATTTGCACGAGTTACATCCCTTAAATCTTGGGTTAATTTTAAATTTCCAAAAACAATACTTTTAAAATGGTTTAAACTCATATAACATATTTATAACTTATATAACCTTTTTAAACCAAAATTTCTAATTATAGAATTCAATTTAAAATATTGAATTCGAATTCAAATAAAATTATTTGAATTCCAAACTTTATTAAGTTATTCAAAATAACTTCTATCTTCAAAACTCCTTTTCAAAAAAATTTCACATTTAACCTAGTTCCATTTCCAAAACCATTTGGATTCAAAATTTAATTTTAAAACCATTTCAAAAATCTGTGACTTAACTAGTTTCCCCGTGCAATCCATATTTGTGTGTGTATAATGTAGTCCAGGGGTTTTACACAATAGTGCAACAACATCAATTATCACAGATTCAAACACATCAATATCGATAAGCGGTATAATTTATAACACTTATCATCACTCACAGATTCACAGATAATATAAATTTATCATAGATAAATAAATTATATTCATTACAGATAACAAATCATAACTCAAATCCAAACACTTAATATCACAAAGTATCACATAACAGGGATATCAAACAATCCAACTTTTAATACAATCCAAAAATTCATAAGTAGGATCAACTAATTATCTGATTAATTTAAATCAGATTAATTGCTTATGAATAAACTACTAATCCTAGTTAATTAATATTAATTAGTTACAAACCATTTTAATTAATTTTTAATCATTTATTAATTAACCTTTAATAATAAATTAATTAACCCTAAATTATTAATTAATCAACCTTAATTAATAAATCAATTAACCCTTTATTAATTACCATCAAATGAATTATTCTTAATTAATTACAATAATCAATTAACCTTAAGTTAATTACCAAATTAATTAACCCTTAATTATCATTTAATTAATTACAATAAGTGATTGTCCTTAATCACTTTCATTAATTAACTAATCATTAATTAATTAATTAATTAATTATCCTCAAAGTAATTACTTAATTAATTAATCACATAACTAATTATCCTTAATTATTGCTTAATCACTTGATTAATTAACCTCTAATCATTAATTAATTATCCTTAATTTCTTTTATTAACTTATTGTTTTTAAGAAATTAATCACCCTTAAATTACTTATTATAAATTAGTTAATCTTTAATTAAAGTAATCAACCTTTTTAAGGAATTATATTACGAAATTGACCTTTTAATTACCTTCAGTAATTAATCCCTTAAAGTCTTTTGTCTTAAATAGTTATTTTAATTATCTTTAAAATTCTTGTTAATGACTTATAGAAAATAAATCATCATTAATACATTAACTAACTCAAGATTTTTAAGTAAATTAAATTAATAATTTGGAAACATTTTATTTTACTTATTTACTTACAAAATTACAAGGATCAAACTTATTTGAAATAAGTTTTAAAATAAGGCTATAAATGGATATAAAAACACTTTAAAAACTAAATTATTTTGGAATAATTCCTTTAAAACTTTACTAATCCCAAAATCAAAAGGATTATTAAGAAAGTGTTTAAAATTTATTTTAATTTTAAGTTTCGAAAAATTTGTTTAAAACTGAAACTGTTTTAACAACAACCCCAAAGCCACTTCGGGTCTTCAACCGAGTCAAGAAACCAACCCCCTGAGTCCCCCTTCGAGTTACCTATTTTTATTTATTTTCTTTTTTCTCCGTCTAAACTTTCTAAAATTTTAATTGTTAATATTGTTATCACACTCACTCAAACCAACTGGAAACTATCCCGAGCCATCTACGCCTCTACTCGAGACACTCCTCGAGGCAACTTCCTCTTCCAAACATCAAAACCACCCAGGCACGCAAGTGCACGGTGCACGTGCACCGGAGCTCCGACCCTCTTCGGTCGACCAAGTTCCCTTCGACAAGTCGACAACATCACCATTGACCAACCAAGCAACCAGATTCTAGAATACATCCACGACATCGAATTCAAACATGTTGACCAAAATTGGAACAAAGAAAACCATCAGAAAAATACTTCGACTCGCCACCATAGTTTACCGGAGGTTGTGAAACTCCGGCCACATCATCGCCGATGACCCACGAAGCTTTCCCTCCTAGTGCGGTTGCTTCCTATTCGACAATGACCACGCAAATACCTCTTTTCGACATTGATCAAAACAGGCTGCTGAACCCTAATTTGACTTCGAATGATCATCACGATGGATTATAAAATTATTGAATGTTTTTATGATGATTCTTGACTTCTAAACATGCTCCCTCCTCGATCACGTGATTTATCATTACTCCGATCATCGAGGATCGTCGAAAATACATAATCAGTTCATCTCGTAAATTCACATAATTTACTTACCTAAAAATTTTGAAACCTTCGTCTAAATTCATCACTGACCAATTCGAATATGATGATGAAATTCAAACACAAATTTATGATGATCGAATGTGGACCTATCCATGATTTTCACTGTGATTTCTATTTTTAAAAATAATTTCTTAATATAATTACTGGAAATTATTTTTGAAATTTGATCCTGACAAGCAGAAACAAATTTATTTAGAAATCAAAACCCAATATTGATTCCTTTGGGTAGTATTAAATTTTCAAACAGATTTTAAAACCTGCCATGTATGCTCAGAGGCAAGCTTTTTCCTGTTTTTCCAGACATGCAGACATATATATGTATCACAGGAAAATATATACAAATATTTTCCACAACAACATTCAAGCATTGATCATAACTATCAAGCTATTATCATCACAGATATCAAGAAAAACAGGTTCAAAGATAAGTTTGCTCAACTGGAAATGTGGAAGCAGAGAACAGAGACTTGAATTTAAAACTTGGAATTTGAATTTGGTCTTTCGCTTATTGAATCTGCAGTTTTGATCTGAGTAGAACTTGGATCTTAAGCTCTTAATGTTGATTTCTGGATTCACTTTCTTTGAACTTTCTTTGCAGTCTTTGGTTTAGTTATTTGCTTCCAGATTTCTATTTCTGGTTTGAATCTTGTATTTGCTTTTACAGGTTTATTTTAATCTTGAACTTGATCAGTTCCTTTGCTTTTGGAACCTGGAACAATTCTCAAGTTGTTGATTTTTCTTTTCTAGGTCTGTTAGTTTGATCTGAGAGGATCCGATTTCTTTTTTTTTTAAATCTGTAGATTTTTTTTAATTCATTCTCTCTGTTTTGGAACTGAAGCCTGAATTTATTTGAGTTGATCTGGACTAATGAATTATGAGTTGATCTTGAATTTGTTTGAAGCTTTTATTTTGATTTGTTGTTTTTAGGTTGGAGAAATTGTGAAAAAAGTATGAGGCCTGGTTTTCATCTCAAATTCAAAATGTTTTATCTAATTCAAATCAAAAAATAAGTGCCACTTGTTCATTTATGAATTAAATTAAGTTACACTTGTAAAATTTTCTTATTGCATGATTTACTAATGTTTAATATCTTTAATTATTTGCTTACAATTGTCATAAGCATGAATTCTTATGTTTAAATCCTTTACTTTTATTTTATTTAATCTTTTATATTTAACCCTTCTTATTTTAAAATTTGTGAATCATATTTTTTTAATGTTTTTTACATATATATATTACATTTAAAGTTTTTTTTAATCCTTATTTAAATTTATCAATTCCTTTTTAGACCCTTTCCATTTTATTTATTTATATATTAATGTTTTTATTAACTAATTAAATTTATGTAATATGGTTTCTTAAATTACAAATGTTTAAACCCATGTTTCTTATATTAACAATGTATTATATTTTAGTTTTATAAGTATACAAACCATGTTTATTCTTTTATAATTTTTAAAAGAAAGTATTTTAAACCTTATATATATATGTGTGTGTGTGTGTGTGTGTGTGTGTGTGTGTGTGTTTTATATCTTTATATTTATATTCGTATGCATTAGTTCCTTGGAAATAATAAGTTAATAAATCAAATTTTATTTTTAATATTTTGTTTTTAAATTTTAAAACCAAAATTCTATTTAAAATCGTATTCATATACATTTATATTAATAAACAAACAAATATCTATTTAAAATTGGAAAATACCAAACTAATTCACAATTTAATTTCAAAATTAAATTAATTACCAATTTAGATTTGATTTAAAAACAGGAATGTTACATATTCCCCCCTTAAGAAAATTTCGTCCCCGAAATTTGCCAGGGAAACAACAAAGAATAGATGGATGCACGAGGATAGAGAATTGACTCATCAAATCAAACTGAATATTTATTCTGCATTTGGCCCACCAAATCAGGATATCAACAAATATGAGAATAATCTCATTCAACATTTCACGAAGTACTCGGGTCCTTCGGTCTACGAATATGCAAGGGCATTGGTTAGTTCAAAGGACAACTAACCATTCGTAGAACATATTGAGACCCAAATAATAGATAAATGGATTTAATCTTCCACGATTCTTAAACACTAGATATGGATCCCAAACTCAAGTCGAAATACCTCAAAATATATATAACTTGTCCCTCTTCATACTTTGACACTCATAAGAAATTACAATAGAATTGCAAATTTGGTTTTAACCGATATCGTTTTATCGATACAATTAAATTTAACTTCATATTTTATTAACTAATTTATTTCAATTTAAATTTTCAAATTTATTAAAGTTAAGAAAAGATTGATTCTAGTTATGCAGGGCCACCATCGTACCAAAGCTTCTTCCTCGAGCTGCCATGAAGCAATCAAAGAATTGAAACTAGATCAAAGGAGACTGAGAAGAATTGTTTCCAATTTTGCAGGGTATTGACCATTTGTAGTGGTACTTCCCTGGCCCCTACCTCGTCCTCTTCTTGTACTCATACTCACTATCAATGGATAGTAAGAGAGTTTACTGAGGCATTCAGACAGATATCTTAGGGATATACTCATTCTAGGGTATACTTCACCCTATCTCTAATGAGTTACCTAATGTGTTATACTCCTAAGCTAAAGTTCAACCTTTATCTCTGATACCAAATATAACGACCCTGACTCGACCTTCGAAAATCGGCACCGAATACATCACTCGTATTCGAATGCCGCAGATCCAAACGTCGAATCTAGTTCGCCGGAGCTTATAACACATTAAGTACAACAACGCACCGAAAGAAAATGAATATATCATATAACTCCAATGATACAATATCCAGTGATATACAACGATGATCACAAATACATATCAGAGATCTACAGCAACATAGCGGAAACACAAATGCACCAGCGTTAGAAATAACTTGAACTCCAAAAGGAACTCCAATATCTGCAACTCCATCCCTAATCCAAAATTTCGAAGACTCCAATCCAATCAGCTCGAACCACCATCAAGTTGTATTAAGTAAGGTCGGTCCTGAATGTGGAAGAGAAGCACAAAGCGATAGCCAAAATCCAAAGACTTCGAAGGCTATCGAATCTACACCTATTATATGATTATTTGAAAAACCTAATTCTAGACTGCCCGTGTGGAAAATTATGGGCACCCAGAGTTTAGGAAGGGAACAATAAACTCCAGGTCAGTCATGGAACTGGTATAAGCAAACGAAAACGGTTTATTTTTTTAGAACAAACAACAAAGGAATTTAGAATTGAAATCCGCAATGCGTTTTAGAAAATGAAACTATCATAAGGCCTCCCTGCACACACATAATGCAAGCGCATAGTTGGAGGAGATTTCTCCTTACGATAGTCAAACATGCTTACTATGCAAAAACCATTTTGATATTATTATTAGTGCATAGTGTAGAAAACCTTCAAAAGTATAATATAAATCTTAACTCGCATAGGTACCATTATATTATGCTAGCTATAGCTACCACTTGAGGTGGCAGGTTATACAATTGCAATCGTAAAGGGCTCGTATTGTTTGATTAGATTTCCAACAAATGGTCAGGCTAAGGAACTTCCTACTACCACATGGGTATACCTCTGGAGGGACGCCCCGAGAACCTACCCGGCTCTCTGCCAACAAAAGGCCGGGTTACCTCTGTAACAAGGTAACTACTACTCGAGTATGCCACCCCCCGGTCGTTTGCGACCTTTATCCGGGGGCCCTCAATCACAAAGCAATAAATCACAAAGTAATGAATTTGAAGCAACCAAACAGGTTAAAAATCTGGGCTCCATACCATGATACCACCTTTTCCCAGAAGGGAATGACATACCCAAAAGGGCGCGACCCTCATACCTTGCCGCATCTTTCCTGTTTTGACCATTTCCTGGGTGTGAGGTCCTGATGCAGTCTCGTCCACAAAGCTACACTTTTTCACAAAGTCATGCTTCGATCAACAAATGATCAGCAGCCCTTAGCATGCCATATTACTAAATTTGGAATGTATCACTAGTAACCATCAACTATATAACCTCTGAGCTCGTACGTCTCAGAGAAGTGTGTTAAGTCAAGAGAATAAATCTCCGCCACCAAACAGAATGTATTTGATAGAAACTAGCTTTACATCTCAAAGTGTAATGTCAGACACACATCCATACAAGTCTGTTCCGAGTTCGAACAGAATCGAAGGCACTTCCAAAGAAGCCCTTGCAAATCCAGATAAATCCTAATCACGTCCGGACTTCCCATCACAAAGGGTGATCAAATATCTATACCGAGGACCAGTCGGTGCAGAGACATTCGACGGGTTATCCTTTCGCTTTCGAAGATATCTGGTCTTCACCACCGGTCTTCAATTGCAATCCATAACGACGTATCATTATTCGAAATAGGTTATATGACACAAGGTCCTCTCCCGGTTAAACTGAATAATGAGTGCAATATTTTAAAAAAGTATATGGATAATGGGATTTCAATTAAGTCACAACTTATTGCCCAAAACATTTCTTTTCGAATGGTTTAAAACAAACTACCATTTTCAAATCTTTTAAACAAAAAGATTTATTTCACAAAGTTCACTAATCTTTCACAAAGATTCATTCACCATATTTAAACAATTTCCCTTTCAAATTGGATTTACTCATCCAGTCCATTAAACCAAAGATTCAATTTATAGCTTTCAAAACCCTTTCCAAAGATTCATTCATAACTATCAAAATAATTCCCATTTCAAATGTTTTATATAAAAGACACACCATTCAAAATCCACTTTAATTTCAAATCTAAGTTCAACCATTTTTTTTACAAAGATTTATTCAATAGCTTTCAAAAAAATTTCAATTCTATTTCAAACTTGAAATCTTTCAATACGAGTTGAAAATCCTTTCTTCATATTAAAGCTATTATTATTTGAAAACAAATAGTTTTCGTTTCGGAAAAATCCAATTTCATTTGCAGAGTTAAAGCCCTTAAATCTTAGGCTAATTTTAAATTTCCAAAAACAATACTTTTACAATGGTTTAAAACTCATATAACATATTTATAACTTATATAACCTTTTTAAGCCATAATTTCTAATTATAGAATTCAATTTCAAATATTGAATTCGAATTCAAATCAAATTATTTAAATCCCAAATTTTATCAAGTTATTCAAAATAACTTCTATCTTCAAAACTCCTTTTCAAAAACTTTTCACATTTAATCCAATTCCATTTCCAAAACGATTTGGATTCAAAATTTAATTTAAAACCATTTCAAAAATCTGTTACTTAACCAATTTCCCCGTGCAATCCATATTTGTGTGTGTATAGTGTAGTCCAAGGGTTTTATACAATAGTGAAACAACATTAATTATCATAGATTCAAACACATCAATATCGATAAGTAGTATAATCAATAACGCTTATCATCATGCACAGATTCACAGATAATATAAATTTATCACAGATAAATAAATTACGTTCATTACAGATAAATAAATCACAACTCAAATCAAAAAACTTAATATCACATAACATCACATAACAGGGATATCAAATAATTCAACATTCAGTACAATTCAAACATTCATAAGTAGGATCAACTAATTATCTGATTAATTTAAATCAGATTAATTACTTATGAATAAACTACTAATCCTGATAAATAAATATAAATTAGTTACAAAACATTTTAATTAATTTTTAATCATTTATTAATTAACCTTTAATAATAAATTAATTAAACCTAAATTATTAATTAATCAGCCTTAATTAATAAATCAATTAACCCTTAATTAATTACCATTAAATGAATTATTCTTAATTAATTACAATAATTAATTAACCTTAAGTTAATTACCAAATTAATTAACCCTTAATTATCATTTAATTAATTACAATAAGTGATTATTCTTAATCACTTTCATTAATTAATTAATCCTTAATTAATTAATTATCCTCAAAGTAATTACTTTAATTAATTAATCACATAACTAATTATCCTTAATTAATTATTGCTTAATCACTTGATTAATTAACCTCTAATCATTAATTAGTTATCCTTGATTTCTTTTATTAACTAATTATTTTTAAGTAATTAATCACCCTTAAATTACTATAAATTAGTTAATCTTTAATTAAAGTAATCAACCTTTTTAAGGAATTATGTTAAGAAATTGACCTTTTAATTACCTTTAGTAATTAATCCCTTAAAGTCTTTTATCTTAAATAGTTATTTTAATTATCTTTAAAAATCTTGTTAACGACGTATAGAAAATAAATCATCATTAATACATTAACTAACTCAAGATTTTTAAGAAAATTAAATTAATAATTTGAAACATTTTATTTACTTATTTACTTACAAAATTACAAGGATCAAATTTATTTGAAATAAGTTTTAAAATAAGGTTATAAATGGATATATAACACTTTAAAAACTAAATTATTTAGGAATAATTCCTTTAAAACTTTACTAATCCCAAAATCAAAAGGATTATCAAGAAAGTGTTTAAAATTTGTTTTAATTTTAAATTTGGAAAAATTTGTTTAAAACTGAAACTGTTTTAACAACAACCCCAAAGCCACTTCGGGTCTTCGCCCGAGTCGGGAAACCAATCCCTCGAGTCCCCCTTCGAGTTACCTATTTTTATTTCATTTTTCTCTGTTTAAACTTTGTAAAATTTTAATTGTTAATACTGTTATCACACTCACTCAAACCAACTGGAAACTATCCCGAGCCATCTACCCCTCTACCCGAGACATACCCCGAGGCAACTTCCTCTTCCAAACATTAAAACCACCCAGGCACGCAAGTGCACGTGCACCAGAGCTCCGACCCTCTTCGGTCGACCACGTTCCCTTCAAAAAGTCGACAACATCACCATTGACCAACCAAAACAACCAGATTCTCGAAAACATCCTTGACATCGAATTCGAACATGTTGGCCAAAACTAGATCAAATCAAATCATCAGAAAAATACGTCGACTTGC
Organism: Allium cepa; assembly: GCA_030765085.1. Taxonomy (NCBI): domain Eukaryota; kingdom Viridiplantae; phylum Streptophyta; class Magnoliopsida; order Asparagales; family Amaryllidaceae; genus Allium; species Allium cepa. The sequence goes on along the minus strand of CM060941.1, from coordinate 1,039,871,828 downwards.
CGCAACAGTTCACTGGGGGTTGTGAAACTCCGACCACATCATCGCCGATGACCCATGAAGCTTTCCCTCCCAGTGTGATTGCTTCCAATTCAACGATGACCATGCAAATACCTCGATTTCGACATTGATCAAAACAGGCTGTTGAACCCTAATTTGACTTCGAACGATTATCACGATGGATTATATAATCGTTGAACATTTTTCTGATGATTCTTGACTTCTAAACATGCTCCCTTCTCAATCACGTGATTTATGATTACTCCAATCATCGAGGATCGTCGAAAATATATAATCAGTTCATCTCGTAAATTCACATAATTTACTTTCTTAAAATTTTTGAAACCTTCATCTAAATTCATCATTGACCAATTCGAATATGATTATGAAATTCAAACACAAATTTATGATGATAGAATTTGGACCTATCCATGATTTTAATTGTGATTTCTATTTTTAAAAATATTTGCTTAATATATTTACTGGAAATTATTTTTGAAACTTGATTCTGACAAGCACAAATAAATTTTGTTCAGAAATCAAAACTCAATATTGATTCCTTTGGGTAGTATTAAATATTCAAACAGATTTTAAAACCTGCCATTTATGCTTAGAGGCAAGCTCTTTCCTGTTTTTCCTGACATGCAGACATATATATATGTATCACAGGTAAATATATACAAATATTTTCCACAACAACATTCAAGCATTGATCATAACCATCAAGCTATCATCATCACAGATATCAGGAAAAAATGGTTCAAAGATAAGTTTGCTCACCTGGAAATATGGAAGCAGAGAACAGAGATTTGAATTTAAAACTTGGAATTTGAATTCGGCCTTTCGTTTATTGAAATTGCAGTTTTGATCTGAGTAGAACTTGGATCTGAAGCTTTTAATGTTGATTTTTGGATTCACTTACTTTGAACTTTCTTTGCAGTCTTTGATTCAGTTATTTGCTTCCAGATTTGTATTTCTGGTTTGAATCTTGTATTTGCTTTTATAGGTTTATTTTGATCTTGAACTTGATCAGTTCCTTGGCTTCTGGAACCTGGAACAATTCTCAGGTTGAAGATTTGTTGATTTTTCTTTTCACGTCTGTTAGTTTGATCTGAGAGGATCAGATTTTATTTTAAATCTGTAGCTTCTTTTAAATTCATCCTCTCTGTTTTGAAACTGAAGCCTGAATTTATTTGAGTTGATCTGGACTGATGAATTAAAAGTTGATCTTGAATTTGTTTGAAGCTTTTATCTTGATTTATTGTTTTTAGGTGGAGAAGTTGTGAAAAAAAGTATGAAGCCTAGTTTTCATCTTAAATTCAAAATGTTTTATCTAATTCAAATTAAAAGATAAGTGCCACTTGTTCACTTATGAATTAAATTAAGTTATAATTGTAAAATTTTCTTATTGCGTGATTTACAAATGCTTTAAATCTTTAATTATTTCCCTACAATTGTCATAAGCATGAATTTTTATGTTTAAATCCTTTACTTTTATTTTATTTAATCTTTTATATTTAACCCTTCTTATTTTAAAATTTGTGAATCATATTTTTTTTAATGTTTTTAACATATATATATTTATAAATTACATTTGAAGTTTTTTTAATCCTTATTTAAATTTATCAATTCCTTTTTAGACCCTTTCCATTTTATTTATTTATATATTAATGTTTTTATTAACTAATTAAATTTATGTAATATGGTTTCTTAAATTACAAATGTTTAATCCCGTGTTTCTTATATCAACAATGTATTATATTTTAGTTTTATAAATATACAAACCATATTTATTCTTTTATAATTTTTAAAAGAAAGTATTTTAAACCTTTTTTTATATGTTTTGTATGTTTATATTTATATTCGTATACATTAGTTCCTTGGAAATAATAAGTTAATAAATCAAATTTTATTTTTAATATTTTTTTAAATCTTAAAACCAAAATTATATTTAAAATCATATTCATATACATTTGTATTAATAAACAAACAAATATTTATTTAAATTTCGAAAATACCAAATTAATTCATAATTTAATTTCAAAATTTAAATCAATTACCAATTTAGATTTGATTTAAAAACAGGAATGTTACATATTGGCACTATGGTAGTAGATTGACTTGTTTTAGTGTCAATAATTTATCATTTTTACATGTAGTGGAAGACTTAGCAGTATGATTGATATAGTTTTACTACTAGGGTTAATAATTATAGAATAAAGTTTTCTAATTAAATGTTATTTCCCTTAATACTCTCTATTCTAACAAGGGTTTGGAACATTAGCAATAAGTCTTATTGAGAAATTCCTTGATTAGTGCAAGTCTTCTTCGAAGGGCACTGTATGGTAAAGAATGTTCCAAAATGAGGAAGCTGGCACATAATGATTTGTGCAGTGGAGTAGTTCAAGCTATTATCAGAAATCTACCCAGGCTTACGAGATAGATGAGGTATTAGTGAACCCATAAATCGGCTCAAGACTAAGGTTTTGGATGTTTATAGGTAACATCATATGTTCATAAGCGGCTTTGAAGGTCACATTTACCGAGCTTTTAGAGTCAACAAATACTTTTACTATGTAGTTTGATATTTGCACAGTAATACTAAGCGGTCCTGATGTAGAAAATGACTCCTGCTAAGTCAATTGTGGTGGGGTGATATTCAATACAGATTGCTGGTTGAAATGATACATGGTTCAATTTTCTACCCATACCTCTTTTATGTATGGTTCAATTAGATTTTTACCATTACCAATGAGATGACGTCTGTTGTGTGTGAAACCTAATAGAATGCCTAAGTTTCCAACTTGATCTACATGTGGGTCCGAGACTAGTTTTGAGATAAGGTAGCTAGGTCCAAAGTTTAATAAGTAACCCTTCTGAATTAGGTTTTTATTTCAATTTTAAGCCGACGGCAGTTGTTGGTGTGGTTCCCATTTACACTGTAAAAGTGGTAATAGACACACAGAATATTTTGGCAAGCTTAGATTTATTAACCAAATATATGTCATGCATTGTGGATGAGTGGAGTATGAGTAGTAAAGTTAAATTCCTTTTCCTTTAGCCAGTTCACTTACAAACTTCTACTCTCTCTTACTGTTGGTTGGATGGCGGCAGCTTTTTCGCTCTATATATTCTTAGCTTTATGAACTTCTTCAACCCGATGTAGCTACTGGCCTTCTTATAGAATGATTTCGTACTCTTATAGGATTTCTATCATTCTTGTCCTAGAAGCTCATGTTCTTTTTGATGCCAGAATGTGTTGCCATCAGCAATGATTCTTCATTGGTGATTCTAGTTTGCATTATCTCAGCTTTGAACTGGTCTATAGAGCTACGTAAGCTTTCATTGCCCCTTCGCTTGACATAAGATAAGGTATTTGGATCTATGGACACTTCCTTCCCATCTTTGAATTGCCAATGGAAGTTTGTTGATAGTTGAGCCTAGATCTTCCTATTTCCGTATGTTTTGATCCACCTTGATGTTGCTCTAATCAGTTAGACTAGGAATAATCTGCATTGTGCTAATATTCCAACCTTTGAAATATCCATATGATATTCAAAGTACATAGACGGTCATCTAGATTTGATGAACCATCTTATTTATCAACAATAAAAGCCCTAAAATTATTAGAAAAGTCTGATTCAACAATATCTTCGCTAATCGGAGAGGAATTAACCACTCCCCTCCCCTTTCAATTTGATTTTTGGCATAGCTAACCTAATCGCTTAACCCCGGCCTTTAATCCATGCATCTCCTCAGCCTTGTCTTCGTCTTTTGATGAACCACCCATTGGATTAGAGTTGGCCTCATCCTCCCCTTGTGCAACTTGTTTGCTACGATTCACGAGTAGTGGTGGGTTTGTTTGTCTATTTGAATTTTTTTATTAGGGTTGGCTTGAATTATTTAGAGTTTTTTCTCCTGCACTCTTAGTGTCATCCTCTTTTTTCTCATTGCTGAGATTATCGTTTTTACCAGTCGCATAGTTTGCATGACTGGTGATTTTTTGCAATGAGTTATGGAGTTATTTAGAAAGCAGGATTAGCTTTGAGGTAGGTATTGAGCTATATATTTTTCTAGCCTAGCAGTTTTTTTATTACATTGTCCATGATGAGGAATTTTGTGGTGGTCCCATGATTTATATAAAGGAATTTGGATCGTTTTTTTTATCTTAGTGGGTTGATATTCCACTTTGGTTGAAGGAAGATTGGGAGAATTGGTAATTTTAAGAGGGGTTACTAGGTGCATATTTGTAGAGATGTGGTTATTTGATTTATGGTAAAAAAATTATAAAAAAAATTGTTAGGGGATCGATCTTCCTTTTATTACCAAAATATTAATGAGAATTTTCATTCTTACAACACCAATAAGAAATGGTCGTGTTATATGCTTACCTGACTAGGAATTAGTAGGTTAACGTTAAATAAAATGTTGTTAGTAGTGGTTATTATGTCATTGTACGCTTACATAATAAAGGTAACAGATGAACTTTTCTTCAAAATGCCTAATAAGATATGCTACATTTATGGGTCATATCACTCAAACTTTGTATTCTTTCTTAGTACAATTATAGAAAATGGTAATAAATTCTCTGTGTAAAAAAGGTTTAGTCCCTTTATTTTGCTATAACCCTTTCCTTTATAGATGAAATGGCGTCACATGGATTGTTGACACTGTTCCTCGTATTTGATTGCCTCTATTGGATTCTTCCACGTGCCTTCCAACCATGAGCCTTTGATTACATGTTGTGAATTGATGGCTTGGATATGGATAATTTGATTAAAGTTGGATAATTTTGGTTTTAACGGGCTAATTTAGTTTAGGTAGGATAATTTGATTTTGACGTGTTTAAATGGACGCGATGCCAATAGATGCTTGCAACCTATTTCAGGATTATTCTATCTGTTAAAGTGTTGTAATTTTCCTTAGCATCTAGGGATAATGCACCACACTACTTTGTGCTGGTGGGGCTATTCTGTTGGTGCTTTGGATGTACACTGCACCTTAATAATATTGTTATGGAATCCTAGTGTTGGACTTTGGCAGGTCGGCTCAAATATGGGATGTGCTAGTTGGTAGCATGAGGCATTTAGGTATAGGTCAGCATGGTGTGGAGTTCGTGGATGAAACATTAATTAGAGTTTGGTTAGATGTTGCGTAAGAAGTAACGTAAAAGTAGTTAAGTTTTTATTTTGTAGTTAATAATTTTTGTTTAATGACTAATTTTAAACAGTTAAATATTTAATATTTGATGATTTTAATTAATATTTATATTAAAAATTAATAATGAAAATTCAAATTCAAATGCTACTTCTACTTCAACTACGAATTCAAACAAGCCACAAATTCAAACATATTACAAATCCAGACACTATAAATTCAAATATAAATAAAAAGTTCAACTACAAATTTAACTTCATTCTCGTAATACCCTCAACTCTATTTCAATCCATACAAGTGTAGCATTATCAGAATCCAACATTTTCAAACCATTTTGAAAATCCTTATCGAGAGATAATTTTGTAATCTTAGTAATGCTTTATTAGCCTTACTTCGTGCACCATCCATGGCATGCCAGAGTTCATCCAATTTAAGTTCTGTTTGTTATGGAGCTTCATTACCTTCAGAAGAGCTTGAAGACCCACAACCAATCCTTCTTCCCATTATTTCAGCCATTTTATGGATATCATCATAAAATCTCCACTGCGAGCGCCAAGGATTTTAGCCTTTTTCTAATTTGTTGTGAATTCTTTCAAATATATCTTTGTAAATAGAGTTGATAGTTCTACAATCTAATAAACTTTTTATTTTCACTCAGGCCAGCAACAGTGGAATCCATTATTAAATGAAAGCTAAGAAGAATATAATATGTGTGTTATATAAGATATCATAATACTTGTGCGAAATTAATTTTAGGGCCATTATAACACTATAGGGGTGAACAATGTATTTAAACTTACTAATAAGTTAATTATATTTTTTAAACTTATTAATTCAGAATCACAATCACATGTAGATAATAATATAAATGCAGACTAAAATGCAGTAAATTAAAAAGAGTAACTGTAGCGATTTTTTATATTGGTTCGAATTTCCAGTCTCACACCCAATTATTTACCATGTACAAAATTTCCACTATAATAAAACCTTGCCATTTAGTGAATAACAAGTACATGTATACAACCTGGATTTGATTTAGGGGAAAACAGACTTATCCTAACTTTCCACTACTGGTAGGACACAACATCCTCTTGATTTTCCACATGTTGTCAAGAACATCTATACGATTACATTCAATGGGCGGTGGGAACACCTTCAAATTCAATAGTAGAGAGTAATTCTATAAGAAATTGTATCTTTCAAATACAAAATCAATAGTCTTTGACACAATGATCCTACAAATCTCCGGTAGTAGTTTATAATTTAAATATTTGAGAAACGGGATGCATGATATAGAATGATAGGGAATTCAAGTAAAAACCTCTAATCTATTATAGTTTGTGAACTCATGAAGTATAAGAGTGAAAGAATTTGAATTCACAAAGTATATGTATATAGTAGTAAGAGAACTTGTTTGTAAAGTAGTAGAGAAGAAGGAACAAGAGAATGGAATGAGAATTAATCAAAAAAAAATTCTTAGGCCTTTATGTAGGAATAGAAGACAAGTGTTGTGTGTTATGATGGTCATGGGATTTGAACCCTTACCGTCCTAGAAAGCAACACCACACATTTACCACTGTGTAGAAAGATATTTGTATTAACTTTTCAAAAGAGATGTTACAGCGCCTACTCCCCTTAAAGAGCCCAATGCCCTTATTGGATCATCACCATGTGCCATTCAGGCGTTATACTTGTAACCCGCATTAGTACTACATTGATTGAAATCAACAGCATTACAACACACAGATCCAACTGAGTATAGGTTTAGATAGCAAATGAGATGATGGAGGATTTGAACCCTTACCATCTTGTTAGGTAACACCATGCACTAATCATTGTACTAAAGGATCTTTGTATTATCTTTCCAAAAGGGATTTTATAACTTAAGAGTTTAAAACTCATAAAAGACAATATACAGTCTTGAACTAATAAATTCGTAAACCACCAAGGCATGAATGTATTAGTGGTTTTGTAAATTGGCTCTTGCATGGGTTTTGAAGTGTTGACATGTTAAAAGATTAATTGGTTAGTATATTTTATATTTCTATCCCAATCTTAATTTGGTTCATTATATTTTAACTAATAAACATTTTATCAATTAAAATGGCTGCACAAATTTATCTAAGTAGATTATTTTAACTTGTATAACATATATTCGTACAATATTAGAAAGGTTAAACATTACCATTTCATTTTTCCAATAAGGCTCCTACTAAATATTTGTTTTTCTCATAACCCTAAGAAAAAGATAGAAATCTTTCGATTTATCTCGTGGGCATTACAATTCGCTTGCATTGGGATGTTAAACTTGTGGCAAGCTAACAGATCAAAGGCCCATATGCGATGGATAACACCTTATCAGTTGTATCATATACAAATCCTAACATGTGGTCATGGCCTAATCTCATTTGACCTTGATGAAATCTCAACGAATCAAAGGAGATTATTCATCCGTACTTACCATTTTACGACGGCCTAAGTATAATGCATGTACCTTGCGGAAAGCTTAACAAATAACTACATGTATCTTACCTCGTCGGGTCAATATCAATATATTAATAGTGCTACACATAACATCTATATCTTAAGGAAATCTCAACAACTAAAGCGTATGCAAGTACTCTATTAATAAATAAATAATAGAAAACAACTTATATATTAAGGATTCATAATCATTAATATACATATATTGAATGATATCGATTTATGGAATAATATATTTCCTGTGAAATACCCTTGTGTGTCAAGTAACGGACACATTTGAGATCACGGTATACATACTATACATATGTACATATTCCCTAGATCTCATTTAGGTATCTTTCCGGTTCCACTTAATTCTTTACATATAGTTATATAAGTATCAACTTAATTATAACTTTTATAATCTACTTCACTTATATAATATATACATTTATCTTATTAATTAGATCTTATTCAAATAATTTTAAATCTTATTAATTAAATATATTTAATTTATTTAATTTATTTATATAAGATTTCTAAAATTTTGTCTTACTCATCTTAAACTATTTAAGATAGTTAATCAATTATAACACTTATAGTTTTTTATGTGTATATATTAATACTGTATATGTTATAATCAATTAACATTTCATTACGTTTATAAATAAATTTATTTAATTACAAATTTTAATTAATTTTAAATTTAATTTAATTTATCATAAATAAATTTAAGATAAATAATTACAACAATTATAGTTGTACACATATATCAACATATATGTTTTAATCAATTAACTTTTAATAAATTATTTAATTTAATTTAATTAATCATATTAATAAAATTTTAAAATTTAAGTCAAGGACCATTAGGTTAAGTTGTAAGATATCCAGACAACGGTTCTAGAGGTCTTGGGTTCGATCCCCCGAGACACCAAACGAGTGCTCTACTTAAATTGGGCATCACTCTTGTTATTAAAAAAATTGCAAAAATTTAAGCATTAATCATTTAATTTCTAAAAACAGTTTTGAAAATTTTGAATGCAGTTTGTAACTTTTATAAAATTTCCTTTTTATATTTTAAACTCAACTTTTAAATTTAAAATATAATTTTCAATTTTTATTAATTGTATCAATGACCAAAATCAACTCAGGCCTTTATATTGGGTATAACCTTTGGGTGTACTTTACCTTTGGGCCAGGCTAATAGCCAAATAGAGAAAAATACTTATTACTTAAACTCGACCTTAAACATTAAATTTTTAGACACCTTTCTAAATGGGTAGACTCTAATTAGTTTGACCTAACATTCGTAATTTAGACTACATAAACAATTGGGCTCTAATACCATTGAAGAAAACAAACCAGCCAAAAGTAGGTGAAATATGAAGGTTTCAAAGAAAATTCTTATTTTATATTTATCGGGTCTATGAAGTATAAACTTATTTTAGATCCAATCTAAAACAATCTTAAATAAAAGCTTATTTTTTTAATCTTGTTTAAAAGAAGTTTTAATTATTTATATTTTAATCAATATAAGATTCATAAAATAGAGTATATCAAATATACTCTTGTGTGTATGCGTGTGTAGTAGTTAATTGTTTAATATAATTTTAACGAAAGAAGCCATTCAATTCTCCTTCTTAAACTTATTCAATTGATCGAGGGAAGATTTCATTATATTTAGAGAGAAAAACCGTTCATTTTTCTCTTTAATTGAATTGGTCGACTTATTAAGTGACAAATATGACTAAATTTATACATGACATATATCGTGAGTATATCCAAATACACCATAAGAACCCATGTTTTACGTATTGAATGATCGTAGAATATTTTTATTTAATTCATATGAGATCGTATAACTTTTCTATTTTAGAAAATGACTCTTGGAGGCATTTTCCACATTTATAATTTCTATCAAATTTCTATATGACCATTTTGACCCTTAAAATATTATATGGTCTATAACTTTGATAGAAGCCAAATTTGTGTTTGAAACTTATTATATAGCTTCAAGATGACGGATTCCCATTTTGCAGAGTGGTCATATTAGTAAAATTGACTTACCGTTTGAAAATTATGGATATTTTATGTTTTTCTACCGTTGGCCAGTATTATCGGATAAATAAGCTAACCCATACTTAGGCACATTAACCCATTTCAGGATTGGAGCCTAAGGGGGATTGATGGGACTGTTTCAAGTCATTTCCATCTTCCCAAAATGTGATGCCCCGCCTCTACGCTCACACTAGCCAAGGATACTACGGAGTAATGCCGTCGACTAGTACGAAGAATAAGGCTGTTGAGGAGCGACCATTTGTGTAATTGCTTTGTGCGAGTACCGATATGCCAGATAAAATATCGCTTTCATTTCAAGGGGAAATCTGACACATCAATTTCAAACTCAAAACTACTACACAGTGGCTATGTGGTCTTCGGAAACAAATATAAAATAAGCATAACATAAATCAGTCATAGATATTCATATCATTATGGTGGAAACTAATATGAATATAACACATAAAAGTGTACATCAAAGTAGTGGTCATATAAGATCCACTACATCACAAAAGAATAGGTACAAGTGCAAGACAAAAGAATATGTATACATCAAGGAGTCTCTATCTCGAATGTATACAATAAAAACTACTAAGCTAAGTAGTTAGCCAAAAGTTAGATGACGGATCCTGATAAGAAGTTAAGCAGAAGCACCTGAAATACCTTGGTCTGAACCAAGTATTATTTAAGAAGAAAATAATAAATGTATCAGTCTAGCTATAAATATCATATAAAATGAGATAGTATAAGAGATATGACAAAAATGTATTATAACAATAATGCCATACTGTGATAAGTATATATTTAACAACAACAAAAATCATACAATATCTCAAATATTCTCAAACACCAAAAAGAATGTCATATTCTTCAACATATTCACCAAACCACAAATATTGATAAAACTTATCAATGTAAATCACAAAAATTGGTGAAATGCAAATTCTAGAAATCATCAATTAGAAATCCAAAAATCATAAAGGGGGAGGCCTATCACAAACGGGAGCATGAAAACTCATCAACACGTGCATCACAAATGAGATGTATCCCATAAACAGACATCGACGCACCTAAAAAGATACCCCCCATGCACAGTTGAACATCGATGCACCTAAAAATATACGCACCATGCACAGTCGAATATCAACGCACCTAAAAAGATACGCCCCATGCATTGTCGAATATCGACGCACCTACAAAGATACGCCCCATGCCTAGTCGAACATCGACGCACCTAAAAGATACGCCTGATACAAAGTCGAACATCGACGCACCTAAAACGATACGCCCCATGCAAAGTCGAACATCGACGCACCTAAAAAGATACGCCCCATGCAAAGTCGAACATCGACGCACCTAAAAAGATACGCCCTATGCCTAGTCGAACATCGACGCACCTAAAAAGATACGCCCCATGCCCCGACTTCTCGAGCCGATTTCTCCATGAACGGTCTAAAGACCATGGGTCACTTGTCCATAAAAATGAGACGAATCTCCATAAAATCGGGGTATAGTCCCCCACGGGGACAAATAGACATCGAGTATCGCTAGTCTAAACCATAAAATGATCATCATTGATCGATAAGTGTAAATTACACTAAGCTAGTCAATAAATAAGTTTGTTGGCATCACGTCAGCTTCAAAAAGCAGCAATGGATTGGTGGGATTCAGTCACCATGTATACATTAGAAGAAGATTTCATTTGGACGTAGTTTAAGAAATTTTTTAAAGCTTAATTTATCCCAGAGGCGGGCAGGGCTCGGTTGTTCAGAATTTTCATGGATTTGAAATAGGGTGAGATGATAGTGACGTAATATGAGCATAGATTAAATGCATTATCTCGCTTTCGACCAAGATTGATCGATATTCCACTTAAGAAGAATGAGATGTTCATGAAGACCAAAATTCCATCGGGAAATGACCAATCATCTCAACGGTACCTTTACCAATTTGATCAGTACGGATTTGAGATTTAAAATGCTGGATATTGAGCAAGGAGTTCAAAAGGGGGCAGTGTCGGCAGTTAATGCCTAACCTTTATAAGTTATCCTTATTGCTAGTAAATTGGTTTTCAAGCGCAAAGGGAAGAAGAAGTGGCCGGGAAAGAAGCGTGGAAGTGGAGCTCCAGCTCAGAACAAGCAGTTAGACTTGACCAAGATCCTTTGTTGTAAGTGTTATAAAATGGTCCACTTTGCAAATAATTGCCCGGAGACTGACCTACCAGTATGCTACAAATGCAACCAACATGGACATATGTAGAACCGATGCCCTTTCCAAAGAAGGGGGCGCAGGGGAAGGCCTTTTCTATTGAGGAAATACCATCTACTTCTATGGATCCAAAAGGAAAGCAAGTGTTGCAAGGTACAATATCCATTTTTGATATTCATGTTAGAGTGTTATCTGATACCACTGCATCCCATAGTTTTATCTCATATGACCTAATGAACTAGTTGAATCTTAAGTATATTGTTCTTCCAAATTATCTTTATGTGTAAAAGAACCCAATTGGGCGTCCAACCAATCTTGACACCATATGTTTGAATGTGCCTATTTCTTATCGAGGTTGGCCTTTCTTTTCTGACTTGTTTGTTTTTGGGTTCATGGGTTTTGGAGTATTATTGGGAATGGACTGGTTATCTAAGTTCAGAGCTGTCTTGGACTATTTTATAAGAGTGATCGTAGTAAAAGATGTAATAGGTAGAAGCATTGATATATGTCGTGGAGAGCCTAGGGAGTTGATGAGATGTTTTCTTTATTCTCTCAAAATACCCAAAGAGGAAATAAGGAATATACTATTTGTCCAAGACTTCGAGGATATTTTTGAAGAAGTACAAGGTTTATCTCCTCACCGAGAAGTAAAGTTTCACATTGATTTGATTCCGGGAACCAAACCAATTGTACAACCTCCTTGAAGGTTGACTCCAAAGAAAAGAAGAGAGTTAGAGAAGCAGACATTTGATCTATTGCAGAAAGGTTTGATCTAATGAAGCACATCAAGTTGGGGATCACAAGTAGTGTTTATTACCAAGGCTGATAGTTTTTTTATATTATGTGTAGATTATCGAGAGTTTAATAAGAAGACTTGCAAGAATAAGTATTCTTTACCTAGGATTGACGACATGTTCGACCAACTCCATGGAGCCCGGATCTTTTCTCAGTTGGATATTGCCACTGGTTTTCATCAATTAAGGATAACAGAGGAGAGCGTACCCTTAACAGCTTTTTGAACCCTTAATAGTTTTACGATTGGATAGTCATGCCGTTCAGATTGACTAACCCACTAGCTTATGTTTTAGATTTGATGAATAGAGTGTTTCAAGAATTTCTTAACAAGTTAGTTCTCGTTTGCATTGATGACATCCTCGTTTATTCTAAAATGAAGGAAGAGCGTAAGTACCATCTTCATGTTGTTTTTAGTACTTTCAGACGTTATGTTTTAATGGCTGAGTTTATTAGCTGCCATTTATAGAAATCCAAAGTTAGATTTCTGGGGCATGTAGTTTTGGGAGAAAGCATTTTAGTTGACCTAGGTAAGGTAGTTGTAGTTCAAGATTGGAAGAAACCTAAAAGTGCGACCGAAGTCAGAAGTTTCTTGGATTTAGAAGGTTTCTATAGAAGGTTCGTTAAAGACTTTTCAAAGATTGCTTCTCATCAAACATAGCTAATGAAGAAAGAGATTAAGTTTGTTTGGACATGCAAGTGCGACCAAGAGTTCAATGATGTTAACGCTAAAATTTGAACGCTAACACCCCGGTGTATAAAGTGTAGTTGTGAAAGCACCACCCGATGATTCGGGAACAGAGTATAAGCAGAAAGTCACAGAAAAAGCAGTGAATAACAACGATTTTATAGTGGTTCGGCTCAAGGCAAGCCTACGTCCACTTTAATTCTCTTTATTGCTAAACCGATTACAACTTTACAACAATCTTCAATTACAATTATGACGAGACAAACAACTAGAACTTTGGTAGAGAAGAATTCTTCGAATCCATGTAGATTGCGTTGAATTTTCCCTTGAAGTTAGTTGAGATGTCTTTCGAACTTGAAGTGTCGGGTGAGTTGAGAATTCAGTAGAGTATTGGCGCTTGAAATGATTGGCCAAAAAGTCCCTTGAATGTTGGATATGGTCATGTATTTATAGGCAAATTTTTCCCTTAGGCCGCAAGTCGTGACCGACTTCAGTTGGGTCGTGGACGACTTAACTAGTTGCAACCGGTTTAAAGCGAGCCCGGGCTTCACAGAGGCATTTTCGTTCAAGTCCCAAGTCGCCTCCAAGCTAACTCCTCCCCTTCCTAGTAACACGGCACCGGGTTCTTCATTCAGTAGCTTTTAGGTCGCGGCCGAGTTAGTCTGGTAAGTCATAAGTCGCGACCCAACTGATGAGTCCAAGGTCGTGTACGAGCTAAGAGATCACTGTGCCCTGCAGCGGCATTGACTTCCTTTGCTCAATTCATGTCTGGCCTAACATTGGTCATAGGTCGGCTGCATTTTAGGTCGGTAACCTTGTCAAGGCGTTAAATCGGCATCCATGTTAAAGCTTTAGGTCGGCATGCCCCTCTAACTTGTTAGATCGGTAACCTTATTAAGGTGGTTAAGTCGGCGACCTTGTTAAAGTGTTAGATCGGCACCTCTCTTAGGTCTTAGGCAGTTAGGTCGGTCTTCCATGCTAAGATACTAGGTCGGCATCCCTCTGTGCCTTAGGTCGGCAGAACGCTGGGTCGCTAACGGTTTGATATGCTAGATCGGTGGGTCTTTTAGGTCGGTTATTCTTGGATTGGTAACACTTGACCGAGGTGGAGTTAACATTTGCCCCTCGAAGTACATGCCTAATGGTTAGGTCGTGTGCTTCGATAGCCTTTAAATCGTCCTTTTTAAGTCGGTAGGTCGTATGCGACCTAACAATTAGACTGTACGTGTCGCTTCAAGTCTTCCATTGCAGGGTATAAGTTAGCCTTCTTCCTCTTTCTTCATCACTTACTCTCTTGCTTTAATTCCGCCGTTGAAGTATTCTCAAATTCCTAAAGGCGATTTCATCCCAACTGATCACCGATAACCTCTACCATCCATCGCGAAAGTAATTTCACTCTTCTCTTGATCGTAGATTACTGTCAATTCATTAGTCCTGCCGCTCGAATTCGAATCATCTTCTTGAGCAATGCTCCACCACGAATCCCATCATATTTGTAGTTGACGAAGCTTAGGTTGCTCAAGATGATCGCTGATTCAACAAAGGCAGTTTACCACCTCAAGTTCGATGATGTCTGATGGCAGAATGCTGGATTTATAACGATTTCGAGTTGTTTAATTAGGTGATTCGATAGCATGAGTAGAGGCGGGTGATTCGATAGCTTAAATGAAATGAAGGATGTGGTTGATGGAACGGTTATTGGGTTAACGGGTTGATTGCCGTGAGATGTTGGTTCGGGAACGAGTTAGTGAGTTTAGGTGACTTAGTTTTTGGCCGACCTGGCTCTTAAGTCGTGGCCGAGATAATACATGGAGAAATTCCTGCCTTTCGAATCGGAGCTTGCTTTCTTATCTCCCCCTTGCGACCTAGAGGAATGAGTTGCCGAACTAAACTATCCAGGCTTCAACCGCAACCGACTTAGTGCTATCCTGCAAGAGACTTTTAAACCGTAGCCGAGTTGACCCTTAAGCTTTGGGCGTGTTGACATTTTAAGAGCATAGACCCACTTTGAGTTTCTGACTCGAACTGCCAAACTAAGCTGCCTAAATTTTGAATTGCCCCAACTTTAAATTTGTTTGAATCTCATTGTATTATTTCACAGATTGTATTAACTTATAAGCTGCCAACCTGCTGAAAATAATAAACAAAGAAAACCAAGGCGAAAATACTGCCATTGACTGCCCACATCAAATGACAGATTAGTCGAGACAAGATAAGCAACTTATATACACTGTATAAAATGTTGTGAATCAATCGACTAAAGTGAAGTATTAATGCAAATCATCGCTAACTTAAACCGACCTGTTTGCATCAACATTACACTTGCATGTTAGAATAACGAACTCCGAATTTTATAACTGACAAGTATTTTGCTAGTTTTTTATTCCAGTTGCATTTGCTTATTGTTTGATTGATTTTACACAACACTCCACACACTTTAGGAAACGTGCACCTTCATGTTTGAATATCCAGTTATTTATGTAGAATGACTTCCCATCAAGAAGAAATGGCAGCTCAAGAGGAAGAAACTTTTCCGGTAGCTTTACCTATAGAGAACCCTCCAGAGAGAACTCCAACCATTCTAACCTCGAGAGCATTTACTCAGCTGCGCACTCAATTTGGTTTTACTGAGAGTGATGTCCTGCTCCCTGGGACAAGTGATACTGCCGACAATCCTCCCCGTGGCTTTATTGCAATCAATCGTCAAATGTGTTTAAGCAGAGCGATCCCTCCTTTTAATGACTTTCTCCGAATTCTTCTCCTTCGGTTGTCAATCTCTCCGTCCCAACTTCATCCTAATGGTTATGCCATCTTGATGGGGTTGTGCGTTTTGTTCAGAAAAACTTTTGATCGCTTACCAAGTTTTGAAGAAATCCGTTATTTATGCTCGTTTGCAAAGAGTAGAGATCATCCTTCCCTTATAATTGTGAGGAGTGCTAGAAACCGCAAACTTATTTCCGACCTTACCGAAAGCGTTCATGGATTTCTGAACCAATTTTTCTTTGCTCGCTGCCCCCAAGGGTTTTATGCCGATTGGAGAGTAGGAAGTAAGATTACTTGTCTCCATTTTTAAACTTTCTCGAGATCCGAATTACCAATTGCTAATTTTATTCTTTGCTCTTTTCAGCACTTCCTCTTCCCTCTAGAGATCCGGTCCATAAGCAGACTTTCGATAGATTGAGTGCCGTGGCTGTAGTAGAGAGAAGCATCAAGTTTTTGTTGGGGGATGAATTATTGCACCAATACGGGCTTTTGCATACTTCTCGTTGTACACATCCTCATGAAATCCCAGACTCCCCGGCTAGAGCATTGGATGCCCCAGCTTCTACAGATACATCCAAACCAAAAGGACCTGCTTCCGAGGCTTTGCTAGTGAAATGTTCCACTTCTGTTGATGTTGCGGGGCCATCTGACGAACTTGCCCTGGTTATTGAGGAAGAGGAGCCTCAGGGATCTCCCGACGTTCACAGAAATCCGACGAAGAAGCCGAGAAAACTAGCCTTGCCAAGCAGAGCAGGGATGATACTTTCGAAGGGCTGAGCGACCTCTTTGCCACCTCGCAGGAAATCTTTAAAGATGATCCTATCACTACTGGGGTTTCTTCTTCAGTAGTTGAAGCAACTTCTGTCCTGCAGCAGACTCCGTCAACTCAGGAGTTGACCCTGATTATTACACCCACAACCACTCCTCAATTAAAGAGTGGTTCGTAGTTTGATGCGCGTAGTTTGCACGCCACACACACTTAGAATTTCTTTTCGGCACTTTTATGTTTCTCACTTTTTGTACTTTGAAGACCTCTAAAACTTATCTTTTTTTTATTTCAGATTCTCCGATGGGGCGCAGCAGCTCATACTACGATGATTTCCAGCGCTACGGGAGGCGTAGCCAATATGATTATAGGCGTTACCTCCCCTCTTACAGAGAATCTGATGAAGAAAGATCCGTTCGAAAGGCTCAAGAGAAGAGGGCTCAAGAGGAGCGCTACGAAAGAAGAGAGAGGGAAGAGCGCCACGATTCTTCACAGAGAGGTGACGATTCCCATAAAAGAAAAACCCATGATGACAGAGGAAAAGGTCATGTGGTTGAAGATTCGAGCAAGCGAGCCCGACATGGTGAGAAGCACACCACTACAACTCCTTAAAAGGTTACCGCCCCTGCCTCGCTTGATATTCCTTCCGGCTCTCCCGCTCTCGGGAAGTCAGACATCCAAACTATAATTAGCAGACCCAAATTCCAAGTTGGACCGGGTCCTGCCACTTTGCAAAGTCGATTTCCTCAGTGGTGTCTGAAGGGAGTAAGGTTTGACCTTGACTTGGTCCCCATTGACAAGTCTGCCATGTTACGAAACCTTGACGCCGTTAAGCTTGATATTGAGAGGATGTCGAACTGGCAGAAACTTGTTGACGAGCTTCAAAGGGTTAATCGTGCAAACATAGAGGCCATGCTCACCATGGAAAATGATAAAGCCGAATGGCAAAAGGTGCTCGAGCAACATGACACCGAGATGAGAAGCATTGCTTCTTACAATGAGGAGCTTGAAGCAAAAGTTGAAGAACTGAAACAAGAGCTTGCTGCTTCCTCTACTTCTTATTCTCAAAAAGAAGAAGTGCTTCTCAAACAAGTGAGAGATGCCCATGCTGGCCAAAGGGATGCCGAAGACAGGCTCGAAGTGCAGAAAAGAATTAGCGAGGGCTATGTCGCTGACATTGAAGAGCTTCGGAAGAAGAATAGCTCCCAAGAGGCGGAGATCCAAATGCTTAAGCTTCAACTTTCTAAAGTTGAAATGGAGCGTGATGAGGCCGTTGCCGGCAAAATTGCAGCTGAAGAATCTCACGAGGCAACGAGGGCCAACATCAGCTCAACATTATTTGATTTCTATCTGCATAGCATCTTGGGGCGCGGTAGCCTTGCCTTTCTAGGCCCTATGTATGAAATTACACTAGCTGAAGTTTGGGAGGCAGCACTCGATATGCTCGGTGGTAAAGGCGCTGGCTACGCTGAGTCAGCTCTTGAAGAGCATTATCTTGATGATGATGCTCGCGCCGATCTTGCCAAGGGGAGAGAACAGCTTGCAAGATTAAGGGCCGAAACAGTGGCAGGAGAATATTCAGGAAAAATCACCTCAACTACTCATATTCAACCTTCTCCTTTAGCCGAAATTGACATTATCGGTTCTAGTTCTCATTCCCCATCTCCTACTAAAGTCACCACTGATATTACAAGCATACAAGGTGGAGATGAGGGCGGCGAGAGTGCCGAGGCACAGGCTTACGAAGTTGACATCAGGGAACCGACTTCTGCAGGTAACCCAATTGACAATCTTGCCCAAGTAGACTGCTCATCTGTTTCTTATGAACTTGATGGGCTTTCTGACTACTTCTTGAATCTCAGCGAACCTTTATCTCCGCTTTTTGCTGACTTAAACTTTTTTCCTTCTGCAGAGAAAACGTCGGGCATTGTTCAGGCTTCTCCTCCTCCAATTATTCTTTCTCCGCCTCCTAAGGTCACTCCTCCTTCTGCCTCGCAACCCGGGTCACAGGAAGAGCAAATAGAAGCCCTTCACGGCTTAGATGATCCCGTTGCTTCTCAAGATCCGAAAGGAGAAGAAACTGAAGGAAGCGAGAGGACGCCAGAACCCACTGGCTCCGACGCTGAACCATTATCCAAACTTCTTTCTCCAGGGAGTGGGCCTTCCTCCAAGAAGAGAGGGAAGCAGGGAGTGTCCAAGAAGAAGAATAAGAAGGAATCTTTAACTGGCGGAGAAGACACGGAAGAAAGTCCGATCGAGCCCCTTTCTCCTTCATCCCCTACCCTTACAAGCCGACCTAAAAAGTTGGTCATTCGGCCAGGTGCGGGCTCAAAAGGTGGGCGGAAGAAGAAATGATGGCTCTGGTTCTGTGGCTTTCATATCGCTTTTTTGCCTTTTTTTTGCATGCAATGACCGGAAATTGTGCGGGTACCGACCCCCCGCTTTTCTTTTGTTGGAACCTGTACCTGTATATAAAATAGTGTTGAATAAAATGATTCTTTTTCTTTGTATAAACTTTTGTCTATATCTGAGAATGCATTTACTATTTATTTTTGTACAAGTTTCTTTGTACGATATTGCAGTGAGCTTGTGGTATATATTGTTCGAGCGCAATTTTGCCGATGTAGTTATGCCATGTTGCCCCTTTACCATAAGCCCATTGTAATATTTTATTTTATGAGGAACTTGTGCTTTCATTTTGTAGAGAATAATTATTCCACATTTGGAGGAATATGATTTCATTAAAAAATAGAGCACAAATAAGTTTCTTCGCTTCAACTTTCGAAGATATCACTCTTTATTTTGTGCATATACACATTTTATTGAATGAAATCTTCTATGTGGTAAAGCGGGTATTTGTAAAGTACTTCAACTTCTTTTTGAGGAAGAGAATTTTCTAGAACAAGTAATTCACTCTTCCTTTGAAAGTTAAAGTGTGCTCTTAATGAGGATTTTTTTTTTTTACTTGCCACAGTAAAGGGCTTCTTGATTTTTGTTTCTTTGAAAAGTTGCACCTCTGAGGGAAACTTTTTCACGTTTCAACACTTGGAAGTTTTACTTCAATCTTGGTGAAACGTGTGCCTCCGAAGAGGTTTTTTCTGCTTGATTGTGCCTCCGGGAGGAGGTCTTTTCATTTCTGCCTCTGGGAAGAGGTCTTTCTGTCTTATTGTGCCTCTGGGAAGAGGTCTTTCTGTCTTATTGTGCCTCTGGGAAGAGGTCTTTCTGTTTCTGCCCCTTGGGAGAGGCTCTCTCTCTCTTTTTTTTTAGTATTTCATCTCCGGTGAAGTGAAACTCCGAAGAGCGGTTGTTACACTTCAACTCCTGGCGAAATGGGCCTCCGAAGAGGGCTTTTATTTTGTTTTACATTTCAACTCTAGTGAAGTGAAATTCCAAAGAGCGGTTGTAACACTTCAACTCCTGGTGAAATGGGCCTCCGAAGAGGGCTTTTATTTTGTTTTACATTTCAACTCTGGTGAAGTGAAATTCCGAAGAGCGGTTGTAACACTTCAACTCCTGGTGAAATGGGCCTCCGAAGAGGGCTTTTATTTTGTTTTACATTTCAACTCTGGTGAAGTGAAATTCCGAAGAGCGGTTGTAACACTTCAACTCCTGGTGAAATGGGCCTCCGAAGAGGGCTTTTATTTTGTTTTATATTTCAACTCTGGTGAAGAGAAATTCCGAAGAGCGGTTGTAACACTTCAACTCCTGGTGAAATGGGCCTCCGAAGATTGCCTAGAAGTTACTCTCTCATGGTTGGAGGGTCATGACTCCTCCAATCTTTTTTGGTTGAGTAGAGAACTTTCTTTTTTGCGGCATATGCTTCGTTAGAGGTCTTTATCCTCCGAAGAGTTGTGCCTCCGAAGAGGACTTGTGCCTCCGAAGAGGGCTTTAGTTGTTCCTTGTCCACTTGCTTATGCCTTTTCAGTGATCCTCTATATTTTTTTAAGCTTGCACTCCCTTCTCTTACAAGTAATTTGTTTAATCCAAAGAAGCGTACTTCATTGCTAGGCCAGTTCACGAGAACGGACATAAGCTTCTTAATCGGATGTTTGTTTGTTCAAACTTCTCAATTTATTAGCTAAAGCCCGTTTTCGGCGAAATCATTGACCGTTCAATTGAAGCTCTTCTTATCTGGGATTTAAGCTCGGGAATTTTGTGACTTAGAATTTGTTTGTTGAATGATAACAAGAATCACTTGGTCTTGTAATGTGCAAGTTTTGTTTTTGTTGCCTGCAAAAATTTAAATTGACATTTCAGTAATACATTTAATGTACTTTTCATATCGAAAATAAAGCAAACATGTAATAATAATAAGGAACACAAGATTTATAGTGGTTCGGCCAAGAATTTGGGCCTACATCCACTTTATAGTCTTTCATTATTCACTTGCATCGGTTTTACAATCGCTTTCAATTACAGGAATCATACATTCATAATTCTTTGTACAATATTTCAAAAAAGCTATCAAGTAAAGTATGGACGCAAGTGATTGCTGTTCCAAGCTCTTGGAATTTGATCTCCTTCGACAGTAGTGAGTTTGAATGTGCCGTCAAGAAGCTTCTGACCTAGGACATATGGTCCTTCCCAATTTGGCCCAAACACACCGTCGCTGTCATAATTCTCTTTAGGACTAGATCTCCAATTTCAAAGCTGCGTTGGCGAACTTTGGAATTGAAATGTCTGGCTATCCTTTGCTGATGAGATGCGATTCTGAGCTCAGCCTCTTCTCTTTTTTCATCAAGGAGATCTAGTGCCTCAAGCTGTAGTTTTTCATTCTCCGCTTGATTGAAATGGATTCTTCTATGTGAAGGGACCTCTGTTTCTACCGAAATCATTGCCTCTGATCCGTATGCCAATGAAAACGGAGTATGCCCAGTCACAGTTTTGTGGGTAGTTCTGTATGCCCATAGTGCTAGTGGTAGCTTATCGACCCAACCACCTTTCGCTCTTTCAAGCTGCTTCTTGATGGTTGACTTGATAATTTTATTTACTGCTTCCACCTGCCCGTTTTCCTACGGATGAGCTACTGCTGAGAAGCTTTTTTGGATTTTGAATCGTTTGCAAAAATCTTGGAATTCTTCACTTTCGAACTGAGTACCATTGTCTGTAATTATTTTTTGAGGCACACCATATCCGCAAATGATACTTTTAGTCACAAAACTTATCATCTTTTTTGAGGTGATAGTAGCCAGTGGTTCAGCTTCTGCCCACTTAGTAAAATAATCTACAGCAACAATGGCATATTTAATTCCAGATTTGGCAGTTGGTAACGGTCCTACAAGCTCTATCCACCATATTGAAAACGGCCATGGACTGACCATCTGTGTGAGTTCAGTGGAAGGAGCTCTAGGAATTTTGGCGAATCTTTGGCATCTGTCACATTTTCGGGAATAGTCTGCTGCATCTCGATTAATTTCTGGCCAAAAATATCCGTATCGGAGAATCTTTTTCGCTAAAGTTTGACCACCTAAATGATCACCACATTCTCCCCCATGCACCTCAGCTAGGATTGTTTTGGACTCTTCCCTGGATACACATCGAAGTAACGGCATTGAGAATCCCCGTCTGTATAACTGGCCATCCTGGACTATATAGCGAGAGGCTTTCCTCAGTAGCTTCTTTCGTTCTTTTGAATTTTCCGGTAAAGAGCCATTGAGCAGATATTCTGTTATTGGAGTCATCCATGATTCTTGCTCTTGAGACACGCTCATGATCCAATCAATATCCATCTCATCAATGCTCGGAGCCGACAGGACCTCCACTAGAGTCAACCCCAGAAATTGAGCTTCGCCTGTGCTAGAGTACTTTACGAGAGAATCTGCTTTCATGTTTTCTTCTCGAGGAATATGACTTATCATGTAATGATCGAAATCACCCAGGAGTTCCCAAGCCTTTGACAAGTAGGCGGGCAGATTTCCCCCTTTCGCTTGGAATTCCTTCTTGACTTGGCATACAATAAGCTGAGAATCACTGAAGATCTGTAACGCTTGGATGTTTAGTTCTTTAGCAATCCTTAAGCCAGCGATAAGGGCTTCGTATTCTGCTTCATTGTTTGTTGAAGGAAATTCCAATCTTAGTGCATAGCATAATGATCGACCTTCAGGGGTCTCAAGTACAACTCCGGCTCCAGAACAATAGTCGTTTCTCGCGCCATCGACATATAACTTCCATTAGATTGGGGAATCGTCGATCATTTCGTCCTCACTGTTACCCTTATCTATGAATTCTGCGATGAAATCTGCTAAAGCTTGTCCGTTGATTGCTTTTCGGGGATGATAAGTGATGTCATATTGACTGAGTTCAATATTCCACTTTAGAAGACGACCCGAAGTCTCAGGGCGAAACAGGACTTGCTTTAAAGGTTGATCAGTGAGGACTATGATAGGATGAGCTTGGAAATATTGCCTCAACTTCCTGGATGCAATCAGTAGGCAATAGGCGAGTTTTTCCAACTTAGAGTAATTCATCTCTGCCTCAGTGAGTCTTTTGCTGATATAGTAAACTGGATGTTGAATCCTCTTGTCTTCTCGTATCAGCGCTGCGCTTAAAGCATGAGATGATACTGCCAAGTATATAAGAAGATCCTCGCCATCACCAGGCCTAGAAAGTATTGGAGGCGTTTCCATATGGCGAATCAATTCATCAAAGGCTTTTTGGCATTCGGGAGTCCAATCGAAGTTTTTCTTTCCTTTCTTTAGGGCGTCAAAGAATGGGATGCATTTATCTGTGGCTTTGGAAATGAACCGACTCAAGGCGGCGACTTTTCCATTGAGACTTTGCAATTCCTTCTTCGTTCTAGGAGCTTTGACTTCCTTTAAGGCGGTAATTTGAGCTGGACTAGCCTCAATGCCCCTAGCGCTCCCGATGAAACCTAAAAACTTTCCGGATTCCACTCCAAATGAGCATTTTAAAGGGTTAAGCTTCATTCCGTATTTTCGGAGGACTGCGAACATGTCTGCTAAGTGTTCTATGTGATCCACTGCTTTCTTAGACTTTACTAATATGTCATCGACGTAGACTTCCATAGTCTTGCCCAATTGCGGTTTGAACATAGCATTAACAAGTCTTTGGTATGTTGCCCCTGCATTCTTCAGCCCGAAGGGCATAACTCTGTAGCAGTAAAGACCAACGTCGGTGATAAAGCTCGTGTCCTCCTGATTTGGCTCATGCATCATGATCTGGTTATATCCGGAGTAGGCATCCATAAAAGATAACAATTCGTGTCCCGCTGTTCCGTCTACCAGTTGATTGATTCTGGGTAATGGGAAGGAGTCTTTGGGGCAGGCCTTGTTTAGATCTGAAAAATCGATGCATACTCTCCATTTTCCGTTGGCTTTCTTAACCAGCACTGGATTTGAAACCCAATTCGGATAGGTAGATTCTTTGATAAAATTATTCTCCATGAGCCGATCAACTTCTTATTTTAACGCTGCTGACCTTTCTGGACCTTGAGTTCTCCTTTTCTGCTTCACAGGTGTAAATTTTGGATCAATATTTAGAGCGTGTACGAAAACTTCTGGGGATATTCCGCACATATCGGCATGAGTCCAAGCAAAAATATCCAAATTTGCCTTTAAAAAAGATATTAGAATATTCTGAATTGACACATTAAGTTGTGAACCCACATTCAACACCTTGTTTGGGTCCTTTGGGTCAACAGGTACTGGTATTGTCGTTTCCACTGGTACCACTCTATTCTCCCCTGCACTGGCTTTCCTAGGATCCATCTCTTTCCGTGCTCCGCTGTGCTTGCCAGTGCAGGGTCCGCCCTGTAGTTGCTACAAGGCTGGTTCTTTGATGCGGACCGGGGTTGCCGCATCCTTTCCCATCTCTCTTTTCCTTGTTTCTCGTAGCTCTGTCAGATAACACTCCCGCCCAGCATTTTGATCCCCTTTTATAACTCCCACTCCATTATCTGTGGGAAATTTAATGGTGAGGCACCATGGGGCCAGAACAGCTTTGAATGCTGCGAGAGTTGGACGGCCAAGGAAAGCATTATAAGCAGAAAACTCGTCAACAATCACAAAAGTTTGCTTGCGGACCACTTTTCTTTCTCCCTCTCCAAGTTCAACAAGCAAATCAACGGTTCCTATCGGCTGTTTTGGCTCCCCAGCGAAGCCAGCGATTTTCTGCGATGATGCTTGCACATCAGCCATAGGGATCTTCATTTGGTCGAATGTTTTCTTGAAGAGGATATTGCAGGATGCGCCACAATCAATGAGAACTCTTCTGACAATAGCTGGCCCGATACCAGCTGAGATGACTAAGAGATCCAAGGTAGGAGCTTCAATACCTGTGGAATCCCTGGCTCTGAACACAATATCATCATTGAAAGTTTTTTGTTGTTTCAGGGGCGTAGCACCTTCCAAAAAAAATACATCTTCCTCGGTCGGTACATACTTCAAAGCTCGGGTATACCTTTCCATCTCACCCCAGCTCCTGCCTGCTGGGTGAGGTCCTCCCGTAATGACATTGATAACAGGCCTTCCGGATTCATGCCCTGCAGTCTTTTCACCTGTCCTGGGTTGATGAGCAGGAGCTCGTTGCCCCTGACTAGTCGAAG
Organism: Allium cepa; assembly: GCA_030765085.1. NCBI lineage: Eukaryota > Viridiplantae > Streptophyta > Magnoliopsida > Asparagales > Amaryllidaceae > Allium > Allium cepa. Next base: position 1,039,846,370 of record CM060941.1, on the reverse strand, counting down.
CGGGATTGCTGCTATTCTTTTCCACAAATTGCTGCAGCTTGTTTTCCCTTATCAATTCTTCAATCAAAATTTTCAATTGGCGGCATTCATCGGTATCATGACCGGGTTGATTATGGAAGCGGCAAAACTTTCCGCTTTGTACAGCTTTTTTTTCGGTTCTCAGAACGGGAGGTTTAGGATAATCAACAGAATCTTTAGTGGCAAGGTAAATACGCTCCGGCGTATCTGATAAAGGGGTATATTCCGATGGCTTGAAGGAACGAGGCTTCTTTAGATTTTTCTGTCTCTTCCCATCATTATTTTCCCTTTTCTGTCCTACAGATTCATTCTTGCGTGGGGCAACAACGTTATCTTCATCTTTTTCCAATGCTGCCTTTACCGGTACAGGACGGCTTTCCAGGCGTATGAACTCATCTGCTTTCTTGTAGAATTTTTCAAGGGAATTTGGTTCCTTCATGTTAAGCCATTTTTCAAATTCGCTCGACTTGTCGATGGCCCTCATCAGATAGGTCAAGATCATCCGTGGTTCTGCATTGTCTACCTCGGCCAGCGCTATATTAAAGCGATTCAAGAAAGATCTGATAGTTTCACATGGATTCTGCTCTAAACTTGACAACAACATAATATCTTTGGCTTTTGAAGCGTATAGTCTGAACTGCTCCTTGAATTTCCGGGTTAAGTCGGAAAACTGATCTATAGACCGGATTGGCAACTTGGTGAACCAAAGCAGAGCTACACCTTCCAGATATACAGGAAAATATCGGCACTTTATTTCATCAGAAGCTCTGGCACCTGTCATGTGCCAATCATACTTATACAAGAATTCGTTCGGATCACTTGTTCCTTTGTAAGCTGGGATAGTTGGAGGGACGAACTTCCTTGGGAACTCAGCCTTTAAGATTCTTTCGGTAAACGGGGTTTTACTGGGAGCGAAACCCCATTCCTTCTCATCTTCATTCCTTTGCATGCTTTCCTTCATGATTTGTCAAACCATTTCAGAAAGATATCCCTCATCATTTCGAGCTTTAGATCCACCAATTTTAGGAAATGTCCGCTCAAAGGGGCTAGCAGCCCTCTCAGGGATGTTTCTTTCTTCATCCTCATGAATGTTTCCAGCAAAGTTCCTTTCATTACCCGTTGGTTGACGGTTTACCCCAAGCAAGTCATTCAACTTATTCAAAATTAGGGCATTTTGGGCGTTCTGAGCTTCCAATTGTGCACTTTGGGCATTTATCTGCTGGTTCAGCCCCAAGATTACAGCATCCAACTTCGCTTTTGTAACCCCAACAGGTGGAGTGGCCTGATTAGGTACTGGGGAAGCGGAGGTTCCCTCTTGAACATTTCCAGATCTAACAGATCTACTCTTTCTCCCCGGAGCCATGATTTCAGATAAACTTCTAGTCTTCAGAGAGGTTACTTCAACCAACTTCCGTGGTGCAATGATGACGATTTGCCTGAGTTCAGTTCTCAGTGAAAGCACCAAAAATGTTAACGCTAAAATTTGAACGCTAACACCCCGGTGTATAAAGTGTAGTTGTGAAAGCACCACCCGATGATTCGGGAACAGAGTATAAGTAGAAAGTCACAGAAAAAGCAGTGAATAACAACGATTTTATAGTGGTTCGGCTCAAGGCAAGCCTACGTCCACTTTAATTCTCTTTATTGCTAAACCGATTACAACTTTACAACAATCTTCAATTACAATTATGGCGAGACAAACAACTAGAACTTTGGTAGAGAAGAATTCTTCGAATCCATGTAGACTGCGTTGAATTTTCCCTTGAAGTTAGTTGAGATGTCTTTCGAACTTGAAGTGTCGGGTGAGTTGAGAATGCAGTAGAGTATTGGCGCTTGAAATGATTGGCCAAAAAGTCCCTTGAATGTTGGATATGGTCATGTATTTATAGGCAAATTTTTCCCTTAGGCCGCAAGTCGTGACCGACTTCAGTTGGGTTGTGGACGACTTAACTAGTTGCAACCGGTTTAAAGCGAGCCCGGGCTTCACAGAGGCATTTTCGTTCAAGTCCCAAGTCGCCTCCGAGCTAACTCCTCCCCTTCCTAGTAACACGGCATCGGGTTCTTCATTCAGTGGCTTTTAGGTCGCGGCCGAGTTAGTCTGGTAAGTCGTAAGTCGCGACCCAACTGATGAGTCCAAGGTCGTGTACGAGCTAAGAGATCACTGTGCCCTGCAGCGGCATTGACTTCCTTTGCTCAATTCATGTCTGGCCTAACATTGGTCATAGGTCGGCTGCATTTTAGGTCGGTAACCTTGTCAAGGCGTTAAATCGACATCCGTGTTAAAGCTTTAGGTCGGCATGCCCCTCTAGCCTGTTAGGTCGGTAACCTTATTAAGGTGGTTAAGTCGGCGACCTTGTTAAAGTGTTAGATCGGCACCTCTCTTAGGTCTTAGGCAGTTAGGTCGGTCTTCCATGCTAAGATACTAGGTCGGCATCCCCCTGTACCTTAGGTCGGCAGAACGCTGGGTCGCTAACTGTTTGATATGCTAGATCGATGGGTCTTTTAGGTCGGTTATTCTTGGATTGGTAACACTTGACCGAGGTGGAGTTAACAAATGAGTTAAAAGAGAAATTGACAAATGTTTCTATCTTGATTATTCCAGATGGAGTGAAAGATTAACAGTTTACACAGATGCTTGTAAGACCAGATTGGGAGCATTTTTGATGCATGAAGGTAAAGTAATAACGTATGCGAGTCGGCGGTTGAAACCTCATGAGAAGAATTATGCTAAGCATGATTTGGAGCTTTTGGAAGTTGTCTTCGCATTAAAAGCGTGGACGCACTATTTTTTGGGTACAAAGTTTGAGTTATTTACGGATTGCAAGACATTAAAGTATCATTTTACCCAACGGACTTGAACTTGAGGTAGCAGAGATGGCTTGAGTTTCTTGCGTCTTATGACCAAGAGATTCTATATACCCTAGGGAAAGCAAATGCCATTGCAGATGCGTTGAGTCGAAATGTGGCGACGATTGCAAATTTAAAAGTTAAGCCAGTGCTAATAGAGAGGACTGCATATTTTAAGGAAGAAGACCCTAATCTAGCACGGTTTAAGAAGAATGCTGAAAATGGAATTAATTCTAGTTTTTAGATTGACTCTTGGAGATTTTAAGAATGAATGGAAGGATTTGTATGCCTAAATGGAATTAAAAAGGAAGTGCTAAAAGAGTACCATCGGTCAAAGTTATCCATCCATCCAGGAGTGACTAAAATGTTTCATAATATGAAGAAGACCTTTTGGCGGAAAGGGATGAAGAGTGACATTTTAATTTTCGTAAGTCATTGTGCAAATTGTCAACAGGTCAAGAGTGACCAGCACTAGACCGATGGGTTTCTCCAACCATTGGAAATACAAAATTCGAAGAGGGAACAAGTATCCATGGACTTTATCGATGGGTTTCCTAGAAGAGATTAGGGAACGAAGGCATATGGGTAATTGTGGATCGATTAACAAAGAGTGCCCACTTTATCCCCACGAAGTCTACTGAACTGCAGCTTCTTTGGCAGGGATTTATTTGAGGGAGATCATTTGACTGCATGAAATTCTAGTAAGTATAATCAATGATCGAGATCCTATCTTTACTAGTCAATTTTGGGAAGCATTGTAAGCCAATGTAGGAATAAAGTTGAATTATTTGAGCACAACCTATCACCCACGGACAGACAGACAAACCTAAAAGGTGAATCAGATTTTGGAGGATCTCCTAAGAGTATATATTTTAGAGTGGAAACATCATCTACATTTGGTAGAATTCTCTTATAATAATAGTTACCAAGCTAGCATTGGCATGGCACCCTACAAGGCTTTGTATGGATGGCCATGTAAATCACCTTCATGTTGGGTTAAGACTAGAGACCGTTAGTTCTTGGACCAGAAATGATTCCAGAAGCATCAGAGAAAGTGGCTATGGTTAAGGAAAGGATGAAAGAAGCTTGCGATCGACAGAAAAGTTATGCCGATCTGTGGAGAAGGGACTTAGAATTTGCAGTCAGTGATTTGGTATTTGTGAAAGTTTCCCCGATGAAAGGAGTTATTAGATTCAGATGAACAGGCAACCTAGCATCTAGATTCATTGGACCATTTAGAATCCTTGAGAGGATTGGATCGTTGGTCTACAGGGTAGAATTTATTGAAAGATTGTCAGAAGTCCATAATGTCTTTCATGTATCTCATCTGAGAAAGCATGTTCATGATCTGTCGTTGATGATCGAGACATCTTCTCGGAAAGACTTGGAGATAGAACTGAATTTGACGGTAGTTCGACATCTAGCTCATATTATAGATCGGGATGGAAGGAGATTGAGGAACAAGATGGTTAAGCTTGTGAAGGTTCAGTGGAGTGATGACCCCCGCGATTGTACTTGGGAGACTAAGGACCATATTAGGGAATCTTACTCTGATGTAATGTCAGGTTAGTTGTTTGTTGTTTGAATGACTTATGTATGTTCTTCTATAGACCGGTTGCTTTACTTGTTATATTGATTTCTTGGTGTAATACATACATTTTGGATTGTCTTTCATGTATTATTTTCGAGGAAGAAATTCTCCTGGGAGGAGAATGTAATGACTAGTAAATTAATTGCTTTATATTTGAATATTTAAATAATTTTTAAATATTTAAATAATGGATTTTAGTAACCAAATGAACGTATTTTGAATATTAATTAATGATATTAAAATCATTATCAAATTTGTTTACAAAAATTAATAGTTCAAATAAAAATAGAAAATTTTGATCGAAAAGCGTTTTCCGATATTTTGACTTCTCGCCTTTTTCTGAAATTTGGAATTCTGGCCTTCGAAAAGTCATTAGAAAAGTTGTGCATATTTTTATATCACTCATATACACATGCGTGCACACATGCACATGTGTCATGAAATAGGTTAATGATAAGTTAAAATCAATAAACCATGTTAGAAATAAAATAAAACAAGGTTGGACTTAAAAAAATATAAAATAAAACCTACGTGACCAAAATGAGTATATGCCATAACCTAAACTAACTAGGAGAGTACAAAGCATGGTGCAAAGGGGGGCCCAATGGGATGCATGTGCACCTAAGGGATAGAGAGGCATGGCCTTCATTTCTCATGATAACAAATATTGTTTTTTAATGTTTAAATTAAATTAAATTAATCCTATATTCATGTCTATAAATACCTCTACCCTAACTCCATTTCACATTTTGTACTCACGTTAAACATTCATTTACGTACTCACTTCTCTCTTCTTCATGCTCATATACATCCATGGCTTCCAAGTCCATATTTAAATTTGACAAAATATAACTTTGTTCACTACAAAACTTCACATATTCATCTACAACCCCTCCTCTTGCCAAAACAAAACCATTCTCTTCAAACAAGACTATATACCCCACATATCCACCATGTTCGAGCCCATATGCTCTAATTTGAGCCCAAAATCCCATTAGGGGTCCACCAAATCATATTAAAGCTTAGTCCAAGTGATTTTCGAAGAGTTAGTTTAATTTCCATTCAAGTTAGTAAGCGTTACGGTGAGCAAAGCTTTCACTTTTGAACCACAGAGTCTAAACTATATCCGTGCCTATACTTGTAGCTGTTGAATGTTTATCATATAATTGTAATGATGGTTTGGTTGATGTTTGGTTTGTTGCTTGAAAAATAGTTGCAATTGAAAGTTAGTAAGCGAATCATTGGTCATATGGAAATCTAGTAGTCAAACTTATGCCATTGTTATTAAATTCTTGATATGTGTTATGTTATTGTAAGTTATCATGAATTTATCCTCATACCTTGGTTATGTGATGTGTGGTTGTGTTGCAAATGTCATATGCTCGAATTCTGAACCATCCGTATCGCGATACTCGCTATATCGGCACTTTTCGAAAAATCACATTTTATCGAAATCGTTTGGTTTCATTATCGTGCTTGGAATTATTTTACAGGTTAAGCAAGTTTTGAATAATGATGTCTCCAAAAATAATTAATTATTTTAATAATTATTATTTTATTTGATTAATTATTTAATTAATAAGGATTAAAGTTAAATAATTAACTTATTAATGATATGTTTTAAATTTAACTAATTACTTAGTTAATTGTGTTTTAATTTTAATTAATCATTTCATTTAATGATGTTTGAGACTAATTAATCTTTGAACAATGATGGATTAAGATTAATAAATTTATTTATTAATGATACTTTAAAATTAATTAATTTTTTTTAATTAATGACTTTTAAAAGTTAATAAAGTTGTTTAACCTTAAATAAATATTTTCTTAAATAAAGTTTAATTTAATTAATCGCTTTTATACAATGATATTTAATTATTATTTAATTTAGTTTAATTAATTGTATTATTAATAAATTGAATTGATGATGATTTAAAGGTAATTTACCCTTTTTTTATTAAAGGGCATTGAAGTGAATTTATCAACATAATTAATGAAGTTTCAAAAGTTGATTAGCAAATATAATAAGGATGTTTTAAGTGGATAAATCCTTTTTTTAATGATGTTCAAAGCCCATTAAACTCTTTTAACAAAGTGTTTTTAAAGCTAATACTTGTAATGTGAAGCCAAATATGAATTTGGGTTTTTTAAAATAAAAGTTTGAATTGTTTATGGAAATAAATTAATTTCCATAAAGCAATTCACTTATATGGAAACGATTTATTTGTATAATTAGCATTAAACATCGGAGAAGTGGGCTTGTTGTTATTTCAAAAGATAAGAATAATCGTGAGACATGACTTCAAGGTAAAACTACTTTGACTTTTCCGGTATTATTATTGACCAAGAAATAATATGAGTTTGAATTCGATGAGTGGTGATAAGTATACAAGACTTAATTTCCATATGCGATCAATTTAAATCCTCTATAGTTGGTTCCTCGGTTATCAGTTACTTCAGCTTCTTTATTTTCGTCTTCTAAGAGGATTTAGAGCTCCGTTGAGCATTGATATCCTTTGTGGTAAAAGACTAATCCAAAATGCAAGAGGATGCCAAGCTATGTGGGATTGCACCCATCAGGATACTTTCACATCTCATATTGATGGGGTTTGGTAGCGCTATTAGATGTGAAATATTCGCATACTCGGTCAGTTTTGGTGGGGTCTAGCTTGGTATTGTCCGAGAAGTGTCATAGAGTAAATGAGCTTCTCAGAAGTTTATTACTAGAGATATACTTCAAGGGTGCAGCATCTCCCTAGTCATTTTTTGGAGATTTTTCCTTTTCTTATTTGATTCGAACCTTCAAATTTATCTCCTTATTTACACTTGTAATAGTCAACCACTGTTCGGGTGTTTAATTATTTATCCATTCTTCACATTGGAAATTGATTTATGTAAGTGTAAACCCATTCCATGTACAACTGCATGGTCTCACCTGTTTGTGTTGATTTGCATATCTTTATTTAAAATTTTACTCATACCATACATATCGTTTGACCCGAGTTGTTTGCTTCCATAAACTCTCGGGTACATTTTATTTGAGTAGTCCGAGAGTAGTAGGTCTATGATTGGGCTCTTTTGAAGATGGCATCCTAGTAGGAGGATTTTCATCTACTTATTTATCTATTCCGTTATACTATTTAGTTTGTGTAAGTGAATTTTGTTTCAGCACTTATAAAGGCAGGATGTTATAATTGCTTAAGCTGATTTGTAGTGCTTTCATGTAACTCTGATAACTCTCTATTAAGGAGTAACCAGATGTATTAATTACTGTTATGTTATATTTTATAGTTTCGTTGTGAGGCTTTCTATTTTGTTCTTTATTTCTATAGGTTAGTAAGGTGGGTCGTTACAGTTGGTATCAGACCTTCGGTTGAGTTAACACCTTAGCCCGATTGAGGTACAACTCGTTAGAGATATGGTGATTAGAGACCTAGTACGAGTTCATGTAGAGAGTGTGTTTCCTTTTCCCCTAAAGACCTAGTACGCTGTGTAATTTCCATATCACTTATCCATGTTATTTAAAATGAGTACAAGAGGAAGAAGAGAGAAGGGATTTGGAACTAGCATGGCTACAAATGGTAGAGCTCCTAGAAACCAGCCAACTATAGAGCCGGTAGTAGAAGTAGTGATGCAAGTTTAGCTGCTTCAAAACTTTGCGAACTTATGTAAGAATCATACTTCTTTAGATGGTAAGCCTTTCTATAGAACTGAAGACATTTTAGGAGTTCGGACATGGCTCCACTATTGTGAGAGGGTATTCGGGGATCTTTAGTTGGAAGATTCTAGAAAGAGATTGTTGGCATCGCGTCAGCTTCAGAAAGCAGCAATGGGTTGGTGGGATTCAATCACCATGAATACACTAGAAGACGATTTCTCTTGAGCATGGTCTAAGGAAGTTTTTGAAGCTTAATTTATCTCGGAGGCAGGTAGGACTTAGTTGTTCAGAATGGATTTGAAATAGGGTGAGATGACAATGGCGCAGTATGAGCATAGGTTCAATGCATTGTCTCACTTTGGACCAGGATTGACTGATACACCACTTACGAAGAATGAGATGTTCGTGAAGGGAATGTGACCAGAATTCCAATGGAAAATGACCAATCATCTCAACAGTACCTTTAAACACAAAAATATGCAACTATACGTACAAACAAATGCCTACATGCATTGATACACATCACATAACACATGCACGATGCATATTACACAACGCACACACATTTGATTACCCACACACATGTAGAAACATGCTCACTCGCTCTATAACACCTGGCACACTTCACCATCGGTGCACCAATCTTTTATGACTGGTCCACCGGTTGGTGAAGCTTGGAGCGATTATGCTCCAGGTCGAGCCTTTTTCTTCCATTTCAATCCCCTTCAACCTCATTAGCACAAACAATTCAAAGCACATGCTATTATATATTTAACCATCATTTCAATTCATGATTAAATATGCAAAATCATAGGATTAAACATAAGGTTTATAAGTGAGATACTCATATGTACACTGCTTGTGTGTTCTTCTTCTTCCTACCCTAACACACGCACACATACAATACTCTCCCTAGCAACGCAACCCAACTTGCTTCACACCATAAGAAAATGATAATGCAAGGGATTATGTAATCAAGTTTGGGAATTTATTTGATTTGTTGTTGAATTTAGAAGCGAAAAGAGTTTTGTTGTTTATTGCTTCAGCAGGAAGATATCCAAAAGATTATGTGTATGTGAATGTATTGTAAAGAGGAAGAAAATTCTAAAAAATTGGATTTGGTTAATAACTCTTGGGCTAGGATTTTAGGATATTGGGTTTGGCCCTTACATATAGTAATAAGTAAATATGTATAAATATTATTTTCTTTTATTTTCTAAAACTAGATTCTATTTAATTTAAATAAACATAAATTTCATTTCAAAATTACTCCTTTTTCCAAATCAACATTTAGTTCTACTTCATCATTTTCATAACATATTATTCCATGCTTTTGACTTATTTCTATTTTAAATACCATAGTTTCACAAATTAAATTCTTTTATTAGATAATCACAAAATCAATATGTCAAATAAATTTCAAAATTCCATTTAGTTACTTAAATTACCATTATTAACTTAAATTAATCATTACTTAAATATTGAGTTTGTTACATCTAGGTTACGATATGCATGATAATAATGTTTTGATGAATTGATTGTGTGTATGGATGTGTTGGATGATATTTCATACATGTATATTGTCATTTATTGTGGTTTGCTGTGTTTTTAGGTAGTTAGGAAAGAGGTTGTCAAACTGGATAAATCAACGGCATAAATGGTTGAAATTGAATAAAAATTAGAGGAGGGGCTCTGGAGCATGGGAGGAGTCCAAGATTCAATTTGCATGAAGTTTGGATGAAGGGATTCTGGTCAATGATGATTTGATAGCTGGATGGGCAGTTTGTAGTTCTATTCTACAAGAAGGCTAGGCTTGGGGGCTTAGACTACTTTGGGGAAGACTTCGGGTTGAATGTAGGAAGAGGTCCAAAAACTTGAAGTTGGAATTTTAGCTAAGAAGAATGATCGATACTAATCACATTTTGAGTGGTACTAATCATTTTTAGGCCAAAAGAGGAGTGTCATATGATTTGAGGAGTGTTGCACTGAGAAAGGTGCCCAAAGCAAGCAAGGAAAGAGATCAGGGTGTAAATTCATATTGGTACTAAATCGATTTAGGCTGGTACTGATCACTTTCTAGACTCTAGGGAGTTGCTGAAGACTTTGGAGTTTGAAGCATGGAAAAATTGGACTTCATGGTAGCAAAAGGATGGAAGAGGTTGAGGTGAAGACACTTTGCCAAAATTGGCCAACTAATCTGATTGGTACCGACCACTTCTAGTTAGTAATGATCAGAATTTCTTTGGACAACTAAGACCAAACTTCTAGGGAAGCTGCGTAATTTATTTGACATTCATTTATCGCTCACACCTGACTGTTGTCTAACGCAAGATATTATTCTTTGATTCTTATTCTCTAAGGTACTCATAAAAGATTAGACTAGATAAAAAGTCTAGGTGATACGTGGTGGATGTGCAAAGGATGGGTTGGGTGGAGCTTTCTCATATTATATACAGATATTATTCTTATTCCGTTGTGCAACACTGTGGAACCTAAGTGGTATTTGCTTGCTATCATGAGACAGTTTATTTAAGTATATTTCTTCTTTGTATAAACTCTATTGCTATGTTGTATAACAATGTTGATTTATGCTTTGATATTTAGTTCCTTAGTTACTACCATCTCTCCTATTCTATATTTATGATGATTATTATATTTTATTCCATGTGTTATAAAATATACGATAGGTTCTGTGCTTGGATTTCTTTTACTTTACTCTTAATGATCATCCTACATCAACCGGGCATGTCAACTGTGCATTATTTAGCTATCTTGGGTGGTGGTGGTGTGGGATGGTCGTCACATTTTGGTATCAAAGATTTAGGTTACACAATTAACCTAAGTTGATATCGTGGTCCGATAGAGACTGGGAAGGTGTTATCACCCTAGATTGGACCGTGTGTGTGTATCCGAGAGAGCGCGTACCTATTATATATTTCAGTTTATAAAACTATGTAGTAGTATATATATATAGTATATAAGTCATAATGCACATATGAGTACCATTGATGCAATTTTCCATTTGTGGAAGACTAATCATTATTATTACAGTTTGTAAGAATGGGCATGCATTTCAGGGATTCTACAACGCAAGCTAAGGATGGAAGAGCCATCGAGATAGAAAATGACCCAGAAGTGCAGAAAACGTTCATTTATATAATGGTGAGCATAATGCAGGCAACCTAAAGAGGAGTATGGAGGAAGAGGATGGCAATGTTCAAATGCAAGCACAATAGTTTGTTGTTCCTCAAAACGGAGCTAAAATGCAAGTAGGCAGGAGTAGTAAGAGGAAGAGGGACAACAAAGGTGTAAAATATTCCTAGAACATAGATGACCAAAAGAAAGGAAAGAGGGAACCGAAGTGCTCTAATTGTAATGAGAAGGCTTATATTAGTAGGGATTGTAAGAAACAAAGGGGTAGCGAAAGAAAGTGTTTCAATTGTGGTAAGACTAGGCATGTTAAGGTGGACTATCCAGAGCCGGATAAGGAGGAGCAACCTACTCCCAAAATGAAGAATGGTCCGAAGAAGTGCAAAATGAAGCATATTTTCTATGAACGTGGGGGATAAATGCCATATTGTTAAGGACTGTATGGCAGGAGGCAAGAAATGCTACAATTACAGTAAGCTTGGAAATATCAAGGAGGATTGTCCAGAACTGCTTGGGAACAAAAAGGTCGTGTCTGCTTATGCTTTAGGTGCAGTCCCAGCTTCGTCGAGCATTCCATCGGTAAAGGAAAATGGGAAGAGCATCATTATACATAGTATGTTTTCTATTTTCGTTACAATTCTATTTGTTTTATTTGATATCGAGGCTTTACATTTTCATGATTAGTGATTTTGTAGATAGGTTTGTATTGAAACACGAGACAGTTGACTGACTATTGATTGTCACAAACCATGTTAGAGGATTGACTAGCCTTTGCATGATTTATAGAGACTTAGTCTTATCGAGTCGTGGATGTTTCTTTGTTTGTGATGCTTTATTTTAGATTTCATGGGGTTCAGTATTATTTCAAGGATGGACTGGATTAAATGGTATGAAGTAGCAGTGAGCCGTGAGACGCTGTTAATGATGATTAGGTCTATAGAGGTGGCAAACGGTAGTTATTGGCTGCCTACCAGAGGATAGAGTTATGGTATCTTTCTATATTCGTATGAGCTTCTACAAGATGAATTGTAATCCATTCTATTATTAGAGAATATCCGGATGTGTTTGATAAGGTGATTGGATTACCAACACACCGAGAGATTGAGTTCCGCATAGACTTAGTAAAGGATGCTAGGCCGGTAGTTAGGCTTTTGAGGCATATGGCACCCAGAGAGCATAGTGAGTTGGAGGTGCAAGTGAATGACCTGTTGATGTGAGGGTTCATACAAAAGAGCATATCCGAGTTGGGTGCACCTATAGTATTTGCTACTAAGACGGCTGGCTATATAAGGTTGTGTGTAGATTATCATGAGCTGAATATGGTGACGAGAAAGAACAAGTATCCACTTCTGCATAGTGATGATTTTTTCAATTACTCGATGATGTCAATGTGTACTCTCAGTTGGATCTTGTGACGGGTGTTTCCTATGTCGTTTGGTTTATGTGAGTGGTTGGTTATACCATTCGAGCTGACCAATGCTCTGGCGTTCTTCGTTGATCTCATGAACCATGTCTTCAAGGATCAGTTAAACAAGTTCGTGCATGTGTTCGTGAATGATATTTTGGTATATTCTAGGATAAAGGAGGAACATAATACGCACTTAAGGATTGTGCTTGAAGTGTTGATGAAGACTAAATTAAGAGCAAAGTTTTTGAAGTGTCACTTCTAAAGAAGAGAAGTGAGGTTCTTGGGTCAAGTCATCTCTTAGCTAGGCATTGTAATAGATCCTGCCAAGCGGCAATTGTTCACGATTGGAATCAACCCAAGAACATTATTGATGTAAGAAGCTTTCAAGGAATAGTAGGATAATATAGACATTTTATCAAGGACTTCTTGAAGGTAGCAGCATCAAAAAAGAATCATACTTTTGTTTGGGACGCGAAATGCAAGCATGCGTTTGTGAGTTTGGAAGAGAGGTTGATGAGCGCACCTACATTGACAATTCCAAGCAGGAATGAGGAGCCAACATTATATACAAATGCCTATGGTCCTGGACTAGCTGTGGCGTTGATGCAGAGAGAAAAAGTCATCTCTTACGCTAATCGACAACTGAAACCGCATGAGATGAAGTATTCGACTCATTATTTGGAGCTAGTGGTGATAGTGTTTGCTTTGATGATTTGGAGGCACTGCCTATTTGGACTGAGGTTTGAGCTTCTCACTACCATAAATCGTTGCAGAACCATTTCTCCCAGAAGAATTTCAACATTCGCCAACAGTGATGGTTGGAATTTTGGGCCTCTTACGACTTTAGCATTTCCTATACACCCGTTAAGGGAAATGTAGCTGCAATGTATTGAATTCAATACATGCCAATTTAGGAGAAATATTCGTATAGTGGAAGTAGTTGGAGTATATTGTTGGCTATGATTTCAGACCTCCTTGTAAGTTAGAGCAAGTGATGTTGGCAAGCTTGATCATCAGGCCTACTTTAGTTGAGAGGATCGGTACTAGTCAGAGGCATCATGCCAGACTAGTGGAGATTAGAGTGAAGATAGAGGAAGGTATAGAGTATGAAGAGATGAAACAATATGGACTCGACCATGATGTTGGCTCCGTAAGGATGAGAGATTATTTGTTTCCAATTTTCGGTGGGTTACGAAATGAGGTGCTATGAGAGTACAATCATTCGAAGTTGACTATATGTAGTAACAGTAATAAGATGTACTGTGATATGATGCAGAACTATTATTGGGAAGGTATGAAGAAGGATGTCAGGACATTCATCACAAAATGCGTGAACTGACAGTTGGTGAAGGTAAAGTAGAATAAGCCAAATGGATTGTTACAATCACTTGAAGTTTCCAAACGGAAATGGGAGAAATTGTTGATGGACTTCATTAACGGATGGCCAAGGACTAGAAGAGACAACGATAGCATTTGGGTCATAGTCGAAAGTTTGATGAGGAGTGCTTGATTCATACCTTTCAAATCTACTATAACGACATACAAATTGGCCGAGTTGTATTTGAAATGGGTGTTGCGATTCTATAGTGTCGAAATCATTGTGAGTGAATGAGACCCTTTATTCACTAGTGGGTTTTGAAGAGCTTACAGGAGGCATTGGGGACCGAGCTACAATTCAATACAGCTTAGCACCCACAAACCTATATGAAAAATAAGAGGGTGAATCGTATATTGGAGGATCTCTTATGAGCTGGCGTTCTCAATTTTTGAGTCTCATGGGAAGATCACTTGCATTTGGTAGAGTTTGCATACAATAATAGTTGTCAGTTTAGTATCAGTATGGCACCATACAGAGCATTGTATGGACGAACTGTAACGCTCGTTCAAATTAGTGGGAAGCAGGTGAGAAACTCGTACTTGGGCCATATATGCTAAGAGAAACCTCATAGAAGATTGAGATCATTCGATAACAAATGAAAGCTTCTCAGGATAAGAAAAGGAGCGACATCGATAAGAGATCCCAAGATTTGGAGCTATCTATCGGCTATATGGTATTTGTGAAGATTTCTCCGTTAAAGATTGTTATTTGATTCTACATTAAAGGAAAGTTGGCATTGAGATTCGTAGGCCCTTTTCTGATAGTAGAGACGATTGGGAACCTAGCATATATTGTTGACTTACCTTAGAAGATGGCAAGCATGAATAATGTATTATACATCTCTCATTTACGGAAGTTTGTGCTTGACTCAAGCATGACAATTACATTGGTTCAGCTTGATGATATTGAAATTGAACCAGAAGCTCTAAGACCTCGTAGGCTAGTCTGTATTGTAGATCATGATACGAAACAACTTAGGAGGAAGATGGTGGAGTAAGTGAAGGTTCAACGGGAAGAAAGTAAAGGCGATTGCATGTGAGAAACCCAACACAAGGGCTAAATATCATGATCTCCTTACATGGTAATAACAACTGTTTATCGTATTTTCTTTCATTTTGATATGAAATATGGATGGTTTAGTATCTTGGTTGCTAGGATTGGTTTATCTATAATATTAATTTAATGATTGCTTGTTTGATATGTTTGATGGTTGCATGTGATTGTTAGGTATGCGAGGTAACTATGGTTGACTATTCTTTGATTTTTTTTAGGGATTTCGGGTGCGAAATTCCTAAAGGATGGAGTGTAACGACCCGTGTTTTACATACAAGAGGATCGCAAAATACTTTTATTTAATTCATATGAAGTCATATGACTCTAACATTTTGGGAAATGACTCTTGCGGATGTTTTTTTCGATATCTATGATTTTAATCAAATTCCTATGTTATCATTTTAACCCTAAAAATCTTGTATGGCCTATAACTTTTGATAAGAGTTGAATTAGCATCTGAAACTACTTCTATTGCTTCAGGATGATGGTTTCTCATTCCGTAGACTAGTTATATTAGGAAAAAGGACTAATTGTTTGAAAGTTATGACTGTTTTAAGTTTTGACAGCTACTAGCCAGTATTTTCGGGTGATTAAGCTAACCCATACATAGGCCCTCTAATCCATTGTGGGATTGGAGCCTAATGGGGACTGATAAGATTATTCTAAGTCATTTCCATCTTCCTCAAAATAGTTCTAAGCTTTCATTAACCTTAACCTCTTCAACAATCATCTCTTTCCCTTATTAATCTTAGCCAAATGATCATTGGACGAGTAGTTAGCAAAGGAGATTGTAGATCCATCACTTTGGTAATTAGGAATTCATCTTTCTTTGTTGTTCATCTCAAATCTAAGAGGGAAAATTGGTATTTTGGGTATTTGGTGAGTGGTTCTTGACCTCTCGTTATCGTATGCATGTTTATATAGTTATATTAGATGTTTTAACATGATTTCGACCTCAAAATGTTTTCTACTTTTAATCATATCTTCATACATGCAGAAGATAAAAAGGTTTAATATGGGGTTTAAATGGTTTTTCAACCCCTTTTGATTATATTGACATGCTAGTTAAAAGTTAGATCTATGTTAGGTATGTATGGTAATCATGTTTTGATGAATTTCATGTGTGTATAGATGTGTATGGATGATATTTCATATGTGTATGTTATGATTGGATATGCTTTTCTAGTGCTTTTAGGTAGTTAGGAAAGATTTTGTCAAACTAGGCAAATCGAAGGTAAAATTGGTTGGATTAGATATAACTTGGAGGAGGGGCTTTGGAGCATAGGAGGAGCACAAGGTTGAAGTCGCATGAAGTTTAACGAAGGGATTATGGTTGGTGGAAAGATGATTACTAGATAGGGAGTTTGCGGATATATTTGTCGAGAAGGCAATGCTTGGAAACTTAGTCTACAGAACTTTAGGGAAGACTTTAGGTTGAATGTGGGAAGAGGTCCAAAAACTCATAGAATTTTGGCTAAAGTGAGTAATTGGTACCGACCACTTTTTAATCGATACTGACCATTTTTTAGGCCAAGAGGAATGTTGGAGGATTTGAGGAGTGTTGCCCTCCAAAGGGGAGTCCAAAGCAGGCAAGGAGGAAAAAGATCAGGGAGTAAATTCATGTTGGTACCAATCTAATTCAGGTTGGTACTGATCACTTTTTGGGGCTTTAGGAAGTTGCTGAAGACTTGGGAGTTTGAAGCATGGAAAAAGGGGGCTATAAGCAAGCAAAAGGATGGAAGAGGCCAGGATGGAGACAACCTAAGTTGGCTATTAATCTAATTGGTGCTGGCCACTTATGGTCGGTAGAAACCTAAATTTCTTTGACCAACTGAGACCAAACTTCCAAGGGATGCTTCGAGGGTTTTGCAGGTCATGCTGAAGTTGTTTATTTGTCACTAGGGGTTTGGTGGCGATGAAGTAGCATGATGACGGCTTTAGAACTTTAGTGAGGGTAACTTAACGGTGAATGCAGTTAGTTTCGATGATGGCGGCTCGATGTTGAAAGGAGTTGTGAGAATGGGTTATGCACAAAAGGCGGGTTATAGAAAGGGTGGTGTAACGATCCAAAATTTTGTCATTTCAATTTTGAATATTGATTAATTTTAAATGTTTAAATAATTGATTTTAAATGCTTAATAATTTCGTTTAATTAATAAATAATAATGGTGAACTTGTTATAGAAATTTGTTTATAAAACTAATAAATGATAATGGTAAACTTTGTTTGAAAATTAATGTGACTAAATGTGTTTTAATAATAATTCTTTTTAATTAACGGATGAAATTATCATCCTGGGACACTGTCTCGGATTTTAACAAAACTAGTGCCATTGAAACAGGAATAATAAGACGATGTATGGCGACAAATTCGCAGCGATTAAACGTCCCATGTGATCGTGCGAGCTCAAAATGTGCATTGATTTAATTTGAGAACTAAATATTATATTTTTATCATCATAAAGCTACAACCTCCTTCACTCTTCTCTCCAACTCGTCTTCTTTTCCCTTTTTCTTCCTTTTACATTTTACAGTAAAATATTTTGCAGTCGCCTCATATTTCTAATTTTTCCCAACGCTGTAGTTAACAAAATTCAACAACGTCGGTCCATTAAACTCGTCTGAGTGAGAGATTCAAATCCCTAGTCTCGTTAGTGGGTGTCGTTGACATTGGCCATGTTCGAGTTTAGTGGCCTCCATTTAGGGTTTGAGCTCATCAGAAATTTCAACGATGATAAGGCAAACGTGAAGGTGCATTTGGACTTCTCAAGCTAAGGCGAGTTAGTGATGGTAGTTTGAGGGGTTGTGGCTACTTATAGGGGATCGTGACATTTTTCCCGTTAGTGGGAGCAGCAGGTAACAATGACAGGGAGGTGGCCGAAGGTAAAATAGGTAGGTGCTTTGAATTTATGTCACGAAATTGAGTTTTAGCATTGATTAGAGGTGGTTTGATGAAGCGAGGTGGTTTGCAATCTGTACGGAGAGGAGCTACTATCTCTTTTGGTTGGAGGTGCCAAGTTGGACAAGTTTGGGTGCAATGCGAAGAGATTGGGTAGGGGAGTTCGTTGGGGAAGATGGCTTGTCGAATCGTTGAGTAGAGGAGGAGAAATCGGGGAACGAAGAATTCAGCCATGGGTTATGTTCGTGCACATTGGTGTGCACATGTATAGAGGAGTGATTAATGATTTGGGGAAGGATTCTTAGTGAGGTAATTAGTTAGTAATCAGTTAATTGATTAAAGTTTTAATTCAAAATCTTATAAAATGAATAACTCTTGCATACATGGTCCAAATCAAACACCGTCTTCTGCATTGCACTCATAGGAGTGTTGTTTACGCACTAGAGTTGATTTCGTCAAGTTTGGAGCAAGTAGGATTTTGATCTAAAATCGAACTCCATTCGATTTCAGATCTACTAGGAATGCATAAGCATTGGCTAGAATTTTGGTGAGATGACTCACATTTAGATGAACACTATATGATATAAGTGTTGATAAATTATTTTTCGTATGCTTGAATGATTTCTTTGTATGGTTTGGTTGAATTCCCGCTTTGGAAAGTGGATGGCGGATGAAATGAAATACAGAGAACTCGGGGAATTTTATAGAGAGACCTTCTAGGGTTTCTTACGGCTATTGATTTTTATTTCATTTATGTACTTTTCGTGTCAATTGTTGAATGCCAATGCTTGGTAGCTTGACCATACTGGATATGACTTTGATATGTCGCAAAAGTTAAACTCGTTTAGTGTAAATCAATGATAGTTGTTGTAAAAGTGATATGGTAGATCTAGGCATCATTATAGTATTTTGGAAATACTATTATTTGTTGATTTTGGTTTGAAAATGGTTTTGATTCGAAGGATGATTTTAAATGTGACTTTTGGTATTTTCTAGGGCATTTTTTAGAAATGATTTTTGAACTTCTCTATTTTACTCCAATCTTTTTGTTAGTCTCTTCTAGTTTATATTGAAATGTTTTAAAACTATTTTGGGAAGTTTTTATTTTACAGAAAATTTAATATAATAACGGATGTTTATTGTAAAGAAAAAAGGGTTTATCTTTTATAATAAAGTGATTTTATTTCAAAAGAAGATAGAAATATTTTGAAATAAATATTTATGAAATGCTTTATGCAAAATTTTGTGTAGAAGTTTTATAAATAGAAAGGAGATTTATAAAGAAGTTTATAAATAGAAAAGAGATTTATAAAAAGAGTTTGTAAATATAAAAGAGATTTATAGAAAGGAATTTTATAAAAGGAAGTGGGACTTGATTTCTATAAATGATCATTTTATAGGATAGTATGAAAAGTATTCTTTTCATACTTAACACCAAATTATGAGGTAGGGAAACCATCTCAATCTGTAATAATTAAGAATGTACGTCGAGGCAAGGATAGTAAGCTAAATTCTCCGGCTGCATTATTAATCGGGGGATAGTATAAATTTGAAATTAGAAAGTGGTGGTATGTTTATTAGATCAAATTTCCATACGATCCATTTATTTACACCAAAAAGAAAAGAGATTTGGATTTATAATAAGCAATGTTTTTAAATGACATTTGTTTTTGACCCATTTAATTATTTGAACACATATTCTGAGTATAGAAGTGTAGTGTTTTGTGAACATGCTTATACCATTCAAATAAGTATATGGATACATTTTTCGAGTATTGAAAGTGTAATATTTTGTTTATATACTCATACCGATGAGACAATGAATATTTTTTTCAAGCATTGAAAGAATATAAATAAATAATGAATGAGTAGTATACATATGTATATCTTTATAAAAGTATTTCGATACAAGTATTTACAAAGTGATTTTGATTAATGAAGGGATTAATTAAAGAGGCTTAATGGTTGCTTATGTGCTTAATCATGCTTGGTTTCCGTATGAAATTAAATCATGATTTGATTGTTTTCTTATTTGATAGTTAAATAACCGACTATTAAATCTTGGCCAGTTTTGAAACCATCGATCGTTGGTTTGGAGAGACCATGATCGGATAGGCATGAGTTATTAAACAACCAATTTGAATCGGCATAAGGATTTAAATTAGAGACATTTTGAAGTTGATGGAAACCGAACACAATGTTTTTTGAAGTGCAAGGGCTACTTACTACTAATCTTGAGGGTAATTCCAAAAAGGATGTAGTAGAAGTAGTGCCTTCGGTTTGTTTATATCCCGAGCAACTTGTATGGATGAATGCTGGCATTGCATTATTGCCCGAAGGGCAGTGTTAGCATTTCAAGTTGAATTTGCTAAAAGGTAAAACGTAGCCTCAAGCCTCATACCTAGAAATGACTAAATCATGGGATATGCAACAAGGCTAAGTGGTTTGCTATTGTTAACGTATGATCATCCCTGATCTAGATCGATATTTATGGATTATTATGGTAGGCCTACAAAAATGGTTTGTTAAGTTAGTAGCTAGGGCCATTATCATATTCGGTACTATCTGAGGAGGGGTATGTTTGTTCTTCATTTGCAGGGGTTGCAAGGTTTTTAACCTCGGCACATTTATCTAAAAGTGTACTACACAGGCAGTAATCTAGTAGTCATGTCATTGATAGAACCCATTTTCCATTACGTGCCTTATAGAGTTAGTTGCGTACCAAATATGCTGGAATATGAGACATAAGCATTTCAGCTATGTTGTATATTTATTTTTGACCCTGGACATTATTATAACGTAACAAGATTTTCAAATAAAAATGGTTTGGTTATCGTAAGGTAAAAACCAATTTGTGTTCATTTGTGGCAATGTCTTATGAGATACCTTTATTTTTGAAGGGTTTTATAAAATTGAATAATCCAAATGATTTGAGTTATTACGCTGGTTTACTAAACTGATCCAGGTGTTATTTTCTTATAACACTTGAGTCGGACCCAAGTATATTTATAGATTTAGTTACAAATGCTTTGGAGCTTCAGAAGATGGGCTGGATGCCTCCAAGATCTATTCACATATTCTATTTTACGCTGCATTTCTTGTTTTATATTTATCAACAGTTATGAGGACATCCCGATATAACCATCCAGGCTGATGATATGATAGTTAACTTTGATTAGTGTACGTATATTGCAGTTTTCTTTTGGAAAGATCATGCGCTTATTGTACAATACTTGTTATGACATGAGATTCTATTCTGTCTTTTATTTTCTTTCATCCCAACAATCTGTCTTTTCAACATTTGGATATTCGACATGTGAATACCGTGGATGTATTAGTGTTGACTTTTGAGGGTCAATAATGTCGGTCATTACAGTGGTATCAGAGCTTAGGTTGAGCAAACACCTAGGGCTTAGTGGGGTAAATTCATTTGAGATAGGGTAGGTAACACCTGGAATGAGTTTGACTTTGTGTGCGCGTGTGTGTGTGAGTTTGTGTGTGTAAGAGCACGTATTTGTTATTTTTATAAAAATATTATCATTTTGTTGATTGGTCTATTGAGTGGACTATGGGTTCCAGTCAATATGAGTTGCTAACGTTATTGATAGTGATCTCTAAATACTTGAACAAGGAAAATAGACACAGTATTGTTTTTGAAATTATTAAATGAAATAATTTTACCTATGATTATATTATATATAAAAAAGAATAAAATTAAAAATTCATATAGTTATTTATGACGTGTTTTTTGTTAGGAAATGCTAATATTCAATTATTATCATTTTTCGTTTGATTAGTCATGCTTATCAAGATTAGGAATATTGGCTATTGTTTGTTGATTGATTAATTATGCTCGGTCAGTTTATGAGCATTTATTTGTTTGATTTAGGTTAAATATGAACACCTAATGGATTAAGTTTCACAATACTGTTGTTATGAAGTTTATTTTGGTAGAGAAAGGAATAAATTTATAGTTAGGTTTATAAAACATGTTTTATTGAGAATTTAAATCCCAATATCTTTAAAATAGATTTCAAATGATTTTTGGAAAAAGTGATAATAGTGTTACTTGAAAGTATTTACGATTGTAAATATTTCAAAGAGAATTCTAAGGTACAGTTTCTTTAGATAGCTCGAGGAATAAGTCTCGATTAATTTTGTAGTAATCTGAATAATCTTCTAAGTGACGATCGGATGTTTGCTTAGGTGAGCATTCTAGTTTACTTAGTAAATTATTTTTGTCATTATACGATCGAAATGAGTTTGAATTCGAAAGAACCTAAAGCAGGAATAGATATTTTGTTAAAACTATTTATATGGAAATATATATAGCGTTGTTTCAAAAGGGGATTCAAAAGAGAAGAAGTATTTTTATGATAACTAGTTCGAGTAGCTCAAAGATGACTAAAAATAGGCAAGAGATGTGTTCGGATGGTAAGCACTTCTCTTAAGTATTACCCTTCTTGGTAAGGGGATGTATGACACTATTTGCTAGGACCTAGTTCCTTGGTATAATTTGGGGTAACTCAGTCTATATGTATATTTTCTATGGATTTAAAATTAAAAAGGATTTTGATAAAAGAGTGTGTAGATAAATGAAAATTTTAATATGGATCTATATCGCCTTTGGTTAGAGAAGAAATAATTTATCAAAAGCCTTTTAATGGATTAAATTTAGTAAGAAGGTTTTAATAAACTTTGTTTTATTAAACCCTGCCTTTTGTTTTAACATCCATCTTGGATAAACTATTTGATGGTATTGGACCGACTAATAAACATCTTTACCTTAGAGGTTTCTAAGGAAAAGTATACTCTAGGACTGAGTTGGATACCAACATCCTACTCTTCTTAATTACTTATCAGATTAGATAGGTAAAGAGATCCAATAGGTCGACTCAGTTTAAGACCCAGATTATTTATTTGCGTCCGCAACTGTATTTAACGAAAAAGAAAAGATTAAAGTAGATAGTTGTACATACTCTAAGGATACAGTAGGGTGTTATTAAAGTTTAAAACTTAAGTACGTTTTTGAACTGTTTTCATAAATAATTTTGGGAAGTAAAAAGAATTTGGTGTAGCAAGAAACCAACTGAATAAATACGTAAGTTGTACATAGATCATTTTATTTTTATAACTGTTCTTGATCCAGATTCAAGTACACGATTTAAAGGTGATTTACACTGATCTTAATAAGGATTTTTCACTCGATTCTTGACGATGAACACTGGATATGGATTCTTGATATGATTCTAAAGTTTTCTACCATAATATATGGCTATGTAAGGAGAATAGAGGTTTCTAATTAAGGAACCAGATCAGAGTCTGCACTAGGAAAGTTGAGTGAGCGATTCTAGTTCAGAAGAGAAGTCTTTGTGATTAAGCAAGTAATCGGATTTGATATTATGTATGGATGACATATGTACATGATTTAGTATAATCTTATGCTTTTTACATTAGAAATGCAAGTTACATGGCTTAATATGGAATGTTTATGTGAGATGATTAAAATATATGATTTAGCAGGCTTAGATTCATAATATGATGAATGAGTTGTATTGTTTCATTTGTCATATTTAGCTCTCTTTTGGGTTGTGTATGTGAAATACAAGTAGCAAAAGCTTGCTAGTTTCTTCTGGTTTCGCGAGTTGAGTTAGCTTGCTCGTAAATTGTTACACGTTTATGCTTAACGAGTGTGTTTTCTATGTGACATACACGTTCATACTCATATATTAGTTATGTGTTGTCCCTAGATATGGGGGGTCCCAAATATGGACTTAAATTGATGTTGTAATTTTTGGGACCTATCAGCCCAAAGCAGGTGCTGTAGAAATTTTATGTAACATAAGCGACTTTAAAAGCCTAAGGGTGAAAAGACATTTTCTTCCTTAAGGAATTTCTAGGACGAAATTCTTTTAAGGGGAAAGAATATAACGATCTAGAATTTTATCATTTTTATTTTGAATATTTAATTAATTTTAAATATTTAAATAATTGATTTTAAAAGCTTAATAAATCCTTTTAATAAATAAATAATAATGCTATTATAAAAATTTGTTCACAAAAGTAATAAATGATGATACTTTTATTTAAAAATCAGTGTGATTAAACGTGTTTTAATTATAATTCCTCTTAATTAACGCATGAAATTATCATCCTCGGGCGCCGTCCTTTATTTTGTTGAAAATAGTGCCATCGGAACTGAAATAATAAGAAGATGAATGCCGACGAGTTTTGTGAAAATCGAATGTCGTGTGTGATCGTGCAAGCTCAGAACGTGTGTCAATTTAACTTGAGAATTAAATATAATATTTTTATAATTATAAATATACCACCTCCTTCACTCTTCTCTCCCACTCTTCCTCTTTTCCCTTTTTCCTTTCTTTTACATTTTACAGTAAAACATTTTGTATCCGCCTCATATTTTTAATTTTTCTCGGAGCTATAGTTAATGAAGTTCAACAACGTCGGGTCCATTAAACTCGTTTGAGTAAGAGCTTCAAATCCATAGTCTCATCGATGGGTGTGGTGGACATTGGTCGTGTTTGATTTTAGTAGCCCCTATATAGGGTTTGAGTTTATCAGAAATTTAGGCGACGATAGGCAAAGGCGAATGTGGATCTGGGCTTCTCGAGTGAAGCGAGTCAGCAGTGGTAGTTTGGGGGGTTGGGATTGCTTCTAATAGATCGTGACATTTTTTTGTAGCTAGTGGGAGCAGTAGGTCCTGACGATAGGGAGGTGGCTGGAGCTGAAATGGGTAGGTGCTTTGAACTCGTGGTGCGAAGGTGAGTGGTTTGGAACTAGTTGGAAATGATCTGATAGAACAAGATAGTTTGCGACTTATATGATTCAAAGAGGAGGAGCTACTGTCGCTTTTAGATGGGGTGTCGAGTTGGACATGTTTAGGTGTGACGTGAAGAGATTGCATGGGAGAGTTCGTTGGAGAAGATGGCTTGTCGAATCATTGAGTGGAGGAGGAGAAACGGAGGATGAAGAATTCAACCATGAGTTTATATTCATGCACAGAGATGTGCACATGTATATGGGAGCAATTAGTGATTTGGGGAAGGAGTCTTAATGAAATAATTAGTTAGTAAATAGTTAATGAAGTAAAAATTTAATTAAAAATCTTATAAAATCAATAACTCTTTAACATGAGGTCCAAATCAAATAAGGTCTTTTGCGTTACGCTCATAGGAGTGTTATATATGCAGAGCCGATTTCTTCAAGCTTGAAGCAAGTATAATTTTGAGGTAAAATTGAACATCGTTCAATTTTAGATCAAGTAGGAAAGCATAAGAATTAGCTGGAATTTTGGTTAGTTAACTCACCTTTGGATGAACATTATATGATGTATGTGTTGATAAATTATTGTTTATGTTCTTGAACGTTTTCTTTATTTGGTTTGGTTTAATTCCTGCTTTGGAAAGCGGATGGTAGATGAAATGAAATACAGGGAACTTAGGGAATTTTATAGAGAGACCCAAGGGGTTTCTCGATATTTTTGATTTTAATTTCATCTACATAATTATTGTAAAATTATAGAATGCCAAAAGCTTCATAGGTTGACCAAATTGGATGTGACTTTGATATGTCGCAAAAGTTGAACTGTTTTAGTGTAGACCAATATAGCTCTTGTAAAAGTGATGTGGTAGATCTAGGCCTCATTATAGTATTTTGAAAATATTATTATTTATTTTTTTTGATTTGAAAATTGTTTTGACTGGGAGGATGATTTTAAATGTGACTTTTGGAAATTTCTGGCATTTTATTTAGAAATGATTTTTGAACTCTCTATTTTACTCCAACCTTTTTGTTAGTCTTTTCTAGTTTATATGGAAATGTTTTAGAACTACTTCAGGAAGTATTTATTTTATAGAAAATTTAATATAATAACGGATGCTTATTATAAAGAAAAAGGGTTTATCTTTTGTAATAAAGTGATTCTGTTTTAAAAGAAGATTGAAATATTTTAGAATAAATATTTGTGAAATACTTTATATAAAATGTCGTATAGAAGTTTTATAAATAGAAAGGATATTTATAAAAGAAGTTTTATAAATAGAAAGAAGATTTATAAAAGGAGTTTGTAAATATGAAAGAAATTCATAGAAAGGAATTATATAAACGGAAAGGAGATTTTATTTCTATAAATGATCATTCAAAATTATAGGGCATGGGATGTATTCTTTTTATACTTAACATCAAATTTATCGGTATGAAAACTCGTCTCTATCTGTGAGAATTAAGATTGTACGTCATGGTAAGAACGGTACGTTAACTTATCCAACTATATTGTTAATTAGGTGATATACGAGTTTGAAACCGAAAAGCGGTGGCAAGTATATTTGGTCAAATTTCCATAATTCATGTACTTACACCAAAAAGAAAAGTGGTTTGGATTTATAGTAAACAATGTTTTATAAATGGAATTCGTTTTGACCCATTTAAGTATTTGGATACATTTTATGAGTATTGTAAGTGTAGTATTTTGTGAATATACTTATATCATTGAGATAAGTATACAGATACATTTTCTAAATACTGAAAGTGTAGTGTTTTGCAAGTATACTTATACTGATGAGATACGTGTATGGATATTTTGCCAAGCATTGAAAGAGTATAAATAAATAGT
This sequence comes from Allium cepa, assembly GCA_030765085.1. Lineage (NCBI taxonomy): Eukaryota > Viridiplantae > Streptophyta > Magnoliopsida > Asparagales > Amaryllidaceae > Allium > Allium cepa. The sequence continues at coordinate 1,039,819,737 of CM060941.1, read as the reverse complement.
GAATGAGTAGTATACATTTTTATATCTTTGTACAAAAATTTGATACAAGTGTGTACAAAGTGATTTTATATAAAGGGATTAGTTAAAGAGGCTTAATGGTTGATTATGTGTTTAATCATTCTTGTTTTCCGTATGTAACTAAATCTCTGATTTTATTTTTTGTTTATTTGATATTTAAATAACCAACCATCAGATCTTGGTCAGTTTTGAAACTTTCGATTGTAGGTTCGAAGAGAAGGAATTGGATAAGCATGAGTTATCTGATAACCACTTCGAATGGGCATAAGCGATCAAATTTGAGAGATCTTGAAGATGATGAGAATCGAAGACAGAGTTCATTGAAGTGCAAGAGCTATTTGCTACTAATCCTAAGGGTGACTCCAAAAAGGATGTAGTAAAAGTAGTGCCTTTGATTTGTTCATATGCTGAACTACTTGTATGGATGATTGCTAGCATTACATTACCGCTTGGAGGAAAGTGTTAGCATTCTATGTGGAATTTGCTAAAGGTAAAACGTAGCCTCAAGCCACATGGCTGGGAATGACTAAAACAGGAGATACGTAGCAATGTTATGTGGTTCATTACCACTAGGGCATAATCATCCCTAATCTAAGTCGATATTTACAAATTATGTATGTTAGGCCCACGGGAACAGTTTATCAAGTAGGCAGTTGGGGTGATCATCATATTCAGTACTATCTCAGAAGGAGTAGGCCGGTTCTGTGTTGGCTGGGATTGCAAGGTTTGTAAGCTTGGTGCAATCTATCTAAAGGTGTACTTTGACAGGTGATACCACAGTTGCCTTGTCATCGATGGTACCCTTTTTCCAATATATGCCTTACGGACTTAGTTGCATACCAAATATGTTGGAATGTGAGATGTAAGAATTTCGGCTATGTTATATATTTATTTTAAATCCTAGATATAATTATAATATCATATGAATTTTCAAATAAAATCGGTTTGGTTATCGTATGGTAAAAACCCATCCGTATTTATTTATGGCGTGGTATTATGAGATACATTTATTTTTGAAGAGTTTTATAACGTTAAATAATCCAAATGATTTGAGTTTCAAACATTTTTTTACCAGACTAATATGGGTGTTATTTCTTATAATACTCGGGTTAGACCTGAGTATACTTCCTGATTTAGTTATGCATGTTTTGGAGCTTTACAAGGTGAGTTGGATTCCTCCAAGACCTATCATGTATTTTATTTTCCGTTGCATTTCTTGTTTTGTATTTATCAGCATTTGTGAGGACATGCTTTTATAACTGTCCAGGCTAATGATATGTTAGTTTACTCTCACTGATGTATGCATATTATATTTTTCTTTTGTAAAGATTATATGTGATTATATATTACTCGTCATGATGTGAGATTCTGACTTGCCTTTTATTTTCTTTCATCCTAGCAATCTGTCTTTTCGGCGCTCGAATGCTCGACACATGACTATCATGTATATATTAGTGTCGACTTTTAAAGGTCGAAAAGGCTACACATGGCATGTGGAAGATGATTAAATGATTCTATCATGGAAAGAAGGACCGTGGATGGTTCCTTAAAGATAATGAAAAATAGATGGAGCAAGAAAGGGCTTAAATACGCATGCTAAGGGAACGTTGATACTTGGAGTATTTTAGGATGTACTCAAAAGTAGGGATATTATAAGGATCCTCATGGGTACTTTGAAAGGCTACCCCGGATTAATTGAATGGACCCGTTTACCCTAGATTGGGGTAATGGTTTTAGTATCAGCTTTGGAGTGTAAACGAGTACATTGAAAATCGATATTTCCATTAATCCCTAGTAAGGGAAAGGTCATACGAGCTATCGTATGTCCAAACATTGAGTGATGGAAAGGATTATTTAATGGATGTTATGTTTTCTTTGAAAATTTTCTTCTGTAGTCAATCATTCTAGGGATGTCACTTGAGATAGGTACGGTGGATATGGATATCTGGAAACCTGTCATTGTACTTAGGTCGCAACACACCTTTATGATGTCTATAGAGTAGCATATTATGTTCATTATGTGCTAACTCTTTTGCTGCAAGCATAGATCAGGTATGGTCCGTATACCCTTTTTTCTTACTATAAAAAATTGTATGGTATTTTGAGATTCATTTATCTCTCATACATAATTATTGTCCAACTTGAGGTTTTATGCTTTGCTTCTTATGATCTCGGGTACTCTTAAATGAGTAGACTAGATAGCAAGTCTTGGTGATACGCGGTGGTTGTGTAAAGGACAAGCCAGATGGAGCTTTCTTGTATTACATACAGATATTATGCTTATTCCGTTGGGCAACACTGTGGAGTCTAGGCGATATTAGCTTACTATTATGATATAATTATTTGTGTTTTTTCTGCTTTGTATAAACTCTATTATTATGTTTTATAACTCGGTGGATATGTTCCCTGATATTTGGTTCACTTATTTGTTATCAACTCTTCTATTTTATATTTTGATGATTATTATATTTTATTCCATGCGCTATGAAACATATGATAGGTTCTGTGGGTTTTCTTTTATTTTACTCTTGGCAATCATCGTACATCGGCTTGACATGTCAACAACCCATTATTTAGTTATATTGGATGTTGGTAGTGTAGGACGGTCATTGCATACACATTATTGTAGAATGTGCAAGTGAGATATATCAATAGTGCACATGGTTAATGTGTACGTTTGTAAATGCTAGAACTTACACCGACACAGACACATTTGCACCTTTATATATGCCTTTATTGTCCATGTTTATTTTTTGTTACATAAAATAAAAATTGTGTAAGCACACACGTACACACACATACACACACACACACACATCAAAATTGATTTTGTCTATTTTTCTTATATTGAAATCAAACATTAACAATTTGAAAATAAGTTTTGACTTAATAAGGAGTTCAATATTATATCTGTAATTTTACATAAATATCCCTTATAAATTTTGAACTGAAATAATATATATATATATATATATATGTATGTATGTATGTATGTATATATATATGATAACAAACTATATTGAATTAAAAGTAAAACACACATACACACATACATATAACATACAATTATATAAGCATTACAATTTAGAATTAACAATTTGAAATCTTGTTTTGAATTAGGAAGGAAATCAACATCGGATCTATAACTTTACACAAATATCCTTTTTCTAATTTTGAATGGAAATAAGATAAATGAACATATGTGTGAAATAGCCAAAAGTATTTGATATTAAAAATAACAAATATATACAAGAAACTTTACATTCAATTTTATAAAGCAATTCAACTAGTTTATATGTATATTCCACTTATATTAGTATTTAAAATATAATATAGAATAATTCCAAATGATTAAATTAGTTCTAAATCAGAAAACCCTTATTTTAACTTTAACTTCTACAACAATAGAAATTAAAGGATTGGATAACATTGGCATACATAAATTCATTGTACAGATGTTAGATCTAAAATATATTAATAAGATGTAGCATATAATCACAAAGAGATGTATAGATAGAGGATTAAAGCAATTCTAATCTGATGTAGTGTATACTAAAAATGGGATCGAATAAATAAGTTATGATGTAGCTAATAAATCACACCTTGAATGTATGAGAACTCCTATATCCGATTGAATCACATCCAAAAATTGCAACGATCTAAAGGACCGATATTTTATTTACTTTATCTTGATTTGATTTCGTTTAGGGAAATTTTTCATGGCTGGGAGGCTATGGATTTTCAACCATGTTAGGAGAGGTATGGGATAATTGAAGAAAATGAATTGTATGTAGAATGAATGAATAAAAGAAATTTATACATTAAAACATTTCAATTTCCTCCTTTAAAAGCTTCCCTCTTTAATTCTCCATTAAATCTTATCAAATCGTCTTCCCCTCCTCATATTTTTAGCATCAAATAGAATAAAGGGGAAACGGAAAAATATCATTTCGTGGATGAATTTAAGTGAGTCATAAAGAAGAAAGTAGGATGAAGATTTATTTCCTTCCTTTACTTGCTGCTTGGGATTTTCAATTCGCATTTAAAAACTCTCCACTCCCTCCCTCTTTGGCTAGCCATAATAGATCCAATGGAGGCCATGCCATTTCCTAAATCCACTTAGCAATTAATATATTTAATTAAATTTAAGTACTCTAGCAATATCGTACACCACGTGTATATAGCTTTACATAATCACTTTATTAAATACTAATTGTATTGAAAAATCAAATAATATTTAATAATTACTATTCCATAAATATTAGTTAATTTAATTAATTTATAGTGATTATAAATTAATTAAATCATGTGGTAGATCGAAGTATTCATTATTACGGCTATGCATCTCATTGGTGTATATTCAGTCATTAATTAATATCAAATAATACGAATATTAACATTCCAACATCATCGTATCTAATGATGTGACATTTTGGCTGAATTTATCACTTACACATCTATTTGGTAAAGTTCAATTTACTATTATAAGTGGTACCCGTAGTAACGATTATCTACACTGATTCTCTTCATCAATACTATATCACATTAGGCCATTTGGAATTTAGTTGTGGCTAAAATTCCAACATTGTCCACATTCAACTTGATTAGTACAAATACAAAATCCTTAGATCAATAATAATAATTATTATTAACTATACTACTATGGCCAGAGACTTGACTTTGAGGTGATTTTAGTTGACTGTGGTACTAATGTCACTTAACCGAGGAGGTGAATTCTTTGTGGAATAGTGTTTCACTTCCAATATTTTAACTCAGGCCCAACTATAGTCGTTCGATGAACGACATGTCATGGTATAACTATAATCAAAGTAGAGTGTCTACATTAAAGTTTCATAGTACTCTTAAGGTGAGGGAAATGTGTAACATCATCACTTTAAGTGCTTTGTTTGATCTTAATTATACCAACAAAATGAAAATTCTCGAATGATTCACTCCATGGCTATTTAATAACTATTAGTATGTAACCCCTTGGCGCCTCTAGCAGCCATGAGTAACACATTGCCAATATTTGGAGAGCATTACATAATCTAGTCTCAAAGGATGTGTCAATATTTTAACCCGAAACATATTGACAAGGAATAATTAAAATAATATATTGTTCTAATGTGATAAATTTCTGATGATTGCAACATATTGTAATTACTATGATATAACATATGTTAAGGATTCTTTATTTAATATACTTTAAATTACTTAATTAATTATATTATTATATAACGAGTATATAATAGATATAAAATACCTTTTATTTTGAGCAGGATTGGTTATCAAGTTAGATACATGTAACAAGTTACATAATTGCCCCTAGAGTATACCCCTGACACTATCAAAATCCAAGGGTTATTTGATTCAGCTATAAGACATAGTTTATCATTTGAAATTATCATACTTAGTACACAGACTTTCCCTTTCCTAATTCCTTGAAATATATTATTAAAATTCTAATGTAAGGTGCGAAATGTGTCCTTTTCAAAGTTTATTCTAAATTGTTTATAACATAATTGACTTATGCTTAATAGGTTATGTTTTAAATTCTAAGCTTATAAAATATCTTAAATTGTAGGAGATTTAGAATTACCGACGTTGCTGATGCAAATGATGTGTCACTTAGAGTTTCTTTAAAGTTTAGTATTTCGCCATCTTTGTAACTGATATTTGCTAACAGTTGTGGATTTCCATTCATGTACTTGAGCATCCGCTATCCAGTATCCATTTGTCCTTCTTTATATTAGGTACCTATTTATTATTAACCATATTGTTTTCTATTTCTGGATCTTTATTTGTCAATGTTGTGTCAGAATCATCCTTTATTGTTGAAATCCTGCTTCTTTTGTTGACTATATCGGTATTAGGTGAATTCTTTGATTTCTTTAGATTTGGGTGAACTCGCTTTACATGTCTAAATTTGTCACATTCAAAACATTCAATTACACTTTCATTCCTGAATTATTGTTCATCCTTCGAAATATGTTCGTTTTTTTGTACTATAAGAATTTTTTAAAGTTTCTTGGCATAAATGCAATATCGTCGTCATCTTCATCTGATCCTTGATTCTCTATTATAGCATTGAATGCTAGAGAATACTTCTTGTTTGCTTTATTTTATTTTCTTCTTTATAACTGTACTTTATATGACATTAAGTTAATAATTATCTCTTTTATTTTTAATGTAATAATATCATTGGCTTCTTTATCGCCAAAATCTTTTAATCTCATCATTAGAAAGTAAGTTTATATCTTACGTACTTAGTCCCCTTTAGTGAAAATTAATCCCAGTGACAAAAATATCCTAAATTCTAGAATACATGTTAGAAATAGAATTATTTGGTTTCATTTGAAACAGTTGAAACAAGTTGCTAACATAGAATCTTGGTTTGTTTTACTTTACTATTGTCTTTCTGTGTGACTTTCAACATCCTCTAAATTTCATAAACCCTTTTACAAACATACACTCATTTAAACTCATAGCCTTTGAATTATTTTTTGTTTTGCCTTTTTCTCATTAGTCCATTGCGCATAATTAGTCTATGTCTCAATGTACTTAGTTGTGTAATTTTCCATATATCTAAACCATTAGATTGTAAATAAATTTTCATTCTACATGACCAATAGGTATTATTACCACCATTAAAAAGTGGTAGTCTATTAGTTAATTAGAATTCAACAAATGTGTTAAAAAGAATGCTAATCGTGTTACTAGCCATTTATACTTTTCAAAAATAAGATAACGAGTTTCTGAAAATTTAATGCTCTGATACCAAATGAGTGATATGTGAGATATGTGAGATACCTTAATACTTGTGTGAGTTGGATCTAAGGCTATTATAACACTAGAGAGGTGAATGGTGCATATAAATATACTAATAATTAGCTTGTATTTTTCAAACTTATCAATACAGAATCACAATAACCGAGAGATAATAATATAAAAGTAGAATAGAAAGCGGTAAAGTAAAAAGGAGAGACACGAAGAATTTTTATATTGATTTGGATTCTTATTCCTACATTTAATTTTGTAACTCGCACAGAATTTCCATTATAAAAAAACACTACAGTTCTGTGGGTAGCAAGTACACTTATACAACTTAGCCTTGAATCAAGTGGCAATCATACCAATCCTGACTTTCCACAGGAGGTAAGATACACTCATCCTCTTGATTTTCCATGGGTAGTGGGACACGTCCATCCCCTTAACTTTTCAAGGGTGGTCAAGAACATCTATATGATCCTGACTTTCTACATGTGATAGAATACGCCTTTACTATTCAAGTAATAGGAATAATTCTATAAGAATTTATATCGTTTGAATACAAAATCTCATAGTTTACATCACAACAATCCTATAGACCTTTGGTAGTAGTTTTAACTAAAACCCTTAAGGAATAGGATGTAGTCAAATATAGAATGATAGTGAATTTAAGTAAGAAACCTTAAACTTTTGTAGTATGCGAATTCGTGAAGAATGAAAGTGAATTCGCAAAGTAAAGCCATATAGTAGTAATAGAAGTTGTTTGCAAAGTAGTAAAGAAGAAGGAGTGAGAGAACAGAATGAAAATTAGTAAAATATTTGTTTTCTTTGGCTTTTATATAGGAATTGAAGGGAAGTGTTTTTTGGCGAAAGGGTGAAAGGATTTACCTTCTCATTTAAATTCAAAGGTTGCAATCAACGACTAATATGTCGACATATCTCCAAATAGTATGTTGACATATACTTGTCGATTTTTTAAAAAAATCTTGTAAAAGGCTATCGCCTTGACATATACTTTCAATATATGTCGGCATATAGTAGTTAATATGAAACTCACTTAATAATTTTTTTCAAACTATATAAGATTTAAAATCAATATTGTACTTCTATAAAAAAATTCCAGAGAAGAAAATAATGATCTTTTAAAGAGAAGTTTCAACAATGTGCTATGAGGTATTTAACAAATATTTCAAAGACACCTTACACATAGTTTTGCCTAACCGAATTTTCCATGCTCTTCTAGTCTTTTCTTCTTGAATCTCTTGTACCCTCATAGCATTGTCCTTGATTATTTGTATCATTAATCTGCTTGATTCCTTGTGATCTCCTTAATTTGTTAGATTCCTCTTGGTTTCCTAGATTCCTCTAAATGCTTGATTCCTCTTGATCTACATGATTCCCCTTGATCTCCTTGATCCAACTATATCTATACAATACTTCTGAATAGTATACTTGTATTTCCTGTACTATAGTCTATAGAAATTGAAAAGCCATTATTATATGTATGTATATAATTTTGTCCTCTACATCAAACACGTGGTTCTAACATAGTAAAATGAAAAATGTGAAGGAATTGTGGAGTTGGATTCTAAATTTATAGAGGGAGATAGGATGTAAGATATTACATCCGACTTAAAAACATTTACATTCGATATAACTTTACTTCATGCTCTGCCACTACATATTAGAGTAGAAAATCACTTTATAAAAACACTAACATAACTGTTACATCTGACTTATCTCAGATAAGGTATACGTAATTACCATCAATTGCTGAATCAAGAGCATTTTTGTGCCCATGAAGGGGCCATATGTATTTGTATGCATTTATTTATCATTTATATATGTGTGTGTGTGTGTGTGTGTGTGTGTGTGTGTGTGTGCACGTTTGTGTACGTGTGTATGTAAATTGTATGATTATAAATCCCACTAAGCATGATTGTATCTACTTAGATATATGTAGTAGCATTTATAAACACTAATATATGTGTATGTATATTCCCGCTAGACGTTATTATAATATAACATTAGACGTACGGTATTCATTATATGCATCATCCATAATTTAGGACATTGCTAAAGGGCCTTCAATTTTGGATAAGGGTCCATTTTTGAAATTTTCATAAAATTGTTGTGTGATGTATCAAAAATTATTGCCCCCCTTAACAAAAAAAAATCCATGACTTCCCTCATCGTTTCAGTGGTCCCCCACTGCATTTTGACTTTCTTTTCAATCAGACCAGCCGAAAATTGTTTTTCAATGAAAGATTATCATTTTGATTTTCATTTTTTGATGGGACTTTGTCTAATTTTTATTTGCACGAGGGTAAAATAGTAAATCGTTTTATTTGGTTTCATTATCATGTCCTCCCAATAACAGATTTTTTTTTTCTAGGTAGAGTGCCCATAAAATTAGTCATACCTTATCCACTAATAGAGTCTCTTTAACAATACCCGTAGTTTAACTAAAATAGCTAAAATAAAATTAATTTTAATTTAAAATAAATCTCATTATATCAAATCAAACGTTAAATATGATTCAATGTTAAAAAAGTCCGATGCATATCAAATAAAAGGAATTTGTATGAAATTTGCATCTTTTACCCTCGTGCGCCCCTTATCCATCAATTGTTTTATTTTTTTCTGAATTATTCTTATTATATGACGAAAGCAAGTAAACATCAAATATTCATCTCTAATAATTTAAACCACTCGAAAGCTTCAGCTCGAAAATAAAAAAGTAAGGGCCCGTTTGGTTTATTTTATATTTTGTATTTTGAGTTTTCAATATTTATTACAAAATACCAGAAGAGTGAGGGATGACGAAGGGGGTGGAAAGAAGATGGATGGGACGACGGAGGTGATAGATGAACGATGAAAATAAGAAAAATAAAAATAAAAATAAAAATAAAAAGTTGTTTTCTTACCATTCATTTTCCTATGCTATATAAATTTACTGGGGTATGGCGGCATGGATTAGCGGATGGCTTTACTATACATTTCTCAGGAGTTTACTGGTCCGCCGGGTTCTTCTGAGTTTTCAAAAAAATAAATAAATAAAAAGTTGCTTTCTATTTTGTGTGTTAATTTCGTTTTCTTAAATGATCGTTTTTTATAATATATATACGTCGTGCGTATTTTTTTATGTACGAAAACTCAAAATTAAAAACAGTAAACATACCGTAGCCTAAAAATTTTTGTTTCCATTTTTCCAGTTAATTTTTGTTAGATAATGAAAGATATCTCGTGTATACTGCAGAAGTATGTAACTTGTATTGTAACCTTTATTTTCACCATTGGGCTTGGGCCTGCTAAGCAGCCCAGTATTGTATTCTGCTTATTTATACAAACCGATATGCATTGTAAACTATAACTGAGAATTCTAAATACAAATCTCTCTTTCATTTACTTTATGAAACTTCTCCGAATCAACAAGTATAGCATTTTTATCAAATTCTTATATGGTATCAGAGCGTAGAATGCCTTGAGGCAATATCATCAATTCAAATAAGAGAGAAAACTAAAGCGATCAAAGAAGCCTAACGGGCAGCAGTCAGTGTGAAAGATCATCTTTCATATTGTCATCAGAAAGATATCATCACTTGACAATATTCTTTAACCCATCAGGTGATATTTCATCATTTGGGTTATTTTTTAGAATTTGCTATATTGTGAAAAACAGGTGCCATACCAAGAAATCATTGAGATTTCTGATTGCATCAAGTTTTCATCAAAAAAAAATCAAGCAAATTCATAGCAAGAAAGTCCAAAAAGTCAGAAAACTCACTCAAGAGAGCAATCAAGAAACATAAGGAAAGCAACTGCCATGCCAAGAACTATCAGAGAATATCTCATCATCTAAGTCTTGGCTGCAACTTGCCTTTCTTGACAGTAATCAGGTGATCTCAATCAGTAAATTTTCTGAATCTCAAATTTCCTGCTTCAATCTTGGAATTCTTCAATCATGGATGAAGGAGACAATACTTCAGCAACTTCAGATAATAACAATAACCCACAGAAATTCACTGATGCAACAGAGAGGTTGATCAAGACCGTTATTAGTCCTCAAAGCTAGTTAATCACTGTGCATTTAGAGGAAGACAACTATCTCTTATGGAAATTACAAGTTGAAACTGCTATGCAAGGATACGGGCTAGAGGGCTTTATTTTTGGCTCTATTCCTACTCCTCCAAGATTCATCACTGATTCACAAAACAAGATGATCAGTAATGAAGAATACACAAAATTCTACAGACAAGATAGATTGATAAGTTCTTGGCTACTATCATCCATTGACAAAAAACTGCTGTCACAAGTCATAGGGTGCAAATCATCAAATGATATATGGATTACAGTTGAAAGGATATTCAATACCCAATCAGCTGCCAAAATTATGCAATATAAAAGACAATTGCAGAATATTACTAAAGGAAATCAACCAATGAGGGATTATCTTTCACAAGTCAATAATATTTGCAATATGTTGAATGCAGCAGGGCACACAGTGTCTGAAACAGAGCATGTTTTAAGCATCTTGAATGGACTAAGCGAGGAGTATGAAGCAGTTGTATCATCACAACCAAGTTTTCCATCTGTACAGTATGTTCATGCCACACTGCTTGCACATGAAGCAAGAATAGATCACAAGAAATCTCAAGAAACAGATCTGTCAATCAACTATAGTTCAAACTCAAGAAGTAAAGGGCAGAATCAAAACAAGCAGGGTCAATCTTATCAAAGAGGAGGCAATTCTAATAGATTCAGAGGAGAGGCAGATATAATAATAACAGTAATAGACCTAAATGTCAAATTTGTGAGAAAATTGGTCATACTACTGTTAAGTGCTATTTTAGGTTTAATGCCAATTATGTACCAAATCAGAATCAAAGTAATCAAGGAAATGGAAAATCTGGTGCTAATATGGCTCTAGTACATTCAGACACTAACAGCAATGGTGAAGCAAATCAAACAACATCAGCAACATCTGAACATATTCATGATGAAAGCTGGTACCCAGACTCAGGAGCAACTAATCATATAACAAATAATCTTGACAACTTAAACCTTGGAAATAAGGAATATAGAGGTAAACAGTGTATATGCATGGGGAATGGTGAGCTAGTTAATATCACTCACACTGGAAGAACCAGTATTAAAGGCAAAAGACAACTATATTTAAATAATTTGTTGAGAGTACCAAGAATTAAGACAAATCTGTTGAGTGTGTCATAATTTGCAAAAGACAACAATGTATACTTTGAATTTTATCCTCATTATTGCTTAGTCAAAGATATACCAACTAATGAAAATCTTCTGCAGGGTGAAGCAGTGAGAGGACTATACAGATTCAACTTTAAAAACAGTTGCAAATCTGAAGGAAATCAGGCATGTTGTAATATAGGTGAAGCGGGTTAGTATGAAGAAAATAGAAGTGTGTTTGACTTGTGGCATTACAAACTTGGTCATCCAAACACAAATGTTGTGAAACAAGTACTTGAAAGAAATAAAATCATGTTTGATAGTGTTACTTTACCATATGTTTGTACATATTGCCAAATGGGCAAAAGTCACAAGTTACCTTTCAATGACTCACTAACCAAGTATTCAAAACCATTAGAATTGGTTGCAACTGACCTATGGGGACCTGCCCCAATTTGTTCTGACTATGGTTACAAATATTATATATCTTTTATTGATGCATATTCTAGATATACATGGATTTATTTTCTAAAGACTAAATCAGAAGTGTATAATGCAGTGATACACTTTATACTACTAGCTGAAAAGCAAACTGGTAATCAACTCAAGATTATTCAGTCAGATGGTGGTAGTGAGTACAAAACTCTCAGCAATTACTTTGCTAAAAGGGGTATTGTACACAGAATCACCTGTCCCTATACATCTGAACAAAATGGTCTAATAGAGAGAAAGCATAGACATATAGTTGAAACAGGGCTAACACTACTTGCTCAAGCATCATTACCATTGAAGTTCTGGCCTGATTCCTTTAATACTGCAGTATATTTGATTAATAGGCTTCCCACAAAAGTTATTGAAGGAATCAGTCCAATAGAAAAACTGCTAGGTGTCAAACCTGACTATCAAAGCTTAAAAATGTTTGGATGTCTATGCTTTCCTCACACAAGACCATATAATAATCATAAATTATGTTTCAGGGCTAAACCATGTACATTCATAGGATATGCAGGCAATCAAAAAGGGTATAAATGTTTGGATGAAAGTGGCAAAATTATAATTAGCAGACATGTTGTGTTCAATGAACATACATTTCCTTTTAAAAGTACAAGTATTAAAACAACTCAAAAGATTGTGAATCCAAAGTATTCTGTACCTAGTATACCTGTTTATAGAGATATATTCCATCCTGAGGTGATTGAAAGGACTGCTAGCAGACATGTTGTGTTCAATGAACATACATTTCCTTTTAAAAGTACAAGTATTAAAACAACTCAAAAGATTGTGAATCCAAAGTATTCTGTACCTAGTATACCTGTTTATAGAGATATATTCCATCCTGAGGTGATTGAAAGGACTGCTGGGGAAGATGATCCACAACTCACAATGTCAGGTCAACCAGGTCATGAATCATCCAACTCTCCCAGCTATCTCAGTCAAACTCCTGCAAATTCAAAACAGCAAACAGAGTTAGTTGATGAAAGGGATTCAGAAAGCATATCATTACATTCAGGAAATAACAACAATCAAGCAAGCACAGATGTATCACCACAGGGTAGAGCTGGTTACCCAATGATCACAAGGTCAAAAAGTGGAATCTTTAAACCAAAGTTGTATACTGCTACATCAAATTTAGAAGAACCAGTAACCTTTGAGCAAGCTGCAAAGGATAGTAACTAGAAGGCAGCAATGGATGAAGAATATAATGCACTAATAAAGAATAATACATGTGAACTAGTTCATCCACCAGATAACAAAAACATCATAGGATGTAGGTGGACATACAGCTTAAAGAAGAATCCTGATGGAACTGTTTCAAGATATAAAGCAAGACTGGTAGCAAAAGGCTACACACAGCAATATGGGTTTGACTTTAATGAAACTTTTTCTCCTGTGGTCAAACCAACTACTATAAGAATCATCTTAAGTGTTGCTCTATATAATCAGTGGAGCATTAGACAATATGATGTTAATAATGCATTCCTGAATGGAACCTTACAGGAAGAAATATACATGGAGCAGCCACAAGGTTACAGAAAAAATGCAAGTCATGTTTGCAAACTGAAAAAGGCCATATATGGTCTAAAACAGGCACCAAGAGTCTGCTTTGATAAACTGAAAGCCACACTAATTAATCTTGGCTATCAGTCTACAAATCAGACAACTCTCTATTCATTAAAAATAGCAATAAGATAAATGTTTACATTCTAATATATGTTGATGATCTTATAATTACAGGAAATGATGACAATGAAATCAAATGTCTTGCTCAATACCTGGACAAGGAATTTTCCATCAAAGACTTGGGTACATTAAATTTTTTCTTGGGCATAGAGGTAAAAAGGAAGTCCAAGTCAGAGATTATCCTCAGTCAAAGAAAATACATTCTAGAGCTACTGGAAAAGGCTAAAATGGACAATGCCAAGCCTCAGCCCACTTCCATGATAAGCCATCTATACTTATCCAAAAACAAGGGAGAAGACATAACAAACACCAAACAATACAGAAGTATTGCTGGTGCTTTACAATATCTAACTATCACTAGACCAGACATATCTTTCAGTGTTAACAAAGTGTGTCAATTTATGCAGGAACCAAAAGATGATCACTGGAAAGCAGTAAAAAGAATATTGAGATACATAAAGGGGACTGCAGATTATGGATTACTAATGAAGAAAAGCAATCATCTAAACGTAACCGGGTATACAGATGCAGATTAGGGAACTAATCCAGATGATCGTAGATCAACTACAGGATATTGCATATATATAGGAGATAATCCAGTATCGTAGTGCTCTAAGAAACAATCAGTAATCTCAAGATCCAGCACAGAAGCTGAATACAGAAGCGTTGCTAGTGCAACGGCAGAGATTATGTGGATACAGTCATTACTACATGAACTAAATATCAAATCGCAAGCCAAACCGACATTATGGTGTGATAATCAAAGCACAGTATACATGTCAGCAAACTCAATACTTCATTCAAGGACGAAACATATAGAGATTTGTTTGCGTAAAAAATGGCCGCAAACACCCAAAGTCGTATGAGTTGGTTGATTTTATGTTGTATTTAGTGATTTGGGTGATTTATGCAAATATATAAAAAGCAGGGACTAAACTGTAAAAGACACACAGATTTATAGTGGTTCGGCAAGAACGTGCCTACGTCCACTTTATATGTTATTCTCCTTTTTTCTTTAGATTACAAGTACAAAGCTTTGATTACAAGTATCTAAAGTTGTTTGAGAGTTCCTTCCAGGCTTGAGCTCCCAAACTTCTCTCAAAACTTGTCCCCCATTGTTGTACCCCTGCCCCTCTATTTATAGAGTGAGGCTGAGGGCAGGGGTCTTGGATGTTTATAGCTGCTGGTGGGCTTGGGCTGAAGCAATCTGGACTGACAACTTTGGTTCGGCATTCCTTGGTTCGGCTATGCTTGGTTCGGTCGTGCTTGGAGAGAAGGATGGAGAAGCCTTGGTTCGGTGGTCCGGTCTTGGTTTGATTCGGTGGTAGGGGAGAGGTTGATTCGGCTATGTGGAGAAGGGATTGGCTCGGCAATGCTATGGACCAGTGGAGCTTGGGTTCGGTAGGAGGATGGAGGTTGAGATGGTTCGGCAGTGGAGTTTTGGCTTGGTGAGACGTTGGTCCGGCACCGAATGGTCCGGTGCCGAATGGTGGGTTGGAGCTGGGAATGCCGAATGAGCTCTTGGAGTTTCGAATGCCGAATGAGATCTTGTTTCATACTTGAGTGAAATCCCTGACTTATGCACGCTTGCTTGCTTCTTCTTACTCCGGTCGTGGTGGAAACGCACACAACATTGATATTCCAGTTTTGACCAAAAAATGGGATAACACTTTGCCCCTCAAAATATGCCTTGCGATAGGAAGGCGTGTTTTGTAATGCCATGAGCTGGATGTTCATATCCTGTTGATGTCCTGTAAAGAGCTTGGTAGTTTCACATGTCCTCAAATGACGATCATTCGGGATCGAGCTATTTGGGATGAAGCGCGGCCGTTCATGGTCAAGCGCCTAACTTCAAATGACGATCGTTCGTGATCGAGTCATTTGAGGTGAAGTGCGACCGTGCGCGGTCAAGCGTGTAAATCCATGCGTCGATCGTTCAGGATCGAGTCATCTTCGGTGAAATGTGACCGTTCAAGGTCAAGCACTCAACTTCAAATGACGACCGTTCGGGATCGAGTCATTCGAGGTAAAGTGCGACAGTGCGCGGTCAAGTGCGTAAATCCATGTATCGATCGTTCGGGATCGAGTCATCTGTGGTGAAATGTGACCGTTCAAGGTCAAGCGCTCAACTTCAAATGACGACCGTTCGGGATCGAGTCATTCGAGGTAAAGTGCGACAGTGCGCGGTCAAGTGGGGGACCCCAAATGACGACCGTTCGCGATCAGCCATTTGAGGTGAGAGGAGTTGTGCCGTTCGGGGCGAGTTGTGACCGTTCGCGATCATGTGCCGTTCGAGGCGATTTGTGACCGTTCGTGATCGGGTGCCGTTCGAGGCGAATTGTGACTGTTCGAAGTCGGGTGCCGTTCGAGGCGAATTGTGACCGTTCGCGATCGGGTGCCGTTCGAGGCGAATTGTGACTGTTCGAAGTCGGGCGCCGTTCGAGGCGAGTTGTGTGTGCCCGAGGGGGACTTAATAATATCAGTGCTGGAGTTATTGTTTGGGGGAGTTTTTCGAATCAAAGAGTTTGGCAGTTCGCTACCATGCAAGAGGTGCTCGTGGACCGTTCGCGATCCACGGGCATACAAGTAAATTTGCAAATATCAAAGCAATAATCATATGAATTCCACAACAGGAATGTTCAAGTCAAGATCAAAGCAAGACGAGGATGTCAAAGCGTAAACTCTCACTATGGTGCGGTCTGTAGTCATTCAGAGCATGCCTATGGATCGTGCGCGATCGCTTACATGTGTAAATGATCTAACCGTGCTAGTGAGAGGTTTGCGACTTGTTCATCGCTTCGAGCTGCCCTCCGAGTTCAGGAGGGAATTTTACATGCCCCCTGGATGAGCGTTCATTCCTTACCAGGTTGCTCAGAGGCCCCTATCTCTCTCTCTAGGATTGGATCAACATGCTCCAAGTGTGGGTGCCCCCTAGCTCTGGTGCTACGCCAGATGGTCCTGCTCCGTTTTGAATTCCAGTTGCTCCTTGGTTTTGTGCCCCAAGTTGCCCAATTTGTTGAAGCAAGTTCTGGATCATCTCTTCTTGTCTTCTCATCATAGCATCCATCTCATCCCTGGTGATGAAGATCGACGCTTGATTCCCTCCTGAGGAAGCCTCTTGACTTCCTTGGTGTTCACTTCTCTCTGGCCTTTGCCTTCTACTTGTTTGTCTCGTCATAACTCTTAGATCTGAACTCTTAGATTTTCAAATTCAACTTCTATCCGATGTAGCGGGAGCTGGTTCTTCTCAGTGAAAGCACCAAAATGTTTGCGTAAAAAATGGCCGCAAACACCCAAAGTCGTATGAGTTGGTTGATTTTATGTTGTATTTAGTGATTTGGGTGATTTATGCAAATATATAAAAAGCAGGGACTAAACTGTAAAAGACACACAGATTTATAGTGGTTCGGCAAGAACGTGCCTGCGTCCACTTTATATGTTATTCTTCTTTTTTCTTTAGATTACAAGTACAAAGCTTTGATTACAAGTATCTAAAGTTGTTTGAGAGTTCCTTCCAGGCTTGAGCTCCCAAACTTCTCTCAAAATTTGTCCCTCATTGTTGTACCCCTGCCCCTCTATTTATAGAGTGAGGCTGGGGGCAGGGGTCTTGGATGTTTATAGCTGCTGGTGGGCTTGGGCTGAAGCAATCTGGACTGACAACTTTGGTTCGGCATTCCTTGGTTCGGCTATGCTTGGTTCGGTCGTGCTTGGAGAGAAGGATGGAGAAGCCTTGGTTCGGTGGTCCGGTCTTGGTTTGATTCGGTGGTAGGGGGAGAGGTTGATTCGGCTATGTGGAGAAGGGATTGGCTCGGCAATGCTATGGACCGGTGGAGCTTGGGTTCGGTAGGAGGATGGAGGTTGAGATGGTTCGGCAGTGGAGTTTTGGCTTGGTGAGACGTTGGTCCGGCACCGAATGGTCCGGTGCCGAATGGTGGGTTGGAGCTGGGAATGCCGAATGAGCTCTTGGAGTTTCGAATGCCGAATGAGATCTTGTTTCATACTTGAGTGAAATCCCTGACTTATGCACGCTTGCTTGCTTCTTCTTACTCCGGTCGTGGTGGAAACGCACACAACATTGATATTCCAGTTTTGACCAAAAAATGGGATAACACTTTGCCCCCCAAAATATGCCTTGCGATAGGAAGGCGTGTTTTGTAATGCCATGAGCTGGATGTTCATATCCTGTTGATGTCCTGTATAGAGCTTGGTAGTTTCACATGTCCTCAAATGACGATCATTCGGGATCGAGCTATTTGGGATGAAGCGCGGCCGTTCATGGTCAAGCGCCTAACTTCAAATGACGATCGTTCGTGATCGAGTCATTTGAGGTGAAGTGCGACCGTGCGCGGTCAAGCGTGTAAATCCATGCGTCGATCGTTCAGGATCGAGTCAACTTCGGTGAAATGTGACCGTTCAAGGTCAAGCGCTCAACTTCAAATGACGACCGTTCGGGATCGAGTCATTCGAGGTAAAGTGCGACAGTGCGCGTTCAAGTGCGTAAATCCATATATCGATCGTTCGGGATCGAGTCATCTGTGGTGAAATGTGACCGTTCAAGGTCAAGCGCTCAACTTCAAATGACGACCGTTCGGGATCGAGTCATTCGAGGTAAAGTGCGACAGTGCGCGGTCAAGTGGGGGACCTCAAATGACGACCGTTCGCGATCAGCCATTTGACGTGAGAGGAGTTGTGCCGTTCGGGGCGAGTTGTGACCGTTCGCGATCATGTGCCGTTTGAGGCGATTTGTGACCGTTCGTGATCGGGTGCCGTTCGAGGCGAATTGTGACTGTTCGAAGTCGGGTGCCGTTCGAGGCGAATTGTGACCGTTCGCGATCGGTATTAGGTGAATTCTTTATTTCTGGATCTTTATTTCTCAATGTTGTGTCAGTATCATCTTTTATTGTTGAAATCCTGCTTCTTTTGTTGACTAAATCGGTATTAGGTGAATTCTTTGATTTCTTTAGATTTGGGTGAACTCGCTTTACATGTCTAAATTTGTCACATTCAAAACATTCAATTACACTTTCATTCCTGAATTATTGTTCATCCTTCGAAATATGTTCGTTTTTCTGTACTATAAGAATTTTTTAAAGTTTCTTTCCATAAATGCAATATCGTCGTCATCTTCATCTGATCCTTGATTCTCTATTATAGCATTGAATGCTAGAGAATACTTTTTGTTTGCTTTATTTTATTTTCTTCTTTATAACTGTACTTTATATGACATTAAGTTAATAATTATCTCTTTTATTTTCAATGTAATAATATCATTGGCTTCTTTATCGCCAAAGTCTTTTAATCTCATCATTAGAAAGTAAGTTTATATCTTACGTACTTAGTCCCCTTTAGTGAAAATTAATCCCAGTGACAAAAATATCCTAAATTCTAGAATACATGTTAGAAATAGATTTATTTGGTTTCATTTGAAACAGTTGAAACAAGTTGCTAACATAGAATCTTGGTTTGTTTTACTTTACTACTGTCTTTCTGTGTGACTTTCAACATCCTCTAAATTTCATAAACCCTTTTACAAACATACACTCATTTAAACTCATAGCCTTTGAATTATTTTTTGTTTTGCCTTTTTCTCATTAGTCCATTGCGCATAATTAGTCTATGGCTCAATGTACTTAGTTGTGTAATTTTCCATATATCTAAACCATTAGATTGTAAATAAATTTTCATTCTACATGACCAATAGGTATTATTACCACCATTAAAAAGTGGTAGTCTATTAGTTAATTAGAATTCTACAAATGTGTTAAAAAGAATGCTAATCGTGTTACTAGCCATTTATACTTTTCAAAAATAAGATAACGAGTTTCTGAAAATTTAATGCTCTGATACCAAATGAGTGATATGTGAGATACCTTAATACTTGTGTGAGTTGGATCTAAGGCTATCATAACACTAGAGAGGTGAATGGTGCATATAAATATACTAATAATTAGCTTGTATTTTTCAAACTTATCGATACAGAATCACAATAACCGAGAGATAATAATATAAAAGTAGAATAGAAAGCGGTAAAGTAAAAAGGAGAGACACGAAGAATTTTTATATTGATTTGGATTCTTATTCCTACATTTAATTTCGTAACTCGCACAGAATTTCCATTATAAAAAACACTACAGTTCTGTGGGTAGTAATTACACTTATACAACTTAGCCTTGAATCAAGTGGCAACCATACCAATCCTGACTTTCCACAGGAGGTAAGATACACTCATCCTCTTGATTTTCCATGGGTAGTGGGACACGTCCATCCCCTTAACTTTTCAAGGGTGGTCAAGAACATCTATATGATCCTGACTTTCTACATGTGATAGAATACGCCTTTACTATTCAAGTAATAGGAATAATTCTATAAGAAATTATATCTTTCGAATACAAAATCTCATAGTTTACATCACAACAATCCTATAGACCTTTGGTAGTAGTTTTAACTAAAACCCTTAAGGAATAGGATGTAATCAAATATAGAATGATAGTGAATTTAAGTAAGAAACCTTAAACTTTTGTAGTATGCGAATTCGTGACGAATGAGAGTGAATTCGCAAAGTAAAGCCATATAGTAGTAATAAAAGTTGTTTGCAAAGTAGTAAAGAAGAAGGAGTGAGAGAACAGAATGAAAATTAGTAAAATATTTGTTTTCTTTGGCCTTTATATAGGAATTGAAGTGAAGTGTTTTTTGGCGAAAGGGTGAAAGGATTTATCTTCTCATTTAAATTCAAAGGTTGCAATCAACGACTAATATGTTAACATATCTCCAAATAGTATGTTGACATATACTTGTCGATTTTTTAAAAAAATCTTGTAAAAGGCTATCGCCTTGACATATACTTTCAATATATGTCGACATATAGTAGTTAATATGAAACTCACTTAATAATTTTTTTCAAACTATATAAGATTTAAAATCAATATTGTACTTCTATAAAAAAATTCCAGAGAAGAAAATAATGATCTTTTAAAGAGAAGTTTCAACAATGTGCTATGAGGTATTTAACAAATATTTCAAAGACACCTTACACATAGTTTTGCCTAACCGAATTTTTCATGCTCTTCCAGTCTTTTCTTCTTGAATCTCTTGTACCCTCACAGCATTGTCCTTGATTATTTGTACCATTAATCTGCTTGATTCCTTGTGATCTCCTTAATTTGTTAGATTCCTCTTGGTTTCCTAGATTCCTCTAAATGCTTGATTCCTCTTGATCTACATGATTCCCCTTGATCTCCTTGATCCAACTATATCTATACAATACTTCTGAATAGTATACTTGTATTTCCTGTACTATAGTCTATAGAAATTGAAAAGCCATTATTATATGTATGTATATAATTTTGTCCTCTACATCAAACACGTGGTTCTAACATAGTAAAATGAAAAATGTGAAGGAATTGTGGAGTTGGATTCTAAATTTATAGAGGGAAATAGGATGTAAGATATTACATCCGACTTAAAAACATTTACATTCGATATAACTTTACTTCATGCTCTGCCACTACATATTAGAGCAGAAAATCACTTTATAAAAACACCAACATACTGTTACATCTGACTTATCTCAGATAAGGTATACGTAATTACCATCAATTGCTGAATCAAAAGCATTTTTGTGCCCATGAAGGGGCTATATGTATTTGTATGCATTTATTTATCATTTATATATGTGTGTGTGTACACGTTTGTGTACGTGTGTATGTATATTATATGATTATAAATCCCACTAAGCATGATTGTATCTACTTAGATATATGTAGTAGCATTTATAAACACTAATATATGTGCATGTATATTCCCGCTAGACCTTATTATAATATAACATTAGACGTACGGTATTCATTATATGCATCGTCCATAATTTAGGACATTGCTAAAGGGCCTTCAATTTTGGATAAGGGTCCATTTTTGAAATTTTCATAAAATTGTTGTGTGATGTATCAAAAATTATTGCCCCCCTTAACAAAAAAAATCCATGACTTCCCTCATCGTTTCAGTGGTCCCCCACTGCATTTTGACTTTCTTTTCAATCAGACCAGCTGAAAATTGTTTTTCAATGAAAGGTTATCATTTTTATTTTCATTTTTTGTTGGGACTTTGTCTAATTTTTCTTTGCACGAGGGTAAAATAGTAAATCGTTTTATTTGGTTTCATTATCATGTCCTCCCAATAACAGATTTTTTTTTTCTAGGTAGAGTGCCCATAAAATTAGTCATACCTTATCCACTAATAGAGTCTCTTTAACAATACCCGTAATTTAACTAAATAGCTAAAATAAAATTAATTTTAATTTAAAATAAATCTCATTATATCAAATCAAACGTTAAATATGATTCAATGTTAAAAAAGTCCAATGCATATCAAATAAAAGGAATTTGTATGAAATTTGCATCTTTTACCCTCGTGCGACCCTTATCCATCAATTGTTTTATTTTTTCTGAATTATTCTTATTATACGATGATAGCAAGTAAACATCAAATATTCATCTCTAATAATTTTAGACCACTCGAAAGCTTCAGCTCGAAAATAAAATGTAAGGGCCCGTTTGGTTTATTTTATATTTTGTATTTTGAGTTTTCAATATTTATTACAAAATACCAGAAGAGTGAGGGATGACGAAGGGGGTGGAAAGAAGACGGAGGGGACGACGGAGGTGATAGATGGACGATGAAAATAAGAAAAATAAAAATAAAAATAAAAATAACAACTACCATTCGTTTTCCTACGCTATATAAATTTACTGGGGTATGGCGGCATGGATCAGCGGACGGCTTTACTATACATTTCTCAGGAGTTTACTGGTCCGCCGGGTTCTCCTGAGTTTTCAAAAAAATAAATAAATAAAAAGTTGCTTTATATTTTATGTGTTAATTTCGTTTTCTTAAATGATCGTTTTTTATAATATATATACGTCGTGCGTATTTTTTTATGTACGAAAACTCAAAATTAAAAACAGTAAACATACCGTAGCCTAAAAATTTTTGTTTACATTTTTCCAGTTAATTTTTCATTTACTATAGCATTTCTCATTCAATTAATAGTCATCAAATTGGTAAACTACATGAAAACAACCATTAATAAATCTCTACATGACATTGATTCTCAACTATACCGTTAATGAAATGTTGCCTATCTGTGCATATAGTTTACACCAAATCTATATATTAAAAATAAAAGAAATGCTAAACAAAGTGTACATGCTGTTTGCCCCGTAATCGGTTGTACAATAGCGTAGGGTCTCAAGTGAAATTTTAAAAATGGTAAAACAATCGAATATATAATAGCGTAGGGTCTCAAGTGAAATTTTAAAAATGGTAAAACAATCGAATATATACGGTTTGAGCCAATC
Source organism: Allium cepa (assembly GCA_030765085.1). Taxonomy (NCBI): domain Eukaryota; kingdom Viridiplantae; phylum Streptophyta; class Magnoliopsida; order Asparagales; family Amaryllidaceae; genus Allium; species Allium cepa. Next base: position 1,039,796,218 of record CM060941.1, on the reverse strand, counting down.
AAAAGCAAGCTTAAAGAGAAAGCAAACCTCTGAAAAATAATTACGCGGCAATAAGTCAGCCTTATATTCAACGCTTATAAAGCAAATGCAGCCGACTTATTATGTCCCATAAATGCTCTTTCCCGTCTCTCTCACCATTCCTGCTAAACCCTTCATTCAACTCCTTCTCATTCAAGCTTCTACTCTCATTTCACATCACCAACCTCGTCATCTTAAAATTTCCCAAAAATGGATCCAAACTCACCAGCAACTCCACACTCTTCGCTAATAAACTCAAGCTTCCCAATACTAGCCATCTCCATCGTCGGCGTTCTTATCATTGCCATTCTTCTCCTAAGCTACTACATCTTCGTCGCCAAATGCTGCCTCAATCTCAGCCGCTCAGATATCATCCTCCTGCGTCTCTCTTCCATTTCCCATTCTTCTGTCTTTCGCCATCAGTCCACTCAGCCAACCTCAGAATCGCATGGCCTTGATCCGTCAACCATAAACTCAATCCCAACCGTCCGCTTCAACAGGTCTGCAATCTCCTCCACTGAATGCTCTGTTTGCCTAACCGAGTTCCAAGATCGAGAAACCGTTCGACTGATTCCAGTATGTTCACATCCATTTCATCTCGACTGCATTGACATATGGCTTCAGTTCAATGCAAATTGCCCTTTATGTCGTGCAGAAGTCGGGTTGCTTCCAGCATTTCGGCCACACTTTACAGATACTACTACCTCTACTGCTACTGCTATAGAGCAAGATTCTTCAGATGTTGTCATTGACTTAAGAGATCATGACAGGAGGCCAAAACAGTTTATTTCTAAGATGATGAGTATGGGAGATGAATGCATTGACGTAAGAAAGAAGGATGAAATGTTCGCAGTGAATACTTTAAGAAGGTCGTTTTCTATGGACTCTTCTAACGATAGGCAGCTTTATATATCTGTTCAAGAAATACTGAGGCATAATAAGAATTTGTTACGAGATGTTAAAGAAGGAGAAGGAAGTAGTAGTAATGCTGCGGAAAAGGTTAGTGGAAGAATGAAGAGACTGTTTTCTTCTTTTGGAAGTAACTCACGAAGTTCTTCTCCTGTTCTATCGTGATTTTTCTTTTATTTTTACTTTTTGGTTGACTGTTCAAGGTTAATTTAGTTTCTTTTATTATTTTTCTCAATTAATTCTGTTATGAAATTTTTAACCCATTCGTTGCTGTTCGCTCTTGTATAAAATATACGTGGTCGCCTGCCATCTTGGGATCTTCACATGAGCTATTTCTTGGAGAAGGGGATTGGGTCGAGATGAGTGCATGTACATCTATAAATGACATCTCGGACCATAAAGTGCATCTCACAAATATTTCAAAGTAACTTATACGTCTAAAATTGTTGTTTAGTGATTTATAGTACTGAACGTTTTCAAAGTAAAAATAAACTTAGTAACATACTTGATTTGCAGAAAGCAACTGAAATAAATATTTCGGACAAGTGTGACCACTTGATTAACTTAATTTATTTGGTAAAGATTAAATAACTTCCTCTTATTTGAACATAAATAATAAATGCAGTTTTTTACTGTTACTCATCAACATAAAAAGTAACAAATATATTCAAAGAGCCGGTAAATAGTGTTGGGTAGATTGCTATTTAAGATGGGAAGAAATATGGTACTGCCACGTCGGAAAAATTATTTAATATTTGTCTATATATATGAAACCTTACATGCTCAATTTATTAGAATGTCTAAAAGAGAAGGAAAATGAGCACTACAACATCGTTTTTTTTTAAGCTTCTTCTCCACTCAATTCTTAAATAATAAATTTCTCACGGATCCATAGACATTGCTACTCTCTGAATTAGGGTTTTGTAGTCTTCTGAAAAGCAGTTTGCCATCAACCCGTTTGCAAACTCCGAGCGAGTGGGGGTAAATATTGTTTTAAGGAAAGCGTACGCCCGCCTCAAAACCTGACACAACTTCTATTCTTCACTGTTTCCTACAAATATTACATGGATTGAGTAGTTTCTTTTGAATCTATATGAAAATGAAAAAAATATTATGTAAAAGAAGAAAAAGATATGATTTCGGGTGAGATCCTGGATTGAGATTTTATTTCATATCTCGGGTGAGATTTGAATATCTCAAATGAGATAAGTTCTGAAGAGATATGAATGAGATTTGATATCTCTTTTGGTGTAAATGTGAAAAGGAGATCTCGGATGAGATATAGGAGATTTAAAACCATTTATGTGATAACCATATAAGTCAAGAATTCAAATATTTAGGCTCCAAGTTTTGTGTTACTGGTTATGAAAGGTTTGAGAGTACCGGTTTTGATCGTTAATGATCGTGATAATTTTAAGTTGGTTTATATGAAGTACTGTTATAATCGATCGATCATGGATGCTTGAGAGTTTAACATATACCAGTTTTGAGAGTTTCCATTACATATATATCTTTATATTTTGTGAAGAGTAGTTCAATAATATAATTAGTGGGGCGTAACTGAAAAAAAAATTATAAACCATCAAGACATCTCAATTTGATGGGTTGAGAATTGTCATGAAAATTACAATGCTTTTTACTGGTTTTATAAACAACAACAATGGCCGGTTGGTGTGAAAGAAAACTTACAAGTAAGAGTTATGATAACATCTGAAATACGTAGTTGTTCAAAACCAGTCAAAATTGGTAGAAAGTAAACTCTCAAGGGGAGTCTTAACTAACCTGTACAAATATGAACATGGAAATAATTTAACAATACAGTCAAACAACTGTACTGATCTTCTTTGCCAATCTTTTGTAAGTTGAACATTTACTAATTGAAAAATGATAGCTTGACTACAATAGTAGAGGCAAATGTTGAACAGACTTTTTAGTCTTATATTCTTTCTCTACTGCTGATAGATACAATTTCTCCATTGCACATGGAACCAAATTGGAAGCAAAGTTGATTTTAGACCTTATTGAGACAAAGAAAAGGGTCACGGTTCACGTCGTGCACATGCATGATATTTTAAGCAAAACAGAGGTTAACGACCGACATTTCCTATGCACTGCAAGATTTAAATCGACGGTATATACTTGCATAAAAAGATGTATAATTGCAAGAAATTTACCAGCATTACCTTGAAGTGGCATAGAAGATAGAACTCACACTATCAAGAGACAAACAGATCCAAAAAATGAAGCAGATGAATAGTGAGTGCAGACAGCAAAAAATGCAGGCTTCTGATCCACTATATTCAAATTTGCAATGATGACTGCAAAATACAACAGAAGGGGTAAGAATATAAATTTCTTCACTTCCAGATTTATGAATGCTCTTTGCATCTGTTCTTTTAGTTTCTTTGCATTTAATGACCCTGCATTTCAACATGGTGTTTATGAGAATATATGTGAAATTTTACCAACCATATGAAGATTGATCCTTTTGTCATGGGGGCTGCGTCTTGTAATACATGTCATGTTGTTGTATAGCTGGTTCTATGAGTGTACCTATACAAGGATTTGACAAACTGCATTGAATTGATATGGACAAAAAAACTATTGTTGTACTCATATATACATAAGAATCATATGCAATCACAAGACACTAATGTAATAAAAATGTCTGAGGGTTACAAGACTTGTTGCTGTCAATTTGTAAGTAAGCTTTCGTTTAAGACGTATTTAACTACATTGTACATCTAACATCTCTAATCCCACTGCATGATAAATTTCAGTTTAGATACACTATAAGCAAAAGGGTTTTGATTTAGCTGGAACACTTGTTTAATTTACATATAGTTGTCTAGATATTATGGGAAAAAGGTGAAGTGGTGAACATATATTTTGTTTGTTTCTAAGATATATATATATATATATATATATATATATATATATATATATATATATATATATTATAATATAATATAACAATTATAATAATGTCTAACGAGTTCTTTTGCATATATTAATGTGCAGAAATATGAATTGTCGCTTATGGCATCTTAGTACATACTCCAACAATATGGAAAAAGGAATGAAAAATCATTAAAATCAGCGAACAAAAACGATTCCGCTAAACTAGTACAACTAAGTGGTTTACTATAAAGAAAAAGTGCGTACCGTATCTTCTAGATTTAAAAATATATAATCAAGACAGCAGTCGCCAAACAAGGTTAATATAATGATTACCAAACGATTATTGGTGATTACGAACCGTATTAAATGATGAAGCTGATTATCTTCTGATTGGAACACATGTTGTACCGGTTTACATTATAAAATACATTGCATCATCGTATTATTATAGTATTGTTCTAGTCAACGGTAGCTCGCCTAAAAAATAGTTAGTATTATTAGATTATGTATTATTATCCAATGAAATTTACCAAGTTTCGTTATAGACTTCAATGTCAGTACGTAAATCATAATGTTGCAGTAGGTATTTTCTGCTATCCCGCCTTTTGGGAAGGCCGAGATATCAAAGAACTGGTTACAAGCTCAGGATTAACCGTCCTGCCTATCGAGCATGCACAGGTTCGCTATGGATGCCGATGAATTTTGTGTGACAATACGGATTTTTCGCGTTCGAAAATCGACATCCATACTTTACATCGTACTCGAATGTCGCAGATTCGACCGTTCAAATTCGAGTCGCCGGAGCTTATAACACAATTAAGTAAACAACACAGCGGAAGAAAAAGAACAATACATTGATATCTATTGTATCATTTGTTATCGTATCAGATATTATATCAATGTTGTATATCAATGTATTATTCATTATTTCTTCCGCTGTGTTTGTACTTAATGGTGTTATAAGCTCTGGCGACTCGGATTTGACTGGTCGAATCTGCGGTTTTCGAGTACGATGCAAAGTATGTATGTCAATTTTCGAACGCGAAAAATCCGTATCGTCACATTTTGTCCCGGTCCGAATCAAGCTACAACTGACAAGACATAACAACCTAAGCCATGGAAGCCTGCATTTCAAATTTCAAGTCAATCCGAGTTCATCTGCTCTAGTTATAATCGATTCAAACCGGAGGAAACAGCCTCGTTTTCGTATCCATCAGTAAACCACGGTTCGACTCGATCCGGTTCGCATCCATCACCCACTTCGCATCGATCAGTTCCCCTTGGTTCGTATCGATCAAGGTGTCAGTATTCGAATCCATCATCTTCGTATCGATCGGCTGGTGACTACTTCGTATCCATCAACAACGACGAGTCACTATTTCGTATCCATGAAGTAACTGCCATGTTCGTATCCATCCACGTCTGTTAGCTCGTTTCCATCACAAAGCAGACGTTTGTATCCATCAAGAAGCCTCGGTTCGCCTCGATCCAATTCGTATCGATCAGTAGAAATGTCGTTCGTATCCATCGATGCAAACTGGATAACGACATTTGATACAAACAAGGCGAGATTCATGGATGCGACACGGTCAACTCGGAGTAAAGAGTGGATCGATGAGAGGAACGCGCCCACGTCACCGTTTCATCACGCGCATGATCGATTCGAAGCCGATCGACTCGAAGCCATGCATACGAACCGGATAGCCATCCGAGAACTTTGAACTCGTATCGATCATAACTCAAGGTCCACCGATCCAAATTCTATGAAATTTTCACAAAAGCTTACGTACAAGCCAAGAAATATTCCTGCCAAGTTTCGGCTCGATTGGACCATTTCTTGATCGATACGAAATCGATTCGTATCGATCACAGATTGAGTCAAAACTTGGTGGGATCGATCGCGTGGGCCCACACACGTGCCAGAAGGAGTCTCCCGAAGTTTGAGCGAGATATCAGCCTCCTACACCTATAAATAGCCCCTTGAAACCTACAGAAAAGAGGATTTTTGGAGATTCTCAAGCGCCCAGACTCTGCCGGATCGAGATTTGCATCCTATTATTGCCGTTGAATTCGAATTCCAAGCTGTAGTTTAATGTTGTTGGCTGTAATCACTTGTAAACGTTGAAAGAGAATCAATAAAGTCATAAGAACCTCATAGTGGACGTAGGCAACACGTAGAACCACTCTATATTGCTTGTCTGCGCAGTTATTTTCCTGTTGGTTGGAGTTTTTGTTAGATAATCTTCATCTTAGATTTATATTCTTCGCTTTTATATCTTCAAAAACTTCCGAAGAGTGTTGTGCCCATTTTTGGTACAAACACTTTGGTGCTTTCACTGAGAATACCCATATTTTCTCCTGCTTCTTGAATCTATCGTCGATACCAGATTGCATAAATCTAAGAGAAAGATCCAGATCGTTAATCCGAATTCCTTCCATCCTATTCAAATTTACACAAAGTCTAGGAAATGAGTTCAACCCTCAAGATGGTTAGCACAAGGACCACCTCCAACGTTGGCGATCAAGAAGGCCGGGATAAGTAAAATCTCGCGCAGTTGCCACCATCTAACCAAGACGCTACCGGACCCTCGGAACCATCAGGCCCGGTTACCCGACAAGAGTTTCAGTTGCTGCTTCAGGAGCTGACCCAGAGTCGACAACAACTAACAGTGAAGCTACGCGCCAATGCCTAGCCGACTAGCCAGCTAAACCGCCAAAAGCGGAGGAGATCTATGAGTGATCATGCTTCTCGCTCCTCCACCGAAAGTTCTGCCTCTTCTGATTATCATCATCGATCTCCACGACCCCGACTGGATGGGAGTCACACACAAACCGCAGGATATCAACCAGCAATGACCGTTGGACAGCAGAGAGTTGGTCCAACGGCCAGTTTCCAGACCGGACCCTCCTCTCGAGGGGGTACCGCTCCTCACTACACCATAGACTACCCCGCTATGACCGCCGTGGTTGAACCAGGGGTCGATGCCCGAAATTAGTCAAACCTAGACCGTCGTCAGCCTGGACGTACTCCTGAACCATACGTCCCAGAGGACTATGAGCCAAGAAAGCGAGACATGGACCGTCGACAGCATCTGGTCCAACCTCATAATGTGGAACCTGACCACACTTTGGCTCGACACACACAGAACGTACAAATGCCTGATCTTTCGACCATGGTACGTCAGATGATCCGCGAGAGCCAGGGTCTCACGAATGAAGACTGGGGAATCTTCCGAAGTCACACTCCTTTTACAGACGACATACTTACTGTTGAACCCCCTCGGCGATTCAGGATGCCGACTCTACCCATGTACAAAGGAAACTTCGACCCCAACCAATATATTTTGAAATATGAATGGTCGATGAGCGCTGCTAGAGCTGACGATGCAGTGAAATGCCGTAGTTTTCCCATTTCCTTAGGGGGCATCACTACCATGTGGTTCACCCGATTGCCACCTTGATCCATTTCCTCCTTTGACCAGTTGGCCACTAAATTTGTTGAGTAATTCCGCATGCACGTCGCAAGGCCGAAAGATGTCAACACTCTATCTAGTGTCACCCAAGCTCCTGGAGAAACACTCAGGCGCTACTTAGAGAGATTCCATGTTGCGTGTGTGGAAATCAGCAGTCTGAACAATAACTCCATCCTTATGGCATTAACTAAGGGGATTGACCCCGACTCTGAATTCGGCAACTGGCTGGCCGGAAAACCACCTGCATCATTAGACCGTTTCTATGCCAAGGCAGCTCAATTCCTAAGATGGGAAGATGCGAAATAGTCTAGGAAACAAGATGATGCAGGACCAAGCACGGAAGGGATCCAAAGCAATGTTGCGGTCAAACAGTCCGGTGAGAGCTCCAAAAAAGTTCAGTTGAACGTTCAAAACAAACAAACTCAGCGGAGGGAGAACGTAAATCAAAATAAAAAGCGAGATCAGAATCGTGGCCCACAGCGCAAGAATCGTATGTTTGACAACTAGACTCCTTTGAATACATCATTGGAGAACTTGTATTTAAAAACCTGTAATACAATTCAATATAAAAAACCTGCACCAAAACCGTCGTCAGAAAGGCAAATCCAGACGGGAAAATTTTGCAGGTTTCATGAAAGCTATGGGCATAATATGAATGAATGTCGTCATTTCAAGATCTCGTGGAAAAGTTGATTAGAGAGAGGAAGCTGGAACAATTTGTGCGGGCGCCGCAGCCCGAAGGAGCGGTCCCGTCAAATTAGAATAATATGCCCGATCGGGCGAGACAGGAGGACCCCGTCCGTACCGGCGAAAGATTAGTGATAAACGCCGTTAGTGGCGGGCCTACTTTGTCAAGAGCCTGAAACGACGAGCATCTTCGTCGCTGTTACACATGACAGGCTTTATTTATTTAGTCTAAAAATCCTTTGCAATTTGTCTTTGCATTTTGAAGTTCGAATTTGTAATAAGGCACCGACTTTGCCATGTTTTTCCGTTCCAGCAATAAATTACCATCTCTTCAAGCTAGAGCCGTGATTCACCGAATGCGACATTCAACTATCACGACGCACGAAGAGCTAAGTTCTATCGTACGATGGGATTTATTCAAATAGCGAGTGACCGTGATATGGCCGGCCACTCACTAAGTGAAACCTCAGCTCGGGGGCAAGCCGTCACATTAAAGGGTGAAATGGACCGACACACGACAGTCCTATAACTAACTCCAAATTCCCAGAGCATGAATTGGAATATAAACATCAACTCTAGGTTCCCAGATTGCGAACCGGAGTATAAACACCAACTCCAAATTCCCAGAGTGTGAATTGGAGTATAAACATTAACTCCGAATTCCCAGAGTGCGAACCGGGGTATAAACACTAACTCCATACTCCCAGAGTGCGAGTTAGAGTATAAAACTTATAAATGCGGCTTCGAAGAGGGTGGAACCGTCCGCTTAACGACTTTGACCGTATCCTAAACAAGTTTGAGGAGGATGGATCCGTCCATCTAACGAGCTCGCTTGTCGACTCGGGGTGGATGTGAATCGACCATCCACGATCATGATAATTCCATTGTTCCCAGAGTGTAAACACGATCCAAACGGCCCAAACAAACATGACTGACCGTTTGTTAGTCGACTCCAAACTCCTAGAGTGCGAGTTGGAGTATAAACATATAAATTCGGTTTCGAAGAGGGTGGACCCGTCCGCCTAACGACTTTGGCCGTATCCTAACCAAGTTAGAAGAGGATGGACCCGTCCATCTAACGACCTCGCTTGTTAACTCGGGGTGGATGTGATCCGACCATCCATGATCCCGATAAATCCATCGTTCCCAGAGTGTGAACGAATTCCTAAAAAGCCTAAACAGATGTGACTGACCATCTGTCGGCCAACTCCAAATTCCCAGAGTGTGAATTGGAGTATAAACATCAATTTCAGGTTCCCGGAGTGCGAACCGAAATATAAATGCTAACTCCAAATTCCCAAAGTGTGAATTGGAGTATAAATACTAAGTCAAAGTTCCCGGAATGCTAACTGTGTTATAAACATCGACAGTTTTTGGATTCCCGGAGTGCGAACCAGATTATCGATTACGAATAACTCTAAGTCCCCAGAATGCGGACATGTGCTTACAAACTTCAACATGCGCGACTGATCGCCTAAATACAAGTGTTGATCCCTAGAGTGTGGATGTGACTATTTATAAATAAACAAGCGTGATTCAGCCGCTCAATTCTCACTTATTTTAGCATCAGTCCGAGGACGCAAAACCCGAAGGGGCAGAAACAATTTACGGTCGCTAGCCGATCTTTATAACTCATCCCCTACACTGGGGGCAAAGCTCATGTGTTAATAATTGACCGAAGCAGTACAACGTCCAAGTCCGACTCGATCCCTAGTTAGGACTTGTGATCACAATTTTCAGACTTTGCAAATGAAACGAACTCAACTTGAGAGTAGAAACTCCACAAGTACATTGAACTGAAATTCAAATACCGCAATACTTAAGCATAAAAAAAGAAATGAAAGTTAAAGCCAAGAGACAAAACTTCTTTTCAACTAAACTGTATGTGAAGATTCATGTACAAGTTATTCCAAAAAAATTCTACTAGCAGGGGGCCGAGCCTGCATCTATACACGGCCTATGAAAGAAAAGACAAAAGTACATTCCTAACTACCAAAAATGCGCCAAATGGAGCTTATCTACCTTTTCTTCTTCAGCCTTCTCATCGAGGCGGAACCACTAACGGTTTTTCGCTTCGAGCCCTTACCCTTTAGCGGACCATCCCCTGACGAAGGCATGATATCGACGTCCTCCTCCGAACTTGAATTTAAAGGAATACTCTCTTCGGGAGGAGTCGGGGGAGTCGGATCTACAACCGGGGATGGAATGGGCATGCTAGTATCAACGAATGTGCCCCTAGGAGATATCATCCTAAGTGGAGTTGGACCAACCGTCGTCGTCACTCCACCATCAGAACCACCACCATGAGCTGCTGCCTCCATCTCAGCATTAATTTCAGCAAATGTCTCTGCTTCTCGAATAGCACGGGCTTCGCTGGGGGCAGCGGTGGACTGTGACGAAGCACTAGAAGCAGACGGGAACCCATTAAGAACGAATGGTATGTCCCCAAAAGGGTCGCTGTGTCGGCCCAAGAGCTCATTCATCATCTGCTCTTCAAAGGAAATTGTGCTCCCATGTGTCACCTCAATTGGCACAACCATAGTCGTGGTGATCGCTTCAGTAATAATGGCCTCTTGCACTTGATGTGGTTCTTGGATTACAGGGGGCGCTGTCAATGTAACTTCGGTCACTGGACAAAGAAGAAAAGAAGCTATTAGGACACACTTCAAAATAGGTCTTTCATTTCAAATGCACATGAGATTCGTTCAGAGTACCTTCCTCAGTTTGACCTGCGGCTGACTGAACGGCTTCGGATGAATTCTCCTTAATAGGAGATAGGCGTGGCTGTTCTGGGTCATAGGCCGGGACGGGCTGGGGCTCAGTCACTGGAGCAGGCTCCGGTCGGGGTGGAGTAGCAATTTTTGAGCTTGTAGCATGATGCTTAACTCCGGAACCTTCCCCGACTTCTTGGTGCTGGGTGCCGAGTCTTTCTCTTGCATGAGAAATCATAAAGAAGAACCTTCTTCTCATCATCATTCAATATGCGGTTCTTAAGCTCAAACTCGTCAAAGGATCCTCCCGACTGCCCATCCTTCTCCTCCTCAACCAGCAAGTTCCAGGCAGTATACAGGTGTGTTGGGTAATCATCAAGCCATGCTAGGTCTTTGTGCCTCAACACGTTGGCATTGTAAGTGACGAGGAGCTCCTCTATGTCAGCCTCTAGGCTGGCTTCCGCCAATCGGACCCTCTCATCGACCTCAGCCTCAACCTCACAGACCTTTTCCATGGCTGCATCTCTCTCCCTCTGGAGCACCACCGCTTGATCGCATGCTTCCTATGCGGCAACGTTAGCAGCATCCTTTTCCTTTATGATTTCAAAAAATTTAGACTTGAGCTCGTTTAGCTCTTTTAAGGCTGCATCCTGCTCAGTGGTTACGATGGTGTTTCGGTGGCCCATGTCCTCCACCATGGCGTAGTACTCCCGTTTCATCCTATCCATTGTGCCTGGGCCTCGTCGGCTTTCTTAAGAGCCTCAATCTTAGATTTGCGAGAAGACTCAGCCTCACTATTGAGCGCTTGAATGATCCAATCTTTCTGGCCGAGTTCTTTCTCCAGCCTTTCAATCGTGACTGCTCGGTCGAAGGCCACCTTCAATGCTTTTTTCACGGTTTTTGACCACTCCTGATACTGGAAAAATATGTCCGTGACATAATCGTGCACTGTATTTTCGGACGACGTCGGGATCCTTTTCAAGCGCGGAGGAGAACCCATCAAAACATATATCAGGAAAATCCTTTTTCAGCTGTGCGAGCCTCATTGCTCCTTCCCCAGTAGGCTCGACGAGGGCCTGTGCAGTAGTGAAGGGTCTACAACCTCAGTTCTACGTTGGGATTCAGACCTAGACGATTGGGAAGATGGTTTGTGCCGTGGAGCTTCCGAAGGTCGCGAAACATGAACTGGCGGCGGTGCAGGAGCTCTGGGAGGAGGCATGCGAGATCGAGACCGACGCTTGTAACCCTTATCTCTGTCAGACCGTTCCTGACTAGAGTACCCCTGGTCATAGTCTCTATCTCCTTCTCTCCTACGCGATTCGTAGTATGACGAAGATCGGCATTTGCTGCGTAGGCTACCAAGCATTAAGCCTTGACCGGACATGGTATCTGCAGGGCAAAACAGGGGTAAAAGTTAGTAAACTTTCATAGTGGGCGTATTACAGTCAGAAATCGTGTAGTGCCGTGAAGTGTGAATGTATGTGCAACCCCCCTGACCAACCGGATGTGTCGACCACGCTAGTGGGAAGAGATTCGCTTAAAACTAAGTCATGTTGGAGTTCATCCAATCCGGCATCATGCTGCATGGACACATCGTCCGGAATCGGAAGATCGGCGAGCCCTTCGTAAAGATTTTCTGTCCTTGGGCTAGACATCTTCGAAATTCTAAATCCAGAGGCCGGACGGGACATGATCACATATTTCCATCTCCCCTTTTTGGATTGCTTAAAAACGGCCGCCTTGCCTTTTCTCTTTTCTTCAGAACCCTGAGCTGCATCTGCAGGCTCGCCCAAAGGTTCAGCGTCAGTATGAGTTCTCTTGGAGTCAGCCTCTTCGATTATAACAACTCTAGGCTTTTTACGCTTAACTTGCTCCCTGGAGATAGTCCTTAGTGCACCGTCGAGCCTTATACTTTGTCATCGCTCGTTTAGCCCAAGAATCCGAAGGTTTCTGTCCATCAAGACCAAGTCGATGTTCCTCTCTTCTCTTGGAACCTCTTGAACAACCTGAACCGTCTCCTTGTAATATCCGCCTTCGAGTCGCTGAATTATCGACGTAAAGAAAAAGAAATGTGAGTTTGGTTTCATCTACAACTGTCTTGTCGACTATTCGAGAAGATAGCAATACTCACGCCTAAATAGCCATCGCCTGGCAAATCCTGGGGGGCATCTAACATAGAACCACTCCGTCTTGAAGTAGCCCAGCCTGGTCCAAGACCTCGTAATTATTTGGCAATTTCTCATGGCCTCTAGGAATGTGAAAGATGGACTGTCTGTTCGACTCTTAAAGTTGAACAAGTATCTTATATCGGTCAGTCGGGGTGGTCGATAGAGGTGCTCCATAAATGCAATGAACAAGATATTTAGTAAAGCATATCCATTTGGGTGTAGCTGAGATGGGGCGATCCCTATAAAGGACAACACTTCCCTTATGTATTGATTGAACGGGGGAAGCGTCCCAGCTGCGCATGCATGTCGATTGAATGCGGTATACCCCTCCGATGGATTATGTGGTCTGTCATTTGGTCCCAGCAATATTACGTCGTCCATTGACAATCCATTCCTTAAGCATATTCTCCCTAGCATATCTTCAGAAATATTGGACGGAACAGAGTCTGGCGGACTATTGATAAAGGATGTGTCAGGTGCCTCATCCGGGGCCTGATCGATAACTTCGGCCTCGATGTTCGGTATTTCAAGTCTGGGAGGAATTATACTCTGGGTTTCCTGTGGCTGCAAGCTTGGTGTTTCCATAATTAACTAACTCACGAAAAATCATCATTAGACGATAAAGATCCCGTGTGTTCCCCTCATGTAAAGTGTGTATTGTGCAGTGTTGTGCATTACTTGAAGAAATTTTGCAGAGTTAAAGAAAAATTTGCAAAAAGGCGAAAATAATCGGAATCCAATTGGAATGACCGTCATCGCTGACTGTCACCACCGTACCATCCTGATGTTGGCGATCGATCCAAATTAAAATTTCTTATCATGTTGTTAAGTTATAGTTTCATCAACGAGCTTTGGAAGGAAGTCAAATGTGCAGTTCTACGATCAAGTCCGATTATGCAAGGCTAAAGCTCATTAGAGTCAAATGTCCAAATGTACAAAATTTCTCTGAATCTATCAAACTCCTGCTTGGGATCGATCACCATAGCTCAAATTAGTGACAAGTCATAGACCTCCTTTTCGTATCGATAAAATTCAAAGCGATCGGTTTTCGTATCGATCGAATTCGAATCGATGCGCTTTGTATCGATCGGATTCATATCGATGCGTTTCGTATCGCCCCTAGTTCGAATCGGTACATTCCGTGTTGTTCAAGTTCGAATCGATAAGCTTCATATCGATCAAGTCGAGCCAACTTCGTATCGGTCACAACTCAGGAACTTCGCATCGATAACATTCACAACTATCAAAAATGACAGAGTTCGTGTTGATTGCTTGCTCGGAACCTCATATCGATCATTATTCCGACAGTTTTATATTAAATACTTTAAACCGATGCAAAGTTCGTCCACCCAGAATCGATAAGAACTTCGTCACTCCTCAATCAACAATACATCGATGCAAATCCCACATCCAGCTGTCGATACGAAATCAAGCCACGATCTTTCTTTCTATCAGTACGAAATGGAGGCCGAACAACAATCGATCGATGGCTCTACATCCTTAACCCCTTCTTCTCCAACATACACAAGCACCGCTATGGCCGCTCTCAACCAAACTTTGTGTGACGCCCCACCTCTGTACCCACGCTAGCCAAGAACATTACGGTGTAATGCTGTCGACTAGCACGGAGAATAAGGCTGTTGAGGAGCGACCATCCGTGTAATTGCTTTGTGCAAGCATCGATATGTCAGATAGTATAACATGCAATACTTTATCAAGAGGAAATCCGACATACCGACACAAACTCAAAGCTACTACATAGTGGCTATAATATCTTCGGAAACAAATACAGAAATAAACCTAACATAAATCAGTCACAGATAATTCATATCACAAAGGCGGAAGAAGATATGAATATATAATTAACACATGGAAGTGTATATCAGAGTTGTGGTCAAAAAGATCCACAATAATACAAAAGAATAGCAACACGTGCTATACAAAAGAATACAACTATGAGTCTATATCTCAAGTGTATACAACAAAATAAACTACTAATCTAAGTAGTTTTCCCAAAAGTCAGAGTAATAAATCCCTGGGGAGAAGTCAAGCAGAAGCACCTGTAACATCTCGGTCTGACCCGAGTATTATTTAATAAGAAAATAATAAACGGATCAGTCTAACTATAAATATCAGATGAAACGATATAAAATAAGAGATATGACTAAACACATAATAATCACAATGCCAAGCTGTGATATATATATATATATATATATATATATATATATATAAGTAATTGAGAATCAACAAGAGATTAATCAATATCACCAAATCTACACAAGAATCGAAGGAAATGTCATACTCCTTATTTCGTTCACCAAACCATAAATATTGATGATCATATCAATGTCAATCACAAAAGTCAATGACACACGAATTCACCAATGCACACATATTGATAAAACTTATCAATGGAAATCACAAAAATTGGTGAAGCATAAATTCTAGAAATCATCTCAAGAAATCCAGTCAATGACACACGAATTCACCTATGCACAAAAATTGATAAATCATATCAATATAAATCACAAAAATAGGTGAAGAAGAAAATTCCAGAATTCGACACACGAAATCCAGAAATCACACAAAATAGGGGGAGGCCTATCACACGAACGAGAAGCTATCTCATGGTAGCTAGCCATTAATTTTTGACACACGAATGAGAAGCTATCTCATGGTAGCTAACCATTAATTTTTGACACACGAACGGCCCGAAGGCCATGGGGAGCTACCCCAAAAAGAAATGAGACGAAGCTCAATAAAATGAGTTACTGTCCTCCATGTGGACAAAGAGACATCGCACAATTGCTAGTCTAAATCACAAAAATGATCATCATGATCATCAAGAAGTGTCAATTACAGTAAGCTAGTAAATATATGAGCTTAGCTTCATGTCCCATAACCACTAGCTTAACTTAAATATTTACGAACAAATTGTAGATCTCCACTAGAAAATTGTCACAAGAGATTCAATCGAACAAGTCCAAGAATTAACCGACGAAGTAAACACAAGCGTTTCATACCACTTGTTTTGCTAAGTCGTTTAATTAGATTTCTCATACGAGTGAGGTAAAGGTTTGTATATACTAATAGATTGAAAATCGGTTTGAGAAAACGAGCTTTGTAATAAAATAGTATTGAAATCGTTTTGATGAAAGAATTTTGATATTTACTACTAGCATTGAAACCTTTATATTTTTAAAGTGACAAATCACAAAGAAGATTGTAGGAACAATCAATCACTAAAGTTCACATTCGAATACGTGAATAAAATCCAAAGAAATCGATACCGAATCCATCAAAATGGACATTCCCAAAAATCATGAAGAAAATGTCCTCAAAGTCGATAATAAGTGATAATAACAAAAGGGAATCAACACGAATCGATTAACATTGGAAATTCAATCCAAAAAGGCAAAATGGACTCAAACAACAGGTTCAGTCGACTGAACAGAGTTTTCAGTCGACTGACCCTGTACCTGGAAATTTTCCAGGTTCAGGAAACTTTCTGTTTCCAGGTTCAGTCGACTGAACAGAGGATTCAGTCGACTGAATCATGCCTGGATACTTTCGGGTTTCAGGTTCAGTCGACTGAACAGAAGATTCAGTCGATTGAATCATGCCTGGGCTATTTTTCAGCCTATTCAAATGAAGGGCAACTCTTCTAAAATGCAACCGGACGAACATTGGCTCTAAGGGTTTATGCCAATCAGCTACCCGGCCCTATATGCTCCTCGATGCATCACCAAAAGCATGATCAAACACCCATAAAAGGATTTTCACACAAATTTGACTTAAAAACCCAAAAATTGGAATATTCACAAAACCAATCCAAATCAAGAGCAAATGCACATGAAGAAGTGTTAGGAATTCATACCCAACAACCAAAGATAATTATAGTCATAGATGTGAGATAAAAATCTCACCTTTGAACCCAAATCAATGAAGAAGAAGCTTGAAAGCAAAAAGGGGAATCAACCACTCTTCAAATCCAACTCAATAAGCTTGATTCTAAGCTTTAAAAGAAGAACATTCCCAAAGTTAGGTTCAGGAATTTCTGAAATGATAAGAGGATGAGTTGGAGAAGAAGAAGAGAAGCTTACCAATGGGTTCTTCTATTAGTTTGGAGCTAGAACTTGATTTGCAAAAGAAAACTAGGGCTTGAGTTTTAATTTCCCATCTCTCCCACCATTGTTGCTAAAGCTTGAGTATTAGGAATTGGAAATGAAGTAAATGAGGAGGAGAGGGGTTGGGACTGAATACATAAGTGGGCTCAGCCCAAATCAAAACCCTAACTGAAAAAAAGAAGCAAAAAATCAACTTTCTCCAAACATATCGAAGCTTATACTCAAAAAGGTCGCAAACGGCATTTTAAACTCAATGGGAGTGGTCCCGAGTCCTAATTCGACCGTATGCAAAAAGTAGCTTTTCGGACTAAATTTCGAGTATCGATAAAATATATTTAAATAAAATATTTAAATATAACATCAACAAATATGCGGGTTGTTACACTTTGGCTCAGATCTGGGCTTAGCACTTGCCAAAATTGGAAATCGGCAGACATAGGATGGAGCTGAAATTTAAACTCCGTCGCATGGATTTAGTCATAGCTGATTCATTTTACTTAGATTGAAGTCGAAATTCGAAGGATTGAACGAATGAATTTGACCGATTCAAAGGTGATACGCAGTTCTTCTCTCTCTTCTCGATTTCGTGAATCGATGCGAAAGAGGAAAGTAAAGGAGGCAGCAGTAAAAAGTAAAAAGTGAAAAATGGCCAAGTCCGAGAGTATTTATATGGACCCAAGGGAGAGACAGAGGCGATTTGCATCTCGGTCAAATGCAACCGGGCATCATAGGTCAACTATTGCATCGAGTCGAATGGCAGGTTCGAATCCATTAGCCAAAACTCCTATCGATTCGAAATGGACAATGGGGTTCATCGATATGAAGTCAATGTAGAAGGCTTTTGGTCCCATCGGTGCTAAACCTTCATTCGAATCGATGATTTTGGAACTCCAACCACGGTCAATCGATACAAACTTCGTTCTTCAAATTCATCGAATCTCATCTTACAACAAACTAGCATTTATCGGAACAAGTTGAAGATCGCCTGCTCGAAGCCATCAGCATTGAGGATCATTGATACGAAGCCTTTATTCCCATCGATTCGAACTAGCTAATCAATTCCAATGGCTTAATCCTTCATCGATTCGAGGGGCATCATAAAGATCTGCTAAAGCTCCTGAAGGTGATCGATATGAACATTAGTTCGTATCCATCAACACTCAGTCCCGATACGAAATGATGATTCGTATCCATCAATGCCGAACATATCGATGCGAAGGCAACCTTTCAAACTTCTATATCGATCCAGGAGAGGATCGATATAAAGGAACGTCCAAAAACAACCATCAATCGTTGTTACAACTCGAGTTTCACATTGGTTCAGGAGAGAATCGATGCAAAATTCGGTACAAGAAAACCGACAATGACTCGTGAACGTGCAACTTTAACGAGAGTCAGATTAACATATATACATATATGTCAAACTAATATTCAATTTTCAGCATTAACAGGAATTGGATATTCATTTAATAACGATTACGGCGACAAACAGCTAAGCACTATCATACAACAATCAGTTATAGCAACACAAGGTTATAACCTTCAACAAAAAAGCAATGACTTTTCAGAGTGCAGACTGCAGCTTTTCAAAGCACGTCATGTTTCCACAAGACGTACTTGGGGGGGGCAAATGTTATCCCTCCTTTTGGCAAGGCTGAGATTTCAAAGAACTGTTTATAAGCTCAGGATCAACCGTCCTGGGTATCGAGCATGCACAGGTTCGCTATGGATGTCGATGAATTTTGTCCCAGTCCGAATCAAGCTACAACTGACAAGATATGACAACCTAAGCCATGGAAGTCTGCATTCCAAATTTCAAGTCAATCCGAGTTCATCTGCTCTAGTTATGATCGATTCAAACCGGAGGAAACAGACTCATTTTCGTATCCATCAGTAAACCACGGTTCGACTCGATCCGGTTCGCATCCATCACCCACTTCACATCGATCAGTTCCCCTTGGTTCGTATCGATCAAGGTGTCAGTATTTGAATCCACCATCTTCGCATCGATCGGTTGGTGACAAATTCGCATCCATCAACAACGACAAGTCACTATTTCGTATCCATGAAGTAACTGCCCTGTTCGTATCCGTCCACCTTTGTTAGCTCGTTTCCATTACAAAGAAGATGTTTGTATCTATCAAGGAGCCTCGGTTCGCCTCGATCCAATTCGTATCGATCAGTAGAAATGTCGTTCGTATCCATCGAGTTCTTGCTCATTTGTATCCATCGATGCAAACTGGATAACGGCACTTGATACAAACAAGGCGAGACTCATGGATGCGACACGGTCAACTCGGAGTAAAGAGTGGATCGATGCGAGGAACGCGCCCACGTCACCGCTTCATCACGCGCATGATCGATTCGAAGCCGATCGACTCAAAGCCATGGATATGAATCGGACAGCCATCCGAGAACTCTGAACTCGTATCGATCATAACTCAAGGTCCACCAATCCAAATGCCACGAAATTTTCACAAAAACTTACGTACAAGCCAAGGAATATTCCTGCCAAGTTTCAGCTCGATTGGACCACTTCTTGATCGATACAAAATCGATTCGTATCGATCACAGATCGAGTCGAAACTTGGTGGGATCGATCGCGTGGGCCCACTGACGTACCAGAAGAAGTCTCCCGAAGTTTGAGCGAGATATCAACCTCCTACACCTATAAATAGCCCCCTGAAACCTACAGAAAGGGGATTTTTGGGGATTCTCAAGCGCCCAGACTCTGCCGGATCGAGATTTGCATCCTATTCTTGCTATTGAATTCGAATTCCAAGCTGTAGTTTATTATTGTTGGTTGTAATCGGATGTAACCGTTGAAAGAGAATTAATAAAGTCATAAGAACTTCATAGTGGACGTAGGCAACACGCCGAACCACTCTAAATTGCTTGTCTGTGCAGTTATTTTCCTGTTTGTTGGATTTTTTGTTAGATAATCTTCATCTTAGATTTATATTCTTCACTTTTATCTCTTTAAAAACTTCTGAAGAGTGTTGTACCCATTTTTGGTACAAACATTTTCAATATATATATATATATATATATATGCCTTTCAGGTGCTATATTAATGCAGTATTGGTCATGGAACCATACCTGAATAACTACTAAGTTAGGTATAGATGAATAACTGGTAAATTGGTTATATAATAGCTAAAATGAAGCACAAGATTGCGGAATCATACCAACTAAAGAGTTGTAGTCATGATAATATTATCATGTCAACCAACAAAATTTTCTGCAAATTTATGTAGATTTTATTATTCTCCAATTCTTCTACTTTTAAGTTTATATCAAGGAGCTTTATAGAAGAAGAAAAATTCTATTTGAATTCATTAATTTGCTAAGTGGCCTCAACAAACAAGAAGAAAACCCATAAACCCCATATTTTCAGTGAGTAAACCCAAATCATTCTTACTTTTTTTCCTTTATACTCTTAAGTAGTAAATTAAAACAGGGGTGTGAGTGATTGTTTTTTCAACCACGTAGTAAATGTACGTGAATGTGTACTCTACTCCGTAGTAATAGCATGAGATACCAAAGCTGTCAATCTCTCACACGGTCCTGCATGACCTAAGCAATTTCGAACTAAAAAAAGTCAAACAAAGTTGAATTCTAGGTTTAACTCTTTCGAATTTTTGCTCAACTTTCTCACAAGTATTAGCAGGTCTATTAAGACAGTCTTCCCTAATCTTAGGTAGGCCCATATATTCTACAATCGACTGGCATAGGCTGACGTAGACCCAAGATTGGTATCAAATCAGCCCGTCTACTCCACAAGGCATCAGATGGAGCCTGAATGTCCTATCCCTTGTTAGCCTTCAAAGTCTACTCATGAAAGAGGCTTGACCCTGCCCAGTCCAATCAGGCCCAACCCAACGGCGACAAGCCTTCCTATATCGACCTACTTACAACACAACTCCAAGTCGGCGCGTTTAGTCGGCATCACTTCAGGTCTCGGTCGGCACTCCTCCAGGCTGCCTCGGTAGACGACACATCTGACAAGATTGGCTCGGGAGTGGTCCATCCTTGGCTCTGCTTCAGCATTGCCGCCTCGGATCGGTCCCAAACATCTCCCTCAATCCTTTATCTCACATCTGGCCTACTACCATCTTCCCAACATGGTCCTTAACAATTCTCAGTTTCTTTCATATCTTCAACCGCCGACCAACCAGCTTAGCAAGCCTTACCACATGAGCATATCAAAGTAAATGACAAGCTATCTATCAATCTACTCGAAACATTGTAGCAAAACTGATGTGGTGAACCATTGGCATTAAATGTGCAGTAAATACCAAGTCTGTGCATGATATAGAGGGGCAATGAGAATATATCCTCGGCCATATATCCCTTTGCACTTTTACAATTGTCATCCATCAGTCCACATGTTGCCAGATCAGCGATCAGGAGCCCTTCCCTCCAGTTTTATAGCACAATCTCAGTCATTTATCATCCATTCCATCTGCTATAAATGCCTCCTATATTACCACTCAAAAGGTTGAAAGATTTAAGAATTCTGAGTATTATACACAATTCAAAGCTCTTTGCACCCTAGGATTAGCAATTTAGTCTTAAATGCTTTCTTTCTCTTATTATTCGCTTATGATTCCTTACAATTATAAGGGAGATATATGTATGTGAACTTCATAGTTGACGTAGGTAACCTTGTCGAACCACTCTATATTTTCTATCACTTATCTTTAACTACTTACTTTATTCTTCATCCACTTTTTTAAGCCTTGCAGTTAGCAAGTAATCTTTGCTCGTCACCAATCATTAGTCTAATTTGAAGGTTAGCCAAAAAAACTAGTCAGCATTTATAACATCCCTTATCTAGAGGCCTAAAACTAAGCGCTATAGATGCTGCAGTCATCTATAGCATTAGCTTTCGGCGACTATATACGGCTATGTTAATAGTATCAGTAATATCAGAAGCACTTGAATATGAAACAAAACACGGATTTCAAAAAAAAACACATTTACTTCATCACATTTCAAAATCAAATTGTTTCACATTTACCACACATAATCTCATATCGTTCCCAGGCACAGATCAAATATAATTATTACAAATTACGCCAAGAGCGGTATATGAAGATACCACCTTGGTTGATCGAAGTCATATGACCATAACAGACCTAATACAAACAACACAGCTGAAAATCCATCAAAACATAACAAGAAATGTAAATCCTAAGTAGCAATCTGTTGCCTCCTGCATGCCTCTAGTAGCTTATTCGTCAACATTCTGAAACATAAAAAAGAACCTTAAGCTCTTAGCCTACTCAACTCAATTTTGAGCACCCGAGAGTTTTGGGGGAAAACATAAACTTCTAGTTAGACATAAATCCTGGTATGAATAATATTATGCATCCCAGAATAATTATGTTAAGTGAGACCACGCCCTCACTAACATCCTTTTAAAACATATCTTTGCAAAACCTTTCATAAAACCATATACTGTGCTCCTACATCCACAATGGTTAAATACTGTAAAGCAATCATTATGTTAACATATATCAATATCAGGTAATAATGAACTATCTGTTCAAACACATAAGTTTTGTTTGGATAACTTTTAACCTTTGGCTGACTCGGGCCTACCAGACAATATAATCAAAATTAAACTAACACCTGTTAGATATTCTTCTTTTGGATTATCTATCCTTAACTATCTGTTAAACATTTTCCATCTGGACGGTCTGTCTTAACTATCTATTAAATACTTCACTTCTGGACGATATGTCCCCGACTTAATTATCTTCCAGGTCTTCTCGATCCTAATGGTTTTTCGAGCTTACCAATAACCTATCTGTATGCAAACATATATTCTTTTCGGTGTGTAACCATAATTTTAGTCACGTGTGTCCCAAAGCCCTACACGTTGAATTTTGGACAACAATTAGCTGGGGCTATTAGCTAATGTATTGGGCGCGACCTCATAATAGTCTCATCTGGTTATTTAATATTTGAGTCATTTTCACTTAACGATCCCCTTTCATAATTTTCCTTGAAAACATTTTCAAAATGATTTAAAATCTTTAAATCAAACTTAAACAAGGAAAAGTATACAATCTTTATACTTTACTCAAAATCATATCACCATATCATATATATTTTTTTTACTCAAAATTTAGTTGATGAAAACGTTTAACCATTTGAAAGAACCTCTTTCTAAACTTTTGAAATCCTCTCTTTCAAAACCAATATCAAACCTTTCGAAATCATTCCTCAGACCTTTTAAAATCATACATCAAACCTTTTGAAACCATTCCCCAAACCTTTTGAAACCATTGAAAAGCAAACCTTTCGAAAACTAGACATCCTTCTTTAAAACCACTTTAAAACATTGCCTTAGAAAAACCTTTGGAAAACCTTCCTTCATAAACCTTTCAAAATTATTCAATAAACCTTTTGAAACCTTTGAAATAAACCTTTCAGAATTATTCAACTAAAACCTTTCGAAACCATTCAATAAACTTTGAACTAAACATTTCGAAATTATTCAACTAAAACATTTCGAAACTATTCAACAAACCTTTTGAAACCATTGAACTAAACCTTTCGAAAACTTACTAGATTTCAATTTAAAACAAGTGGAAGCCTTCTTTTAAAACCTTTCAAAACCTTTGGAAGCAACCTTTTGACTTTTTCGAAAGCTCTGCTTCGAAAGCTTTAAACATATCCTTTTAAATTAACTCTTTCAAAAGCTTTGGGTTATACTTCAATTCATAAAACAATGGTAAATTACCTAAGTCGTAAGCTTCCTTTCAAAAGCAAAGAGAAGCGACTAGTTTTTAAAACAATTAAACCTTTCATCTTTGTCGAAAGGTTCAAAACAAAACATTTATAAAGCGGTAGTAACTCTTCGACTGTGTCAAAAGGTTTCAAAACAGAATTGTGTTGAAACAGCAGTAACGTTAAATAGCAGTAACGTTTCAGCTATGTCGAAAGGTTTAAAACCTTTACTTTAAACATTTGACCTGGTCGAAACCAACCAAGTCGAAAGCTCTTATTCGAAAGCAAAGTAGGTAAAAGCTTTTGGTTTATAAAACAAACATACCCCAACCTCTTTGACCATCAACCCTTCGACTATGTCCAATTCATTACATACCAAGTAGCTTCATACCATATGCATTGGTGTGACATTGTCGAAATTTTTGAACCTCTCCACCTTGTTGGAAGGTTCGGGTCGGAAGGTTTATTGCCGTAACGGCTGAAACATGTGAAAAATGTGATTTCTTTGTTTTTAACTTAAAAATGAAATCTTTTCAACTAACCTGCCTTTGTTTGTCAAATACTCATTGGTTAACAATTACTTTTCAAAAATGTGCTGCCACTATTTTTAAAATTAAATAATCATTTTATTTTACACAATGTCTCTTTTTCTTAGTTAAATATATAAAACATTTAAGTCCCATACCTTCAATAATTTTATATATTTATTAAAATACTTGAGAAAAATTCCAGAAAATCTATTTTTATATGTTGTCGAACATATAAAAATTTCAACCCAAAATAATTATTAATTTAGCCAAAAATAATTTATAACCCAATGAATACTTTCCTTCGCTAGAAAATTAATATAAAATCCTTATTAATTCAAAAAATTATGAAAATCGAGACCCAACTCTAAAATATCATTTCTGACCTATATTTAAATTTTCAAGGCAATTGGATGTCAATAAATAGGGTTTTCATGTCAAACACATCATAAAACTAACATGAACATATATAATTTATCAACAACGTGTATGTATATGTGTGTGTATAATTTTAATCATTAAAACATGGAATATGCTTGCAAATTCATTTTGAGTCTAATCTTAAAACTGAAAAATAAAGGAAACTGGGGTGTAATAATTATTCACCTTAGCTTTGACATTATAAATGTGAGATTTGATGTTGATTTAGTTAATTATTTCCCTTCCCTTGAATCCTAGTCTCAATCTTCTTCTTGAGAATGATAATGGTGGCCGACCTTAGTATTTTTAGTTTGAGTAAAATGAAATGAACATGATCGTTCTATCTCCTAAGGGTTTAGGATATAAGCTCCACCTATTTTCCATATTTCCCTTCTCATATCCTAACACATTAGCTTAGGTTATTTCATTTTAGTTTGCACATTAACATGGCATGGCTACGCTTAGCTAATCGTTTATCAACTTACTAATCTCCACATTATTTATTTAATTTACCCAATTAATTATTCTAAATAATGTTATAAAAATATGAGGTGTTACGGTATTTTGGCACTAAAAGGATGGCCTCCTCCTGAAGCTCTTACCTTTCAATAATTTTTTATTCTGCAAAAAATGATCTATCTTATTACCATCGACAATCTTCCTCCAGTCGAAGGTAAAAACTTCAATGAATATGGTACTAATAACAATACTCTTGCCAATGTTGTCCAACTAAATCCTGGCATCAATGAAGAAATGTGGCGTATTATGATGCTGTAGCTATCAAATGTGGGTCAGCTAGCTCGCGAACAGAATGGTTTGAGAACATGGTTGGATGCCCAAGCTGCTATGAATTTTGTCCTACCCACTACTTGATAGAGTTAAGGGTATGCCCAAAGGGCAATTCCATATTTATTGTTAATTATTAACTCTATGATCAGTCATCATTCATAATAAAGCTGTTTTCTTTCTGTTATATATTTGTTATAATGTGTTATAAATAATTAAATTTATGGGTAAAATATATTTAATAGAAAATCCATAAATGATGTGTTTGTGATAGTAATTATAAATGGTTGTAATCATGAGTATTATATCACAATATTATAAACACATTATTTTAAATATTCCTAGTCAAGACACATCGAGACTGGATTTGATGCATCCATTGAGACTAGAGTACGTAATGCTTTCCAAATGTTAGGCATGGTATTACTCATAACTGTTGGAGCTACCTAGTGATAGAGTTAAGGGTATGCTCTAGTGGAAATACTGTAATTTATTGTAAATTAATTAACTCTGTAATCAATTCTCGTTCATAATAAAGGTGTTTGTCTTTCTGTTATTTTTTTTTATAATATGTTATAAATAATTAAATGCTTAAATTAAACATATTTAACATAAAATCCATAAATGGTATATTTGCGATAGTAATTACAAATAGTTATAGTCATGAGTATTGTATAACAATATTATAAAACACATATTTTAAATGTTCCTAGTCAAGATGCATCGAGACTCGATATCGATGTATCCGTTGAGACTAGAGTAGTTCACTCTTCGAATGTTGGGCAGTGTTTTACTCATGACTGCTGGGGACAATTAGGGATTACGTATTGTTAGTTATTGAATAACTATAGAATGACTCACTCGATAGTTTTTTGTTGTTTAATATAATTAAGGTCAAATAGAAAATATCGATGTGATTGATTTATATAGTTCTGTCGACTTGAGAATACCATTGATCTTCAATATGAAAGCTCTGCTTCGATTATGGTCAAATCATGGCACGATGTCCATCGAGTGACTATGGTCGGGTCGACTGGAAGTATTGGAAGTGCAACCTAATTGAAAAGAGGATTCGTCTCCTTTGTTATCTGGGGTTAGTATCATGGTCAGCTTAAGTCAACTCAAAGTAAAATATTTGGCCAAAGCAGTTCGGTTGATAATAATTATTATTATTGAACCAAGAGCTTTGTGTTTTGGATATAGAGTAGAATATGGATGATACTAGAATTTTGACCATTACCAATTCTGTAGGTCCAAAGTGATATAGTTTTGATGAAGAGAATTGGTGTAAATAATGGTCACAACCGAGTACCTCTTTGCAAAGTAAAATTGGATTTTATCGAAAGCAAGAAAGTGATAAATATGGCCAAAATGTAACTCCACCTACTAAGTAACGGGTGAACATTAATATCCGAATAGTACAATATTAATCACCGACCAAATTTACACCTAACGAGTCACACAACCGAAATGATGTATTCTTCTTTAACCCAAGGATTAATTAATTTTTAATTATTATAAATTAATTAAATTGATTAACATTTGAGAAATATTAATTGTAAAATTTTATTTTGATTTGATGAATAAATATAATTAAATATATTCATAATAGTCATAGATATATTAATCGATGTATTATATCGATAAGCATCAAATTGGATTTAAATGCAAAAATTTTAGTCGGGCTTTAAATGGATTTAAATCCCATGATAGGGGCTTGTTAGTGCCAAAATTGGTCACTAACACCCAAACGCTGTTGAAAGCACCAAACTACAGTTATAGATCACAGACAGAATTTATGTAGAGAGTATAAATATGAAGAACAGTTAAAATTAAAAAGAAAGCAGTAATAATAGAGGATTTATAGTGGTTTGGCTGACTCTGGCCTACGTCCACTCTTGAAATTCTTTTTTATTGATATCAGAATCAATTACAGTTATAATCCGGAGTTTTTAAAGAAATAACGGCAGAGTAGCCTTAATGAAGAAGATGACGGGAAACAAAATGAAGAAGATCCAAATCCCCTTTTCTGATGCCCACATGCTGTATTTATCGGCAAAATCCGAGTTATTGGACTTTCTGAGTGGTCTAGGCCCACCAAGACCATAGCCGATCCGAAACCCAAACAACATTACTGACCCCGAGTTTATAATATACCGACCCGATATCCCTTGGGCATGACCTGAAGTAGGACCATCCAAGACTTGGAGGAAACTAGGCTAGAACTCGGAGCGAAATGAAGTCGATCCTATCCTTAAACATGCCGACCCATAATTTTGTTACTGACCTATTAAGGTCGAACCACACGTGCTAAACCACTAATGCCCAACCATACCTCTCGACCAACCTTAAGTTTTCTACCACGACCGAATGATACATGCCGACCTGGGGATATGCGAATACTGAATCGAAGCAAATTGAAGATGCCAACCCCCTAGTGCTGCCGACCCACCCCCTTGGACCGACCCAGAGATGCTAATCCAAGCTCGTGATGATGCCGAACCAGCTTTAATGTTGACCCACTCCAATCATCGATCCACTCTAATAACCGATCCACTCTAATCACTGACCCACACAACTACGGATCCATTCCACTACTGACCCACTTCAACATGACCGAACTACCTTCCCACCAACCCAAAACCTTCACAACACCAACCCACTCGTGAACTCCTACCAACCCAAAGCAACTCGAAGCACAACTCAATGTGACCCGAAGCAAACTTCATGAAAACTCGAAGCGAACCTAGGAAAGACTCGAAGTAAACCCCAGGTGACTCACTACATCTCGACTTTTGTCGAAACCCATTTTGGAGTATCCCGTGACTTTTGTCCATCGACTATGCCAAACCCCGGCTTCACAATCATGATCATCATCCTTAATTGAACGTCTATCCATCCAGTTGACTGAAACCATGGTATTCCAATCTCGAAAAACGAGCAGTCGAATTAGTTAAATCCGTTTGTCTACGGCCTTGCCAAAAGACAGGTTAACATTTAACCCCCAAAACATGCCTTGCTATTGGAAGGTGTGTTTTGAACAGCTTCAAATTCGATACCGAAGTCCATGTTACATTCATCACTAAGCAATTCCATCCAAATCCGATAGTCTACTCCATGACTGTTTCAAGTCGTTATCCAATTTCGGATCATCCCAAATCCATTAACCGAATCCACGATCTCTCTGGAACGATACCTAAATCTGAGACCGCTCTGGGTCCCTACCCAAACCCTTAGCTGTTCATAGCCAATATCCAAATTCGTAACCTCTTCAAGTTCTTGCCAAGCGCAACCTGCACCTGACGACCTGTGTTAAATAATGCCATGGTGTTCCTGGTTCGGTGTCCCTGAATGCTAAGTAATGTCATGGCTTAAGTCCTAAGCCGAATCCTGGTCGCTCCGGACCTTACCGAGCATAGTCCACACTCGACGACCTAACATTGTAACCAATAGATAATGTAGGGCCTACGCCCTAGGCCGAATCTGGTCTCTTCGGACCTTTGTCGAGCATAGTCCATGCTCGACAACCTTTCAGCCATAAACTAGACAAAAAGTCAATCAAAATCTAATCCAAAATCCAGATGCAAACCAGAAAACCATAAACCCATATCAAAAATCCAAACCAAAAGGAAAATGTCCAAACCAGAATCCAAATCAGAAAAAAAACAAAACCAGCAGTTCAAACCAAACCCCAAAACCAAACCAAAAAAGCAAGTGTCCAAGCCAAAAAGAAAAAACAGATTTCACAAACCAGAGCGTCATGGTTTATCATCATCTCAGAGCATGCTTAGGGATTGTCTCCATCCCCGTACATGAGTAAGTCACTTATCCATTGAGTTTCCAAACCATCACGATTAGTTAATGACCAACCGACCACCATTCTTGAGCCTCGCGCCATTATCATTCAAGGTAGGTCGTGCCTGCTCCTGTTACACTGCCGCATTCTAAGTTTCGACATACTGCTGCAACTGACCATTCCTTACATGCTCCTCGATTATATCCTTTAGATTCCTACAGATGTTAGTATCATGCCCGTCCAGGTTATGAAAAAGACAGTGCCTTCTCGATGCCCTTTCGCGTTCTGAGGGTTCCCTCGTTGCCGGCCTTTGATAAGGAAGACGATCCCGAGTATCCAAGTATATTTGTTCCAATGTCTCATTCAGTCCTCTTTAATTGCAGAATTTTGGTTCTCCCCAATGCTTCCTCTTCCCTTTATCCTTACCTTACCTGGGCTCTCATCGGATGGTTCTCCATCCTTAATAATGTTTACTTCATTTGACCTCATGTCCAAATATGCATCCTCTTGTCGAAGAAACTCTCAGCTTCATGAAAGAATTCCCCGAGATCCATTGGTGGGTCCCGTATCAACGATACTTTGAAATCTGAATTATCCCGACTCTTGACACCGCTGCCGTCAGAACCATTCATGGATCCGACCGATCCACTTAAGCAACTACTACATCAAACCAAGTTAAAAAATTCCTAAGCGATTCTCCCATGTTCTACTTCACCGATGTCAGTGTCATCACATTCTTCGGCCTCTTTATGTGAACTCAAAACTTTTTCAAAAACCTGTCCACCGATTCTGTCCATGTTCCAATAGATCCATCTTCCAGCTGTCTGAACCACATAACAGCTATATCAGTCAACTACAAGGGGAAACACACGGCTATAACCTCCTCTGATTTCCCCAGCACTTCCATATGTCTTGTGTACCTCATCAAGTGGTCAATGGGATCCGTCTAACCGTTGTATACTTCTAGAGCGGGTGGCTTGAAATCGGATGGATTCCTGGCCATCCTAATGTTACGGGTAAATGAACTTTTGTTTACTCCCTCCAAATCCTTGTTTGTTAGACCTCTATGAATAGTTCTCCTGATGATGTCAGCCAAACCATTGTTACCTGCCAAGGGTTTCCCCCATCTACATTTCCTAACTTCCCTCCAAGTACTCGAAGGAATTCCGATACATAGTCCTCATCACGCACCCATGTATCCCTATTAGCGCCAGGTTGTTCCATCCCATCTGGTATTCCTCTATAGATTGGTCCTACATTACCTAGCGGTATGCCCCAATTCTAGGTTCATCAGGGTTGACAACTATTTTCCGATTAGAGGATACCCCCTGTTGAATCACTCCATCTGCTTGCCGGTTGAGTCCTTCTAATCCAGCTCCTTGGATCTGAGCTCCTGCAGCCCCTACTTGTCCAAATTGTCTAAGAAGTGTCTGCACCATTTCCTCTTTCCTTTTCATCAACTGCTCATGGAATTCATCATGACCTGCATCTTTCCCTTAGTGATATAGATCGAGGTTTGATTAGCTTTAGAGGAAGCCTCCTGACTTCCCTCTTGTTGGCCCCTTTCTGTCCTTTGTCTTCTGATTGATTGCCTTGCCATAATATCTAGAATCCATGTTCCTAGGCCTTTAAATCAAAAATCCAAGCTTTTGAATCCCTGAGTGCTAGCTTTCTCAATGAAAGCACTAAAATGTTAGTGCCAAAATTGGTACTGACAACCAAACGCCGTTAAAAGCACTAAATTGCAGTTACAGATCACATGCATAATGTATGTTGAAAGAATAAATATGAAGAACAATTAAAATTAAAAAAAAGTAGTAATCATAGAGGATTTATACTGGTTCGGCTGAGTCTGACCTACGTCCACTCTAGAAATTTCCCTTTTATTGATATCAAAATCAATTACAGTTACAATCCGGAGTTTTTAAAGCAATAATGGCAGAGTAGCCTTAATGAAGAAGATAAAGGAAAACAGAATGAAGAAGGTCCAGATCTTCTTTTCTGATGCCCCACATGCTATATTTATAGGCAAAATCCGAGTTTTTGGGCTTCCTGAGTGGTCCGGGCCCACCAAGACCATAGCCGATCCAAACCCCAAACAACACGACTGACCCCAAGTTTATAATATGCCGACCCGATATCCCCTGGGCATGAATCGAAGTAGGACTATCAAGACTCGAATAAACTAGGCTAGAACTCAAAACGAAGTGAAGCCGATCCTATCCTTAAACATGCCGACCCACATTTTGTTATTGACCTATTAAGGCCGAATAACACATGCCAAACCATCAATGTCGAATCATACCTGCCCGACCCACCTTAACTTTTCTAGCACGACCGAACGATACATGCCGACCCGAGGATATGCGAATACTGACCCAAAGCAAATCAAAGATGCCGACCCCCTAGTGCTACCTACCCACTTCCTTGGACCGACCCAGAGATGCCGATCCAAGCTTGTGATGATGCTGACCCGGGTGATCTAAAACATGCCGAACCAGCTTCAGTGTCAACCCACTCCAATCATCAATCCACTCCAATCACCGATCACTCCAATCACCGACCCACACCACTACTAATCCATACCACTACCGAACCACTTCAACATGACCGAACCACCTTCTTACTGACCCAAAATCTTCACAACACCGACCCACTCGTGAACTCCTACTAACCCAGAGCAACTCAAAGCACAACTCAATGTGACCCGCAGCAAACTCCATGAAAACTCGAAGCAAACCTAGGAAAGACTCAAAGTAAACCCCGAGTGACTCGCGACAACTTGACTTCTGTCGAAATCCATATTTCAAGTATAACATGACTTTTGTCCATCGACTATGCCGAACCTAGCTTCACAATCATGATTATCATCCATGATTGACTGTTTGTCCATCCAATTGACTAAAACCATTGCATTACAATCTCGAAAAACGAACAGTCGATTTAGTTAAATCCGCTTATCTATGGCCTTGCCCAAAGGCAGGTTAACAGGGCTAATTATTTGGACAGCAACGTAGGGTAACAAGTGGCTAGAAATAGGCTCGAGTGGCTTGATAATAGATGTCTAAGATTAAAGTATATTGAGAAAAGGATAAGATCCTAAATTCTCTCCTTTCTTTCCACTTTTCGAGCACGTTTTTCTACATTCGATAAAGGACTATTGGAGCCCCCAACCTAATCTGTTGCTAGCCAAACTTCCCTCATATCTCCCTAATTTCTTAATTACAAATGAAATCACATCAATTGCTATTCAATAGCTGGTGGTCAACAGTTCAAGGGCTAGCTCTCTTTTGGATTAGAAATCGTTTTAAGGAGTTTATATCATCATTTCAAGGTGTTCTTTTAGGCTTTGATTATAAGGTATGGATCAAACATATTTATAATCATTTATATTTTTATATATTGTTTACATATTTATTATAATGTAGTTAGGTCACGATTCCAATATACAAATTTATTGTCAGATTAGATTAGTTGTGTGTTGAATATGTCTGGATACTATAAAAAAACCTTATCAAGTATATCTCAGATCAGTACGGCTCTGCAAGTTTTAAAAAACAAGTATTTTAGTGAATTAATATATAATATTTAAATAGATATATATAGTTTATAATTAATTACAACATCATGAAAATCTATACGATCTTTATTAATAATGCAACTTATACACACACACATAAGTGAGTGTATATTACTATCTATTTTAAGCAGAGAACAATAATTGAATATAATTTAAATAATAAAAATGATCATACCAAATATTTTATACTAGTTTGGGCCTCCCATCCTACGTCCAGTCCCAAAGCTTCCCTTCGGTATTTTCTTTAACCAATTACCCTCGTTTTCCCCAGAGGAATAGGTCAATACAAAAGTATATCTTTGACAATCTTGTGTTCCAAATAACACGGTTTTTGACTGATAGTACAAATCTTCCCATGATCTCCTTTGAGTATGTGAATGTAAATGATTTGAATTGTAGGAAGTAGTTTAACTAAAATTATATTTTGGTTATAATAGATTGAGAGTATAAAAGCAATGTATGCATAATAGAGTCATAAGAAATCAAGAGAGAACGGATTTAATTAATTCAATTCAGTTAATCTCTATATCTCAATCATGGTAGTATTTATAGATTCAAAAGGATGCAGATGAAGAGACATTACAATTAGATAAGGTCTATTGATTTTAATGGCTGCAACCTTTCGATGAATGGGTAATTTCTTTTTGTTTAATAGAAGTTTCTATTTAGAAATATGCATTTTTTTAGATGAGAGACGTCCGTGGTGAAAACTCAAACGTTCGTGGCTTTAAAAATTTAATTTTTCGAGTATTTCCTCAAACGTCTGTGGTTTTACCTTAGACATTTATGGTTATTAAATGTAGTTTTATACTGTATTAGAAAGCATTTGAATTTGTGTATGATCGTGTGTGCATATATACTCAAGGAGACCTTAATAACATTTTGTCTAAGACTTTTTATAGTAGAATAACCTTACTAAGTAAAGTATGGTCAATAGATCTTTGTTTGTCTTCGAGTCTCAATATCTTCGAGCATGATGTCTTCTTGCAGTATATACCTGTAAACTTGACAAAATGTGTATGTATATAAATATGATTATATAGTTGTTGTAACTACAACATAAACCGAATGTTCTAACATTCTCCCCCTTTTTGATGATGACAACTATACAATCAAAATGGAAGAAATATTATATTTATTTATTCATTAAGTAAGCTATGTCTCCCCCTATGTATATGCATAAATTCCTTCCCTTTGTCATTGTCAAAATGGAAGGAATGATATAAGATATGAACATAAATGTTAAATATACATTTAATAGCATGTTATAGATAAGATCGTGAATAATTAAAAACTAAATAATCAAGTTCAAATAGAAATAGAGGCTAATGTGGCAGGAGGTAAATAGTTAAATAGACAAGCATAAGCATAAATGATGGAAAAATAAAAAAAATAAAAACTACAAAAAATGCTAGTTGTACTTACTGGAGAGTAAGATAGGCCTCCATAATTTTCATAGTATTCCCAATAAGATGAAGGATTCTGTTCGTATGTGCCTAGCCACTTTGTTTGGTCATTGTACTTCTCATCTTCTTGAATGGAGAGTTCTTGAAATGCCATGTACAATTGGTGTTGAAATTGCAGAGTATTAGATTTGTACATATCGTCAATGTCTTCTTTTTCCTTTTTAGGTTGCTCTTGCACAATAGTTTTTCCTTTGTTGCCTCTGTCGTGAGAAGTTCCTTCGGGAGAAGCTTGAGGGTGATAAACTAGTGTATGTGCTCGAGGGGGTGGTATAGGTGAAGGCGAGTATGATGAGTGAGAAGACGATCTGCCACAGACTTTTCTCATAACCTTCCCTAAAGTGAAAACAAATTTTTCCGAAGTTCTTTCCATTTTAGTCATCCTTGTCGGAAAAGAATGTTCCAATCCAGACAATTTTTTATTCAAAGTCCACTGGTTGGCCGTGATTATCTTTTGATTTTTAAGCACTAAATTGCAAAGAGATTCGTTTTGCATTGGTTCAATGAAGGCTTCTTGTATTTCAGAATCCGAATAATATTTGGTAGCGTGACTGGAGGATATAGGTTGTTGTGAAGGATGAGGTGAGTAAGTCTATTAAGGAGCAGTAGTGGGAGGAGTACCATGATGCTCTTGTTGTTGTTGGTATTGCAAGGACCATTGTTCAAGGGAGATTATTGGGGGTGGTCGTTAGGGAAGGTGCATCAACAATAAAAACCGTATACCGCTTTTTTAACTGGGATTTCTTCAAAATGAGAGATATAAGAGGGTATCCCGAAAGCATTTAAGAGACACATAATGCATGGAGCATAGATAATAATACCTCGATGATGATACTAAAAGCTTTTGATTTTATTATGAATGAATTTAGGCTAATTTATTTTTATACCATCGAAAATAGCATAAAGAGCTTTGTGATCGTTGTCGTAGATTTGTTCATGAC
Source organism: Allium cepa (assembly GCA_030765085.1). NCBI lineage: Eukaryota > Viridiplantae > Streptophyta > Magnoliopsida > Asparagales > Amaryllidaceae > Allium > Allium cepa. The sequence continues at coordinate 1,039,760,967 of CM060941.1, read as the reverse complement.
TACCTAGACGTGGAATTATCGTATTCATTATCATACGATTTAATAATCTAGCTTTTGGATGCAAGTAGACGGATGTCCACTGGGGCATCCTATCTTGCCAAATAAGATGGTATAATTCGTCTCATGTCAAGTTTCTAGGGTCGGTAATTTCTTCCAAATCGATCCTGGATAAAGAATAATCAAGTATACGTTCAATGGTGTTTATGCTAATTTTTAAAACACGTCCGTAACACACTCGTCCATAACCAACCATCATCATTCTCAGAAGTCCATATATCATTACTGCGTAAATTGGCAAAGAAAAGAAAGATAGCTAATTGGTCGATTTGTACCTCATTTTCATCAAAATTGATTAAATCCCGACATTCGGAGGCGACGGTAAGTTCTTGAATGCTATATTCTCCAAACTTGCATAATCTATAGAAAGGTCCGAAATAAAGTTCTTTTGTTTTAGTTCGTCAACTCGCGTATTGGAAATCATGCTATTCGAAGCCATTCTTGAATGAGAGCATCATAACTAAGGGATGGTGAGAAAAGGATGATTGACCTTTCTTGAAACGTTTGTTAAATGGAGTTTTTGTTTTTGGAGCCATTAGTGAGAAAATAGAGATTGGATGGAAGCTAGGGTTCTAGAATTGGGAAGTAATTTGGAGGTATAAGGTAAAATTGGGGAAAAACACACACATATATATGTATATGTATATGTATGTATGTATACGTATGTATGTATGTATGACTGCTGGAGATTAGGTTTCGAAACGGCGACAGACGTTTGTGGGTGTGGCATAGACGTCTGTGCTTTCAGTTAGAAATAAACAGAAATATATGACAAACATCTATGAGGTTTCCATAGATGTCTGTGGTTTTAGAAAAAATATACAGAGAGATATGACAGACGTCAGTGAGTTCCCACAAACGTTTCAGGTTATAGGAAAATGTTTTCCCATAACTTTTGACAGATGTCCGTGGCAGTGTCACAAACGTCTGTGGTATGTATTTTTCTAAAAGTATGCTTTAAATTTAATGTCGATCATTTTTTATTGAAATATCGATAGAATTAAAACAATATACACATCAAAATTACAAAAGAAACTTATTTTGACAAAGTGCTTAGCATAAATTAAGTTTTTATCAAAGAGGTCGGAGTTTTTAATTTTTTGTATATCCCATTTATGTCATCAATTAATGGCTTTAGTCGAGATCAACTTGGACGAGCTGGAGTGTCAATCCAATCTTGGTTTGATGGTCCTAGCTTGCATAGATTTCTTGGAGTAATGTTATACGCTTTTATAAGAGTTTCTTTTAATCGAGGAGATTTTTGATTATGCAAAATTTCTAGAATACGTTTTTCGAGAAAATTTTGATGAGATCCTTGACGTCATTGCTCATAATACATTTCACATTGAAATCCTATCATTTCTTATTGATAGTGATATATTTCATTAACTTTGTTAGTGAGAGGTGTTGATTGCAGATCAATTGACCGTTGGCTTTCTTTTCCTTGGGGGAAAAGCCAGTGTGATACGTTGGTGATGCAACAACAGTTAGAGAGGCTGAGGAAATTGATGGAGGTGTGGATTTAGTTGGTGAAACGTAAGTGCTATCTGATGAAAGTGATTTATAGTCGATAGTTGAATAGGTAGTGTCATGACCAGAAGACATTTTTTAAGCAATATTTGTCTTAATAAACTATTTGTATTTAGGAGGAAAATAAGCTGATGTATAAGAGAAAGTTTTTAATATACTTAGAATTTTGGTTGAGGAAAATAAGTTTAAGCATATAAGTTTTAATAAAGGGTAGGTAAGTTTTATGTGGTTTGTATTAATCTAAGTGTATAAATTTTATCCTACGTAGTTTTATATGAGCTTTTCTTCCCAAAAAATTTTAAGCTTACAAAACTAATCCTACAAATTTAGTTAACCAATTCATTGTAAGAAAATATTCTTAGATCTCGTCTTAATATAATAAAAGTTAGTTTACTTAATGGCTTAGTAAAAATATCAGCTATTTGATTTTCGGTATTTACAAATTCCAATAATATAATTCCTTTTTTCACATTATCTCATAGAAAATGGCGACGAATATCAATATGTTTTGTTCGAGAATGATTAATAGGATTTTTTGATAAATTCATGGCACTTGTATTATCATAATATATAGGAGATTTTTTTATGATTTTACCAAAACCTAGAAGAGTTTATTACCTATGGATTACTTGTGCACATGCTAAAGCCGTTGAGATGTATTCGGCTTCACATGTTAAAAGCGAAACATGGTTTTTCTTTTTACTAAACCATGAAACTAAAGACTGACTAATAAAATAACATGTGCTACTTGTGTTTTTTCTATCAGCTTTACACTACTGAAATCAGCATCACTATATGACACGAGTTCGAACGAGCTTCCTTTTGGGTAAAAGAAGGTCTGTAATATCTAGTATTTGCTAAATATCTTAAGATTCGTTTTACCGCTCGATGATGTGATTCTTTTGGCTGTACTTGAGACCGAGCACATAAATACACACTCATCATAATATCTGGTTTACTAGCTTTTAAGTATAACAGAGATCATGTCATACTTCGATATAATTTTTTGTCGAAATATTTTCCATTTTCATTTTTTTTTAAATGTAGAGTAATACTCATTGGCGTTGTTCACTTGATATATTTTCCATTCCAAAACGTTTTAATAAAGCTTGATAGTATTTTTTTAATTAATAAAAATTCCATTTTTTAATTGTCTTATTTGTAATCCTAAGAAATAGTTTAATTCTCTCATATGTGAAATTTCAAATTCATCTTTCATTATTTCAGAAAATTCAGTGCATAATTTTTCGTTTGTGGATCCAAATGTAATGTTGTCATATTTGTACAGCTAAAATATTGTTATTTTCTTATTTTATGAATAAAGTGGAATCAATTTTACCGATTTGAAAACCAGAACTTTGTAAATGAGTTTTTTTATCTTTCATACTAAGCACGAGGTGTTTGTTTTAATCCATATAAGGCCTTTTTAAGTTTCAATACATGATCGGGATATTTCTCATGAACAAATAAAGGAGGTCGTTCAACATACACCTTTTCTTTTTTCAGTCCGTTTAAAAATGCACTTTTTACGTCCATTTGAAAATGTTTAAAATTATGATGACATGCAAAAGCCAGTATTGTTCGTATTGCTTCGAGTCATGCTATAGGAGCAGATGTTTCATCATAATCAATTCCTTCTTCTTGATAATATCCTTGAGCTACTAATCTTGCTTTATTTCGTACAATGTTTAACTTTTCATCTGCTTTATTTTTATGAACCCATTTTGTTCCAATTACATATTGATTGTCTAGTCTTGGTACAAGTTCCCCAACATCATTTCTTTCAGATTGATTAAGTTCTTCTTACATTGCAATAATCCAAAAATCATCTTTTGATGATTCTTTATAATTTTTTGGTTCAAAATATGATACGAATGCAATATGACTCATTTGATTTAACTGTTTTCTGGTTGGTACTCTTGTATATAATTCTCCAATAATATTAGTAATAAGATGGTCTCTTAAAATTCTAGGTGAAGATATTGTCATATTATCATTATTGTGATTGACATTATTACTATTATTTTCAGGTATACGTATATTAGTTTTATTTATAATTTCTTCATCATCATCATTTTTATTATCTTTAAAGTTCTCGTCAAATGAGATATGAAGACTTTCTTCTATAATATTTGTTCGTTCATTAAAGATTCTATATGCTTTACTTCGATCTGAATAGCCAACAAAAATTCCTTCATAAGCTTTAGAATCAAATTTTCCTAGATAACCTTTAGTGTTTAATAGGAAGAATTTTGACCCAAATACATGAAAATATGGTACTTTCGGTTTCTTGTTAAAAAATATTTCATCGCATGTGTTTTTGGTCATTCGTCTAAGTGCTACACGATTTAATACATAACAAGCAGTAGCAACGGTTTCGACCCAAAAATTATTTGGTAAGTTACTACTATTTAGTAGAGTTCATGCACATTCTTATAAAGTTCGATTTTTCCTTTCCACAACATCGTTTTGTTGCGATGTTCGAGAAAATGAAAAATTATGACAAATTCCCCTTTTGTTGCAAAAATTTGTATGTAGTTCATTTTCAAATTCACCTCTGTAATCACTTCATATATTCTTAATTTTTAAATTCAATAAATTTTTTATTCGTTTAGCAAAAAGTTTGAACATTTCAAAAGTGTCACTTTTATTTTTTAGAAATAATGTCCAAGTATACCTTGAAAAATCATCAATAATTACAAAAATGCATTTGTTATGATTTATTGAACATATTTGAGTTGGTCCGAATAAATCTTGATGGAGTAATTCGAGAGGTTGTTTTGTGGAAATTTCCATTTTAGACTTAAAGGAGTTTTTCTTTAATTTACCAAATTGATAAGTGTCACACATGTTTTTAACCTTGTAGTTGATTTTAGGTAATCCTCTAACTAATTCATTTTTAGCTAGTCTGTTGATATTTTAAAAATTTATATGACAAAACGTTTATGCATTACCATTGATTATCATGATTCGCAGCTAAGCATGAATTTGTGTTGTTTTTAACATTCATGTTCAAAACATATATGCTTCGATTTCTAAATCCTTTAAAAATTAAAATTTTACTTTGATAAAAAATATTACATTTATTTTTCTCGAAATCAATTTTAAATCCCTTATCACATAATTGACTTATACTTAATAGGTTACGTTTCAAATTTTCTACAAATAGAACATTAGTAATTATCAAAGAGTTAGAAATATTGATATTGATGATTACTCCAGTGCCGATGGCAAATTCTTTTGAGTTATCTCCAAATGTAACAGTGCCACCATTGATATATGTTATATTTGATGATATATTAGAATTTTCAGTCATGTGCTTAGAACAACCGCTATTGAGTATCCATTTCTCTTTATTCTTTATTTTAATTTTAGGTACTTACAAAATAAGAAAATTTTAATTGGTACCCACCTTCTTTGATTAGGGTCCTACATGTTAATGGAGGAAGGTAGCCATGTCCATGAGGATTTGGCTCCTTTAGAAATTTGTTACATACAACTTTTAGTAAATATTCATCAATATATTTTTGTCTAATTAGTTTATTATTTTTGGAATCCATATTTTGATCATATTTGTATATGAATTCTTAAACTTAGTTTCTAATTTTGGCTTTTTGAATTTGTGTATAATGTGCTATATTTCGTTGACTTTTGTTTGTTTTTAAAACCTAATCCATTTTGATTTCCAGATGGTTTAGTTATCGTAATCAAATTTTCTAAGTTTTGTTTTCCATTTTTGAATTTTGTCACATTATTTGTTATTTTATCTATTTTTCTTTTAAGATCACAAATTTCAATATTTCTAGAATTTAATTTTGCTTGTAATTCTAGTTTTTCTTTTTCCAAGTTAACTTTTTTTAACTTATAATTTTCTAAATCATTTAATAATTTGTCATTTTGAGATAATAATGTTGCAAATTTCTTTTGAACAATTTATAATTCTTATTCTAAGATAATTTTTTCATCTTTTAATAATTTGATTTCTAATTCTGATCTATTTAACTGTCCTACATATTCCTTCTTTAATTTTTTTGGTTTCTCTATATTTATCATCTAATTTAATACTTATTTCCATTATTTCATCTTAAGTAAGTTTAGGACGTATCTCATTAGTGTTAGCCATAAAGCATACATTTGCTTGTTCCGAGTCGCTTTCACTATCACTATCTGAAGAAGAAAATGAATTCAAATCATCCCATGTTACTTGAAAATATCTTTTCTTTTTCTTGGATTTCTCGAATTTGTTTTTCATTTTATCATTATTAAGCCGTGGAGACTCCTTCTTCATGTGGCCAAAATTTTCAGTTGTAACGTTTAGTCGATGTTTGATTTGAGGAGTTTGGTTTGCCACTATTTTGAAATTTGGTCATATTATTGAACTTCTTGAATTTTTTGTAGTTCTTAGCAATAAAGACAATCTCCTCTTCATCTAAGTTTGAACCTTTGTTATTGTCTTGGAATGCTATGTTTTTCTTTTCATGATCTTGATCCTTTCTAGCCTGCAAGTTAGCTTCATACGACATCATATTTCCTTTTAGCTCTTCAACTTTAAGTTGAGTGAGATCAATAGCTTCTTCGATGGCTAAAACTTTACTTTCCCATTCAATTGTTAAAGAATTTAAAATTCGCATCACTAAGAAAAATCTATGAATTTGACTCCAAGAGCCATGAGATCGTGTTGAATGGTTTGAAATCTTGCATACATATCAATAATTGATTCACTTGTTTTCATTTTAAAAGATGAAAATTGGTTTTGTAGAATCAAAATTTTAGTTTGCTTGACTTTATTTGTCTCCTCATGTATGATTTTAAAGTGCGCCATATATCATATGCAGTTTTGCAAAGCATGGCACATGAAAACTCATTTTTATCAAGTGAGAAAATCAATACATTCATAGCTATGGCATTGTTAGATGCCTCTACTTTTTGTGCATCAGTCCATGTGCTAATATCGATGTCAGGTGCTTCAATTTTTTTTGAGTTTCTAGCTATATTTCTAAGCCATTGGCTTCAATAAAAAATATCATACATGTTGACTAATAAGCATAATTAAAAAAAGTAAATAGTGGAGGACAAGCAGTTGATTGACCTTCTTGAAATGTGTTTGCCATTTTAATGTCTTTTTCAATTATATGTTATTATAGATTGAAATGACCTCGCTTTAATACCATTTGAAAGTCTTAGGATCTTTATAAATAATGCAACTAATACACACACACACGTGTGTGAGTGTATATTACTAACTATGTTAAGTAGAGAACATTAACTGAATATAAGATAACTAATTAGAACAATCACACCAGATATTTTATATTACTTCGGACCTCCCATCCTACGTACAGTCCCGAAACTCCCCTTCGGTATTTCCTTTAACCAACTAACCCTCGTTTTTCCTGGAGCAATAGGCTAATACAAAAGTATATCTCTTACAATCTTGTGTTCCAAATAACACACTTTTTTACTGATAGTGCAAATCTTCTTGTGGTCTCCTCTGAGCATGTGAATGTGAATGCTTTGAGTTGTAGGAAGTGGTTTAAATTACATTTTGGTTATAATAGATTGAGAGTATGTAAGCAACATATGCACAAGAGAGTGATAAGAAATCAAGAGGGAATAGATTTAATCAATTCAATTCAATTCAATTCAGTTAATCTCTAAATCTCAATCATGGTAGTATTTATAGATTCAAAAGGATGCAGATGAAGAGTTATTACTATTAGATAAGGTCTATTCATTTTAATGGTCGCAACCTTTCGATGAAGAGGTAATTTCTTTTTGTTCAACAGAAGTGTCTATTAAGCAATATGCAGTTTTTCAGATGACAGGCATCCGTGGTAAAACCTCAGACGTCTATGGCTTTAGAATTTATTATCCCAAGTATTTCCTTAGACATCTATGGTTAGTAAATGCAATTTTCTAATAAATTGTGAAGTATTTGAATTTTTATATGGTCATGTGTGCATACATACTCAAGGAACCTTAACTACATTTTATCTAAGACTCTTTTATAGTAGAATAACCTTACTAACTATAGTATGGTTGATAGATCTTCATTTGTTTTCGAGTATCAATATCTTCGAGCGTGATGTCTTCTTGCATTACATACCTGTAATCATGATAAAATGTGTGTGTGTATGTATGATTGTATAGTTGTTGTCATTGAAACATAAACTAGAGGTTGAAACACATTATACTTTAATCAAATATGGTCATATATTTTCATATGTTAAAAATTAAGGCTACAATAATTTTGGAAATGATACTTTTTTTATATTGTATTTCTATTTAAATATCATCTTAGTCAATTTATTACATAAATCAATTATATTAGTACAAATATACTATGAAAATTCCGTTCTATGTTTTATAAAATAAAATTAGCAGAAAATCCACTGTTGGCATAATGAAATAAAATAATTTTTTTTTGTTATAAAATTTATTTTAAATAAAAGATTAAAATAGAAAAATCACTTTTTTTTGAATTACCTAGAGAACCAAGCTTCGCTTGTAAACTCTAGGGAAGTATGTGCCTGCCAAACACATACTTCGGGTACTTGTTACAGGGTTGTCAGTTTCGGGGCTCGAACTCGTGGCCTTCGATCACGCAGTCCGGACCATCAACCAACTGCGCGAACCTTGTTGGCTTAGAAAAAATTGTGTAATTCGAAACAGAAAATATAGTTTAGGATTTAATAAAAATTAAAAATTCAAAATTAATTTTTATTAATATGTTCGAACGGATATTTAAATAAAGTATATTTAAAAAATTATATATATATATATGTATATATATATATATATATTAAGGGCTATGCATAAGATCTGGTCATTTATGTTTATCAAAATATTTGTATATTTTATTAACACAAATATATATATATATATATATATATATGTCTATATATTTTACTATTGTTATCCCGCCTTTTAGCAAGGCCATGATACCAAAAGATTGACTGGAAACTAAAGACAGTTCTCCTCGGTTGCCGGTTCTGTACAGGTCATCTATGGATGTCGGTAAATTTTATCCGAGTCTAGATCGGGCTACAATTGATATGACGAGACAAGCAAAGCCATGAAAGTCAATGTTCCAAATTCAAGTCAATTCGTGTTCGTATGCTCATGTTATGATCGATACAAGTCAAAGAAATCATCCCGTTCGAATCCATCCCCGAGGCCTCATTCGTATTCATCACCTTGCAACCATCCTGTTCGCATCCATCGTTTCGTATTGGTTAGGCCTTCTCCATTAATTCATATCCATTAGGGAAATACGCGGTGTTCGTACCGATTTATCCACTCTATCATGAAACAACTCTACTTCGTATCGACCGACAGTTGCCTTCTCCGTATCCATTGAGGATGGCCTTCCTCGTGTCCATCCGAAGGCAGGTCCACTTCGAATTGGTCAGCTGTTTCCCATTTCATATCCATCGACTGCAATGTCTATTTTATGTTGATCAAACATCATGCATACCTCGTATCGATCGACCACAGATGGATACGATGTAGAAACCTCCCCGTCGATACGAAATGGATCACCGGGCATCGATATGAAATAGAGTGCAATCGATACAAAGAAGAGCATAGATGATCGATATGAAAAGAAGCACCAAGCATCGATCATAAGGACATAGCACTCGATGGAAATGAGGATGGAAGCAGTCAACTCGATGCTAAAAGTGGATCGATTCGAAGAGCTAGCACCACGTCAGCTTACAAGCACGTACACTGATCGATTCGAATAGAGCGATGCGAAGGGGATCGATCCGAACCAAATAGCCTATCGAAAAACACGAACTTGCATCAATTATATCTCACAATAGACAAGTCCAAATGCTATGAAATTTTCAGAGGAGCTTACGTACAACCTAAGGAATGTTCATGCCAAATTTTGACTGAATTGGATCAAATCTTGATCAATACGAAATTGATTCGTATCAATCACGGATCGAGCCGAAATCACCTGGGATCGATCACGTGGGCCCACTCACGTGCCAGAAGAGGTCTTTCGAGATCTGAGCGAGATATTGGCATCCTACGCCTAGCATCCCAGGGTCTACAGAAAGGGGACTTTTGGATTCTTCTACGTCCAGACTCTGCCGAATTCATTTTTTGCACTTCAAGGCTACTGTTGTACTCGAAATTCATCATTGTAATCCGTTGTAATCAATTGTAGTCAGCAAGAAAACACCAATAAAGTGATCAACTTCAAAGTGGACGTAGGTCAGATTGCCGAACCACTATAAATTCTGTGTTCTTTACTGCTTTCTTACTGATTTTCTAAGTGCTCTTCATTTTTAATTCTCTACGTACTTGTTACCTATGATCTGTGATTATGAACTGGTGCTTTCATTGGACATTGGGTGTTTGTGACCAATTTTGGCACAAAGATTTTTGGTGCTTTCACTGAGAATTGAACCTAGGCATTTTACAACTTAGACTTCGAATCTGAAAGCTTATAGGTTGGCTCTGAAAAGTTATGGCAAGAAAATTAGCCAGAAGACAGAGGACTGAAAGAAGTCTAGATGAAGGGAGTCAGGAGGCTTCCTCAGGAGTGAATCAGACCTCGGTCTTCATCACTCGGGACGAGATGGAGATGATGATGGGAGCTATGCATGAAGAGCTTCTCAAAAGACAAGAAGAGATGATGCATAATCTACTTCGACAAGCTGGGCAAACTAGAGTGCAGATTCAAGCTAACGCAGTTGCATAAGATGTTAGAGATAGGAGTCAGGAGCATGGAGCAACCAGGACCCAAAATAGAGTGGGACCATCAGGAGCGCCCCCAAAGCTAGGGGCATTCACCAGTAGCGTGTTGATCCAACCTCAGTCAGGACATCAGGTCGAGCTGTTCAACATGACATTGATAGAGGGATGGATGCCCGTTTAGGAAATCAGATTCCAAGATTCCCTCGAGAACTCAGAGGGCATGTCAGAGACAACGAACATGGAACACTGCTTGGCAATAGAGACAGACTGGCGGAGATGTTTAGGCGAGCCATGAGAGGCGGACTAGTGAATAGAGATCTGAAAGACGTGAACATGAGCTCGTTCGCTCCCGTAATTAGACAGGCTAGGAATCCACCAGAGTTCAAGCTACCAACACTGGATACGTAAGATGGGAGGACGGATCTTGCAGTTCATCTGACACGATACATGAGGAATATGGAGGTGTTGGGGCGCATCGGAGGAGGTCATGGCTCGGTGCTTCCCATTGTATTTGACAGACATTGCAGTGCTATGGTTCAGACAACTGGAGAGCGGCTCCATTGGAACATGGACCGATTTCACTGAGAGGTTTATAAGGCAATTCAAAGTTCACATTTTAAGACCCAAGAATGTGATGAGTTTGGCAAACACTAAATCAAAGAACCAGGGTCTTTGAGGAGCTTTATGACGTGATTCAATGCAGCGGTAGCATCGGTGGATCGACCAGATCCATCCATGGTTTTGATGGCAGCTATATTTGGCATAGCTGATGGCACAAAATTCAAGAATTCATTGACAAGGGATCCCCTTACGGATCTAGGAGAATTTTATCATGAGGCCGAAGGATTTTTACGATTAGAGGATGCAAATGCTGAAAGAGAGGAAGGAGAAGGAGTTGACGTTTATGCAGTCAAGGGAGGAAATTCACCTGAAAAAGATTCAAGAACTGATAAAGGGAAACGGAAGGCCAAGGATAATGGTGATCAACCGAAGCGACCACAAAAGGAACCAAGATTCACCTCTTGTATGGAGTTGAATGAGACTTTAGAGTGGATCTACCAGGATACTGGGGGGAAGATTCCCTATCGAAAGCCAATAAGAAGGCATCCGACCAACAATGAAAGAAGATCCGACAATTATTTCTTATTTCACTAGCTAAATGGTCATAGCACAAATGATTGCAGGCACTTGAAGGATGAGGTTGAAGGGCATATTCGGAATGGTCTGCTATTGCAGTATGTGAGAAGGGGAACAGCGGTGGAACGAGAACGACACCACATGCATCAACTGGGAACGGCTCAGGATCGAGGCGTCAGCTTGTCATCAATTGATTGAAATAATGACGAATAAGTAGAAAACTCCACACCAACATAATTAAGTCATTTACACATGTACAGGACCATGAATGATCCCCAGGCATGCTCTGATATGACTACTAATTGCATCGGTATAGGTGTTTGCACTTTGACGTCTCTGTATTGCTTTTGTTTTCCATTTCTCATGTTTGGACTTGATTTTGTTGGACATTTCTATTGAAAGACTCATTCCGAATGTAAATATGCTATTTGTGATTCCATAACGGCCAAGCCACTTACACATGTACGGGGTCGTGAACGGTCCTCAGGCATGCTTTGAGACGGCGATAAACAGCAATAACAAACAAGTCGGAAATTCACTCGAACATAAAAACTGACATTAATGAGACTAAGTCTCCCCTCCTCCCCGGGCACACACAATTCTCTTCGAACGGAACCCGGCCGTGAATGATCACAATTCGCCTCGAACGGCATCCGACTGCGAACGGTCACAACTTGCCTCGAACGGGACTCGACCGCGAGCGGTCACCATTCGCCGCGAATGACATCTGACCTTGAACGGTCACATACCACCTCAAATGACATACTATCTCGAACGATCTCCATTTGCAGTCAAGTAAGACTATCAATCTCTTTTACAAATAATCAATAGGATATGAAAATCCAGCTTATAGTATTACAAAACACGCCTTCCTACCGCATGGCATATTTTGGGAGGCAAGTGTTATCCCACCTTTTAGCAAGGCCGTGATACCAAAAGATTGACTGGAACCCAAAGACAGTTCTCCTCGGTTGCCGGTTATGTACAAGTCAGCTATGGATGTCGGTGAATTTTATCCGAGTTTGGATCGGGCTACAATTGATATGACAAGACAAGCAAAGTCATGAAAGTTAATGTTTCGAATTTTAAGTCAATCCGAGTTTGTATGCTCATGTTATGACTGATACAAGTCAAAGAAATCATCCCGTTCGAATCCATCCCCGAGGCCTTGTTCGTATCCATCAACTTGCAACCATCCTGTTTGCATCCATCATTTCGTATCGGTTAGTCCGTCTCCATTAATTCGTATCCATCAGTGGAATACACTGTGTTCGTACCAATTTATTCGACTCCATCATCAAACAACTCTACTTCATATCGATCGGTAGTTGCCTTCTTCGTATCCATCGAGGATGGCCTTCCTCGTATCCATTCAAAGGCAGGCCCACTTCGAATCGGTCGGTTGTTGCCCATTTCATATCCATCGACTGAAATGTCTAGCTTATGTCGATCAAACATCATGCATACTTCGTATCGATCGACCATAGATCGATACGAAGTACAAACCTCCCCATCGATTCAAAATGGAGCACTCGGTATCGATACGAAATAGAGTGCGATCGATACGAAGAAGAGCACAGATGATCAGTATGAAAAGAAGCACCAAGCATCGATCATAAGGACATACCACTCGATGGATACGAGGATGGATGCAGTCAACTCGATGCTAAAAGTGGATCGATCCGAAGAGTTAGCACCACGTTAGCTTACAAGCATGTGCACTGATCGATTCGAACAGAGCGATGTGAGGGGGATCGTAACGAACCAAATAGCCTACCGAAAACATGAACTTGCATCGATCATATCTCACAATCTACAAGTCCAAGTGCAATAAAATTTTCACAGGAGCTTACGTAAACCTAAGGAAAGTTCATGTCAAATTTCGGCTCGACTGGATTAAATCTTGATCGATAAGAAATTGGTTCGTATTGATCACGGATCGAGCCGAAATCACCTAGGATCGATCGCGTGGGCCCACTCACGTGCCAAAAGAGGTCTCCTGATGTCTGAGCGAGATATTAACATCCTACGCCTATAAATAGCATCCCAAGGTCTATAGTAAGCGGACTTTTGGATTCTTCTACGTCCAGACTCTGCCAAATTCGTTTTTTGCATTTCAAGGCTAGTGTTGTACTCAAAATCCATCGCTGTAATCCACTGCAATCAATTGTAGTCAGATAGAAAACACCAATAAAGTGATCAACTTCAAAGTGGACGTAGGCTGGATTGTCGAACCACTAAAAATTCTGTGTTCTTTACCGCTTTCTTACTGATTTTCTGAGTGTTCTTCATTTTTAATTTTCTATATACTTGTTTTTGTGATCTGTGATTGTGAACTGGTGCTTCCGTTGGCAATTTGGTGTTTGTGACCAATTTTGGCGCAAACAATTATGTAAATGTTTATATATAAATATTTAATATATATACACATACTAAAAAAAAAATTAGTATATTTTCGTATATTAGTTTTGACTTTATATTTTTTTTGAATATTTTATGAATGATTTGATTACATCTAAATAAGTCTATTACACACACAATGTTTATATTTTATGAATAATTTTGTATAAGTATATAGGTATACACACACGCATACATACTAACATAGTACGTATGTATGTGTATATGCATGTATGTATTTGTAATATTTTATATATAAATGTAAGTATATGAACATACATTTGGAAAATACATTTGTATATTGGATGAGCTATTGTGTCTGTTTCGACGTAAATCCTAGCATCTGTGCACATGCATGTTGTATCTTACATGGATTGATATGTTACACATGCACACACTTATATGTGTATGTGAAACACATAGGTATATATAATATAATATAAATTAAATAATACTATATTAGTTTATAAACTTAAATAAAATAAAAGATTTTATTTGAATAGAATTTAGAAATGTTCTAAATAAATTAGACTTCATAGGCCCAATAAAGATCCAATAGGGTAAAAAAATTGAAATTCACACATACTTCCACTCCAGGTTGACCCAGTTTCAACACTGGTACTAGAGCCCAATAGCTTATGCGGTCTAAATTAGTCATGTTATGGTTAACTATTAAGCTCACAACCGAAAGATTGTCGTAATTGAAAACGCCCAATTTGAATTGGATCTTGGACTAATTTTCCAAATGTTTGAAAATAAAAAATACAAGTTTTTAAATTTAAAAGTTAAATTTAAAATTAGAAATAGATATGTTATAAAAGTTATAATATGATAATTTTTTTTAAAATGTTTCAAAAGTCTAATACAAGTTAACATCGACATTCCTAAAATTTATTAATACGATTAATAAAATAAATAACTTAAATAAGTTAATTAATTAATAAATGTACTATATATTATGATATATGTTTTATAGTTTTAAATGTTTAAAATAACATAAGTATACATGTATGTATAAGAAATGAATTTTGAAATTAATATAACTTAATTAAAATAGTATAATTAAGTTAATTAATTAAAAGTTAATTAATTAAATAATGTCACTTATGATATATGTTTTGTAGTTTTAAATGTTTAAAATAACATAAGTATACATGTATCTATAAGAAATGAATTTTGAAATTAATATAACTTAATTAAAATAGTATAATTAAGTTAATTAATTAAAAGTTAACTAATTAAATAATGTACACTTATATATGATATATGTGTTATACTATAAAGGTTATAGTATATAATAAATATCCAATATAAATGTTGTATTGAGATAATATAAAATTTATTAAAATGTTAATTAATTACGATTAATTAAATAATATTTAATTAATATAGTATTTTTCATAAAATTATATATTAGTGATATGAAATATAAAAGTTATATAATAATAAAACTTCTATAATATGAATGTATAAATAAAGTTGGAAACCAAGGATTTTCAGTGGCGCTTCTAACATCACTCTGGCACCCAATCAACTTCACACGCTGACACTTCTATTCCTTTACTTGATATGTCAAGCACCTTTCCTAGGGCAGCGGCTTCCTGGTCTTCTCTATTCAAGTCTAAACTGAAGATTGTAGGTAGTTTCAAACCTTGACACTTTAATATCTCCCGTGATGGAACCCCTAAAGTTCCCCCAAAAGAAGTATGTGAAGAAGGAATTTCTTTCTTACACAACCATTCAGTTAGGCTTTCTCTAGACTACAATAGTTCCTTCTCATCTAATGAAAATATGGAAAATAGAGGGAGATGATATCAAATCTGATAGGAAAAGCTTCTTCTTTTCCTTCTCTAATGACTAGGATAGAAAGAAAATTCAACATTCTGACCCTTTTTCATCAAAAGAAAGATGTTTGTAATCACTACATGGACCCCATCCTTTGGGTGTACTCAAGAGTATATTCGAAGCATGTTGGTATGGGTTCACTTCGGCATAATTCCACTTATTACTTAGACTCTATTAAACATAAATTGGCTAGCGTGCCATATTGGATGTCTTGTATGATTTGTTAAAAACATTGAAAATTGAAGAGATTTGATTATGCAAGGCGTTGATTGAATTTTTGCCATGAATGAACTACCTGACTCCATAGAGATAACTGGTCTTGGAAATAGAAGCCAAAATGTTCTTTTTAAATATGTGTAACAACCCAAAATTTAACTCATAATAATTAATTTGTTAATTAATGAAATAATAAAATAACTTTGTGAAATTATCAAAATCGTGCCACGGAAGTTGCACCTTTGTATTTGTGGTAATTTACTGATCAATTTTCATATATAGAACGTAATAATCCGAGTTAATATGAGAGAGTTACAAATTAAACAAGAAAATGGAAAAAAAATTAATTGGGCTAGGTCGAACAAGTGGTCGACCAAACCACGCACTAGATCGACCGACCGGTCGACCTAGGGGAAGGGGCGGTCGACCCGCCT
Source organism: Allium cepa (assembly GCA_030765085.1). NCBI lineage: Eukaryota > Viridiplantae > Streptophyta > Magnoliopsida > Asparagales > Amaryllidaceae > Allium > Allium cepa. Next base: position 1,039,744,636 of record CM060941.1, on the reverse strand, counting down.
TTGGTTATGGACGAAGGAAATTTTCCTTCGTCCTGTAACGCTCGTTAACGAATTTTTTTCGTCATTACATTCTTCCAGCTCATCTGGTCCCTTCGTGCTTCCATCTGATGGCTTTTATTCAGCCTATGGCATGGTTGTATCCTATTCAATCCCCAAATCTAACAGTCTGAGATCCACTTCTGTCCTTATAAATAAGACCCTAGGCCTAAAACTTTTTCTCATTCTAAGATTTTCTCCAATTGGATTCACCTTTTGAGGAAGGACCCTAAACAGAATAATTTTCCAAGAGGAAATCGTTTTAAATAAAAATATTTAACAACCCCAAGTTGATCAGGGAAGACCTAAAGGGAAGAGCTTAGGACCACAGGTGAGTGATTGTAATTATTTTAGTTTTCTTTAAGTAATTTAAAATAAAAGGATTTCCAATAGTTGTATTTTTACTATGACTTTTGGAATAACCTTTTTAGTAATTTAGTTACAGTTTTTAGAATGATTTTTAGTCTATTTATTTTAGCTATTTTTCAGTTAATTTTAGTTTAATACTGTTCATTATAGCTTTTCCATTTATTTATAGTTTATTTACAGTATTTTATTTTATTTACTGTTATTTATGTATTATTTACATTTTTTCCTACGCTTTGGATTTTCTTCTATTTTCAGTTTCCTTTTATTTCTCCTTCTTCTTCGCGTATGGATTAGAATAGACTAAACGTGAATATGGATTAAAATTATAAGAATACTAAAATAACAAAAGATAAGATGTAAATTGTAAAGACTGTAATAAAAATGGAAATAAGACAAAATTGAGCCTAATTTTGATATTAATGTTAGAACTGGACTAACTAAAGATAATTGGCCTAGTTATAACTTAGAATTATAACTAAAAAAAGAGTATCAGATGAAAGGAGCTTGTTTTTTTTACACTTGGACTTTTGGGTTAAGTAAATAAGCTAAATTATAGCCTAGATCATAATGAGAAAAGAATAGAATGACGCATATTTTAAGACTTAGGATAAATTAATAAGCACAGATAGCAAGAACAAAAGTAAAGGCTTGTTTAAATAATTTATGTAAGTTAATAAGCAAGAATTAAAGTAGGACCTGTACCAAATAGCATTCCCCTATTATTTCTATGGACATATTGTTTCACATAATCCTGAAGTAAGTCGAGGGGCACACTTATTCTGAAGATGGTAGTAATTAGCCAGCACCAATAGCATTTCCCCTATGTTCTATGGACACGGTGATCTCACATTAGCCTAAAGTGGGATGAGGGGCACGCTTATGCTGGAGCTTGAGGTATAAGAAGACCCAATAGGTGGAATATCAGGTAACATGAGCATGGTGACGGTTACACGTGCGACTTCCATTTAGATGCTACTTAATCGTTATGAGTTTCCAGAGCTTAGTATGTGTGCCTTTTGTAGGCACCATTGCTTTTTGTGTATGGAGCTATATAACGTCTAGTCCATAGTAGATACTTTGCATGTCATTCATAGACACCATTTCTGTGTAAGAAGCTATATAGCATCTAGTCCACAGTAAGGTTTACGGAGTATCAGGCCGATCAAAGGGTAGAATTAGGATTTCAGCCTAATTGTAGGTTTAGTAATTCAGCCTAATCAAAGTAGCTATCAAAGACAATGCAAACAATCAAAGTTAATTAGTTTAGTTAATTCATATTTATTTCCGGCTTATTCTTTTTTCTATTTCCTTTGTTCCCTTTTATATACTAGAACTGTTGTAAGGTCTATTACTTTTAGTTTGCTTAAAGATTCTAGTAATTACTATCATTCATCAGACTTTTAGTCTGACCCACTCCTCTATTTTTTCTTTTTTCCCCCATAGCCAATCAGGGGCAAGGAAGGTAGGCCGCAGCATCATGGAGACTTGTTGGAGATTCTATCATGTATTTATTTTCTTTAGTTTTAGTTTTTCTTTCTTTTGTTGATCATGTATTTTGAGAGGGATGTATTGTACTCTGATATTATTTGAGACTTTGGTTTTTGATTTTACGAGACTTGTATGGGTATTTGTCATAGGAGTATTTGGTGACTTATTTTTATCATATTATATTATGGAATTTGGTTTTTAGCAAAATACTATAATTGTCTCCGTTGTGTTACTACTAGTATTATTATTTGATTTTTGTCTTGTGAATCTTAGTCTCTGTTAGCTTTAGTTATACTTACAATGCACCACACCTTTTAGTGTGCCCATTTGGTTATACTAAGGGGCGTAGGGGTGTTTCATTTGGTATTAGCGCCTAAGGTTAAAATTTATTTCAAATGTAAAGTATTTTTCAAAATAACTTGTTTTAAAGTATTTTTAAAAAAGAAATCTTAAAAGTAGTTTTTAAGTAAAAAAGAGTTTTTATAAAAATCCGCTCAAATGTCCAGTTCAATCTCCCTTCAACTCATTCCTAAACTATCGTTTTCTTTGCATAAAATGGCAGATCCCCCCAACCCTCCCAAGGGCATTCCAGTTCCAACCTGGTTTTGTAGGTATCTATAAGCCACGACTCTAGGGGCATGTGGGCAAGCGCCCAATCCAGCTCCAGCGGGTGGGAATCCCATCAGCCTTCGCCAATTTCTCTAAAGCTTTGTAAGGATTTTGCGAGTTTGGGTGGAAAGTCTTTTTCTACTAATGAGACTTTTGTGGATGCAAGAGCTTGGCTTAGAGACATAGAGAGGATATTTGGACTATTGGGATTGGGTAATCAGCAGTGAATCCAGCTAGCATCTTAGCAGCTGAAAGAGTAGGCTTCTTATTGGTGGGAGGTCATTGAGTTAGAAGGAAGAGAGGTGGATTGGAATAGGTTCCTGGAGCGATTTGGTATGAAGTTTATGTTTCAAGCAAAGGAGAGTCGTTAGACTAGAGGCATGCAGCAGTAGGACTCTCGAGGTGTCTTGCGACCCTCAAGGGGTCAGTCATGTTGAGTTTCCTTAATTCCCTCGATTATTCATCATCAGTATTAGATTCGGTTCCTGTCATCAGAGATTTTCCAGACATCTTTGAGGAGGTTAGAGGACTACACTTTAAGAGAGAGATTGACTTCGGGATTTATTTGACTGAGAATGCTAAGCCGGTAGCATTACCCATAAGGCACATGGCACCTAGGGAGAGGAAGGAATTGAGCAAGTAGCTTGGTGAGCTTTTAGAGAAAGGTCTCATAAGAAGGAGCATATCGAAATGGGGAGCGTCGGTCGTCTTCGCTACTAAGGTGGATGGTTCTCTTCGACTTTGCATAGATTATAGAGAATTCAATAAGATCATAAAGAAGAACCGACATCCACCCCTAGGATTGATGATCTTTTTGACCAGTTAGTTGGCTCTTCGGTATTCTCCCAGCTTGATTTAGCCACAGGATTCCATCAGCTTAGGATCGCCGATGATAGCATAGATAAGACTGCGTTTTGGACTCTAGACGGATTTTATGAGTGGTTGCTTATGCCTTTTGGGCTAACTAATGCCCAAGCCTACTTTGTGGACTTGATGATCCGCGTCTTTAGAGAGGTCCTAAATAAGTTTGTAGTGGTATTCGTGGATGACATCTTAGTATTTTTCAAGAATATGGAGGAGCATGTTATTCATTTAGAGGAGGTTCTTCGCACACTTCGTAGTCATCATTTGAGAGCTAAGTTTTTGAAGTGTCACTTCTAGAGAGAGGAGGTAAGTTTCTTGGGGCACCTGGTCTCGAAGGAAGGTTTGGCTGCTGACCCCGCTAAGGTGACTGCTGTGCAAGATTGGAAGACCCCCAAGAATGTCACTGAAGTTAGGAGCTTCCTAGGATTGGCGGGCTACTATAGGAAGTTCATTAGAGACTTTGCCAAGATTTCGGCACCACTCAAGCGCCAACTACGAAAAATAAAGCTTTCGTGTGGGACGTGGATTGTGAGGATTCCTTCACGAGACTTAAGAGAAACCTAACTAGTGCACCAATGTTAGTTCTACCCGATGGAGCTAAGCCTTTTACTGTATACGCTGATGCATGTGGGACGGGTCTAGGAGCGGTGTTGATGCAAGAAGGAAGGGTGGTATTTTATGGTAGTAGGCAGTTGAGGACGTATGAGAAGAACTACCTTACACACGATTTGGAGCTAGGGCCGTAGTTTTTGCACTCAAGTCCTAGATGCACTGTTTGCTTGGAGAGAGGATTGAGCTTTTCACCGACCATAAGTCATTGAAGTAACTATTCTCGTAGAAGGATTTGAACTTGAGGCAGCATCGGTGGATGGAGTTTTTGGCATCGTACGATTTTGAGATAGCTTATACCTCTGCCAAGGGTAATGTGGTTACAGATGCATTAAGTAGGAAGAAGGCAACCCTTAGTCCTTTGTTCGTAGAGTGGAGGAGCTTGGAGTTTATTTCTACGTTTGATTTTAAGCCCTCTATGGACATTACCCTTGTATTGTTAGCTAGGTTTGAAGTGAGGCTTATCCTTATGGATCAGATTGGCTTGAGGCAGTGAAAGGATTCATAGCTCATGGACATTATGGATAGGATTAGCCGAGGAGAGATCTCTAGACATCTCCAAGCTATTCCATAGATGGCAAAGGATGGCTTAGGATAGATAGGAGGCTTTGTGTTCCCTACACTAGTGATTTGTCGAAAGCAGTTTTAGAGGAAGCGCACCATTCTTGTGTGACTGTTCATCCGGGTGGTGACAAGATGTATAAGGACATGAAGGTGGTGTCTTATTGGAATGGCTTGAAGAAGGATACGGCGGAGTTTGTAGGTAAGTGTCTTATTTGCCAAAGGGTTAAGGCGAAGCAGAAGAAACTCGGTTGATTACTTTAACCCTTAGATGTGCCAAAATGGAAGCGGGACAACATTTTGATGGATTATATAGATGGTTTACCTCGTTCTAGGAAGGGGTATACTAGCATTTGCGTGATTGTTGATCGGTTGACCAAGAGGGCCTACTTAATTCCAGTTAAAAGAAAGCGTACGACATCTTATTTGGCTTCCTTGTATATTCGGGAGATAGTCCAACTACGTGGAGTTCCCTCTAGCATAGTGAGCGATAGAGACCTCATCTTACTAGTGAGGTTTGGAGAAGCTTACAGGAGTGCTAGGGACATAACCTAGGTAGAGTACGGCCTATCACCTACAGACGGACGGCCAAACAAAGAGAGTGAATAGAGTGCTCGAGGATTTATTACAGATGTGAATTTTGGACTTTAGAGGAAATTGGGTGGAGCATCTTCTGTCAGTTGAGTTTGCATATAATAACAGTTACCAAATAAGCATAGGAGTGGCACCATTTGATGCTTTATATGAGAGATCTAGCAAGTCCCCTTTATTTTGGGTGGGATCTACGGAGAAGTTGCTACTTGGGCCTGACATGGTGAGCGAGACATCGGAGAAAGTGGATTTGATTGAACGAAGGATGAAGACATCCCAAGATAGGCAGAAGTTTTATGTGGAAAGCGGAGGAGAGACATTGAGTTGAGGTTGGAGACTTAGTTTTTATCAAAGTATCCCCGCTTAGAAAGGTAGTAAGGTTTTTATCGAATGGAAAGTTAGTCCCCAGATTTGTTGGACCATTTCCTATCATGTAGAGGGTTGAGAAGATGGCTTACTGGATGAAGCTACCAGGAAGGCTCGCAAGAGTGCACGACGTCTTTCATTCGGACTTGCAAAAGTGCTTACATGACTCAGTAGAGGTTGTAGAGCCTAGCCAGTTGGAGGAGGTGGAAGTAAAAAGGGAAGCATCTATTCGTCGTATCCCTACAAAGATTGTTGGAAGAGACACCAAGCGACTTAGGAATAAGGAGGTTCCATTAGTGAAGGTGCAATAGGGAGTTGATGTTGCGGACGCTACTTGGGAAGCTGAAGAAAAGATTCATTCTTCCTATCCTCATCTTTTCGATAGTAAGTTTTTGAAATTTCCTATTTTTCATCTTTATTTTTGAATAGGATCTTTCCGTTATTATCCTTTGGGAGGGCAGAACTTAGGATTTAACTTATGGATGGTAGGGTTTGATGTAAACATGTTAATAGAACATGTTACGTATGATGTATGCTAGTGGTTGCAAGTGTTTGCTCGTGGTTGCTATGGACGCATATACTTGCACTAGGTACTATTGTCTCTTAGGGATCGACCTAACTAGGATACTAGAGCATATGCATATGGATGTGTGTGCATTTTTATCCTATTTTCCATGGTTGCTAAAAATGGATGATTTCACATGATTGTTGCATTTGGATGGTGTTTGTAGCACGCATATAGAACAATCAATTATCATTAGGAATTTTTGCATTCATTTGGATATATGGGACATACATGATTGCATAAAAGGAGGCCAACTGAATCAGTGGACCACCTAATCTTTTGCATTACTTAGGGACATAGACACTACACTAATCGCATAAGTATCATAAGTTTCTTTAGAAGAAAAAAACTTAAGGACAATGGATGAATGGATGATGGTTAAGTAGTTGGTTGTAGAACTTGGATAAAAACATTAGATCATTCTTTTATCCTTAGAGATTTCGGGGATGAAATACCTTAAGGAGGAGAGAATGTAACAACCCAAAATTTAACTCATAATAATTAATTCGTTAATTAATGAAATAATAAAATAAATTTGAGAAATTATTAGAATCAAGCCACGGAAATTGCCCCATTGTGTCCGTGGTAATTTTCTGGTCAATTTCCATATGTAGAACGTCAGGATCCGAGTTGATACGAGAGAGTTACAAATTAAACTAGAAAACCGAAAAAAAAGAAAAAAAAATTGAGCTAGGTCGACCAAGCGGTGGACCCAACCACGCCGTAGGTTGACCAACCGGTGGACCCAGGGTAGGGCAATCGATTGCCCGGTCGACCTGCCTTAGGTTATGGATGAAGGAAATTTTTCTTCATCCTGAAACATTCATTAGTATTTTTTTCGTCATTTGCATTCTTCCAGCTCACCTGGTCTCTTTGTGCTTCCATCTGATGGCTCCTATTCAACCTATGATGTGGTTGTATCCTATTCAATCTCTAAATCTAATGGTTTAAGATCCACTTCTACCCCTATAAATAAGACTCTGGGCCTAAAACTTTTTCTCATTCTAAGATTTTCTCCAATTGGGTTCACCTTTTCAGGAAGAACTCTAAACGGAATAATTTTCCTAGGAGGAAATCATTTTAAATAAAAATATTTAACAACCCCAAGTGGATCCAGGAAGACCTGAAGGGAAGAGCTTAGGAAAACATGTGAGTGATTGTAATTATTTTAGATTTCTTTAAGTAATTTAAAATATTAGGGTTCCCAATAGTTGTAGTTTTTACTACGATATTTTGAATAACCTATTAGGTAATTTGGTTACAGTTTTTAAAATTATTTTCAGACTATTTATTTTAGCTATTTTGTTAGTTAATTTTAGTTTAATTCTGTTAATTATAGCTTTTCCATTTATTACAGTTTATTAATTTATTTACTGTTATTTATGCATTATTTGCATTTTTTCCTACGCTTTGGATTTTCTTCTATTTTCAGTTTTCTTTTATTTCTCCTTCTTCTTCGCGTACGGATTTGAATAGATTAACCATGAATATGGATTAAAAATATAAGAATGTTGAAATAATGGAAGATAAGATGTAAATTTTAAAGACTATAATAAAAATGGAATTAAGACTGAAATTGAGCTTAATTATGATATAAATGTTAGAATTGGACTAATTAAAAATAATTGTCAGTTATAACAAAAAAAGAATATAAGATGAAATGAGCTTATTTTTTTACACTTAGACTTTTGGGTTATGTAAATAAGCTAAATTATAATATAGGTTATAAAAAGAAAAACAACAGAATGAAGCTTATTTTAAGACTTCAGATAAATTAATAAACACAGATAGTAAGAAAAAAGTAAAGGCTTATTTAAGTAATTTATCTAAGTTAATAAGCAAGAATTAAAGTAGGACCTATACCAAATAGCATTCCCTTATTATTTCTATGGACATGGTGTTTTACATAATCCTGAAGTGAGACGAGGGGCACACTTATGCTAATAATGGTACTAATTGGTCAATAAGTAGAAGTCCAAATTATAGGGATTTGGATAAGGGGCATTATTAGATATTGTTTGGATGACGGGCCAGTACCAACAGCATTTCCACTATGGACATGGTGATCACACATTAGCCTGAATGGGATGAGGGGCACGTTTGCGCTAGAGCTTGAGGTAATAAGAAGACCCAATAGGTGGAACATCAAGTAACATGAGCATAGTGGCAGTTATGCGTGCGACTTCCTTTTGGGTGCTCAAAAATTGTTATGAGTTCCAAGTGCTTAGTATGTGTGCCTTTCGTAGGCACCATTGCCTTCTGTGTATGGAGCTATATAATGTCTTGTCCATAGTAGATACTTTGTGTGTCATTCATAAATACCATTTCTGTGTAGGGAGCTATATAGTATATATTCTGCGGTAAGGTATATGGAGTAGCAAGCCCATCAAAGGGTAGAATTAGGATTTCAGCCTAATTATAGGATTAGGAATTCAGCCTAAGCAATGCACTATCAAAGACAAATGCAAATAGTCAAAGTTAGTTAATTTAGTTAATTCGTATTTATTTCCAGCTTATTCCTTCTTCATATTTCCTTTGTTCCCTTTTATATCCTAGAACTATTGTAAGGTCTATTACTTTTACTTCGCTTAAAGATTCTAGTAATTACTATCATTCACTAGACTTTTAGTCTGACCCACTCCTCTATTTTTCCTTTTTTTCCCCCATATGCAATCAGGGGCAAGGAAGATAGACCATAGCTTGTTGAAGACTTGTTGAAGATTCTATCATGTATTTCTTTCCTTCAGTTTCAGTTTTTAGTTCTATTGTTGAGCTGGTGTTTTGAGAGGGATGTATTGTACTCTGATATTATTTGAGATTTTGATTTTTGATTTCACGAGACTTGTATGGGTATTTGGTGACTTATTTTTATCATCTTATATTATGGAGTTTGATTTTAGCAAAATGCTATAATTGTCTTCACCGTGTTACTATTGTTATTATTGTTATTTGATTTTTGTCTTGTGAATCTTAGTCTCTATTAGCTTTAGTTATACCTACAACGCACCGTACCTTTTACTGTGTCCTTTTGGGTATATTAAGGGGTATGGGGTGTTTCTATATGATTGGAAACCGAGGATTTGTGCTTCGTGTCGAGTCTTTGGTTATGATGCTTATAAGTGTGATAATGCCAAAACAAAGAATGACTGTGGTTCGAATGATACAACTCGGCCTATGAAAGCGGCTACTAATGGAATGGTTCACACCTTAATGCGCAAGCATAACTGAAACATGAACAAGCTAATAGAGTTAGGGATATTCTCTAGGGCAATTATATGATTTGTTACATATATTTAACTCAATAACCAATCTTGTTAGAAATCAAAGGTATTTTCTTTCTATTATATACTTGTTATAATGTGGTTATACTAATTAATTAATTTAATTAAAAGTATATTTAATAGAAAATCCATAAATGATATGTTTTATGATACTAGTTATAAAGTGTTATAACTATGAGTAATTTATCACATTAATAATAAATACACCATTTTAAATGTTACTAGTTAAGATGCAACGAGACCGGATATCGATTTATCCATTGAGACTAGGGTGCGTAACGCTCTCCAAATGTTGGGCAGTGTATTACTAATGGTTGCTAGGAGCTCCTTGGTGTTACATAATGATATTTATTGGATAACTATGGAATGACTTACTGGATAGTTTTCTATTGGTCAATATAACTAAGGTCAAACAAAAAATATCAATGTAACTGATTTGCATAGTTCTCTCTACTTGAGGATACTGTGGATCTTCAACATGAAAGCTTCGCTTTGATTATAGTCAAATCATGGCATGACATCCATTAAGTGACTATAATTGGATCGAGTAGAAGTATTGGAGATAAAGCATTATTCAAGGGTGGCTTCATCTTCTCAGTTATATGGGTTCAATATCACGACAGCTCAAGTAAAGACAAAGACAAAGTCTTTGGCCATAGCATTTTGGTTAATAATAATTGTTATTATTGAACCAAGGACTTTGTGTTTGGACTATAGAGTTGACTATGGAGGATATTTGGAATTTTGACCATTACCAAATTCCATAAGTCCAAAGTGATATAGTTTTGACGAAGAGAATTGATGTAAATAAAATGTCACAACCAAGTAACGCTTAATAAAATGAAACTGAATTTGACCGAAACTAAGTAAGCGATAATTTTGGTCAAAATATCAAACCACCTGCTAAGTGACGTATGAATGTTTTCATTCAAATAGTTCGATATTAATCGTTGACCGAATTTACACCCGCGAGTCACACAATCAAAATGATGAATTCTCGTTAGACGAAAAAATTTAATTAGTTTATAATTATCATAAATTAGTTAAATTAATTAATATTTATGAAATGTTAATTATAAATTTTGAATATGATTTGAGAAATAAACACTGTTGTATATATTTATAATAATTATAAATATATTGATCAGCATGACATATCGATAAGGAATTAAATTGGATTTAATTAGCCCATGATGTTAGAGGCATATTTCGCCAGCAAGCATATGGTGTAGCGAGCAGCCAAAAATAGGATAAATGGGTGTGTGATTGATGGTTAAGATTCGGTGAGAAAAGGTAAGTGATGTGATCCAATTTTCTCTCCGATTCAACCATTATAAAAGGAACCCTAAACCTAGCTTTGCAAACACCTTTTCACTGCCTCTTATCTCCATTATTTTGGCCGAGCTATACCTCCTAAAGCTTCAACAGAACACAAATCAAACCAATTCAGATTAACATCTATTTGATAGCAAAGGATCTACGGTTTAAGGACCACAAATTGAGAAGGTTTCAAAGAGAGGAGAACTCATCATTTCAAGGTTGACTTAATAGGATTAGCTTTAGGTAAGCGTTTAGTTTTATATATGATGCATAACTTCTGTATAACTGTATATTGTTATGTGTGAGTCTATGTGTGCGTATTATGACTATTTTAGTGTTAGTTAGGTGAGATTCCTTTAGGTATTGATGTTATCACATATTGATTGATTATTTGTATATATTTATGAAAAAATAAATTTTTTATTGAGAATCTGATACACACGGCCAAGACCATTATATTTTATTAATTAATATATACATATATACTATGTTAACTAATTTATTTATATGATTTGTATTAACATATATAATTAGATCATATAAATATTTAAAATAATATTTTTCAAATGTTTATTTATATCATATGATTTTAGTGATCGAAAATGATTATTTGGTAATGATTTAATAATTTTTGTGACGACCGACAAATCCGTACCCTTTGAATCGACAATAATCCACGCATGTCCGACCCAAAAATCATGGACCGACGAAAAGTTAGGAGAAAGAAAAGAAGAGAGAAGATAGAACAAAACGGAACAATACAGAATCTTACATTGTAGTGGAAAACATATAATATCATATCAATGATCTTTACAAAACAGAAACTGTATATACATACATCAATCAGAGTTCAACCATAAATCAATTGTCATCAACCTGGACAGTTATAATAAGTTGTCCTCAAAAACATTGATAATATACAATAACTAAGCACAACAGATAATAAACAGATACGTGTATATGAATATGAAGATCTCCAGCTCTCCTACTGAAGCTCCAAAAGCACCAAATCTAAACATGTAAATATACTCGGTCTGACCTGGACATTGAAAGGGAAGAACGCCCAGATCAGCCTGGTAAACCAGCGTGAGAAACACACTCAGCTGAATTTATTAAATTACCAAACTTTTGCTTTATCAAAACAAAAGTATCTCGTAGGACATGCCCACACGTAGTTTTTACCTTACAATAACTAAAACATTTCACATCAAACTCATCTTATATTATAATAGTGTCTATTGCACAAATAATATTTAAATAGCCGAAATTGTTACATTGATTAAATTCTAGCATATAGCATTGGTAATACAATCAAAATGGCAGGCATGTAGTGGAGTTGGATTTCTATACAAATTACCAGGTAAAGAGACTACCTTTCAGTAGTACATCGCTAGAGGAATGTACCGAGGACCATCACAAAGGATCCTCTACCAACATAAGACCGACCGATCCTTATAACTAGATAGTACTAAATATATCATCCTCCGGTCGTTAACGACCTTTTCAGAGGGCCTTCTAAGCATACAAACCACAATAATCAGATACAGACGTCATTGCATGTAAAGATATATCTAAAAGAGGATGATAATATCCTAATTAGGAGCAACCCACTTAGCCTTGCCACATCTAACCCTGTTTCGGTCATTTCGGTTGATGGGGCCTGAGGTAACGATTACCTTTCACATATCACATAACTTTGAATGCCACACGGCCATTTCCTTAACTACTGATTGTCTTCCATAAAAATACAACCCTTAAGATCATACGTCTCAAGGAGGATGTTAAGCTAAAAGAAGTTGTCTTCTCCGCACTACTGATGTACATTTGTAAAAACCAATGTACGTAATCTTCAGAAATGCAATGTTAGACAAACATCCATACAAGTTATCCAGTAATAGGACAAACCGAAGGTACTTTCCTATCACATACTGTCGGGAAATCCCTAGGATTAGCAGCGAATAATCTTTGCATTGGATATTTCATAATGAAGAGACTACTGCTACTTGATGTATATTGGGATCTTAACCCCAAACGATCAAAAAGCAGTCCTCCGCTATGAAAATCCTGAATATCAATATCATCACAATCTGCCCAAATCGAACGCATATACATTGGTCCAAAGTGGTTTTCGGATAAACCGATCTCGGTCTCTTCGCACCAACAACGCAAAAGCATCTCAACCTCACAGAGAAACTAAGTTTCATAGACTTATCACGTCTCCAACTTTCAACTTGCTATCCTTCGGCCAAGAAGGAAGCTCGATAGATTGGAGTAATACACCGCACTACATGAATCAACATCCTCAACATAAATGATAATCAAGCCTACACAAAAGGCTACGTACTAAGTATACGACTAAATAGTTTCCACATAAAGTCGAGTAACTAAAATGGTTAAATTTGATAGTCGGTTATTTAACTATCAAAGCAACAAACAAATATTTAGCACCATAAGCAATCAATAGGCCCTTTTAATCAATCTTTTATTAATTAAATCATTTGCCAAATATTCACTTCAAATTATCTTCTAAAAAGATAAATTCTCAAAACATTTCAACATTGGAAAACTTTTCCATATACTTATTTAATAATAAGTAATTCACAAATCAATTTATTTTTAACACTTAGAAATATTGCATATGCTTAAATCAAGATTAAGTATATATTTATTCTTTAAGGAAAACATTCTCTTAAACACGTTTATTTAGGTCAAGACGAATGTTGCATAAAACATCATTACGATAACCCAAAATCACTAGTATAGGGATTCAAAAATTACATAGATATATAAATCTCATATACTATACAAAACATCTCCTTTCGAAAATCATTTACTATGACAACAATGTTATAGTACATTATTTCTTGCTTCTCAAAAACGTCTATTTCAATAATGAACGTTGAAATCTATGCATTCGATACTTAACACATTTTAAAACATCTTTAAACCATTTTACTCCATTTAAAATATCACTTTTTAAAAACCTGTCTTTAAATTTAGAAGATCACTTTCTAAAAAATATCCATTTTATTTAATATATTATTCACTCTCTAAAATTGTGAATACAGCTCATTTACCAGATCCAACATTTCTACACATTTATTAAAGGATAATCCACCGTCCAAAATCGAGAATGTAATACCCTTAATAAACTTCAATAAACAGATTCCATTTATCTCATTTATATGCCAAAATCCAAATTATAAGTTAATTTACTTATAATTCTCTTTATTTACAAAATCATTCTTTTTATAACTTCATCAATTCATAAATCTTATTTACTTATAAAATCCAATTATAACTTTATTTTACCAATTATAAAAACTCCTTATAATTCAATTATTTTGATTTATGAAATATCAATTTCATAAATTATATATACAAACTATTTATAATAATTTGAAAAATCTCAATTAACTATTTTACAAAATAATTAACTCCAAATTTCAAAAATCACACTTCGATTATATTTCACAAAAATGGTAATTTTTTTAACAATAAAAATTATAAGATTTTTATTTAAAATAAATCCATTCCTTTATAACAATTCAAAATTTAATAAGACATCTATTTTCAAAATCACTTGAAAATCGTTTTTAATTTCGAAATCATCACTTTAACATTTTTTAGTCTTCAAAAAATAGGCCAATCCTGCAACAGCACTAAATACATCAATGACGACATCCAAATCATCATATATCACATGATAACAGCATATATATCAATATTTGTAAATAAACCAATACTGGTGATGAATCTATTTGGATCCCTCCAACTTGTCACCTGCAAGAAATATACATATTAAAAAATATGTCCAATGTCCGCCTCAAGGTAGACGCGCGTACAAAGGATCATCCGCTCATACACGGGAACATATAGGGTCCATCTTCTCCAATAGGCAAGAATGTATCCAAATACCAATCAATGTATATACAATATATCATATATATCATCCAAACAATCATCAATCATCATATAATAAATTTATTCTTACTTATATAAAAAAATCAGTAAGTCGGAAAGAGTGAGTTGTACTCACATTGGTTCTGATAGCAGTTGTAGTGTTTTATTATGAATAAAATTAAACAACCTTCTAATTTTATCCAAAATTTACATTAGCTCCAATCAACTCCAAACTAGCTCTAAAATATAGTGCTCGTCAATGCGAACCCAATGTAATTTGTTTCGCCAAAAGCAGACCTCGTATGAAGAGGTTATGCATTTTTAAAGTTTTATACAAATTTAAATATATAATTTATAAATCTTTTGTTTTACCTTTACTCAATCGTGGTCGCTCATCTATGCAACATCATATCTGGGTCGATGAATCCTGCTTCTTCCCCGTTCGAGCCATCTCGCGTGAAGAAACCCAAAACTCGTACGCTTCCATCAAATGTCGCGGCCACCACCTTCGTCGAGAAGATGATCAGAGG
This sequence comes from Allium cepa, assembly GCA_030765085.1. NCBI lineage: Eukaryota > Viridiplantae > Streptophyta > Magnoliopsida > Asparagales > Amaryllidaceae > Allium > Allium cepa. Next base: position 1,039,729,544 of record CM060941.1, on the reverse strand, counting down.
CTACCGATGCGTGCGCCCACGCGATAGCCACCTATGCCCACGATGGTGAAAAGCTCGATCGTATAACGGCCTTGAGAAACGTGCATGAACGCATGACACTAAAATGCAAATCGTCGTCGATCCGTGGCTTGAAATCCAATCTCGACCGTTGATCTCGTAGATCTCATCGCCCTCTACAATTTTCTAGTTGGATGTTTTTTATGAAAGTTGACGGATTAGAATAGATCGAGAGAAGAAGAAGGCGTGTTTCTGGCCATTGGTTTAAAAGTGGCGGTTAGCCCTAGGGTTGATTAGGATTTTGAAAATTGAATGAAAATATAGCCTTTTATAGAAAATTTACGTGCAATATTCATCTTAAATTTTGCCGAACTCCAAATGAAGCGTGCCGCCTGGCGTTCATAATATTTTACCCTATTTCGAACACAATGGAATATATATCGAAAGCCGATTCGATCGTGTGATGACCTGGAATTTTTAGGCATTTGAAATTGGAATATTTAATTAATTTTAAATAATTGTAAGATAGTTTAACCTGGATTTCAAATATCAGTTTGAATTTGGCGATTGAATTTAATAATTTGAATTTGGGTAAAATATTGAATTTTCAGTTTTAAGCTTGTTAAAAATAATATAAAGGCTTATAAAATTTATAATATTAGTACTGAAGATAGTAAAAGTGTCGAAATTGAATTTGGAAGTGTTTTGTTGAGTTTTGAAGAATATATCGTTTAAATTGATATTTAAAAATAGCCTTACGAGGCGCAGTCTTGGAATTCGATGAAACCTGTTCTATTGGATCAGTAATTGTGTATTATTATCGAATTTCAAATCTCGTACCGTTTGATCGTACGATCTGAATATGCCTAGAAGTAATTTAATTGAATTTAATTTAATTTATATAGTCGGTTCAAAAAGCTATCTTCCTCATGCGATCGAATTGGGGATTGAGGCTTGTTCTATTGAGTTTGGAATAGAGGTACAATATTAGGAATGTCAAGCTGCACGACTTGTGTGGGGTTTGGAATTTCTAGTTATCTTAATTGAGATATTTGAATATATATTATTATAAAAACTTAAAAGGTCAAATCCTATTCATTACAGATGCCCTACCCTCTGATCGAGCCACTCTACCTAGATTTGTACTCATCCCTTACCAGCTAAAACACGTACGCTTTCCTCTTTGCTTCTTCGAGACGAAATCGATATATATATATATATATATATATATAATGAACGAATCAATCATTCAATCGAAGGGGGAAAGCACTATCGCGCGAGGATGAATTCGCGAGCACGAAAGTAAGGATCGAAATTGATTTCAATCGAATTGGGGTTTTCTTCTCGCACGAGGCTCTGGGTGGTGGCGGTCGTGTGTCTTTGGGTCGCCGTAGGTAGGCAGCAGGTTGCGGTGCTCGATACGAGATGGAGGTCGCAAGTTGATGCCGTGATGGAAGGAAGCTCGACTCACGAGCAGCTGAAGGGGTTGGGTCGTGGAACGACGTCGACATCGTGACGTGGAGTCAAGCTCGAGCTCGAGCACTATGGTGGAATGTCTGGCAATTTTAGATCGCGTTCATCGTTCGAAGTAAGGTAATTGTATCTAGTTTTAAATTTTGAAATTTTATATTTAGAATTTACAGTTGTTAAAAGAAAAAAAAGAAAAAAAACTAAAAGTTTATGTAGGAAATTATATAAAATAAATTTTGAATTTAGATAAATAAATTTTTCAGGTACATGTAGATTCAAAAGTGAAATATATATATATATATATATATATATATATATATATATATATATACATACATTTTTAATTTTGCTAATTTATTTTAAAACAAATATTAAGCAAACTAATTTGTTTAACTAGTTCATTTAATTATTTTAAGCACAAAAGAATAAAGCATTATAGAGATAAATTTGCTTTATAAACTTGTTTAATTAATTTAGTTTTGAAAGTTAATTTTCAGTTAAATATTTTATTAAAGAGAAATTAGTTTAAAATTAAAGCCTTGGCTAATTTAGTTATTTAATGGTAAGTAGTTTTTCAATTAGTTCAAATATTTTATTTGAAAGAAAATTTATATATAACCGAATTAATAGTTAAAACCAAAGTATTAGGAATTAATTGATCGATTAATTCAAATATTAATCAATTTTATGAATGTTTATACAAGGTCAAAATTTGAAAGAAAGCAAGCCAGTTTGGAATGGATTGCAAACAGCAAAATAAAGGTGAGTTAATTTCGCTCATCTGGATTATTATGGTTAAATTTAAATAATTGGTTGAATGATTGAATTGATTTGACGTGGTATATTATATAGTAATATATAGTACATATTGGAGTGATTGATTTCCCGCATTATATAGCGGATGAGACCCTATACACTGCATAATAGCGGATGATATTATATAATCCTATATACCGCGATATTCCACCTCGAAGTGGAGCTGGTATTTTATATTGTGCTAACATCTTTGGATGCATGGAAACAGGTTGGAAGGATCCAACTGGATTCCTCAAAATTTTATATATTGTTCTAATAATTTGTATCATGATTATTTGATATTCTGTGGTGAATTTCATTGATAATTGGAATATTGGATGCTATGGTTGAAATTAATATATTTCGGTATACTGAGTTATCAAAATTTATAGAATTGGATTTTTGAAAAGGGAAAATAAAAGAGAAAATCTTTAAGTAAAATAACTATAGAAGTTTGAATAAATTGAAGGATAAATTGGAAAGAATAAAAGCAATTTTTTTAAATAAATAAAATTTCGAATATGGGAAAGGGGATTTTGAATAAACAAAGGAGTAACGAATTTAAAACTTAAGTGAAATTATCTAAAGGAATGAAGAATTTATTTTAAAATCCAAGATTTAATTTATTTAAAAGAATAAAGAAGGAATTTGGAAAAGGGGTATGGATTGGTATTTTTAGTTAAAAAGGGCTCTAAATCATAATTAAGAAATAAAATCGGAAGTTGATGGATTTTGAAATAAATTGAGTAAGCGAAGAAATTTATTTTAAAATGGAGTAAATTGGGAATCAATTTGGAAATTGATTTAAGCGTTTGAAATTGGAAATTTAAAGGAGAATGTGACTATGAAATTTGTAAACTGGGTTTATAAAAGCGAAGTAATATATCAGTGGATATTAGAAAAAATAAAATTCACGATGGGAATTTATTATAGGAGTGGGAAAATTTGTTTAAAAATAAATAGTGATTTATTTTTAAAAGATGTGAAGAGAAGTATATTTCCCTGGATAGCCAAGTACGTTTTCAAAGTAAATTTTTAAATATAAGGCAAAAGCTTTAAAGTTGTTTTAAAAAGCATGTTTTAGAAAATTTATTATTTCTAAATATTTAAATTCTAAAGTAAATATTTTTCATATCTATTATTATAGTATTTTTCTAAAGTGACTTGGTATTCGTTTTAAGAAAAAGATAAATAAAATAAAAATGTATTTTTATATTTCAAGAGGCTTTATTTTAAATATTCCTAAAGTATAAATTTTGAATAAGTATGAAAGTAATTTTTAATTTAAATGTTTTAAAGGATATTTTATAATAAAGAGTTTTAAATTGTTTTAAAAATCTAAAGTATTATGCTTGGTGTTTTCAGTGGAAATAAATATTTGGAAATTTATTTCAAGAGAAAAGTGTGGTTTGAAACTGTTTTCAAAAGGGTTGAAATGGAAATACATCTTGCGAAGATATTTTGAGGATAACTAATAATTTGAGAGATTATTTATTGTTTGATGGTTGTTTTTGAATGTTAATTGATAGTTAAATAACCGACTATCAATATTGGCCAATGCTTGATCGTTTCGAAGAAACCGGGATCAGGATTTAATTCTCGAGAACTACTTCGATCCGGTTTGTACGTTTTCATGGGGAAAATGAGTTCGGAGTCGAAGATGGAGCAGTGAAGTGCAAGGGATAGTCGCTACTAATCCTTAGGATGATTCCAAAATGGATGTAGTAGGAGTAGTGCCTTCGGTTCCGTTCGAACCCGGGACGGACTTGTATGGATGAATGCTTTCGGAACATCGTCAGGTGGACGATGGGCATTCTAAGTGAAACATTCTAAAAAGGTAACGCTTAGCCACAAGCCTCATCAACCGGGAATGACTGAGAATCAGGGGTTATGCAGCAAGGCTACGTGGGTAGCGCCCATTAGGGTGAGGTCATCCCTGTCTAGATGTCCTTTTTTATTCGGCTTAGTGGTGCGGTTGCTGATCCCAACCTTGGGGTGATCTTACTCGAGATTATCCAGTAAGGGGTAGTCCCGATCTTGTGTTGTAGGGGATTGGGAGTAATCCTTGATACGCTGATCTAGACCAGGTACCGTGACAGGTGGCACCCCAGTGCTTAGTCATTAGTTGGAAATCAATTTTCCCTACGCGCCTTTTACGGTTTTTGTTTGTATAACCCACTTTGTGGCTAGTAGCTGGAATTTAATCATGTAACAATTTCAGCTATTTTAATAAGTATTTGTATATAGACACTATTATAATATCAGAGGATTTTGATAAAGAGTGTTTTGGCTATCATAAGGTAAAAACCCGACATGTTTATTTGTGGCGTGGTCTTACGAGATGCTTTTGTTTTCAAAGGATTTTGAAATTTTAATAATCAATTGGAGTGTGGTTTTCTTACTCTGGTATTCCAGACTGACTCGGATGTTATTTAACTATAATGCTCGGGTCAGACCGAGTATTATAGAGTACAGGATATGTTGCTGTGGAGCTCAGGAGACGAGCTGGATGGCGATACGTACTTCCGTACTTGACTATTATTCCACTGTGTATTCAGTTTTGAGGACAAGTTTATATGACTGTCCAGTTGTACGTTATTGATGTTGTTGAACTCCGATGATGTACTCTGATGATGTAATGTATAAACAGATGTATTTGTTTTTGTGTAAAGATCATTTATTATCTATTATATTTTATTCTGCTGCGATGCTTAGATTCTGGTGTTGTTTTCTATTTTCTTCTTCTACCTCTTCTTCTTTAACCCTCATGGTTTAGTTTTTCGGGCATCGGAAAATTGGGTCGTGACATTTTGGTAATAGATCGTAGGGTTGTGATAACCTTGGCTCTGGTGGGTATTACTCATTGAAAATAGAGTCCGTAGGACTCTAGAATGAGTTTGAGCTTATTAAAGATATAAGCGTGTATTTGTTAGTGAATATTAATTGTTTTAATATTGTGCTGACTTATTGGTTGAGTGGAATATGAATTCTGATCGAGTGAGTTGGCCGCTATTCGGGGAGAGTTTATAAACACCTGACACGATAAATTGACACAGTATTGTTTTAAAGGTGGGTGAATGAAATAATTTTACCCCAAAATATATTTTGCTACAAAAGAAATATTTCCTTAAATTGTTATATAACTTGGATGTTTGGATGATAATATTTTAAACAAATAAGATTATAAAAAATCGGAATGACTTGCATAATCAAAAGGAAAATTTGTATGAGCATAAATTATACAAATGAATTATAGTTAAAATTTGATTTAAGTCGAAATTGGAAACTTAAAACCTTAGAGATTTTGGAAGTGTTTTTCGAAGTGTTTTGAAGACAAATAGTAGCATTATTATTTTAAAAAGTATTTCTGAAAGGAAGTTGTTTCAAATAAATTTTGGGAAGGGATATAGCATTGAACTCACTTTAGTCACTGGAAAATAACTTCGGTGATGACTGCAGCATCATCGATGTTCATTTTCGAGTTTCTAAGTGACGGATTGCTGCCAAATTGATTTGTTCAGAAGAACTAGTTTGTTTTTGGAAATTTCAAAGGAAATTTGTTGGGAATAAAAACCAGGATTGGTTCAAAAATTTGAGAAGTGTGATTTTGGGATAATGGTGGTTGTAAAATGATTTGAACCAAAAGTCGGGTGCATCCTGAATCCTTATTTAAATTGAAAATCTTGATGAGGCAAGTTATAAAATTGTAAAGTTGAGATGATTTTTAAATAAGGAAGGAAAATACTAGCTTTGAATGTTGGAATTAAAATTTAAAGTGAAAAGGTTAACTAAATTTAATTTGGAGAAAATAAATTATGGAAAATTTAATGGATGATTGGAAGAAATAATTAGTAAATCTTGAATGTGATTGGAATGGGAAAATTAAATTAAATTAGGATTGAGAAATAAAATTAATTTGAATTAAATTAACTTAAGCAATGTTAATAATAATGAATTGGATTTGAAGTAAGTTGAAAGGAATTGAAATGAAATAAAAGTGAATTGTGTGGGATGGTATTAAATGGAATTGAGTCCTTGCCTAATAAAATTCAAAAGAATGGTATGATGCTAGATTTAACTAAAATTAAGTTAAATAAAATTGAATTGAAATAAATTAAGTTGAGTTATAGGTAATATTGAATGGAATAAAATTCTTACTTAAATTAACAAGTGTAAACTAAGTAAGTATTGAATTGGAATAAATAAGCTTTGGAAGCTTATAAAAGGATTGAAAAGCATTGAAATAAAAATATAATCTCTAGTTAAAAGTAAAGTGAAAAATGTGATTGACTGTAAAGGGATGAAGAAGTATGAATATTAATAAGTGAGTAGCTTATAAAAATGTAAAAAGGGAATAAATAAGCCGCAATAAAAGTGTTGGAATTTTGAAAAATGAAAGAAAATCCAAACTGCAATTATGAAAAAAATTTGAACTCGGGAAAAATTTAACAAAGTGATTTTTGTAATAAAATCGAATATTGATTTAAAAGTTGGAAGTAAGCTAATTAGCTAAATAAATAATTTGATAGAGTATGTTAATAAAATTTAACTCGGTTAAATAAAATGGATTGTAAGTTAATAATGAAGTTTGGAAATAAACTCGAATTATAAATAGAATTCGACTTGGATTGATAATGAATTAAAATAAGTGTAGATGTTGTAAAAATAAAATGGAATTGGACTATAACAGAAATGATTTGAGTTGCAAATAAAATCCAATTGAGTATAAATGAGCCAAATGTGTGCTTGGATATTATTTTGATAAATTGAGAGGGTGAATTAAAATAAAATGAATGGGCTAACTGAATTAAATGGAATTTGATTTGATGAGAATCAAATTAAATAGAAGTGAACTTAAGTTTGAAGTTGGAATAAATAAAGTAAATTAACTTTAAGTTTAAAATTTATAGAAGCTTGGCTTCGAGGAAGGGTGAAAGTTCAGTGAATCAAAGTTTGGGTTAAATTAATTTGGAAAATGGTTATTGATATAAGCATTAAATGCTGTTAAGCTCAATGAAATCGTTTTGAAATGAAACAATTACGGAAATGGAATGAAATGCAGGTGTTTGGCTTGTAAATAAGTTAATATGTAAGGCGACTTTAATAAAAATTGATTTTGGAATCAATTGAAGTGAATTGGGTTTGTTTGGATTAAAAATAAATTGAATGTAAGAAATTGAGTTGTAGACAATTTAAATTGAATGAAGTTGTATATGAATTGGTTGTAAACAATTAAAATTAATGTCAAAACCCTATAACTTGCTTATAAATATTGTTTAACCTGCGTTGCTTATAGAAACTCGTATGTTTACTAGTTAAATATGTAAAATGTTGTTAAGCTACATGATTTTGGCACTTACATATTTAAATTACGTAAGTACAGGTACAAGGAAGCTGTGAGACTGGATTTGGATGCGCTAATTGCTAAAATAATAAGCAGCTTACTTAAAAATGCTAAATAAAGGTTTGCCTACGCAATAAAAATAGAAAATATGAACTATTTTTATTTTTCCGACCATGTGGGTCGATGTATATATATTTATATCTCTTGCCAAATTGCAAAAGCTCCTCCGTACAAAGGAGACGCTACCAAAATTTTCTGAAAATTTTGGGAGTTAGAAATTTTTTGAAAGTTTTTGGAAAACTTTTGTTAGCGTCAAAACGATTTCAAATTTGAATTGAAATAAGGGATTTTGAAAATGGAAACTTAAAACTAATTGTTTAGTTGGAACTAAAGGATTAGGAAAGTGAATTTGGAATTTTTGATTTCAGAGTATAAATTGAAATTTGCTCGGCAGAGGTGTGTATTTAAATTTCTGTATGAAATTTGATGATTTTCTAGTCTAGCCACTTGGCTTTTGTTTTCTTTTGAACTCTAGGGAACCGTAGAGGCATTTTGTAGTTGTACCGAGCTTGCCGTGCAAAGGAGACGCTGGCGAAATTTTTCGAAAATTTAGGGAGTTAGAAAATTTTTGAGAAATTTTGAAAATTTAAAACTTGGTTTTGAATTATAATTTGAATGGTTGAATAAGTAAAGTTGTTTGGGAAATATGGAAAAGTTTGGAAAGTTTGTAAGATGGATAGTGTGTCTTTAATAAAGATTGTTTGGTTGTTGTTAAAAACTGTTTGGTTTTGGAAAAATAGTAATCGGGTATTGGACCATTCTTCCTAACTAGTAATTTCGAGGACGAAATTCTTTTAAAAGGGGAGGAATGTGACGACCCGGAATTTTTAGGCATTTGAAATTGGAATATATAATTAATTTTAAATATTTACAAGATAGTTTAACTTGGATTTCAAATATCAGTTTGAATTTGGCGATTGAATTTGTTGAATTTAATAATTTGAATTTGGGAAAAATATTGAATTTTTAGTTTTAAGCCTGTTAAAAATAATTTGAAGGCTTATAAAATTTATAATGTTAGTAATGAAGATAGTAAAAGTGTTAAAATTGAATTTGAAAGTGCTTTGTTGACTTTTGAAGAATATATCGTTTAAATTGATATTTAAAAATAGCCTTCCGAGACGCAGTCTTAGAATTCGATGAAACCAGTTCTATTGGATCCGTAATTGTGTATTATTATAGAATTTCAAATCTCGTACCGTTTGATCGCACGATCTGAATACGCCTAGAAATAATTTAATTGAATTTAATTTAATTTACATAGTCGGTTTAAAAACCTATCTTCCTCATGCGCTGGTTGGGGCTCGAGGCTTGTTCTATTGAGTTTGGAATAGAGGTATAATATTAGGATGTCAGGCGGCACGACTCGTTTGGAGTTTGGAATTTCTAGTTATCTTAATTGAGATATTTGAATATATATTATTATAAAAACTTAAAAGGTCAAACACTATTCGTTACAGATGCTCTACCCTCTGATCGAGCCACTCTACCTAGATTTGTACTCATCCCTTACCAGTTAAATCACGTACGCTTTCCTCTTTGCTTCTTCGAGACGAAATCGACTTATATATATATATATATATATATATATATAATGAACGAATCAATCGTTCAATCAAAAGGGGAAAGCACTATCGCGCTCGCAAGGGAACCAATTGCGTCGTTTTTTTTCTAGCATGAGGATGAATTCGCGAGCGTGAAAATAAGGATCAAATTGATTTCGATCGAATTGGGGTTTTCTTCTCGCACGAGGCTCTGGGTGGTGGCGGTCGCGTGTCTTTGGGTCGCCGTGGGTAGGCAGCAAGTTGCGGTGCTTGATACAAGATGAGGGTCGCAAGTTGATGCCGCGATGGAAGGAAGCTCGACTCACGAGCAGCTGAAGAGGTTGGGTCGTGGAACGACGCCGACATCGTGACGTGGAGTCAAGCTCGAGCTCGAGCACTATGGTGGAATTTCTGGCAATTTCAAATCGCGTTTGTCGTTCGTAGTAAGGTAATCGTATCTAGTTTTAAATTTTGAAATTTTATATTTAGAATTTACAGTTGTTTAAAAGGAAAAAACTGAAAGTTTATATCGAAAATTATATAAAATAAATTTTGAATTTAGATAAATAAAATTTCCAGGTACATGTAGTTTCAAAAGTGAAATAAATATATATACATACATTTCTAATTTTGCTAATTTATTTAAAACAAATATTAAGGAAATTAATGTGTTTAACTGGTTCATTTAATTATTTTAAACACAAAAAAATTAAGCATTATAGAGATAAATTTGCTTAACAAACTTGTTTAATTTATTTAGTTTTGAAAGTTAATTTTTAGTTAAATATTTTATTAAAGAGAAATTAGTTTAAAACTAAAGCCTTAGCTAATTAAGTTATTTAATGGTAAGTAATTTTTCAATTAGTTCAAATATTTTATTTAAAAGAAAATTTATTTATAACCAAATTAATAGTTAAAACCAAAGTATTAGGAATTAATTGATCGATTAATTCAAATATTAATAAATTTTATAAATGTTTATACAAGGTCGAAATTTGAAAGAAAGCAAGCCAGTTTGGAATGGATTGCAAACAGAAAAATAAAGGTGAGTTAATCTCACTCATCTAGATTATTATGGTTAAATTTAAATAATTAGTTGAATGATTGAATTGATTTAATGTGGTATATTATATAGTAATATATAGTATATATTGGAGTGATTGTTTTCCCGCATTATATACCGAATGAGACCCTATGCGCCGCATAATAGCGGATGATGTTATATAAATCCCATATACCGCGATATTCCACCTCGAAGTAGAATTGCTGTTTTAGATTGTGCTAACATCTGTGGATGCATGGAAACAGGTTGGAGGGATCCAATTGGATTCCTCAAAATTTTATAGATTGTTCTAATAATCCTGTATCATGATTATTTGATATTCTGTGGTGAATTTCATTGATAATTGGAATATTGGATGCTACGGTTGAAATTAATATATTTCAGTATACCGAGTTATTAAAATCTATAGAATTGGATTTTTGAAAAGGGAAATAAAAGAGAAAAACCTAAGTAAAATAATTATAGAAGTTTGAATAAATTGAAGGATAAATTGGAAAGAATAAAAGTGATTTTTTTTAAATAAATAAAATTCCGAATATGGGAAAGGGGATTTTGAATAAACAGAGGAGTAACGAATTTAAAACTTAAGTGAGATTATCTAAAGGAATAAAGAATTTTTTTTAAAATCCAAGATTTAAATTTATTTAAAAGAATAAAGAAGGAATTTGGAAAAAGGGTACGAATTGGTATTTTCAGTTAAAAAGGGCTTTAAATCATAATTAAGAAATAAAGTCAGAAGTTAATGGATTTTGAAATAAATTGAATAAGTAAAGAAATTTATTTCAAAATGGAGTAAATTGGGAATCAATTTGGAAATTGATTTAAGTGTTTGAAATTGGAAATTTAAAGGAGAATGTTACTATGAAATTTATAAAATGGGTTTATAAAAGCAAAGTAATATATCAGTGGATAATTGAAAAAATAAAATTCACGGTGGGATTTATTTAAGGAATGGAAAAATTTGTTTAAAAATAAGTACTGATTTATTTTTAAAAGATGTGAAGAGAAGTATATTTCCCTGGATAGCCAAGTACGTTTTTAAAGTAAATTTTTAAATATAAGGTAAAACCTTTAAAGTTGTTTTAAAAAGCATGTTTTAGAAAATTTATTATTTCTAAATGTTTAAATTCTAAAGTAAATGTTTTTCAATCTATTATTGTAGTAATTTTTTAAAGTGACTTGGTATTTGTTTTAAGAAAAATAAATAAAATAAAATTTTAGTTTTATATTTTAAGAGGCTTTATTTTTAAATATTCTTAAAATATATATTTTGAATAAGTATTAAAGTAATTTTTAATTTAAATTTTTTAAAGGATATTTTATAATAAAGAGTTTTAAATTATTTTGAAAATCTGAACTATTATACTTGGTGTTTTCAGTGGAAATAAATATTTGGAAATTTATTTCATGAGAAAAGTGTTGTTTGAAACTGTTTTCAAAAGGGTTGAAATGGAAATATATCTTGCGAAGATATTTTAAGGATAATAAATAATTTGGGAGATTATTTATTATTTGATGGTTGTTTGTGAATGCTAATTGATAGTTAAACAACCGACTATCAATATTGGCCAATGCGCTGATCGTTTCGAAGAGATCAGGATCGGGATTAAATTCTCGAAAACCACTTCGATCCGTTTTGTACGTTTTCATGGGAAAAACGAGTTCGGGGTCGAAGATGGAGCAGTGAAGTGCAAGGGCTAGTCGCTACTAATCCTGATGATGATTTCAAAATGGATGTAGTAGGAGTATTGCCTTTGGTTCCGTTCGAACCCGGGATGGACTTGTATGGATGAATGCTTTCGGTACATCGTTAGGTGGACGATAGGCATTCTAAGTGAAACATTCTAAAAAGGTAACGCTTAGCCTCAAGCCTCATCAACCGCGAATGACTCAAAATCAAGGGTTATGCAGCAAGGCTAGGTGGGTAGTGCCCATTAGGGTGAGGTCATCCCTTTCTAGATGTCTTTTTTTAATCGGCTTAGTGGTACGGTTGCTTATCCCAACCGTGGGGTGATCTTACTCGGGATTATCCAGTAAGGGTAGTCCCGGTCTTGTGTTGCAGGGGATTGGGAGTAATCCTCGGTACGCTGATCTAGACCAGGTTCTGTGACAGGTGGTACCCCAGTGCCTAGTCATTAGTTGGAAATCCATTCGACCTACGCGCCTTTTACGGTTTTTGTTTGTATAACCTTCTTTGTGGCTAGTAGCTGGAATTTAATCATGTAACAATTTCAGCTATTTTAATAAGTATTTCTGTATAGACACTATTATGATATCAGAGCATTTTAATAAAGAGTGTTTTGTCTATCGTAAGGTAAAAACCCGACATGTTTATTTGTGGAGTGGTTTTACGAGATGCTTTTGTTTTAAAAGGATTTTGAAACTTTAATAATCAATTGGAGTGTGGTTTTCTCACTCTGGTATTGTAGAATGACTCGGATGTTATTTAACTATAATGCTCGGGTCAGACCAGTATTATAGAATACATGATATGTTGTTGTGGAGCTCAGGAGACGAGCTGGATGGCGATACGTACTTCCGTACTTGACTATTATTCCACTGTGTATTCTGTTTTGAGGACAAGTTTATATGACTGTCCAGTTGTACGTTATTGATGTTGTTGAACTCTGATGATGTACTCTGATGGTGTAATGTATGAACAGATGTATTTATTTTTGTGTAAAGATCATTTATTATCTATTATATTTTATTCCGCTGCGATGGTTAGATTCTGGTATTGTTTTATATTTTCTTCTTCTACCTCTTCTTCTTTAACCCTCACGGTTCGGTTTTTCGGGCATCGGAAAATCGGGTCGTGACATTTTGGTAATAGAGCGTAGGTTGGTGATAACCATGGCTCTGGTGGGGATTACTCATTGAAAATAGAGTCCGTGGTACTCTAGAATGAGTTTGAGCGTATTAATAGATATGAGCGCGTATTTGTTAGTGAATATTAATTGCTTTAATATTGTGTTGACTTATTGGTTGAGTGGAATATGAATTCTGATCGAGTAAGTTGGCCGCTATTCGGGAAGAGTTTATAAACACCTGACACGATAAATTGACACAGTATTGTCTTAAAGGTGGGTGAATGAAATAATTTTACCCCAAAATATATTTTGCTATAAAAGAAATATTTTCTTAAATTGTTATACAACTTGGATGTTTGGATGATAATATTTTAAACAAATAAGATTATAAAAAATCGGAATGACTTGTGTAATCAAAAGGGAAATTTTTATAAGCATAAATTGTACAAATGAATTATAGTTAAAATTTGACTGAAGTCCAAATTGGAAATTTAAAACCCCAGAGATTTTGGAAGTGTTTTTCGAAGTGTTCTGAAGACAAATAATAGCATTATTATTTTAAAAAGTATTTCTGAAAGGAAATTGTTTCAAATAAATTTTGGGAAGGGATATAGCATTGAACTCACTTTAGTCGTTCGAAAATAACTTCGGTGATGACTGCAGCATCATCGATGTTCATTTTCGAGTTTCTAAGTGACGGATTGCTGCCAAATTGATTTGTTCAGAAGAACTAGTTTGTTTTTGGAAATTTCAAAGGAAATTTGTTGGGAATAAAAACCAGGATTAGTTCAAAAATCTGAGAAGTGTGATTTTTGGATAATGGTGGTTGTAAAATGATTTGAACCAAAAGTCGGGTGTTTGACATCCTGAATCCTTATTTAACTTGGAAATCCTGATTAGGTAAGTTATAAACTTGTAAAGTTAAGATGATTTTTAAATAACAAAGGAAAATATGAGCTTTGAATGTTGGAATTAAAATTTAAAGTGAAAAGGTTAACTAAATTTAATTTGGAGAAATTAAATTGTGGAAAATTTAATGGATGATTGGAAGAAATAATTAGTAAATCTTGAATGAGATTGGAATGGGAAAAAAAATTAAATTTGGATTGAGAAATAAAATTAATTAGAATTAAATTAACTTAAGCAAAGTTAATAATAATGAATTGGATTTGAAGTAAGTTGAAAGGAATTGAAATGAAATAAAAGTGAATTGTGTGGGATGATATTAAATGGAATTAAGTCCTTGCATAATAAAATTCAAAAGAATGGTATGATGCTAGAATTAACTGAAGTTAAGTTAAATAAAATTGAATTGAAATAAATTAAGTTGAGTTATAGGTAATATTGAATGGAATAAAATTCTTACTTAAATAAACAAGTGTAAACTAAGTAAGTATTGAATTGGAATAAATAAGCTTTGGAAGCTTATAAAAGAATTGAAAAGCATTGAAATAAAAATATAATCTCTAGTTAAAAGTAAAGTGAAAATGTGGTTGACTGTAAATAGATGGAGAAGTATGAATATTAATAAGTGAGTAGCTTATAAAAATGTAAAAAGGGAATAAATAAGCCGAAATAAAAGTGTTGGAATTTTGGAAAATGAAAGAAAATCCAACCTGGAATTATGAAAAAAATTTGAACTCAGGGAAAATTTAATAAAGTGATTTTTGTAATAAAATCGAATATTGATTTAAAAGTTGGAAGTAAGCTAATTAGCTAAATAAATTATTTGATAGAGTATGTTAATAAAATTTAACTCGGTTAAATAAAATGGATTGTAGTTAATAATGAAGTTTGGAAATAAACTCGAATTATAAATAGAATTCAACTTGGATTGATAATGAATTAAAATAAGTGCAGATGTTGTAAAAATAAAATGGAATTGGACTATAATAGAAATGCTTTGATTAGCAAATAAAATCCAATTCAAGTATAAATGAGCCAAATATGTGCTTGGATATTATTTTGATAAATTGAGAGGGTGAATTAAAAAAAAATGGATGGGCTAACTAAATTAAATGGAATTTGACTTGATGAGAATCAAATTTAATGGAAGTAAACTTAAGTTTGAAGTTGGAATAAATTTAATTAAATTAACTTAAGTTTAAAATTTATAGAAGCTTGGTGTAACGCCCCACTCCAAGGCCCACTCTAGTAAAGAGTATTACGGAGTAATACCGTCTACTAGAACGGAGAATAGAGTATAATGGAAGCGACCATGTGTAATCAAGCTATAACTATCTACTGAATACGTCGAAAAGATGGTATCTATTTTTTTTCTTTTTCAAGTGGTTCGACCTATTCAATAAATATTTATAACGAAATTACAATGGCTAAAGACTTATCAGAATAAGCATAGCAATAAATGATAAACATCACAGAACAGAATCACATAACAGATATAACATCCCAGAACAATACATCATCAATACAGATCCAAATACTATAAGTGGGTACAAAGCCACTGCTCACATATGTGAGTCAAAAATATGTACATATCAAAGTCTGAATAGAACAGAGTAGCGGAATAGTGGACAAATAAAAGCGCTATCTAACAGCATAGCAGATAATGTCCAAGCAGAAGCACAGAAGCTAAGTCCAGAGACCTAACCTGAAACAACTCGGTCTGACCCGAGCGAAAACACTCGGGTCAGGCTAGCTAAACAATCAGTAATAACTGAGATATATAAAAATGCAGTACATAAATAAAACAGTACTTCTCCAAAGAGAAGAGTAATATGGACTACATGAATAATGACGATCCCTAATCATCAATCAACAGTAAAAATCTCCAAAGAGAAAATAAACACCAAAGTGTAGAATAAATAAAATCGCCTCATATCATCGGCGTAGCCAAAGCTATAAAAAGTTGCCCATAGGCAATAATCCCAAGAGTGACCAGAGTCCATAATCAATGCCCAAGCAAAGATCGATGCTCCAAAGAGCAATAGGGATATACTGAAAAATCAATGAAATCAAATACTGAAAAGCAGTGTCCAGAGACACTGTGAATCCACAAGGTAATCGCACTTACATCGTATGGTTCCATAGAACCAACACCGAATGGCGATACTCGAATGGATATAAAATCATCAGATAATACAAATATTGCACGTGCACCGACCAGAGTCGTTGTTGCCAAGTACTGTATAGTTGTGATCGATCACTCGCACAGATGCGGAACGCGCGAAACGGCGAGATCCTTCCCAGAAGGATAAAGGCCCAGAGGCACACGCCGAAAATAAACTGCTCCATAGAGCAGGTGTCCAGAGACGGTTGCTCAGAGGCGTGGTGACCCAGAGGTCCAGTACTGGCCGCCCAGAGGCTAATGTGCCACTAACTTCTTGGAGAGGAACCCGCAAAGTGTTAACAATGAGTCCCATACCCCACGTTCGCACTAAACGGTTTCCTAACCAATAGCAAGCTCACACTCCAAACAATAAAAAGTCTACCTCGCATCATCGGTAAACTAGACCCAAAGGTCAAAACGATCAATCGAATAGGTCGGGGATTAACCGGAAAGAAAATACACACGGTTTCCATAGGCCGGAGATTTCCTAACCGTTTAAGCACCTTTCCACTTCGCTTGACGTGCTAAAAGTGAGTGTGAGATTTTTATTATAGAAAATAATGGTGTAAAACAGATTTGTAGTAGATTTCGAAATCACTTTTAAAACGGTCTTTTGAAAAGTCTCCTATTATGGAGTAATTAATTTAATAATTAAAAATAATATTATATAATAATTTCGAAAGCCATTTTGGAGTGAAAATCCTTTTAAAACCTTTTTATAAAGTCCGTGTACGAAATCTAGAGACAAATTTCAACAAAATCGACGAAAACCAGAAAATCATCAAAAATATTCTAAGTGTTTGAAACCATTCAAAAACTGCTGCGAACCCAAGTTCGACAATTTATTTAGACCGGCAAACTGTGTCCAAATGGCATGAAAACTGGTAGGCATATAGTCCAACATCCCTACTTTAAGATGCAAAAAGAATTTCAGGATTCCGAGTTGAGACGAAGTGGCAGCAACGTCTCAAAGTTGAACCCAGAGAAAGATTCACACTGTTTTCCAACAGCGACCAGAGTCTAACTTTGGCACGAAAACCGAAGTACCAAACGAATCCCAATGTTGTCCAAATTTTACAGAGATGGAGTTCGGAACTCCACCTTTCCAACGAGACCAAAAACGTCGAATTCCGACTTCGTATGCAATCAGGGCGGCATCACGAAGTAGAGGTCAAAAACTGAAACCGGAGTCAAGCACAGGTAATTTTTTTTTTTTTTTTTCTTTTTCTGGTGGACGCGGGCCCGGCCCGCGTCGGCCTGCCCCAGCCCGCCTGGGCTGGGGATATGGGACGCGGGCCAAGGCCCGCGCCCGTGTGCCCCAGCCCAGGCGGGCTGGGGACATAATATTGCCCCAGCCCGCCTGGGCTGGGGCTACGTGGGCCGCCCCAGCCCACACGGGCTGGGGTAAACGGCCCCGCCCCAGCCCCATGCGGGCTGGGGTTAGGTGGGCCGTCCCCAGCCCGCGCGGGCTGGGGATTGGGGCCGCCCCCAGCCCCAAGCGGGCTGGGGTTTGGGGCCCCGCCCCAGCCCCATGCGGGCTGGGGTTTGGGCCGTCCCCAGCCCCTAGCGGGCTGGGGATCTGGCCCCGCCCCAGCCCCATGCGGGCTGGGGATCTGGGCCCCGCCCCAGCCCCATGCGGGCTGGGAAAAGGGGCTGCCCCAGCCCCATGCGGGCTGGGGATCTGCTGCCCGCCCCAGCCCGCCTGGGCTGGGGCTGAGCCCGGGCTGCGTCTGGGCTGTGCCCGGGCTGCTTCTGGGCCATGTTTGGGCCTGTCACTGCACTGTTTCAGCCCATTTTCAGACTGCATTTTCCAGCAAGCAAAATATGCAGTTTTTTTATGGTTTAGGGGTGTTTTTCTCAATTTTTGACATCAAAAAAATCACTAATAACCATCATTAATCACTACATAATGATTATAACACTAATTAAAGGAAACCAAGGTCAAATCATAGCATTATAACTAGCAATAATTACTAATTAATAGTAATTACCTTAATTAAGCAAATGATCAAATGGTTAGAGTGCACAATCAACAAACCAAATTCCTAAGCTCCAAAGCCAAGATCAAGAAGCTTCATGGACCCAAAATTTCATAAAAATAAAACAATAATTACAAACAAGATGAAGGAAATAAAAAGAGTATTAAGGAGATTAGATAATAGGAGAGAGAGATTGCATTACCTTTTTTTTTCTAAGCAAATCAAATTATGAAGAGAAGGAGAAGGAGCTAAGTGGAGGCCATTAATTTGTTTAGATTTAGGTTTTGGAATTTATGAAGAGGAGGGTTAGGGTTAGGGTTTGGATGGGGTTTGAGATATTATATAGGAGGGGTTAGGCTAATGGGTAATGGTAAGTGGGTTTAGAAACCCATTAGGACTTAGGAAATAAACTAATAAGTTATCATGTGAACCAAAAATCCTAAGGCATCCTAGTTTTAATCAAAACCATGTTATTATCTCATAAGGCCCATTAACCCATAATCACTTTTTATTTAACAATTCTCCATTTTACCCCAAAACATTTTAATTTGCAAATAAATTACAAATTTAAATTCCCAAAAATTTGTTTAGCCCCCTTTTTAAATTAAAATCATAATTTTAATTCATCATTCGGTAATTGCAATCTCAGGGTTGTTACAGACTCCCCCCCTTAAGAAAATTGCGTCCCCGCAATTTCTTAAATATAGAGGCCGTCTATAACATCTAATCCACAAAAGGAATACAGTAGATAAAATATAGATGCTCACCCGTGCCGGAAGATGAAAGAAAACCAGGATAAGTACGCTCGATAAATTCTCTGGTCTCCCAAGTGCAGTCCTTAGGATTAGACGACCATTGAATCTTCACAAGCGGAACCTCTTTGTTTCGAAGACGTCTGATCTCCGAATCAAGCACACGAAGAGGTTGCTGCTCTATAGATAGACCGGGTGAGATCTCCAAATCAGGTACGATATGAGGCTCGATAATAGAATCAGGATTGTGCACACACTTGCGAAGCTGAGAAACATGGAACACATCATGTATTCCAGAGAAATGAGCAGGTAGAGCCACACGATAAGCAACGGGGCCGATGCGTTCTGTAATAGGAAATGGTCCAATATAGCGAGGGGCCAGTTTCCCTGTAGAACTGAAACGCACAACCCCTTTCATGGGAGAAACCCGAATAAAGACAGAATCGCCAATGGAGAACTCAAGAGGCTTCCTACGGTTGTCCGCGTAGGATTTTTGTCGGTCCTGTGCCTCTTTCATTCTCTGACGGATAAGCACGATCTTCTCAGAAGATTCCCGAACTGAATCTGGACCAAGAATGAGCTTCTCGCCAGACTCTAACCAACAAGCAGGAGAACGACATGGCCTTCCGTAGAGAGCCTCGAAAGGTGCCATGCCGATACTAGACTGATAGCTGTTGTTGTAGGAGAACTCTACGAGCGGTAAGTGATCCTCCCAACTACCTCCGAAATCCAGAATACAACAGCGCAAAAGATCCTCTAAAACACGATTCACCCTCTCCGTCTGACCGTCGGTCTGAGGATGATAAGCAGTCGAGAGATTCAGCTTTGTGCCCAAAGCTGACTGTAGGCACTTCCAGAAGTGACTAGTAAAGATAGTGTCTCGATCACATACGATAGAGTTAGGAATGCCATGAAGTCGAACGACTTCCTTCACATAGAGCTTGGCCAACTGAGGTGCAGTCCGAGTGCACTTAATCGGAATGAAATGAGCCGATTTGGTCAAGCGATCAACAATAACCCAGATAGAAGTATGGCCTGACCTCGATCGAGGCAGACCGTCAATAAAATCCATAGATATCTGGTCCCATTTCCATAATGGAACCTCTAGAGGCTGAAGAAGACCGGATGGACGCTGGTGCTCGGCCTTGATCTGTTGACAAGTCATGCAACCGCTCACATAACTTGCCACATCTCTCTTCAAACCCTCCCAATAATATAGCCGACACATATCGGCATACATCTTACTCGAATCAGGATGTATAGTGTACTTAGTGCGATGGCACTCGTCTAGAATGTCACGCCTAAGCGATAAATCAGATGGTACAACAATACGGTTCTTCCTACGAAGACACCGATGAAAATCAAGAGAATAATCCAGCAATGTCTCATCACTAGATCCCGACTCGAGAAGGTGAATAAGATGCAATAAGTCTGGATCCTGCCGCTGAGCATGGGCAATGCGATCCAATAAGACAGGACGAGCTTCCAAGCTGAATAATAAGACCGGAGAATCAGAAGGTGGAGCTCGATCTCTAATATCACATAAAGATAGAGTCTCAAGAATATCCCACTCGGCAATCATCATAGAAACTACCGCCGAGTGCTTGCGACTGAGCGCATCTGCAACACGATTACCCTTGCCAGGGGTATACTGAATATCTAAATCATATGAGGCGAGAAACTCAAGCCATCGCTGCCGCCTCATGTTGAGATCTCTCTGGCTGAAAAGATACTTCAGAGACTTATGATCGGTGTAAAGAGTGAAGCGTTCGCCTAATAGAAAGTGACGCCACGTCTTCAAGGCAAAGACGATAGCTGCTAACTCAAGATCATGAGTAGGATAGCGAAGCTCATTCGGACGCAGTTGCCTTGAAGCATAAGCAACTACCCGATCCTTCTGCATAAGCACAGCACCGAGCCCGCTACCACAAGCGTCGGTGTAAACAACAAGATCCTGGTTACTCTCAGGAACCACAAGAATAGGAGCATGAGTGAGAAGTTCCTTCAATCGCTGAAAAGAAGCTTCACACTTATCAGACCAAATAAAGCGAACACCCTTACGAGTCAGCGTCGTAAGGGGAAGTGCAACTCGAGAGAAATCCTTGACAAACCGACGGTAATAACCCGCCAGACCAAGGAAACTGCGAATATCACGAACGTTCTCGGGCTGCTTCCAATTCTGAATAGCTTCGATCTTGGCAGGATCGACAGAAACACCCTCCGATGATACAATATGGGCCAAGAACTTGACCTTGCTCTCCCAAAAGTGGCACTTGGAGAGCTTGGCCTTAAGCTGATGCTGACGAAGAGTATCCAGAACGATCCGCAAATGATGAGCATGCTCTGCCTCGGATCTAGAATAAATAAGAATATCGTCGATGAAAACCAGAACGAATCTATCGATGTATTCCCGGAATACTCGATTCATGAGATCGACGAAGAAAGCCGGAGCGTTCGTCAAGCCGAACGGCATGACCAACCACTCAAAAGAACCATAACGAGTGCGAAATGCTGTAAGAGGAATGCTGTCTTCCGCGACTCGTAGCTGATGGAATCCGGTGGCAAGGTCAAGCTGAGAGAATACCTTCGCACCGCTCAGTTGGTCAAACATATCGTCTATCCGTGGCAGTGGATAACGATTTCTGATGGTCAACTCATTAAGCTTGCGATAGTCAACGCAAAGCCTAAGAGAGCCATCGGGCTTCTTAACGAAGACCACAGCAGCACCCCATGGCGAAGAACTGGACCGGATGAACTGCTTCGCCTCAAGCTCCACTAACTGCTTCCTGAGTTCCTCATTCTCCTTAATAGACATTCTCGTAGGAGGACGCCCAACTGGATGAGAGCCTGGAATTAGATCGATGCGGAACTCAATGGCCCGCTTTGGCGGCAGGCCTGATACTGGCTCGAATATATCGGGGAAATCCCGAACAATAGGAATACGAGATATGTCCACATCCTCATCTCGTGAATCAAGAGAAAATAGAGTAACATCAGAAATCCCAACATCCTGAAGAGCAATAGCTAATGGAGCGGACGAGTCAGGATGACGAAGAAATAATATCCGCTCCGAACAAATAATTTTGGCGTCGTGCTGAGCGAGCCAATCCATGCCAAGAATCATATCAAATCCCAAATACTCCATAACGTGCAGATTCGCACGAAAAGGAAAGCCACAAAGATCAATATCTACATTCTCACAAAGCAAGCTAAGGGTCGTGGATCCACCAATGGGATTCACAATCCTTAGTGAAGAAACCAGACAAGTAACATCCAAAGATAAAGCATCTACTAGCTCCTTTGATACGAATGAGTGAGAGGCACCCGTATCAAAGAGAACTCTACAAGATCTACCACGAAATAAAATAGAACCTTCAAGAACGGAAGGATGCGTACCTCGAGGCTGAGATGAAGATGCAGGAGCCTTGGCAGCATTAAGCTTGCCAGGCTTGGCACTAGCTGGAGCAATAGGACATGTGGAGATCCTGTGTCCCTCCTTCTTACAGAAAGTACAATAGAGAGGTTTGGGACACTCTCGAATGAAATGATCTGGAGATCCGCAGTTGAAGCATTTCCTCGGAGGACGGGTTCCACTAAGCTGTGACTGAATCTGAGGCTGAGTCTGAGGCTGAGCCTGGACAGCAGAACTGCCGGTCTTCTTCTTCTTGTTCCAAGGCTTGTTCTTCTGAAATGGACCCCGCTTCTGGTTGGGGTTTTTGGAACCCCCACCAACATCATCACTATGCTCCATCTCGACTGACTCAAGATGTAGGGCTGCATCGACTAGCTTCTCGAATGAGAGCTCAAGCTGTAGCATAAGATGCCTCTTCAGATATTTCTTCAAGCCCTCAACAAATTTGAGGTTCTTCTTATAAGGAGTAGCAATAAACTCAAGGCCGTACTTGGACAGGGCCTCGAAGGAAGAGACATAGTCGGATACGGAGGACTTCCCCTGCTTGAGATCAAGAAAGCGGCGAGCAAGGGAGTTCTTCTCTGACTCTGGGATGAATTTGAGCTCGAACCTCTGACGAAACTGAGCCCAAGTAAGTGTGGTCTCATCGACCTCGGCAATAAGTAGTTCGTACCAGTCCAGGGCACGACTCAGAAGATGACTAGAAGCAATAAGAACACGATCATGATCTGGGATACCCATACGAGTGAAAATGCGCTCGCATATCCGAATCCAAGCCTGAACCTCTAAGACATTCTCGGAGCCACTGAACGGCTTTCCTCCGAGATGGGTAAAATCACTACAGAGACGCGCGAAAACAGACATGCGCGGTGCATCAGCAACTGGGGCTGGAGACTGAGAATGAGACTGAGAATTCCGAACCAGCTCCATGATCTGGTCGGTAGTCATGAACACGCCCTCTGGATGAGTGTTGCTGGACCGTCCAGCAGCACTAGTCTGACGTGTGGGTCTCCCTCTTCCCCTTCCAGACATACTGAAAGTCAACGGGAATTAGAGTTAGACATGATTCAATGATAGATACTTAATTAAGGAATACTACGGAATATAATAAATTCCTACACATATTCCTAACTTATCTATCAATAAGCATAAGGAAGAGATTTGATTAATTCGGATCCAATTAAAATGTATTGTACTAAGTGTATCCGTTCTGTGTTTGTTATGCTTAATTCTGAACCTTGCTCTGATACCAAACTGTAACGCCCCACTCCAAGGCCCACTCTAGTAAAGAGTATTACGGAGTAATACCGTCTACTAGAACGGAGAATAGAGTATAATGGAAGCGACCATGTGTAATCAAGCTATAACTATCTACTGAATACGTCGAAAAGATGGTATCTATTTTTTTTTTTCTCAAGTGGTTCGACCTATTCAATAAATATTTATAACGAAATTACAATGGCTAAAGACTTATCAGAATAAGCATAGCAATAAATGATAAACATCACAGAACAGAATCACATAACAGATATAACATCCCAGAACAATACATCATCAATACAGATCCAAATACTATAAGTGGGTACAAAGCCACTGCTCACATATGTGAGTCAAAAATATGTACATATCAAAGTCTGAATAGAACAGAGTAGCGGAATAGTGGACAAATAAAAGCGCTATTTAACAGCATAGCAGATAATGTCCAAGTAGAAGCACAGAAGCTAAGTCCAGAGACCTAACCTGAAACAACTCGGTCTGACCCGAGCGAAAACACTCGGGTCAGGCTAGCTAAACAATCAGTAATAACTGAGATATATAAAAATGCAGTACATAAATAAAACAGTACTTCTCCAAAGAGAAGAGTAATATGGACTACATGAATAATGACGATCCCTAATCATCAATCAACAGTAAAAATCTCCAAAGAGAAAATAAACACCAAAGTGTAGAATAAATAAAATCGCCTCATATCATCGGCGTAGCCAAAGCTATAAAAAGTTGCCCATAGGCAATAATCCCAAGAGTGACCAGAGTCCATAATCAATGCCCAAGCAAAGATCGATGCTCCAAAGAGCAATAGGGATATACTGAAAAATCAATGAAATCAAATACTGAAAAGCAGTGTCCAGAGACAATGTGAATCCACAAGGTAATCACACTTACATCGTATGGTTCCATAGAACCAACACCGAATGGCGATACTCGAATGGATATAAAATCATCAGATAATACAAATATTGCACGTGCACCGACCAGAGTCGTTGTTGCCAAGTACTGTATAGTTGTGATCGATCACTCGCACAGATGCGGAACGCGCGAAACGGCGAGATCCTTCCCAGAAGGATAAAGGCCCAGAGGCACACGCCGAAAATAAACTGCTCCATAGAGCAGGTGTCCAGAGACGGTTGCCCAGAGGCGTGGTGACCCAGAGGTCCAGTACTGGCCGCCCAGAGGCTAATGTGCCACTAACTTCTTGGAGAGGAACCCGCAAAGTGTTAACAATGAGTCCCATACCCCACGTTCGCACTAAACGGTTTCCTAACCAATAGCAAGCTCACACTCCAAACAATAAAAAGTCTACCTCGCATCATCGGTAAACTAGACCCAAAGGTCAAAACGATCAATCGAATAGGTCGGGGATTAACCGGAAAGAAAATACACACGGTTTCCATAGGCCGGAGATTTCCTAACCGTTTAAGCACCTTTCCACTTCGCTTGACGTGCTAAAAGTGAGTGTGAGATTTTTATTATAGAAAATAATGGTGTAAAACAGATTTGTAGTAGATTTCGAAATCACTTTTAAAACGGTCTTTTGAAAAGTCTCCTATTATGGAGTAATTAATTTAATAATTAAAAATAATATTATATAATAATTTCGAAAGCCATTTTGGAGTGAAAATCCTTTTAAAACCTTTTTATAAAGTCCGTGTACGAAATCCAGAGACAAATCTCAACAAAATCGACGAAAACCAGAAAATCATCAAAAATATTCTAAGTGTTTGAAACCATTCAAAAACTGCTGCGAACCCAAGTTCGACAATTTATTTAGACCAGCAAACTGTGTCCAAATGGCATGAAAACTGGTAGGCATATAGTCCAACATCCCTACTTTAAGATGCAAAAAGAATTTCTGGATTCCGAGTTGAGACGAAGTGGCAGTAACGTCTCAAAGTTGAACCCAGAGAAAGATTCACACTGTTTTCCAACAGCGACCAGAGTCTAACTTTGGCACGAAAACCGAAGTACCAAACGAATCCCAATGTTGTCCAAATTTTACAGAGATGGAGTTCGGAACTCCACCTTTCCAACGAGACCAAAAACGTCGAATTCCGACTTCGTATGCGATCAGTGCGGCATCACGAAGTAGAGGTCAAAAACTGAAACCGGAGTCAAGCACAGGTAAATTTTTTTTTTTTTTTTTTCTTTTTCTGATGGACGCGGGCCCGGCCCGCGTCGGCCTGCCCCAGCCCGCCTGGGCTGGGGATATGGGACGCGGGCCAAGGCCCGCGCCCGTGTGCCCCAGCCCAGGCGGGCTGGGGACATAATATTGCCCCAGCCCGCCTGGGCTGGGGCTACGTGGGCCGCCCCAGCCCACACGGGCTGGGGTAAACGGCCCCGCCCCAGCCCCATGCGGGCTGGGGTTAGGTGGGCCGTCCCCAGCCCGCGCGGGCTGGGGATTGGGGCCGCCCCCAGCCCCAAGCGGGCTGGGGTTTGGGGCCCCGCCCCAGCCCCATGCGGGCTGGGGTTTGGGCCGTCCCCAGCCCCTAGCGGGCTGGGGATCTGGCCCCGCCCCAGCCCCATGCGGGCTGGGGATCTGGGGCTGCCCCAGCCCCTAACGGGCTGGGGATCTGGGCCCCGCCCCAGCCCCATGCGGGCTGGGAAAAGGGGCTGCCCCAGCCCCATGCGGGCTGGGGATCTGCTGCCCGCCCCAGCCCGCCTGGGCTGGGGCTGAGCCCGGGCTGCGCCTGGGCTGTGCCCGGGCTGCGCCTGGGCTGTGCCCGGGCTGCTTCTGGGCCATGTTTGGGCCTGTCACTGCACTGTTTCAGCCCATTTTCAGACTGCATTTTCCAGCAAGCAAAATATGCAGTTTTTTTATGGTTTAGGGGTGTTTTTCTCAATTTTTGACATCAAAAAAATCACTAATAACCATCATTAATCACTACATAATGATTATAACACTAATTAAAGGAAACCAAGGTCAAATCATAGCATTATAACTAGCAATAATTACTAATTAATAGTAATTACCTTAATTAAGCAAATGATCAAATGGTTAGAGTGCACAATCAACAAACCAAATTCCTAAGCTCCAAAGACAAGATCAAGAAGCTTCATGGACCCAAAATTTCATAAAAATAAAACAATAATTACAAACAAGATGAAGGAAATAAAAAGAGTATTAAGGAGATTAGATAATAGGAGAGAGAGATTGCATTACCTTTTTTTTTCTAAGCAAATCAAATTATGAAGAGAAGGAGAAGGAGCTAAGTGGAGGCCATTAATTTGTTTAGATTTAGGTTTTGGAATTTATGAAGAGTAGGGTTAGGGTTAGGGTTTGGATGGGGTTTGAGATATTATATAGGAGGGGTTAGGCTAATGGGTAATGGTTAGTGGGTTTAGAAACCCATTAGGACTTAGGAAATAAACTAATAAGTTATCATGTGAACCAAAAATCCTAAGGCATCCTAGTTTTAATCAAAACCATGTTATTATCTCATAAGGCCCATTAACCCATAATCACTTTTTATTTAACAATTCTCCATTTTACCCCAAAACATTTTAATTTGCAAATAAATTACAAATTTAAATTCCCAAAAATTTGTTTAGCCCCCTTTTTAAATTAAAATCATAATTTTAATTCATCATTCGGTAATTGCAATCTCAGGGTTGTTACACTTGGCTTCGAGGAAGGGTGAAAGTTCAGTAAATCAACGTTTGGGTTAAATTAACTTGGAAAATGGTTATTGATATAAGCATTGAATGCTGTCAAGCTCAATGAAATGGTTTTGAAATGAAAAAATTGCGAAAATGGAATGAAAGCAAGAGTTTGGCTTGTAAATAAGTTAATATGTGAAGCGACGTTAATAAAAATTGATTTGGAATCAATTGAAGTGAATTGGGTTTGTTTGGATTAAATATAAATTGAATGTAAGAAATTGAGTTGTAGATCATTTAAATTGAATGAAGTTGTATATGAATTGGTTGTAAACAATTAAAATTAATGTCGAAACCCTATAAGTTGCTTATAAATATTGTTTAACCGGCGTTGCTTATAGAAACTCGTATGTTTACTAGTTAAATATGTAAATATTGTTAAGCTACATGATTTTGGCACTTACATATTTAAATTGAGTAAGTACAGGTACAAGGAAGCCGTGTGACTGGATTTGGATGTGCTAATTGCTAAAATAATAAGCAGCTGCTAAATAAAGGTACGCCTACGCAATAAAATTAGAAAATATGAACTATTTTTGTTTTTTCGACCGTGTGGGTCGATGTATATATATTTATATCTCTTGTCAAATTGCAAAATCTCCTCCGTACAAAGGAGACACTGCCAAAAATTTTTGAAAATTTTGGGAGTTAGAATATTTTTGAAAGTTTTTGGAAAACTTTTGTTTGCGTCAAAATGATTTCAAATTTGAATTGAAATAAGGGATTTTGAAAATGGAAACTTAAAACTAATTGTTTAGTTGGAACTAAAGGATTAGGAAAGTGAATTTGGGATTTTTGATTTCAGAGGATAAATTGAAATTTGCTCGGCAGAGGTATGTATTTAATTTTATTTATGAAATTTGATGATTTTCTTGTCTAGACGCTTAGCTTTTGTTTCTTTTGAAATCTGGGGGAACGTAGAGCCATTTTGTACTTGTACCGAGCTAGCCGCAAAAAGGAGACGCTGGCGAAATTTTTCAAAAATTTAGGGAGTTGGAAATTTTGAAAATTTAAAACTTCATTTTGAATTATAATTTGAACGGTTGAATAAGTAAAGTTGTTTGGGAACTATGGAAAAGTTTGGAAAGTTAGTAAGATGGATAGTTTGTCTTTAATAAAGATTGTTTGGTTGTTGTTAAATACTGTTTGGTTTTGGAAAAATAGTAAACGGGTATTGGACCATTCTTCCTAACTAGTAATTTCGAGGACGAAATTCTTTTAAGGGGGGAGGAATGTGACGACCCGAAATTTTTAGGCATTTGAAATTGGAATATATAATTAATTTTACATATTTGCAAGATAGTTTAACTTGGATTTTAAATATCAGTTTGAATTTGGCGATTGAATTTATTGAATTTAATAATTTGAATTTGGGTAAAATATTGAATTTTTAGTTTTGAGCCTGTTAAAAATAATTTGAAGGCTTATAAATTTATAATTTTAGTACAGAAGATAGTAAAAGTGTTAAAATTGAATTTGAAAGTGTTTTGTTGATTTTTGAAGAATATATCGTTTAAATTGATATTTAAAAATAGCCTTCCGAGGCGTAGTCTCGAAATTCGACGAAACCAGTTCTATTGGATCCGTAATTGTGTATTATTATCGAATTTCAAATCTCATACCGTACGATCTAAATACGCCTAGAAATAATTTAATTTAAATTAAATTAATTTATATAGTCGGTTTAAAAATCTATCTTCCTCATGCGATCGAATTGGGGCTCGAGGCTTGTTCTATTGAGTCTGGAATAGAGGTACAATATTAGGAATGTCAGACGGCGCGACTCGTTTGGGGTTTGGAATTTCTAGTTATCTTAATTGAGATATTTGAATATATACTATTATAAAAACTTAAAAGGTCAAACCCTATTCGTTACAGATGCCCTACCCTCTTATCGAGCCACTCTACCTAGATTTGTCCCTTACCAGTTAAATCACGTACGCTTTCCTCTTTGCTTCTTCGAGACGAAATCGATTTATGTGTGTGTGTGTGTGTGTGTGTGTGTATATATATATATATATATATATATATAATTGAACGAATAATTCGTTCAATCGAAGGGGGAAAGCATTATCTCACTCGCAAGGGAACCAAATGCGTCGTTTTTATTCTAGCGCGAGGATGAATTCGCGACCGCAAAAGTAAGGATCGAAATTGATTTCGATCGAATTGGGGTTTTCTTCTCACGCGAGGCTATGGGTGGTGGCGGTCACGTGTCTTTGGGTCGCCGTGGGTAGGCAGCAAGTTGCGGTGCTCGATACGAGATGGGGTCGCAAGTTGATGCCGCGATGGAAGGAAGCTCGACTCACGAGCAGCTGAAGAGGTTGGGTCGTGGAACGACGCCGACATCGTGACGTGGAGTCAAGCTCAAGCTCGAGCACTATGGTGGAATTTCTGGCAATTTTAGATCGCGTTCGTCGTTCACAGTAAGGTAATCGTATCTAGTTTTAAATTTTGAAATTTTATATTTAGAATTTACAGTTGTTTAAAAGGAAAAAAAAGAAAAAAAACTGAAAGTTTATATAGGAAATTATATAAAATAAATTTTGAATTTAGATAAATAGATTTTTTAGGTACATGT
Organism: Allium cepa; assembly: GCA_030765085.1. NCBI lineage: Eukaryota > Viridiplantae > Streptophyta > Magnoliopsida > Asparagales > Amaryllidaceae > Allium > Allium cepa. The sequence continues at coordinate 1,039,699,732 of CM060941.1, read as the reverse complement.
AGTTTCAAAAGTGAAATAAATAAATATATATATATATATATATATATATACAGTCATTTTTAATTTTGCTAATTTATTTTAAAACAAATATTAAGGAAATTTATCTATTTAACTGGTTCATTCAATTATTTTAAACACAAAAAAATTAAGCATTATAGAGATAAATTTGCTTTATAAACTTGTTTAATTAATTTAGTTTTGAAAGTTAATTTTAGTTAAATATTTTATTAAAGAGAAATTAGTTTAAAACTAAAGCCTTAGCTAATTAAGTTATTTAATGGTAAGTAATTTTTCAATTAGTTCAAATATTTTATTTAAAAGAAAATTTATTTATAACCAAATTAATAGTTAAAACTAAAGTATTAGGAATTGATTGCTCGATCAATTCAAATATTAATAATTTTTTCAAATGTTTATACAAGGTCAAAATTTGAAAGAAAGCAGACCAGTTTGGAAAGGGTTGCAAATAGCAAAATAAAGGTGAGTTAATCTCACTCATCTGGATTATTATGGTTAAATTTAAATAATTGGTTGAATGATTGAATTGATTTGATGTGGTATATTATATAGTAATATCTAGCATATATTAGAGTGATTGATTTCCCGTATTATATAGCGAACGAGACCCTATGCGCCGTATAATAGCGGATGATATTATATAAATCTCATCTACCGCGATATTCCACCTCGAAATGGAATTGCTATTTTAGATTGTGCTAACATCTGTAGATGCATGGAAACAGGTTGGAGGGATCCAACTGGATTCCTCAAAATTTTATACATTGTTCTAATAATTCTGTATCATGATTATTTGATATTCTGCGGTGAATTTCATTGATAATTGGAATATTGGATGCTATGGTTGAAATTAATATATATCGGTATACTGAGTTTTCAAAATCTATAGAATTGGATTTTTGAAAAGGGAAATAAAAGAGAAAAACTTTAAGTAAAATAATTATAGAAGTTTGAATAAATTGAAGGATAAATTGGAAAGAATAAAAGAGATTTTTTTTAAATAAATAAAATTCCGAATATGGGAAAGAGGATTTGAATAAACAGAGGAGTAACGAATTTAAAACTTGAATGAGATTATCTAAAGGAATAAAGAATTTATTTTAAAATCCAAGATTTAAATTTATTTAAAAGAATAAAGAAGGAATTTGGAAAAAGGGTACGAATTGGTATTTTCAGTTAAAAAGGGCTTTAAATCATAATTAAGAAATAAAATCAGAAGTTAATGGATTTTGAAATAAATTGAGTAAGTAAAGAAATTTATTTAAAATTGGAGTAAATTGGGAATCAATTTGGAAATAGATTTAAGTGTTTGAAATTGGAAATTTAAAGGAGAATGTGACTATGAAATTTATAAACTGGGTTTATAAAAGCAAAGTAATATATCGGTGCATATTTGAAAAAATAAAATTCACGATGGGGATTTATTAAAGGAATGGGAAAATTTGTTTAAAAATAAATAGTGATTTTTTTTAAAAGATGTGAAGAGAAGTATATTTTCCTGGATAGCCAAGTACGTTTTCAAAGTAAAATTTTAAATATAAGGTAAAAACTTTAAAGTTGTTTTAAAAAGCATGTTTTAGAAAATTAATTATATCTAAATGTTCAAATTATAAAGTAAATATTTTTCAAATCTATTATTGTAGTAATTTTTAAAGGGACTTGGTATTTGTTTTAAGAAAAAAATAAAATAAAATAAAATTTTAGTTTTATATTTTAAGAGGCTTTATTTTTAAATATTCTTAAAGTATATATTTTGAATAAGTATTAAAGTAATTTTTAATTTAAACTTTTTAAACGATATTTTATAATAAAGAGTTGTAAATTATTTTGAAAATATGAAGTATTGTACTTGGCATTTTCAGTGGAAATAAATATTTGGAAATTTATTTCATGAGAAAAGTGTGGTTTGAAACTATTTTCAAAAGAGTTGAAATGGAAATATATCTTGCAAAGATATTTTGAGGATAATAAATAATTTGGGAGATTATTTATTGTTTGATGGTTGTTTGTGAATGTTAATTGATAGTTAAATAACCGACTATCGATATTGGCCAATGCGCTGATCGTTTCGAAGAGATCGAGATTAAATTCTCGAAAACCACTTCGATCTGGTTTGTACGTTTTCATGGGGAAAACGAGTTCGGAGTCGAAGATGGAGCAGTGAAGTGCAAGGGCTAGTCGCTACTAATCCTGAGAATGATTTCAAAATGGATGTAGTAGGAGTAGTGACTTCGATTCCATTCGAACCGGGACAGACTTGTATGGATGAATGCTTTCGGAACATCGTCAGGTGGACGATGGGCATTCTAAGTGAAACATTCTAAAAAGGTAACGCTTAGCCTCAAGACTCATCAACCGTGAATGACTAAAAATCAAGGGTTATGCAGCAAGGCTAGGTAGGTAGGCCCATTAGGGTGAGGTCATCCCTGTCTAGATGTCTTTTTTTATTTGGCTTAGTGGTGCGGTTGCTGATCCCAACCGTGGGGTGATCTTACTCGTGATTATCCAGTAAGGGTAGTCCCGATCTTGTATTGCAGGGGATTGGGAGTAATCCTTGGTATGATGATCTAGACCAGGTACTATGACAGGTGGTACCCCAGTGCCTAGTCATTAATTGGAAATCCATTCTCCCTACGCGCCTTTTACGGTTTTTGTTTGTATAACCCACTTTGTGGCTAGTAGCTGGAATTTAATCATGTAACAATTTCGGCTATTTTAATAAGTATTTGTATATAGACACTATTATAATATCAGAAGATTTTGATAAAGAGTGTTTTGGCTATCGTAAAGTAAAAACCCTACATGTTTATTTGTGGCGTGGTCTTACGAGATGCTTTTGTTTTCAAAGGATTTTGAAACTTTAATAATCAATTTTAGTGTGGTTTTCTCACGCTGATATTCCAGACTGACTCGGGTGTTATTTAACTATAATGCTCGGGTCAGACTGAGTATTATAGAATACAAGATATGTTGCTATGGAGCTCAGGAGATGAGCTGGATGGCGATACGTACTTCCGTACTTGATTATTATTCCACTGTGTATTCAGTTTTAAGGACAAGTTTATATGACTATCCAGTTGTAAGTTATTGACGTTTTTGAACTCTGATGATGTACTCCGATGATGTAATGTATAAGCAGATGTATTTGTTTTTGTGTAAAGATCATTTATTATCTATTATATTTTATTCCGCTGCGATGGTTAGATTCTGGTGTTGTTTTCAATTTTCTTCTTCTACCTCTTCATTAACCCTCATGGTTCGGTTTTTCAGGCATCGGAAAGTCGGGTCGTGACAGATCGTATTTGGAAGATAGGTTTTCGAATCGACTTATTTAAATTTAAAATTTACTTAAACAAATTTACACGTGTTTTAGCTTGCCACAGACGAACCGTAAATCCGATTGACACGAAATTTGAAATCCTACAATCATATAACATTACGAATCCAATGAAACTGGTTTTGTCGAAATCCGAGACTGTATGAAAAATGACTATTTTTATACATTAATTAAATACTAAAATATTCAATTTTTATAATTTAACTTTTAATTCAATTTTAAAAGTTCTCTAACATCATTCTAATTCAAATAGAATTTTATCCATCTTTATAAATCATTTTTATTTACACTAAATCCAAATTCCAATTATTTCTGTAATTTCAAATATTAAATTAACTGTTTAATTATCCAAATAAATCCTTATATTCGAAATATAATTTATTTAGCTTATGAAATTTACCTATGAATATTTAAAATCAATTAAATATCTGAACTTCAAATGACTGAAATTCTAGGTCGTTACATTCTCCCGTACTCAGAAGAATTTCGTCCTCGAAATTACCAAGTAAGAAAAAGTCACAAAATCCATTAACTTTTCAAACCAATTTGTTCAAACTAGATTTCAAAATTATTTAAACATTTTAACTTTTCCAAAATCATCAGTTAAACTTCTTACAAAAAAATTCTAAGTTTTCAAATCATACTTAGTTATCTTTTCAAAGCCAACTAATATTTGTTAACTTTCAACTCAAAATCAAAATTTCAGTTATCAAAATTTTCCAATTTTCTCAAAAAATTTCTAACGCCTTAAATTTCCAAAAAATTTCGCTATAGCCACCTTTTGAACGATTCGATCGTAGTAGAATCAGAACATATATATATATATATATATGCACACACACATCTCATCTTCAAGGATGAGGCATACCGTAGGGAAAAAATATTAAATTACGATATGTAATCCGAGATATGTACCTTATATATTATTAGCGAGCATATACGGCTAATATAGCAAGAAAGCGAGCTCCAAATGCGAAGCATACCCATACGCACATGTTAAATACTCAAAAACCAAATGAGAAACATGTATATAGAAAGTAGTATCAATATACAACATATACCAATACAACAACTGTATATGCCAATATAGCAAATGCAATCAAAACAAAAAATCCAATCTTCAAACAACTATCATCCAACAAATTAATCTCTATCCAATCAATCCATAACCAAATCAATATAAATTCACTTCTCATTAATATTCATTGAATTGATTTTCAATTTATTCACATTTGATTCATTAATATTGGATTTTTCTAACCTTCATTTATTCATATTCAATTAGTTTATATTCACTAATTTACATTCATTTTAGTCCACTTCCAAATTAAATCAAATTCTATTCTATTTAGATTCACTTAATATCAATTTGAATTCCTCTATTTTAGCTTTCATTCTCATTAATTCAATTTCATTAACGTTTAATCCACATTTTATTTTCTAATCATTAGTTCAGTTCAGTTCATTAATTCAATTGCTAATTCATTTTACAACTAAAGTTGAATTTCCTTATATAACTCAAATTCATATTCCTTTAACTACTTCATTCCATTATTCACTTTATTAATTCATTTTGATATCAAATCCAACTTCATTCAACATCACTTAAGTTACGTTTCATCACAACATTTCATTTTATTTGACTTGACTTAAATTTCAACTTATAAATTCAATTCAGATTCCAATTTAATTTATTTAACTTTACTAAAATTAAATTTTTTATTTCATATATAAGTCCAAATTCATTTTACTTATATTTATCAATTTCAACTTGGATTTTAAGTTCAAATTTGTTTATCAAAACAAAACTTCAATTTTCGATTTACTATCGGTAGCAAATCCATCACACAGAAACTCGAAAATGATACTGATGATGCTGCAGTCATCACCCTTATTATTTTCCAATAACAGTAGTGAATTCGGTGCTTTATATTCATTTAAAATTTTCCTTTTTACATTTATAAATTTTCTTATATAAGATTCATTCCAAATTCGTTTATCTTATTTAGATTTATAATTATATAACCTCTTTAATCTTTGAAAAACAACTGTCGAAATAAACGGGATTCAAATTTTCAAATAATTGGTTTAAATTCATTTTTATTTATAACTCGTTTTTATAAATATATTCATATTGTTTCATTTCTTATACATAAGATTATTTCACAATTGTAAATCATTTTATTTATAATTCCATACTTATAATTCATTAAAGTTATATAATTTGTTCTTCTTTTACAATTGTCGCTTTTATTTAGATTATTTAAATAGCTTTTATTAACTTATATATATTTACATTTTCAACCAACGAAAAAATCAATATATATACAATTTAATAATTTCTGAAAAATTATCCCTTTATATATAAAATGTAGTCGAGGTAACATTATTTCATTTACCCAATTTAAAATAATACTAGGTCGACTTGCCTCGTTTAAGTGTTTAGAAATCCCTATTGATAACATGGCGTCCCGCATACCGACCAGAATTCACAAACAACTCAACAGATAAGTAAACATAATATAAAACATTTTATATCACTAACAAATACGCGCTCATATATATAATACACTCAAACTCAATCTAATGTGCCATTATCCTTATATATACTGAGTACACATCAAAGCTTAGGAATATACAAAATCTAAGCTCTGATACCACATGTGACAATATGCAAATCCGTACCCTTTGAATTGACAATAAACCACGCATGTCTAACCCAAAAAAAATCCAGACCGACAGAAAGTCAGGAGAAAGAAAAGAAGAGAGAAGAAGAGAAGAAAGAGAGAAGACAGAACAATACATAATCTTACATCGTAGCGGAAAACATAAAATATCATATCAATGATCTTTTCAAAAAGGAAATTGTATATACATACATTAATCATAGTTCAATCATCAATCTATAGTTATCAACCTAGACAATTATAATAAGCTGTCCTAAAAAATGTTGATAATATACAATAACTAAGCACATGGGTAATAAATAGATACGCCTATATGAACATGAAGATCTCCAGCTCTCCTATTGAAGCTCCAAAAGCACCAAATCTAAACATGTAAATATACTCGGTCTGACCCAAGCATTGAAAGGGAAGAACGTCCAGATCAGTCTAGTAAACCAGCTTGAGAAACACACTCAGCTGAATTTATTAAATTACCAAACTTTTCTTTTATCAAAACAAAAGTATCTCGTAAGACACGCCCACACGTAAACACGGACATGTTTTTACCTTACGATAACTAAAAGTTTCATATCAAATTCATCTTATATTTTAATAGTGTCTATTGCACAAATGATATTCAAATAGCCAAAATTGTTACATTGATTAAATTCCAGCATATAGCCTAAAATGGGTAATACAATCAAAATGGCAGGCACGTAATGGAGTTGGATTTCCATACAAATGACCATGTGAAGGGACTACCTTCTGGCAGTACATCTCTAGAGGAATGTATCGAGGACCATCAGAAAGGATCCTCTACCAACACAAGACCCATCCACCTCTATAACTAGATAGTACTGAATATATCATCCTCCAGTCGTTACTGACCTTTTCCGAGGGCCCTCTAACCATACAAACCAAAATAGAAGAGGATGATCATACCCTACTTAGGAGCGACCAGCTTAGCCTTGCTGCATCTAACCCTGTTTCGATCATTTTCGGTTAATGAGGCCTAAGGTAACGATTACCTTTCACATAACACATATCACATCACTTTGAATGCCACATGGCCATTTCCATTAACTACTAATTGCCTTACACAAAAATACAACCCTTAAGCTCATATGTCTCAAGGAGCTAAGAGAAGTTGCCTTCTCCGCCACCACTGATGTACGTTTGTAAAAATCGATGTACGTAATCTTTAGAAATGCAATGTCAGACAAACATCAATTCAAGTTGTCCAGAAACAGAACAAACCAAAGGTACATTTCTATCACATCCTATCGAGAAATCCATAGGATTAGCAGCGAATAGTCTTTGCACTGGATATTTCATAACGAAGAGACCACTGCTACTTGATGTATATTGGGATTTTAACCCCAAATGATCAATAAGCAGTCCTCCACTATGAAAATCCTGAATATCAATATCATCACAATCTGCACAAATCGAACGCATATACGTTGGTCCAATGTGGTTTTCGGATAAACCGATCCCGGTCTCTTTGCACCAACTACACAAAAGCGTTTCTAAACCTCACACAAAAACTAAGTCTCATAGACTTATCATGTCTCCAACTTTCAACTTTCTATCCTACGGCCAAGAAGGAAGCTCGATAGATTGGAGTAATACTCCGCAGTAGACCAATCAACATCCTCAACACAAATGATAATCTAGCCTACACAGAAGGCTACGTACTAAGTATACGACTAAATAGTTCCCACATCAAGTCGAGGAACTAAAATGGTCAAATTTGATAGTTGGTTATTTAACTATCAAAGCAACAAAAAAATATTTAGCACCATAAGCAAAATTCCACATTGGTTAAACACCCTAATTGAAGTAATTACGGTTTGATGTTCAGGGATATGTATATATACTATTAGGAAGTAAACATATGTTATACAAGTTTTAAGTCATATTTGTACGCTTAAGTAATAATGGATTTAGTAGAAAGTAAATAGTGTGAAATAAATTTGGAATAATAGAAATTTTGAAAAAAAAATATTTAGCTGAAAATGAATGTGAATAAGTACATAAACATAGATCATTTCGGCACATAAATTTTGATCCAAGATTGAGTACAGAACTTTAAGGTGTTTACACCAATCTGAAAAAGGATTTATAACTCAATTCTTGACAGCGAACATTGATGAGAGTTTGTGACTATGTACTCAAGTTTTCTATCATGGTTGAGAGCTATGCAAGGAAAGCAAGGGTTATGATCAGGAAGTCTAATCAAAGTCTACACCATAAGCAATCACTAGGCCCTTTTAATTAATCTTTTGTTAATTAAATCATTTGCTAAATATTCACTTCAAATTATCTTTTAAAAGGATAAATTCTCAAAACATTTCAACATTGGAAAACATTTCCATATACTTTTTTAATAATAAGTAATTCACAAATCAATTTATTTTCAACACTTAGAAATATTACATGTACTTAAATCAAGATTAAGTATATATTTATTCTTTAAGGAAAAAATTCTCTTAAACACATTCATTTGGGTCAAAACGAATGTTGCGTGAAATATGGTTACGACAACCCAAAATCGCTATTATAGAGATTTGAAAATTAGATAGATATTTAAATTCCATATACTATACAAAACATCACCTTTCGAAAATTATTTACTATAACAACAGTGTTAACTCCATCATTTCTTTACTTCTTGAAAACGTATATTTCAACAATGAATTGAAATCTGTGTATTCGTTACTTAACACATTTTAAAACATCTTTAAACGATTTTACTCCATTTAAAATGTCACTTTTTCAAAACCTGTCTTTAAATTTAAAAGATCACTTTCCAAAACATATCTATTTTATTTAATATATTATTCACTGTCCAAAATTGTGAATAGGTTGATTTACAAAATCCAATATTTCTACACATTTATTAAAGGATAATCTACTGTCTAAAATCATGAATATAATACCCTTAATAAACTTCTATATTTAACTTATCAAAATAAGTTGATTTCACATTTAAAAAACAATGTTTATAAATTCCACATATATTTATAAAAGCTTCAATATACAGAATTCCTTTATTACGAAATTCCATTTATCTTATTTATATGCCAAAATCCAAATTATAAGTTAATTTACTTATAATTCTCTTTATTTACAAAATCATTCTTTTTATAACTTCATCAATTCATAAATCTTATTTACTTACAAAATCCAATTATAACTTCATTTTAATAATTATAAAAACTCCTTATAATTCAATTATCTTGAGTTATAAAATATCAATTTTATAAATGTTATATATAAACTATTTAAAATAATTTCAAAAATCTCAATTTAACTAATTTACAAAATAAATAACTCCATATTTAAAAAATCACATTTTAGTTATATTTCACAAAAATCATAATTTTTATAACAATAAAAATTATAACCTTTTTATTTAAAATAGATCCATTCCTTTATAACAATTCAAAATTTAATAAAACATCTATTTTCAAAATCACTTGAAATTCCTATTTAAATTTGAAATCATCACTTTAATATTTTTAATTTTGCAAAAATAGGCCCAATGCTGCAACAACACTAAATACATCAATCACGGCATCCAAATCATCATATATCATATGATAACAGCATATATATCAATATTTGTAAATAAACCAACACTGGTAAGGAATCCAGTTAGATCCCTCCAACCTGTCAACTGTAACAAATATACATATTAGAAAATATGTGCAATGTCCACTTTAAGGCAGACGCTCATAAAAAGGGTCATCCACTCATACATGAGAACGTATAGGGTCTTATATGCTCCAATAGGCAGGAATATATCCAAATACCAATCAATATGTATACAATATATCATATATCATTCAAACAATCATCATATAATAAATTTATTCTCACTTATAGAGCAGTATCAACGAGTCCGAAAGAGTGAGGTGTACTCACATTGGTTCCGATAGCAGTTGTAGTGTTTTATTCCGAATAAAATTAAACAAGAATTTAATTTTATCCAAAATTTACCTAGCTCAAATCAACTCCAAACCATCTCTAAAATGTAGTGCTCGTCCATACAAACCCAACGCAACTTGTTTCGTCAAAAATGGACCTCGTATGAAAAAGTTATGCATTTTTGAAGTTTTGTACGAATTTAAATATATAAATTTACAAATCTTTTTTTTTTACCTTCACACAATCGTGGCCGCTCATTTATGAAACATCAAAAATGGGCCGATGAATCCTTCTTCTTCCTGTTCGAACCATCTCACGTGAAGAAACCCAAAACTCGTTCGCTTCCATCGAATGCCGCGGCTACCACCTTCGTCGAGAAGATGATTAGAGGTTATGGATGCGTGTGCCCACGCGATAGCCACCCACGCCCACGACGCTGAAGAGCTCGGTCATATAATGGACTCTAGAAATGTGCATGAACGCACGGCGTTCAAACGCAAATCGTCGTCGGTCTGTCGGTTGAAATCCAATCTCGAGGGTCGATCTCGAAGATCTCGTCGCCCTCTACAATTTTCTAGTTGGATGTTTTTTATGAAAGTTGATGGACTAAAAGAGATCGAGGGAATAAGAAGGCGGATTTCTGGCCATTGGTTTAAAAGTGGCAGCTAGCCCTAGGGTTGATTAGGGTTTTGAAAAATGAATGAAAATATGGCATTTTATAGAAAATTTACGCGCACTATTCATCCGAAATTTTTTCGAACTCCAAATGAAGCGTGTTGGATGGTATTTATAATATTTTACCTCTATTTCGAACACAATGAAATATATATATCGAGAGCCAATTCAATCGTATTTGGAAGATAGGTTTTCGAATCGACTTATTTAGATTTAAAATTTATTTAAACAAATTTATACGCGTTTTTAGCATGCCACGGACAAACCATAAATCCAATTGACACGAAATTCAAAATTCTATAATAATATAATATTATGGATCTAATGAAACTAGTTTCATCGAAATCCGAGGTTGTATGAAAAATGGCTATTTTTATACGTTAATTAAATATTAAAATATTCAATTTTTATAATTTAACTTTTAATTCAATTTTAAAGTTCTCTAACATCATTCTAATTCAAATAGAATTTAATCCATTTTTATAAATCATTTTTATTCACATTAAATCCAAATTCCAATTATTTCTGTAATTTCAAATATTAAATTAACAGTTTAATTATTCAAATAAATCCTTGTGTTCGAAATATAATTTATTCAACTTACAAAATTTACTTATGAAATATAAAATTAATTAAATATCTGAATTTCAAATGGCTGAAATTCTAGGTCATTATAATTTTTTATTATCATTTAATCATTGTGCGAATTAATAAATTGATATAGAATAGATTATGTTTCAAAAATTCGATTTTAAATTTTCTAAAATTAATTTGTCATCTTAGAAGCTTTCTGTTAAAAAATCATGTTTTTTAAGCTATATTTTATATTTTTAAAAAATTATTTCAACTTTGGCCAAAAGTCTTTAATTAATAAAAAATAAAAATTTTATTTTGAAAATTTTGAAATTTTTTTGTAAGCTATAAAATATCATTACTAATTTTCTAAAATTCGATAATTCGAAATACTTAATATATAAATATTTTCTATCATTTGTTTATTGTCGTTTAATTAATTAATCCATAATACATATAATTTAATATAATAAAATTATAACTAAATTTGGATCTATTGTGTATTCTTTCTGGAATATTTAATTTTTCTTTAGTTTTTTAATTTATATATTTATATGAACTATACTAACTCATTTTACATTTTTTATTATATTTATATATACATATTGTTATATATACGTAATTATGTTAATTTAATACATACATAAACATATATATATATATATATATATATATATATATGTTTAACAAAAATAAATAAACTTATATCTTGCATTTATATATGTATGTGTGTGTGTTTATCTAATACTTAACCCTATAATATTTTACATATATATAATACTTTCCCATACACACATACGGGCTTTTATATGTAATTAGTATAAACATATACACATAGTTGGAAAATATACAATACATATATGATGAACTAACATGTATGTTGCGACGTAAATCCCAACATCTATATACGGGCATGTTATACATTGCGCGGAATATCATGTTACACGTGCACATACATACACATATGTATACTTAAATATATTAAAAATTAATTAAATAATTTCTATCAACAATTTATGAATTTAAATGAAATATACGATTTTATTTAAATTAAATTTAGAAATTTTCTAAATAAATTAGACTTCTTAGACCCAATAAAAATCAAATCGGGTAAATTTGTTGAAATTCATCCATAACTTCAGCTGCGGGTTGGCCTAGTTTCAAAAATGATATCGAAGATCAATAGCCTATGCGTCTAATTAGAGATGTTAGGGATAACCAATTATGCAAACAACCCAATTGTAGGTTGTCTAAGAAAGTTAGTGTCGAAGGATTGAGTTTGGTAATCAAACACTCTGCCCTACCTAGTTATCGGGCTGACTCGAATAGAAATGTGAGCCCAAAAAGTTGCCCTTAATAGAAGAGGCTCGATTTGAATTGGGCCTTGGGCTAATTTTCAAAATGATTTGCAAATCGAAATAAAAGATTTTAAATTTAAAATAAGATATACATATATTAAAAAAAGTATGATATAATTAAAACTTCAAAATGTTTAAAAATAGAATAAATTGATTTCGAAAAGTTGAATTTATTGGTAAGATTAATAAAATATATAAATAAATTAAATAAATAAATTAATAAAATATTAATATATATACATTTATTATTTATTTTGATATATATATATATTATGATATTTTACAATGTTTAAGATATCATATATACACACATGTATATATAAAATATGATTTGTGAAATTAATATAATTTAATTAAAATTGTTTAATTAAATAAATAAATTAAAGTTTAATTAATTAGATTAATTAATTAAATAATATATGCATATATAAGATATATATGCAATACTATAAAGGTTACAGTATGTAATAAACATTTGATATAAATATTATATTAAAATAATATAAAATTATTATACCACTTCTGAAACGCTGGCAAAATCCAGTCTTAAAATGTCGGGCAAAATTCACAATATACAGAGTAAAGGTTTAGTATATTGTTACAGTGTTTTGCTACAGTTTGCTACAGAGTTTTGCTACAGTATGAATTTTGCTACAGTGTTTTCAGGATCTTACATACTAAACCTAAAATACAAAAATATATACTGGGTATTTTTACAAGTTAAGCATCTGTTTAACAATAAATACTTATTAACAAATCTTGTAAAAGAAGGCCCTAAAAACGCCTTACGATGGCTAAAACGGGCATAAGTACATGACTTAAGTTAATCAGTAATTACTGTTTCCCGATGCTATTCTTAACCCATATTCAGTATTTTTAATTTAGCATGCATTCCTTAAAATTACGAACACATGAGAACACACATATAGAATAGGAGTAATTCAACACATAATTAAACTAGCTTGCCATTCAGGCTTATATTACACAATATTACAAAATAAAAACTTACAGAACACAGCAAAATATAAACCAGAAGAATCAGCCTTCTTCTTCAGTACACACTTATTTATTACACACTATTTATTAATGGCAGAAAGCTTGAAGTAGAGAAGAGGATGGATGGTATTGAGTCTGCCTTCTTCAAATGAAATGCCTCCTATATATAGTTGAGCATGGATATGAACTTGTAATTCAAGTCGATTTACTTCGGATTCCGAATGCTTCAAATCCGGAAAAGCATCTTCTTACTTTATTAAAGTAGTAGGTAGAATAGGTTACCTGTCTCTATTATGGCCACCTGTCTTCAATTATTAAAGTTTCTGGCCACCTCTTAAAAGCTTTTTAATCTAGCACCATTTTTGCTTTGTTTTTTCCCACATTGTGGGCCTCCTTCTCAAGTTTGTCAAATATTTCGGCAAAGCCCTCATCATTTAGATCTGAATAATTATCATCTTCGGTTATGTCCTTTGCTTTTGAAGATGCCATTGACGTGTCTGATTTCGTGTCTTCTTTGCCAAGATTTCTTATTAAATCCTTTTTCACTTCTGCAATATATGCATAAAGAATATCTTCTTTAGTGGCTGTCCCTTTCAGCATTTTTAATTTTCTGATGATATTTTGGAATGTGCTTGGAGCTTCTTTATGTTGAATCACATCTTCCTGCTCCTGATATATCTTTATTTTGTTGCTTATTTCAGATATCATTTCTTGGCCAAATAGTTGACCTGTGCTATTATTAATCCTGGTTAATTTATCCCAGAATTTAGTAAAGAAACATCTTTGCAGACATGGGATTTCCTTTTCAGTATAACCTATTTCAGGTTTCCATTTCCATATCCAAGGGATGGAAAATTCAATAAAGAAATATATCGGACCAGATCCTGATATCATAAGGTATTGGTCAAGATTATTAAGCTCGGGTGAGATAACAACCAATTCAGAATATAATTCTTTTAGTTTTTCAGGGAGAATATCAAGAGGTGGTCCATAATTTGTCCACCATTCGTAAAACCAATTTGGTATAGGACGTTTATAAACTTCCGCACAGATTTTAATGAACCACGAATGCTTCCTTTTATTATTTTCATAAAGGAATACTTTATTTGGTGCTTCCACATAATCCCAATAATTATACTTGATAGTACCTACCTTTCTATGAGGTAAAAACATTTCCTTTTCTTTAAGGGTAGATATCCCCCATTCTTCTGGCAATATAAGCCTTTTGATAATTATTTTGCTGAAGCTATAAACATTAGGATCTCCTGCATTAAAATGTGTTATTTCACAAGTTTCAGAGGCTTTTAATATTGCCTCATAATATCCTCTTTGTTTATATGTCGTAACAGCAAATGATGATGTATCTAAATATCTCTGCATTAGGTTCCAGGGATCATTTTCCCTTTTTAGGTCATTAAATTCCAAAAGAATTATGACTTCCTTTTCCCAACGCTGGCAAAATTCACAATATACAGAATGTCGGGCAAAATTTTAAACCTTTACTGACCACTTCTGAAACGCTGGCAAAATTCCAAAATTATATATTTTTGTATTTTAGGTTTAGTATGTAAGATCCTGAAAACACTGTAGCAAAATTCATACTGTAGCAAAACAATATACTAAACCTTTACTCTGTATATCGTGAATTTTGCCCGACATTTTAAGACTGAATTTTGCCAGCGTTTCAGAAGTGGTATCAGAGCCATGGTATGCACATATAGTTTCAGAGTAATTCGACACATATTCAATAAAATGAATATGATTAGGAAAAAGGATACTGTTAAAAACAGTATTAAACAAGAATATGATATTCCCTAAAATTTAGACTTACTAAATAAATGGACAATTCCCAAAATTGAACCTAAGGTAATATACCAATTAGGTACTTTTGAAAGACTTGGTTTAAAACAAGTAGTTAAAACTACAGAAAAGTCAATTTCCCTAGATAACGACGAAATGATAATTAAACTATTAAATGAAAAAGACTTACAGCCTTATAGGCAAACACATAAGTTTATCCATATAGGTTTAATACAAATTGCATTTAAACCTTTAACTCTGGAAGGATTACCAGAAAGCTTTATAGCTGCTTTAAGAGATGGTAGAAATTTAGATTGGAAAAAATCATTAATGGGATTAATACAGTCAAGTCTGGCACATTTTATACCCTAAATCCTCAGTGTAAATTGGTTGATAAACCTTTAAATGAAACTATTTTAATAGAAACAAATTTTAGCCAATCTAATATAACAACAAGAAGAGCAATAAAATGGGAAGAAATTCCTCTTCCAGAAAATTGGAAAATAGAAAAAGCCATTCCTTCACAACCAATGACCAATAATAATATCACTAATATCATACAAACCCCTGAAGGAACTATTCAAATACAAATGGATAATAATTTTTCTAGACCCAGTTCTAGTAACACATATTTATCAAGAGAAAAATCCTTTCACTCTCATATTTCACCTTTTGATTTTCCTGTTGAATCTCCATCAAGGATGTCCACATCTCAAATTAAGGAAACTGAAAGAAAATCATCTAATGATGAATCCTTGAAAGATAACACTGTAGCAAAATTATATATAAACAGAAATAATATTGTCAAAGGTATTTACAACAACCAAGAAGCGGATATAACCGAATCAGAAATGAACTTCTCTATTTAATGAATAATATAACTAAAATTGATTTTAGCCCTGGTTCTCCGGCCAGACAAAAAATTAAATTGGAATTTAACCTTCCAAAATGGGAACCATTTAGAAAATGGTTTTCTGAAAACTTTTCAACAGAAGAACTGAAATATTATCAAGAAGAATTTCATAAATTCACAACTACAAGGAATATAATGTCTCCCTTTATTCCTTGGTTTGCAGCAAATTATATTGAACAACACATTTCTGTAATAGAAAGAGATTATAAACTATCAAATGGAAATCTACTAAAAGCAGTCTATCCTCCCCAACAGTCTTTTCAAATAGAAAAAAAGGGGAAGAACTTAAGTTTTAATGCATTTTCTAAAATACTAGAAAATGACACATTACAAATTACTGTAAGACAAATAAACCAAATATTTAAACAACAAAACTATGCAAATTTATATTTAGCTGTTATTGGCGAACAGATTACTTCACTACATAACAAAATAGAAAAAAATATTTTCTACTATTAACAATATAAAACCCACTGTTTCAATTACAACTGAAGAAGTAAGCGAAGTAATTGCAACTTCAAGTCTTCAACCTCCTTCTGAAATTAAAGGATTTAAATTAAAAACAGAATCAGAATTAGAAAAGGTTTTTAAATTAAAATCCGAATCTGATTCGGTTATATTCGCTTCTTGGTTGTTGTAAATACCTTTGACAATATTATTTCTGTAATAGAAAGAGATTATAAACTATCAAATGGAAATCTACTAAAAGCAGTCTATCCTCCCCAACAGTCTTTTCAAATAGAAAAAAATGGGAAGAACTTAAGTTTTAATGCATTTTCTAAAATACTAGAAAATGACACATTACAAATTACTGTAAGACAAATAAACCAAATATTTGAACAACAAAACTATGCAAATTTATATTTAGCTGTTATTGGTGAACAAATTATTTCATTACACAATGATAAGCCTTCTTGGATGCATGTTCCAATAAGCTTACCATAAGTATAACTTTCGTAAGGAATATGTATTTTATCTTTCCTTAAAGATTTTCTTACCCTTTCAGCAAATAAGGAGGGTAGTCCATCAATAAATTTTGATTTCCAATGAGTGATATTACTCTCTGGTAATTCCATTACTCTATTTAAAAATGTATCTTTGTACCACCTAAAATCGGTTAATGTTTTACACCTTAGATTCTGTAGAAGTGTGCGAACACTTTCATTATTATCAGATACTCTTCCAGTAAAATGTTCTAGAATAGTAACTATTAAAGTATATACAGCATTTTGGACCATTTGTCCATCTTCTTGCTTTACTGTGTTGTAAATCTCATTTTTATGAGACGTAGGAAGATAATTATCCCACCATCCTTTAAGCTGGCCTGTGAAACCAGCGACTATCATTCTTGCCACAGTAACGTCATTATTACCATTATTTTTCCAAACCGTGCTATACATTAGCATACGATGAGCTACATTAAATACTCTTTTTCACTGAATGTGTCAATATTCCATTCATATATACTTTTCCCATTATAACTATTATTAGTAATAAAATCTGGTTCTTCAGGTAAAGTATCCATTAGAGAAGGTCTCCTGTAGTAAAATAATTTTTGTGAAGGTTTATATGCATATTTTTCAAGTTCATTTACCTCATCTTGAACCGTATGATGGTTATTATTTTGAGAAGATTCTTCTTCAAGAGTATTTAATCTGAGATTATCCATTCTTCAAGAGGAGTAAGTACATATGTAAATGTATGTATACATTGATTTCATATGTGTCCGACACTTGAATCACGATGGTATTTCATAAGAAATACATTATTCCATAAGTCGATATCACTCAATATAATATATAAAGATTATTGATCTTCAATATAATATTGTCCTCTACCATATATATAATAATGAATTACTTGCATACTCTTTAGTTGTTGAGCAGTCTCAAGTTAGGGATGTTATATGTGGTATTATTAATACATTGAATAGATGAAGTAAAAGTACTATATATATTTTTTGAGCGGACTCAAGGTACATACATATACTTAGGCCGTCGCGATATAGTAGGTACGAGGGAATAATTTCGTTTCGATTTATTGAGCAGACTCAAGATCGTAGTCGAATTAGGACAAGGTACCAAAGGGTTTGGTGTTGTGTATGATACAATCGATAAGGAGTTATCCATCATCCATTGAGCTATGACTTGTTGAGTAGACTCAAGGTCAGGGTTCCAAGATGGACGAATCCTAACACTCACTAGTGAAGTTGAAAGACTTCGACATTTCAACTTAGGGTTTGGTGAAACATAAAAGACTCGTGGGAGCCTTATTAGATAAATGAATGATAAACTTTAACATTTCTAATATTGTAAGAACATATGGTGTATAATGTTACAATAATCTACAATGATAAATTTATGCATCTTATATGATTGATAAAAATGTTTATCAGTTAAGATATACAAACAAACTGGTTTGAAAATTGAAAAATAAAAATATAACATATACTTACTACCAAATGTTTATTACATATTAACGTTTCAACATCCATGTAAGTATATACATTCGTAATTTGGTCGCTTATGCGTTTATTTGGTCAAGATCATGTATTGCATTCTATGAGTTTTGAATTCTAAAGGCAATGCACGACAATGGATATTTAATCAATATACTATCGCATGTAAGTGTTATATAGGGAATGATCATAGTTTGTAATGTACGATACTTCGATGAAGTTAGTTCATTCGAAATAAGCCAATAAACAGTACTTTAAGATCAAGTATTCAATTTGATTAATTACAAAAGGATCACATTGTGTTAAATGTAACACAAGATAACACAAGATCAAAACAATAATATAGATCTAAGAGTTTATTATGATGTTATAGTAAGGGTTTTCTTTTTAATGGTTAGACTACTCAGATATAAAAATTAATGTAAAAGAGTAGTTGTAATTTAAGGTACAGTTGGAATGAAAAGGATGAATAGTCACTTCTACTTCATAAAGAAACATTGAAAACGAGAATTGTAATTATAGTGATTGATACTTAACATTGGAATAAGAAATATGATTCCTACTCCAAAATATAATTTTGTATAGAAAATTATTTTCTATGATATTTATTTCTTTAAGTTCAAGATATATGATCAAAGAACTCTACGTTGTAAATTAGTTATAGTGTATGAAATAAATAGTCTATATTAAGTGAATGACGGACCTTTGAAATCAGTATGCTATTATAGTAATGGCGAAAACAATGGGAGCAGGCTATATGGCACGTAATGATTGCATCACATTACAAAAATTATTTTCGTAAAATTTACCGAGCATTATTTATGAAATAATGACTAGTTTTTTGGTGTTGACTGAATGATGACATAACTATATTTCAATATAAAATATTATGAATATTCATTATGAAATAAAAATGTAATGTAGTATTTTTTTACAAGAAAAATGATGCATTGAGAAGTACAAAAGAATTTAATATTATTTAAAGTTATTTTGGAATTATAAACTACGTCGTAGTTTTGATAAATAATTTTATTATATGATTATGAACCATATGATATTGGTTAATTATATCTCAAAGAATTAAGGGCTATACACCCATTTAGTGCGAGCATTATAAGAGTAGATGAACTCTTTTGATTGATACATATAGACGTGTGCAATCATAAGTCTATTAATACCAAAACGGTTCTACGTACCTTGTCATATTCACTGATGGGTTATCGTCGATATGGACATGCGTATTTGACACATATGTAATATGTTTAAGATAGATTCATTGAGTATAAAATGAAAGTAAATAAAACAACATGCCATAGAAATGATCTGATTTGATCGAATGGGTTAGTATATTGGAAACAACTCCAATGTACGTAAAATGAATAAAGATTCAATCTTAACAGTCACTCCTCCATGTGACACATAATGATGTATCGACAAGGAGTAATCGAACTTTAGTAGAAAAAGCACAATTAACTATGAGTGAAGTTGCATTAATTTCTTTCTATAAGGTTATGTACTTAAGAGTAGTACATAAGGTTAATATTATTTCATCTAAATAATAGTTATAAAATCATATAAGATAAGGGTTTATAAGAAAACCCAACATATCCTAGGCCAAGGAGTAGGTAGGTTATGCAAGTTGGAAGTCTGCACGTAATAATTATTTGTGAGGGATCTTGTATGAATTCTCTAAAAGGAGTTTGGGAAGGACTCTCATTGGATGACATAATTATGTTTTGAACATAAGTTTTGTAGACTAAAACTAAATCAGTTTTAAGTAAAAGGCAATTCATAAAGTGTTTATGAATACATATTCCATTGCATTGAGAAACAGTTGTTGTTTTAAGAAATACCAACTTCATAGTGAATGAATTTCTTTGAGAAATTATTAGTAATAAAATGGAATTGGATACGATCCAATGCTAAACTGATCATATGAGATGAAATGAAACTAATTAACCTAAATGAACACATCGTATTTGAGTGTCTAATAAGTATTATTACATATTGGAGAGGAACTATGAATTTATTATCAATGTCGAAACTATATAATCCTTGGTTGTGTAAATAAACCATTAAGAGTGATGACTCTATGATATGGTATGATGTGCAGATCCAAAAATGATTCTAAGTACATTATCAAAATATGATTTTGGTAGATGTACCCGAAGGGATATGATCCATTGGTCGTGAATGTGTCTTAGAGAGCAAGACTAGTGCAGTTGGAATATCGTTAGCAGCATTGATAAGAATAACATCATAAATTCCAATTGTTGAAATTAGCATAATAGATTCGATATTCAACGTGCTCAAGTTAATTCAGATTTAATCACAAAATTATCACATAACATGACTTTGTGTTTGATTTATATGTATTGAAATAGAAAATCGTAAATAATGATTTAGAGTAAGTTGTTTATGCATAATAACTAAAATGTCTCAAAGTTAGTGGAAGCGATATTGATTTTGTGAAACTTTGGGTATGATCCAAGAAATGATAGAAAGTATCATTTTATAAGATTTAGAATTGAACAAATATTTTGATAGAAATATAAAATAGCTTGATTATCTATCAAAATGCAAAGGAAGCGTGTGTTCATAAGAAAGAACGTTAAAAGGCACATTGATATTTCAAACTGTAAATAAACAATACATCACTGATTTTAACGATGTATTTGTATTAAAATCAGCCTTAGTAGTTTTAATATTCGGCGTTGTATGTACAAATGAGGTCTTTTATAGTGAGTATAAAAGGTATTGGAAAATCCCAAATCAATATGCAAAGACACTTTATTAAAAATTTAATACGAAATATGTGAGATAAATTCCCTATACATGGCAATAGGAATTATTATACATGTTATGTTGTCTACGATATCATAATTTGCTTATGTACATGATACATGAAGCAAATATTGAATCCAAATTGATATCACCGAATGATAGTTTAGGGTGTTCTCGTGTATTAATGAAATACTAGAGAATTGTTTACAGAAACAACGAAATCCTTGTGAAGAAGTGCTCATGCTCAAAGTTGCATAAGTGATATTGAGTATGATATGTCAATAATAAATTCAAGTTAAGAATCTTTTAGTTGGATATGTTCTAAATGAAAGACCATAGCAGATTTAATGGAAAAGGCTAACCATATTGCCTTGAATAGCGCAACAATAAAGAAATTATATAAATATACATGCACAAATTTATAGCTGAGCCAAGGGTGATTCCAAATGCTGATAATCCCATAAAATTGTTATATGATAACAATGTCGCTATATAGTTCAAAACAAAACTTAGAGCTAATAGGAAGTCGAGAAACATACCCTAAATCGTTCCACATGATAAAGGTGGTTTATCAGCACCAGAGAGAGTTGATTGACAAGGTAGACAATTGAAACATAATTGCATATCCATTCACTAAGGGACCGATCCGATACTGATTGGAGAAGTTGGAATAAGATTCCATATGTTCCTCCAAGTGCAAGTGGGACAATGATAAAGTTAGGGATATACCCTTGGAGGCAACTATGTAATTTGTTGCGTACATCTAACTCAATAACCAATCTTGTTCAAACCAAATGTATTTTCTTTCTATTATATACTTGATATCACCTGGTTATATTAATTAATTAATTTAATTGATAGTATATTTAATCAAAAATACACAAATGGTATTTTATATGATAGTAGTTACAAACTGTTATAATTGTGAGTAATTTATCACAATAAAAATAAATATACCATTTTAAATGTTCATAGTCAAGATGCATCGAGACTGAATATCAATATATCTGTTGAGATTAGAGTACGTAACACTCTCCGATTGTTGGGCAGTGTATTACTTATGGATGCTGGGGGCGCCTAGGGGTTACGTATTGATAATTATTAGTTAACCATGGAATGACTCATTCGATAGTTTTATGTTGGTTAGTATAACTAAGGGAAAATAGAAAATATCGATGTGACGGATTTACACAATTCTCTCGACTTGAGAATGTAGTGGATCTTCAATATGAAAGCTTTACTTTGATTATAGTCAAATCATGGCATGACATCCACCGAGTAACTATAGTTGGGTCGACTGAAAGTATAGGAAGTGAAACACAATTCAAGTGAGAATTTATCCCCTCTGTTATATGGGGTTACTATCATAGTCAACTCAAGTGAAATCAATGTTAAAGTATTTGAACAGAGCATTACGGTTCATAATAATTGTTACTATTGAACCAAGGACTTTGCATTTGGACCACAGAGCCAAATATGGATGATATCGTAATTTTGACCATTACCAAATTCCATAAGTCCAAAATGATATAGTTTTGACGAAGAGAATTGGTGTAAATAAATGTAACAACCGGTAATACTTAATAAAGTGAAATTGTATTTGACCAAACAAAGTAAGTGACAAATTTGAGCAAAATGCAACACCACCTACTAAGTAATGTGTGAATGTTAACATTCGAATAGTTCGAAGTTAATCGTTAATCGAATTTACACCCGCGAATCACACGACCGAAATGATGAATTCTGTTTAGACCAAATGATTTAATTAGTTTATAATTGTTATAAATTAATTAATATTTTATAAAATTTAAATATGATTTGAGGAATAAATATTGTTGTTTATATTTGTAATAATTATAAATATATTGGTAGATATGAGATATCGATAAGGAATTAAATTGGATTAAATTAGATATATTTACTTGGGGTTAAATGGGCTACTAACCCATGATATTAGAGGCATATTTTGACAGCAAACATATGGTGTAGGGGCGGCCAAAAATATGGTAAAAGGTTGCGTGATGGATAGTTAAGATTTAATGAAAAAAGGTAAATGATGAGAGCCATTTTTCTCTCTGATTCAACCATTATAAAATAAACCCTAAACCTAACTTTACAAGGACCATTTTGATGCCTCCTCTCTCCATCATTTTGCCTA
Source organism: Allium cepa (assembly GCA_030765085.1). NCBI lineage: Eukaryota > Viridiplantae > Streptophyta > Magnoliopsida > Asparagales > Amaryllidaceae > Allium > Allium cepa. The sequence continues at coordinate 1,039,676,063 of CM060941.1, read as the reverse complement.
AACTATACCTCCTAAAGCTTCAAAAAACTCAAATCAAATCGATCCAAATTAACAGCTATTTGATAGCAAAAGGCCTGCGGTTCAAGGAATACAAATCAAGAAGGTTTCAAAGAGAGTAAAAATCATAATATAAGGTGGACTTAAGGGCATTAATTTTCGGTAACTGTTTAGTTTATACATGATGCATAACCTCTGTATAACTATTGTTTTATACATACACATATATTGTGATTATTGTATTGTTAGCTAGGTGAGATTCCTATAGGTATTGATGTTGTCACATAATAACTGGTTACGTGTACATGTTTATCAAATTAAAAAAACAAAATTTTCATTGAGAATCTGATACACACAGCCGAAACAATTATATTTTATCTAATAATATTTTATTAATAAACATGTACATATATTAGTATGTTAACTAATTTATTTATATGATTTGTATTAAAATATATAACTATATCTCATAAATATTTGAACCAATATTTTTCAACTATATATTGCATCAATTATGATTTTACTGACCAAAAATACTTTTTTTAGTAATTAATTAATACTTTTTATTATCATTTAATCATTGTACGAATTAATAAATTGATATAAAATAAATTATGTTTTGAAAATTCAATTTTAAATTTTATAAAATTATTTTGTCATCATACAAGTTCTTGGTCAAAAAATCAGATTTTTGAACTATTTTTTATATTAATTAATATTCATCTTAAATTCGATCGAAAGTATTTAATCAATAAAAAGTGAAAATTTGACTTAGAAAAATTTGAAATTTTTTCATAAGTTATAAAATTTCATTTCTGATTTTTTGAAATTTTAAATTTTTAAATATTTAATATGTAAATGTTTTCTATTTTTTATTTATTGTTGTTTAACTAATTAATTCATAATATATATATATATTAAAATTATAATTAAATTTGGACCACATATAATAGATATAGGATGAGCTAACATGTCCGTTGCAACATAAATTACAATATTTATATAAGGATATGTTATATCTTACACGTAATATCATGTTACACATGCATACACATACACATATGTATATGATACATATGTATACTTATATATAAATTAAAAATAAATTAAATAAATTTCTCTCAACAATTTATGTATATAAATAATACATATGATTTTATTTAAATTAAATGCAGAAATATTCTAAATAAATTAGACATTATAGGACCGATTAAGATCCAATGGGATAAAAAAATTGGAATTCATCCATAAATTCCGCTGTGGGCTGACCCAGTTCCAACACAAGCAAAGAGGATTCAAGTGCAACATTCACACCTGAACAGTTCACACCATAATGTGCAGGCAAGGAAAACTGCGTTAAGATCGGATCAATTTGCAATCGAAGCAACGATCATACTAGGGGTTACAACAACATTGATTGTGTTAAGAATAGAGCATGGCGGTTAAAAATGCTTCAAGTCAAAATATTAATGATGCAATCATTACCGCCAATGAGAATTCTATAAATGCTTCTATTGCCCCTGCACATGAAACTGTACCACATCATAATGAAACAACCATTCATCTCAACCCCTTGATTCATGTTCATATTTTCAAAATCACCATCATTCCTGCCTCAATTGATGCATTAAGACGTGCTGTCAATCACCCTCTCACTCAACCAACCGTACCTCTCCCAACTTCTATTGTACCTATTAATATTTCTACGCATGCAAACTGTTCCACCTATGCAAATATATTCAATACAAATATCTCAGAACTCACCACTTTAGCTATAGATTATTTTCTTCTATTCTCATGCAAACTTCTCCTTCCCTTGCAATAACTAATTACAAACAAGCTCCATACCCAATTTAATTCGAAAGACATCTCTATACCCTCAAATCATACCTCCACTATTTCTCAAGAAAAAATCAATACTTAACTTCCAGCGGTACTTCTCAAATCCCTTTTCCTCTCTCGAATAACCCATTCTTTATCCTCGAAACTCATGATGGTGATTCTGCTACCTTGTCAACCACTATCTCAACTTGCTTATAAACATGTCCTTCCTCATCCAAATCAAGTCTCTCAAGCGCTACAATATCTCAACCATTACCTGATAATTCAACTTCACCTTACATCCATGTTCTACCCCCTCCACACTTGGTACTTCCTCCTCCTCCTTCAAAGCAACCTACCTCAATCCTCACTTCTAATTCTGATCTCTCAACCAGCCAGCCATCCTAGAAGCTTGGAAGAAAGAAAAAGAAAACCTTTTCTATAGCTGATGATTTTGATGTGGATGTGGAATTCCCTGCTCCACAAATTCATCATCTTTGCTCCTCAAAATCACTACCAAGTACATCTTCTCATACGCATACTGGACTACTGCCTTGCCCCTTACTCCCTGACTGTTTAAATAATACTTCACAGTATAGCAATGTGAAATATAAAAAGGGGTAATCTTCCCTAAAATTTAATTGAAATTAAGAATCTCGTCCATGAAAATATAGTGCAAATTATGGGTGTATATGTAATCCAGCTAAATGAGAACCTAGCCATTATGGCAGGTCAAGCTATTATGAAGCCTTGGAGTATAGAACACAACCTGATTACTCCTCTTATGGTCGAATCTTTGTGACATGGAATCATGATATCTACTTTCTAACCAAAACTAACTCTTCTCCCAGTTTATCCACTTTTCTTGCATCCACCTCACGACTAGCACCTCTTTTAATCTTAGCATTATTTATGCAAATAACCACCTACATCCTAGATTGAATCTTCTCAATACCTGCCTTATTTCCAAACAAACGTACTATGGATATGCATTGGTGATTTCAATTGTATGAGTCACAAAAGTCATAAGATAGGATCAAATCCTCTCACCATAAAAGAAATGATTCCTCTCAGTCAATGTACAACCAATGCTAACGTTCTCTCAATGTTTACTTATGGCCCTATCCACACTTAGAATAATAATCCAGATCTAGTATTCAAATCTATTACAAATTGGATCATGCTTTTCATAATCTAGCTTTCCTCTCCCTTTTTCCAACCGTACATTGTTTAACTCTTCCTCCCTCTCTTTTCGATCACAACCCACTCCTTATAAGATAGGGGTAGCAATTCCATGGACTCTAAAAGAATTCCTTCCTTTTGATTCTTCAATTCTTGGTCTGAACATGACTCTTAAAATCACTTATTTTGTAGGTATGGTCTCTTCAAGTCTATGTCAATCCACTATTTAAATTGGAGGCAAAGCTGAAAAGAACTAAAAGAATATGTGGAAATGGTCTAGTGACATTTATGGTACTGGCAACAAACTATTAACTCAAACCAAAAACTACCTCACCTCAATTCAGAACCAAATAACTTCAGACCCTTTCAACTCCTCCATGTATGAACAAGAGCAACGAATGACCGACTAATTAAATAATCTCTTGATTATTGAATCCTCGGTGAATTTTAATAAATCAAAGGAAGAATATGAAGCAATGGGAGATAGGAACTCTTCTAATTTCCATGCAAAGCTTACTGCCAATCAAGCTTCTAAGATGATACACTCCATATGTGATAAAAGGGACAACTTACTGTCTTCTAATGTATCCACAAACAATGCATTTGTGGATTACTTTCGGTCCATTCTAGCTTCTTCTGAACCACATAAACCTAACCTAACAACTCTCTACTCACTTATTCTTCCAAGAATTGTGTAATCTCAGGCCGCTATTCTGATTTATCAGGCAAATGATCCTGAAATTAAAGCAGCGCTCTTTGCTATTAAATCTAGCAGCTCAGGTAGTCTAGACAGATTCAATGCTTTCTTCTTCAAAGACACAAGAGGACTTTGTGAGGACAATACAATTCTTCTTTAAAGCCAACAAGCTCATTCCTGGATTAAATGGAACCGATCTATCTCTAGTCCCAAGATAGATAATCCTAAACATGTTTCACACTACAATCCTATTGCTTGTGCTAACACTATGTACAAATGCATGTTGAAAATCATAGCAACCAGGCTATCCTCAATGATATTATATCCCCTAATCGAACAACATTCATTCCTGGTCGCTTTGTCTTTGATAACCTCCTCCTCGCTCACGAGCTATTGGCTGGCTATTGTAGAAGCAATATATCTTGTATATACATGCTGAAGCTTGACATCCAGAAGGCATTTGACCCCATTTCCTGGGAGGCAACTGCTGCTATGTTATCTAGGACGAACTTTCCAATTCCTTTCATAGCTTGGATCTATACATTCATTCCTTCTACCTCCTACTCAATTATAAGGAACGGTTGCGCTCATGGTTATTTTAAGGGAACGTTGGGTATTCGTCAGGGTGAACCTATGTCAGCATTATTATTTATAGTTGTCATGGAGGTGCTTAACTCGATGTTGGAGTATAAAGTTCAACTTGGGTAGCTTCAACTCCAACTGAAATGTAAGAACCCAACCATTATCTCCTTACTTTTGTAGATGATATTGTATGTTTCACTAAGCCAAATGCTTCCAATATCTCTTGCATCCTCCAAACCAACCCTGTCTGAATTCAAAGCCTTAACTGGTTTATCCATAAACATAAACAAATCCCAAATCCTAATTGTCAGTCTTCACAAAGCTGATAAGGAGGCTATTATAAACCTCTAGTCTCTTCAAGAAATGCCTATGAATACACACTACCTTGGCATACTGCTTATATTTAAAAATTCACTACTTCCTGCTCCTTCCACTATATGAAAAGATTACTATGAAACTCTCAAGCCGTCCTAATCCAAAACTTTCTCACGTAGGAAGGCCTACTGTAATCACCTCTATTGCAACTACGGTGAGCTCCTACTGGCCCAGACATTTTATCCTCCCTTCCAAATTAATTTCAATGGTGGACAACGTCTTATATAATTTTATGTGCCATGAATCCCCTTATGCAAACAAGATCGCATCTATTGCATTCAGTGAGGTTCAACTGCCTAAACACAATGTTGGTCTTGGTTTGCTAAACTTGAAGTAACAGAATCAGGCATCTATCTCAAAGTACTTTCACTTAATTCTTTCAAAAGGCAACAACCTGTGGTTAAGATTGGTGCATAACAATCTCATCAAGGGAAAGAACTTCTGGAAGATCTTGATTTCTCCCACTCCTAGCTAGAGTTGGGGCAATATTCTCAAACTCGAACCTACTTTCTTGCCACTGATTCAACGCAATCCCTTAAAACCTCCAATAGCTAAATTCTAGGATGACCCATAGGCTTGTCCTCGACTTGTTCTTAGGGATGTTATTGATCATAATCTGTAGTGTTCGATGGGAATTCCTACTGATGCATTCGCTAAGGACTATATCATGATTGATTCTCCAGTTCTTCCTTTCTATAGCTCTGCATTCGTAAGGAAGCTCTGGAGTTTAGTAACTGCAGCATCGTTTCCTTCTACAATGGAATCGGTCTCATGGTCAACTTGCAGCAGATTACATAACACCTCTGTTATTTACAAAAGGCTTTTAGGCATCCTTAACACTTTTCCATGGTCGAAGCAAATATGGAACACTGATGGATTAATGAAAAACAATCTTCTCCTTTGAAAAATTATGGAGAATGCAATTCTAACCAAGGATAAGTTGCATAAATTTGGACTTTCGCAATCCCCCACTGCATCCTATGCAACTCTCGACCTGAAACTAACACTCACTATTTCTTTGATTGTTCTTTCTTTAAGAATATCCAGTATGCATTCCTTAGGCATGGAAACCTCCCTCCTCCAATAGCAACCTCATATGATGAATTGTATAGAATATTTCGGCAAATTAGATGGAAAACTCCAAGGTCGCATCTTCTTCTCATCTTTAGAAAGAGATTTGTTAAAGCTATATGGCTCAAGCGAAACAATAGAAGCTTTGGCAATACATTTGGATCAGAGTTGAGTGTTCTGAGGTCACTTCACGTTCAGGTGAATAGTGATATTCATAGATAGCAAAACCATATGTAGGCTGTGCAAAAGAGCAGGGATAGGTTAACTAGTTTTTTTTTTATGTAATGGCCTTTTGTCCTTAGCCTGTCATATTTTAATCTTTGCTTCAAGGCCTTTTTGTCTATGGCTAAATATATGTACGCATATACGATTTTCATCAATATAATGGGCAGGGCTCCCTTAGCCCGTTTACCTTTCAAAAAAAGGTGGAATGTTAATGAAACCAAAATAGACATAAGGAATAGTACATATGTAAATATACATATATAATGATTTTTGATGTGTTTGACACTTGAATCATGGAAGTAATTCATAAGAATTATATTATTCCATAAGGCAATATCACTCGATAATAAATATATTGAAGATTGTGAATCTTTAATATAATATTATCCTCTACTATTAATATATATTAATAGATTACTTGCATAATCTTAAGTTGTTGAGTTTTCCTTAAATTAAGGATGTTATATGCAGTACTATTAATATATTAAATAGACGAGGTATGATAGCTACATATATTTGTTGAGCTTTCCTCAAGGTATGTGCATTATACTTCGACCAATGTAAAATGGTAGGTCCAAGTGAATAATCCTACTTTATTTGTTGATCTTTCCTTAGGGAAAAGTGGCATTAGAACAAAATATCATGGGTTGAGAGTTGTATATGATACAACCGATAAGGAGTTATCTATTGTATGTAGGAGTATAATTTGTTAAGCTTTTCTCAAGGTCAGAACCCACGGCATACGAGTTACAACACCCACTAGTGAAGTTGAAAGACTTCTATGCTTTAACGTAGGGTTTACCAAAGCATAATAGACTGGTGGGAGCTTATTAGTAAAATGAAACATGAATTTTAACCTTACTAATATTTATAAAAACATTTACTATGACAGCTTCATTCAAATTTTAGTTCTATTTCTTTATCATAAGGTTATCTCCCACCAAAGAATGAAAAGTATCTTTTTTTTTTAAATTAATGACCAAGATTTCAAATGTCGATGGATATTCCTTTTACTTTGTCCTAATAATCTACCACTTAAACTTGTAGAAAATAACAACTCTAAAACTGTTTTTTGAAAACGACAAGCTTACCAGACCTAACTATATAGACTAACTAAGAGCAATTAAAATAACATTGACTTACGAGCGTTTTTGCATTGCTTTTACATGTGAACCAAATATCAACCCGTCGATGGATGCAGACTCCAAACAATGAACTGCTCATGAAAAATAGGAGTTGGACCTAGAGATCGCCCAAGTTTTCATGCTATCTGCCTTAGACAAGCCGTTGCAGAGGCAGCACGAAAATATGTCTGTCCATGAGATATTTGATAGTCTCAAGGCTCTTTTTGGTGAACATTCATGAAGGTACGAGCTTACGAAGAAGCTGCTCAATACCAAGATGACCAAATGACAAAAAGTGGACATTATATGTTAATGATGAAGGTCTATATCAATAGGCTTTTACAGTTGCACGTACAAATAAGCAACAAATTTCAAGTAAATTTGGTCCTTGGTTCATTTACTCCTCAGTATGAAGGGTTTATACTGAATTACAATATAAACCAGTTAAATGTGAATCTCGTAGAGCTTCTTAATATATTGAGGTCAACGGAGTCAATATTAAAATATCAAGGGGTTGTACTTGCTGTTAAGGGTAATGCATCATCTTCGAAGAGTTCGAAGAAGCAGAAAACTGTACGTAAGAAAAAGAAAAGTAAGAAGACCAATGATAAAGGTGAATGTCACCGCTGCCATAAGAAAGGTCACTGAAAATGGAATTACCTTGACTACATGAAGATTGTTAGAGAAAAGAAGTAGAATGGTTCTATAGCTCCATCAGGTACATTTACGATTCAAAATTGTTTTGTAAGCAATAAAGTATCTTGGGTGGTAGATGCTGGATCGCGTATTCATATATGTAATTCATTATAAGGGCTTATGAACCGGCATCACATGGAAAAATGAGAGATGAGGCTCCAACTTATTAATGGATCTATTGTAGATGCAATGGTAGTATGAGATTATCATTTATTTTTACCTAGTGAATGGTAATAATATTGCATAATTACTATTTTGTAAAAGACTTTATTTGTGGGAATTTTTCTATTTCTAGAATGTTTAAGATTAGATATAAATTTCCATTGTGCAAATAATGTTATGCACTAGTTTGGATGGAAATAATTTCTATGATGTTATTCTTGAAATGGCATTTATGTTATTAATATTATGTGTGTTCTATGAATAATACTTCTAACAATATAAATGTAAGTTACCATGGCATTATAGGCTAGGTTATATTAGTGAGAAACGACTACACAAATTGAAAATCGAAGATTTTTTTACCATCAATTGATTTTGAATCATTTGACATGGGTGAGTTGTGTCTCAAAGGTAAAGCACCCCTTCAACGGGTGCAATAAAAGAGTTAATGAACTCTTAAGGTTTGTACATAATGATGTATGTGGTCCGATTGCTATAATAACCAAAGATAATAGTTCTTATTTGTTACCTTCGCTAATGACTTCTCGAGACTAGGATATTTGTATCTTATTGAAGAACAAATTTGACGTTTATGAGAAATTTGTTGAACATAAAAATTAGAAGAAAACCAATTGGACCACAAGATTAAGATGCTTCGCTAAGATGGAGGAGGTGAGTATATTAGATAGGATTTCCAACAATAATTAAAAGCTAATGGGATTATCTCTTAGGCTACACTATCGTATACCCCACAACACAATGGTGTGTCAGAATGAAAGAACCGAACCCTATTAGATATGGTTCGTTCCATGATGGGTAAGGTTGAGTTACTTCTGTTTTATTAGAGATATATGCTAGAAACCGCGATGCATACGTTGAACTTGTTACCTACCAAATCTATGCCTAGGACGTTATATGAAATGTGACATGGGAAGAAATCCAACTTCAATTATTTAAAGTTATGGGGTTATTCAGACTATGTTAAGAACATTGGCCCTAATAAGCTTGAGGCAAGGTTAGCGTTGTGTAAGTTTATAGGATATTCTAAAGATTCTAAAGAATATATTTTCTGTAATATAGAGAAACAAAAGGTGATTGTTTTCACACATGTTGTCTTTTTAGAAAAGGAGTTATTGTCAAAGAAATTAATAGCGAAGTTGTAAACTTAGATGGGATCCGAGAAACTAACACCGAGATTGAAACAGTAGGAGAACCAAGTTCACCCGTATACGAAAACATGCAACCTATTAAGAAATATAGTAGGGAATCTTGCACATCGAAGAGATACTATGGTTTTCTCATAAATGGAGAGAAGGAGGACTGTGTCTTAGATGACAACACTCCTTTGGCCTTCCAACAAGCACTACATAGTAAAGGTTCTGCACTCTGTCTTGGATCAATGAAATCTGAGATGGATTCCATGTATGATGACAAAGTTTGGACTTTGTCAGATGTACCTGAAGGGATAAAACCAGACAGCTGCAAATGAATTTTTTTTAAAAGCTAAATGCAGATGGAGAAGTAGAGATTTACAAAGTTAGGTTAGTTATGAAAGGATTCCATCAAATTCAAGGTGCTGATTATAACGAGACCTTTCATCCGTAGCCATGCTTAAATCCATTCGGATTATGCTAGCCATCAATGCATCCCATGACTGTGAAATATGGCGAATGGATATAAAAATGGATTTTCTAAATGGTGATATAGAAGAAATCATTTATATGTCGCAGCTAGATGATTTTGAGGTCAGTGGGAGGGAGGGAAAGGCTTGCAAGTTGTAATCATTGAAGCTTGGCTTTCTAAGAATTTCTCCATGAAGGATTTGAGAGAAGCGGCCTATATACTTTGTATAAAGATCTATAAAGATATATCTAACAGCCTTTTAGAATTGTCTCAATCCATGTACATAGATACTACACTAAAAGGTTTGGTAAGAAGATTTCCAAACGTGGAAACAATCCAACACTTCTGGAATAGACCTTTCTAAGAAGGACGCTCCTCATACCAACGAGAAGAAAGAGTATATGAAGAGGAGCCCTTATGTTTCATCCATAGGATCCATAATGTGTGATATGCGATGTACTTAACCTGACATGGCTTATGCATTAGGATGTGTATCCATCTGTGGATACTAGCCTAATCCTAAAGGAAAACGCTGGACAACCATAAAACGTATACTGAAGTATTTATGAAATACTCAAGACTTATTCCTTATATATAAGAATAAAGACCTCCTTATAAAGGGGTGTACAGATTTGAGCTTTTAAAATGATATACAAGATAGTAAATCAATTTCTAGTTATGTCTTTACCCTTAATGGTGGAGCTATTAGTTGGAGAAGTTTTAAGAAAGAAATAGTTGTTGATTCCACAATGGAGGTCAAGTATATCGCCCTTAATGAATAATCTAAAGACGAGGTCTGTATGCACAAGTTCCTAAGTGAGCTCGGAGTGATTCCCGATACCGAGAATTCTATGGCATTGCTCTATGATAACAATGTGGCGATGTAGATCAAAAAGGAGCCCAGAATACACAAGAAGCAAAGGCATATTCTTCGGAAGTTCCATCTTATTTGAAAATTCATTGAAAAGAAATAGGTCATGATACAAATGGTAGATACCAAAGATAACATAGCAGATCCATTCACTAAGGGTCTATATCAATCGGCTCTCGAGAAGCCGATTGAAGGGATGAGATTAAGATTCCATAATTGGCCCCAAGCGTAAGTTGGAGGCTGATAGAGTTAGGGGTATGCTCTGGGGGCAATTATGTAATCTATTGTATATTAATTAACCCAGTAATCAATTCTCGATAGTAATAAAGGTGTTTTTCTTTCTATTATATATTTATAACAAATATGTAATAAATAATTAAATGCTTAATTAAATATATTTAACAGAAAATTCATGAATGGTGTGTTTGTGATAGTAAGTACAAATAATTGTAATCATGAGTATTGTATCACAATATTATAAAATCACATCATCTTATTTGTTCCTAGTCAAGATGCACCAAGACTAGATAATGATGTATCCATTGAAACAAGAATATGTAATGCTTTCCAAATGTTGGGCAGTATATTACTCATGACTGTTTGGGGAACCTAAGGTTATGTACTATTAGTTATTGGATAACTACGGAACGACTCACTTAATAATTTTATGTTGGTTAATATAACTAAGATCAAACATAAAATATCGATATGACTGATTCACATAGTTCTCTCGACTTGAGAATACAGCTGAACTTCAATATGAAAGCTCCACTTTGATTATAGTCAAGTCATGGCACGACATCCATCAAGTCACAATGGTTTGGCTGAGTGGAAGTATTGGAAGTGCTGTTCAAGAGAGGATCCGTCTCGTCGATTATATAAGGTTAGTATCATGGTCAATTCAAAGTCAAAGTCACTAGTCAGAGTAGTTAGATTAATAATAATTTTCTAATTGAACCAAGGACTTTTTATTTTAGACTATAGAGTTGAATATGGACAATACTGTAATTTTGAACATTACCGAATTCCATAAGTCTAAAGTAATATAATTTTTAAAAAGAAAATTGGTGTAAATAATAGTCACAACCGGACAATGATTTATAAAGTTAAATTGGATTTTATAGAAACTAAGTAAGCGATGAATTTGGCTAAAATGTCATACCACCTTCTAAGTGACTTGTGAACGTTAATATTCAAATAATTCGATATTAGTTGCTGACCAAATTTACACCTAACGTGCCACACAACCAAAACGTTGAATTCTCCTTTGACCAAATGATTTAACTAATTTTTAATTATTATAAACTAGTTAATTTAATTAATATTTAAGAACTATTATTACGAAATTTGATTTTTATTTGATGAATAAATATTATTAAATATATTTATAACAGTTATAAATATATTGATCGATATACGACATCAATAAGCGTTAAATTGGATTTAAATGCAAAATATTTATTTAGGCTCTAAATGGGTTTAAAGCCCATGACAGGGGCTAATTATTTCGGCAGCAACATAACGTTGTAGACGGTTAGGAATGGGCTAGAGGGTATTGATAATAGACGGATAAGATTAAAGGAGATTGAATAAAAGATGAGATCCTAAATTCTCTTCTTTCTTTCCTGTTTTTAAGCATCTCTTTCTACATTTGATTAAGGACTTTTGGTCTATTGCTGGCTGAACTTCCCTTCCTTTCTCCCTAATTTCTGAAGTGGAAATCAAATCAAATCGATTGTTATTCGATAGCCAGTGATCCTCTTTTGTATTTGAAATCGTTTCAAGGAGTTTATATCATCATTTCAGGGTGTGCTTTCAGGTTTTGGTTATAAGGTATGGACCAAACTTATTTATAGTCATTTATATTTTTATATAATGTTTATATATATAACTGTTGGTTAGGTGACAATTTCAATATACAAATTTACTGTCACAATTGGATTGGTTGGGTTTGAATATGTTTGGATAATAATAAAAATATATAAAAAGATTATTATCAAGTACATCTTAGGTTAGCACTGCTCTGCAATTTTAAAATTTTTTATTTTATTTTAACGAATTAATATATAATATTTAAATAGATAGATGTAGTTTATAATTAATTACAACACATACTTCAATAAAATATGGTCATATATTTTTATATGTTAAGAATTAAAGCTATAGTAATTTTAGAAATTGCAAAATATTTTTGATATATTTTATTATTATTTAAATATTATCTAAGTCAATTTATTACATAAATCAATTATATTAATACAAATACATTTTATAAATTATGTATTATATTTTATATAATAAAATTAGCAGGAAATACACTCTGGAAAAAAAATGAAAAAATAAAACACAATTTATTTTTATTTTTATAAGTAATTTTAAATAAAAGTCAAAAATAGAAAAATGACTTTTAAGTTTATTTTAAATTAAAAATCGGTAATCAAATTTTAAAAACATATTATCATTTAGGATAATTGAAAATTTAAAATAAAATTTTGAAATTAATGATTAATATTATTTTAATATTTTTCAAATGAATATTTAAGTTAGAAATATATCTTTAAAAAAAATTTATGTATAGGTCTGTGTGTAAGACCTGGTCATTAATGTTTATTAAAATATTTTTGTACACACACATATGTGTGTATATATATATATAATTTTATTATGTATATATTATATAGATATATTTAATATATATTAATAAATATCAAGAAAAATTAAAATATTTGCATATATTTCTTTTGCTTTACAAAAAGATTTTATGAATATTTTATAATGGTCCAATTATACTTAAATAAGTCTATTATATGTATACAATGTTAATATTTTATTCATATGATTATATACATAAATATATACTTATATATGCATTTGGGCAATACATTCGTATATTGGATTATACTTATATACTTACATATACATTTGTACATTGGATGTAATGTGTTCGTTGCAATATAAAATCCCAACATCCATGCACAGGCATGTTATACCTTATATGGATTGATATGTTACATATGCACACACTTATATACGTGTCTATGATACATATATGTATGCAATATAATATAAATTAAATAATACTATGTATATTTATAAATTTAAATAAAAAAATTTGAATAAATTTTGGAAATGTTTTAAATAAACTAGACTTCATAGTCCCAAAAAAGATACAATAGGTTAAAAAATTGAAATTCACCTATAACTCCTACCGTAGGCTAACCCAGTTCCAACACCTAAAAGTTACATACTGGTAGCTATTGGAAAACTATGGAATGATTCACTCGATAGTTTTCTGTTGGTTAATATAACAAAGGTCAAGTAGAACATACTAATATGACTTACTTACACAGTTCTCTTGGCTTGAGAATACTGTCGATCTTTAATATGAAAGCTTTGCTTTGATTATAATCAAATTATGGTACAGAGTCCTTCGAATGACCATAGTTCGGTTGATTGGAAATATTGCAAGTGAAACACAATTCAAGAGAGAATTTGTCTCCTTTGTTATATGGGGTTAGTATTGTAGTTAATCGAAGTCAACTTAAAGTCAAAATCTATGATTAGAGTAGATTGATTAATAATAATTGTTATTATTGAACTAAGGACTTTGCGTTTGGAATGTAAAGCTGAATATGGACGATATTGTTATTTTAACCATTACCAAATTCCATAAGTCCAAAATGATATAGTTGTAACAAAAAGAATTGGTGTAAATAATTATCATTAATGGGTAATGCTTATGATAAGTAAAATTAGATTTTACCAAAGTATGTGTAGGCAATAAATTCAGCCAAAATGTCACAACATTAGCTAAGGTGATATGTAAATGTTAACATTTGATTGTTCAATATTAATCACTGATTGAATTTACTGTTAGAACCTCTATTGTTGGATTTTAATGACAACAACTATACAATTATGCCAAAAAACCTTTAAGCTAACTTGTAGGTACATGAATATCAAAAAGAGACAAACAAATAAGTTCAACATGAATGTACACAGCATAAAAGAGGATAAAAGTATGTATATGGAGACACAAGAAGAGATATACACGATAGAGACAAGATGAAGATGACAAACAAAGTATTATCAGTCATAGAGTGTCATGTCTAGAGTTTACAAACATTAAAATCTTCTCAATGTGGTATACACATATATACATACACATTCTAAATATTTTATAAAAGCAATAAAAGTTTAAAAAATAATAATTGTTACCCGACACCTTGGCTCGACTACAAAACGACAGTTGAAGATATTATCGTTAGGACTAGAGAAGGTTTAGCTTCTGCATTGATGCGTGGCTCGGTCAGGATAGATCTGAACACATGGTTCGGCCAAGGTAGAAGTTGGCGCATCGTTCGGTTTAATAGAGAAACATGCAGGTTGGTCAAGGCAAAGAGGTCATGTGCCGCTCGGCTAATAAAAGGTGGCGTTCGGAACTCAAAGCGCACCACTTGGGTATGAAGGGAAGGCTATGCAGCTCGATGTGTTTGTTCAAAGTGTGGTTTGGTCGAGATGTCCAAGGAGATGGCGTTCGACAAGAGCAGGCTCGGTGTATTTGGTAATGACACCGTTCGGTCGAGATTTCCAAGGAGGTGTTGTTTGGCAAGAGCATGCTCAGTGTATTTGGTCAAGACACTGTTCCGTTGAGATGTCCAAGGAGGTGTCGTTCGGCCAGAGAAGTCTCAATGTATTTGGTCAAGACACGGTTCGGTCGAGATGTCCCAGGAGGTGTCGTTCGGTAAGAATAGGCTCGGTGTATTTGGCTAAGACACGGTTCGGTCGAGATGTCCTAGGAAGGATCGCTCGGCAAGTGCCGCTCAGCAAAGCATCTCTAAAGCCATTGCACTCATATTTTAAATAAATATATTCACGTTGTACACTTGATAGGAGATGAAAATCCTGTAACATCTCTAAAGCCATTACACTCATATTTTATTTTAGATAAATTCGACTTATATAAGATTTTTTAGTTTTGACTCAAGTGTTTTGTTTTCATTACGCTCGGGTCAGTCTGAGCTTTTTTATTGTATTGAAGACCATTTTATTTTCTGGAGGATGAAGACGAAGATTCAGTATATTGTTACTATTTATTGAAATTATTCCACCACATCATGTATTCCGCTACATTATTTGTTTACTTCTACCGTATGAATAAATCTGATTTGAATTGTAAAAGTGTAATCACATGTTATTTGTAAAACAGCTTCATGAACTGCTTATTTGATTATTATATTTTATCATTCCGCTGCGAGATTCTGTGTTTTATTTTTTCTTCTTTTCTTTTCTTTTATTATTTACCCCATTAACAATTCTCCCTTTTGAATGGTTCGAATTAGATATGTAGTTTATTGTCGATTTAAACCGTCCGAAAAAGATGGGTCGTTACATTTACTTTGCTATTCTATTGATTTTTTTTCTTGATACCCAAAGCTAAGAAAAACCCTCCACCTTTGAAAAATCAAATAAAAAGATTTACTCAACCAAAAATTGGAAAACAAAAATCTTTGAGTAAAAAGGAGAGATCTACAATATGGACGAGTTTGCTTTTGTGCAATGGAGTTTTAGGGGAGCAGCAGTTGAAGTGTGAGTTTTGAGGATCAAGGATTTTTGATTACTTAAGCTATGGTCTTCGTTAGGAAAATTGCAGCTGGGATATGGATTCATGGAGTATGGCATCGACGGCCGGAGTTTTGGAGGAGGCAATGCTTGGTGGTGGGCCGCGATATGGTCAGGTCGTGGGTTTGGAGAGCTCTATCGTTCGGGTGTGGATTTCTAGGCATGGATGGGTCCGCCTCATATTGACGTGAGCATTGCGGCAATGGCAGGAGATATAGTGGTCCGAGTTGGCATGGGAGGTTGTTGGCCCAAGCCAAGGTGATGGGTTTGAGCGGGAGGAGTTTTATTTGGGAGGGTGGCTTTAAATGCTAATTAAGGACTAAGTAAAGTAATTAAAGTAAAATAATTATATAATTTAATATCAGTACCTAATAAAAGGTATATCTCTCGCATACTAGGTCCAATCGAGATGCGGTCTTTTGTAGTGTGCTCGTAATGGTGAAAGCAACACAATGGAACTGGTTTCGTCAAATTTGGAGCGAGGGAAATTTTGGGCTAAATTCGAACATCGTTCTTTTTTATTTCAAACTGAAACACCTAAGCTTCTGTTGGAAATTCGATGAGTAAAATCATCATTTTAGATAATTAGTATGATATAAAGTACATAAAATTTACTATCTTTGTTTGGATGAAGTATTGGCTTGGTTTGGTTATATATCCGTTTTTGAAAAGCGATGGACATTTAAATTGAAAATATAGTAGTTTAGTAAAGAAACTCGGATTTCTCGACATTGTGATTTTTAATTTCCAGTTATATTCTTGTTGATTTTGTTTCAATTATATACCTGTTATATAGATTGTTAAATGACAAAATTTGATAGTTTGGTCATATTAGATGTGACACTGAAATATGTTAAAAATTGAACATTTTAGAGAAAATGTTGTGATACCACCATTTAAGTGTTGCAATAACTATTGGCCTCGATATAGCATTTTGAAAATACTATTAATTGCTTTTTGATTCTGAAAATGATTTTTGACTAGAAAAAGGATTTAAATCTAACCTTTTAGATTTTTTATGATGTTTTATTTTAAAATTTGGTTTTTCGTACTTCTCTATTTACTTCAAATTCTTTATTAATCTTTTTAAGAATGTATATATGTAAAAGTTTTAAATTTATTTTGGAAAGTATGGGAATTGTATAGGGAAAGTTATTTTAATAATGAGCATTTTATTTTAAAAGGGAAAATAAAGGGGTTTGTTCATTATTTGAAAAGTGACTCTATTTTTGAAAGAAGATGGAAATATTTAAAATAAATATTTTGTGAAACGTTTATATAAAATGTGTATAAAAGGGATAGATTTATAAATATTATTTTATAAGTGAAAGATAGTTTTATAAGAAGTGTTTTATAAATAAAAAATGTTTTATAAATGATACCGTATAAATGGAAATCAATACCATTTTGATAAATTGGAATAATTAATTCCATTTGTGAACTTATTGGAATATATGGAATGATCATGTTATGGAAAGCATAGGAGTTTTATAATTATATTGGAGTTTGTAATTCTATTTAGAAATTTTTAAAAGCAGCTTATATTTTGTAGTTATATTTTAAGTGGGGTTAATATATAAAAGGTAAAATGTAGCCTCATGCCTCATCAACTGAACTGACTAAAATATGGGATATACGACAGGGCCATGCGGGTCACACCCATTAGGCCATTGTCATCATCCTATATATATATATATATATATATATATATATATATATATATGGATTTGGTTGTGCATGAGAACTCTCGAGAAAAGTTTCCGAGAAACCGGGATAATAAAATATTCGATAATATCCAATAAGGTGTAGGCCGGTCCTGCGTTGGCAAAGGGACCATGTGAGGCCCTCGGTATATTTTTCTAGAGGTGTATTGTGGCAGGCGGTACCCAGTGCCATCTCAGTGGTGAAATCTGTTCCCTAATAAGCGCTGTACGGACTTAGTTGTGCCCATCTATGCTGGAACGTGAGATGCAAGCATTTTTGCTATATTCATAATTTACTTGAAACCCTATACATTATTATAATATCATTGCATTTTCTATAAAATGTTTGGTTATCGCAAAGTAAAAACCCATCCGTATTTATGTGCGACATGGTCTTACGAGATACTTTTATTTTGAAAGGTTTCATAACATTAAAATTCAATTGATATGTGTTTCTCATGCTGGTTTACCAGACTAATCCGGGTATTATTTTCTTATAATGCTTGGGTTAGACCGAGTATATTTTTCGATCTATTTGGACACTTGGAGCTTTAGGAGACGAGCTCTATTCCTATAAGACCTATTCATATATATTTATTTTCTACTACATTTATTGGTTGTACTTATCAGCATTTGTGAGGACGGGTTGTTATAATGTCCAAGCTGATGACAGATTAGTGTACTCTGATTTATGTATGTATATTATAATTTTCTTTTATAAAGATATGTTGTATATTATTTGTTACTCGACACTTTATGAGATTATATTCCATATTTTTTTCACCTAACAATCTATCTTTCCAACACTCGGATGCTCAGTACGTGAATACAATGGATGTATTAGTATCAACTTTTGAGGGTCCAAAGGGCGGGTTTTTACATGCGGTATCAGAGCTTAGGTTGAGCTTACATCTATGGGGTAGACTTATTAGAGATAGGGTAAGTAACACCCTAGAATGAGTTTGAGTGTGTGTGTGTGTGAACTCGTATTTATTAGTGGTATAAAAATATTTTATATTGTGTTGATTTATCAGTTGAGTGGTTTATAAAGTTTAGTCGATACAGAAGGAACAGCTATATTTCTAGGGGTTTCAAAACTCTTGAACAATGCAAATCAATACGTTATTGTTTTGAAATTGGGTAAATGAAATAATTTTGCCTATATTATATTTTAAATATAAAAAATTATTTTCAAAAAATTAATCATGTAAGGCATGTTATTTGTTAGGAAATGATAAAATTTAGTTATTATCATTTCTGGTTTGATTAGCCATACTCATTCAGTTTAGGGGAATTGACTATTATTTGTTGATAAATTGTTTACGCTTAGATAGTTTATGAGCATTCATTATTTTGGTTGAATGAAATACGAACACTTTGAGCATTCAGTTTCATAATTTTTCTATAAGGTGATCGGTGATAATATTAAGTTAAATATTTTAATTTTAGTAAAAGTTGTTTATTATAATCTTAACAAAGATAAACAATTGTGAAATGTTATATATATATGAAAAGGGAAATTTTATAAGTATGGTTTATAAATATGCTTTATAAATAAAAAAAGAGATTTAAACTGAGAATTTCAAAACTTAAATCCCAAGGATTTTAAAATTTTTTTCCTAATTTTTTTGATAATATTTGTATTATTTGAAAAGTATTGGTATATAGAAATATTTTGAAAAGATTTTAAAGAAGATAAGAAAGCACTAAATTCACTTTTATTGCTAGAAAATAATTTAAGTGATTACTGCAGCATCATTGGCATTTATTTTCAAGTTTCTAAAGTGAAGAATTTCAAAAATAATAGTAGATTTGCTACAGAGTTGTTTGGTAAAATAAATTCAATTGTAAATTTCAAAAGTATGGTTTGATATACAAAGAAGATATGTTCATTATATTTTGAAATAATTTGAAATAGTACCCGGTGTTTGCTTGATTTTTCAATTAAGTGATATTATAGACTCATGTATCTTATCCATTTGAATAATTTGGTTTGTGTATCTCATTTTTGGATGTTGTTTAGTAGCTTTCATTTATTAAAATGAAATGAAATTTTGGACAAATTTAGATAGTCGAAAACTTATGAGTTAATTGAGAAATTGAAGCTAAGTATCTTGTGAAAATATAAGAAAATAAGTTTTTGTATAACCTATAAATTTGAGAAGATAGTAAATTAATTAAATAAATTTTAAATTTGTTGAACATCCTGGCTAAGAAAAACAAATCTGAAATTTGTAGATATACTCTTAAGATGTAGAAGGGTGTCATACGAATATAAATTAAGTTTTAAAGTGATTAATAAGAATAAATGGTATTTTAGAAAATGTTTATAAACTTAGGTAATAATTTTATGGAATGGATCGTAAGTGATTTTAGTATTAATGGAAATATACTAAGTAATAATGAATGTGAATAAAAAGTAATTAGTATGATTTAGAAACCAATCGAATAAAATATGTAAGTTATACGTAGATCGTTTTATTTGCATAACTGTTCTAGATCTAGGTTCAAGTACATGATTTCAAGGTGACCTGCACCGATCCGAACAAGAATTTTTCACTCGATTCTTTATAGCAAATATTGATATAGAATTTTGATTTGATTCTGAAGTTTTCTATTATAGCTTTTGACTATGTAGGAAGAACGGAGGTTTCTAATCAAGGAACATGATTGAAGTCTGCACTAGAGTGGTCGAGTGAGCAATACTAGTACGGAAGTGAAATTTATTGGATCAAGCAGTCGAGCAGATTTGACATTGCGTACAGATGGAATATGTACATCGTATGGCCTTTAATAAAAAAAATTCTTTTGATGTTTGAAAATGCATGTTATATGGTTGGACATCATTTGTAAGTGAGATACTGGTTTAGGAAAGCAAAGGCTTGCCAACCGCTTTTGGTTTCATGGGTAGAATTTGGTTGCTCGACTAATAGGTACACGTCTATATTGTTATTGATGGTTTTATGCCATAGATATGGGAGGCCACTTTGGGCTTTTGTTTTCTTTGTTGGTTTTGGCCATTGTGGTAAATTATAGTTTTCCAGATCGAGCCATGCAAAGGAGATGCTACCAAATATTTTTTGTAATATACGAGATTTTAAAAGATTAATAACTCATCTTAAGTATAAGAGTTCTACAAGATTTAGGGTTCAAATGCATTTTTCTTCCTTTGGGAATTTTAGAGACGAAATTCTTTTTAAGGGAGAAGAATTTAACGATCCAAATTTTTTAACGTTTCAAATAGGAATATTTAATTTATTTAAATATTCTTATTTGATTCAAATTTAATAAACAAAAAGAAATTTTATTTTTAACAAAACGCCATGGCCTTTATTAAGGAATTTTTATTTAATTTATTTTATTTTTCCATAATTTTTAATTGAGAAATTATTTAAACTGACGTTTGATGATTTTTGTGCAAACGATGGTATTTTTGTGATTTTACAGAATTATTTAACCAGTGTATATCATTATTGTTTGGGAATTTATTGTATTTTTCTTGCATGATCGTATTTTTGTCTTGTCATTCGCGACCTGTGCATGAACGAAAATCTATACGGCAAGATGCTAGAAATTTAAATAAAATATACCCCCACACTTGAGAAAATCATATTGTTGATTTTTTTATCCTTCACTTTACTATTCTATTGATTTTTCCCTAAAATCTAAAACTATGCAAAACCCTCCACCTTTGAAAAATCAAATAAAAAGATTTACTCGCTCAAAAATTGTAAAACAAAAATCTTTGAGTGTAAAATGGAGAGATCTACAATATAGACGAGTTTGGTTGTGTGCGATGGAGTTTCGGGGAGTGAGGGTTAAAGACGTGAGCTTTGAGGATATAAGGTTTGTGATTACTTGAGCTATGGTTGTCGTTAGGCAAATCGAAGCTTGGATATAGGTCGTGGTGGAGTATGGCATCGACGGCTGGAGTTTGGAAGGAGGCGGTGCTTGGTGGCGGATCGTGGGTTTAGGGAGCTCGTTCACGATTTGATAGAAGCATTCAGACATGGATTTCTAGGCATGGATTCGTCCATCTCACATTGACGTGCGTGTTAACGACAATGATAGGAGAAACGATGGTTCGAGGTGGAATGGGAAGTTATTACCCGAAGCCTGGGTGATGGGCTTGAGTGGGAGGAGTTTGATTTGGGAGGGGTGGTTTTAAATGGTAATAAGGACTAATGGAAAGTAACTAAAGAAAATTAATTATATAATTTAATCTCAATATCTTATAAAAGGTATATCTCTCTCATAAGAGGTCCAATCGAGAAGTAGTCTTTTGTGGTGCGCTCATAATGACGATAGCACGTGACGAAACTAGTTTTATCAAATTTGAAGCAAGGAAAATTTTGGGCTAAATTCGAACGTTTTTTGATTTAGTTTAAATTGGAATGCCTAAGCGTCCGCACGAATTTCGGTGAGTCAAACTCATCTATTTGGATAATCAGTAGATAAAATTTACTATTTATGTTTGGATGAATTTTTGGCTTGGTTTGGTTAAATATCTGCTTTTCAAAAGCGATTGACATTTAAACTGAAAATACAGGAATTTAGTAGAGAAATCAGCATTTCTCGATATTTTGATTTTTAGTTTTCAGTTATATTCCTCTTGCTTTTATTTCAGTTATATACGTGTTTTTTAGATTATTAAATGTCAAAATTTGTTGGTCTGGCCATATTAGATGTGACATCGACATATGTTAAAAACTGAACCTTTTTAGAAAAGAGATAGTAATAACAACGGTTAAGTGTTACAGTAACTATTAGCCTCGATATACTATTTTGAAAATACTTTTAATTATCGGCTAATTATAGAAATGATTTTCGATTTGAAAATTGATTTAAATCTGACCATTTGGATTTTCTTTGATATTTTATGTTAAATTTTTTCGTACTTCTCTATTTTACTTTAATTCTTTTACTATTCCTTTCTAATAATGTATATATGTAAATGTTTTAAATTTATTTGGGAAAGTATGGTGTTTGTATAGGGAAATTATTTTAATAATGAGCATTTTATTTTAAAAGGGAAAATAAAGGGGTGTGTTCATTATTTGAAAAGTGACTCTATTTTTGAAAGAAGATAGAAATATTTGAAATAAATATTTTGTGGAACGTTTATATAAAATGTGTATAAAAGGGATAGATTTATAGATATTATTTTACAAGTGGAAGTTAGTTTTATAAATAATGTTTTATAACCAAAGGAATGGTTTCATAAATGATATCCTACAAAGAGGAAATCAATATTATTTTGATAAATCGGAATAATTAATTCCATTTGCGAATTTATTGGATTATATTGAATGATCATGTTAGAGAAAGTATACGAGTTTTATAATTATGTTTGGTGTTTTATAATTATATTTGGAGTTTGTAATTCTATTTTGAAATTTGTAGAAGGAGATTTATAAATGAATCAGAGTTTATAAAAGAGTTTCAAATAAATTTGGAGATTTTAGAGAATGAGTTTTATAAATGATTCTATAAAAGAAGTTTTATAAAATAATTTATAAACAGTATAAAGGATGTTTATAAAGGAGCTTATTAAACAATTTTAGAGATTTATAAAAGGATATTTCTAATTATGTTTTGATATTTATAAAGAAAATTTTATAATTTATAAATAATGTTTATAAAAGGAATTTGTAAATATAAGGAGTTATAAAGGCATTTTACAAAAAGGATTTTATAAAAAGATTGAGATCTGAATTCCATAAGTGATTATTTTAAATACAAAAAGGATTTTATAAAAAGATTTGAAGTGTAAGGGCTACTTGCTACTAATCCTAAGGGTGATTCCAAAATAGACGTAGTAGAAGTAGTGCCTTTGGTTTGTTCATACCTTGAACAATTTGAATGGATGAATTCTAGAATTGCATTGCTACTTGAAGGGCGGTGTTAGCATTTCAAGTGGGGTTGCTATATAAATGGTAAAATTTAACCTCAAACCTCATCAACCGAAAAAGACTAAAAGAGGGGATATGCGACAAGGCTATGTGGGTCGCATCCATTAGGTTATTTTCATCACCCTTCTAGATACACACACATAGATATATATATACACACACACATACATACATACATACATACATACATATATGGATTTGGTTATGCATGACAGCTCTCTGGAAATGGTTGCAAAGCAACCGGAGTGATAAAATATTAGGTACTATCCGGTAAGGGGTATGCCGGTCCAGTGTTGGCAGGGGGTCCATGTGAGGCCCTTGGTATATTTTTTACGGTGCATTGTGGTAAGTGGTACCCTGGTGCCTTATCATTGATGGAAATCGTTCCTTAATAAGCACCGTATGTACTTTATTGTGCCCAACTATGTTGGAACGTGAGATGTAACCATTCCAGCTATATTTATAATTTATTTTAAGTCCTAGATATTATTATAATATCACTGGATTTTCCATAAAATATTTTGGTTATTGTAAGGTAAAACCTGTCTGTGTTTATGTGTAGCGTGGTCTTATGAGATACTTTTATTTTGAAAGATTTTATAAGATTAAAACCCAATTAAGGTGTGTTTCTCATGTCGGTTTACCCAATTGATCAATACTTGGGTCAGACCAAAATATTTTCAGATCTAGTTGGATGCTTGGAGCTTTCAGAGATGAGTTGGATGCCTCCATGACGTATTGGCATATATTTTATTTTTCGCTGCATTTGTTAGCTGTATTTATCAACATTTGTGAGGATGGCATTGTCATAATTGTCCAGGCTGATAATAGATTAGTGTATATTGACTTATGTATGTATATTACAGTTTTCCTTCTGTAAAAATCTATTGTATGTTATATGTTACTCGTCACTTTTTCAGATTCTGTTCTGTCTTTTTTTTATTTCCTCCAACAATCTATTTTTTGCACTTGGTTACTCAGTACATGAATACCATGGATGTATTAATGTCAACTTTTAAGGGTCTAAAGGGCGGGTTGTTATATACACTATACACATGGGTGCATTTGATGGGCTCACCATAATATACAATTAATTAAAATTAAACTAAACAATTTTAAACAATTATAACGATATAAAGTAAATTTTAATAAGTTCTTATGAATTTAGACTACATAGGCCTAACAAAGATCCAAAATGGTAAAAAAGTGAAATTTACTCTATCATCATGTTTTCGAGTGGCCTGGTTCCAACAATGATATTAGAGCTCAAAAGTCTATATGGTATAAATTAGTTATATTACGGCTAACTAATTAAGCTTTCCCACTTAGCACGGTGCTTAGAAAGGTAATGTCTGGGATTGAAATTGGACAATCAAGTAGCATGTGCTACCTATTTACCGGTCTTGCCTAAAAGATGTAGTGAGCCCAAAGGCTGCCCCTAATAGAAAAGGCCCATATTGAATTGGGCTCCAGGCTAATTTTCAAAATTGTGTTAAAAATCAAAATAAAGGATTTTAAATTTAAAAGCTAGATTAAAAATAAAAACATATTTATTATAAAAATTATAATATAACATAAGTTTTCAAAATGTTTGAAAAGATAATGATATTTCAAAATGTTTGAAAATATTTAAATACTAATTTTGAAATTTAAAATTTATTAATAAAATTATTAAAATGAATTAAGTAAATAGGTTAATTAATTAATACTTGTATTCATGTATTATATATAGTGATATATGTTATGTCATTTGAAGTGTTTAAGATAACATAATTATATATGTATATATATAAAATAAAATTTTAAAACTAAAGTAATTTAATAAAAAATAATTAAATAAATTAGTTAAAGGTTAATTAATTAAATAATTTAATCAAAGATTAGTTAATTAAATAGAAACAGACATATATAAGAGACATGTTATTCTATAATGGTTATAGTGTATATATATGTACGTATATTGTAACGACCCGTAAATTTTCAATAATTAAAATTGTTAATTTAATAAGATTTTTGAAATTTAATATTGATGAAAATAAAAAAATTTGGGAATTATTAATAAAGTTGTGATATAATAATGAAAATAACTAAGAGGAAACATAATAGGGTTAATTAAAGTTAATAATTAATGAATTTGAATGAAATTCCAATTAAATATAATAATTTAAATGTTATGACTTAGTTATAATGGGAATATGGGTAAAATAAGTGTAATTATTGAATTAATGAAATAATACAGTGTTAATGGTAAGTTATAAACTTTTAAATGTAAGAAAAGTAAATAGGTGACAACTAAAATATGTTATTTATTTATTTAGAGTGTTAAATGAAATTGGTAATCAAATTGCAATTTAAGGCAATAATGTTAATTTTATCTATTTGGTAATAATGGACTAATAACGGGAATGAAATGTAAGAATGTTAATGCAAGTTAATAAATAATTAATTAATTCAATGCAACCTCAATTGGTTGAAACAATTGCAGGTTATAACTGATTGTAAATAGGAATATTTGGTAATAAATTTAATATAAGAAAAACAAATGTAAAATATTGAATTAATCAATGAAGTAATAATAATAAATAGAAATTGAATAAAATCAACGTTTTGTATGTAATTGTTTGGAAATGATAACTTATATAAATATGATTTAGAGTTGGTAGCAACAATTATTATAAAGTAATCATTTATTTAGTCCATTAAATCAAATTTGTAATCAATTGCAATGAATCTCAATTTAATGTTATGTTAGTATAGATTAAGAAAATAATTGGAAATAATGTTAATTCTATTTATAATTTGAAAATTGGTTGATTTAAAGAATGAAAATCGAGATTTATTAACTTACTGAAATTTAAAATTCAATAATTGGATTAATTGCAATTACATGAAATTTAATATTTAATTATTATGTTAATTGAAATTAAAATGAAACTTACATTTATGAGTTTAAGACAATAATTACAAGATATGAAGGTAATAAGATGAATTGAAATGTTAGTTTATTTGTAAAGTAATAAGTGATGTAATAAAGGAATGGAATCAAGATAAATTAATTAATTGAGACTTAAATTTTAAATAATGTGTGAATTGACCAAAATATAGTAAATGGAAATATGATAGTCAATAATAAAGGATGGAATAGGAGCACTAATGTAACGAATGTAAAACAAATATTAACTATGTTTATAGAAAGAAATAATAGAGTGAAATGTAAATTAATTGGAATTATTGAAAATTTAATTTATAATTTCTGAATATAATGAAACTGAAAGTTAACAATGAAATTTATAGATTTATCAACTCTAAATTGACATATAAATTTGTTTAAATTAGTGTGAATGATTAAGAAAATTGAAAGGGGTAAAATTTGTCAATTATAGAATTGAAATTTAAGACTTGATTTGATTTATCAATTTTTAATTTATTTAATTAACTGAAAAATAGCCATTTTGGCCATTGACTCGGATTTCGACCAAACTAGTTTCCGGATCCGTAACGATGAATTATTGTAGGATTTCAAGTTTCGTAACGATCGGACTTGTCGTTTGATCGTATGGACTCGAAACGCCTAGAAATCAATCAATTGAAATCAATTTGAGATAATTTGATTTTAGCATAACTTCTTCATACGATGGAATTTGGACTTGAAGCTTGTTCCATCACGTTTAAAATATTTTAAAACATCTAATTGGATGTATGGGTTGACCCATTTCGTTCTGGAGTCAGAACGGGCTTTTCGGGCCATTTTATCGTTCAACGCATATATCAATCGTGTCCATCTATTCTATTTCAGCTTTGTCTATAAATACCATGTTATAAACCCTAATTGTCCCTCATTGTCATTTGTCTGTACGTACAATCCCTCCTCAGCTCCTTATTTCAATGGAAGACAAAACAAAAATTCCCAATTCCAATTTCAAATCAAATCCAAAGCCAAAATTTCAAATTCCACAAACAACATCAAATTTTATATCGATTTGAAGCTCTCGATGAGCGCAAGTCAATTCTACAATTTGTTTTTTGATTTGGGTTCATGTGTGTCCAGAATTCAAGGAATCATTTTCGACCATTCGCCGCTCGCCGATCAACTAAGATGGATCGACAAATTGACGATATGGTTGTGTGGAGATTTGCGAGAGGGTCGCATCAGTATAGTTTGTTCGTTGGATTAATGGTTGGATCGGCCAGAAAATCTCGACCTACGTCTATCTAAACGGCGGCGGCAGGAGGAGTTTTATTGGTCGATCGGCGAGCGTGGACCTAGGGGATGTCGCGAGGCCCGAAAGGAGTCAAGGGGGGGCCGCCTCAGGCTATTGGCACGGTGGCCTGAAGTGTTGCCATCGAATCTGGGGCTAGGGTTTGGGTGTATACCTGGGTTTGTTGCATACAGTGTCGAGCGAGATGAAGGTCTGTGTTGGTGACGTGTGCTATTCTTTGAAATTTCTATTTGTTTTGTTTTATTTATATAAATTTTGATTTCGGACGTTCTAACTCGCATAATTTTTACATACGATGTCTGTTTCACGCGCGGTTTTCTCCGCTTGGTTCGCGTTGGAATTCCGGACATTTTGGCACTAGTTTGGGTGGATTCGAAGACTTTTCAAATTTTGAGTTTAAATTGGATTTAAATTCAAAAGGTGAGTGTTTTAACCCACTCACGACTTCTAAAATTTCTTATGTTTGTCAAATTGATTTATGATGCGATTAGAATTTTTTTTATGATTGTTTGGCATATTTTGATCACCATCTCAGTTAAGTCAAATAAAATTGTTATTTAATTTATTATTGCATATAATTGCCAGTTAAAGAGTTGTTTAATTTATTATTGAATATAAACTGCTAGTTGATAACTGTTATTTATTATCTGTTATGTATTGATGCTATTGATTGAACTGGATGATGATTTTCATAAATGGTTGATGATTTATATTGGATGAATGGATGTTGTAGTTATATTGTTATAAACTGTAAGTTGTTATGCATTTTATTTCATTTGGGATTGCGGTGTGAAATGATGTGTAACCATATTTTATTTTAAATTACAGATTGAAATGATAAATATCTGTATCACTTGACCATAGGGTAGAAAATTATATATAGACACCGTGGTCTATATATAAAAATATTTTGAAATGATTTCCATAGTTTTGGAAAGAAATATACGGTTTAGTAAATATAAGTTTTTGATATTATATAAATATTATTATATATATAGTTAAATTCTTAAATTTAAGCTATGTATAAATTTGTTTAATAAAAATAAGATTAATAATGGAGTTTGATTGTTTTATATTATATGCTTAGGTACCTGTTTAAGATATTGTATATATAGAGTTTTAACGACTTAAATAAAAATTAAGTTGGAAGATAAATATGAAATCGGTTTGAATTGAATTATTTAAGAATTATACTCGAATAAATTTGATTTGAAATTTAAATAAAATTGAGATTTAAAGGGGTATGATTCTTATAACTTGATTTTATTAGAGTGATTTAAATGAATATAAAATCGATTTAAATGAATATATCAAGTTAAATAAATTGAAAGAATATCGAGTTATGTGAAGTTAAAAGTTTTCTTAAATGATATTGGATTTATTACGCAAACATTTCAAATCTAAATATTAGTAATTGAATTTGATGTATATGGGATTATCAAAGAATTAGCTTTGAAACGGTGGAATATTTAAAGCTTTGAACTATATGGAAATTGAAATGGTTTATTTGGGGATTCAAATCTATATTTGGAATTGATTTGTGAAATTAAAGAAGCTAATTTATTATATAAAGTAATTTAATATTAAACCACTTAAGTATTGAAAGTTATGTTTCAAAGTTATGGGTTTCAAGGTATTATGATTTGAAAATACTATGGTTTTGGGAAAAGAATATATTTGAAATAAAAATGATATTATATTGATTCGTGTTTTATAAATGATACCATATTGATTTGGTTTTTAAAACGAAAATGATATCGTATTTATATGGTTTTGAAATGAATATTATATCCTGTTTTTGAAGTATAATTATTTTGAAATGACCGCGGTGTTATAATAACGTGTGGTTGTTAAAGAGACCGGGATCGGAAGTTGTCATACTCTCTGCCAACTCCGAAAACCACTTTAACAACCGTGTACTCGGTGGAGATTCCAAAATGAAGTAGGATGGTGGCGACGTTTTATTAAGGTATATACATGGACCCGACTCCCGTGAGTAGGCATAAGGTGGATAAAACAGGAGCGATCTCGGGCCAAGGAGGTAGCCCCTCTTATCGGACGCATCCCTTCAATACTATACTATGACTTTTGGATTGTTTCAGTGGCCACTTTCTGATTTTTGATTTGGGAGTATGGCTCGAGGTGGGCGGTAGTAGCTGCTACGCGTTACCACCAGCCCTTGTGCGTAATTGGTATATCTACCATGGCATTGCCTTGTGTGTCGTGTCGCCTACCCTAGCGAGCCATGTACGAGTTTGGATTTCTCCTGTAGCCCGTGGAGTATTTAGGATAGTCTCCCGATCTGGAGATGCACTGACTGGATGGACTACTGGGACTATTATGTGTTAAGGTGGAAAATGTAAAGCCTTAACACTATTTAAAAGTAAGTTTATTTTACTATAGACATTATTATGATAGCATATATTACTACATAGTAAATAGTTTAACGAATCCTTAGGAGATGTGAATACCGAGCATCTCTTAAGTTACTGCACTCACGTTAGACACTGGATAGGAGATGTCAAATCCCGTTATCATCCCTGACGCCGTTCCACTCATATTTATTTCTGTTGATTTAACTTACATAAGATCTTTTAGTTCTGACTCGAGTGTTTTGTCTTTTCAATTCGCTCGGGTCAGCCTGAGCATTTTAGGATTTGGAATACCGTATTCTGGAGGATGAAGATGAAGATTCATTATTATTTATTTTATTCCACTGCATCATTTTGTTCAGCTGCATTGTTATTGATTATACTATGGTATGTGTAACTCTGATATGTATAGTATAAGTATAATCAAATGTTTTGTAAAACAGCTTCATGAACTGTTTATTTGATTATTATATTTTATTGTTCCGCTGCAAGATTCTATTTTGTTTTTTTCTCTTTCTCTGCTTTTTTTTATTTACCCCATAACAATCCGCCCTTCTGTATGGTTTGAGTCCGACGTGTGTGGATTATCGTCGATTTAAAACTTATGGAAAGGCGGGACGTTGCATCTGGTATCAAAGCTTTGATTTAGCGATAAACCTTAGCTTTGTGGGGTCCGACTCTTTATTAATAGAGTAGTGATACCCTATGATGAGTCGCTGAGTGTATATATATATGAAAGAGCGTATTTGTTAGTGTTATAAAAAGAGTTTTGATATTGTGTTAATTTGTTCCGTCTTGTATTTATAAATTCTGGTTGGTGCATAAGACGCTATGACATCAATAGGGATTTCTAAACACTTAATAGGACAGACCGTGTAACGTCCCGCTTTTTCGCACGCTTTAAATCGACACACGTGCCAATTCAAACCATACGGAAGGGCGGATTGTTATGGGGTAAATAAGAAAAAACAGAGAAGGAAAAAAAAACTAAACAGAATCTCACAGCGGAAGGATAAAATATAATAATCAAATATACAGTTTATAAATCTGTTTACAAAACCATTTATATAATACATATCAGAGTTACACATACCAATAACAATGCAGCGGAACAGTGTGTAGTGCACTAGTATAAATAATAATAATATAAATCTTCGTCTTCGTCCTCCAGAGCTAAATCTTCCAATCCTGAAACGCTCGGACTGACCCGAGCGAATTTGAAAAGACAAAAACACTCGAGTCAGAATTAAAAGATCTTATGTGAGTTAAATTAACAGAAATAAATATGAGTGCAGTAACTCAAGAGATGCTCGGGATTTACATCTCCTAAGGATCCATTAAACTATTTACTATGTAGTATATTGCACTATTATAATAGTGTCTATTTGTAAAATAAACTTACTTTTAAATAGCGTTAATGCTTTACATTTTCCACCTTAACACGTAATAGTCCCAGTAGTCCATCCAATATCATGGTCCCTCCTGATCGGGAAGCCACCAGAGGATACCACACGGGCTACGGGAGAAATCCAACTCGTACAAGGCGCGATAGGGTAGGTGACACGGCACAACTAGGAAATGCCAGGGTAGATATACCAATTGCTATCCGGGCTGGTGGAAACGCGCAGCGCGCAGCTACCGCCCACCTCGAACAAACTCACCCAAAACAAAAATAAAAGTGGCCACTGAATCAATCCAAAGTCAAAGTATAATATCGAAGAGGAGTGTCCGATCAGAGGAATGACCTCATTGGCCCGAGAATCGCTCCTGTTTTAGCCACCTTATGCCAACTCACGGGAGTCGGGTCCACGTATTTACCTTACAGGAAACGCTGCCACCAACCTACTTCATTCTGGAATCTCCACCGTGTACACGGTTAGTCAAAGTGGTTTTCGGTATCGATAGAGAGTATGTCCATATCCGATCCCGGTCTCTTTGCCAACCAATCGTTATTATAACACCGCGGTCATTTAAAAATAATTATTCTTTTAAAACCAAAATAAAATATCCATTTCAAAACCATATAAATATGATATCATTTCCTTTTAAAACCCAAAACAATATGATATCATCTTTATTTTCCCATATATTCTTTTCCAAAATCATAGGATTTTCAAAGTAAAATATTTAGAAATCAAAACTTTTGAATATAATATTTTCAAATTATACTATCTTGAAAATCATAACTTTGAAACAAGTTCCATTTCTCAAATGGTTAAATATTAAATTTCCTTTATAAACCAAAATAGCTTCTTTAGATTTCACAAATCAATTTCAAATATCGATTTAAACTACCAAATACCATTTCAATTCTTATGTTTCAAAACTTTAAATATTTCACCATTTCAAAAACAAACTCATTTGACAAACCCATATATATCAAATTCAATTACTTATTATTTAGACTTGAAATGTTTACTTAATGAATTCAATATAATTTAAGTAAAACCTTTAACTTCACATAATTGGAAAATCTTTCAATTTATTAAACTTAATATATTCATTTAAATCAACCTGATATTAATTTAAATCACTTTACACAAAAATCAAGTTATAAAAATCATATCCTTTAAAAAAATTATTTTTTATTAAATTTCAATTTAACTTAATATTCATCTTCCAAATCTTATTCTCATTTAAGTCAAAAAAACTCCAGAAATTAGATTTTAAATAAATGCTTAATCGTATTTGATCTTAAAAATCAAACTTTATTTTATACTTCAAATCAAATTTATACAAAGCATAAACCCAAAAATTCAATATCCCATAAACCATATATATATAGCTTTACAAAACCATAAAAACATTCCAAAATATTATATATATATATATACCGCGGTGCCTGTATAAAATTTTCTACCATATGGTCAAGTGATACGGATGTTTATCATTTCAATCCGCAATTTAAAATAAAATGCGGTTGTATATCATTTCAAACCGCAATCCCGAATGAATGAAATGCATAGCAACTTGCAATTAATAAAATAAATCATCCATTCATCCATCAAATCATACATCCATTTATCACAGTCATCATCCAATTTCAAACAATCATCAATATAAAACAGGTGATAAATAATGGTATCAATTATCAGTTTATACTCAAAATAAATTTAATAACTGTTAATTGGCAATTTATATGCAAAAATAAACGTAAACTTAACTGGCAGTTAATATGAAATAAAATTTAACATAATTATGCCTGGCAGTTAATATGAAATAAATAAATTCTAACTGTCAAATTTATATGCAATAAATAAATAAATTTACAGTTATATTAAATAAATGCGTTTAAACAGAAATAGTGAATAAAACATGCCAAATAGTCATAAAATAATTTCTACCCATATCTAAATTAATTTAACAAACACAAGAAATTTTTGAAATTGTGAGTGGGTTAAAACACTCACCTTTTGAATTTAAATCGAATTTAAATCCGATTTAAACCCAAAAATTCGACGGTCTCCAAATATGTCCAAACCAGCATCAAAAGATCTGGAATTTAATTACGTTCCTAAAAAAAAAATCGCACGTGAAACGGAGTTCGTATGTGGAAGTTAAATGTATTAACGCGTTTGAAAAATCAAATTAAATTCAAACAAAATAAACCTACCTATTTCCACTTGCCACGTCAGCGTTTCCTGCGCACCCCTAGTGACTAATCTCACCAAACCCATGTTCCAATTTTGCAAATAGATGAAGAAATCAAAAAGGCCCAATTCAACCTTTTGGGTTTCGAATTTTACACGTTTGACCGTGATTTCTGGTTGTCTCAAGCGACTATTGCAAAAACAGAGACTGCGCTTAGATGCGTAGATGAAAACTACAACATAATTTTTTTTTCTTCTGAGAACTTTGAATTGAATTTTTATTTTTTTTATTTTTGAATAGAATTGGATCTGAAATTTGCATCCATTTAGGAAGAGAAAGAATTGAAGAAAATGAACGCACAAATAAAAGAGAATAGATGGAGGCTAGGGTTTATAGTTGGATTTATATAGATAGGTTAGAATTAGAGTAGATGGATCTGATAAACAAATGCGCTTAACGATAATTTAAATTAACGTAATAATTACAAATCACCATACTATGAAGACATTTACGTTATTTCCCATTTATTAGTTTATTTAACACAGCCCTTAATTTACATCTATTGCAATGTTTTTCAAATTTAATTGAATGAACTAATTATATCACTCCTAATAATTGTTGTAAGACTCTAAATCCCACATTTGTAAGTATATACTATTTCCACTCAAATATTATAGATATATACAGAGTATAGGTTTCCATTAAATCATTATTTATTATATATTCAAATTAACTAAATTCACTATTGAAGTCCGTTTATATTTATTACCAAATATCCATTTACCTTTCCCAATAAATTTGAATCCATTCATTTAATATAACAAATCAAATTTCCATTCACACCATATTATCAACCCACAATTTATTGCAATTCATTATCTTAGATATATTTTATACAATTAATATCACTTTACATTAAATTTCTATCCAATGAATACTTATTCATCAATCAATTCAATATTTACTTTTCTTTCCCTCTTTTTGATACTTAACCTAGTATACATTTAATGGGTAAACATAACATTGAATTATAATGCATTTCTCATGCATGCTTCATTTCATATAAATTCCTCTTTATTAACTAAGTCACATTAACAAAACAAAATAATTTTTTTTTTATTTCAATCGATTACCAGTCTAGACTTAATATATTAAATAAACGGTTAACCTAAAACGATTGTTACCCCTTTAGCATTCAAATTCACTTATGACTATTATTAACACAATGTTGCCATTTGATTTATATATATTTAAATAAATTATATGAATGGGTAAAACTTTAAAAATTATCTTACCTGCAAATTTACTCACAAACATCCTAAATTACCAACTTGCAATTTATTTTTAATTACTAAATCTGCATTAATTATATCAAGTTGAGATTTAATACGTATTATTTCCTCAAATAAATAAATCTTTGGATTTAAATTCCCAAAACCATAAATTATGTCCTACCATAAATCTATGCTTTTATTATTTTACGTTCACACTCCCGTTACTCTATAATAAATCACCAAGTAACGATATCCTAAACCAACATTAATTTATATATCAATCCTTATAACTCAATAAATTTGTCAAATATGAATAACCTTAACAATACTTACACATATTATCTTACTTACAATAATGTAATATTAAACGTTGAATTTCATTTATTTTGCAATACTTCAATTCAATTAATAAATACTGCTCCTATACTTAAATCTATATTAACAAATCGTTAGATTTGGATCGATAGAAATCGGTTTACCAAAGCTTACGTACACATTACGTAAATAAACAACTATATAAATTTGCCACCTATTAGCTCTAAATTTTATTCTTAAGTTTGTTACCTATCAATTTAGATTATACTTCCATCTAAATGCAAATCTAAATCTCCTCTAACTGCATAAATTAGGGCAATTTATTGCAATTGATTTTCCATTAAAATTCATAAATTAACAAATTGAAACCTAAATAAAAACGTTTATTTATTTAAAAATCTTGTTGTTTAATTGAATTGACCATTCACAGATATAATTTACATTGTTCTCCAATTATTACTTAAATACGTCACACAACGTTAAATCTATATTCAATACAATTTGTTACCAAAATTAATTTAACGAAAACAATTACGCCCTTAAAATTTCTCTTCATTCATTAATTGCTAATTGTTATTCAATTAAACCCATTCATTTGATTTCCCTATTATGCATCAATTATAAACCCATCATCTTAAAGGTGATGTCTACATTTTATACTATAAATTTACCGTTTTATATTCCAATATCAATGAATGCTCACATACAAATTTAGATCTTAACTCCAATTAATTATTCCATTTAATCCATTGATTTATTAACTTTAATTACTGCAATTCATTGTCTTACATAAATTTGAATCTATTTCTAAATTTTCACTATTCCAATTAATTGAAATATAAAATTAAATTTGTAAAAATTTAATTACCCCTGATCCATCAAATTTCAACATTCTCTTTCATGTAAACAAATAAGATTTCTGTTTTTCCTAAATTTAAATTAGAAATCCTATAATTTAATTCATTTTAAACATCGAATTTACACGGGTCGTTACAGACCAACACAATATTTGTTTTGAAATATAGGTAAACGAAATAATTTTGCCTATTATATTTTATATATATAAAATAATTTTTTTATAAATGATATATATTTGGTTGTATTATATTGGGTTTTAGGTAGTGAAATTTATAAATATTGATTGGAAATAATATTTGAAGAAAGTTAAATAAATAAAATTAGAAATTTAGAACTTATGTTCCGGGGTTTTGAAAATTTCTTTTGAATGATTTTGAAATATAATAATAATAATAATAGAAGTATTTTCTGATATAAATATTTCAATATAATTTGAAAAAATTATTTTAACGAAACTCAGGAAAGAAATAAGTTGTATTCCCCTCTATGTCGCTGGAAAATAATTTCGGTGATGGGTGCACGCATCATCGACATTCATTTTCGAGTTTCGAAGTGGGAAGGCCACTGTAGTAGTTTTACTGCAGATTTATTTTGATAAACAAAAAAATAAA
Source organism: Allium cepa (assembly GCA_030765085.1). Lineage (NCBI taxonomy): Eukaryota > Viridiplantae > Streptophyta > Magnoliopsida > Asparagales > Amaryllidaceae > Allium > Allium cepa. The sequence continues at coordinate 1,039,639,159 of CM060941.1, read as the reverse complement.
TTTTAAATGTTTTAAATATAATTGGATATTTAAATTGTATGTATATACCTTTATCTATTATTTTTAAAATGATTTGAAACTTAACCCGGTATTTAGTTCTTAAGTTTCCGCTAATCAATGGTTTCAATTATGGTAGCGAAATGGAATGTAACTAATTAATAATTGGAACTTCTAACTGAAAATAAGAAATTAAGTGTTAAATTCTAATTGAAGTATATAAGAAGTTGAAATTTGTAATCTATAAAACAAATAATATGATCATTTCACATTTAGTTAATTTAAAAGAAATGAGATAAACTTGTACAGTTTTCAATTGCATTCTTTAATATATATATATAACTTACCAACTATAAAAAGTTACAATGTTAAAAGAAAATGTAACGGGAAATTTTAAAGTAAAACTTGAAGTAATGAAAGTATTCAATAGATTCCTTTATAAATAAGAATTGGATATTGTATAAGTAAAAATTGAAGGTAAGTATTATAAATAAATGTTAAAGGAAATTAAGTAATAAATGAATGTAAATAAATGAAATTGAAAAATTAATTTGATTTTTGTTTGTTTAGTTATGGTTGTTTGGGCAAGGATACTCGAAAATTGTTTGGATGAATAAATAATTTATTTAGTTTCATCTAAGACTATTGAGTAAATGGTGCACTAAGTAGTTTATTTTCCATTCTGTGCAATTTAAAGTTGAACCCGAACAACTATTTATTTGTTTGATATGAATGAATGATTGATTTGTGTTGATTCTATGTGATGGTTGATTTGTGTGATGATTGTATTTTGGTTGAAACAACTTAATATTTCATTTTATATAATTATTAACTCTTTTAGATTATATAAGTGGAATACAGGTTATGGAAGCAATTGATACTGCTTTTGGTTTCATAATTAAACGTTAATTGCCCAACAAATAGGTACGTTTTCAGATTACGGTTTATAGCGTTCTTATATTATTTTTCCCGAGTTGGGATATATATTATTTTAGAAAATATATGTATATATTGTTATATTTGATATTATATTTTCTCTTGAGCCTCTCCGTACAAAGGAGACGACTGAAATTTTCCGTAAATTTTAGATTTAGAAAATATTTTGAATTTTTTTTTCAAACTTTATTAATTTAAGTATAAAAAGATTTAATGGTTATAAATTGGTATATTTTATTTAAATTAATTAATTTTTTAAATTTAATATTTTAAGTAGGATATATTGATTTCTTAATTCTTCTTTTCCCTTCTTTTTCCTTTTCGGGGACGAAAAGTTTTGAGTGGGGGAGAGTGTAACGACCCGTAAATTTTCAATAATTAATTTTTTTAATTTAATAAGATTTTTGAAATTTAATATTGATGAAAATAAAAAAATTGTGAATTATTAATAAAAGTTGTGATATAATAATGAAAATAACTAAGAGGAAACATAACAGGGTTAATTAAAGTTAATAATTAATGAATTTGAATGAAATTCCAATTAAATAAAATAATTTAAATGTTATGACTTAGTTATAATGAGAATATGAGTAAAACAAGTGCAATTATTGAATTAATGAAATAATACAATGTTAATGGTAAGTAATAAACTTTTAAATGTAAGAAAAGTAAATAGGTGACAACTAGTATATGTTATTTATTTATTTAGAGTGTTAAATGAAATTGGTAGTCAAATTGCAATTTAAGGCAATAATGTTAATTTTATCAATTTGGTAATAATGGATTAATAACGGAAATGAAATGTAAGAATGTTAATGCAAGTTAATAAATAAATAATTAATTCAGTGTAACCCCAATTGATTGAAACAATTGCAGGGTTATAATTGATTGTAAATAGGAATATTTGGTAATAAATTTAATATAAGAAAAATAAATGAAAATATTGAATTAATCAATGAAGTAATAATAATAAATAGTAATTGAATAAACATTCTGTATGTAATTGTTTGGGAATGATAACTTATATAAATATGATTAAGAGTTGGTGGCAACAATTATTATGAAGTAATCATTTATTTAGTCCATTAAATCAAATTTGTCATCAATTGCAAGGAATCTCAATTTAATGTTATGTTAGTATAAATTAAGAAAATAATTGGAAATAATGTTAATTCTATTTATAATATGACAATTAGTTGATTTAAAGAATGAAAATCGAGATTTATTAACTTATTGAAATTTAAAATTCAATAATTGGATTAATTGCAATTAAATGAAATTTAATATTTAAATATTACGTTAATTGAAATTAAAATGAAACTTAGTATTACATTTATGAGTTTAAGACAATAATCACAAGATATGAAGGTAATAAGATGAATTGAAATGTTAGTTTATTTGTAAAGTAATAAGTTATGTAATAAAGGAATGGAATCAAGATAAATAAATTAATTGAGACTTAAATTCCAAATAATGTGTGAATTGGCCAAAATATAGTAAATGGAAATATGATAGTTAATAAATAAAGGACGGAATGGGAGCACTAATGTAATGAATGTAAAACAAATATTAACTATGTTTATAGAAAGAAATAATAGAGTGAAAAGTAAATTAATTGGAACTATTGAAAATTTAATTTATAATTTCTGAATATAATGAAATTGAAAGTTAATAATGAAATTTATAGATTTATCAACTCTAATTATAGAATTGAAATTTAAGACTTGATTTAATTTATCAAATTTTAGTTTATTTAATTAACTGAAAAATAGCCATTTTGGCCACTGACTCAGATTTCGACAAAACCCGTTTCATCGGATCCATAACGGTGAATTATTGTAGAATTTCAAGTTTCGTAATGATCGGGCTTGTCGGTTGATCGTACGGACTCGAAAAGCCCAGAAATCAATTAATTGAAATCAATTGAAATCAATTTGAGATAATTTGATTTTAGCATAACTTCTTCATACGATGGAATTTGGACTTGAAACCTGTTCCACCACGTTTAAAATATTTTAAAACATCTAATTGGATATATGGGTTGACCCAATTTTGTTCCGGAGTCAAAACGGGCTTTTCGGGCCATTTTATCATTCCACGCGTATATCAATCGCGTCCATTTATTCTATCTCAGCTTTGTCTATAAATACCCTGTAACGACCCAGAATTTCTGTCAATTAAAAATTGTATATTTAATTGATTTTAAATATTGATAAGTAAGATTTATAAGTCGAATAAATTTTATTTCGAATAAATTGGGTAATTTAAATCGATAATTTAATATTTCAAATTTCAGAAATAATTGAAAGTTGGGTTTAATATGATTGAAATTGATTTGTAAAATTTTATTATATCATATTGGAGTTAGAATGATGTTATAGAACTTTTAAAATCGAATTAAAAGTTAATTTGTGAAAATTGAATATTTTAATATTTAAATTGACGAGTTAAAATAGCCATTTTTCAAACAGTCTCGGATTTCGACGAAACCAGTTTCATCGGATCCGTAATGTGATATTATTGTATGGTTTCAAATTTCGTGTCAATCGGATTTACGGTTTGTCCGGGGCAAGCCAAAACGCATAGAAATTTAGTTAATCGGTTTAATTTAAAATCGATCGTTTATTGCCGTAACTCGCACAGATGATTGAATTTGCTTCCGAAACCTATTCTATTGTGTCCGGAACGCGGGGTAAACCTTAGAAACGCCAGTCACTGCGCGAGATTTGGAGTTCGGAAAATTTTCGATGAATAGTGCTTTGGCTATTTTTCTATAAAAGGACCTTAAGTTTCACATTTGCAACAAGAATGAAACCCTAACCTAATTTACAGCAGCCGTCGCCTCCATAGTAATCAATGGCCGAAATTCAACTTCCTTCCTCCCTCATTTTCTCCAAATCTATGCATCGAATCGAGAAGTTGTCAACTAGAAAGATGTAGAGCACATCACGAACTACAACTTCAACGGCTATGATTGTGATTGGGTCAACGGATCAATGGGAAATTAAGCTTGAAGACGTGCCGTTCGCACACAATTCCAGGAGGCTAGGGTAGGCCGAGCTCCAAGCGGCTCTGGCCGAGCATGGTGTTGGCGATGGCGAGTTGAACGACACTGGTTGATCGGCCTGGAGGTGTTTGTATTGGGTTGCATGATTAGGTTAAAGTGGCGGCAGTTGGGTTGTTTACGTGCGTATGGAACGATGAAGGAAGAAAGGGGCCGATCGGCCATGATCACATCTCCTGGAAGCAACGGTGATGATTGGTTAGGGTTGAAAATTATAAAAGAAATTGAAATTAAATTGTATATTTAAATTCGTATAACCTTAAAACTGTATAACTTTTTCGTACAAGGTCAAAAAATTACGAAACAAGTTGCGTTGGGTTCGTATGGATGGGCACTACGCAATGGAGCTGGTTTAGAGTCGTTTGGAGCTAGTGAAAATTTCAGGTAAAATTAAACGTCCGTTTAATTTTATTCGAAATAAAACGCTGAAATAGAATTGAAATCAAGGTGAGAACTTCTCACTCAATCGAATAGTTTCGATTTAAATTTTAAATAGTTGTATTTAAAATTTCTTGATTGTATGTTTGAATGATGATTGTTATTTATTGATTGTTAAAATAGACATTATGCGCCGTTAGTAAACGGATGTTATTTATTAAAAACATATACCGCGATAATTTCACTGAAAAGTGAAATTGGTATTATTCATGTACTTGGAGTTGATTTTCCAGCATTATATAGCGGATGAGACCCTATTGCGCCGTCTATTAAGCGGATAATGTTTTATAAATCCCATATACCGCGATATTCCGCTTTGAACGGAATTGGTATTGTGCTAATGTTTGTGGATTTAGGGAAACAGGTTGGAGGGATCCAACTGGATTCCTCAACTATATTGATTTATTTACAGATATTGTGATGTTTGTTGATTATCATATCGATATATGATATTTGGATATCGTGATTGGCTATTTGGTGCTGTTGCATCATCGGATCCATTTTTAAAGTTTAAAAATAACGATTTTGATTTTAAAAGGATTTTTAAAATGATTTTTTTAAAGTATACGTTTTATTAATATTTTGAATTGATTCATTTTGAATAATTAAAACGTTATAAATTTTTATGTTATAAAAATTAAGATTTTTGTGAAATATAACCAAAAGGTGATTTTTAAAATAAATAGATTTATAAAATAGTTAAAATTTGGATTTTTGAATTATTATAAAGGATGTATATAAAAGATTTTTAACATTGATATTTATAATATATATATATATATATATATATATATATATATATATATAATATTGGAATTATAAAACGAGTTTATTAAATGCTAAAATGAAGTATAAAATGGATTTCACTAAAAATTATAGATTTATAAATTGTGAAGATTATAAGATGAATAGATGTTGTAAAATAAAAGATTTATAAGAAATTAACTTATAAACTAGATTTTGGGCATTTAAATGGGATATTAATAGAAATTGTTAATAAAGGAGATTTTATAAGTTGAAGTTGTTATAAAATATAAATGAATCTTATAAGTAATAGAAATTTTAAAAAGAACGATTTTGTAAATAAATGAATTATAAGTATTTAACTTATAATATGGACTTTTGGTATATATTTGAGATATATAAATTGAATTGGATTAATAAAGGAGACTTATAAATCGAAGTTTATAAATAGAAATGGAATTTATAGACATTGTTTATAAATTCGAAATCAATGGAATTTGATAAATTGAATGTAGAAATTTATTAAAAGAAGTATATTCGCAATTTTGGATAGCGAACTATTCCTTATATAAAATGTGTAGAAATATTGAATTTGGTTAGTGAAGTATATTCACGATTTTGGACAGTGAATATATTATTAAATAAAATGGTTATGTTTTGGGAAAGCGATATTATAAAATGAAGTTAATTATTTTAAAAAGATGTTTTAAAATGTATTATGAATCGAATACATAGATTTCAACATTCATTGTTGAAATAGACGTTTTCGAGAAATAAGGAAATGGTGGACTATAACACTGTTGTTATAGTAAATGATTTTCGAAAGGAAATGTTTTTGTATAGTATTGGGATTTATATATCTATCTAAATTTCGAATCCCTATACTAGTGATTTTGGGTTGTCGTAACGATGTTTTACGCAACATTTGTTTTGGCCCAAACAAATGTGTTTAAGAGAATGATTTTTTTTTAAAGAATGAAATATATACTTAATTTCGATTTAAGTATATTGAATATTTTCCAAGTGTTGAAAATAAATGGATTTGTAAATTACTTATTATTAAATAAGTATGGAAATGTTTTCCAATATGAAGTGAATATTTTGGGATTTTATCTTTTAAAGATAAATTGAAAATGAATATAAAGAAATCGATTTGATAATCATAGATTCATAGATATTTTGGAAGTGTAAATTCACTACGGAATTTATAAAAGAAAGTGGAATTTGTTTAAAAATAAACGCTGATTTATTTTTGAAGTATGGGATTAAATTTATGGATTTGGAACGTAAATATAAAGTAAATCGTTAAGGATTTATTTAATTGGTTCAAATGAACCAAGTTGAAATGAAAGTATTTCCGTGTAAGGAAAATGTTTGAAATTTGTTTTCTAAAGTGGTAAAGGTGAAAAGTGATTTGAAAATTGTTTTCAAATGGTTGAAGTGTGGAAAGTATATATCTAGTAAAGATATTTTTAAATAATTTGGGAAATTATTTGGAATCTGGTGATGTTGAACGCGCCTATTGATAGTTAAATAACCGACTATCAATATTTACCTTTGAATGGGTATTTGTTGTGATTTGCTTGAATTTGAATGCCACACTTATTTTTGAATAAGCGCTCACTATTCGGGTTAGCCGGGAAAGGACCTTGGGGTCGTATAACCCATTCCGAATATGTGATACGTCGTTATGAATTGCATTTGATGACCGGATATTTGTGAAAACGGAAGGATTACCGTCGAATGTTTCTGCATCGGCTGATCTCCGATATAGAAATTTATTACCCTTTGTGATGGGAAGTCCGGTCGTGATTAGTGAATATCCGGATTGCAAGGACTTCTTTGTAAGTGCCTTCGGTTCCGTTCGATCCCGGAACGGACTTGTATGGAGGTGTGTCTGACGTTACAATTTGAGATGTAAAGCTGGTTTCTATCAAATATATTTCCGTTGGTGGCGGAGAATTTATTCTCTTAGCTTAACACCCTTAGAGGTTATGTAGTTGATGGTTACTAGTGATACATTCCCAAATTGGTAATGTGGCATACGAAGTGCTGTTGAGCATTTGATGATCAAAGCACAGATTTTGTATAAAGCGTGGCTTTGTGGACGAGACTTCATCCGACCTCACACCCCGGAAATGGTCAAAACAGGAAGGATGCAGCAAGGTTATTAGGTGGTAGCACCCCTTTAGTGTATTTCATTCCTTCTGGATAGAGGTGGTATCAGGGTATGGAGCCCAGATACTTAACATATGTTGTTGCTGCAAATTTATTTCTTTGTGGTTGTTGGAAATCGAGGATCCTCGGATATAGATCGGTTACGATCGGGGAATGACATATTCGTGTCAGTAGTTACCTAGTTAGGGGTAACCCGGCCTTGTGTTGGCAGAGATCCGGTTAGGTTCTCGGGTCGTCTTTCCAGAGGCGTACCCATGTGGCAATGGGAAGTTCCTTGGCCTGACCATTTGTTGGAAATCCAAAGAAACAATACGATCTTGTACGGTTTTAGTTGTAGAACCTATCATTCACTTATGGTGGCGCCCCACTGTTTGGATGGTAGATATAGTAGGCATACTATAATGGTCGTATGTTGGCCAAGATTTATATCTTTACTTTCGAAATGATTTTTCCTACACTATGCACTAGTAATAATATCAAATGTTTCTTTTTAGTGCGTATCAAGCATCTTTGACTATCATAAGGAGAAATCTCCTCCGATTCTGCGTTTGCATTGTGTGTGTGTGTGCGGGAGGCCTTATGGTAGTCTCATTTTCTAAAAAGCATTAAGAATCTATTTTAAAATTATCCTGTACTTTGTTTTAAAGATAAACTATTTTAGTTCTCACACCAGTCCCATGACTGACTCGGAGTTTATTGTTTTCCTTTCTAAACTCTGGGTGCCCACTAATTTCCACACGGGCAGTCTAGAGTTAGGTTATCAGGATATTCTGGAATTCAGGAGTTGCTGGAGGCAAGTTGGATGGCATGGCGTATTCACTAGTATATAGTATTTCTTTTCCGCTGTTTGTTGTTGTTGTTGTACACTCTGATGATGTAATGTAATGTAATGTGATGTAATGTAATAACTGATATAGTTCTTTGATTAAAGATTATTCATTTATCTATTATATGTTGTTCCACTGCGATTGTGAGATTCTGATATTGTTCTGTTGTTTTCTTTTTCTTTCTCTCTTCTTCTCCCTTTTATTCTTCTTAAACCATAACGGTACAGTTTTCCAGCATTCGATTGCTCGGCAGTTGATACAGTGGATGTATTAATGTCAGTTTTCGAGCGTCGAAAAGTTGCGTCGTTACATACCCTATTATAAACCCTAACTGTCCCTCATTGTCATTTGTCTGTACGTACAATCCCTCCTCAGCTTCTTATTTCAATGGCAGACAAAAACAAAAATTCCCAATTCCAATTTCAAATCATATCCAAAGCCAAAATTCCAAATTCCACAAACAACATCAAATTTTGTATCGATTTGAAGCTCTCGACGAGCGCAAGTCAATTCTGCATTTTTTTTTCGATTTGGGTTCATGTGTGTCTAGAATTCGAGGAATCATTTTCGACCGTTCGTCGCTCGTCGATCAACTAAGATGGATCGATGAATTGACAATATGGTTGTGTGGAGATTTGTGAGAGGGTTGCATCAGTATAGTTTGTTCGATGGATTAATAGTTGGATCGGCCAGAAAATCTCGACCTAGGTCTATCTAAACGGCAACGGCAGGAGTTTTATTCGTCGATCGGCGAGCGTGGACCTAGAGGATGTCGCGAGGCTCGAGAGGAGTCGTGGGGGGGAGCGCCGCCCCTGGCTATTGGCGCGGCGGCATGAAGGGTTGCCGTCGACTCGGCGGCTAGGGTTTTGGTGTGTACCTGGGAGCGTTGCGTATAGTGTCGAGCGAGATGAAGGTCTGTGTTGGTGACGTGTGCTATTCTTTGAAATTTCTATTTGTTTTGTTTTATTCATATAAATTTTGATTTCGGACGTTCTAACTCGCATAATTTTTACATACGAGGTTCGTTTCATGCGCGGTTATCTCCACTAGGTTCGTGTTGGAAATCCGGACATTTTAGCACTTGTTTGGACAGATTCAAAGACTGTTAAAATTTTGGATTTAAATTGGATTTAAATTCAATTTAAATTCAAAAGGTGAGTTTTTTTTAACCCACTCACGATTTCTAAAATTTCTTATGTTTGTCAAATTGATAATGATGCGATTTGAAATTTATTAATGATTGTTTGGCATATTTTGATCATCGTCTTAGTTAAGTTAAATTAAATTGTTATTTAATTCATTATTGCATATAACTGCCAGTTAGACAGTTATTTAATTTATTATTGAATATAAACTGCTAGTTGATACCTGTTTTTTATTATCTGTTATGTATTGATGCTATTGACTGAATTGGATGATGATTTTGATAAACGGTTGATGATTGATATTGGAAGAACGGATGTTGTAGTTATATTGTTATAAACTGTAAGTTGTTATGCATTTTATTTCATTTGGGATTGCGGTTTGAAATGATATATAACCGTATTTTATTTTAAATTACGAATTGAAATGATAAATATCCGTATCACTTGACCATAGGGTAGAAAATTATATACAGACACCGTGGTCTATATTTAAAAATATTTTGAAATGATTTCTATGGTTTTGGAAAGAAATATACGGTTTAGTAAATATAAAATTTTGATATTATATAAATATTATTTTTTATATATAGTTAACTTCTTAAATTTAAGCTATGTATAAATTTGTTTAATAAAAATAAGATTAATAATGGAGTTTGATTATTTTATATTATATGGTTAGGTGCCTATTTAAGATATTGTATATATAGAGTTTTAATGACTTAAATAAAAATTAAGTTGGAAGATAAATATTAAATTGGTTTGAATTGAATTATTTAAGAATTATACTCGAATAAATTTGATTTGAAATTTAAATAAAATTGAGATTTTAAAGGGTACGATTCTTATAACTTGATTTGATTAGAGTGATTTAAATGAATATAAAGTCGATTTAAATGAATATATCAAGTTAAATAAATTGAAAGAATATCCAGTTATGTGAAGTTAAAAATTTTCTTAATTGATATTGGATTTATTACACAAACATTTCAAATCTAAATAATAGTAATTGAATTTGATGTATATGGGATTATCAAATAATTAGCTTTGAAACGGTGGAATATTTAAAGCTTTGAAATATATGGAAATTGAAATGGTTTATTTGGGGATTCAAATCTGTATTTGGAATTGATTTGTGACATTAAAGAAGCTAATTTATTATATAAAGTAATTTAATATTAAACCATTTAAGTATTGGAAGTTATTTTTCAAAGTTATGGGTCTCAAGGTATTATGATTTGAAAATACTATGATTTTGGGAAAAGAATATATTTGAAATAAAAATGATATTATATTGATTTGTGTTTTGTAAATGATATCATATTGATTTGGTTTTTAAAACGAAAATGATATCATATTTATATGGTTTTGAAATGAATATTATATCCTGGTTTTGAACTAGAATTATTTTGAAATGACCGCGGTGTTATAATAACGTTTGGTTGTTAAAGAGACCGGGATCGGAAGTTGTCATACTCTCTGCCAACTCCGAAAACCACTTTAACAAGCATGTATGCGGTGGAGATTACAGAATGATGTAGGATGGTGGCGACGTTCTATTAAGGTATATACATGGACCCGACTCTCGTGAGTTGGCATAAGGTGGCTAAAGAAGGAGCGATCTCGGGCCAAGGAGGTAGCCCTCTTATCGGAAGCATCCCTTCGATATTATACTTTGACTTTTGGATTGTTTCGATGGCCACTTTTTGATCTTTGATTTGGGGGTGTGGCTCGAGATGGGCGGTAGTATCTGCTACGCGTTACCACCAGCCTGTGTGCGTAATTGGTATATCTACCCTGGCATTGTCTTGTGTGCCGTCACCTACCCTAGTGAGCCTTGTACGAGTTTGGATTTCTCCCATAGCCTGTGGAGTATTTAGGGTATTCTTCCGTTCTGGAGATGCGTTGATACTGGATGGACTACTGGGACTATTACGTGTTAAGGTGGAAAATGTAAAGCTTTAACGCTATTTAAAAGTAATTTTATTTTACTATAGACATTATTATAATAGCGTATATTACTACATAGTAAATAGTTTAATGGATCCTTAGGAGATGTGAATCCCGAGCATCTCTTAGGTTACTGCATTCATATTAGACACTGGATAGGAGATGTCAAATCCCGTAAACATCTCTGACGCTGTTCCACTCATATTTATTCCTGTTGATTTAACTTACATAAGATCTTTTAGCTCTACTCGAGTGTTTTGTCTTTTCAATTCGCTCGGGTCAGCCTGAGCATTTCAGGATTTGGAAGACTGTATTCTGGAGGACGAAGACGAAGATTTATTATTATTTATTTTATTCCACTGCATCACTTTGTTCCGCTGTATTGTTATTGATTATTCTATGGTATGTGTAACTCTGATATGTATAGTATAAGTATAATCAAATGTTTTGTAAAATAGCTTCATGAACTGTTTATTTGATAATTATATTTTATCGTTCTGCTGCAAGATTCTATTTTTTTTCTTTCTTTCTCTGCTTTTTATTATTTACCCCATAACAATCTGCCCTTCTGTATGGTTTGAGTCTGACATGTGTGGTTTATCGTCGATTTAAAACGTATAGAATGGCGGGACGTTACATATATATTAATATAAAGGTTATAGTATATGTTATAAAGGTTATATTAGACATGTCAAATATAAAAGTTATATTGGAATACTAATATAAAATTAATTAAAAAATTAAATAAAAAGAGTTAATTAATTAATTAGGATTTATTTACTATAATGTTATACATAAAATATTATACAAGTTAAACAAAGTATAAAAGTTATATAATAATATAATATAAATGTATAAACTAAAGGTGAAACAATAATGTTGTTTGGCATTTTGACCCGGCTATATCCAAACTGATTGGACAAGTTAGACTTGACTATCATCATGGCTAGTAGCCCAGAGCGATGATTATGAGGTCCAAAAATCAAATGCATGCAATGATATGAAGCGATGATCAACCGATACTAAGAGATGGACTCTCCAAAATATTCTAAGTATGGATTAGTACCTCCCTCAAGCAAGGGATCGTTGCATATCCCTTCCTTTAGAAGATAGGTATATATTCTCAATTTTTGTCCCAAACTGGGTGAGATTAATATAGAGTGACAAGGAAGGCCCCACGAGGCTACATTTCGAATCTCAAGTTGTTTGAAGTTTGTATGCTCAAGTTGTGGACAAATTACTTCACCTAAGAAAGGGATCGTACAAAAGGGATCAGTCTATTTCAGCCAAACAAGTGCAACTCAATAGGAAACAATCGACATCTGAAGTCCAACGCATATGAAACTTTGAGACCAGGATAAGGGGATCCTAGGGAGTCCTCTATAGGGACCGCACCACAAGATGATGAAGTAAGAGGGATCAGCCCTCTTCCCTTTAGACGGATTGGCCTAAATCTGCCAACATCACATGTATTAACAAAGATTGATCAATAACTCGAGTTCTACTAATCCAATTGACATGAAACTTGGAGGCTAAGCATAATACAATACGGAGAAGCTTCCATAAGGATCACACTTCCAAACTCTTCCAAAATAGCGATCGTCCTTGATCCTTATTTCTTGGGATTTTAGTCATGCGATCCCTCCTATGGGCCCATTTGGTTTGAAAGATCCTTCTATTGAATTTTTAGGGAGATATTTTTGTTTGATCCTTATTGTATTCAGTTTACAAAGCGATTAATAAAGCTGTCTCTTTAAATTGAACGTAGGAAAATAACACAAACCACTTGTATTTGCTTATTTCTTATTGCTTCATTGCTATATTCTCTCTGTTTACATTCAATATTCTTCAATTATTCCTCTACTACAAATATCTTAGGCGTTCAACCAAATATTTGGTGCAAACATTTTAGTGCCTTCACTGAGAATCGAATTCTCAGCTCGATTGGATCTCACCATCTACTTATGGATTCCCATATTTACAAGATAAATCCAGCTTTCTACCAGCAAGTTTCCCATTCTACTCAAATTTAAAATAGATCTATAAGGAGACTATCAACCATGGTTGGAGCAACCAGGTCTACTTACCGTGTTGTTGAAGGAAATGATGATGCTAGAGTTTATGTTCGGAGTTGTTCATGTGTTCGTGTTTATTTGGTCGGGGGTCGGGTTCACTTATATATGCAAGTCCATAGGATCGGATGTTGAAGTTTGCAATCAAGTTAGCAGAGCCAAAAATGACAGATCCTTATCCCTATGTCATGACCGATCCCTATCCCTATGTCATGACTGATCTCTATGTAATGATCAATCCCTATTTCATGAATGAAAAATGCCAATCCCTATGTCATGAATGAAAAATGACCGATCCTTATGTCATAACTGATCCCTATGTCATGACTGATCCCTACCCGCATGTCATAACCGATCCCTACGTCATGACCGGTCCCTATGTCTTGACCGATCCCTATTGCATGACCGGTCCCCGTGTCATGACCGATCCCTATGTCATGAATGAAAAATGATTTATCCCTATGTCATGACCGAACCTTATGTCACGACCAATCCATTTATTCTCCACAAACGACCGATCCCTCCATACCTCAACTCCAACGTTTTCTCCGATACTAAGAGATGGACTCTCCAAAATATTCTAAGTAGGGATTAGTACCTCCCTCAAGCAAGGGATCGTTGCATATCCCTTCCTTTAGAAGATAGGTATATATTCTCAATTTTTGTCCCAAACTGGGTGAGATCGATATAGAGTGACAAGGAAGGCCCCACGAGGCTACATTTCGAATCTCAAGTTGTTTGAAGTTTGTATGCTCAAGTTGTGGGCAAATTACTTCACCTAAGAAAGGGATCGTACAAAAGGGATCGGTCTATTTTAGCCAAACAAGTGCAACTCAATAGGAAACAATTGATATCTGAAGTCCAACGCATATGAAACTTTGAGAATAGGATGAGGGGATCCTAGGTAGTCCTCCATAGGGACCGCACCACAAGATGATGAAGTAAGAGGGATCAACCCTCTTCCCTTTAGAGGGATTGGCCTAAATCTGCCAACATCACATGTTGTAACAAAGATTGATCAATAACTCGAATTATACTAATCCAATTGACATGAAACTTGGAGGTTAAGCATAATACAACATGGAGAAGCTTCCATAAGGATCACACTTCCAAACTCTTCCAAAATAGCGATCGTCCTTGATCCTTATTTCTTGGGATTTAGGTCATGCGATCCCTCCTATGGGCCCATTTGGTTTTAAAGATCCTTCTGTTGAATTTTTAGGGAGATATTTTCGTTCGATCCCTATTGTATTCAGTTTACAAAGCGATTAATAAAGCTATCTCTTTAAATTGAATGTAGGAAAACAACACAAACCACTATAAATTGATATATCTCTGTACTTGCTTATTTCTTATTGCTTCATTGCTATATTCTCTCTGTTTACATTCAATATTCTTCAATTATTCCTCTACTACAAATATCTTAGGCGTTCAACCAAATATTTGGTGCAAACATTTTAGTGACTTCACTGAGAATCGAATTCTCAGCTCGATTGGATCTCACCATCTACTTATGTATTCCCATATTTACAAGATAAATCCAGCTTTCTACCGGCAAGTTTTCCATTCTACTAAAATTTAAAATAGATCTATAAGGAGACTATCAACCATGGTTGGAGCAACCAGGTTTACTTACCATGTTGTTGAAGGAATTGATGATGCTAGAGTTTATGTTCGGCGTTGTTCATGTGTTCGTGTTTATTTGGTCAGGGGTCAGGTTCACTTATATATGCAAGTCCATAGGATCGGATGTTGAAGTTTACAATCAAGTTAGCAGAGCCAAAAATGACCGATCCTTATCCCTATGTCATGACCGATCCCTATCCCTATGTCATGACTGATCTCTATGTAATGACTGATCCCTATTTCATGAATGAAAAATGACCAATCCCTATGCCATGACCAATCCCTATGTCATGAATGAAAAATGACCGGTCCTTATGTCATAACCGATCCCTATGTCATGACCGATCCCTATCCGCATGTCATGATCGATCCCTATGTCATGACCGGTCCCTATGTCATGACCGGTCCCTATTGCATGACCGGTCCCCATGTCGTGACCGATCCCTATGTCATGAATGAAAGATGATTTATCCCTATGTCATGACTGAACCCTATGTCACGACCAATCCCTCCATGCTCCATAAACGATCGATCCCTCCACACCTCAACTCCAACATTTTCTCTAATCCCTACACCCATTCAACAGTCGATCCCTCCATGCCTACAAAACCATTTCTATGTCTAGGAAAATGATAGTAAGTGGGGATCAGTGATAAATAAGTGAAAATAGAAGGGATTGGTGAAAGAAGAAGAAGGAAGCGATGTACAGGGTGAAGAAGGAAGTGATCGATAAATTGAAGAAGGAAGGGATCGACAAGGTGAAGAAGGAAGGGATCAGTTGATTTAAAGTGAAAGATGAAGAAGGAAGGGATTACCAAGGTGAATAAGGAAGAGATCAGTTCATTTAAAGTGAAAGATGAAGAAGGAAGGGATTGACTAGGTGAGGAAGGAAGGGATCGGTGCATTCTATCAACTTTCCTTAAGTCCTGTGACTGACCGAGGAATAGGGGGTCAAGTGGCAGCTGCTGAATTACAGCCAAGGAATGGACAAGGAAGTGCTACTCAAACGATACTCCCAAAGGCTAGAGAACTAAGATGATATGACACGAACTGGGATCGGTTATCGGATCAGGCTTCTAGGGTAGATTACGACTGCTTTCAGCTGACCAACTTCCAAATGCCTGATTTGGCAGCTACCGTATAGCAACTTGTGTGACGACCACCCTATGTTTCTTATTATGCCATCTCGAGGTATAGCTATCCTTCAAAAAAGTCATCACTTATCATTATGGAAGGGATCGATGCATTCTATCCACTTCCCTTATGTCATGTGACTGACTGGGAATAGGGGATCAAGCGGAAGCTGCTGAATTGCAGCCAAGGAAGGGACAAGCAACCGCTACTCAAATATTCTCACAAAGGCTGGAGAACCAAGGTGATATAACACGAACTAGGATCGGTTATTAAGCCAGGCTTCTGGGTAGTTACGGTTTCTCTTAACTAACCAACTTCCAAACGCCTGATTTGGCAGCTAAGGTACGACGGCTTGTGTGATGACCGCCCTACATTGCTTATTATGCCATCTCAAGGTATAATTATCCTTCATCAAAGTCATCACTTACCATTATGTAATCTCCATCATTGAGTGGCGAGTGGTAATCATTAATAACATTCAAAAATCATCGAAACATTTGTTCAAAAACTCCCTTCAAGGCTGACCCGAAGTCGGACCCGAAGTAAACACTAATATGACTCCAAGCACCATTCGTCACCAACCTAGCACTTCAAATTCAGCGACTCCAAGCAAACCAGGGTTGACTCCAAGCAAATAGCAAATTTTCTCAATCAGACTCCAAGTAAATTATCACAAATCCTCAATACTGGTCCATCTTGCTTTGGTCATAACTCGGGCCTACAGACTCCAAATGACTTAAAATTTGATGTGAAACCTTGAGCAGCGTTCCTTACTGCCTTATATGGATTGTACTGTATTTTGATGAAAGTTTGGGGATCACCACCGATCTACGACCCCATCCTAACCGATTCGCCATTCGACATCATTCTCAACCATCAAACGTTGGACAATCATGCAAACAATATTCACAAGCATTACAAGCAGCCATAACTTGAAAACGGACAGAAAATGGTACTAGATACGTCTGGACCTTATGGTATGGATGCACGAAGTCCGAGTCCTTGGATGTTATTCGTAGATTGTATCCACTTTTAGCCATT
This sequence comes from Allium cepa, assembly GCA_030765085.1. Taxonomy (NCBI): domain Eukaryota; kingdom Viridiplantae; phylum Streptophyta; class Magnoliopsida; order Asparagales; family Amaryllidaceae; genus Allium; species Allium cepa. The sequence continues at coordinate 1,039,622,010 of CM060941.1, read as the reverse complement.
TGTGTTATTGTATAACGGCATCTGAGTCTTGGACGTAAGCCGTTGATACAGATTGATTTTTCCACGAGTTTCCTATCATGTTGGAAATCCAATCCCAATATGAGATTTACGGTTTTGATTGTAGTCCCAAAATAGCTGTAATGACTTGCAAACATTTCAGCTACCCCTTTTGGTATCATATATTCCGTTCGGTATATTCCGTTGACCTAGTTTGGATATATTACCTTAGACTTAGTCCAGATATTGATACCTTAGACTTCGGCTATATTACCTTAGACTTAGTCCAAATATTGATACCTTATTTGAATAAGTTTATTTGAAAGTGTTTTCAAAAGAATGTCACTAAAAATAATATCAAGTGTATTTTGGTATAAAAGTGTACTGGTTATAATAAGGTAAAAACCTGTCTGTGTTTATGTGTGGGCGTGGTCTTATGAGATACCCTTCTTTTCAAAGGTTTTGATAATATAGTCATTTTCAATTTCGAGTATCTCACACCAGTTTATCAAGCCTGATCCGGGTATTTTTAATACTCAGGTCAGATCCGAGTAGTTTCAGGTTTAGTTGAAGACGGTTGAAGTTTCCAGAGAAGAGCTGGAGATCTTCATCATAGTATGGACGTATTCTATTATCCGCTGCATCTATTTCATTTGTTTTGTTGTTTGTCAGCATTTGTAAGGATGGAAGTTTATAACTGTCCAGGCTGAATCTAGGTTAGACTCTGATATCGTATTTTAAAATTTTCCGCTGTAAAGATTATTATTGAAATAATATATGTTATTCCATTCGTGTGAGATTCTGTTTTGTCTTTATTTTCTTCCTACCCTTAATGATCCATCTTTTCATGCAATTTGAGTTAGACATGTGTGGTTTATTGTTGATTCAAAGGGTACGGAAAAGCGGGCCATTACATTTGGTATCAGAGTTGAAAGTTAAGCGAGAACCTTAGCTTTGGTTGGGTAAAGACTCATCAAAGATAAGGTTAGTAATACCCTAGGATGTGTGACGCATTAGAGATAGGGTTAGTAACACCAATGAGTTTGAGTGTATTATATATTAGTGTATATTTGTTAGTGGCTAATAAATTGTTTAGTGTTGATTTATTTGTTGAGTGATTTATGGATTCTGATCGATGCTTCTGATCACCGTTATCGATGAGGGATCCTAAACATTTAAACAAGGCGAACCAACACAATGATTTTGAAAAAATTGGTAAATGAAATAATTTTACCTTGGATTATATTTTGAATATAAAATATATATTTTGAAAACTTGTATAGTTAGAAATCTGGATTAGTTAAATTTAAGTATGAACATCTTGTGATTAGAATTTCACAGTTTGACAATAGGATGTTTCATAAAGATAATCGATAAGTTATAAATATGATAAGGTAATTAAGATTAATACTTATCCAAAATAATAAATTAAGAAATGATGATGTTAAATTACTATCATAAATTGATCAATTGTTTGATTTAAAAGTTTAAGTAAAAATACCTTGTGAATTAAGTTTCACGATTTGACTATAAGGTGTTTGGTAATAAGATTTATTTAAGGAATGAACATATAAGATAAAAATGTATTTAAATAATTTAGAAAAAAAGATAAACATAAAAGGAATGAGAATTTAAATTTGAGTAAAAGAATTGTGGAAATTTAAATGAAGTTAATTAATGTAAGATAAAATGAATTTATAAAATAGGTTTTATAAAGTAATATCTAAAGGATTTTGAAAATAGTATTATTTCAAATAAAAAGAGGTATTTTATGACAACTAATTCGATTGGCTCGAAAATAAACTAAAAATGAGCAAGTGATGTGTTCGGATGGTAAGCACTTCTCTTAAGTATCACTCTTCATGTTAAGAGGATATATGATACTATTGGTAGTACCCAGTTCCTTGGCATTATTTTGGAGTTACTTGATCTACATAATTTTCTTAAGTTAAAGAAATAATGCGAATCATTGATTAATAATCTTTATCAAAGTGTTTAAACTAAAGATAAATTGGGATCGCTAATTGCTAAAATAAAGCGGAATTTCCAATGATTTTGGACAGTCGAATTTTTTTGAATCATACTTAACTCAAAGCTAAAAAATTGATAAAAGACTGTGAAATACTTTGGGTAAATGAAATAAGGTAAGAATAATTTATGAATTTGATTTATAAAGGAAAAAAGATTTAAGAGTATGAGGATGTAAATACGAATGGTTCTAAAATTTGTTTTTCAAACTAGAAAATTAATAATAATATTAAATAAGAAATAAGTTTTATAACTTAGGAATTTGAGATAATCGTAATTTACAAAAAGTCTAAATTTATTAGACAGATGAATTTAAGTAAAACCAATTTGGAATTTAGAATTTGTATATACTCTTAGGGTGTAAAAATATATCATACAAATATAGAGTCATGAACTATTAAGTAAAATAATGACTCTTCAAAAACTAACTATAACCTGAAAAATGTTTTATTAATGAATTCCAACATTGATTAAGGATTCGGACTTAAGTCTTTAAAAGGTGATTTATTTACATAAGTTATAAGATGTAATAAACTTAAGTAATGGTTTTACGAAACGATTCATAAATGATATTAGTGTTAAAGGAAATATACTAAGTTAGAGGATTGTGGAAAAAAAATTAATAAAGATAAATCATCTTTTGAGTAAAAAATGGTTTCTTTAGAATATTTTTCTTTAATAAAAATATTTTGAAATAAATAATTAAAGGGATTATATAAATAAGCACCTTTATAAAATGTTTAAACTTAAGATAAAAGTTTATGAAAAGTTTTTTGAAAGTTAATAAATACATATATTATATGTAGATCATTTCATTACACAAATTTTGATCTAAGATTCGAGTTTGGAACTTTGAGGTGTTTACATTGGTCCAAAAAAGGATTTCTCACTCGATTCTTATTAGCAAACATTGATTAGGGTTTATGGTGGGGTACTTCAGTTTTCTGTCATAGTTGAGCACTATGCAAGGAAAGCAAAGGTTTTGATCTAGAAGCCGGATCAAAGTCCGCACTAGAGGATCGGGGGATCGATACTAGTTCGGAAAAAAAAATATGTTCAAATAGGAGATAGAATAAGATATTTAATACGGATGATCTGTGTATATTATATGGAATTAAGTTTGAAGATAAATATTTTGGGCAAACTTTTGTTTTGGGTAATTTCGAGGATGAAATTCTTTTAAGTAGGGGAGAATGTAACGACCCAGAATTTAACCACTTTAAAATATACTATTTAAAATGATTTTAAAAGTAATATAAGTATGTTTATATGATTCAAATAACATTAGATATGATTTGAAAAGAGAAGTATACACAAAAATAGCAACATTTGCCTATATCGACAAAAGTGACAAAATGCTGATTTAGAAAAGTATGTTTCAATTGTTAAATAAATTATTTTAATTTATTAATGAGTATTTATATTTTTAAATAACATTATATAAATTTACTTTTAAATTTAGTTTACATAAATAAATAGTTTAACTAAAACGTAAAAATGTGACCGCAAAACATTTTGTCAAAATCAATGTTTTATCGGTTAAAATTTATCGCAACGTCGTCGCACCATTATTTTCTTATATAGGAACATATATTCAAATAGTATAAGTACTAATTAATTCAATAATCAAGTTCAACATACTTAGAAAATTCTATAATGTAATTAAGAAAAAGTGTGCACAAAAAGACAAACATGTCATTTCAAAGCAAAAAGTAAACATCAAATTAAACCAAACATAATTATTATATTCTTTACTTAATGCTTAAGTGAAAACGACATAAAGTAATGATTTGAAATGTGATGTTAAGTGTTGAAAAAATAAGGTTTTTTAAAAAGTAAGTAAAGGGTATTTTGGCCTTTTTACAAAATATTGTTTTAATCCAAAACTTTTTCTATAAATAAGCATCCACTTTCTCACTTTTTTCCACTTATTCTTCATTTTTCAAGCTTTTCTCCACTTCTTTAATGGCATCTTCTTCTGTTCCATTTTCTTACTAACTTTTTCAAAACCATGTCAAACAAAGTCAAAACACCACCAAACTTTGCAAAGATCTTAGAATACCATTAAAACATGGTTTAACATCTAAAAATGAAAGAAATGATGGAGGAGAGGTTGGAACCATGGAGGCCGAACCTATGTATGAGAAGGAAGCAAGTTGGAAAGCTCCAAAGCTAAAAAAGAGAAGGAAGTGCCGCCGATTTCATTCCAAGGAGCTAGGAGCAAATTAAAGGAGCTACGGAAGCTCTGTCGAATTTTCGGAAGTTGGTTGAAGTTGAATACAATGGTTAAGTGTTGGATTAAATGAATGTTGGTAGGAAGTGAGCAATTTGGTAAAAGGTGAGTTATGTGCTTGTGATTTATTCCAATGCCTTGCTTTGATAATTTCTTGAACTCGAATGTTTTATATGTCGATGATGTTACGGTTGCTTGGTTACCACGGCTTCATGAGTTTTTCTAGATTTTGTTCCGTTCTTTTCTGATTTGACTTCGGCCACTTTGAATTTGTGAAAATTTGATTTCGGCTTGCTATACCTGGCTTTGACTTGATTTGAAACTTGTAAAACCTGTTGTTTCATTGCATCATGTGTGTTCATGCTGAAAGTGTTGCTTCATCTGCTTCGAGTCACTTACGCACTTGAGTCTGTCTGGTCCATCATTCTCTAAAGTCAGGTGTGGTTAGTTGTTTTAGTCGAGGCTGTGTTCAATTAGTAGTTGTAGTGTCATCTCCACTTGTATACATACATACATTTATGTATGTATATATGTATGTGTTTATGGAGTCCGGTTTCATTTTGTATCCACACATCTCTATTGCATAATTGTATCATGTATTCTAGTTTGGTTGTCTCCACTCATGTAGTTATGTTTATGTCTTCGAAACTGTTCTATGGTTGGCCTTGTGTATGCTTGCATTGTCTTTGACATTGCCTGATTATATGCATGTTTTGAGCCTCTGTTTCACTGGTGGTTGTTTTGCATTGAGTTGTATTCATATCAGTCTGGTTGTATTCTCTGGTTTACCACTTTTTTGTCTTTGCATATATACCTTGATGTACTGGTGTGTACATTTGAAGCTTTGAACTGCTTCCGTTGTTGCCAGACAAAATAAAAGAGTTCCATATGAAGTCATTATTGTCTATGCCTCTTGTGTTTAAAAACAGTTTGTAGTTTTATTGCTATTTAATGTTTTGGTATCGTTTCAATTTGGTCTGGTGTAGGTATATGCCATAAGTGTTGCACTATTTCGCGAAGAGAATCCGATCCAGAGGCCGGTATATTATGTTAGCAAGCGATTGATAAGTGCTGAGAGAAACTACCCGAAGCTGGAAAAGCTTGCGTACAGCATGTTGATTGCATTACGAAGGCTCCGCCTCTATTTTCAGGCGCATCCCATCAATGTCTAAACCAACCAGTCATTACGACCAGTCTTACAACAACTTAAGATGCCTGGAAGGTTACTCAAGTGAAACATCGAGTTGATTCAATTTGACATTACCTATCTTCCTCAGAGAGCCATCCAGGGATTGGCACTAGCGTACTTTACAGCTAAGTTCGCTACATAGGATGATCTTTTAAAGAGCAGTGAAGCTCCTAGCATCCGATGGAAAATGTAAACGGATGGAGCATCCAACGATTGATGTTCTAGTGCCAGAGTCATGTTAGTGACTCCTACGGAAAGATTGATATACTATGACTTGAAACTCAACTTCTCTGCAACAAACAACGAAGTTGAGTAAGAAGCCTTGATCGCCGGGCCCAAACTTGCCAAAGAAATTGGAGTGAAAACTTTACAATTTTTTTGTGATTCCCGGTTAGTTGTATGCCAAGTCAGGGGAGATTATCAGGCTAGGGGCAGCAACTTACTCCTTATCTCGGCTGGGCCCAAGAGCTACTGGTAGACTTCGAGTATTACACCAATATACGCACCTCTAGAAAACAAAATGAGAAAGCCAACTCACTGCCTAAGCTGGCCAGTTTCGAGGATGTGCAACATGTGGGCTTGGTCACGTTTGAAGTACTAAATGCTTCGAGCATTGACTAGATAGAGGCTGATTGGGTTTTGGAGACGGAGCCCAAAAAGGAGTCCTGGATGACTCTTGTCAAAGATTATATACAAGGAGGAATCTTTCCTAGATGAGGAATGAAAAACGATAGATCGTCTTCAAAGGTTCATGCTACATCATCAAAGAAATAGTCATGTACATAAAGGATTTATCTGTTCCCCTGCTTCGATATATCAACCATGATGAAATTAAACGAGCCTTGAGAGAAGCCTATGAAGTAAAATTTGGCGATCACACTGAGGGGCAAACGCTGACAAAGAAAATACTCCTTTATGGGTATTACTGGCCAACTGTCAATCGAAATGCAGCTGATTATGCTAGATGATGCAATAAGTGCTGGATTTCTGCAAAATTCCGAAAGCCCCACCGACAAAAATAATTCAAATGGTCAGTCCATATCCATTTCCCACTTGGGGTATTGACATCGTTAGGCCCTTGTCAATTTCTAAAGGTGGTGCAAAAATACGCCAGCGTAACAGTTGATTACTTCACCAAATTGGATAAAGCTGAACCTTTAGCCATAATCCAAACGAAAAAAGTAATAAACTTTGTTGTCTGAAACATCACCTGTTGTTTTGGTCTTCCTTGAATAATCATAACCGATAGTAGAACCCAATTTAACAGTTTTGAATTCAAAGACTTCTACCGTCGGCATCATATTGAGAATAGATTTGTGGCATTATCTCACCCTCAAGCTAATGGACAAGTCGAGGCTGTTAACAAAATCATAAAGTCTAGTCTGAAGAAGCGTTTGGAAAAGGCTAGAGGCAAGAGGGTCGAAGAACTCCCATCGGCATTATGGGCATATAGGTCCACCCATAAGCCCATGACTGGCCATACTCCATTTTCCCTTGCTTACGACTCCAAGATCGTCATCGCTGTAGAACTTGAAGTCCCTTCTCATCGATTGACTTATTACAACTCCTATTTCATTATAAAAAAGAATGAACAAGGACTTGCAATCCAATTGCAATTAAACTATAAGGAATTGGCAACGACTCGCAAACATACAAATGCATTCGGAAGCCAACGGCAAGGATAGGTACCGAACGTGCATGTGTATATTCTAAAAAAATCAATTTCTAAAATTGATTGAAATTGAATTCTAACCTGAAGCTTTCAAAAATGTAATTGAATCGGATAGCCAAAGCTTACTAGCCCCGTAGAACTAGACATAGATAGCAACTGATGGAATACAACCCAAAATTTATACTATTGGAAATTGACCAAGCGTCATGACAATCAAAGAGCGATACAACACTTTGGAAAAATAATTTTATGAAAGGATAACGACAATTTAGAAAATTGGATGGATTTCTTTCTGGCGACTCTAACTTGCTTCGAATTCAAAGCACTTCATGTTTGACACAAGACGTACTTTAGGGGACAAGTGTTATCCGACATTTTGACTCGACTATATTTGAACTGACTAGACATGTTAGACTCGATTGTCATCAAGGCTAGCAACCTAGAGTGATGATTGTGAGGTCCAGAAATCAAGTGCAAGTAATGACATGAAGCGATTATCAACTGAGATCAAGAGATAGACTCTCTTGAACAATCTAAGTACGGATTAGTACCTACCTCGCGCAGGGAATTGGTGCATATCACTTTCCTTAGGGGATCGGTACATATCCTCAACTTTTGTCCTAAACTAGGTAAGATTGATATAGAGTGACAAGGAAGGCTCCATGACGTTACATTTCAAAACACAAGTCGTTTGGAGTTGTTATGCTCAAGTTATGAGCAAATTACTTCACCTAAGAAAGGCAATGTACAAAAGGGGTCGTACAAAAGAGATCGTATAAAAAGGATCGGTCTACTTTAGCCAAACAACTAAAACTCAATGGAAAACAATCATATCGCAAGATCTATAAGTTTAATGCATATGAAACTTTGAGAACAAGATGAGGGGACACTAGGGAGTCCACCTTAGGATCACACCCCAAGATGAAGGAGTAAGAGGGATCGACCCTCTTCCTTCTAGAGGGATCGGCCTAGATCAGCCAATCCTAGGACTTTTTTACTCTGCTTGTGACTTTGTACTCTACTATAACTAAGTATTTTCATCCAATCCCTATTGTATTCAGTTTACAAAGCAATTATTAAATATATCTCTTCAAATTGAACGTAGGCAAACAATGTCGAACCACTATAAATTGTTGTGTCTCTATTATTTGCTTATTTCTTATTGCATTGTTGCTATATTCTCTATGTTTACATTTAATATTCCTCATTTATTTCTCTGCTACAAATCTCATGGGGGTTTAAGTAAATTTTTGATGCAAACAAATAAAAAAAACCAATCAAGCAAAAGGAATAAATACATACGTAAAAGTACATATACCATGATTTCGGATGTATCCAACACTTGAATCATGAGGGTGTTTCACAAGAAATGCATTATTCCATAAGTCGATATCAATCAGTTAAATATATTAAAGATTACGAATTTCAATATAAATGTTGTCCTCGACCACTAATATATTAATAAATTACTTGCACACTCTTTGGTTCTTGAGCAAACTCATCCTAGAGATGTTATGTGTAGTATTACTGATATGCTTAATAGACAAGGTAAGTTAACTATATGTATTCGTTGAACAAACTCAAGGTATAAATACTACATTTGGACCGTCGTGGAGTGGTAGGCACGATTAAATAATATCTTTCAATTTATTGAGCAAACTCAAGGTCGAAATAAGATTAGCATAAGAAACTATGGGTTAGGAGTTGTGTATGATACAACCAGTAAGGCTACAAGTATTTTGTTAAATGTAACATTAAACCAAAGGCTACAAGATAGAATGATTCGATCACTAAAATGTCAGTATGATCAATTTAAGTAAAGTGCAATTTATTTGATAATTTTGAAAGTTAAGGATAACCAAATGCACTTTTGTAAAAAGCATGTTCTGATATTGTAGTAAGGATTTCCTTTAATGGTTCGACCATTTAGAAAGGAAATCCAATGTATAATGGGTGTAATTTAAGATATAGTTGGGATGAAGAGAGTGAATGGTCACTTTTGCTCCATAAAGAAATTCAGAAATGAGAATATTAAAATAATTATAGATACTTAACATTGGAATGAGAAATATGATTGCTTCTCCTAAATAATTTTCATATAGAAAAATGTTTTCTATGATGTTTATTTTTTTGAATTTAAGATACTTGATCTAAGAAGTATCGACTATAAATCAGCTACAGTAAACAAAATAAAAAACCTACATTAAATAATTGAATAGAGCTTCGAATTTCATATGCTATTATTGTGATGGTAGAAATAGTGAAAGCATTCCATATAACACATATTGGTCGCATCAAGTTACAAAAATTGTTTTCGTAAAATATACCAAACATTATTTATGAAATAATAATAATTTTTTAGTATCGACTAAAATATGGACATAGTTTCATTTCAGTAAGAATATTATTAATATTCGTTATAAAATAAAACTATAATAGTGGCATTTGTGATGCATTAGAAAATATAGAAGTATTTAAATTATTTGCAATTGTTTTGGAATTATTGACTAAGCCAAAGTTTGGAGAAATGATTCTTTGATTATATGATTACGTATCATATGTACTAGTAAATTATATCTCGAACAATAAAAAGCAATACACCATTTTGGTGGGCACGAACATAAAATTTGATGAACTCCATAGTTGATACATATAGATGCATGCAATCGAAAGTCTATTAATTCCAAAATGATTTGACGTATTTCATTGTATTCACTAATGATCTTCACAAACAAGAACATTTGTATTTGATACACATGTCTTATGTCTATGATAAGCTCATAGAATACAAGTTGGAAGTAAATAAAATAACATGCAATAAAATGAAATGATTCAATTTGATCGAATATGTGAGTAAATTGTAAAGAGTTCGGAACATACGTAAAAATGAATAAAGGCTCAACCTTAAAAGTCACTCCTTCCTATGATACATAATGATGTATCGATAATAAGTAATTGAACTTTGTTGAATGAAGTACGATTAATTATGAGTGAAGTTGAGTTAACTTCTTCAATTTAATTTCAACCCAAAAATGGTTTACAAAATCATAAAATATAAGGGTTTATAAGAAACCCAATATATCCCAAGCCAAGGAGTTGGTAGGTTGTGCGAGTCGAAAGACTGCACATAATAATTGTTCGTAAGGGATCTTATATGATTGCCCCAAAATAAGTTTGGGAACAATTGTCATTGGATGATCAATTCTTGTTTTGAACATAAATTTTGTAAACTAAAAACCAAATCAGTTTTATGTATAAGGAAATAAAGTGTTTTTGAATACCTATTCCGTTGAACTGAGAAACAACTGTTGTTTAAAAATACCAAATTCATTGCAAAGAAATGTTTTTGAGAAATTATTGGTGTTAAAGTGGATTTGAACATGATCCAAAGATGAAACTAATTGCATGGGATGAAATGAAATTAGCCTAACCTAAACGACCACATCGCACTAGAGTGTCTAATAAGTATTCTCACACATTGAAGAGAAACCATCAGTTTCTTATCAATAGCGAGAATAGATAATCCCCGATTGTCAATTGAGCCATTAAGAGTATTGACTCTACGATATGATGTGATGCATAAATCCAAAAAGAATTCCAAGTACATTATAAAAAGATGATTTAGTTAATTTTACCTAAAGGGATATAATCCATCATCCACGAATAAGTCTTCAAGAGCAAGACTAATGCAGTTGAAATATAACGAGCAATGTTAATATGAATAACATCACAAAATTTCAATTGTTGAAATTTGCGTAATAGATTCGTTATTCAATGGGCTCAGATATATTCGTATTTACTCACAGAATTACACTTGGTGTGGCTTTGTATTTGGTACATATGTGTTGAAATAAAAAATTCTAAATAATAATTTTGAATGGACCATTTGCACATAGCAACCAAAATGTATTAATGTTAGTGTCCGTAATTTTGAGCTTGTGGGTTTTCAGATATGATCCAAGAAATGATACGAAATTATCATTTTATAAGCATAGAAATTGTATAAGTATTTTGATGGAAATATCAAATAATTTGATTTTCAGTCAAAATGCAGAGGAAGCGTATGTCTAGTAGAAAGTACACTAAAAGCTACATAGATATTTGTGGACTATAAATAAACAACATTCTGGTAATTATTAATGACGTAGTTGGATTAAAATAAGTAATGGTTTGGTTGTTTAATACTTGATATTGCATTTGTATATTATATATTTTAAGGATGTTGGGAATGTCACAAACAATATGGAAAGACATCATATTAAAATGTTTAATATGTAACATGTATGATGGATTTCTTATGTATTGACAATAGGAATTATCAAACATGTTGAATGGTCTACAATACTATAATTGTCTTATGTATTTGATGCAAAAATAAAAAATCTAATACGAATTAAGATTACTAAATGGCAGTTTAGAGTGTTCTCGAGTATTTATGAAACACTAAAGAATTGTTTACAAAAACAACAAACTCTCTTTGAAAGAGTATTCAGACCAGAACTTCATAAGTGTTATCGAGTATATAATATGTCGATATTAAATTCATGCTTAAATTTTAATTAAGAAGCATTAATTTGGAAATTGTTCAAATGAAAGGTTGAGGCAGATTCTATGAAAGGCTAAGTGCATCGCCTTGAATACCGCCGCAGTAAAAGCAACTTATATAAATATAAATGCACAAATTTATAACTGAGCTAGGGGTGATTTCAAGTATTAAGAATACTACATCCTTGTTATAGGACAAAATGTAATAATAAGAGCTCACTAGAAGTCGAGAAGCTTGCTTTGAATAGTTCCACATGATAAAATAGTTTATAAGCATTGGGGAGAGTAGATTGACATAGTGGATGACTAAACTAACATGGTAGATCCATCCATGAAGGGTCTAAATCGACCGGTTCTCTTCAAACTGATTGAAGGGATATGAGTAAAATTCCATAATTGGCCCTAAGTGCAAGTGGGAGATTGGTGGAGTTAGGGGTATGCCATAGGGCAATGCTGTAATTTATTGTGAATTGTTAAATCTGTAATAATTTCTCGTTCGTGATAAAGGTATTTTCCTTACATTACATATTTATAGTAACATGTTGTACATATTAAATGTACAATTAAAATATATTTAATAGGAAATCCTCAAATGGCGTGTTTATGATAGTAATAATAAATGGTTGTAATCATGAGTATTGTGTCACAATAATATAAACACATAATTTTATATTCCTAGTCAAGATACATCGAGATTAGATATCGATGCATCTGTTGAGAGTAGAGTACGTAATATTCTTCAAATGTTGGACAGTGTATTACTCATGAATATTGGGGGGCATATAGGGATTATGTACGGTCAGTTAATGGATATCTATGGAATGACTCACTCGATAGTTTTTTGTTGGTTAATATAACTAAGGTCAAACATAAAATATCAATGTGACTGATTTACATAGTTCTCTCAATTTACACGGTCCATCGAGTGACTACGATTGGGTCAAGTGGAAGTATTGGAAGTGAAACACTATTTAAGGGAGGATTTTGTGAGAAATACGGACTACGGATCTTAAGGCTAGAATTAACACTAGAGGGGGGTGAATAGGGCTAATAAAGAATTACTAAATCTTTTTCGATTTATGTTAATTTAGACACCGATGTATGCAATATACAGACACAGATATGATCACAGAAATAAACACAGATGCAGAAATCAAATAAAAGCAGTAAAGGAAAGAACACACCGGATTTTATACTGGTTCGGAGTACCCTACATCCAGTCCCGCAACACAAGTACAGATTTCCTTTCAAAAGCAATTGTACAATTACACCCTCAGTTTCATGGCTACGAGGTACACCCTCTAGAATTTTGATCCTCTGGGTAGAGATACTTGATTTCCGGGCCACAAATTTACCCAATTGATTTACCAAGGCTATAATCACACCTTTTCCTTCTTGATTGATTACAAAGAAGTCTATAACTCTGAATAGCACTGAGAATCTTGTAGAGAGAGTGATAGAGAGTCAAACTAGAAGTAATCGAGTTCCATTCAATGTTTATTTCGGCAGAGTAATGATAAGAATATGTATTAAGAAAAGTGGAAGAAGAAGAGGAGTGAAAAACCAGAAAATCTGATGTAAAATTCGTTGAAACTAACCCCTATTTACAGAAGAACAACAGCCATGTCCATTCGTGAAGAGTTATGGCGAATAGACACTTTTTTTGAAATTTAAATTTTGAACTCAACCGACACCATGTCGACATGGGGTATATAGGCATGTCGACATCCCAAAGCATTTTTTGATGTTTTGATTTTCTTTGAAAATAACCTTTATCTTATATTAAAACTAATTTAAACTTTATAAATATACTTGAATATAATTAAAATTCATAAGTAAATATAGAGAATAATATATATATATATATAATTTAACTCTAATTTTATATTTTAAATCTAAGTATATTTTATAAATTTTAAGGCTAAAATTATAGATAATTAGGATAGAGGGTTTTGAATCTTTTAAAAGGAAAGCTTTTGAAAACATTTTGAAAACAGGATATAATTTTGAAAAATCATTTTGAATAAAAAGTTAGCGGATACAAAACAATGTTCCACTAAATTTTTCGTAGGTTCCGTCCTACCTAGGGTTCCATCCCTTTAACAGGCTCGAAGTGGATTCCATTCCACGAATAAATTGGATTTTAAGATGCCAGTGCTTTTCTATGAGTTTTAACAAAATTCCTAATAATATAAAATACTTAACTTTGAAATCTTGAACTCTTGATAATCTTGATACTCATGAGTCTTCTATCTTGATAGCTTGAATCTCTATACTGTACATCTTCTTTCTTAGTACCTGCATGGTTAAATCCTGCATATACATATATATCTAAACTTATAATGTTAATATTTATATTTTATAAACTATTCTAAGGTTGTTGTCATCAAAACCATCATTTCACGGACTAACAGATTTGTCTTCTTAATTATATTGGGTTAGCATCACAGTCAACTAAAGTAAACTCAGAGTCAATATCGGTAGCCGGAGTTGTTTGGTAAATAATAATTGTTATTATTGAACCAAGGACTTTGCGTTTGGACTATAAAGTTGAATATGGAAGATATTGGAATTTTGACCATTACTAAATTCTGTAAGTCCAAAGTGATATAATTTTAACAAAGAGAATTGAAATAACTAATTATCACCAATGGGTAACGCTTATAATAAGTGAAAATTATATTTCACCAAAGGACGTGTAAGAGATAAATTAAAACAAAATGTCACACCACTAGCTAAGGTGACATGTGAATGTTAATATTTGAATTGTTCAATATTAATCACTGACTGAATTTACACCTTTGAGTCGCACAGCCAAATAATAAATATTCCGAATTAACCATGTGATTATTTATTTTTTAATTTTTTAAATTTAATTAAATTAATTAATATATTGGAATATTAATTATGAACATTTATTTAATTTATTTGATGCCATTAGTGTTTTGTAAAGTGTGTATATAAAAGTTATAAACGCATGTATCGATGTAGTATGTCGGTAGAACGTTTAAATTTGATTTAAATGAGATAAATACTGAGATGGGCTCTAAATAAATCAAAATAAGTAATATTTGTGAAATAATAATTTTTTAAAATATTTTTTATTTTATTTATTTGATATCCATTGGTATTTAATAATGTGCGTACATAAAAGGTTATAAACGCGTGCATCGGTATACGATATCGATAGGAAATTTAAATTAGATTTAAATGAAGAAAATACTAATTGGAATTTGGAATTTTTTTAGACCCACAACCCAATATTATACCCGGCTATAGTGTAGAGAAAGGGAGGGGTTTTTTGACATTGAAATGAAGGGGCAATCTTAATTAAAGGAGAAAAAAAGAGCATATCTTCATTACACATTTATTTCCTCCTTTAATTAGATTTCTCTTTGTCATTTCCTTTCCTCTCTACAGAAACATCTAGGTTGAAATGTTCATGGCGGAAAAGATTAAAAAAAATCGAAATTTAATCAAGAAAAATAAAATAGAAGAAGGGTGGTTGTCTTTTGATTGTTGTAGACCTAGAGAGTGATTTATCAGATCTAGGAACTGTTTTATTATTTAAGGTGTTTCTCCAAGGCTTCAACCTAAGGTAATTCTATATTCTACATATCTTTTAATTTTGTTTTCATCCCCTTAATTCTCTGTCCCTTCCCCACGTTCATATGTATGAATTTGGATTTGGATTTGACTGTATCAAACCCCCTTCTTGAAACAATTATATAACCTTGTCATTATTAAAAAACACTTGCTATGTTCACTGTTATTTTTCTATGAACAGTAATAATTTCATTTGCTTCTATTCTGTAAGTTTATTTATATTGTTTGTTTAAACCTTCTTGTCAAGAATCTGTATATGCCTATATCGTCTTTTTTATCGTTATTATTCAAAAGAACAAAATTAAATTTTAGACTATTCTTATTTATAAATCAGTTTTCATATTAGAAGATTTAGTTTTGAATGTTTACACAAATGGCTATGTGAAAAAACGCTTGAAAGAATTACATTAATTAATCTTTGTTGATAGCATAATATGATGACTTAATTGTGTTATAGTTCATTATATAAAAAGTTTTGTTAATTCAAACAAAAAGGGAAACATTAAATTGATGATTTATTCCTTGTTTTACAACTGCATCAAATCAAGTACCAAATCTTTATTTAAAGAAAACATTCTATTTCACAAACTACATGTATATTATTTTATTTGTTTCAAATTTTGTTTTGGTTTATATGTGTACAAGAGTTTATATATTTATATAATATCATTTATTTGTGTGTGTGTGTATTTGTATCTCAAAATTTCAAAAGAGGTTTTGTGTAAGCTGCAGAAGGAAACTTTTAAACTACTTTAATCAGATATTGTACCCATTGGTTTATTACATATAATATAAATAAAAATTTATTTCAATATATACTACTATGCAGAATATTTATTGTGTGTATATATACACGAAAACATACAAATACATACATACATATATGTATGTATGTTTAAATTTATTTATATAAAAAAACTTTTATGTTTTAGATGAGAAAGGAACGTATAGATAGGGAATTGTGTTCGTTGTGGTGTAAATCCCAACATCTAAACAATGTTTACATTAACTACGTACACTTTTCATATGTTGCAACTACACTATACATATGGGTGCATTTGATACGCTCATCATAATATACAATTAATTAAATTAAATTAAATAATTTTAAACAATTATAACAATTTGAAGAAAGTTTTAAAGGGAAAATTCAGAAATGTTATAAATGAATTTAGACTAGATAGGCTTAACAAAGATACAAAATGGTAAAAAAAAATTAAAATTTAATTTATCATCCTATTTTCGATTGGCCTGGTTCTAACACTCTTACGACCGACCTTGTCAATCTACCTACTCATAAGCCATTGCTTCCTGATGGTTGTGAACTCATAAATTTTGCTAAAGCCCTAGAAAGAATAGTGCTTGAAACTATGGATATTCACATTCGTTCCAGAAGATAAGATGCACATGTGCCTAGCCGAATTAATATCGCCCTAGATGTAGCTACAGCTGTAGAGCCAAGACATCATCGTTTTCCTTCAACAAAACCACCATAATTTTTTGGTCAACCATGAACTTCTGCCTTTGACTGTCCCAATGGCGGTTTCCCTACCTCCAGCAGGGCATATGTGGCTCGGCTCTCTCGATACACTCCAGGTCCTTTAAGGGTGCGATCATGAATAGATAGATAAGAGGGTAGGTCATGCATTCTAGGCCCCGTTTTGTGCATAGGAAGAGATCTCCCGCTCATCATTGCCTTTTTCCATCTCGTAGTCGATCTCCTACTCCATCTAGGTGCAGGCTAACCCCTAAGCCCATGGTTGGCTAGAACATCTGTCAACAAGCCGATGCCAACAGTGGGGAAGATATGTTGAGGGCGAGGCATTCTCCGATAATGAGAACAGAGAACCATTCACCGGTGAAATTTTGGATACTTACGTCCATCACCAGTATGCATTACCACCTATTAACAAATATGATAGGAGTGCAAATCCATCCGACCACATTACTGCATTAAATTCTATAACCCATGCCGGTCAGCTTTTCGGTTTAGCAGAATATTTGCTCATTCCCTCCACTCTGACGGAACCGACCTGCCACTAATTCTTGCATTTGTGATCAGGTAGCATCAATTCCTAGGTCCAATTGTGCATAGGTTTCAAGACTTGTTTCTTCACTTTCAGAACCCATGTCATGATGGCTAGTGAATTAAGAAACGTCAAGAAGGGACATTCAAAAAGATTACAGTCGTAGGTCACTTCAACAAAGAGTCCACCAAGGCTACGGCTGCTAACATAAATAGCTTAGCTGTGGCCTTATGTTCCAGAGTCAGGTACAAGTCTAGAATATGGAGAGAGCTCCAAAAATAGTCGGTTGCGTCCCTGACTTACGTTTATTGGTGAACGAATGACATGATGAGAAACGAAAGATGCGGCTCTTTCAAACATCAAATCCTAGGAAAGGCGCCCTACCCAAGCCTATCCTCGCAACAACAACGATCGCTGAAACAATGGTCTTTAGGCTGACACCAAAAGGCGACCAAAGGTTTGCCCTTAGTCCAAATGCAGGTACAATAGTTACTCTAATTTGAATAGGGATATAGCCGCAGTCTATCTCTCCACCCGGAGCCACGTGTAATTTCAAAGGCCCACCACCACAAGGGATGGAAAATAGAAGGAACCTAGCTGTAACAACAGATACTACAAGTTCCATCAAATTAATAGACATTCTACAATAGAGTGTTGGGTGCTTAAGGATGAGATTGGGAGACTCATCTAGAAAGGAATTCTTTCGACACTTGTTCGGCATCAGGTCGAATAAAGGGCAAACCATGGCGACTGGCTAAATCAGCCCCTTAACCTGATAACATCAATGTCCAATCTATCATCGAAGTGCTGACCGTATGCGAAGGCCCACGTGCGGCTGGAAGCAACTAGGGGACTCTGTCACAGTATCAAAGAGAAGTGGGTACGTCCGATAAATCTACTCATCAGAATCTCGAACGTCCAATATCCCCCGACCAGAATTAGAATAACCGATCAGCTATACCGCCAAAGACATGGAAATAATCTCCTACCCCCATCACGACCCCATGGTCATCACTTTTGCCTTAACTAACTTCAATGTGCATGGGTCCTTCATGAATGGGGGAAGCTCGGATAACGTCATGTTCAAGAACATCTTTGAGGCTTTCTGTAACGAGAAAATTTGACGTTGTTAATATCAAAATTAATCAAAATGGATTTTTAAAAGTTGAATTAGGTATCATGTTTATAACAATTACAAAGGTCTTTCTGGGCTGGCCATTTCAGTATATAATTTTGATGGATTTGGAGTTATGATTTGGAAGATATTGACTTTATGAGTCTAAAAGATTTATATCTATGACCAATAATTTTCAGTGTCCAAATATTGAAAATAGAAGTATGTTTTGTGTATTTGGTTAAGAGTAGGCTTGACTTGGAGAGGTTATGCATTCAATCCTAGCTAGCAATACGTTTTTGAATTTTTATGGAAAAACTACCACAATGATACATATTCCAGAAGGGAAATGTATGTATTTATGTATGTATGTATTTATTTATATGTATATATAGAGAGAGATAGGAAAGAAAAGGTTTAGAAAAAATATGTATGTGCTCCTATACACACACAGAAATATGTGTGTGTGTGTGTGTATGTATATGTGTGTGTGTGTGTGTGTGTGTGTGTGTTGTGTTGAATCTGATGTAAGAGGATATAAATTTGGTAACTACGCATCAAATTTAATTGTACGAAATTATGGATATATAATTATACGTATATTCAATGTGATGAATTTATTCCATATAATCTAATTGTTTAATACGTACATACATACATACGTATAATCAGTTGTACATTGATTTCTTATATTACAGGGAATTAATTGCGTAGATTAGCGATTAATTGTGCACTAATTGACATATTCCTAAATTGTTGAAATATATATAATTGGTTGTATATTAATTTCATATATTATAGGAGACTAATTGCATAGACTATAAGTTAATTGTGCATTAATTGACATATATCCTAATTGTTGAATTTAAATATAACTTGTTTGTGCACTATTTCATGTGTTGTGGGAAACTAGATAATTGTTATAAAATAAAGAAAGAAGAAGCCATTAGAGAGAACAATTTTATTCATTCAGAGATTAGTAATCCATTTTCTTTACATTAGCACCTTTATATAAAGGCCTAGGAGCTTGGGATAGTACTAATCCCACGATGTGGACTTGATACAAAACAGTATATAACATATTCACTATTTATATTTACATATATTATAACACTCCCCCGTGAATATGCGTCTTCAAAATCTTGAATCATCTGATAACTTTAAATTGTCCCTTTTGTAACGTGTATGATGATTGCTTCCCCTCATTGTTATCTTGCTTGCATTTATTCATTCAGTCGATCTAGATATTGTCCATTGCCTCATTAAAAACCTCTGTTAGGAAAACTCAATGGAAAAAAACCTTGAATGAGGAAAAGAGTGCAACTTGTAAAATCATATTAAAAATGATATTATTTCTAAAGGGTTTGATACTTCGGGATCAAAACAATGCCTCATTAAAACCTTACTAAGAAAAACCCAATGGGAAAAATCTTAGTGAAGGAAAAAGAGTACAATGACATATTTTATTCTCTTATTTCTTTAAATGAAGCTTGATACTTCTGGATCAAACTAATGCCTCGTTAAAACCTTACTAAGAAAAACCCCATGAGAAAAATCTTAGTGAAGAAAAAAGAGTACAATATAGTACGAGATATTTCAATAATTTGCAGAATCAAATAGAGTTTGATACTTATGGATCAATATAATACTTCATTAAAAACCTTACAAAGGAAAACCCCATGGGAAAAACCTTAGTCAAGGATAAACATACAATTTAACTTAAATAACATATTTGAGATGTTATTTCCTAAAAACATGTTTGATTCTTCTAGATCAAGACAATGCCTCGTTAAAACCTTAGTAAGAAAAAACCAGTGGGAAAAACCTTAAATAAGGGAAAAAAGTACATTGTAACTTATTTTCAATTGTTACTGGGAGTTGATATTTTTGGATCAAGATAATGCCTCATTAAAACCTTGCTAATAAAAACCCAGTGGGAAAAATCTTATTTAAGGAAAAAGAGTGCATTATAAAATACTTATGGATGCTCCCCATGATTTAAAGTTTCCTCTGAATTCGTATTCGTCTTTCGATAACATTAAATTGGTTATAGATACTTCTGGATCCATAAATATGTATGCTAGCACCAAAATTGGTCACTAACACCCAAATATAAATGAAAGTACCAACTAAAAGTCACTGATAACAGATAAAGTGTGTGTAGAGAGTAATAATATGAAGAACAGTTAAGATTAAAATGAAAGCAGTAAAGAATAACAAGTTTTATAGTGGTTCGGCTAACTTCGGCCTACGTCCACTCTAGAAGTTTCCTTTTTATTGATGTTCGAATCAATTACAGTTACAAATTGGTAGACTGGCCTTAGTCTTAGGAAAAAAAAGTTAGAGAGCAGAAGAGAAGAAGAAAACCCCCTTCTGAACCCCTACAAGCTGTTTTTATAGGCAAATTTTGAGTTGCTGGGCTTTCTGAACGGTAAAGGCCCATTAAGAATTTCCACCGAGCCACATTCGTCTTATGCCGAACGACTTTCCACTGAGCCATCTTCACAGAGCGACCCATGCCGAGCCGCCAATGCCGAGCGAGGTAGGATGCCAAGCAAGGTGCGAAGTGCAATGCCGAGCGAGGTGCGAGGTGTCGAGTTGTCGAGGTATCGAGGTATCGAGGTATGGAGGTGCGAGGTACCGAGGTATCGAGGTATCGAGGTGTGAGGTATCGAGGTGTCGAGGTATCGAGGTATCGAGGTGTATCGAGGTGCGAGGTATCGAGGTATCGAGGTACGACTCCTTTATCCCGAGCGGCAACCAATGCCGAACCATTTCTAATGCCTAAGAACCAATCACGACCCCGTACATGTATAAGTGGTTTAGCCGTCATGGAATCTCAAACAGCAGATTTTCATTCAAAATAAGTCTTTCAACGGAAATTTCAAACCAAATCAAGTACAAACATGTGAAATGGAAAATAAAAGCAAAACAAGGACGTCCAAGTGCAAACACCTAAATTGATGCGATTTATAGTCGTATCAGAGCATGCCTGAGGATCGTTCGCGGTCCTGTACATGTGTAAATGACTTAATCACGTTGGTGTGGAGTTTGCCACTTATTCGCCATTATTTCAATCAGCTGATGACAAGCTGACGCCCCGATCCCGAGCCGTTCCCAATTGGTGTAGGTGGTGGCCGCTCTCATTCCACCATCGTTGTTCCCCTTCTCATATATTGCGATAGCAAACCATTCCGGATATGTCCCTCAACCTCATCCTTCAAGTGCCTGCAGTCATTCATGCTATGACCGTTCAGTTCGTGGAATAAACAATACTTGTCTGGCCTTTTTCCATTGCTGGTCGGATCCCTTCTCATTGGCCTCCGATAGGGAATCTGCCCCCAGTGTCTTGGTAAATTCATTCCAAAGTCTCGTTCATCTCTGAATAAGAGGTGAATCTCGGTTCCTTTCGTGGTCGCGTTGGTCCATCGTCGTTATCCCTGGCCTTCCGTTTCCCTTTATCAGTTCTTGAATCTTGTTTAGGAGGATTTTCACCCTTAACTGCATAAACATCATCTCCTTCTCCTTCCTCTCTCTCAGAATTTGCATCCTCTAATCGTAAAATCCTTCGGCCTCATGATAAAACTCCCCTAGATCCATAGGTGGATCCCTTATCAGTGAATTTTTGAACTCTGTTCCATTAGCTATGCCAGATACAGCTGCCATTAAGACCATGGATGGATCTGGTCGATCCATCGATGCTGTCGTTGAATCGCGTCAGAAAGCTCCTCAGAGATTCCCCAGTCCTCTGCTTTAGAGCTGTCAAACTCATCGCATTCTTAGGTCTCGAAATGTGAACTCTGAACTGCCTCATAAACTTCTCAGTCAACTCAGTAAACGTTCCAATGGAACCACTCTCCAATTGTCCAAACCATAGTGCTACTATGTCTGTCAGATACAATGGGAAGCATCGGGCTATGACTTCCTCTGATGTCCCTAGCACTTCCATATGCCTCATATACTTTGTAAGATGATCCGTAGGATCCATCCTCCCATTATACATCTCCACTGATGGTAGCTTAAAATCTGGTGGGTTCCTAGCTCGCCTGATAGTAGGAGTAAAGGGAGTCCTATTCACATTCTCCAAGTCTTTGTTTACCAATCCACCTCTCATAGCTCGTCTAACCATCTCCGCCACTCTGTCGTTGTCACCAAGCTGTAATCCTTGTCCGCTGCCTCTGGTCTACCCCCCATGTTGATGAGGGAATTCTAGCACATACTCCTCATCTCGTACTACTGCACTCCTATTGATGTCGGGTTGGACAGCGTTATCTGGTATCCCTCCATGGGTTGGTTCAGCATTCCCTGGTGGTATGCCCCCGAGTCTAGATCCATCCAGATTGATAGCCGTCTGCTGATTGGGTGATGCCCCCTACTGAGCTATTCCCTTTGCTTGCTGGTTGAGCGCTTCTGATCCAGCTCTACGGACCTGAGCTCCTGCATTTCCTGCCTGTGCAAATTGTCTGAGAAGAGCCTGCATCATCTCCTCTTGTCTTTTCAACATTGCTTCCATCTCATCTCTGGTGATGTAGATGGATGCTTGACCTGCTCCAGCTCCAGAGGAAGCCTCTTGACTTTCCTCCCGATTGCTCCTTTCTGTCACTTGCTTTCTCGTTGATGGCCTATCCATTGCTTTCTAGAGTCCAAGTTCCTAGCTCCAAAATCCTAAGTGCTTGCCTTCTCAGTGAAAGCACCAAATGTTAGCATCAAAATAGGTCACTAACACCCAAATGTAAATGAAAGCACCAACTAACAGTCACTGATAACAGATAAAGTGTGTGTAGAGAGTAATAATATGAAGAACAGTTAAGATTAAAATGAAAGCAGTAAAGAACAACAAGTTTTATAGTGGTTCAACTAACTTCGGCCTACGTCCACTCTAGAAATTTCCTTTTTATTGATGTTCGAATCAATTACAGTTACAAAGTGGTAGACTGGCCTTAGTCTTAGGAAATAAAAAGTTAGAGAGCGGAAGAGAAGAAGAAGACCCCTCCCTTCTGAACCACTACAAGCTGTATTTATAGGCGAATTTTGAGTTGCTGGGCTTTCTGAACCGTAAAGGCCCATTAAGAATTTCCACCGAGCCACATTCGTCTTATGCCGAACGACTTTCCACCGAGCCATCTTCGCCGAGCGACCCATGCCGAGCTGCCAATGCCGAGCGAGGTACGATGCCGAGCGAGGTGCGAGGTGCAATGCCGAGCGAGGTGCGAGGTGTCGAGGTATCGAGGTGCGAGGCATCGAGGTGCGAGGTATCGAGGTGCGAGGTATCGAGGTATGGAGGTGCGAGGTATCGAGGTATCAAGGTGCGAGGTGTTGAGGTGTCGAGGTATTGACGTATCGAGGTATCGAGGTGCGACTCCTTTATGCCTAGTGGCAACCAATGCCGGACCATTTCGTATGCCGAATGATTCTTTTATGCCGAGCAGAGAGTGTAGACCGAACGAAGTACTTGTGCCGTGCATTCCCTCCATTTCTTGACCAAATGACATATCCAAGTAAACTTCATCCTTCGAAACCAAATCTATCATACTCCAACCTCGATAGTCGTGAAGTTATTTAAGTTGATTCCGCCTACTTATGGCTTTGACAAAAGGTGGGTTAACAATGTATCTCATTAATAATACAATTTATTAATAGTTTACTTCGATACAATCAAAATTTCCAATTCAAATATGATTTGCATTTTATGCATTTTGTTTGCTACCTTTGTGAAAAACATCATGTGTTTTCATTTTTATGCTTCAAATCAGTTTTGCATATTGCAACTACATCTTTGATGAATATTAAAAGTTATATTACAACAATACTTAAAAGCAGGAAGTAATCTACTCATCTTAAAGTGCATCAAGATTTTTTTTACAAATACTAAGAAGAAAGTTGTAGTCTACATTCCATGTTTTTTGCATTCTTTATAATCATCATAGTTATTTATATTCTTCAGGAATAATTTTTGCATATCGCAACTAACATTTCAATGTATATTAAAAGTTTCATTACAACGATACTTAAAAATAGAAAGTAATCTACTCATCATAAATTATATCAAGATTTTCATTACAACAATACTCAAAGTAGGTTGTAATCTATGCTTATTGTTCTTTACCTTCTTTATAACCATGAAAGTATTTATATTCTTCAGGAATTTGTATACTTTCATTAATATGATTTAAGCCATATTTATACCTTCGGGGTATATTAAGCGTTTCAAGCACTTTCGCTACTTTGCAGACTACATGTCCATATTTCTCTATTAATAAAGGAATCATGATGGCCAGTCATGTTTTCCCCTAATTCAAGATATTTAATCTTTTTATAAACATAAGCACTTTATTATTTATAAATTTATCATCGATCATTATTTCTTGTCAGTTCTAGACATGATTTATTGAGATCTCTTTAATTATCTTGTTTTAGATACCTAAACCACTTCTAGGGTAATTTGATAATCATGTCATTAGTCTCTCCAAGAGCACCCTTAAGTGTTTCTTCAAGAACACTCATCTCTTTTATTTGACATCTTTATTACTTACTCTAAAAGTATTTCAAACTGACTTTTGTACCATATTTCAGATGTGGTTTACACATTTTATTCCTTCAGGGATTCAAATCTATATTGGAGAATGTCTACTAGGGATATTATTGATAATTTATTCAAGTTACTTAATATTTTGCATCATTGTATATTTTAACAAATATTTAACGTTGATGATCAAAATGAGCTTGTATCCCTTTATCCTCCCCCTCAATTTTGACAAACATTGTCATATTAAATAATAATCATCTTTGGACTCTCATTTTGATCCATTATGATACTGCTACTAGTAAATACACCATACATATTAATAATAGGAGGATATTTTTTATTTATTTTTATTATTAGTTGATAAGATGCATTCAACTGATATTTCTTATTAGAGTTTGTTTTCATTCTTTGATCCAGTCAATTAGAGGAATTTCCTTATTGTATAGATCATTTGAATACATACACGACTTCAGGTCGTTCAACATTTATGTTGATTTAAATCACTAAATAATATCTATACATAATTATTTAGATGAGCTCATAACAAACTTCAGGTTGTTGGCTGAATATTTACATATATGGATATATACGTGCGTACATGTATTATATCTATATTATAAATTTTCTTTTTATTTATGAATCAATGTCAATGTGAATCCTTCAAGACCGCATGATAATTTTCAAAACATTTGGTTTGGAATCATATTGAACTTTTGGTTCAAACAAATTGTATACACAACTTCAAGTTGGTAATTTTTATTCCTTGATTATATCTCTAATATTACTTTTGAACATTAATTATGATTTTTTTATTAGAGAATATATACTTAGTTATAATTATATATAAACATCTCTTCTAGAGAGTTCAGTAAAATAGATATATTTACAACATAAATAAGAGTATCTTCTGGACCCTTGAAATGTTATAAAAATATGAAATTATATTGGTTGCACATACCGGTTTGTTCAAGATAGTATTTATATAGCTTTAGCGAAAATTATGATATGACATATAGATTATCTCTTCACGAGCATATCTAAAGATATTTCTTCAAGAATACTTGTGCATATAACATTTGATTCATCATAGGTTCTAAAAAGTAAAAGGTTGCATATCACTATGCTTCTAAATATTTCTAATGGAGCTACGGGTCCATAGCAATAGATGATTGAATTTTAGGTAATTTATTATCACATTACTTTTTGAAGTGTTATATCATATTTGACAATATTCTATAGGCAATTCTTTTATAGTGCTATACGATGATATAATATCACTTCTAGGGATATTTTATAAACATCGCTTCTAGAGTGGTACATATCACTTCTAAAGATACTTTATATGCACTGTTTTGGGGATGTCATCAATACTAAATATCTTTTTCTACATAATTGATATAATTCTACAACATCTCTTCTAAGATGTTTGGATTTTGCAATATAAAATTCATAAAACATCTCTTCAAGAGTATGTCATACGGGTTATTTCTTTTGAAGAATATTAAAATGTACTTCTTCAAATATATAGTTTGGCAAACACACCCAAAATCATAAAAACTTCGGTTTTACCAACTTCAACCTGATTTACTAAACTAAAGTAAAATAAAACAAAATCCACATAGCAGACTTCAAGCTGCTACTAGTTGATCAATTCGACCATATCATTTATTATTGCACTTAGATTTTCGTCATTGATGAAGTTTTCGTCAATACCTTTGAAGACATGATCTAACTTCAGATTAGTATTACTAGACAATCCTTTCACATAATTTTAGTTCAGAAGTAATTCTAAATATAGAGGAATTGTCTAACAGTTTTAAAGACTTAAAACTTCAAGTTCAACCATTCTTGTCTAGTGTTTAGAAGTGTGACCATATTTTGGTGGTCATAACGCTCCTTCAGGGAGTTCCATAGGTAAAGATGATGTATTTCAGTTAAATGTTTTATTTTAAGTTTGTCATGGATATGACACCTTAAAAATATAAGAGCCATTGTTTTAACCTATTGGATTATCATTTTTATGGCATTTTCTAAGCAATGAGATTGTAATTGGATGTCAACGTCCAATATCCATGACAAAAAGTTATCTTCTAATAAGTCCAAAGCTTTAAATTCAAGCGTGGCTGTGTTTATCATATTACTAACTATAAGTGGAAACAAAAATGCATAAGCATCAAAATATTGTTCATGGGTATATAATCAATGTATTTCATAAAATAAGAACCCATATCTGATAGTAGTTACAGTGAAAGAAAAAACATTACTGCAAAATGGTAAAAGACAACTAAATAGTATATAAAAAGTGACTACAATTTCTTATTTACATCCTTTTGATAGCTCTAGATCCAATCTCATTAATTTCATTCATTAATTTCCTTGAAAATGCAAAAGTACCCTTGAAAATATGGAAAAGCCTTTATATGGATTGATTGGTAGAGATGGGATGAATTATAATAAAAGATTGTGCTGACTTTATTATGTTTACTTTTATAATATAGGCAGATTTAAGAATATGAATAGGTAGTATTAAATACCATTTATTAGTTCATAACAAATGCAATAATGAGAAACAGAAATATATATCATGTATGTACATTATGATCCTTGTCAACAATAAGAGATATAAAAGAAGAATAAATGTATGAAGTATTCATATGTATCTTTGATGGACCATTCTCATTAATCAATCATGTTTATTTATTGATTTATTAAATGCTACAGATTAATATATGAATTAATATACGTGGCTACTTACATATTGTAAGTAAAGAGAGAGGAAATTTGTACATTACACAGTGTATGAATAATATCATGAAAAACAAAATAGTTTGACTTGGCAACTAAAAAGTATATTGCATGAGTTACAGCTATTGATAACAATCAATAAGTATATTCTTGTGACATTACAATAATAGGTAAAAGATTAAGCATATGCAATTATAAACATTGGAATACCTATTTGCTGAAAGAGGAAAGATAATATAACAGAATTAATGGGTGTATAAATATTAACATTCATTTTATGAAGAATCCAAAATACTTACTTGATAAGCCAAAGGAAAGAAACTTGATCTATTACATATTTTACCTTTTGAAAGGCATGATTGGATGAATGGAAGAAGGAAAAAAAATTAGGAAATAAACTTCCTGTTAGAATACCTTGTTTTCTATTAAAAAGATAGAGAGCAGGAGAGTAGATATATTTCTATGTATTTATTTGGTTTAATGAAAACACCAAATATATCAAAAAATCTCTTCTAGAGATATTTTATTATCACTAAATATACAAATCTCTTCTGGAGATTTTTTTTTTTTATTAGTATTATCACCACTTCTAAAGTAAACAAATTTCTGTACGTTTATTTGGTTTAGTAGTTTATACCATTGGTAAAAAAATTTAGAACTTCAGGTTCCAATTTTACTTTAAAATAAAGTCTTTGTTTAGTACTTTAGATCCTAAATGGTACAATTTGATTTTCATTATCAAACTTCAGGTTTGATTGCAATGGAAATTTACCATAATCTAAATTAGCTTTTCTAATAATTCAAAGCTTCACATCTCAAATTTATATATTCGAGTTTTGATATATAAACCCTTTTTTTAGAAATGCAAACTTATATGCATAATTTTTATTTGAGAACTTCAGGTCTCCAATATTAAATAAACACAATGAAATAAGAGGACTCTTCATAATTGTATTCGAACATGAGAATCATAATACTATTTCTCTTCAAGGAAACAATATTTACCGCAATTGTAATGTTATTCCAGCATATTGTTTTTATGTTATGTCTTCTGGACATATCAACATCTTCTTTTGGAATTGCTTTCTTATTTTCTTCAAGGCTTTATTTCAGCTTATGAAAGCTTTAATCTTTCACCTTCGCACAAATGAACTTCAGGTTTCTATTCTTTCATATAAACTTAATACGATCTTCTAGATACGTATTATTCTTCTATTTGTTTCTCTAAGAAACAATAAAATATTTCTTCTGGAAATATAAATCATGTAGCAAAATCATTTCTATAGTTCTTACTCAAACCAAAATCCAAACAAAAAAAATTCAAAATGAAAACCCCTTTTTTATTTTTACCAAACAACGGAATGAGATCTAAAAGTTTAGATCTAAGGTAAAATGATATCTAAAATGATAATATTAATGGAGCAAGATCTATAAGATATATATATATATATATATATATAATGAAATCTGAAAAATTAGATATATGATGGATAAGATCTAAAAAGAATACTAACAGAATAAGGTCTGAAATTACATTTTAGTCTATGAAACAATTTTAGTTTCAAATCAAATTCAAAATTATCACAAAAAATGGATATACATTTATAAAAGTTAATAAGAGATCTGATGATTAAAATCTACAGATCTAAAAAATATATCATTTGAACATGATATTAAGATCTACAAGAGATTTGAAAAATTAGAAAAAAATATATAAGATTTGCAACAAAACGAGATCTAAAATACAGAAACAAAAAATAAGATGTACAAATAGAATCAAATCTAAATAATTAGATCAATGATACAATGAGGTCTAAAAGAAATAAAATTAATAGAATGAGATCCAAAAGATTTGATTAATCAGATCAGAAATAGCTTACCGCTTTGAAGATATACAATCAGATCTGAAATTTTCCTTTTATTTAGAGATCGTGCTGATAAGTGTTATAAAATAAACAAAGCAGAAGCCATTGGAGAGAACAATTTTATTCATTCGGAGATTAGTAATCCATTTTCATTACATTAGCACCTTTATATAAAGGCCTAGGAGCTTGGGATAGAACTAATCCCACGATGTGGGACTAAATACAAAACAGTATATAGCATATTCACTATTTATATTTACATATATTATAACAATAATAAGATTGTATGTATCAAATTCTACATCTAATGTTTCCACTTATGGGACATACATGTGTGTATACATTCAATGTAAGATTACACCTACACACACTCTTTATCTTAGTTAATTCCCTATTTTATTCAAAATTTGAACGCATATTAAATTAACTTTCTTTCTATAATTAATACTTTGTTACAAAGAAAAATAGAAATTAACTTTCTTTTTAAAGTTGGTATTTCATTACAAACAAACATATATGCAATTTTTTCCATCTGAAACAGCTACTATTACAAATGTATACAACATTTTTTCTTTTAAAATTTGTAAATCAAGTGAATTCTTCATCATTAATAAAAATTTATTTTTGTAAAAAACGAAATTAAATGAATGATAAGTGATGAATACTATATTTTCTAATTTTGTAAAAATGAATAATATCTGTTAATACATTTTGTGTAAATCTTAATTTTAATTATGTATTCTAGTAATTCAATTTAGTTATGGATAAAATATTCAATGTTTTGATTGAATTTTTTATATTTTATTATGTTTTTGACGTAGATGTTAATTATTTTTTTGAAATTTTTTATTATAAATAAAAATTATTGAGGTATAAATAATGGTTCGAAAAGCAAAGTATAATTTTTACATAACTAAAATAATAATATGATTTATAACTTTTGTTTTAATCACCATTCCATTGAGTCATTAAATAAATATTTTGAATCACTTTGATAATATAATATACTTGTTTATGATGTTGATATTAAATATAAGAACTTTAAATGCATAAAAATATACCGATTCATTATTATTACACTTCAACTTTTAGGTATTTTTGTCATTTTTTCAAATACTACTTGAAATTTAATATACATATCATTTGACATTTTAAAAATGTAAAAAAAATTAAATGTTAAACCCAAAATCATATATATGTGTGTGTGTTGAAATTTATAAAAATATCATTTCTAAAATTAATTATACATCTACACATGTATGTGTGTTGAAATTTGGAAAGGATGTTAAACCATAAATCTTGTCGAAAACATGAAACTTTTCAACATTCCATGGTTTCACCCCCACTCCCCTCCCGTACCCTTGCCCACACCCTCTCCCATGCCTTTACAAATTGCTCACATCCTTTCCACTACCAACTATCACCAGCCTTCCACGTCAGGATTCACTTCTGTAACCATCCTTAACCAGTCCACAACCATTCTCTTCCACTGAATACCTCTTCCAAACCTACTCATTCTATTATCAACCTCTCCGAACCACCTGACCCACCTTACCGCTGTTTGCCTCCTCATGATACTACTACCCTTCTTTTATCCACTTCCACCTCTACTACACCTTTTAAGCCCACTCTACCTCCTCCACCCTATAGACTTCTCTTTTTAAGTCAAAACTAAGAAATGCAAGCTTTTTCACCCATGTTAATATTGATCTGAAATATGAGGGTCCTCCTTTACCCATGCTTACTGAAGTGAAAGAGGCTGGTATTTCTTTCTGGCAACACCATGTTGATTTCTTTTTGGATAGCAACTTGTCTTACACTGCAGTTATTCAACACTTAAACAAAATTTGGAAGTAAAGGTAGTCTCAATGTTAAATCCGACTCTACTTATTTCTACTTTGATTTCAGCTATGATGAGGATAGACAAAAGGTTTTAGAAAGTGATCCAATTTTTATTAAAGTCAAGATGTTCATTATCATCACTTGGAAACCTACTTTTGTAAATATTCACTCAATAGTAAAATCTATTCCTTTATGGGTTCAATTTCACAAAATACCTGCACTTCTAAGTCTTACTTAGGCATCAACTGGATTGCCTGCCACTTAAAAAAACTAGTCTATTTCGATGAAGCAACAGAGAAATTGACTCCTTTTGAGTGTGCTAAATATCTAACTTTAAATATGTATAGGTAAAGAGCCGCCTAATATAACTTAATGTAGTGATGGAGATGATGTGAACTATATTGAGTAGCCTATGACTGGAAACCTAAAAGTTGCATGCTTTGATATTTCTTTGGCCATGAAACACTTGAGTGTTACAAAGGAGGTGAAGAAATAAAAGGAAGTAAAGGTGAAGATGTTGTAATAAAAATGAGAGTTAACTGACCCGTCAAAAAGAAATTGAAAAAAAAATGAAAAAAAAGAGTAATAGCCAAGGATAATGAAAGTGTGAAACTGAATGGTGTTAATAATAAGAAACAAGAATCTTTTGTATATATGAATAGTTGATCCAAGCAAGTCAACGATGTTGCGATTCCGGGACCAATCCCTTCGAATTACAAAAAAGAAAACCAATCTTATATCGCATACAATAATGTAGCTCTCAAGAGGCTTATTAATTTTTCAACTGATGCACCTCCCATTTTGTTCACTACTGATAAAGATGCAGTGCAACCATGCGCTAAAAATACAAATGACGAAACAACCTTTATTGCAACCCTCAATATTAATGTTCCACATATTTTATTTCACCACTAACACAATCAATTTACACATACCTTCCAATTTTCTTAACTCCATGCAAGCCAACAATCTCTTTCATCCTGATACACCTCAAACTCTCTCCACACCCTCCGATTCCTCCCTTACCAAAATCTCTCTACTTAACCTTCCTATTACTTCTGTTCATCCAAATCCTATCACCTTAACCCCTCTCCATCCATCTACCGCTCCTATCAAAGCACGCAAGAGAAAGAAGAAAAAACCATCTCTCCCATCTGACTATGATTATGATAGTGGACAAGATCTAAACCTTAATTAATTTTTCAATGACCACTTTAATGTTATCCCTTCTAATATTGAACAAACAACTTGCATGCATGTATACTAGACTCGGTGATGCTTTCACAAAAAAGAGAATGAAAAATATGCTTGACAACATTGGAGCATGGAACATAAGAGGAGCTCGCCTCTTAATAAAACAGAAAGAAATCAAAAACCTTATTCATGTTCATAAGCTAGAAATGATAGGAATTTTGGATCCCTATGGTAGAATAGTAGTGATGTGGAACCCCTCCTAAGTCCTAACAGTACATTGACAACCTATACCATGCTCGTTATGGTGGAATAGTAGTAATATGGAACCCCTCCTTATTCACTGTTACTATCCAATTTTTTAATCTCGACTTATCCATCATCAAGTTACTCACCCTGCTACTTCTCCCTGTTTGCAAATCCTCTTTGTCTATGCCTTCGATACCACTATCTCTAGACAAACCCTGAAATGTTCTTGCTAATTTTGCCATTAACAACCAACCTTGGCTTTGGTTGGATAATTTTAATTGCATGCACAAATCTAGTCACAAGCATGGTGGAACTTTTCTTTCATTATCTTACATTTCCCATCTTAACCAATCTACCTACCTAGCTTCCCTCTATGAAATAGTTTACACTGGAAACCTCTAAACTTGGGATAACGAAAGAAGGCATGGAAAAAGAATTCTCTGCAAACTTAATCGCACTTTTTCTAAGATTAATGCACTTGCCATTTGGCCTACCTTTTCCACCTTAATCCGTCCTCCTGGCGTATCTGACCATAGGTCTGTCATCCTCGCTGGCAAGGAAAAAACATGTAAAATTTGCCTCGTTTAAATTTTTTAATACATGGATTAACCATAATGATTATGAAGCTACTATTTTCCAGGGTTTGAACATTATAGATTATGGTAATACTATGTACATTATCTAGTCCAAACTGAATAATAAAACTCGTTTTGAAGTTTTAGGCTAAAACAACATATGTGAATGGTAGCAAAGTTTCTGACAACCTAAGGAAAAAACTTGAGGATCTCCGAACACAACTGATGCTTCATCCTGCTAATATTAGTCTTCCCAATACCAAACATATTATCAAGAACAACCTATGAGAATCCTGCAAGAAGAAATAGACGTGGTTAAACAAAATTAAGTAAATATTTTTTTCCCTGCTGTAGATAGGAACACCTCTTTCTTTCATAAATCACTAAACCTAGAATATGCCAAACCTAGAATACATTCCCTTACTGATATGCATGGTAAAAACTATACTCACCATTCTAAAATAAAAATGCCCTCGTTAACTATTTCTTTTGCAGTTTTAACAATCCTCCTAATGCTAACTATAATTTTCTTTCTATTCGGTCATTATGCACGTCAACTATAACTACCAATGAGACTTTGTCCCTAACCACTACTGTCATTGAACTAGAAATTAAACTACATTACTTAGCTTAAATTCAGATAGCTCTAGTAGTCCAGATGGCTTAAATGCTTTTCATCAAAAATTCCAAAAGCATGTTTAGTACTCTTTTCATTAAAGCTATCAAATATTTTTTTCTTCGATAATATTGTTAATGCTACTTTGCTGGGCATGATCCCTAAAACTAAAAACCCAAACTCTATTACACAGTCAGACTGATGTCCTATTGTAATGTAACCGACAAATGTATCACCAAAATTATTGCCACTAAATTGAAACCTATTCTCTCTAGAATAATCTCTCCCAATCAAGCAGCCTTTCTTTCTTACAAATATATCATTGAAAATAACGTTCTAACCCATGAAGTGATCAATGGTTATAATAGAAAGAATATCTCTCCAACGTGCTTGTTAAAACTTGACATTCAGAAAGCTTTTGGTACTATGTCTCGGACATCTATATTTGCCATCTTAATGAAAATGCAGTTTCCTGAAGCCATGATTGCATGGATTTATACATATGATTGCATGGATTTATACATGTATTAACACACCCATGTACTCCTATTCTTTTAATGGAATTGCTGCAGGGTACTTTGGATCTGCTCGTGATATTTGTCAAGAGGACGCTATCTCGTCTTGCTTATTTATAATATACATGGAATACTTGCCTTACGTTCCCATTAACTAGGTTAACGCAAGGAACTCAAGCTATACCCTAAATGTAGTGAAACAAGAATAACTAGCGTTCTTTTTGCTGAAGACATATTGTTATTCACTAAGCCAGAAAGAAAATCTATATCTTTTGTTCTCTTACGCCTTGAGACACTTAAGAATAATACGGTGTTGAGCACAAACAATGAAAAATATGACATATTGATAGTAGGTCTTGATGATTTTGATTGAGAGAGCATAAAAAATCTCTCGTCACTTACATATATGCCAATGAATTCTTTCTACCTTAGCATTCCTATGACCTCCTCCAGAGCACTACTAACCAATGTGTTCCAATATTTAAATTATCATCAATAAACTAAACAAATGGCCAGCACACCTCCTCTCTTAATTGGGTAGGCTGACCATAATAAATTCCACAGGCATCCCCATGTCCGCCTTCTACTCGAGAACCTATATTCTACCAGAAAAATAGATTTCTACGCTCAATTCTTCTTTTAATCACTATCTGTAGAGTGGTGATATTTATTCTAAGAAATCAGTGCTAGTTAGTTTTAGGAAATTAAACAAACCTAAGTATTTTGGGGAACTAGGAATTATAAATTGAGAAATCGAGAATAAGGCTACAGCTTATATACGTCTAAATGACTCCTCCCTAATTATCAAACATTTTGGGTTTAATGGATTAATGCTTATCAGCTAAAAAATAACCATTTTTGGTCTAGGTCCATTCCTTCTTATGCTAGTTGGCTTTTAGGTCCGTTCTCAACTTGAAAGACCTATTATTGCATATAGTTCAACGCTCTATTCAGCCTAATGGCAAGCATCTCTTCTGGCACACACTCCATTGCTTTTGAATCCCCAATAATGCTCAATAAAGTACTATCTAATTCTAAGAAAATGGCTATTAGCATCCCCGATAATGCTCTGGTGGGAAATTTATCCATCAAGGTAGAATTACTCTCATGCACTCTAGTTCCACTCCTGTTCTATCTCTTTGGAATAGTTTTGTTAAACTAAATTACCTTCATATGACAATGAGATAGTCTGAATTTGGAAGAGAGTCTCCCACTTTGTAGGAGCTATCTATAAGGCTTTGATAAGTGTGCACACTACTACTACGGATGTGCGGTACCAAAGCAAATGGAACAAGTATGGTTCAAAGTAGGATACTTTCATGCTTTGGAAGGAAATACAATACTCCTCTCTCACCAGAGACAATCTACTAGCTGGATGGATGATTATACATGCAGAGTGCAGTTTTGGCATTTCAAATATTGAGTCAAATATGCACATCAAACAATGCCTCGATGATATATTATGAACATAACCCCCTTGATTATATGGAATGCAAAGTATTCAAGCAAACTCAATCAAATGAATGTGCGAAGAAGGTGATGTGGGTTCCTGAGGTGACATCAAATAATGCATCAATGGATTTCACAGCTTCCATTAACAATCATGGATCTTCAAGTACTAATCAGTCAATGGTTCCCCTGGTTGTTGTTTCTCACACCACTCATGCTGCCTTAGTTTCCTCTATGCAAATGCTATTGAAATATATATTTAAAAAAAAGGTTGGAGGCTTGAGAGAAGAAACTTGTTCTCACAAATAATGCTTTAATATTATTTTTCCTTTGCTAGATTGCTTGATTACAAATGAGGGGAGAGCTCCTCTATTTATAGTCCCTAATAGATCATTCTAGAATTACTTTTGCTTGATTACAAAGAAAACATAATTCTAGAAATACTTTTACTTGGTTACACAGAAAACATAATTATAGAAACACTTTTACTTGATTACAAAGAAAACATAATTCTAGAACTCTCACCCCCCTTTAAACATAATACAAGAATTCTCTAGAAACCAATAAATCAAGTTTATATTCCAACACCTCATTTTAAACTTGATTTACCCCCCTTTGAGCTAAACTTTTACGCATACCAAGTTTCTTCTTTAACTCCTTGAAAATCTCCAACTTTAAAGGCTTCGTTAAAATATCGGCAATTTGATCTTGCGTCTTGCAATGCTTGACAACTACTTCTTCTTTCCCAACCAAGTCTCGAATGAAATAATACTTGATTCTTATATGCTTGATCCTCCTATGATAAACTGGATTTTCGGTGAGTGCTATAACAGAATTGTTATCACAATATATAAGTGGACTTTCTTTTGGAGTATGCTTAAGTTCTTCTAGCACCCATTTAATCCATAAAGCTTGACAACTAGCTAAAAATAGTGAAATATATTCTGCCTCGGCGGTTGAGAGAGCCACAACTTATTGTTTCTTTGACATCCACGTGATTGCACTTGATCCAAAGTAGAAAACATTTCCCGAGTACTTTTACTATCATCAACACTTCCGGCCCAATCACTATCACAATATCCAAGCATCTTAGGATCATTTATCTTTTGATAATAAATTCCATCCCCAAGTGTTCCACGCACATATCTCAAAAAAAAATTTCCGGCATCCCAACGTGTCTTCTTTGGTTGCTACATGAACCTACTAATCAAGTTCACACCATATGTAATGTCAGGCTGAGTGGCTGTCAAATACATCAAACTCCCAACAAGACTTCTACACAATGTTGGATCAACATATTTAGAGTTGTCATCCTTACTTAGTTTCAAGCCAACTTCAACTGGAGTGCTAATTGGCTTTGCCTCTTACATTCTAAACTTCTTCATCAAATCTTTTGCATACTTTTCTTGAGAGATAAATATATCATCATTATCTTGCTTTACTTCAATACCAAGAAAGTAATGAAGTAGACCCAAGTCGGTCATCTCAAATTTTTGCATCATACTTCTCTTAAATTATTTAATATTATCAGGACTATTTTCCAAATCATCCACATATAAACCAATGATGAGAATGTTACCTTTGTTCTCCTTGATGTAAAGAGTATGTTCAAATGGACACCTCTTGAATCCCATCTTCACAAAATAGTCATCTATGCGACTATACCATGCACGAGGGGCTTGCTTAATGCCATACAGTGCCTTCTTCAACCAATAGACTTTATGCTCTTCATCCTTTATCACATAGCTGGAAGGTTGATCTATACCTCTTCTTATAGTACTCCATTCAAGAAAGCAGATTTAACATCCATTTGATAAACTTGCCACTTATTTTGAGCGGCCAATGAAATTATCAAATGAATTGTTTCAAAATGTGCCACGGGAGCAAAAACTTCTTTGTAATCAACACCATACTTTTGCTTGTAGCCTTTCACAACTAATCGTGCCTAATGTTTTTCAACTTCACCTTGTGCATTCAACTTTGTCTTGTAAACCCATTTAATTCCAATGGGTTTCTTCCCTTCAGGTACTTCAACCAACTCTCATGTTTAGTTCCTTTCAATTGCATCAATTTCTTGATCCATGGCTTGTCTCCATTTGTCTTCCTTGGCGGCTTCTTCAAAATCAACTGGATCCGCAGTTGCATATAAAGCAAAATCAACAAATTCATCTTCTAAAATTCTTCTTGTTTCTCCATTAATTTCCGCAAGAGGTCTTGTCCTTCTAGGTGTTGATTCTGAACTTGAAGATGATGAGCTTGGAGGATAATTAGATGGTGGAGTAGGTGGAGTCGATACTTCTTCTTCAATTGGCTCAAACGCATCATTATCAAGCACGATACTTGTACTCTTTTTCTCATTTTTCCATTCCCATGCTTCTTCCTCATTGAAAATTACATCACGACTAATAATAGTCTTCTTTGTGATGGGGTTATATAATTTATATGCCTTGGATCTTTCACTATAGCCAACGAAGATGCACTTTTCATATTTGTCATCAAGTTTTCCTCTCTTTTCATCCGATACATGAGAGTAACAAATGCTACCAAAAATTCAGAAGTGGGAGACACATGGCTTGTGACCGCTCCATGCTTCTTGTGGAGTCTTTCCTTGAACACTTTCAGTTGCCGCACGGTTG
Source organism: Allium cepa (assembly GCA_030765085.1). NCBI lineage: Eukaryota > Viridiplantae > Streptophyta > Magnoliopsida > Asparagales > Amaryllidaceae > Allium > Allium cepa. The sequence goes on along the minus strand of CM060941.1, from coordinate 1,039,583,390 downwards.
AGAACATAGCATATACATGCTACAGCTTTGGCCCAAAATATTTTAGGCAATCCTTTTGTCTTCAGCTTACTTCGAACAAGTTCCATGATGATACGGTTCTTTCTTTCGGCCACCCCATTTTGTTGAGGGGTTGAGCGGACCGTTAGTTGATGATGAATGCCATGATCCTTTAAGAAAATTTTGAATTCTTCTGCCATATATTTTCCACCACGATCGGATCGGAGTGTCTTTATAGAAAAACCACTTTGCTTCTCCACAAGTGCTTTAAAATTCTTGAATACTTCAAATACTTGAGATTTTTCTTTGAGAAAGTAAATCCACATCTTGCGATTATAGTCATCAATAAAAGTGAGAAAACACCGATTACCTCCAAGAGAGTTTGTGCGCATAGGTCCACATAAATCCGAATGCACTAGCTCCAAAGGATTCTTTGCTCGCCATGCCTTTTCTTTTGGAAATGGATCTCGATGGTGCTTGCCAAAAACACAACTTTCACATACTTGATCTTGTTTGCTAATATTTGGGATGCCTCTCACCATATGATCTTTGCAAATCTTGGATAGAGTGCTAAAACTCAAGTGATTATAACGAAAATGCCAAAGCCATGACTTGTCATTAACAATATTAGCAAAACATGGAAATGCTTCATTTTTAATTTTCAATGGAAACATTTTTGTTGGTGTCATCTTCACTTTTGCAATAAGAACACCAGTTTTGTCTTTGATCTCACATAAATCATTTTTGAAATTCACATTATGTCCCTTCTTTAAAAGTTGCGCAACACTCAAAAAATTGTATTTAAGATCGGGAACATAATAAACATTAGAAATATAATTTGTACCTTGCTTTGTCCGTATCGGAATATCGCCACTGCCTTTGACAATGAGCCTTTTGTTATCACCTGTCTTGACTTCTCGTTGGACAATTCATCAAAATTCACAAAGCGACTTTTATTTCAGGTCATGTTGTTACTACAACCACTATCAATATACCATATATCATCAAAAGAAGCTTCTTGAACATTACAAGCAAGAAGCATACTTTCATCTTGTGTCTTCAAATTCTCATGTAGAAAATTAGAATTATCTTTTTCATCATTAATTCTTTTAAAACAATCCTTTTTCATATGTCCATATTTATGACAATAATGACATTGAATATTATAAGAGTTACATCTTCCTCTTCCACTGTATCCTCCACGACCTCTTCCTCTTCCTTTTTGAGATGTGCTTGAATGTTCACTTTGAATTTGGCCTCTTCCTTGTCCTCTACCACGGGCTGATCTTCCACATCTTCCTCTGAATCCACCATTATTGGTGTCTCGAATTTGAAAAGCTTGCTCAGAAGGAGAGGAATCAAATTGTTTGATGTGAAGCACATGAGATTGTAGTGAGCCCAACAATTCTTCAAGAGAGAAACAAATCTTTTGATTCTTTAATAGCAACAATAACATGCTCAAATTTCCTTGTCATACTTCGAAGAATTTTTTCAATAATTCTTTTTTCCGAAATTTCTTCACCTTTGATTCGAAGTTGATTAGCAATAGAAATAGTTCTGTTATAAAATTCCTCCACCGATTTCATTTCATTTTGAGTAAATCAAACTCACCTCTTAGAGCTTGAAGTCTTACCATCTTTACCTTTACTTCACCTTTGTACGCCTTGTTGAGGATGTCCCATGCCTCCTTTGATGTTGATGTCAAAGAGATCCTTTAAAAAATTGCTTCATCCACCGCTTGATAGATAAAATAAAGAGACTTCTTGTCCTTCTTTCGAATCTCTTTCAAAGTATTCAATTGTTGTGTTGAAAGTGTTGCTTGATTCTCCGGTTCTTCATATCCATTTTCAACAATCTTCCAAAGATCTTGAGAGCCATACAAGACCTTCATTTGAATGCTCCATTGATTGTAATTCTTTTCCGTCAAATGAGGAAGTTGAGGTTGCAACATATTGTTGGAAGTCATCCCTAAACCTTGCTCTGATACCACTTTGTTTAAATATATATTTAAAAAAAAGGTTGGAGACTTGAGAGAAGAAACTTGTTCTCACAAATAATGCTTTAATATTATTTTTCTTTTGCTAGATTGCTTGATTACAAATGAGGGGATAGCTCCTCTATTTATAGTCCCTAATAGATCATTCTAGAATTACTTTTGCTTGATTACAAAGAAAACATAATTCTAGAAATACTTTTACTTGGTTACAAAGAAAACATAATTCTAGAAACACTTTTACTTGATTACAAAGAAAACATAATTCTAGAACTCTCACCCCCCTCCCCCTTTAAACATAATACAAGAATTCTCTAGAAACTGATAAATCAAGTTTATATTCCAACAAATGCAAGCTGTTTCCCATATCCAATCCACACCCATGCTTCTTACTTCTCTGAAGCATGGCAGTGTGTCATCCCCCAGTTGCAGCCTCCCTTCTCATGCATGTCATGTCATCCCTCAAGTTGCCTTCACATTTTTTCCTTCATTCGACGTACATATCTCTTGTGCATGACCTTTGCATACTTTGTTTTCTACATTATTCGCTGGTTACATCATGTCCCATGCACAATGCTATTGCTCCTATACCATTAGCTCTAGATAATTCTGTTCGAACCGGGACAACACTTCTCCCTTTAGGTGGCATGAAAGCTTTGGCTAGACCGCCTTGCTCTGTAGTGGAAAATATGGATCAATTTCAAACAAATTAACCGTATTAGATCTATATTGGGCTTATGAAGTCTAAATTATTTAAAACATTTCTCAATTTCATTTAAATAGAATCATTATTTTATTTAAATTTATAATATAGTTTTATGTAATGTAATTAATGTTATATTATGTATATACATGTGTATCATATACATATATATGTGTGTGTGCATGTGTCACATAGCAATTCATGCAAGGTATAACATGCCCATGTATCAGTGCCGAGATTTACACTGCATTGGACATATTAGCTCGTCTATTATACAAATATTCATCCAAATGTACGTTTATAAACTTTAGTTTATGTATTCAAAATATTGCAAATATATGTGTGTGTGTGTGTGTGTGTGTGTGTGTGTGTGTGTGTGTATGTATGTATATATGCATGCATGCATGCATGTATGTATGTGAATCCATATTCTATTTTGAAATTATTTATAAATAAATAAATATGCGTATAAGGTATTTATAATATATATATGTGTGTGTGTATGTATATGTATGTATGTATATGTATATATTTGAAATCATTAAAAATTATATTTACTTATTTAAATAAAAATTCGAGATCAAAACCAATATTTATTTTTATAAACGTACATTACAATATATAAATATCTTATAAATAATTTAATAATACAAGTGTATATATAAAAATATCCTCAAATAAACTATATATAAAGTATATAAAATAGATGTATGCCTATATTGCACATGACGAAAGTTGGTATTTTTTTATTTTTTAATTTAAATATATGTGTATGTGTGTTAATTTCTGTACAAAAATTAACATAAATTAATAAAAAATTATTTTTGAGAGAAAATTTCAAATTTAATTTTTTCAATAAAAAGATGAATAATGTTTAATCTTTAAATATTATATATATACATATATATTATAATTTAAAATCAATTTTAAATTCCTATTTTAATTTCAGCCAATATATAAATATTTAATTTACGGTAAAAGAATTTCTTTATGCTGTATGCATATTATGTACTAAATTATATGTTGATATAATTTATTTATTTATTTAGTTGATTTAAATAATATTTAAATAATATATATTATTTATGTTGAAAATCTTTTAATTATGAAATTGAATATATAAAATTATAAAACCATATTTTGCATAGTATAGGGTGTTATAATTAAGTTATAATATTTATACAACTTAAATAATAATATTAAATAAAAAAATTAATTTTTTTGTACCGTAAGCTATAATGGTTGGTGTGTGTCACAAAATAAATTATTATTACTATACATATATATATATATATATATATATATATAATCATATAATCATTCTAAATGTGACGATATATTGACATACTAGAATCATGTTTAACTAGCAAAGCAATATATTGATATATTAGAATCATCACCTAACCACCAAAGTAATATAAACTATTTGGATATTAAATTATAATCATAGATCAGAAATTACCTTATCTACAAGGCCTATTAGTACACCTTGAAAATATAAAATCAACTCCTTGAACCAGTTTCCAATCCAGCAAGGCGCTACAATATGAACCGATGACTACTAGCTATCGAATAGAAATGATTTTATTTGATTTAGGATTTGGAAATAGTGAGGGAGATGGAGTATAATTTTTTCCACAAATAAATGAAGATGGAGGCTCTTAAAGTAGTGAATGAGTGAGGGTAATGATGTTATATAGAGAAGAGAATAGGGAGATAAGCTAGGATAAAGATCCACTTTTCCCTCTTTGCCATTCTCTTCCGTTATCTTATCAAATCAAGCCCCTTACATATGGCCGCACCCATCGTGCTCCATCATAGCTAAACACATCAACCCCTATATGGGCATTAGACCCATTTAAATCTCGAACTATATTGAATTTAAATCGAATTTAATTACGTATTGGTATTGTATATCGATTAATATATTTAAAACTATTATAAACATATTTCATAATACTTGTTCATTAAATCAAAATGAAATTTTATAATTAATATTTCATAAATATTAATTAATATAATTTAATTTATATCAAATAAAAATTAATTAAATCATTTGGTTAAAGGAGTACTCAACATTTCGGTTGTGTGATTCCTTAGGTGTGAATTTGAGCGGTTAATATCGAACTATTCAAATATTAACACGTCAAGCTGTTGGTGTGAAAATTTGGCCAAATTTATCCCTTACTTGGTTTTGGTGAAATCTAATTTTACTTTGTCAAGCATTACCCAGTAGTGACTATTATTTTACACCAATTCTCTTCGTCGAAACTATATCACTTTGGACTTATGAAATTTGGTAATGGTAAAAATTCCAATATTTTTCATATGCAACTCTATAGTCCAAACACAAAGTCCTTAGTTAAATAATAACAATTATTATTAACTGAACTATTCTAGTAAGTGATTTTGAGTTTGAGTTGAATTTAGTTGACTATGATGCTAACCTCATATAATTGAGGAGATAAATCCTTTCTTGAAAGTGTTTAACTTTCAATACTTTCACTCAACCAAACAATAATCACTTGATGGACGTTGTGTCATGATTTGACTATAACCAAAGCGGAGGTTTCATATGAAGGTTAACAGTATTCTCAAGTCAAGAGAACTGTGTAGATCAGTTACATCGAAATTTTTTGTTTGACCTTATTTATATTGCAACAACTCGGCTTTTCGACACTCGAATGTCAACATTAAATACATCTGAGATATTCATGTGTCATGTACCCAAGTGTTGGAAAGATAGATAGTTAGGATAAAATAAAAAATTATAATAGAATAAGGAAGAACATAACATAAAAATCTCACAGCAGAACGATAATATATAATATCAAAAGAACGGTACAAAGAGTTACTCCAAATATAGATATTTCAAAGTTACAAAACCTAAGTAATATCATCAGGATGGATAATTATAATTTCCTATCCTCACTACTGATATATATATATATAATATGGTGCAATAGAAACAGAAATAGAAAGATAACAGAAGCCTCCAACTCATCTTCTGAACTTTGAAGCATCCAAAGTAAAACCTGCTTTACTCAGTCCACACGAAAGAATATGCAAGAAATTTAAGGAAAACAAAACGACACATCAGACATAGGTCTGGTATAAGAAAATTCGAAATACATTAGTACATGTAATAGTAACGCATTAGATCCTATGGATTCCCATAATGATGATGAATGAGATCGTATAAATTCATTAAGTTTAAAATAGTGATATGATAGATCATGTCTAGGGTGTTGAATATAAATCATGTCAAATAGTTGTGATGCATACATTGACCACATCATAATATATAAAGTTACAAGCAAAATCGCTAAGGTACATTCGCATAATGGATTTTTCGTGGAGATCCATTCGGTCAAGCTGAAATCCAATCCCCTACACAAGGGTCGGAAACTACCTCCGAATGACGTATATCTCTAAATAGAATATATCAAAGGGTAAATATAGCTGGTCCAATTCAAAAATGTGTGATCCAGAATACCATCACTCCCACGTACAACATCGAGAATTATACTCTAGATTTAGAGTGATAATATCCTATCGTCGGTTAGCTAAATCCCAAGCTATGTGCCTACTTTGTTTTCTTCCATTTCAATGTTGAGGTTACATTCAGTATCTCTCACACAAGTCTTTATCACTTGAACAAAACAAGAATCCCCAAATGGATTCCAACATCTCAACGGATCATGAATCTCTACATATATTCCTGCATAAGTCCTCTAGCGAATGCTAATACTGAACTCTCCCTTGAACTTAACCTTAGGATAGACAATTCAACCCAATAGCATTCCACTTCACACTGGTTCCAAAACATAGAATTGTATATCATTTTTGTAATGGTATTCAATAAGCAAAACACTTACCGATCCCGGTCCCTTTAAAACTAATCGATGTATTTTCAATCAAGTTCGTAGTTGGCTATTCGAATATCAATTCAAAACAAATGATTACATATGAAAACCAAGTTTCATATACTTGTATTCTGATATTTTCAACTTACAACATCCATCGGTCAAGAGTGAAGTCGGTAGGTTAGAATACTGTTGCTTCCATCCCTACTCGAACATCAATCTTGACTCTCACTAGTAGACAAGCCTACTTCATCGGTTTTTAGTGCTAAGTAGATGACTAAATACTTTCCATAAACGAGTAAACATACAAAGTACGATCAAGTCACACGAAGCATGAATAAGTCACATAAGCGACTTCTAATTCCCTTTTTATTTAATTAATATTTTTTTATTAATTAAAACTTTAGTAAAACTTCTTTTATATAATAAAACTTTATTTATTAATCAGTACTATTCATTTCTACTTTTTTAATACTTAAAAAACATATAATTATCTCAAATGGTACAAGTATATTAACAAATCATTAACAAAATTTCTTACTTTAAACCTTTGCCTTTTGTATCTTTTTCCAAAATATTCCATACTTATAATTTCCTTGAAAATATCCATTTTAAGGATCTAAGTACCTTCACAAATCCATTTAAACAGTCAAAGATTAATGTTACTTAAACATTGTCACTACAAACCCAAAACCATTTCATGCATGCTTATCTTTAGAACATTATTTTAAAGATCTATTTACATTCATAAGTATAATAAAAAAGGGTTAAAAACCAATGTTATTAGCACATTGTCTTAACAATCCCAAAATCACTTCACTTATGCTTATCTTTAAAACATTCTTTTCAAGATCTACTTACATTCATAAGTATAATCAAAAAGGTTAAAAGACCAATGCTGTTAACACATTATCACAAAAAACCCAAAATCATTTCACTTATGCTTATCTATAAAACATTCATATGGATATCTAATTTAGTATTTGGTTAAGTTCGATAGTCGATTGATCGAGTATCAAGTTATAATCGCTTATACAAATCAAGGTTCGTATACTTAACTCGTTTTTCGACCTTCCAACTTTTACTACCTCTCATTCAAGAGTGAAGGCGGGTAAGTTAGAGCATTGGTTTCATATGAAAGCCTTGCATAGACACTTCATTCTTGACTCTCATAGATAGATAGGTTTACCTAATCGACTTTCAGTTTTATGTATAGTATTACTGATTTTCATAAACGAGTAAGAAATCAACATGATTAACACGTTTCTGACATTCCTGAGTTAACTATTCCTTGGTCAAGTGGGAAATTGGTAGGATAGAGCACTATTGCTTCTATCCCTACTAGAACATTAATTTTAACACTCACAAATATAGAAGCCTGCTTCGTCGGCTTTTAGTGTTAAGTATAGTTATGTACTTTTCAAACAAGTAACTAAACAAAACACGGTTTAGCCACCAAGCAATCCATAACACTTTCTTAGTCCTTCGTTTATAATTTAAAACCTGTTTAGAAATGATATACATATACAGTAATTTATTTACAAAACTAGATATGTAATAAAATAATTTAAAAGATGGTTATTATATAAGATATTTATACTTTGATAAAACAGTCAACACATTTTCTAAAAAATATATACTTTAAAATACTTGTAATAGGTTTTAAAACATTTACACAAAAAATTACTTGAAAATAACAATTTTGTAATTCACATAAAAACTTGGAAAAACCATGTTTTCTTTATATTTAAAAGTAACCCCTCTTCTTTAAAAATTCACAACGAATTCTTAAAAAATGATGAAAATGTCAAACCACCTTTATAATACTCTAACAAGAGTTAGAAAATACTTGGAAAAAGAATAAACCAAACACTTAATTTAAAAGTCCTTTCCAAACCTTTAAAGTTTAAAATAAAGGCTGAAATAGGGCAGTTTTGTACAAGTAGAAGTTTGACCGCTTTTTGATATGTTACTTAACATTTTATCATCTAAATTTTTTATGGAAGCGAAATCACAAATTTGGCAAGAAATTCCTAAGGACCTCTTTATAAAATTCCATAAAAATTGTCGAACACAAGGTAATTCCTAAGTGCATCTATAGCGACTATCGCTATAAGAGCACTTTCAAATACTAGTCCAATCTAAACCAAAGTTCAACTACTATTTATGTGCTTTATTTCAAGACTATGCTACAAGTCCATTCAAGTCTGCTAAAGTCCATTCTTATAGAATACATATGCCATTTGCTTTCAAAGCAAGAATCAAAACCAATATTACAACATATGTTAATATTAATTCAAACAATATATATACAATCTAACACAAGCATATATACATAATATTTTCATTTAAGGTGGTGAGTATTCTCACCGTTAACCAAACAAACAAGCAAGTCCAAGCTCCACTTCCTACCTCAATCTTGCAAACACCAACTTCCTACCTTTTTTTTACTTTTGCACTTGCCTTAGCCCCAAATCCCTATAAATAACTCACGGTCTTCATTGGAGGGGGAGTTTTGCTTTGGTTCTTTAAGAGCTAACTTGCTATGCGGTATTGTGATGTTTTCCTAAGGCTCCAATCCATTTAATTGGAGTTGTTTTGAAATTTATTTTCTTAGGAAATTAATGGAGAGGAGAGATGAAAGAGAGTTGATTTCTTTTTAAATTAGAAAAAGTAATTTCAATAGGTATTCCTCCTCTGATATAGGCTCAAGATGGTATTTCCTACCTTTCCTCTCACCCCCACCCCTCCCATAATGCGATGGAAGACACACCCCTCTACATATCCGTCACTTCTCCTTTACACCTCATTTTTAAGTAAATGGCCAAACTACCCTTACACACAAATATCTCTTATCCATTAGACGTTTCTATAATGTTCCATTTACTTTATAAAGAAAAGTGTGAATTAGTCCCTAATGTGCTCATATATTTATTATCTTAGCACAAAAGAGTTTAAACAACTTATATTGATTAAAAAGAAGTTTGTCGATAAACCAGTTTTCGGCCACGTTATCGATATTATCATTAGGTATTATATAAAAGGGGGTCATCCAAATTATTAAATTAATTTAATAACCTTTAATAAAAGATTCAAAATTGTAAATAATCCAAATATTTAAATATGACATTTCCAAAATTCTGTATCGTTACATTCTACCATACTTAGACTATTTCATCCTCAAAAGTCCAACACGAGCAACCAAAGAACCAATCACACTGAAATACTTAATTATATCACAGTTACTAGCAGATAAAGCTCACAGTTTGTTCAAGTTCAAACCCTCTCATCGCACAAGAATGATAAATAATCTACTAAGCGTACCATACGCTCAATAGTCTCAGATAGACGATTATTCATGCCATCATAGAAAAAATCGAAGAGTCATTCCTTAAACTCTCCTTAAGCCCAAAAACATAGTATACCAGATACTAAAGCCCGTAAGATCCACATGGACCATCCGTACGCAAAATTCGATCTGATCACTTGCTCGATTACATAAACTTCACTTCTAAACTAGTGTAGATCACTTGACCTCTCAAGTGCAGACTCTAATCGAGTTTCTTGATTAGAAACCTCCGTTTTCTTTATATATCCGTATACTATTATAGAAAACATCGCGATCGTATCACGAATCTGTGTCAAGTATTCATCGTCAAGAACCATTTGAAAAATCCTTGTTCAGACCGGTGTAAATCACCTCGAAACCATGTACTTGAATACTGGATCAAGAACAGTCATTCGAATAAAGCAATCTACATATAACTTATGTATTTATTTTATTGATTTCTTAATTATATCAATATTCTTCAAATCACATTCTTCTGCATAAATAGTATATCACTCAATACTAAAATGATTTATAAATCATTTCATAAAACATAACTTCAAGTTTATAAACATTTTATAACTTAATTTCGTACTTGTATAGTACTCCACTACATCTTACGAGTATATACAAACATCAATTTCATTTTACTTAACAAGGATGTTCAACAATTTGAACTTGTCTTAATTCTACTATCTTTTACTTTCAAATGTTACAAAAATCAACTTTATATTCTCACAAAACACTTAGCTTCAAGTTTTATAACGATTTGGAAGTTTCCAACTACCTAAAATCGTTGGAAATCCCATTTCATTTTAACAAACGAAAACTATAAAACAACATATTATATCATGATGCATATATCATACTGTCCTAATGCATAAGCTATAAGTGTCCATGAAATAACTTAACAAGAAAACTATAAAACTAAACAACCGTGTATTATTTCAAATCATTTTGAAATAATATATACATATAACTTTTGTATATCAAATAATACTTTCGAGTTAAATCAAAATCCATTTTTGCTAAAACAACTTTATAGTAAACTAACAGGGAAGAATCCCCCATTTTGAAACCCGAAAATGAATGTCGATGATGCTATAGTCATCACCGAAATTATTTTCAAGGGATAGAAGTGAGCTTAGTATATCCATACAATACTTTTGGTACCTAATCAAAATCATTTCTAAACGGTATCAAATATTTGGCATAATGGGACTACGTATCATGATCTTAATTTCATAAACAAATTTCCTTATTATTTAGTTTCATAAAATACTTATATTATTTTCCAAAATCTTGAAAAACATTTTCAAAGACACTGAGATTTAAGTTCTTATATTCTCATTTTCATTCCTCATCATTTATAAACCAAATTTTATAAACCATACTTATATGAAACACATTCTTATATAAACCTTTTCATAAATGTTTATTCCAAAATATATTTCTTTTCTTCAGGTTATAGTAAACATCTTTTGCTAAGATTTACCTTTAGCCCAACACTGTCACCAAACACCTTATTGTCAAACTGTGAAATTAAATTCACAAGATGTTCGTTTCAACGTACCCACAATTATTGTCCACCCAATCCATGATATAGAAAGGTAAAACTACTCATAAACTGGTCGAGCACAAATCAATAATCAACAAACAATATTCAATGCTCATAAAGCGACCGAGCATGGCTAAGCTAATCAACGGGGTATAATAGATAAATATCGTCTATCCCTGCATGAATTAGACTACAATATCAACTTACTCTATATATAACTAGTTATAGAAAATACATATATGCTCTTATATATAATACATTTAACTCATGCTAGGACCTTCCATTACCCTAAATGAGTCATAGCCAATCAAAGCAAAGGTTCTTGCTTAACCTTCAGCTCTGATACCAACTGCAACGATCCGGAATTTCGAACACTTAGTATTTGGATATCGAGATTATTTAAAGATTTGAATCTTGGATTAAGTGTGATTAAATTGATTCAATAATCTTGTTAGCCCCTTTTATATAATAACTAATGATGGTAAACTTTTTTTTAAAAATGTTTACAAAAATAAATACTTCAAAGAAATATCGATAACGTGACCGAGAATTGATTTATCGATTAGTAGCTTTTTAATCGATATTAGTTGTTTAAACTCTTTTGTGCTAAGCTAATGAACAAATGAACACATCAGAGACTAATTAACACACTATTCTTAATAAGGAATTGGAACACTCTTGAAGCTTATACTGGATTAGAGATATTTATGTGTAAGGGCGGTCTGGTCATTTACTAGAAATGAGGTGTTAAAAAGAAGTGATGGACATGTGGAGGGATGAGCCTTCCATCGCATTATGTGGGATGAGAGAAAGGGTAGATAATACTATCTAGAGCTTATATAAGAGAGGGCATTCCTCTTGAAATCACTTTTGCTAATTTAAAAAAAAATCAACTCTCTTTCATGTCTTCCTCTTCATTAATTTCCTAAGAAAATAAATTTCAAACAACTCCAATTCAACTCTTATTTGGGCTAGAGCCTTAAGAAAACTTCATAGCACCTCCTAACAGGTTAGACCTTAAAGTGCCAGAGCCGAACTCCCTGCTCCATTGAAGGTCGTGAGTTATTTATGGGGATTTGGGGCTATGAAAAGTGCAAAAGTAAGAAAGAGGTAGGAGTTGGTGTTTGCAATGTTGAGGTAAGAAGTGGAGCTTGGACTTGCTTGTTTATTTGGTAAACGACGACTTACTTACCACCTTGAATAAAAATATTGTGTACATGTGCTTGTATTAGATTATATATATGTATATATATTGTTTGAATTGATATTGACATATGTTGTAATGTTGGTTTTATTTCTTGCTTTAAAAGTAAATGGAATATGTGATCCATTTATATGGACTTGAATGGACTTATATGACTTTTAGAATAGTATCGAAACAAAGCACATAGGTTGTAATTGAATTTGGGTTTAGATTGGACTTGGATTTGGAAGTACTCTTACAGCGATAATCGTTATAGATGCACTTAGAATTGCCTTGTGTTTGGCAATTTCTATGGAACTTTGTAGAGAGATCCTTAGGAGTTTCTTCCCACGTTCGTAATTTTAATATCTATGCTTTCTGCCATAAGAAATTTGGAAGAAAAACGTTAAATGTCAAAAAATGGTCAAACTTCCACTTATGCAAAATTGCCCATTTTATCCTTTGTTTTGAACTTTAAAGGTTTGGAAAGAACTTTTAACTTAAGTATTTAGTATCATTCTTTTTAAATGTGTTTTCTAACTCTTATTAGAGTATTATAAAAGTGGTTTGACATTTTTATAATTTTTTAAGAATTAATTATGAATTTTAAAGAAGAGGGTTTACTTTTAAATATAAAGGAAACATGGTTTATCCAAGTTTATAAGTGAATTATAAACTTGTTACTTCTAAGTAATATTTTGGATGAATATTTTAAAAACCTATTATTAGTATTTTTAATTATTTTCATTTTTACGTATACATAGTTTTTAGAAAATATATTGACTATTTTATTGAAGTATAAATATCTTATGTAATATAATATATTTTAATTATTTTATTAAATATCTAGTTTTGTAAATAAATGAGTATACTTGTGTATATCATTTCTAAAAAAGTTTTAAATTATAAACATAGGATTTAAAAATGGGTTATGAATTGCTTAGTGGTTAAATCTTGTTTTGTTTCACTTGGTTGATAAGCAATTAACTATGCATAACACTAAATGTCAACGAAGTAGGCTTATCAAGTTATGAGTGTTGAGATTGATGTTTGAGTAGGGATAAAATTAATAGTGCTCTAACCTACCGGCTTCCCACTGATTGAGGAATAGTTAAGTTAGGAATGTTGGAAATGTGTTAACCGTATTGATTTCTTACTCGTTTATGAAAATCGTTGATACTATACTTAATGCCAAAAGTAGATAGGGTAGACTTATCTATCTATGAGAGTCGAGGATGAAGTGTCTAGGAAAGGCTTTGATATGTAATCAGTGCTCTAACTTACCTATCTTCACTTTTGAGTGGGGGATAATATAACTTGGAATGTCAGACACAAGTTAAGTATACGAACCTTGATTTCTATATGCGATCGTTTTTTGTGAGTGCATAGCACGCGTGATAGGGTTTATCATACTGGGGAACGTGTGATGAAGCGTTGGCTCTTACCTCTACATATCCCTTTATAGGTTGGTGCGTAGTCGAGAGGCTGAACATAAAATCAAAAACGAGGTATCAATTGTAGTCACCTCCGAGAAGGTTAAGCGAGAACTTTCATATTGAAGATCGGTTATTCTCAAGCTAAGAGAACTATGTAAATTAGTCACATCGACATTTTCTCTTTGTCCTTAGTGATTCCAACCAATAGAAAACTATTGAGCGAGTCATTCCATAATTATCCAATAAGTGTCAGTATGTAATCTCTTGGTGCCCCAACAATCATGAGTAATGCACTGCCAAACATTTAGAGAGCGTTATGTACTCTAGTCTCAACGGATGCATTGGTATCCAGCCTCGATGTATCTTGAATAAAATATTTAAAATGATGTGTTTATTATTTTATGATATAATACTCATGATTACAAATATATGTAATTACTTTCACAAATACACCATTTTATAGATTTTCTATAAAATATATTTTAATTAAATATTTAATTATTTATAATGCATTATAACAGATATATAATAGAAAGAAAAATAATTTATCACGAATGATAATTACAGAGTAAGTTAATTTACAATAAATTATAGAATTGCCCCTTTGGCATACCCTAACTCTATCAATCTCCCATTTGCACTTAGGGCCAATTATGAAATCTCATTTCTACCTCTTTAATCAGCTTCTCGAGAGCTGACCGAGCTAGACCCTTAGTTAATGGATCTGTTGTGTTGTCCTTGGTATATGACCTTCATATCACGACCTCTTTGTTTTCAATGAATTCTATAATAAAGTGAAACTTTCGAAGAATATGCCATGACTTCTTATGTGCTTTGGGTTCTTTTTCAATTTCAATCGCTGCATTGTTATCACAAAATAGTGCTATAGGATTCTTTGTATCATGAATCACTTCGAGCTCACTCAAAACTTGCACATCAAGAATGCCTCTTTAGCTGCTACATTGATGGCGATGTACTCGACCTCCATCGTTGAATTTGAAAGTGCTGCTATGGATCGTAATATGGAGTATAATCTAAGTTATTTACTAATGCGAAATATGAATATAAAAAGTACACGGCAAAGTAAATAACACCAGGGATTTTTATACTTGTTCGAACTCCCGTTCTACATCCAGTCTCAGACTTCTTCTGGAATATAACTATCAACCCTCTCTTAACCCGAAGGAATAGGTGTTAAACCGTCTGAGCAATCGAATAGGACTTCTACCACCTAGACAACCGAATAGGATTTCTCCTGCTTGAGCAACCGAATAGGACTTTAACAATACAAAATGTTTTCTTGACTAATTGTGCTATGTAGATAGCATGAATAAGTCTTTAGAGTACACCCTTCCTACAATCTTCTCCTTTGTAGTATATAGTGTAGTACGTGAAGATTGGAAGTAATTTTAATCACAATAAATTTATGCTTGAATGCGCAAGTGATTTGAATGTGTTTATGAAAGCAAGTGGAAAAATTTAGGTAGCAAGAATATAGAATAGAATTAGAGCATTAAATTTTTGAAACAACTGAATTCAAGGCTATATATAGAGTTAAAAAGATGTAATCATTCGTGAAAAGTTTTGGCCAAGAGATACTAAAACAACTGTTGGATTAAAAGTTGTTCATGATCATTGAAAGATGGTGACTATTCAAAAAATAGCCGGTATGAATATTCAGTCGACTGAGGAAAGCAATTCGGTCATCTGAACATTCAAAAATTTTCAAATTTCAAATTTATTTTGAAAAAACACCTGGTTCAATCGACTGAATAAGGATGATCAGTCGACTGAATCTTCAAAATAATTTGAGCACCTGTGCATGTATCAGTCAACTGAAATAGGTGTTTTCTACCGTATAAACTTCTAATTGAAAGATTTTTGCTTAGTAACTTTTTATAATTAATTTCTAATTTGTGTATATGATTTTGAAAGTAATTTAAAACCATGTGTGCATGCATATACCACTTAGGAGAGATTTTAACATTTATTAACTACTAACTAGACTATAGACAAACCAATTATAAACTTTGAGACTTCTCTTTAAATTCTTTGGTCTTCGATCTATCATCGAGTAGAAAAGTGCCTTCCCCTGCAAATTTGATTAGTTCATATAATATATACTTATATAATTGTCATGATCAAAACATTAAAATACAAGGTTCTAAAATAATCATCTATTGTATTATGTTTAGAACTTTTCTAACTAATGGCTCCACCATTAGTTTAAAGGCATAACTAGAATTGACTTACTATCGTCTACATCACTTTGAAAGCTAGAGTCTGTATACCCCTTCCAAAGGAGGTCTACATTTTCGTATATGAGAAATAAGTCCTTAGTATTTATTGAATACTTTAGTATACATTTACAATCGTCCAAAAAAATTTCTCTAGGATTAGACTGGTATCGGCTTACACATCCTAATGCATATGCCACACCCGGTTTAGTACATAACATAGCATAAATTATGGATCCTATAGTTGAAGCATAAGGGGTCCACTATATACGCTCTTTCTCCTCATCGATATGAGGAGCGTCCTTTTCACAAAGGACGATTCTAGACTATATTGGAACATTTCCACTTCTTGAATTCTCCGTACTAAACCTTTTTAGTACGCTATATATATACAGGGATTAAGACAAACATAATAGCCTCATTTATCTATCTCTATAGATCTTTATACCTAGTATATAGGCTGGTTTTTCCAAATCCTTCATGGAGAAGTTCTTGAAAAGCCAAGCTTTCACTTATTGCAATGAAAAAATGTTATTACCAATCAATAATATATCGTCAATCAATAATATATCGTCGATATACAACACTAAGAAAATGATAGCAATGCCCTGTTCCTTTCCTTATATTCATACTTCATCTATGTTTTGATAAAAACTAAACTACTGGATTACCTTAGCAAAACACTTATTTCAACTCCTTGAAGCTTTTTTAAGTCCATAAATGGACTTTAACAACTTATAAGCCTTTCCCTCACTCTGCTTACCACAAAACCTTCAGGCTACGACATCTACACGGTTTCTTATAAATCACCATTTATAAATGTTGTCTTTAAATCCATTTGTCATATTTCGTATTCATAGAATGCAATAATAGCTAGCATAATTCATATGGACTTAAGCATGATTACGGTTGAAAAAGTCTCATCCTAATCAGCACCTTCGATTTAAAAAAATTCTTTCGCACCTAGCCTTGCCTTATAAGTTTCTAATTCCTTATCTTCATTTAGGTTTTTTCTAAAAATCTATTTCCAGCTGACAGGTTTTATCCCTTAGGGTACGTCTAACATACTTTGTTTTCCTATATGTGACGCAGCGGATAATTAACAAAACGATATAGATCGATGAAAGTAGCAATCGGTGGATTGATGAATATTGAAATGCCCAAATTCGTTGATCCGCAGATACCGAATTCTAGCTATCCTCGTCACGTTGATCGCGCATGATACCGTGAAAGAAGATCTTCAATTCTTCAAGCGTTGATCAAGCGCACTTGATACCGCAAATCGGCTTCAACAATCGTTGAATCGAGCGCACTCGATTAACCGAAAGTGGAGATAGGAGATTACACTCAACTACCAATTTAGGATGAAAGCACACAACAATCAAACAAGAATTTTATTCAAAATCAACCAACCTTGAAATTACAACACACTCGCTATTTATAGAAGTTTCCAACCCCTGACCCTTAAGTCGTTGCCGACTTAACTTCCCTTAAGTCGTTGCCGACTCATGACTCACGACTCAACTAGGTCGTTGCCGACCTAACAGATACTACTCGCCTCAATTGCAACACAGCACATATATACAACACATACAAATGAGACAAGGTCATTACCGACCTAATTACATCACAATACCTTCACACGACCTAAAAATAAACGCAACTCAATATTAGTTGACCCACGACTTACGACTTACCTAAGTCGGTAGTGACTTGTCTCACAACACAGTGCGTACCTTATCACATAGGCGACTCAAAGCAATTACATCTCAACATCCTTCGGCCGACTCAACTACATGCCGACTTACGACATATGGAGCGACTCAAATCAGCAGCGTCAAGTGTTGCCTCTTCCTTCAGCCACATTTCCTTAGGTCGTTGCTGACCTAAGTCCTTAGGTCATTGCCGACCTAAAACCGAAGCTTCCTGCGACTTAAGACCTAATACTTGGTTAAGTCGGCACGTCTTGACTCGTGACTCTTTAGGTCGCAGATGACTCAAAGCGGCTTCATTAACTCGTAGCTCCTCCTCACGTGACTCCTTAGGTCGGGGCCGACCTTCATTAACTCGTGAACGACCTAAGCCTTGTGCTTCCATAGGTCGTGCTGCATCATCCTCCCCTGGTTGATAAAAATTCGTCCTCGAATTTGTAACTTCTTCCACATCAGATTGTTCATCTCCATAATATGGTACAAGATGCTTAACATTGAACACGTCAGAAGTGTACACATCCTCCGGCAGCTTCAACTTATAAGCATTTTCATTAATCCGTTTCACAACTTCTACAGGACCAATTTTTCTGGCTTTCAACTTGTTATAAGCGCCTACTGGAAAACGATCCTTGGTTAACACAGCGTAAACCAAATCACCTTTGTTAAATTCAACATTTCGTCGCTTCAAATCTGCAGTTCGCTTATACTTCTCGTTCGACTTCTCTAATCGTTCCTGAACGATTTTATGACATTCCGTCAAACCATCAACAAAATCTACAGCTCGTTTAACCGTCCCCTTCGGTTGTGGTACTACCGCTAAATCCAACGGTCCCCTGGGTAAATTTGAATATACAATCTGAAATGGACTGAATCCCGTACTACGATTCACTACATGATTATGAGCAAACTCTGCCTGGCATAACTTCATATCCCAACTCTTCAGATTGTCCTTCACAAGACATTGCAATAAATTTCCCAATGATCTATTGACGACTTCTGTTTGTCCATCTATTTGTGGATGATACGCACTACTGAACTTCAACTTTGTTCCCACCATCTTCCACAAACTTAACCAAAAGTGACTCAGAAAGCGAGTATCTCTATCCGACACAATAGACTCGGGCAATCCATGAAGTCGATAGATCTCCTTGAAAAATAACCGAGCAACATGAACAGCGTCCGCCGTCTTCTTACAAGCAATAAAATGTACCATCTTCGAGAAACGATCCACCAAAACATATATCGAGTCATTTCCCCTTTGCGTTCTCGGCAAACCCAATATGAAATCCATACTAACGTCACCCAAGGTTTTGTAGGTACAGGTAAAGGCATATACAAACCCGCATTTGTAGTTGTCCCTTTCGAAACTTGACAAACATGACATCTCTGAACAAACCTTTCAACTTCCTTCCTCATCGATGGCCAGTAGTAGGATTGAGAGATTAACTGCAATGTTCGGTCTCTACCCACATGTCCTTCCTCATGAAGCTCCTTTACTATCTTCATTCGCAAGCTACAATCCGGTACACACAATTGATTTCCCTTAAATAAGAAACCATCAATCAACACAAATTCATCAGAACCTCCCTCCTTGACTTTCTCCACAAATTTCTTAAAGTAAGGATCTTCTTCAATCAGTTCTGGCAATAATTCAAACCCTGTCACCTCAATTTTCATTGTCGTTAATAAATGACTCCTCCTACTCAAAGCATCAGCCACACGATTCGTTACCCCAGATTTGTGCTTCACAACAAAAGTAAACTGCTGCAAATAGGCAATCCACGATGCATGTCTCGATGAAATCTTATCCTGCCCTTGCAGATGCTTCAAAGCTTCATGGTCTGTGTAAAGAACAAACTCTTTCTGAAAGAGATAATGTCTCCAGTGCTTCACAGCTTGAATAATTGCATAAAATTCAACATCATAAGTTTTATATCTCAACTTAGCTCCAGATAACTTCTCACTGAAATAAGCAACCGGTCTTCCTTTCTGACTCAAAACTCCACCAACCCCAACCTTTGACGCATCAATATGTAACTCAAACAACAACTGAAAATCTGGTAAAACTAGAATTGGTGCTGTCGTCAATAGTGTCTTGATTTTCTCAAAAGCAACCCTGCTTCCTCTGACCACTCAAACTTCTTTCCTTTCATGCAATCGGTTACAGGTGCCATCGCACTACTAAAATGTGGAATGAATCTTCGATAGAAAGATACCAATCCATGAAAACTCCTCACTTCAGTAATTGTCTTTGGCTGTGGCCAATTCCTGACAGCTTCTACTTTACTTTCATCCATTTGAATTCCTTCTTTCGATAGAACATATCCCAGAAATAAAACACTGTCCGTCATAAACACGCACTTCTTTGTTGCAACATAAAATTTCTCCTGTCGTAGAATCAACAATACTTCACGCAAATGCTGGACATGCTTTACCATGCTTCCACTGTAGATCAAAATATCATCAAAGTAAACTACTACAAACTTCCCAATGTATGGTCTGAAAATCTGGTTCATCACTCTCATAAAAGTACTCGGTGCATTCGATAAACCAAACGGCATAACCAACCATTCGTATAAACCTTCCCTGGTTTTGAAAGCAGTCTTCCATTCATCACCCAGTCTAATACGAATTTGATGGTATCCACTCTTCAAGTCAATCTTTGAAAACACAACAGCTCCACTCAACTGATCTATCAAATCATCAAACCTCGGCATAGTAAACATGTATCTCACAGTGATCTTGTTTAGAGCTCAACTATCTGTACACATTCTCCACGAACCATCCTTCTTTGGCACCTATAAAGCTGGCACTGCACAAGGACTCAAGCTCTCCTGAACACGCCCTTGTTCTAACAACTCCTCCACCTGCCTTCTCAGTTCCTCATGCTCTTTAGGACTCATCCCGTAATGTGGCCTGTGTGGTAATACTGCCCCTGGCACAAGATCAATCTGGTGCTGAATATCCCTCAACGGTGGTAACTCCGTTGGTAGCTCCTCAGGAAATACATCTCTGAATTCTTCCAATACCGGCTTGACTTCTTCTGGAACTTCTACAGATTCAGTGGCTTCATGTCCAATCAACAAAAACACCTCGGGACTCTCCTCTGCTTCTTCAATAAATTCCTTCAAAGTCAACAAAGTCTTGAGTTCCTCAATCTCCTCTGACTTGCTTTCTTCTTGTTGTCTCTTCTTTGGAACCAAAATGATTTTAACACCTTCAAACATAAAGTTGTAGCTATTGGTCCGACCGTCATGTTGCACTGCTCGATCATACTGCCACGGTCTTCCCAAAAGTAAGTGACAAACATCCATCTCAACCACATCACACCAAATTTCATCTTTATATTTCTTCCCAATAGAAAATGGAACCGGAACTCGCCTGTCCACCTTCACTTCTCCTCCTTTTCTCAACCACGCTAACTTGTAAGGATTAGGATGTCTCTCCGTCTTCAATTTCAGCTTTCTCACAGCTTCAGTAGAAATAATATTGTCACAATTCCCAGCATCAATCACGAACTTGCAAACCTTTCCCAGAATAGTGCATGTTGACTGAAAAATATTGCTCCTCAACCAACTGTTTTCCTCTTCCTGTTTCGGTGTTAAACAAGACCTCCTCATCATTAGATCACATCCTTCATCTCCTGACGCAATATCTTGTTCATCCCCCTCAACTGGACTAGAATAACCTTCCCAACGTCCTCACCCTCGACTTCAGCAATCATAGTTCGTTTCTTCGGCTTCGGACATTTATTACTCTTGTGACCCACTTCCTGGCAATTGTAACTCTTGAAACTGTTGTTGACCTTCGTCTTCGCAACTTCATTCACAACTGGTTTACTGATAGATTTAGGAACATTGGAACTCCCACTAGCACCTTTATTCTGAATATTGGAACTTGTAAACACACCTCCTCCACGTCTTCCCTGCTTCTCCTAAGCCAACGCTTTCTGGTGTGCTTCAGCAAAAGATCTAGGATCAAACGTATTTACCATGTCTTGAATCTGCATTCTCAACCCTCCAACAAATCTAGCAGTCAGCTGTTCCTCTGTCTCCATAATGTCATTTCGAGCAATCAGTTGATAAAATTCGTCAGCATAATCATTAACAGTCTTCGTCCCATGCCTCAAGTTCTGCAACCTCTGATACATGAGTGATTGATAATTATAAGGTAAAAATGTAGCTTACATCAGTTTCTTCATCTTCTCCCATGATTCAATCTTCGACTTTTCCATTCTCTCCCGTGTAAGTTTAGTTTGCTGCCACCATGCTAAAGATCTCCCCCTCAACCTAGTAGCAACTAACTTCACTCTTCTATGCTCAGGAACTTCTTCAAAGTCAAAAATCTCTTCAACATTAGACAACCAATCAAGAAATTCTTCAGCTACCATTCCTCCCTTAAATTCTGGAATTTCCATCTTCATACCCGATTCCCATCGACGATCATCATCTACATCTCGATATGAATTTCGAACTTGGTCTCGATCTCGATAATGAATGCTAGCTCTATCACCCTCTTCATCATAATCAAATGTACGTCTATATCGATCTCGACCATCAACATCCCTTTGATGAAGCATGTCTCTTCTACTATGTCTCTCTTCATCTCTATATGGCTCATTTTCAAACTCACGTGCAGTTCTCCTCTCTTCATGTCCATAGTCATGGTGATCTCTTCTTGACGAAATTGATGTTTCTCTTCTTTCTCTAAAATATTGCGGTGATACCCTCCTCGCTTCCATAACCGATGGCGAAACTCTGTTTCCTCCATGGTTCGAGATTGGTGATCTCCTCCTTTGATTTTGATTCAAATCATTCATCAACTTCTCTAACTTTCCAATGCCTTCATCAAATTTCTCACTAATACGTTGTTCCATTTGCTCGGCTTCTTCTCTTCTATACAACGCTTCAACATTTTGATGACGATTAACTCTCCTCGGCGGCATGATTGATTCAACACAACACTTCAACAAATATTTCAAAAATCTTTAACACAAATCAAACAAGCACGGCTCCAACTCAACTTGGCTCCGCCTCAACACTTCAACACAAATCAAATTCAAACAACTTCCACACTTTGATCCAAAATGGAATGGATCGAAAGTTCTCCTCTTGTTGCAACTTCAAGATGAACACGATGAACACCAAACTTCAAACTCCTTGGCTCTAAGTCTCATCTTAGCTATGATTGGCTAAGTCAAGCTCCGATACCAAAAAACTGACGCAGCGGATAATTAACAAAACGATATAGATCGATGAAAGTAGCAATCGGTGGATTGATGAATATTGAAATGCCCAAATTCGTTGATCCGCAGATATCGAATTCTAGCTATCCTCGTCACGTTGATCGCGCACGATACCGTGAAAGAAGATCTTCAATTCTTCAAGCGTTGATCAAGCGCACTTGATACCGCGAATCGGCTTCAACAATCGTTGAATCGATCGCACTCGATTAACCGAAAGTGGAGATAAGAGATTACACTCAACTACCAATTTAGGATGAAAGCACACAGCAATGAAACAAGAATTTTATTCAAAATCAACCAACCTTGAAATTACAACACACTCGCTATTTATAGAAGTTTCCAACCCCTGACCCTTAAGTCGTTGCCGACTTAACTTCCCTTAAGTCGTTGTCGACTCATGACTCACGACTCAACTAGGTCGTTGCCGACCTAACAGATACTACTCGCCTTAATTGCAACACAGCACATATATACAACACATACGACTGAGACAAGGTCGTTACCGACCTAATTACGTCACAATACCTTCACACGACCTAAAAATAAACGCAACTCAATATTAGTTGACCCACGACTTACGACTTACCTAAGTCGGCAGCGACTTGTCTCACAACAAAGTGCATGCCTTATCACATAGGCGACTCAAAGCAATTACATCTCAACAGCCTTCGGCCGACTCAACTACATGCCGACTTACGACATATGGAGCGACTCAAATCAACAGCGTCAAGTGTTGCCTCTTCCTTCAGCCACAATTCCTTAGGTCGTTGCTGACCTAAGTCCTTAGGTCGTTGCCGACCTAAAACCGAAGCTTCCTGCGACTTAAGACCTAATACTTGGTTAAGTCGGCACGTCTTGACCCGTGACTCTTTAGGTCGCAGATGACTCAAAGCGGCTTCATTAACTCGCAGCTCCTCCTCACGTGACTCCTTAGGTCGGGGCCGACCTTCATTAACTCGTGAACGACCTAAGCCTTGTGCTTCCATAGGTCGTGCTGCATCAATATGGAATCCATCTTGGATTTCATTGCTCCAAGCCAGAGTGTAGAGTCTTTACGTTGCAGTACTTGTTGGATAGAGGAGCGTTGTCATCTAAGACATAGTCCTCCTTCTCGCCATCCATGAGGAAACCGTAGTATCTCTCTTGTGTATGAGGTTCCCTACTAGGCCTTCTAATAGGTTAACTTTTTTGCATATGGGTGAACTTGGTTCTTTCATTGGTTCGGCCTCAGAACTTCTTGGATCTCATCTAAGTCTAAAACTTCATTGTTAATTTCCTTTAACAAAAATTCCTTGTATAAAAAGACATTGTTCAAGAAACAATGAAATTTTGTTCCTTGGTATTGTAGAAAGTATATCCTATTGAGTTTCTAGGATATCATATAAATTTACACAGTATAGATATTACCTCTAGTTTATTCGGACCAACGTTCTTAATATATGCCAAACAACCACACATTTTCAAATACTTGAGTTGGAGTTTCTTACCATGCCACATCTTATATGGCGTTTTAGGCACAAATTTAGTAGGCAACAAGTTCAACATATGCGTCGCGGTTTCTAGCGCACATCCCTAATAGAACAGAGGTAACTTAACCTTCCTCATCATGAAACAAACCATATATAGTAGGGTTTGGTTCCTTCGTTCGACACACCATTGTATTGCATAGTATAGGGTGGATAATTTGAGAGATAACCTATTATCTTTTAAACACTGTTGGAATTCTTGTCCATCGTACTCACCTTCTCGATCAGATCAAAGAACCTTTATCTTACAACCTATTTGGTTTTATACTACTTTTCTTATTCAAGAAATTTCTCATAGACATCGAATTTGTTCTTCATAAGATACTTGTCCTAGTCTTCAGAAATCGTCAGTGAAAGTTACAAAGTAAGAACAATTATCTCTGGTGATTACAGGCGTTGGGCCAAATAAATCACAATGCACTAATCCTAAGAGTTCATCAACTATTTTATTGCTCTCATTGAAGAGGTG
The DNA here is from genome assembly GCA_030765085.1 of Allium cepa. Classification (NCBI taxonomy): domain Eukaryota; kingdom Viridiplantae; phylum Streptophyta; class Magnoliopsida; order Asparagales; family Amaryllidaceae; genus Allium; species Allium cepa. The sequence continues at coordinate 1,039,558,137 of CM060941.1, read as the reverse complement.
CTTGGTCATTTTACCTTTGAGACATGACACACACATGTCAAATTATTCAGAATCAAGTGAGAGGAGAAAACCTTCGATTTTCAATTTATGTAGTTGTTTCTCACTAAAATGACCTAGCCTACAATGCCAAAGATAACTATCACTTATATTGTTAGAAGAATTATTCACATAACACACATAACTATACTGCTCACATAAATGTCATTTTAAGAATATTATCGTAGAATTTATTCCATTCAAACTAATATTCATAACATTATTTTCACAATGAAATACATATACAGTCTCAAACAATCTAGAAGCAGAAATAATCCCACAAATAAAATCTTTACGAAATAACACTTATTTATTACCAAACTACTTATTAGGCAAACATAAATGAGATCTCCTACCACCGTTGCATCTGCGATGTATCCATCAACAACTTGAAGCCTCATCTCTCCTTTTTCCACGTAGTGCCAGTTCCTAAGCCCCTGTAACGAATTACATATATGAGTTACAGATCAAATATCTAAGACCTAAGACATTTATTGATAAAAAAATAATTTTGAATCATAAATCTACCTGATGGAGCTGCAGAACCATTTTTCTTTTTTTCTTTAACAACCTTCAAGTAATCAAGAAAAATCCTTTTCCAGTTACCTTTATTGTGGCAGGGTGACATTCACCATTTTCATAGGTCTTCTTACTTTTCTTGTTTTTATTTCCTTCTCTTTCCCGCTTCTTCGAACCTTTTGAAAATGATGCACAACCCTTAACAACAAGTACAACATCTTGATCCTTAGATGTAGACTCGGCTAAACTCAATATATTAAGTTGCTCCACAAGATTCGCATTTAATTGGTTTATATTATAACTCAGCATGATGGTTCATAATGAGGAGTAACAGAACCAAGCATCAAATCAAACTTGTAATTTATTGCTTATCTGTACACACCACCCCACGTATTGTAAACTATCAATCTATTTAGTAAGAATCACATAAATAAAAATACTGATATTTCTATACCATTGAAAATAATATATAAAACAAACATACGAAAGCATAATGAAGTATTACAATGTTTTATTGCGCTTTGTAACGACCCAGTATTTTCAACCACTCGCATCCGCACATGTCGGACTTGAATCGTTCAGAATACTGCGTTGTAAAATAAATTTGGCAAAACTCAAGATATACAATAAATAAATCACAGAATCACATACACAGATATCAGAATCTCGCAGCGGAAATTAAAATTTAGTGGTTCATGAAGCCACTGATACAACTTTACAAAACAGAACTTACATTGTCTATAATACTCATTACAAAATTTAAAACATAAATAGAGATAGAGTCTTCAAAGTCTTGAATTCCAGAAAAGATAAAGGCTGAAACAACTTCCAACAGCACGAATGATCTACTGAGTGTCCTAGCTACGGAGAAGAAACTGAAGCTGCAACTCAGGCTGACCCGAGCGTACAATAAAACAAAACACTCGAGTCAGGACATACATACTTATATAATGTAAACTAAATCAAGTGTACTGTAATATATAGCAAGTAACTTAAAGGATGCTTGGGACCGCCCATCCTCTAAGGATCCGTTAAACTATTTACTATGTAGTATATTGCGCTATTATAATAGTGTCTATACTAAAATAAACATACTTTTAAATAGCGTTAAGGCTTTACATTTTCCACCTTAACACGTAAAATGCCAATAGTCTATACAGTACCGTAATACCTCCTGATCGGGAAGCTACCAGAGGATACTCCATAGGTACGACACAAATAGAAACTCGTAGTAGGCTCGCTAGGGTAGGTGACACGGCACAACTAGGCAATGCCAGGGTAGATATACCGATTGCTATCCGGACCGGTGGTAACGCGAAGCCGCAGCAACCGCCCACCTCGAACAACACTCCCAAATCAAGGGTGCACCCAGACAATCACATAAGCAATAGAATGGTATACGAAGAAGTGCGTTCGATCAGAGGAGCTACCTCATTAATCCGAGAATCGCTCCTGTTTTAGCCACCTTAAGCCAACTCACGGGAGTCGGGTCCACGTATATACCTTTCAAGAAACCGTCACCACCAACCCACTTCATTCTGGAATCTCCACCGCGTACACGGTTAGTCAAAGTGGTTTTCGGTATCGACAGAGAGTATGTCCATATCCGATCCCGGTCTCTTTGCCAACCAAACGTTATTATAACCCGTGGTCATTTAAAACAGTTTATACTTCCAAACCAGGATAAACATTTCCATTTCGAACTATAAATACGATATCATTTTAAAACCCAAAACAATATGATATCGTTATATTCAAATATAATTCTTTTCCAAACCATACTGCTTAAAATTTATAATATCTGGAAATCAAATATTTGAATTATATCTTCAAGACATAATATTTTGGAAATTTTACTTTAAACCATAACTCCCAAACACAATGGTTTAGACATTCAACGGTATATAAATGGTTTAACTTTATGGTTACTTTGTAAAGTAGATAATTTACATAGCTTTTACAATATATTTCTTTATTTAAAGTTTAAACCATAATTTAAATATCACTTTACGTTCCCAAACCATTACAATTCCTATATATATATATATATATCCAATTGGAGTATTTACTATTCAAAACTAAGGTTGGATTTTTTTCTTTAAACAAATTAATGTTTTATTATTTAGTCTTGAATATTCCCATAAATTCCATAAATAAAACTCCAAAATTTCACCATTAATATTTTCAAAAATTTACTTAATATTTAGAACAATCAAATTCTAGACCCTGTAGCACTTAGGAAATGCTACCTAATAGTTACGGGTAAAACTGGTCAAATTTCAAAAGACAGCATTTAAATGCTGTAGTAGATTGTTTAACTTAATAAATATTTCCAAATATAACTTATTTATTTATTTATTTATTAACTGAAATCTTATTCTTCAAAAATCCAGAATTTCCAAAATAAGTTATATTCCAAAATTTTATTCAAATATTTATTTATCTATTTACATTTATAACTTATTCAAAAATCAAATAAAATCCTTTAAAGATATTAAATCAAATATTTACTTCCAAAATAATTTTAAATATTTCAGAAAATGTTATAAGAACCACGGGCCTGTATACAGTTTTCTAGCCTAGGTCAAGTGATACGGATTTATATCATTTCAATCCGTAATTTACAAACCCCGGGTTCTATCATTTCAAACCCGCAATCCCAAGTTACCAGTTAAGCAGTTAACAGAATAAATGAACAATAATCATTTAGGCCTATCATTTCAGCCCATACGAACTAAATTTAACAGGGAACTGGCAGTGGTGATCTAAGCAGTAAATAAACAATAACATAACTGCAGAAATAATATAACAGATAATACTGATGAGGTGTCAATTTAAATGGGGTTTAACATTCTACGTTATACTACAGACAGATAATAACGGAATAAAATTTTACACATACACTTGCAATAATTTACCAAAATATATGTACGTATGTCTGGTGAGAAATACTCACCTGAAAGTTGCAGAAAATTTGAATTCAAAATGATGATTCACCGGTAAAGACCGACAGAAAATAACGATCAAATTTCTTCTGATGTCGCCTAGATTCAAATCTAGAACAAATTCAAATATTTTGAAACGCGACTTTAGAATTTATGGTCAAGAAAAGATTAAAAATAGAAAGGAAATTGATTTGACTTGCTCGACCACTCCACTGTGTAAAACGACCAAAACATACTCAATGGGTGAACCGGGCTATCACTAAAACTACGGCAAAATTTCCTAAAAGACGAAACAAGGCAAATGGTGAGGTCTCCTATTATGGGTCGGGACATATACACGTGTGCATGTGCACGACTAATTCTTTTGCTCATGCACACGTACACACGCCAAATATAATCATCACCTTTTACTGCCCACATTTATCCTACTATCAAATCAGTTTTACAACCTGGCCTCAGCTCTACTCTTTACTTCATCTGCTTTTCAATGCAACAGCCCCTCCTACTTCCTCTATCCGCACCAGCATATATACATATACAAGCTACACTTGTACATTACCCTGTTCTTATCAGTCTAAAGCTCTTCCCAGTCTTCAAACTGAACATGCAGAGGCCAAGTTAAAACATATGCACGCATGCACCACTTCTGATTTGTACTTCCCAGGCTTGAAATAAAGAAATCTCTTTGTAATGTTTTTTTTTTTTTCCTTTTTCTTTCTAGTTTTAAATCATACTCTACATTTTTCTTCTTCACTTACTTTTCCAGAAAACACTACCCTACTATATCATGCTTTCTCTCACCAATCTGCTTTCCAGACTTCACATCATCACCCTCCTGCCAGCCTACCCACTTCAACCAACCTTATGCCTTTTTCCAAGTCCGGTTCCAAAGCAAATCACCCCAGCAACTCAAGATATATCCAACTATTAAAATGCACAGGTGCACAACTGATATGTTCATGCACAGACTTCACTTTCCTATATGCTGACCATATTAGTTTTCTTTTTCCAAGCTTGGGTTTTAACTTATTATTTTTTTTCACTGGTTTATAATATTTTCTTTTTTTTCCTAAAGCTACTCCAGATTCAACTGATCAATGCAGATGCTAAAGGTATGTAGATGACAAAATATGCAGAGTCTCTTCTACTACCCGAGCCACCACCTATTTGCTTCGAGCAAATTTTTCAAGATCTTCGGGTCACATGTGCCTCTGCTTCGAGTTGCCTGTGTACAACATTGTGAAGACTCACCTATTTCTCTCTGTCCAACATCTTGAAGCCACTGAACTAAGATCTACATCAGCTACCAGAATTACTACTAATCCTTAAACAACTAACTGAACTATGAATCAGACATTTAACCATCTACAACTATCACTAGTATCAACAATTCTAGTTACTCTACAAATCTACTCAGGTCAGCTTGAACATGCATAGTTGGATGGCAACATGTACAGCCTATGCTCTGTGTTGAAATATGAGTGCACTACTCCTCAGCATAAAATTTCAACACTTCTATTCATCATCAACCACTTCATTTATACTACCACCCTCCGGTCAGTCTACATGCACACAGAACTTGGAACAAGATACTGTTATCTACTTAACAGTTCCTACCTTCTACTATACACACACATGCTCCAAGTCCTCTGCCCCTGTCAACAAGCCTATCATTTTCTTATGCAAACAACCTCTCACATATCTGTAAAACTCGAGGCAATTTTAGTTCTATTGCTACCAAAATCCTGGGCAACACTATGGTATCCACTGATGCAATTTCTACCTTCCTAAATGCATGTCAGGTAGTGATAAAGTGGTCAGTCCAAATGTATGCATTCATGTGCATCAGGGCTTGGCTATGTCATCCCACCCTCATGCTTTGCATCCTATTCTTCCTGAGCTTCTGCCTTTATAAACATTCACAACTGAAAGCTTACCATTACCCCAGCCTAAACAAACTCCACTATTTGTATACATACACCTAGTAATGCCAAGGCATGTCCAGGCTACAAATTCTCATACATTAGACTATATGTAAAAAAAAAACAACTGAAACTCACTGCTAAGGTCACATTTTCAATGCATTGTAAGCTCACTGCCTATACTTTAATCATTTAACTGAACACCCCTACCCACTCATACCCAAGACACCACTGGTTTATCTCATATATATGCAGACAGACTACATTCAAATAAGATACAACTGAAAATCAAGGTGAGGAGATGGGAGAGGGCCGAGCAAGTCAGATCAGAGAACACTAAGGAAGATTGGAAGAACAAGGAAAACCAAATAACCATACTTGATAGGATCTGAGCAGAAGAAGATGATGAAGACCGAGCAAATAGGTGCAAGGAATAATGGATTTTTATAGGCAAGGCTTTCGAAATTTACAGAGGAAGAGAAAGAGAGAACGTATCAGTTACACAAAGTATAAATGTGATATACAAATCAGATTGCAAAGAAATAAATAGGATCGAACGTTGCAAATGTTGAAGGTGCGATCTGTGGCAAGATCAAGGAAAAGAAGCACAGCCTAGTGATTCCATAATGTCAGTTTTAGGAATTATTTGATTTCCCATTTCTTATTTATTAAGGCGTGATTCAAAACTGCTGCCAGTTTATACATTTTGGTTTATAGGCAACATAATGGCAATATTGATTAAATGCAATGCTCCTTTAGTCTAAGAAACTTCAGAGCAATTTGTGGTGAATTCAAAAGAGAGGTAAAAGCATCAGTTTCTTATGCTAATGTGTTCTCACGTGGTTAAAGCTATGGAATAAATATATAGGCTTTGAACAAAACTGTCGAGTTAAATCAGAGGGGAAGAGAAAATGTAATCAGCTGGATATAAAGATCAATTACAAAAGTTTTGACATGCGTGATTCTTGGAGGATAAGGCACAAGAATAGTTGTTTGTATAGCTGATGAGACAGAGGAATAGAAAAGGAATATGATGTGTATGTTGATTTCTAAAGAGGTATTTATGTTCACACGTCAAGCTTTAAATATTGTACGTTACTACTTGTTGAATATTTTTATTTTTATGCATTTTGATTTTTGGTTTGAAAACAATAAATGAAAAAGGCAAGAATTCATGCATAGCTTTAGGAAAGAAAACATATACAAATATATTTGAAATCAAACTGTTAGTTAACCAAGTAATGTTGGGTAGAAATTAACTGACTGTATTTTTCTTCAAAAAGGTTTGAAAATATTATTTTTACACTACGTTAAACAGACGCAGTCCAAAACATCAAAAATTTCTGGAAAAATAACATTTTAAAAACACACGTCTTGTTATGCTGCTTTATACCCTATAATTGACGCGTCTTTTGAACGTGAATTTTAATAGTTCAAACGTGACTTAAATTTTCACAGATATTATTAAATTTATTGACATGAAAATATTTATAAAATATATCTCTAATTTAAATAATTAAACTATATTTTATAAACATAATTTATATAAATATATTTCAAAAAAAAAAATATTTAAAATAAAATAAATAGCTAAAAATTAGGGTTGTTACACTCTCCCCCACTTAAGAACTTTTCGTCCCCGAAAAGGAACGGAAGATGAGAAACAAAGGGAGATAAGCTAGATAAACAAAACCTTAACCGAATAGTTCCGGATTTGAAGCACGAAGAAGATCCTCTAGAATCGGTTTTACTCTTTCAGTTTGATCGTCAGTCCATGGGTGCTCAGCGGTGCTCAGGTCCCGATGAGTAACCAAGATTTTTAAATAGACTGGTATAAGCAATAGCCTCCCCTTCTGTAGCAGATAGGGCAACCAAGGACACTCGAAGATAGTTTGAAAACAAGATAATAACTTTGAAGTCATAATGCCTTTGACTTTATAATACTTTAAAAGTCATCAATATTTATCATTTGGAAATCATACCATAAAATCATAACACTTTTAAAATAATCTTCATTTATTCAATTATAAATTTTCAAACATTATATTTTTAGACAGCAGCATTTAAAATATGCTACAGTAGATATAATAATATTTCTAATTAGTTAAATTTCTGAAATATTCATTTGGATATCATTTTACTTATATTTTATAAAACAACTTTTATGAATGGAATATCCAACTTCATTTATTAAGTCAAAGTTCCTTATTTTACTTAACTCTTAATTTTAACAAATAACCTAACACTTTATTCAAATACCTATTTTAAGATATTTCTTCAATAAGTCATAATTGAAATTTCCATTTTGATAATCAAAATTTCAATTATCAAATTTTAGTGATATTAAAATATGTCTTAACTATTTAAATCATAATTATCCATTTTTTTAATAATGAGGTTATTTAAATAAATTCCTTAAATTCCTTTTTCCTTATTTACCTCCATCCATCACTTATAACTAAAATTTAAGTGTATAACATTTATTATAACCACCCAAATTTTATTTATAAAATCCCTTTTTATATTGTATATTATCCAATTACATTGTTAACTTTTAAAAAAAAATCAAGGTAAGTTATATTGAAATGAGATTGGGTATCATACAACTGAACTTTCAAATTTAATTATCTCCAGTTTGAATTTCTTATTTATTTCCTTTTTGTTTTATTGAAATTTTCCTTAATATAAATTTCAAGAATTAAATTTCTGATTTCCTTCAACCCATTTAGAGATAACTAAATATATATACATAATATGTCAAATCAAATTTAAATTATATATCTATATATTAAGTCATACTTTAGAAATTCAAATCAATTAAAATCTCAAGGAAACACTGTAGCCAGACTACAAGATGGTCTTTTCACTTCGAAACTCGAAAATGAATGTCGATGATGCTGCAGTCATCACCGAAATTATTTCCCAGCGACAAAGAGAAGAGCACTAAATTTTAAAATCCTTTGGGAGCAAACTTCTATTCGAAAATACTTTAAATAATATATACTTTTAAAATTTTAAACCCAAAGTTTGAAACCATCAGAAATTGAATTCTCAAGTTCTTGTTTTATATTCATTTCTGTTTCTAAATTAATTTATAACCATTGTTTCTATTCAATCATTTATATTAGACAGCATATGGTTTGCAAAACCAAATAAAACAAACTATTATCTTTTGTCAAATAGTTAAATAATTATAAAATTCTGAAAATTATACTTGTATATATAATATTAGATTTTATTTTCAATATAGGCATAAAATTTTCAAAACAAGGATAGAGACTCAAATTTGGTGAACTCAAATCAAATAGAATTCAAGATAAGTTGGAATTAGAAGATCTGATAATTAAATAACCGAATAAGGGACTGGGTAAGTCTACATAAATCGCGGACAAACTTGACCGGGTTATCCGTGACTTAAAAAGTCAGGTCGATGTGGTTGGGTGAATCCACATTTTGTTCTGAAGAGATAGAGTTCAGAATAACCAAAGATACTAGCATATGAACCGATGATAAATATAAATCCCCGGTGAATTTATGCTAATGGTAAAGGAGTTTCACCCCTTTATTAGAATAATGGCGAGACCGTAAATTCACTAAGAAGAACATCCGAAGTGGAGTTACGGGATACTCCAAAATCTAAAGAAGATGAAAAAGTGAGGGACACGAATGAACTTTGGAACCACAGGGAATGTTCCAAAATTCGAAAAGGAAGAGATCCAAACTTGAATGAATGTGATTCTATAAATCAAATTTACTATACATTCTAAGTTTTGCCTAGAACCTGGCTCTGATACCAGCTGTAACGACCCAGTATTTTCAACCACTCGCATCCGCACATGTCGGACTTGAATCGTTCAGAATACTGCGTTGTAAAATAAATTTGGCAAAACTCAAGATATACAATAAATAAATCACAGAATCACATACACAGATATCAGAATCTCGCAGCGGAAATTAAAATTTAGTGGTTCATGAAGCCACTGATACAACTTTACAAAACAGAACTTACATTGTCTATAATACTCATTACAAAATTTAAAACATAAATAGAGATAGAGTCTTCAAAGTCTTGAATTCCAGAAAAGATAAAGGCTGAAACAACTTCCAACAGCACGAATGATCTACTGAGTGTCCTAGCTACGGAGAAGAAACTGAAGCTGCAACTCAGGCTGACCCGAGCGTACAATAAAACAAAACACTCGAGTCAGGACATACATACTTATATAATGTAAACTAAATCAAGTGTACTGTAATATATAGCAAGTAACTTAAAGGATGCTTGGGACCGCCCATCCTCTAAGGATCCGTTAAACTATTTACTATGTAGTATATTGCGCTATTATAATAGTGTCTATACTAAAATAAACATACTTTTAAATAGCGTTAAGGCTTTACATTTTCCACCTTAACACGTAAAATGCCAATAGTCTATACAGTACCGTAATACCTCCTGATCGGGAAGCTACCAGAGGATACTCCATAGGTACGACACAAATAGAAACTCGTAGTAGGCTCGCTAGGGTAGGTGACACGGCACAACTAGGCAATGCCAGGGTAGATATACCGATTGCTATCCGGACCGGTGGTAACGCGAAGCCGCAGCAACCGCCCACCTCGAACAACACTCCCAAATCAAGGGTGCACCCAGACAATCACATAAGCAATAGAATGGTATACGAAGAAGTGCGTTCGATCAGAGGAGCTACCTCATTAATCCGAGAATCGCTCCTGTTTTAGCCACCTTAAGCCAACTCACGGGAGTCGGGTCCACGTATATACCTTTCAAGAAACCGTCACCACCAACCCACTTCATTCTGGAATCTCCACCGCGTACACGGTTAGTCAAAGTGGTTTTCGGTATCGACAGAGAGTATGTCCATATCCGATCCCGGTCTCTTTGCCAACCAAACGTTATTATAACCCGTGGTCATTTAAAACAGTTTATACTTCCAAACCAGGATAAACATTTCCATTTCGAACTATAAATACGATATCATTTTAAAACCCAAAACAATATGATATCGTTATATTCAAATATAATTCTTTTCCAAACCATACTGCTTAAAATTTATAATATCTGGAAATCAAATATTTGAATTATATCTTCAAGACATAATATTTTGGAAATTTTACTTTAAACCATAACTCCCAAACACAATGGTTTAGACATTCAACGGTATATAAATGGTTTAACTTTATGGTTACTTTGTAAAGTAGATAATTTACATAGCTTTTACAATATATTTCTTTATTTAAAGTTTAAACCATAATTTAAATATCACTTTACGTTCCCAAACCATTACAATTCCTATATATATATATATATCCAATTGGAGTATTTACTATTCAAAACTAAGGTTGGATTTTTTTCTTTAAACAAATTAATGTTTTATTATTTAGTCTTGAATATTCCCATAAATTCCATAAATAAAACTCCAAAATTTCACCATTAATATTTTCAAAAATTTACTTAATATTTAAAACAATCAAATTCTAGACCCTGTAGCACTTAGGAAATGCTACCTAATAGTTACGGGTAAAACTGGTCCAATTTCAAAAGACAGCATTTAAATGCTGTAGTAGATTGTTTAACTTAATAAATATTTCCAAATATAACTTATTTATTTATTTATTTATTAACTGAAATCTTATTCTTCAAAAATCCAGAATTTCCAAAATAAGTTATATTCCAAAATTTTATTCAAATATTTATTTATCTATTTACATTTATAACTTATTCAAAAATCAAATAAAATCCTTTAAAGATATTAAATCAAATATTTACTTCCAAAATAATTTTAAATATTTCAGAAAATGTTATAAGAACCACGGGCCTGTATACAGTTTTCTAGCCTAGGTCAAGTGATACGGATTTATATCATTTCAATCCGTAATTTACAAACCCCGGGTTCTATCATTTCAAACCCGCAATCCCAAGTTACCAGTTAAGCAGTTAACAGAATAAATGAACAATAATCATTTAGGCCTATCATTTCAGCCCATACGAACTAAATTTAACAGGGAACTGGCAGTGGTGATCTAAGCAGTAAATAAACAATAACATAACTGCAGAAATAATATAACAGATAATACTGATGAGGTGTCAATTTAAATGGGGTTTAACATTCTACGTTATACTACAGACAGATAATAACGGAATAAAATTTTACACATACACTTGCAATAATTTACCAAAATATATGTACGTATGTCTGGTGAGAAATACTCACCTGAAAGTTGCAGAAAATTTGAATTCAAAATGACGATTCACCGGTAAAGACCGACAGAAAATAACGATCAAATTTCTTCTGATGTCGCCTAGATTCAAATCTAGAACAAATTCAAATATTTTGAAACGCGACTTTAGAATTTATGGTCAAGAAAAGATTAAAAATAGAAAGGAAATTGATTTGACTTGCTCGACCACTCCACTGTGTAAAACGACCAAAACATACTCAATGGGTGAACCGGGCTATCACTAAAACTACGGCAAAATTTCCTAAAAGACGAAACAAGGCAAATGGTGAGGTCTCCTATTATGGGTCGGGACATATACACGTGTGCACGTGCACGACTAATTCTTTTGCTCATGCACACGTACACACGCCAAATATAATCATCACCTTTTACTGCCCACATTTATCCTACTATCAAATCAGTTTTACAACCTGGCCTCAGCTCTACTCTTTACTTCATCTGCTTTTCAATGCAACAGCCCCTCCTACTTCCTCTATCCGCACCAGCATATATACATATACAAGCTACACTTGTACATTACCCTGTTCTTATCAGTCTAAAGCTCTTCCCAGTCTTCAAACTGAACATGCAGAGGCCAAGTTAAAACATATGCACGCATGCACCACTTCTGATTTGTACTTCCCAGGCTTGAAATAAAGAAATCTCTTTGTAATGTTTTTTTTTTTTTTCCTTTTTCTTTCTAGTTTTAAATCATACTCTACATTTTTCTTCTTCACTTACTTTTCCAGAAAACACTACCCTACTATATCATGCTTTCTCTCACCAATCTGCTTTCCAGACTTCACATCATCACCCTCCTGCCAGCCTACCCACTTCAACCAACCTTATGCCTTTTTCCAAGTCCGGTTCCAAAGCAAATCACCCCAGCAACTCAAGATATATCCAACTATTAAAATGCACAGGTGCACAACTGATATGTTCATGCACAGACTTCACTTTCCTATATGCTGACCATATTAGTTTTCTTTTTCCAAGCTTGGGTTTTAACTTATTATTTTTTTTCACTGGTTTATAATATTTTCTTTTTTTTCCTAAAGCTACTCCAGATTCAACTGATCAATGCAGATGCTAAAGGTATGTAGATGACAAAATATGCAGAGTCTCTTCTACTACCCGAGCCACCACCTATTTGCTTCGAGCAAATTTTTCAAGATCTTCGGGTCACATGTGCCTCTGCTTCGAGTTGCCTGTGTACAACATTGTGAAGACTCACCTATTTCTCTCTGTCCAACATCTTGAAGCCACTGAACTAAGATCTACATCAGCTACCAGAATTACTACTAATCCTTAAACAACTAACTGAACTATGAATCAGACATTTAACCATCTACAACTATCACTAGTATCAACAATTCTAGTTACTCTACAAATCTACTCAGGTCAGCTTGAACATGCATAGTTGGATGGCAACATGTACAGCCTATGCTCTGTGTTGAAATATGAGTGCACTACTCCTCAGCATAAAATTTCAACACTTCTATTCATCATCAACCACTTCATTTATACTACCACCCTCCGGTCAGTCTACATGCACACAGAACTTGGAACAAGATACTGTTATCTACTTAACAGTTCCTACCTTCTACTATACACACACATGCTCCAAGTCCTCTGCCCCTGTCAACAAGCCTATCATTTTCTTATGCAAACAACCTCTCACATATCTGTAAAACTCGAGGCAATTTTAGTTCTATTGCTACCAAAATCCTGGGCAACACTATGGTATCCACTGATGCAATTTCTACCTTCCTAAATGCATGTCAGGTAGTGATAAAGTGGTCAGTCCAAATGTATGCATTCATGTGCATCAGGGCTTGGCTATGTCATCCCACCCTCATGCTTTGCATCCTATTCTTCCTGAGCTTCTGCCTTTATAAACATTCACAATTGAAAGCTTACCATTACCCCAGCCTAAACAAACTCCACTATTTGTATACATACACCTAGTAATGCCAAGGCATGTCCAGGCTACAAATTCTCATACATTAGACTATATGTAAAAAAAAAACAACTGAAACTCACTGCTAAGGTCACATTTTCAATGCATTGTAAGCTCACTGCCTATACTTTAATCATTTAACTGAACACCCCTACCCACTCATACCCAAGACACCACTGGTTTATCTCATATATATGCAGACAGACTACATTCAAATAAGATACAACTGAAAATCAAGGTGAGGAGATGGGAGAGGGCCGAGCAAGTCAGATCAGAGAACACTAAGGAAGATTGGAAGAACAAGGAAAACCAAATAACCATACTTGATAGGATCTGAGCAGAAGAAGATGATGAAGACCGAGCAAATAGGTGCAAGGAATAATGGATTTTTATAGGCAAGGCTTTCGAAATTTACAGAGGAAGAGAAAGAGAGAACGTATCAGTTACACAAAGTATAAATGTGATATACAAATCAGATTGCAAAGAAATAAATAGGATCGAACGTTGCAAATGTTGAAGGTGCGATCTGTGGCAAGATCAAGGAAAAGAAGCACAGCCTAGTGATTCCATAATGTCAGTTTTAGGAATTATTTGATTTCCCATTTCTTATTTATTAAGGCGTGATTCAAAACTGCTGCCAGTTTATACATTTTGGTTTATAGGCAACATAATGGCAATATTGATTAAATGCAATGCTCCTTTAGTCTAAGAAACTTCAGAGCAATTTGTGGTGAATTCAAAAGAGAGGTAAAAGCATCAGTTTCTTATGCTAATGTGTTCTCACGTGGTTAAAGCTATGGAATAAATATATAGGCTTTGAACAAAACTGTCGAGTTAAATCAGAGGGGAAGAGAAAATGTAATCAGCTGGATATAAAGATCAATTACAAAAGTTTTGACATGCGTGATTCTTGGAGGATAAGGCACAAGAATAGTTGTTTGTATAGCTGATGAGACAGAGGAATAGAAAAGGAATATGATGTGTATGTTGATTTCTAAAGAGGTATTTATGTTCACACGTCAAGCTTTAAATATTGTACGTTACTACTTGTTGAATATTTTTATTTTTATGCATTTTGATTTTTGGTTTGAAAACAATAAATGAAAAAGGCAAGAATTCATGCATAGCTTTAGGAAAGAAAACATATACAAATATATTTGAAATCAAACTGTTAGTTAACCAAGTAATGTTGGGTAGAAATTAACTGACTGTATTTTTCTTCAAAAAGGTTTGAAAATATTATTTTTACACTACGTTAAACAGACGCAGTCCAAAACATCAAAAATTTCTAGAAAAATAACATTTTAAAAACACACGTCTTGTTATGCTGCTTTATACCCTATAATTGACGCGTCTTTTGAACGTGAATTTTAATAGTTCAAACGTGACTTAAATTTTCACAGATATTATTAAATTTATTGACATGAAAATATTTATAAAATATATCTCTAATTTAAATAATTAAACTATATTTTATAAACATAATTTATATAAATATATTTCAAAAAAAAAAATATTTAAAATAAAATAAATAGCTAAAAATTAGGGTTGTTACACGCTTTTACCATTTATATAAATGTGAAGTATAATATCTATACAAATTAATGAAAACCTTAATGTTCTTATAAAGGAAGAATCATGTAGCCATTTAATCGAGTATAATGGTATCGATCCTCTTCTTTTGGTAATATAAATTTGTGATTTGCGTTTTTAAGACGCGTAAGGAATTAATGCTATAACACTTAACAACAGAATGAATGGTACTATTTGACTAAGCTAAAAAAACTTGTTTTTGAAAATTTTTCTTCTTCTTTTGACCAGGTCATAATGAATAAAAATATGAACGCGTATATCCAAATATCCAATTTCAAAAGAATTTTTTTTGATTGAATTTTCAGATCCTTTCCTTTCATTGAACCCTTAGGTCCTTTGCTAAAAGGATATATTGAATGTATTTATTTGCTTCAAGGCTTTATTTCAGCTTACAAAAGCTTTAACTTTTCATCTTCGTAAGTATGAACTTCGGGGTCCCATTCTTTCAGATTCTAAAGAATTTGTTTGCTTCATGAATTTTCATTTCTTTTTTCAAATTCACTTCTAGTGATAAATTAATATTGCTATTGAATTTAAAAACTGCACGGTGATATTTTTATACCCATAATTTTATTACATACACATCGAAGGAAAAATGAACATCTTTTCAAGAGATTACATGTCTTCGATCTTTCCAAAAACATTACATATGAAATGTAAGAGTGGATGGAGGAAAGATAAATTTAGATCCACATCTAGATCCCCATTGAAAATTATATATATATATATATATATATATATATAATTAACGGGTCATAAAATTAAATTTGGAAAAATTCCAAACTAGATCCGAAATGGATTGAAAAAATACATGTAAAAACATGTCTGGGGTTAATATAAAAAATTAAATCTGAAAACGGAGATCCATTAAAACTCAAACCCAAATCTAGAAAGATCAAGAAATAGACCTAGAAGTGTGAATCAAGAATACTAAAATAAAAATTAATTATAGAAAAATCTAGAAATGTAGATCTGGAAAAATTCAAACCTGGATCTAAAAAATTAAAATAGCTCTAATAGAATCTCGTGCTAATAAGTGTTATAAACTATGTGAAGATGATAAGCCATTAGCGAAAGAGAGAGAAGAGACTTTATTCATTACAGAGATTGGTACCTTCATTTTCATTACATAGACTCCTTTATATATAGGCTTTTGAGCTTGGGATTGAATTTATCCTATGTTATGGGACTGAACCAAAAGAAACATTGTATCACATTTTAAGCATAATTATCCTTATGATTACATATATCATAACAAATTTATAATATGGTTTGATATTATGTATATACATGTGTATCATATACACATATATATGTGCATGCATGTGTCACATAGCCATCCATGTAAGTTATAACATGTCCGGCATAAGTGTTGAGGTTGGCACCGTAACAGATATGTTGCCTCATATAGTATACAAATATATTGTCCAAATGTATATTTATACACTTTAATTTATGTATTTAAAATATTGTAATATATATATATCCATACTTTATTTTGAAATTAATTATAAATATACACACACACACACACACACACATATATATATATAGTATTTATAATATATATCTACGTACATGTATATATTTGAAATTATTAAAAAATTCACTAAAACTTTATTTATTTATTTATTTTAGTGAATATTCAAAATCAAATTTTTTATAAACGTATAATATACGTGTGCATACCATATAAATAATTTAATAATAAATAATATATATATATATACTTAAATAAACCATATATATGTAATGTATATAAAATAAATATTTGCTTATAATGCTTATGGTAAAAGTTGGTTTTTTTATTTCTAACTTTTAAAAATATTCATGTATATTAATTTCCGTACAAAAATTAATATATATCAATAAAAAAATATTTTCGAAACAAACTTTAAAATTTAAGCATTTTAGTAAACTCTATGTAATATTTAATATTTAGATGGTATATATATATATATATATTATAATTTAAAATCAATTTTAAATTAATTCTTAATTTTTGCTAATATTTAAATTACGTAAAAAAATCATCTTTATGTCGAAAGCATAACATTTACTAAATTAATTTTATAAAATATAAAACATATTTCATATAATATATACGTTGATATAATCAATTTATGTAATTAGTTAATTTAAATAATAATAAATATATTAATATAAATTATTTTATTTGTGTCGAAAATATTTTTGGTATGAAGCTAAATATATAAAATTATAAAATCATATTTTTCATAGTATAAGATGTTGTAATTAAATTATAACGTTTATGCAATTTAAATAATTGACATTAAATAATAAAAAATTGATTTTTTTTTTAAATTCTATGCCATGATCAATATTGGCTAGTGTATGTCACAAAATAATTTATTATATATAAATATATAATTGTACAATCATTCTAAATGTGACGATATATTGATATATCTGAATCGTTACCTAACTAACATAGCAATATATAATATATGAACAATCGAAATATTAAATTATAATTGTTGATCAGAAATTATCTTATCTCCAAATCCCATTAGTATACCTTGAAAAGATGAAATCAACTTCTTGAACTAGTTTACAATCCAGCAAGATGCTAGCACCTGAATGGATGACCACCAGTTATCAATTAAAAGCTATTTTATTTGATTTGAGATCTAGAAATGGTGAGGGAGATGGAGTATAATTTCAGCTATAAATAAATGATGATGGAGGCTCTCAAAGTAGTGAATGAATGTGGGTAATGATGCTTATATAGAGGAGAGAATGGAGAGATAAAATGGATCGAGACCCACTTTTCTCTCTTATTCATTCTCTTCCTTTATCTTATCAAATCAAGCCCCTTATTTGCCATCATATGGCCGCATCCGTCATGCTCCATCATGGGCGAAGACACCAGCCTTCTTATGGGTTTCAAACCCATCTAAATCCCGAATAAATTATATTGCTTTTAAATTTAATTTAAAAGTGTATCGATATCGAATATCAATCAATATACTTATAACTACTATATTGCTTATAACTATTATAAACATATTTAATGATGCTTGTTCATCAAATCAAAATAAATTTTTATAATTCATATTTCATATGTTAATTAATTTAATTAATTTATAGCAATTACAACTTAATTAAATCGTTTGGTCAAAGGAGTATTCATCGTCTTGGTTACGTGACCGTTAGGTGTAAATTTGGTCAGAGTTAATATCGAAATATTTAAATATTAATGTTCACACATCACTTAGTAGGTGGTATGATATTTTGGACAAATTTATCGCTTAGTTGATTTTGGTAAAATACAATTTTACTTATTGAAGCATTACCAGGTAGTGACTATTATTGTACACCAATTCTCTTCGTCAAATCTATATCACTTTAGACTTATGGAATTTGGTAATGGTCAAAATTTCAATATTTTCCACATTCAACTCTATAGTCCAATAAAAATTATTTGGTTCAATGACAATAATTAGTATTAATCGAACAACTCTGGCCAAAGATTTGACTTTGAGTTGACTTAATTTGACTGTGATACTAATCCCATATAACTGAGGAGACGAACCCTCTCTTGAATAATATTTTACTTCCAACACTTCCACTTGACCCAACTATAGTCACTCGATAAGCGTCGTGTTATGATATGGCTATAATCAAAGCGGAGCTTTCATATTGAAGGTCGATGATATTCTCAAGTCGAGAGAACTATGTAAATTAGTCGCATCGATATTTTCTATTTGACCTTAATTATATTAACCAACAGAAAACTATTGAGTGAGTCATTCCATAGTTATCTAGTAAATATCAGTACGCAATCTCTTGGTGCCTCCAGTAATCGTGAGTAATACGCTACCAACACTGGGACATCATTACATACTTTAATCTCGATGGAGGCATCGATATCCAATCTTAATGCATCTTGACTAGGAACATTTAAAATGATGTATTTATTATATTGTGATACAATACTCATGATTATAACTATTTATAATTACTATCACAAACACACCATTTATGGATTTTCTCTTAAATATATTTTAATTAAATATTTATTTATTTATAATACATTATAACAAATATATAACAGAAAGAAAAACACCTTTATTATGAATGAGAATTGATTATAGAGTTAATTAGTTTACAATAAATTACTGAATTGGCTCTAGGGCATACCCCTAACTTTATCCATCTCAAGTGGTGCTCATGCATCTTTCTTGCTTGCTCTGCATACCCAAGCTCTCATATCAGTAACTCCAAATCAAATTTATTTTGCTTGAGCCCCTCTACCCATGTTACATGTTGAAGCTTCTTAGTTCTTGTTGCAATCATCGGCTTAGTTTGTTATGCATAATGTGATTGAAAATCAGGTCTCTCCCCCAATTACAGCTATCTCAAACTCTATTTCTTTTAGGCTTGGTGCAAAGAATGCTCTTTATGTTAAGTCTCCAAACCATGCACATACCAATTATTCTCTTATGCAGCATGTGCATACACAAGCTCTTTCTGCCTTTCCTCTAGAATGTGTTCCATCACAAGCTTCATGTCCTTCTACGGTTCATGCATAGTTTTGTGCATATCGGGTTGGCTCCCTTGATATAGATTCACGTGAGGTCTCTCATGCCTATAAAGCGACTCATGTTATATAGTATGTGCTACTACCTCTACATGATAATACATAAGTTATGTCACACCCTAATGTTGCATTATTTCAAATAAGAGCCTATTGCTCCTGAAACATGTTCACGTGAGGAGTAAGAGCCTGTTGTTCAAGTAGATCACATGATGTTCGTAACGACCCGGATTATTCGACGTTGACTTGTGATATTTAAATGGTTGTAAATATTAAAATTTAATTATAGATTGATTTTGAATATGGAAATTTGGGTTTTATTAAAAAATAAATTCAGAATCTAAATATAGCAATTTATTGGATAATTTAATTATTGAATTTTATAATTGAATATTGGTTAAATTATTGTGTCTTGAGTTTTAAGCCGGACAAAAATAATTTAAAGGCTTATAAAATTTATCTATACTATAAAGCAAAACCCTCGGTCAAAGGGTCAAAGTGAAGCCTTTTTCAGGTTTCCAAATTTACCCCGTATCATACAATTCAAGACAAATGAAACAGCAAACTAGGGAAGGTATTTTCGTCATTTGTATAGCAGTTTCAGAAAGGGACGGTAATGCGCACGATTTGACAGTTACATCTTTCCTCTTCTTTTTCGTCTGTTCACAATAACCCTTCTCCTCAACTTTTTCTTTCATTCAAAGAATCCAATTCCGTTCACTTCCTAAATCACAGTTTTAAAATTTTACTATTGGATCTTCAGTTGCTGAAGAAAAAATTCACTTTTCTCATGTTATCCTGTTCGGTCCTCTACCGATGGGAGGAGGAGCATCATGAAGCATGGACGGCTAGCCCATGTTCTTAATTTTCTACAGATAAGTGATATTTTGACATACAGATCAAATTATTCAACTCTATTGATGCTTTGTTTACTTTATAACTTCTTATTTACTTGCAGATAATTTAGGAATAATTTTTCTGCTCACGTTTTCCATACCTAACCCATGTATTTTGGTAACCGCAGTAGCTTTCGTGGTTTTAGTTTTCCCTTCATAGAATTCAATTACTAAGTTTGCTTTTGCAGGATCAGGAGGAATTAGCGTCGAGATTTAGATCCAGCAAAATGATGTACAAGATAAGAGCGAAAGTTAGTTCCAATAAACAAGTAATGTAATATTTCTACCTATCTTCTTTTTTCTCATCATGTCGCATTTTTCTATTCCCTAATCAAAACTTGAAACTGTCAGTAGCTTTCGTGGTTTTAGTTTTCCCATCATAGAATTCAATTGCTAAGTTTGCTTTTGCAGGATCAGGAGGAATTAGCGTCGAGATTTAGATCCAGCAAAATGATGTACAAGATAAGAGCGAAAGTTAGTTCCAATAAACAAGTAATGTAATATTTCTACCTATCTTCTTTTTTCTCATCAGGTCGCATTTTCTATTCCCTAATCAAAACTAAAAACTGTGCAGTAGCTATCGTGGTTTTAGTTTTCCCTTCATAGAATTCAATTACTAAGTTTTCTTTTGCAGGATCAGGAGGAATTAGCTTTATATATTGCACAGTAACTGTTTGATGATTTGTGTAATTAGTATTTGCAATTCATCTAATGCTTGGATGATTCAGGTAAAATTAATAAAGCAACTGGATATGCTGGAACTGGATGATTCACGTAAAATTACTTGAGGTTACCGTGCTTTTCTGCGTTTTCTCTTCTTGAAAAATTATTACTTCAGTCTAGATGGCTTATTTTTTGGTATGAGATGATTATTCATGATGCGCCATTCTCAGAGATGATTATATATAAATATCAAGCTTTATAGTGTTGGCATATGGTGAATTGATAAAATGGGTGCTTGATTGGTATTACAATTTCTGTTTTGAAAACTTTTACTGCTCTCTTAGACTGTGTACATGAACAAAGAGGCATTTGAAAGAATGCTTATGTTAGTGTCATTATTATCAATACTAATGTGAAAGAATGCTTTTCCTTTTGCAGATTCACTCACCCAAAGGTTCTGAAAGAGTTGATACAAAATTAAAAACATTAGGTTCAATATGAAAGCAGACATCGTATGGTTTACAAGCAGATAGCAGATAGTTTCTGTATAGATTTTTAGAACAGATTAGTCAAAGTATGACGGTAGAAGGTTTAGGTATGACTTTTTTTCTCCTTTATATGACAATTTATCTTTATCCACGTATTGTTTTTTGGCTTAATTAGTTATATGAATTTCAATTCTATGTTCGAATTCATACTTTCCAACCAGTAAAAAATGTGAATGTCTGTCTAAATAGAAATGCCAGAGTTTAGATTTACTTTGATGACAGAGTGACAAGAATGTTTTCTAAATAGAGGACATGAAAATAGCTGATGTATTGAAAATGGAAGCCTGCTCCAACTATGCTACAGCTTTCCACTTTTGCTAATACAACCTCTTCTTCATTATATAGCAGGAATACTACTATACGAAACTACCTTCTACCATCTGCATTCGATAGAAATCTTCTACATTGGCATAGCACATGCGTTTATATATCTATACATTTGTTATTTATTTTAATCTAATTCATTTTGACTCCCTACTTTTACTTTACAAGTGTTTAAATACAGTAATAATGCCATATTCACTATTGTTGGGAAAATTATATGGTCAACACCAGTAATTAATGCCTAGGAGCAAATCAATTTATCATTTGTCTCAAATTTTACAGTGGTATTATCAACTAGGTAACTGAAGTTTAGACATTGCAAGTACTAAAGAGTTAATTATGATTGCTATTATACCCAAAACTGGACAATTTAATAGCTTAAAAGCACACAAGCTATCACCGTGTATGCTCTCTTTTAAGAAATAAAGATATATCTGATGTATTGGAAGCACATAAACCATAAACTATCACTAGAATCATTTTCTTGGATGTTCCTTGAAGATCAATCATTTTCATCGATGTTTCTTGAAGATCAAAAATAATTTGTTGAAAGTGGATGCGCTTGGAGTCACTCTTATTATCTTATGTTAATGAAATGAGTCTCAGATGATGTTATAAGTGCTTAGGTATATTTCTTCTTCTCTCTCATTACAAAGTACATTTTTTTAACATAACTCTACGTATATATCAAAACTGTTTTTGTTCCTATCAATAAGAGATGTGCTTCTTCATGTTTCTTTCTTTCAAATCTCTTGAACTTCTACACATTTTAACCTATCAAGTGATAATCTGTATAATTTCTGAGTATGACGTGCGTTAATACTGCTTTATGTACAGTTAGAAGTGGTTGATAGATTAGCATTTAAAGAACATGTTTTTTTTGCAAGTATTTTCCATTTTATGCTTTATATGATTTCAAATCAGTGGGCATTATTTTAATAATCTTATACTGACGACCTTTATCATCCATTGAATAAGGTGGTGCCAGTAATCTGAGTACATCAATGTTTCCACGTTTTATAATTTTGTTTCCAGTACAATGTTTATTGATATTTAACTATTTTTGGATTATTTGATTGTTAAGCTATATGTATTTCAAGTTTTAGAGTTTAAACATATACCAAAAAACCATGTCCAATATGCGATTCAACTAGATTGAGTTGCATTTATAGGAAAATTTTCTATTTTTATTCCTTTAGTTTCTTTGCACACATACTAAAATAATTAGTCATTATTTGCAGATTCAATTTACGAGCAGCAAATGGTCATGTTTGTTGCACTGTTGTGCTTACTTATGGAAAATTTGTTGGATGTGTCACTTAGATAGTGGAATTTTTTAGAAAATAATTTATCTTATAGTGACAACATAAAATACTTGGCATCATTTGATAATGGTTGCAGGCATCAAATAATATATGTGCTCCAGTAATGGTTGTAGGCTCCAAAATAATGCTTGCTGGCTTCAAATAATACGTGGTGGACAGGGAGTAGCTTAAACGCACGCTGCATGTTCTGCAGTTCAATTAACAGGTGCGTGTGCAAACTGATGGGAGAAGCATGGTCTAGGGTACCCGTGCAAGAACCTATTGAAGATGTAATGGTCAAGGCGAGCTAGAGAATGAAGCTGGCCTACTATGTGAAGTTGAAGTTTGATGGACAATATGTATAAGTCGGAACTAAAGACCGGAGTGAACGGTGGCGAGACATGTGCTGTGTGTGATGTACATGCCCGACCAGACTGCACAGATAAGTGCTGAATTAAACGGCCGCCGAACAACTGCATGGGATAGGTTCTATTATATATACATCTGATTTTTTATTTCTTCCTCAAATTTTTTTCCCCTATTTGTTTGTGACTGTAGAACAATGTATTGATTTGCTTCTGCTATAAAAATCTATCTTTAGCTCTGTGTTGAATATCAGATAATTTTCTATGTATGAAATATGTGATAATGCAGGCTTTTAGATAATTTTCTATGTATGCAATATGTGATAATGCCGGCTTTTTTAGCATTTTCTTAGTTATTTTATTAATTCTTGACTTTGGTGAGCAGTAATTTGATGAAAATGGAAATTAAGTCTCATAAAGCGAAGCTATTTTACTTTTCATGTAGTAACGGTCTCAAATAATTTAGAATATAAAATTTACATTACGTAAGTAGGTACAGAATTCAGCATTACAACTGAGGTGTTAGAAACTATCCTGATGATAAAAACAATTCAAATTTGGACAGTAAGTTACATGACAGTAAGGCAGGAAAAAAACGTTACAACAAAGCTACAAGATAATAGGTTCATCAGCTCAGGCGAGATACCTGTGAACCCAGAGGGACCAGGGAAGAGCACTGACCTTAGCATGAGTCTCAGTGTTGCAAATAAGGTAAATGTTAAGAAGTTTACTCATATAGAGGAATGCAGAATATATACATTCTAGATATAGGTTTACCAAAGTAGATAACAGAATTTTCTAAAAATACATGTTTTTTATCATTAGCATTTATGCATATATTATGCATGGACGCTTGCAAATCATAAAATACACATTTCATAAACAAAATTACGTTGCACTGTAGATGCACTTCTATTCTAATTGCAACTTTCAATAATATAGTAGCCACTCGAAATGGCGACGATAATGTATCCTTTAAGAACAAAATGATCAAAGATACCTCTCGTGTATCATGCCTAAACCAATACACATTTACCTTATTGCACTGCAATTGCTTAGATCAGCTATAACAGTTTTTACCGAGGCGAGGACACACATAGCTGTGTACATATGTATGTATGTGTTTCTATGTGTGTATTTCAGTACCATAACTGTAGCGCACACAAAATTTTCACCCTTCCTTCTTGGCACACGTCCAACGGACGTGCCACCATACTCGTACTAATAATAATGAAGGTAATAGTTTGTTCAAATTGACAAAAAATAGCCATCTGGGACACCATCTCGAAATTCGATGAAACCAGTTCCATTGGATCCATAATATTGTATTATTATCGGATTTCAAATTTCATGGTGTTTGGTGTTATCGTTTGATCGTACGGGATGTAAACGCCTAGAAATAATTTAATCAAATTTAATTTAAATAGTCGATTCAAAAAGCTATCTTCTCCATACGATTGAATTAGGACTCGAAACCTTTTCCATTGCGTCCGGAATAGCTGTATAATACTATCAATGCCTAGCGGCGTGCCTCAATAGGGATTCGTAATTTTTAGTTATATTAAATGAGATATTTTATAATTATATAATATCCTAAAAAGGGTAAATTCAAACCTTACTGAGGAAGCAACTTCCTTAATTTAAAACAAGCCTTTCTTATCTGTTCAGATCATACCCTCCTCATTTGAAAGTCGTTTCCACCTTCTTCTTCTAGAGAACAACATCGAGATAATTGAAAAGAAAACTGAAAATTAAAATCACGATGGAGGAAAAAAGGGAAGGGGAAAGGAAAACGTGGGTCGTGAGGCGACCTGGGGAGGGGAAGCCGCAGGCGCTCGCGCACGTATGAGGGCTACCATGGCATAGAACTTCGGATTGATGATTAGTGGAATGCGATGTCATCACCTGGTCGACTCAAACGTGAGAGGGAGAAGCGAGCGTCGTGGTTTGTGATGGTTGTTCGATGGAAGGCCGACAATGAGGGAAGTTAGGGTAGGCAGGGTTTTTGATTGCGAGGGAATCGTATTGGCAAGGCATGATCGAAGTGGAAGGGAAGCTCGATAGCTCGGGGTGCTAGAAATATAGACCGAGCATAGACAGGCTGCTGTAGAGTTCAGATGGGGTGTGATGCTCGTGAGATGAAGGGTCATGGTTGTGATGTATAGTCGTAGAGGGGATCTCAAGGCGATATGGACGGGTAGTATAGTAGGGATAAAGCCATGTTTGATGGTATATATTTTTAAACTATTGTTAATTTAAGTTAAATTAGTTTAATTTACCAAAAAAAGTTCATTAATCTATATAAATTTATGAGGTTCAAAAATCAATAAAGTAAGTTATATTTGGTTCATAGCTGCAAGATTTACGAAGTAAAACTTGATTTGGAATTTTTGGAGGCAGTAGGAATTTTTGGAAAATTTAAAATCTGGATGTTCGGAAATATAAAAATCAAGGTGAGTAAAATCTCTATTTTTGGATTGTTGGGGTTAATTTAAAATAAATAAAATTAATCATTGGATGTTGTTTTGAATTTATAAACTATTATATGTTGGATGCTATATTATATACAGTAGTACATATATTAGTATTTAGAGTGATATTCCCGCACATTATATCATATGAGACCCTATGCGCCCCACATAATAGCGGATGACCATATATTCTGCGATATCGCCCTCGAAGTTGGAATGGTATTTATTTTATGTTGCATTAACATCTGTTGATGCAGGGGAAACAGTTTGGAGGAATCCAACTGGATTCCTCAAATATATTTTTTATTTTTCATGTATAGTGATATATGACTTGTGTAAATCTATTATAGATTATTGTGGTGATTGGAATTATTGGATGCTATTATAGCACTGGCCTGAATTTTAATAATTTAAATATTATAAATATATTTTCAAAATTTATGGAATTAAAGGGAATTTTATATGAAAATATGTAATAGAATTGGAGTTATTTTAAAGAAAATGAATTAGAAAAAAAAAATTGAGTTGGCTTATACTTAACTATTGTGAATGAGTAAATGGAGATTTTTAAAAATGAATTATATAAGAGAATTTATAAATGATATACTAGAAAAAATAAAAAAAGAGTTAAAGCCAATATTTAAAATAGATTTGAAGTGTAAAAGGAAATTATAAAAAATGAATGTATATAATTTATAAAATTTGTTTTATAAACAGGTAAACCAACGGGGTTATAAAATTAATTAACGATGTTTATAAATAAAGGAATTCGATATCAGATGATAATTGAAAATATAAATTCATAGGGTGAATTTATATTAGAATATGGAAACAGGGTTGAGAAAAATAGTAGATTCCATTTTTGAAATGGGAATGGTTAGAAAATCGATAATAAATCGATATGTTGTGGAATCGAGAGGAGGTTATAAATTAAATTGGCTATTGAGATTTTAAAATATATATTTCTCTTAAGAAGTTAAGTTCGTTTTTCAACGAAAAAATTTATTAATTAAACTATGAAATTTTAAACTAGTTAGTATTGGAATACTTCGAAAAATGGATTTTTGAATATTTAATATTTTTTATAATAAAAATTTTAATTTTTATAATCGGCTTTATAATTTTGATTTTCTTTATTTTAAATGCATTATCGATGGCTTATCAAAATGTTGAATATTTTTAAGTAATAACCTAAAACATATTTAAATAAAAATAAAAATAAGTTACTATTCTTTAAAAAAATAATCACTATATATATATAGTTTTGAAAAGTTTGAAAATTTATTTATAAAATTCCCTCGAGAAGTGTAGACAGGTTTTATTTTGAGGAAGAGATTTTATAAGAGAAATCTTGTAAACGGAAGTCTAGAGACTTAAGAGAATTTTAAATGCTTAGATGTGATAACTTCGGGAAGAATGTGAATTCATTTAAAGAAGTTAAAAATGGTTGGTTGGGATTTTTAAATAAGTATAACCGGTTTGGAAATCATAAGAAGAATTTATTAAAATTTCGGATACTTATGAGATAAGTACGAAATATTTCTAAGTTAAATATTAAAATGATTTGGGAGATTATACGTATAAATATTTTCTTATGTATTGAAGGAAGATTTTGGAAATATTTTTAGTGGGAAATGATTTGGAATTGGAGTATTTTCCAAGTGTTGTAATGGTGGAAGTTGGAAATATTTCTAAGTATTGAAATGGTAAAATATCCTGTTACGGATACAAGTGTTGAAATTGTTTTCAAATATTGAATATTGAAGTGATTGAATATATATCTTGCTAAAGATGTTTTCAAATAAATATTTTGGAGATTTATAAAAATTGGGCCTAGTGACTGCTTATGGATGTTATTTGATAGTTAAATAGCCGACTATCAATATTGTTCAATTACGTTAATCGTTACGAAGAGACTGGGATCGGATTTAATTATCCAAAAACCACTTCGATCCGGTTTGAATGTAACGAATGAATACCGTGAAGATGATGAAGACGGTGGTTTGGTTTGTCCAGACCCAGTACAACTTATATGGATGAATGCTATCAGAACATCGTCATTGGAGGGCAATGAGCATTCTAAGTAAAATTGTTCTGGAAAGGTAAGCTTAGCCTCGAATCTCATCAACTGGGAATGACTAAAACAAGGGAGATGCAGCAAGGCTAAGTGGGTCGCACCCAAATAGGGTATGTTATCACCTTTCTAGATGTCCTCGGAAACCTATTATTTATGGATATGGTTGTGCATGGAAGGAGCGCTCGATAGTAAGGGTGGGAATACCCGAGGTGATAACATATTCGGTCTATCCAGGTCAGGGATAGGCCGGTCTTGTGTAGCAGGGGATCCCGACATGGTCCTTGGTACATTGTTCTAGAGGTGTACTATGGTAGACGGTACCCTAATGGCCCAGTCATTCGTTGGAATTCATTCTCCAATACGAGCTTACGGTTTTGTTTGTAGAGCCTGGTATGCTGGAATTTAATTAATATAACAATTTCAGCTATTTGAATAAGTATTTGTATTTAGACACTATTATAATATCACTACATTTTCTATAAAAAAATATCTTGGTTATCGTAAGGTAAAAACCCATCTTGTTTATGTGTGACGCGGTCGTACGAGATACCTTTGTTTTTTAAATGATTTTGATAACTCTAATGATTCAAATTGAGTGTGTTTTCTCACGCTAGTTTTCCAGACTGACTTAGGTGTTAATTTATTATAATGCTCGGGTCAGACCGTGTATAACGGATTCAGGAAAGAATCCTATGGTGCTCAGGAGGCGAGTTGGAGGAGTAGAGACGTATCTCCGTACTTGATTTATATTTCCGTTGTATGAGGACAAGTTAGTAAACTGTCCAGATTGATTGTTGTATATTGTACTCTGATAATGGTATGTATATTAACAGCACGGTTCTTGTATTAAAAATCTATTGTTATATATTATATTTCCGTTGCGATTGTGAGATTCTGTTGCTGTTGTCTATTTTCTTCTATCTTTCTTCTTCTTACCGTAAAGATCCGTATTTTCGTCCAATTTGAGTTGAGCTAATGTGAAATATTGCCGACTCAAAAGGGTACGGATTTGTGGGCCTTTGCATTTGGCATCAGAGCAGAAGGATAAGCAAGAACCTTGGCTCTGGTGGGGATTTACTCATTAGAGATAGAGTAAATAGTACTCAAGAATGAGTTGAGTGTAATAATAGATATGAGCACGTATTTGTTAGTGAATATAAATGATTTTGCATTGTGTTGATCTATATGTTGAGTGGTATATAAATTTTGTCCGAGTAGTAGGACGCCACTAAATCGATAGGAGTTTCTAAACACTTGAATAGAGTAATACGACACAGTATGGTTTTGAAGTGGGTAAATGAAATAATTTTGCCCAAATTATATTTTGATATAAAAGAGAATAATTTTTTGAAAATTATTATAGTGGTGTGTTTGGTTGTTATTATATGACCAAAATAAGATTTTAAATGAGATTTTAAAATTTGGAATAGTTATAAAAAAAGTTTGAACTAAGTATTGGAAAATTTTGAAATCCCAGAAGTTAAAAATGTTTTCCAAGGCAGTTGAATTTTTGAAGTAAAATTTGAGATTTTTGAATAGAAAATAGTTTTAAATGGATTTTGGAAGTAATATAGCACTGAACTCACTTTAATCGCTTGAAAATAATCTTGGTGATGACGGTCGCATCATCAGTATTCATTTTTGAGTTTCTAAGGGACAGATTGCTGCCGAAATTGATTTGATTTTTGGGGCAAACAAGTTTGTTTAAAAAAAATCTAAAGTGAATTGTTTTGGATAAAATCAAATTGATTTTAAAATTCGAAGAAAGTGGTTTGTTAAACTAGAATGAGCGTGTGCGTTTGTGTGTGTGAATTTGATTTCAAAATGATTTGAAACATACATCAGGTTTTTTAAAAAGGGGATGATTTCAATAAGAAAGGAAAATATGGAAATTGAATTTTGAGAAATAAATTTTAAATTAAGTTAAAATAGAATTGTATGAATTGAATTTTACTTAGGGAAAGTTAAATAAATTTATTGGGAATTGAGATAATGAATTGTTATACGAATATAAATAAGGAGGTGGAAAAATTAGAAATTGGAATTGAAACCTTACTTGTTTTAAATTGAATGGATTAAAAATAAAAGTGGTTTGGAGTGAAATTAATTTGAGTATGAATAACTCAAGTTTGGTTTTGAAATATTAGTTAAAAGGAATTAAAATGTAAACAAAAAGGCAAGTTTGATTTGAATCATATGGAATTGAATTAAATATGTAGATGTGAATTGTAAAGAGATTATGTAACTACAGGTTATAAAATTTGAATTGAATCAGTAATAATATCAAATTGAAGTAAGTATAAATTTTGAATTGTGAAATATTATAAAACCATATGGTATAAATTTTAAATGAGATAAAAATTTAGTGAAATTGGAATTGTGAATAAATAAATTGGAATAACTTATAGAGATTGAAATTTATGAAATAGACATACACTTAGGCCATAAGTAAATATATAATCTCGAGTTAAAAATGAAATACGAGTATATTCGAGTATAAAATTTATGGAAATGGAAAAAATAAGTTGTGTGACTTATAAAATTGAAAATTAGAATAGATAAGCCAAAATAAAAAGAGTTTGATATTTTGGAAACGAAATAAAAACCCAAACATAAATTATAAAATAAAGTTGAACTCATGTAAATTGGTTGAAGTGATTATTGAAATAAAAATCAGATATTGAATTATAAAGTGAAAATGAACTAATTAGATAATTAATTAGTTAATTGGATATAAAATGGATATTAACTGGGTTGAATAAATTTGGATTGTGAGTTAAAAATGGAAGTTGGAAATGGAAATTGGGTTAGAAATAAAATTCAACTTAGATTGTAAGTGAATTAAATGCAATTGGAAGACGTGTCGAATAAAATGGAATTGAATGGAAATAGAAATGGGTTGAGTTGCAAATAAATCCAATTTTAATATGGACGAATTAAATATGGCCTTGGATATCATCTTAATGAATTGACGGAATTCAAATTGAAGTGGATTGGATGAATGAACTATTTAAAATAATTAATAAAGGGAATGAAAATTGATTGAATAAAAATCAAATTAGTAATTTGAATTGGAAATTGTTTACCAGAAAAATAAACTTAAGTTATGGAGTTGAAATAATTTGAAGTAAATAAACTAACTTAAGTGAATATTTTAAATAAAAGCTTGATACAAATAAATTTGTAAAATGGACATTAAATAAAATGGCATGGAATGTTTTCGAGCTAAATAAAATGGATTTGAGAGCAATGAAGGTGGATATGAATGGGGTGTAAATAAATTGATTGAGGATAAATTTAAAATGGAATAGAATTAAATATACGAGTTGGAATCAATTCAAAATAATTATAAACTAAAGTGGATATTTTATTATGCGAATATCACCAAATTTGCATAGAAAAATTGGTCGCTTGACGTAAACGAAAATAAATTAAATTATGGGAATGAATGGAAAGTTAATAAATTGATTTTCAACCGATTTGGAATGAATATTAGTTTGTTTAGCACAAATGTTAATTGAATGAACAAATTGGGTTGTAAATCATTTCAGATTGAATGAAATAATATATGGATTGATTGAAAGCAATTAAATTGGTACCCGAACCTTATAAATTGCTTATGATGTATGTTTAGCATGCTAGTTTATGAAACTTATGTGTTTACACTAGTTAAATAAATAAAATGTCGAATTTCATATATTTGGTGCTTACATGTTTAAATTGGGTAACTACAGGTACTTGAAGCTGTTTTGCTTGACTTTGATTGCGCGAATTGCAAACTAAAATAAACCGCTTGCTTAAAAATACTAAAATAAGGTATGTTTTCGGATTAAATACTGCGAAAATATAAAATATTGTTATCTATTTTATTTTCCAACCGTGTAGGTCGATGTGTGTGTGTATCTCTTGTCATATTGCAAAAGGCTCTCCGTACAAGGGAAACTCTGCCAAAAATTTTTGAAAATTTAGGGTGTTGGAAAATTTTTCATTAACGATTAATTGATTTCAAATTTGAATTAAGATATAGGATTTTGGAATTAGAATTGAAAACTAATTATTTTGGGCGAAACCAAAGGTTGGAAATGTGAATATTGAGTTTTAACTAAGTGGGTTTCAATAAGTTAATGGGTTTGGAGCATTTTCCAGCCTTAGCAATTTCGGGGATGAAATTCTTTTATGGGGGGAGGAATGTAACGATCTAAATTATCGACGTTGATTTGGAATATTTGAATGGTTTTAAATATTGAATTTGAATTATATACTGATTTTGAACATGGAAATTTGGGTTTGATAATAAAATAAATTTAGAATTTAAATATAGTGATTTGTTGGATAATTTAATTATTGAATTTTATAACTGAATATTGGTTAAATTGTTATGCCTTGAGTTAAGCCCGATAAAAATAATTTAAAGGCTTATAAAATTTATATTAATAACAATGAAGGTAATAAAAATTTTGAAATTGAATTTAAAAGTGATCTCTTCAATATTAAAAATATTTTGTTCAAATTGACAAAAGAAAATAGCAGTATACATTATAGATGCCTAGCGGCATGCCTCAATAGGAATTCGGAATTTTTATTTATATTAAACGGGATATTTTATAATTATATAATATTATAAAATGGGTAAGTTAAACCTTACTAAGGAAGCCAACTTCATCAATTTAAACAAGCCTTTCTTATCTGTTCAGATCATACCCTCCTTCTTTGAAAGTTGTTTCCACCTTCTTCTTCTAGAAACAACATCGAGATAAATAAAAAGAAAATTTAAAATTGAAATCACGATGGAGGAAAAAAAAAGGGAAGGGGAAAGGGGAACGTGGGTCATGAGGCGACATGGGGGAGCGTAGGCGCTCGCATGCGCGTGAGGGCTACCATGGAATAGGACTTCGGATTGATGATTGGTGGAATGCGATGCCATCACCAGGTCGACTCGAACATGAGAGGGAGAGGCAAGTGTAACGACCCAGGAATTTTAGTAATTGAAATTTGAATATTTAATTAATTTTAAAATATTAATAAGTGAAATTTATAAGTCGAATAAATTTTATTGTGAATAATTGGATTTAATTGGATAATTAAATCGATAATTTAATATGTGAAATTACAGAAATAATTGAAAATTGAGTTAAATATGATTGAAAATGATTTGTAAAATTTTATTATATCAAATTGAAGTTAGAATGATATTTTAGAACTTTTAAAATCGAATTAAGAGTTAATTTGTGAAAATTGAATATTTTAATATTAAAATCGACTAGTGAAAATAGTCAATTTTTGAACAGTCTCAGAATTGGACGAAACCAGTTCCATTGGATCCGTAATAGTTAGTTATTACCGGATTTCAATTTTCGTAGCAAACGGAGTTATCGTTTGATCGTGGCAGCTCGAAACGCATCGAATTATTTTTAATTTTAATTTGGATAGTTAAAATAGCCATTTTTCAAAAGTCTCGGATTTCGACAAAACTAGTTTCATCGGATCCATAATGTGATATTATTATAAGGTTTCAAATTTCGTGTCAATCGGATTTACCGTTTGTCCGGTACAAATTAAAACGCCTAGAAAATCGTTTAAATCGGTTTAATTTAAATTGAACGTTTATAGCCATAACTCGCACAGATGTCCGAATTAGCTTTCGAAACCTGTTCCATTGTGTCCGGAACGCGGGGTAAACCCTAGAAACGCTGGTTATGGCGCGTGAATCGGAGTTTGGAATTCCCGGATGAATAGTGTTTCGTTCGTTTTCTTATAAATAGACCCTTACCCCTTCATAAATTAAAAAAAAAAATATTAAACCCTAATCCTAGCAGCCGCCGCCTCCTATATGAACGGCCAGAAACACGCGACCTTCTTCCCCTCAAATCTCCAAATCCGTTCATTAATTCAAGAAACTTTCTAAATGAAAGTTGTAGAGCACAACACGATCATGATATCCAACGGCTATGATCGCGAATGGGTTAGTAGATTGATGGCAAATCTCGTATTAGTGTCGCACGTTCATTCTCGAACTGCATGCGCATATGGTGGCCGAGCTCCAAGAGGTTGTAGTCGTGGGTAGGGGAGGCGAAGAGCATTGCTGTGGTGCCGATATGATGGAGTTTCGAGCGAGTAATTGGATCGAAAAATTTAACCCTAATAAGCAAGATGGGTTCGGCCTCTTTACTGTGCTTGCGTGAACAACGAAGAGAAGAAGGAAGGGGGGAGACGCACGGATCTGAAGAGAGGAGATGGATCCAACGGCCAGTAATTAGTGTGGGTTTAAATTAGTTAATTTATGTTGTAATTAGTTTATATAAATTGTGTAAAACTTTGAAAATTCATAACCTTTTCATACGAGGTCGAAAACGCGCGAAACCAGTTGCGTTGGAATCGTATGGACGAGCACTACGTTATGGAGTTGGATTGGAGTCGTTTGGAGTTAGTGAGAATTTTGGGTAAAATTAAACGTCCGTTTAATTTTATTCGAAATAAATCGCTAAAACGAAATTGAAATCAAGGTGAGAACTTCTCACTCAATCGAATCAGTTTCGATTTTTATTTTAAATAGTTATATTTAAAATATTTGAATGCATGTTTGAATGATGATTGTTATCTATTGATTGTTAAAATAGACATTATGCGCCGTTAGTAAGCGGATGTTATTTATTAAAAACATATACCGCGAATATTTCATAAACAGTGAAATTGGTATTATATATAATAGCAATATATATTGGCATATGTATATATTGGAGTTGTTGTTTTCCCGTATTTTTTAGCGGTTGAGACCCTATTACGCCGTCTATTAAGCGGATAATATTTTAAATCCCATATACCGCGATAATTTCGTACTGGAGCGGAATTGGTATTGTGCTAATGTTTGTGGATGCAGGAAAACAGGTTGGAGGGATCCAACTGGATTCCTCAATAGTATTTATTTGATTTCAGATATTTTGATATTTGATGGATTATCATACCGATATATGATATCGTTGTAGTCGTGATTGACTATTTGGTGTGTAGCATCATTGAACCAAATTTTGGGATTTTAAAATGATTTTTAAAGTGATTTTTGAAAATATAAAATATTTTTGGAATTGATCCATTTCAAATAAATAAACGTTATAATTTTTAATGTTATAAAAATTATGATTTTGAGAAATACAGTTAAAGATTGATTTTTGAGAAATATGGGTTAATGTTTTATGAAATAATTTAATTGGATTTTTGAATTTATTATAAAAAGTTTAAAAAATAGGATAAATTTGATTATTTTAATAAATCAAGAGAATTGTGAAATTATAAAGGAGATTAAAGATGTTTTAAAATAATAGTATAAATTGATTTTATAAAGGATTTATAAATTGATATTTATAAATTAAAACATTTGAATTATAAAACGAGTTTTTATAAGTGTTTGAATGAAGTGAAAATGGATTGCATAAGTGAATGGAATTTATAAAATTATAAATGGTGAAGTTATAAATGAAATTTATAAATAGTAAGATTTATAAATTTTGTGAAGTTATTAAAGAATATATTTGAATAAATAATTGAATCTTATAAGTTATAAGATTTATAATTATGAAGTTTAAAAGAACGATTTTGTAAAATAATCGTTTTATAAGCATTTAACTTATAATGTGAACTTTTGGTTTATAATTGAGTTATAAATCGAATAGGTTAATAAAGGAGATGTATAAAAAGGAAGTCGTTATAAAATAAATAGAAATGGAATTTATAAACGTTGTTTTATAAAATTCGCAAACGACTTATTTTGATAAGTAAATTGTTATAACTTATTTATGAAGTTATATTCACATTTTAGATAGTGAATAATCCTTTGAAACAAAATGTATAGAATTGATGAAATTTGTTAATGAAGTATATTCACGTTTTTGAATAGTGAATAATATGTTAAAGAAATTATTTTGAATGTGATGTTTTAAATAGAATTAAAACGATCTAACGATGTTTTAAAATATATTAAGATTCGAAACCATAGATTTCAACATTCATTGTTGAAATAGACGTTTTCGAGGAATAGAAGGAAATGGTGGACTATAACACTGTTGTTATAGTAAATGATTTCCGAAAGGAAATGTTTTGTATAGTATTAGGATTTATATATCTATTTTAATTTCGAATCCCTATACTAGTGATTTTGGGTTGTCGTAACGATGTTTTACGTAACATTCGTTTTGGCCCAAATAAATATGTTTAAGAGAATGATTTCCTTAAAGAATGAAATATATACTTAATCTCGATTTAAGTATATTGAATATTTTCCAAGTGTTGAAAATAAATAGATTTGTGAATTACTTATTAATAAATAAGTATGGAAATGTTTTTCCAATATAAAGTGAATATTTTGAAA
Source organism: Allium cepa (assembly GCA_030765085.1). Lineage (NCBI taxonomy): Eukaryota > Viridiplantae > Streptophyta > Magnoliopsida > Asparagales > Amaryllidaceae > Allium > Allium cepa. Next base: position 1,039,521,354 of record CM060941.1, on the reverse strand, counting down.
ATTTATCTTTTTGAAGATAAAGTGAAATGAATAATTGAAATCGTATATGCATGGATATTTTGGAATGAAAATTCACTACGGAATTTATGAATAAAAAGGGAAGTTGTTTAAAGATAAATATTGATTTATTTTTAAAGTATTGAAAATAATATATCTTGTAAAGATATTTTTGGAAAATTATAATTTGGAAAATTATTTGGAAACTGGTGATGTGTGCATATCCATTGATAGTTCAATAACCGACTATTAATATTTCCCTTTGAATGGGTAATTGATGTGATTTGTTTGAATTTGAATGCCACACTTATTTTTGAATAAGCGCTCACTATTCGGGTTAACCGGGAAAGGACCATGGGGTCGTATAACCCATTCCGAATATGTGATACGTCGTTATGAATTGCATTTGAAGATCGGTGTTGAAGACCCGGTATTTGCGAGAGCGATAGGATGACCTGTCGATTGACTCTGCACCGAGTTGCTCCGGTATTGAGTTCTCCATATGTGATGGGAAATCCGATCAGGATTGTGGATATCCGGATTGCAAGGACTTCTTTGTAAGTGCCTTCGGTTTTGTTCGAGCCCGGAACAGACTTGTATGGATTGTATGTCTGACATTACAAATTGAGATGTAAAGCCGATTTCTTTCAAATATATTTCTGTTGGTGGCGGAGAATTTATTCTCTTAGCTTAACACCCTTCTCTGAGACGTACGAGCTCAGAGGTTATGTAATTGAATGTTATCAGCGATATATTCCCAATTTGGTAATGTGACATGCTGAGTGTTGCTGTAAATGATCATTGTGTTGATTATTTGTGATAGGATCATTTATTTGATCGTCTATCCTGGTGATCATTTCTATGATCATTTGTTGACCCAAAGCATGGCTTTTGTATAAAGTATGTTTTTGTGGACGTGACTTCGTCGAGCCTCACACCTCGGGAATGGTCAAAACAGGAAAGATGCAGCAAGGTTATGAGGGGTAGCGCCCTTTAGGATATGTGCATTTCCTTCTGGAAAAGGGTGGTATCATGGTATGGAGACCAGATAGTTACTCATGTTGAAAACACTTTATGATTGTGTGAATTGATTACGAGCGCTCGGTGAAAGGTCCCAAAGGACAGGGGGATGGCATATTCGGTCAGTTGTTACTCAGTTAGGGGTAACCCGGCCTTGTGTTGGTAGAGATCCGGTTTGGTTCTCGGGGATGTCCATCCAGAGGCATTCTCATGTGGCAATGGGAAGTTCCTTGGCCTGATCATTCGTTGGAAATCCAAAGAAACAATACGTGACTTGTACGGTTTTAGTTGTAGAACCTGCCATCTAATATGGTAGCTATAGTAGGCATAATATAATGGTACCTATGCTGGCTAAGATTTATATTCTACTTTCGAAATCGTTTTATACACTATGCACTAATAATAATATCAAATGTTTCTTTTTAATGCGTATCAAGCATCTTTGACTAACATAAGAAGAAATCTCCTCCAAGTCTGCGTTTGCATTGTGTGTGTGGCGGGAGGTCTTATGGTAGTCTCATTTTTAAAAGCATTGCGAATTGACTTTAAAAATATTCTTCTATTTTGATTTTAAAGATAAATAAACTGTTTTGAGTTCTCACACCAGTCACATGACTGACTCGGAGTTTATTGTTTTCCTTCCTAAACTCTGGGTGCCCACCAATTTCTACACGGGCAGTCAAGAGTTAAGGTTTAGTAGATTATCTGGAGTTAGTTCAGTCTTTGGACCACACCAGTCTTGCTTATGCTAGGTGATTATTGGGGGTTCGAGCTATTGCTGGATTGATTCTTGGAAATGGAGTTGCAGTTCTCGGAGTTCTCTTTTGAAGACTATCTTAGAGTTATTTTTCCGCTGCTATTTTATTGTATCATATCTCTGATGTATATTGATATCTATTGGATCATCTATTGTATCAGATATTGTATCAAAGCTGTATATCAATGTATTATTCTTTTATTCCGCTGTGTTATTTACTTAATGTTGTTATAAGCTCCGGCGAATCGGATTTGAACGGTCGAATCTATGGCATTCGAATACGATTTGAAGTATGGATATCGATTTTTGAGCGGGCAAAATCCGTCTCGTTACATTTGGTATCAGAGCATATGGTTAAGCGACAACCATGGTTCTGTTGGGTATTACTCATTAGAGATAGAGTCAGTAGTGCTCTAGAATGAGTTTGAGTGTAATAATAGCTATGAGAGCGTATTTGTTAGTGAATATAAAATTGTTTTATATTGTGATGATTGGTTTGTTGAGTGGTATATAGATTCTGGTTAATACGAGTAATTAACGTTGTTGATAGGGATCTCTAAACACTTGTACAGAACAATTCGACACAGTATTGTTTTAAATTGAGTAAATAAAATAATTTTACCTTGATTATATTTTTTATATGTAAAGGAATAATTTTTCAAAATTATTAAAGTGTATATAAGTTGATTATTTAGATGTTTGAATAATCTAAATTAAAGAGTAATTGTATAAACAAATGAATTATAAGAATTGAATTGTAATTAAAGTGATTTACAATTGTGAAATAAACTTATATATATAAGAAGTGAAACTATATGAATATATTTATGAATATGAGTTGTAATATAAAAATGAATTTAAAGTTAAATGGAATTTGGTTGTAATTGATATACATTGGTTGTTAGATGATTGTTAGTTGATTGTATATAATTCATTAAGTATTAATGAAATTGAAAGCTAAAATAATTGAATAAATTCAATTGGAAGTTAAGTGAATCTTAAATAGAATTGAATTTGATTGGAAGTGAACCAATTTGAATATAAATTAGTAAATATAAACTAATTGAAAATGAATGTTAGTAAAAACATCCACTGTTAATGAATCAAATGTGATTTAAATTGAAAACCCAATTCATTGAATATTAATGAGAATATGAATGAATATTAATTGGTTATGGATGTTAGTTGGTTGATAGTTGAGTATATTGCTTTTACTGCATTGGCTATGTTGACATATATAGTTATTATGTTGCTATATGATGTATATCGATACTATTTTCATATATGCATGATTCCCATGTTGTTTGTTGAGTGTTTAGTAGGTGCGGATCGCGTTTGCTTCGCATTTGGAGCTCGCTTTCGCGCTATATTAGCCGTATATGCTCGCTAATAAAATATAAGGTACATATCTCGGATTAAATATCGTACTTTTATACTTTTTTCCCTGCGGGATGCCTCATTACTTGATGAGATGTATATTTGTGATATATACTGTCATTTTTTTTCGGATCGAGCCGCGCGAAGGAGACTATGGCGAATTTTTCCGGAAATTTAAGGCGTTAGAAAAAATTTGAGAAAATTGGAAAATTTTGAAAATTTTAACTTTGATTTGAAGTTGAAAGTTAAACAATAGTAATTGTTTTTAAAAAGATAACTAAGTATGATTTGAAAACTTAGTAAAGTTATTGTAAGAAATTTAACTATGGATTTTGGAAAGTTAATAAATTCTATAACTTTTCTTACTTGTTAATTTCGAGGACGAAATTCTTTTAAGGGGGGAAGATTGTAACGACCCAGGAATTTTAGTAATTAAAATTTGAATATTTAATTAATTTTAAAATATTAATAAGTGAAATTTATAAGTCGAATAAATTTTATTGTGAATAATTGGATTTAATTGGATAATTAAATCGATAATTTAATATGTGAAATTACAGAAATAATTGAAAATTGAGTTAAATATGATTGAAAATGATTTGTAAAATTTTATTATATCATATTGAAGTTAGAATGATATTTTAGAACTTCTAAAATCGAATTAAGAGTTAATTTGTGACAATTGAATATTTTAATATTAAAATCGACTAGTGAAAATAGTCAATTTTTGAACTGTCTCAGAATTAGACGAAACCAGTTCCATTGGATCCGTAATAGTTAGTTATTACCGGATTTCAATTTTCGTAGCAAACGGAGTTATCGTTTGATCGTGGCAGCTCGAAACGCATCGAATTATTTTTAATTTTAATTTGGCGAGTTAAAATAGTCATTTTTCAAAAGTCTCGGATTTCGACGAAACCAGTTTCATCGGATCCGTAATGTGATATTATTGTAAGGTTTCAAATTTCGTGTCAATCGGATTTACCGTTTGTCCGGTACAAATTAAAACGCCTAGAAAATCGTTTAAATCGGTTTAATTTAAATTGAACGTTTATAGCCATAACTCGCACAGATGTCCGAATTAGCTTTCGAAATCTGTTCCATTGTGTCCGGAACGCGGGGTAAAACCTAGAAACGCTGGTTACGGCACGTGAATCGGAGTTCGGAATTCCCGGATGAATAGTGTTTCGTTCGTTTTCTTATAAATAGACCCTTACCCCTTCATAAATTAAAAAAAAAAATATATAAAACCCTAACCCTAGCAGCCGCCGCCTCCTATATGAATGGCCAGAAACACGCGACCTTCTTCCCCTCAAATCTCCAAATCCGTTCATTAATTCAAGAAATTTTCTAAATGAAAGTTGTAGAGCACAACACGATCTTGATATCCAACGGCTATGATCGCGAATGGGTTAGTAGATTGATGGCAAATCTCGTATTAGTGTCGCATGTTCATTCTCGAACTGCGTGTGCATATGGTGGCCGAGCTCCAAGAGGTTGTAGCCGTGGGTAGGGGAGGCGAAGAGCTTTGCTGTGGTGCCGATATGATGGAGTTTCGAGCGAGTAATTGGATCGAAAAATTTAACCCTAATAAGCAAGATGGGTTCGGCCTCTTTACTGTGCTTGCGTGAACAACGAAGAGAAGAAGGAGGGGGGAGATGCACGGATCTGAAGAGAGGAGATGGATCCAACGGCCGGTAATTAGTGTGGGTTTAAATTAGTTAATTTATGTTGTAATTAGTTTATATAAATCGTGTAAAACTTTGAAAATTCATAACTTTTTCATACGAGGTCGAAAACGTGCGAAACCAGTTGCGTTGGAATCGCATGGACGAGCACTACGCTATGGAGTTGGATGGGAGTCGTTTGGAGTTAGTAAGAATTTTGGATAAAATTAAACGTCCGTTTAATTTTATTTGAAATAAATCGCTAAAACGAAATTGAAATCAAGGTGAGAACTTCTCACTCAATCGAATCAGTTTCGATTTTTATTTTAAATAGTTATATTTAAAATATTTGAATGCATGTTTGAATGATGATTGTTATCTATTGATTGTTAAAATAGACATTATGCGCCGTTAGTAAGCGGATGTTATTTATTAAAAACATATACCGCGAATATTTCATAAACAGTGAAATTGGTATTATATATAATAGCAATATATATATATATATATATATATATATATATTGGCATATGTATATATTGGAGTTGTTGTTTTCCCGTATTTTTTAGCGGATGAGACCCTATTGCGCCGTCTATTAAGCGGATAATATTTTAAATCCCATATACCGCGATAATTTCGTACTGGAGCGGAATTGGTATTGTGCTAATGTTTGTGGATGCAGGAAAACAGGTTGGAGGGATCCAACTGGATTCCTCAACAGTATTTATTTGATTTCAGATATTTTGATATTTGATGGATTATCATATCGATATATGATATCGTTGTAGTCGTGATTGACTATTTGGTGTGTAGCATCATTGAACCAAATTTTGGGATTTTAAAATGATTTTTAAAGTGATTTTTGAAAATATAAAATATTTTTGGAATTGATCCATTTTGTAATAAATTCAAAAATCCAATTAAATTATTTTATAAAACATTAACCCATATTTCTCAAAAATCAATCTTTAACTGTATTTCTCAAAATCATAATTTTTATAACATTAAAAAACATCGCGGTTTGTGATGGTTGTTCGATGGAAGGCACGGCGATGAGGGAAGTTAGGGCAGGCAGAGTTTTCGATTGCGAGGGAATCACATCGGCAAGGCTTGATCAAAGTGGAAGGGAAGCTCGATAGCTTGGGGTGCTAGAAATATTGAGTGAGCATAGACAGGCTACTATAGAGTTCAGATGGGGTATGATGCTCGTGAGATGGAGGGTCGTGGTTGTGATGTACGGTCATGGAGGGGATCTCGAGGCTATATGGATGGGTAGTATAGTAGGGATGAGGGCCATTTCTGATGGTATATATTTTTAAGCTATTGTTAATTTAGGTTAAAATAATTTAATTTACTAAAAAAAGTTCATTAATCCATATAAAATTTACACGAGGTTCAAAAATCAGTGAAACAATTTATATTTGGTTCATAGCTATGAGATCTAAGAAATAAAACTTGATTTGGAATTTTTGGAGGCAGTTGGAATATTAAGAAAATTTATAACCTGGATGTTCGGAAAAATAAAAATCAAAGTGAGTAAAATCTCACTCTTTTTGGATTGTTGGGGTTAATTTAAAATAAATTAAATTAATTATTAGATGTTATTTTGAATTTATAAATTATTATCTGTTGGATGCTATATAATATATAGTACATATATTAGTATTTGGAGTGATATTCCTGCACATTATAGCGAATGAGACCCTATGCGTGTAACGACCCGCTATTTTGGACTATTCGCATCTGCACATGTCGGACTTGAATGATTCAAAATACCGAATTGTTAATTTAAATTTGGCAAAACTCAGATATACGGTAAATAAATAATCACAGAATCACAGACACAGAGTAATAATATGCAGCGGAAGCAAAAGAGATAGTAGTTCATGAAGCTACTATATAAATATATAAGATACATCAGAGTTTACAACAGAAGAGTAATACGATACATCAGGTACAAATCAAAATACATCACTGGAATCGTCGAGTACAGAAAGCAGAATAGATGGCTGGATCTTCATGCAAAGCTCCAACTCCAAAGGTGAGTCTCGAATACTGGTACACTCAGCTGACCCGAGCGTAAAGCAAAACACAAAACACTCGAGTTAGGATTAATATTCTTATATCAATAAATCCAACTCAAATGAAATAGCAATCGAAATACAAGTAACTCAAAGGATGTTGGAATAACCATCCTCTAAGGATCCGTTAAACTATCTACTATGTAGTAGTGTACGCTAAATAGATAATGTCTATTAGTAATATAAAGCATCAAAATAGTGTTAAGGCGTTACCATTATCCCCCTTAACACATTTTATAAATGTCATAGTCTATACAGCACTGTAAACTCCACCGTAAACTAGTGGGATATCAGGGAGTACTCCATAGGTATAACACAAAACAAATTCGTAGTGGTCGCGTATATAGGGATACAAGTATGACAAGGCACATGAGGCAATACCCAAGGTAGTGAAACTACCGTTTGCCTGATCCGGACTGGTGAGTACGCATCGTCGCAACGATCGCAACACCGCGAAACAACACTCCTGAAATTCCGAGGGTGCACCAATCAATAACAAGTAATGAGTAGTTTACGAAGAAGTGTGTTCACTCGAGGTAGCTAACCCCATTTGGCCCGGCACGGCTCCTGATTTTAGTCATTTCCAATTTGACACAAGTGTCAAGGCTATGCATTATCGTTCTCTTTCTTCAGTCAACACGTACATCATTCCAACCACTTCATTCTGGATCATCACTCCGCGTATAGTTATTAAAGTGGGTTTTTGGTTTAGATAGAGAGTATATCCATAACCGATTCCGGTCTCTTTAATAACTTTCGTAATTATCACACCGATTGGTCGTTTAGTAAATTTCAAAACCAAATCAATTTCATTTTCAATTAGAATTTATAATCAACATTTCATTTGTCATTCACTATCAATTTCCAAAATTTACGTTTCAAAACTACCAAATAATCATTTCAAAGTCTTACAATTCAATTTTTATTTTCTATTTAAAACAATTCAAATATTGATTCAAGTTCGTATATGGGTTTCATTCCGAAATCATTTAAATTGTTTAATTTTAATTCAAATCAACTTAATTCATTTATCGATTTCATTCAATATTCTCTAAGCTAATTTATCATTTAAAACAATTTTCATTTAAATTTCCAATTCATTAAATCGATTTCTTAAGTTCAACTTCATTATATCAAACTTCAAATTGAAATAAATTAAATTCGTCAAATCAATTCTTTAAATTACAAGCCTTACCTTAATTTCAATAAATCCTATTCATTTCAATAAATCCTATTCATTTCAATAAATCACATTTTATTTCTTGTTAAAGAAATTCAATTTTCACTTATTTATTGACTTCGTTACAAATTTCAAAACTCAGTTAATATAGAAACTAAATTTCATATATTCAAGAAGTTCAATTTCACTTATTAACTTACTTAAATAATTTTCCAAAGCTTAATAAATAAAGAAACCCAATTCTATTTATTAACGAAGTTCAAATTTCACTTATCCAAAAATTCAATTTCTCTTATCAAAGAGTTCAATTTTTATTCAATTATCAAATAATTCAATCTTATTCAATTATTAAATAATTTCAACTTAATTATCAATAATTTCAAATCTTAATAAATTCAAAACTTGATTATAAATTCAACCTTAATTATTAAATCATTTCAAATTTAATTCAATGAATAATTCCAAATTTAATTGTTAAATAATTCATTTCAAAACAACGTTCTTTCATCAGTCATTACATTAATATTTTGTTTCGGATTTCAATATTAACATTTTCCTTTTATCAAAATTTACGTTCCAATTTTTATTTCAAACCTTACTATTCAAATAAAATCTTTATTTTATTTCAAATCAAATTATTGACCAATCGGGTTTATTTAATTCTCTATCCTAAGTCAAGTTCATTTTGGGTATTTATCATTTCAACCCGATTCCAATTCAATTCACAAATAAAAGCATAGCAAAGGGAACTTGCAGTGTGATAACAGGGATGGTGTCAAGGTAAATAAACAGGCAATAACAACAATCCAATAATTAATTCAAATAATCCCGAAATAATCGTATTAATTCGCATTGTTATTTGTGCGCATTAATATAATTATTTCTAGAATCTACACTATCATTTCATGTAGATTAAAGATCATTACATTACGGTTCTTCACTTGTCATCTATTTACAATTTCATACATCATCAATTTAAACAACATACATTCAATGGTTCAAAGTGTAATTAACCAAATTCTACGATCAATTAATTTACATTTAAAGGGGGTCATATTATACAAATGTCATTTTAATCAAATTTACACATATGTCATTTCAAATTTTCAACTATCCTACGTCAAATTAAACTTGTATAATATTTATCACTTTATACATTTCAATTTACGTCCAATATAAACAACAAACAATCAATCATCAACCAAACTGGGTTATCATCGTATAATTAATAGATAATGGTGTCAGATGTCACAGGTGAACTGATACATATAAAACAATGTAAATAACTAACAGCAGCATATTTCAATTGTCGTTTCAATTGAAATCAAATTTAATAAATAAAAGAAGATTAATCGTGAGTGATTGCTCACCTTTCGAGGCTAGAGAGATTTGACGATGAAATGGGTTACGGATCCGAGCACAAATTTGCAGAGCAAATCAAGATAGCACGAATTTGATGGATAGAGCTGATAAAAAATTGATGAGCCGAATCAGAATCAGTTTTATATATAAACAGCAAATCTATATATATATATATAAATATATAAAGTATCTTTTATCATTGTTTAAATAGAAACGCGTATATTAAAAGCGACATATCCATATATTATTTTAAAACACTCATGTAGCAAAATACAAACGCAAAATATATTTTATCATTCCCAACATATCCACATTTCATAAAATCCATATATCTAATAACACGTGCAAGCTTACTTGCATTATAAACTATTATATAATATGCTTAGCTTATATACATTATGCAAACAGTAGAACTCGCACGCAAAAGCATAAGTATAACTATACTACAATACAACAAACGGATTAAAGAAATCTATATAAGTTATCTTATAAATATTAACAACCAAGTGACACATAACTTATATAGACTCTCTATACAACAACAATCATATATAAGCTAATATATATAAGATGAAACAACAGCCAGACTAAAAATTGAATATATATGTATTAAGATTCTTATATACATGAACTACCAATATATATTTATATGTAAACACAAGATTAAATTTATATGTAAACTAATATGCAACCACGGCACATACATATAAACTGCATATATAAACTTTTACTATTTGTTACAAAATATAACTTATAAAATGATACCTACTATAACTATATAAATTATATTATGTATATACTTCTGATCACCGTATGTTACTAATATAACATATATATAAAAACCAAAGACCGGATATAAAACCAAAACTGAAACTACTGTGTGCGCAACTCGATATATATATATATGTATATATATGTGTGTGTGTGTGTGTGTATATATATATATATATATATATATATATATATGCACACACACACTATTCTGCAAATAAACAACCGATTCTTCATAAGCCTACATTAGTTATATATAAATTACTATACTATAAAACCTTCATGCAGACTGTATATTATAAAACTAACACATACCAATATAAATTTTAGATAGCAGCAAGGTGAAAGGAAAGGAAACCAATACTCAGATTCAAAGAATATATAAATATAGTGTATAACCCAAATCCAAAAGTAAATGTATACAACTATGAACTAACAGACAAAACAAAGTAAACCATTAATCAAATTAAATAATATTATAAAGCATATTGTACAATATACGTATAAACACATATACCTTACCCTATAAAGAAAGAGAAGCCTGGTACGGCAAGTTGGCTATGGTCAAAGATAGGTTGCAGGCGGATGATGGTTGCGAGCTGAGTATAGTTCGACGAAGTGGAAGCTAGAGGGAGAGAGAGGAGGCCGACCGATGTTAGGCGGGCAGAGCTTGGTGAGAAGGCGATGGAGGAGATGGGTGAGGCCAGAGAGGAAGGAATGGTTGTCAGGCAGGCGGAGGGAGTGTATTTCGGTCTGGCCACTGCTAGGTGGCGGAGGTGCCAAGGTGGAGGGGAGACTACAGCGGTCAGTGGTGCTGTGGCAGTGGTGGCCGTTTGACTTGTCAGTGGGTGATGGTCGGAGCTCGAGCGGGGGAGAGAGGCTGACGTGGAGGAGGGGTCGGGTTGCATGAGAGAGTGGCCGCTCGGGTTTGGTGGTGATGGGTGGAAATGAAATGAAGCTTCAGAAAGGAGGAGGAAAATAAAATAACAAGAGGCAGAGAGCAGGGAAGAGGAAGAAAACAAAGTGCAATGAAGGAGATAGAATGCAAATAGTACTGATATTCAATTCTGGAATAATAAAAGTGGCAACAGGTTGGAATGGTAAAACTCACGCACGCAAATTCAGTAAGTAATAAAGGTAGATGACCTTTTGATTTTCGATTGTTGGCAAATTTAAATGGACACAGGAGTTAAAACCTTTTTAAACGTGCATCAAGACGACTAATTGCTTCACAGATTCCGCTGCGCACCAGAACTTAAAAACACAGAAATGAGTACACTGTTGAGATCAGCACGTCGAGACGATTGAAACGATATCTGTATATCAGTGATTTGATTGAATTATAAAAATTCAAAATTTTTATACTAGCGGAAAATGCATGAAAAACGTACAAAAATAAGATCGACGGAGCCAAAGATGTCCGAATTTGAAAAAACGACAAACTGACATCTTGCTCAGAATATGTTTTAGAATTTTTCTATGTAAAAATATTTAGGTTTCGAAAACATTTTTATTTTCATCGCTTTTTAACTGATTAAATTGAAGTAAATTTAAGCGCGAAATAAACTTTCATATTTTCGGACGAAAATTTACCAGTTACTATGTTTAACTGGACGCATTCCAAATATCAAATTTATATTTCAAAATTTTATCGTTTAAATTCCCACAAAATTTCAATTAATACGTTATTAAAACCGGTTAAATCTACGGGTAGTTACAATGCGTCCCGTATGATAGCGGATGACCATATGTACCGCAATATCCCCCTAGAAGTGGGATTGGTATTTATTTTATGTTGTATTAACATCTTTAGATGCAAGGAAAATAGGTTGTAGGGATCCAATTGGATTCCTCAAATATATTTTTCTCTTTCATATATAGTGATATATGACTTGTGAAGAATAATCTATTATAGATTATTGTAGTGATTGGAATTATTGGATGCTATTGTAATACTAGCCTGAATTTTGATAATTAAATACTTTAAATGTATTTTAAAATTTATGGAATTAAAGGGAATTTGATATAAAAATATATATTGGAATTGGAGTTATTTGAAAGAAACCGAATTAGAAAAAAAAAATTGAGTTAGGTTATACTTAACTATTGTGAATGAGTAAATGGAGATTTTTAAAAATGAATTATATAAGAGAATTTATAAATAATATACTAGAAATGTAAAAAAAAGAGTTAAAGCCAATATTTAAACAGATTGGATGTATAAAAGAAAATTATAAGAAATGAATGTATATAATGGAATTTTATAAATAAGATTTGTTTTATAAACAAGTAAACCAAAGGGGTTATAAAATTGATAAATTGTTTATAAATAAAGGAATTCGATATCAGATGATAATTGTAAATATAAACTCATAGGATGTATTTATATTAGAATATGGAAACATGGTTGCGAAAAATTGTAGATTCAATTTTTGAAATGGGAATGGTTAGGAAATCGACAATAAATTGATATGTTGTGCAATCGAGAGGAGGTTATAAATTAAATTGGCTATTGAGATTTTAAAGTATATATTTTTCTTAAGAAGTTAAGTTCGTTTTTTAAGGCAAAACTTTATTATCTAAACTATGAAATTTTAAACTAGTTAGTATTGGAATACTTCGGAAAATGGATTTTTAAATATTTAATATTTATTGTGATAAAAAATTCAATTTTTATAATCAGCTTTGTAAATTTGATTTGCTTTATTTTAAATGTGTTATTGATGGCTTATCAAAAATGTTGAATATTTTAAGTAATAACTTAAAACATATTTAAAATAAAAATAAAAATAAGTTACCATTCTTTAAAAAATGCTCATATTATATATATATATATATAGTTTTGAAAAGTTTGAAAATTTATTTATAAAATTCTCTCAAGATGTGTAGATAGGTTTTATTTTAAGGAGGAGATTTTATAAGAGAAATCTTATAAATGGAATTCTTAAGACTTAAGAGAATTTTAAATGCTTAGATATGATGACTTCGGGAAGAATGTGAATTCATTTAAAGAAGTTAAAAATGGTTAGTTGGGATTTTTGAATAATTATAATCGGTTTGGAAATCGTAAGAAGACTTTATTAAAATTTCAAATACTTATGAGATAAGTACGAAATATTTCCAAGTTAAATATTAAAATGATTTTGGAAGTTATACGTATAAATATTTTTCCAAGTATTGAAAGGAAGATTTTGGAAATAATTTTAGTGGGAAATGATTTGGAATGGGAATATTTTCTAAGTGTTGTAAAGGTGGAAATTGGAAATATTTCTAAGCATTGAAATGGTAAAATATCTTGTTATGGATACAAGTGTTGAAATTGTTTTCAAATATAGAATATTGAAGTGATTGAATACATATCTTGCTAAAGATGTTTTGAAATAATTATTTTGGAGATTTATAAAAATTGGTCCTAGTGACCGCTTATGGATGTTATTGATAGTTAAATAACCGATTATCAATATTGGCTAATTTCCTTAATCGTTTCTTAGAGATTGGGATTGGATTTTATTATCCAAAAACCACTTCGATCTGGTTTGAATGTAACGAATGAATACCTTGAAGATGATGAAGATGATGATTCGGTTTGTCCAGACCCAGGACAACTTGTATGGACGAATGCTATCAGAACATCGTCATTGGAGGATGATGAACATTCTAAGTAAAATTATTCTTGAAAGGTAACGCTTAGCCTCGAACCTCATCAACCGGGAATGACTAAAATAGATGAGATGCAGCGAGGCTAAGTGGGTCACACCCAAGTAGGTATGTTATCACTTTTCTAGATGTCCTCGGAAACCTATTATTTATGGATATGGTTGTGCATGGAAGGAGCGCCCGATAATAAGGGTGGGAACACCCGGGGTGATAACATATTCGGTCTATCCAAGTCAAGGGTAGACCAGTCTTATGTAGCAGGGATCCTGGCGTGGTCCTTGGTACATTGTTCTAGAGGTGTACTGTGGTGGGCGGTACCCCGGTGGCCCAGTCATTCATTGGAATCCATTCTCCAATACGAGCTTACGGTTTTGTTTGTAGAGCCTGGTATGCTGGAATTTAATTAATATAACAATTTCAGCTATTTGAATAAGTATTTGTATTTAGACACTATTATAATATCACTACATTTTCTATAAAAAAATATCTTGGTTATCGTAAGGTAAAAACCCATCGTGTTTATGTGTGACGCGGTCGTACGAGATACCTTTGTTTTTTAAATGATTTTGATAACTCTAATGATTCAAATTGAGTGTGTTTTCTCACGCTAGTTTTCCAGACTGACTCGGGTGTTATTTCATTATAATGTTCAAGTCAAAGCGAGTATTACAGATTCAGGAAAAAATGCTAGGGTGCTCAGGAGACGAGCTGGAGGAGTATTGACGTATCTCCGTACTTGTTTTATATTTCCACTGTATGAGGACAAGTTTGTAAACTGTCCAGATCGATTGTTGTATATTATGCTCTGATAATGGTATGTATATTAACAGCACAGTTCTTTTATTAAAAATCTGTTGTTATATATTCTATTCTGTTGCGATTATGAGATTCTATTGTTGTTGTCTATTTTCTTCTATCTTTCTCCTTCTTACCCTAAAGATCCATATTTCCGTCTAATTTGAATTGAGCTGATGTGAAATATTGTCATTCAAAGGGGTACGGATTTGCGGGCCTTTGCAATGTTAGTGTCTCGACGTCCCTCCAAGTTTATGTCAGTGTAGCATCTACTCCTGACGGTTATGTAAGATTTATCTCGACTAGTGAGGGTTCTAAAAAAAATTATTCTTCAAATGATGAATGAAGCATTGGACATTAAATATGGTCCGTTAACCCAAAATTATGGTAGATCTCGAAGAGTCAACAGAGAATTGGACGCTAAAGCAATTATCGATTATATACATTAGGGAGTTGGTGCATTTGAAATTCTTGTCGCCACTCGTCCTTGAAATAGTAGAAATCATGGATGCTATATTCATCGACTTTCACCGAATTGATATCAAACCAATGAAGCCTTGTTTGGTGGACGGCTCTTAGTCTTTAGGTCTTGACTTATTCTTGATGTACTAATTCTTAGTTGGGTGGGTATGGCACCAACAGGAGAAATGCTAGTGTAAAATGAATGTGGATCTTCAAAAGGTCTAAGCGGAAGACTTGTAAAGACTGTATTCTTATTCTTATATTGAAATCTTTTTTCTCGACCACGTAGAAAGACGCAATTCTAGACTTTTTTAGCACAGGCTGAAGTACGAAGTCGAGTCTTTTCATGTGCAACGACCCAGGATTTTGGCAATATATTTTAATAAGTATTTAATCTAATTAAATAAAATACAAGCTTTTCATTTTATAAATAAATAAGATTTTTGGACATTTACCAGTTATATATGTATTGTGAAGGAAATTTTGATTTGAAAATTTAGAATAAAATCTTTCAAAAATATTTAAAATAAAATTTATCTTACTCAATTAAATTAAAAGGCCTACATTATTGACATTTGATATAATATATGCAAATGAATGTAATATAAATAATAATGTTTAAAATGGAATAAATCTTATCAATACAAAATATAAGTATAAAATATAAGTATAAAATATAATTATAAAACATTTGAATATAAATTAAATGTTTGGATGGTTAAACTTAAATAGAAACATAAGATAATTCTAGTATAAATACTTATGGAGATTCATATGGTATGCAAGACAAAACAAAAATAAATACATAAGTCAAAGTGTTAACAATAACTATAATAACTTTACAGTGAACACATAAGATAATTCTAGAAAAGATAACCTGTGTAATACATGAATAAGCAATGCAAGAAGACAAACTATGTATATATAAAACATCTATGTAAATAAAAAATAAAAAGAAGAAGAAACAAATATTTGTTGTAGCTTATAAGGAAGACATTTGCATTTAATGCTAGCACAACATTTGGTCATTTCAAATTGCAAAAAAATCATTTCAGCCTCCATACAAAAAAAATCTAATCTGATCAAAAGAAATAAAACTTGTAACAGAAGCTTATACCCCTGTAAAAAACTGTTTCTATGTATATACATCATCTTATTCTTACTCGTTCATAACTTAGCAAACCTGAAAAGAAAATAAACATCATTATTTTTACAAACTCAACTTCATTCAACAACAAAGAAGAAAGATTTACAGGAAATTCAAACAGCAGTTTTTCAACACAAGAATTGTTCTCTGTTTCAAAATATTTCAGGTGAGTAAAAATTTTTTTTAAAGACTTAAGTTTAATTTTAATCTGTATGTATGATTCATTGATAATAATATGCTTGCATATGTATGTTGTTTATATACCTCTGTGTTTATATATGTGTTGTTCTGGTTCTTCTTTGTTTGTTTGTTACTGAGTTAAGAAATTTTTTCAAAATCCAAAATATTTCCATCTGGCTATTATTTGGCTTTGAGTTTTAAATAAAATAGGTTGTTTAAACATAAATCAAGCTTTTAAAATTCATTTTCAACCTGTTAGTGAAGTATATCAACTGGAAATTTGATTTACAGGGCAACAAATAATTTTATGTTGAATTCAAGTATTTTAAATTGCTAATTCGATTACATGGCTTGAATCTACATACAAAAGTAAGATTTTTAAAACAAAAATGGGGATTTTTAGTTGAGTGTACAAAGAGCAGTTTGTAAATGAACCGAAACCATGTTTTAATCAATTTCTGTTAACTGAAGAATTTTTAGATGATAAAATTTTGTATGAAGCTTGCTTGATCCTTGTTGATTTCAGGAAAAATGTTAAAAAAAAATTCTATTGCAAGAATTGATGGGTGGAGGCGAATTTAGGGTTTCTATTCGCGTTTTGCAGTGGTCTATAAAGGTGGTGATTTCGTCACCACGGGTTGATCGAGTTGCACGAGCTTCTAAAGGATTGTAGAGTGGGGTATCGGCGAGGTGAGGCCGGGGTTGCGTCGCCACTGATGATCAGTGTGAGTGGGACGAGGCATTTTCTTTTGGTATGTTCGAGTTGCAGTTTCGAAAGAATGGGTAAATTTCGATTTCGAGATTTTGGATTTGAATTGAGTTTTTTTTCAAGTATAGAGGGTTTTCGCGACTTGCCAGAGATGGCGCGGTTCGCCAAAACGCTGGCGAAGTGTCGTGCATGACAACGTATAAGTGTCAGGTGGTTTTTTTGTGGTGATCGACCCGAGTTGATACTCGAGAAAAATGGGGGAATGCTTCGGGTTATAACCTGGTGCGTGACTGTGCTTGCGTATAACAGCAGTTTTTAACTTAACTTAAAAAAAAGAGTAGAAGAAGAAGAAAAGTAGGAGGAGAACAAAGAGAGGGGGACTTGGGAAAAGGGTGAGAGGAACTCGAGTTTTACTCGAGTAAACTGGGGGGTTTTCCTCGGATTTCATTTTCAAAGGGATTAAGCCTAATCACTTTTAAGTTAATGTGTCAAACAAAGTTTAGTATTAATTAAAGTTAATAATGTTGGCAAATTTTAAGTTAAGATTTGATTTAAAAGTTATTAAGGGAAGTTCTCAAATGTAAGATTAATAACTAATTTATATTATAAGTTGATTAAGAATGTAAATTAATTTAAAATCATAATTAACTAAGTAATTTGAGATTAAATAAATTGTAATTAGGATTGGTATTAATAATTAAGTGTTTAATTCATTTTTAATTAAATTCTACTAATTAATAATTAAGGTTATTAATAAATAATTAATAATTAATTAATTAAGCGAGCAAAATGTAAGTTAATTAATAAAATAGTGATAAAGAAGTAATTAATGAATTAAACGGGCTGATTAATTAGTGATTAATTAAGTAGGATAAAATGGTTTATTCTTAAGTAATTAATTAAGTTTAAGTTAATTAAACTAATTTTAATATGAATTGATGATTCCTGTTTGATTGATTGTGATATCTATTTGGTGATATTCTGTGATACTCTGTGATATATTCTGGATATATCTGTGATGTTGGTGTATGATTTATCCGTGATAAATGGTATGTGAATTCAAAGTATTGAATTAAATTGTTTAAACTATTAAACAACTTGGCCTTTAAAATGGCGTATGGATTTCGATGAGACTGGGATCGGGTGTCAATATGATTATCCGAAAACCACATCGATCCAAATTAAACGATAGGTCGTGGCATCTCAAGTGAAGATCGAGATGGTGTTTCAGAATGCAAGGGTTATTGTCGTTAACTCTGAGGGTGATTCCAAAATGAGTGTAACGAGATAATGCCTTCGGTTTCATTCGAACCCGGAACGAACTTGTATGGATTGAATGCTTTCAGCACATTGTCAGGCGGATGATGAGCATTCTAAGTGATATGTTCTATAAAGGTAATCGCATCCTCAAGCTTCATCAATTGGGAATGGCTAAAACAGGGGAGATGCATCAAGGTTAGGTGGGTAGCACCCAAGGAGGACGAGATATACCCCTGCCTAGATGTCCCTTTATTTTCAGCTGTGTGGGCAGTTGTTGGCCACAACTGCGGGGTTATCTTGTTTGAAACTGTTCAGTAAGGAATGGTTCCGGCCTTGTGTTGCAGGGGGTCGGGAGTGATCCTCGGTACGGTGATCTAGGCCCCGTACTGTGACGGGCGGTACCCCAGTAGCCCTGCCATTGTTGGAAACCCATTTTCCCTACGAGACCCTACGGTTTTGATTTGTATTACCCACTTTTGTGGCTAGTAGATGGAATTTAATAGATGTAACAATTTCAGCTATTTTCTACTTACTTGAAAACCCTAAACACTATGATAATATCATTGGATTTCCTATAAAATGTTTTGGTTAACGTAAGGTAAAAACTTACCCGTGTTTATGTGTGGGGAGTCTTACGTGATACCTTTATTTTCAAATGATTTTCAAAGTTAAACAACTTTAACCCGTTTACTCACACCAGACCCATGTATAACCCAGAGTTTATTTCTGTTTTTCATAAACACTTGGGTACTCAAATTTTTATGAGTAGCCAAGTGATAGGTTTTGGAGTGTTGAGTTCTGGAGGAGCTTGGAGCAGGAGTCCAGACGTATGTATCTATCTATCTAGTTCCGCTGTGTTAGTTGATATATGTTGTATTTTGGGATGTATGTAATGGCAGATATATATATGACTGTCTTGTTGTACAATGTTGTGTAACTCTGATATATGTAAAACTATGTAATAGTTATGTGATGTATTATATTTTGTTTCGTTTCCGTTGTGAGATTCTGATGTTGTTATTCTTTCTTTCTATCTTTTTTATTTCTATCTCTTTCTTTTCTTATTGATGATACGTCTTTCTGTGGTTAGAAAGGTGGGTCGTCACAGTTGGTATCAGAGCATAAGTTGAGATAATACCTAGGCTCTGGAGTAATATTTATCTTGAGAGTGCGTATTTGTATTTTCATATAATTATATACCTATCTAAATTTGTTGAGTTACCTGTCCAGGTGGCCAACATGAGTTCTGGAAGGAGAAGCGGAGGTAGGGGCAGTACCTCGACTGATAATGGACGAAGTCAAACTGCTAGTGCGGGTGTAGATCCAGTACCGCCTCAGGTTAGTTTTGCCGCTTTACGCACAGACTTCATCAACCTTGGAGGTAAACCATTTAAAGGGTCAGAATTGATAATCGAGGTCCAAGCTTGGCTATGCTCTTGTGAGCGCATCTTTAAGAGTATGAAGTTGTCAGATGAACGGAAAAAGGAAATGGCTCCATCGCAATTACAGGAAGGCGCAACAGCCTGGTGGGATGCAGCGATAGCAAACATCTCTGAGGACGACATTTCTTGGGAAAGATTTAAGGAGTTATTTGAGGAAAAGTTTATGCCAACAGCAGGGAAAACTCGTTTGTATCATGATTTTCTGAATTTGAAGTAGGGAAGCATATCTATATCCGAGTATGAGACCAAATTCAATGAACTTTCTTGCTATGGACCAGGGCTTATTGATACTCCCCTCAAAAAGAACGAAATGTTTGTGCAAGGATTAAGGCCGGAATTTCATGAAAAGATGACGGCGCATTTGAAAGGATCTTTTATTGATTTAATTGATATGGCTCTGAGATATGAGAATTTGATGAACAAAAAATCAGTGGTACCAGTAGCAGCATCGGGAGGGAATTTTGCTAATCCGAATAAGAGGAAGTTCAATCCCAATTGGAGGAGGCAGAACAAGAAGAAGACTGGAAGTAACAACGGACGTCGAAAATGCTATATATGTCAACAAGAAGGTCACTTGGCGAATAAGTGTCCCAGGAAAGGATTTCGGCAGCAACAGCGACCGCATCATAGTGGACCAGATTCGGCTTTGGTTCAGAGATCTCTATGCTTCAATTGCTATCAACCAGGTCATATGATTAAGGATTGCCCGTTACTTCATAAAGCTCAATAGAATAAGGTATTTTCTTTGGAAGGTGCACCATCTACTTCATCTAAAGGCAAGGGAGTATTGGAAGATACATTACTTTTAGATGGCAAGTATATTAAAGTTTTGTTTGATTTGGGTGCTTCTTTGAGTTTTATTTCTCTGGAATCTGTAGAGAAGTTCTTTCTTACCCCTAGTACTATAGACTGTCCCATCTTTGTATCTAATCCCATAGGAGGGATGACCAAATTAGATACAATCTATAGGGATTTGAAGATTTCCTACCTATCCCATAGTTTTTCTTGTGACCCTTATGTGTTAAATTTTAAGGGATTTAAACTTATATTGGGAAAGGATTGGCTCGATAAGTATAAGGTTGTTCTGAATTGTGATGAGAGAACAGTTTCGTTGGAAACCGATCTGGGTAGAATTGCCAGAGTGACGTGTGATAATTCTAGAATTCACTTGAGTAGTCTTTTGCATGGAATTGAGACTTCTCAATAGAAGGTTGAAGATATCGATATGGTCCAAGATTTTCCTAATGTATTCGAGGAAGTCAAGTGTCTGCCTCCGCATCGAGAGATAGAGTTTTGTATTGATTTGATTCCAGGAGCAGTACTGGTGATTCAGCCTAGTAGGAGGATGGCTCCTACGGAGAGGGAGGAGTTAGTTAAGAAGACTCAGGATCTTTTAGAGAACGGGTTGATTAGGCCCATTTTTTCTTGTTGGGGCTCTGCCGCGGCATTTGTCACCAAATCGGATGGATCGCTAAGGTTCTGTGCAGATTATAGAGAATTGAACAAAGTGACTATCCATAATAAATATCCTCTTCCTCGTATCGATGATCTATTTGACCAGTTGCACGGAGCTTCTGTCTTTTCTCAACTGGATTTAGCTTTAGGTTTCCATCAGTTAAGGGTAGCTAAGGACAGTATTCCCTTGACTGCATTTAAGGGACCAAATTGTTTTAATGAGTGGTTGGTTATGCCTTTCGGGTTGACCAACGCTCCTGCCTACTTGGTTGACCTGATAAACCGAGTCTTTCGAGATGTATTGAATAAGTTTGTTCTGGTGTTCATTGATGATATCCTGGTCTACTCTTAGACTGAAGGAGAGCACAAGCAGCATTTGAGAACTGTGTTGGAGACACTGAGGAGGCATGTGTTGAAGGCGAAGTTCTCTAAGTGCCATTTCTGGAAATCGAAAGTCAAATTTTTGGGACACGTTGTTTCTGGTGAAGGTATCTCTGTAGACCCAGCAAAGGTTGAGACTATTCTGGAGTGGAAGCTGCCGCAGACACCGACTGAAGTTCGCAGTTTTCTGGAATTGGCTGGCTACCACAGAAAGTTTATCAAGGATTATTCCAAGATTTCTTCACATCTGACTAAGCTGACAAGGAAAGGAGCTAAGTTCAAGTGGACATCTCAGTGTGAAGAAGCTTTCCAGGAGTTGAAGACGAGGCTAACCAGTGCACCAGCGCTAGCTATTACGGATGGAAAGGGCAAATTTGAGGTTTATATCGATGCATGTATAGTTGGACTGGGAGCAGTTCTGATGCAGAATGGAAAGGTAATTGCGTATGTGAGTCGACAATTAAAGCCACATGAGAGAAACTTGCTACGCACGATCTAGAATTGTTGGCCATTGTTTTTGCTTTAAAGATCTGCAGACATTATCTTTTGGGAGATAAATTCAAGTTATTCACGGATCATAAACTGTTGAAATATCTTTTCTCTCAAAAGGGTCTTAAACTGAGGCAGCAGCGATGGGTCGAATTTCTAGCATCCTATGATTTGGATATTCTATATACCCCGGGGAAGGCAAACGTTGTAGCTGATGCTCTTAGCAGGAATGCAGTTCTGTCTCTGTTGGAAGTGGTTCCATCTCTTATTGAAAGGATTTCGAGCAAGCAAGAATCTGATAAAATGTTGAGAAGAATGATCAAAAGAGTTAGGAAAGGTCAGTGTCCCAGTTTTGAAATTGATGACCAAGGAACGTTAAGGATTAATGGGAGGATTTGTGTTTTGAATGGTAGGGATCTGAGACAGGAGGTGTTGTCAGAGAGTCATCGTTCCAGATTGAATATCCACCCAGGAATATCAAAGATGTATAAAGATATGAGAAGAGTTTTCTGTTGGCCGAATATGAAGAAAGATATTGCTAGGTTCGTGAATAGTTGTGCTATCTGCCAATAAGTTAAAGGAGATCGTTGCATCCTTTAGAAATCCCGATATGGAAGTGGGAAATGATCTCAATGGATTTCATCGACGGTTTGCCTAGAACCAAGAAAGGAAATGAAGGAATATGGGTTATTGTGGATCGTTTAACTAAGAGAGCCCATTTTATACAGGTTAAGGCAACTCATACTGCAGCTTCTCTAGCAAAGATTTTCTTGAAGGAGATAGTCAGATTGCATGGTGTTCCAGTTAGTATAGTAAGTGACCGAGATCCTATCTTCACCGGCAAATTCTGGAAGGCTCTACAATCAGCTATGGGAACGAGTTTGAGATTGAGTACAGCCTATCATCCTCAGACAGACGGACAAACAGAGAGGCTTAATCGTATTCTTGAGGATATGCTGCGAGCTTGATTTTGGATTTTGGAGGATCGTGGGAAGACCATCTTCGTCTAGTGGAATTTTCTTATAATAATAGTTACTAGGCAAGTATTAAGATGGCTCCTTATAAAGCTTTATATGGAAGACCGTGTAGATCCCCATCCTGTTGGATAGAATCGAAGGATCGTCTTATACTTGGATCAGATTTGGTTCGAGAAGCTTCTACGAAAGTTGAGCTTATCAAGAAAAGAATGAAAGCTGCTCAGAATCGTCAAAAGAAGTATGCGGATAAAAGACGAAGACCGTTGGAATTTGAGATCGGAGATTTAGTCTTAGTCTTTGTCAAAGTTTCCCCGATCAAAGGTGCTATTAGATTCGGAAAGACGGGAAAACTTGCCCCGAGATATATAGGACCATTCCGGGTGCTGGAAAGAATTGGTGCGGTAGCTTACAGAATTGAATTGCCCGAACGGATGTCTGGAATTCATAATGTATTTCATGTATCTCATCTAAGGAAGTTTATCCATGACCCTGTTCGGATTGTTGATCAAGACGAGAGGCAACTCAGGAGCAAAGTAGTGAAGCTTGTCAAAGTGCAGTGGAGCGAGGATCCCATAGATTGCACCTGGGAAACTCTGGATAGTTTTAGGAAAGCCTATCCGAATTTGTGTCCAGATAACTAGTGATGTTTATTAGGATAGACTGTTTGATTGTTTGCTAATGTATGGATGATATGTATGCTTGGATTGTTAATATAAAAGCTTTTAAATTAACTTTTGTTTTAAATTTCGGGGACGAAATTCTTTTAAGGGGGGAGGAATGTAACGACCCAGGATTTTGGCAATATATTTTAATAAGTATTTAATCTAATTAAATAAAATACAAGCTTTTCATTTTACAAATAAATAAGATCTTTGGACATTTACCAGTTATATATGTATTGTGAAGGAAATTTTGATTTGAAAATTTAGAATAAAATCTTTCAAAAATATTTAAAATAAAATTTATTTTATTCAATTAAATTAAAAGGCTCTACATTATTGACATTTGATATAATATATGCAAATGAATGCAATATAAATAATAATGTTTAAAATGGAATAAATCTTATCAATACAAAATATAAGTATAAAATATAATTATAAAACATGTGAATATAAATTAAATGTTTGGATGGTTAAACTTAAATAGAAACATAAGATAATTCTAGTATAAATACTTATGGAGATTCATATGGTATGCAAGACAAAACAAAAATAAATACATAAGTCAAAGTGTTAACAATAACTATAATAACTTTACAGTAAATATATAAGATAATTCTAGAAAAGATAACCTGTGTAATACATGAATAAGCATTGCAATAAGACAAACTATGTACATATAAAACATCTATGTAAACAAAAAATAAAAGAAGAAGAAACAAATATCTACAAACAAAATGTTTGACCAAAAATAATAATAAGTATGTTATTGTGAATTTTACATAAGCAAGGCTGTAGCTTATAAGGAAGACATTTGCATTTAATGCTAGCACAACATTTGGTCATTTTCGAATTGCAAAAAATCATTTCAGCCTCCATACAAAAAAAATCTAATCTGATCAAAAGAAATAAAACTTGTACCAGAAGCTCCTACCCCTATACAAAACTGTTTCTATATATATACATCATCTTATTCTTGTTCGTTCATAACTTAGCAAACCTGAAAAGAAAATAAACATCATTATTTTTACAAACTCAACTTCATTCAACAACAAAGCAGAAAGATTTACAGGAAATTCAAATAGCAGTTTTTAAACACAAGAATTGTTCTCTGTTTCAAAATATTTCAGGTGAGTAAACAAAATTTTTAAAGACTTAAGTTTAATTTAAATGTGTATGTATGATTCATTGATAATAATATGCTTGCATATGTATGTTGTTTATATATCTCTGTGTTTATATGTGTGTTGCTCCGGTTCTTCTCTGTTTGTTTGTTACTGAGTTAAGAAATTTTTTCAAAATCCAAAATATTTCCTTCTGGCTATTATTAGGCTTTGAGTTTTAAATAAAATAGGTTGTTTAAACATAAATCAAGCTTTTAAAATGTGTTTTCAACCTGTTAGTGAAGTATATCAACTGGAAATTTGATTTACAGGGCAACAAATAATTTTATGTTGAATTCAAGTATTTTAAATTGCTAATTCAATTACATGGCTTGAATCTACATACAAAAGTAAAAAATTTAAAACAAAAATGGGGATTTTTAGTTGAGTGTACTAAGAGCAGTTTGTAAATGAACCGAAACCATGTTTTAATCAATTTCTGTTAACTGAAGAATTTTTAGATGATAAAATTTTGTATGAAGCTTGTTTGATCCTTGTTGATTTCAGGAAAAATGTTAAAAAAAATTCTATTGCAAGAATTGATGGGTCGAGGCGAATATAGGGTTTTTATTCGCGTTTTGCAGTAGTCTGTAAACATGGTGATTTCGTCACCACGAGTTGATCGAGTTGCATGAGCTTCTAAGGGATGGTAGAGTGGGTATCGGCAAGGTGAGGCCGGGGTTGCGTCGCCATTGATGATCGGTGTGAGTGGGACGAGGCATTTTCTTTTGGTATGTTTGAGTTGCAGTTTCGAACGAATGAGTAAATTTCGATTTCGAGATTTTGGATTCAAATTGAGTTTTTTTTTCAAGTATAGGGGGTTTTCGTGATTTGCCGGAGATGGCGAAGTGACGTGCACGTGCATGTGCACGGCAGCGTATAAGTGTCAGGTGGTTTTTTTGTGGTGATCGACGCGAGTTGATACTCGAGAAAAATGGGAGAATGCTTCGGGTTATAACCTGGTGCGTGAGTGTGCTTGCGTATAACAGCAGTTTTTAACTTAACTTAAAAAAAAGAGTAGTAGAAGAATAAAAGTAGGAGGAGAAGAAAGAGAGGGGGACTCGGGAAAAGGGTGAGAGGAACTCGAGTTTTACTCAAGTAAACTGGGGGTTTTTCCCCGGATTTCATTTTCAAGGGGATTAAGCCTAATCACTTTTAAGTTAATGTGACAAACAAAGTTTAGTATTAGTTAAAGTTAATAATGTTGGCAAATTTTAAGTTAAGATTTGATTTAAAAGTTATTAAGGGAAGTTCTCAAATGTAAGATTAATAATTAATTTATATTGTAAGTTGATTAAGAATGTAAATTAATTTAAAATCGTAATTAACTAAGTAATTTGAGATTAAATAAATTGTAATTAGAATTGGTATTAATAATTAAGTGTTTAATTCATTTGTAATTAAATTCTACTAATTAATAATTAAGGTTATTAATTAATAATTAAGAAATAATTAATTAAGTGAGCAAAATGTAAGTTAATTAATAAAATAGTGATTAAGAAGTAATTAATGAATTAAATGGGCTGATTAATTAGTGATTAATTAAGCAGGATAAAATGGTTTATTCTTTTGTAATTAATTAAGTTTAAGTTAATTAAACTAATTTTAATATGAATTGATGATTCTTGTTTGATTGATTGTGATATCTATTTGGTGATATTCTGTGATACTCTGTGATATATTCTGAATATATCTGTGATGTTGGTGTATGATTTATCTGTGATAAATGTTACGTGAATTCAAAGTATTGAATTAAAAATTTTAAACTATTAAACAACTTGGCCTTTAAAATGGCGTTTGGATTTCGATGAGACCGGGATCGGGTGTCTATATGATTATCCGAAAACCACATCGATCCAAATTAAACGATCGGTCATGGCATCTCAAGTGAAGATCGAGATGGTGTTTCAGAATGCAAGGGTTAACTCTGAGGGTGATTCCAAAACGAGTGTAACGAGATAATGCCTTCGGTTTCGTTCGA
This sequence comes from Allium cepa, assembly GCA_030765085.1. Classification (NCBI taxonomy): domain Eukaryota; kingdom Viridiplantae; phylum Streptophyta; class Magnoliopsida; order Asparagales; family Amaryllidaceae; genus Allium; species Allium cepa. Next base: position 1,039,494,382 of record CM060941.1, on the reverse strand, counting down.
ACCCGGAACGAACTTGTATGGATTGAATGCTTTCAGCACATCGTCAGGGGGACGATGAGCATTCTAAGTGATATGTTCTATAAAGGTAATCGCAGCCTCAAGCTTCATCAACCGGGAATGGCTAAAACATGGAGATGCAGCAAGGTTAGGTGGGTAGCACCCAAGAAGGACGAGATATACCCCTGTCTAGATGTCCCTTTATTTTCGGCTGTGTGGGAAGTTGTTGGCCACAACTGCGGGGTTATCTTGTTCGGGACTGTTCAGTAAGGAATAATTCCGGCCTTGTGTTGTAGGGGGTCGGGAGTGATCCTCGGTACGGTGATCTAGGCCTCGTACTGTGACGGGCGGTACCCCAGTAGCCCTGCCATTGTTGGAAACCCGTTTTCCCTATGAGACCCTACGGTTTTGATTTGTATTACCCACTTTTGTGGCTAGTAGTTGGAATTTAGTAGATGTAAAAATTTCGGCTATTTTCTATTTACTTGAAAACCCTAGACACTATGATAATATCATTAGATTTCCTATAAAATGTTTTGGTTAGCGTAAGGTAAAAACTTACCCGTGTTTATGTGTGGGGAGTCTTACGTGATACCTTTATTTTCAAATGGTTTTCAAAGTTAAACAACTTTAACCCGTTTACTCACAGACCCATGTCTGACCCGGAGTTTTTTTTTCTGTTTTTCATAAACTCTTGGGTACTCAAATTTTTGTGAGTAGCCAAGTGATAGGTTTTGGAGTGTTGAGTTCTGGAGGAGCTTGGAGCAGGAGTCCAGACGTATGTACATATCTATCTAGTTCCGCTGTGTTAGTTGATATATGTTGTATTTTAGGATGTATGTAATGGCAGATATATATATATATATATACACATGACTGTCTTGTTGTATAATGTTGTGTAACTCTGATATATGTAACACTACATAATAGTTATGTGATGTATTATATTTTGTTCCGTTTCCGCTGTGAGATTATGATGTTGTTATTCTTTCTTTCTATCTTTTCTATTTCTATCTCTTTCTTTTCTTATTGATGATACGTCTTTCTGTGGTTAGAAAGGCGGGTCGTCACATCATGAGATCCTCTTAAAGCTTAAATGTTCTCTCTTCCACCTTAGGAAGATCATGTTGCTGATGCACTAGTTCATTGATGTTCTTAGTTATTTCTCATATTGTGTTTTTTTACTTTCTTGTTTTTGTTTGGCTTCTTCTTGCAACTTGTTGGTTTTCTTTTGTTTCAATAAACTATGGTAAGGGTTTGACTAGGCCTGTCAGACGGGTTGGGTCGAGTCAAAATGAGTTGGGTCGAGTTTGACCCAACTCATTTGTGACCCGTTCTTTTTTATCCATTTATGACCCAACCCACTTAATAAGCGGGTTAACCATTTAACCCATTTAAAGATTTAAATTTAATTTGACTAATAAAAAAATAAATATAAAATAATTCTAATTCTAATTTTTATGTTTTGAGTTTCGATAAAAAATTAAAATTTTAATTCTATTTTTCATCAAAATTCAAATATGGAGATGCAGTAGTTTATTATTTTCTAAGTACAAATGTCAGTCGCCTTGGAGAACTACAGTATACGTTCACATGATAAAGTATCCGAGTGTTTCACATTGTCCGTAATTAAGGTGGGAGTTAATTGGTCGAAGTCTCACCTTATTCCGAGCTAGAACGAAGGAGTTATTGCAGTCTGAACAAAAAAACAGCGGTTTCTACACTAGGCGGAGTTCATATATATGGATGTGATAGCATGTTATTTTCTAAGTACAACTGTCAATTCCCTTGAAGAACTACAGTGTGCATTCACACGATAAAGTATTAGAGTGTTCCATACTGTCTGTAATTTAGGTAGAAGTTAACTGGTGGAAGTCTCGCCCGATTCTGAGCTAGAACGAAGGAGTTATTGTAGTCTGAACAAAAAAATAGCGGCTTCTGCATTAGACGGAGTACAAATATGGGGATGTGGTGGCCTGTTATTTTCTAAGTACAACTGGTAGTCTCCATGGTAAACTACAGTATGCGTTCGCACGATGAAGTATCCGAGTGTTCCATACTGTGCGTAATTTAGGCGAGAGTTAACCGGTCGAAGTCTCGCCTAATTTCGAGCTAGAATGAAAGAGTTATTGCAGTTCAAACAAAAAAAATAGTGGCTTCTACATTAGGCGAAATTCATATACGGGGATGTGGTAGCATGTTATTTTCCAAGTTCAACTGTCAATCCCCTTATAGAACTACAGTGTGTGTTCATACGATGAAGTACCCGAGCGTTCTATACTGTCCGTAATTTAGGTGGGAGTTAATCGGTCGAAATCTCGACTGATTCCGAGTTAGAACGAAAGAATTATTGCAATCCGAACAGAAAAAATAGCGGTTTCTACACTAGGCGGAGTTCAAATAAGGTATTTGAGTGTTCCACATTGTCCGTAATTTAGATGGAAGTTAACCGGTGGAAGTCTCGTCTGATTCTGAACTAGAAGGAAGGAGTTATTGCAGTCTGAACAAAAAAATAGCGGTTTCTGCATTAGACGGAGTTCAAATATGTGGATGTGGTAGCCTGTTATTTTCTAAGTACAACCGTCAGTCTCCATGAAGAACTATAGTATGCGTTCACACGATGAAGTATCTGAGTGTTCCATACTGTCTGTAATTTAGGTGGGAGTTAACCGGTCGAAGTCTCGCCTGATTTCGAGCTAGAACGAAAGAGTTGTTGCAGTCCGAACAGAAAAAATACCAGCTTCTACACTATGCGGAGTTCAAATAAGGTATTTGAATGTTCTGTTTTGTCCGTAATTTAGGTGGAAGTTAACCGGTCGAAGTCTCGTCTGATTCTGAGCTAGAACGAATGAGTTATTGCAGTCAGAACAGAAAAAATAGCGGCTCTGCATTAGGCGGAGTTCAAATACGGAGATGTAGCCTGTTATTTTCTAAGTACAACTGTCAGTCCCCTTGGAGAATTACAGTATGCGTTCACGCGATAAAGTATTCGAGTGTTCCATACTGCACGTAATTTAGGTGGGAGTTAACCGGTCGAAGTCTCGCCTGATTTCGAGCTAGAACGAAAGAGTTATTGCAGTCTGAACAAAAAAAAATAGCGGGTTCTGCACTAGACGGAGTTCAAATACGGGGATGTGGTAGCCTATTATTTTCTAAGTACAACTGTCAGTCTCCATGTAGAACTACAGTGTGCGTTCACACGATGAAGTATCCGAGTATTCCATACTGTCCGTAATTTAGGTGGGAGTTAATCGGTCGAAGTCTTGCCTGATTCCGAGTTAGAACGAAAGAGTTATTGCAGTCCGAGCAGAAAAAATAGCGGCTTCTGTACTATGCGGAATTCAAATATGGGGATGCGGTAGCCTGTTATTTTCTAAGTACAATTGTCAGTCTCCATGAAAAACTATAATGTATGTTCAAAATTCTTATTTTACAAATTTATATTAAAATTTAATGTTTTTAATAAATGGGTAAATGAGTTACTCATTTATAACCCTTTTAAAAATGGATCAACCCAATCCATAACTCATTTAATGATATTCATAAATGGGTTGATCCGACCCATTTATAAGTATGGTAAATGGATTGGGTTAATGGATTGAGTCATACTTTGACAGGTCTACGTTTGACATTAAAGAAAACTTACTGCCTTACATTTACTTTGTTAACAAATATTAAAAGCTAAAAAATAATAAATCGTTATCTAACTCATTATTAATGATAATTAATTCTCATACCAATATAAAAATACATAAATCGCATAACAAAAAATGCATACTTAAAAATAATAAGTTCAACACGTTACATAATTGTCTTTACAAAATCAACATGTATTATACAATAAATTCAATTCTTCAAAAATATATTTATATAAATCCTTTTTTTTAAACATACCGTATACAACGTTCGGTTACACACTAGTTAGTCAGTGTTTCTACTTCAAAGCTTGATTCTCAACGACTTTGATCTATTTCTATATTAAAATTTACACTCTTGGTTGCTCTTTGCATCTTTCAAGTAACGTTTCACTTTAATAAATTAGAAATTAACTAAGCATCCCAAAAAAAGCGTCTACCGGTCTCAAATCAGTATTTTCCGAAAGGATAAAAAAGGTAACAAAAAGAATGTGTGTGTGTATTACACAAAACAGGAGAAATATTTCAAATGAAAGAAGAGAGAATTTGAATTTTATAATTCGATAGCAATATCGATCAAGCCTTTATCATTGAAATAGTTTTCTCTTATTAATAGATAACAAAAGTGGACTCGGTCATCGTTAGAATATAAAAGTCTTAAAGAACATTACTGGAAGTTCCACTCTAAATGGGCATGCCCATGAGACCGACTAGTCTTTGAGCCTGCTCGCTAGTGCTGGCAGTAGTGTTAATGCAGATAACCATTCCGATTTGCTTGGAGAAATGTTCATTTCTTATTTCAGGAAATGCACTTGAGTCTCTCAGGCTAATTTTGTAATTGCCAAGCCTGTCAAAATGATATGGCTTCTTCACTCCTTCTGGATCTGCAGTACTCGGACGATCTAAGCTGATTAACCGATCTAGGAACGAATACATCATCTGCATGCATAATCACGCAACATAAGCAACAGAATTTTGTTTTGTAAGGTAAGTAAACCAATGATAACCATTTAAAGTTACAGCTTGCAATAACTAAAGAAAAGTTATGTTAGCTCAAAGTTGAAACTGGAAATTGTATAAGACCTAGTAGCAAGACTATTTTATGTTTTGTTTACAGACATAGCAGTCATCGATTGACAAATTATATGTAGCACTGAATTTAATGGTGATGTAATTCATTGGACAAATGCGGACAAATGCACAGAGTAGGCCTTGGGAATAAAGCATGAATTAATCTAAAATGTTTGCCCTACTCTTTAACAATGGCAATTACTGACACCGCCTTGCCTATGTTTCCACTCAATTAAAGAACAGCATTCAGGGTAACAACAGGTGAAATGTAACCTTGAGTTCATGTTCAAGTTAAATTCCATCAAAGTTTGAACATTACAATTGAGCATGCATCAAGACAAGACTAGTGAAGGAGAAAGGGAAAGTAAGACAGAGTTCCAATACATAAAAGTAGTAGTGAAGGTTTAATGGCTGTATGACTAGTACGGTTAAGACTGGATTAGCGAAGAGCATGCTCTTCAAATACAACATTTTTATTGCATATACATCAATACTTTGAAATTATATGGTATCATCCGAAATCTGCATTTCAAACAGCTTTGGATTGGTACTTTAAGAATTTTTTTAACATAAAATTAAAAATATCATACACACACATATATATGAGCAAGGATTGGCTACACTTCTAATCCCCCCGATTGCCATCACATTTCGGGTTAAATAATATGGTTAGTGGAAAGAGAGAAAGTATATTATTTAATTCATATACTAGGATTCTTCTGAAACTTATACTAAATTCATTGGAGAGACCGATCCAGTATATTAATTCAAGGAGGAGATCAATCAAAACTAAGGGATGTGGAGCATCCAGAAAGACCAAATGGCGTATTAATACCAAGAAGTGAGCTAAGGAGCTAGTGGATCCGGACCTGTTAAAGAGTTTAGTTGCATTGACTTGTTCTAGTCCTTGGACTCATGGATGGAGTGATCCAATATATAGGGAAAGTCCAAATACTAAGGACGGAGTGGAAGGACCAGAGGAACCAGTGCTCGACCAATAGAATAGGATGAAAGCTCGATCGGGAGAGGCGACCAATGGAACATAGTGGAAGGAACAATCCAAACTATTCGTTGGAGGCCTCTTAACGAGCGAAGTGAAAAGGCGACCCTCCCTCCTCTATTTTACCGCACCCCTTGTGGCCCTCTGATTTCCACCATACAATCCAATTTGAATAATGTTATGATGTGAAAAGGAGAGAAGCAAACATTATTTAAATCGGAATGTGTAATGTAAATCAAAAAACCATAGGAGTGCTGCAAAATAGAGATGTCATTGAGCGCTCTTATATATACATATATATATACATATACACACACATATATTATAGCAACATTACAATGGAAAATATTGGATAGCAAATGCTAAGTTGTAAGAACACCTCAAATTTCAGTGCAAAATTTTTTTTTATACCATCTTTTTATACAATCATTGAGAGGAACAAATTCTACATTGTTGAGATTTTGAATTACTCAATTGAACCATTAATGTGGTTGAAGCACCTCAACTTTGAACACTCGTAATTTGGTATTTTGAAGTGTTATGTATGTGTGTGTATAGGGGACGACTATTAGGACATAAAATAGCAAAAAATGGAAACAAAATAATTGTTCATGTTGATTCTAGGATTGTCAACGGATATTTTCGAATGCAAATCGATCATACTTTCAGATGCGGATAGTGTCATATCCGCATCCGAAATTATTTTTGGATATCAGATATCCGCAGATACGGATGAACATGGGGTAATCACCGTATCCGCTCGCGATCTATAGATCAAGAGTACAATTCAACAAATATGATGGTAATAAATAATTTTAAGCAATTAATATGCATTACACTATTAATTGATACAATAAATACATATATTTCATTGTACTAAAACACATTTAATATAAGCTATAATCTTGATAAAAACCAAACGAATAATTTTCGTATTGCGGATGTCTTCGTATACGCATTCATTTTTCGAATATCAGATAACATATTGCGGAAGGATTTCGGATTTTTCAAATAACCATTGACAGGCATAGGTGGATCTCATTAAGTGTTAAATTCAAGGAGATATTTAATGGTTTAACGTCTATTGTACCGCCACTTATGTCTTCTCTGTGTGTGTCTCACCTTATTGTCCAAATGAAACACTTTGTAGATTTAACTCAGTTTTATCAAAATCACCTCCAAAAATGTTTATATCATTCCCAAACTTCTAACTCATTCAAAACTACGTTCGAAATCGATGGTTGAAATAAATAGCTTTTAACATCTAATGTTAACTTGTACTTATTTTCAGCGAAATGGAGCTTTTGATTTATAATTGTATGGATAATCTTGATAGTAACTATATCATATCTATTAAATATATTTGCATTTTAACACTTTTAGATATCTCAAATTTAAAAGAGTATTTCACGAGATTTAGAAGAAAAAAAATGTGGATCCATCCCCATAAACACACTAGAGTGGGTATGAAAACATGTATCTCAGTTGGTTTTAATAGAGGGAGGCAGGTTGCAAATGGCATTGCCTTCAACTGAAATAAAACAGCTTCATTAAAATTGCAGTTACAAACACACAAAAATTGGTTCCAGTAAAAACTTTGGAGGTGACACTGCATGTTCAAGGAAGACCAATTTGTCACACGAAGTGAGCTATTGCCAAGTGGAATTGTTACAAGTTATTTACACAATCTTGTCTTATTTTTTTTCTTATTTCACTGAAGCTGAAGCAACAGAAAGTGCTATGATTAAGTATTTACATTGAAGTGCTAGAAATCAAAATGCAGAAATTTGGTATTTTCAGTATAATTTTCTTATTTTATTGAATATTTTTTGTGTTTTAACTGGATATTATTTTAACGAGAAATAAGAAGTGTGGTATAAAAAAAAAGAAAAAAAGAAAGGGGAAAAAGGGGAGGGGAAAAAAAGGATAGGGAAAATGGGTTACACTTTTATCAGTCTGAATAGGCTTACAAAAGAAAGCAATCTTCTTCTGCAACAGCAGCTATTTTTATCCATTCAATGCAATTTATCTTCATAATATTCCAAATATTTAGTATATGTTATTGATATCAGAGTCTTTGATGGTTCAATTTGTTTAAGCTATGCTTTTGGTTAATTATTTTTAATAGTACATCATTAAATTGGTTCCTTGACAATTATGTAAATGTATATACAGATATCAAAGTCTTTGATAGTCTGTTTGATGTGTATAAATTAAGCTTTTGGTTAATTGGATGATAGTACACCATTAAATTGGTTCCTAGATAATTAGAGAAGTCTATCTGACATTGTCTATTGTTTGGAAGTTAAAAAAAAAAATTATGAGTGAAACCAATATACTGATGTAATAATTTATTTTCACAAATGAACTTTTTATATATACTGATTTTGAGTATGGGTAATTCTATTACCACCCCAATTATTGTCTACTACACCCCACTAAAAGTAAAAATACCCTTGTCGAAAAAAAAAAAACTAAGCTGCATGGTGCATTCTAATCTCCCAAGTTGTTTGTTCAGAAAATTAAAACAATGAAGCGCTATAGATGAATGTCTAATCTGATTCTCATTTCTCTTTCAAGTCTTATCTTTTTCCAGCATTAATGCATATTATTTCTGTATCATCTTTGATAGTCCTGTGGTAATACCACAACCAAGCTACCTGCAGGCGTAACGTGGGAAAACACCAATGTCTGAGGGTGTTGTCTTTACGCTTGGTTGTAAGTTTTTTTTCTTTTTTGGGGATCGTATATATTATAGAACCGATATAGAGTAATATTGATGATAATTCTCAACCATCAAATTATGGTGTTTGAGGCGGACCATCGTTTTTTTATTATACTCCTAGTAATCATATTAAAAGAATTTCACCTTCAATACTAAATTAAAGAATAAACACAATGATAAATATGATATTTACTTCTGTGAAGAACTTCTAACATCGATGTACATTAAACCTCCAAGCATGTGTTGGTTTGTTATAACAACACTTCATATAAACCAATCAAAATCGTTATTATCATTAGTCATCGAAATCTTTACTCTCAAAGCCCTCGTAATCGGTACTAAAAAAACTCCAAGTGAGGGTGTTAATAGAATTATCCTTTGATTTTTCTTCTTTAATTTACAACCCCTCCGGAAAAACTCTCGAGATTCGGCCTTGGATGCTTGTTTTTATGCTTCACAGTTAGGGAGGGAATACATGCAAAATAATATGAAATTTTTGACTGAATATACAATTCTGTCTTTGCTTTTGTCTTTAGAATTAAAAATTGAGTGCCAACTATTAGATATAGGTATGTTTCATATATAGCAAAGAAATTTGCACAAATTATCTATTTTTTATGGAAAATTCATGAATTAATAAGAAACGTCTAGCTCCAACTAATTCTCGATTAATGTCCAGTTAAACAATCAATCTCTAGTCACCCACCTAGTAATTCTAAAATATTGTTCTACACCAATGGCATTCATAGGCACAACACAAACGTATCATTCCATTGACATAATGGAAAGTTGCCTTACGTTGTTTCGTAAGATACATTATTTGCTTCTTTTTTCTTTTCAGAAAAAAAAACAGCTAAAATTATCTTCATTCTAAAACCCAGTCATAGTTAACAATATTGTCTAAAATTAGCATACTAGAATATAAATAATCGTAATAAAGAGTGAAACTTACATTGCCACGAAGAGTAACAGAAATCGATTTATCCTTAGCCGCAATAACTTTATGATCCTTTCTAACAATGGCGGCATTCTTATCCTTCTTCACCATGGTTTCTGCCCCGTAATCATTTCCAACTGCAGTCCCCTGGATGTATCATCTCCTCCATCGTCGGACCGACACTTCACCACTATCCTCTCTACTTTCTTCACTCACTAAAGTTCAAAGTAATATTTTAAAAATAACAAGAAAACCACAAAACCCTAGGTTCAACTTTATTGAGCAAATCGAAGAAAGAAAGTATATGGTGAATGTTTTTGAATGGGAATTCTTGTAGTCGAATAGGAACCACTTTTTCAACATAGCTATTGAATGTTCGCGTGAAAGATATCGCCGATTTCGCCATTAAGTCAATCTCACAAGAAGAGCTGGAATAGGGGGAGTCGTGCGGGTGACGTCGCGTGTCACAGCCATAAATTGAACCTGACATCAGGTTCCAGGCATGCAGCAGTCTCCAGCCTATTGTCGTCAGAAAATTCATCTGAGGATGTTGCAGAAGATCACTAGAGACAAGCCAGAAGAATAGCAGTTCAACCTAGTTCAGCAGCGAGTCGTTTGTAATTAATGTGGAAAATTTGTTGTGCGCGTACACGGGTGCACAGTGTGCATCTGCACAGGATTGGGTTGATATTTGGATAAGATTGTATTGTGTGGTTTGATAAATATGTGGACTGGGTTGGGTAGTCTGGAGTTGTTCATTCAAGTATACCATAAATATATATCAGCTGTGAGCTGTAAGAATGTTAATGAGTGAAGTTGTTTATTTGAAACTGTGTCATTTCCTTTACTTTCAAATTTTGCTTCCCTCTCACTCAATCTCTGTTCATCTCCTACCTGTAATTCCTGAACTATAATTAAATCACTACCTAACCTATGGCTAGACCAAGAAACACTATCAAGAAAAGGATCATGTCAAAGTGGTATCAGAGCAAGTTGATGAACCACCTCCTCATCAACATAATGATCCAGAAAATGATAATCAGGACGACGATCATCTATCAACGCCTGATCTGGATGATGAAGGGGAGCTATGGCTGCGGCAAGAGCATATTAATGAGAGAACCAATCAAATCTTATCACAGCTTCAAAAAGCCTATCAAGAACTGCATAACTCTCACCAAGAACTCCATCAAAGCTTGCAAGATACAACTCACGTAATAAATCTCAAGATGGATCAAATTACAGAAACCCTAAATGAAGTGTTACAGCGAATGAAGAGCAATTAAAACTTATCTCCACAGCCCTCACATCAATCAAAATCCCAACCCTATATACCTCCATTCCAGAGAAATACATCAAGAACCCCTCTGACCTGAGTTTGAATCCTGAACAGACCCTAAGCATGCCATGTACCCACAAATTACTCCAACACACCACCATTAAACTCGAGTTCCCTACATATTCTGGCGATGAAACAGTGATGGAATGGTTGGAGCAAGTAGAACAACTTTTCAGGTATCACCAAGCTCCCGAAACTGAATGGGTTCCTACATGTTCGTTTCACCTTAAACAAGATGCTCAAAAGTGGTTTAAATGGTTGTCAAAGAATGTCAAGGACTATATGCGGTGGAAGGCTTTCAAAGAAGAAATCATTATAAGATTTTCTCCTCCGAATTGAGGAAACCATTCGGTACCTTTGCAAACTTGAAACAACTAACAACAGTACAGGCTTACATTACCAAATTCAAATTACTACAAGGTTTACTTGATCATTTACACCCCGATTATGTTTTTGACAAATTTATGGATGGTCTTAAAGATGAAATCAGGTATGATGTTGAGGCTTTAAGGCCAACTTGCTTTAAAGAAGCTACGAAGTTAGCTAAAATTTTTGAAGGAAAATATAACAGCACCAAGAAGGCCACGGGAACCTTAAATTTTTCTTACCCCAATTCCAATACCAGAGGTAATCCTTCAAAACCCATTCCTAATTCCTCTCCTACCTACCAAAATCCAGCAAGGAGAAATGCACTGAATGAACCTGTTAGAATTAAGGGTTTGACACCTGAAGAGATACTTGAAAAAAGTAGAAAAAATTTATGTTATGGGTGTGATGAGAAGTGGCATGCAGGCCACCAATGCAAGAACAAGCATGTATATATTCTTGAAGGGGTTATGGAATTAGATGGAGAAGAAGAAAATGGTGAAAATCTGGAGACCAAAAGTGTAGAAGGGCAAGAAGTAGAAGAAGGTGAAGAGAACCCGGCCATTACATTCCTTGCTATGTGTGGAATTCATACTTCACACACTATCAGAATTACTGGGATGATTCTTGGAAAACAGGTGCAGATTTTGATAGACTCAGGGTCCACCAATAACTTTATCGATGTAGCATTGCCCAAGAAATTGGGGTTACCTATGGATAATTCAAAAATGTATGATGTGGCGATAGCTAATGGAGACAGATTACAGGGATCAGGGATCTGTAAGCAAATTATTCTTAAATGTCAAGGTTGTAGCCTACCAATTGACTTACTACTTTTGCCACTGGATGGGTGTCAAGTGGTATTAGGTGCACAGTGGATGAAAACCTTGGATGTAATTACTTTGAACTTCAAGAGATGCAGATTAAATTCACTTACGAGGGCAGGGAATATGTTTGGAAGGGAATTTAACCTGGTGATGTGCAGCTGGTTAACCAAAAGAGATCCAGCAAGGAGAGTAATGATGGTCAAATAACTGTAATGCTATGTGCTAATAAAGTGATTCATGAAATTCCAGACCCATCACCTATACCACCTACTGTAGCTACCATTCTCCACCCGTACCCAGAAGTCACTAACCCACTCACACATCTACCACCAAAAAGACCACAAGACCATAAAATTCCCTTGCTAGAAGGCTCCAAACCCATTTGTCTCAAACCTTACAGGCACTCCTTTCACATTAAGAATGAGTTAGAAAAGATCATACAAGACATGCTGGATTCGGGAGTGATCAGACCTAGTTATAGTGCTTATTCCTCACCCGTGGTCATGGTCAGAAAGAAGCATCGTTCTTGGAGGTTATATGTTGATTACAGGAGCTTGAATAATATTACAATTAAAGACAAGTTTCTAATACCACTAGTGGATGACTTATTTGATGAGCTACATGGCTCAAAATATTTTTCAAAATTGGATTTGAGGTCTGGCTATTATCAAATCAGAATGAATGAGGAGGATATACATAAAACAGCCTTCAAAACCCATGAAGGCCACTATGAATTCACTGTCATGCCCTTTGGGTTGTCTAATGCACCCTCCACTTTTCAATCTTTGATGAACACCATATTTAAGCCCTATTTAAGGAAATTTGTGCTCGTGTTTTTTGATGATATTTTGGTTTACAGCCAGACCATTAATGATCACTTAAATCATCTCAAGCTGACATTTCAGCTGTTGAAGGACAACTCACTGGTTATCAAATTGTCGAAATGCATATTTGTTAATGAGTCAATTGAATATTTTGGACATGTTATAACTGGTGTTGGGTTAGTTGTAGACCCCAGCAAGGTGGAAGCTATTAGACAGTGACCTCTTCCTGCCAATCTTAAAACATTGGGAGGGTTCCTAGGGCTTACAGGGTATTATAGAAAGTTTATAAAAAAATTATGGGGTGATTGCAAGGCCCATCACTGATTTGATAAAAAAAATGCATTTAATTGGAGTGATAAAGCCACAGAAGCTATGGAACACCTAAAGTAGTGCCTTGCTAGCCCACCAGTACTATGCATGCCAAACTTTGATCAGAAATTTATAGTAGAATGTGATGCAAGTGAGGTTAGAGTTGGAGCAGTCCTACTACAAAATAAGGGCCCTATAGCCTTTTTAAGTAAAGTCTTACATGGAAGAACACTACACTGGTCTACATATGAAAAGGAGTTGCTTGCTCTGATCCTGGCTACCAAGAAATGGTCACAGTACCTACTTGGAAGACAATTCATTATAAGAACTGACCATCAGAGCTTAAAATATTTATTGACACAGAAACTACACACTGGAATTCAAGCCAAATGGTTGGCTAAATTGCATGGATTTGATTATGTGGTTGAGTTCAAGAGTGGAAGGGAGAATATTGTGGCCGATGCCTTATCACGAAGAGATGGAGATAATGATTGCAATGACACGGAATATCATTCCCTTTCATATGTGCAACCCGACCGGTTACAGGAACTGAAGGGCACACTTTACAATACTACTTTTTATAAAAAGCTCATTAAACAAATTGAGGAAGGAAGCAAGCCATCCAGTAAATATAAGATAGTTGATCACCTAGTTTTTACAAGGGAAGGAAATTGATTGATCACTATAATCATGCTCTTATTCAAATATTGCTAAATGAATTTCACTCTACACCATTGGAAGGCCATTCAGGAATGAAAGGAACATTAAAGAGAATAAAACCAGTTTTTTATTGGATGAAAATGAGGAAGTATGTGGAACAGTTTGTCAGGGAATGTGAGATTTGTCAAAGGAATATGGCAGAAAATATAAATATACCAGGATTGTTACAACCATTGCCAATACCCGAGAAGATTTGGACAGATATAAGCATGGATTTTGTTACTAACTTGCCAAGAAGCCAGAAGTATACGGTTATATATGTTGTAGTTGATAGATTATCCAAGTATGCTCATTTCTTCCCACTGTCACACCCATATTCTGCCAAGAATGTAGCTCAAACATTTTTCAATGGAGTATTTAAACTACATGGCCTGCCTTCCTCTATAATTAGTGATAGAGTTACCCTATTTACAAGTTTATTCTGGCAAGAATTGTTCAAGCTGCAAGGTTATTCACTAAAATTCAGTTCTGCCTACCATGCTCAAACGGATGGGCAAATTGAGGTGGTCAATAAAATAATGGAAGGGTATTTAAGGTGCTTTGTATGGCATAAACCGCATGAATGGTCTAAGTGGCTTACATTGGCTGAGTATTGGTACAATACCACATGGAGGACATCTACTAACACTACCCCCTTCCAGGCTGTGTATGGAGTGCCACCACCTGCACTACTAACATATATTCCTAATACTGCTAAGGTACAACAAGTTGAGGAGGAACTATTTTCTAGAGATATATTTATTCAAATGTTAAAAGGCAGCCTGGTATCAGCCAGAGATAGGATGAAAAGATATGCAGACTTGAGAAGATCAGAGAGAAGTTTTCAAGTTGGAGACCGGGTCTATTTACGGCTACAACCTTACAAACAGATCACTGCTAAAAATTATAAGACTCACAAGCTTTCTCCTAAATTCTATGGTCCCTATGAGGTTAAAGAAAAGATTGGGGAAGTTGCATATAGGTTGAAGTTGCCGCCTACTGTCAAAATTCATCATGTTTTTCATGTGTCGCAGCTAAAAAAAAGTGGGGCAATGAGTGATAATTCAGGAGGATGTGCCTTCATTTGTTGAAGAGACTGTTAAGGAGCCAGAAAAAATCTTGGGCAGGGGAATTGTGCCAAAGAATAACATGCCTGTAGTGGAAATACTGGTGAAGTGGAAGGGACAATCTGAGGAGGAAGCCACGTGGGAAGAATATTGGGAGATGATTAGGAAATTTCCTACTCTGGACCTTGAGACAAGGTCCATTATTCAAGGGAAGGGGAGATGTCACAGCCATAAATTGAATCAGACATCAGGTTCCAGGCATGCAGCAGTCTCCAGCCTATTGTCGTCAGAAAATTCATCAGAGGATGTTGCAGAGGATCACCGGAGACAAGCCAGAAGAATAGCAGTTCAACAGCGTCGAGTTGTTTGTAAATGTGGAAAATTTGTTGTGCACGTACACGGGTGCACAATGTGCATCTGCACAGGGGTGGGTTGATATTTGGATAAGATTGTATTGTGTGGTTTGATAAATATGTGGGATGAGTTGGGTAGTTTGGAATTGTTCATTCAAGTATGCTCTAAATATGTATCAGCTGTGAGTTGTAAGAATGTTAATGAGTGAAGTTGTTTATTTGAAACCGTGTCATTTCCTTTGCTTTCAAATTTTGCTTCCCTCTCACTCAATCTCTGTTCATCTCCTACCTGTAATTCCTAAACTATAATCAAATCACTACCTAACCCATGGCTCGACCAAGAAACACTATCAAGAAGAAGGATCATGTCATCGCGACTGTCCGTGTGAGATTCGAAGTCGAGAGTAATAGGGAGAGTCGATTACTTCTACGACAAAGCATTATTTATGGTTGCCCAACGCACCGGCCTCTCTTAGCCTTTGGGCCGGGCCTGGATATTAGAGACTATTCAGTGAAGGTTCATAGTGAGTTTGAAATTGTTCTTTATGACAGAGCATTATTTATGGTTACATAACATTGTCCATTCTCACAAGAAGAGCTGGAAAATTGCAAGATGCTATAATTAATCATTTAATTATCTAATAAGCAAAATGGCACAACAAAAGGATTGATAATGTAAAAAAATTGATGGCCCATGTATTCAAATTTTGATGTTTAATGGATCTGCAGAAACATTGATGATGCAAACAAGGTTCCAACTTCAGCGAAAAAAAAGTCGTTGACAATGTTATAGAAGTATAGGACAAAGTTAAAAGAATCTTAGTCTGCAGGCAAGCATAAACCTCAGTGTGACACAATGCATAAAGAACTTGGCTTGTTGAAGCTTAAAATTAGAGATGGAAAGTCTGTTTCAAACTCATGTTTTTTCCAAATGATTTGGAGAAGAACCGAGGGAAATAGCTTCTTTGAATGTTCTTACGTGGTAAGAGGCTCGGTATCATTCATGAAGGCATGTACATAATGCTGCTTAGTATGCTTTTAATGTTATACGGACAATTGTGAATACTGCTTGGTGATTTTTGAACCAAGATTTTCATGTACCTTTAAATCCTGTTAAGCACTGCTTTCCAAGGCACTCCTTGTAGCATAGGGGAGGATTATACATTAAATTGGATCTTCCAGGTAAGCTTATACCTTGGGATGTCAAGTTTTCATTCTTAGATAGTATAATGTAAAATTTTAATCCAAATTAGCTAGTTTATGCCCATAATTTTTTTTTTCAAGTTTAACCATGAAGTCAAATAAGGTGCTGTTTCCCTGCATAGTTATTGCAATTACATTTTCTTCTTACAGTTCCAGCATCTTATCTTATCGTGCTAATCTTTAGTGGCATTTTACTTCCCTTAACAAGTAACTATTGTTTTCAACTTATTCATACATAAACTTTGACATGTGTTTGTAATACTGTGTTTAGGGATGGTTAAATATTACCTCAATTTCAAGGAAGGTATAATTTAAAATTGTAAACATCACCACAACAAAGAAAACAGAGAAAAATATATTAAAGCAAAAACAAGTGATCCAAATAAAAATTTCCATTAGATTCAAAAGACACATACACCAACTAGTGCTTTCCTTCAATGATACATAAGTAATTAATTAGGGGCAATAACAACAGTTGCCACACTTAGTAAATAAATTAATCAAGCAAGTAACAACAACATAACAATATAAATAGTTATGGTGAAGACCGATGCATAGATATATAAATATAACCATATGTGTAGATAAGTAGATAAATAATTAAGGGCATTTGGGTCCTCCTTGCTGAGTTTTCCAGTTGTTGTAGCATGGGCAGACTCCTTTGTTGCCATAGAAACCAGGAGGCACACATAAGCACTTTGCACAGCATTTGTTGCAGAAGAAAAGGCACGGCTTTCTGTACTGTGTCTTTGAGCATCTTCTTGCGCATTGACCAGAACATTCTGTTTACCATAGCAAATGTAAATAATCAATAAAGATAAATAAGAAATCAAAATAGATTTACATTTTGAGACCCAAAAGTTATAACTTTGCCTGTAAACTCCAGATAATGTACGTTTTTCTTTTCTTCTAATAGTCATTTACATAAATCATTATTAATTATACCACTATCACAATTCAAACTCTCTTATCTTTTCATCGCTTTTCTTCTGTTTCTAGTATTCTCCCTGTAGCTGGTTCAAGTCTTAAACAAGATTTGCATTTTTCACTGAACAAAATAGTAGCTTTTTTCCTTTTTAACCCAATACTAAACCTCTCCACTCAAAAAAAAAACCATTATTTTATACTAAAGTAACTATAGTTTAACTTTTGAAAGCTGGAAACTTTTACAGACCCTGAAAGAATTTGCTACATGCATCAGGTGCATTTTCTTCTTGCGGCACCTAATATTAGTTGGTAATGTATCTACTTATGTTATAATAGATACAAAAATAATTGCATAACGTCCACTTTTAAAGGATTAAACATGAAGTTTAATTCAAAATACTTACGATAGCTTCGAAGGCTTCCTTGTCCATATCCATTCTGTAACGTACACAGATAATGCCAGTAGGATTAGAACGATACATTTTTTATTCGGAAAAGAAAATGATAATTATGGTGTTGAATACAATGTCATACCTTAGCGGATTCAACAAGCATAATTGCTAAAAGAGCAACAACTAGCAGAAGAAAAATCTTAGCCATTGCCATTGCAGAATGCTATAAGAAAGAAAGAGCAAAGGAGATGGAATGAGAGTAAAGGTATGAGAATGGTGCCTATAAATAGAATGTTTCAGGAAGGGTGCCCACAGTAATAAAAAAAAAGAATATTTTTAATACCATAATTAAATGACAGTTAAATTCATTTATGAGGCATGATATTGGGACCATGCTCAAATTTGATATCTTATCTACCTATCTCTAGCTATTTTTTCAATTAATAATTCATTGGATATTCTCTTGAAAACGTTATTAAAAGACATTGTTACATAGATTTTTAAGGAGTTATTACTTCCTCAAATTCTTAAATCTACCTGACTGAATGACCATGACCATGTGTAATTTTGTTGTGCTTTAGTAGATCCGAATGGTCATAAAACAATAAAGAAACTAGAAAGTTGAAATCTTTACGGTAACTTGAATAAATGTTCATGTGATAGCTGATAAGGGGGAGTTAAATGCATATATCAAGTAGATCAAGTAGCCTTCTACTCCATTATTTTTATATGCTTCTAACTTTTAGTGGATTTTTTGATACATAGTGTTACCATACCATTGTATATTGCAATGTTCAAATAATTTCTTTTGTAGTACTTTTATGCTGAAAAGGCTGATCATCTTTTTACTAAAAAGATGGAAAAAAGGAAGAGGTGGAATGGTGTAATGGGTGATCTTGTGAACTTATTTCTTCAATATTCTGGGTAATGTAAATAGGGTTTTAGATATCTGGGAAGAGTTGGTTTGAAAAAGGGTGCAACCAAACACAGATTCAGTACCTAAAAGCAAGAGTGG
Organism: Allium cepa; assembly: GCA_030765085.1. Taxonomy (NCBI): domain Eukaryota; kingdom Viridiplantae; phylum Streptophyta; class Magnoliopsida; order Asparagales; family Amaryllidaceae; genus Allium; species Allium cepa. The sequence goes on along the minus strand of CM060941.1, from coordinate 1,039,475,696 downwards.
TTTTTCCATGTGCAGGTCTGCGCAAATCACGTGAGAAATTGATGTAAAGGGGGGACACATTTATCAACTCATCCTTCTTCAATCTCATGGTGGATCCCACTTCCATGTTCCTTCTTGACTTTTTGGTCCTTCTCATTCGACTGATATATTCACTTTTGATAAGCAACAAATTGTGTTAATAGATAGCTAGCAAAGCTATGCTTTAAAATAAAAGGAATTGTCCTTAGATTCGGGTTGCAAAAGTAAAGGATTGGGACTCTTTTCTTTCGCCACCCGAAAATGCCCGAACGTCATTTAAGATTATCTGAATTTTGTGGGAGTAGCAAGTTATACCTCGCACCAATTAATGCACCTAAACCCTTTGCTACCCTTTTTTTTGTGTGTTGCTAGTTTCAGAATTCACCTCTACCTCTTTTTAGTGTGTGTTGCCAATTGCCCCTCGTGAAACCATGCATGGATAGGATTAACTAGTGGAGTTGTGGTTCAAGTTAAAAGCGAAGCTCTCAAGTGTAAACATTGAAATTCAACATCTTCTTCCTATGCGTCACAAAAAAGGGTATGAATGTATCAAATATGAGAAGGATTAAAAATAAATGCTTAAATTCTTTTACCGAGCCTTTCATACTTCTTGAACAACCAAACATGCAGAAACAGAGATCAAATTAACGAATTACCAACTCTAAGCACATGTTTAAATCAGGATTATGACCAAGTAAAAATGATAATATGAAATACACACTAAATTATATGGATAAAGGAAGAAGTAAATAAGTTGCTTTTAAAAACACAAGAACAAATATTGTTTACCCAATGACACCATATATAAAAATCTACGTGAGATCTTTGAAGGGCAATGCTTCCACATTAGAAGAACAAATAAACTTTGATACACACAACAAATTTGGTTCCACTTTTAGACTGCTCTTCTAAATAAATATCTTCATTTTTAAATTGGTAGTAATGTAGACGTGGTTTTCAAACTTTTTATTTTATCTTTGTTTTTCAACATGAACTATAAAATCCAAGAAAATATAAGAATTTTTTTTACAATTTTTCACATTGCAACGATGGACGGACAATAGAGGAGATGAGTTGTTTTCGTCCTTTTGTTACGTTTCAAAACACACAAAAATTAAAAGAACTTGTGTTGGTATAACTTGCTACTCCCACAAAATTCACCTCTACCTCTTTTAAAAATTAAAAATATGGGTTTAATAACTATTGATTTTAAAATATAATATGGAGATTTTATTTGAAATATGTGTTGGTTTTAATATATATATATATATATATATATATATATATATATATATATATATATATATATTATTTTGATATGTGTTTTCAATTAAATATTGATTTTAAAATACAATATATATATATATATATATATATATATATATATATATTATTTTGATATGTGTTTTCAATTAAATATTGATTTTAAAATACAATATATATATATATATTATTTTGATATGTGTTTTCAATTAAATATTGATTTTAAAATACAATACATATATATATATATATATATATATATATTTCATTCAAATGTATGTGTTTGTGTCTGTGTGTGTGTGTATTATTTACCAGCGAATTCAAGTGGCTCGCTTGCTTGCTTCGTCGATGTCCAGTTTGTTTTTTTATTCGTCGCTGTTGAAAATCTCAGCAGCTTTTGGTTTGCTTTGCTTGTGTACGTATCCGTATGCATGTCTGTATCACCATCTTCGCTATCATTGACCTCTATCCTCGAAAGACGAGCGATCACTCACGATTAATGTTCTTATATTTAGTAAATTCAATTAACACGACGATTGAAATATGTTGTTAAATTTAAATTGTTAGTTATTTAATTATTGAATATGACATGTTATTAAATTTTTTACATATGATTGATATATGACACCATAACATGTTGTAAATATGTTATAAATTGTTAATTATGGTATATATTGTAATTGATATGCTATGATATTTAAGCTATTATTTTATTTGTTCTCACTCTACAAGTTCCAGTTAGTCTAGAAATTCCCTATGGGTTGAAATGATACATACTCGAATGATATTTTAGAATAGAAAAAATCATTATGGGTTGAAATGATAAATCCAAGCAATTTTTATTGATTTTGAATTTTGAAATTGGGGGATGAAATGACATATACCCGTAAATATTAAATTTAGATTATGGATTGAGATGATAAATATCTATAAAACTCGACCATAGGATATAAAACTATATACGGACACCGTTGGTTATTTTAAACGATTTTCGAAATTTTGAAAGGAAAATATGTGGGTTTTGATACATATTGATTTTAAATTATAATGTAATATTTATTTTATATATGTGTAAAATTTAGATTTTTTATATTATATTTTTTGAAAATTTTAAAATTATTAGTTAAGTTTAAAATGAAAATTATAAAATTTTACTTATAACTTTATTGATTTCAAAATATATAAAATAAGATTTAAAATAGATTTAATAATAATAAATTTTAATTTAATAATAACTAATATAATAAAATTTATCAAGAATTTAATTTAACTAATAATATATATATAATATGTGAAGTATTTATTTAATTTAGACTTTTGTAATAACTTTAAGTAACTGGAGCTGGAAAGATAAATTAAATAAGAATTGATTTATAGTTAAATTTGTTTAGAATTGAATTTAAATAGGACCGATTTAACTTATTGACTTTTAGATTTTGAAAGGTATGATTTTATAATTTAATTTAATAAAAAGTGATTAAATGAATATTTTCAGCTTTAAATCAATTTTGAAATTAAATATTTAATATTAACTTAAATTTGTAATATGAGATTTTATTTAAATGTTATTCAAAATGATTAAATGAATATTTTCAAATTTAAATAAGATTAAAGTTGAATTTTGAAATATAAATGAAATTTATCAAATTGAGTTATTGTAAATTGTTTGAATATGTAAACTTGAAATCTATTGAATTAAAAGTGGTTTAAATTTTGTAGTTCAAACATGGATTTGAAATCAATATAAATTTGAATGATTTTATGAGAATTTGAAATTGTTGAACTGAGATTTATTTAAGTCGAATTAGGAACCAAAGTTGATTTGAATTGATTCGTGAAATTGGAAGGAAATAATTCTAATTTGAAACTATTTTCGAAATTAACTCTTTTATTTATATATATTATTTTAATCTAATCTAATTTTGAATCTATAACCTATTTTTAAATCTAACTATTTTATAACTATTTCAATATACATATACATATATATATATATATATACACTATTTTCAATATTTAAACTATTTAAGTTGGAATTGTTATGATTTAGATTAATGGATTTAAATGTGAATATTTTAATATGATGGTTTGAACTATTTTGAAAGTGAAATAATGATTTCGAAAGTAAAATATGATTTCGAAACTGATATGATTTTGAAGTAAATATGATATTTTGATATAAAGTATGAATTGTTTTGAAATAAAACGACCACGATGTGAAATAAGCTATTGGTTGTTAAGGAGACCGGATTGAATATTTTCATACCCTCCGCCAATACCGAAAACCACTTTAATAACTACGTACGTGATGGAGATTCCAGAACTAACTAAAATGATTGGTGACGTCAATATGAGGTATTAACGCAGACCTGACTCCTGCGAGTCAGCTTGATGTGGCTGAAACAGGAGCTATACCGGGCCAAGTAGGGTAGCTTCCTCTATCGGGCATAATTCTTCGATACCATTCTATTATTTTGTTATTTGATTGGGTGCACCTTTGATTTAGAAGTACGTCTCAAGACGGGCGGTAGTAGCTGCTATGCGTTACCACCAGTCGAAGAGTGAAAACGGTAGAATCTTACCCTGGCATTGCCTCGCCTGCCTTGTCACATGCGTTATCGCGCCCTCTACGAGTTTGTTTTGTACCGTACCTATGGAGTGCTCCTGAGTATTCCACTGGTTTGGTGGAGCTTACAGTATCGGTATAGACTACGAGAATATATAAAAATGTGTTAAGGGGGATATGAGTAACGCCTTAACGCTATTTTAATATTTTACTTCATTGTAGACATTATCTATGTATGTCGATAGTTTAACGAATCCTTAGAGGATGTGTATCCAAACATCCTTTAATTTATTTTTATTTCACTTTATATTTCACTTAAATTGATTTACCGGTATAAGAATGTTAATACTGACTCGAGTGTTTTGTATTTTGCTTTATGCTCGGGTAAGACTAAGTTTCACAGCATTTAAGACTCGTCTTTAGAGCTTTGCTTGAAGATCTGATCTTATAACTATTCAGTTTTCCGTTATTTCCGGTTGTTAATTATGATAAGAGTTGTCGGTTGCTTTTGTATTAGTGACTTCTTGGTATTTGAGATTTCTGTATATTTGTTTTAGACTCTGATGTTCTATAGTAGCTTCATAAACTACTATTTATTTATTTTCGCTACTTATTTTTATATTCTCTGTGACTGTGATTCTATGATTGATTTATTTACTATAAATGCTGAGTTTTGCCAAATATAAATTAACAATATGTTGTTTTGAGCAATTCAAGTCTGAAATATGTGTATGTTTTTCGATTTGAAGGGTTCGAAATACCAGGTCGTTACATTATATTTACATCGACGTTCATCTGATTAGTGTATGGTTAGTACGATCATGAATTTTGTTTTCTTTATATATTTTGTAAAACATAATTGGTTCACTAACATGTGTATATACCAAACAATCTTAACTTATGTATAATCCAAGATAAAATAGATGTTTTTCCATTTTTAGATTTAATAAAATTAAGTTGGAGAAGATACCATCTACGATGTAAAAGAATAGTCAAATATTAAATTCTACATCATATTTGAGAAAAGAAATATAAATGTATTAATATTACTATTGTTATGTATACCGTATGTGACTTTGTGTTGAAAGTTTAGTTTGAAAAAGGTGTTATATGAACTTAATTTTTAATTGAATATTTTATTTTTTTATACTCAACCTAGACTTATTTTTTGTAACATGAGATATTACCCATCTCAATTATCCTTCGATCTAATACGTTTTCCTATAAAGATGTTTAACTGACCGTCAAATGTACACAAATATCGCATATTTTCCTAGGCATGTTAACACTAAATTCTTGAAGATTTTATGGAACATAATAGTAATTATCTTTTATTTTCTATAAAGATTATTTGATGCTTTATTGTTTTGATTATATTTTGTTGTTTGAAGATGTTTATAAATCATTATGAAGATGTGTTATTAATAATGTTCACATGTAAACCAACTTCAAATAGAAAGAATTGTATTTAAAAGGAATAAATAGATAACATTTACTTAATTCATATCCAGACTGATTTGAGAATTATTGCAACTAATTCTCTTTTATTAAAATTTATTATTAGAGCGAATCTCCATTAATCCTAATCAATTCGTGTCCACTTTTAGTCAATATAACATTCAATTTTTACGATGGATTAAGATTAATCTTTAATTTTACTTAATGGTATATCTCCAAAATATAATTTTATTAAACATATTGTGTAGCTCTTATTCATATTATTTACACATATTCAAACAAACTAGGATCATGCTCAAATAGTTGGAATCATCAAAGTTAGAATATGCATAGGTAAGAAGTCAGGTTTTTTGAAAGGCCCAATATAGTAACAATAATACAATGGATACAACGTACATAAATATGAGTTAAAAAATTATTGCATGATTTATGAACCTAAATGATACTCTAGATATAGAAGATCGAAGGTCAAATGGTTAAACTACTAATTCTCATCTATGCTTTCAGTTTCGAAAATAATAGTAGGTTTAGTTCCTTTCATATTTTTAGCTTTAAACTTAAAAGCTCTATATTAATTTTTTTTAACACAATATAAAGTATGTGCAATAATATAATTAATTTGATAATTTGATAATATTTTTATCTTATAATTCAGTCATCTGATGTTATAATCAAATATAATCAAATTTTCTAAAAATTAATGCGATCATATTTATGGCAAGTTGCTTTCTTAAGTTAGCATCAAAGAGAATTAATACATAATAAATTTTCTAATCTGTTTTGTGTTTGTATAGTATGTAGGATTTAGATTAACCCTAGAGGGGGGGTGAATAGGGTTATAGCAAATTTTCTTGATTTAAACGTAAAAACAAACTGCAGAAATAAATATGCTGAAAAGTAAATCACACACAAAATTTACCCAGCTTCGGCAACCCCTGCCTACTGCTGCATTCCCAGATTTCTATTAGAATTAAACAGTATCCCGCTTACAAACACTCTAACAGACTCGCAAACCTTTTGCTCCCGCTCACAAACACTCTTATAGACTCACACACCCTGCTCCGTCTATAGAGTTTTGCTTACTCGCAAACTCTGCTCCCGTCTATAGAGTTTTGCAAACTCGCACACCCTGCTCACTGAACTAATTCTAACTAGACAATCTGACACTACCTAAACCCTAGGTGGTGATTTACAAATTCTTTGACTCGAAAAAGAAAAAACAACTTCAAAAATACAAGCAGGAGCAAAAATTAAAATATAAACTTGAATCCCTAATTTTTGCTCAAATAAAACTTAAGAAACCCCTTTTAAAAAATTAAACCCTAATTAAAATTAAACTAAAGCCTTTAGAAATAAAACAAGGCCGGCCCTCAAAATATTATCACTCAAGTAAAACACGGCCCTGTTATCTTCTCTTATCAATGTCGGCTCCGGTTCCTTCTTTCTTTCGTTCCTTTGTAACTGAATTAGGGCTTGTGAAAACTGGGGCTGTCGACTTCTATGTCTCGATTGAATGAATGGTTTGGCGTTGATGCTTCGTCAATCGATGATCTCTCTGCTTAGCACATCGTTCCCCCAATTTCCGATCGAGTTCGATTTCTGACTTTGGTATGTAATTTATCCTTTTTGTGCTTTTAATGATTTACGTACTTGAACTCGATGCCTTTAGCCGATGATGATTGTGGGTTTATATATGCGTTCTATTTCCTTGAATTGCGTTCGTATAAATTTATTTGAATTTGTCAATACTGTGCTTTGGCCGCTTGATTATTTTTTGATGTTTGAGATTTCACTGACTTCTTCAATGGATACTTGCTTGGTTGACACAGTTTTGAATTGCTACGGTGGTCGTCACGGTGTTGATTTTTGACTTCGTCAATACTGTATACGTACTTGAATTTTTATCACTGTGCTACATTTGTACTTGAGCATACTTGATTTTGTTCCTCGGTTTTGAATCTGTTCATTCACTGTTGCTTTTGACTTTACGCGGCATTGATTCTCTGGCCCTTGTGTGCTTCCTCTCTGGCCATTTTTCAGGTTGGTTTAACATGACCTTCAATTTAGCATCGCATGATGTTGTCTGGTTGTTCGAACTTGTTCATGTGATTCCATATATCACTGCACTGCTTGTTTTTGAACCTGATGGATGTAGTTGAGTCTTTGTCGTCTGCATTTGCATTGCTGTTTGGTCTGACCATCTTGTATTCATGTGCCACTGTTTGTTCACCTTGATTCTGCATCACTTGTAGCTTGCTACTGTGTTGCATTGAGTTGCTTGTATCACTGGTTGGTCTGAATTTTTGCTGCAATCTTCATTGAGCTTGTACACCATGTTGCATACAGTTTTCATTCACTTGAGTCTGCCTTGTTGAGTTCCTGTAGTTGCATTCATTGTTTCTCGGCATTGACTTCTGTATATTTGGGCTTTACTGAATTTGTTATTGCACTTTGTCTTGATAGTTAAGTTGCACTTTGTTGCACTGCATAGTGGTCTTCATTGTTGCCATGTGTTGAATCCAGTTTCAAAACTCGGATTTGACCTTGTGCTCGTGTCATGATTTTAACTATATTGCACGTGAGTTGAACCCGGCTTTTCATTTGGGTTTGACCTGTGCTCACCTGTCCCTGTAGCATTATCAAGTGTATATCGATGTGCACGGCCTTGTGTCATGTACGGTGATACACTGTGCATGTCACATTGTTCGTGTATGATGAATTCAAATGTGAATGACGACGAACAACCCAAATAACTGAGGCAAATATCATGAGTGTTAATTTGACTAATCAACAGTCAATCAACATCATAATATTTTCAAAAATCATATTTCATTTTATATTGCAAAAATATTTTTTTTTCAATTTTACTGCGTTAGTGAATATTTTTGCAGATTGCTCAGATGCTGGATTCAAACTGGAATGCAGTTGAAGACAAAATATGAGTGTGAGTGATATGTAGTGAGGTTATTAATGTAAATATGAAATCGTGATGTATTCAAAAATGTATATGTAGAGTGAGAGCATGAATTTGTACTATTCAAGATTGTAATAAATATTTGTTTGAATAAAATTTCTGTTTGAATTCAAATTCTGTGTTATTTATTTTATTCAACAAATATTTATTTAATCTATGAAAAATAGAATAGTACATTAACAAATACATTTAAATGAATATATATGTTTATTATCATCAAACAAAAACATATAAGCACATATTCAACATAGTATGATCATGAATTTTATTTCTTCATAAATTTATAAGGCATAATTGGTTTACTAACACATTTACATCAAAGAATTTTTAATCAAGTATAATATGAGATAAAATTGATGTTATTTCCATTTTGAACTATAAGTATTTAAGAAAATCAGATCAGGAAAATATCATCTATGAAATAAAAGTATAGTCAAATAATAATTTTCTATGTTGCATTTTGAGAAAAGCACATTGAAAGTTTAGTTCTAAATAGGTGTTCTATCAACTTAATATTATTTAAATATTTTATTTTGTTACAAGCAATTTAGATCTATTTTTTGTAATATTAGATATTCCATCTTAATCGACTTACGATAATACAATTTTCTACAGTAATGTTTCAATGACCATGAAATGTTAATAAATAGCGTGAGTTTTCTTATTTAATGCATGATTAACATTAAATACTTGAAAATCTTATGGAATATCTTTGCAATTAGTTTTTATTTTCTACGAGGAATGTTTATGTTATATTGTTTTGATTTTTTTATAATGTGGTGATGTTTATAAATCATTATGAATCGAAGATGATTAATAATAATATTTACCAAGCAGTTGACTTCAAACGAAAAGAACTGTACCGAAAAGTAATATGAATTGTTGTTAATTTCATTTAATTGCAATTCAAACTAATTTGAGAATTATTACAATTAATTCTATTTTGTTAATATTTAATCTAACTAGGGAATAACTACATACTAAGTCCACGTTCATGGACACCGCAATTGTTAATCAAAAAGCAGTTAGCGAGAATTATGTCCGACTTATCTTAGATAAGTCGGACATAATTGATACGTCGGCGGTTTAATGATGCGCGTTTACACTCTACAAAATGTAGCATTTTTACAAGATGTATTAACCATGTCCGGCTTTTCTGAGATACGCCGGACGTAATTCCTTTTTCTTGAATTTTTGAATTTTTATCTAGATAATTAGTAATACTTTCTATTCAATACTATACGTTAATTGATAATAATTAACTAATAATTATTACAGATATAAAAAAAACTATACATTTCATAAATACTTCATATCCAACCTCTATTCTCCGACCTTTATTCAAATTTGTCCACAAATGCCACAACCTCCAACCTCTAACCTCAAATCATAATTACCTGCTAGCGCATCCTAATTCTCATTAATACCAATTGTCCAATTTTAGTTCAATATAACATTTTATTTTTTTGATGAATTAAAACTAAATTTTAATTTTCCTTCATTATCTATTTTCAAAATATACCTTTATTAAATCATGTTGTATGGCTCTTATTCATATTATTTGAAACAAACAAGGATAATGTTTAATTTGTTGGAATCAAGTCAAATTTTTTAAGAAGTTTAATGTAATAACCATAATGCAATGGGTGTTATATATATAATTATTAGTTAAAAAAATTATTGCATGATCTATAAACCTAAATGATACTCTAATACAAAAGGTACGAAATTTGACTGCTCATTTTATATATTACATATAATTCTCATGTCATATTATGTTATATGCATTAATGAACACGATGTTTAAAAACTATTGTAATATTTTCTCTTATTTTATTAGCATAGTATAATGTCAAAACATGTAATAATGAAAATGTTGTTTGATTAAACCAAATTTAAATACTATCTTTCTTTAAGCATAATTTCTCAACTTTAGGTTCAGAACACTGTTATCAAACAAAGTTGTGCACATATTTAAATTTATATGCTAAACATAGGATAAAACTATGTTGAACTAATATGAATTACATTTGAAAATTGATTAAATGACAGACTTAGTAATTCTGTGCTTACCAAGTTAGGAACAATTGATAGTTGATGTTATATTTGTTATCTAGCCATTATGCTCTAAAATATTAATTATACTTTATATGCTTCGAGACTATTTAATTGAATTATCAATGTTGATCAACTTAGGATAATATAAGACTAATCACTCCAAGACACGAAATAATCGTTGTCATTCAATAATATTTTCTCCTTCTTTATCATAGCGGGTTGTATGAAAATCTTCTTTCAGGCTATAACGAAGATTTATCTGTGCAAGTTGTGATTACTTGCTCAGATCAGAAGAAACACTCAGAAGTTAATAGTGCTATCGATTTTAGATTTAGAGAAAAAAAGAAGTGTAAGAGAAATGTTGTCTGCGTTGATGGAATGCACTTTATATAGGGAGCGGGATGTCTATTCGTCTACAGGTGTCTATTCGAACGGTCGTGACCGTTTTCTAACGATTGTTACCGTTAGTTATAGAATTTGAATTCAATAGTCAATAAAACGTACCGTTACCCCGTAGCGGGGGTGTTGGCCTTGCACCCCACTTTAGAGGGTTGCCATCCTCTCTGGACCTCCCTCCGTAGGGATCTTATTTGAAAAAACATTCAACAATCAATACCATTTTGTTATCCATATTAATGAAAAGATAATTTAAAAATTTACATCCTATAAATACGGGCTTTTATATTCATATACTATAAAAGCTAAAAAAATACACCTCTAAATGAATATATCGAATCTCGTATGCGTAGCATGGATTCACACTCGTTAATTTAATTAATTAATTAACAATGAAAAGTTCGGATTGTATGAGAAGTATATATTATATCCAGGCATAGTGAATTTCATGTTCTAATGCAGTGTCTCCTTTTTCGTTGGTCTTGCGTACTTCATTCAAAGGAACCCAATGATGCTTCTTATGGTTATATCTCGGATCCTAAAAGAAACCATATAAATATTTACAAATTTTCTAAAGGATGAGTTAGTTGTAATTATAACCAAGAAAATATTTGTAGATATAGCATAGAACAGATTTGTGGAGAACAGATCTACCTGCTTAAGAGATGAGAGAACAACTTAATTTACTAACCGAGCTCTATATTCTTGATGATAAGAGTGTGGAAAGGGTCGTTTTTGTTTCCTACTTAAAGAATACTGGTTTTTTGGATAGAACGAACTAGTTTAATATATATATAATTACCATTCTCATTATTAATTATATATATATATGTTAGTCTGTTAGGTTGTTAATAGATTGGACCAAACCAGCAGTAAAAATAAGAAAATAATCACCAAAAAATAGAAGGATGAAATAAGAGTGCAACCAGAAGAAATATGACATTGTCATATTTGTCCATATGGATGCTAGTACACACCACTCATAAGAAACTCAGAAGCAGTAGGCAGAGAATCGAGGATCCAAATAAAATGAAATGCTGTTATTCCTGTAACATATCGACCAAAGTAACTTACACTTATGTCCCTCAATTGCATCCATAACCAATAGAAGAAAACAAATTCACGTTAGCACACACATTTTTATTTTTTATTTTTATTTTTAACCTTCGTTAATCTTAAGCAAAAGGAGATCTGATTAAGGATAGAAAAACGAAGACACTGTGTATTCGAACACAAAGTACAATTAGATGATAAACCAGTGATATATTTGCTTAGATTAGATCGAATATGCGTACTTCACAATGTTATTGTCATGCAGTTAGGCATGATAGTTTCAACAGTGTGATATTACAGGTGTAGCTGTCCGCATGACTGTATCCATGTGGGTGAAACAGTAATATATAAGTGTAGGCAACGAATCCACATTTTCGGTGCATATGCAATCAATTGGCACATGCAGCATCAAAGAATATCTATATGCATGCATGTTCGATGATTTATATCCCCATGTTACGGCCTTATCTTCTTTTATATCTGTCCACTTTTCCCTTGTTCATATCATTCCTTTTTTCTTTTCTTTTTTCCTTTTCCTTTTCTTTTCTTTTTTCTTGTTTACTTTACACTTGCACATTCTCTAAATTTGCTCTGTTTGTTTTAACAAGTTTCAAACCATGCAAGTTGGAGAACTTTCACGAGTAATTCTCTCATTAAGTAAATGAAAAGCGACGCAAATGTAAACGAATGACATGATGGTGAACGGTCATCTGGTGAACGACTTTAATTAATGGCCCTTGATTTATTTTTTAATTGATTTTAAACACTTCAAATCCTATATTCCTAACTAAATGTATATATGTCCACCTAAATTCAGACCATGAATGAACAAGTAAATTGAATTAATAATGAACCACAAAATCAAAGTTTTGGATAGCGAAAGATGGATAACCAATAATCTAGTCTCTAATCAATATCAACAATTCATATCCAACAAAAAGAAATCAAATGACACAAACAAAAAAAGAAAAAGAAAAAAAACACACCGATACAACGAGATTCAGCTATGTCTACATTCGAGGACCCAACAACCTTCATTATTTCTTCACTTCAAAAGGAGTACAATAATATGAGAAAAATATAAATTACTCAGTAAGTTTTATTCATTTCAAAATAGAGACAAAAATAGAGACTTCATTGAAGATATTTTATGTAGAACCTCCCTTCTTGTCTTATTATGAAAAGATAAACAAAACGTTATCATACTATAGGTGCGAGGAAGAAGACTGCCTTGGAAATTATGTTAAAATTTACTTAATTTGATTTCAACACGAAGTAAACACATTGATTTATGTTTCCATATTTATTCATATTTCATTGATTGCTTAAATCAATTAATATATCTTCTTAAATAATTTGATTATCTTTTATATTTGCTTTCCATATTTAATTGATTGCATGAATCAATTAATATCTTTTCTCTTTTACTATTTGAAATATATTTGACATCCAAACTTAACACTTCACCTTATATCTATCAATCAACAAAACTGTTTGTTGGGTCAGCGTCACATGTCGTTAGTTGGCACGTACCATACTAATCAAGTTTGAGCAATGCTCAAACTTGTCATTTAGAACCGACTTTGTTAACATATCAACTGGATTGTCCTTTGTATGTATCTTTAATAGCTTTATATTATTTTTATCTTCTTCAAGCATGAGAAAGAAATAACATCAGTATGCTTTGTTCGTGAGCTATATGCTTGATTCTCAAGAAGATGAATGACGCTATGGCTATCTAAAAACAACTCCACCATCTTTTACATCATTGATAAATCCTCCAAAAGCTATAACAAATACAACCCTTCCTTAGTCGCTTTCACAACATAAATAAGCTCTGCCTCTGTAATTGATAAAGCTGAAACAGATTGTGGCTTGAATCTCCAAGAAATCAGGCCTAAGACAAGTGCATAAATATATCCCGAAATCGATTTCCTTCAATCTCTATCTCCAACATAATTGAATTACAATAACCTAGTATAGTTATATCACTATTGACTCCTCCAAACAGCAAGCCAATATCAAGAGTGCCTCTTATGTATCATAGAATCCACTTTACTACTTACCTATGAGTCTTGCCTGGGTTAGACATATATCTGCTAACAACACCAACTGCATGAGCTAAATCAGAACTTCTGCATATCATAACATACATAAGGTTTCTAACTATACTAGAGTAAGGAATATTAGCTCTATCCCCTTTGCCTTCATCTGACTTGGGGCATAAATCTCTAGATAGTTGAAATTGACAGCTTAACGGAGTAGCCACCTATTAAGTTTTCTCTAAACCAAATCGAGATAGGACTTTCTTGATATACCGAGTTTGAGTGAGTCTCAAAACTCTGCTTTCTATACCTCTAAATCTCCATCCTCAAAATTCTCTTTGTCTTTCCCAAACCTTCCATATTAAACTCCTTGTTGAGCTCTGTCTTCAACTCTTCAACTCTAGTCATGCTCTTAGAAGCTATCAACATATCATCAACAAAACGAAAAAATAGATGATATCTTCATCACACTTTTTAAAATAGACGCATTGGTCCTTAAAGCTTCTAGAGTAACTATGTGAGATCATATACTTATCAAATTTCTTACCACTGTCTATGAAACCTTTTTAAACCATAAAGAGATTTGTTAAGCTTACAGACGTGATTGGGTCTGCTTTATCAATGAAACCTATGGGTGTTGTTGGTAAATGTCCTCCTTAAGGTCACTATGCAAAAATGTTATGTTGACGTCTAATTGTTCCAACTTCATATCGAAGTAGGACAAATGCCAAACGAATGTGAATGGAAGTGTCTCTATCAATCAGAGAAAAAATAACATGGAACTCTACACGTTTCCTCTAAACATACCCCTTCGTTCCTAACCTCGCCTTATACCTCAAGTCACCATTGTCATCGTCTTCCACCCTATAGATCTTCTAACACCCAATTGCTCTTACGTCTGAAGGACGTGGCACTAATTTCCAAGTGTGATTTTCGTGCAAAGACTCAATTTTCTCCTCCATAGCTACTAACCAACTAGAACTATTGTTAAACCAAAAATTAGTTCAATGTCTAAGATGTTGTACAGGATAATATTATTTGAAATGGACCCTATAATGCCTATGAGTTTTAATTTAGTCATGAAGTTATTCAATGGTTCATGTCATATGTCCAAGGATAATATAGGCTACTCACATAGTAGTCCATTACTCATTTGTTAACGTGCAAAATAGGTAGTTCACATAAATCATAAATTTTTGTTTATATGTCGATGGGTATAACAGTCGTTACGCAAAATAAGCTTTAATTTAGGCAAGGGCATATATGGCCTTGTTCAAATCGATAATATGCAAGTCCAAATTTAAGTCGAAGTCCAAAGATATGTAATATGCATGTCCATTATCACAATGATAGTCAAAGTTATATATAGCGAGGTAATTGTGCTCCGCAAAATTTATTTACCAAGTCCTTTTATGTAGAAAGTTACAACTATCTCAAGAAATCCCTAAATCAATTTAGGATTTACAACTTTAATGTGAGAAGTGGATAAAAAGAATAATTCTCCTTTCCTGGAGACGATGTTGGTCTATTTATAGGTGTGTCAACCATGCGGGACGGTTGACACGGTCCTGACATTGAATCAGAGGGCTTCACTAACTCTATCATGATCAAACTTTGGTAGCGCTTTTTTTGTTGTTACTCGACACCTCGTGTAGAGACTCGGCAACCTTTATGATAGTTGATATTCGACACCTTGTACTATTAAGGTGAATACTTAACAATTTGCATAGTCGGTACTCGATATCCTTCATGTCCTCTATCATTCGGCATCACTTGCTGCTTGTGAAAGCTTGATTTGCTCTGTTGATGTTGAAGTTCAATAACAGTTGTTCTTGACATTCTTTAGAATCCTAACTTCGTTGATGAAGCTTGCCACCCGTTAGATTCGACATCCTACTTTATTGCTTAGATGTTCGACATCATTTTTTATTTATGATGCTCGATAACCCCCACTATTGTTGAAGCTCGACATCCCTTATTCCTCTGTTGTAACTCGATATCTTCAAAAATTTACCGTCTCGATACCTTCATCACCTTCTAGTAACTCAACACCCTTTCTTTATTGTTGAATATTTGGTTCGATCTTTATAAAATTGATAGCTATATGCTAGAAGCACAATATCTTCATAACCCTATAGCCCAACACCTCTAGAACCTTGAGACTCGACATCTCCATATCCTTGTAGTTTGACATCTACAAAACCTTGAGGCTTAATACCACCTCTTTTTTAGATGTTCGATGTTGCCTTTAGACCCTTGCTTGTCGCTTTTATGCTTGATATGTATTTTATTTATAAGTTTGGCAATTTCATCAACTTATAGACTAGACATCTTCTCTATTTACAAGTTCAACATTATCATTGTTTATAAGTTCGACATCTTCAAAGCGCTTATAGACTTGCCATCTTTATTGTCATATAAACACGATATCTATCTTTTAATGCTTCTATATCCACTTGTTGAATTAGTTGCCTGTTTTTCCCTTGACTATTTCTGTAGCATAGTAACCATAAAATGTGTGGATAAGATTTGCCTCCTTCCTTGTATAAAAGAAGCCTTTTACACTTTAACGTAAAATCTATTTTGTCATCCTTTTACCTCTCTCTTTCCATGAGATTTTTTTCTTTAATCCAGTTCTCTTAAAAAACATAAAGTAGATGATGATAGCTTTCATTGTTGCTATAAATTGTTTCGTTGCTTCGTAAATTTATGTAGAAGTTTCCTTGTTGATCTTTACAACTTTGAAATCTTTTTTCGAGATTCATTTTTGGGAATATTAAATCATCAAAATTTTAAACGAATCCTATTAGATTTGGTAAAGACATGGACCAATTTTCCTTCTTCCTCTTATAAAAGCAACTTTTTTACATTTTAGTGTAGAACCAAGTTCAAATAAGATGACCAGAAATCTGCTTGATAAAAAGATCGAAAACTCATGAATTCAGTCAATAAGAAGGCCATAATCCATATGGTAAAAAGAACATAAATTTATTTGATAAGGAGATCAGAAATCCATCTAGCTAGAAATTCATAAATTCAATTGATAAGAAGGCTAGAAATCTATATGGTAAAAGGATCATAATCGTTTGATAAGAAGGCTAGAAACCCATTTGGTAGGAAGACTATAAATCCATAAATTCAATTGATTAAAAGATTAAAAATTCATTTAACAGGATTCACATTTTAATTAATAGGAGACTGGAAATTCAATCAATAATGGAGATTACCGTTATTTGACAGAATACATTTGATAAGGAGACTTGGAATTTCTCTGATATTCATATTTGACGCTTAGACTCTTGGCTTTGGATAATAGATAGTTCTTCTCCTTTCCTTCGAAAGCGGCTTTAATTTTACCTTAGAGCCAGATGAGTCTTGTTAGTAACACTTCCTCTTAGAAAAAATTGCCTCGATCCATTCTCAAAAAACGAAGTTATACTTGCCTAATTGATCTCTCTTACCCCTTATTATCTTTGAGGTAATGACTCAGGCCTTGATTGATTTTTTTCGCCCTTATTACCTTTTAGGTAATGATTTAGACTTTGATCTCTTTCGCCCCTTATTACTCTATAAGTAATGATTTAGGCTTTAATTTCCTTTACTTCTTATTACCTTATAAGTAACGATTTAGGATTTAATTGAGCCCATTATTACCTTATAGGTAATGATTTAGGCTAGTCAGTTCATTTGGTTAGCCATCTTAGGCTGAACCAAAGTCTTACCCGTCATCCATCCAGGAGCCGCTTCGATTAGGCCTTATAGGCAGAATCGAAGGCTGGTCGTTGCTTTGGCCAGACCATCTTAAGAAGGACCGAGGCTTATTTGTCCTCCCTGTAGTAGGCACTACAACCAAGCCACGTAGGCAGGACCAAAGGCTTGCAGTGCTCTGGTAAGGCCTTATAAAAGGGACAAGAGGCTTACTCCGACCTCCATCTTGGAGATGCATTGACCAAGCCCTTGGGATGGGTTCAAAGGATTTTCTTTTATAAGTTCGTTTCTTTCTTTTGATTACCGATTCCATTGATATACTTGTCTCAATTTCTTTGTTCATCCATTGTAGAAAAATACAGTCTTAAGTGTTCGATATTTCAAGTCCTTGCTATTATGTTTCTATCTGGTCAACATAGTCGATAAGTCCCCGGTCGAATTGTTTCATGGATAAAAAGGGGTAATTCCCAATTTGGTCCGAGCGACTCATCCATTGTATTCTTGGTATTTTCCATGACCATAGTAAGCATTCTTTTTGGAATGATCTTCCTTTATTTTTGGAGTTATAATATTTTGACATCCTTTATTGATATTCAGCCGTCCATATGGCTGCTTTATCCCTTAATGCTCATATCAAATCTAGGGATTCCTTTCTCAGCTCTTGATTGGGATTGAAGGCATATGCAATCCTCCAATGGGACGTATTTCAACTTCAATTGGTAGGCATTCATATGTCAAAGAAAATCGAGTATATAATGTTGCGGTCTTAGTAGAAGTTTGTATACCCCAAAGTACGAGTGGTAGTTCTTCTATCCAGTTTCCTTTTGCTTTGTCCAATCGTTTCTTGAGAACAGTGTTAATGATTTTGTTGGCAGCTTCAACTGCTCCATTTGCCTTGCGATGAGCTATGAATGAAAAACTTTTGGTTATTCCATTCTTATTGCAAAATCTATTAAATTCCTAACTTTCAAATTAAGTTCAATTTTCGGATATTATTTTGTGTGATATTCCAAACTGGATGACTATGTTTTTAATCACAAACTTTAGTACTTCTATTGATGTTATATTTAGTAATGATTCTGCTTCTACCCATTTGGTAAAGTAGTCGATAGCCATGACTGCAAACTTTGCTCCACCCTCAAATATAGGCAATGTCCAATTAAGTCGATCCCACATACATCAAAGGGCCATGGACTAGAGATTAAGATTGGCTCACTTGGGGCATATGTGGAATTGTTGAAAACCGCTAACATTTATCACATCTCTTTGCGTAATTTGTTGCATCGTTTTTCATATTAGGCAAATAGAAACATTTCCTTATGACCATTTTGGCTAATTTTATGCCAATAGAATATCAATGATATTCCCAGAACCCTTCATGGGCTCCTATTAACAATTTTGTACCACTTTATGGACTAGCACATCTCAAGTAAGAGAGTGAATATCATGTTTATAAAGTATTCCATTCATCATAATATAAGTTGAAGCTTGGTGTCTTATCTTTCTAGCTTCCCTTTTATCATCTGGTAGGTTCCCTTCTACCAAGTATTCAATAATAAGCTTATCCAATTATTCTCATACCGACTATTCATTTCCATATGGACGGTTCCTTCCTGGATTCCACTGTTTCCACCCCCCAGTTATTTTTCTTTTTCCATGTGTGTAAGAGCTTGGAATTTAGTCAATATCGTAACCTCATTTTTTTGGTTTGGTGGCTTTTTCCTCAATACTATAATTTTGTTGAAAGCCTGTCAGCACAATTTGAGTCTCTGGTGCTCCTCGCGAGTTGGCTAGTTTAGCCAAATAGTCAGCTTGTGAATTATTTCCTCGAGGTACTTGGTGTACATAAAAATCTTCATATTGAACTAGCATTTTCAATATCTTCTTAAAATAAATGGCTAATCCTGCATCCTTTGTTTGAAAAGTTTGTTTAGTTGATTAACCATTAATTGAGAATCACTAAAGATTTCAACTCTTGGGATCATTAGCTGAAGAGGCACGATAAGTTCTGCTACCATTGATTCATATTCGACCACATTATTGGTAGCGGGGAAACCTAACTTCATTACATAATGTAATCAGTGTATGAGTAATGTTTACATATCCCACATCAACCCCTTACTCATTCGAGGCTCCACCAATAACTAATTGCCATTTAGGTTGCAGATCCTTTTCTTTGTTGATTTTTCTCTAATAAATCCTATACATTCATTAACGAAATCAGTCAGAGCATATCCTTTGATTGCCGCTTGGGGTTGGAACCCAATCTCACATTGACTCAGCTCTATTCCCCATTTTACCAACCTTTAGGATGTTATGGGTGTATTGGTGATTTGCTTAAGTGGAAAATTAGTTAAGACCTTGAATGGATGTACCTAAAAGTAGGCTCTTAGTTTTCAAGCAGTGAGAATTAAATAATATGCTAACTTCTCTAAAACTAGATGTCTAGCCTCTACCTCTTTAAGTCTTTTACTAGTATAGTACCTAAAAGTTGGGTTTTATTTTCTTCCCTTACTAGAACTGAACTTATCGCATGTTCATAGACTGCCATGTAAAGGTATAAATTCTCTCCTTCTACGGGACTAGATATAATTGGAGGTTTTTGAAGAGGGTCCTTTAATTCTTTAAAGACTTTTATGCAATCTTCTCCCAACTCAAAATTCTTCTTTTTCTTATTCACATCAAAGAAGAGGATACACTTACCAGTGGCATTAGAGATAAACCTGTTTAAAGCTGCCACCCTTTCATTTAGGCTCATTACATCTTTACTTATTTTCAGTTCTACCATGTCCTCAATTGCTTTACTTTGGTCGAGATTGGCCTCAATTCCTTGGACAGTAACAATATATCAAAGAAATTTCCCAGATTATATTTGGAAGAGCATTTTTGTGGATACCGGTTCATTTTGTACCTCCTTAATACTTCAAACATTTCCTCAAGATCTTTCAAGCAGTCAATTTCCTCTTGGGACTTAATTAGCATATCCTTCACGTACACTTCCATATTTCATCCGATTTATTCCTTAAATATTCTGGTTACTAATCTTTGATATGTAGTCCCTACATTCTTCATCCCAAAAGGCATAACTTTGTAGTAGTAGGTCCCACAATCCATTATAAAACTTATGTTTTCTTCGTCTAGTTTAAACATAGGGATTTGATTATATCCTGAGTATGTATCTATAAAAGGCAGCAACTTATGTCCGATTATAGCATCAACCAATTGATCTATTCTTGGAAAGGATAGCAATCTTTGGGACATGCCTTATTTAGATTAATGTAATCAACGCATGTTCTCCATTTTCCATTGGACTTTTTTTTACTAATACAAGGTTAGCCAACCATTTGAGGTAGAATACTACCTTGCTGACCTATTTTCGAGTAATCTTTTAACCTTTTCCTTCAATGCATTTGCCCGAATTTTATCAAACTACCCATTTTTTACCGCATTAGAATGACATTTGGATTTTTGTTTAGAGCATGACTCACAATTGTTGGATCTATCCCAACCATATCTAAGTGAGTCTAGACGAACACATCTTTGCTAGATTAGAGGAATTGGATAAGCTCTTTTTTGAGATTGTCATTTAGTTCTTTTCCAATTTTCACTATTTTGGTTGGATCAAGTGAATCTAAGCTTACCTTTTCTAGATCTTCAACAGATTTCATTCTTTCTTGTTCGTTTCTGCAATCTAAGTCGGTAATAATTTCTTCATGCTCTATTTCATTGGTTATCTAGTTTGCCTCTTTTCATTTTCTTTTTCTCTTAGAGAAGTTGAATTTTCTAAACACATTCTTACGCTTTTCAACAACTCTTGTTTTTTGTTTGCCTCAGATAGTAGGCTCGAAAGGCTCTTATTCAAGGGCTTCTCAATTTTAGTATTTTTTAATATACTTTTCTCCAAATCATAACAAGAAATACTATCTCTTTTGAATTTCTCAAATGTAGCAAAATATAGTTCTCAGGAACTAAATTGCTCCCCTCTTATGGTTCACCGACTATTCTTAGTAAAGAACTTCACCATTAGAAATTTCGATAAGATGAATACATCCACTTTATCTAGAGCTAGCCTTCCAAAGAAAGCATTATAATAGGAGGATTGGTCCATCATTAAGAAAAGAGATTCAAAAGTTCTGAAGTGTGGTGGAATCCTCTATAACACCCCTAGTTTTTGATAACATTATTCAAGAGATTTAAATAGATAAATTAAATAGAATAATATAAATGTTAATTGATAAGAGGATTGAGATATGATAATAAATTAAGGTCGTGCTCAATTAACTATTTAAATGGGCTAAAGAGTGGGTTATAAGTTAATTAATCTACACAAGGGTATATTGGAAAAAAGCCGCATATAACCCCTTCCCTTATATATTTCCATCCCTTATACCATTCACATTTATTTCTTATTTTCACAAAAAAAGGCAAAACACAAACGTAAAAAGGAGTCGGCTATTGCTAAGAAGAAAAGAGAAGAGAAATTAAATCAAAGGCTAAAGAATTAAGCAAGGGGAATAAATCGCAATTTCAATCAAATCTCCTTATCTTAATCAAGGTGAATAATAATTTATACCATCTCTATTTTATTTTATGAACATATATTTTCGGATTTAAGATTAAATTCATTTCTATGATGTTTGGGATGATGATATGCTTGAATTATAATTTGTTTAATTTAAACAAGATTGTCCAAATGAGGATTTATGCGGTTTTAGGGCAAAAACCGATTGAAGTTGATTCATTAATGCCGTGAGAAAAAATTATGTTATGTAAAACATGATTTTGGAGTTGTATTTCAATTTTGATAATTTTTCAAAGATATGGAAAGACTATTATGAATTTTCAAAGGAAAATAGGGTTTAAATTTAATTTTGATTATTTCTGGGAGAAATCAGGTCTAGAATTTTTGTACGTTAGAAAATATGATTAAAATGAATTTTTGTAATTTTTGAAGGTTTTTCCTAAGTGATTTGCTATGGAAATTAAATTATTTTAGAAGGACTTATTTGCAATATTGGTTTTGCTTAATGGGAGGGCTTATTTGCTAAGTTATTAGATCTGAAATTAAGCGGCAGTTATTTTGACAAAGAATTTTAAAAGTTGAAGCAACCAATCATAAGTTTACACATGGGCATGTTAGTTAGATAGAATTTTCTTTAATTGGCATTAACCGGCTTTTACTCAGAAAAGCAGGTTCCGCCTCTATTAGAAGTGTTTTTCGACTCCAATGCTTCCGCCCCATCTCAGTTGAAACCAACCCAAGCCGAAACTAATACATAAGGTATCACTAAGATGGTATGTAGTGGATTAAAGAAAGGTGGAAGGCATGGTGTCGAAAGCATTGCTTCCGATAGGGTCAATACCTTTGTTCGTTTTAAAAAGTTAAACGCCTGTCTTTGTTTTACCAAAGCTTTCGACGTAGTCAAAACAAATGTTTTTGAAAGAAGTTTTCAAATAGTTTTCGAAGGGGTTGCTATCATATGTTTTAAAGTATAAGCTTTCGAATCGGTTCTTTACTTATAAAAATGACGCTTTTGAAAGTAGCGGTTCTGACTACGTCAAAACCCAGTCAATATTCTTTGCCTTTCGAGTGTATTAAAGTCATCAATGATTTCAAAGGGTTGTCTTTATTTTAAACTTATAATAAGCCAATTCCTAAATGCTTTAGAGAGGGACCAAGGATTTTGAAGGCAATGGATTCGAAAAGGGGTTTCGATGCTATCCTTCAGTGTTTTGCTTAAATGATTTGAAGCTTGCGAAAGGGATGGTGCCGACGACATCACGTTTTCCCCAATATTTTGTATGATAAAGAATGGTTTCGAAAGAGATACTTTTTTTTATATTCACTTCGACCCAAAATGATATTTTTAAATATAAACCTAATGGTTTTGAAAGAGGGACTTTCAATGATTTCGGAAGGGATACTTCCGAAGGTTTCGAAAGAACTACTTTCAATGTTTTCAAAGATATGCTTCTAAGAGTTAATGAGTAATACTTTATTACATTCAAAAGATTTCGAAAGAGAGGATTTAAGGTGTTTCGAAAGGCAGAGGCCGAATGTTTTGAAAAGAGATTTATATGCTTTCGAAGGAGGTTATCCAATGAGGTCGAAAGCAAAGTTTTGAATGTTTCAAAAGCTTTAGTTTTCAAATCAAATAACCCAATCTTATTTCAAAGGAAAACCATGACATAAATAACTAAAGTGCTTTAAAAAGGAGTTTTTGAAGAAGTTATCTTTGATTAAAAGGTTAAAGGGATTAACCAAGTTGTTGTGTTTGCTTCTTCATACACACGCACACACTCACGTTGTATTGGAACCACAATTGTATTTTGGGGAAGGGTGGAATAACCACCTAGGTTGACCCAGTATTGAACATAAATTAAGTTAACACCTGAATGAGTAGAATTGCATCCAGATGGTCAGGAAGACCAGAATATAGGATGCTAAAATATTAAAGGAAGATATTGACAGGGGCCAATAGATTCATAATATGCCCATGAAAACAATGTATAGGAAAATATATTGGCAGGGCCAATAGGTTCATAGTAAGCCCATGAAAATTATGTATAAATAAAGATGTCAGGAAGACATGTTCATAGTTAGCCCATAAAAATTATGATTTGATATTAGCAGGGGCCAATAGGTTTGTAGTTAACCCATGAAAACTACAGATTAAGATATTGACAGATTTTATTAGGTTCCAAGTCTACTCATGAAAACTAGGATAAGAAAAGGATATTGGAGTTACCAATTGGTTCAGGGAGAACCCATGAAACAATAAAGGTATTGGCAGGGGCCAATGGGTTCTTAGTGATCCTGTGAATGCTATGAAATAGGACAGGGATTCTGTAAACATTTAACCGTTTATTAGTCAGCCCATGAAAACTATAAGGTTAATAGTAATCCTAGAAACTATAACTGAGGTAGATAGTAAAAATTAATGAAGATGGGTAATCCATATTGATTTATTTGTTTTTCATATCATCATATCATATTACTTTGAGATGTTTTAACCATTGTGGATGTAGGAGCATAGTATATGGTTTTATAAAGGTTTTAAGATACTAGTGAGGGGAAAACCTGTTCCGCTAAGCAGTGTGATTTCACTAGATATCTAAATGATTTGGGATGGTAGATTATTATTCATACCAGGCTTTATGTCTGACTCGAAGTTTATGTTTTATTCTTAAACTCTTAGGTGCTCAATTGATTTTGAATAGTTTGAGAGTTGAGGTTTTCAAGTACCTCATTAGATGAATAAGCTTTCGGAGAGTCAAAGGGGGCATCTTCATATATCGCTCTTGGCGTATGTTGGAATAAATACATTTTATCTGAACGTGGTTAACAATTGTGGGATCATGTAATGAACTTTAAATGGAATGCGGATCGTGTTTGATGTTTTATATGTTTTCCATATTCGTGTGTTTCTAATGCATCAATGTATCTAACATTGTAGTATTTGATCAACGAGGGTTAACAACTATGGATGACTACAATATCTATAGCCGTTAGTTTTGGGCCTTCAAGTAGGGGGATGTTACAAGTTGGCATCAGAGCGTAGCTTTATGAAATGTAAAAGAAATTTAAACCTAAAACCTTTTTGAAACATAATCTAATAAATCAGAAATATGATCGGGGTTTGGGATAACTCTATAGTAACATAATTCTATTTGTTATGTATATATAAGTATGTATTCCCCTGTCTCTTAGACCGTTCTTTTGTATCTTACTAAGGCTCATATGTAGACTTGTGAGAAAGAAGATATGGAAGTAGGAAATGGAAGAGGAAATCTCAGTGGAGGAAGTACTACAACCAATGGAAATGCTCGACTTAATACCTGGAGGAACCAAGGTCGATGTCTAATGCTGATGCCAATGTGGGTGATAGAAATCCACCAGTAGATATGGAGGCTTTGTATCAATTCTTCGTCAATGTGATGCAAGCAGGAGTTGCTGGAAATGTCGGAGGAGCTAATCCTATGGCTCCAATTGGGAATAATTGTGCTAAGCTAAGCAAATATTACACCAGTCTTGTTGGGGAACCTTTTTGGGAACAGAGGATGCCATAGAGGTAGAGAATTGGCTGTTGCATTGTGAGCATATCTTTGTCGATTTGGGTTTAGATAATGAGCAGAAGAGAAGGTTGTCTCTAGATAGTTTCAAGGGTCAGCACTTCACCGATGTAATAGTGTTATTGCCAAAGTTTCGGAGGAAGAGTCGATATGGGCTAAATTCAGAAGGAGATTTAAAGAGGAGTAATTATATGAGGTTGCTAAATTAGTGTTGATGAGAAAGTTTATGGATCTAGTTCAAGGAGAGATGTCGGTTACCCAGTGTGCTACTAAGTTTGATGAATTGTCTCAATATGGGTATGCTACTATAGACACTGACATTAGAAGGAATGAGAGGTTCATTTGGGGATTGAGACTTAAGCTTTCTAAGGGGACCCTGACACATATCCGAGATCCTTGTAATGTGGTTGTGGAGATGGCAATCCTCCATAAGGAAATGCTTGCTATTTGTGCTAAAGAGAAGCCAGTTGAAACCCAAAGTTCTCAGAGAAAGAAAAGAAAGTTCTTTAAGAAGAAGGATGTCCAGAAAGGAGATGCTGCTAAGAAGGCTATAACGACTCGGATTTTTAACACCCGTTATTAGAATAATCAACTAATTCTAGAATATTGAAATATTGATTTTTATCGGTCAATTAATAAATTTTTGATATATGGGATATGATGTGTGTGTGTGTGTGTGTATTCTAGAGGCTTTGGTTTAAGAGTTTAAAAATCAAATTTCTAAAAAGTAATTAAATAAACTTCACATTTCAAATATGGGATAGAATATATATATATATATATATATATATATATATATATATGTATATGTATGTATATACAAAAACTATGATATAAAAAAAAGATAAAAATATTTGTAATAAGAAGATAGATACATATAAGTGTATTTATATACTTGTGTATGTTAAATAAAGTATGTATATAACAATTGATACAAAGAAATACCAAACTTTAGAACGAAAAGTTATGAAAGTTGGCAAAACTTGTATATATGTGGTCAAGAAATTTGTAGGAAGGATATATATGTATTTACATGATATATATATATATATATATTTTTGAATCATAAGTTTTGATTCATGACCAAGAGCTTAAACAATTCAGTGATGAGACTATATGATCAAGCGACAAAAAGGGAAAGAGATATGATACTAAAACTACAAAGGAGGCAAGACTTAAAAGCCAAGTGCAGTATGTTTATATGTTGAAATTTTTAGTCTTGGAATTGTTAAAATTTATCCTCAAGTAGTTTACACAAAATCAAAGTTATTTTAAAATTCAAATTCTTTAAAAAATGTGTAAATTGTGCACTGACAACTAGGTCAGTCGACTGACCAAAAATGGCCAGTCGACCGAACTTGTTCAGTTGCACAAATACGCTCTGTTTTACATCAACTTCCAATATTCAGTTGATAGTCATTTTGCGTTAGTCGATTGAACGATTCCAACAACTTTTTCTCTGAACAGACACTTCCGTTTGCTAAGAGATACGATCCAATTTTAAGAGTTGTGGCTGCATCTTTTGGTCAAAATTCTTTGTAATAGTTGTAGCTGTTTATCTACTATATAAATACATGAGATTCACTTCTCAAATTACCGAATTTTATTTTGTTTTCTGATCAAATTCTCCACTATCTCTGCATTCTACAAGCAATCACAATTTAAATATATTGCTTGAATCTCTGAATCAATTAACTTATTCTTTGATTCGAAGCAATATTTTCCTTTCTAAATCTTTATATATACAAAATATATACTCAAGAAAAAGATTATAGGAAGGGCGTACTATCAAATAAAAATTAGTGTTATCAAGAATACAAAGTGTCAAAACAATTTTATTGAAACCGTCGAAGTCTTGTTCGGCTGTTTAGGCGGTAAAAGTCCTCTTTCGGTTGTTAGAGGCGGAAAAATCCTGATTTGTTACTCATGTATTATTTACCTATTCCTCCAGGTTAAGTGAGGGGTTATTGTGTGAAATTCCAAAGGGAAGTCTGAGACTGGACGTAGAATGGGAAGTTCGAACTGGTACGAAAACTCATGGTGTGGTTATTCTTATTTATTTCACTATTATTATATGTTTCCGCATTTAGATTATAATACATTCCACATTATACGATCCTAAGTGATATCTAGCCATATAGTAGTCACTTTCATTTGGTATTAGTGCATTTTCATTTGGTATTAGAGCATATCTATGTACTGAACATGGCCAGTAACACAGTTATTTGATAATTTATTTTGCTAATATGGAAAAGAAAACCAGCACAGGCGCTGTCACCAACATTAGTTTTTATTGAAGGTCAATATACTACACGACCTCCACTATTCAATGGCATGAATTATAATTACTGGTCAACTAGAATGAGAATATATATGCAAGCTAATGGTTTTGAAACCTGGAATATTACCCAAAAGGAATATACTATTCCAACAGAAGATTTTTCAACTTGGACTACTGTACCAAAAACTGATGCTACTTCAAATGCTAAAGCTATAAATATGTTATTTTATGCATTAGATAAAAATGAGTTTAATAGAGTCAGTATATGTACAACTGCTTATGAGATATGGAGAACTCTAAAAGTAACTCATGAAGGAACTAACAAAGTCAAACAAAGCAAAATTTCTATGTTGAAAAATTAGTTCTAGAATTTCAACATGAAATCAAACGAAAGTATAAATGACATGTCCTCTTGATTTCATGATATATATCATCACTATTGGCACTAGGAGAAATTTTTTCTAACTTTGATATAATATCAAAAATCCTAAACTCTTTAACGGATGAATATGAAAGAAATGTTCTAGCTATTAACGAAGCAAAAGATCTTTCCACTATGAAACCAGAAGAGTTAATAGGAAATCTAATGTCATATGAAGTGAATTTGCAGGCAAAAAAAGTTCAAGCACAAGATAAGAAGTATCTAGCATTTCAAGCAGAAAAAGATGATTCTAACTCAGATGAAGAGGATATGACACTTATTGCTAAAAATTTCAAAAAGTTTTGGAAATCCAAAAAGAATAACAAGGTCAGAAGTTACAAAAATAACTCTAACAACAACAATAATAGCAATAAACCGTTATCTTCTGTCATGGAGTGTTACGAATGTCATAAAAAGGGTCATATGAAGAAAGATTGTCCAAAGAAAAAGAAAATAAATTCAAGAAGAACAAATTCAAGAAGAAAGCATTTTCAGTAACATGGGATGATTCAGATTCTTCTTCCTCATCAGAGAGTGACAGTGACAGTGATACAAAGCAAGCTGATGTATGCTTCATGGCTACAAGTGATGATGTAAGTGAATTAAATTTTGATGATCTGGTTGAACTAATTCAGAACTACTGGATTTTGTAAAACAAACTAAAAGGCAAAATAAGGAGTCACAAGAAAAACTAAATAGATCTAAATTAGAAATTAGCATGCAAAGAGATGAAAAGAAAACTTTGAAAGAAGAACTTGAAAAATCTCAAGAATCTAATTCTAATTTAACATCTCAACTTTCTATGATAACTTAGGAATTAGAAATTCAAAAAAATAAAAATGATGATTTATCAGTTGAAATTAATGATTTAAAATCTAACACAAAAGTATTAGAGTTTGAAAAATCTAGTCTCAAAACGAAGTTAGAATATATTAATATAAATATTTCCAATTTTAATAAAGGACGAGAAAATCTTCCTAAAATAATAGAAATTTCTCAGTCTACTTCAAATAAAATGGGACTAGGATATAAGAAAATTGAAAATCCAAAGAAATCTAGAAAGTTTAAAAATAAGTTTAGAAACAAAATTAAGAAAGATACTAAGAAAACCATTTCTAAAGATTTTGAAACTACCAAAATATGGATTTCTAAAACAAATAATAACTTAATTAGGAATAAGCATATCAAAAAATTTATGGAAACTGTTCATAAAAATAAGAACTATATTTATAAAGGGAATTCTGAACCTACTTAGGTTTGGTTTCCTAAGACCTAACTCTTAGGACCCTAAAAAGAAAAGTGGATATCATCTTAATCTTTATTTTTTGCAGGTACCACTTAAAAAGAGAGGAAAATGAATTTTAGACAGCGGTTGCTCGAAACATATGACTGGTAATAAAGACATGTTAACAAATATTGTTTACTCATGTAACAAATTCAATTTTATTGGGATCCGAAGGTCGGCATTCTTACGTCCACCATATCAAATGCCGCATAATCGAATGCCGGAAAACCGAATTGTTAGGGTTAAAAAGAAGAGGTAGAAGAAAAAGATAGAAGAAGTAAGAAAACAGAACAGAAAACAATATCAGAATCTCACATATCACAGCGGAACAACATATAATAGATAAATGAATATCTCTAAATCAAAGAACTGTACATTTTATACATTACATTATCAGAGTGTACAACAACAATATACAACACAACAAAACAATAGACAATTATACAAACATGTCCTTACAAGTGAATTTACAACGGAAAGATAATATCATATACAAGTAATACGTCTCGCATCCAGCTCGCCACTTGAGCTCCATAGCACTCCTGAATCCAGAATGACCCGATAACCTGTTTCTAGGCTGCCCGTGTGGAAATTGGTGGGCACCCAGAGTTTAGGAAGGAAACAATAAACTTCAGGTCAGTCATGAGACTGGTGTGAGAACTAAATAAGTTATTTATCTTTAAAACAACAACGATAAGGAAAGTGGAAAATATCCGTAATGCTTTTGGAAAATGAAACTACCATAAGGCCTCCCCGCACACACACAATGCAAACGCAGAATTAGAGGAGATTTCTTCTTATGATAGTCAAAGATGCTTACTACGCAAAACAAATCATTTTTGATACTATTATTAGTGCATAGTGGTGAAAACGTTTTGAAAGTATAATATAAATCTTAGCCAGCATAGGTACCATTATAGTATGCCTACTATAGCTACCATATTAAATGGCAGGTTCTACAACTAAAACCGTACAAGGTTCGTATTGTTTCTTTGGATTTCCAACAAATGGTCAGGCTAAGGAACTTCCTACTGCCACATGGGATCGCCTCTGGCGGGACGTCCCGAGAACTTAACCAGCTCTCTGCCAACACAAGGCCGGGTTACCTTTGTAACTAGGTAACTACTACTCGAGTATGCCACTCCTCGGTCCTTTGGGAGCTTTATCCGAGGACCCTCTAACACAAAGCAGCAACCACACAGAAAATGAGATTGGAACAACCACATAGGTTAAGCATCAGGGCTCCATACCTGACACCACCCTTTTCCAGAAGGAAATGACATACCCTAAAGGGCGCAACCTTCATAACCTTGCCGCATATTCCTGTTTTGACCATTTCCGGGGTGTGAGGTCTGACGAAGTCTCGTCCACAAAGCTACGCTTTTTCATAAAGCCATGCTTTGATCAACAAATGATCAATAAATAATCATCACACAGCAACACTCAGCATGCCACATTACCAAATTGAGAATATATCGCTGATAACCTTCAACTACATAACCTCTGAGCTCGTACGTCTCAGAGAAGGGTGTTAAGCTAAGAGAATAAATTCTCCGCCACCAACAGAGATGTATTTGAAAGAAATCTGCTTTATATCTCAAAATGTAATGTCATATATGCAACCATACAAGTCTGTTCCGGGTTCGAACAGAACCGAAGGCACTTCCAAAGAAGCCCTTGTAATCCGGGTATTCACAATCCCGATCGAATTTTCCATCACAAAGGAAATCTCCATACCGTAGCTAACGGTGCAGAGACAATCGATAGGTCATCCTATTGTTTTCACAAATACCCGGTCTTCAACACCGGTCTTCAATGCTATCCATTACGTCGCATCACTATTCGGAATGGGTAATCCGAATAACGAGCGCCAAAATTTAGAAATAAGTGTAGCATTCAATTTCAACCAATTCACAACAAATAGCCATTTAATGGTCAATATTGATAGTTGGTTATTTAACTATCAATCAATATTCACAACATAACCCGATTCCAAATAATCTTCCCAAATTATTTATTTCCGAAATATCTTTACAAGATATAA
This sequence comes from Allium cepa, assembly GCA_030765085.1. Classification (NCBI taxonomy): domain Eukaryota; kingdom Viridiplantae; phylum Streptophyta; class Magnoliopsida; order Asparagales; family Amaryllidaceae; genus Allium; species Allium cepa. The sequence goes on along the minus strand of CM060941.1, from coordinate 1,039,444,053 downwards.
TTTCCACACTTCAACCATTTGAAAACAAATTTCAAATTATTTTTTCACCTTTCAATCTTTGAAAACAAATTTCAAATCAATTTCCTTAAACGGAAAACACTTACAAATAGTTATTCATGTTCATTGGAAATCTGCCAAGTTCAAATACTTTAAAAATAACTTATATTACTTATCCAAAATATATTTAGAAAACTCTTTGGAATAGAACTATTTTTCTTTAAACACTTTGCTTAAAATATTAGTTATAAAATGTTACGCCTATATTATATAAACTTTAACCCAAACTAATTTTTCAAAATAAAATTTGTAAATAAAGTATAACTATTTAAATAACTATTTTCTAAAACAATTACTGATTAAATCTTAGAAATAATCATTTCTATAAACAATTTAATAAATCTTAAAGGATTTAAAATAATTTAAGAGGTAAATTCCTCCAAAATATTCTTTTCAAAACCAATTCTAGAATTTTATATGCATATATTTCAAACCTATTCAGAAAATCTTATTCGGCTTTCCAGGGAGAATACACTTTCATTTCAAAATGGTTTATTCAAACCAATTAAATAAATCCTTACCGATTTATTAAATTTACGTTCCAAATCCGTAAATTTCTTTCCACACTTTTAAAAATAAATCAATGTTTATTTTTAAAACAAATTTCCCTTATAAATTTTCATTGTGAATTTACATTTCCAAATATTCACTTTTTATACGATTTTTCCAAATCGATTTCAATTATTCACTTTCAACACCAAAATCAGTTTTCAATTGATTTTCAAAATCACCAAATGAAATTCCTTATTGATTTTCCAAGAAATTAAACACTAAGTGAATTTCATTCAAATTTCAAATTGAAATCAATTTCTACTAAGCCTCAAATTAATTTCCAAATTGATTCCAAATTCATTTCAAAACACCTAATAAATTTCCAAATGGATTTCCAAGAGATCTATTTTCAGTTACAAAAATCAATTCCCAAATGGATTCCTAAATTTATTTCCTTTCAAAATAGTTTCTTTTTAAAGAATACAAATTCTTTTATTTTCCAACTCTTTAAAATCCATATTTCGAATAAATTTTGAACCTTTGAATAATATTATCGAAAATCCATTTATTAAGCCTTTTTACCATATTTTGGAATTTTATTCAATAAGATAAAAATAAAACTTTATCATTTTAAAAATTCCTTCCTTCAAATTTATACGATTCTCAAAAATAAATTTAATTATAAATTTTCAACTTAAGTTTTTAAAATTCACATTTTACCTATTTTCGGTATCTAACGATACCAATTTATATTCGGCTAAAATTTAGCCTTCAAACATCTCAATCACAAAGATAATCACACGGATTATAAATCAACCCACACACAACGTATGAAATAAATTCAAATGTTTGAGTAATCCACTTGGATCCCTCCAACCTGTTTCCCTGCATCAAAGATGTTAGCACAATACCAATTCCGCTTCAAGACGGAATATCGCGGTATATGGGATTTAAAAAATACTATCCGCTATTATGCGGCGCAATAGGGTCTCATCCGCTATATAATTCGGGAAATCAACTCCAAGTACATATATAATACCAATTCCATTCAAGTTGGAATTATCGCGGTATATGTGTTTAATAAATAACATCCGCTTAATATACGGCGTATAGGGTCTATTTCAATACAACAGATAATAACTATCATCCAATCACACAATCAAGCAATTTTAAATCCAACTATTTAAATTTAAATCGAAACAATTCGATTGAGCGAGAAGTTCTCACTATGGGTTTCCGATAACAATTGTAGTGTTTTGTTTTGAATAAAATTAAATACGTGTTTAATTTTACCCGAAATTATCACTAGCTCCAAACGACTCCAAACCAGCTCCATTACGTAGTGCTCGACAAAACGATTGCAACGCAATTCGTTTCGTAATTTTCCGACCTCGTATGAAAAAGATATGCAGTTTTAAAGTTTAGACGAATTTATATACAAATCATTTACAACTTTTTTTATATTTTCAAACCCTAACTATTCTGGACCGTACGTTTTGCTTGATGGAATGTCAACCGAGCGTTGCTTCTTCTTCCTTCGTTCAGGTCCGTATGTGAAGAACCCAAAAGCACGCCTAAAGCCCTAGATCACGCGACCCACTCGACGACTTATACATCGATCAGAGACCCTCATCACGAAGCCCTCCACCTACACCATCAATGCCCCGAGTATGGGCGAGCTCGGTCATGAACTTTGCTCGAAAAACGTGATTGAATGGCCGCACTTCCAACTCAAATTTCCGTTAATCCACCGCATAATACTCGATTGCCACCGTTGGATTCGTAGAGCTTGAGATGCTCTACGATGTTCATGTTGGAAGTTTTCAGAATTATTGAGTGGATTTGAAGAAATTGGAGGAAGAAGATGGCACGATTCCGGCCATTGAAATTATTAGAAGCGGCGGCTGAACGTTTTCTTCTACGGTTTGCAAATGTGAAGTTGTTGAGTCCTTTTATAGAAAATTCTCAAATTACTATTCACTCGAAATTTTCCGAACTCCAAATCTCGCGCGGTGACCAGCGTTTCTAAGGTTTAACCCGCATTCCAGACACAATGGAATAGGTATCGAGAACCAATTCGATCATCTATGCGAGTTACGGCAATAAACGATCAAATTTAAATTAAATCGGTTTAAACCAATTTCTATGCGTTTTGGCTTGCCCCGGACAAACGGTAAATCCGATTGACATGAAATTTAAAACCTTACAATAATATAACATTATGGATCCGATGAAACTAGGTTCGTCGAAATCCGAGACTGTTTGGAAAATGGCTATTTTTACTCGTCAATTAAACATTAAAATATTCAATTTTCACAAATTAACTTTTAATTCAATTTTAAAAGTTCACAAACATTGTTCTAACTCCAATATGATTTAATATAACTTTATAAATCATTTTTAATCACACTAAACCCAATTTCCAATTATTTACGCAATTTCAAATATTAAATTATCGATTTAATTATCCAATTAAATCTAAATATTCGAAATACAATTCATTCGACTTACAAATTTTAATTGTTGATATTTAAAATCAATTAAATATCTAAATTTCAAATGACAGAAATTCTGGGTCGTTACAAACTTCCCCCTTAAAAAAATTTCGTCCTCGAAATTGCCAAGAAAAAGTTACAAAATCCATTGACTTTTCAAAAAAAATTCACGTAGTGAAAATTTTATATTCACCTTTTCCAAAACCTTTAACTTCAACCAAAACACTGGTTTCCATTTTCTAGTTCAACCCCTATGTTTTCATTATAATTTGTTCAAATTAAATTACCAAAATCACTTAAGTGTTTAACTTTCCAAAAAATTCAATAGCTAAACTTCTTACAATAACTTTCCTAAGTTTTCAAATCCATCTTAGTTATCTTTTCAAAATCAGCTATATCGTTTAACCTTTAACTTCAAATCAAAACTTAGTTTTCATAAAAAAAAAAATTCCAAAATTTTCCGAAAATTTTCTAACGCCTTAAATTTTCTGAAAAATTCGCCATAACCTCCTTTGTACGGAGGAGCTTTTACAATATCACAATAAACATAAATATATATACATCGACCCACACGGTCGAAAAACAGAAAAACAGTTCATATTTCCTATTTTTATTGCGTAGGCGTACCTTTTTAGCATTTTTAAGCAAAGCGGTTATTTATTTAGCATTTTGCGCAGCCAAAACCAGCTAATGGTAGCCCCGGTACCTGTACTTACTCAATATAAATATGTAAGTGACATATATAAGAAGTTACTAACATTATACTCTTTTAAACAACTACAACACATACATATTAAAAGAAATGCAAACTAAGCAAGGTTTATAAGCAATTTATATGATTTCGACATTACTTGTAATTGTTTACAACCAATTCATATACAACGACATTCAATTATTCATTTTTAATTAGTTTACATTCACTAATTTACATTCTTATTTGTTCACTTTCAATTCAACCAATTTCTATTCAATTTAAATTTACTTAACTTCCAATTTGAATTTAATTGCTTTAGCTTTCAATTTTATTCATTCAATTGCATATGAATTTCTATTCAATCAATTAACAATAATCTAACAACCAATGTATATCCAATACAACCGAATTTATTCACTTTACATTCAACGTTCATATTCACTTTGTTTACCTTCAATTTGGTTTACCATTCAATTAGACGTAAATGAATTTACACGTACATCCATTATTCTATATCAATTCATTACATTCGATTGATTAATATTCAATTCATTAGTTCAATTACTAATTTATTTTACAAATAAAGATGAATCTCCTTTATATAACTCAAGTTCACATCCATTTAATTCACTTCATTATTTTACTTTATTACAAAAATCAACTTCATTCAGCATCACTTAAGTTATATTCCTTTTAAACATCATTTGTTTAACTTAACTTAAATTCCAATTTCAACAACATATCTAATCCGGTTAAAATCCAATTCAAATTCCAACTCCAAAGTAAATTCTATTTAACTTTTACCAAAGTCAATTTTCATCACTTATTCAGATTCATACCTCGTTTTGCTTAACAAAGTTGTTTAACCATTTTAATAATTGGTTTTACTTACATCTTCACATTTAATAAGTTATACAACTTCCAGATTTGATTTAATTTATTTAACTTCCTTTAGTTAAATTTCAAATCATATATTTTATCATACTAATTCAAATTTATTTCAACTTTACTAAAGTTAAATCTTTATTATCTCATATTATAAGTTCAAAACTCATTTTACTTATATTTATAAATTACAACTTGGATTTTAATTTCAAATTTGTTTATCAAAACAAAATTCAATTTCAATTTATTATGGTAGCAAATCCATCACACAGAAACTCGAAAACAATACTGATGATGCTGCAGTCATCACCCTTATTATTCCCCAGCAACAGTAGTGAATTCAGTGCTTTAATTCTTTCAATTTTTTTTATTATTTATAAATCTCGCTTATAAATCTTGCTTATATAATTTCACTATTTAACTTTACTTATATAAGATTATTCCACAATTGTAAATCATTTCAATTTTAATTCTATACTTATAAAATTGTTGCTTTTATGTAATTTATTCTTTCACCATTGTTGTTTCTATTCAAATTATTCGAACACCTTTGGTTCCCTTATATATTTTCTTACATTTTCAACAATCAAACAATTCAATTTTACATACACTTTGATAATTCTGAAAAATTATTCCTTTATATATAAAATATAATCGAGGTAAAATTATTTCATTTACCCAATTTAAAATGATACTTGTCGATTTATCTCGTTTAAGAGTTTAGAATCCACTATCGATACAGTTAGCTAGACTGCACCGACCAGAATATATAAACAATCAACTGATAAGTCAACACAATACAAAAAAATTTCATATTCACTAACAAATATGCTCTCATATCTATTATTACACTCAACTCATTCTAGAGTACTGCTGACTCTATCTCTAATGAGTAATGCCCAACAGAGCCAAGGTTGTCGCTTAACCATATGCTCTGATACCAACAGTAAAAAATTTGATTTTATCGGGATCCGAAGGTCGGCATTCTTACGTCCACTGTATCAAATGCCGCATAATCGAATGCCGGAAAACAGAATTGTTAGGGTTAAAAAGAAGAGTTAGAAGAAAAAGATAGAAGAAGTAAGAAAACAGAACAGAAAACAATATCAAAATCTCACATATCGCAGCGGAACAACATATAATAGATAAATGAATATCTCTAAATCAAAGAACTGTACATTTTATACATTACATCATCAGAGTGTACAACAACAATATACAACACAACAAAACAATGGACAGTTATACAAACATGTCCTTACAAGTGAATTTACAACGGAAAGATAATATCATATACAAGTAATATGTCTCGCAATCCAGCTCGCCACTTGAGCTCCAAAGCACTCCTGAATCCAGAATGACCCGATAACCTGTTTCTAGGCTGCCCGTGTGGAAATTGGTGGGCACACAGAGTTTAGGAAGGGAACAATAAACCCCAGGTCAGTCATGGGACTGGTGTGAGAACTAAAGAAGTTATTTATCTTTAAAACAGAAGGACAAGGAAAGTGGAAAATATCCGCAATACTTTTGGAAAATGAAACTACCATAAGGCCTCCCCGCACACACACACAATGCAAACGTAGAATTAGATGAGATTTCTCCTTATGATAGTCAAAGATGCTTACTACGCAAAACAAATCATTTTTGATATTATTATTAGTGCATAGTGATGAAAACGTTTTGAAAGTATAATATAAATCTTAGCCAGCATAGGTACCATTATAGTATGCCTACTATAGCTACCATATTAAATGGTAGGTTCTACAACTAAAACCGTACAACGTTCGTATTGTTTCTTTGGATTTCCAACAAATGGTCAGGCTAAGGAACTTCCTACTACCACATGGGATCGCCTCTGGCGGGACGTCCCGAGAACTTAACCAGCTCTCTGCCAACACAAGGCCAGGTTACCTTTGTATCTAGGTAATTACTACTCGAGTATGCCACTCCCCAGTCCTTTGGGACCTTTATCCGAGGGCCCTCTATCACAAATCAACAACCACACAGAAAATGAGATTGGAGCAACCACATTGGTTAAGCATCAGGGCTCCAAGCCTGACACCACCCTTTTCCAGAAGGAAATGACATACCCTAAAGGGCGCAACCCTCATAATCTTGCCGCATATTCCTGTTTTGACCATTTCTGGGGTGTAAGGTCCGACAAAGTCTCCTCCACAAAGCTACGCTTTTTCACAAAGCCATGCTTTGATCAACAAATAATCATCACACAGCAACACTCAGCATGCCACATTACCAAATTGGGAATATATCGCTGATAACCTTCAACTACATAACCTCTGAGCTCGTACGTCTCAGAGAAGGGTGTTAAGCTAAGAGAATAAATTCTCCACCACCAATAGAGATGTATTTGAAAGAAATCTGCTTTATATCTCAAAATGTAATGTCAGACACGTAACCATACAAGTCTGTTCCGGGTTCGAACAGAACCGAAGGCACTTCCAAAGAAGCCCTTGCAATCCGGGTATTCATAATCCCGATCGAATTTCCCATCACAAAGGAGATCTCCATACCGTAGCTAACGGTGCAGAGACAATCCATAGGTCATCCTTTCGTTTTCACAAATACCCGGTCTTCGACACCGGTCTTCAATGCTATCCATTACGTCGTATCACTATTCAGAATGGGTAATCCGAATAACGAGCGTAAAAATTTAGAAATAAGTGTAGCATTAAATTTCAACCAATTCACAACAAATAGCCATTTAATGGTCAATATTGATAGTCGGTTATTTAACTATCAATCAATATTCACAACATAACCCGATTCCAAATAATCTTCCCAAATTATTTATTTCCAAAATATCTTTACAAGATATAATTTCCACACTTCAACCATTTGAAAACAAATTTCAAATTATTTTTTCACCTTTCAATATTTGGAAACAAATTTCAGATCAATTTCCTTAAACGGAAAACACTTACAAATAGTTATTCATGATCATTGGAAATCTGCCAAGTTCAAATACTTTAAAAATAACTTATATTACTTATCCAAAATATATTTGGAAAACTCTTTGGAATAGAACTATTTTTCTTTAAACACTCTACTTAAAATATTAGTTATAAAATGTTATGCCTATATTATATAAACTTAAACCCAAACTAAATTTTCAAAATAAAATTTGTAAATAGAGTATAACTATTTAACTAACTATTTTCTAAAACAATTACTGATTAAATCTTAGAAATAATCATTTCTATAAACAATTTAATAAATCTTTACTTAAAGGATTTAAAAAAATTTAAGAGGTAAATTCCTCCAAAATATTCTTTTCAAAACCCATTCTACAATTTTATATGCATATATTTCAAAACTATTCAGAAAATCTTATTCGGCTTCCCAGGGAGAACACACTTTCATTTCAAAATGGTTTATTCAAACCAATTAAATAAATCCTTACCGATTTATTAAATTTACGTTCCAAATTCGTAAATTTATTTCCACGCTTTTAAAAATAAATCAATGTCTATTTTTAAAACAAATTTAATTATAAATTTCCAATGTGAATTTACATTTCCAAATATTCACTTTTTATACGATTTTTCCAAATCGATTTCAATTATTCACTTTCAACACCAATATCAGTTTTCAATTGATGTCCAAAATCACCAAATGAAATTCCATATTGATTTTCCAAGAAATTAAACACTAATTGAATTTCATTCAAATTTCAAATTGAAATCCATATCTACTGAACCTCAAATTAATTTCCAAATTGATTCCAATTTCATTTCAAAACACCAAATAAATTTCCAAATGGATTTCCAAGAGATCTATTTTCAATTACAAAAATCAATTCCCAAATGGATTCCTAAATTTATTTCCTTTCGAAATAGTTTCTTTTTAAAGAATACAAATTCTTTTATTTTCCAACTCTTTAAAATCCATATTTTGAATAAATTTTGAACCTTTGAATAATATTATCGAAAATCCATTTATTAAGCCTTTTTACCATATTTTGGAATTTTATTCAATAAGATAAAAATAAAACTTTATCATTTTAAAAATTCCTTCCTTCAATTTTATACGATTCTCCAAAATAAATTTAATTATAAATTTTCAACTTAAATTTCGAAAACTCACATTTTACTTATTTTCGGTATCTAACGATATCAATTTATATTCGGCTAAAATTTAGCCTTCAACAATCTCAATCACAAATAAATCAACCAACACACAATATATGAAATAAATTCAAATGTTTGAGGAATCCAGTTGGATCCATTCAACCTGTTTCCCTGCATCAATGATGTTGGCACAATGCCAATTCCGCTTCAAGACGGAATATCACGGTATATGGGATTTATAACATACTATCCGCTATTATGCGGCGCAATAGGGTCTCATCCGCTATATAATGCGGGAAATCAACTCCAAGTACATATATAATACCAATTCCATTCAAGTTGGAATTATCGCGGTATATGTGTTTAATAAATAACATCCGCTTAATATACGGCGTATAGGGTCTATTTCAATACAACATATAATAACTATCATCCAATCACACAATCAAGAAATTTTAAATCTAAATATTTAAATTTAAATCGAAACAATTCGATTGAGCGAGAAGTTCTCATTTTGGGTTTCCGATAACAGTTGTAGCGTTTTGTTTCGAATAAAATTAAACACGTGTTTAATTTTACTCGAAATTATCACTAGCTCCAAACGAATCCAAACCAGCTCCATTGCATAGTGCTCGACAAACGATTGCAACGCAATTCGTTTCGTAATTTTCCGACCTCTTATGAAAAAGATATGCAGTTTTAAAGTTTAGACGAATATATATATAAATAATTTACAACTTTTTTATATTTTCTAACCCTAACTATTCTGGACCGTACGTTTTGCTTGATGGAATCTCAACCAAGCATTGCTTCTTCTTCCTTCGTTCAGATCCGTGCGTGAAGAACCCAAAAGCACGCCCAAAGCCCTAGATCACGCGACCCACTCGACGACTTATACGTCGATCAGAGACCCTCATCACGAAGCCCTCCACCTACACCATCAATGCCCCGAGTATGGTCGAGCTCGGTCATGAACTTTGCTCGAAAATTGTGATTGAACGACCGCACTTCCAACTCAAATTGCCGTTAATCCACCGCATAATACTCGATCACCACCGTTGGATTCGTAGAGCTTGAGATGCTCTACGATGTTCACGTTGGAAGTTTTCAGAATTATTGAGTGGATTTGAAGAAATTAGAGGAAGAAGATGGCATGATTCCGACCATTGAAATTATAAGAAGCGGCGGCTGAACGTTTTCTTCTAGGGTTTGCAAATGTGAAGTCGTTGAGTCCTTTTATAGAAAATTCTCAAATTACTATTCACTCAAAATTTTCCGAACTCCAAATCTCGCGCGGTGACCAGCGTTTCTAGGGTTTACCCCGCATTTCGGACACAATGGAATAGGTATCGAGAGCCAATTCGATCATCTGTGTGAGTTATGGCAATAAACGATCAAATTTAAATTAAATCGGTTTAAAACAATTTCTATGCGTTTTGGCTTGCCCCGGACAAACGGTAAATCCGATTGACACGAAATTTGAAACATTACAATAATATAACATTACAGATCCGATGAAACTAGTTTCGTCGAAATCGCTATTTGAAAAGTGGCAATTTTTACTCGTCAATTAAATATTAAAATATTCAATTTTCATAAATTAACTTTTGATTCAATTTTTAAAAGTTCACAAACATTGTTCTAACTCCAATATGATTTAATATAACTTTATAAATCATTTTTAATCACATTAAACCCAATTTCCAATTATTTACGCAATTTCAAATATTAAATTATCGATTTAGTTATCCAATTAAATCTAAATATTCGAAATACAATTCATTCGACTTACAAATTTTAATTGTTGATATTTAAAATCAATTAAATATCTAAATTTCAAATGACAGAAATTCTGGGTCGTTACAAACTTCCCCCTTAAAAGAATTTCGTTCTCGAAATTGCCAAGTAAGAAAAGTTACAGAATCCATTGACTTTTCAAAAAAAATTCACTTAGTGAAAATTTTATATTCACCTTTTCCAAAACCTTTAAATTCAACCAAAACACTGGTTTCCATTTTCTAGTTCAACCCCTACGTTTTCATTATAATTTGTTCAAATTAAATTACCAAAATCACTTAAGTGTTTAAATTTCCAAAAAATTCAATAGCTAAACTTCTTACAATAACTTTACTAAGTTTTCAAATCCAGCTTAGTTATCTTTTCAAAGTCAAGTATATCGTTTAACCTCTAAATTCAAATCAAAACTTAGTTTTCACAAAAAAAAAACTTTCCAAAATTTTTCGAAAATTTTCTAACGCCTTAAATTTTATGAAAAATTCGCCATAACCTCCTTTGTACGGAGGAGCTTTTACAATATCACAATAGACATAAATATATATACATTGAGCCACACGGTCGGAAAAGAGAAAAACAGTTCATATTTCCTATTTTTATTGCATAGGCGTACCTTTTTAGCATTTTTAAGCAAAGCGGTTATTTATTTAGCATTTTGCGCAACCAAAACCAGCTAATGGCAGCCCCAGTACCTATACTTTCTCAATATAAATATGTAAGTGACATATATAAGAAGTTATTAACATTATACTCTTTTAAACAAGTACAATACATGCATATTAAAAGAAATGCATACTAAGCAAGGTTTATAAGCAACTTATATGATTTCGACATTACTTGTAATTGTTTACAACCAATTCATATACAACGACATTCAATTATTCATTTTTAGTTAGTTTACATTCACTAATTTACATTCTTATTTGTTCACTTTCAATTCAATCAATTTCTATCCAATTTAAATTTACTTAACTTCCAATTTGAATTTAATTGCTTTAGCTTTCAATTTTATTCATTCAATTGCATATGAATTTCTATTCAATCAATTAACAATAATCTAACAACCAATGTATATCCAATACAACCGAATTTATTCACTTTACATTCAACGTTCATATTCACTTTGTTTACCTTCAATTTGGTTTACCATTCAATTAGGCGTAAATGAATTTACACTTATATCCATTATTCTATATCAATTCATTACATTCGATTGATTACTATTCAATTCATTAGTTCAATTACTAATTTATTTTACAAATAAAGATGAATCTCCTTTATATAACTCAAGTTCACATCCATTTAATTCACTTCATTATTTTACTTCGATACAAAAATCAACTTCATTCAGCATCACGTAAGTTATATTCCTTTTAAACATCATTTGTTTAACTTAACTTAAATTCCCATTTCAACAACATATCTAATCCAGTTAAAATCCAATTCAAATTCCAACTCCAAAGTAAATTCTATTTAACTTTTATCAAAGTCAATTTTCATCACTTATTCAGATTCATACCTCATTTTGCTTAACAAAGTTGTTTAACCATTTTAATAATTGGTTTTACTTACATATTCACATTTAATAAGTTATACAACTTATTATTCAACTTCCAGATTTGATTTAATTTGTTTAAATTCCTTTAGTTAAATTTCAAATCATATATTTTATCATACTAATTCAAATCATATATTTTATCTCATATTATAAGTTCAAAACTTATTTTATTATATTTATAAATTACAACTTGGATTTTAATTTGAAATTTTTTTATCACAAAAAAATTCAATTTCAATTTACTATGGTAGCAAATCCATCACACAGAAACTCGAAAACGATACTGATGATGCTGCAGTCATCACCCTTATTATTCCCTAGCAACAGTAGTGAATTTAGTGCTTTAAATTCTTTCAAAATTTTCTATTATTTTTAAATCTCATTTATAAATCTTGCTTATATAATTTCACTATTTAACTTTACTTATATAAGATTATTCCACAATTGTAAATCATTTCAATTTTAATTCTATACTTATACAATTGTTGCTTTTATATAATTTATTCTTTCACCATTGTTGTTTTTATTCAAATTACTCGAACAACTTTGGTTCCCTTATATATTTTCTTACATTTTCAACAATCAAACAATTCAATTTTACATACACTTTGATAATTCTGAAAAATTATTCCTTTATATATAAAATATAATCAAGGTAAAATTATTTCATTTACCCAATTTAAAATGATACTATGTCGGTTTATCTCGTTTAAGAGTTTAGAAACCCCTATCGATACAGTTAGATAGACTGCACCGACCAGAATCTATAAACAATCAACTGATAAGTCAACACAATACAAAACAATTTCATATTCACTAACAAATACGCTCTCATATCTATTATTACACTCAACTCATTCTAGAGTACTGCTGACTCTATCTCTAATGAGTAATCCCCAACAGAGCCAAGGTTGTCGCTTAACCATATGCTCAGATACCAACTGTGACAAATTCGATTTTATCGGGATCCGTAGGTTGGCATTCTTACGTCCACTGTATCAAATGCCGCATAATCGAATGCCGAAAAACGAATTGTTAGGGTTAAAAAGAAGAGGTAGAAGAAAAAGATAGAAGAAGTAAGAAAACAGAACAGAAAACAATATCAGAATCTCACATATCGCAGCAGAACAACATATAATAGATAAATGAATATCTCTAAATCAAAGAACTGTACATTTTATACATTACATCATCAGAGTGTACAACAACAATATACAACACAACAAAACAATGGACAGTTATACAAACATGTCCTTACAAGTGAATTTACAGCGGAAAGATAATATCATATACAAGTAATACGTCTTGCCATCCAGCTCGCCACTTGAGCTCCATAGCACTCCTGAATCCAGAATGACCTGATATCCTGTTTCTAGGCTGCCCGTGTGGAAAGTGGTGGGCACCCAGAGTTTAGGAAGGGAACAATAAATTCTAGGTCAGTTATAGGACTGGTGTGAGAACTAAAGAAGTTATTTATCTTTAACACAACAACGACAGGGGAAGTGGAAAATATCCGCAATGCTTTTGGAAAATGAAACTACCATAAGGCCTCCCCGTACACACACAATGCAAACGCAGAATTGGAGGAGATTTCTCCTTATGATAGTCAAAGATACTTACTACGCAAAACAAATCATTTTTGATATTATTATTAGCGCATAGTGATGAAAACATTTCGAAAGTATAATATAAATCTTAGCCAGCATAGGTACCATTATAGTATGCCTACTATAACTACCATATTAAATGACAGGTTCTACAACTAAAACCGTACAAGGTTCGTATTGTTTCTTTGGATTTCCAACAAATGGTCAGGCTAAGGAACTTCCTACTGCCACATGGGATCGCCTCTGGCGGGACGTCTCGAGAACTTAACCAGCTCTCTGCCAACACAAGGCCGGGTTACCTTTGTAACTAGGTAACTACTACTCGAGTATGCCACTCCCCGGTCCTTTGGTACCTTTACCCGAGGGCCCTCTATGACAAAGCAACAACCACACAGAAAATGAGATTGGAGCAACCACATAGGTTAAGCATCAGGGCTCCATACCTGACACCACCCTTTTCCAGAAGAAAATGACATACCCTAAAGGGCGCGACCCTCATAATCTTGCCGCATATTCCTGTTTTGACCATTTCTGGGGTGTGATGTCCGACGAAGTCTCCTCCACAAAGCTACGCTTTTTCACAAAGCCATGCTTTGATCAACAAATGATCAATAAATAATCATCACACAGTAACACTCAGCATGCCACATTACCAAATTGGGAATATATCGCTGATAACCTTCAACTACATAACCTCTGAGCTCGTACGTCTCAGAGAAGGGTGTTAAGCTAAGAGAATAAATTCTCCGCCACCAACAGAGATGTATTTGAAAGAAATCTGCTTTATTTCTCAAAATGTAATGTCAGACATGTAACCATACAAGTATGTTCCGGGTTCGAACAGAACCGAAGGCACTTCCAAAGAAGCCCTTGCAATCCGGGTATTCACAATCCCGATCGAATTTCCCATCACAAAGGAAATATCCATACAGTAGCTAACGATGCAGAGACAATCCATAGGTCATCCTTTCGTTTTCACAAATACCCGGTCTTCAACACCGGTCTTCAATACTATCCATTACGTCGTATCACTATTCGGAATGGGTAATCCGAATAACGAGCGCAAAAATTTAGAAATAAGTGTAGCATTCAATTTCCACCAATTCACAACAAATAGCCATTTAATGGTCAATATTGATAGTTGGTTATTTAACTATCAATCAATATTCACAACATAAGCCGATTCCAAACAATCTTCCCAAATTATTTATTTCCAAAATATCTTTACAAGATATAATTTCCACACTTCAACCATTTGAAAACAAATTTCAAATTATTTTTTCACCTTTCAATCTTTGAAAACAAATTTCAAATCAATTTCCTTAAACGGAAAACACTTACAAATAGTTATTCATGTTCACTGGAAATCTGCCGAGTTCAAATACTTTAAAAATAACTTATATTACTTATCCAAAATATATTTGGAAAACTCTTTGGAGTAGAACTATTTTTCTTTAAACACTCTGCTTAAAATATTATGCCTATATTATATAAACTTAAACCCAAACTAAATTTTCAAAATAAAATTTGTAAATAGAGTATAACTATTTAAATAACTATTTTCTAAAACAATTACTGATTAAATCTTAGAAATAACCATTTCTATAAACAATTTAATAAATCTTTACTTAAAGGATTTGAAATAATTTAAGAGGTAAATTCCTCCAAAATATTCTTTTCAAAACCCATTCTAGAATTTTATATGCATATATTTCAAAACTATTCAGAAAATCTTATTCGGCTTCCCAGGGAGAACACACTTTCATTTCAAAATGGTTTATTCAAACCAATTAAATAAATCCTTACCGATTTATTAAATTTACGTTCCAAATCAGTAAATTTATTTCCACGCTTTTAAAAATAAATCAATGTTATTGCTAAAACAAATTTCTCTTATAAATTTCCATTGTGAATTTACATTTCCAAATATTCACTTTTTATACGATTTTTTCAAATCGATTTTAATTATTCACTTTCAACACCAAAATCAGTTTTCAATTGATTTCCAAAATCACCAAATGAAATTCCATATTGATTTTCCAAGAAATTAAACACTAAGTGAATTTCATTCAAATTTCAAATTGAAATCATTTTCTACTGAACCTTAAATTAATTTCCAAATTGATTCCAAATTCATTTCAAAACACCAAATAAATTTCCAAATGGATTTCCAAGAGATCTATTTTCAATTGCAAAAATCAATTCCCTAATGGATTCCTAAATTTATTTCCTTTCAAAATAATTTCTTTTTAAAGAATACAAATTATTTTATTTTCCAACTCTTTAAAATCCATATTTTGAATAAATTTTGAATCTTTGAATAATATTACCGAAAATCCATTTATTAAGCCTTTTTACCATATTTTGGAATTTTATTCAATAAGATAAAAATAAAACTTTATCATTTTAAAAATTCCTTCCATCAAATTTATATGATTCTCAAAAATAAATTTAATTATAAATGTTCAACTTAAATTTCGAAAATTCACATTTTACTTATTTTCGGCATCTAACGATACCAATTTATATTCGGCTAAAATTTAGCCTTTAACAATCTCAATCACACAGATTATAAATCAACCAACACACAACATATGAAATAAATTCAAATGTTTGAGGAATCCAGTTGGATCCCTCCAACCTGTTTCCCTGCATCAAAGATGTTAGCACAATACCAATTCCGCTTCAAGACGGAATATCGCGGTATATGGGATTTATAAAATACTATCTGCTATTATGCGGCGCAATAGGGTCTCATCCGCTATATAATGCAGGAAATCAACTCCAAGTACATATATAATACCAATTCCATTCAAGTTGGAATTATCGTGGTATATGTGTTTAATAAATAACATCCGCTTAATATACGGCGTATAGGGTCTATTTCAATACAACAAATAATAACTATCATCCAATCACACAATCAAGCAATTTTAAATCTAACTATTTAAAATTTAAATCGAAACAATTCGATTGAGCGAGAAGTTCTCACTTTGGGTTTCCGATAACAATTGTAGCATTTTGTTACGAATAAAATTAAACATGCGTTTAATTTTACCTGAAATTATCACTAGCTCTAAATGGCTCCAAACCAGCTCCATTGCGTAGTGCTTGACAAAACGATTGCAACCCAATTCGTTTCGTAATTTTCCGACCTCGTATGAAAAAGATATGCAGTTTTAAAGTTTAGACGAATTTATATATAAATAATTTACAACTTTTTTTATATTTCTAACCCTAACTATTCTGGACCGTACGTTTTGCTTGATGGAATCTCGACCGAGCGTTGCTTCTTCTTCCTTCATTCAGATCCGTGCGTGAAGAACCCAAAAGCACGCCTAAAACCCTAGATCACGCAACCCACTCGACGACTCATACATCGATCAAAGACCCTCATCATGAAGCCCTCCACCTACACCATCAACGCCCGGAGTATGTTCAAGCTCGGTCATGAACTTTGCTCGAAGAAGGTGATTGAACGGTCGCACTTCCAACTCAAATTGCCGTTGATCCACCGCATAATACTCGATCACCACCGTTGGATTCGTAGAGCTTGAGATGCTCTACGATGTTCATTTTGGAAGTTTTCAGAATCATTGAGTGGATTTGAAGAAATTGGAGGAAGAAGATGGAATGATTCCAACCATTGAAATTATTAGAAGCGGCGGCTGAACGTTTTCTTCTAGGGTTTGCAAATGTGAAGTTGTTGAGTCCTTTTATTGAAAATTCTCAAATTACTATTCACTCGAAATTTTCCAAACTCCAAATCTCGCGCGGTGACCAGTGTTTCTATGGTTTACCCCATGTTCCGGACACAATGGAATAGGTATCGAGAGTCAATTCGATCATCTATGCGAGTTACGGCAATAAACGATCAAATTTAAATTAAATTGGTTTAAACCAATTTCTATGCGTTTTGGCTTGCCCCGGACAAACGGTAAATCCGATTGACACGAAATTTGAAACCTTACAATAATATAACATTACAGATTCGATGAAACTGGTTTCATCGAAATCCGAGACTGTTTGAAAAATTGCTATTTTTACTCGTTAACTAAATATTAAAATATTCAATTTTCGTAAATTAACTTTTAATTCAATTTTTAAAAGTTCACAAACATTGTTCTAACTCCAATATGATTTAATATAACTTTATAAATCATTTTTAATCACACTAAACCCAATTTCCAATTATTTATGCAATTTTAAATATTAAATTATCGATTTAATTATCCAATTAAATCTAAATATTTGAAATACAATTCTTTCGACTTACAAATTTTACTTGTTGATATTTTAAATCAATTAAATATCTGAATTTCAAATGACAGAAATTCTGGATCGTTACAACTCAAATGGAGGATTAGTCACTTTTAGAGATAATTCAAAAGGTTATATCATCGGTAAAGATGATGTGAGCAATAACGGTATCTCTAACTCACCTCTCATTACTGATGTTTTATTAGTTAGAAACCCAAAATATAATTTATTAAGCATAAGTCAATTTTATGATAAAGGTTTTAATATATCCTTTTCAGAAAATCTATTAATCACAATAGATATATGTTTGTTATTGTAGATGATTTTTCAAGATATACACGGACTATTTTTATGAAACATAAAAGTGATACTTTTGAGCATTTTAAAATTTTTGTAAAAAGTATTCAAAATATAAAGAATTTAAAAGTTAAAAATATTAGAAGTGATCATGGTGGTGAATTTGAAAATGAAGCTTTTGAACATTTCCGTAACAAGAAAGGAATTAATCATAATTCTCCTTTCCTAGAACACCACAACAAAATGGAGTTGTAGAAAGGAAAAACAGAACATTACAAGAATGTGCAAGAAATTTATTAAATGGAAGCATTTTACCTAAGCATTTCTGGGCAGATGCTGTTTCAACCACCTGTTATGTTTTGAAACGTGTTTCTATTCGATTATTAACAAAACATACCCCATATGAACTTTTATATGGAAGAAAACCTAATATATCATATTTCAATGTTTTTGGTTCAAAATATTTTATACTTAACACTAAAGATCAGCTTGGCAAGTTTGATCCAAAATTCGATGAAGGAATATTCATAGGATATTTGGAAAGAAGCAAAGCTTATCGAGTTTTTAATACAAGAACTAAAGTAATCGAAGAAACTCTTCAGGTTTCATTCAATGAAAATGTCAAAATTTCTTCCAAAAATACAAACTTGGAAAATAATTCAGAAGATTACGATATTATTTTTTAGAATAATAATACTAGAGAAAATGAAAACATTGTTCATAATGAAAATGTAGTAAGATCTCCTCCAAAAATTCTTAGAGATCACCCTATTCAAAATATAATTGGAGAAGTAAATTCAAATGTAAGAACAAGGTATCAATTAAATCAAATGGGCCATATAGCTTTTCTCTCTAATATAGAACCTAAAAATATTAAGGAAGCCTCCACTGATGACTATTGGATTATAGCTATGTAAGAAGAGCTAAATCAATTTGAAAGAAACGAAGTTTGGTAATTAGTTCCTAGACTAAGTGTTCAATCTGTCATTGGTACAAAATGGGTTTTCAAAAATAAAGCTGATGAACAAGGTAACATAACTAGAAATAAAGTTAGACTAGTAGCACAAGGATATAATCAAGAAGAGGGAATGGACTATGAAGAAACTTTTTCTCCTGTCGCAAGTTTAGAAGGTATACGTACTCTATTGGCTTTTGCATGTTTTCATAACTTTGAATTATATCAAATGGATGTTAAAAGTGCTTTTCTAAATGGATTTATAAAATAGAATGTCTATGTTAAACAACCTCCTCTTTTAACTCATGAAGAATTCCCAGATCATGTCTATAAGCTTAAGAAAGCTTTATATGGTTTAAAATGGACACCTTGTGCTTGGTACGACCGACTTAAAAACTATATAATAGAATCTAGTTTTGAAATTGAAAAAGTTGATCAAACTAAATTTATTAAGAAATATAAACAAGATATTTTAATTATACAAATATATGTTGATGATGTTATACTTGGTTCAACAAATGAAAAATTATGTCAGGAATTTTCGACTACTATGACAAATGAATTTGAAATGTCACATATGAGAGAACTATCATATTTTCTTTGACTACAAATCAAGCAATTGCAAAATGGCATTTTTATTAATCAAGAAAAGTATTTTAATAATATAATTAAACGTTTTGGTATGGAAAACACTTCTGCCAAGCCAACTCTTATGAGTACAACTATACATCTCGACAGAGATGAAAATGGTAAGAGTGTCGACCAAAAACTATATCGTAGCATGATTGGATCATTACTTTACTTAACTAATGGTCGACCTGATATTATGATGAGTCAATATTTATGTGCTCAATTTCAAGCAAATCCTAAAGAATCACATATGTGAGCATTAAAACGTATAATTCGTTATCTTAGCAAGACCAACGATTTAGGACTATTTTATCCAAAAGAATGTCCTTTTGAATTAATATCCTAAAGTGATGCTAATTTTGGAGGAAGTCAGACAGATAGAAAAGGTACAAATGTAACTTGTCATTTCACTGGACGATCCTTAATATCTTGGTTTAGCAAGAAACAAAACTGCATTTCACTATCAATTTGTGAAGCAGAATATATATCTGCAGCATTAGCATGTGCTCAAGTAATCAACATGCAACAAACATTACATGATTTTGATATAAGATTAAATAAATCTATAATATATTGTAATAACACCAGTGCAATAAATTTTCTAAAAATCTTGTCAATCACTCATGAACTAAATACATCGACATTCGTCATCTTTTTCTTCGTGATAATATTGAGAAGGACATAATAAATTTTTTGTAAATTCTGAAAATCAGTTAGCTGATATTTTCACTAAACCACTCAATGAAAATTGTTTTATAAAACTTAGAAGAGAGCTAGGTATAATTTCTTTAAACGAATTATAAAACTTCTATGCTAATTTTTTTTATTAATTATTTTTTGCTGGTACTTGAACTCAGCACTACCAATCTGAAAATCTTATGTCTCTGCCATTTCGCCATTTGTTGTTTCACAACTGATTCTATTATAATTTTTTCCTTAACTATGCTCACTCTTCTCATGAACAATTCTCAACCATGAAAATTGTGTTTTGATTTCATCCTCTAATTACTTTTCAGGTTGTCTGTTAATCCATCCATCTTTATCTATTTTTTCACTTATATATATACCTTAAAAAATTTCTGTTTATCCTTCCATCTAATTTGTTTTGATCCTATATTATTTGTTTATACAAAAATGTCTTCACAAGAAAAGTCCTCAAATGGTTCTGCATATTCCTCTGTCGATTTCTCGACACCTACCTCTGGATCATCAAATTTACCTACACCTACACCATATCATTAACCGGCTAGACCATCAAGCTATCATACTGGCCATACTCCAAAAAAAAGAAGGCACGTCGTTTTCTATTTTTTGGTTCTCCACAAACAAAGCAAAAGATTGATGATTTACATCATTATCAAAGAGAATCAATAGCGATTCAGCGTGGAATGTATTATGAACAGAAGATGAATTCAGGACGATTTAGCTTTCTGGAGCAACTTGGATGAAAATTCTATGGGTCTTCCTTCTCTGCTATTCATCAACCTACAACCTCTTCTTCTCGAAATCCATGGGATCAGTCACCACAACCTTCACCCGTGTCTCCAAATTCTTGGGAGCATGGAAATCGATGGTCTCCATTAAAACGATATGAAGAGAGGACTAAGGTTGAACCAGACAACTCCAAGTCTCCAAAGTCATCCACTTCTTCACCAAAATAATTTTTGTTCTATACTTTTTAGTTTCATTCTTAGTTGCATGCATTATGTATTTAATATATTTAATATATTTATTTTTCTTGCAAAATATAGTGTTCAAATGCTGCAAATAAGAATTCAGACAACTGAACCTGGGAACAGAGAGTTTCAAGATATTAATCAGTCGACTGACCATATATGACCAGTCTATTGAATGTCAAATCTGAGCATTTTCACACTATTTCACCTTTCTTTTTACCCCTTTAACTTACCTTCTTCTTTTTTCACTCTTTACTTTTTCTATCCCTCTTCAAGTTCTCAAAACCCTAGCTATCAAAAAATTTCAAATTCCTTTACTCAATTATAATTTCAAATGGCTCCAAGACAGCTTAAAAGATCTAGACAAGCTTCTACCTCTTCCTCTAAGACAATTGACACCCAAATTGCTCAATGGCTTTATGATGCTACTGTTGTCCAAAGATGGAACAAAATAAAGGAAGCACACTTTCTCGAAGGATCTTTTGTCTTGTTTTTGACTTCTCTTCATATCGAATTCAAGAGCATGCAAGGAGAAGTCGTGTAGAATCTCTTCTTGACCACAATCAAAATAATCTCAAAATTAATTATACTATGGTAAAACTCTTTTATGGAAATTTAAATTTGGGTCATAAAAATCCACGAAATCGTGGCAATTGCGTATGGAGTTTAGTTTGCGGTCAACAAATATTCTTGTCATTAGATAGAATTGGACACATTCTCCACACACCAACTAATGGTATTCCGTTGGAAGATTTAAATGTTTCTATAGGCGAAAGAGAAGAAGTAAGTCATAAGCTTTTGGAAGATGACATGAATGAACTAAAATCTATAGCTTTACGCCCTACAGCTCGAATCATGCATCGAGCCATAATGCATACAATTCTTCCTCGTACTGGTTCTTATGAGCTTGTATATCCGAAAAATTATAGGGCGTTGTATTCTATATGGGGAGATGTCCAAATCAATTGGTCAAAGCTTTTTTTTGATGATTTCTTGTCTTTTAACCAACGTGGAATGAACATCATCTATTATGGCAAGTATATTTTGCGGCTACTTATGAACCTACAAGTTCCTATTTCGGAATCCGATACTTGCATTCCTAAAACTTTAAATAGCCACATAATTAGTCTAATGAAATTGCCTTCTAGACCTCTCACTATCATGTTTCCAAGACTGGCAATCACGGCCTCGTCAATAAACTGCTACTCCATAGCAGCAAAGAGATGACATTCATACACCAACTCCATCCCAAAACACCCGAGAATCCATTAATCTAATTGCGCGGAATCATGTCATTTTGGATTCTCGCATCAAAAATCATAATAAGAAGATCAAGAAGAAATTTGAAAAAATGAAAAGCTTTTTCAGGATTTTATGGGATGCAATCTCTTGTTCCTCTTCCACAACTACGGACACTTCACATCATGATCTGAGTAAACGACTAGCTCCTCATTTACTTAGTCTACATCCGAAGAACACACGAGTTCTGACACAAGCGAAAATGGGGGTGGCATATAATTTGTGGAAAGTTCTTCAAGAGGCAAAGGACCAATGCAAGTGGAAGAAGAAACAGAGTCTGACTCTGATGAGTCATGTTAATATTTCTTGGTGGTAGTAAGTTATTTTTAATTTATTTCACAAACAATATACTACCATTTTATTTTAATGAGCTTGTATAAGCAGCTCAGTACAATTCGAAACATTATTTTTTTGTGATTATTATGTTCAATGATGAAATTATTGTTCATTTCCTTTTTTTGATGACAAAGGGGGAGAAATTTGTATGACTAACCATTTCTTGTAGGATTAAATATCGCCAGATATTCAGCGAAGATATATATATAACATCTGTTATATATTTCTTGAAATATAGTATCATCTAAAACAGGTTGTCATCAATCAAAAAGGGTGAGAATGTTGAATCATGTGACGACCCAGAATTTTTAACAATTTAAAATAGAATAATTAATTTATTTTAAATATTTAAAGGGTAATTTTAACTTGAATTTAAAATATAAATATTTAATTGATAATTAAATTATTGAATTATATAATTCGAAATTGGGTAAAATTTTGAATATGGAATTTTAAGCTTGTTAAAATATAATTTGAAGGCTTATAAATTTTTTAATGATGATACTGAAGATAATTAAATGGTTGAAATTTAATTTAAAGGTGATTTGTTCAGTTTTGATAATTTATCGTTTAAATTGACATTCAGAAATAGCCTTCTGAGGCACAGTCTCAGAATTCGACAAAACCAGTTTCATTGAATCCGTAATAGTTAGTTATTATCGGATTTCAATTTTCGTAGCAATCGGAGTTGTCGTTTGACCCTGGCAGCTCAAAACGCTTAGAACTATTCTAATCGATTTAATTTAAAACTGATTGTTTTCTTCTGTAACTCGTGCATACGATCGAATTAGGTTCTGAAACACGTTTCATCATGTTCGGAACGCGGGTAAAACCTTATAATCGCCTAATGGCATTCCTTAAGAGGAGTTCGAAATTTAAATGGCAGTTAATGAGACGTTTTGAAAATATAATAAAATTTAAAGTCAAAAGGTCAAAGATATTTTCATTAACTCGTACTCAAGAAGCCTCTCACCCACCTATATCTAATTTCCCGTCTTCCTCTCAAATCGATAAGCAGAATCGAACGCAAATTTAAAAAAAAGGAAGAAGGGCCGAAGCCTTCAAAAATAATAATAATTAAAATATGGCCAATCAAGTACGAATCGAAGAGAAAACGATTCGCGACAGCCGTTGTTCAGCTCGACTCGAGCACGGTGAAGGAAGAGGCGTAGGGGGGTGGTTCGTAATCGGTTGTGGGAGGTCGCGAGTGTGAGGGAGGCGAAGCAGCAGGTGTAACGAGGTCGCGTTCAATAAGGGTGGCGATTTCTGGTAGAGTGGCGGCTCAAATCTATAGGTCGAGCTAGGGTTTCGTGCCGATTTGGGGAAGACGCGATTGAGGGGAGAAGGGATTATGCGATGCAGTGGCAGTGTCGCGATGTCCTTGCAATTTCAAGGCAGTGGCGCCGAGCTCGGCGAAGTCAGTGGACATGGAAGCGCGTGACTCAGCGAGGTGGCGTCGGTGCTACAAAATTTGTGATGATCTAGGTTCGTTTTGGGTGTGCGGGCAAGAGCAAGCACGAGTAAGGTTTTGGGTTCGTATATGCAGTAAGGTATCATCGTTTTTCCTTATTACTGCATGTTCGTTTGCATGTTAGAAAGGGTTTGAATTTACAGTAATTTTTTTATAAATAAAATAAATATGCATGTTTGAACTTACTATTTATTGAGGATAATGCATTATGCTGATAAATTTGTTAATTAACGCATTTAATTATTTCAGTCACTAAGAAATTTATTAAAGGAAAGTTCAAATTAAATTTATTAAATGGAAAATTAATTGTTTGGTTAATTTAAATATTAATAAATTGTATAACTGTTATACAAGGTTTAAATTTGAAGGAAACAAATCGAGATCGGATTTGGGTTGCAAAATCAAAGGTGGGTAAATCTCACTCTGTTGGATTTTTATTTAAATTTAAACAATTGGATGAATGATTGAATTGTTTGGATGTGTACTGATGATCTGGTGATTTTAGTTTTGGTTGGTTCTCTGGTTAATTGTTGTTTGACTCGAAGCATTTGGGTTTTAAATTTGTTTTAATCTTAAATCATAAAATAAGAAGATGGTTCGTTTTAAAGTTAATAAGGGTTTGATGATTGGTGATTCATTAAATAGGTAGGTTAATTTAAATGGATAATTAATTAATTAATTAATATTTGGGTTAATTAATAAAGTTCAATTAAATTAGAATGATTATTGGTTAGTTAAATAAATAATTACTTACTGTAATTAATAAAATATAATTACTTTATGTGATTAATCAAGAGATTAATTAAGATCATTGATTAAGGAGAAATTTATTTATTTAATGAAGTAAATAAAAAGAATAGTTCAATATAGGTTGAGATTAATCGAGAATGATTAATATTGTGGTTGAATTAAAATAATTAATTTAGATTAGGATAAATTGAAATATACATGGGAAGTCATTAATTTATATAATTAATGGCGTATTAAAAATTGATTTACTAAGATTAATTAATCAATACCAAGTACTTTATGAAAAATTAATTATACAAGTAACTAAAGATTAATTACTATTTTGGGTTAAGAATAACTAATTTGTGAAATTAATTAAAGATTATTACTTGAATGTAATTGAAGGATAATTAATCCTGGGTGATTAATTAAGATGAATATTGAAGGAATGATTGATTAATTAATTTGAAATTAATTAATGTTGAATGAAGAAATCTAAGTGATTGAGATTAGTAATTCAATCAAGGTTAATTAAATTAAATTTGTATGTGATTAAGTTTGCTTATGGATGATTGAATGGCAATGGATGTTTTGAATGAGTTGATATCTCTGATATGAAATGTCGAGTATTTCATTTGGATAACTTGGGTTAGGATGACTTGAGACTCGAGGAGACCGGGGTCAGGTGTTAGGAAATACCTGAAACCACTTCGAATTTTCATAAATTGATTTGTGAAATCAATAGGCTGGAATGAAATGATTTAAGTGAATTGGATTATTTTATCTAAGTTTGGTACTTAGAAATTGCTATGTGAAATAAGTGTCGTCTATAGTAAATTGTGAATGTATTAAATTGATATAAGTTACCCTGGGTTTATTTAAGTTGTTTGCTTTGGTATTTCATGTTAGTTGGGTTTACTCACGCTGGTTTCCAGCCTGACCCGAGTGTTACTTTAATGTAATGCTCAAGTCAGACCGAGTATTACAGATTTTCAGGTAGGTACGTTCTGGAGCTCGGGAGGCGAGCCGGATGGCTGGAACGTATAGAGTATTACCGCTGTGTAATATTATTGTAAATCTTTGATATGATAATCGTGTATATTCAGCGACTATGTATATGTGAAACTCTGATGTATTAAAATGTAATCGACAAATATAATATTCTTTTGTAGACCGTTATTATTTATTATTATATTTTATCCGCTGCGAATGTGAGATGTTGATGTTTCTGATCTTCTTCTTCTATCTCTCTTCTTTTTCATAACTATCTGGAATTTTCGGCTTCGAAAATTTCGGGTCGTTACAAATCATAAGTTTTGATTCATGACTAAGATCTTAAACAATTCAGTGATGAGACTATATGATCAAGTGATAAAAAGAGAAAGAGATATGATACTAAAACTACAAAGGAGGCAAGGCTTCAAAACTGAGTATAGTATGTTTATACATTGAAGTTTTTAGTCTTAGAATTGTTGAAATCTATCCTCAAGTAGTTTTATACAAAATCAAAGTTATTTTCATATTCAAATTCTTTAAAGAATGTGTAAATTGTGCCCTGGCAACTAAGTCAGTCGACTAACTAAAAATGGCCATTCCACTGAACCTGCTCAGTTGCACAGATATGCTCTATTTTACACCAACTTTGAACATTCAGTTGGCTGGTCATTTTGGGTCAGTCGACTAAATGATTCCAATAGCTATTTCTCTGAACAGACACTTCCATTTACGAAGAGATACGATCCAATTTAAAGAGTTGTGGCTGCATCTTTTGGTCAAAAATCTTCGTGAATAGTTGTGGCTATTTATCTACTATATAAACACATGAGATTCACTTCTCAAATCATCAAATTTTATTTTGTTTTCTGATCATATTCTCTACTATCTCTACATTCTACAAGCAATCACAATTTATATATATTGCTTGAATCTCTGAATCAGTTAACTTATTCTTCGATTCAAAGTAATATTTTCCTTTCTAAATCTTTACACATACAAAATATATACTTGAGGAAAAGATTATAGGAAGGGTGTACTATCAAAGGCAAATCTGTGTTATCAAGAACACAAAGTGTCAAAATAATTTTATTGAAACTGTAGAAGTCCTGTACGGTGTTCAGGCGGTAAAAGTCCTCTTTCGGTGTTTAGAGGTGGAAAAATCCTGATCTTTACTCAGGTGTTGTTTAACTATTCCTCCGGGTTAAGTGAGAGGTTATTTTGAGAAATTCCGGACGGAAGTGTGGGACTGGACGTAGAACGGGAAGTTCGAACCAGTATAAAAACTCCTAGTGTGCTTATTCTTATTTACTTTACTATTATTATCTATTTCTGCATTTAGGTTATAATACATTCTATATTACACGATCCTAAGTGAGAACTAGCCATATAGAAGTCGCTTTCTTATATATATATGTTTGCAAGGGAACATCATAAGGAGAAATATCAAGTCATGCACAAATAAAATAAAATCATTTCATTCAATCTTCAGGTCAAATGGAAATTAAGTCTACTAATTTTCAGATCGATTCTAAATTTCAAATCAAAATAAATAAAGGAAGAAAATAATAAAATAAAAGAAAACGACCCTGTACATGAAAATGGGCTTCAGCCTTGTTTAGAAACTTATTCCCTCCCTTTTCTCTATACATACCCCTGTGTATTCACGTATAACCATTCCTGCAACAAAGAAAAAAATTAAAGAAAAGAAGCTGCCATTAAAGAAATTTTTTAGAAGCTAAAGGCTGCTAGTAAAACAAAACAAGGTGTTTTCTTTTCAAAGCAGTGAGTAAAACTCAATTTCTTTACCTACTGGAAATCTTGATGCAACTATATGCTGAATTTTTTTGATTTGTCAAGTGTTCATATGCTAGTAGTAACTGTGCTCATATATGTACGTATGTCATGTCTGTAACCTGTAAAACTCCAAAAGCCTGTGCATCATATTCGTTTTGCTCTGTTATTTGGGAAAATACGGCTATTCCTCCACTTCAAAAATCTTTACCTCACAATCTAGTTAGTTTTAGGTGATGGTTTCATAATAAAACTTGGTTGTTTTAGAATGTAGTTATTTCTCAAATGTTTTCCATTTGACATTTTTGAGTATAGAAAGAGGAAAATGTAATATACAACAAGGAAAACAAAAACGAAAAAAATTCGGGAATCATATTTCAATCACTTGCTTACATGAGTGTGATCGTTATTCAAAAAGGTGATTTTTGAAAAAAGTTTGGAGATTTTTAGTCAAGTATACAGTGAGGAATTTGGAGATGAACAGTTTTGGGTCTTCAGCCAATTTTCAGCGAACCTCTCAATTTCGTGGGCCAAGTTTTGGTCTAGACGAAGCATGGGTGTTAGGGAGTTCATGAAAAATGGCATGGAATTTTTTGTGTGGATGTGCCGTTGGGTCGAAGGTGATTTAGGGTTTAGGGTAGCATTTTGAGTGTGTTCGATTTTGGACCGATGGCAATGTCGAGGAGGTGAATGGGATGTGCAGTCGTGGGGGAAATGGAAGAGGAGACGATGGTGAAGCTTGTGGTGGAATTTGGTGTGGGATGGTGATGTGAGTTGGCACGGTGAGGCGATCAAACGGGGACGAGGCGTTCCGGTTTAATGGGTTGTGGTTTGAATTTTTGAACCAGGGGTTCGATCGAGGTAGCAGGTGTGTGGTCAAGTAGACAAGATCATGGGTGATCTGGAGAGATGGTCGGCGTCAAGGCATGGGTCGTCGATGACCCATGCGCGTGCATGATGACATGTACAGTTTTGTTAATGAGAAAGAAAGAGGGAAGGGAAAGAAGCAGGTAAAAAGAAGGAAAAAAAATAAGGGTGGAGCCTGTGCCTTGGTGGGCCGAACATGCCTAAAGTTGTTTTTTTAAAAGAAGTAAATTTTATCAAATGTTTACATTAAAAATCTCTTAAAATTTAAAATACTATTTCCCTTTTTATCTAAATTCCAATCAACATGAAATTTTTGCATTTTGATCCTACCACCAAGTATTTGAAGCCTAATTAATTTTGTTAATTTTTCAGCAATATAAAATTAAATTAATTTTAATAATTAAAGTAAATAAATAATTAAATTCTAAGTTGATAAATATTAAGTTAATTAATAAAGTTAATTATTAAATGGATCGTTTAAGTTTAAATAAATTAAAAATATATAGTTTTTATAATTAATTTAAATTATAAATAATTAGGGTTAGAAATATAATTAGATTCGGTTAATTTAGATGCTGATTTGTGAATCGTTTTAATATTAATTATTAATCGTTAAAATAGTTAATGATCTATGTTTTGGCTTAATTACTCTTGAATATTTATTTCAATTTTTCTGTGTCTGTGACTTTAAGTATGCAAATTAATTGAATGGTTGGAATAAAACGTCGACACATTTTATTGAAAATAAACATATGTAATAAATTTCCATATGTAGACATTGACACCTTGAATATGAATTGTTTCATTTAAAAAACATCTTGGCCTTTAAAAATTTAACGTTTGAATTTGATGAGACCGGGATTGGATATCGGTAAAATCCGAAAACCACATCGATCCAAAATAAGCGATCGAGTTGAAAAGATTCAAAGGAAAGATCCAGAATGAAGATTTCAGAGTACAAGGGTTGTTTGTCACTAACTCTGAGGGTGATTCTAATATGGGTGTAGTGAAAATGGTGCCTTCGGTTCTGTTAAATTCCAAAACAAACCTGTATGGGCATAACATCATCATTGGAGGACAATGAGCATTCCCAGTAAATGTGTCCTTGAAAGGTAATCGTAGCCTTGAGCCTCATCAACCCGGAATGACTAAAACATGGATGATGCAACAAGGCTAAGTGGGTCGCATCTGATTAGGGTAAGGTTACCCTATCTAGAGTCCCTATATACTCATGTATGCTTCGGTACGGTTGCTGATCCCAACCAAGGGGTAATCTTATTCGGACTATCAAGGTTAGGGGTAGCCCGGTCTTGTGTAACTGGCGATACCGACGAGGTCCTCGGTGTTATTTTATCTAGAGATGCACCGTGACGGGCAGTACCCCAATGGCCCAGTCATTGTATGGAATCCACTTTCCAATAAGTGCCTTTGGTCTTAGTTGTATACCTATTTTGCTGGAATTTAATTAATGTAACAATTTCAGCTATTTGAATAATTTACTTTAAAACCCTAGACATTATTATAATATCACCGGATTTCCTATAAAAGTGTTTTGGTCGTCGTAAGGGAAAAACCCGTTTGTGTTTATGTGGAGCATGGACTTACGAGATACTCTTGTTTTCAAATGGTTTATAATTTAAAAAATATTAACCATTTTACTCACACTAGACCCATGTCTGACCCAGAGTTTATTTTCTATTTTTCCTAAACTCTTGGGTACTCAAATTTTTATGAGTAGCCAACTGATCCTGGTTTCTCATGTTGTATTTTGGAGAAGCTGGAGTAGGTGGCTTCAACGCTAGCTAGTTATTATCTATATTCCACTGTATTCGTACCTGTATCTGTATTTTGGACTTGTAATAGATGCACAGGTCGTTATGACTGTTTGAATATGATGCTTGTATAATTATGACTCTGATGTATTGTATAATTAGTGACTATGTGATATATATTATGTAATATATATTATTCCATTCCGCTGTGAGATTCTGTGTTTCGTTTAGTTCTTTCTTTTCTCTCTTTTTTCTACCTACTTCTTTCTATATTACGACCCTTCTTTCTGAGTAAAAAGGGTGGGACTTTACAAAGGCAAAGGCTGATTTAGTTTGCTACAAGTGTGGCAAGAAGGGTCATTACGCAAATGAGTGTCGGTCAGGCAAGGGGAAGAAGGTTGTAGATAAGAAGAATGCAAAGTGCTTCAACTATGAGCAGGTTGGGCATTATAAGAACTAGGGTCAAGAGCTAGTACGGGCGGACAAGGGAAAGGTTTTTGATGTTGGACCATCATCTGCTAAGCCAATTGCAGCTGAAAAAGGGAAGACTATGATGAAAGGTACATTTTGATTCAGAGTATACCTGTTATAGTACAATTTGATGCCAGTGCATCATATTCATTTATAAGCCAGTGTTTGGTTGATAGGTTATGCATAGAACCCACATACCATATTACTTCCTTATGGATTGCGAATCCAATAGGAGGGTATGCAACTCTGGAGATGAGATGTGACCAGTTAGAAATTGACTTATTAGGTCATAAGTTTGCATGCTGTTTGTATGTTTTCGATTTCGTAGATTTCAAAATAATTTTGGGTGTGGATTGTTTGAGAAGGTATGAGGCTAGAATATTTTTGCTCGGATGGGGAGATATCACTAAGACAAACTTATAGTCATAACTAAATTATTTTCTCAGTAGGGAATTCTGAACAGAGTAGTTTTTACTTTCTAAGTGCAATGGAAATGGGAGAAGAACTAAGTCGGGTTCCATTAACAAAAGTGTTTGTAGACGTCTTTGAGCCGATCACGGGACTACCACCAGTACAAGTTGTTGAGTTTCGAATAGATCTTGTGCCAAGAGCTGAACCTATGAGTAGACCACCTAGCATGATGACACCTAGTGAGATGAAGGAATTTAAGGTGCAACTAGTGAATCTAGAAGGAATGAATTTATTAGACCAAGCAGTTAGCCTTTTGGAGCGGCGACGGTGTTCGGGAAGAAACTAGACATGCCATTGAGGATGTGTATCGACTATCATAAGTTGAATGAGAGGATGATCAAGAATAAGTATCCTTTGCCGAAAATTTATGATCTATTTGATCAGTTGTGTGGAGCCAGAGTGTTTTCCTAGTTGGATTTGGTGACAGGCTTTCATAAGTTAAGAGTGGCAGAGGACATCCTTTGACAGCATTTCGAACTAGGTATGGTTCGTACGTGTGGTTAGTAATGCTATTCGAGTTAACAAATGCACTTGCTTTCTTCATGGATTTGATGAACCGAGTCTTTCGAGAGTATTTGGATAGATTCGTGCTGGTGTTTATAGATGAAATTTTGGTATACTCTAAGGATGAAAGAGATCATGAAGATCATCTTAGAGTTGTTCTTGAGACGTTGAGGCAAAATCAGTTAAAGGTGAAGTTTTTCAAATTTCATTTCTGGAAAAAAGTGGTTAAGTTTCTTGTTCACTGGTTTCAGAGAAGGGTTTGTCTGTCGATCCAAATAAGATTAAAGTTGTTAATAATTGGAAGAGATCAAAGACGGTGGCTGAGATTAGATGTTTTCTTAGACTTGCTGGCTATTACCGAAGATTCATTATAGCATCACATTTGACTAAGCTAATCAGGAAGGAGGTGAGGTTTGTTTGGTCCGACAAATGTGAGGAAGCATTCCTTAAGCTAAAGCATTCGTTGACCAATGCACCCATGTTAGTAGTTCCAAATGAAAACCAAGGGTTGGTAGTGTATACCGATGCATATGGAACTGGATTGGAAGCTGCATTGATGGGAAGGGTAAAGTGATCCTACGCTTCACGACAGCTTAGACCGCATGAAGTGAGATACCCTTCTTATGATTTGGAGTTGGTTGCGGTGATCTTCACATTGAAGATTTGGAGGCTTTATCTCTTAGGGGAGATATTTGAGTTATACACAGATCATTAGTCTTTAAGATACTTATCCTCTCAGAAGGAGTTGAATATGAGACAGCAATGGTGGCTGGAGCTTTTAGCTGCTTATGATTTTGGTATACAATATACACTAGGGAAAGGTAATAAAGTAGCGGATGCTCTTAGCAGAAGACATTAGAATGAGGTGTTAGCTATGTTGGAAGAATGGAAGGATTTAGAAGCTTTGACTACCTGTAGAATGCAGTTAAAATCGACTGCTGGTTCTAGTCAGAGTACTGCGATGTTATCTGTAACGACCCGAAATTTTCGATAATTTAAATGTGTTAATTTAATAAGATTTTGGTAATTAAGTACGGATAGATTTTTTTTTTGTAAATTAATAGCAAAGTAATAACAAAAATGAAGAGAAACAATGATAACTAAGGTAATTATTAATAAATTGAATGAAATTTTAATCAAATGGAAAAAATGTAGATGTTATACTTAGCTGCAAATTGAATATATGAAAACAAATGTAAGAATTGAATTAATTAATGAATTTAAGTTATAGTAAATGGTAATTGAGTAAAATCAATGTTCTGTAAGTAATTATAATATTTTTTTGAAAGTAATAAACTTAAAGGTAATTAAAGTTTAATGGTAACAATTGTTATAACAGTAATTAGGCACAAGGAAAAAGTTGCAAAAAAATTTAGTCTTAGAGACAACAAGTTTGCTTTTTAGTCTGAAGGACACTTTTTAGGGTAAACTGAAAATGATAGTTACAACTATCATTTTGTGATTTGCACTAAAAAGTGTCCTTCAGCCTAAAAAACAAACTTTTTGTCCCTGAAACTAAATTTTTCTCTAACTTTTTCCCTGAGCCTAAAAACCCCTTGTTATAATTTACCTATTTATTTAGTTCATAAAATTTAATTTGAAATCAATTGCAGTTAATTGACTTAATTAGTGCAGTTATAGTGGATTTAATTTGAAATTGAAGAATGTTAATTCAACAAGAAATAACCAATGTAAACTCTATCCATAATATGGTAATTGATTGAATGAAAACAATTGAAACTCATGTTTGATAAATTTATTGGGTTTTGAGCTATAATAAATGGATTTTTGAAATTAAATGAAATAAAATATTACGTTAACGGGAATTAATATGAAATGAGAATACATTAATGTAATGTAATATAAATCAATGTTAATTATACCCATGAATAGCAAGATTTTAAATCAAATCAATGGATTTATTGGAATTTCAATTGATAATTAATGAATTTATTAAAATTGAAATTAATTACGGTAATGGTTGAATCAATTAACTTTGAATTAATACCTAAGCTATCTAAATTATTATAATAGTTTAAGAAATCAAAAATTATGAAATTTGTGAATTTTAAATTTGAAACGAAAAAGTGATTTAATTAATTAAATATTAGTTTAATAATGTGAAATATAGCCATTTGGCCACTGACTCGGATTTCGATGAAACCAGTTTCATCGGATCCGTAACAGTGAATTATTATAGGATTTCGTAGCGATCGGACTTGTCGTTTGATCGTACGGACTCGAAACGCCTAGAAATCAATTTAATTGAAATCAATTGAAATCAATTTGAAATAACTTGATTTTATCATAACTTCTTCATACGATGGAATTTGGACTTGAAACCTGTTCCATTGATTTTAAAATATTTTAAAACATCTATTTTGATATGTGGGTTGACCCAATTTCGTTCCGGAGTCGGAACGGGCTTTTCGGGCTATTTATCGTTTAACGGCCCACAACAATCATATGTGTTCCTCTATTTTCAGCTCTAGCCATATATATATATATATATATATATATATATATATATATATATATCTGGTTATAAACCCTAGCAGCCCTTCTATTTCTCATTTCTGTACGTACAAAAATTTCTGTTGCTCCTATTCCTCAATGGCTGTAAACCCTAAATTTTTCGATTCAATTCGAATTCAAAATCAAATCAAAATGAAATCTCCTCAAACCATATCGAATTATATGCCATTTTGAAGCTCTCGATGAGCGCATCTCAGATCTGTAATTCGTTTTCCAATTCGAATCACCGGTTGTTTATAAATTGATGGTTTCTTCTCGGCCGTTCGTCGATCGTCGATCAAGTTTGCCTGATCGACAAATCGAAGTTGCTGGGTTGTGGAGATTCGCGTGAGGAGTTCAACGATGCATTTTATTAGGCGATTCAACAATTGGATCTACGTAGGAAATTCGATTAGGGTTCGAATGTATTGGGGTGGCAGTGCTGTTTTGGCATCGGTAGGCGACGTCGATCGTCGCATGAGGGGTGCTGGGAGTACTAGAAGGCGGTGCGGCGGTTCTGGCAAGGGTGCAGCGTCGAAGGAAGGCGACGTGGCTCGGGTTCTATCGACGGCTACGTTAGGGTTTTGTGGCCATGAGTGTTCGAACTGCAGATTGAAGACAGTGATGTGGCAGAGGTGGTGTAAGCTTGGTTATATTTATTTTATTGTATTTTCAATTTAAAGTATACAAGGTTCTAATACGCATAACTTTTGCACACGAGGTCCATTTCATGCGTGGTTTTCTCCGCAAGGTACGTATTGGAATTCTAGACATTTTAGCACTGCTTTGGTTGGATTCTGAGGCTGTTCAAATTTTGGGTTTAAATTCAATTTAAATTCAAAAGGTGAGTGTTTTAACCCACTCACAACTTCTAAAATTTCTTATGTGTGTTAAATTAATTTATGATGTGATTAGAAATTTATTTATGACCGTTTGGCATATTTTTAATCATCATCTTAGTTAAATTGAATTTGTTTAAATTAAATTATTATTTAATTTATTATTGCATATAAACTACCATTTAAATAGTTAGTTAATTTATTATTGAATATAAATTGAAAGTAGATGCCTGTGGTTTATTATCTGTTATATATTGATGCTATTGATTGAATTGAATGATGACTGTGATAAATGTTTGATGATTGATATTGGATGAATGGATGTTGTATTTTATATGGTTATAAACTGCAAGTATTTATGGGTTTTATTTCATTCGAGATTGCGGTTTGAAATGATACATAACCGTATTTATATTTTAAATTACAGATTGAAATGATAAATATCCGTATCACTTGACCATATGATAGAAAATTTTATACAGACACCGTGGTCTATATAGTTAAAATATTTTGTCAGTGGTATTGTAAAGAAATATATGGATTTATATAATTATTGATTATAGATATTTCATAAATGTTATTTCATTCTTGATTTTTAAGCTTTGTATAAACTCGTTTTAATACGGAATAAACTGAAAAATAAGTTGATCTTTACCGAAGATGATATGGTTAAGTATTTAAATATAGAATTTATAATGATTTAAATTAATTTAGGTTGGAAGATAGATTTGGAATATATTGAATTTGAAATTTTAAAAAGTATGATTTAATCACTTGATTTTAGGTTGTAGTAATTAAATGAATATTTCAAGCAATTTTTTTTTGAAAGAAATACATAGTTATTTGAAATTTGGGTTTACCTAAATGATAATGGGTTTATTTAGTAAATGTTTCGAAACTAAATATTAGAGAATTGAATTTGATATATATATATATATATATATATATATATATATATATATATATATGAAATTATCAAACTTAGTTTTGAAATTGTTGAATACATAAAGTTTGAAATATATTGAAATTGAAATGGTTTATTGAAAACTGGAAGTGAGTTGAAAGTTATGAATTGGGATTTAACTTAAAGTGAACAAAATTGTGAAGTCGAGAAATTATTTTACTTTATAAAGTAATATTAAATTCAAACTATTTATTTATATATTATTTGAATATCCATACCATTTAAGTTTTGGAAGTTATGGTTTAGAAGCTATGAAATTCGGAATATTATATTTTGAAAGTGCTATGATTTTGGAAAGGAAATATTTGAAATAAAGATGATACTATATTGATTTGGGTTTTAATAAAATGATATCATATTGATTTGGGTTTTTGAAATGGAAATGATATCGTATTTATATGGTTTCGAAATGGATATTATATTCTGGTTTATAAATTATTTTGGAATGACCACGGTGTTATAATTACGTTTGGTTGTTAAAGAGACCAGGATCGGAAGTTGTCATACCCTCTGTCAACACCAAAAACCACTTTAAAAACCGTTTACGCGGTGAAGATTCCAGAATGAAGTAGGATGGTGGCGACGTTCTATTAAGGTATATACGTGGACCCGACTCCCGAGAGTTGGCATAAGGTGGCTAAAACAGGAGCGATTCTCGGACCAAGGAGTATCCCCTCTTATCGGACACACTCCTTCGATATTATACTCTGACTTTTGGATTGATTCGATGGCCACTTTTGATTTTTGATTTTAGGTGTGTGGCTCGAGGTGGGCGGTAGTAGCTGCTACGCGTTACCACTAGCCCGGATGAATAATTGGTATATCTACCCTGGCATTGCCTTGTGTGACGTGTCACCTACCCTAGCGAGCCTTGCACGAGTTTGATTTGTGTCGTACCTATGGAGTATGCTCTAGTAGCATGTCGATCAGGAGGTATTACGGTGCTGTATAGATTATTGGCACTATTTATGTGTTAAGGGGAATATTGGGTCACTCCTTAACGCTATTTTAAAGTATGTTTATTTTACTATTTGACATTGTTATAATAGCATATATTACCACATAGTTGGTGCATACGATGCTATTTTAATATTGTGTTAATTTGTTTCGTTTCGTATTTATAAATTTTAGTTGGTGCATAAGATGCTATGACATCAATAGGGATTTCTAAACACTTAATAGGACAGACCAACAGAATATTGTTTTGAATATAGGTTGTAAATAAAAGTTAAATTGTATTCAAAACAATAAATATCAGAGTTAAATGCTCATTTTATTCTCATTTTATTCTAATTTTATTTGTAAATTTTATTTTACAACCAATATTCAAAACAATATAATAAAGGTAAATTAAAAAGATGAATCGTTAGATGAGTGAAAAGAAGTCTAAACAATAAATGCAATGAAATTAAATTAATAAGAATAAACTTGATCTATTGTTTGAAATTGTTGTTTGTTTTGATTTATGGTTGTTTGGGCAAGGGTACTTTAAAATTGTTTAAATGTATAAATAATCTATTTAGCTTCATTTAAGACTGTTGAGTAAACGGTGCGCTTAATAGTTTGTTGTCCATTATGTACAATTTAAAGTTTTGAACCCGAACGACTATTTGTTTTGTTATTATGGATGGACAATTGAATTGTGTTGATTGTGTGATGATTGTATGTCGTGGTTGCAAGTGATTGTTATTGTTTGACATGGATTTGTTTGTTAGTGGTTGAAACAACTTTAAGTATTTCATTTTATATAATTATTAACTCTTTTTAGATTATATAAGTGAAATGCAGGTTATGGAAGTAATTGCTACTGCTTTTGGTTTCATAATTAAGCATTTGTTTGCCCAACAAATGGGTACGTTCTCGGATTACGGTTTATAGCGTTAGTATATTTTTTTTCCCGTGTTGGAATATATATTATTTTGAAAAATATATGTTGTATATTGTTATATATGACATTATATTTTCTCTGGAGCCTCTCCGTACAAAGGAAACTCTGCCAAAATTTTCCGTAAATTTTGGACTAAGAAAAATTTTGAAAAATATTTTCCAAACTTTATTAATTTGAGTATAAAAGGATTTAATGGTTATAAATTGGTATATTTTATTTAAATTAATTAAATTTGTAAATTTATTTGTTTATAAAGTTAATATTTTTGAATAAGATGTATTGTTTTCTTAATTCCTTCTTTTCCCTTCTTTTTCCTTTTCGGGGACGAAAAGTTTTGAGTGGGGGAGAGTGTAACGACCCGAAATTTTCGATAATTTAAATGTGTTAATTTAATTAGATTTGGGTAATTAAGTACGGATAGAATTTTTTTTGTAAATTAATAGCAAAGTAATAACAAAAATGAAGAGAAATAATGATAGCTAAGGTAATTATTAATAAATTGAATGAAATTCAAATCAATGGAAAAAATGTAGATGTTATACTTAGCTACAAATTGAATATATGAAAACAAATGTAAGCATTGAATTAATTAATGAATTTAAATTATAATAAATGGTAATTAAGTAAAATCAATGTTCTGCAAGTAATTATAATATTTATTTGAAAGTAATAAACTTAAAGGTAATTAAAGTTTAATGGTAACAATTGTTATAATTTACCTATTTGTTTAGTTCATAAAATTTAATTTGAAATCAATTACAGCTAATTGACTTAATTAGTGCAGTTAAAATAGATTTAATTTGAAATTGAAGAATGTTAATTCAACAAGAAGTAACCAATGTAAACTCTATCCATAATATGGCAATTGATTGAATAAAAACAATTGAAATTCATGTTTGATAAATTTATTGGGTTTTGAGCTATAATAAATAGATTTTTGAAATTAAATGATAAAATATTACGTTAACGGGAATTAATATGAAATGAGAATACATTAATGTAATGTAATATAAATCAATGTTAATTATACCCATAAGATGCCAATTTATTTGTGTAGCAAGATTGTAAATCAAATCAATGGATTTATTGGAATTTCAACTGATAATTAATGATTTATTAAAATTGAAATTAATTACGGTAATGGGTAAATCAATTAACTTTGAATTGATATTTAAGCTGTCTAAATTATTATAATTGTTTAAGAAATCAAAAATGATGAAATTGGTGAATTTTAAATTTGAAACGAAAAAGTGATTTAATTAATTAAAATTTAATTTAATTTAATAATGTGAAATATAGCCATTTTGGCCGCTGACTCGAATTTCGACGAAGCTAGTTTCATCGGATCCGTAACGGTGAATTATTATAGGATTTCAAATTTCATAGCGATCGGACTTGTCATTTGATCGTATGAGCTCGAAATGCCTAGAAATCAACTTAATTGAAATCAATTCAAATCCATTTGAAATAATTTGATTTTAGCATAACTTCTTCATACGATGGAATTTGGACTTGAAACATGTTCCTTTTATTTTAAAATATTTTAAAACATCTATTTTGATATATGGGTTGACCCAATTTCATTCCGGAGTCAGAATGGGCTTTTTAGGCCATTTATCGTTCAACGGTCCAAACCAATCGTATCCGTCCTCTATTTTCATCTCTACCTATATATATCTGGGTATAAACACTAGCAGCCCTTCTATTTCTCATTTCTTTACGTATAGAAATTTCTGTTGCTCCTCTTCCTCAATGGCTGTAAACCCTAAAATTTTCGATTCAATTCAAATTCAAAATCAAATCAAAAATGAAATCTCCTCAAACCATATCAAATTATATGTCATTTGAAGCACTCAATGAGCGCATCTCAGTTTTGTGATTCGTTTTCCAATTCGAATCATCGGTTGTTTAGAAATTGATGGTTTCTTCTCCGCCGTTCATTGATCGTCGATCAACTTTGCCTGATCGACAAATTGAAGTTGCTGGGTTGTGGAAATTCACGAGAGGAGTTCAACGATGCAATTTATTGGGTGATTCAACGGTTGGATCTACGCAGGAAATTCGATTAGGGTTCGAATCGATTGAGTCGGCTGCACTGTTTGGCGTCGGTAGGCGACGTCGATCGTCGCTTGAGGGGAGCTGGGGGTACTAGAAGGTAGCGCAGCGGTTCTGGCAAGGGTGCGGCGTCGAAGGAAGGCGATGTGGCCCGGGTTTTGTCGTCGGCTACGTTAGGGTTTCGTGACCGTGAGTGTTCGAACTGCAGATTGAAGATGGTGACGTGGTAGAGATGGTGTAAGCTTGGTTATATTTATTTTATTTTCAATTTAAAGTATACAAGGTTCTAATACACATAACTTCTGCATACGAGGTTCATTTCAGCGCGGTTTTCTCCGCTAGGTTCGTATTGGAATTCTTTACATTTTGGCGCTGGTTTGGTTGGATTCTGAGGCTGTTCAAATTTTGGGTTTAAATTGGATTTAAATTCAATTTAATTTCAAAAATTGAGTGTTTTAACCTACTCACAACTTTAAAATTTCTTATGTGTGTTAAATTAATTTTTGATGCGATTAGAAATTTATTTATGACTATTTGACATATTTTTAATCATCATCTTAGTTAAATTAAATTTATTAAATTAAATTGTTATTTAATTTATTATTGCATATAAACTGCCAGTTAAATAGTTAGTTAATTTATTATTGAATATAAATTGACGGTAAATGCTTGTGATTTATTATCTGTTATATATTGATGCTATTGATTGAATTGGATGATGATTATGATAAATGTTTGATGATTGATATTGGATGAATGGATGTTGTATTTTATATGGTTATAAACTGCAAGTTGTTATGGATTTTATTTCATTCGGGATTGCGATTTGAATGATATATAACCGTATTTATATTTTAAATTACGGATTGAAATGATAAATATCCGTATCACTTGACTATAGGATGGTAAATTTTATACAGACACCGCGGTCTATATAGATAAAATATTTGGAACTGATTTCATGGTTTTGTAAAGAAATATATGGATTTATATAAATATTGATTATAGATATTTTATAAATGTTATTTCATTCTTGATTTTTTAAGCTATGTATAAGCTCATTTTAATATGGAATAAACTTAAAAATAAGTTGATTTTTAATGAAGATGATATGGTTAAGTATTTATATATAGAGTTTATAATGATTTAAATTAATTAAGATTGGAAGATAAATTTGGAATTTATTGAATTTGAAATTTTAAAAAGTATGATTTAATCACTTGATTTTAAGTTGAAGTAAATTAAATGAATATTTCAAGCAAAAAAAAATTGAAAGAAATACTTAGTTATTTGAAATTTGTGTTTTACTTATATGATAATGGTTTATTTAGTAAATGTTTCAAAACTAAATAATAGAGAATTGAATTTGATATATATATGAAATTATCAAACTTAGTTTTGAAAATGTTGAATACTTAAAGTTTGAAATATATTGAAATTGAAATGATTTATTGAAAACTGGAAGTGAGTTGAAAGTTATGAATTGGGATTTAATTTAAAGTGAACAAAATTGTGAAGTCAAGGAAATTATTTTACTTTATAAAGTAATTTTAAATTCAAACTATTTATTTTATATAATGCTTGAATATCCAAACCATTTAAGTTTTGGAAGTTATGGTTTATAAGCTATGAAATTCGAAATATTATATTTTGAAAGTGCTATGATTTTGGAAAGGAAATATTCGTAATAAAGATGATAGTATATTGATTTGGGTTTTAATAAAATGATATCAGATTGATTTGGGTTTTTGAAATGGAAATGATATCGTATTTATATTGTCTGAAATGGATATTATATTCTAGTTTTGAAGTGTAAATTATTTTGAAATGACCGCAGTGTTATAATAATGTTTGGTTGTTAAAGAGACCGAGATCGGATGTTGTCATACTCACTGCCAACTCCGAAAACCACTTTAAAAACCGTGTACGCGGTGGAGATTCCAGAATGAAGTAGGATGGTGGCGACGTTCTATTAAGGTATATACGTGGACCTGACTCACGTAAGTTGGCATAAAGTGGCTAAAACAGGAGCGATTCTCGAGCCAAGGAGGAAGCCCCTCTTATCGGACACACTCCTTCGATATTATAATCTGACTTTTGGATTGATTCGGTGTCCACTTTTGATTTTTTGTTTGGGGGGTGTGGCTCGAGGTGCGCGGTAGTTGCTGCTACGCATTACCACCAGCCCGGATGAGTAATTGGTATATCTACCCTGGCATTGCCTTGTGTGCCGTGTCACCTACCCTAGCGAGCCTTGTACGAGTTTGATTTGTGTCGTACCTATGGAGTATCCTCTAGTAGCCTCCCGATCAGGAGGTATTACAGTACTGTGTAGACCATTGGCACTATTTATGTGTTAAGGAGAATATTGGGTCACTCCTTAACGCTATTTTAAAGTGTTTATTTTACTATTAGATATTATTATATTAGCGTATATTACTACATAGTAAATAGTTTAACGGATCCGTAGGAGATGTGAATCCCGAGCATCTCTTAAGTTACCGCACTCACGTTTGACGCTGGATAGGAGATGTCAAATCCCGTAAACATCTCTGATGCCATCCATCATATTTATTTCTATTGATTTAACTTACATAAGATCTTTTAGTTCTGACTCGAGTGTTTTGTCTTTTCAATTCGCTTGGGTCAGTCTGAGCATTTCAGGGTTTGAAGATCTTATTTCTAAAGGATGAAGACGAAGATTTCATTACTATTATTTATTATATTATTCCACTATATTCATACCATTCAGCTGCATTATTTATCTCTGGTATGTGTAACTCTGATATGTATTGTACAAGTATAATCAAGTGTTTTGTAAAACAGCTTCATGAACTATTATTTGATTATTATATTTTGTCATTCCATTGTGAGATTCTATTTTTGTTTTATTTCTTCTCTGCTTTTCTTATTCACTCCAATAACAATCCGCACTTTTGTATGGTTTGAGTCTGACATGTATGGTTTATCGTCGATTTAAAACGTACAAAAAGGCAGTATGTTACATTGTCCTGATTAGAAGTTTGATTGGTATTGATCGAGAGAATTGCCTTTAAGCAAAGGGAGGATCCATTATTAGCCGAAATGATCAAAAAGCTAGAAGTTGGAACTAAGATCGATGAACTGAAATACTTTAATCTTAACCCGAAAGGATGGTTGAGAAAGAAGGGATGGTCGTACATTCCAGATGTTCAGAACTTAAGAAAGGAAGTTCTTGGAGAATATCGTCATTCAAGTTTACGATTCCTCCTAAAGGGACCAAGATATATCAAGATATGAAGAGGAGCTTCTATTGGGATGGTATGAAGAGGGATGTTCGCTTGTGGGTTAGACAGTGTGTATACTGTCAACAAGTGAAAGACAAACATCAGAAGTCGAGTGGATTGCTTCAGCCTTTAGAGAATTCAGTTTGGAAATGGGATTCGATATCCATGGATTTT
Organism: Allium cepa; assembly: GCA_030765085.1. NCBI lineage: Eukaryota > Viridiplantae > Streptophyta > Magnoliopsida > Asparagales > Amaryllidaceae > Allium > Allium cepa. Next base: position 1,039,400,158 of record CM060941.1, on the reverse strand, counting down.
ATAGACGGTTGCAAAGGTCAAGTAGGAAAAATGAAAGCATATGGGTTATAGTGGACAGATTGACCAAGAGTGCCCATTTCATTCCAGCAAAGTCAACCAGGATGGCACCTATTTTATCTAAGTTGTTCATAAAGAACATAGTTAGACTATGTGGAATTCCTAGTAGCATAGCCAGTGACAAATATGTTTTGTTCACTAGTGAATTCTAAAAGAGTCTACAGGATGAGTTAGGCACTAAGCTCAAGATGAATACTGCGTATCACCCTCAGACGGATGGGTACATAGAGAGAGTCAATCAAGTACTTGTGGATTTATTAAGAGCTTGTGTGTTGAACTTTGGTGGATCTTGGGAGGATCCCATACATTTGATTGAGTTTTCCTATAATAATAGTTATCAGACTAGTATAGGAATGGCGCCTTTTGAAGCTTTGTACGGAAGGCCATGCCAATCACTAGCAAGTTGGTTGGAGACTGGAGACATATTTATCTTAGGTCCCGATTTATTTAGGGAGGTGTCAGAGAAGATTGAGTTGATCCAATAAAGGATGAAGGGCGCTCAATCCAGACAGAAAAGTTACGCAGATTAGAGGCGTAAAGACCTAGAATTCACAGTTGGAGATAGGGTTTTCATTAAGTATCACCGATGAAGGGTGTGGTACGGTTCGGGAAGTTAGGGCAACTGGCATCGAGATATGTTGGTCCACACTAGATTACAGAAAGGATTGGAAAGCTCGCATATAGGGAAGACTTGCCGAGCAGTATGGTAGGTGTCCATAATGTATTTCATATGTCTCATCTTCGCAAATATGTGCATAATCCAGAGACTACTATTCCTTCAACGGGGTTGGAAGATTTGGTAGTAGAGTCTAATCTGACTTTTGTTAGACAACTAATTCGGGTTGTAGCAAGAGTTGAGAAAAGATAGAGGAACAAGACAGTTAAGTTGGTGAAAGTTCAGTGGAGCAACAACGAGAAGGACTGTACTTGGGAGCCAAAAGATAGGATTCGAGGCACTTATCCTGATTTTCTTTGAGGGTATCTCTATATTAGATTTATATTGATAGTTTCTAGTTAGGTAGACTAGTACGTTGTTAGGAGTCGTTATTCATGATTGTTATGTTTAGTATTTGGTCCTTACTGAATTTCAAGGATGAAATTCTTTAAGGAGGGGAGCCTGTGACAACCCTAATTTTTGATAATATTATTCAAGAGATTCAATTAGATGAATTAAATAGAATAATGCAAGTTTAAGTGATAAGGGGATTGAAATATGAAAATAAATTGAGGCTGTGCTCAAATAACTTTTAAATGGGTTAAGAATGGGTTATAAGTTAAATAATCCACACAAGGGTACACTGGGAAATAGCCGCACATAATCTACATAAGGGTATATGAAAATAAATTGAAGTCGTGCTCAATTAACTATTTAATTCCTTATACCATTCACGTTTATTTCTCATTTTTTCAAAAAACACAAAGCACAAATGTAAAGAGGAGCTGATCAATGTTGGGAAGAATAGAGAAGTGAAATTAAATCTAAGGCTGAAGATTAAGCAAGGGGAATAAATCTCAATCCCAATCTAATCTCCTTATCTTAATCAAGGTGAATAATAACTTATTCCATCTCTATTTTGTTTTATGAACATATATTGTTGGATTTAAGATTAAATTCATTTCTATGGTGTTTTAGATGATGGTATGCTTGAATTATAATTTGTTTAATTTAGGCAAGATTGTTTAAATGTGGATTTATGCGTTTTAGGGAAAAACCTATTGAAATTGATCTTGAATGCCATGGAAAAAATTTATGTTATGTAAAACATGGTTTTGGAGTTGAGTTTCAATTTTGATAATTTTTCAATCTATGGAAAGACCTAAGAATTTTCAAAGGAAAATATGATAAAATTGGGCTTAAATTTAATTTTAGTTATTTCAAGGAGAAATCGGGTTTAGAATTTTTGTATGTTAGATAACACGATTAAAGTGAATTTTTGGAGATTTTTCCTAAGTGATTTGCTATGGAAATTAAATTATTTTAGAAGGACTTATTTGCAATATTGGTTTTGCTTAATGGAAGGCTTATTTGCTAAGTTAACCTGGGTTTAGATCTGAAATTAAGTGGCAGTTATTTTGGTAAAGAAATTGAAAAGTTGAGGCAACCAATCACATGTTTACATACGGGCAGGTTAGTTAGATAGAATTTTCTTTAATTGGCATTAAGCAGCGTTTACTCCAAAAAGCAGGTTCCGCCTCTATTAGACGTGCCTTTTGACTCCAATGCTACCACTCCATCTCAATCAAAACCAACCCAGGTCGAAACCAATACACAAGCTATCACTTAGATGGTACATAGTAGATTGGAGAAAGGCGGAAGGCATGGTGTCGAAAGGATTGGTTCTGATGGGGTCGATACCTTTGTTTTAAAAAGTTAAGCGCTTGCCTTTGTTTTATCAAAGCTTTCGATGTAGTCGAAACAAATGTTTTTGGAAGAATTTTTCTAATAGCTTTCGAAGGGTAGGCTATCTTATGTTTACAAGTATAAGCTTTCAAATGAGATTCTTAACTTATAAAAATGATGCTTTCGAAAGTAATTGTTTCGACAAAGTCGAAACCCAACCGCTATTCTTTGCCTTTCAAGTTTATTGAAGTCATCAAGGCTTTCGAAGAGTTGTCTTTGTTTTAAACTTATACCGAGCAAATTCCTAAATTCTTTCGAAAGGGATTAAGGGTTTCGAAGGCAATGGCTTGAGGTTTCGATGCTATCCTTCAGTGTCTTGCTTAAATGATTTAAAGCTTTCGAAAGGGATGGTGCCGACGCCATCAAGTTTTCCCCAATATTTGTATATGACAAAGAATGGTTTCGAAAGAGATAATATCATCTATATTCACTTTGACCCAAAACGATATTTTTAAATATAAACCCAATAGTTTCGGACCAAAGGTTTCGAAAGTGGTGCTTTCATTGGTTTCGAAAGCTATGCTTTTAAAAGTTAATAAGTAATACTTCATTACATTTGATAGGTTTCAAAAGATAGGATTTAAAGTGTTTCGAAAGGCAGAGGCCTAACGTTTTGAAAAGGGATTATATGTTTTCGAAGGAGGTTATCTAGTAAGGTCGAAAGAAAAGTTTTGAAGGTTTAGAAAGCCTTAGTAAAAAATAAATCAGTCTCATTTTAAAGGAAAACCCTAGCATAAATATATAAAGTGTTTTAAAAAGCAGTTTTTGAAGAAGTTTTCTTTGATTAAAAGGTTAATGGGATTAACCATGTTATTGTGTTTGTTTCTTCATATATAGATACATACATACATACATACATAGATATATATATATATATATACATATATATATATATATATGTATTCACACTGTATTGGACCCATAACTATATTTTAGAGAAAGATAGAATTCCCAGCTGGGTTGACTCCATAGTGAATATAAATTAAGTTAACCCCTGAATGAGTAGAATTGCATCAAGATGGTTAGGAAGACCAGAATATAGCATGCTAAAATATTAAATGAAGATATTAGCGAGGGAATAGGTTCACAGTACACCCATGAAAACTGTGTATAGGAAAGGATATTGGCAGGGGCTAATAGGTTCATAGTAAGCCAATGAAAACTATGTATAAATGAGGATGTCAGGAAGACAGGTTCATAGTTATCCCATGAAAAATATGATTTGATTTTTTCAGGGGCCAATATGTTTGTAGTTAGCCCATAAAAAATATATCTAGATTAAGATTTTGACAGATGTTAATAAGTTTCAAGTCAACTCATGAAAACTTGGGTAAGAAAAGGATATTGTACGTACGAATAGGTTCAGGGAGAACCCATGAAACAATAAAGATATTGGAGGGGCCAATAGGTTCTTAGTGATCTTATGAAAACTATGAAATAAGACAGGAAGTCCACAAACGTTTAACTGGTTATTGGTCAGCCCATGAAAACTATTAGATGAAAAGTAATCGTAGAAACTATAAGTAAGACAGATAGTCAAAATGAATGGGAATGGGTAATGTAGAATTGATTCACTTGTTTTTCATGTCATCATATCATATTATTTTGAGATGTTCTATCCATTGTGGATGCAGAAGCACGGTATATGGTTTTATAAAGGTTTTAAGATACTACGGAGGGGAAAAGCCATTCCGCTAAGCGGCATGGTCTCATTAGATGTCTAAATGATTTGAGATTGTTGATTATTATTCATTCTACGCTTTATGTCTGACTCGAAGTTTATATTTTTCCCTTAAACTCTCAGTTACTCAATTGATTTTGAGTAGTTTGAGAGTTGAGGTTTTAAGGTACCTCATTAGACCAATAAGCTTTCGGAGGCATGTAGGAGGCATGATTTCTATCTAGAGTTCTCTTTTATTTTAATTCTGCTATGTTGTTGTTGTAAAGGCAAAGTTGTTAAATTGGGCGCACACACACACTCTAATCATCCACTGGGGCATATTCATATGTCACTCTTGGCATATGTTGTAATAGACATATTTTCTTCGAATGTGGTTAATGAATATTGTGCATTGAATTCAAAATGTTTTCAAATGGAATGTGAATCTTGTTTGATGTTTTAATTTTTTCCATATTCATGTGTTTCCGTGTATCAATGTATCTTACATTTCCTTATTTGGTCGACGAGGATTAATAACTATGGATGACTGCAACATCCATAGCCATTAGTTTTGGACCTCCAAGTAGGGGAATGCTACATCCCCATTTTCACCAAGGGCTTTATCTGCTCCGCTAGAGTAGACCCTTTATTATTGAACCCAAAGATAGGCTCGAAACTTGGTTTCGACTTCTCCTCTAAAATATTCATTTGATCAAAAACGTGTTTGAAAATACTATGTATTGCACTTCTGGTGTCTATTGAGAACTTTGTTGCAACAAAGACTCTTTTTTCCGAGGTTATCATCAATGGATGGTTATACGGGTGACAAACTCCTTTTAGCTCTTGTGGAGTTAGTAATAAGTTGGGCACTTGGAGTTGAAATTTACGACTCTTGAATGGTGGCTCTTCTTGAATGGCGAAGACTCGATCCCTTTCTTCCCTTATATATCTACTCTTTATCCTTTTGTTACCTTCGATGAAATGAGGGTCTCCGTGAATGGCATTAGTGCTGTTGATTGGAGAAATACAATCCGATTAAGCATCGTTTTCTAAAAATTTGCAGTATTGTTTGGAGGTCCCAAATTATTCCGTTCAGGATGTGAAGACTTCGGTGGTTCTTTGACAAAATCCTTTAGATATTCTGGTCTGATCATAATCTACTTTTCCTGCTTAGATAAGGCATTCATCAGTTTTGTGCCCATTTGCTTAATGGTAGGCGCGATAATCTCCTTCTTTTTTTGGTTCAGGATTGTTTCTGACCTTGTAAGAAGCAGGGTAATTTCTTCCATTTTTAGCCATAGCAAAAGTACTGGAGATGTGTCTGTTCAAGGCCACATAATTGGATTTAAGGATTTCCACCTACCTTCCTCTTTTACTTTTCATCCCATCTTGGATTTTTTTAGGGTAATCAAAACCGAATTTTCCTTCATCCTTCTTTGGTTGATATTTCCTTTTAGCATGGTACATTTCATCCATGCAGATGAGTTTATCGTCGTGGAAATGAAAATCTGACAAATCTCTACACTTGTGGACATAGAGTACCTTCCAGAAGGGAGTTTGTTCAATTAACCCTAAGCGTACTACTATAATTTTTTTCCTATTGGCAATGTTTTCCAATTTTAGTGCCACTATGTTGAATGTTCTCATATATTCACCGAGTAACCCTCCTGGTCCTTGCTTGACATTAATCAATAGACTATAATCTATGTTAGAATCTTTGCATATGCAGAACTATGAGAGAATTCATAATAGAATTGTTCCCAGGAGTAAATAGTCTTCTCCCTGTAGTGTCTGTACCATTTAGAAGCTGATCCTTGAAAGTATTAACCCAAAATATGGATCAACACTCAAGAGTATTATGTGAAAGCGTCGCCTATGTCTAGATAGGGCAAAGGTAATAGAAAATTATAATAAAATAAAGAAATAAGAGGGTGACATAGAGATTTTTTGTAGTGGTTCAGCTGTTAACTTAGCCTACGTCCACTTTATAAAATTGCTTACGTATTTAATCATGTTTGTATGAGATTACAAGGGGTTTGATAGAAAGAATCATAAGTGTAGTGGTTGACAAGTTCTAGTTCCTAGATTTCCTAGAGGAGCTGTCCTGGTGACTGTTGTGAAGAGGAAAGAGTTGAAAAGGAGATAGAATTCCTACGCAGTGATAACTCAATCTCGATCCTTTTTTTGTTGCTTTATGATTTATATTTATAGGGGCAGTAGTCATATCGGATCAGAAGCCCACTACCAGAGAAGATTGGCCCAAGGTAATATAAGAAATATTATGACAACCCGAGTTATGTTTAAGAACCGGTACCGAGTCAAGCCCTTGACTAGGGCCGAGTCTAATCCTTAGCCATAACTTGGCTAAACCCTTCTGTTATGAGCTCCTTACTTAGTTTAGATGTCCTCCATGCAATTCGGTTGGTTATTGGCAAGTTTTGGTTATTATCTTTCCACGACTTAAGTTATCCCATGGTAATCGTCAACTCTTCATTTCTTATGGTTGGTTCTCTGAAACTCTACAAAAATTCATGAACATGCATAGGAAGACTCGTGGATCCCTTGCTAGAAATATGGAGATGCCGACTTGGCATTTAAACTCGGTACCAATTCAAAATCCTTAACTCATTTGAATCCTTAACTCGTCGGATTCCATAACTCGTAAAAGTCCTTAACTCGTTAAAATCCTTATTCGTTGAAATCCTTAACTCATCATAATCCTTAACTTGGTACTAACTCACATATTGACTCGGTACCTAGTCAAGGAATTAGTCCTATTTTTGGTGAAACTTCGCCTAGTTGTTTTCTATCTTCCTTCAAGTATGCTTACCATGTTTCAGAGTTGTTTCGCTGAGATTCCTTAACTCGGTAGAGATTTAAGGAGTTAACTCCAAACATAGTGAAGCTTTACCAAGTTGTTTCAATAGCTCTCCTAAATGCGTATGCCAAGTTTGAGTCTTTCCTTCTTCGTCTTGTTCGGGGTCGTCCAAAGGTTAGAGTGCTTAGAGTCTGACTTAAGAGTTTTGTGAGTCTAACCCGAAAAAAATCACAACTTTGGTCAGACCCAAGTTTGTCTTGGGTCTGACTCGAGTCTGGCTCTAAGTCACTCGGTTTTGAGTTGACTTGGGTTTTTGGACCCAAGTTCATATTGGGTTTGACTCAGGCCCGACTCTTGGTACGACTTAGATCCGACACCGAGCGCCTAGTTGAAAATCTCAATTCAACGTTTTTCACTCAATTTTTGTTATTTCCTTCTTCATGCCTTTTTATGATGTTTTCAAAGTCCTTAAATCATTTTATCCTCATTTTGACGTTCTAACTTCTTGTTGAAATCGGCTTGGTAAAAAACCCAATTAACATTTGCCTCTCAAAGTACACGTTCGCTGAAAACAAAGTGTGCTCTAGATCGAGACAAAACCTTGAATGATATTCTAAAAACTCCAACTTGATCATTTAAGCATTGTTTCAAGACATTGCATTTGTTTGATTGATTTTTGTTAACCTTTTATTTTAGTTATAGTCGAAATTCCATTCCTTTGCATTAGCGATGCAATCTACACTCTGGAGATTACTTCATGCTTTAGGTTGGTATAGGAACTATTTTGTGATAATTTCAGGATGATGCAACTTTCGAAGGAGGATGGTTGAATTTCGGATTGTACTTGGTCGGTGGTGAAGTAGAGTTTTGCCTCGATCGAATGCAAGTTGTTCTAAAGTCAAGTTCTATATTTTGGCTTCAACTATCTCTTTTTAAGAATTTGGCTAAGTTCTTATCTCTGTTCGATTTCTAGTGCGATGATTTATTCCAAAATCGGACGTATTGGATAACTCCATTGTATTTTTTTTTGTTTTTGCACTTCCAGTGATCTTGAAAAGAAAAGCTTTCCACGTCGCTTTGAACAATGGCTTCAATATCGATTCTCATCGATAATGGGTAAGTTCCAAAAAGATAATATTAAAATACGACGCGACTCGTTTTTCTAGTTCAAGCGAGCTATTTACGTAGAATGGTCCGTCTATGGTGTTCGAGACACTAGACTCACTTTGCATACATAATGCACTACACTTACCCTAGTCATTGCTTGGAATCCGGCTGGTCAACATATGTCAACTTTCTTTAGATTTTGGGCATTATTCGCACGGGCATATTATTTGAAGTAAAACATACCTCAGAGTGTTGAACATCTGGTTTACTATTTAGAATTACTACTTAGTTATCCCATCTTTGGTTTGGTGAAGGAACTTCCACTCCTCCGGAAGCTGGATCCTTCACAGCTTAGGCTTCGCTTTTTATTTCTGTTATTCCTGGATGATTAATTATGGCCGATTTGCAATGCACAGTTGCTTTTGTAGAGCTATTGCTAAATCAACTGCCTCCTCCAAATGAGTGCATGACCTTGAGATCCTTGGACAAAGAGGGTAGAGCAAACAAGGATCCATCGAAGCTTGCTGTCCCATCTGCCTTCTTTTTAGCCGTGACAATGCAGGAGCTGCCTTTATTGTCTCGCAACTTCGTGCAGATAGATAGAATCCCTACAATTTCTTTGGCTATGTTTCTATTCAGGCTTGGCCAAATTCATTTCGACTAAGTGTAAATGCATATGCCTCAGTCCATAGGCTTGATCACTCTAAATAGTAAGTCCATACATTTTTGAGGGACTGGTTTCCTGAGCAATACGTCTGACTTCCCCCAGCCTGATTCGCCTGGTAGTTCCCATCTTCTGGAACTAATGACTTTGCTATTTGATTCCAAGATCTTAATTTTCAATGATGTTAATTACTCAACTACAATTGAAGTCTCCCGAGTTGACATCATCAGCCAATGTCATTTTTTTCGTAGTAAATCTTTTCAAGTCCAGTGTTAAGATCCTTGATGTTGTGAATCTTTTGGCAGTGTCAGATTCCAGAAGGTAGGGCTGAATATTCGATCGAGCTTCTACTTCTATCTCCAAAAGCCAATGTATTGATAGACTCACCGTAGGAGTTTTTCCTTGGCATCACAATCTTCAGGCAATGGCATATTCAAGAAAGTTAGGACCAACTAATCTGGTTGTCTATAAGAAGGTTATCAATCCTTCTTGTCATCACCAGACTTCGGGCGATAACAAATTTATGTAGGTCAAAGTTGAATTATCGACCAAGTTCCTTGTTAGGTTTTAAGAACCGTTTCGCTATCGTCGATCTCTTAGCAGTAATGAATTCTTGAGACTAGGTACTTCCTCTCCCTATCATTCTTATTTTTCGACGATAACAGATTCCTAGAGGTTAAAGTTTTTCCTTTCAAACACCACCTATCTTTAGGCAATGCCAGATTGTTGAGGGAGGGAAGTTGGTTCCTTCTTGACGTTGCCCGTCTTCGAGCAATGCCGTATTCCTGAATGTTAAGATATTCATTTCCCTAAGAGGCAATTTGTTGCCTGAATGCTTTGCTTTGTGAAACAAAACTATTATCTAACCAACTTCATGATTATTAGTGTTTGGGTTTGACGAGGTTTCCTTTGGCCAAGTATTTGTGTGCCTATCCTTATTCATGGGGATATCTATTTCGAACGCCTATATTTGGGCGTTTGTATAAGGTGGAGAGGTATAAGGCAAATGATTCAAGTGTCCCCAGTCTGGCTCTCAATTCTACTCTGAGATTGAGGAAGTCCAGTGATTTAACTCCCAACTTTCCATGTTTTTTCTCACTTGTCCTTTGTCATGCGTGATTTGCTTGGCTGCTAACATCATCATGGAATTCATGTTCATGTGTCATCTTGTATCTCCAAGAACTGGTGATTTAGCTACTTGGTTCTAAGTAACATTTTCTTAAGGCTGCCTATCTCCAGGCTGCATCAAAACTCTTTTAAGTTAAATACTAGAAATTTAGCTATGCACTTGTGTACTAGTATACGAGCCATTCAATTCTGGGGATTTTTCTTCGACACAGCCTTATCTCTGGGAAGCGATTGATTTCTATGATGAAAAGCTAAATTATTCGATTGGCTGATGAATGGTTATGTCTTCCCATTGTTGCCTATCTTCAGGTAGCAATAGTCTTCTAAAGACAAGGGTAAAAACTTAATTGTGTACCAACTTCTATGACCGAAAGCTAGTGCATCGTTGGTTTATTGATGTGAGTGTCTCTCGTTGACTCTGCAGTTTGAAGTTTCTTGTCATTGCCAGGGCAACACTGTTAAAAGTTTTTCGACTTGCTGGGGCAACACTGGTGCATAGAAAATAGACTCGGCACTGCTGGGACAACACCGGTACTAAGAAAATAGAAAGATTCCCGACGTTTTTGGGGAAAAACTGGTTCATAGGAAATATGGGAGTTTTCTTGGCATTACCAAGGAAATAACGATATTTATGAGGTTGAGATCGATTTTCCCCATCGATCTGGTTTTTTGGGCCATCCCAACGTTGCTGAGCAATACCAGTTTTTAGAAGGCAGGGATTAATTTTTCGGTCTATCTAGCGGTTTGGTTCAATTTTTCCCATTGACTTGGAAGTATTGTATTCCATTTATGCACTAGTTCATTCTTCAGAAACTAGAACTTTAATGATTGGATCATACGAGTCTTTCCTTAGTGCTTCCAGTCTTCGGGTAGCATTAAAGTCTTTGAACCTGGGACCTAATCGTTTTTCCAATCCTATGTTATTGGGTAGATTCCTTTTAACCCATTGTGGCTACTTTCTTCACATTGCCTAACTTCGGGCTACACCACATTCCGGAAGAATGAGAGTCTTAGGCATTTCAATTACTTAGTTTTGTTTATAACCATCTAGCGCTCCCTTTGGCGATGTGTGGCCACTATTTAACCAATTCCATGGTTATTCTTATTCGCATAGGGTCGAATTTCCTACGATCGATTTTTGTTGCAATCCTACTTCCTTCTTTGGAACCCATTATTTCCAAATGCCAAACACAAGGCACTTATAGAAAATTAGGCACCGTGAAACAATTTGTCACACTGCCCCCAATACAACTACGCTTTTCCCGTCCTGATCATGGACATGTAAAGTTCGGTAGTGCTTGCCTTGAATCTATGATAATTACTCTCGCTTGTTTCGAGCTATATGCGTTCTGCTGGTCCAATAGCATTGTTACCCATATCCGCTTATTCGTTGGTTTTAGTCTTTGGGAATCAATGGTTTAATTGCTCGATTCAGAGTGTTCTCTTTCTGCCATTATCTTTTTTGGACAATAGTTGGTTTCCGTAAGCAGGAGTCGAAGTACCTGATCAATCTTTGCGTGATTGATTATTTCAAGAGTAGATAACATCCAAGCTATGTCAAAATTATGACAATTTAGGGTTATCCTTCTCGACGTCGGTAGTCTCATAGCGGCATCAGATTCCTTAAAGACAAGTTATTGCCTCAGCCATCGCCATACTTCAGGCTATGCTGGATTCTTGTCAGTTAGAGTTTGAAAACTCAATTGTAACACCCCAGATTTTCGGTAACATTATTTAAGATATTTAATTAATTGAATTAAATAAAATAATGTGTTGATTAGGGGATTGAGATTTGATTTTAAGTAAGGTGCAGCAGTGCCAATCAACAATGAATTAAAGTAAGAGTTAACATGAAATGAGGAAGGGGTAAAATAGGAAAGAGCTATTCTTATAACCCTTACACATGACTGTATATCCTCCATACACGTTCACTTTTATTTTCAAAAAGTTAAAACGACCACAATTAACAAGGAAGAAAAGAAGAAAATCTAGGAAGAAGCTAATTCAAATCAAATCTGTTTACTCTCAAACTCCAAAATCTCTAAAAATAAGGTAAATAATGTTTATATGTCATTTTTGATTGTGTTTTTGATTTTAATATGAATTCCGAATATTTTGCAATGATTTGCCATGTTTTGAATAATGGAATAAATATATATACTTGTTTATGAATTACGGTTATTCATATTGAATTTATGACATGTTTTAAAATGAAAACCCTATAAAATGACATCCAATTGCCTTGCGAATTTTTATGAAGATCGTAAATATTATTTTGGAGATGGGTTTCAATTTTTATATTTTTCTAAATTTTCATGGAATTAATATGATTTTCTAATAAAGAAATTGGTATTCTGGATTATAAATTAATTACGGGTAAATAATTGGTTCTTTGGGTATGAAATTTTTATATGTTAAAAAAAATATAATGTGATTTTATAGAATTTTTCTAGATTTTTTCTAAGTGTTTTAATGGTTATATAAAACTGTTCAAGGTAAGGGACTTAAACATTTTATATAATTAAAATAGGAGAGGGGGCTATTTATAATATGATTTAAAGTATTAAATTTGAAAAGTCTACAACCCTTTTGAAAAAGTGCAGTACGTTTTATTGGTAAAAAAGAGGCAGCCAATCATAATTAGAAACGTAAGGGAGGTTAGGTAAAAAGAACTATTTGCTACAAGATTTTCGCCGTTTCATCCCTTTCGACACCGGGTTCCGCCTCCATACTATTGCCTTTGACATAGTCGAAACTGATGCATATGGTATCTGGCAACTGGTGCGTAATTAATTGGATGATGGTCAAAGGTAGGGAGTCGAAACCAGGGGTTCGAAGGGGTTGTGGCAGTCCTTTGTTTTTAAATTAAAGAAATACACCTACTTGCTTTCGACTAAATGGCTTTCGACTAAGTAGCTTTCGACCAAGTCAAATGATTTAAAGGAAATGTTTTTATTAGTTTGTGCCTCTATTTTTAAGTAATTTCTTTCAATTAAGTCAAGCCCTTTTTGGTGCCACGTCTTTACCTTTCATCCTAGATGGTTTCGAAAGGGTTATTTTTTTCTTCTAAAACCTGGCCGCCTCTCTAATGCTTTCGAAGGGATGGTTTCGACACCATCACTTCATTACTTAGGAAATGGTTTCAAAGCGGTAGCTTTCACCAAAATGTTTTAAGGATCAATTTTCTATTAGAATAGTAAAGCCCAAATTGGTTTCGAAAGAGATAGTTTTTAATGGTTTCGAAACAGATGTTTTAGAATTTAATGGGTTTCAGTTTCTTTTGCTCTACTTGAAGGCAGAATCCAAATGGTTTCAACCAAGATGTTTTGAATGGTTTCGAAAGGTTTTTGCATGTTTTAAATTGAACCCAAAGTGCTTTCGAAAGGATTGAGTTTGGAATGTTTTGAAAGGTTTTAATGAATTGTTTTGAAACGGGTGGTTCTCCAAGATTTTGAAAGTATTAAGAGGAAAGATTCTTCCTATGTTTTTCGAAAGACAATATTTAAAAGGTTTTAAAAGGGGATGTCTGATATTTTGAAGCTTCTAGAGAAAAGAAAAGAAAGCTTTTTACAATGGTTTCGAAAGGGTCTTTCAATGGTTTCGAAAGGGTCTTTCAATGGTTTCGAAGGGGTTACCTTCATGGGTTTCTAAAGGGACTTTCAATGGTTTCGAAGGAGTTATCTTTAAGGGTTTCGAAAGGGTTGTTTAACGATTTAAACAAAAGTTTCGAATGAAATAAATAGGCGATGTAGCCTAAGTATTTTCAAGTTAAAAACTGTTTTGACTTGTTTTGGAAGGATAGTTAATCCTATAGCTAAATCCCCTCAACATTATCTTGAGTAAAGTATATATGACATGACAAAATGGCTTAGAGTAAAACTAAAGATATATTTTCCTTGTATATATATATATATATATATATATATATATATGATTTGAAGGACAAAATCATTTTGAAAAGGTTGTTAAGGAAAATTTAATGAATAGTTAACCCAAAGAAAATGATTCGCACAGTCAGCCCATTTTGTAGGCAGTTAGCCTAGATTTTGGATAGTTAGTCCAGTTTGCGGGCAATCAGCTCAGTTGTATGGACGAATAGTCCATTTGTAGCATAACGGACCTTGCTATTTGTGTGGGCAAATAGTTCACATATTACTTGTTTAAAGGATAAATAGTCCATTTATTAGCGTAAAGGATATTGCTATATTGCTATCTTGATATAATTAGTTTGATTAACCAGTTTGGTTGCAGGGAAGGAACTACAAAATATAACGTTTTAAAGAGGATATTAGTGAGGGAAAATTCGTTCCGCTAAGCGGCCTGGTCTCACATAATATCAGCAAATCGAGGTATAACAGAATTATTCACCGTAGACTTTATGTCTGACTCGATGTTTTTGTTTCCACTTAAACTCTTGGGTACTCAAAATTGATTTGTGTAGGCTGAGGGTTGAGGTTTTTAGGTTTTAGTCTTTTGGCGACTAAAGCATCCGAAGACGATCAGGTGGTTGACAAATAGCTAAGTAGGATTTGATGTTTCATTTTGTTTTGATTTTTCTATATATATTAAGTCAGATATGACAATATTATTTTGATCCACCAAGAGGGCATCGTCATACGTCGCTCTTGATGTATTTTTGTAATGATATATTATATCATTGCTTGGGAAATGTTAATTGATTATGTAACATGGATATGAATTATTGTTTTGAAACGTAATCAGCAAGATGTTGTTTTTCTAAAATATATGATTTGTTCATATTCATGTGCTTCTGATATTATGGATACCATTATCATTACTATATTTTATCAACAGAAGTTAATACAATGGATGACTGCAACAGTTGTAGCTCTTAGCTTTTGGCCTCTAGATACGGGTTGTTACAACTTGGAATCAGATCATGGTTTATGAAAAAACTTTAAATAAAATACATTTTTTGGGTCATGGTATAACGATATAATAATGTACTTATATTTGTTATATATAAGTATACGCTTTATCTCTAATCTCCTATCCTTGTTAGGTTATTTTTCTGTATCTCATGAGGTTTGAATATAGATATGGAAGGAAGAAGAGGAAGAGTTAACCAAGGAGGGCAGGGTAATGAAGGAAATGCTCGGCCTAATGTGAGAAGAGGTCAAGTTCAGGCACAAGCGGAGTATACCGGTGTCGGAGTCTCAGGTTGACATTGTGTCTTTGTATTAGTTTTTTTATGAATATGATGCAAGCTGGAGTTGCAGCTAGAATGGCAGGAGGAAATGATGTTGAGGTAGGAGTTCCGGAAGCTCTGGTAGTTAATCATCATCCTAAGCTGAGTGGAGATTGCACCAAGCTTTTATGAAAGCCGTTTGTTGGGACGGAGGATGTTATTTAGGTAGTGAATTAGTTGTTGCACTACGAAAGGATTTTTGTAGATTTGAGGCTCATTGATGAGCAAAAGAAGAGGTTGGCATCTAGACACCTTAAGGGAGCAGCTTTGTTCTAGTGGAATAGTGTGATTGCGGTGGTGGATGAGGATACTATGACCTGAGAAGATTTCATGGGAAGTATCTAGGAGGTTTATGTCTGCAATGGCATAATCAACTCTGATTAGGAAGTTTGATGAGTTAGAGAAGGGGGAAATGTTAGTTGTGGAATATGCTAGGAAGTTCGAGGAGTTGGCCCGATATAGGTAAGCTTCAGTGGACACAATCATGAAGAGGAATGAGAAGTTCATCAGGGGGTTGAAGCCTGAGTTAGCTAGGGCCACATTACCTCATATTAGAGATCCTTCTAACTTTGTTTTGGAGATGGCCTTAAGACATTAGGATTTGCTTGACTCTCTAGAGAAGAGTAAGGCTAAAGAAGTCCAGGTCGGGAAAAATAAAAAGTTCTTTCCTAAGAAAGAAGCTTAGAAGGGTGGAGCTGCTAAGAAGGGGAAGTTTGAGATTGTTTGTTTCAAGTGTGATGAGAAGGGACACTATGCTAATGAGTATCATGCCGGGAAGGCTAAGGAAGTGGCTAGGAGGAAGAATGTCAGGTGCTACAACTATGATCAGATTGGCCGTTGTAAGAATCAGTGCAAGGAGCCCGCAAAAGATGGAAAGGGAAAAGCGTATGCATTAGAGTCCGCTGCTTCTAAGCCAACAGCTTCGGAAAAAGGAAAGGCAGTCTTAGGAGGTACGCTTTGGATTCATGTTATGACAGTTAACGTTCTATTTGATATTGGGGCATCGCATTCTTTTATATTTAGATGTTTGATAGATAAGCTTAACCTAGAACCCACTTATTTAGTTACTTCCTTACGGGTTACGAATCCAATAGGGAGGTATGCAACTCTAGGGATAAGATGTGATCAGTTAAAGTTTGACCTGTTAGGTCATACTTTGGTTTGCACTTTTCTTGTGTTTGATGGGTTCAGGATTGTTCTCGGTATGGATTGGTTAAGTGAGTACGATGCTAGGATATTTTGCCAGGATAGAAAAATATTGCTTAGACACCCAAATTGTGGTGATAAGATATTTTATGCCATAGAAGGTTCTTGCGGTGAGATGTATGCTTTGTTGGGTGCTACAGAATTGGATAATGAGCTGAGTTTTTATGGTTAGAGAATTCACAAATGTGTTTGAGCCCGTAGTAGGATTGCCATCGCAACGAGCCATTGAGTTTTAGATAGATCTGGGTCCAAGAGAAGAACTAATGAGTAGACCGCCAAGCAGGATGACCCCTTAAGAGATGAGGGAGTAAAATGTGCATTTGGTGGGTTTAGAAGGAAAGAATTTTATTAAGCTGAGTAATTTTCCATACAGCTGGAGTGTTTGCTAAGAAGCCGGATGGATCATTAAGGCTATGTAAACGTAAGTTGAATGAGAGAACGATAAAGAATCAATATCCATTGCCACAGACTGACGATTTATTTGACCAGTTGAGTTGGGCCAAGGTATTCTCACAATTGGATTTAGCGACTGGTTTCTATTGGCTCAGGGTAGCAGAGGATAGTGTACCTTTGACGGCATTTAGGACCAGGTATGGTGTGACTTCCCACCTCTATACTCACGCTAGCCAAGGAAACTACGGAGTAATGCCATCAACTAGCGCGAAGAATAAGGCTGTTAAGGAGCGACCGTCCATGTAATTGCTTTATGCGAGCATCGATATGTCAGATAGTATAACATTCATTTCATTTCAAGAGGAAATCCGACATGCCGATACGAACTCAAAGCTACTACACAGTGACTATGATATCTTCGGAAACAAATATAGAAATAAACATAACACAAATCAGTCACAAATATCCATATCACAAAGGCGGAAATAGATATGAATATAACACATGAAAGTGTACATCAGAGTAGTGGTCAAAAAGACCCACAATAACACAAAAGAATGGATACAAGTGCTAGACAAAAGAATATGTCTACATTAAGGAGTTTCTATCCCCAATGTATAACAACAAAAACTACCAATCTAATGTAGTTAGACAAAAGTCAGATGATGATCCCTGATAAGGAGTTAAGCTGGAGCACCTGTAACATCTCGGCCTGACCTGAGTATTATTTAATAAGAAAATAATAAACGGATCGGTCTAGCTATAAATATCCGGTAAAATGAGATAGAATAAGAGATATGACAAAAACATATGACAAAAATAATGCCATACTGTGACAAGTATACATCTAACAACAACTAAAATCATACAATATCTCAAGAAATCTCAAAGCACCAAAAAGAATGTCATATTCTTTAACACTTTCACCAAACCACAAATATTGACAAATATATCAATGCCAATCATAAAAGTTAGCGAAACACAAATTCACCAATGCACAAATATTGATAACACTTATCAATGAAATTACGAAAATTGGTGTAACATAAATTCTAGAAATCATCAATAGAAATCCAGAAATCACAAAAGAGGGTAGGCCTATCACAAAACGGGAGCATGAAAGCCCACCAACACATGTATCACAAAACGGGAGCATGAAAGCCCACCAACACATGTATCACAAAACGGAACGCTATTCCATGGTTGCTAACCATTAATTTTTGAGCCGAAGCTACACAAAACGGCCCAAAGACCATGGGTTGCTACCCCACCAATTTTGAGCCGAAGCTCCACAGAAACGGGGTTTAGTCTCCCACGCAGACAAAGAGACATCGCACATTGCTAGTCTAAATCACAAAATGATCATCATCAATCATCAAGAAGTGTCAATTACACTAAGCTAGTAAATAGATGAGTTTAGCTTTATGTCCCATAACCACTTAACTTAAATATTTACGAACGAATTGTAGATCTCCACTCGAAAGTTGTCACAAGAGTTTCAATCAAACGAGTCTAAGAATTAACCGACAAAACAAACGCAAGCATTTCATACCACTTGTTTTTATTAAGCCGTTTAATTAGATTTCTCGTACGAGTGAGGTAAATGTTTGTATATACTAATAGGTAGGAAAATGTTTTTTTTTTATCAAAGAGCTTTGTAATAAAATAGTGTTGAAATTGTTCTGATGAAAGAGTTTTGATATTTACTACTAGTATAGGAAACCTTTATAATTTCAAAGCGACAAATCACAGAAATGATTGTAGAAACAATCAATCACCAAAAATCCACATTCGAAGACATGAATTAAATCCAAAGAAATCGATACCAAATACATCAAAATGGATATTTCCAAAAATTTTGAAGAAGATGTTATCAAAGCTAACAAAGGTGATAACAACTAGTCGGAGAAAGAAAAATCGATTAAAAAGTGGAAACTCAAACCCAAAAGGGAAATTGGGCAAAAACAGCAAATTCAGTCGACTAGACCAGGGTGGTCAGTCGACTGGCTCAGATCCTGGAAACTTTCTGTTTTCAGGTTCAGTCGACTGAACCATAGTGGTCAGTCGAGTGAATCATGCCTGGGAACTCTTTGTTTCTAGGCTCAGTCGACTGGCCCAGAGTGGCCAGTCGACTGACACAGCCCAGGAAATTTCCTGGGTTTGGTTCAGTTGACCGACCCTCTGGTTCAGTCGATTGAACTGGGAATTCCAGTGTATTCAGCCCAGCCCCATAGGGGGAAAAGTTCCTAATGGAGCCTATCGATCGAGCACTTGCGACTAGGGATTTATGCCACGCGACCACCCAGCCCTATAGGCTCTTCGACTCACCCCAAAAACATGCTCAAGCATCATAGGTAGGATTTTTAAAGATTTATCTTCAAAACACCAAAAATTGGAATATTCATAAAACCAATTCAATCCAAAGCCAATGAACACGGAATAGAAGTTAGGAATTCATACCTAACAACAATTATAGATATAGACATAGATGTGAGATAAAAATCTCACCTTTTGCACAAAAACAAGGAAGAAGAAGATATAGAGCAAGGCAAGAACAATCACTCTTCAATTCCAACCCAAAAGCTTGAATCTAAGCTTAAAAGAAAACATTTCCTAAGTTAGACTTTAGGAATTTCTGAAATTGAAGGTAAAATGAGTTGGAGAAGAAGAAGATGATGCTTATCAATAGCTTCTCTTTGAATTTGGAGTTAGAGCTTGGATTTGCAATGGAACTAGGGCTTAGGAATTCTAATTCTTTTTCTCTTCCCCCATTTTTATCTAAAGCTCGAAGGTATTAGGAAATGAAAGTGAATGAAGAGAAGTGGGGGTGGAGCTAAAGTTAATAGTTTAGGCTAACACAAACCTAAAGTCCAAAGCGCAAAGGTCAAATTTCAAGCTAACTCCAAACATATCAATGTTTATACTGAAAAAGGTAGCAAACGCCATTTTGAACTCAATGGAAGTGGTATCGAGTCCTATTTCGACTGTTTGCAAAAAGTAACGTTTCAGACTTAAATCTGGCTAACGATGCTATATTTAAATAAATATTTAAATACACAATCGTAAAATAAGCGGGTTTTTATAGACTTACCTCCTTAAAGAAATTGCGTCCTCGCAATATTTAAGAAGAAATTAAAAAGTAACAACCATAAAAGCATATCAACACAAAAGAAATTTGAATAAGAAGTTCACCTCAAGGAGCACAAGAAAGTAAGTCAGGATGTGTTCGCTCGATGAATTCTCTATATTCCGAAGAACAATCCTTAGGATTAGAGGACCATTGAACCTTCAAAAGTGGAACATCTTTATTTCGAAGGAATTTTACCTCTGATGCAATAATACGAATAGGATGCTGCTCATAAGTCAAATTAGGCGAAACTTCAATTTCTTCCACAACACCGGGCTCAAGAATAGAATCAGAATCTCGAAGGCATTTTCGTAATTGAGAAACGTGAAACACGTCATGAATAGCAGAAAATTGAGTTGGTAATAAAAGGGGATAAGCCAGGAACCAATACGTTCTTTAATGGGAAATGGACCAATATATCGAGGTGCTAATTTTCCTGATCAACTGAAACACACAATACCCTTCATAGGCGAAACACGAATAAACACAAAATCTCCAACAGAAATTCTAGTTTCCTTCTTCAGTTATCGGCATAGGATTTTATCCTACTTTGAGCTTCTTTCATCCTATGATGAATAAAGCCAATCTTTTCTGTGGAATCACGAATAAAATCTGGACCTCAAACCAGCCTCTCGCCCACCTCAAGCCAACAAGAAGGAGATCGACATGGCCTTCCATAAAGTGCCTCAAAAGGTGCCATGCCAATACTTGATTGGAAGCTATTATTATAGGAAAACTCAACAGGAGAAATATGATCCTCCCAACTTCCACCAAAATCAAGAACACATGCACGAAGAAGATCTTCATGAGTTTGATACACAAGCTCGGTTTGTCCATCGGACTGAGGACGATAAGCGGTGCTAAATATTAAGCTTTGTTCCCAAAGCTTTTTGAAAACTCTTCCAAAATCCACTAGTAAACAATGGATCACGATTGCTACAATAGAAGTAGGAACTCCATGTAATCTAATAATTTCTTTAATAAAGTGTTTGGCCAAAAGTGGCATGGTCCGATTGGACCAAACGGGAATAAAATGGACGGATTTTGTAAGTCTATCAACTATCACCTATAAGCTATCATAACCCGAACGAGAACGGGGAAGACCATCAATAAAATCCATCGAAATTTGGTTCCACTTCCAAATTGGAATGTCCAAAGGTTGCAATAACCCACTGGGCCTTTGGTGCTCGGCTTTGACTAGTTGGCAAGTCATGCAACGCCTAACAAAGTTAGCAATATCATATTTCATCCCATCCCAATAATAAAGTCGCTTCATATCCGCATTCATTTTACTATTACCGGGATGAATGGTAAATTTAGAACGATGAGAATCTTCAAAAATATCTTTACGAAGATCACTAATATTTGGCACGGTAAGCCTAACAAATTTTTGAATACCGCCACGAGAATCAATATCAAAGTCTTTCAAACCTTCAATATCAATTTTATCCCTAAAATTTTGGCTAAGAAAAGCCAATTCGGGATTTAGCTTTTGAACTTCAAGGATGCGGTCTAAAAGAGAAGGATGAGCCTTAAGGCTACATAAAACAAGAGATGCACATAAGTTGGATTCACGATCTCGAATCTCACAAGTGGATAAAGTTTCGAGATCATTCCACTCGGATATCATCATAGAAACAACAGCTTGTTGCTTACGACTAAGTGCATCGGCAACACGATTTCCCTTTCCGGGTGTACAAAGAATATCAAGATTATAAGATGAAAGGAATTCAAGCCAACCTTGTTGATGCAAATTGAGTTCCTTTTGGGAAAATAAATACTTTAAAGATTTATGATCGGTGTAGAGAACAAATTTCTCTCCCAAAAGATAATGACGCCAAATTCGAAGGGCGAAAACAATAGCCGTGAGCTCTAAATCATGAGTGGCATATCTTGTCTCGGCTTGCTTTACGTGCCTAGAAGCATAAGCAATAACACGATCCCTTTGCATAATAATAGCTCCCAAACCAACACGACTAGCATCGGTATAAACAATAAAATCTTGGTTCCCTTCGGGAATCACAAGAATAGGAGCATTGAAAAGGAGTTCTTTTAATTTCTGAAAAGAAGCTTCACATTTGTCCGACCAAATGTACTTAACTCCTTTCTTTGTCAAGCTAGTAAGAGGCACGGAAATTTTGAAAAGTCTTTTATTAAACGGCGGTAATTACTCACAAATCCAAGAAAGTTACAGATTTCCATCACACTCATCAGTATCTTCCAATTTTGAATCGCTTCAATCTTTGAAGTATCTGCGGAAATTCTAGATTCAGAAATAATATGGCTGAGAAACTTCACCCGAGATTTCCAAAAGTGGCATTTAGAAAATTTCTCTTTCAATTGATTACTCCTAAGAGTTTCCAACACAATCCGAAGATGATTTTCATGCTCCTCCTCGGTTTTAGAATACACAAGAATATCATCAATAAAGATGAGAACAAATCGATTGAGGAAGTCTTTGAAAACTCGATTCATAAGGTCAACGAAATAAGCTGGAGCATTCGTTAAACCAAATGGCATAACAAGCCATTCATAAGATCCATAACGAGTACGGAACGACGTCAATGGAATGCTATCCTCTACAATACAAACCTGATGAAAACCGGTTGCTAAGTCTAACTATGAAAAGACTCTAGCACCACTAAGTTTATCGAATAGATCATCAATCCGAGGTAAAGGATATTTATTCTTGATGGTGAGATCATTAAGCTTACGGTAGTCAACGCAAAGCCTAAGTGTACCATCAGATTTCTTCACAAAAATAACTGAAGCTCCCCAAGGATAGGAACTAGAATGAATAAATTGCTTCGTCTCCAATTTGGATAATTGTCTGCACATCTCCTCCTTTTCTTTATTGGATATATGATAAGGAGGACGAGTAATGGGCAAAGCTCCAGTAATTAGATTGATTCTGAACTCAATTGCTCGCTTAGGTGGTAATCCTAAAACATGCTCAAATATATCGGAAAATTCATAAACAACATGAATGAGAGAAATGACATCCTCCTCATCATCATTATCGTCAGCATGAGGATTCAAAGAATATAAAGACGTTGCCAAATTGGAATCCGAATCTTTAAGAACAATAGAAATCTGCTTAACAGATTGAGAATGTCGAAGATGAAAAGTCCGCTCAGGACATAGGATTTGAGCTTCATAACGGTTAAGTCAATCCATTGCCAAAATCATTCCGAAGCCTAAGTATCGCATGACATGCAAATCGGCACGGAAAGGAAAATTCACATAAAATAATCTTGACATCACTACAAAGCAAACTGAGCGTTGCGGATCCACCAATCGGATTCGCAATTCTCAAAGAATTCATTAAAGCAACAACACCTAAAGAAAAAGTACCAACAAGTTTTTTTGATATAAAAGAATGGGACGCGCCCGTATCGAAAAGAACTCGAATAGGTTGATCACGAAACATAATAATGCCATCAAGGATAGAATGAGAAATACCTTGACCACGAGAAGTGTTACTAGGAGTTTGCACCACATTTAGATTTCCCTTCTTCTTGCCCTGAAGTTTGGGACATGCGGATATATAATGACCTGAACTTTTGCAATAGCGACAAGCAAGGGGCTTTGAACACTTATTTGCAGAATGGTCCTTAGAACCACAATTGTAGCATTGCCCACCACTAGAGGTAGAAGTCTTTGCTATAGGAGTTGCTTGCTTCCCTTTCTTATTGGGATAAAGGCCTTTGAACTTATTAGGCCTTTTCTTGTTGTTGTTGAAGTTTGGTTTGGCACCCACAAGTTCAACATCACTTTTCTTATCTGCCTCTTGAAGTCAAAGAGCGATATCAATAAGTTGGTCGAAAGAAACTTCCAATTTCAGAAGTAATGACTTCTTGAGATCTTTATTCAAGCCATAGACAAAACTATGATTCTTCTTCAATGGGGCATTAATGTACTCAACCCCATATTTAGAAAGAGATTCGAAAGATGCGACATATTCCGTCACAGAAGATTCACCTTGAACAAGGTCAATAAAACGACGGGCCAAAGTCACTTTTTCAGCTTTCGGCACAAACTTTGATTCGAATCTTTCCCGAAATTGCTCCCAAATAAGATCCGCTTCAATAATTTTAGAAATAAGAAACTCATACCAATCTAATGATCTTTCTTGGAACATGCTAGAAGCCACTTGGAGTCGATGAAGATCAATAAGATTCATGCGAGAAAAGATGCGATCGCATGTTCTAAGCTAAGCTTGGACTTCGATAACGCCCTTGGAACCCCTGAACGGCTTTCCACCCAAATTTGTGTAATCACTACACAGGCGTTCAAATCCAGATTTTGGGTGAGTAGGCTCTGGAATGGGTCCGACAGCTTGAGCGTTCTTTACAAGATCAAGAAGCTATTATGCAGACAAAATACTCCATCCTGGGGAGTATCACTAGATTGACCGACGCTGGGACGGCCAGGTCTAACCATATCTCTTCTTTAAGAAAGAAAGAATGAAGAAGAAATAGGATATTCACAAAATGAGTATCAAACAATAATGATTGATAAAACAGGGCATCACAAAAGAAAATAGGATAAGACGGCACGAAGACTCGAATGAAATCCTAAGGCATGACACCTAAGATGGACTTAGAAAGATGATCCTTGTTTAATTATTCTACATTGTCTCGAAGTTTGGCTCTGATACCATGCTGTGGCGCCCCACCTCTATACTCACACTAGCCAAGGACACTACGGAGTAATGCCATCAACTAGCATGAAGAATAAGGCTGTTGAGGAGCAACTATCCATGTAATTGCTTTGTGCGAGCACCGATATGTCAGATAGTATAACATTCATTTCATTTCAAGTGGAAATTCGACATGCCAATACAAACTCAAAGCTACTACACAGTGGCTATGATATCTTCAGAAATAAATATAGAATATAAACATAACATAAATCAGTCATAATATCCATATTACAAAGGCGAAAATAGATATGAATATAACACATGAAAGTATACATCAGAGTAGTGGTCAAAAAAATACACAATAACACAAAAGAATGGGTACAAGTGCTAGACAAAAGAATATGTATACATTAAGGAGTCTCTATCTCAAATGTATAACAACAAAAACTACCTATCTAATGTAGTTAGACAAAAGTTAGATGATGATCCCTGATAAGGAGTCAAGCTATAGCACCTGTAACATCTCGGCCTGACCCGAGTATTATTTAATAAGAAAATAATAAACGGATCAGTCTAGCTATAAATATCTGATAAAATGAGATAGAATAAGAGATATGACAAAAACGTATGATAAAAATAATGCCATACTGTGACAAGTATACATCTAACAACAACTAAAATCATATAATATCTCAAGAAATCTCAAAGCACCAAAAAGAATGTCATATTCTTTAACACTTTCACCAAACCACAAATATTGACAAATATATCATTGCCCATCGTAAAAGTTAGTGAAACACAAATTCACCAATGCACAAATATTGATAATGCTTATCAATGAAATTACGAAATTGGTGACACATAAATTCTAGAAATCATCAATAGATATCCAGAAATCACGAAAAGGGGGAGGCCTATCACAAAACGGGAGCATGAAACCCCACCAACACGTTTATCACAAAACGGAACGCTATTCCATGGTTACTAACCATTAATTTTTGAGCCGAAGCTCCACAAAACGGCCCGAAGACCATGGGTCGCTACCCCACTAATTTTGAGCCGAAGCTCCATAGAAATGGGGTTTAGTCTCCCTCGCAGACAAAGAGATATCGCACATTGCTAGTCTAAATCACAAAATGATCATCATCGATCATCAAGAAGTGTCAACTACACTAAGCTAGTAAATAGATGAGTTTAGCTTCATGTCCCATAACCACTGGCTTAACTTAAATATTTACGAACGAATTGTAGATCTCCACTCGAAAGTTGTCACAAGAGTTTCAATCGAACGAGTCTAAGAATTGACCAACAAAATAAATGCAAGTGTTTCATACCATTTGTTTTACTAAGCCATTTAATTAGATTTCTCATACGAGTGAGGTAAAAGTTTGTATATACTAATAGGTAGGAAAATGTATTTTTATAACGAGCTATGTAATAAAATAGTGTTGAAATCGTTTTGATGAAAGAGTTTTGATATTTACTACTAGTATAGGAAACCTTTATAATTTCAAAGGGACAAATCACAGAAATGATTGTAGAAACAATCAATCACCAAAACTCCACATTCGAAGACGTGAATTAAATCCAAAGAAACGATACCAAATCCATCAAAATGGATATTCCCAAAAATTCTGAAGAAGATGTTATCAAAGCCAACAAAGGTGGTAATAACTAGTTGGAGAAAGAAGAATCGATTAAAAAGTGGAAACTCAAACCCAAAGGCAAATTGGGCAAAAACAGCAAATTCAGTCGACTAGACCAGGGTGGTCAGTCGACTGACTCAGATCTTGGAAACTTTCTGTTTCCAGGTTCGGTCGACTGAACCAGAGTGGTCAGTCGACGAATCGTGCCTGGAAACTCTCTGTTTCTAGGCTCAGTCGACTGGCCCAAAGTGGTCAGTCAACTGACACTGGCCCAGGAAATTTCTTGGGTTTGGTTCAGTCGACTGACCCTCTGGTTCAGTTGACTGAATAGGAATTCCAGTGTATTCAGCCCAGCCCCCAAGGGGAAAAAATTCCAAACGGGGCCTATCGATCGAGCACTTGCGACTGGGGATTTATGCCATACGACCACCCAGCCCTTTAGGCTTTTCGACTCACCCCAAAAACATGTTCAAGCATCAAAGCTAGGATTTTTAAAGATTTAACTTCAAAATACCAAAAATTGGAATATTCATAAAACCAATTCAATCCAAAGCCAATGAACACGGAATAGAAGTTAGAAATTTATACCTAACAATAATGATAGATATAGACATAATGTGAGATAAAAATCTCACCTTTTGCACAAAAAAAGGAAGAAGAAGCTATAGAGCAAGGCAAGAACAATCACTCTTTAATTCCAACCAAAAAAGCTTGAATCTAAGCTTAAAGGAAAAACATTTCCTAAGTTAGACTTTAGGAATTTCTGAAATTGGAGGTAGAATTAGTTGGAGAAGAAGAAGAGGATGCTTACCAATAGCTTCTCTTTGAATTTGGAGTTAGAGCTTGGATTTGCAATGGAACTAGGGCTTAGGAATTCTAATTCCTTTTATCTTCCCCTATTTTTATCTAAAGCTTGAAGGTATTACGAAATGAAAGTAAATGAAGAGAAGTGGGGGTGGAGCGAGTTAATAGTTTAGGAGTTAATAGTTTAGGCTAACCCAAACCCAAATTCCAAAGTGCAAAGGTCAAATTTCAAGCTTACTCCAAACATATCAATGTTTATACTCAAAGAGGTCGCAAATGCATTTTGAACTCAATGGAAGTGGTATCGAGTCCTAATTTGACTGTTTGCAAAAAAGTAAACTTTCGAACCTAAATCCGACTAACGACGCTATTTTTAAATAAAAAATCTAAATACATAATCGTAAAATATGCGGGTTGTTGCATATGGTTCGTACGAATGGTTAGTTATGCCATTCGGACTGATTAATACGCCAGATTTCTTTATGGATTTGATGAACCGAGTTTTCCAAGAGCACTTGGATAGGTTCGTATTGGTTTTCATAGATAATATCTTGGTATGCTCTAAGGATGAAAGAGAACATGAAGTTCATTTTAGAGGGGTGCTTAAGGCGCTAAAGCAACATCAGGTGAAGTCGAATTTCTCGAAGTGTCATTTCTAGAAGAAAGAAGTGAATTTTCTTGGTCATGTAGTCTCAAAAGAAGGGTCATCAGTGGATTCGATTAAGATTGAAGCAGTGAATAGTTGTAAGAGACCCGAGATAGTGACAGAGATAAAGAGTTTCCTTAGGTTGGCTGGTTATTTCGAAGGTTCATTAAGGCTTTTTCCATGATAGCGGCACTGATGACTAAGCTAACAAGAAAGGATGTAAAGTTTGTATGGACTGATAAGTGTGAGAAGCATTCCAAAGTTTGAAATGCCTATTGACCCATGCACCGGTATTAGTTGTTCCGGAAGGGAATCAAGATTTGGTGGTTTTGCACCGATGCATGTTGAACAGGATCAGGAGCTATGCTGATGTAGAGGATAAGTGATTGCCTATGCTTTTGGATAGCTTAGACCGCATGAGGTCAGATATCTGATGCATGATTTAGAATTGGCTGCATTGGTTTTTTGCTTTGAAAGTGTGGAAACATTACCCTTTGGGATAAAGGTTTGAGCTCTATACAGATCATAAGTCATTGTAGTATTTGTTCTCTCAAAAGGAGTTGAACATGAGACAACAGAGGTGGTTATAGTTTATCGCTGCTTATGATTTTGTAATTGAGTACACACTAGGGAAAGGCAACAAGGTTGTGGATAAACTCAACACGAAACATCAGAATGTAGTTTTGGCGATGATTGCTGAGTGGAAGGACTTGGAAGCATTAGCAGATTACAGAGTGCAGTGGAGATCCGATGCTGGGTCTTGTGGAGTCACAGTTGTATTAATTCGTTTGGAGGTTCATCCAGCAATAATCGATAGCATTGCTTTTAAGAAGGAAGAGGATCCAGCGTTAACCGAATGGATCAGGAAGCTAAGAGATGAAACTGAGAACGATGACTTGAAATATTTCAGTCTTGACCAGAATGGAAGGCTGAGAAAGAAAGGAAGATTATATGTTTCGAGTGTAGGAAACAAAAGGAAAGAAGTCATAATGGAATTCCATCGTTTGAAGTTCTCTATTCACCCAGGTGGCACTAAGATGCATAAGGATATGAAGAGGAGTTTCTTCTGGGAAGGCATGAAGTGGGATATTGGGTTGTGCATGAAGCGGTGCATTATTTGCCAACAGGCAAAAGCCGAACACTAGAAACCAAATGGTTTGCTTCAGCCATTAGATATTCCAATATGGAAATGTGATTCTATCTCCATGGATTTTATTGATAGGTTGCCAAGGTTGAACAGAGGAAATGATGGTATATCGGTCATAGTGGACAGATTGACCAAGAGTGCCCATTTCATCCCGGTAATGTCAAACAAAATGATACCTGTTTTGGAAAAGTTATTCCTGAAGAGTGTGGTCAGACTGCATGGAATTCCTAGTAGCATAGTTAGTAATAGAGATCCTTAATTCACTAGCGAATTTTGAAAGAGTCTGTAGGAATTTTTGGAAACCAAGCTCAAGAAGGGTATCACTTACCATCGGCAAACGGATGGACAAACAGAAAGAGTTAATAAGATCTTGGAAGATTTGTTGAGGGCTTGTGTTATAGATTTCGAGGAATCATGGGAAGACCATCTGCATTTAGTCGAGCTTTCGTATAAAAATAGTTATCAGACAGTATTGGGATGACACCATTTAAAGCTTTGTATGGAAGGCCATGCAATTCTCCCGTATGTTAGATAGAAACTAGGGATAGGTTAGTTCTTGGTCTAAATTTAGTCAGAAAAGATGCAGAAAAGATTGAGGTCATTTGGCCTAGAATGAGGAGGCTCAATCTAGTCAGAAAAGTTTGGAAGATAAGAGATGGCATGATCTAGAGTTATCAGTTGGAGACCAGGTTTTCGTCAATATGTCACCAATGAAGGGTGTGATTTCGTTTAGAAAATCAGGGAAGGTAGCACCGAGATTCGTTGGACCTTTTCCTATTGTTGAGAGGATCAGGAAACTTGCATATAGACTTGAGTTACCGAGCTATTTGGCAGGATTCCACAATGTTTTTCATGATCTTCATCTCAGAAAATGTGTTAAAGACCCAGAGACTGCTATTTCACCGACAGTGCTAGATGATTTAGTGGTAGAGCTTGATTTCACCATAGTGAGGAACCAGTTCACATATTTGCAAGAGATGAGAAGAGGCTTAGAACCAAAATGGTCAGATTAGTTGAAGTCCACTAGAGTGACGATGATAGTAACAACATTTGGGAGATTGAAAGTTGGACCAGAGATACTTATCCTGGTTTGATGGTATGTTTTGCCAACTTGTTTGATTTTGTGTACCTTATCATAATTTCGTGGATGAAATTCTTTAAGGAAGGCAGTCTGTAACACCCTAGATTTTTG
Organism: Allium cepa; assembly: GCA_030765085.1. NCBI lineage: Eukaryota > Viridiplantae > Streptophyta > Magnoliopsida > Asparagales > Amaryllidaceae > Allium > Allium cepa. Next base: position 1,039,370,308 of record CM060941.1, on the reverse strand, counting down.
GTAACATTACTTAGGATATTTAATTAGTTGAATCAAATAAAATAATGTGTTAATTAGGGGAATGAGATTTGATTTTAATTAAGGTGTAGTTGTGCCAATTAACCGGGAATTAAATTAAGAGTCAACATGAAATAAGGAAGGGGTAAGATGGGAAAGCGCCATTCCTATAACCCTTAAACATGACTGTGTACTCCCCTATACACGTTCACTTTTCATTTTCAATTTTTTTAAAAGAAGCCGGCCACAATTAACAAGGAAGAGAAGAAGAAAAGCTAGGAAGAAGCTAATTCAAATCAAATCTATTCACATCTCAATCTACGAAATCTCTAAAGTTAAGGTGAATAATGATTACATCTCATTTTTGATTGTGTTTTTGTTTTTAATATGAATTCCAAATATTTTGCAATGATTTTCCATGTTTTGAATGATAGAATAAATATATATACTTGTTGATGGATTATGGTTATTCATATTGAATTTATGATATGTTTTAAGATGAAAACCCTATAAAATAACATCCACTTGGCTTGCGAATTTTTATGAAGATCATAAATATTATTTTGGAGATGGGTTTCCATTTTCAGATTTTTCCAAAATTTTGTGGAATTAATATAATTTTCTAGTAAAGAAAATGCTATTTTAGGTTATAAATTAATTACGGGTGAATAATTAATTATTTGGGTCTGAAATTTTTATATGTTAGAAAACATATATAATATGATTTTGTAGATTTTTCTAAGTGTTTTAATGGTTATATAAAATTATTTAAGGTATAGGACTTAAACGTTTTATATAATTAAAAGAGGAAAAGGGGCTTTTTATTAAATGATTTACATTATTAAATCTAAAATGTCGGCATCCCTTTTGACAAAGTGCAATACCTTTTATTGGTAAAGAAAGAGGCAACCAATCACAATTAGACACATAAGGGAGGTTAGATGAATAGAACTATTTGCTATAAGTTTTTCACTGTTTCGTCTCTTTCGGCACCAAGTTCCGCCTCCATACTATAGCCTCTGACATAGTGAAAACCATGCATATGGTATCAGTTAACTGCTATGTAATGAATTGGATGATGGTAGTAGGGAGTCGAAACCAGGGGTTTCGAAGGGGTAGAGGCTATCCTTTGTTTTTAAATTAAAGAAATACATTTGCTTGCTTTCAACTAAATGGCTTTCGGCTAAGTAGCTTTCGACCAAGCCAAATAATTTAAAGGAAATGGTTTCATTGGGCGGTGCCTCTATTTTTAAGTAACTTATTTCAACTAAGTTGAAACTTTTTTGCTGCCGCCTCTTTACCTTTTGACACAGATGGTTTCGAAATCGTTGTTTTGTATTCAAAAGCATTGACTATTCTAAAACTTGGCCACCTCTCCATTGCTTTCGAATGGTGGTTTCGACACCATCACTTCATTACTTAGAAAATGTTTTCAAAGCAGAAGCTTTTGAAAAAAATGTTTTAAGGACCCGTTTTCTATTAGAAAAGTAAAACCCAAATTGGTTTCGAAAGAGATAGTTTTAAATGGTTTCGAAACAAATCTTTCGATTTTAGTGGGTTTCTAATCCTTTTGATCTACTTAAAGGCAGAATCCAAGTGGTTTTGACTGAGACGTTTTGGATCGTTTCGAAAGGTTTTTGCATGTTTTAAATTGAACCCAAAGTGCTTTCGAAAGGATTTTGTTTGCACTGTTTCGAAAGGTTTTATTGAATGGTTTTGAAAAGGCCGGTTCCCCAAGGTTTCAAAAGGATCGAAAGAAAAGATTTTTCCAATTTTTTTTGAAAGTCAATATTTAATGGGTTTTAAAAAGGGGATGTCTGATAATTTAAAGCTTTTGGAGAAAAGAAAGAAAAACTTTTTCCAATGTCTATATTCAATGGTTTCGAAAGGGTTACCTTCAAGGGTTTCGAAAGGGTCTTTCAATGTTTTCGAAGGAGTTACATTCAAAGGTTTCGAAAGGGTTGTTTAATGGTTTTAAAAAAAGGTTTCAAATGTAATAAATAGACAATGTAGCATAAGTGTTTTCAAGTTAAAAAGGGTTTTGACTTGTTTTGGAAGGATAGTTAATCTTAGTTTAATCCCACCAACATTATTTTGAGTAAAGTATATATAACATAACAAAATGCTTAGAGTAAAGCTAAAGATATATTTTCCTTGTGTATATATATATGATTTGAAGGGTAAAATCATTTTGAAAAGGTTTTCAAGGAAAATTTAATGAGTAGTTAACCCTAAGAAAATGATTCGGACAGTTAGTCCATTTTGTAGGCAGTTAGCCTAGATTTCGGCTAGTTAGTGCAGTGCAGTTTGCGGGCAATTAGCCCAGCTGTATGGTTAGATACTCCGTTTGTAGCACAACAGACCTTGCTATTATTTGTAGGCAAATAGTTCACATACTACTTAATTTACGGATAGATAGTCCGTTTAATAGCGCAAAGGATATTGCTATTTTGTTATAATCTATTTGATTAATCGGTTAGGTTGCAAGGAAGGAATTGCAAAATATAACGTTTTAACGAGGATATTAGTGAGGGGAAACCCGTTCCGCTAAGCGGCGTGGTCTCACCTAATATCAGTAAACCGACATATAACAGAATTATTCACACTGGGCTTTATGTTTGATTCGAAGTTTTTGTTTCCCCTTAAACTTTCGGTGTAACGACCCATAAAATTTCAACAACTAAATTTGTTAAATTAATAAGTTTGGGTAAAGTAATAAATTGGTAAAAGAATTGAACTAAGGTAAATTAATTAATTGGTTTTAAACCTTAATTAATGTGTACAATTGGCAAAAGCACACATTTAGAAATGTGACATTAATGCAAATTTAAGATGTAAATAGGGGTATAGTAACGTCGTGGAATATGCAACATCCAATCTATAGGAAAATTGGTTATGAAGGATTGTAATTACTAAGTAATCCAAACTGATAAAAATCGTAAATAGCTAAATATTGAATTGAAAGATGATTTAATTTAATTTAATATTAACTTAATTAACTGATTGAAAAATAGCCATTTTGGCCACTGACTCGGATTCGACGAAACCAGTTTCATCGGATCCGTAAGGGTGAATTATTGTAGGATTTCAAGTTTTATGACGATCGGGCTTGTCGTTTGGTCGTACGGGTTTGAAACGCCTAGAAATCAATTAAATTGAAATCAATTTGAATTAATCTAATTTTAACGTAACTTCTTCATACGATGGAATTTGGACTTGAAAGCCGTTCCATTGATTTTAAAATATTCAATAACATATATTTTGACATATGGGTTGTCCGCTTTTGTTCCGGAGTCGAAACGGGCTTTTCGGGTCATTATCGTTCAAATTTCCAAACCAATCGAGCCCATTCAATCCTATTTTATTCTGCCTATATATATGTCGTTATGAACCCTAGCAGCCTTTCTATTTCTCATTTTAATATGCATAGGAATTTCTATCCCCCTCTTTCCAATGGCTGAAAACCCTAAAACTCCTCAGTTCAATTCCAATTCAAATTTCGACTTCAAAATTAAAACTCTTCAAACTATATCATATTTAATATCGTCAAAAAGCTCTCGACAAGCGCATCTTAGATCTATAATTCGTTTTTCGATGTAAACCTCTGTCTGTCCAGAAATTGAAGAATGATTCTCGGCCATTCTTTTCATCGCGATCGATTGCAACCGATTGTCGAATTGATTTATGGGTTTCGTGGAGATCATCGAGTGGAAGGCATCAGCGGTGTTCGCTTGGAATTTCAACAGTTGGATTGGGTAACGCAGATCGATTAGGGCTTAACCATAGGCGGCAGCATAGTAGCATAGTGGAGGATGGAGGGCTCGGGGTGGAGCCTACTGGACCAGCTCTGCGTGCGCAAGCCGATGGTGTCGGTGGCTTGGCGGATGGTGGTCGATGGTCAGTGTCTGCGGTGGTCAAAGTTTTGGCCGCATGCATTCTATAGCTGGGTAGAGTCTCGTTCGAAGCCACATGATGGCTGTGTGTGTAGAGGGTAGTGACGTGGCTTTGCACTATTGGTTATCCATTTTATTTATTTATTTGTTTAAATTTCATTTTCAAAACTTATAACTCGAATAACTTTTGCATACGAGGTCTAATTTACGCATGGTTCTCTCTGCTAAGATCGTATTGGAATTCCGGGCATATTGTCTATAGTTTGGACGGATTCTGAGACTGTTTGAATTTTGGGTTTAAATTGGATTTAAATTCAGTTTAAATTCAAAGGTGAGTGTTTTAACTCACTCACAACTTCTAAATTTTCTTATGTTTGTTAAATTTAATTCGTGATGTGATTAGGAATTTATCTATGATTGTTTGGTATACTTTTAATCAGCATCTTAGTTAAATTGAATTTATTTGAATTAAATTGTTATTTAATTTATTATTGCATATAAACTGCCAGTTAAATACCCGTTATTTATTATCAGTTTCTATATTAATCTTTATGGACTGCTTTGGATGATGATTGTGATGGATGATGATTGTTTATATTAGTTGAATGGATGTTTAGTTTATATCATTATAAACTGCAAGTTCGTTATGGATTATTATTAATTTGGGATTACGGTTTGAAATGACATACAACCGTAAAATATTAAATTACCGACTGAAATGATTAATATCCGTATCACTTGACCATATGATAGAAAATTATATATAGGCACCGTGGTCTATATATATAAAAATATTTTGAAATGATTCCTATGGTTTTGTAAAGAAGTATATTCTTTTATATAAATATTGACTTTAGATACTTGTTTGCGCCAAAATTGGTCACAAACACCCAATAATTGATAATTCACGATCACAGACCTCAGATAAATAACAAGTATAAAAATCACTTAGGAAATTAAGAGAAAAGCAGTAATCAAGACAGATTTTATAGTGGTTCGGCGATCTTGCCTACGTCCACTCTGAACTTGATAACTTTACTGATTCACTTGATGATTTCGATCTATTACAGCAGGTTACGGTAGATTATAGCTCTGAAGTTTGAATACAATGGTGATAGTAAGATGTAGAATTGAATCTGGCAGAGTCTGGACGTTGAATAGCCAAAAAGATCCCTTTTCTGTAGGCTTCAAGGGGCTATTTATAGGATTAGGAGGCTGATATCGTGCTCAAACTTCGGGAGACTTCTTCTGGCACGTGAGTGGGCCCACGCGATCGGTCCCACCAAGTTTCGACTCGATCTGTGATCAATGCGAATTGATTTCGTATCGATCAAGAAATTGTCCAATCGAGCTGAAACTTGGCAGAGACATTCTTTAGCATGTACGCAAGCTGCTGTGAAAATTTCATAGTGTTTGGACTGGTGGATTGTGAGTTATGATCGATACGAGTTGAAGTTCCTCGGTTGGCTGTTTGCTTCGAGTCGATCACTTCAAATCCATGTCTTCGAATCGTTGGATGCACGTGTCTTCGAGACGACATGGCGCGCACTCCTCGGATCGATCCACTTCTTATGCCGAAACGACCGGGTCGCTCCTTGAACTTTGCCTCCTTTGTATCGAGGGCCGTTACATAGCTCGAACCGATCAACAACGTGCACTTCATATCAATTTCCATTATACCCGGTTCGAATCGAAGGAGATGGCTTAGCTCGTATCGATGAAGGTGGCGCAGTTCGTATCAACGGAATGTAATATTTGTGACGGATACGAACTAAGGCCATCTGATGGATACGACCCAAGGCCTTCTGATGGATTTGAATAAACGCATCCTCTATGGATACTAACTATATATTGATCGATCGATACGAAGCGAGTTACTTGTTGATGGAGTCGATCGATACGAACTAGTGCTTGAGGATGGATACGAAGTAGATCGATGCGAACTGTGATGCGATGATGGATACGGAAATGATCGATTCGAACCATGGCTTACTGATGGATACGATGATGGGGATATTCCGATCGAGGCGAACGCGATCGATCCAAATTGTGGGTTAGTGATGGATGCGAAAACAGGGTTATCTCCTCAAACTTGCATCGATCATAACTTGAACATACGGACTCGGATTGACTTGAAATTTGAAACGTTGGCTATCATGACTTTGCTTGTCGTGTCCCATCAATTGTAACCTGATCCGGGCACGGAAAAAATTCATCGATATCCATGGTGAAACAATATATAACCAATTTTTGAGACGAACTGTCTTTGGTTTTTGATTAATCTTTTGGTATCATGGCCTTGCCAAAAGGCGGGATAACACTTGCCCCCCAAAACATGCCTTGCAATAGGAAGGTGTGTTTTGTAATGCTAAGAGCTGGATGTTCAAACCCTGTCGACGATCTGTAAAGAACTTGACAGTTTCGTATGACCTAGAATGACGATCATTCGGGATTGTATGCCATTTGAGGTGAAACGAGGCCGTTCGCGGTCGTACCGTTCGCGGCAAATGATGTAATGGGACCGTTCGCAGCAAATTGTGATCGTTCGCGATCGGGTGCCGTTCGTGGCGAAATGTGACCGTTCGAGGACGAATGCCGTTCGAGGCAAATGAGTGTGCCGGGGGGGGGAGGACTTAGTATTATCGATACCAGATTTCACGTTCGAGTGGCTTTCTGTATGGTTTGTCAAGGCAGTTTGTCGCTATCTTAGAGCATGCATAAGGACCGTTCACGACCTCGTGCCAGTGTAAGCAGCTTAGCTGTTTCAGTATTATCAAAACAAAATATCCTTTCAACCGAGATTTTCAATAGAAATGTCCAATAAAATCAAATCTAAACATAAGAAGTAAAAAACCAAAGCAAAACAGCGGCATTACATCGATATGATTTATAGTTGTATCAGAGCATGCCTGAGGATGGTTCGCGGTCCTGTACATGTGTAAACAACTTAGTCATAGCGGTGTGGAGTTTGCCACTCGTCCGTCATTATTTCAATCAATTGATAATCAGCTGATGTCTCGATCCTAGGCCATTTTCCATTGGTGCAGGCGGTGGTCATTCTTGTTCCGCCGTTGTGGCTCTCCTTCTCACATATTGCGATAGCAAACCATTTTGGATATGCCCCTCGATTTCGTCTTTCAGGCATCTGCAATCGTTTGTGCTGTGACCATTCAACTCATGGAAAGAGCAATACTTGTTTGACCTTCTTTCGTTGCTAGTTGGTTCTCTCCTCATCGGCTTTCGATAAGGAACCTGTCTCCTGTTGTCCTGGTAGATCCACTCCAAAGTTCCGTTCAGCTCCGTGTATGAGGTGAATCTTGGTTCATTTCGTGGCCTTGTTGATCTATTGTTGTTATCCTCAGTCTTTCGTTTTCTTTTTCTTGTTTCTGCATCTTTTTCAGTAGGATTTCCGCCTTTAACCGCATAAACATCGATTCCCTCTCCTTCCTCCCTTTCAGTATTTGCATCCTCTAACCGTAAAAATACTTCAGCATCATGATAAAATTCCCCTAGATCCATAGGGGGATCTCTTGTTAGTGAATTCTTGAATTCCGTGCCATCAGCTATGCCCGATACAGCTACCATCAAGACCATGGATGGATCCGGTTGATCCACCAATGCTGCAACTGCATTTAATCGTGTCAAAAATCTTCTCAAAGACTCCCCAGCTCTTTGTTTCAACGCTGCCAAACTCATCACATTCTCGGGTCTCGAAATGTGGACCTTGAATTGCCTCATAAACCTTTCAGTCAAATCATTCCATGTCGCGATAGATCCGCTCTCCAGCTGCCTAAACCATAATGCCGCAATATCCGCCAGGTACAATGGGAAGCACCGTGCCATAACCTCCTCTGATGCCCCCAGCACTTCCATTGCCTCATATATTTTGTCAAGTGAACCGTAGGGTCTGTCCTTTCATTATACATATCCAATGATGGTAGCTTAAACTTCGGTAGGTTCCTAGCTCGTCTGATTGCTGTGGTAAAAGGACTCTTATTCACATCCTCCAAGTCTTTATTTACCAATCCGTCTATCATTGCTCGTCTGACCATCTCCGCTAACCTGTCATTGTCTCCTAGCTGTCATCCTCGTCCATTGCCTTCGACCTGCCCCCCCTCGAGTTCGCGAGGGAATTCTGGAATCTTTTCTCCTGGATGAGCTTCCTCTTCTCTACCAATGCCATGTTGTTCGAATCCACCCGATGCTCTTCTTGTTATTGGGTCAGCGTGCTCTAGGCGAGTGCCCCCTAGCCCTGGTGCCGCCTCAAAAGGTCCTGCTCCGTTCTGAACTCCATCTGCTCCTCGATTCTGCGCTCCAAGTTGCCCAATCCGTTGAAGAAAATTCTGGATCATCTCTTCTTGCCCTCTCATCATTGTCTCCACCTCATCTCCGGTGATGAAGACTGAAGCTTGGTTCGCTCCTGAGGAAGCCTCTTGACTCCCTTCGTGTTGACTTCTCTCTGGTCTCTGCCTTTTGCTAGATTGGCTTGTCATGACTCTTCGGATCTGAATCTCTGAACTTTTAAATTCGACTGACGGAACTCCTGAATTAGCCTTCTTAGTGAAAGCACCAAAATGTTTGCGCCAAAATTGGTCACAAACACCCAATAATTGATAATTCACGATCACAGACCTCAGAAAATAACGAGTATAAAAATCACTCAGGAAATTCAGAGAAAAGCAGTAATCAAGATAGATTTTACAGTGGTTCGACGATCTTGCCTACGTCCACTCTGAACTTGATAACTTTATTGATTCACTTGATGATTTTGATCTATTACAGCAGGTTACAGTAGATTATAGCTTTGAAGTTTGAATACAATAGTGATACTACGATGTAGAATTGAATCCGGCAGAGTCTGGACGTTAAATAGACAAAAAGATCCCATTTCTGTAGGCTTCAGGGGGCTATATATAGGCGTAGGAGGCTGATATCGCGCTCAAACTTCGGGAGACTTCTTCTGGCACGTGAGTGGGCCCACGCGACCGGTCCCATTAAGTTTCAACTCGATCTGTGATCGATGCGAATTGATTTCGTATCGATCAAGAAATTGTCCAATCGAGATGAAACTTGGCAGAGACATTCTTTAGCATGTATGCAAGCTGCTGTGAAAATTTTCTAGTGTTTGGACTGGTGGATTGTGAGTTATGATCGATATGAGTTGAAGTTCCTCGGTTGGCTGTTTGCTCTGAGTCGATCTCTTCGAATCCATGTCTTCGAATCATTGGATGCACGTGTCTTCGAGACGACGTGGCTTGCACTCCTCGTATCGATCCACTTCTCATGCCGAAACGACCAGGTCGCTCCTTGAACTTCTCCTCCTTTGTAACAAGGGCTGTTACATAGCTCGAGCCGATCAACAACGTGCACTTCATATCGATTTGCAGTATACCCGGTTCGAATCGAAGGAGATGGCTTAGCTCGTATCGATGAAGGTGGGGTAGTTCGTATCGATGGAATGTGATATTTGTGATGGATGCGAACTAAGGACATCTGATGGACATTACCCAAAGCCATCTGACGGATTCGAATAAATGAATCCTCTATGGATACTAACTATATATTGATCAATCGATACGAAGCGAGTTACTTGTTGACGGAGTCGATTGATACGAACTAGTGCTTGAGGATGGATACGAAGTAGATCGATGCGGACTATGACGCGATGATGGATATGGAAATGATCGATTCGAAGCATGGCTTACTGATGGATACGATGATGGGGCTATTCTGATCGAGGCGAACGCGATTGATTCGAACTGTGTGTTAGTGATGGAAGCTAAAACATGGTTATCTCCTCAAACTTGCATCGATCATTACTTGAACATATAGACTCGGATTGACTTGAAATTTGAAACGTTGGCTTTCATGACTTTACTTGCCGTGTCCTATCAATTGTAGCCTGATCCGGGCTCGGATAAAATTGATCGATATCCATGGTGAAACAATATATAACCAATCTTTGAGGGGAACTGTCTTTGGTTTTTGATTAATCTTTTGGTATCACGACCTTGCCAAAAGGCGGGATAACAATATTATATAAATGTCATTTTATTCTTCATTCTAAGCTATATATGAATTTCTTTTAATACAGAATAAGTTTAATAATAAAGTTTGATTTCATTGAAGATAATATGGTTAAGTATTTAAATGACAATGGATTTATTAAGTAAAATATTTCAAAACTAAATAATAGAAAATTGAAGTTGATATATATATATATATATATATATATATATGAAATTACCAAACTTAGTTTTGAAATTATTAAATACTTAAAGATTGAAATATTGAATTTGAAATGGTTTATTCTGTGGATCATATCTATCGAAATCGATAAAATTTGGTATAGTTTATTTGGAAACTAAATTGAATTGAAATATGTGATTTGGTTAAAAATAGGATGTAAGAATTCGAGTTGTTCTGGAATTCATTTGTGAAATGGAAGAAGCTATTTTATTATATAAAGTATTTTAATATTTAAACCATTTAAGTGGTGGAAGGATGTTTCAAAGTTATGAGTTTCAATGATTTGAAAGTTTTATATTTCAAGTGTTTTGATTTCAAAGTGTTATAACTTCGAAAGTGCTATGATTTTGGAAAAGGATATATTTGAAATGAAAATGATATCATATTGATTTGGTTTTGAAAATGGAAATGATATCATATTTATATGGTTTTGAAAAGGCAATGATATTTTGGTTTTAAAGGTATAAACTATTTTGAAAATAACTGGGTGTTATAATAATGTTTAGATGTTAAAGAGACCGGGATCGGAAGTTGTCATACTCTCTGCCAACTTCGAAAACCACTTTGACAACTGTGTGCGTGGTGGAGATTCTAGAATGAAGTAGGATGGTGGCGACGTCTCTTAAGTTATATACGTGGTCCCGGCTCCTATGAGTTGGCATAAGGTGGCTTAAACAGGATCAGTCGACGGGCTAATGAGGCCGCTCCTCTGATTACACACACTCGTTCGCTATTATATTCCGACTTTGAGATTGATTCGGTGGCCACTTTTGATTCTTTTAATTTGGGGGTGTGGCTCGAGGTGGGCGGTAGTAGCTGTTACGCATTACCACCGGCCCGAAAGTGTAACTGGTATATCTACCTTGGCATTGCCTAGTTGTGCCATGTCACCTACCCTATCACTCCTTCTACGAGTTTGGTTTTCTCCCGTAGCCCATGGAGTATCCTCTGGTGGTTTCCCGATCAGAAGGGACTATGATATTGGATGGATTATTGGGACTATTATGTGTTAATGGGAATATTGGGTCACTCCTTAACGCTATTTTAAAGTAAGTTTATTTTACTATTAGACATTATTATAATAGCGTATATTACTACATAGTAAATAGTTTAACAGATCTTTAGGAGATGTGAATCACGAGCGTCTCTTGAGTTACTGCACTCACGTTAGACACTGGATAGGAGATGTCAAATCCCGTAAACATCTTTGACGCCGTTCCACTCATATTTATTTCTGTTGATTTAACTTACATAAGATCTTTTAGTTCTGACTCGAGTGTTTTGTCTTTTCAATTCGCTCGGGTCATCCTGAGCATTTCAGGATTTGAATACTTTATTTCTAGAGGACAAAGACGAAGACTGTATTACTATTATTTATAATACTATTCCACTATATCATACTGTTCTGCTGCATTGTTAATTATTATTCTCTGGTATGTGTAACTCTGATTCTATATTGTATTGGTATAATCAAATGTTTTGTAAACAGCTTCATGACTTGTTATTTGATTATTATATTTTGTCATTCTGCTGCAAGATTCTGTTTTATTTTATCTCTTTCTTCCTTTTTCTTATTCACCCCAATAACAATTCACCCTTTTGTATGGTTTAAGTCTGAAATGTGTGGTTAATCAACGATTTAAGGTGTATAAAAAGGAGGGTTGTCACATTTGGTATCAGAGCTTTGGTTTTGGCGATTAACCTTAGCTTTGTGGGGTCTGACTCTTCATTAATAGGGTAGTGATACCCTACGATGAGTCGCTGAGCGTATATATATGAGAGAGCGTATTTTTAGTGTTATAAAAGGTTTTGATATTGTGTTAATTTTTCCTTTTGTATTTATAAATTCCGGTTGGTGCATAGGACGCTATGACATCGATAAAGATTTCTAAACACTTAATAGGACAGACTGACACAACATTTGTTTTAAAATAATTTTGCCCATTGTATATTTTTATATATATAAAATAATATATTTTATAAATGGTATATTTGGTTGTAATATTTTTTTTTGTTAGGTAGTGAATTTTTAGATATTAGTTGAAAATAATATTTGAAATAAAATAAATGAAAGATTGGAAACTTAGAACTTGAGTTTCGGGATTTTAGAAAATTTCTTTTGAATTATTTTAGAATATAGTAATATTATTTAGAAGTATTTTTTGATATAAATATTTTAATAAGATTTGAAATAATTATTTTTTAAGAAAATTTTGGAAAGAAATAAGTTCTGTACTCCCCTCTTTATCGCTGGAAAATAATTTCGGTGATGAGTGCATGCATTATCGACATTCATTTTCGTGTTTCAAAGTGGGAAGGCTTTGTTGTATTAACTACACAATTGTTTGATAAATAAATCTTGATTTTGAATTTTTAATATGATTTGATAGATATATAAAGATATGGTTATATATATTATTTTAAAATGATTTGAAACGGAACCCAGTATTTAATTCTTAAGTTTTCGTTGATTAATAGTTTCAACAAGTATAGTTAAATGAAATTCAATTAACAATTAAAACCACTAAGTGAAATAAGAGATTAAATGCTAAATTTTAAATGAAATTAAAAGAAAGTTGAAATTTGTAACATATAAAACAAAGGATATTATTATTGAACATGAAGTTAATTTAAAAGAAATAAAATAAACTTATGTAACTTTCAATTACATCCTTAAATGCATATATATAACTTACCAAATATTAAAAGTTCTAATGTTTAATAAGAAAATGTAATGGATATTATACAAGTAATAAACTTGAAATAATGAAAAGTATTGAATGAAATTCTATAATGAATAAGAATTTATGTTGTGTTTGTTATAAACTTATGTTATATTTGAAATATTACTATAATAAACTATGACAGAAAGTAAGTATTATAAGAAAGTAATTATAAACTTAAGTAGATGAATTGATATGCTAAGAAATTGAATTAAACATGAATACTATAACTAAATGAATGTAAATAAATGAAATTATGTAATAATGAATGAATGAATAAATATAATGTAATAAAAAGAAAATGACATGACCTGAATAAATGAAAATAAATATTTGTAAGTAATAAATGAAATAAATGAAATAGACACTGAATGGATGAATAGAAATAAAACTTGTAAGAAGTAAATGTAAATTTAAAAGATGAATCATTATATGAATGAAAATGGAATGAAAAAAAATGTTGTGAAATGAATTTAATAAGGATGAAATTAATTTATGCTTGGGGTCATTGTTTGTTTGGCTTATGGTTGTTTGGGCAATGATACTTTAAAATTGTTTGGATGTACAAATAGTCTATTCATTTTCATATAAGATTGTTAAGTAAATTGTACACTTAATAGTTTATTTTTCATTAGTACAATTTAAAGTTTTTGGACCCGAACAACTATTTGTTTTGTTGACATGAATGGATAATTGATTGTGTTGATTTATATGATGATTGTATATTGGTTGCAAGTGATTGTTGTTATATTGATTTGTTTATTAGTGGTTGAAGCAATATTAAATATTTCATTTTATATAATTATTAACCCTTTTTGGATTATATAAGTGAAATACAGGTTATGGAAGTAATTGCTATTGCTTTTGGTTTCATAATTAAGCGTTAATTGCCCGACAAATAGGCACGTTCTCGGATTACGTTTTTCTAGCGTTATTATATTGTTTTTCCAGTGTTGGGATATATTATTTTGGAAAATATATGTTATATATTGATAAATTTGATATTATAATCGCTCTTGAGCCTCTCCGTACAAAGAAGACTCTGCCGAAATTTTTCGAAAATTTTTGGACTTAGAAAAGTTTTGAAAAATGTTTTCCAAACTTTATTAATTTGAGTATAAAAATATTAATGGTTAAATTGGTGTGTTTTTTTTAAATTAATTAATTTTGTAAATTTATTTGTTTATAATGTTAATATAATAAGATGTATTGTTTACTTAATTCTTTTTTTTCCTTCTTTTTTCCTTTTCGGGGACGAAAAGTTTTAAGTGGGGGAGAGCGTAACGACTCGTAAAATAATTAAATTTGTTAAGTTAATAAGTTTTGGTAATTTAATATGAAAAAAACTTTATAATTTAATAATTGAATGTTGGTATTAGAACTAATTAGTAACAATTGAAATGAGGTTCCAATGATGAAATAATGTAAACTGTTGCACTTAATTATAAATTTGAATATAAGAAAACAAGTGTGAATGTTGAATCATTAATGAGATAATATATGACTCATATAAATTGAAGTATATCAGTGTTAATTAAGTAATTGTAACATTTGATTTGTAAATAATAATGAATTCATTAATGTGAATTAAAGTAATAGTAACGGTTGTAAGTTACTATTTAGTTTGCCTATTAATTTATTAGTAACTATTATATTTGAGAATAAATTTGAATATAAGTAAATAAGGGTAAGTTCTATATAAATAAATGAATTGGTATGATTAATAGGTCTACTAAATTAAAATAGGAAATCTTTAATGTCATTTATGAAAATTTATGACGCAACAGAAGGTGTGAATGTATAAAAAAATGTAAATGTATTTATAAAGTAATAAACTGGTAAAAGAATAGAACTAAGGTAAATTAATTAATTGGTTTTAAATCTCAATTAATGTGTACAATTGGAAAAAGCACACATTTAGAAATGTAACATTAATGCAAACTTAAGATGCAAATAGGGGTATAATAATTATGTGGAATATGCAACATTCAATCTATAGGAAAATTGGTTATGAAGGATTGTAATTACTAAGTAATCCAAACTGATAGAAATCGCAAATACCTAAAATTGAAAGATGATTTAATTTAATTTAATATTAATTTAATTTAATATTAATTTAATTTAATATTAATATAATTAATGGAATGGAAAATAGCCATTTTGGCCACTGACTCGGATTTCGACGGAACCAGTTTCATCGGATCCGAAACGGTGAATTATTATAGGATTTCAAGTTTCATAACGATCGGGCTTGTCGGTTGATCGTAGGGCTTGAAACGCCTAGAAATCGACTAAATTGAAATCAATTGAAATCAATTTGAAATAATCTGATTTTAACGTAACTTCTTCACACGATGGAATTTGGACTTGAAACCTATTCCATTGATTTTAAAATATTCAAAAAATATATTTTGATATACGGATTGATCCATTTTCGTTCCGGAGTTGAAATGGGCTTTTCGGGTCATTATCGTTCAATTTTCCAAACCATTCGAGCCCATTCAATCCTATTTTGTTCTGCTTGTATATATGTCGTTATAAACCCTAGTAGCCTTTCTATTTCTCATTTCTGTATGTACAGGAATTTCTATTCCTCCTCTTTCCAATGGCTGAAAACCCGAAAACTCCTCAGCTCAATTCCAATTCAAATTTTAACTTCAAAATTAAAAATCTTTAAACTATATCATATATTATATCGTCGAAAAGCTCTCAACGAGCGCATCTCAGATCTATAATTCTTTTTCGATGTGGACCTCTATTTGTCCACAAATTGAAGAACGATTCTCGGCCGTTCTTTTTATCGCGATCGATTGCAACCGGTTGTCGAATTGATTTATGGGTTTTGTGGAGATCATCGAGTGGAAGGCATCGGTGGTGCTCGCTTGGAATTTCGACGGTTGGATTGGGCTACGCAATTCGATTAGGGCTTAACCCTATGCGGTGGCACGGAGGCATAGTAGAGGCCGGAGGGCTTGTGGTGGAGCCTACTGGTGCGGTTCTGCGTGGGAAAGCAAATTGCCACGGTGGCTTGGCAAATGGTGGCCGATGGTCGGTGTATGCGGTGGTCAAAGTTTTGGCCGTATGCATTCTGTAGCTGGGTAGAGTCTCGTTCGAAGCCGCGTGATGGTTGTGCATGTAGAGGGTAGTGACATGGCTTCACACTATTGGGTATCCATTTTATTTATTTATTTGTTTAAATTTCGTTTTCAAAATTTATAACTCGAATAACTTTTGCATAGGAGGTCCTATTCACGCACAGTTTTCTCCACTAGGATTGTATTGGAATTCCAGGCATTTTGACTCCTGGATTGGACGGATTCTGAGACTGTTTGAATTTTGAGTTTAAATTGGATTTGTGTTCAATTTAAATTCAAAGGTGAGTGTTTTAACCCACTCACAACTTCTAAAATTTCTTATGTTTGTTAAATTTAATTCATGATGTAATTAGTAATTTATCTATCATTGCTTGGTATATTTTTATTCAGCATCTCAGCTAAATTGAATTTTTTGAATTAAATTGTTATTTAATTTATTATTGCTTATAAACTGCCAGTTAAATACCTGTTATTTATTATCAGTTTCTATATTGATCTTTATGGACTGTTTTGGATGATGATTGTAATGGATGTTGATTATTGATATTGGTTGAATGGATGTTTAGTTTGTATCGTTATAAACTACAAGTTCGTTATGAATTACTATTAATTTGGGATTGCGGTTCGAAATGATATAGAACCGTAAAATATTAAATTACGGATTGAAATGATAAATTTCTGTATTACTTGACCGTAGGATAGAAAATTATATACAGACACCGTGGTCTATATATATAAATATATTTTTGAATGATTCTATGGTTTTGTAAAGAAATATATGGTTTTATATAAATATTGATTTTAGATATTATATAAATATTATTTTATTCTTGATTTTAAGCTATATATGAGTTTCTTTTAATATAGAACAAGTTTAATAATAAAGTTTGATTTCATTGTAGATAATATGGTTAAGTATTTAAACGATAATGGATTTATTAAGTAAAATATTTCAAAACTAGATAATAGAAAATTGAAGTTGATATATATATATATATGAAATTACCAAACTTAGTTTTGAAATTATTGAATACTTAAAGTTTGAAAATATTGAATTTGAAATGGTTTATTCTACGGATCAAATCTGTTCTGAAATCGATTTAATTTGGAATAGTTTATTTGGAAAATGAATTGAATTGAAATTTATAATTTGGAATTTGGTTAAAAATAAGATGCAGTAATTCGAGTTGTTTTGGAATTGATTTGCGAAATGGAAGAAGTTATTTTATTATATAAAGTATTTTAATATTTAAACCATTTAAGTGGTGGAAGGATGTTTCAAAGTTATGAGTTTCAAAGTATTATGATTTGAAAGTGTTATATTTCAAGTGTTTTGATTTCAAAGTGTTATAACTTTGAAAGTGCTATGATTTTGGAAAAGGATATATTTGAAACGAAAATGATATCGTGTTGATTTGGTTTTGAAAAAGGAAATGATATCATATTTATATGTTTTGGAAAAGGCAATGATATTTTGGTTTAAATGTATAAACTATTTTGAAAATGACCGCGGTGTTATAATAACGTTTGGTTATTAAGAAGACTAGGATCAGAAGTTGTTATACTATCTGCCAACTCCGAAAACCACTTTAACAACCATGTACACGGTGGAGATTCCATAATGAAGTAGGATAGTGGCGATGTCCTTTAAGGTATATACATGGACCCGACTCCTATAAGTTGGCATAAGGTGGCTAAAACAGGAGCAATCGACGGGCTAATGAGGTCGCTCCTCTGATCGGACACACACCTTTGCTATTATATTCTGACTTTGAGATTGATTCGATGGCCACTTTTGATTCTTTTGATTTGGCGATGTGGCTCCAGGTGGGTGGTAGTAGCTGCTACACGTTACCACCGATCAGGAAGTGTAATTGGTATATCTACCCTGGCATTGCCTAGTTGTCCCGTGTCACCTATCTTATCGCGCCTTGTACGAGTTTGATTTTCTCCCGTAACTCATGGAGTATCCTCTAGTGGCTTCCCGATTTGGAGGGACTATGATACTGGATGGACTACTGGGACTATTACATGTTAAACGGAATATTGGGTCACTCCTTAATGCTATTTTAAAGTAATTTTATTTTAATATTAGACATTACTATAATAGCGTATATTACTGCATAGTATAATAGATCCTTAGGAGATGTGAATCCCGAGCATCTCTTAAGTTACTGCGCTCACGTTAGACACTGGATAAGAGATGTCAAATCCCGTAAACATCTCTGACGCTGCTTCACTCATATTTATTTCTGTTGATTTAACTCACATAAGATCTTTTTGTTCTGACCCGAGTGTTTTGTCTTTTCAGTTCGCTCGAGTCAGCCTGAGCATTTCAAAATTTGAAGACTTATTTCTGAAGGACGAAGACGAAGACTGTATTACTATTATTTATTATATTATTGCACGACATTTGTACTGTTCCGCTGCATTGTTAATTATTATTCTCTGGTATGTGTAACTCTGATTCTATATTGTATTAATATAATCAAATGTTTTGTAAACAGCTTCACGAACTATTATTTGATTATTATATTTTCTCATTCCTCTGCAAGATTCTGTTTTGTTTACATTCTTCCTTCCTTTTTCTTATTCATCCCAATAACAATTCACCCTTTTGTATGGTTTGAGTCTGATATGTGTGCTTTATCGTCGATTTGAGACGTACAAAAAGGTGGGTTGTTGCAATTGGGTACTCAAGATCTGAGTAGGCTGAGGGTCAAGTTTTAGTCTTTTGGCAAATAAAGCATCCGAAGACGAGAAGGTGGCTGAAGGATAACTAATTAGGATTTGCTATTTCATTTTGTTTTGATCCGCTATGTATATTAACTCAGATATGAGTATATTACTTTGATCCACCAAGGGGGCATGGTCATATGTCGCCCTTGGAATATTTATGTATTGATATATTTAATCATTGCTTGGGAAACTTTAAGGGATTATGTAACATGGACATGAATTATTGTTCTGAAATATAATCACCAAGATGTTGTTTTTATGAAATCTTTGATTTTGTTCATATTCTTGTACTTCTTATATTATGGATACCATTATCATTACCGTATTTTGTCACCAAAAGTTAATACTATGTATGACTATAGCATCTATAGCGCTTAATTTATGCTCTTCAGATATGGGATGTTACATCAGTCAAGCACCTGCTTTTGTCTTTGGAAACTGGTGCATCAATAATTTGATTTTGAAAATGCCTTCTGTCATCGCCTATTTCTAAATGATGGTAAGTTCTTCCTATTATCGTCTATCTCTATGCGATAGCAAGTTCTTCCTACTACGGCCTATCTTTGGGAAATTGTAAGTTCTAAGGAGTTCGATTCTCTTATCGATATGATGGTCCAGAGTTCTCGATGTTGCTAGGGTGACATCGGTGCCTAAGAGGCTAGACTAATTTTCCTTCCAATTTTGTATCTAAAAGATCTCTCAGTGTACTACATTGCTTAGCTCTATTGTGATGGCCAAAGTTCTCTATTCGGCATTACAAAACCATGATGTACCTCAGCTAGCTTGTCCTGACTACACATTGGTGTGTGTACGACCCATACTCCACAGAGCTGGTTACTCCGAACTCAAGGTTCAAGCAATTAGATAGAGACTATTTATTCTGTGCGGCTCATTCGGTTGCCCTTAGTCCAAGTTGTGTAATAGGCTCCTGCCTTCGAGAACCTGTAGTCTTGATGCTCGATTTCGAGCATTTTCATTCCTTGACTATCTCTGGAAGCTCTAAAATAGCTCAAGTACTCAGAATTTGTTATGGTATTGCCTATCTCTGAGCGATGCTGCGTCTTTGAGAGTTACGAGTGGATTTCTCAATCAATTTATGATTTTCCATTCCTTAAAATTGTCGGAATGCCAGCACTTTCTCGATTATATGGAGCATGTGCACTTTTCTTGCGAGAGCCCAATTCCATCGGTTCAAGGAGTAATGTGCGAATTGTAGTATATGAAAATATTGCATACTTGCGTGTGGTTCCATCAATTCAAGGAGCGAAGGAATGGATCATACTTGAACACATATCCATCGGTTCAAGCAGCGAAGGAATGGAACATACTTGAATATAGTTCCATTGGTTCAAGCAGTGGGGGAATGGTGTGTACTTGAATATAGTTCCATCTGTTCAAGCAGCAAAAGAATGGAGCATACTTTGAACACGTTTCCACCGGTTCAAGATGCGGAGGCAAGCGTACTTGAATGTGGTTCCACCGGTTCACGCAGCGGAGGCATGGAGCATACTTGCATGCGGTTCTAACAGTTCAAGCAGTGGAGGTATGGAGCGTACTTGAATGCATTTTCGTTAGTACAAGTAGCGGATGAATGGATGCTTACTTAGATGTGGTTCAATTGGTACAAGAAGCGAAAGAGTGGAGCATACTTGAATGTGGTTCCATCGGTTTAAGTAACAGATGAGTGGAGCATACTTCAAACCAGTTCCTTCAATTCAAGTAGTAGATGGATGTGTTTTCTCGGTTTTCCGACAAGCAGTGAGGGAAGAAAGAAGTGAAGCAGAAGTGGGCTAGGACAAATAAGGCGAAATCGTCGGGACAAATGCCGAACCAGATATTTGGTCCGGCATTCTCTGATACGCCAGACCAAATATTTGGTCCAGGACCAGACCGAATATTTGGTCCTATATGACACTTTCGACATCGGACCAAACATTTGGTCCGGTACACTAGCATCCTGGACCAAATGTCCAGCAAATAAGAAACGCCGAACCAGACCCTCCTACCCAAAACGTCGAGCCAGATTCAAAGAGATATATCACCACCTCCACACTTCCCAACACCACTATATACATACCAGAGCTTCTCAACAATAATGGGGAAGAAAAAAGAGAGAAAACTATGCTGAAAATCCATCACTGCGACTACTTGAAGTTTTACTCTTTTCGTATATAACTTGTACTTGTAATCAAATCAATTATAGAATAATAAGATTGAAAGTGGATGTAGGCACATTTGGGATAAACCACTATAAAAACTCTTTGTTATCTATTTTCATTATCTGCTTTCCAAACTCTACACATTTGAACTGTCTCTGCGTTTCCTGCAATTCATTCCCTTTATGCTGGGACATAAAACCCTACGTCAACGAAATCAAATAAAACCCAACTAAAGGAAAAGCGGGAAGAAATTAGATTTTGGGGCATTTTTCCAATTTTTTAGCAAACATTTTTTGTGCTTTCACTGAGAAGTTGAACTCAAGGCCTTAGCGCTTCATTAGAACATGGCTCCGTCTAAGAGAAATGCTGATAAGGGTAACAATACAGTTACTACTAATACACCCAACCCCATCAAAGAAGATCAAGAGAACCCAATTGCTCGCTTTCGGTCCCTAGACTTGGTTATCACCCGAGTAGACTTCGAAAGTATTATGAATGAGATGACTGACCGCTTCGCTGCTGAGTAAGAAGCTTTGGTGGACCAACTCGTGACACGCTCAAGGAGCATGGTGGAATCCACTCACAATACCGGATCCCAAGGTGAATCCCAGTCTAGAGAGTCGCATAGATGGAATAGATCTCCCGTCAATAATGAGTTTGATCAGGAGGATCCAAGGGTTCGAAGCCAAGTCAGGACCCAACCCGAATCTGGTCCCACAAGATCGTCAAGAGGAGGACCTAGTAAAGGGGGCCCCAGACATGGACTGTCTATGGTTAATCTGTCATGCTTCGACCCAATCATCGCCAGTCTGACCTCAATCAAGGCACCAAGCACCATCACTATCAAAGAGAGAGGGGCTCATCTCCTAGGGTTGCCCTCGAGTCCGAAGAAAGAATGACGCGCCTCTTTAGGGAGTACCTCAGGCACAAATAATTTGAAAGGGGGATAGGTGCTAGAGTATATAACACTTTCACTAGGGATATAGAGGCAACAACCACGCCTCAAGAATGGAAGATGCCCATCATGGATCCATATAAAGGCACCTCTGACCCAATCGTCCATCTACAACGATACTCTCAGCACATGTTCATGAACGGAGCAGATGAAGGTGTATTATATAAGTGTTTCCTGCTATTTTTGTCATATTTAGCAACCACATGGTTCCGTCGCCTACCTTACGAATCCATTAGTTCTTGGGAAATGTTGAAGGAGAAGTTCATAAACCTGTTCCGAATTCATGTGGAACAGCCGAGGGACGTGTATTCCTTGTCCGACGTAAAATAAAAATCAGGGAACCTCTACAGCAATACCTTACCCATTTTAATGCGGCCGCAGCAGTGGTGCAAAACGCAGATGAAAGACTTACACTGATGGCACTATGCGGAGGCAACCATCCGGACTCCAAACTTGCAAGAAGACTCACGAAGGAGAAGCCTCTAAATCTTCAAGAATTCTACCATGAAACAAGAAAATATATGAGATTGGAAGATGCCACGGCTGTTCGGCACAGCGACAAGCTTGCAGAGGTTTCCAACTCTCATGGAAACACAAGAGCCCCGCCTCAAGGAGAAGGGAGCAAGCCAAACAATGACGATAAAGGTAATCGTCAGGGTAACCTTAGAGCTGAAAAAAGAAATAAACGATGATATAGATCGTGACCGAGATTTGACTCCAACACTCCTCCGAACGACACTATGGAAAATAATTACTTGGCCACCTAACATGAATTAAAGTACAAGCTCCCTCCATATAAGAAGGAATCAGAAGTTGCGATCGGGACAGGAAAGTACTGCCGCTTCAACATGTCACACGGACATCACACAGAAGAATGTCAACATTTGCAGGACCTTATTGAAGAATACATCTGAGAAAAGAAATTGGAACAGTATGTATAGCAAAAGTGTGACTCCCTGCTCAGACCCACGAAGGATCAGGGCCGCACCGACACGGAAACAATAAGGAAGACGTAAGTACGAGCTGCGCCAATCAAGGGAAAATAATTGTTCATACTATATTAGGGGGCCCGCATCCAGTCGGTGGAAGTTGGGCTAAAATGGAGAGATATAAAAAGTCTTTAAAGGAGGGAGAAGGGTATGTTCATTCCATTATAGAAGGACGCCTCGTCAAACGAAGAAAAAGGACCAATATAACCTTCAGAGATGAGGATTTGGTTGGAAGGAAGTACCCACATATTGATCCCATGGTCATCTCTGCCTGGATCGGCTAGGCAGAGGTGTTCCGCATTCTAGTCGATACAGGAGCTCAGTGAATATGTTATTCAAACATGCCTTCAATAAAATGAAGTTATCAATGAGAGATGCAGCGCCATGTAATAAACCCCTATACGAATTCAATGAAGAAGCCACAATTCTGCTGGCATGGTTGGACTTGTTTGTTGAGCTATGTAGTCACCCTCGATCCGTTATCCGAAAGCAAACATTTGTGCCGGTAAATGGGTAATTTGGTTATAAAGCATTTCTTGGCAGACCCGCCTTGTCGGATTTTCAGACGATCTTAGCCTCTTGGTGCTTGAAAATGAAGTTCCCTACCGATGGGGGAATAGGAGAAGTAGATGGCGACCAAGACGTAGCCCGCGATTATTACGTGACCAAACTCCGTCAAAACAAAAGAAAGGAAAAAGGAATAGGAGAAGTAAATGGAACATGTTGCGGCAGATGATCGCGATGAAACAAGGCTTTTCAAGATAGGGTCGCAGCTCAATAAAGATTTGAAAATCCAATTGGTATGGTTCCTATGCAGAAATTTGGATGTGTTCACATGGACCCATGAGGACATGGTGGCAATATCACTCGAATTGGCCTGTCACCACCTAAATATTGACCCAACCAAAACCCCGATCAAGCAAAAGAAGAGGAGCATGGGAATGGAACGCTCAACTGCCCTCGATGAGGAGGTAAAAATCCTACTCACCGACGGCTTTATACGTGAAGCTATCTACCACAAATAGATCTCCAACCCGGTCGTGGTGAAAAAATCTAATGGAAAATGGCGAATCTGCATCAATTTCTCCAATCTCAACGATGCTTTCCCCAAGGATTGTTTTCCCCTGCCCCGAATCGATCGACTGGTAGACGGAACAACGGAGCTTGAATTGTTATCATTTATGGATGCCTACTCGGCATATAACCAGATTCCCATGCACATACCAGATCAAGAACATACTAGCTTTGTCATAGATTTGGGCCTATATTGCTACAAGGTCATGCCCTTAGGGCTCAAGAACGCTGGTGCGACCTATCAATGCTTGGTTAACAAGATGTTTAAGCAGCAGATTGGTCACTCCATGGAAGTGTATGTCGACGACATGCTTGTCAAGTCAAGAAAGGGAGCATATCATTTATGCCACCTAAGCGAGATGTTTCAGGTATTTCGCAAATATAAAATGAAGCCGAATCCATTAAACTGCTTCTTCGAGGTCTCCTTAGGAAAATTCTTGGGTTTCATTATGCACGGCAGAGGAATTGAAGCAAATCTCGAAAAGTTCCAAGCCCTAGAGAGCATCAAAATACCAACACATGAAAGGAAATGCAGAGCCTAAATAGAAAGATAGCCGCTCTAAGAAGATTTATATCCAAGGCTACATACAAGTTTGTCCCTTTCTTCGAAGCCTTGAAAAGGGACAAGGGAAAGTTTGAATGGACAGCGAGTGTCATTCAGCCTTTTAAATCCCGTTGGAACATATGCAAAAACCGCCAGTGCTTTCTACCTCGATAGATGGAGAAAACCTCTACTTGTACCTAGCCGTTTCCCCTCATGCATTAAGCGCCGCCATGGTATGAGAAGATGACCATACCTAAAAACCAGTTTATTTCATCAGCAAAAGGTTTACAGGCCAGAGGATAGATTTTCAAAGATCGAGAAATTATCCTACTGTTTGCTCATAACACCTAGAAAATTATAGCATTACTTCCAATCTAACTCCATTAGGGTCCTAACAAGTTAACCACTGTGCTAGGTCCTACATAAACAGAACACATAGGGACGTCTGCTAAAATGGCATATCGAGCTAAACCAGTACGATATTACCTACCATCCATGCACCACAATCAAAGGGCAGGCCCTGGATGATTTTATAGCTAAATTCACCATTTTGGACAAGGATAAGACCGTCAGAACAGAGGAAACAACCAAGTGGAATATGTTTGTGTATGGAGCATCCAACGAGCTCGGCTTAGTGGAAGGAGTAGTGATTATCACATCTCGAGGAAGAAAGTTAAGTTATGCGCTAAGGTTAGAATTCACCGCAACCAATAATGATGCTGAATATGAAGCGGTAATAGCGGGATTGGAAATCACTAGGGAAATAGGGATCAAGTCAATATGCATACACAGTGACTCGCAGCTAATCGTAATCCAAATCCTGGGGGAATTCTAAACTCGAGGGCGAAGGCTCGCCTCTTACCTCCGTAGGGTTAAAATCCTCCTGAACGAGCTAGACTACTATGTAATCAAACATGTCCCATGGGAGGAAAATCGAGAAGGTAATGTCCTTGCCAAAGAAGCTAGCATAAGAAATAAGCCGATGCTGGAGGCAACCCCGGTCATGATACAAGCTACACCAAGCTTCGAGTGTCTTCAGATCACACCCATCAGTAGCAACTAAGAAACATGGATGACTATCATCGTCAAATACCTAGAAGAAGGGATCCTACCAACAAATCTTAATGAAATTAGAAAATCTTAAGGAAGGCATCCCGTTATACAATCCAAGAGGGCATCTTGTACCATCGTGGGTTTTCCAATCCCCTACTAAGGTATGTTGTAGGAAACAAAGCAAAAGTTATTCTCAACAACACACACCAAGGGAGTTGCGGTGACCATACTTGTGATCAAACTCTTGCCAGAAAGATCCTGCGCTATGGGTACTTTTGGCCCTCATTGAATAAAGATGCAATCGAGTTTGCTAGAAGATGCGACAAGTGCCAGAGATTTGCTAAAGTCCCTAGACTACCACCTACTGGTCTAACCTAGATGGTTAGTCCTTGGCCCTTCGCCATCTGGGGGATTAACCTAGTCGGGGAACTCCGCATGGGGCGAGGTGGGGGCAAAGTACGCCATAGTGGCGGTGGATTACTTCACCAAATGGGTGGAGGCGGAACCTTTAAACAAGATTTCATCTACCAAGGTGATAAATTTTCTAATACGTAATGCCCTATGCAGGTATGGGGTACCGTAGAAAATAGTATTTGACAATGGGCTCTACAGCAAAGAATTCGCCAATTGGTGGAACGAGCAAGGAATCGCCTGAAGCTTTTCGGCTGTGGTGCATCCGTAGGAAAATGGATAAGTCGAAGTAGTGAACACGTTGTTAAAAACACTTATCTAAGAAACTGGAAAAGTCCAAGGGCGCATGGGTCGACGAGTTGCCTACGTCTTTATGGGCCTACCGAAATTCTTATAAAACCGCGACAGGACACTCTCCATTCGCATGACAAACGGAGCCGAAGCCATGCCCCCTGTCTAAACAATCGTCCCCTCACACCAAAGGATACACTATAATCGGATGAAAATGAGGAGCTATTAAAGGTATCACTCGACCTGATCGAAGAGAAGAGAAATGATGTCGCCCTTAAAGCAGCCGCTCATGGACAAAAGGTGGCAAGGCAATACAATTCCTAGGTGAAGCCTAAAACACTACAAGAAGGAGACTTGGTTCTCAAACGAGTCTACCCATGACTTGGGGCATTAGTTCAAATTTAGGAAGGACCGTTCATTGTACATAAAGACCTCCACAATGGAGCTTACATCTTGTTGATGACAGATGGAGAGGTGTTTGGGAAAATGGGGAATCTCCATCATCTACGCCGTTACTTTTCTTGAGTTGTAAAGAAGCATGTACTAAAGTATTAAAAGAATGATAGTGGATGTAGGCATAACTGAACCACAAAAAAATCTGGTGTCTCGTATTACTTATCTTATTTAATTAATCTTTCGTTCAATTATTTTATCTGATAACCATTCTTACTACGAACAATCGCAGACCCTCGGCGGCGGCAGTGAAAATAAGACATCCACGATAAAGGGCTCGAAACAATCCCGAGAAGTTCACTGCTGACGATCGACACTCCTAAGCCGGCAACGATGAACCGATCATAAGCCATGAATTAGGCACAAATTATGGCCAAGGAAGTTCATCATTGGCATTCGGCTTGCCGGCAATTGCAAACTGACTACGAACCCTACAATTGAGGCTGGCCGCAGCCAGGGGTAGTTTGCACTTGACGATCGGCACTACACACACCGCAATGATAAATCGAATAATGCTCACGACACAGGCATTAGCTCGAGTAGTTATCGTTCACGATTGGCCTTGAATATAACAACACTTCTACATTTTCTCTCTATATCTGTGAACAATATAATGATTAACTAAGTCATTAACACTTCGCAAATAAGCAGAGCAGACTATAGAAAGGAAAACATGCATCACACAAGTCATCCCAAAAAACATATATATATATATATATATATATATATATATATATATATATAAAGAGACAGAAGTTGAACAACACGATATTAATTTCCTCCCGTACAAAGCTTATCGCTTATATTTATGTTCATGTGCAAAAAATCCATACATCTTTCAAAAATGCATGCGGTAAAGGGAAAAAGAAATCTCCTTGGCTAAGAAGGAGGGATGTCCACATCGCTCGGTCCGCTCCCTCCTGCCTATCCATCGAAGGCTCAAATTGCCCAAGGAGGTCATCTTCCTCTCACGAAGCCCTACTTGCCCCGGCGACACCCTTGCACGAGGCAAATGAAAATAATTGTAAGCTTTGCAATCCAGAATACGTAATGATAGAGCTAGGATAAAAAGGCCAGGTACCTGCGGCAATGTGACATGGATCGCTAAGCCCATCGAGGTCCGATATGCCCTCGTCTTCCTCGTCCTCATCCAAAAAATCATACCCCTTGGCTATTTCCTTGGTCTCCTCCAATGTGAACTGGCTTTTGACCATCCTAACATCAAACACAACCCTTCTTCCTGTGTGACTACGGCCTCAGTCTCCTCGATAATTGAGCATGGATTCCGACCATCATTTGAGGGTAGTCATCCATCCACTGATTGACCGTGTCACAAAAGTCACCGGATTTATCGACTCGGTCTGGAAGACCACCACCTTACTCATGTATTGCTCCTTATCTCTCCCTAACTGAGCATGCCCCACCTTCAACCTGTCGACCTCATCTTGATATAAGTCTCTCTCCTTTTGCCACTTACCTCGAGACTCCCTCAACTCGGCTAAAGCCTCTTTCGATCTCTTCATCCTGCCCTTAAGGGAGCGAATTTGCTCCAGATCCATATGCTGAGCCTCGTCCACTGAACTGATGGCCATATCAATCTACGTCTTACATAGGTCAACAGCCTCTTTTCTTGCCTCCTCCTTAGCCTTCATTATCTCGGAGGTGTAGGATGCTTCGACATCCTTTAACCTAGCCTCTTTCTCCCTATGCGCCTTAAGTAGGTCCTCCATCTGTAGGTGCAAACGTACATTGACACTTCCTATTTCTTCACTAGCTTTGGCCAAACGAGACTGATAGTCAACTATGTTTCTAGTCTCATATGTAATCTAAGCCATCAGTGTCATCAAGTTAGCAACATTAAGAGTCTTCTCCTTATCCAGGATCCTGTCTAAGGGATTTTGTGGTAAAAAGAACTTGGTGTCAGGATATGCCGTGCGACGACCTACAGGGTCAAGATTTATATCAGGATGACCCTCAAAGGGATTCCATGCCGGTTGCTGATAATCTGAGAAGAAAGAATCAATATTGCCCTCTTCCAACTCATCTGGTACTTTGTGCTCTTCGGTACCCACTGGATAGTGACGGCGGCGATGGGAGGAAGTTTGCGAACCAAGGGAGGTGGCTTACTTACTCGGGGGCCTAGCTTGTTTTTGAGAAGACTCACGGCTCTCTCCCCTGTCCAGGCCTGAGGGGCTCTCCCTAACATTCTCTGGCACAGTTTTTTCCCCTTGGAAAGTCGACTTGGAAGAAATAGAAGTCATTTTTATCCATTTGAACTGCTCAAGCTGCTTAGCAACTTCATTCAGCTTAGGGTTTCTCCTTTTCCCTGGACACAAGCAACAACATTAGATCCGAGAAAGCAAGAAAACATAAAAATTCATAACACTCAAGACATTAAGACATAGTAAGCTACTACAACCCTTGAGGTGGACTGGATCATATGGTCGAGGTCGTGTCTCACTCAAATAAGGAACACCCAGGGATGGGACTCCACTCCAAGGCATGAGAGCACATGGAGACCGTACTTCGTTGGAATGAGGAGTAGAAGGAGGATGGGACTCATCGAAAAACAATTTTTTTTCAAGAAGTATCTTAAAGTTTGTACAATAATCAAAAGTACTTGGAGAAAGCCTGATCTCCTTGCCGATTCCCCCTCCACCTGATGCTGGAGGAGGTGGCATTTCACCCAGATCACCTAAAGCCACATTCTTCTAGGAAAGATCGGCAGCAGAAGATTGCCTTAGGGCTGGCTCGGCTTGTTCTAACTGCTCATGCCACTATCGCACGGCATCGACATTCTTTAAAGAATCCACACCTAATCCTTTGCTGCTTACGATATCCACGTCTGAAGATACATGAACATCCTTTGCTTTAGAACTACTCTCCGATCCTTCCTCCTCTTCACTTTTCACTCCCAAGTGAGAACCTCCCTCATCGTCAAGGGAGGGAGCATCTCGATTATGCAGAGATTTCCCCGAGCAAGGAGGACGAACTGCGCTCTTCTTATGTCTCAATTTCTTTGGGGCTTCAGCCACACCGCTTCCTTCATCTGGTCCTTTACCTTTGTCTCCGTCACCACTGTCGCCTTCTGCTCCTACTGCTCTCTAAGTAGAAGTTAGCCTGATCTTTTATAGGGACTTTCTAGGGCCAATCAAGTTGTAGAATCGGAGGGCTGCATCATAGGGTAGGAATGAAGCTACTCGCTTGACCTTCGGGATAGCTAGTATTTCCTTGGCCATCATTTTCAAGCCGTCATCCTCCACCGCCTTCACACAACTTGAAATTTATAGAGCAATAAAAAGAAAAAAATAAGGGGCCGGGGTTCTAGAAAAATTAATACAATAACTTACAGCCAGAGGTAAAAGCGTGTTGGGCCACGGAGTCATCACGTATAAAGAAATATTCCATCTTGAACATATTAATCTTAGAATACAAATCCAAGATGGTTTTGAATTTTTTTGCAGACTCTAAAATGATAAAAGGACTTCCCTTTCGATAACTCCTCACATTATACAGGTATCTAATCTCTCTATGAGTGGGGGTCTCCGATATTGTTCCATGAATATCAGATATAAACAAGTCAGGATAGCATAAGAGTTCGGTTGAAGTTGCATAGGAGCAACCTTCAAATAAATCATGAAGCTGGAAATCCAATTGGTAAGCGGAGGAATCGCACCGCACATACAATGATTCTTGCTATATGCCATATACCCACCTGGGGGAAAGCACGCCTTAACGTCCGAACCGGGTAGTATGATGTCCCGACGGTCTATCCTAAAATTCATAGCAATGGAGTTCATATTCTCTATCGTCAACACACTAGGATAACACTCTGAAGGCCTAACTAGCATTTGATTAGGAGCATAACCTTCCACCAAAGAGTAAGCTGAATTGGGTTGCCTAGGAGGATTGACTGGAGCGTCAGAGGAAGAAGGACTAACCCCGGCAGGCTGAGAAGCTGCAAACTTGGAATGAAGCTCACAGTTAGAAGACATGTCCCTTGCGCAAGAAAGTAAATGTCATGAAAGGTTCAAAAAGAAATTAAAAGCACTACAGGAAACCTTCTATTGCCTAGGCCAGTAGAAACCATACTCCTACCCTAACCATCTCGAGCTCAGCAAACCTATGGTCCATGTGCTTGGAATATTTGGTCCGGCAGTATCCTAACACCCAAGAACCGTATGGCATCATAATGACGAACCAAACCCACTAGATGATAACTATGACTGGCTCGAAGATCACCCTCTTACAACCCAACTGCTCACATAACCGCCCACATAGAAGCACGAATCATGCCCTACTCGACCTAAGTAATGACAACTTGTAGCCAAAAGGAGGGCTATGAAGTATTTAGGAGGTTGAAAGCCAGATCAAAGCGGATAAGAAATCTATCACACTCTAATTAGAGCCCTTCAACCAATCAAACACTTCATGATACTTATCTGCATCCTAGTACGATTGCTACTCATAAAATTTTTGTTTGCAACCTTGATTGTACCATGTACTCGAATCCAATGCCAGATCCAATGCCCCATCAGGAATCACCACCCCACCAAGCACAAGCTTCTTCTTTGCTGAATCACTCTAGAAATCCCACTACCCATTTCCTTTCCCCTATTCGAAGCCAAAACCATTCGAACTCATGCCAAACACCCTCAAAAGCTTAAACAAAAGAAAACCTAGACCGGCGGTCAATTTTAGAAGGCCTTACCTCAAGCAACAATGACGCGGAGATATTTGAATTTAGGCAGTGAAGACGAGCTCAAGACAAATGTGGATCAATTGAAAATAGGCTGAAGATATTTAATTAAGAGGATAGAAGGAAACAAACAAGGAGAAGGAGCAGTATTTAAAGAGAAAAAGGAAGGGAAGACGAACGGTCTCGAATTTTCAACTGGACAAAGAAGCTCGGTGCCGAACCAAACAAAGATGTCATGTAAGCTATACAACATACTTTGGGGGGGGCATGTGTTGCTCAGTTTTCTGGCAAGTAGTGAGGGAAGAAAGAAGGGAAGTAGAAGTGGC
This sequence comes from Allium cepa, assembly GCA_030765085.1. Classification (NCBI taxonomy): domain Eukaryota; kingdom Viridiplantae; phylum Streptophyta; class Magnoliopsida; order Asparagales; family Amaryllidaceae; genus Allium; species Allium cepa. The sequence goes on along the minus strand of CM060941.1, from coordinate 1,039,338,658 downwards.
CTAGGACAAAGAAAGTGGAATCGTCGAAACAAATGTCGAACCAAATATTTGGTCCGGCATATCGGACTAGATATTTGTTATGGCATACTCTGATATGACGGACAAAATATTTGGTCCAGCACCAGACCAAATATTTGGTCGGGATGACGCATCTGACACCGAACCAAAAATTTGGTTCGGTACACAGGCATCCTGGATAAAATGTTTGATCCGGCAAATAAGAAACAATGAACCAGACCGTCCTACCAAAAATGCCGAGCCAGCTTCTGGTAGCTATATTTTTTTTCCATAATTCACAACTCCACTCTATAAATACCAGAGCTTCTCAACAACAATGGAGAAGAAAAAACAGAGAAAACTCTGCTGAAAATCCACCACTTCGGCTGCTTGAAGTTTTACTCTTTTCGCATATAACTTGTACTTGTAATCAAATCAATTATAGAGTAATAAGATGGAAATGGATGTAGGCACATTCAGGCTGAACCACTATAAAAACTCTATGTTATTTATTTTCCTTATCCACTTTCCAACCTCTGCACTTGTGAACTGTCTCTACGTTTCCTGCAATTCATTCAATTTATGCTGGGACATAAAACCCATTTCAACCAAATCAAATAAAACCTAACTAAAAGAAAAGAAGGAAGAAAACAGATTTTGATGTTTTGTCCAATTTTTGAGAAAACAGAATGGATGCTTACTTGGACGTGGTTCCATTGTCTAAGAAGCAACGAAGTCGAGCATACTTGAATGCGGTTCCATCGGTTCAAGCAACGGATGAATGGAGCATACTTAACTGCCATTCCATAGGCTCAAGCAGCTGATAATTGGAGCGTATTTAAACGTAATTCCATTATGTCAAGTAGCAGATGAATGGGTGCTTACTTGGATGCAGTTCCATTGGTCGATGAAGCGTAGGAGTGGAACATACTTGAACACCCCACCGGTTTAAGTAGCGGATGAATGGAGGGTACTTTAATGAAATTCCATTGGTTCAAGTGGCAGATGAATGGAGAGCACTTGAATGTAGTTCCATGGGTTCAAGCAGCGGTTGAATGGATGCTTACATGGATGTGGTTCCATTGGTCCAAGAAGTTAAAGTATGGAATATAATTATAGGCGGTTCCACCGGTGCAAGCAGCATATGAGAAGATGATTAATTTAACCCAGTTACATTGATCCAAGAAGCACAGGTGTGGAGCATACTTGACTGTGGTTCCACTGACTCAAGTAGTGGATGAATGGAGCATACTTGAATGCAGTTCCATTCGGTTAAAGCTGCAGATGAATATAGCATACTTTAATGTAGTTCCATCAGTTCAAGCATATTTAATGAGATGGATGCTTACTTAGATGCGGTTCAATTAGTCCTAGAAGCAAAGTGGTGGGGCATACTTGATCGTTGTTCCACCAGTACAAGCAGTGGAGATCTGAAGCGTACTTGAATGCAGTTCCATCGGTTCAAGTAGCAAACTTCAGCTTATGGAATGCACAGGCAAGAGCGCGGTTTCGTCGGGTCAAGCAGTGCAATGAAGCTTATGGGATGCTTACAGGGAGTTTGCTTGTAAGAGCACGGTTCCATCGACTCAAGAAGCGGTGTGCGACTTATGGGATGTGCGCAAGGTGTTTGCTTGCAAGAGCGCGGTTCCATCAACTTAAGAAGCAAGGTGCAGCTTATAGGATGCGCATAGGGAGTTTGCTTGCAAGAGCGTAGTTTTATCGGCTCAAGATGCATGATGCGGCTTATGAAATGCGCATAAGTAGTTTGCTTGCAAGAGCACAGTTCCATTTTCTCAAGAGCGAGGTGCGACTTATGGGATGTGCACAGGGAGTTGGCTTGCAAGAACACGGTTCCATCGACCCAAGACATGCTTCAATGATTCTTTTGGTCTCTATGACACGATAGATAGAGCATTACATCGTTTTGTCGTACCGTATGGAGTCTACACTGTTCTAGGAATTTTTTGCTAACTCATCCACATAGAAGCGACTCCTTCCAAGAAGATGGGGGAACATCTACGACAGATAACATTAAGAACCCTAGCTCCATCCATATGCTATCCATATTTTTACAAGTGTTGTTTATGGTTTTTCTTTCTATTATATGATGGCCTAATCGGCATAGTGCCTTAGGGTATTCTTCTCTTTAAACGTTTACAGTGAATGGAGTTTGGCTTGGCGTACAACCCTAATTTTCATTCTTTCTGCCCTTACTCTCCTCCATCAAGTGTTTACCGTGGCCACATTGAATGCGCCACTAGTTCGATAGTCCATAGTTCGACTGTCAAGGGATACGCTAAGCATTTGACTCTGCAAACGGCTTTGGTTTGCCCACTGAAGCATAGGATCTCCATTATCCGGAAGCATTACTCAGGTAGAATGTCGTTGGCACACGGTTGGCCTTGTAACAGTAGTTTGAACTTCTTTTTTGGCATTTTGCTTGCCTATGTTGCATTCAATTCCAATCCTTTGTTATCAAGTTGCAGGTCATCTTCATAATTGGAAAGTAGCATTGCAATATTCTCCTGTGGTGGCTTCACACCTAGTTTAGGGTTTACACGGGTTGTCCTTCAACAGGAGGAGTACTTCCACTACCTTCAATAACGATCCCTGTAGCTCCACCAACTATCTCCTTTTTCTTTTTCTTTCCATCTCTCCTATTCAAACTTGAGAAGGAATTCGCCTCCCAGCAGTGTTAGTTCTGGCCTTGTTGTTGGAGTAGTTGGTGGCTACAGTGTTGGGGAAACGTTAATCTTATCCATAGGAGCATTTTGGCTTACCGCCATTTTCGGGTTAAGTTGGTTGACCGTTTGGTTTAGTTCTCATCTGGTCACAACCTCCTATTGGGAAGAGGATCCTGGAATCACATTATTAGTATTAATCCCCGTTGGTATGTTGTTATTATCATTTACTTCGATTTGTTGGGGTTTGCTTCTTTACCACCAACTGTTGCTCCTGTAGATCTCCAAGAAGCACTCATCTTTCTTCCTGCCATTAGTCTTCAATGGCAAGCCATCAAACTTTCCAAATATGATTATGTGTATCCAACTTATAGATCTATCCAATACAAAGTGGAGAGCTAGATCTAAGCTTGGATTTACTAGTTCTCAGTGAAAGCATCAAAAAATGAATCAATACCCAGGAGTATTACGTGAAAGCACCAGCCTATTAGTATATGGCTAAGATAAAAGAAAATAGTAATAAAATAAAGAAATAAGAGACACGGGGATTTTTATAATGGTTCAGTTGTTAGCTAAGTCAACGTCCAAAATTACAACTTTGCTTATTGATTTGATCTTGTTTGCACGAGATTACAGGGGGTTTGAGAGGCAAAGAATCACAAGTATAGGAAGTTGACAAGTTCTAAGTCCTAGAATTGGCTAGAGAAGCGGCCCTGGTGACTATTGGGACGACCCAAAATTTTCAACGTTTGAAATTGAAATATTCAATTGATTTCAAATATCTGAATCGTTAATTTAAGCTTGAATTTCAATTTTAACTATGAATTCAACAATTTAATTATTGAATCTAATTAAAGAAATTTGGGTAAAATTGTAAATCTTCAATTTTGAGCCCGTTAAAAATAATTTGATGGCTTTTAAAATTTATATTGATAATACTGAAGAAAATAAAAGCTTTAGAGTTGAATTTGAAAATAATTTGTTCAGTTTTGAAAATTTATCGTTTAAATCGATATTTAAAAATAGCCTTCCGAGGCACAGTCTCAGAATTCGATGAAACCAGTTCCATTGGATCCGTAATATTGTATTATTATCGGATTTCAGTTTTCGTAGCATTCGGAGTTGTCGTTTGGCCATACGATAAGCAAACGCGTTGAAATTTAAATCAAAAATTCGATATTTTAATTAGTTCAAAGAGCTATCTCTTCCATACAATCGAATATGGCCTCGGAACCTTTTCCATTGCGTTCGGAATAGGGGTTTGACATTATAAATGCCTGGCGGCACACCTCAATTGGAGGTCGAGACTTTTTGTTGCGTGATTCGAGACAATTTAAGTTTAAATTTGAATTTGAATTTAAATTAAATTTATATATATATATATATATATATATATATATATATATATGCATTCACAAATTAAACACGTTTATGACCTTAGAGTACGTGTCTACTATTTTTCTTTTCATGCTCCAAGTGTCCTTCAATTTTTACACGCGTATCTTCATTCTCAAAGTAATCAAACGAGAAAAAAAAATATCGATTAAAAACAAATTCCTCTCCCCTTTCTTTCTCTTTTAATTCAGTAACACCAACAAAATAAAAAAAATCGATTTCGCCTTTTTACAAAATCCATGGCCGAATAGGATAATCTCTTTCATTCAAAGTTCATTCCTTCTCCTCAAAGCCAAAGCCGATCAAAAGTAGAAAAATGGCCGAAGCCTGTAGGAATCCATGGCGACTGATTCACGAATTGAATCGCTGTGCAAAGCGAAATCAATGGCCGTGAAAAAAAAATCGAAATCGAAAAAATAATTGCAAAGTCGACGCATTGTGATGTCGCGGCCGGAGGAGGGGCGCGAGGGAAGGTTCGTTCGCAATGGCAAGGCAGGATTTTCACATAGGCATGGCGCTGGAAGTGGGCAGTGAGGCCAGTGTTCGACGTCGATATGGGGTTGCCACAGGTTGTGTTTGACTTAAAGTGGAAATCACGGCAGTGTTATCGTTGGGGTTCGGATGAGTGTCGTGAGTGGGCGCGAGGGGCGATTTCTCTCGATCGCGACGCAGTGGAGCGGCAGCAACATCAGCTCGTTGTTGAGGGATCGTTCGATTGTGCCTGTAGGGTCTGCAGTAGTAAGGTATAAAAGAAATTTATTCTTCAATTTTAAATTTAAAAAAAAAATTGTTGTATGTATGAGTATACAAAGTAAGCTATGGATAGAGTTGAGAAAAAAAAATATATATTTTAAAATCTATATAGATTATTTTCAAAGAAAATATTTTATATAAAATGAAGTCAGTTAAAAAAAATTAAATTATTTATTTGTTTAAACTTAAATCATTCGATAAAATTTAATTATTAATTAATTAAAATGATCAGAAAAAAGAGAGAGAAAAGATATTTTTTAGTTAAATTATAAATGACGATTGAATTGTTCGATTGTTTTGAATATTAATAAAATTCTGTCATTGTTATGCAAGGTCTAAAACTATGTGGAAATCAAGCTGGAAAGAAATAGGATTGCATGCACAATAAAAGGTGAGATCTTCTCACTCAATTTTTTTTTGAAAATTCCAGAGGTCGTGGAATTGTGATAGTTAAATTAGAATTGATTGATTGTGTGTTTGGATAATTTATTTATTATTAGTTATATTAGTTTAGACCCTATGCGCCGCATAATAGCGGGGGTTATTATATTAAACCCATATACCGCGATATTCCACCTTGAAGTGGAATTGGTATTATATATGTATTTGGTGTTGTTGATTTCCCGCATTATATAGCGGATGAGACCCTATTGCGCCGCATAATAGCGGATAATATTTTATAAATCCCATATACCGCGATATTCCACCTCGAAGTGGAATGGGTATTTAATTGTGTGCTAACGTCTGTGGATGCAGGGAAACAGGTTAGAGGGATTCAACTGGATTCCTCAAATATTTAATTTGTTTTGTATGTTGTGTGTTGATTATTTTTAAATTTGTGTGACTATTTGTGATTGAAACCGTAAAAGCTGTAATTCAGCCGAATATATTTTTGGTATCGTATGATACCAGAAATAAATAGTTAATTGATTTTGAAATTTGAATAGAAAATTTATAATGAATTCACTCAAAGGAATCGGGTGAATTTTAAAAGAAGGAAATTTATATAGATAAAGTTTTATCTTTGAAAACTTATTGGATAAATTCCAAAAATATGGGAAAATATTCTACTAAAGGAATTTTGGTTAATATTGTTTAATGGTTGTAGAAATTATTCAAGATACGTATTTTAAATATTTGAAAGAGATAAAGAAATTTATTTCAAAAGGAAATAAATTTAGAAATTAAATTTTGGAATTTAATTTAGAGTGGAAAATTAATTTTAGAAATCGATTCAGGAATTAATTTGGAGTTAAAATAAACCTTAGAAATCGATTTGGAAATTTGGTTTGGTGTGTTGGAAATAATTTTAGGATATAAATTTGAAATTGATTTGATGTGATATTGGAAAATTAATTTGGGGAAATCAAACTGGAAGTTGATTTTGTATTTGAGATAAACTGGAAATCAATTTCGAATTCGATTAGGTTTGAAAATGATATTTGGGAATCGATTTAAATTCATATATCTATTGATATTTGAAATGTAAATTTAAAAAAAAATCGAGAAGATTTATTAATTTATTTGAATGGACCAATTTATATTGGGAAAAGAATTCTTCCTTGGAAAGCCGAGTATATTTTTAAAATAGCTTTTGAATAAAATTTAAAAGTTTTTAGATTTGGTTCTAAAATAATATTGTTGGAGAAATTAGATTGTGGAAATTGTTTAATGTAAATTTTTTTATTTAATTTATTATATGAGGATTATTTAAAAGATTAAATTGATTTTTGATTTAGAAAATAGGTATTTAAATATTTATACTCTATCTACTAATTTTATTTTAAAATTTGTTTTTGGACTTGGATTTTGTAGGAGATGTTAGTATAATATTTTTCATAACTTATATTTAAGCAAATATACTAAAATAGTTTATTTTAAATGTTTACAAGTATATTTTGAATGAGTATTTTTATATTATTTTAAAATATTTGAAATCGGTAGATTTTTGGTGGAAATGGATAAATGTTTGGGAATTGATTTGAAATTTATTTTTCAAAGGATTGAAGTGTGAAATTTTATCTTGCGAAGATATATTAAAAATAATAATAATGGGGGGAAAAATTATTTGAAATCCAGTGACCGTTGTGAATGATGATTGATAGTTAAATAACCGACTATCAATATTGGCCTTAATTGGCATTTGTATTTCGATGCGACCGGAGTCGAATTCCAAATGGGTATTCGAAACCCACATCAAACCTTTGTGATTGTGATGGATCTTTTGTTTAAAAGATCGAAGTGGAATTTGTTGTGATTTGTTTGAATCTTAATGAACACTTATTTTTAAAATAAGCCCTCGTTATTCCGATTAGCCGGGAGAGGACCTTGTGTCATAAAACCCATTCCGAATAACGATATGACGAAATGGGATTGCATTTGAAGATGGTGTTGAAAACCGGGTATTTTCGAAAGCGAAAGAATACCTATCGAATGTCTCTGCACCAGGTTGCTCCGGTATAGAGATTTTATCACCCTTTGTAATGGAGATTCCGGACGTGATTAGTGAATATCCGGATTGCAAGGGCTTCTTTTGAAGTGCCTTCTGTTCCGTTCGATCCCGGAACGGACTTGTATGGATGTGTGTCTGACGTTACACTTTGAGATGTAAAGCTGGTTACTATCAAATACATTTCTGTTGGTGGCGGAGAAATTTTTCTCTTAGCTTAACACCCTTCTCTAAGACGTATGAGCTCAGGTGTAGTTGATGGTTACGAGTGATACATTCCCAAATTGGTAATGTGGCATACGAAGTGCTGTTGATCATTTGTTGATCGAAGCATGGCTTTTGTGAAAAGCGTAGCTTTGTGGAAGAGACTTCGACGAACCTCACACCCCGGAATGGTCAAAACAGGAAGTATGCGACAAGGTTATAAGGGGTAGGCCCCTTAGGGTATGTACATTTCCTTCTGGATAGAAGTGGTATCATGGTATGGAGCCCATATACTTAACTTATGTGAATATCACAAATATATTTTACTTTGTGATTGTTGTTGTTGAGGATCCTCGGGTAAAGGTTGTTTACAACCGGGGGATGGCATACTCGTGTCAGTAGTTACCTATTTTTGCAGAGGTAAGCCGGCCTCGTGTTGGCATAGATCCGGTTAGGTTCTCGGGGCGTCTATCCAGAGGCGTACCCATGTGGCAATGGGAAGTTCCTTGGCCTGACCATTTGTTGGAAATCCAAAGAAACAATACGTGCCATGTACGGTTTTAGTCGTATAACCTGCCATGGAATGTGGCGGTAACCTGCTATTGAATATGGTAGCTATAGTAGGCATAAGTGCGGAATGCCTATGCTGGCTAAGATTAATATTATACTTTCGAAATGTTTTCCACTATGCACTAATAATAATAATATCAAAACATTTTGCATATCAAGCATGTTTGACTATCATAAGGAGAAATCTCCTCCAATTCTGCGTTTGCATTGTGTGTGTGGAGGGAGGCCTTATGGTAGTTTCATTTTCTAAAAAGCATTGAGGATTTCTTTTAAATTCCTTTATTTTCTTTTGTAAAAGAATAACTGTTTTTAAGATCTCACACCAGTCCCATGACTGACCTGGAGTTTATTATTCCCTTTCTAAACTCTGGGTGCCCATAATTTTCCACATGGGCAGCCTAGAGTTAGGTTATCAGGTCATTCTGGAATTCAGGAGTTGCTGTGGAGCTCAAAAGACGAGCTGGATGGCGAAGCATATTACAAGTATATGTTATATTTTCTTTCCGCTGTTTGTTGTTGCACACTCTGATAATGTAATGTAATAACTGATATAGTGGTTCTGTTTAAAGATATTTATGTAACGATAAGGATTTTTCACGCTCGAAAATCGACATCCATACTTCATATCATATTCGAATGCCATAGATTCGACCGTTCAAATCCGATTCGTCGGAGCTTATAACAACATCAAGTAAATAACACAGCGGAATGAAAGAATAATACATTGATATACAACACAGATACAATATCTGATACAATAGAGTGATACAATGAATATCAATATACATCAGAGATATGATACAATAAAATAGCAGCGGAAAAGAAAACGATAACACCAGTCGCGGAACAAATAACTCTAAGATAGTCTTCAAGGAAGAACTCCAAAAACTGCAACTCCATTTCCAAGAACCAATCCAGCAATAGCTCGAACTCCCAATAACGATGCACCAAGATAAGCAAGACTGGTGTGATCCAAAGACTGAACTAACCCCAGATAATCTACTAAACCTGACTATCTAAAAAACCCAACTCTAGACTGCCCGTGTAGAAAAAATGTTGAGGACCCAGAGTTTAGGAAAGAAACAATAAACTCCGGATCAGTCATGGGACTGGTGTGAGCAACAAAAACAGTTTATCATTAAAAACAAACAACGAAATATTTAAAAATCAATTCTCAATGCTTTTTAGAAATGAGACTACCATAAGGCCTTCCGCACACACACACAATGCAAACGCAGAATCGGAGGAGATTTCTCCTTATGATAGTCAAAGATGCTTGATACGCATTAAAAGAAACATTTGATATTATTACTAGTGCATAGTGTAGTAAAAATCATTTTGAAAGTAAAGATATAAATCTTAGCCAGCATAGGCATTCCGCACTTATGCCTACTATAGCTACCATCCAAACATTGGGGCGCCGCCATAAGTGAATGATAGGTTCTACAACTAAAACCGTACAAGATTGTATTGTTTCTTTGGATTTCCAACAAATGGTCAGGCCAAGGAACTTCCCATTGCCACATGAGAACGCCTCTGGAAGGACGTCCCCGAGAACCTAGCCGGATCTCTGCCAACACAAGGCTGGGTTACCTTTCAAACTAGGTAACTACTGACACGAGTATGCCATCCCCCGATCGTAACCAACCTTTATCCGGGATCCCGGTAACCAACAACCACAAAATAATAAATTTTGCAGCAACAACATAGGTTAAGTATCTGGGCTCCATACCATGATACCACCTCTATCCAGAAGGAAATGCACATACCCTAAAGGGTGCTACCCCCAATAACCTTGCCACATCTTTCCTGTTTCAACCATTACAGGGTGTGAGGCTCGACGAATCTCGTCCACAAAGCCACGCTTTGGTACAAAGCCATGCTTTGGGTCAACAAATGATCAAAGTAATAATCACAAAGATAAATGATCAAACAAATGATCGTATCACAAATGATCAAACAATGATCATTTCACAGCAACACTCAGCATGTCACATTACCAAATTGGGAATATATCGCTGATAACCATCAACTACATAACCTCTGAGCTCCTACGTCTCAGAGAATGGTGTTAAGCTAAGAGAATAAATTCTCCGCCACCAACAGAAATATATTTGAAAGAAATCTTCTTTATATCTCAAATTGTAATGTCAGACATATAATCCATATAAGTCTGTTCTGGGTTGGAACAGAACCGAAGGCACTTCCAAAGAAGCCCTTGCAATCCGGGTATTCACAATCCCGATCGGACTTCCCATCACTTATGGAATCGCTATACCGTAGCTACTTGGTGCAGAGACAATCGATAGGTTATCCTATCGTTCTCACAAATACTCGGTCTTCGCCACCAGTCTTCAAATGCTATCAATGCTATCCATAACGACGTATCACATATTCGGAATGGGTTATACGACACAAAGGTCCTTTCCCGGCTAAACCGAATAGTGAGCGCAACATTTAAAACATATGGATATGGGATTTCAATTAAGTCACAACTTAATAATTCAAAACTTTCTTTCAAATGGTTTAAGCACATTGCCATTTTCAAATCTTTAACAAAAAGATCTATTTCACAAGTTCACCTAGTTTCTCAAAGATTCATTCCTGGATTTCAAAACAATTCCAATTTCAATTGGATTTAATTCATTACATCTTTAAATTAAGATTTATTTCATAGTTTTCTAATCGTTCCCAAATATTCTCTTTCAAAATTCGTTTCCAAATGTTCATCTATAACTTGAAAAATTGTTTCAGTTTAAACTTGAAATCCCTTTTATACAATTTGAAATTCATTTCTCTTATGAAAGCTTTTCGTCATTTAGAAACAACCTTATTTCGGGAAAACCCGATTTCATTGATACAAGTTATAATCTTTAGGTTAAATCAATTTCCCAAAAGAACAATACTTTAAAAATGGTTTGACTTATATATAACTAGTATAATATCGTTAATCCCTAGTTTCAAATCATAGAATTCAATTTTTAAGTATTAAATTCAAATTGAAATCAAACTATTTAAATTCCAAATCTTAATCAAGTTATTCAAAATAATTTCGTCTTTGAAATTCCATTTCAATTGCTTTTCACTTTAAACCCAATCCATTTCCAAAACATTTGAATTCAAATATTCAACTTTAAAAATCATTTCAAAAACTGTGACTTAATCGATTTCCTCGTGAAATCCATCCTTGTGTGTGTATAAGTGTGGTCCAGGGTTTAACACAATAGTGCAACATCATTCAATCATTACAGATCAAACACAGAAATATAGTTGATAAGCGATATAACTATAAAGCTTATCGTCCATTCACAGATTCATAGATAATATAACAATGTAAATGAATGGATAATTTATACACAGTCACAGAACAAAATATCACAGATCAGATAGGACAACCAATTCAAGGCATTTCATACAATATAAACATTCATAAGCAAGGTCAAGTATTCAATAGTCATTTATAAGCAGGATTTATTAATTGTTTAATCCTAACTAATTAAATTTATTTCCAATCAAATTTATTTACTTATGAATTTATTATCCAATTCTAATTTATTAATTCTAAATCATTTGATATAAACTAATTTATCAAACACTTTAATTAATTAAATGATTCTTAATGAATCACATTAATTAAATTAACCTTAAGTTAATTACCTAATCATTTAACCTTAATTTAATTTCATTAAATAACTATCTTTAAGTAATTTATTACCTTTATAAATAAATCAACTTTTAATTACATTAAATGTAATTATATCTTGATCACTTGATTAATTAATTTTAATCATTATTTATAGAAATTGACTAACCATTAATGATCCATTAATTAATCCTAATTATTTAATCAATTAGGTGTTAATTACAACTTAATTGGTTTTTAATTACAATTAATAAATTTCTAATCATAATTATCCATTTTCATTTCAAATTGAAATTCCTTTAACACAAATTGGAAATCTATGATTCTTAATTACACATTAACTATTTCTTACTTAAAACTTAATTTATAAATTTAAACTTTTAATCAATTTCAAAATTAATGAATTACAAATTATTGAATCTCTATTTACTTAAGATAAACTCATTATCAAATTAATTATCTATAAATTATTTGATCCAAAATTTCAAATTAAAAATCCTCTTAACATTTTTAATCTCCTTGCTGTTAATTACAACCAACAACCTTAAATCTTGTATTTACATATACTATTTATATTATATACTTAACATTCAGATATTTACCCGAGCAAATCTCCATACTTCCCCGAGTCTCCCTTGCTTCTTTCTTTATTTTATTTTTAAAACAAATTTTGTTTTCAACCCTTTGAAACCTGTTAACTTATTAAACAACTCGAGCCTAGTAAAAATACTCAAACCCAATCCATGTTTACACGAGTCACTCACGAATGAGAATGACTTCGAGTTCAGTAGTTTCTTCCCCAACAAAACAAAGCAACCCAGATACACGCAACGCCACTGTGCACGTGCACGGCCCCTCTGGCCAACTCCAGTCATCGCCGATGTCATCAGCAAGTCGACTACTATCCCCCGATCTGTCAACGACCATGCAAACCCCTCCAATTCAACTCAAACTCGAATTCGAGTATAAAGAAAAACCTGGAAACGCAACAGTGATCCACCTCAACCCTGTCAACACCGTTCGCTCGTCATTCCGACCACCGGAGGCCACCAAACTCCGGCCGACGCCTCGTCCATCTCCCCTCTACCTTCTCGCAAAGCCGCGTGGCACTCGATCACTCCTCGGCGACGAACGAACCAAAAAAAACATAACCGGTCAAAAATAGGTTTAAAATTTTCAAACCCAAATTCCACAACCCACATAGCATGATTCTTCGATCCAATAATTTTTTAAAGCTTTCCTGATCACTTCTTTAACCTCCGAACCAATCTCGACTTCTCCGATAAAGTGTGTTGCCCGAGGCAACCCCATCTTCCCAAAATGATCAACATTGCCATGCCACTTCTACTCGTTAAAAAAATATATGAATTGAGCTTTAAAAATCATATTTATGATTAAGCAATCAGTTCCTAAACTTGAATCGGTAATTCAAGATGTTTAAAATTTTGACTTATGTTAAGTATTACTGTTCTATGCTTATTCCCAGAGCAGCTCAACCTTTTTATTATGAATTTATGTTTTTAAAATTCACTTTATACTTTCCTAAACATAATTTGTTTATATACTTTGCTCTAACAATCAACAGATTGAGCATACATGATTTTTGAAGCAACTTAGGCTGTTGGAATGTATAAGCAGAGGCAACATTTGAAATCTAAAGAAATGTCCAGGCTTTGTCTCATCCAAAAATTCAATGAAGTATATATATATTTTCACACACAAATCACTAATATCCATCATGCAACTAGATCAAAACTTGGAATATTTTTAAAACATGAAGTTACTCACATGTGGGATGAAGACAGAGGACACAAAGCCTGGGAAAGGTTGTTGAAAAATCTGGATATGCATTTTGAATTTGATCTGATTAAAGTTTGATTTTTTTTTCTTTTTCAGTTGAATCTTTGCTTTGATATCTTGCTTCTTTTCTGACTTTGCTTAGTTATGTTTTGAACAAACTAAAATAAAGAGGAAATTTGATATATAGAGGAGAAGTTACAGGGTTGCATGTTTTTGTATAGGGTATTAGGTATGGTAGAACATCAGAGACCCTTTTTTTTTATTACTTTACTCCTTGTTTCGGCTGATAGAAAATATGTTATGCTAAGGAGATGTTTTGTGCTTGGGTATTAAATGCAAGAGTCCTTGATTATAAGCTTATACTATTTGAATCATGTATGTACATATGTGAAGCAACTATTTCATCCCTAGCCTGCATACTTGTCCTTGTTTCAGCTGAGAGATCGTTTTCTTTTAGCATTTTGTTTACATAATTTAAGTCTTTTCTTTAATTCTTTTGTACATAGATAGTTTCCACACAATTTTTTTTATTTGCTTTGTAGATATTATTTCTTCTCTTTTATTTTGTAATATAATGACATTCTATATTAATATGTTGTTATAGTTTTACTTTGTAGGTTTACTTCATATTTTGTAATTTATCTTATAATTATATTTTTGCTAACTTAAGTATTAAATTTATAACATATATTTTATTTTTATATTCTACACTTATATTAATATATTGATGAGTAGTTTTTATTTTAAGCATTCTATAACTTAAACATTTTATTTATAATTCAATTCAACTGAAAATATTCATTTTTGAGTTTCAAATCAAATTTTAAAATACATTAGTATATACATCTTATATAAATTTCAAATTAATTCATAATTTTTATTCAAAAATCAAATTAATTCTCAATTTAAACTCAATTAAAATTTGAGATCGTTACAATTTATTTATCTATTATATTTGTTCCGCTGCGAAATATGAGATTCTGTTATTGTTTCTGTTCTTCTTCTACCTCTTCATTCTTTAAACCCTAAAGGTTCGTTTTTCTGGCATTCGATTGCGCGGCATTTGATACAGTGGACGTATAAATGTCGACTTTCGGACGTCGTAAAGTCCGGTCGTTACAAAGTGGTATCAGAGCATTTGGTTAAGCGACAACCTTGGCTCTGTTGGGTGTTACTTATTAGAGATAGAGTCAGCAGTACTCTAGAATGAGTTTGAGCGTAATAATAGATATGAGCGCGCATTGGTTAGTGAATATAAAATTATTTTATATCGTGTTGACTTATCGGTGGATTGTTTATAGATTCTAGTCGGTGCAGTCTGGACAACTGTTTCGATAGGGGTTCTAAACATTTAAACAAGATAAACCGACACAGTATTGTTTTAAAATATGGTAAATGAAATAATTTTACTCAAAAATATTTCGTATATAAAAGAAATAAATTTTCTATGAATTATTATAATATATGGTTGCTTGGTTGTTAGGAAGCGATAATATTAGATTATTATCATCGTTTTATGAGAAATTGAAATCAAAACCAAAAGCTAAGAAAATATAAATACAAATTTAAAATTAGAATGATTAATGTTTTGAATTGAAATAAATTAAGTAAATATTGGATCAAATGAAGCTAAATGTTAATAAAGGAATTAAAATTAGTTAGCGAAACTAATCAAAAGAATGACAAATTTAATATGGTTCAAAATGAATTGAATTCAATACTTATAAATGAAAGGTAAAATGAATTCATATGGAATTTGGAATCCAGTTTAAAATAATATAAGAAGTATATAGAATGATTATCCTGAACTTAAGAAATAAATGGTAAAATTCTTAAGTAAAATTTTATAGAATGCAAAATGAATTGAACGGAATCAATTGGAAATGAAATAGAATAAAGAATAAATTGAGTTTGTATCAATTTAAATTAGTTATAAACTAGATTGGATATTCTATTAAGTGAATATCGTCGAAAATTGCATAGAAATAGTCGCTGTTTGACTCAAACGAGTATGTATAAAATTCTAAGAGTTAATAAAAGCAAATCAAATTGATTTTTGAATCAATTGAAATAGATATGAGTTTATTTCGCTTAAAAAGAAATTGAATAAAAGTAAGTGAGTTGTAAATCACTTGAATTGAATAGAAATGGTATGTGAATTGATTATAAGCAATTAAATTTTTATCGGAACCATATAAATTGCTTATGGGAACTATTTTGAATGTATTGCTTGTGAAAACTATGTGTTTACTATTAGAAATAAGTGAAATGTGAATAAATTTCTTATATATGTCACTTATATGTTTAAATTGAGTAAATACAGGTACAGGAGGGCCGTATGGCTGGATTTGGTCGTGCTAAAATGCTAATAATAAACCGCTTTGCTTAAAAAATACTAATAAGGTACGCTTACGCAATAAAAATAGGAAATATGAACTGTTTTTGCTTTTTCCGACCAGATGGGTCGATGTATATATATTTACATCTTTTATCAAATTGCAAAAGCTCCTCCGTACAAAGGAGACTCTGTCAAAAAATTTTGAAAATTTTGAGAGTTAGAAAATTTTTGAAAAAATTATTAGCGACAAACAATTTCAACTTGGAAATTGAAGTAAATTAGTGAATGAAACTGAATTAAAATAATGATATGAATCAGTTATAATTGAAGGATAAAAATTCAATATTCATAGTAGAAGATAAATTGAATTCAAATAAAATTAAAGTGTAAATTGAATTCGAATAAAATTGAAAATGCAAGATTGAATGAAAATGGATATGTAACGTCAATAGTGAAGTAAAAATGGTATAAGCAGCATATATATTGAAAATTTTGTAATGAAAGGTGCAAAATGATATTTGAACATTGTTAATGGATATTATGGATATCAGGATATACAGGTGTATTAAAGGAAATGGAACTGGGATTTTGATTTTAAAGATAAAATTGAATTGCTCGACAAAAGGTACGTATTTAAATTTCTATATGAAATTTGGTGATTTTCTTGTCCAGCCGCTTGGCCCTTTGTTTTCTTTCGGGATTTGAGGGCCTGTGGTGCCAATTTGTAGTTGTATCGAGCTAGCCGCGCAAAGGAGACAGTGGCAAAAAATTTCGAAAATTTCGAGAATTAGAAAATTTTTGAGGAAATTTTGAAAGTTTGAAATTTGAATTCAAATCTAAATTTGAATTGGGAAGTAAACAATATTGTTTGGAACTTATAATTGAACTTGGAAAGTTAGTTGAAATGAATCTTTAATAAAAGGATTTGGGTTGATAAATTGATAAAACTATTTGGGTTGGAAAATATTACACGGGTTAAGGTCCATTCTTCTTAACTAGTAATTTCGGGACGAAATTCTTTTAAGGGGGGAAAGATATGACGACCCAAAATTTTCAACGTTTGAAATTGAAATATTCAATTGATTTCAAATATCTGAATCGTTAATTTAAGCTTTAATTTCAATTTTAACTATGAATTTAGCAATTTAATTATTGAATCTAATTATAGAAATTTGGGTAAAATTGTAAATCTTCAATTTTGAGCCCGTTAAAAATAATTTGATGGCTTGTAAAATTTATATTGATAATACTGAAGATAATAAAAGCTTTAGAGTTGAATTGGAAAATAATTTGTTCAGTTTTGGAAATTTATTGTTTAAATCCATATTTAAAAATAGCCTTACGAGGCACAGTCTCAGAATTCGACGAAACCGGTTCCATTGGATCCGTAATATTGTATTATTATCGGATTTCAATTTTCGTTGCATTCGAAGTTGTCGTTTGGCCATACGATAAGCAAACGCGTTGAAATTTAAATCGAAAATTCGATATTTTAATTAGTTCAAAGAGCTATCTCTTCCACATGATCGAATATGGCCACGGAACCTTTTCCATTGCGTTCGGAATAAGGGATTAACATTATAAACGCCTGGCGGCATGCCTCAATTGGAGGTCGAGATTTTTTGTTGCGTGATTCGAGGCAATTTAAGTTTAAATTTGAATTTGAATTTAAATTAAATTTATATATATATATATATATATATATATATATATATGTATGTATGCATTCACAAATTAAACACGTTTATGACCTTAGAGCACGTGTCTACTATTTTTCTTTTCATGCTCCAAGTGTCCTTCAATTTTTACACGCGTATCTTCATTCTCAATGTAATCAAAGGAAAAAAAAAAATATTGATTAAAAACAAATTCCTCTCCCTTTTCTTTCTCTTTTCATTCAGTAACACGAACAAAATAAAAAAAATCGATTTCCCCTTTTTACAAAATCCAAAGCCGAATTGGATAATCTCTTTCATTCAAAGTTCATTCCTTCTCCTCAAAGCCAAAGCCGATCAAAAGTAGAAAAATGGCCGAAGCCTGCAGGAATCCATGGCGACTGATTCGCGAATTTAATCGCTGTGCAAAGCAAAATCAATGGCCGTGGAAAGAAAAAGAAATTGAAATCGAACAAATAATTGCAAAGTCGACGCATTGTGATGTCGCGGCTGGAGGAGGGGCACGAGGGAAGGTTCGTTCGCAACGACAAGGCAGGATTTTCGCATAGGCATGGCGCTGGAAGTGGGCAGCGAGGCCAGTGTTCGGCGTCGATATGGGGTTGCCACAGGTTGTGTTCAATCTAAAGTGGAAGTCGCGGCAGTGTTATCGTTGGGGTTCGACTGAGTGGCGTGAGTGGGCGCGAGGGGCGATTTCTCTCGATCGCGACTCAGTGGAGCGGCGACAACATAAGCTCGTTGTTGAGGGATCGTTCGATTGTGCCTGTAGGGTCTACGGCAATAAGGTATAAAATCAATTTATTCTTCAATTTTAAATTTTAAAAAAAATTGTTGTATGTATGAGTATACATAGTAAGCTATGGATAGAGTTGAGAAATATATATATATATATATATATATATATATATATTTTAAAATCTATATAGATTATTTTCAAAGAAAATATTTTGTAAAAAAAAAGTCAGTTAAAAAAAAGTCAGTTAAAAAAAAAATTAAATTATTTATTTTGTTTAAACTTAAATCATTCGATAAAATTTAATTATTAATGAAATAAAATGATCAAAAAAAAGAGAGAGAAAAGAAAATTTTTAGTTAAATTATAAATGACGATTGAATTGTTCGATTGTTTTGAATATTAATAAAATTATGTAATTGTTATAGAAGGTCTAAAACTGTGTGAAAATCAAGCTGGAAAGAAATTGGATCGCATGCACAATAAAAGGTGAGATCTTCTCACTCAATTTTCTTTTTTTTGAAATTCCAGAGGTTGTGGAATTGTGATAGTTAAATTAGAATTGATTGATTGTGTGTTTGGATAATTTATTTATTATTAGTTATATTAGTTTAGACCCTATGCGCCGCATAATAGCGGAGGTTATTATATTAAACCCATATACTGCGATATTCCACCTTGAAGTGGAATTGGTATTATATATGTATTTGGTGTTGTTTATTTCCCGCGTTATATAGAGGATGAGACCCTATTGCGCCGCATAATAGCGGATAATATTTTATAAATCCCATATACCGCGATATTCCACCTCGAAGTGGAATGGGTATTTAATTGTGTGCTAATGTCTGTGGATGCAGGGAAACAGGTTGGAGGGATCCAACTGGATTCCTCAAATATTTAATTTTCTTTGTATGTTGTGTGTTGATTATTTTAAATTCGTGTGACTATTTGTGATTGAAACCGTAAAGGCTGTAATTTAGCCGAATATATTTTTGGTATCGTAGGATACCAGAAACAAATAGTTAACTGATTTTGAAATTTGCATAGAAAATTTATAATGAATTCACTCAAAGGAATCGAGTGATTTTTAAAAGAAGGAAATTTAAATAGATAAAGTTTTATCTTTGAAAACTTATTGGATAAATTCCAAAAATATGGGAAAATATTCTAATAAAGGAATTTTGGTTAATATTGTTTACTGGTCATAGAAATTATTCAAGATACGTATTTTAAATATTTGAAATAGATAAAGAAATTTATTTCAAAAGGAAATAAATTTAGAAATTAAATTTTGGAATTTAATTTAGAGTGGAAAATTAATTTTAGAAATCGATTCAGGAATTAATTTGGAGTTAAAATAAACCTTAGAAATCGATTTCGAAATTTGGTTTGGTGTGTTGGAAATAATTTTAGGATATAAATTTGAATTTGATTTGATTTGATATTGGAAAATTAATTTGGGGAAATCAAATTGGAAGTTGATTTTGTATTTGAGATAAACTAGAAATCAATTTGGAATTCGATTGGGTGTGAAAATGTTATCCCCTTTTTTGGTCAAAACTAGGATATCCATGTTGTGTGCGTTTCCACCACGACCGGAGCAAAAAGAAGCAAGAAAGCATACATAAGTCAAGGGTTTCACTCAAAGTTCACATATAAAAGTTCATTCGGCGCTCCAACACTCAAGCCCATTCGACGTCTACAACATATGGTTCATTCGGTAATCATCACCAGAGTCATTCGGCATATCTAGAATAAGGCTTCATTCGGCAGCGTCATCCGGCATTCCCAATGCCAAAGTACATTCGGTATTCATTCATTCGACAGTATGAAGCAGAGCCTCATTCGACATTTAGAGTTCCGGATCTCATTCGGCCAAACATGCCTCCAAACTCACCACCGAACCAAGCTCCACCGGTCCACTCCTTTCCTACCACCGAACCAGGTGACCACCGAACCGAAGCTTCTCCATCCTTCTCTCCAAGCATAGCCGAACCAAGGAATGCCGAACCAAAGTTGCCAGTCCAGATTGCTTCAGCCCAAGCCCACCAGCAGCTATAAACATCCAAGACCCCTGCCCCCAGCCTCACTCTATAAATAGAGGGGCAGGGGTACAACAATGGCAGACAAGTTTGAGAGCTCAAGCCTGGAAGGAACTCTCAAACAACTTTAGATACTTGTAATCAAAGCTTTGTACTTGTAATCTAAAGAAAAAAGAAGAATAACATATAAAGTGGACGTAGGCACGTTCTGGCCGAACCACTATAAATCTGTGTGTCTTTTACAGTTTAGTCCCTGCTTTTTATATATTTGCATAAATCACCCAAATTACTAAATACAACATAAAATCAACCAACTCATACGACTTTGGGTGTTTGCGGCCATTTTTTACGCAAACATTTTGGTGCTTTCATTGAGAAGAACCAGCTCCCGCTACATCGGATAGAAGTTGAATTTGAAAATCTAAGAGTTCAGATCTAAGAGTTATGACGAGACAAACAAGTAGAAGACAAAGGCCAGAGAGAAGTGAACACCAAGGAAGTCAAGAGGCTTCCTCAGGAGGGAATCAAGCGTCGATCTTCATCACTAGGGATGAGATGGAGGCCATGATGAGAAGACAAGAAGAGATGATCCAGAACTTACTTCAACAAATTGGGCAAATTGGAGCACAAATCCAAGGAGCAACTGGGGTTCAGAATGGGGCAGGACCATCTGGCGCAGCACCAGAGCTAGGGGGCACTCACGCAGAGCATGTTGATCCGACCCCGGGAAGTGAGATGGGGGCATCCGAACCACCTGGTAGCAATAGAGGAATGAACGTTCAGCCAGGGAGGCATACACATGAAAACTCCCGCGGACTTGGGGGGCAGGTCGAAGACAGTGAACGAGAACTACAGCTTGGAGGCAATGACAGATTAGCAGAGATGGTTAGAAGAGCTATGAGAGGCGGTTTAGTAAACAGAGACTTGGAAGATGTAAACAGGAGTCCTTTTTCTTCTGCGATTAGGATGGCTAGAAACCCACCAGAATTCAAGCTACCATCATTGGACATGTACAACGGGAAAACGGACCCCACGGTCCATCTAACGAAGTATATGAGACATATGGAAGTGCTGGGGGCATCAGAGGAGGTTATGGCCCGGTGCTTTCCACGGTATTTGACGGACATTGCAGCGTTATGGTTTAGGCAACTGGAGAGCGGCTCCATAGGAACATGGGCAGATTTAACTGAGAGATTCATGAGGCAATTCAGGTTCATATTGCGAGACCCAAGAATGTGATGACTTTGGAAACCTTGAAACAGAAAACTGGAGAGACTTTGAGGAGCTTTCTAACGCGATTTAATGCGGCAGCAGCATCAGTGGATCGACCAGATCCATCTATGGTCATGATGGCGGCTGTATCTGGAATAGCTGGTAATACAGAGTTCAAGAATTCATTAACCAAGGACCCACCTATGAATCTGGGAGAGTTCTATCATGAGGCTGAAAAGTTTCTGCGTTTGGAAGATGCTAGTGCAGAAAGAGAGGAAGAAGATGACGTTTACGTAATCAAGAGCGGAAACCCACTTGGAAAGGGTGCGGAGACTAGCAAAGGAAAAAGAAAGGCTGAGGATAATGATGACAGGACAAAGTGGCTACGAAGAGAACCACGCTTCACCACCTATTCAGAGCTGAATGAGAGTTTGGAACGGATTTATCAGGATACCAAGGGGCAGGTTCCGTATCGTAGACCAATGCGAAGGGATCCAACCTCTGACGAAAGAAAATCAGATAAGTTTTGTGTATTTCATGAATTGAATGGTCATAACACTAATGATTGTAGGCATTTGAAGAACGAGGTAGAAGGGCATATCAGGAACGGTATGCTCCTTCAGTATGTGAGGAGGGGAACTCCAGCGGTGGAGCCAGAGCGACCGCCCTCTACGTCAGCTAGACGTGACCCTGGATCAAGGCACCATTTGATTATCCATTGATTGCTTGATTAAAATAACGATGAACAGGTCGTAAGCTTCCACTAAAGCAATTAAATCGTTTACACATGTACGAGATCGCGAACGATCTCCAGGCATGCTCTGAATGATCATTGACTGCTTCGGAGTGGGAACTTACATTTTGACATCCTTGCTTTGCTTTTGTTTCGATTTGAACATTTGAATTCTTCCTGTTTGGACATTTCTGCTGTAAGGTACTATTGCTTTAACATTTATAATTCTATGAAAAAATTATTTACTTGTATGCCCGTTGGATCGCGAACGGTCCACGAGCACCTATTGCATGGCAACGAACTGCCGAAGTCTTTGATTCGAAAAATTCCCCCAAATAATGACTCCAACACTGATAATATTAAGTCCCCCCGGGCACACTCATTCGCCTCGAACGGCACCCGACTTCGAACAGTCACAATTTGCCTCGAACGGCACTCGACTTCGAACAGTCACAATTCGCCTCGAACGGCACCCGACTTCGAACAGTCACAAACTCGCCTCGAACGGCACAACTCGCCTCGAACGGCACAACTCGCCTCGAATGGCACAACTCACCTTACCTCAAATGGCTCGATCGCGAACGGTCGTCATTTGAGGTCCGCCACCTGATCACTGACTATTACGCCTTACCTCAAATGGCTTGATCGCGTACGGTCGTCATTTGAGGACCACCACTTGACCGCGCACTGTCGCACTTTACCTCGAATGACTCGATCACGAACGATCGTCATTTGAAGTTAAGCGCTTGACCTTGAACGGTCCCCACTCGACCGCGCACTGTCGCACTTTACCTCGAATGACTCGATCCCGAACGGTCGTCATTTGAAGTAAAGCGCTTGACCTTGAACGGTCACATTTCACTGCAGATGACTCGATCCCGAACGATCGACGCACGGATTTATGCGCTTGACCGCGCACGGTCGCACTTCACCTCAAATGACTTGATCACGAACGATCGTCATTTGAAGTTAGGCGCTTGACCATGAACGGCCGCGCTTCATCCCAAATAGCTCGATCCCGAACGGTCGTCATTTGGGGCCATATAAAATATCAAGCTCTTTACAGGTTGTCAACAGGATACGAACATCCAGCTCATGGCATTACAAAACACGCCTTCCTACCGCAAGGCATATTTTGGGGGGCAAAGTGTTATCCCCTTTTTTGGTCAAAACTAGGATATCCATGTTGTGTGCGTTTCCACCACGACCGGAGCAAAAAGAAGCAAGCAAGCATACATAAGTCAAGGGTTTCACTCAAAGTTCACATATAAAAGTTCATTCGGCGCTCCAACACTCAAGCCCATTCGACGTCTACAACATATGGTTCATTCGGTAATCATCACCAGAGTCATTCGACATATCTAGAATAAGGCTTCATTCGGCAGCGTCATCCGGCATTCCCAGTGCCAAAGTACATTCGGTATTCAATCATTCGGCAGTATGAAGCAGAGCCTCATTCGGCATTTAGAGTTCCGGATCTCATTCGGCCAAACATGCCTCCAAACTCACCACCGAACCAAGCTCCACCGGTCCACTCCTTTCCTACCACCGAACCAGGTGACCACCGAACCGAAGCTTCTCCATCCTTCTCTCCAAGCATAGCCGAACCAAAGAATGCCGAACCAAAGTTGCCAGTCCAGATTGCTTCAGCCCAAGCCCACCAGCAGCTATAAACATCCAAGACCCCTGCCCCCAGCCTCACTCTACAAATAGAGGGGCAGGGGTACAACAATGGCAGACAAGTTTGAGAGCTCAAGCCTGGAAGGAACTCTCAAACAACTTTAGATACTTGTAATCAAAGCTTTGTACTTGTAATCTAAAGAAAAAAGGAGAATAACATATAAAGTGGACGTAGGCACGTTCTGGCCGAACCACTATAAATTTGTGTGTCTTTTACAGTTTAGTCCCTGCTTTTTATATATTTGCATAAATCACCCAAATCACTAAATACAACATAAAATCAACCAACTCATACGACTTTGGGTGTTTGCGGCCATTTTTTACGCAAACAGAAAATAATATTTGGGAATCGATTTAAATTCGTATGTCAGTTGATATTTGAAATGTAAATTTTAAAAAATCGAGAAGATTTATTAATTTATTTGAATGGACCAATTTATATTGGGAAAGGAATTCTTCCCTGGAAAGCCGAGTATATTTTTAAAATAGCTTTTGAATGAAATTTAAAAGTTTTTAGATTTGGTTATAAAATAATATTGTTGGAGCAATTAGCTTTTGGGAATTGTTTAAAGTAAATTTTTTTATTTATTTAATTATTTATTTAAAAGATTAAATTGATTTTTGATTTAGAAAACAGGTATTTAAATATTTATACTCTATCTACTAATTTTATTTTAAAATTTATTTTTGGTCCTGGATTTTGTAGGAGATGTTAGTATAATATTTTTCATAACTAATATTTAAGCAAATATTCTAAAATAGTTTATTTTAAATTTTCCAAGTATATTTTGAATGAGTATTTTTATATTATTTTAAAATATTTGAAATCGGCAGGTTTTCAGTGGAAATGAATAAATGTTTGGAAATTGATTTGAAATTTATTTTTCAAAGGATTGAAGTGTGAAATTTTATCTTGCGAAGATATATTGAAAATAATAGTAATTGGGGGAAAAATTATTTGAAATCCAGTGACTGTTGTGAATGATGATTGATAGTTAAATAACCGACTATCAATATTGGCCTTAATCGGCATTTGAATTTCGATGCGACCGGGAGTCGAATTCCAAATGGGTATTCGAAACCCACATCGTACCTTTGTGATTGTGATGGATCTTTTGTTCAAAAGATCGAAGTGGAATTTGTTATGATTTGTTTGAATCTGAATGAACACTTATTTTTAAAATAAGCGCTCGTTATTCGGATTAGCCGGGAGAGGACCTTATGTCATAAGACCCATTCCGAATAATGATATGACGAAATGGGATTGCATTTGAAGATGGTGTTGAAGACCGGGTATTTTCGAAAGCGAAAGGATACCTGTCGAATGTCTCTGCACCGGGTTGCTCCGGTATTGAGATTTTATCACCCTTTGTGATGGGGATTCCGGAAGTGATTAGTGAATATCCGGATTGCAAGGGCTTCTTTTGAAGTGCCTTCGGTTCTGTTCGATCCCGGAACGGACTTGTATGGATGTGTGTCTTACGTTACACTTTGAGATGTAAAGCTGGTTTCTATCAAATACATTTCTGTTGGTGGCGGAGAAATTTTTCTCTTATCTTGACACCCTTCTCTGAGACGTATGAGCTCAGAGGTTATGTAGTTGATGGTTACTAGTGATACATTCCCAAATTGGTAATGTGGCATATGAAGTGCTGCTGATCATTTGTTGATCGAAGCATGGATTTTGTGAAAAGAGTAGCTTTGTGGACGAGACTTCGTCGAACCTCACACCCCGAAATGGTCAAAACAGGAAGGATGCGGCAAGGTTATAGGGGGTGGCGCCCCTTAGGGTATGTACATTTCCTTCTGGATAGAAGTGGTATCATGGTATGGAGCCCAGATACTTAACTTATGTGAATATCGCAAATATATTTTACTTTGTGATTGTTGTTGTTGAGGATCCTCGGATAAAGGTTGTTTACAACCGGGGGATGGCATACTCGTGTCAGTAGTTACCTATTTTTGCAGAGGTAACCCGGCCTTGTGTTGGCATAGATCCGGTTAGGTTCTCGGGGCGTCTATCAGAGGCGTACCCATGTGGCAATGGGAAGTTCCTTGGCCTGACCATTTGTTGGAAATCCAAAGAAACAATACGTTCCATGTACGGTTTTAGTTGTATAACCTGCCATGGAATGTGGCGGTAACCTGCTATTGAACATGGTAGCTATAGTAGGCATAAATGCGGAATGCCTATGCTGGCTAAGATTAATATTATACTTTCGAAATGTTTTCCACTATGCACTAATAATAATAATATCAAAAGATTTTGCGTATCAAGCATTTTTGACTATCATAAGGAGAAATCTCCTCCAATTCTGCGTTTGCATTGTGTGTGTGTGTGGCGGGAGGCCTTATGGTAGTTTCATTTTCTAAAAACCAATGCGGATTTCTTTTAAATTCTTTTATTTTCTTTTGTAAAAGAATATCTGTTTTAAGATCTCCCCACCAGTCCCGTGACTGACCTGGAGTTTAATGTTCCCTTTCTAAACTCTGGGTGCCCATAATTTTCCACACGGGCAGCCTAGAGTTAGGTTATCAGGTCATTCTGAAATTCAGGAGTTGCTGTGGAGCTCAAGAGACGAGCTGGATGGCGAAGCGTATTACTAGTGTATGTTATATTTTCTTTCCGCTGTTTGTTGTTGTACACTCTGATAACGTAATGTGATGTAATGTAATAACTGATATAGTGGTTCTGTTTAAAGATATTTATTTATCTATTATATTTGTTCCGCTGCGAAATGTGAGATTCTGTTATTGTTTCTATTCTTCTTCTACCTCTTCATTCTTTAAACCCTAACGGTTTGGTTTTCTGGCATTCGATTGCGCGACATTTGATATAGTGGACGTATAAATGTCGACTTTCGGGCGTCGTAAAGTCGGGTCGTTACAACTATCATGAAGAAGAAAGAGTTGAAGAAGATATTGAATTCCTACATAGCGATAGCAGAATCTCGATCCTTTTCTTGGTTGCTCTATGATTTATATTCATAGGGATAAAAGTCATATTAGATCAGAATCCCGCTTCTAGAGAAGTCCAGAGACTGGCCCAAGGTGGTATAAGAAATATTGTGGCAAACTGACAAATGGTTTAGACATAACACCAAGTCAAGCCCTTGGTTCAGGGCCGAGTCTAATTCTTTGACTCAGTGCCGAGTCTAATCTTGAGCCATAACTTAGCTAAACCCTTTTGTTCCGAGCTCCTTTCTTCATCCAGGTCCCCTCCATGTAATTTAGTACGATATTGATGAGTTTTTATTATTATCATTCCACGATTTGGGTTATATCGTAGTTTGGACGGTTAGATCTTCATTTCTTATGATTGGTTCTCTGGAATTCTATGAAATTTAACAAACACACATAGGTTGACTCATGGATCACTTGCTAAAATACATAGATGCCAAGACTTGGCATTTAAGCTCGGTACCAACTCAAAATCCTTAACTCGTCAGAAACCTTAACTTGTGAAAATCCTTAACTTGTCAAAATCCCTATTTCGGTATCAACTCAAATCGTTGACTCAATACCGAGTTAAGGACTTAGCCCCATTTTTCGTGGAACTTCTCCCAGTTGTTTTCTACCTTCCTCTAAATGTGCTTACCAAGTTTGGAGTCATTTCATTGAGATTCCTTAACTCGGTACCGATATAAGAAGTTAGCTCCGAACATAGTGAAACTTTCCTAAGATGCTTCTCTAGCTCTTCTAAGCGTGCTTGCCAAGTTTCAAGTCGTTTCATCTTTATTTTATTTGTGGTCGTTCAAAGGTTGGACTGCTTGAGCCGACTTGAGAGTTTTGATTTTATGAGTCTGACCCTAGAAAAGTCACAACTCAGGTCTGACCCAAGTTTGTCTCGGGTTTGACTCTTATTCGGCTCTAAGTCACTCAGTTTTGAGTTGACTTGGGTCTAACCGGATTTTATATTGGGTTTGACTCGGGTCAAACTCGGGTCTGACTGCAAGTTATGTTGTCTTGCCTTTCTATTCCTCAACTCAGGTTTCCCTTCATTTTTCCTAGGTTCAGCTCTGGTACGACTCTAGTTCGACACTAAGTGCCAAGTTGAAAATCTCAAGTCAACTTTTTCTGCTAATTTTTTGATATTTCCTTCTTCTTTCCTTTTTATTATATTTCCAAAGTCCTTGAATCATTTTAACTTCGTTTTAACACTCTAACTTCCGATTGAAATCGGCTTGATCAAAAACTCGGTTTGCAAAAAGTCATAGGAAGAACCTACAACGTACTGCTCCAAAAGCGTTATGCAAATCCATTGGCTCTCAAAATCCAAAAGATGATCATCGGGATTGGTGGGTTTGTTATACTTCTGTGAAGGGATTTTGAAGTGTGACGGAATTCTAGCCGACATTATCTCCCCTGTGAATGGAGCTTCATAGAAATTGTTATTAACCGTAGGGTCAAAGTTACTTTTCCCTTAAGATCAAGCATATCTTCTACCATTTTGTTAGCCACGTCCCTTAAGAAGGTTTCATCATCATGGTAATCGCCTCTATAAGGCTTATACTCTTTACATGAGATTGAGCTGCTCGATTGTTCGGTAGTCCTTTTTGCTTGTTTTTTGGGTTTTCCTTCCGACGATTCATCTTAGCTTTATTATCTTCTTTCTCGTTTGAATTTACAGAATGCATGGCTGGTCCTTCGTTTTGGGTTCCTTTATTTCTTTATGGGCCCATGATACCTTTTCCCCTATCTTTACTTTTGAGTATTGAAGTTTCTAAGTGTTTCCTTGGAGATTTCACTTCTTCCACTTCTCTAGTTATCATTTTTGTTTTAGAATATTTTTGAGAAACAACTATTTTAAGAAGCTCTTTCATCATTTTAAGTCATTGTATTAGATCTTGAATTTTAGCTTCACTGCTTATTGGTTTTAGCGGTGCTGAAGGTTTCCCAAACACCGCTTCTCCAAATTAAAGCTCGGAGTAATCTTGTCCCCCAAGGTTGCTATTTGTACAATTTCATCATTCAGGACATTAACTTTCCTGGTCTTCACCATTTTCCTGCAATAAAATTTTACATAGTTAGTTTCTAAGTAAGGAAAAGATGAGATGGAGGTTCAAGCCCTCCTTTTAGTACCAAAATATTAAACTAAAAATTGGTTTACCACCCAAGATGTTGTGCAAGATAATATTATTTAAAATGGACCCAATATTGCCCTTGGGTTTTAGTTTAGCCATGAAGTTATTTAATAGTTCAATTCATATGTCCAACTGTAAAATAGCGCTTAGTAATCCATTACTCGATCGTTAATGGTCAAAATAGGCAATTCACATAAATCATAGTCTTCTGTTTATACGTCGAAGGGAATAATAGTCATTATGCAAAATATGCTTTAATTTAGGCAAGGGCTTATGTTGGCTTGTTTAAATCGATAATACACAAGTCCAAATTTAATCCCAAGTCTAAAGATAGGATATATGCATGTCCATTATCACAATAACAGTCAAAGATACATCAAAGTAATTGTGTTATGCAAAGTATATTGTCAAAGTCCTTTTGTGCAAAAAGTTACAGTTGTCTCAAGAAATCCCTAAATCAATTTAGAGTTTAAAACTTGTAGTTTTGGAAGTAGATAAATAAAATGATCCCCTTTTCCTGGAGATGATGGGGGTCTATTTATAGTGGTGTCAACCATGCGAGATGGTTAGCACGTGTCCTGGCATTTAATCAGAGGGTTCTGCTAACTCCATCCTGATTAATCTTCAGCAGTGCTTTTTTTGTTATTCGACACCTCGTGTAGAGACTTGGCAACCCTTATGATGGTTGATATTCGAAACCTTGTACTATGAACATAGATAATGGAAAGTTCTCAAAATTGGTTATATTCTTCATATCCTCTATCATTCGGTACCACTTGCTGCTTGTGAAAATTCGATATTCTTTGTTGATGTTGAAGTTTGATAATAGTTGCTCTTGAAATTCTTTAGAACCCGAATTCATTGATGATGCTCATTGTCCTTTAGATTTCAATATCCAACTTTATTTCTTAGATGTTTAGCATCATCTTCTATTTATGGATGCCTGATAATACCTCTGCGTTTGAAGCTCGATATCCCCTATTCTTATGTTGTAACTCAATATCTTCAGATGTTTACTGCCTCGATACCTTCACTATCTTGTGGAAATTCGTCACCCTTTATTTATTGTTGAACATTTGATTCCATCTTTATAAAATTGATAACTTTGTGTTGGACGCTTGATATCTTCCAAAACCTATAGCCCAACGTTTCCTAAACCTTGGGACTCGGCATCTCTAGTTCCTTGTGGTTTGACATCTCTATAACCTTAAGGCTCAATACCATCTTTATTTTAGATGTTCGGTATTGCCTTCCGATATCCTCCTGTCGCTTTTATGCTTGATGCATCTTTTATGTATAGACATGGAGAGTTCATCATATTATAGACTCGACAGCTTCTCCATTTACAAATACAACAATATCTTTTTTATATGTTCGACAACTTTAAAGTGCTTATAGAGTCACCATTTTTATTATCATATAAATCGATACCTATCTTTTAATGCTTCTATCCTCTTATTGACTTAGTTGTCTCGTTTTCCCTTGAATATTTGTCTAGCATTGTAATAAAAAAAATGTGGATAACATATAACATTAAAATAATGGCATCTCTATAGTCTCTGAGCTCAATATGGATTATGCTTAATGCATAGGCTACCATGTCATCAAAATCAATTTCTTCACTCCCTAATCCCACAAAATCATCAAGCCATCTAGGTCTTTTCTTCTCTCTAATTTGTCGAGTTTGAATTTGAGCTCCACCTTGAATTGATCCTTTATCCTCTCCTTATCAAACACTGTGTCATCGAAAACCCCTTTTATACTTGTAAGGAATTATGATGGTCTACTTAGTGTTTGGTACTTTGAATTTGTCCTATCACAATCATCATTAACTGAGGAAGAAGTCTCCGCCTTCAACATAGCTGTTAATACCATAGGTATTGATTTTGATGAAAAGAACCATAGGTGTGCGTACTAATGTTTTCCCAATTTATATAGTAAATTTTACAGCATGTTACACATGTTTATATAAGTACAGGATAATCGAGTTTGAAGACAGATCAGTAAAAAGACTAGAGATCAAGATTCAGAGATAATCATGGCAATTACAGACTCATGTGTTTGAAGACAAAGACATAAAGAGTTCAAGACTATAGATAATGGACATTAAATAAATTTCTTAAAGTCCTTGAATAATAATTTTCTTTTCTTTGAAACAATCTCTCGCCAAAATTCTATCTTATTTCCAATATACATATATATAGACACACACACTATAATTTATAAAAGTTGTATACGTTATTATATTTAAACTATTTTTAAATGATTTTACAAAATTTTGGAATTTTATAATTCTATAAAATTATTGTTGTGTTTTTTCGACTTACAAGGATATGTCAATATATTCTACCTAAGTATGTCGACATATATGCTATTAGACAATTTTTAAAAATTTAAAGAGTTATGTTTCTTGGCTTCATCTTTTTGTGAATAGACATGTCTCATTATATATTTCATAATATACACTTTCTATACTCTTCAAATCCACTCAAATTCAATCTCTATTGCGCTACATTCATTCTTTGTAATCTCTTTACTATTTTTCAAGTATTCAAATCATTATCTTGTTTTTTTAAACTTTTCTTTCACCAATTCAAAGATCAAATTGTTATAAAAAGGCTATAGGATATTTTGTATTCAAGTTACAACTATCTGTATTTGGAATCAATAACTCTTTATTGCTTTTTTGCTTGTGCTTGTTACATATTCTGATCAAGTGGGTGTGCTTGTTGCCTATACAAATCAAGTGGGTATGCTTGTTACCTATTCAAATTAAGTGGGTGATCTTATTACACGATAATCAAGAGAGTCTCCCCAGAGCTTGGAATGTTAGGAGGGTGTATCTTATTTCCTTGAAATCCAGATTGTATTCTTGCTTACTTGCTAACTATTTAAAGTAGGTGTAACAACCCTGCTTTGGAGATTACCATTCAATATTGAATTATAATTATTGAAAGGTAATCTCCAAAGCAGGATTGTTACAGTAGGCGTTGAATGGAAATCTATAATGGTACTGTACAGGACTGGATGTAGGATTGGTCAATCCGAACATGTATAAAACTACTGGTGAATCTCTCTTACATTTACTTTATTTTTACTGCAATTATATATATATATATAATATATATATATATATTCAACCGCCTATTAATATGTATTTGTTTTGATTATTTATGTTTTGATATAAATCTTGAAACCGTATAGAAAAGTTCTATATTAGTTATAGAACACTATCCATCCCCTTATAGTATTAATGTAGCCTTAAGATCCATCCACACTAGTACAATTTATACTATGCCATTTGCCACAACTGGTATGAGAGAATTTGGTTTTTAAAATTCATTTTTAATTTTTTAAAATTATAGATGATAATTGACAATGGTAGTACACTTTTAACACTTTTATAGAACCATCGACTATTAGATCCCTGCTATTTAATGGTAATAATTACGCTGACCATGTCAGGTATGATGATTTATTTACAGTCCAATGGCTTAGATATTTGGAACATTACACAAAGTGAATACACTGAACCCCAAATCTAATATTCATATTGGACCATAGACTAAAAGTCATATGCACTCAATAAATCAAAGGCCATGAATATTTTATTTTTCTCCTTAGATGAAAATGAACTTAATTAAGTTTCTTCTTATAAGTCTGCATATGATATTTGGAGAATATTGCAAGTCACACATGTGGGCACTAGTAAAGTAAAACAAAGTAAGATTTTCATGCTAACCAATCAGTTTCAACTTTTAAAAATGAAATGAGTCTTTTTCGGACATGTATTCCAGATTTCGAGATATATTTCATTCATTCATATTATTACGGAAAAATTCCTCTAAAGAGGATCAAGTTAGGAAAATTCTTAATTCACTCCCTTCGTAATGGGACCAAAAGACATTAGCAATAGAAGAAGCCAATGAATAAATTACAAATTGAAGAATTAATTAGTTATCTAATGTCCTATGATAATATAATATATGAATGTATTTATTTATTTCTTGAACATTGAAGTTCTGGCATATATGTCCACATATGCCATCTAGATATGCCGACATATCCTGAAATTTTTTGAAGAATCTTTTTAAATTTGAACTTTTGAACTTCCCTCTCTTTTACGTTCAATTCAAAATTTGAATGATGACTTTTTGGCTATCACATGCTCATTCAAACTCTATATATTCACACCATCTAACCTTATTTTCAACACATACTTTATTTCAAAAATCAAACAAATTCTTTACCTGCTTTCTTCCAAAACAGACTCATACTATCTTATTCAAACCAACCCACTCCATCCAAAACAATTAGGCTTACCAAAAGAATCAAAACCATTGGGTAGATTTGTTTTAATAATTTTTTTTATGGTTTACAACATCTTTCTTTGAAAAATGGCATTATCAGTTTAACCGATTTATCATAAAATAATTTTGATTTCTACTTGATTTGATCAAAATATTTTATGTTAATTTAAATTGAAAGTTTAATCAAGGAAAAGAAGGCCAAATTTGGAGTAGTATCAAAATGCTATTATTGTTTAGATTTTTATATTCTTGGTCAAATTCTTGATTGTAGAAGTAATTTAGATGACATCTCCACTTTTGAAATTGATTATGGAAATATAGAAGTTATGCATGATTTGTTTTTAAGTGGTACAAGAACTTGGTTTTAAAGGTAAAAATCTTAGGTCAAAAGGAAGACTAATGAGTTTTATTTTACAACAAAGTATGACACCTAGGACGAGGAGCTACAAAACCCCACTCATAAAGTTTTCAAAGCTCCTTTGGCTATTTTTGGAAATTATAATAAAATTAGGCTTACGTTAATTTGAATGACTTTGTTCAGATGAAAATTTCTAGACATGAAAACACACTTTACTATGGTGTGTATCATATTAAATTTTCAACTACTTTGGTATTGGCCTAAGAGGTGAAAACATTTCCTCATAATTTTTATGACAAAACAAATCTCTCTTTCTCATACACATTCATCTTAAATTCATATCATATGAGTCATTTACCATAAAGGAAAAAATTGGCAAGAGAAGCAGAGCAAGAGAATCTTCAAGTGTAAGAAGGTGATGAAATGGAAATAGAAGAGGAGGGAGAAAATGAAGAAGAGGAGTGGATACATCTCTTGAATGCTATGACAAACCATTTTGCTATTTAAACAAAGAGATTCTTAGAAATTCGGAGAAACTTCTTAATAATCAAAAGAAGCTTAAACGTTCATTTAGTAAGAAATTCACTAGCCTCTCAAACAAAGTTAAAGAATACTTTGGGAAGATAATGAGAAAGCTTAGTGGAAATTCTTCTACTTCTTCATCATCTTAGATCTAGTTAGCTATTTATTGAATTTTCTAATTTTATTTTTGTCATTTCTTTGTAATTTTCATTATGTTTATGCATCTCTCTATTTGATTAAGGTAATTTGCTTAAAAACTTCATCTTGTTGTCAATGATATTCTTTTGTTCCTCTAGAATCATAAACTAAAATACTATAAAATATAACTAAACTATAAAACAAAAAACATGCAATTTACTGCATGCACGTCGACATACGCAACATACATATGCCAACATATTCTAGTATTTCCAAATTTTGTATTTCAAAACGGTCGTTTATTTTAATTGGTGGAATTAGTTTTTAATCCTCCTCTTCATTGCTATAAAACCATATCTATTCTAGAAAAACTCACAAATCAACTCATCCTCTTATTTTATTCTTCTCTACACATCTTTTTCCAAAAAATGAACTCAAACATAAATATTTCCCAACAAAACCTAAGCGACAATCTAGAAGAAACGCTTCAAACATTTGAAAGAGACCTTTACATCATTCTTCACAATCAATGGCAATTAAAGTCGAGTCAAATGCAAATGATCAATGAACAAGAAAAACATTTTGATTCTCTTCGATGCTTGATTTCTTGTTTAGCTAAAGAAAGATGATGCTCCGGATTACTCGAACTCTAAAGCAAAATTGGAATATAAAGATTGAGAAGTTATCAACACCAATCCAATCTTTGGATCCAAAAGATGGGTCGACATTTACGAGACAATCTAGTTTTAATATCTATTCAAAAAAATTATTTATGATTTTTTACATTTTAGTCTGTATAATTTGAAATTACTTTTTATATTTAATTAAATAGTATAAGTTTGTAAAATGTAAAAATTCTGATACGGTCTAAATATATATAATTACAAATGTATAGATATAATGTTATTTCTCAAAAATATTGTTTTGCAATTAATATTGATTTTGTTTCTGTATAAAACATTATCACATTTCATAATCTGTCACATTTAGGTGGAGTTTACTTTATTTTACCGATTTTTGTTGATGAAAAAAGGGAGAAAATGTATATAATGTAATATATGCATATACTTAAGGTGAGTTACTCAAAATAGGGGGTTAACCAATTTAGGGGAAGTTACTTACTATATAATAAAAATATTTATATGGTTGTCATCAATAAAACAGGTAGATTGTTAAAAATAAAGATATTGATTTTGATGACAACAAGCATATAAATATACGTACTAGTCTTTTATCAAGCTGTATATAATATTTTGTAGGATATCACAAAGGTTTATACAAGTGCAAGATAATCGAGTTTAAAGATTGATCGGTAAAAAGACTTGAGGTCAAGATCCAGAGATGATCAAGACAATTAAATTCTCATGAGTTTGAAGGCAAAGACAGGAAGAGTTTAAGACTATAAATAATAGACATAGGATATATTATTAAGTCCTTGAATAACAACTTTCTTTTCTTTGAGAGTTCTCTCACCAGAAATCTATTTTATTTTCAAAATATATTTATACGAATATAAAAGTTTTATATATTAAAGTATTTGAAAACTATTTTTAAATATTTTACAAAATTTCAAAATTTAATAACACTTTGTAAACAACGCTGTTTTTTACAACATGCAAGGATATGTCGACATATACCGCTAGATAGTTTTTTTTTAAATTTGAAGAGTTATGTTTTTTGGCTCCATCTTTTTGTAAGTCCCATCAAACACTATATAAAGAGGACTAGAAAATGATTTTTTACTAATATTCACACCATTCTTTTTACTCTAAATTCTCATTATATATTTCACAAAATCCACTTTCTATACTCTTCAAATCCACTAAAATTCAATTTTTAATTCACTGCATTCATTCTCAATAACCCACTCATTGTTTTCTAAGTATTCAAATCATTCTCTTACTGTTATAAACTTTTCTTTCACCAGTTCAAAGATCAAAGTGCTATAAAAAGGCTACAGGATATTTTATATTCAAGTTACAACTGTTTGTATTTAGAATCAACAACTCTATACTACTATTTGTGCGGGTGTACTTGTTGCCCATTTAAATTAAATGAGTATGCTTGTTGACCATTCAAATCAAATGAGTGATCTTGTTGCCCGGTAAATCAAGAGAGTCAACCCTGAGCTTGGAAAGTCTAGAGGGTATATCTTGTAGTACTGAAATCAGGATTGTACTTTGGTTTACTTGTTACCTTCTTAAAGTGGGTTTTGAAAGGAAATATGTACTGATACTTTGCAAGAGTAAATGTAGGATTGGTCAATCTGAACTAACATAAAACTCCCAATGTCATCTCTCTTACTTTAACTCTATTTCTACAGCATTTATATATATCCATGACTGCCTATTAATATATATATATAAATCTATGTCTTTCTATTAATATATATGTATATATGTGTGTCTGTGTTTTAATTTAAATATTGAAACTATTTAGAAAAGTTCTACATCAGTTACAAAACACTATTCACCTCCTTTAGTGTTATGGTAGCCTTAAGATTTGTACATGCTAGTATAATATATATTACACTGTTTCCCACATTTTGTATCAGAGCTTAAGATTTTTAATAACTTATTATTTGAATTTTGAAAACTATAAATGACTAGTAACACCGGTAGTACATTTTTTTAACACTTTGTAGAAGGACAATCAATCGCTAGACCCCCACTTTTTAATGGTAATAATTACGTTTACCAGTCATACATATGAAAATTTATTTACAATATAATCACTTAGATATTTGGAAAATTACACAAAGTGAATAAATTGAACCTCAAACCTAATATTCACAATGGACCATAGACCAAAAGACACAAGCACTTAATAACTCAAAGGTCATAAATATTTATTTTACTCCTTAGATAAAAATGAATTTAATCGAGTTTCCATTTGTAATTCTGCCTATGAAATTTGGAGAATATTGCAAGTCATACATGAGGGCGCGAGTAAAGTAAAACCAAGTAAGATTTCCATGCTAATCAACCAGTTTCAACTTTTTATAATGAAAAAAAATGAGTTTATTTCTGACATGTATTTTAGGTTTGAGGATATAATTGATTCTTTAATATCATTAGGAAAAAATTTCTTAGTAGCGGATTAAGTAAGAAAAAATCCTTAATTCACCCTCTTTATAATGAGACCAAAAGACATGATCAATAGAGGAAGCCAATGATATTAGCAAATTAGATTAAATAATTAATTGGGAATCTAATATTCTATGAAGCATAGTTGTAAGGTAGAAAGGAATATCGGTCAATCGAAAAGAAGTCAGTTGCATTTGACGCAACAACCAACGATCAAGATTCAGATGATGATGGTAAAGATAAGTAGATTGCTCTTATGACTTGAAATTTCATAAAATTTCTAAAATACACAAAAATGAACAACTTTCAAAAGATTGAAAAAAAATTCTAAAATACAGAAAGATGAACAACTTTCGAAAAATTGAAAACAAAAATTATGAAAATGGAAATGTTTTAAGTGTTTCAACTATGGTGAATCTGGGCATCTATGAAGAGATGGTCCAGAAGAGAAGAAAGTAAAGAAGTCACAAAACAACGATTCATTTAAAAAGAGAAAAAGGGATTTCAACGCAACTTTGGACGACTCCGATACAACATCCAGGGATAATAAACCAGACCTGAAATTATCAACAAGTATTTCATGGTGATGGAAGATTTCATCTAGGTATGTCGACATATCCCTAAAAAATTTGAAGAATCTTTACGAATTTGAACTTTTGAACTTCTCTCCCTTTTACATTCAATTTAAAATTTTAATATCACGTTTTTGGTTGTCACATGTTCATTCAAACTCTATATATTTACACCATCTAACCTCATTTACAAAACAAACTTTATTTTAAAAATTAGATAAATTCTTCACTCTCTTTTTTCCAAAATAAACTCATAATGTCTTCTTTAAACAAATGATTTTCATCCAAAGCCATTAGTTTAGGAAAAAACCAAAAGTCAACTTTTCAATGACAAGAGTCTATTGAAACATATAGTGAGTATTTAAAATATGGTAAAGTTTTTTCAGGTAAATTGGTAATTTTAATGAATTTTATTCTTATTGTTTACAACATCTTTCTTATGAAAATGGTAATTTTAGTTTAACCGATTTATTATAAAATAATTTTGATTGCTATCCCGACTGGCAAAATGTTTTATGCTAATACAGAAGGAAAGTTCTACTAAGGAAAAGAAAGTCAAATTTAGGGTAGCATCGAAGATAACATTATTGTTTTAGACTATGTATTCTTAGTCAAATTCTAGATTGTAAAATTAATGGAAATTACCTCTCTACTTTTGAAATTGATTGTAGAAATACAGAAATTATGCATAATTTGCTTTAAAATGATAAAAACTTAGTTTTTTAAAGGTAAAATTTTAGTCCAGAAGCAAGATTAATAAGTCTTATTTTACAACAAAATAGCACACCAAGGATGGGAAACTACAACAACCCCACTCATAAAGTTTTTAAAGCTCCTTTTGCTTATTTTAAAAAATTTCACGTAAATTGGGCTCGAGTGGTTTGGATGACTTTGTTCAAAAAAAATTCTAGACATGAAAATACATTTTACCATGGTGTGTATCGTATAAGAATTTTAAACTACTTTGGTATTGACTTATGAGCTAAGAATGAGCTGAGATCAATTTGTCATATAAAGTTTTTGACAAAATATACCTCTCTCACATACGATTTCCTCTTGAATTTGCATCCTATGAGTCACTTACCGAAAAGGAACAAAGATTGGAAAGAGAAGAAGAGCAAGAGAATCTTCAAGAAGAAGAAGGTTATGAAATGGAAACAGAAGAGAAGAAAGAAAAAAAGAGGAGTAGGAAATGGATACATTTCTTGAAATCTATGACAACTGGTCTCGCTATACAAACAAAGGGATTCTTAGAAATCAAGAGAAACTTTATAATAATCGAAAGAAGGTTAAACGTTAATTTGGTAAGAAAATCACTAGCCCTCAGATAAAGTTGACAAATACTTTGGGAAGGTAATAAGAAAGCTTAGTGGAAATTCTTCATCTTCTTCATCGTCTTAGATCTAATTAGCTATTTATTGTATTCTTTATTTTATTTGTTTCATTTCTTTGTATTTTTCATTATGTTTATACACACCTCTATTTTATTAATTAATTTTCTTAGAAACTTCATTAGTTTGTTAATCATGTTCTTTTTATTCTCTAGAATCATAAACTAAAATAATAAAGGTATAAAAGAAAAACAAAAACATGTAATTTACTCCATGTATGTTGACATACCTGCATAAATATGTCAACATATTATGGTATTTTCATATTTTGAATTTAAAAAAGATTAGATATTTAATTGGAGGGATTATTTTTTAATTCACCTTTTCATCACTATAAATTCATATTTCTTCCCATAAAATTTACAATTCAATTCATCCTCTTATTTTATTCTTTCCTACACATCTCTTTTCATAAAAATGAATTCAAACAGAAATTTACACAACAAAAACTAAGTGATAATCTAGGAGAAACTCTTCAAACATTCAAAAGAGCTCATTATGTCATTTTTCGCAATCAATGACACTTAGACTTGAGTCAAACGCAAATAATCAAAGAACAAGAAAAATATTTTGATTCTCTTCGTGGCTGATATCTTGTTTTACTAAAAATATTATGTATGTGTAAAAATCGCGTAAAGAACAAGAAAACTACTTTTTTTGTATGTAATTAATTGTGTTGAGTGTAACGTCCCGCCTTTTTGTACGGTTTAAATCGACGGAAAACCACACACGTCCGGCTTAAACCATACAGAATGGCGGATTGTTATGGGGAAAATAAGAAAAGTAGAAAAAGAAAAAAAAGAAAATAGAATCTTGCAACGGAACGATAAAATATAATAATCAAATAAATAGTTCATGAAGCTGTTTTACAAAACATTTGATTATACTTTATAAAATACATATCAGAGTTACACATGCCAGAGAATAATCAATAACAATGCAGCGGAACAGTATGACTGTAGTGGAATAATATAATAAATAATAGAAATAAAATCTTCGTATTCGTCCTCCAGAAATAAAATCTTTGAACCTAAAATGCGCAGGCTGACCTGAGCGAATTGAAAAGACAAAACACTCAAGTCAGAACTAAAAGATCTTATGTAAGTTAAATCAACAATAAACAATATGAGTGGAACGACGTCAGAGATGTATACAGGATTTGACATCTCCGATCCAATGTCTAACGTGAGTGCAGTAACCCAAGAGATGCTTCAGATTCACATCTCATAAGGATCTGTTAAACTATTTACTATGTAAGAATATTTCGCTATTATAATAATGTCTATTAGTAAAATAAACTTATTTTAAATAGCGTTAAGGCTTTACATTTTCCACCTTAACACGTAATAGTGCCAATAGTCTATACAGTATCGTAATACCTCCTTATCGGGAGGCTACCAGAGGATACTCCATAGGTACGACACAAATCAAACTCGTACAAGACGCGCTAGGGTAGGTGACACGACACTACTAGGCAATGCCAGGGTAAATATACCAATTACGCTTCCGGGCCGGTGGTAACGCGTAGCAACTACTACCGCCCACCTCGAGCCACACCCCCAAATCAAAAATCATAAGTGGCCAACGAATCAATCCAAAAGTCAGAGTATAATATCGAAGGGACGTGTCAGATAAAAGGTGCTACCTTCTTAGCCCGTCGATCGCTCCTGTTTTAGCCACCTTATGCCAACTCACGGGAGTCGGGTCCACGTATTTACCTCAAAGGAAACGCCGCCGCCATCATACGTCATTCTGGAATCTCCAACGCGTACATGGTTATTAAAGTGGTTTTCGGAGTTGGCAGAGAGTATGACAACTTCCGATCCCGGTCTCTTCAACAACCAACCGTTATTATAACACCGCGGTCATTTTAAAATAATTATACTTAAAAACCGGAATATAATATCCATTCAAAACCATATAAATACGATATCATTTCCGTTTAAACCCAAATCAATATGATATCATTTTTATAAAACCGAAATCAGTATAGTATCATTTTTATTTCAAATATATTCTTTTTCCAAAATCATAGCATTTTTCAAATTTATATACTTCGAAACCAAAACCACTTGAAATATAACACTTCCAAATTAAAATACTTTGAAACTCAATACTTTGAAACATAACTACACCACTTAAACGGCTTAAATATTAAATTATTTTATATAATAAAATAACTTCTTCAAATTTCACAAATCAAATTCCAAATACAGATTCGAACCCCCAAATAACCATTTTAATTGCCTTATATTTCAAAGCTTTTAATATTCCACCATTTCAAAACTAAATCCTTGATAATTCCATTTCTATCAAATTTAATTACTATTATTTAGATTTGAAATGTTTGCGTAATAAATCCAATATCATTTAAGAAAACTTTTAACTTCACATAGCTGGATATTCTTTCAATGTATTTAACTTGATATATTCATTTAAATCAACTTTATATTCACTTAAATCATTCTAAACCAAATCAAGTTATAAGAATCATACCCTTTAAAATCTCAATTTTATTTAAATTTCAAATCAAATTTATTCGAGTATAATTCTTAAATAATTCAATT
Organism: Allium cepa; assembly: GCA_030765085.1. Classification (NCBI taxonomy): domain Eukaryota; kingdom Viridiplantae; phylum Streptophyta; class Magnoliopsida; order Asparagales; family Amaryllidaceae; genus Allium; species Allium cepa. The sequence goes on along the minus strand of CM060941.1, from coordinate 1,039,296,727 downwards.
CAAACCAATTTTATATTTATCTTCCAACTTAATTTTTATTTAAGTCATTAAAACTCTATATATACAATATCTTAAACAGGTACTTAACCATATAATATAAAGCAATCAAACTCCATTATTAAGCTTATTTTTATTAAACAAAGTTATACATAGCTTAAATTCAAGAATTTAACTATATATGTATATATATAAAATAATATTTAATAATATCAACAATTAATATTTATTAAATCGTATATTTCTTTCCATAACCATAGAAATCATTTCAAAATATTTTTATATATAGGCCACGGTGTCTGTATAAAATTTTCCACCCTCTGGTCAAGTGATACAAATATTTATCATTTCAATCTGTAATTTAGAATAAAAATACGGTTATATATCATTTCTAACCGCAATCCCGAATGAAATAAAATACATAACAACTTGCAGTCTATAACAACATAAAATATAGCATCCATTCACCCAATGTCAATCATCAACCATTTATCACAATCATCACCCAATTCAAACAATAACATCAACATAGAGTATAAATAAATAACAAGTAATTATTGGCAGTTTATATTCAATAATAAATTAATTTAACTGGTGGTTTATATGCAATAATAAATTGAACACCAATTTAATTCAATAAATTCAATTTTTTACTGGAATGATGATAAAATATACCAAATAGCAATAAATAAATTTCTAATTACATCAGAAATTAATTTAACACACATTAGAAATTTTAGAAATTGTGAGTGGGTTAAAACACTCACCTTTTGAATTTAAATTGAATTTAAATCCAATTTAAACTCAAAAATTGGACAGTCTTAGAATTCTTCCAAACTAGCGTCAAAGTGTCCGAAACTCCAATACGAACCTCGTGGAGAAAACCGCATGTGAATTGGACCTCGTACGTGAAAGTTATAGCGATCAGAACAGTTTAATTACAAATTATAAATTAATTAAGAAATTTATTAATATAAGCCACGTCACACTGCTTTCTTCTCCCAAAAGCCCTAGCGTGCATGTTCGAATCACATCAGAGCCACCACCTAGGGTTTAAATTCGTCAACACCACCGTAGTTATGGCCTCTATCAGGCACCGCTGCTGACCCACCCGCGCTAGGCCGAGCCTCTAGTCCCCATGCGGCCGCTCCACCTCGACCATGAACGCCACGCCGCCGTTGACGGTCTCGGATATTTTCTGGCCGACTCTGATGCCTACGACACCCAATGAACCCACCGATGCGAAGCTCTTGCTCACCTCCACGCGTTGCATACCTTCGATCGCTTCCTGGGAGGAGATCCACCGTTAAACCCCATAACCCAAAGTGAACGACCGAGAATTGTTTCGCGATTTCTATGCAAGTGGTGCACCGATTGGAAAAACGAATAACACTAGAAGATTATGCTCTTCGAGAGCTTCGCTATATAATTTTTTTGAATTTTTTTGAGGAGTTTGAAATTTCAATTTAATTTTTGAATTGCAATTGGATTTGGAATTGTCTGCCATGAAATGAGGAGGTGAGAAGGAATTGTACGTACATACAATTTACAATGAGAAACAATTAGGGTTTATAACAGGGTATATATAGACATACCGAAATTAGAATGGACCGGATCGATTGGATATACGCGTTGAATGATAAAATGGCCCGAAAAGCCCGTTCTGACTCCGGAACAAAATTGGGTCAACCTATATACCAAAATAGATGTTTTTAAATATTTTAAACGCGATGGAATGGGTTTCAGGACCAAATTCCATCGTATGAAAAAGTTATGCCAAAATCAAATTATTTCAAATTGATTTCAATTGATTTCAATTTCGTTGATTTCTAGGCGTTTCAAGTCCGTACGATCAAACGACGAGTCCGATCGCTACGAAACTTGAAATCCTACAATAATTCACCGTTACGGATCCGATGAAACTTGTATCGTCGAAATCCTAGTCAGTGGAAAAATGGCTATTTTCTAGTTAATTAAATAATTTAATAAGTAATAAATTAAATCACTATTTCAAATTTCAATTCCATACTTGACCAATCCTATCATTTTTTTGATCTCTTAAACAATTACAGTGATTTAAACAAATTTAGATGTTAATTTAACGTTGATTCATCCTTTAATTTCAGCGTTAAGTTTCAATTTCATTATATTCAAAAATTATTAATATAATTCCCAATAGTTCCATTTAATTAAATTAATAATTATTCCATTTATTATTGTCAAATAAAAGGATTTAACATTGGATTCAAAACTATTACATTAATATTCTCATATTCCATCTTGATTTCAAATAACGTAATATTTTTAATATTTAATACCACTCATTTGCAATTAATCTAATTATTTAACTTTAAATTCCAATAAATTTATAAATCCTGCCTTCCATTCTTTTAGTTCAACTAATTATCATATTATGAATAAAATTTATGTTATTCCCAATTATTACCTTAATTTACAGTAACGTAACATTTAATTTAGATTTATTGCAACTGATTACCCGTTTTAATTTAATAGACTAAATAAATGGTTAACTTATAATAATTGTACCATTAACGTTTAATTACACTTATAAGTTATCACTAACAGACAAGTGTTTAAATTGATTACATACGTCGTTCTCATCCTATTATCATAAATTTTATATTAATCCATCAATTAGTTCAATATCTACACTTGTTTTCTTATATTCAATTTGCAAACATCTACATTATTTCCAATTTACAAATTTTGATTTAGTGGACTAAATAATGATTACTTTAAAATAATTATTGTCACTAACTCTTAATCACATTTATATAAGTTATCATTTCCAAACAGTTACTACAAAACGTTGATTTTATTCAATTACTATTTGTTATTATTAATTCATTGTTTAATTCAATATTTACCTTTGATTTTCTTATATTAAATTTATTACCAAATACTACTATTTACAATCAATCATAACCCTGCAATTGTTTCAATTAATTGGGATTGCATTGAATTAATTATTTATTAGCTTATATCAATATTCTTACACTTCATTCCCGTTATAAATTCATTAACAAATTTCAAATTTCTTTTATTTATACAACACTTACATCTATTTACTTATTTCAATTTTTTTTCTTTTTTTTCCTTTTCCCAGGTGCAACAATTTACCCTATTTCATTTACAACGTGATTTCACTTTAGTTGTCAAAAATTAGTTTTTAATAACCATTGCTACACTTCGTTCTTAACATTTATTTCAATATAAATTATAAATTTGTTTTCCTCTCTAAATTTAGTTACAAAAAATCTTATAAATTTAACCAATTTAGTTATCGAATTTTACGGGTCATTACATTAAGCGTAAAAATTATGATTGATGGTTTAAATAGATGTAATTATAAATGTACGTATATATAAAGTTATTTCTTAAAAATATTATTTTGCAATTAATATTGATTTTTATTCCATATACAATATTATCAAATTTCATAGTATTTAATATGTCATGTTTAATTAGAGTTTATTTTTCTTTACCTATTTTTGTTTTTTGATAAAGGAAGGGGATATGTATAAAATATAATATATGCTTATACTAAGGGAGAGTTATTCAAAATAGGGGGAGTAAACCAATTCAAGGGGGGTTTCATTATATTTTATAATAAAAAATTTATGCAGTTGTCATCATCGAAAATAAGGAGACCGTTAATAAAATTTATTTTAATTTTGATGATAAAACCATATAAATATAGGTCCTAATGTTTTTCCAAGTTGTCAATAATATTTTGTAGGGTGTTACACAAGTCCATGCAAGTACAGGATAATCGAGTTTGAAGGCTGATTAGTGAAAGACTAGAGATCAAGATTCAAAGATGATCTGGACAATTGAAGATTCATGAGTTTAATGACAAAGACATGTAGAGTTCAAGATTATTGATAATAGTTAATAGACATAGATAAATCTGTTAAATTCCTTGAATAGCAACTTTCTTTTCTTTGAAATACTCTCTTATCAAAAATCTATTTTATTTTCATAATGTATCTCTACAAATATTTTATATAAGTTCTATAGATTAAAGTATTTTAAAACTATTTTTAAATGATTTCACAGAATTTCAAAATTTTATTACGCTTTAAAAGTATTTCTATTTTTCCCAACATACAAGGATATGCCGGCATATCCTACCTACGTATGTCGATATATGTATCGTTAGATGGTATTTTTAAATTTGAAGAGTTATATTTTTGGTTCCATCCTTTTGTGGATGGACATGTCTCTCAAAAAAATATAAAAGGGACTAAAAAATGAATTTTTTAGTAATTATTCGCTCCATTCTTTTTACTCTAAAGTCTCATTATATATTTCACAAAATCCACTTTATGTACTATTTAAATCCACTAAAATTCAATCTTTGCTTCATACATTCTTTCTCTATAGCCTACTTACTGTTTTGCAAGTTTTCGAATCATTCTCTTGATTTCTGAAGTTTTCTTTCACCAATTCAAAGGTCAAAGTGCTATTAATGGGCTATAGGATATTTTGTACTCAAGTTACAATTACTATGATCAACAACTCTCTACTACTATTTTGTTTGGGTGAGTTTGTTGGCCGACCAAATCAAGTTGTATGCTTATTTCTCATTCAAATCGAGTAGGTGCGCTTATTGCCCGTTCAAATCAAGACGGTGATCTTATTGCTTGGTAAATCAACAGATCTACCTTCAGCTTAAAAAGTCAGAAGGGCATGTGTTGTTGCCTTGAAATAAAGAATGTACCCTGGATTTCGTGCTACCTGGTTAAAGTAAGCATTGAAAGAAAATCTGTGCTGATACTGTACAAGACTGAGTGCAGGATTGTACAATCCGACTAGTATAAAACTCATGGTGTCATCTCCCTTACTTTTACTTTATTTTTACTACGTTTATATGCATCTCTGACCCCCAGTTAATATATATCTGAGTTGATTAACTGTGTTTTGAATTAAGTCTTAAACTGTTTAGAAAAGTTCTATATTAGCTACAAAATAATATTTATTCCCTCTAGTGTTATAGTAGACTTTTTCATCAAAAGTAACATGCCTTCTAGTAACAATCTCTAGGTTGTACGACACCATAACTAATAACCCTTAATGCCTCTCCTATAGCCAAGAAAAATACACTTGTGTGATCTTGGATTCAACTTCTCTTTGATCTAGTGCACATAAGCTGAACAACCAAACACTCTGAGAAAGAATATGAAATAGGCTCTTCCTTCCATACATCTTCAAGAATCTTCATATCTATGCTACTAGAAGGTGTATGGTTGATGAGGAAAACCATTGTAGATAATGCTTCTATCCAATATCTCTTCTTCGGTCTAGCAGCCAGACGTAAGCAATGAGTTCTTTCTAACAATATTGGATTCATTCTCTTCGAAACCTTATTTAACTGAGGTTTACCTAGTGTGGTGTGGTGCCTTTTGATTCCCTCGGACATATAAAACTTAGTGGATTTTTTAGAAGTGAATTCGCTACCCTGAATGAAGAACCATCACTTTCCTTTCAGACTACTTCTGAACAAGAGATCTCCAACTGTGAAACTTACTAAAAATTTCTTCCTTCGACTTTAAAAAGTGAACTCATACCTGTTAGTCCGTGAGATGATGGTTTTGATGACAACAAACTTAGAATAGATTATATAATATAAATACTAACACTATAGTTTAGAAATATATGTATATGCAGGATTTAACCATGCAGGTGAATGAAGACTGTACAGTATAGAGATTTAAGATATCAAGGCTGAAGATTCATGAGTATCAAGAATATCAAGATTATCAAGAGTTCAAGATTTCATGTAATTTAATTTTTTAATTAGGAATTTTGTTAAAACTCCTAGAAAAGCACTGGCATCTTAAAATCCAATTTATTCGTGGAATGGAATCCACTTCGAGCCTGTTAAAGGGATGGAACCTACGAAAAGCTAGTGGAACATTGTTTTGTATCCGCTAATCATTTATTCAAATGTTTTTTTACAAAGTTATCTTGTTTTCAAAATGATTTCAGAATCTTCCTTTTAAAAGCATCATAAACATCTATCCTAATTTCAGATACTTTCAGCCTCAAAATAATCTTTAATTTCAAAATCAAATTATCCGTAGTTTCAAACTGTCTTTAATAATAATATATTTAACTTTTAAATATTTATACTTAGATTTAAATATAAAATTATAGTAAATTTTGCATACATTATTCTATATATTTACTTATGTAATTTAACTATAGACAAGTATATTTATAAAGTTTAAAAATAATTCTAATATAAGATAGAAGTTATTTTCAAAGAAAAACAAACCACCAAAAATTCCTTTAGGATGTCGACATGCTCAGCCTACCCATGTCGACATAGTGTCAGTTGGTTTCAAAATTTAAATTTCAAAAGAAGTGCTATTCGTCACATCTCTTTAAGAATGGACATGGCTGTTGTTCTTCTATAAATAGGGGCTGTTTTCAACGAATTTCAATATATATTTTATGGTTTTTCACTCCTCTTCTTCTTCTACATTTCTATATACACAGTCTTACCATTACTCTACCGAAATCAACATTGAATCTAACTAGATCATCTCTGGTTTGATTCTCTATCACTATCTCAACAAGATTCTCAGTGCTATTCATAATTATAGGCTTCTTTGTAATCCAATAAAAGAGAAAAGGTGTGATTGTGGCCTTGGAAATCAATCAAGCAAGATAAGGTGTGATTGTAGCCTTGGAAATCAATTGGGTGAACTTGTTGCACAAGAAATCAAGTATCTCTACCTTGAGGATTGTGAATCCGGAGGGTGTATCTCGTTGCCTTGAAATCGAGGATGTAATTGTAAAGATTGTTTTTGAAAGGAAATCCGTACTTGTGTGCACTGGATGTAGGGTAACTCCAAACTAGTATAAAATCCGGTATTTTCTTTCCTTTAATGCTTTTACTTTATATTTGCATCTGTGTTTGATTCTGTGATCATATCTGTGTCTGAATATTGCATACATTTGTGTTTAAATTAACAAAAACTCAAAAAGATTTAATAATTCTCTAAAACACTATTCACCTCCCCTCTAGTGTTTATACTAGCCTTAAGATCCTTAATCTACATTTCTCACATTTGGCATCAGAGCAAGGTTTTCAAAATTTCATAATCTGATTTTTGAAAAAGTTTTAAAATGGCTATGTTTGTTAACACTAGTTTAGAAATATTCAAATCGTCATTGTCTCTTGAGTCTGCATATAATCAATGTTCAAATTCAAGTTGTCTATCAAAATTATTTAATGTGCAGGAAACATGCTTTATGGGAAATGAGGAATCAATCGACAATGGACAAATTGTGCAGATCAAAAAGAACAAATGGATACTCGATAGTGGATGTTCTAGACACATGACTGGCAATCCAAATATGTTGAATGATATAATATACAAAGACGGAGGACTGATTAACTTTGGAGACAATTCAAAAGGATATGTGATTGGAATCGGAAAGTATCAAGAATATCTAGATTATCAATAGTTCAAGATTTCAAGTAATTTAATTTTTTAATTAGGAATTTTGTTAAGACTCCTAGAAAAGCACTGACATCTTAAAATCCAATTTATTCATGGAATGGAATCCACTTCGAGCCTGTTAAAGGGATGGAACCCTAATAAAAATAAAGCGTACAGAACATTTAATTTAAGAACTAACACCATCGAAGAAACAATGCATGTTTCGTTCAATGAAAATCTCAAATTTTTTGATGATACAAATGATGAAGAGGATTTAATCACTCAAAATCTAGAGTCAACTGAAACTTATAATGAAATTAATCATCCTAATAAAAGGACTAAATTTTTAAAAGATCACCCTATTGAAAATATACTAAGAGATATGCAATCTGTTGTTAAAACTAGAAATCAACTAAGTCAAATGAGTAATGTAGATTTTATATCAACTATTAAACCCAAAATTCCAAAAGAGGCATCAACTGATGATTCATGATTTTTGGATATGCAAGAAGAATTAAATCAATTCACTAGAAATAATGTTTGGAAACTTGTTCCTAGACCTAATAATAAAATTATAATTGGCACAAAATGGATTTATAAAAATAAATTGAATGAACAAGGAGAGGTAGTTAGAAATAAAGCTCGATTAGTCGCTCAAGGTTTTTGTCAAGAAGAAGGAATAGATTTTGATGAAACCTTTGCTCCCATAGCAAGATTAGAAGCCATTAGGATTCTACTTGCTTTCGCAAATCATAATAATTTCAAACTATTTCAAATGGATGTTAAAAGTGCCTTTTTAAATGGATTTGTAAAAGTGGAAGTATATGTTGAACAACCACCACTTTTTAAAAATGAAAAATTACCAAATCTTGTTTACAAACTTAAGAAAGTTTTATGTGGTCTGAAACAAGCTCCTAGAGCCTAGTATGATAGACTAAGATCTTACTTATTACAATCAAATTTTGAAATTGGTAAAGTAGATATTACTCTTTTTATTAAAAGAAATAAAAATGATATTCAACTAGTACAAGTTTACGTAGATGATACCATTTTTGGATCAACTTATATTGAAATGAATAAAGAATTTTCTGAAATAATGACAAAAGAGTTTGAGATGAGTCATATGGGTGAATTAACTTCTTTTTAGGATTACAAATAAAACAATTAGATAATGGTATCTTTATTAGTGAAGAAAAATATGCTAAAGACCTAATTAATAAATTTGGTTTGACTACTGCAAGTGGAAAATCCACGACCATGGCAACCAATGAGTACCTTAGTAAAGAAGATCTTTCGAAAGATGTAGATCAAAAATTATATAGAGGAATGATTGGATCACTACTCTATATTCCTGCTAGTAGACCTGATATCATCCATAGTGTTTGTCTCTGTACAAGATATCAATCCCAACCTAAAGAGACCCGCTTAAAAGCCGTAAAATGTATCATAAGATGTGTTAAACACACTTCTGATTATGGCTTATTTTACCGTAAAAATGATTCTTTTGACTTAATATGTTACCGTGATACTGATTATGCTGGTTGTAAATCAGACTGCAAAAGTACAAGTGGAACTTGTCGCTTTTTGGGGGCATTCTCTGATTTCCTGGTTTAGTAAAAAGAAAAATACTGTTTCTTTATCAATAACTGAAGCAGAATACATTTCTGCTGCTTTGACTTGTTCTCAAGTAATATATATAACAAACTTTAAAAGATTATGGTTTAAATTTCTCAAAATCACCAATTTATTGTGATAATACTAGTGCGATAAATTTATCCAAAAATACTACTCAACATGCTCGAACTAAACATATTGATATAAGACATCATTTTCTCATAGATAATATAAATAAGGAAGTAGTTACTCTAGATTATGTTAATTCCGAGAATCAAATTGCTGATATATTAACAAAACCATCAAATGAATCTATATTTACAAGATTAAGAAGAGAATTAGGTATTTGTTCAATAACTGAAATATAAAATATAAATATCAAAGTATAATTAAAAATTAAATCAAAATAAATCAATGAATAAAAATTTAAAGCACCATGTCGACATCCCCCCATACCTATGTAGACATATAACATTTTTTTATTTTTAAAATTTTTCCCATCAAAATTCAAAATAATTGGTTATATATTCTTCTCATTTCGAAATTTTATTCATTCTTTCTGTTATTTCTCTATTCTATCTTCTGAAATCAAATAATCAGTGGACTCCTCTTCTAAATCAAACAAAAATTCTACATTTTTGTTCCTTTCTCCCACTTCTGGTCCATTTCAACGTACTGCTCTCACTCGTGTGATGAAAACGGAGGATTCTCTAAAGGATGCACTTCATTTAATGACTGAAATCCAAGTGATGCAACTTCGAATGGTCAAGGAACAAGAGAGGCAAGGCAAAATCCTTAGGAACTTGCAAAAATTTCTAATGGACAATCATGCTAACCCAATCTAGATTGACGAAGACTCTTCAGGAGATCAAATACAAGAGGCCAGCGTGGAAGAAGAAGAAGAAGTCCTCATGGAAGAAGTGCACGTAGAAGATGATGACAAAGTCGTTTGCATTGGTGAAGTGTGCTTTGATAAAGATGGAAATCTTGTCGAACAATGTGGAAATTTTTGTTTCCACTATCTGAATTGTTCGATTCATAGATCTTCCATTTTCAAAGACACTCATTAGTTTCTTTTCTCTTTTTTCTTTTGGTGTATGTTCTTACTTACGTTTCCTATGAAAATGTAAATACAACTATTTAATTAATGAATAATATGTGTTCTTATATGTGTTATTATATGGATACTTAGTTAGGAGTTTAGGACTGAGTTTTAGTTTTAGATCTAAATGTTGATTATTTATGATAACACTATCATTATAATTACATGTCATAGAGTATTAGATTTAGGGGTAGTTATATAGTTTGAAGTTATATATATTTAGAGTTAGTTTTTGTTGATGACAAAGGGGGAGAAATATAAAATAGGATAGTTAGGCATAGTTCAAGGGGGAGTTATTAGGATAGAAGTAATATTTTATAAACAAAGGTTGTCATCATCAAAAAGGGGGAGATTGTTAGTCCGTGAGATGATGGTTTTGATGACAACAACCTTAGAATAGATTATAAAATATAAATACAAACATTATAGTTTAGAAATATATGTATATGCAGGATTTAACCATGCAGATACCAAGAATGAAGACTGTACAGTATAGAGATTCAAGATATCAAGCTTGAAGACTCATGAGTATCAAGAATATCAAGATTATCAAGAGGTCAAGATTCAAGTAATTTAATTTTTTAATTAGGAATTTTGTTAAAACTCCTAGAAAAGCACTGGCATCATAAAATCCAATTTATTCATGGAATGGAATCCACTTCGAGCCTGTTAAAAGGATGGAACCCTAAGTAGGATGGAACCTACGAAAAATATAGTGGAACATTGTTTTGTATCCGCTAATCTTTCATTCAAATGTTTTTTTACAAAATTATCTTGTTTTCAAAATGATTTCAAAATCTTCCTTTTAAAAGCATCAAAAACATCTATCCTTATTTCAAATACTTTTAGCCTCAAAACAATCTTTAATTTCAAAATCAAATTATCCGTAGTTTTAAACTATCTTTAATAATAATATATTTAACTTTTAAATATTTATACTTAGATTTAAATATAAAATTATAGTAATTTTTTTTATACATTATTCTATATATTACTTATGTAATTTAACTATAGACAAGTATATTTATAAAGTTTAAAAATAATTTCAATATAAGATAGAAGTTATTTTTAAAGAAAAACAAACCACCAAAAATTCCTTTGGGATGTCGACATGCTCAACCTACCCATGTCGACATAGTGTCAGTTGGTTTCAAAATTTAAATTTCAAAAGAAGTGTCTATTCGTCATATCTCTTCACGAATGGACAAGGCTGTTGTTCTTCTATAAATAGGGGCTGTTTTCAACGAATTTCAATATAGATTTTTTGGTTTTTCACTCCTCTTCTTCTTCTACATTTCTATATACACAGTCTTACCATTACTCTACCGAAATCAACATTGAATCTAACTAGATCATTTCTGGTTTGATTCTCTATCACTATCTCAACAAGATTCTCAGTGCTATTTAGAGTTATAGGCTTTTTGTAATCAATTAAACGAAAAAAGATGTGATTGTGGCCTTGGAAATCAATCAAGTGAGATCAGGTCTGATTATAGCCTTGGAAATCAATTGGGTGAACTTGTTGCCCGGGAAATCTAGTATTTCTACCCCTAGGATTGTGAATTTGGAGGGTGTACTCGTTGCCTTAAAATCGAGGGTGTAATTGTAAAGATTGTTTTTGAAAGGAAATCCATACTTGTGTGCGGGACTGGATGTAGGGTAACTCCAAACCAGTATTAAATCCGGTGTGTTCTTTCCTTTACTGGTTTTACTTTATATTTGCATCTGTGTTTGATTCTATGATCATATCTGTGTTTGAGTATTGCATACATTTGTGTTTAAATTAACAAAAACTCAAAAATATTTAATAATTCTCTAAAACACTATTCACCCCCTCTAGTGTTTATCCTAGCCTTAAGATCCTTAATCCGCATTTCTCACAATACCTTTCTAAAAAATCATCCGCAAATGAAATAAAATATCTTTCTCCTCCCATAGATATGTATGGTACAGGGCCCCAAACATCAGTATGAACATACACCAAAACATCATTGTATTATGCTCTGCAATGTCGAAAGAAACCTTCGTCTGCTTCTAAGTAAGCACCCTCCACAAAAGCCAAGTTTTGAATGATGATTGCCATCAATCAAAACTCGCTTTCTCAAAACCTTCGAACCATGCTCTCCAACATGTCCGTTATAAAAATGACACAACCTCGTAGAATTAGAATTAACATAATCAACAACTGAAAAAAACTCCGCAACAATAGTGGTACCCTTCAGAAAATAAAGATTTCCAGCTTTTGCCCCTTTCGTCGCTTTCGATGAGCCATTCGCAATTTCCAATGAATATTTTTCTGTTGCAAACATCAAGCTAAGATTACACAATGCCCCAATAGAGAACAATGCCATCAAACGTTATGACGTTCACTCTTTCAATACCAACAATGCGGCAAGTAGCATTATTTTCTATCAGAACGTCCTCTCCATCAAACCAACGATAATTTGAAAAAGAGTGCCTATCCGATGTCATATGACAGGATGCACGAATATTAATAATCCAAATAGTACTTTTCATAGAAGAGGCAGAAGATATAATAGCGCCAAGATCACTCTCTAAATCTTATATCTCCAATATAGAGGCTGAAGCTTTTTGGACAACTTCTACAATAATGACAAACTCCATTTGGAGCTTCCCTTGACCGAGATCTTACCTTTCCTCAATCTCCACCGTATTTAGGTTTACTCTTACTTCTTTCGCTCTACACAATAAGGCCTTCAGGATCATTCTCCATGTTTGTGTTTTCTAACTTTTCCCTCAACTTCTCATTATACAAATTTGTCTTCACATCCGCTATACAAATAGAAGTACACCCATAAATCATAGAGTTAACAAAAGCGTTATACTACATAATCAAAGAACATTAAAGAAAGATAGCTTGCGCTTTATCCTCAATTTTTACTTTAGCTACATGAAAATTGTTAATAGTGTGTTTAAGGCATCCTTGTGAGCTAATACATCGGTTCCAGGATTCACCTAGAATGAATAAAGTTATGTATGATGATGTGGTTAGTGAGAGTCTTGTCACAGAACTTTCTCTAAAGAGCATCTTGTGATTCCTTAGCAGCTTTCAAATGAGAAAACTCTCTAAGGACTTCATCGAAAAGGCTAAGCTAGATGGTGGTAAAAGCATCCTCCTTTGATTCCTCGATCGAATTATGTGTCAATTTCTTCGGGTTTCCTAGAGACAATCTTAAATGTCCTCTCTTTCTTCAACACCAATTCCATCTTCATCTTCCATGTGCTAAAATCTCCCTTTCCATTAAATCTAAAAACTTCGTAATCTTTTGAGCTTCTACCAATGTTATTTTTTATTATAGAATTTGACATAACTGAAATAGTCTTCAAACTGAACAACAAGCTCTGATATCAAATTGTACTGCAAAATCAGAGTTTTGAGTAGCAAAAGCTAGAAATCCAATAATCCAGTATGTGGACAATCTCAACAATTTCAATCCAACAAAGGAAATATAAAGAAAATAAAATAACATAAATTACACGCAAAGAAAGAAAGGAAAGAACATACCAATATAATGAGGCTCGGTTTTGCTTGCATCCTCAAACCCAACAACCTTCATTATTTCTTCACTTCAAGAGAGAGTACAAATAATGAGGAGAATATAAACCATGTAAATAGAATGGATATATAGAATACATAAGAATGGGAAAAACCATCCAAACCTTGGCCAGGATGTATATGAGCAGTTCTTGAAACATTCGCAGATGGAGGACTTCAAAAAGAAAGTGAGATGGGCAGCCGAAATTAGGAATAGAAATCCCAGGTTACGTAGCCCTGACTCTAAATCATATGGATATAATTACAACGATCTAATAGATATAAATTTGTTGAATTTACTTATCATTTAAATAAATTAAATTATACTTATAGGGTATTTTATTTGATTTAAATTCTAGTACAAAGAGAAACAAATAGAAAAGGTCTCAAACGAACAACTTTAATCTCCGATTAACAGTTTTGTTTATTCTCTAATGCATTCAAATTCATATTGTTCGTCACCGTAAAATGAATAGGCAAAAATTATGTAAGTCCTTAAATTTTGGGTAACATTATTTAGGATATTTAATTAGTTAAATTAAATAAAAAATGAGTTAATTTGAGGATTGAAATTTGATTTAATTAAGGAGCAGCCGTGCTATTTAACCAATGCGTTAAAATAAGAGTTAAAATGAAATAGAGGAGGGGTAAAATAGGAAAGAGGCCATTCTTATACCCTAAACCCTTGGCCGTGTATCTCCATGCTCATTCATTCTTAATTTATCAAATTTTTAAAAATTGAGGTTGACCACCATTAACAAGCGAAAGAGGAAGAAGATTAAGTAAAGCTAAGGAAGAAGCTAAATCAAATCAAATCCATTCAAATCCCAAGCTCCTCAATTTCTAAAGCTAAGACGAATAATGATTACATCTTTATTTCTTTATTTTCAGTTTTAAGTTGAATACAAAGTTTTTTGAAATAATTTGCCACTTTTTGAATGATGGAATGATTATATATACTGGTTGATGATTTACGTTTGTTCTTATAGACTTTATGATATGTTTTAAGATGAAAACCCTATCAAATTATTTCTAAATGCCTTACAAACTTGTATATACACCAGAATGTATATTTTAGAGATGAGTTTTAATTTTCAAAATGAGTTTATGTGGATTTTATATGAATTTTCTAGAGAAGAAAATGTTATTTTGGATTAAAAATTATTTATGGTTAAATAATTAATGGTTTGGGTGAAATTAATATATGTTAGAAAACATATTAAAAGTGATTTTCTAGAATTTTTGTTGTATTTTCCTAAGTGTTTTAATGGGTATATAAAATCATTTAAGGTATGGGACTTATATATTTTATATGTTTATGAAAGGAAAAGGGGCTTTTTGTAAATAAATTCAAACTGTTAACTTTGGGAAGTCAAAAGTACTTTTAGAAAAGAGAAACTTGCAACCAATTACAATTTGACAAACAAGGATGGTTAGGCCCAAAGAAATAGTTTTAAAAGGACTCATCTACATGGTTTTTACTATTTCGATGCTTTCAATACCAGACTTTCACCTCCTTACCTTCATCTCCGACTCTACCAAAACCAATGCACATGGTATCAATTAACAGATACATAGTGAATTAGATATCGGTGGATGGTATAGGGTCGAAACTAGGGGTTCTGAAGGGGTTGAAGCACTACTTTTCTTTTAAATGAAAATGTGTCTTCTTGCTTTCGACTAAGTAGCTTTCGACTAGGTTAGCTTTTGACTAGGTCAAATGGATTTAAAGAAATGGTTTCGATTGTGTTGTGCTTTGGCTTTAATGACTGCTTTCGACTAAGTCGAAATCTTTTGCTTCTGCTTTCTTCCTTTCGACCCAGATGGTTTCGAAGAGGTTACTTTGTTTTTTAAAATTTGGCCACTTCTCCAATGCTTTTGAAGGGATGTTTTCGACACCATCACTTCTTTACTTAGGAATGATTTTGAAAGAAATGCTTTCGACTTTAATGAGTTTCCGATCCTTTCGATCCTTTTACTTAGGAATGATTTTGAAAGGCCAAATGGTTTCAACCGAAATGGTTTTCAATGGTTTCGAAAGGTTTCCACATGTTTTAAATTGAACCCAAGTGCTTTCGAAAGGTTTTTTTTTACAAAGGTTTTATACTTTCGAAGGGTCTTAAAGAAAGGTTTCACAGGCATAGTTCCCTAATGGTTTCAAAGGACTCGAAATGGATGGTTTTCTGATTGTTTCAAAAGGGTTGAGAGCAAAGTTTTTCCAATGTTTTCAAAAGGCATGGTATAAAGGTTTTTAGAGAAGGATATCTAATGTTTTAAAGCTTTTGAAGGGAAGGTTTCTCATTGGTTTTGAATGGTTTCGAAAGGAAGGTTTTTCCCTTTCGGCCTAGGTTAAGTAAAGGGATTACTTTATTTCGGAAGGATTACTTTCAAGGGTTTCGAAAGGGTTGTTTAAAGGTTTTAATCAAATATTTCGACTATACTACTGGGCAGCATAGCCTAATTGTTTTTATGTTAAAAAGGGTTTTAACTTATTTTGAGGGGATAGTTAATCTTCATTAAAATCATCAACATTATTTTGAGTAAAATATACATGACATGGCAAAATAGCTTAGAATAAAGCTAAGAATATATTTTCCTTGTATAAGTATGATTTAAAAGGTTAAATCATTTTGAAAAGGTTTTTAAGAAAAAAGATGAAGGGTAGTTAACCCTAAAAAATGATTCAGATAGCTAGTTCGGTTTGCGGACAGTTAATCCAGTTTGCGGACAGTTAGTCCAGTTTTTGGGTAGATAATCCATTTCTTGTGGATAGATAGCCCATTAGTTAACTGATTATAGCTTAACAAACATTTCTATTATTATTACTACTACTACTATATTATTATTATTATAATTAGCTTGATCAACCAATTTGGTTGCAGGAAAAGATTTGCGAAATATATGTTTTAAAGAGGATATTAGTGAGGGAAACCCATTTTGCTAAGCAGCAAGGTCTCATTTAATACCAGTAGAGATGTAACAATATTATTCACACCAGGCTTTATGTCCTACTTTAAGTTTTTGTTTCCCCTTAAACTCTCGGGTGCTAAAAAATTGATTTGAGTTGGCTGAGGGTTAAGGTTTTTAGGTTTTTGTATGTTGGCGAATAAAGCTTCTAGAGACAAGTAGGTACCTATCGAATAGCTAATTAGGAATTGCAGTGTATTCAGTTTATTTCCACTGTGTGTTTTAATTCAGATATGACTATATTGCTTTGATCAACCAAGGGGGCATCATCATATGTCGCTTTTGGTGTATTGTTGTAAATTATATTTAATCCAAAGCCTTGGAAACTTTATTGGATTATGTAACTTAGATATGAATTTGTTTTGAAACATAATCAGTAAAATGTTGTTTTTTGAAATCTATAATTTTATTCATATTCAGTTGCTTTTGATATTATGGATACCACTAGCATTACTATATTTTGTCACCAAAAATTAATTCTATAAATGAATACAACATCTGTAGCGTTTAGCATTTGGCCTCTAGATAGGATGTTACAACTTGGCAGCAGAGCACATTTTTTTGAATAAAAATAATTTTTGAAAACATAACCTTAAGGAATTAGAGTAAGATTGGGGTTTAGGATAACACAATAGTAACGTACTAGTATTTGCTATATATAAGTATATGCTTCATCTCTACTCTCCTTTCTTTGTTTGGTTATTTTTCTATATCTCATGAGGTTTGAATATGGATATGGACGGTAGAAGAGGAAGAGTTAACCCAGGAGAGGAGGGCACCGATGGGAATGTCAGACCCGATACAAGGAGGACCAAAGTTCAGGCATAAGCAGAGATGTGGGTGCTGGAGTCTCGCAAATGGACATAGGAGCTATGTATCAGTTTTTTGTGAATATGATGCAAGCTAGAAATGCAACTAGAGTGGTAGGAGGAGATGTTGTAGGAGCAGGAGTTTCGGTAGTTAATTGTTATACTAAGTTGAGCGGAGATTACGCTAAGCTTTGAGGGATGCCATTTCTGCAAACAAAGGATGCTATAGAGGTGGAGAATTGGTTGCTGCAGTGTGAGAGAATCTTTATAGACTTAGGGTTCAATGATGAGAAGAAGAGGAATCTTGCTTCGAGACAGCTTCAAAAGCAGCTTTGTTGTGGTGGAACAGTGTGGCGATGGGTGTGGATGAGGAAACCTTGACATGGGCAGATTTCAAGGGGAGGTTCCAGGAGAGGTTCATATTTGTGGTGGCACAGTCAACTTTGATCAGAAAGTTTGCTGAATTAGACAGGGAGAGATGTATGTTTTAGAGTTTGCTAGAAGGTTTAAGGAGTTGGCCAGATATGAGTATGCTTTAGTGGATATAGTTAGGAAGAGAAATAAGAAGATTATCAAGGGGTTGAAGCCTGAGTTAGCAAGGTTACATTACCTCATATTAGAGATCCTTCTAATTTGATAATGGAGAAGGCATGAGGATATACTTGATTCTCTAGAGAAGAGTAAGGCTAAGAAGGTCCAGGTTGGGTAGATTAAGAAGAGGAAATTCTTTCCTAAGTAAGGTGCTCGGAAGGGTGGAGCAATTAAGAAAGGAAGGTGTGAGGTTGTTAGTTTTAAGTGCGATAAGAAGGGGAATTTTCCTAATGAGTGTCATGCTGGAAAGGAAAAGGAGGTGGCCGAGAAGAAGAATGTCAGGTGCTTCAACTGCGACCAGATTGGCCCCTATGAAAATCAATATAAGGATCCCGCTAAGGACGAAAAGGGAAAGGTGTATGCATTGGAGCCTGCCACTTCGAAGCCAAGAGCTCAGGAGAAAGGAAAGGAAGTTTTGGAAGGTACGCTTTAGATTCATGGTATATCTGTTGGCACTCTATTTGATGTTGCATCGCATTCTTTTATATCCAGATGTTTGATAGATAAGCTTAACTTAGAATCCACATGTTTAGTTACGTCGTTAGGGGTTGTGAATCCAATAGGAGGGTATGCAACTCTAGGATTGATATGTGACCAGTTATAGATTGACTTGTTAGGTCATATTTTTGTTTGCAGTTTGCATGTGTTTTATTTTGTCGGGTTCGGAATTATTCTTGGTGCGGATTGACTAAGTGAGTACGATGTTAGGATATTTTGCCATGATAGAAAAATATTGCTTAAGCAGCCTGATTGTTGCAATAGGATTCTTTATGGCATAGAAGGTTCTAGCGGTGAGGTGAATGCCTTGTTGGGTGTTATGGAATTGGAAGATGGGCTGCATCTAGCTTTTGTGGTTAGAGAATTCGCTGATGTTTTTGAGCCTGTAGTTGGATTGCCACCAAAATGAGCCATTGAGTTTCAGATAAATTTGGTTCTGGGAGCAGAGCCAGTTAGTAGGATGCCAAGCATGATGACCCCTATAGAGATGAGGGAGTTGAAGGTGCAGTTAGTGGATCTGGAAGGCAAGAATTTTATCAGACCGAGTAGTTCATCTCGGGGAGCATCCGTAGTGTTGCTATGAAGCCTGACGGATCGTTGAGGCTATGTATCGTTTATCGTAAGTTTAATGTGAGGATGATAAAGAATTGACATCCATTGCCAAGGATTGAAGTTTGTTCGATCAGTTGAGTGGAGCTAAGGTATTTCCTAGTTGGCTTTGGCGACAGGTTTCAATCAACTTAGAGTAGCAGAGGATAGTATACCTTTGATGGCATTAAGACCAGGCATGGATCGTATGAATGGTTAGTTATTCTATTCGGATTGACTAATGTACCAGCATTCTTTTTGGATTTTATGAATCGGGTTTTCCAAGAGCACTTAGATAGGTCCATGTTTGTTTTCATAGAAGATATCTTGATATACTCTAAGGATAGGAAGGAGCACGAAGTTCATCTTAGAGCGGTGCTTGAGATGCTAAGGCAGCATCAACTAAAGGCGAAGTTTTCGAAGTGTCATTTTTAGAAGAAGGAAGTGAAGTTTATTGATCGTGTAGTCTTAGAAAAAGGATTATTAGTAGATTCGACTAAGGTTGAAGCGGAGAATTGTTAGAAGAGACACGAGAAAGTGACTATGATAAAAGGGCTTCCTTTGATTAGCTGGTTATTATCGGAGATTCCTTAAGGATTTCTCATGGATAGTAGCACCGATGACCAAGCTTATAAGGAAGAAGGTGAAGTTTGTATTGACCGATAAGTGTGAGGAATCATTCCAGAGTTTGAAACACTTATTGAACCATGCACCAGCTTTGGTTATTCTGAAAGGGAATCAGAATTTAGTGGTTTATATAGATGCTTGTGGAACAGAATTAGGAGCCGTGTTGATGCGGAAAGGTAAAGTCATTGCTTATGCTTCTATATAGCTTAGACTGCATGAGTTCAG
The DNA here is from genome assembly GCA_030765085.1 of Allium cepa. Lineage (NCBI taxonomy): Eukaryota > Viridiplantae > Streptophyta > Magnoliopsida > Asparagales > Amaryllidaceae > Allium > Allium cepa. The sequence continues at coordinate 1,039,276,678 of CM060941.1, read as the reverse complement.
ATATCTGATACATGATTTGGAATTGGCTGCAATGATTTTTGCATTGAAGGAGTGGAGACATTACCTTTTGGGAGAGAGTTTTGAGTTATATATAGATCATAAGTTGTTGAATATTTGTTTGTAACGACCCACTTTTCCTAACACTTTAAGCTGAAAATAAGCCACACATGTCCAAACCAAATTGAACAGAAAGGCGGATAGTTAGGGAAAGAAATAAGAAAGAAGAAAGAAGAGTTTAGAATCTCACAATAGAACGAATAATTTATAATATATAACAATCCTTTACACAAAAACAAAAATGTAGTTTTTATATATATAGACATCAAATAGAGTACACTAACCTATCTCAGCACAGACAGTTACAACAACCTGTCCTCACAATTGCTAAATAATATGCAATAATGTAAGCAACGGAAATATAATCATCAATGTGAATATTCCTCTAGCCTTCAGTTCCTCTCCCGAATCTCAAAATATCAGTTAATACTTGGAAAGTTGGCTTGGTCTGACCCGAGCATTTATGAAAAACCACGCTTAGTTCATCTGGAAAAAACAGCATGCGGAAAAACAATCCACTTGATTCTTATAGTTAATAACCATTTCAAACAAAGGTATCTCGTAAAACCTTATCACAAATAAACACGGACGAGTTTTTACCTTAGGATAACCAAAACTCTTTTATAGAAAATCATCTGATATTATAATAGTGTCTAATCGCCAAAGTGATAATAACAAGTAGCTACAATGCATGTGCTGCGTACATCACAACGATATTAGTCATAAAACCCAAATCCGATAAGCTCGTTCGCTAATTGTGTAGGATTTCAATGGCAGTGCCCTCAGTACTTTGAGAATGGTCCTCCTGCACAAGGATGAGAGTTATCCTTCTGAAGCATCATACCCGTCTAATGGGGGTATTATAGGAAAAACATAACTAGTCTCGCTAAGACCAAGTGCGTCAATCCGACATTCCAAAAGTAACCAAAGGTATCTGTATTGCTAGAAAAGGAGCCGAATACACCCTATGGTTTTGCAAACCCTACTGGCCATGCCATCTATCTCTATTTTAGTCATTTCCGCTGATGAGGCTAAGTCCGACGTTCCAGCTTAACCAACGCTCCAAAAATAGATCATGAAATCCCATATGAATTCGCACGCCACAATGACCTCAGAATCACATAAAAATTCCCACATCTAAACAAATCTTGGAATCTCACACAGATTTCCATACTTCAACGAGTCATAGTGCAACATATGGATTTCAATATCCCAAATTGTAATGCATCTCCTCTATTTAATCATATATGGTTTCGAAGTAGGTCATGGGTTCCGAGTCATCTCTTATGAGTACACTCTCCATTTCCTAGGTGCTCTGAAAACCATTCGTCGTCTTTCCAGAATGTTTAATACCAGTTCTTTAGGAAATAATCAGACGATACATAAGTCGGGGATCACCCCCTAACCGTTTAAGTGGATGGATCTCCTTATCGTTTGTCCTATAAGATCCATAAGTTTATACGTACAAGATAGCAACCCAATGGTAACCGTATCATATAATTCTTGCATTTTTCCTAAACATTTTCAGAGGTAAAATCCTTCTGTGTCAAGTAGGGAATAATTCTGTACCACCAAAATATAGAAGGATTACATATTTAGGCCAAGTTTTGATAGTTGGTTATTTAACTATCTAATAAACAAACATTCAAGCAAAGATTTCATTTCCCACTAAAACCACTAAGCCTCATTTAATTTAATTTCAATAAATTAAATCTCTTTATCAAAAACACTCATATACTTATCTCACCAGAATAAGTATATTAACAAATCATATCTTCTATAAAATACTTCAAACCTTTTAACATAAATATGGAAAGCACCATTAGGTATCGACCATGGATCGCAGCTTAATGGTTACATCTCTATCCTAGAGAAACCAAACTTAACTTAGGCAATCTCTGCCTCCCGATTTTCTCCATGCAATCAATCATAGATCGTAGTTTTCAAAATGGTTACGTCGCTATCGCAGCAAAAACATCCCAAACTATAGGCAATATCTTCCCCTAAATTACGCTACGAAAATATACATTACTTCACGAAATCTTTATTTCAATAATTATCTCAAAATAATACTTATAAAGTTTCTATAATAATTTCCAAGTTAAATTTTGGAAATACCCTTTTATAATAGTTTACTATATAATATATTATGTCTAAAACGATATTAGTATTTGAACAAATTAGTCTTGAAATAATAGTATTTTCATACAAATTAATTCTTAAAAAATGATTAAACTTTTAATTCAAATCATTATATGATAACTTTAATGAATAATTAAAATATGTTGTTAACAATTTAAATAATTTAATAGCTTTGAAAAATAATAATTAAATACTTTTAAATAATTTTAAAGAATCATAAAATAATTAACTTTTAAGAATTATAAAATTATTAAATTTGAATCATTATCAAATAATAATTAATTATCTTCAAAATATTATTAATATACAATAAATCATCATTAAAACAACTTTGGTTCAAAAGTCAACTTCCAAACTTGGAAAGAAGCTTACTAACCCTAATGGTACTTAATAAAGTTACCATTTATTTCATAAAAAATCCAAAATAACAGATTCAGATATTCATGGAATCAATCTATCACATTGCCTAACATAACCAACATGATAATAATTAGGGGTCTATACAAATGCGATAGAAGAACAGGGTTTATTTCTGCTAGACAATGTCCAAAAGCATGCTTACTTAGTAATAATGGTAGAACGGTGATTTATTCTGCCAATAGAAGTCCAATTTGATACAATTAGCGGAATGGTGTTTTATTCCGCTAAACGTACGTTTAATCATCGTAATTAGCTTGAATTAACTCATCGCTATTTTTATTTGGCCAAATAATTTCAAAAGACAGGTCATATAGATTTAAACGTCGTTATTGGTTTAAATTGTGTAATTAAATTTTTGTCCGTTTTAAAATGCCATAAATTATTACTTGGTCAAATCTGACAGTAGGCTCATGACAACGAGGTACTAGGTGATATGATCCCATCGCAACAGGTTTCGCATTAATCGGGTTTCATATGGATGAGTTATAGCATTTCAAAATTTTACTATATATGTGTGTGTGTGTGTGTGTGTGTGTGTGTGTGTGTGAGTAATTTAAACATTTCAAATATAAATACTTTCCACCTACATCTCCTCTGGGCCAAAGTCCAAATCCCCCTACCCAAACCCTATACGCTTCTTCCCCTTTCTTCCAAATCCCCAACTGAAACCTAGAAAACCCAAACAAACGTCGAATTCTTTGATCGCCTTGTTGACCCTTCTCGATCACATATCCAAACACCTCACATGTCTCTAAATCCATGCCCTATGCTACATTGACCCCTCTTCCTCGATTGCTACCATTTCCCTACCTGGAACCTTCCCTATGCATGCATGTACGTGGCACGTACATGAACAAACCCCATTGCCGCTCGACCAATCGAGGCCAATCGCAAATGCTTCTACCCAAACTTGACCATCTTCACTCCATAGCACCAGCTTTGACAGCCGCTGGCCCAAATCAAACCCATGCCTAAACCTAGAATTTTCGATCACCGACCCCAAAACAACCTTGTCTCGCCTCCCTGTTCATCGCCTACCTCAGCCACCTTTGCCATTAGGAAGTCCATCGCCTCCAGCACATCCAGTCATAGACAGAACCTCCCTCGTCGCCCCTCTTCGCCGTAGTTTGACCGCATTCGAGTGCCTCGAATCCACCATCCATAAACCCTAAATTTCCTCACCAACCCAAATCAAGGCCAAAACCGTAATTTGGCCACGGTGAACCTCTTCCCCACGTCACCCTGCTCCTCCTTGATTAAGCCGCACCTCCCTTCATCGATGACGTAGCCATAAATTAATTTTTAAATGATTTCTGATCATCTTCCTATTCCTCACAATCTAGGCCATTTAAAATCATGTTTTCTTCGCTAAAAATCCTATTTTGATATGACAATAACGATGGCACACTACAACAAACAGGACCTTTAGTAGCATTTTAAAAACTCTATAAAAGCTTTTAATAGCATTTTTACATATGATATATATCGATATGAAGTTATATGTCAGAGATATACAATGACAAGGAATAAACGCTGTTAAATGTCCTTTTTTAAAGCGTTTCCCTCGTGTCATGAAATCATTTAACATCATTTAGTTAGGTGCAGTTAGAGATCTTTCTTAGCGTTTGTGTCGTCCTACGATAACATTTTATAGCGTTTTTTCAACGCTGTGATATTTATTTACAGCATTTCCTTGTTGCAATAAATCGTGCTTTATGTTTTTAGATACAATTTAACGGCATTTTTAAAACACCGTGGAATGTTTTAACAGCTTTTTAGAAATGATGTGGAATGTTTTAACAGCATTTTTAAAACACCGTTATATCATATACAAAGCTAAGTATATTAGGCTTTTTCTACTTTTATGTAAATTCCATCTCAACAAATATCAATCACAATGTGCATATATACCACATTTCAAAATTAGCATATTATATCAACATCACATTTCAAAATCAACATATTGTGTCAATACCACACTTTGGACACATATTTGATGACCAACGTATGAAATTTCATAATAAAAATACACAATATTCTTACACCAAAGATAAATAGTTTGTCATCAATAGTTCATAAACAGGATATAGAATAAGTATCAATAGAAAAAAGAAAGTAAGTAGTACATACATTAAAACCAAAAAGTAGGTCTAGCAGCAAAAATAACTTCAATCCATAACTCTTTGCAACCTTTTTTTTTGCATCATAGTCATCTATCTATTTGTAAAGCAAAAGTGATGCTTGAGAATCAATTCATCAAAAAAGTGTACATGTCAGGATCCGAAATCCGGTGTTTGAAAATCGACATCAAATACCTCACTTGCATTCGAATGCCGCAGATTCAAACATCGAAGTCCGTTTCGCGCTGTAGCTTATAACAACATAAGGCGATAACAACACAGCAGAAATAGAAGAATAATTTTATTGATACACAAAATTTGATACAACAATGATACAAATGAAATGATCATCACTACCAGAGATAGATACAATAGCGGAAATAAACAAAGCAGCAATAGCAGCGGAACACAACATCAACATATGCCATCAAGAGGAAGAAGGATAGAAATCCCAACAACTGCATCTCCAATGCTAAAACTTCAAAGACTTCAAACTAGAAGCGAGAACCACCATCCACCTGTACTTGTAGCAAACTCGATGTACAATTCGATCGCCAAACCAAAGACTTTTAGATCTATATCTACTATCTATTGATAACCTGACTCTAGGCTGTCCGTGTGGAAAATTGTGGACGCCCAGAGTTTAGAAAGGGAACAATAAACTCTAGGTCGGTCATGGGGCTGGTGTGATCAAACAAAAACAATTTATCTTGAAGAAAAACAAAACAAAAAGAAATAAAAAGAAATCCGCAATGCTTTTTGGAAAATGAAACTACATAAGGCCTCCTGGCACACACACAATGCAATCGCACACTTGGGGGAGATTTCTCCTTATGATAGTAAAACATGCTTGATACGCAAAATCCTTTTGATATTATTATTAGTGCATATTGTAGAAAACATTTCGGAAGTATAATATAATCTTAGCTAGCATACCTACCATTGTAGTATGCCTACTATAGCTACCGAATGGGAACGCCTCTGGAGGTACGCCCCGAGAACTTAACCAGCTCTTTGCTAACACAAGGCGGAGTTACCTCTGTAACTAGGTAACTACTGACACGAATATGCCATCCCCCGGTCGTCACCGACCTTTATCCGAGGCACCTCTACACCAACAAATTCCAACAACCACATAAATTAAATATCTGGGCTCCATACCATAATATCACTTTTTATCCAGAAGGAAATGTACATACCCTAAAGGGCGCGACGCTCATAACCTTGCCGCATTTTTCCTGTTTCGACCATTTCTGGGTTGTGAGGTTCAACGAAGTCTCGTCCACAAATCTATGCTTTTCACAAAAGCCATGCTTCGATCAACAAATGATCAGCAGCACTCAACATGACACATTAACAAATTGGGAATATATCACCGATAACTATCAACTACATAACCTCCGAGCTCGTACGTCTTAGAGAAGGGCGTTAAGATAGGAGAATAAATTCTCCGCCCCTAAACAGAAGTGTATTAGATAGAAATTAGCTTTGCATCTCAAAGTTTAATATCAGACATACAATCATACAAGTCCGTTCCGGGTTCGAACGGAACCGAAGGCACTTCAAAAGAAGCCCTTGCAAATCCGAGTATTCACAGTCTCGATCGGACTCCCCATCACATATGGAGATCTCTATACCGGAGCAACTCAGTGCAGATTCATTTGACAGGTAATCCTTTCATTCTCAAAAATACCCGGTCTTCACAACCAGTCTTCAAATGCTATCCATTTCGTCGTATCACTATTCGGAATGGGTTATATGACATAAAGTCCTCTCCCAACTAAACCGAATAATGAGCGCTTGTTTTAAAAAGCATATGGATACCGAGATCTTAGTTAAGTCACAACTTATTACCCAAAACCATTCTTATGAATGGTTTAAACAAATTTCCACTTTTAATCTTTTAAATAAAAGATTCACCCTTTTAAGATCCTCTTTAATTTGAAAACAAGGTCCACCAATTTTTAACAAAGATTCAATCATAGCTTTCAAAACACTTTCCATTTCACAACTCGAAAACCTTTCAACAAAATCTGGAAGTTCTTTATTTATATGAAAGCAATTATCTTTTGAAAACAAAGAGTTTTCTTTTTGGGGAAATCTGATCAAATATGCACAAGTTATAACCTTTTAAAGTTTAAACTCGAAAATCAGCGAACTGCCCTATACTCGAAAAGTTCCATTTAAAACCCCAACATAGTTCATTTAATATACTTCAAAAATGGTTTAAAATCCATATATATATATATATATTATATAACTTGTATACCCCTTTCAAACCATATTTTCCAAAATAGTTTCAAAACTTAAACAAGACATATTTTATTCAAACTAAATTTCAATTTAAAAACTTTCTTTACAAAAGATTTTCATATTTAACCCAATTTCATTTTCAAATCATTTGGATTAAAAATTCAACTTTTAAACTTTTCACCATTTGAATAAAATAATATTAAAATTCAAAATATCTGTGACTTAACGGATTCCTCGTGAAATCCATATTTTTGTCTGTGTTGTAGTCCAAGGGTTTTACACACAATAATAATATATCACAACCATTATCAATTCAAGCATAAAAATATATATAAGCGGTATACCCTATAACACTTATGTTTATTCACAGATTCACAAATAAATACGCAAATTCATCATAGATAAATAAATCACAGTTAACAGCTCAATATATCACAGTACATCACACATAGGGATATCAAACAATTAAAAGCATTCAATATAATCCAATCATCCATAAGTTAGATCAAATAATCATCTGATTATAATTAATTTAAACCAGATTAATTACTTATGAGTAAACTAACATTAATTAAAAATCTTTTTAATTAACTATCCTTTAATCAATTATTAATTAACCTTTAATGATAAATTAATCAACCTTTAATTATCAATTAATCAAAATTAATAAATCAATTAACCTTTGATCACTAGAAAAAATTAACCTCTAATTATTTAAATATTCTTTAATTAAATATCCTCAATTAATTATATTAATTAATTAACCCTTAATTAATAAATCGTCCCTTAATCACTTTTACTAATTAATTAACATTTAATTAATTAATTATCCTCAAATTAATTACCGTAATTAATTAATCACATAAATTAATTGTCCTTTAATTTAATTATTCTTTAATCACTTGATTAATCAGCCTTTAATCATTAATTAATTATCCTTAATTACTTTCATTAAGTAATTATCTTTAAGTAATTAGTTATCCTTTAACCATCAATTAAGAAATTAATTAACTATCCTTTGATTACTTTCACTAAGTAAAAAATCATTAATAACTTAAGATTTTAATTAATTAAAAGATAAACAATTTATCTTAATTAATTACCTTAATTATCATTTAAACCTTGTTTAATAAATCTTGTAATTAATTATCATTAACCACTTAACTTAAACCTTTAAGTTAAATTAAGGATTAAAACACTTTTAAACTTAGTAAATTTTGAAATAATTTTATTTTAAAACCTTTAATTAATCTCAAACATAAACCACATTTATTATTTAGAAAAGAAGTGGTTAAGAAATTTATTACAACTTGACTTAGTTTCGATTTTTAAAATTTGTTATTCTCTTTTCATAAATAAACTGGATATCATAAAAAACTGAGGCAACCCCAATATTTTCATAAGCCAATCCCAAAGAAACCTTCCACACTCTCTTCTTCGAGGCAAACAATCATCGATTCGAGCAATGACCCGAGCCTGCCCTTCCTTCCCGATCAAAAGCAACAACCCAAACACGAACTTGTACGCGTGCATGTGCACGAGCATTCCGATCATCTACGATCATTGCCCCGACCTTCGACATGTCGTCGACATCACCGTCAACCAACTCAAACACCTAGTATGACGAATCAAGCCAGAAATCGAAAACGAGCCTATCGGTCACTTGGAACTCAAAAACTCGATTGACTTAAATCCCCTCGACTCACCGCCATAGACCACCGACGACCTCGCGATCATGACCCAAGCTGCTTCTGGTGACCCAGGAAGCTTTTCCCCCTGTTGCGAACGATACCGATCCATCGTTGTTGACGAAATCGTCTCGTCCTCCTCATTGAATAAAACTGTAAAGAAAACCCTAACCCTTCGTCGTTTGTCCACTACGGCGAACCAGAAAATTGCCTACCATTTTTCCTAAGCACCCCTACCCACAAGCTACCTCCAGCGACGAATTCGCCTTCCCACTCGTTGCCGTTCATCGGATATTGATGAAAATACCAAATTTTATTAATTCGAGAATTCCCATATTATACAAATTCAAAAATCTTGAAATCATTTCTTAAATTCATCATTTTACAATACAATTTAGTTTACGAAATCCAAATTCGAAATTAAAATGATTGATTTTTATAATTTCCAAAGGTTTCGCTGTAATAATTTATTTTAGAAATAAATTCTTGACAAATACATATGGAACCATTTTAGAATTAGTATTACATTGTCATGATCAATTTTCATTTAATGATCATCACCTAAATTTATTTATATTTTGAGACATGATTTTTTTTTGAAGAATCCTTGCCTGTAGAACAACAGGTAGGTGTATATGCCTATATACAGTCATGCATACATCAATTCACACACAAATATATATATATATATATATATATATATATGCAGATATATTCACCTTCACACCACTTTTTTCCACAACAACCACTGGTATTGATCAAGACATATTAATCAAATTCGAGTTTAAGGATGTAGTTTAGTCACCTGTTTTATAAAAGCAGAGAAACAGGTTTTTCAAATTCTTTTGATCTAATTTTTGCTTTGCTTAGTTGTTTATATTGAGTTGATCTTCGCTCTAAGATCGGGTTCTGATTTCAAGTTGAAAGCTTTCAGGTTTGAGTTGAACTTTGATTGTTTTGATCTTCGAGTTTATAACTTCTAGGTTTTTCTTTTTTATTTCCAGGCTTCGGTTTTGTTTAAGTTTGATTTTTTATTTTCAGGTTAGAGAAGATGAAAGAGGAGTTTAGGAAATAGCATGATTTTCTTTCTAATAACGTGATGTTTATAAAATCAAATTTAAAAGAAAATTTTGTTTTGCCACTTGTTTATTTCATGACACAATCATTTTACAAGTGTTATACATGTTAAAATTTATTTACAAGTGTTACAGGTATCTATTTTTATGTTTAAATCGCTCCTTTAAATAATTTTGTAAATTTTGTTTTAAACCCTTTTATCTTATGTTTTACATGTTTATATAAATTTTAAGCATTATATTTTTATTGTTTATGTAATATTTTTACATATGTATTATGTTAAAGGGAAAAATATCTTATTTCTTCCGCGCCTACGGATCAGTCGACATTTTTCACAAATTTTACGTAAAATTTTAAACTTAAGTTATCATACTTTTAAATAAATAAATATTTATCCAATTGTTTTTGAAAACATATAAAATTATCTTTGAATAACTTTTGAAAAAGTATTATGTTTACAACTATGTAAATATATAAGAATTAACTTAAAATAGCCTTTTGAAAATTATTTATATCAAATTCAAAATATAACTTTCAAAATATATACATATGTATATAATAATTCCAAGACAAATTTTTATTAGTTTTAAATTATATTGTTTTCAAATTCAATTTATTTTCAACATAATTATTATTTATTGAATTTCATACCCACAATTCAATTTAAAATGAATTTATATACATATATATAAATAAACAAACAAATATCTTATTTATTTTGGGAGAATTAAAATTAATTTACCAATTTAAATTTGACCTAAAACCGGGATCGGTATAGTGTACAAAGTTAAATCGGATTCATAATGCAAACACTAAATATTCATCACACTATTTCATTAGGCGATTGTCTGATACAAAGCATACAACATGCATAAAATCAAGTAGCTTTTACAAGTAAAGTAGAGAAAAAAATAATAAACGAACTCGGCAATTTACTTGGAGTAAAATCAAGCTGCATATTATCGATGTATGAAGTGGTCTATTTACAATTCACGAAAACTAGTCGTCAACGTTGTTAACTAAGTGGTCCTCTCGGTATACCAATAAAGATGTAGTCAGTTTTCAAAAATTAGACTCGGTTTTTAGTTTGGACTCGGTTCTTTAGGTTGAGGTAAGCTAAAACTAAATTTTGAATTTAAAACAATCAAAGTAAAATTAAATTAAATTAAAATTTATAACATAAAACACTGCTTATGTAGGAACAACATTAAATATGACTTACAAAATTATTCGTGAAACATAAGTTAAAGACATAGTGAAATAAATAGTAATCATTATTAAATAACACTGAAATTTCGTTAAGTTCTATACTCCTAGGCTATTGTTGGGTATATTGATAAATTGCTGTGTTATGACAGATAAATCATTTTCTCTTGTTCTTTTTTGAAAATATTACCATGTCTGCTATTATCATGCTTATGTCTGATCTCTTATTCCTTCAGAAACATATGGTTGAATATAATATGTACCATTATTCTTGATTGTGAAAATAAATATGATAGCCAACTTTAGCCACCCAGTTGCTGCTTTTTGGGTATAAACCCCAAAAGCAACCTCTATTTGGGTAATGATACCTCTGTTGGGAAGCTTTGAGAAAGTAGCATAAACATATCTTACAAGTCAAAAGTTGACGGAACAATTGTTTGCCAGTTATAAATTATGACAGAATGTCGTTATTAAATTTAACCCAAAAATGACTAAAATAGAATTGTTATTTCAAATAACTAAAAGCAAACTGTCTCTAATTGATATTCACTATATTTTTACATAGATATGTTCAGTTATGTTGTTGTTACTCATTCATTATTTACAATCATGTTAGCCAATCGCTGAAATAAACTAACTTTAATGTGATAGTCAAATTACATCTCGCTATTTAAAAGATTTAAAAATTGCCAAAACTTCTTTTTAAGTAAATTTACTCTGAGGAGGTGAGAAATGAGCTATGGACGTAATTAGTTCAATCCTAGAAATATATCCGTTACTAGAAAACTCGCCTAGTTCGTAAACTTTTTCAGTTACTTTGGCAGCAATGTGAGCAGTATCTTCATAATATTGTGAAGGGTGGATATATTAGTCCCTTGTCATAGTTCTCTTGTGTTACTTGTAATGCTAGAGCTTCAACTGAATTCAAAAATAAAATGATACCAAGATAGATTATAGTTTAATAAGAATATAAGATGGAATTCACTATAAAATTAATATTTTAGGTACCGGCTGCAGGCAGCATATCATCATGAACACAGATTTCCCTAGACATTACTAAACCAAGACCAAATCCTAGGAAGATATATGCATTGCTTACCTGACCAGGAATGATGTTAACTAATTAAGAAATTACAATGAAGAAAATATAAACTAATTCAATGTAGTAGTGAAAATTTTTTGTAAAGGAAATTTTTTTTACCTGGCCAGAATAGTAAGTTTCACCACCATATTCAATAGGACCAAATGGACTGCCACTAACAAATATTGCAGTCCCTTGCAAAATATGATAGTACAAAGCAAATAACATTTTTATCTGCTTGCTTACTTTAGTAGAAAGTTCAAATACTATTAGTGAATCTCACCTTGCTCCAAGTGTAAATAGTTGTTTTCCCATAAGTCGATGGAAACTTTTTTTGTTAAGAAAAAGGGACTCCGGTTATACTTTCAAAAATTGACAATATATATATATACACACACACACCTTGGAATCCACTAGCCATATCTTCTATTGACATTCTTGCAATGGAAGATTTGTTTGCAGAAATTAAAAGAGATCTAATGAACAAACAATTAATAAGCTTAGCTTTAAATCAGAGAACTGTGAAAGTAATATCAGATTAAATGCAACGGTAAGATAAATTGCATATCTGCTTTAATATCTCAAGAGCAATAAGCTCTGCAACCTGCAAGAAGAGAAAATGTAAATAGGATACAAAGATATTAGCATGGAAAAGCAATGAAGAATAAACCTAATATGTTACACAAACAAAATGCTTGTGCAAGCACAGATATACAAGTAAATCAAATGAGTTACTTGGCTTTCAGAAATGAGCAACTTTATCTTTATTAATTGATAGAGTTGCAATTTTTTTGCCCGACCACGAAGTTCCACAAATGCTATTATAACACACACACACACATGATGTCTCAAATAATTTTCACAACCATGAATTTTCTAATGATCACACTTTTGTAAACACATTCACTGCCAAAGTTTTGCGAAACCAGACAAGAAAAATGGTGCACCACATTCGCTGCCAGGACCTTCATTGATTTATCATTCATTCCATCCTACACTATACCTTACTCTCTCTCTTTCAAAATACTATGTATAATTTCTCTGTAATTTACAACTGTAGATCCATATGTTACACTCATTTATCTCAAATATATCTTAACTATGTCCCTTGTATCTTTGATATTTTATGCAATCCTGTAAAATGATCAATCCCGAATTTCTTACTTACAATTGTATCCGAATCACCAAGTTGTACAACATTCTTGTTGCTTTACCACCCATGCCTACATTTATTACATTCAACACTATTCGTACAATGTTTATGACATAAAACTAATTCTATCCTCCATTTACATTGGATTGCAATGTGTCATAAGTCCTAACATGAAAGCTTTCTTACATAAACAAAACTAGCAAATTTTAAACCCCGTAGGATGATTTTAAGCTAATAAAAGTTGATATTTTGCCTCAAGTAAAAGATGATACCTTAACAGTGCAAATAAAATACCAGCTTCTGTTGATTACTTTCGAATTCATAATGATCAAATACAAATGAACCGAGACCAAGCTTACTACTGCTAATTGGAGTGGTTAGCAAGTGAAAGGTCAGAAAGAAACATCCAAATCCTTCAATGTCTGACCTACTAGTATCCTGTATATAGGGTACCCGCCATAAATTGAGCCATTAGACAAGCTTGTGCATATCGTGGAAATTGAAACTCGTGTTCATAGCTTGAGTGTGTATTGAATCCAAGCATACATTGGTTATATAAATTTATATAAACGTGAGCAAGAGGTTAACAAAGCAACTTATAATGCAGAGATGAGGATGTTTGAGAAATAAGGCATACCATGCTATAGACAACCAACTAGAAGGGAGAAGATCACAGCTCCTGTAGGTCTTTAGGCCTGGATACTTAACATTCAGCTCCTTTATCAGTGATATAAATTCACATTTGTAACATTAGTCAACAAAGATACATATAGGTTTTATTTTTTTATTTCTGTTAATTTTCTTCTTCTTTCCTTTTGTGTTAAAAGCAGGATTCCTTCTCCGACTCAAAAAAACTACATTTACACAATTAGATTCATAAATTGAAAGTTACCAACATCTAATCCATCTCCCATAAAGTTCATTTCAGTTCTCAACTTTATAGCTCAAATACATATCAAACATGCCTAATATTTAACGCTCAAGATTTAGCAAAGTCTGATTAGGTAAAACCATTCCATGGAGCGATACTATAGCCCACAAGCAAGATGGGAATGAATTAGGTTGGAATCTAGGTAAAGCTTAGTCCTGTACCTATCTTGCTCATAAAGTGAACTTTAAATCAACGGTTTTCAGATTTGTTATTGTATTTTTTGTAGATTTAATGGTGCTATAATTTTCAGGTTATTAATTACTGAGGTACCAAGTATTCCTTTTGTTTATTTGTTTTGTTTATAAATATCTTTTATTTCTGCTAACAGCTCGAAGAAATGCTTTATTTAACCGCACCTTTCAAAATGATATAATTTTAATAATTTTGATTTACGAAATTTACAATTTTATGAACATAATATATTATTCATACTATAATATATTCTTCAAAATGATATTTCAAAAGTGATTTTTTTTAACTTTCTGTTGGGGATTGTATATTCATAAAATTGCATGTAAGTTTTTAAAGCTCTAATAGAACAAAAATATCAGTACATTCCACAGATTCAAACTACACGTAGACTATACCCATTTTATTATCGTATGGAATATGTGGCATGTTGCTTTTTAATATTTTCACTAAGGAAACTTTATGTATATTTTTTATGTAAGATTCATATTTTAATATGTTATGCCTTCCTTTGACTTTTATTTATATTACAGGTGGTTAAGATTGTGACTGAAAGTGCAGATTTGCATTTAATGCCAATGTACAGTCAAACAGAATATTAGATAAGGCTATATAATCAAGGATTGGATTGTACAACTTATTTTTTGCTACAAGCATGAATACGTACTATATAGCTTATCTTCTTCCATTATTTTCAGAGTTGTTTCCACTAGGTAAGACTTGCATACAATAACTGATTCCATGTATCAAACCACTGACTAATATCAGTGCCTATGCATCCCCCCACTATATGAAGATGGATATATGTACTTTCTAAGTTGATAAGGTAATGTTATATCAAGATAGCAAACCAGAATTTAAAGCAACTTATTTTTGATTAGAAAATTAAGTTTGTAGAATATGCAAGCAGTCAAGTCTCTACGACAACCTCCAAGAGAAGTAGCAGACACTTTTGAATCTGGCTTTGATTTGTGAGGCAACGCTCTTATCTTAGCATTATTTATCTAGTAAATCAATTTTTATTGCAACAGTCTGAAGTTATTAGTAACTTTTACAAAGGATAAAACCCTAAATTTTAGAATGATGGATTCTAACTTCTAACTTTCATCAATGAAACCCTACATGCCTTGAGTTTTCGCATTCTAACTTTTGCCTTTTTACAGCATGATTCTCTTGAAGAATATTCCTTACAGCACTCTTTTTCGCTGCAATACTACCATGACACCTGGCATAAACAATTGAATCAATTTCAATCTTGTTTAAGAAAAATAAAAATACATCAATATCAAAAGGTTTTAAATTGCATACTTAATAGTACTCTTCAGTTGGGTGCTTCTTATAGATTGAGCATAATATGTATTTGATGCACATGTTGACTTAATAGCACCAGAAGCTTTTTTACTTGCTAAATCCAGATAGCCATTGGTCTTAGGTGCACAACTAGCTGAAGCTGAAGTATATGCTTTCGTTGTACACGATTTGCCTGCAGTTGTCGATTTCTTTTCTTGGCTAGTGATAGGTGTTTCTTTGCTCAATTTCTCTTCTTGGTTATTGGTAGATTTACCTGTAGGTGCCTGATCAAATAGTAAATAAATTTAATTTTAATCCATTGGGAATTTGATTTTAATCCTATTAGACGAAAATAACATCTATTAAATCTATGTTCCAGTTTGCTTGCGAATTCAAAGGACATTTTGTTATCGTTGGTATATTGTTGAACATTCATTGTATCCAACCCATCTCTACAATCATAGTTCAGAAGTAAACCAGAATTTTCAGTCACAATTAAAGGAAAGATAATGAAAAAAACTGATTTTCGAGTAATTTAAATTTTGCAATCAACCTTAAATTATCTGTCCACATAGCTGAATTATCCTCTCTAAAATTATTATTATAAAACTTAATTAACTTAGTTAATTTTATATAATTTAGTTAATTATTTTAAAATTTATTTAACCTAGTCAAATTTATCTCAAATTTAACATCACAAATAAATGCTATACATATCAATTAAATATATAAATGCATCCATCCTCGTTTGAATTCCAGTTTAAAAACGATAAATGAATAAAAATTAACTCTTTAATAAATAAAAAGATCCATTTCATACAACAACAAAAATGAATCAGATAGTAATTAATGAATCATAGTGATGCTAAAACCGTGCGAAGCTCAGTTAGAATACTAAGCTTGCTCAGTTCCACAAATTAAGCTAAGCTCAGTTAGAAAACTAAGCTTAAGCTCGGTTTTATATAACTGTGTTAAATGAGCTAAGCTCGATTTCTTTGTAACTTTTATTTAGAACTCCAAAAGGAAGACTACAATTTTATAGTACTAAAAAAAGGTTATCAGCTTGTATTGTTGTATGAATACTAGTCTGGGCATGAGGTATACATGTAAATTTTAGTTTTGTAACTCTGATTATATAATCTATCGAGATTAACATGACAAAACTAGAGTTTTTTTTATCATCATCAATAATGTAAGTATAAAATATAAAAGATGGTATTTATCCAATAAGGTAATGTATATTATATTCATGTTAAGGTCTTGAATTTGACATACCAGTGGAGAAGCTAACTGCTTTTAAGTTGCAAATAGTGCCAAACTACACTTGCAATGCCTAGCCATGGATGACCAAACACTCAATTGGTTTTGAAGCATCGATTTCTTCACCGCGAAAGGAAATAACATTTGATTCCTCATGTGGACGTTGAAAGTTATCCATTTCTGTATGAAACTGGCTCATTTTCCTTTATGAGACTTGCTCATTTTACTTACAACACTTGGTTGTACTGCATTGTGTATGTTACAGATATGTCAGATGGATGAAATAAGCTTTTACTAATTCATTATATTAACTGGTTATGACTAGTTGACAATATTTAATCAGAAAAGATTGAATTCTAGTGAAATAAACCCTGCTCTATGTATTAACTTCACTTCTATAGACAATTATATTCATGCATAATATGTGAGATAAAGGATGTCCAAGAGATGCTTTATGAAAGGTTCGCAGTAACAAACAGAACCAATAACTATTTTACAAAGCTTAAATTAATAATGGGGATCATGGAAGAAAATAGATACTTAGTCTTGCCTATGACTGAAGCAATCAATCTCTAAAGCAAGATATTATGTTATGGCTATTATATCTTATATTTGATGAAAATACAAATAAAGAAGAGTAATGGGGCTCTCTAAATATTTTTAAATGGTCAAGGAGAAAAGAAATTTGTTGTAAGATCATAGCTCATAGGCTTATCATTAAGTAAAAAGTTATGTAGACAAGTACTCTAGCATAAACTATGATCGCCTGCACAAAATTTTCATGACAAAAGTAAAAATTAATTCAAAGGATCAAAGTATTCTTTATTTTTAGTCCGGGAAAAATACTACAAGGACACTTATAGATTTCCTCGGTAAAAATTTAAATTTCAAATTATTCAAATACTCCAAAACATAAATTTGGTTAGGAAATAAATTATAGTTACATTTCAATACAATTTCATTAGAAATTCACATTAAATGACATAAGGATCGAATACAATCATGAATAAAGAGAGCGTTCATTACCTGGAGAGCGGTCGTTACTTGAAGAAAAGGAAGCTTGGTTTTTTTAGGTTTATACCAATCACGGAAGGATTGGATCGTGGATTGGAGTGGACTGCAGAGGGTGAAGTTGGTATTAAAGGGTTTGGGAAAAAGGTAATTTTGATGGATGGAAGAAGAATTGGTCGGCTTTGTAAACAATGAAGGATATTTTGTCTGCAAAAAATTCGATAGCAAAGACAACATAGATGATAAAATTTTGAGTAAAAAATTCCAGATTATTTTAGATCAAAGAAGAGAAGTGATATTTGAATGGATTGAAACAGAAATATGAAAAAGGGGAAAGTGATTTAGGGTTTCGGAGTGAAGATGAAAAGAAGAGGTTCGTAGTAGAATACGAAAATGAGAGGGAGACGAAAACATTTACTACTAACTTTTCATCACTGAGTTCAATGCGGCGAAACAAGAAAAATAGCGTGAATGTTGCGTCATATTTTACTCTAGACTAGTAATAAAGGATCAATTACAGAAAGTAGTGCTGTATTGCAATCCTCCTTTGCTATTGATAAACCATTTTCTTGTAGTGGAATAATCGATTCGACGATTTGAATATGTTGAATTTCTTCGCAAACTGAGTTGCTTACTGTATTTTTACAAAGTCATACAATATATAGCATGAACAAGCTTCAAATAATTTTAATGTAATTTATATTCTAATATTAAGATTTAGTCAGTTTACATCATCGGCAAATTCAAAACGAATTTAGAGATAATGATTTTGAAATCAAAGCATATATAGATTTTTCTCTCTATTGAACATGACAGAGTAATTTTTATAACATTCTAGGCATTCAAAATTTTAAACCCTCGCCTTGAACATATTGAGATATTTCCAACTTTCACATATGAATCCAGGCTATGATTTGAAACCTTGAAAATGTTTCCTTGCTTTTGATTTGAACAGGATGTCCTTTTTCTTTCTTATTTTTCTTTACAGAGTTTGTTTATAGGTTTGTTTTACATGGTTTTGAAAACTGAAGCACACACACATACATACCAATATATATGTTCAGTCAAAGTGTAATGATGCATTGTACAAGGTTTTGGGATCAAGAAAGATTTAAAATCTTTAAGGTTGATGCATTAGGATTTTATGATGGATCGAAAAGGAAATTTGGTGGCTGATAGAAACTTGAGACTTTGGTGGCTGACTTGAAATACAACAACCAATATTTTTCTTGTTTTGACCGGGCATGTTTTCTTTTCCTCTTTGACTTGTAAATTTTTAATATAAATTTTGACCAGGTATGTTTATTTACTTTTCCTCTTCTGACTTGTACATTTTGTTTCAAATTTGGTTGTTTCTCTTCATCTACTTAGTTAAACTTTCATTCGATTCACGCTTTCCTGTTAAATGTTTTTAGTCCTGTATTAGATTTTTGCTAATATATGAGAATAACATTTTTGTTTTAAAACATATTTTGTAACAATATTTCCTTTTAAAAATGGTTCAAATGGTTTTATTCAAATTTTCTCATTTCCATCATATTATATATTTTTTATATATTTACTTCCTTTTTTCACTTTCCTATAAATATTGTGTTTAATATACTATATTTATTAAGTTTATATATATTTTATATTCCTATCTCTTGAACTTGTATGAATATACGTAAGAAAATCCCAATTTTAAATATTTTTTTCTATTTATACAACATTATTTTTCATGAGCTATATTCATTACTATATATCGTGAATTTTTTTCAATTTACATATAAATTTTATTATTATAAATATATATATATATATATAATAAATTCCAAATTGAACCAATTTTCAATTTGATAAAATCTAGAAAATTCAAAATATTATCTTGATTTAAACTATTTATTCATTTTTGTAATTGTCGTTTAACAGGGTTTTATTTTGATTAAAAGATCGTATTATTAAATATTAAAAATAAATATTTGTAACTCAAGACGATAAAAACCCCGGGTCGTTACATTCCTCTCCCCTTAAAAGAATTTCGTCCCTGAAATTTCAGCATAAGAACACTCAATATTATTAATAAGTCTGCTTGATGTCCATAGATCATACATATACAGAATCTGATTTGATCGTTACTCTTCCACTTCCAAACCAGCATCGTTCACTCGATTCTCTAGTATGGACTTTGATAAGACTCCTTGGTTAGGAATCTCTGCTCTCTTGCATAGCTTTAGCTATGATAGAAAACCATAGTTCCATATCAAAAACCATCATCAAATGCCCATCATCAAAAATCGAGTAATAGATCCTTATTTGGAACAGTGTGAAACACCTCAAAGCCTTAAACTCGAATGTTAGATCAAAACTATATGGAAAGAAGTAACGATCTATGTCTATCTCACACACTTATTTATTGGTAATCCCTAATACCAATCATATTATTAGTAAATTGTTTATAGAAATCATTTTCAGAAAACAATGCTTAAGTTGTAAAACTTATAAAACTATTTAACATGCCCTAAAGGTATATCCAACCATTAGATTTAAATCCTTATTTTGAATTCATTTAAGAATTTTAAATACCCGGTTTTTATTCAAAACACATTTTGAAATGGTACTATATATTTAATCCACAGAAAATATGTAATTAGCCCGAGTAACCCTAAGGTTATACCAACGAACCGGGTACTACCAAACAGTACCATATATTACCTTACCAGAAGGATAATATTCAAGAGAATATTTACCATCCGAACGCGCCTTTTACGCATTTTTAGTTGTTTTCGAGCCACTCGAACAAATTAACTCAAAAACAATATTTCTAATCTTCAAAATCCTTCATTCGAAAACATATCAATATATTTTCAAATAAATGGTTTTTAACAACTACCCATTTCTAACTTACTTCGGATTCATCTGGGTTCAAAATCGTCCCAACTGTACAATGGCAAAGAGAATAATTTACTAAGTGCAAGATACCGTTCGCCTAAGCAAACATTCAATCATCACTTGGAAGATTATTCTGATCATCACAAAACAAATTAGGACTTATTCTCCGAACCAATGTCAAAGGAGATACACATTTCCATAAAATTCCTTTCAAAGTACTTATACTCAGATATACTTCTATGTATACTATTTCAAAAATATTGATACACCAAAAACCGTTTAAACCTCGAAAACCATTTTACCATCAAACCTTCAAATTCCTCTTATTTAAAAGGCACATTTTAATAAATCCAATTTATAAAATATCCTCATTTAATGGAAATCATTTAGAATATCTATTGTGAAAATATGATAGCTTCCTTATATAATCATGTTTCAAGTATTTATTCCTGAAATATTTAAATTTTTCTTTAAATAAACTTCTTTTATAAAACCACAACCACAACCAACTTTTATTTTCAATCGTTCCCAAAATATTTATTTCAAAATATTGCAATTTCCTTTTTATAAAACCATATTTATTTAAACTTAATCAAATCAAATCAATCCTTTATATAAAATCATTTGAATATTCAAATTTTCTTTTAAATAAACAATCTTTAGAAATCAAATTTTAACTCAACTTTATCAATGGATGCCCTATATTCAAATTGTGAAACTTAATTCATAAGGAACTCATTTCAATGTTTCCAAAATTTTCTGTCTACTCAATCTAGATTTCATGTAATAACCCGATATTTTCAACCCTTCGCATCCACACATACAAGACTTGAATTGTTCAAAATAATGGATTGTAATTTAAATTGGGAAATCTCATAATATACAACAAATAAATAAATCCCAGAATCATAGACACAGAGTAATATAATGGAGAGGAAGTAAAGAAATAGTAGCTCATGAAGCTACTATACATGTACATCAGAGTTAGACAAGATACAACAGAATTAACAAGATGATGATCAAGTACAAAGCTGAGTATAACACTGGAATCAACTGGATAACTGAGAGTGAAATAGATGGTTGGATCTTCAAGAAAATCTTCAACTTCGAAGGTGAGTCTTTAATGTTGTATCACTCAGTCTGACCCGAGCGTAAAGCAAAACGCTAAACACTAGATTCAGGACATACGTACTTATACAATGTAGACCAACTCAAGTGAACTGTAATATAAGATACAAGTAACTTAAAGGATTATTAGGACCGTCCTCCTCGAAGGATCCGTTAATCTATTTACTATGTAGTAATATTTCGTTATTATAATAATGTCTATAGTAAAATAAACTTACTTTAAAATAGCTTTAAGGGGTTACCCATATAGCCCTTAACAATAATAGTGCCAATAGTCTATACAGTACTGTAATACCTCCTGATCGGGAGGCTACCAGAGGATACTCCATAGGTATGACACAAATCAAACTTGTACAGGGCACGCTAGGGTAGGTGACACGATAGAACTAGGCAATGCCAGGGTAGATATACCAATTACACTTCCGGATCGGTGGTAACGCGTAGCAGCTACTACCGCCTACCTCGAGACACACCCCCAAATCAAAAGAATCAAAAGTGGCCACCAAATAAATCTCTAAATCAAAATATAATAGCGAAGGAGTGTGTCCGATCAGAGGAGCGACCTAATTAGCCCGTCAGTTGCTCCTATTTTAGCCACCTTATACCAACTCACGAGAGTTGGATCCACGTATATACCTCAAAGGACGTCGCCACCATCCTACTTCATTCTGCGATCTCCACCGCGTACACGGTCGTTAAAGTGGTTTTCGGGGTTGGCAGAGAGCATGACGACTTCCGATCCCTGTCTCTTTAACAACCAAACATTTTTATTACCCATAGATATTTATTTAAAAATCATTTCTATTCCAAAACCATTGAAAATCACATATTATTACTTTCCAAAATAATATCCATTTTCAAAATTGGTAATACTTCCAAATCCATATACTTTCCAAAATAATATCCATTTTCTTTCCAAAATATATCCATTCCAAATATGGTAATAATATATCACTTAGATTCCAAACCAAATCAATATATCCTTTAATAAAACCCAAATTTCCACATCGCTGATTATTTCCTTCCATTTATTAAATTGAAATATCATCTTAACCCAAACCACTTTATAAAGTCATATTCTTAAACCTTCAATTTCAATAGGTTTCAAATTTATAGGTTTAAAGACAATTCTTAATTAAATACAACTTTAAATAATTTCATTTCGAAAACCATAGTGCTTCCCAAGTTATAACAACTCCAACCAAATTACTTTGGAATCATAATACTTTGAAATCATAACAATTTAGAAATGTTGACATTTGGAAATCATACTACTTAAAATCACAACACTTTCGAAACGTTATTCTTTTGAAAATCATAATACTTAGAAAAATCCTAACACTTAAAATGACCTTCATTTAAACCATTTAAATTCAATGTTAAATAAAATTCATTTTAAAGTTGTAACATTTCTAAGTTTATTCATTCAATTATAAACTTTCCAAACATTGTATATTTCAGCTACATTAGAATTTCGATTCTTAGCCAATTTAACTTATAAAAATCATATTTCACGCTTCAAATATATTCATTTGGATATCATTTAACTTATGATTTAATAGAATAAAATTTTATCAATAAATTTCCAAATTAAAATACAATACATTAATAAGTCAAAATTACATTCTTTTACTTCTTTTTATTTCAAAAAATAACGTACCACTTTATTTTAAAATACCCAGTTCATAAATAAGGCTAAATTCCCATTTACTTACTTAACTTAACAATTTCAATTAAAAACAAATTTTCAATTATCAACTAAAGTCATATTTTGAAAATACACTTTTTCCACTTAAATCATAATTATTCAATTTCCAAACATTCCATTCCATAAATAAAGTAATTTATCATAGTAAATATAACAATCAATTTCTTTGCAAATTTATTCATTTAGGAATCAATTAAACTATGATTTCAAGCTAAATACATTTATTACAAAATATGCAATTAAAACTGTATTTTATTTTATCAATTCAAAGGACATCATTTATTATTTCATAAAATAAAAATTGATTGCAATTACCAGGTTGGACTTTAAAATTCAATATTAATCAACTTTAATTATTAAGTTATTTATCATAAATAAGACTCTTTAAACCCCATCCAAAACCAATTTACTTATAAATTTTTTAACTTGTGGACAAACAATATTTTTTACACTTTAAAGCATTAGATCAAATTGAGTTAATTTTTTTATATATTTATAATTCAAAAATACTATATAATTTTCAGAAAATATTTAGAATACTTATTAAACTTTTAGGAAAATATCATTTAAAATCTAACCATGGGCATGTATAATATTTTCTAACCTAGGTCCAGTGATACATATATGTATCATTTCAATCCGTAATTTAAAAGAAAAATCCGGGTTCTATCATTTCAAACCCGCAATCCCAAGTAAAATAAATGCAATAAAAATCATTTCAGCCTATCATTTCAGCCCATAATGATTTTTCCTTATTCTAATGTCCGTTCAGGTATGTATCGTTTCAACCTATAGTGATAGGGAACTTGCAGTAATGATACAGCAAATAAAATGAACAGTATATCATATAATAACATATTAGATGATGTAACAAATATATAAACAACATCTAACATCATATAAATACATCACAGGCATGTATGAATAATATATCAATTTATACAGATCCACTTGTCATCATTTTACAATAATATAAGTACATATGTCTAGAGTGATAAAATAGACCTTTTAAAGCTAGAATTGACAAACTAGAGATACACAATAAACACCGAAAAGCATGACAAGGCACGAAGCAAAGCACGATTCAAACTTGAGTGATGGAGAGTCGAGATCCATATCTTGTTCGTGGACAAATACACGAACCCATAAGTATATATTCAGTACAAAGGATTATAAATTAAAAAATAGAAGAAAAAGGGATCAAAGTGACATAACCTCTCTTTAAATAAATCAAATGGCTCGACTAGGGTTGTTTTTGCATTTGGTGGTTGGGTTTTGCTCTATAGTGATCATGGCTTTGGTTTGGTAAAGGTAAGGAGGTTGTATGGTGATGATGATGAGAGCTAAGCTAGGTGGTGGTGGCCGAGCTAGCATGAAAACCAAAAGAGAAATCAAAAGAAAAAGGAAGAAGATAGTAAGGAGAAGCCATGAAAAGTTAGAGCTTGTTTTATTTTTTTTCTCACGCAAATGGAAATGAGATAAGAAAGTTTCACGTGAATTTTAAAACTAGATGGCGGCTAGGGTTTACAATACACGACTATGTTAGGTAATTAAATAGATAGGCAAATAAAAAGGCAAGAAATAAAGAGGCTAGTGAATGAATGTGTGACGCCCCACCTCTATACCCACGCTAGCCAAGAACACTACGGTGTAATGTTGTCGACTAGCACGGAGAATAAGGCTGTTGAGAAGCGACCATCCGTGTAATTTCTTTGCGCGAGCACCGATATGTCAGATAGTATAGCATGCATTTCATTTAAGGAGGAAATCCGACATACCGATGCAAACTCAAAGCTATCACGCGGTGGCTATATATAATCTTCGGAAACGAATATAGAAATAAGCATAACATAAATCAGTCACAGATAATTCATATCACAAAGGCGGAAATAGATATGAATATACCACACCTAAAAGTGTTTATCAGAGTAGTGGTCTAACAAGATCCACAATAACACAAAAGAATAGATCACAGAATCTCATATATATATATATATATATATATATACAATAACCGATGTCAGTTACAATACACGTGGTACAATACATATGATACAACAACAACTGTCGACTCTGGAAGTTACATATAAAGTACATTAACATATATAATATACATGAATACATATCTTCCAATACAATTACAGACTTCTATAAATGATGTCGACTACTCCAAAAGGTATGAAAGGACTTCATAGCTCTAGCAGCAACCTGAATCAAGATATCTACAACCTGTAAATGCTCGGTCTGACCCGAGTATTAAATTCAAAAGAAAATAATACCCGGGTCAGTCTAATTCAAACTCAGTTATTAGTGCATAGAGGCGGTAATAATCAAATAATAATTAGACGACAGTCACAGAAATAAATTTACCTATCCGATTCTTAAATAAGAAATCGGATAACAGTAAATATAACGCGAACTAATTCAAAACAATTGGAACATCAATTAAAAGGTCAACACGAGTAGGGCTGCAGTATACGCACGCGTATACTGCCTCGCCACTACAACATCTGGAATATGAAATAGATCCATAAATCAAAAGCAAAAGAGATAACACCAAAACCAATACCGTGTGGCTGCAGTTCACGCTTGCGTGCACTGCCGTGCCACTACAGTGATGATGTACCCATTGAATACCGTGTGGCTGCAGTTCACGCTTGCGTGCACTGCCGTGCCACTACAGTGATGATGTACCCATTGAATATCGTGTGGCTGCAGTTCACGCTTGCGTGCACTGCCTTGCCACTACAGTGATGATGTACCCAATGAAAATTCACAAGCATCGCCGCGAATGTCATAAGGCCAAATGTCGATTAAAATTGCAGAGACAAATGCGAAAGCGGTCAAGAAAAGATGACAACAAACTGCAGCCGAAAACCCAATTACAACAATCAAACGAATGCAGCAGGGGTACTGCACAGTGTAAATGGTGAGCAAACAAAATGCCACCAAGTGAATAAAACAACACTGCAACATTCAGGAAGTAGCAAATGTAGTAAACAAGTGATGCAGGCAACGAGTGCACCAGCAAAACGAGTTGAAACAAAGTGTATAGGAACAAGTCAAGGTGAACAATGGCAAATACTGCAATGAAGACTACTGCAAATTTCAGAAAACACCACTGAACCATCAAAGCACATGTGTGCAGGCCAGGTACACAGTAAAGAACAAGAATGTCACAAGTAACAATATGGTTCAATGTCACAAACATGAACAACCCAGTATGGAAAATGAATGGAGCAATGAGCAAGCCAACATCAGTGACACAGCCTCAACAAAAGAATGGCTTTGGATAACCATATATGAACATGAAGTAGTGACAATACACAAAGAGAATGCAAAGCAAACTGGCCAAAAGAATGACATGAACAGTGAACATCAAGTGATAACATGCACATGTATACAACATAAAGTATGAATGACTTGAATAATCATCATATAAAACTGCATGAACAAGAGTAGAAACGGCAGCAACTCGAAGCACTTATCAAATTGCCAATCCCAGTGTACATATGAAGACCAAAGTGCAATACTAGGTGAATGGATTCATATTTACACACGCATGTTAACATAACCAGGCAGCAGGTCAACTCAGGACATCAAAACAACCCAGTGGAGCAATCACATAAAAGTCGCACACATTATCAAGTCAGAGCCGAGTTTGACAGTGTCAAACATCGAATTGATAAGCTTATAACACGTACCACTTCAAGTTCAAAGGGGACATGATCAAGACGGTGGCCAAGGAAATCAAACAAGACTGAGAATATCTGCAGTGGTACAACTCAAGGGTTTACCAGAAGTCAAA
This sequence comes from Allium cepa, assembly GCA_030765085.1. NCBI lineage: Eukaryota > Viridiplantae > Streptophyta > Magnoliopsida > Asparagales > Amaryllidaceae > Allium > Allium cepa. The sequence goes on along the minus strand of CM060941.1, from coordinate 1,039,249,288 downwards.
ATGTGAAGTCACGAAAGAAATCAAAGTCTCAGGTCAAAAACAGTCGACAAATCCAAGTTAAAACTCAGCAAGGTACAAGTCGAAGTCACTCGAAGTCAACCTCGTGGTGGCCACGAAGTTAATCCAACTCGATACACAAAAATTCATACGGAAATCGAAAACATCAACATCTCAACAAAACAGTGCCGAGAAAACCAAGTAGAAATAGATATGAGTAAAACTCACACAAGTTCAAATCGAAATCACTAAAATTCGAAGCAATAATCAGCCAAGAATTCAAGCAACAAAACACACAAATAACTCGAGTCAAGAATTAGATGTGAGCAAACTCACCTTTGCCACGAACGGAAGCGAAGATGAACGAGCGCGAGGGCGAGCAGCCATTAATTGATGAAGCCCTAATTCTCGAACGAAGGAGAACGAATGAAGACGAGCCCCATCGAGCAGCCAGGACGAAGTTGAACTCGAACTGACGAAGCCGATCCTCCCGAAGCCCTAATTGGTGATGACGATCGATGGAGCACGAGGCCGCCACCATTTTTGTTCTCTCGGTGGTTTTAGGTTTCGAACGAATAATAGAAAATGAGAAAGAGGGGATCGGGTTTAAGTCGAAGAAAAAGGAAAGGGTATTGGGTTTTTAAAATTTTCACGGCCCAAAAACAAATGAACCACTATTTAAAAATCAAAGCCCCTCAAACTTTATAACCATTTGTAATTTAAAATTTAAAAATTTCAATTTGAAAATTGACGAAAATATCGGGTTGTTACAGACTCCCCTCCTTAAAGAAATTGTGTCCTCGCAGTCTTAAGGAATAAATGGGCAAAAGGTAACAACCATAAGAATATATCAACACACGATGAAGAAATTTGAAATATGAAGTTCACCATATAGAGCATGAGAGAGAGAGAGAGAGCCTGAACGTTTTTGCTCGATGAATTCTCTGGATTCCTAAGTGAAATCCATAGGATTTGAGAACCAATAAACTTTCACGAGAAAAACATCTTTATTTCGAGGGTGCTGAACCCCCGAAGCATTGATACGAATAGAATGTCGCTCAAAGTCAAATCTGGTTAAACTTCAATTTCTTCAATAATACCGGGCTCAAGAATAAAAATCGGAATCCCTAAGGCATTTCCGTAAAAGAAAGACGCGTGAAACACGTCATGAATAACAGAAAATTGAGCCGGTAATAAGAGGCGATAAGCTAAGAAACCAATACGTTCAGTGATAGGAAATGGCCCAATATATCGAGGCACTAACTTTCCCGACCGACTGAAACGCACAACACCTTTCATAGGTGAAACACGATTAATTTGGAACAACAGCGTAGGACAATAATGATACGCCAGATGAATCAAAGCTTCATTAATTCGGAACGCCGACGTAGTACAAAAACGGTACGTCCAATGAACCGATCAACATAAAAGAACATCAGACGTAAGTCCCTAAAAGGAATGAGACGAAGCTCAATAAAACGAAGTACATCGAAACGTCTGATGAACCTGGTGAAAAGATGATTCCATTCGGACATCATCAAAGAACAACCACTTGTTTGCCTACGACAAGTGCATCGGCAACACGATTTCCCATCCGGGAGTGGTAAATAATATCAAGATCATAAGATGTATGGAGCTCGAGTCAACGTGGTTGACGCAAATCATGTTCCTTATGAGAAAATAAATATTCCCAAGATTCATGATCAGGGTAGAGAACAAATTTCTTACCCAAAATAATGATGCCAAATCTTGAAGAACGAAATCAATAGCCAAGAGCACTAAATCATGAGTGACATATGTAGTCTCAATAGGCATTAATGATTTAGAAACACAAGAGACAGCACGTTCTCTTTTGCAAGAGAATGGCATGCAAACTAACACCATTAGCATTGGTACAAACGATAGAGTCTTGGTTCCCACGGGAATCACAAGAATAGAAGTGTCGGAAAAGAGTTGTTTTAAATAATATTCTTTCCCGAAAAGCTAAAACTTTCGAAATTTACAATTTACTTTATGTAATTATCTTTTCAGAAAAATTTACTTTTTAAAATTCAATTTATTGTGTCTGATTGTCTCATCAAAGCGTCTAGGAGATTCCTATCGATAACGTTGATCAAGCGCATCGACCAGAATTCTTAAAGCACTCAATGGGCAATACAATCACAAAATATTCTCTTAATTTCATAAAAGGAATTTAGAAATTTTCACCCTCAAACGGACAAGTCCGGAATTAAACGAATCAGTAAAGGAAAGGGGTCATAGTCCTCGATTTTGCTGAAACGTTTAAATCGCTTCCTCATTCTTTTGAAAGCGTAAACTATAAAAAATTTGAAAACGATTTTTATTTTGAAACAATTTTTAAAACACGTGATTAAAACAGCGATATTTGTAGCAACTTCGATAAGTGGATTTTCATTCATCAAAAGTGTCACAAGAATCTTCTCAAAGATAGAAAGGGATATCATACCCTAAACTTGTATTCATAACAAGTCAATAACACACGAATTCACCAATGCAAAAGAATTGATAAAACTTATCAATAGAAATCACGAAAATTGGTGAAGCACAAATTCTAGAAATCTACATAAGAAATCCAGAAATCACAAGATAAGAGTATGAGAACTCGAACGGGAGTATGAAAACTCGAATGAGAGTATGAAAACTCGAACGGAGTATGAAAATTCGAAGGAGTGTATGAAAACTCAAACGGAGTATGAAAACTCGAAGGAGAGTATGAAAACTCGAACGGAGTATGAAAACTCGAAGGAGAGTATGAAAACTCGAAGGAGAGTATGAAAACTCAAACGGAGTATGAAAACTCGAAGGAGAGTATGAAAACTCGGATGGAGTATGAAAACTCAAAGGAGAGTATGAAAACTCACCTACACGCGAGCATGAAAATTCATCAACACATGTAACGCATAACGAGAATGGGAGCACGAAAACTCACCTACACGCGAGCATGAAAACTCATCAGCACATGTAACGCAAAGTGAGAACGGGAGCACGAAAACTCACCTACATGCGAGCATGAAAATTCATCAGCACGTGCAACGCATAACGAGAACGGGAGCACAAAAACTCACCTACATGCGAGCATGAAAACTCACCAACACGTGCAATGCAAAGCGAGAACGGGAGCACGGAATCTCACCTACACGTGAGCATGAAAATCACCAACACGTGCAACGTAAAGCGAGAACGGGAGCACGGAATCTCACCTACACGCGAGCATGAAAAATCATCAACACGTGCAATGCAAAGCGAGAACGGGAGCACGGAATCTCACCTACACATGAGCATGAAAATCACCAACACGTGCAACGCATAACGAGACGCTATCTCATGGTTGCAAGCCATTAATTTTGACACACGAATGGCCCGAAGACCGTGGGGCGCTACCCCACATGTGTGAGTCGAAATCACACAGATTGAGGTCTAGACTAACCAAAATTCAAAAAGGTATGTGTGAGTGGAATCACACAAGTGGTGTCTAGTCTAACCTCGCAAACAAAAGGAAAGTCTGTGTGAATGAAATCACACAAATGGTGTCTAGACAATCCTCAAAGCCCAAGAGATATGTGTGAGACGAAATCACACCGATGAGGCCTAGTCTAACCGAAAAGGTATGTGTGAACGAAATCACACAAATGGTGTCTAGACAATCCTCAAAGCCCAAGAGATATGTGTGAGACAAAATCACATCGATGAGGCCTAGTCTAACCGTAAAAATGATCGTCATGATCAACGAGAAGTGTCAATTACACTAAGTTAGTAAATGTAAAAGTTTAGCTTCATGTCCCATAACCACTTTCTTAACTTAAATATTTACGAACAAACTGTAAATCTTCACTAGAAAATTGTCACATGAGGTTCAATCGAACAAGTCCAAGAATTAACCGACGAAGTGAACGCAAGCGTTTCATACCACTTGTTTTACTAAGCCGTTTAATTAGATTTCTCATCCGAGTGAGGTAAAGGTTTGTATATACTAGTAGATTGGAAAACGGTTTGAGAAAAAGAGTTTTGTATTGAAAATAGAGTTGAAAACATTTTGATAAAAGAGTTTTGATATTTACTACTAGTATTGAAAATCTTTATATTTTTAAAGTGGCAAATCACAAAAATGATTGTAGAAACAATCAATCACAAGAATTCACATACGAAGACGTGAATAAAATCCAAAGAATTCGATTCCAAATCCATCAAAGTAGGAATACCCAAAAATTCCTGAAATAGAAGTTATCAGAGTCGACAAAGGTGATAACAACTAAACGGAAAAGAAGAATCGATTAACAATTGGAAAAATCAAAGCAAAACGAGCAAGGTACTCGAGATAGAAAATAGTAGGGCAAAAGTCGATCAAGTCAGCGACTCTATCTCAACTAAGCACGGATAAACTTTTGATTCTTTACAAGATCCAAAAGTTGTTGGGCAGATATGAATATGCCATCCAGAGATGGACTACTGGATTGAATAGCGCTAAGACTGCCAGATTCAACCAATTCTTCTTCTTTAAGAAAAGAAAGAAGGAAGAAGAAAATGATATTCACAAAAATGAATTTCAATCAAACTCGATTGATAAAACAAGGAATCATAAAGAGAATAGGATAGAACGGTACGAAGACCCGAATTAAATCCTAAAGCACGACTCCTAAAATAGACTTAGGACGATGATCCTTGTTATAATATTCCATATTGTTCCGAAGTTTGGCTCTGATACCAAGCTGTGACGCCCCACCTCTATACCCACGCTAGCCAAGAACACTACGGTGTAATGCTGTCGACTAGCACGGAGAATAAGGCTGTTGAGGAGCGACCATCCGTGTAATTTCTTTGCGCGAGCACCGATATGTCAGATAGTATAGCATGCATTTCATTTAAGGAGAAAATCCGACATACCGATGCAAACTCAAAGCTATCACGCGGTGGCTATATATAATCTTCGGAAACGAATATAGAAATAAGCATAACATAAATCAGTCACAGATAATTCATATCACAAAGGCGGAAATAGATATGAATATACCACACCTAAAAGTGTTTATCAGAGTAGTGGTCTAACAAGATCCACAATAACACAAAAGAATAGATCACAGAATCTCATATATATATATATATATATATATATATATATATATATACAATAACCGATGTCAGTTACAATACACGTGGTACAATACATATGATACAACAACAACTGTCGACTCTGGAAGTTACATATAAAGTACATTAACATATATAATATACATGAATACATATCTTCCAATACAATTACAGACTTCTATAAATGATGTCGACTACTCCAAAAGGTATGAAAGGACTTCATAGCTCTAGCAGCAACCTGAATCAAGATATCTACAACCTGTAAATGCTCGGTCTGACCCGAGTATTAAATTCAAAAGAAAATAATACCCGGGTCAGTCTAATTCAAACTCAGTTATTAGTGCATAGAGGCGGTAATAATCAAATAATAATTAGACGACAGTCACAGAAATAAATTTACCTATCCGATTCTTAAATAAGAAATCGGATAACAGTAAATATAACGCGAACTAATTCAAAACAATTGGAACATCAATTAAAAGGTCAACACGAGTAGGGCTGCAGTATACGCACGCGTATACTGCCTCGCCACTACAACATCTGGAATATGAAATAGATCCATAAATCAAAAGCAAAAGAGATAACACCAAAACCAATACCGTGTGGCTGCAGTTCACGCTTGCGTGCACTGCCGTGCCACTACAGTGATGATGTACCCATTGAATACCGTGTGGCTGCAGTTCACGCTTGCGTGCACTGCCGTGCCACTACAGTGATGATGTACCCATTGAATATCGTGTGGCTGCAGTTCACGCTTGCGTGCACTGCCTTGCCACTATAGTGATGATGTACCCAATGAAAATTCACAAGCATCGCCGCGAATGTCATAAGGCCAAGTGTCGATTAAAATTGCAGAGACAAATGCGAAAGCGGTCAAGAAAAGATGACAACAAACTGCAGCCGAAAACCCAATTACAACAATCAAACGAATGCAGCAGGGGTACTACACAGTGTAAATGGTGAGCAAACAAAATGCCACCAAGTGAATAAAACAACACTGCAACATTCAGGAAGTAGCAAATGTAGTAAACATGTGATGCAGGCAACGAGTGCACCAGCAAAACGAGTTGAAACAAAGTGTATAGGAACAAGTCAAGGTGAACAATGGCAAATACTGCAATGAAGACTACTGCAAATTTCAGAAAACACCACTGAACCATCAAAGCACATGTGTGCAGGCCAGGTACACAGTAAAGAACAAGAATGTCACAAGTAACAATATGGTTCAATGTCACAAACATGAACAACCCAGTATGGAAAATGAATGGAGCAATGAGCAAGCCAACATCAGTGACACAGCCTCAACAAAAGAATGGCTTTGGATAACCATATATGAACATGAAGTAGTGACAATACACAAAGAGAATGCAAAGCAAACTGGCCAAAAGAATGACATGAACAGTGAACATCAAGTGATAACATGCACATGTATACAACATAAAGTATGAATGACTTGAATAATCATCATATAAAACTGCATGAACAAGAGTAGAAACGGCAGCAACTCGAAGCACTTATCAAATTGCCAATCCCAGTGTACATTTGAAGACCAAAGTGCAATACTAGGTGAATGGATTCATATTTACACACGCATGTTAACATAACCAGGCAGCAAGTCAACTCAGGACATCAAAACAACCCAGTGGAGCAATCACATAAAAGTCGAACACATTATCAAGTCAGAGCCGAGTTTGACAGTGTCAAACATCGAATTGATAAGCTTATAACACGTACCACTTCAAGTTCAAAGGGGACTTGATCAAGACGGTGGCCAAGGAAATCAAACAAGACTGAGAATATCTGCAGTGGTACAACTCAAGGGTTTACCAGAAGTCAAAATGTGAAGTCACGAAAGAAATCAAAGTCTCAGGTCAAAAACAGTCGACAAATCCAAGTTAAAACTCAGCAAGGTACAAGTCGAAGTCACTCGAAGTCAACCTCGTGGTGGCCACGAAGTTAATCCAACTCGATACACAAAAATTCATACGGAAATCGAAAACATCAACATCTCAACAAAACAGTGCCGAGAAAACCAAGTAGAAATAGATATGAGTAAAACTCACACAAGTTCAAATCGAAATCACTAAAATTCGAAGCAATAATCAGCCAAGAATTCAAGCAACAAAACACACAAATAACTCGAGTCAAGAATTAGATATGAGCAAACTCACCTTTGCCACGAACGGAAGCGAAGATGAAAGAGCGCGAGGGCGAGCAGCCATTAATTGATGAAGCCCTAATTCTCGAACGAAGGAGAACGAATGAAGACGAGCCCCATCGAGCAGCCAGGACGAAGTTGAACTCGAACTGACGAAGCCGATCCTCCCGAAGCCCTAATTGGTGATGACGATCGATGGAGCACGAGGCCGCCACCATTTTTGTTCTCTCGGTGGTTTTAGGTTTCGAACGAATAATAGAAAATAAGAAAGAGGGGATCGGGTTTTATGTCGAAGAAAAAGGAAAGGGTATTGGGTTTTTAAAATTTTCACGGCCCAAAAACAAATGAACCACTATTTAAAAATCAAAGCCCCTCAAACTTTATAACCATTTGTAATTTAAAATTTAAAAATTTCAATTTGAAAATTGACGAAAATATCGGGTTGTTATAGAATGTGAGTTACTTCCTATTTAATATATGTAATATCTTTCAACCAGAAGAGGCAAATGAAGAAGTGGGATATTTGGGAACATTTTGTATGTGATTTGATAGAAAAATGCATGGCTATAATAGGTGAGAAACGGATAAGAATTAATAAAGAGGGTAGAAAAATAAAAGGCACAATTTAAGGAGAAAGAATCTTGTCTATTTTTTTCTTTGTTTGCACGCAATGAATAGGCAACAAATAGAAAAAACATGTAACCTATATCTCTTGAAATTCCTAAGCTATTATTAAAAGTAAAATCAATCAAAAATCAAATAAACATATTCAAAGTTTATATAAATAAAATAGAAAATAAAAATTAGAGAAACAAACATAGGGAAATAGAAAATAAAATATAGAAAGTCATTTCATATAAACAACTGTATTTTTATCTAATTTAAAAAGTGTAAGTTTAAATTTCCAATAAATCCATATTAACCATTGGTTTACATACTAATACATTTATAACTTTCTAATTCATCCTAATTTCAATTAATATAGTACTTAAATTCATTTACTTATCATTAAATTCATTTATTATAGATTACATTCCAGTTAATTAAAATTGATTCCCATAATTTGATTTGATTTAATTTCCATCTTTATACCATACCCACTATTTCTCTATTAACCTGGTTACAACAGTTTTATATTCCATTACATTGATACACCCCTATTTACATTTTAAATTTGTATAAATGTTACTTTTTTTTAAATGTGTACTTTTGTCAATTGTACACATTAATTAAGGTTTGAAACCAATTAAATAAATTTACCTTAGTTCCATCCTTTTTACCAATTTATCACGTTATAAATAAATTTACGTTTCTATTTAATTTATACATTTACGCCTCCCGTTACTGCATTAGTTCTCATTAATGACATTAAAGATTTCATATTTAATTTATAGACTAAATAGACAACTTATAATAGCTCTTGCTATTACCCTTTAATTTACCCTTAAATTTATTATATATTCAACTAATTGTTATAATTACCTACCTAATATTGAATTCATTCAATTACTATTAATTATAGTATTTCATTTATTTATACACCACTTACCCTTATTTACTTGTATTCAAATTTATACTCAAATATAACAGCTATAACTAAATTAATTGGCCAATTAAAGAGTAACTTACAACCATTACTATTCCTTTAATTCACATTAATGAATTCATTATTGTTTACAAATCAAATGTTACAATTACTTAATAAAGACTGAATGACTTCAATTTATATTAATCATATATTATCTCATTAATGATTCAACATTCACACTTGCGATTTCATTGATGACAAAAAATATTACCATTCTTATATACCCAATCTTTACTCAAGAGTCATTTATTTCATATTATTCCTTTTACAAATTTAAATTTTTGCATTAGTTTTCTTAAATTAATTTATAGCCAAGTATACCAATTTTCATTACTTCACTAAACTGTAATTTCATTTCAATTGTTACTAATTAGTTCTAATTACCATCGTACGATTTTAAATTAGTAAGTTTTCTTTTCTTTTTGTTTATATTAAATTACCAAAACTTATCAACTTAACAAATTAAATTATTGAAAATTTTACGGGTCGTTACATTTCAAAATGGGAGATTCTAGATAGATTTATAGATAATAGTCAATGCTTAGAAATGGACGAGCATGACCGATCAAATCCTAGATGGTAGTGATGGAATACTATAACTCTTAACAACCAAACAATACGAAGAATAACTTTGGAAAACTTTTCTTTTACATATAAAATATAATTCCAGGTAAAATTATTCCTTTTACCCATTTTAAAACAATACCATGTCAGTTGATCTTGTTCGAGTGTATAAGAAATCCCTATCGATAACTTTGGCCAAACATACCGACCAAAATTCGTAAGCCACTCAGCAGAACAAACAACACAATACAAAACATTTTTATATCAGTAACAAATATGTGCTCTTATATATAATAAACTCAAACTCATTTTAGGATGTTATTGACCCTATCTCTAAGTATTTACTCATTCTAGGGCATCAATATCCCTATATATAATGAGTTCTGTCCCATCAAAGCCTAGGTATTCGCTCAACCTAAGCTCTGATACCACGCTGTAGCGACCTACTTTTTCGTACAGTTTAAGCTGACAATAAACCACATGTGTCCAAACTAAATTGAACGGAAAGGTTGATAGTTAAGGAAAAGAAATAAGAAAGGAGACAAAAGAACAAAACAACACAGAATCTTACAGCGGAACGAATAGTTTATAATAAATAACAATCCTTTATATAAAAACAAAACTGTAAATTATATATATATACAGACATCAATCAGAGTACACTAACCTATCTCAGCACAAACAGTTAAAACAACCTCTCACAATTGCTGAATAATATGCAACAATGTAAGAAACGGAAATATAATAATCAACGTAAAAACGTCTCTGGCCTCAACTCCTCTCTCAAAGTGCCAAATATCATCTATACCTGGAAAATATGCTCGGTCGGACCCAAAAATTTAGGAAAAACCATTCCCGGGTCAGTCTTATAAATCCAGCATGAGGAAACACAATCAATTTGATTCTTAAAGTGTAATACCCCTTTCAAAACAAAGGTATCTCGTAAGACCTTACCATAAATAAACACAGATGAGTTTTTACCTTACGATAACCAAAACTCTTTTATAGAAAATCATCTGGTGTTATAATAGTGTCTAATCGCCAAAGTAATAATAATAAGTAGCCGTGATGCATGTGCTTTGTACATCTCAACAATATTAGTCATAAAAATTAAAATCCGTTAAGCTTGTTCGGTAATTGTGTAGGATTTCCACGGAAGTGCACTCAGTAATTTGAGAACGGTCCTCCTACACAAGGAACATAGTTATCCTTCCAAAGCATCATACCCTTAGAGAAAGTGCATTAGAGGAAAAACATAACTGGTCTCACTAAGTCCGAGTCCATCGCTCCGCATGCCAAAAACAATCAAAGGTATCCGTATTACTAGAAAAGTAGCCGAATACACTATATGGTTTTGCCAATCCTACTGGCCATGCCTTTTATCTCTAGTATTAGTCAATTCTGATGATGAGGCTATGTCCATCGTTCCAGCTTACGCACCGCTTCAAAAATAGATCGTGGAATCGCATATAGATTCCCACACCACAATCGCCTCGGAATCATATACAGATTCTCACATCTCAACAGATCTTGGAATCTCACACAGATTCCCACAATCCAACGAGTCATGAAACCACATATGGATTTCAACATCCTAAATTATAACGCATCTCCTCCATTAAATCATATATGGTTTCGGAGTAGGTCATGGGTTCCGAGTCATCTCTTACGATTACACTCTCCATTTCTTGGATGCTCCAAAAACAATTTGTCGTCTTTCCGAAAAGCTTATTATCGGTTCTTTACGAAATAATCAGACAATACATAAGATCAAGGATCACCCCCTAATCGTTTAAGTGGACGGATCTCCTTATCATTTGTCCTAGAAGATCCATAAATTTATATGTATAGTATAGAAACCCGATGGTAACCATACCATATTATACTCGCATTTCTCCTAGATATTTATAGAGTTAAAATCCTTTGGTGTTAAGTAGGATATAATTTCGTATCACCCAAATATAGAAGGATTACATATTTAGGCCAAGTTTTGATAGTTGGTTGTTTAACCATCAAATAAACAAACATTCAAGCAAAGAATTCATTTTCCACTAAAATCACTAAGCCTCATTTAATTTAATTTCAATAAATTAAATCTCTTTATCAAAAATAGTCATATACTTATCTCACCAGAATAAGTATATTAACAAATTATATCTTCAAAAAATACTTGGAACCTTTTAAAATAAATATGGAAAGCACCATTCAGTATCGACCATGAATCGCAGCTCAACGGTTATGTCTCTATCCCAAAGAAACCAAACTTAACTTAGGCAATCTCTGCCACCCGATTTCGACCATGCAATCAATCATTGATCTCAGTTTGCATAATGGTTACGTCGCTATCCTAGTGAAAACATCTTAAACTTTAGGCAATCTCTGCCCTCAAATTAAGCTATGAAAATATACCATTACTTCCTGAAATCTTTTATTTCAATATTTATCTCAAAATAATACTTATAAAGTTTTTATAATAATTTCTAAGTTAAATTTTGGAAAATACCATTTTATAACAGTTTACTATATAATATATTATTTTTAAAACAATATTAATATTTGAACAAATTATTCTTAAAATAATAATATTTTAATACTAATTAATTCTTGAATAACAATTAAATTTTTAAATCAAATCATTATATGATAACTTAATATGTTGTTAACAATTTAATGACTTTGAAAAACAATATTAGCTACTTTTAAATAATTTTAAAGAGTCATAAAATAATTAACTTTTAACAATCATAAAATAATTGACTTTGAATCGTTATCAACTAATAATTAGTTATCTTCAAAATAACATTGATATACAAAAATCATCCTTAAAACAACTTTGGTTCAAAAGTCAACTTCCAAATTTGGAAAGAAGCTTAGTAACTCCAATGGTACTTAATAAAGTCACCATTCATTTCATAAATAATCCAGAATAACACATTCAGATATTCATATAATCAATCCATCACATTGCCAAATATAACCAACAGGATAATTATTAGGGGTCCATACAAATTGTAACCACCCAAAATTTTGACCTCAAGAATTCGACACTAATATATTCACTGTAGAAGTGCCGAAAAATCGAACGTTGGAAATTTCAGATTGTTAAAGAAAGAAGAAAGAAGGAAGAAGAAGAACAGAAACTAACAGCATCTCACATTCGCAGCAGATTAAATATAATAATTAATAATAGTATTTACACAAAGAAAAGCTGTAATTGTTATTTTACACTCAAAAATAACAACGGTAAAGTCTATACGTTCCTACCATCTAGCTCACCTCCTTAGCTCCAGAACATCCTAACCTGAAAATCTGTAATACTCGGTCTGACCCGAGCATTACATCAAAGTAACACCTGGTTCTGGCTGGAAACCTGCGTAAGTAAGCCCATCTAACAAAATTCTAAGATATAAAACTTATTTAAAAGCTGAGATAACCCGTACTTTACTACAAGTTCATAACTTGTTATAGTCCAATACAGTTTTCACAAATCATAACTAAGCATCGTTACTCAGATTAATTGGCCAAATTTACTTCTTTTATTTCATTCTAGCCCATTCGATTCTAAATCAAAACTATAAAGAATCAATGTAGATTACTAATCAAAGTGGTTTCGGGTATTTGCTGATATCCGACCCTGGTCTCTTCGAATCAAGTGTCATCTTTAATCCAAGTTGTTTAAGAGAATAAATTTCAATTTAAATACATGATGTCACACTTACACAGTAATTCATCACCAATAGATAACCCACATTATCACAGTTCAACTCAACATATCATATCACATAACATTATAGTTTATCAGACTAGATGTAACGACCCGATACTTTCAACCATTCGCATCCGCACATGTCGGACTTGAATTGCTCAAAATACCACGTTGTAAATAAAATTTGGCAAATCTCAGAATATACAGTAAATAAATAATCACATATCACAGACACAGAGTAAATAATAATGCAGCGGAATTAAAAGAGATAGATTTCATGAAGCTACTATATAAAAAATATGATACATCAGAGTTAAACAAGATACAACAGAAGAGTAACAAGATACATCAGGTACAAAAATCAGAATACATTACTGAAATCACTGGATACCGAAACAAAATAGATGGCTGGATCGTCAAGCAAAGCTCCAACTCCGAAGGTGAGTCTTGAATGCTGAATCACTCAGTCCGACTAGAGCATAAAGTAAAACACAAAACACTCGAGTCAAGAAATAAATACTTATGAACTGTAAATCAACTCAACTGAACAGTAACAAAATGCATCAGCAACTTAAAGGATTCTTGGGATCGCCCATCCTTTAAGGATCTGTTAAACTATTTACTATGTAGTAATATTGCGCTATTATAATAATGTCTGCAGTAAAATAAACTTACTTTTAAATAACGTGAAGGAGTGACCCAATATTCCCCTTAACATGTAATAGTCCCAATAGTCCATTCAGTATCAGCATATCTCCAGATCGGGAGACTGCCCTAAATACTCCATGGGCTACGGGAGAAAAACAAACTCGTAGTAAGGCTCGCTATGGTAGGTGACAAGGCATACAAGGCAATGCCAGGGTAGATATACCAATTACGCACACGGGCTGGTGGTAACGTAGCAGCCACATGCGCCCACCTCAGAACACACTCCCAATCAAAATCGGACGATGGTCGTCTAATCAATCACAAGTAAGAGTATAGTATCGAAGGAATGTGTCCGATCGGAGAAATGAACTCACTTGGCCGAGATCGCTCCTGTTTTAGCCACCTTATGCCAACTCACGGGAGTTGGGTCCACTTAATATACCTCAAGAACGTCGCCACCATCCTACTTCATTCTGGAATCTCCACCATGTACACGGTTGTTAAAGTGGTTTTCAGAGTTCGCAGAGAGTATGACAACTTCTGATCCCGGTCTCTTTAACAACCAAACATTATTATAACACCGTGGTCATTTCAAAATAGTTCATACTTCAAAAATCAAATCATTTCATTTCAAAACTATATCCCTTTAAAAATTGTTTATACTTTGATACCAAAAACGTTTTTATTTCAAAACAATATTTAAATCAATACGAGATTATTTCCATTTGAAACATATATTCACCTTTCAAAAGTCATAATACTTTTCAAAGTTATAATTCTTTCGAAACCAAAATACTTGAAATCATTACACTTTGAAAATCATAACATTTCGAAATCATACACTTGAAATTTTCAAATTTATTCAAGTAAACTCAATTTTCAAATTTCCAATTTAATTCAATTCAAACCATCAGTTTCAATTCAATTCAGTTTCCCAACAACCATTTCAAATCTTATCAAATTATACAAATTTAATGTATAAATATAAACTATTCAATTTTTTTAATATATTTCAAAGCTTTAATATCCCACATTTCAAAACTAAATTTTATAATTTTGTATATCCCAAATTTAACTTCATTATTACTTAATTTTGAAATGTTCATTTCATAAATCCAATATCTTTAAATAAACTTAAATTACAAGTCAGCCAAATATCCTTTCATACTAATATAAACTCCAAATATTCATTTATCAAAATCAAATATCATTCTAAATTCATATTCTTTATCAAAAAATAATGATCAAATCATTTCCAAACCATTTAAATCATTAAAATATCATATCCTTTCAAAACCTCATTATCAAATCATTATTTGAAATCAAATTAAAATATTCAAATTTAAATATCATTTTAAAATTAAATATGACATTTAAATATCATTTCAAAACACATTTCAAAATTTCATTCAAAATTTCATTCAAAATTTCATTTATCTCATTACATTTCATTCCATTTAACACATAACCAAGTAAACCTTATTTAAATTCAAATTCAATTTAAAATCCTTAAATTCAAATTTGAATACTAAAATATTTTCAAAACTCCTAAAATTTCACAAACAATCAATTTCAAAATTTAAATCATTTAACGCTTTAAAATATAACTCAAACAGTGTTAAAATCTATAACAATTCAAAACATTGTCAAATTTAGCAACGACAACATTTATAAAGTGCTATCGTAGCTTATAGTTTCCAAAACAGTTTAGTTTAGGAACAGCGGCATTTATAAAATGCCATAATAGATATTTAGTTATTTCAACATAGTTACCTTAAAAAACAACAGCATTTAAAATGATGTCACAAGACTACAACATTTTTAGGAAATGCTGTTAATAAAATTTCAGATTTTATTTTAACGTTTCATAAATAATAAAATTTTAATTCTTGTTATTTAAATTTATAAATCATATTTCTAGACTTCAAATTTTCATATTTAAATCATTTTAACATATGATTTATCACAATAAAATTTTAAAATCAAATATTCAATTTTTAAAACTTAGTTCATTTATTAAGTCTAAATTCACTGTTTATTAACTTATAAATTAGATAAAACTTAACATTTTACTTTAAATATGATTTCAAACTTTAAATTTAATTTCCATTATTTACTTACATTTTTAAAATAAAATTTAAAGTCGAAATTCACATTTATTTCAAATTTACATACTTAAATTCACAAATTAAAAACTTAATATTTAACTTTCACAAAACCATAAAATATATATTTTTAATCAAAATTTCATACTTTTAAAAATACATATCTAAATAAAATCATTTAAAAATATACCACGGGGTCTGTATATAATTTTCTAACGTAGGTCAAGTGATACCGATATATATCATTTCAATCCGCAGTTTAAAAAGAAAACCCGGGTTCTATCATTTCAAACCCGCAATCCCAAGTAAATAAAAATAAATAAAAATCGCTCAGGCCTATCATTTCAGCCCATAATAATTTTTCCTTATTCTAAAGTCCGTTCGGGTATGTATCATTCAACCCATTGTGATTCTATTCTAACAGGGAACTTGCAGTGTGAACATATGCATAAACAATATAAACAATGTCAATGTCACAATATAATGTCATATATCAGATGTCAAGTGATAATTAACAGTTTTAACATGGTAATAACATGGCATAGCATATCATATGATCATCATTAACTTGCATAAACATTTTATATTACTATACACTTGCCATCAATTTACTATTCCATTAGTAAGTATGTCAGAGTGAGAAAAACTCACCTTTTCAAGCTGAAGACCACTACGACACACAAAACGATTCCAAAGGCACGACAAGCACGATACAACACGACTATATTCAAGTGAGTGGAGAGATAGCCAAGATGCTCTTGTCACAACAACCAAAAGAAGAAAATGCAATATAACATATATATGTAACAAAAAACGATATAGAAACAAATTGAAATACAAAGCGACAATAAACAAGATAGATTAGACCTTGCTTCAACCACTCAATGCTTGGCCATAGTGGAACATATGCTCGGATAAAGTGATGTTTTGGTGGTAAATGGCTCAGGTTTGGATTCACATATGCATGGCTACAAGGTGATGTGAAGTGTAGGAGTTGTAAACATGAAGAGGACAAAGGTCAAGGCAAAAAAGGATGGTTTGGATGCACCACATTGGCTCGGCCTATGGTCACATGGACTCGGCCATGCTTGCTTCAGATCCAGTCAGTGCTGGAGTGATGGCCAGAGGTCATGTCAGTAGGTGGCAGTGGAGCTAGGGTGGTGTCCAAGGTGATAGATGAAGGGTATGTGGAGTATAGGCATGGCTAGCATTGATTTCAAGGAGTTTGGCAAAGCTTTGCAATGTTTTTGTGGTGATGCTTCATGTGAAGGGTCATGGCCTGAATTTTTGGTCAGAGGAGGGGCTAATGGCTGCTGTAGATGGAGGAGAAGATGGTGGAGCTGATGGAGTGGAGTGCTAGGTCGAGCAAAGCTAGGTAGAAGAGGAAGACCAAACAATGAAAAGAGGAGAAAGATGTGAAAAGAAAGAAGCCATTTTTTTATTTTTTAGAAGAAGATAACCATGTTTTTTTATTTTTGAGGAGATGAGAAAGCTTCATTCACATTAATTTCAAAGAGAAATACACGGCTAAGAAAAAAACGGACGGCTAAGTCAAAAATGAAACGTCAAAAAGAAATGAAAAGATAAGTATATGAAAAGTCAAGGAAAATGAAAAGATTTGTGTCTCTTTGTTTTCTATTTCTTTTAAATTAAAAATAACTAAATAAATTTGAGTAAAATAAAAATAAATACTGAACAAAATAAAATGAAAAATAAAAAGTAAATATAATTTAAGAAAAAATAGAAAATAATAAAGAAATAACTAATATATCGAAACTAGCATTTAAAAATTTTAAATAAAATACAATAAGCTTTGGAAAATTAGAACATCACTTTAAAAATATTTTAAAAATGAAATAAATACATCACATGCCATATTACACATATTAGAACATGTTTTGAAAAATAAAAATATTATTTATAAATTAAAATAAACAATTTTGTTAAACAAATCAATTTACATACAATATTGTAAAAAGCATAACTTCCACAATATTAATCGGATTTCAACGAAACGAAAAGTAGTGTTCTTGAAATTTTATTTATTTTCATAATAAAAGATAAAATACAAATTTTCAAATATTTAAAATTTAAATTTAAAATTCAAAGTTTGACCATTTTGACCAAAATTCACTTTTTTTGAAAATATTCCATTTATTCAGGTTTGAAATTATAATTCACATCAAAATCAAAATTATATTTAAAATAACAAAATTTATTCATTTTAATAAATAAAATAAAGTTTTATCCAATTTAAATAAACAAATAAAGTTTTTAAATAAGGAATTTCAATTTAAAATAATTACAAAATACAGGGTTGTTACACTAGAGTTCCTAAACCAAATATTCAATATAATTTTATCATCCACAACCAAATTTAATTTATCATTCAATCCCCAATCAATTTAATTTAATATACACCTAAGTTAAATTAATTACTCTAATTGGTTTTAAATCCTGCTTAATTAACATTAACAAATTATAACCATTTGTTATTATTTTAATTAATTAATGAAATTAATTGATCAATCCTTAATTACTTTCATAAATTAATCATCCCATAATTACTGGTTAATTGTTCTTTAATTACTAGTTAATTAACCATATTTTTTTAAATAACCAACCTTTAATTTCTTTCGGTAACTAATTAACTAATAAATCAAAGATAAACCGTTATCTTCATTATTTACTTAACGAAATCATTTAAATTTTTATTAAAAATTAAAGGATTGAAATTTATTGAAAATCATTTGAGTTGCCTTAATCACCTACTTAATTACATCATCGAATTACATTTAAAATCAGTTTGAGATTCAAGTTAAATAATTAAATCTAATAATTGTTCAAAACCAAAACAATTTTTAATTCAAAGATATTTCGCTTTATAATTCAAAATTTGAACTTGTTTATTAACTTGATCCATACTTTAACTTTGAAAAATTTGTTTGGAAATCTTGATAGATACTTTTACTTTGAAAACTTGTTTATTTTCATTTTCTTTTATTTTAAAACAGGCAGGGCCAAAAATTTCAGATTCAATTCCTTTTCCTTATTTACTTACTTTACTTATTTTCTCAAAATTTACAGGCCCATTCTACTACCCGGCCCTTCTCTCTTATTTCTTTTCCTTATTTCTTATTTATATACCTTACTTTCCTATCCTGGTCACACCTGGCCTGCTACCTTCCCCCTCTTTTCCTTTCTCAGGCCCACTTCTCTTTCCCTTCGGCCCATTCTCTTATACTTCTCCCTTTTCCTTAATTCCTTATCCCAATTCTTCTTTTCTAGTGCTCAAAACTTGATCGTGCATGAGAACTACTGCATACAGGTGTGCATGTACACACACCCTACAACCACCGTGACGCGCCGCCTACCAACATCGTGAGTCACTTCCGATCCCAACGCTTAGCCATCCACCAGAAAACGTGTCCACTTTCCTTGTTCCAGATTTGGTCTCCTCTACCCAAAAACTGGCATGACTGAATACATGCTACATCTCCCTTCGCCAAACCCCAATGTCGATCATCACCATACTTCACCGAAGTATGCGCCAACCTTACCTCTTCCTCTCTACCAGGACCGCGGACCACCCAATACCTCGAACCGTTGCCGTTTACTAGTAACTAAACCCAAAACCCGACCCCACCTAAAACCCTAAATCGAGCTCTCCTAACCAATCCCCACGACTAAGAATTTTTTCTACAATTTTCATGATTGCACTGTTACCTAAGCCACCCCCACAATAGCTAATCTACCTTGAAATTTGCTAGGTCGTCAGAATTTGGAAAAACCCCAAATTCCGTACAACCTGACTTCCCTCCACCGTCTCAACACTAGAATTCATCGGACAAGGCTCAAAATTTGCGATTTTTAACAATGATTACGGCTATATAATTAAATCATGGAACTATGATGCTCAACTTTTGCCAATCTTGAATTATTTACTGTAAAAACGATTTTTACCTCACCCGTGCTTCATGAAATAACTAAACAAAATTTCAATATGTTCTTTGCTTAAGAACTAATAACTTTGTTGAGATTATAAATTTTAAACAGCTTAGATAATTAAGTTATGATTTTTTTTCTTCAAGATTGATGGTATCTATACTCAACAAAACCCTATAACAGAGAGGCAGAGGCTTGTTTGTGTTACAAGTGAAGTTATCTTTGCCTAACACATCGTGCATGCACATATTAACCTTGTAATTCAAAAGCGTTCATCATAGATTAATGATGCATACAAATTTACAGTAGAATACACAGATAAGTAATACTGGAAATGTTTGCTCACCTTTACACAGTTAGAACAGAAAACAGAGCTTTGCTTTTGAAGTGGAACTTGAATGTTGATCATTGAAACTGCTGTTTGATTTTATCTGTAGCTTACTTGTTTGATTTTGTTGATGTTTGAGAGGACAATTTAATTTGCTTGCCACCAGGTTTGAAGTTTTTTTTCTAAACTTGAATCATTTTTGAGATGATCATATCTTGCTTAAATCTTGAGGTGATTTTGCTCAAGGTTTGTAATAGTTGAAAAAAGTTGATTGTTGTTTCCAATTTTCTAGTTTTATTATCTCAAGTTTGGTTTGAAAAAAAAATAAACAGATCAAAGAAAAAAATGAAAAAGAAGTGGATAAGATTATATAACCTGTTTTCTCTTTTATTTATCATTAAAAAACAAAAAGAAGATAACACTTGTTAAATTGTATACACTTGTTTATTGCATGTAACAATAGGTTTATAATTGTAATTTGCATGAACTAAATTGTTTTTATATGTTTATATATATTTTGTAATAATTCCAATTTTATTTTATTTTATTCATGTCTTGTGTAATTATATTTATACTTTCCTTTTATTTATTTATATATATACTTAAAAGAAAATGATATAAAATTCTAATTATACACTTTTAAATAATTTATATAAACATACTAGTTATATATATACTTTATTTATATTTTTAAATGTTTTTCATAAAACCTTTTATATTAAATTTTCTATTTAGTAATTACTTTTCTTAATTTATATAAATATGATATTTTAAAGAAAATAATATAAAACAAATTATATACTAATAAAATCATATACATATATATTTTATATCCAATTTATTCTAAGATATTTATTCTTTGAATTTCCAATTCAAAATCTAATTTAATTTAAAATCAACTCATATATATATATATACACACACATATATATATATATAAACGAACACATTGTTAATCTATTTGAAAATAATAAATTTGCCGATTCTAAATAATTATATTAGGAGATTATCAAATAAATATTTATCCAGGTATAAATAATTATTATCGGATCTATTTGTTCATCTTATAAATCAGTGTTTTTAATAGTTAAAATTAGATAATTATCCAATTATCGGATGTCTGAAATCTGGGTTATCGCATTCCTCCTCCCTTTAAATCTTTTCGTCATCGAAAAGGAACGCAGCTAGAATTTTAATTACAATAGCTCATTGCCAGTTAAATTATTCTTCGAGCATTTTGAACTATAAATTTTTTTTATTCAATATTTTAAAACACTTTAAAATCTATATAATATTACCAAAATAGCTTTAAAAAAATACTTTTTATATCTCGATGTCTGAACAGGTCCGTTCTTGTTCTCATAGAAATTCGGTCATACGTTGATCAAACGTAGGACTGAAAATCTAAAAGTACTTGGTAAACCCATTTTCAACACCCAGTGAAAATACTTGGGGAAAACATTTTCGCAAACTTTATGAAAATATAGAAAACACTTTTGGAAAATAGAGGAAACATCTTTGGTGAGAATGCTCTGGAAATCATCGCCCCCTCTATGGTCGCAGTTAACCCGATGGTTACTGTGACGACCCGGAATTTCTAAGCATTAAAAATTAGAATATTACATTGATTTTAAATATTTAAAAGTTAAGTTGAACTCGAATTCCAAGTGTCAATACTTATTTGGATAATTAATTATTGAATTAGATAATTTAAAATTGGGTAAAATATGAAAACTGGAATTTAAGCCTGTTAAAAATAAATTGAAGGCTTATGAAATTTATATTGATAACACTGAAAATAATAGAAGTTGTAAAATTGAATTTAACAGTGTTTGGTTCGATTTTAAAAGTATATCGGTTAAATTGAATTTAAAAATAGCCTTCCGAGGCACAGTCTCGGAATTCGACGAAACCAGTTCCATTGGGTCCGTAATATTGAATTATTATCGGATTTCAAATTTCGTTTTGATTGGAATTCGTATGTGAGTGTACGATTTATAAACGCGCCGAGAATTTAATTGATAATAATTTAATTTAATTTAATTTAATTTAATTAATCAAGCTTCTTGTATATGCCATCTTCCTGTCATTTAACCACATACTTTCCCAATTCTGAGCCGTTCAATCAACAATCAAAGTGATCGGACTAAATAATAATTATTATAATACTAAATAAAAGAAGATGCTTCAAGAAGAAGCTTTCAGCCGCGTAAAAATATAATAAAGCAGACAAGCATATAAGGCCGAACTTCGTTTTCTTTTTTTCCCCCAAACCTCACCGTGACTTAAAGAAATAAAATATAACTTCAGCAAATCGAGTATCATCTCTTGCCGATCAATTGAAGGATAGTGGCGCCGCGCCTCAGGGAAAACTCGAGCAAGCTAGTTGATGCGACATCGTGTTCTGGTGATCGATATTTAGGGCAGCAACTAGGGTTTTCGCTCGGAGCTTGATTTTTGGGGTTAGAGGTTATGCGAGTTTGGATGTAAATTCAGAGCATTGGTGGTAGCACGCGTCGATTGGGAAGAGGCGACGTGTTTTGAGGAGCGACAAGTGACGCGATGACAGGCGACTGAGAGATGGAGCGACGAAGTGATTTAGGGGTTGTGGCGTTCAAGTGGGAAGCTGCGACTTGATTATTGCGCCTTGGAGTTGATGATGGCATGGTTGTTGGTGATAAAGTGACGTATTTGGGTTTGAGACAGTGGTGAAGTACTGTTTGTGAGGGTGAGAATCAAGGTCTGGAGGGCGCAAACTGGTGGGGGATGCTCGAGCGTGTTCGTCGATGGTCGCGAACTCGATATTGGGAGTTGGATAGCACTGTTCGAACCATGCAGTAAGTGTTCGTTTTCTCAATTTAGCTTGTCTTGATAAGTATTATATACAGATATATATAGAGATATATGTATAACCGGTGATTGGAATTTACAGTAAGAGATTAAACAGCCTGAAATGGTAAAGAAAATTTATTTATATATATATATACATATGTTTTCCAACGAGTTGATAAAAAAAATATATAACTAAGATAAACATGCTTTTTGAAGATTAGAGTATCTAATGAACTTGTTTAAATTTTTAGTTACTTAAAGGAAAAAAAAAATATTGATAAAGGAGAGATTATTTTAAAATTTAATAATTTGTCTATCTGGTTTAATTAACTTATTTAAATTTTGAGTTGCTAAAAAGAATTTGTTAAGGGAATAAAATAAATATACCCAAACATATTTCAATTTACTAGATTATTCTAAAATAATTTATTTAGGTGGTTTATTTTGTTCAATTAACTTATTTAAAATATTTTAGTTATTAACAGATCTTAAAAAGGGAATTTATTTTAAACAAAATAATTAGTAAATTAAACTTACTGAATGGTAGTTGATTTGTTTTCAATTGGTTTAAATGTTAATAAAGTCATATAAAAATTTCTTATTCAAGGTCAAATCGAGAAACCCAAGGCAACATGGATTGGATTGAGTTGCAAATTTAAAAGGGGGCAAAGGTGAGTTAATCTCACTCAGTTAAATTTAAATTTAAATGATTAAATTTAAATAATTGTTTGAATGGATGAATTGAGTGATGTGATTTAGTATGATATTTTGAAATTGACATATTATATTGTGCTAACATTTGTGGATGCAGGGAAACAGGTTGGAGGGATCCAACTGGACCCCTCACATTTATTTAAATTATTCAATATTCTCTGTTGTGATTATTTGATATCTTATGATGAGTTATATTGGGATATTGAATGTTATGGTTTGATTGGATATTTGGGTATAATAAATTACCAAATTATATGAATTGGATTGTTGAAAAGAAATTAAAAAGAAGTAAATTTGTAAGCGAAATAATTATAGAAAGTTTGAATAAATTAAGAATGAATTGAAAAGAAATAGAAGTAATATGAAAATAATACTAAATAACTTCGAGTACGGAGAGAAATGGAATTTTGAATAAAATGAAATTGATGCAATGTAAACTTAAGTTATATCAATTAAAGAAATAAAGAATTATTTTAAAATTTAAAGTTAAATTTATGAAGAAGTAATTGAGAAATCTAAAAAAATTGGAACCAATAAATGAGATCTGAAATTAATAGATTCTAAATTTAAAGGGAATAAATTGGAAATCAATTTGGGAAATTGATTTAAGTGATTGAAGCTAGGATTTTACTCTGGATAACCAAGCACATGTTTAAAGTAAATTCTTAAATAAATTTAAAGGTTTTAAAGTTGTTGTAAAAAGCAAGTTTTAGAAAATTTAGTATTTCTAATATTTAAATTCAATAGTAAGTATTTTCCTAAATCTATTATAGTAGTAATTCTTAAATAGTGACCTAGTATTTTGTTTTCAAAAGTGAAAAATCTAGTTTTATATTCTATTAAGTAACTTTATTTTCAAATACACATATAGTAGGTATTTTTACAAATTTTTGAAGTAATTTAACTTAAATGTTTAAAAGTATATATTTTCAAAGTAAAGTGTTTAAAATTATTTTAAAAATCTATTTTTTTTTTTGTGCTTGGTGATTTCAGAAGAAATATAAAATATTTGGGAAAGTTGATTCTGAGAAGAATGATGTTTTGAAACTGTTTTCAAAGGATTGAAAATAGAAATAATATCTTGTGAAGGTATTTTTGGGATTAATAAATAATTTGGGAAATTATTTATTGGTTGATGGTTGTTTTGTGAATATAATTGATAGTTAAATAACCGACTATCAATATTGGACAAATGCGTTGATCGTTTCGAAGAGACCGGGATCGAGATTAATTTCTCGAAAACCACTTCGATCCGGTTTGTACGTTTCGTGCGAAAAACGTGTACGGAGTCGAAGATGGAGCAGTGAAGTGCAAGGGCTAGTCGCTACTAATCCTGAGGATATTTCCAAAATGGATGTAGTAGGAGTAGTGCCTTCGGTTCCGTTCGAACCCGGGACGGACTTGTATGGACGAATGCTTGCGAAACATCGTCAGGTGGGCGATGGGCATTCTAAGTGAAACGTTCTAAAAAGGTAACGCATAGCCTCAAGCCTCATCAAATGGGAATGACTGAAAATCAGGGGATATGCAGCAAGGTTAGGTGGGTCATGCCCAAGCAGGACAAGATAATTCCCCTGTCTAGATGTCCCTTATATATTTCGGCTTAGTGGGTGGTTGGTCGCGCCAACCACGGGGTTTATCTTGTCCGGGACTGTTCAGTAAGGAATGGTTCCGGCCTTGTGTTGCAGGGGATGAAGGGAGTAGTCCTCGGTACGGTGATCTAGGCCCCGTACTGTGACAGGTGGTACCCCAGTGCCTAGTCATTGTTGGAAATCCATTTTCCCTACGAGCCTTGTACGAGTTTTGTTTGTATTACCCACTTCGGTGGCTAGTAGCTGGAATTTAATCATGTAACAATTTCGGCTATTTTATAAGTATTTGTATATAGACCCTATTATAATATCAGAGGATTTCTATAAAAATTGTTTTAGCTATCGTAAGGTAAAAACCCGACATGTTTATTTGTGGCGTGGTCTTACGAGATGCTTTTGTTTTCAAAGGATTTTTGAAACTTTAATAATCAATTGGGTGTGATTTTCTCACTCTGGTATTCCAGACTGACTCGGGTATTATTTAACTGTAATGCTCGGGTCAGACCGAGTATTATAGAATACAGGATTGATGCTGTGGAGCTCAGGAGACGAGCTGGATGACGATACGTATTCTCGTACTTGTATATACATATTTCCGCTGTGTTGAGTTGTTGTGTACCCATTGTATGTTATTGATGTGAGCTGTGATTGATGTACTCTGATGATGTAAAATATGTAAACAGATATATTTGATTTTGAGTAAAGATTATTTATTCTCTATTATATTTTATTCCGCTGCGATGGTTAGATTCTGATGTTGATTTTGTTTTCTCTTCTTCTACCTCTTCTTCTTAAACCCTAATGGTTCGTATTTCTGTGCAACTTGGGTTGTTTGTTGTAGAATAGTGTAGACTCAAGGGGTACGGATTTGCGGGCTGTTACAGTTACGTTGCTATCCCGGCAAAACCCAAAGATAACTGTAGGCACTCCGCGCCCCTCGATTACGCCATGGAACCCTCCACAGTGAGTAGTTACATCCTGGGTTACATTGCCATCACGGCAAAAGTCGATGTAATTGTAGGCATGAACGCCATCGATTTTCGCTGCCAAATAAAACTTCACCACTCCAACGTAGGTCGCAGACTACATCAGTCAAGTCCTAATGTAGCCTTAGGCTCTCATGGCCTCTCGACTTTCGCTATGTCTCCATAAGTCACTGTCTACCGATGTTACGTTGCCATCACGACAACATCAAATGTAGACCGTTGGCTCTTACGGCACACACGACTTCCGCTATGGTCCACAAAAGATCGCAATGACATCGAGTTACATTATCGTCACATCATAACCCTAATGTTTCTATAGGCATCAGCGCCCTCGACTTTGGCTACCCACTACACATAATCCTCAGGAACTTCAGTTTGTCCGAACTTCTTTCCAGGATTCAATTTAGAGCCTCCCCCTTAGGGCTCAAGGCAGACCTACCCCGTGGATCTTCTAATGAAGTTCATTCCATTGGGAGCGCATTTTTCTCTAGAGCCAATCTCAAAGCACTTTATACTCACTTATAGTATCTTTCAAATCATACCCTTTATGATTTACACAAATCTCCTTCACACAAAATCGATATCTCAAATCGACAGTTTCAAACTTGCTTTCCAAATTCCCAAAGTCTGATTTTCTCAAAAATCAAAAGCCTTTTCCAAATCCATAGGTTCCAAAACCTTTTTCCAATATCATTATCATAAAATCATTTATATATATATACACACACACACACACACACAACTTATCCTTTCCAACTTGAAAATAATCTCTGGATCACTTATATGAATTCCCCTTTTATACTTTAAATATTTTCAAAAACCCTTTCTTCTGGTTCTAGATTCAACATTGGGGAAACTTATCAAATGTAACAATATATATAACTTTACCATGCCAACATTCAAATTTGACTTTCTTTTATAAAGTTACTTACCGTATCACTTACTTTTCACAAAGTGGATTTCAAAAGATATCCAACTTCCACCTTTATGTATGATTGATTTCACCCTAGAGGGGGGTGAATAGGGTGATACTATTAATTATAAAAATTTATCGCGGAAGTTTACATAAAATAATCTCAGATATATCAAAATAGCAGCACAGATAATTGCAGAATAGTAAATGCTGAAATAGAACGACACAGAATTTAACCAGCTTCTACAAAACCCTGCCTACGTCCTGCCTCCAAGGTTTCTACTAGAAATTAACCAGTTAGACGCTTACATATGTAAACTCGCGACACCCGCTATCGACTAGCCTTAACTCTATGCTCAAAACTCTGCTACAACTCAGCCACTGAGTTGCAAATTCTCGAACTACACCACCGTAATTCACATCCTAGTCACACGACTAGAAATTACAATTATTAACAGAGAAAAATACAAATTAAACAAATTAAATCAAAACCCTAATTTAAAAATTAAAGCCTTATTAAAACAAGGCCGGCCCAATTATATTATTAAAAATGTATCCCTTTTCTTTTCCTTTATTCGGCCGGTTGCTTTTCTCGTTTGTGACAATGGCTTCTTTGTTCCTCTTTTCTCTGACATTAGGGCTTTGAAAATCTTCGAAGCCGCCGCTTGAATGTTGATCGATCGAATGGATATTCGCGTGTTTGCTTTGTCGATCGTTTGCCTCCTTGAGTTGCGCTCGGCTGTTTCTCGATGATTAAGTCCGACTTTGATTCCGGTATGTAATTTATGCCTTTTGCTCTCTTGATTGAATGCTTGAACTCAATGCATTTGTGGCAGATGATGTTAGTGTTTATATAGGGCTCGAACCCCTGTATTTTCGTTTGTATATTATCATTTGAATTCGTCAATTGTTTTATCTCGACCATTAATTTTCGTTCGATTGCTTGGGATGATTGCTGATTTCTTCAATTCGTGTATATTTGATTACTTGATTTTCACGGCATCGATTTTGAACTCGCTTGTTTCCTTGATTGCCACACCTTCGATTTTGAGCTGTTTGATCTTTTCCTGGTCATCACGTCTCCGACTTTGATTTGAAACATGGCTTTCTTTAACATTGATTAACACGGCTCTGACATGATTTTGGAATCTGATTCTGTTGTGATTTTTGCGTCATTGCAGTATGTAGTTTTGCATGGCATTTTTTATACTATGATTTCGATATTGTACTTGATTGCTTGCATGTATATATATGCATTCATGTATGTATATATGTGCTATCATCTTGTACATCTACGTCATTGTTGCGGCTATGCATTTGTTGTCACTGTATGTTTGAAACTCTGTTGGTCTGCTACCACATTGTGACTGTATGTTGTGTTGCTTCAAGTTTGAAATGCTTGCAGGCTTGGAGTCTTTGTACATTTACATTGTATTTGACTTATTCTGATTTTTGCTTTCTGCTTCATCTAGTTTTTCAACATCACCTGACTTCGGCTTGTACATTTTTTACTTGCGTCCTTGATATCTGATGCATTGTGGTATTATACATTTCATCTTGTATTCATTTGATTTGAGCATTTTTGGTTTGAATGTTCGATCACTGTCTTGCTTAGAATTCACACGCATTTAGTCCAAACATTGTTTTCTTCACTTGCATACTTGTTCATCATGTAGTTCACTGTATTGGGTTTTGTTGCACCATTGTTGTCATCTGTGTCATTTATTGGTTCTCTTGAACTCTAGAATTATAGTTGACTTGATTTTATGGTTCACCACTGTTTTATGTACTTTGGGTCTGGTCTTTGATGTTGAGGCTGCTGTTCCATGACTTCGACATATACGCTGTTGAACTTTATGTTGAGGTCTGATGAACTGAACTTATTGCACTAGGTAGTTGCTATGCACTGTGCATATCACTGCATTGCTTCGAGTCATGGTAGCAGTCGAGTCTTGTTCAAGTCTTCATGCATTGTCCACTGATCATTTGTTCTTGTTGCATATATGCCGGTTCTATTTCATTTGATATAGATATGTATGTGTATTCATATATATGCATAAACGTATTCTTGTATTTGTGTTGCTTACTTGTCTCGACTTTGGATTTGTTCAAACTTGATACTGTCTGGAGCTTCAATATTTGAGATGATATGGTGCAGTTTGACTATGTAGTCTGCAATGCTTGGAGATTCATGTATGGTTGCATTCTTTAGTCTCATTGATGCATTGCATTTTTCCTTCGGTCATGGTGTATTGGATCCTGTTATGTTCTTGCTGTTTTGAATTTGGAGCTTGTGAATTTCTTGAAATTGTCTTGCTGTCATGTGTTGGTTCATCACTTGTGTCAACTGTTATATCTTGGATATTGAACTGCTTCATGTAGTTCGGTATTTTTGTTTCACTAGTCGTTCACTGGTCATTGTATGCATACATGGTGTACCTGTTATTGCTTGAGGCAGATCATACTTTCAAGTTTACTGTGACTTGCTTGCTGCAACTGGTTATATAAGTATACCATATGCATGCATTCATATAATAGCTGGACTTGTACTCCTGTGTTTCACTTGCACTTGATCACTGTCACTAGTTGACATTATGTACATGTTGTGTTTACTTGATTACTGAACTGCCTTTGTATTACTTCATGCCTTTATGTTGACTGGCTTGTATTTGAATTCTTATGCTCGACAGTTTTATGATGTTTTGTAGTGCACCTGAGTTGAATCCAACTTGTAGCTTGGGTTTGACCTTGTGCTGATATCGTGACTTTATTTTTATTGCACTTTAGTTGAACCCGGCTTTTTATTTGGGTTTGACCTTGTGCTTACCTATCCGTGTAACTTTATCAAGTGTATATCAGTGTGCACCGCCTTGTGGCATGTACAATGATACACTGTGCATGTCACAAGCTGTTCGTGTATGATGAATTCGAATTAAATGATGACAAACAACCCAAATAACCGAGGCAAATAAAATTTCCAAAATCACATTTTATTTTATACTGCAAAAATATTTTATTTTCAATTTTACTGCGTCAGTATTTATTTTTGCAGATTGCGCAGATGCTGGATTCAATCCGGACTAAAGTTGTGGATAAATTACGAGTGAATGAGCGATATGTAGTGAGGTGTATTTGTAAATGATAGATTGTGATGTAAATCAAAGTTGTATATGCATAGTGAGAGCTTGAATTTGTACTATTCAAAATTGTAATAAATATTTGTTTGAATAAAATATCTGTTTGAATTTAAATACCGTGTTATTTATTTTATTCACCAAATATGTATTTAATTATGTGAAAAATAAAATAGTACATTAACAAATACATTTAAATATATATATATATGTTTATTATCATCAAACAAAAATCATATACTTGCATATTCAACAATCTCCCCCTTTTGATGATAACAAACATATATTTAAGATTTTGAATTCGTTAAATGTATTTGAACATTCAATTTGCTCCCCCTATTTGAATGCTTCCTCTCTACACAAAGCTCCCCCTTCATATATGCATGTAAATAAAAATATGCAAATGAGCCTAGATGCAAATAGAAAATATTTGACCTTTATTTGCTTTTATTTGACAAAATCTTAACTTTTCTCTCCCCATTTTGTTATCAGCAAAAGAGTAATAGTGTGATAAAAATAGAGATAAAGTGATAGATATTAATACAACATTAAATCTCAATCGAATATAAATATAAATTTCAATAAAAAATCAAACAAAATATCATAAATACTCTGTTAGGCGCATATTCCACTTTTAGAGTGATGAGAATGATGTCATCATATAAAACCATACCGTTTTGTCTACTTGTGGTATATTTATATCAGGAATTTGTATATCTACCAATCATGCATAACCGTTAGGACTTTTAAATGAGATTAGTAGTATTCCAGTTTTATTTTATTTTCTAAAAATAAATTCAAGTATCTTCTAACCACGCATAAAAGTGAGGACTTTTAAATGGGATTAGAATCAACTTGTTTATTTAATAAATCAATTTTGATATGCGTTCCATACATGCATAACCGTGAGGACTTTTAAATGAGCATGGAAGCATAATCAAATTCCAAGTAACTCACCCATGCATAACCGTGAGGACTTTTAAATAAGAGTGAATACTTTTTTTTATAAAAAAATATAAAATGAAAAACGAATGATTCCTGTTTAGATCACCACATATTGACATACTATATTGGATTATGATGAGTGATGGTCGTAGAAAATGATAGAAATAGAATTGATCATGGAATTTTTACCAACACAAAGTGTTTATATCTCTTGTTTAAATTTCTAAAGAAATTTACTAAATATACCATCTCAAGTTATAATATATGATTAATATCAACACTCATCACTTTTTCAATCACTATTTATCTTTTTGGAAAATCAGTAGGGAGTCATATTAGTTAATATAGTCATTTAAAATCATATTCAAGAATAATTATAGAATTTTCTAAAAATGACTAATCTGAAACAAGGTCAAATTTTCTAGAAGGGTTTTATAAGAAAAATGTTTGCTTTTTGAAAATTATTTGAAATGAAAAATATGCAGATATTTTCTTTGAAAAAACGATGCAATTACTAAATGTCTAATCATAAATCACTTTCCACTAGTAATTTTTCTACCAAATAGATTACCAGTGTAATTTGCATATGAATTTTTCTTTCACTCCAAATTATCATTAGTTAAATTTGATAGACCAAACTGTGAAGTGTGCATCAAAATATCTTAAAATCAATTTTAACAGCTTTTTAAATGTAATTCTCTTGAATTTGAATTGAAGCCGTGTAAATAATAAAAAACCGTGAATATAGAGTCAGCCGTAAAATAACCAAATGTATTATCATCCAATAAAACACTATTATTAATACAAACTAATATATATGAAGTAATTAAAAGACTCTAGAGTTTTTTATAGTGTTCATGGCATAAGAATATAATTGGCCAACAATTTTGAATAAGTCAGAATCAAAATCATCATTTATTTCATCATCACATTATTGGCTGATTTAATTCAGACAACGGTGCAGATTATCACATTTAATATATCGTTCAAAATATACCATTACCTGTTTTACCTTTACGATAATTTTTTGTTGTTGCCCATTATGATTCTGTCACCTTTGTACTAGGCTATGGAACATTTCTTTGACGCTCATTGTGTCCTTGGAACAGCCAGAATCCAAGTAACATTATTGTTGTTTCTTAGCCTGCCACCACACCTACACGATAGAAGATTTTTGTGACCTATTTGTTTTTATAGGTCCATGGTTGTTAGTGGCAATTGATTCTGAAAAATAATTTTGTGGAGACCTATAACTATTTATGTGTATTCCTTTTGGCATCCAAATTGGTTTAATTTTGAGAGATTTTATATTTGTGCCTTTAGGAACCCAAATTGGTATAGTTTTCACGTGTTTGGATCTATACCAAAAACTGTTTTGATTGTGTTCAAATTTTCTACAAATTGTGCACATTGAATCGAATTGATTAATTTCATTTGTAACATTTTAGATTAATTATATCCAAGTCCTTGTCTAACTGTATTAACAATTTGTTTTCCTAATAGTATATTCAACGATTTTTCACTTTTTGAAAATTTATCTAAAGTCGTTGATAGTTGTTGGACTTGTGTTTTGGGAGATTCATTTTCGTTTAACAATTGTGTGCACCTTTTAATAGAATTTTCTCTTCTTGTATTTTCACTCTCTTTCAAAATCGGAATTTCATTTTCAAGCGATTTAATTTTGATTTCTGATTTTTTAATCTCTTCTTCGAATGTTGGACACTTATCACACTTAGGGATCCTACTTTGATAGGTTTTAACTAATTGGTCAAGTTGTTTATTTAAATCTATCAAAGTATCTTTTTGTGATTCAAATTTGGCATAATTCTCCCTAAGTCGTTTAAAACAGCCATTTACTTCGTGGAAATATATAAGTAATTCTGGATGAGTGAGTTTTGATACCTCGCTTGGCTTGTCATCGTCGCTGTCAGTTATATTACCTTGAAGACACATATCTGCTTTCTCACTCTCACTGCTAGTACTTTTATTATCTTCATCACTTGAATTCTACGTGGCTGCAAAATTTCTCCTTTTTAATTTCTTTTCTTGGTCGAGTTGAATTCAGGGATAATTGGGCTTGATATGACCGGGTTTGTTTCACTTGTGACAAATGATCCCGTGTTCTTCTGAGTTGTCTAGTGCTTTGATTATTCTGCTTTTCCATTGTTGATTTGGAGCTACATTTTCATATTTGTGGTTCCACTTTTTGAATCTCTTTATTAGTAGAGCCAGCTCAGCTACTTCATCATCATTATCCTCTTCACTACTGCTTTTTACCAATCCTATTAAGCTCGTTTCTTTAACTGAGTCGATTGAGGAGGATTTCTCATTATTGTTGACTTTTGCACCATCTATTGCATCAAAGATTTTCTAGATTTCCTGTGCATTTTCACAATGAGAGATAAAGTTAAAATTATTTTGATTAATATGAGAATATAATATATGCATAGCAAGAGCATTAATCGAGATAATTTTCTTATTTGTTATATTACACCCATTTTCAATAATATCCCAACATTTAAAATTAACAGATTTTAAATAAAATTCCATTTTTAATTTCCAATTCAAAAAATCTGTTCAATCAAAAACAGGAGGGATAATATTGAAATGACCCTTAGCAAAAGTAGCCATTTAAAAAAAAATTAAAACAGAAATTGGTTTTTGAAAAATCAAATTTTTAAAACAAAAATGGCTTTTGAACCTTGCTCTGATACCACTTGTAGATCAATTTCACCCTAGAGGAGGGTGTATAGGGTGATACTATTAATTATAAAAATTTATCGTGGAAGTTTATATAAAATAATCTCAGATATATCAAAATAGCAGCACAGATAACAGCAAAATAATAAATGCAGAAATAGAACGACACAGAATTTAACTCACTTCGGCAAAACCCTGCCTACATGCTGCCCCCAAGGTTTCTACTAGAAATTAAGCAGTCAGACGCTTACACACGTAAACTCGAGACACCCGCTATCGACTAGCCTTAATCTACGCTCAAAACCCTGCCACAACTCAGCCACTGAGTTGCGAATTCTCGAACTACACCACCGCAGTTCGTACCCTAGTCACACGACTAGAAATTACAATTATTAATGGAGAAAAATACAAATTAAACACAAATTAAATCAAAACGCTAATTTAAAAATTAAAGCCTTATTAAAACAAGGACGACCCAATTATATTATTTACAATGTATCTCTTTTCTTTTCCTTTATTCGGCCGGTTGCTTTTCTCGTTTGTGACAATGGCTTCTTCGTTCCTCTTTGCTCTGAAATTAGGGCTTTGAAAATCTTCAAAGCCGCCGCTTGAATGTTGATCGATCGAATGGATATTCGCGTGTTTGCTTTGTCGATCGTTCGTCTCCTTGAGTTGTGCTCGGCTGCTTCTCGATGATTGAGTTCGATTTTAATTTCGGTATGTAATTTATGCCTTTTGCTCTCTTGGTTGAATGCTTGAACTCAATCCATTTACTGACAATGATGTTAGTGTTTATATAGGGTTCGAACCCCTGTATTTTCGTTCGTATATTATCATTTGAATTCGTCAATTGTTTTATCTCGGCCATTGATTTTCGTTTGATTGCTTTAGATGACTGTCGACTTCTTCAATCGTGTATATTTGATTACTTGATTTTCACGGCATCGATTTTGAACTCGCTTGTTTCCTTGATTGCCACGACTTCAATTTTGAGCTGTTCGATCTTTTCCTTGTCATCACGTCTCTGACATTGGTTTGAAACACGGCTTTCTTTGACATTGATTAACACGGCTCTAAGTTGATTTGGAATTTGATTCTGTTATGATTTTGGCATCACTGCAATCTGTACTTTTGCACGACATTTTTATACTACGATTTCGATACTGTACTTGATTGCTTGCATGTATATATATGCATTCATGTATATATATGTGTGTGTGTGTGTGTGTGTGTGTGTGTGTGTGTGTGTGTGCGCTATCATCTTGTACATCTCCTTCATTGTTGCTATGCATTTGTTGTCACCGCATTTTTGAAACTCTGTTGGTCTTTACCGCTACCACATTGTAACTGTATGTTGTGTTGCTTCGAGTTTGAAATGCTTGCAGGCTTGGAGTCTTTGTACATTTACATTATATTTGACTTATTCTGATTTTTGTTTTCTGCTTCATATAGTTTTTCAACATCACCTGACTTCGGCTTGTACATTGTTTACTTTCGTCCTTGATATATGATGCATTGTGGTATTGTGCATTTCATCTTGTATTCATCTTATTTGAGCATTTCTTGTTTGTATGTTCGATCACTGTCTTGCTTAGAATTCACACGCATTTGGTCCAAACATTAATGTCTTCACTTGCGTATTTGTTCATCATGTAGTTCACTGTATTGGGTTTTGTTGCACCACTGTTGTCATATGTGTCATTTACTGGTTCTCTTGAACTCTAGAATTGTAGTTAACATGATTTTATGGTTAACCACTGTTTTATGTACTTCGGGTCTGGTCTTTAATGTTGAGGCCACCGTTCCATGACTTCGACATATATGTTGTTGAACTTTATGTTGAGGCCTGATGAACTGAATTTGTTGCACTGGGTAGTTGCTGTGCACTATGCTTATCACTGCATTGCTTCGAGTCATGGTAGTAGTCGAGTCTTGTTCAAGTCTTCATGCATTGTCACCGATCATTTGTTCATGTTGCATATATGCCGATTCTGTTTCATTTGATATAGATATGTATGTGTATTCATATATATGCATACATGTATTCTTGTATTTGTATTGCTTACTTGTCTCGGCTTTAGATTTGTTCGAACTTGATACTGTCTGGAGCTTCAATGTTTGAAATGGTATGGTGCAGTTTAACTATGTAGTCTGCAATGCTTGGAGATTCATGTATGGTTGCAGTCTTTAGTCTCATCGATGCATTGCATTTTTCCTTCAGTCATGGTGTATTGGTTCCTGTTATGTTCTTGCTATTTTGAATTTGGAGCTTGTGAATTTCTTGAAATTGTCTTGCTATCATGTGTTGGTTAATCACTTGTGTCAACTGTTATTGCTTGGATATTGAACTGCTTTATGTAGTCTGGTATTTTTGTTTCACTAGTCGTTCACTGGTCATTGTATGCATACATGGTGTACCTATTATTGCTTGAGGCAGATCATATTTTCAAGTTTACTGTGACTTGCTTGTTGCAACTGGTTAGATAAGTATACCATATGCATGCATTCATAAAATAGTTGGACTTGTACTCTTGTGTTTCATTTGCACTTAATCACTATCACTAGTTGACATTATGTGCATGTTCTGTATACTTGATTACTGAACTGCCTTTGTATTGCTTCATGCCTTTATGTTGACTGGCTTGTATTTGTATTCTTATGCTCGACAGTTTTATGATGTTTTATAGTGCACCTGAGTTGAATCCAGCTTGTAGCTCGGGTTTGACCTTGTGCTGATATAGTGACTTTATTTTTATTACATTTGAGTTGTACTCTACTTTTGATTTGGGTTTGACCTTGTGCTCACCTGTCCCTGTAACTTTATTAAGTGTATATCGATGTGCACGGCCTTATGGCATGTACAGTGATACACTGTGCATGTCACAAGTTGTTCGTGGATGATGAATTCGAATTTATGATGACGAACAACCCAAATAACCGAGGCAAATAAAATTTCCAAAATCACATTTTATTTTATACTGCAAAAATATTTTATTTTCAATTTTACTTCGCTAGTATTTATTATTGCAGATTGCGCAAATGCTGGATTCAATCTGGAATAAAGTTGTAGATAGATTACGAGTGAATGAGCGATATATAGTGAGGTGTATTTTAAATGATAGATTGTGATGTAATTGAATTTGTATTGTAATCAAAGTTGTATATGTATAGTGAGAGCTTGAATTTGTACTATTCAAAATTGTAATAAATATTTGTTTGAATAAAATATCTGTTTGAATTTAAATACTGTGTTATTTATTTTATTCACCAAATATTTATTTAATTATGTGAAAAATAAAATAGTACATTAACAAATACATTTAACTGAATATATATATGTTTATCATCATCAAACAAAAATAATATATTTGCATATTCAACACTTTATTCATGTAAATTTATCAAAATATACTTCTCTTTCAAAAATCATTTCTCATTTCTTTCAAAATTTCAATATCAATTTCATTTAAGCATGTGCGATGTACATATACCATCTGTACGCAATATCAAATCCGATCACTCATTCGATCACACAATTTCACCTCCGAATTAGTATCGTCCACCCGGCTTCCTAGTGCAGACTCGGATG
Organism: Allium cepa; assembly: GCA_030765085.1. Lineage (NCBI taxonomy): Eukaryota > Viridiplantae > Streptophyta > Magnoliopsida > Asparagales > Amaryllidaceae > Allium > Allium cepa. The sequence continues at coordinate 1,039,211,738 of CM060941.1, read as the reverse complement.
TGGTTTCTTGATCAGAAACCGTCATTCTTCTTGCATAGTCATAACTATGATATAGAATTCCCAGAATCAACCAAAAATCCATATCCAGGGTTCGCCATCGAAAATCAAGTGAAAAGTCCTAACTCAGATCGATATACTATCTCGAATTCTGTGCTCGAATCTGAATCAAATCATTAAACGAATAGAATAATATACGTACATCCTACGTACTTATCATCATTGATCATTAGATAAATCAATTCTCTTTGCTATTCACCTTCTTTTGATTTTACTCACTCATCCACAATTGCTCCCAATTTCCATTTGGGTCAACACTTCAGTTCTTAGCTCAATTGGTATTTAATTATAGACTGTTTGCACTCTGACCAACTTGTATTAAGAAAATTGCTTGAAATTTTTCAAAATAGATAACTAGTTGTAAAATAGTTATTAGTTGCTAAATAGCAGTATAATAGTTAAGTAATTATAAAATAGTTGTAAAATAGTTAGATAATTGCAAAATAGTTGTAAAATAGTTGTAAAATAGTAATTATTTTGTAAGTAGTTGTAAAATAGTGATTAGTTTGTAAAACATATGTAAAATAGTAATTAATTTTCAAAATAATTATAAAATAACTATGAGACAGTTTTGGTTTTAAAAAGAAAGGTTGTATAGTAAATACCTAGGAAAATAGATTTAAAACAGTTTATATTAAAACAATTTATTTGAAGAAAATATAGTTCAGAGCCAAATTGTTCAATTCCCAATCTCCATTTCCAATTAATTTCCAATTTCCACCTCCATTTAAATTGATTCAATTTCAATTCAATTTAAATTTACTTCAATTCCTATCCAAATTTAAATCAACTCCCATTTGAAATTCAAACTTATTCAACTTCAATTTCACTTCAAATTAATTTAATTCAAATTTTCCATTTGAATTTTATGTTTATCCACCTTCAATCACAATTCCAATTATTTCAAATCAAATTAAATTTAAACTAATTTAATTCAAATCACATCTTAAAACCATCTCGAATTTCATAAATTTGAGTTAAATTTTTAAATGTTGATTTAATCCTTTAAATCAAATCAACCTTTACTTTTAAATTAACAACTTAAATCTTTAAACCATTTGATCCTGAGTCCAAATTTCAAAATTCCATTTAAATTACCTTTACTTAACTTATTTCAAAATTCAAATAAGAGTTCAGAACTTACTAAATGATTTAATCTCCAGAATCCAATTTATTACCCAATTTTAACTTCGAAACCAATTCTTAAACATATTCAACAACCTCATTTCTAACATTTGAATTTTAAGTTCAAAGTGATCCCATTCTATAATTACAATTTTATTTCAAGAATCAAGCCTTTTAAATAGTTTCAAAGTAAGGCTTTCTTTTCATTTAATTTCAGTAATGGATGTATGTACTCTTTCAATTCACTTTTTAATTCATTTGAAACTAATCCAATTTACAGTTTAAAGATTATTTATGACAACAGGATGATATCATCCAGATTATTTTAAAACATCCATCCATAGCATCCTTTTCCAATTTCCAGATCTCAAACCTATTTTGAGATCACACATACTCCACTATAATTCAACCCATTTAACTTCCTAAGTTAAATCTCAATTTCCTTTTGAATTTTCCAATTCAGGTTGTTCGTTCTAAACTTATTTAACTTCCCTAAGTTAAATTCAGTTCATTTAATCCAGTCAAATTTACGCAATTTGAATTCCCATTTCAAATTTTAAACTTCATATTAATATTCTTCTACGAGTTCACAAACTTATCACTTTGGGTTTTCACATCACATTCGAAAGAAAATTTTAAACTCAACAGTTAGAGTTTATTCTAAATCATTTTTAACATTATGTATATCACACAAATATAAACATATTTATTTCCTTTACACACCAAGTTATACCTTAAATTTTTAGACCACCTTTGGTTTTAATTCAAAAAAAATTCTTTCAAATTTTCAAACAACTCTTGTTTGAAACATGACCCTTTTCATTCAGTTACGTTATAAATAATACTACTTATTATTTCTTTTAACTCTTTGAAACCAATTCCAAATTTTCTGGACTTAGATTTGAAACTTCACAATTTAGATCATCTTCATTTTCAATTTATAAGTCATAATCACCTAAATGTTTACTTCCTTAAAACATTTCATATTTGCTTAATCATTAACAAACATTTCATTATCAAGATACAACAAACATTTTAGGATAATAACCAAGGTTATCATATCTGAAAACCAATTCACTATATATTATCTTATTCTAAAAACACTTCTACAAATTACGGATTTTAATCTCAGTTTGGATCCATTTATCTTATTTATACAGTTTATATTATCCAATTCGTATTTGGTTGTATTTCTATTACCACTTAATTCTTATTACTATTTAAATTCAAATAATACGACAACCAAGTATCTTAATATATTAGAAAAACTATTGCTTTGTATATATCAAAATATAAACTTAAATAAAATCATTTTTAAAAACATTTTATAAGAAAATAACATATACGCCCTCATATATATTCTCTGATACTAAAATGTAATGGCCCAAAATTTCGACCTCGAGAATTCGACACTAATACATTCACTGTAGAAGTGCCAAGAAATCGAATGCTGAAAATTTCAAATTGTTAAAGAAAAAAGAAAGGAGGAAGAAGAAGAACAGAAAATAATAGCATCTCACATTCACAGCAGATTAAATATAATAACAAATAATAGCATTTACACAAAGAAAAACTGTAATTGTTATTTTACACTCAACATATCAGAGTACAACCATTTACAAATAGAATAGATAGTTGTATCAACCTGTCCCAGACTACAACCAAATCAAATTCACAAACACAGTGGTAAACTCCATACATTCCTGCCATCCAGCTCGCCTCCTTAGCTCCAGAACATCCTAACCAGACAATCTGTAATACTCGGTCAGACCCGAGATTACATCAAAGTAACACCCGGGTTAGGCTGGAAACCAGCGTGAGTAAACCCATCTAACAAAATTATAAGATATAAAACTTATTTAAAACCCGGGGTAACTCGGACTTTACTACAAGTTCATAATTTGTTATAGTCCAATACACATTTCACAAATCATAACTATGCATTGTTACTTAGATTAAATGGCCAAATTTACTTCTTTTATTTCATTCCAGCCCATTAGATTCTAAATCAAAACTATAAAGAATCACTATAGATTACTAATCGAAGTGGTTTTGGGTATTTGCTGACACCCAACCCCGGTCTCTTCAAATCAAATGTCATCTTTAATCCAAGTTGTTTAAGAGAATACATTTCAATTTAAATACATGATGTCACACTTACACAGAAATCCATCACCGATAGATAACCTACATTATCACAGTTCAACTCAACATATCATATCACATAACATCACAATTTATCAGACTAGAGTTCTTAATCCAAACATTCAATACAATTTTATAATCCACTAGCAAATTTAATTTGTCATTCAATCCCCAATTAATTTAATTTAATCTCCACCTAAATTAAATTAATTAATTTAATTGCTTTTAAATCCTGCTTAATTAACATTAACAAATCATAAACCATTTGTTATTATTTTAATTAATTAATGAAATTAATTAATCAATCCTTAATTACTTTCATAAATTAATCATCCCATAATTACTGGTTAATTATTCTTTAATTACTAGTTAATTAACCACAATTTTTTTAAATAACCAACCTTTAATTTCTTTTAGTAACTAATTAACCTTTAATTATTTAAACCTTAATAAATCAAAGATAAACCATTATCTTAATTATTTACTTAATGAAATCATTTAAATTTTTATTAAAATTAAAGTATTGAAATTTATTGAAAATCATTTGAGTTACCTTAATCACCTACTTAATTACATCAATGAATTACATTTAAAACCACTTTGAGATTCAAGTTACATAATTAAATCTAATAATTATTCAAAACCAAAACCATTTTTTATTCAAAGACATTTGGCTTTATAATTTAAAATTTGAACTTGTTTATAAACTTGATCCATACTTTAATTTTGAAAAACTTGTTTGGAAATCTTGATAAATACTTTTACTTTGAAAACTTGCTTATTTTCATTTTGTTTTATTTTAAAACAGGCAGGCCCAAAAATTTAAGATTAGATTCCTCTTCCTTATTTACTTACTTTACTTATTTTCTCAAAATTTACAGGCCCATTCTATTACTCGGCCCACTCTCTCTTATTTATTTTCCTTATTTCTTATTTATATACCTTATTTTCCTATCCTGGTCTAGCCTGGCCTGCTACCTTACCCTCTTTACTTTTCTCAGGCCCACTTCTATTTCCCTTCGGCATATTCTTTTATACTTCTCCCTTTTCCTTAATTCCTTCTCCGAGTTCTTCCCTTCTGATGCTTAAAACTTGATCGTGCACGAGAACTACGTGCACACAGGTATGCATGTACACACACCCTACAACCACCATGATGCGCCGCCTACACCATCATGAGTCACATCCGATCCCAATGCTTAGCCATCCCCCAGAAAACGTGTCCACTTTCCTCGTTCCATATTTTGATCTCCTCTACCTAAAAACTGGCATGACCGAATACACATTACATTTTCCCTCGCCAAACCCTAATGTCGATCATCACCATACTTCACCAAAGTATGCACCAACCTTACCACTACCTCTCCACCAGGACCGCACACCACCCAATACCTCGAACCATCGCCGTTTACTAGCAACTAAACCCAACCCCAACCCCACCTAAGTCCCTAAATCGAGCTCTCCTAACCGATGCCCACAGCTAAGAATTTTTCCTATAATTTTCGTGGTTTCACTGCTACCTGAGCTACCCCCACACCAACTATTCTACCCTAAAATTTGCTAGGTCGTCGGAATTTGGCAAAACCCCAAATTTCGTTCAACCTGACTTCCCTCCCCTGTCTCAACACTTGAATTCACCAGACAAGGCTCAAAATTCACGATTTTCAACAATGATCATAGTTATGTAATTAAATCATGCAACTATGATGCTCAACTTTTTCCAATCATGAGTTATTTACTGTAAGAATGATTTTTACCTCACCCATGCATCATGAAACAACTAAACAAAATTTCAATATGTTCTTTGCTTAATAACTAATAACTTTATTGAGATTATATATTTTAAACAGCTTAGATAACTAAGTTATGATTTTTTTTCTTCAAGGCTGATGGTCTCTGTACTCAACAGAACCCTGTAACAGGGAGGCAAAGGCTTGTTTGTGTTACAGGTGAAGTTATCTTTGACTAACACATCATGCATGCACATATTAACCTTCTAATTCGAAAGCATTCATCATATATTAACGATGCTTACAAATTTACAGTAGAATACGCGGATAAGTAATACCGAAAATGTTTACTCACCTTTACACAGTTAGAACATAAAACAGAGCTTTGCTTTTGAACGAGAACTTGAACGTTGATCATTGAAACTGCTGTTTGATTTGATCTGTTGCTGACTTGTTTGATTTAGTTGATGTTTGAGAGGACAGTTTAATTTGTTTGCTACCAGGTTTGAATTTTTTTTCTTAACTTGAATCAGTTTTGAGATGATCAAATCTTGCTTAAATCTCGAGGTGATTTTGCTACAGGTTTGTAACTGTTGAATAAGATATGATATCTATTATTTTATGGGGTAGAATAATGGAGCATGGTGAATAAGATATGATATCTATTATTTTATTTGATAATATTCGACAATACATACTGAAAAATCTTGAATTCCAAATGAGATGTGCTGCCTGGCGTTCTATATGTTATACCCCTATTCCAAACACAATGCAACTAGTCTCGAAACTTAATTCGATTATATACAGAAGATAGCTTTTCAAACCCGATCATATTATAAATTTCCAAAATTAATTACTACGCGTTTCGAACTCTTACGACCAAATGTCCGATTGTTATGAAATTTGACGGTGTATTATAATTTATTATTACAGACCTAATGAAACTGGTTTCGTCGAAATCCAAAACAATGCCCTAGAATGATAATTTGGCAAATTTAAATATAGTTTTATATTTTTGATTCAATTGTCGATATTTATCCAATATATTTTGTAAGTAAATTTTCCAAATTGAATTCACCGATATTATTTATTAATTAAAAGGAATTAAATAAAATTATTAAATCCATTTAATTAACATTCAATTCACAATTCAAATACAATTTCATGGCTACATACCTTACATCCGACGTAACATTCGTTCAAATACAATTTCATTTATGATCAAATACATCGTATACAAAGCTATAGGTATAGAAATCAGGCATGGAAGAATCTATTTAAAGATAAATCTTTGTTGAAGCTGGAGGCTTTGTGCTGACTTATTCAAATCCTTGGCAATTAAAGGATTAGTGATGTGGTGAAGGGTCATGTTCAAAACTTCTTTGAATTTCTTTTCCCTTATTAGAATAATATCTGCATCATCAACCGAATCAATTTGAGTTTTCAAAGCATGCTGGAGTCTTATTGGCTCCTCTCAAAGTTTGAACTATGCCTTTTAACTCTTCAATCTCCTATTTAAGAATATATTTCTCGTGCTCCGGTTTTTCAACTTTGCTTTCATATTAATTGAGACATTAAGATACTTTTTCTTTCTACTTATTATTGAAAAGTTATATGCATTCAAATTTAAGTTGTCTGTTCCATTTGGAGGTTACATCATTACTTAGACTCAAAAGTGGATTCGGTAAAGCATGAAACTCTCGACTTGCTAAAGATCGAGACCTTGTTATCTTTCCAAGAGTAGGAGTAGGAAGATTGGAATCATCTTCAATGACAATGATTCTAGGGATTGGCAAGGTACTTGACTCTTTATAACTCCACTTCGAGATCGTTGATGTAATTTATCCATTTTGGCGTCAATCTCAACTAAATCCCTAGTTCAAAGGCTGAGTCTATCCATCTCTTCAATTCTAGAATCCCTTTATATTTCTCCTTTATCTCCTCTTCTAAGCTAGAGATTCGTTCCTTTTGACCTTTAAAGGTCAATTTCAGTTCGAAGTCTTTCCTATGCCATTCTTGTACCTTTGGATTATTTGGATATCGCAAAGCTGAATCGTCTTACGAAGACCACCACTTTTCAATATCAACTGGCAGTCTATCTTTAATTTTAATCACTCGTGAGAAGACATCTAAAGGATCAGATGTGTGCACTAATTAGGTTTCCTATTAACAATAAATGAAGGAAAACTAATACATGAAAAAAATCTTTTATTAGTAACAACAAAGGTTTACAGACAATGAAGAAATTTGAATTACGTCACAATGCTATTTGCGAACATTTAATTAACTTGAGGTTTTGAATTGGCAGGTTTAGTCCTTTCAAACCACCCGAAGATAGGTTAAAAGTGGAGTCGAAAGATGTTTTAATTCCTTCCAGAGTATTAACAGGAGAGAACCAATAATAGTCCCATTTCTTGGCTAGAGGGTTGGCATGGCCACACAGCAAGTTGGCATGATAAGTCCACATTTCGCTAAGAAATTTATCTTTTTCATCGCCCAAAAAGTCAAGAGAAAATCGCATGTAAGCTTCCTACAAATCTTTAAAAATCAATGTTTTGCTAACTGAGAAGTTCAAGGATTAAAGATTTCTCCTTAAATTCCCGCTTCAGGTTCACAGATTTATTCAAAAATTCCATGGGAATAGGACAATTTGGAGATTCTCTAATTTTTATATTACATGAAAAATAAACTAAGAGCAGGGAAATAAAAATGGTAAAAACTATAAGCTGCATAATTCATACATTCCAATCATATAATCGTTTGGGTTCATATTGAGTCCTTAAAAAATTTAGAAATACATATCTTTCTATTGTATTTGAACTTTTCGGAGGTGGGGGTGGTGGGGCCGTGTAGAGAATAAGATGAGAGAGGGATAGGAGTAACTTTCACGAGATTCGAACATGTCCCAAGGTAAGGATCAAACCCATGTTTGTTCAAATACCTATGATGGAAGCGTTTAAGTGAACGTCTATAGTCGTCGCCTAAATTGGAGAAGTCAGCAAAAATTCCCCAAGAGCAAACTTTTTAGAGAAATTCTTCCAAAGCGTCGCTATCATAAATCAACATCCAAAAAGGGTTATTGGCTCCGCGCACTCTGCAAGAGTCCCTCCCGATGAAGTTATGTCTTCTTCATTCACAGAGGAACTTGCCTCTCTTTGAAAAATCTTAATATTGATGTGCTAGCCATGAGATTCTTTTATTTCTAAGACAACTTATTGTACTCTTTTAGTTGTATATCCAACTCTTTGTTCAGTCGATCCATTTCCATTTGTTTCTTTTCAAGCATAACATCATAATGATATTTCAGTTTTCTCCTTATCTAAAATAATCGATGTATTAATTAAGAGATGTTTGGTAATTTAAGGCATTTAAGCAAAAGGATACATACCTGAAAGAGTGGAGTGAAAGACGAAGGAGTCTATTCCTTCCATTTGGGTTTATGGATCTAAGGAGCGTTCTCTTTCTGAGGGAATCTTTAGTTGGTGAATCGAGAATTTCAGTAGCATCTACACAAGAGCTTTTAAATCCTAGTCAGCGTTTCTGCACCTATCTTTCTCATTTGGCAGCCCAATGAGACCCTTTTCATTGTCACCATTAGTGTCATCATTATCGACATTGTCGAGACCATCATTTTCACAACCATCATCGTCCTCGCCTTCGTTACCACCCTTTTCCTCATCATTAAATTCTAGTTCTTCATCCACCGGAGGGTCATCAAAGGATAATAGCTTCTTAGCATCAATCTCTTCCTCCTCCTTGGAAGATTCCTCTTCGGTTCCTGGGAATTTATCTTGCATAATTTCAAATTTCTCATTCAAAGCTGAAGGAAGAGAAGGGAAGTCAGAATCTGGGCACTTGTGAATATTGCCGGCATATGCTATAAAAGTTCCTTTTAGTAGGAACGCTCGATAATAATATCAAGAGTTGTGCAAGGAAATTGGACACCTTCTGTTTTGCATCGTTGATTACGCCAATTGATTTGTTTAAAAGAGTTCTTTTCCTTCGCAACTTTTTATTGAGAAATTTGTTCTCCTCCATAAGTTCGGCTTCCTTCATGCTAGCCTCCTCAAGCCCTATCTCTAGACCTTCACTTTATCATTTTAAATTTTTCTGGCGCTTCTCTATTTGTTAAGTTAACTTTCCACTTTCCTGAGCAAGGTAGCAGTTTTTCTCTTCCCATTATAGCTTCATCTCTTGCTAATGATATCTCAATTATACGATCGTTGTGTAAAGAAACTTGCTCCTTATGCTTGGACACTTCCCTAGAAGTACTTGTAGCATCCTATTGCAAAAGAAATATATGCTTTGCCGCCTGAAATAAATAACAGATATGAATCAAAATATTACATAAAAGGTTAACAGCCCGAAACAGTTAAAACATGGAACATACATACCGAATTGCTTAAGGATATCAAAGCGATGATCTTGAGAATACGATGAGATCTGTGGTGGCTTAAGAGTAGCAAAGGAAAGAGATTAGATGACCAACTGGAGAAGGTCATTGAAACCACTAACATGAGTTGAGGATTGATACTCGGAATGAAGTTGATCTTCTAAAGAAAAATACAGTTCAATCTCCTAATAAAGATGATTTAGAGCCCTAAAAGAACCTAGAAAAGTAATACGAAGAAGTGGATCATGGGATTGCTGCGCATCATTCAGCTTTTGGGCTTTTTTCCCAAGAGTATTATAATTTAAGACCCCACAACCTGAGCCGATAACCATGAATGGTTCTTCATCCACACTAATAAGGGTGTACATGCCCTTGATTTTAGGCTTCTTGCTAGGAGTTGCGACAACAGCGGAGCTATCGCTTATTTTCCTTTTTATGGATTTAAATGAGCCAGCGATGACACACTTAAAAGAGTGAGACTTAGTAGCTTGGCTTAAGGAAGAAGTACTATCTTTACTCTCCTTTTCTTGGGGAGTGTCACTTGTTTCTCCTTCTTTTTGGAAGCGGTGGCTAGGATAGATGAGCCTGAATTAAAAAGAAAAGCTTATAAGAGGACGCTACAAGAGGTTTGATAAAATGCAATAATATCTTACCAAGCTTCTTGAGATGAATTGGAGTTAGAAGTAAATGATTTTGATTTGCCTATGACCGACGACCATTTTCCTCGCGCATTATATTTTACCGTTGGAGGCTCTGTAAAGTTTTTGTGATGATCCGGAATAATGGAATACTAGAGGAGTTTTGTAGGAGTTAACAATATAAGCCTATTACCTCTATTATCCAATGCTCGGATCAATGACTACACAATCTCCTGTCTGTAAGAACTTAGCCTTTTGGGAAAAGAATATGAAATAAAACATTTATTGATAAAGAATTACAGACGAGCAGGGGCACTAAGAGAGAAGAAGTTTACAAGGAGTAGAGAATGTTCCTATAATGATAGAGAATCACTTAACAAAAAAGAATTGCGTTCACATCCTCTCGTCTGGTTAACACCCTCAAAAACCATACTTTTTTGGTAAGGACGAATCTGTATAGTTGACGATCTTGTTGTTCACCAATTTTGGCGGGACATGCTACTGAAGAAAGAATTTCAGCATTAAGGGAAGGGAGCCTTGCCTCCTAAGCCAAGGCTTACAAGCCAGTCAGATGCATGTAAGAATTTAGAGAGAACTAAATTGGTGCAATATCGAGACGTTTGAGGTATCTCAAAAGGAAGTCGAGAAAAGAAAGTAGCCTGTGAGCCAAATATGTATAGAGTAAAAGCGAAATATCCTTCCGGTGGATTGTAAATATTATCTGCTGGACTAGTAGGAATGCTTGTATTCCTAATCCCAAATTGTTCCATAATAGAGTCCATCTCATCTTGGGTTGTGATTTATGATGGATTCAAAAGATTATTTCCTTTCCTACCAACGGAGAGTGAAACCTTAGGGTCTGTACTGGTTTTCTTAAAGGATGTCTTGCTTGGCTTTGAGCTTTCCATCAATCGGCTAGGTGATATTATTCAAAAATTTACTGAATGATAATGTTCACATTATATAGATAATTCACAACATGCTGAAGTAATTTTTAATCTAACGATTTGTTTGTTGTCTAAGTAATGGTATCAAGACACCACATGTCAAGTTTATCAAAAGAATTAAACTCTAATTTTAATAAAGGAATACCATAGAAAAAACTATATGAAGATTAAATAGAAATGGATATACGATGTCAATAAATCCATATCAACAGATATGTCAATTTCAAATATCGCGTAGCTTATATTATAAAGCACTAGTAAACACTACAACTATAACTAATGTTGAAGTGATGGGGTTGTCAACATTAGTGAATAACGACGACACAATTTGATTATGTGCTAATCCGCTAAACAACTTTTAGTATGTTAGACTAGAAATAACGTAAGCAATAATATTGAATGAAGCCTAATTTATAATTTTAAAAGCGGCTACATAATGGTGGCAAAGAACAATAAGACAGTCGGTATCAAAAAGTAAACCAACACGACGTCATTTATAATTAAGTGACGTCGCATCTAAGTGAATATCATGATGATGTCATGAAGTATCAAGGTCGTCGTGGAGTGAATCCCTATTGGATATCAAGTCTCATAAATTATTTTTTTCATTGTTAAATATACATCACATAGGTTCTCCTCGTCGAAAATTTCAAATTTCACTCAGAAGTAAAAATTCAAAGTTAATTTGATTTATAAAACAAATGACAATTGACTACCTTGATAATCTGAATATTAACATCAAAACTATCTAATTAAACCCTAAATGTCAATCGAGGTCAATAAAGCCCTAAATGTGATTTCATGGAAATTCCTTATTTCAAATCAAGTAGAACAATTGGAAATACATATCATACCTGAATGTTGAATCGAATAATTGAGAATTGAAAGATTTTGGTTTCTTTTGAAAAATTAATTTCTCGCTTGAGTTTTCAATTATAGGTAAAAGAGGAGTGAAAGAGAAGCTCATCTATTTATAAAAGAGGAAGAAGGTAAATGTATACCGTTGATTCCATTTGAATGGGTTGTCAGACTTGCATGGAATACTAATAAGAGGTAAACTTAATGTTGACCTTATTGGCTTGAAAAGTTAACTACTCTTCTACACTAAAGGGGTAAATGTTATACCATTATTAACTTCAAAGATATGCAGCATGATACATGAATATGACGATGCCTTTCAAGATGGAAGTAATATCATATCTTGTAATCATCGTTCAATACCACAGATGATCAATAATGCATGTTGCTGATATCGCATCTCCTTGATGCTGCTTCCCATCCATATTACATCTCATTGTTGTCGTAACTTATCAATGCTGCCTTTCACTTCTAAAAATAAGATCAATGTTGCTTATCACATATACTTCTTGCACCAAATCCATAGACTAACGACGCCGCGTCTCTTTGATGCTGCTTCAATTCTTATACCGCCACCCTTTAATGTTGTCTTCCAAATAATATTGAACTAATCAATGCTGCCCATCATTGATGTCATCAATAATCGATGTTGCTTCCCTTTAAAGAAGTAACGATGCTGACTGCAATCAATACAGTAAGCCATTAATAAATGTTGAGGTAACCTATGTCGGATCTCATTAATACCATATTTTACCAATGTCGCCCTCTAAAATGATGCCACTTTTTATCAATGTCACACATTGTTACCACTATTTGTTATTTAGGCAGATCATTGCCCATATCGCCACTCAAGAATGCTAGTGCCTATCAACGTCCTTATTTATCAATGTCATGCCACACTTCAGTAATACTTAGAAGACATCGTCCATCTGTACATACGATGTTGATACCGAGAGTCATTAATTGTAATATCCCCCACTTAGAGGCCCAAAACTAACGGCTGCTGCAGTCATCCATAGTTATTAACCATGGGCGACCAAATACGGTGATGTTAGATACATTAACATAATATAAACACATGGATCTGGAATAAAATTAAAATCATAAAACAACTTTTACATTCCATTTTAAATCATTCCAGATTCATTACATAATCTAAATACGAGAACCACATTCAGAGAAAATATAGTTATTACAACATACGCCAAGAGCGACATATGAAGATGCCCACTTGGATAATCAGAGTATATAACTAGGCAATTAAACAACTTTGCATATACAACAAAAACAGCGAAATCAAAATAGAAAAGAACTCTAAATAGCTATCATGCCTCCTACACATTTCCGGAAGCTTATTTATCTAAAGAGGTACCTAAAAACCTTAACTCTCATACTACTCAAAATAAATTAAGCACCCGACAGTTTAAGAGGAAAACATAAACTTTGAGTCAGACAAAAATCCCGGAATGAATAATAATCTACCATCTCAAACCATTAAGATATCTAGCAAGACCACACCGCTTAGTGGAACGAGTTTTCCCCTCACTAGTTCCTTATTCAAAACTTTATAAAATAATATACTATGCTCTTGCATTCACAATAGTTAAAACATAGAAATTCAAAATATTATGATTATATGCAAACAAGTAAATCAATTCTGGATTTCTCATCACCATTCATTCTGACTATCTGTCTCAGTCATAGTTTCTAGCGTCACTATTAACCTATTAGTTTTCATGGGCTGACCAATAACCTATTTAATATTTATGGACTCCTAGCCCGATTTCATAGTTTTCATGGGATCGCTCAGAACCTGTTAGCCCTACCAATAACTTCATCATTTATGGGTCCTCCCTAAACCTATTGGTATGTCCAGTAACGTCCCTCTTATCGAAGTTTTGATGGGTTGACTAGGAGACTATTGACTTCTATCAATAACTTAATCCGGATATAATTTTCATGGGTTCACTACAAACCTATTGGCCCCTGCCAATACTCTTTGTAATCCTAGTTTTCATGTGCTTAATATGAACCTATTGGCATCTGCCAGTAGCTTTTCCTAAACATAGTTTTCATGGGTTTACAATGAACATATCTATCTGACGACTTCTTTAATCAGTATTTAAGCATCCTATATTCTGGTCTACCTGGCCTCCTAGATGAAATTCTACTCTTTCAGGAGTTAGCTCAATTTATATTCACTACTGGGTCAACCTAGCAGGTTAGTTTACACTTTTTTCCTAAAATACAGTTATGGGTCCATTTTAAAGTGAATATTTAACTGAAAGAAGCAAACATATTAACATAATAATACCAACACGGTTATATATTTATTTTATCAAGGAAAGCTTGTTCAAAAACACTAATTTAAAAGTACTTAAAAGATCTTTTATAATGCCATGGTTTTACCTTTAAAAAAATTGAGATTGGGTTCTTTGTTTTGAAAACTAAGGCTTTCGAAACCTTTAATCTTTACTTTCGAAACCATTGGAAAACTTCCTTTCAAAAGCATTCAAATCTTCTTTTTAAAGTATAGACACTTGTCTTTCAAAACACTTTAAACCTTTCTTTCAAAACCTTTCGAAAGTATTAAAGTATTATCATTCAATTATAGAAGCATGGCTCCGACACCATTTAAAAGTACCCCTTTCGAAACCATTGGGTTTACTTTAAAACATATCTTATTTGGTCTAAGTGAATACAAGCCTCTTTCGAAACCACTAAAAAGAGTTTGGGGAAAAATAGATGGCTTCGAAACCATCCCTTACAAAAGCTCAAACCATTTTAAAACATTTGAAGGATAGTCTTGAAACCCCTTTTATGCCATTGCCTTCGAAACCCTTGAATCCTTTCAAAATCTTTTAGGAAGTGGCATAGACAAATATAAAACAAAGCTACCTTCAAAAGCATTAGTGACTTTAATCCCTTCGAAAGGCATTGGAACGACTAAAGAGTTTGACTTGGTCGAACGCACCCTTTTCGAAAGCATTAGTTTTAAAACCAAGTAACTCCTTCGAAAGCTACAATTTAAACAAGAGGCGACAACCTCTTTCGGAAGCAATTTGTTTCGACCCCTTCGAAAGCATCTGTTTCGACTCCTTTGAAAGCAATTTGTAAAAACAGACAAGCGCATTTCTTTAGGAAGTAAAACAAAAGTTTCGACCCGATCGAAAGCTATGTTTTGACACCATGCCTTCCGTCTTTCTCCAATCCACTACGTACCAACATTGTGATACCTTGTGTATTTGTTTCATCATGGCAGGTTTTGACATGATTGAAGGCGAAAGAATAGGGCCGAAAAGTGCTTCTTAAAGAGGTGGAACCCACTTTTCTAGGTAAAGACTGACCTAATGTCAATTAAAGCAAATACTTTATAACTAACCTACCTATTTGTAAACATTTAATTAGTTGCCATAACTTTTCAAATTTTTTTCCAAAAATAACTACCGCATAATTTCAGATCTAAACAAAGATTAATTGTCATAACTAAGCCTTTTCATTAAGCAAAACAATTAAAACAATTAAATCGGTCTTCTAAAATAATTTAATTTCCAAAGATTACTTAACAAAAATACCCAAAAATTACAGAAATTCACTTTCAATATGTTATCTAAGCTATAAAAATTTCAGACCCAAATCCTTCATAAAATATCTGAAATTAATTTCTAGACCCAATTATTCATACTTTCCTTTAAAAATTCATAATAAATTTTCCATAAATTGGAAAATTATTAAAATTAAAACCCATCTCCAAAATCCTATTTTACATAACATATAATTTCCTCATGGCATTCAAAATACATTATAATTGGTTTTACCCTTAAAACCGTATAAACAGTTATCAAGCAATTATGTTTGAATCAAATATGTTATAAAATCCAAGCATACCATCATCAAAAAAATCATCATACTAGATTTAATCCTAAACCCAAAAATCAAATGATGATAAAATAAAATATAGATGGTTTGGATTATTATTCACCTTGATTAAGATAAGGACTTTGAGATTTGATTAAGGTTAATCCCCTTAGTTTAATTCCTTAGCTTTTGATTGATTTTCTCCATTTCTTACTCCTTAGTACTGGCCAGCTTAAACTTTTTTAGTTGCATTTTTTTGAAATGAAAATGAGTGTGCATAATGATGGAAATGAAATATATAAGGGTTATGGTGCACAATTACCATAAACACCCTTATGTTAATTAATCTTCTAATTAACATATAGAACCATTTATAAGACCTTTCTTTAATTTATTAATTTAGCTCGGCCTTTATTTTGAATTTTCAAAAATCTTATTATCATTCTAACGTTTACATTATTCTATTTAGTTTATCTAATTGAATTTCTTGAATAACGTTACCAAAAATTATGGTTGTTACAGGCTCCTCTCCTTAAATAATTTCATCCTTGAAATTCAGTAAGGACTAAATACTAAACATAGCAATCATCTGTAATAACTCCGAACAATCATACTAGCCTATCTGACTAGCAGCTATCTATATAAAGCTAATATATACATACCCTCAAAGCAAATAAGGACAACTATTTCTAACCCTATTTTTGTTTCCTAAGTACAGTCCTTCTCGTTGTCACTCCATTAAACTTTCACCAACTTGACTATTTTGTTCCTAAATCTTTTCTCATATCTCGCTACAACCTGAACTTATTTTCTAACAAAGGTTAAATTTGGCTCTACTATCAAGCCTTCCAACCTTATCGGAGGAATAGTAGTCTCTAGATCATACACATATTTGCGAAGATGAGACATATGAAACACATTATGGACACCTGCCATACTACTCGGCAAGTCCACTCTTTATGCGAGCTTTCCAATCCTCTCTATAATCTAGAATGAAACAACATATCTCGATGCCGGTTCCCATGACTTCCTAAAATGTACCACACCCTTCATCGGCGATACCTTAATGAAAACCTTATCTCCAACTGAGAATATTAGGTCTTTACGCCTGTTATCTATGTAACTTTTCTTTCTGGACTAAGCTTCCTTCATCCTTTCTCGGATTAACTCAATCTTCTCTGTCACCATGCTAACTAGATCTGGACGTAAGACTAATCTGTCTCCAATCTCCAACAAACATGCTAGTGATTTGCTTGGTCTTCCATACAAAGCTTCAAAAGGCGTCATTCCTATACTAGTCTGATAACTATTTTTATAAGAAAACTTAACCAAATGTAGGTGATCTATCCAAGATCCGCGAAAGCCCAATACATCAACTCTCAATAAATCCCCAAGTACCTTATTGACTCTCTCGTTCTTCCCACCCATCTGAGGGTGATATGCTGACTCATCTTAAGCTTGGTACCTAATACATCCTGTAGACTCTTCTAGGATTCACTAGCAAACAAAGCATCTCTGTCACTAAGTATACCACTAGGAATTCCATGTAGTCTAACTATGTTCTTCATGAACAACTTAGCTAAAACAGGTGCCATCCAGGTTGACTTAACGAGAATGAAATGGCCACTCTTGGTCAATCTGTCCACTACAATCCATATATTTTCATTTTCTTTATTTGACCATGGCAACCCGTCTATAAAATCCATGGATGTCGAATCCCATTTTCCAAATTAGAATCTCTAAAGTTTGAAACAACCCACTCAGCTTCTGATGTTTGGCTTTTACTTGTTGATAGTTTCTGATGTTTGGCTTTCACTTGTTGATAGTTTGCACACTGCCTAACCAACGAGCCAATATCCCTCTTCATACCTTCCCGATAGAAGCTTCTCTTCATTTCTTGATACGTCTTGGTCCCTCCAGGATGAATCTTAAACATGGATCGATGACATTCTACAAGAACTTCTTTCCTTAAGTCCTCAACATTTGGAACACACAACCATCCCTTCTTTCTCAACCATCCTCTCTGGTCAAGATTAAAAACCTTTAAATCATCGATCCCAGTTCCAACCTCAAGCCTTCTAATCCTCTTTGCTAACATTGTATTCTCTTTCTGCTTAGAAGCAATCCTTTCGATCAATACTAGTCAAACTTCTAAACTAGACAACATGGCGGTGCTTTGACCAAAACTAGCAGTTGATCCTAACTGCACATTATAAGTAGTCAAAGCTTCTAAACCTTTCCATTCTGCCAACATAGCTAACACAACATTATGATGTCTCCTGCTAAGAGCATCCACATTTCCTTTCCTAGGAGTATATCTATACCAAAATCATAAACTACCAAAACCTCTAGCCACCTTTGCTGCCTCATATTCAACTCCTTCTGAGAGAATAAATATCTTAAGGATTTATGATCTGCGTATAGCTTAAATCTCTCCCCTAAGAGATAATATCTCCATATCTTCAATGCGACGATCACCGTAGCCAACTCCTAATCATGGGTAGGATATCTTACTTCATGCAGTCTAAGCTGTTGGCAAGCGTGGCTAATAACTTTACCCTTGTGCATCAACTAAGCTCCTAATCTAGTCCTACATGCACCAGTGTACACCACCAATCCTTGATTTTCGTCTGGAACTACTAATACAGATGCGTTGGTCAACAAATGCTTTAATTTAAGGAATGCTTCCTCACATTTGTCGAACTAGACGGACTTCACATCCTTTCTGGTTAACGTAGTCAAAGGAGCTGCTATCCATGAGAAATCCTTAATGAATCTCTGGTAATAGCCAGCAAGTCTATGAAAACTTCTAATCTTAGTCACCGTCTATGGTCTCTTTCAATTATTAACAGCTTCGATCTTATCTGAATCAACTGACAACCCTTTATTTGAAACCATGTGACCAAGAGACTTAACCTCTTTCTTCCAAACTGACACTTGGAAAACGTCACCTTCAGCTGATGTTGCCTCAGCATCTCAAGCACTACTCTAATATGATCCTCATGCTCTCTTTCATCCTTAGAGTACACTAAAATGCGATCTATAAATAATAACATGATCTTATGTATGTACACTCGGAAAACTTGATTCATCAAATCCACGAAGAAAGCAGGTGCATTTGTTAACCCGAATGGCATTACTAACCACTCGTACAAACCATACCTAGTCTGAAATGCTGTTAAAGAAATACTGTCTCTGCCACTCTTAACTGATGGAAACATGTTGCCAAATTCAACTGAGAAAACAGTCTGGCTCCACACAACTGATCAAATAGATTATCAATTCTGGGAAAAAGATACTTATTCATATCGTCGTAACGTTCATCTTACGATAAATGATACATATCCTCAAGGAACCATCTAGCTTCTTCATGAATACCACGGCCGCTCCCTAAGGCGAACTGCTTGGTCTAATAAAATTCCTTCCTTCTAGATCCACTAGCTGCACCTTCAATTCCTTCATCTCGGTCGATGTCATCCTGCTAGGTGGTCTACTCACAGGTTCAGCTCCTAGCACAAGATCTATCCGAAACTCAGCAGCTCGTTTTGATGGTCATTATGGGGTGCAAAGACATCTGCAAATTCTCTTGTTACTCAAGCCTGACTTAATTCTTCTTCCGCTTCCATAGCATTTAACAAAGAATAACTATTCCAGCCAGTTTTCTCCATTAAGAATATAATTCGGTTATGACTATCAGGGTGTCTTAGTGATATCTCCCTATCCTAACAAAATATCCTAGCCTCATACTTACTCATCCAATCCGTACCCAAAATGTTTCTGAAATCTACGAAATCGAAAACATACAGACTGCATGCAAACTTATGACCTATCAAGTCAAGTTATAACTGGTTACTCATCATCCCTAGAGTTGCATACTCTCCTATTAGATTTGAAACTCTTAAGGAAGTAACAAGGTATGTGGGTTCTAAACATAACCTATCAAACAAATTGAGACATAAATGAATGTGATGCACCGGTATCAAATAGTATCCTAATGGGTATACTCTGAATCAAAAATGTACCTTCCATCACAGTCTTTCCCTTTTCAACTGTAGTTGGCCTAGCAAATGATTGTCCAACAACAAAAACCTTTCTTATGTCCGCCTTGAGTGGTTCTAGACACTGATTCATATTATGCCCCACTTGATCGCAGCTAAAGATTTTCACACCCTTCTTTTTCGTTGTCTTCTTCCCCTTTCCTGACCAGCACTCATGAGCATAATGACCTTTCTTGTAACACTTGAAACAAACTAAATTAGTCTTTGCTTTCATGGCAGCCTCTCCTTTCTGGGCTCCCTTCTTCTTGATGAACTTTTTATTCTTTCCTTGAGGGAC
Source organism: Allium cepa (assembly GCA_030765085.1). Taxonomy (NCBI): domain Eukaryota; kingdom Viridiplantae; phylum Streptophyta; class Magnoliopsida; order Asparagales; family Amaryllidaceae; genus Allium; species Allium cepa. Next base: position 1,039,191,652 of record CM060941.1, on the reverse strand, counting down.
TTGGGTTTCAACTGGCTTTTCTCTTGCACAAACAGCAAGCATGTCCTCATATGGGATTGCTGTATCCACAACTACATTATAAGGATTGCATAAAATGTGTCAAGGCCGCCCTGGCAATCTTAGGCCTCAATCGCCGAATGGACCTCCCATTCGTTCGGATGACGGTGTTTATAGCATACACATATCGGGACAACTCATCAAACTTAGTAGCATACTCAATTACCGACATCTCTCCCTGCACCAAATCCATAAACTTTCTCATCAATGCTGACTTAGCAATTTCAGATAAAAACCTGTATTCAAATATCCTTTTAAAATCTGCCCAAGTCAACTCCTCCTCCGTAACCTCGGCAGTAACACTATTCCACCAAAGAAGTGCTGCCCCTTACAACTACCTAGAAGCCATCCTTCTCTTCTACTCATTATCCAAACCAAGTCAGCGAAGATTATCTCGCAATGCAACAATCAATTCTCAACTTCTATGGCATCCTCCGTGCCCATAAACAGTTTCCCTCCAAGACTATTGTAGTCTCTACTTAGCTTAGCATAATTATTCCTAGTTGGAGCCATATGATTTGCTCCTCCAATATGTCCAGCAGCTGTAGTAGAAACTCCAGCTTGCATCATATGGACGAAGAACTAATACGTCATCCTGGAAATCCACTGGTGGATTTCCAGCACCCATATTGGCATCTGCCTTTTGGTTAGCATTAGCATGTCGACATAGGTTCCTCATAGTGGGTCGAACATTTCCGTTGGTTGTGGTGCTTCCTCCATCGAGATTTCCTCTTCTCTTTCCTACCTCCATATCTTCTTTATCTTAAATATAAAAACGTGCCTTAGTAAAATATAGAAGAATGTCTAAGAGAGATGGAAATATGTACTTCTAATCTAATACAAGTATGTTACTATAGCATTATCCCAAACCCCGATCTTATTTTATGATTAATTGATTATGTTTGAAAATTATTATGGTTTAAATTTCTTTTAAGTTGTCATAAAACTATGCTTTGATACCAGTTTGTAACATCACCTACTTGGAGGCCCAAAACTAATGGCTACGGATGCTGCAGTCATCCATAGTTATTAATCCACACAACCAAATACGGTAATGTTAGATACATTGATATAACAGAAACACATGGATATGGAAAAGATTTAAAATCATAAAACAACTTTCACATTCAGTTTTAAACCATTTCAAATTCATTAGATAATCCCAATATGAGAACCACATTTAGAGAAAATATAATTATTATAACATATGCCAAGAGCAACATATGAAGACGCCCCTTTGGATGATCACAGTATATAACTAAAAAATTAAACAACATTGCCTTTAGAACAAAACAGAGTGGAATAAAAATAGAAAAGAACTCCAAATAGCTACCATGCCTCTTGCACATCTCCGAAAGCTTATTCGTTTAAAGAGGTACCTGAAAACCTGAACTCTCAAAGTACCCAAAATCAATTGAACATCCAAATGCTTAAGAGGAAAATTTAAACTTCGAGTCAGACATAAAGCCTGATATGAATAATAATCTACCATATCAAACAATCTATGATAATAACTGAGACCACGCTGCTTAGCAGAACGGGTTTCCCCCTCACTAGTACCTTATTTAACACTTTATAAAACCATATATTGTGTTCCTACATCCACAATGGTTAACACAAAGCAATTCAATATATTATGATGATATGCAAACAACTATGTCAATTCTGGATTTCGCATCCCCATTCATTCTGACTATCTATCTTAGTTATAGTTTCTAGGGTCACTATTAACCTATTAGTTTTCATGGGCTGACGAATAACCTGTTTAATGTTTAGGGACTCCATGTCCGATTTCATAGTTTTCATGGGATCACTAAGAATATATTGGCCCCTGCTAACGACTTCATCATTAATGGGTCCTCCTTTAACCTACTGGTATCTCTAATGACTTTCCTCTTATCCTAGTTTTCAAGGGTTGTAGGAACCTATTAACTTCTGTCAATAGCTTAATCCAGATATAGTTTTCATGGGTTCACTACTAACCTATTGGCCCCTGCCAATACTCTTTCTAATCATAGTTTTTTTGAGTTTACTATGAACCTACTAGCATCTGCCAATAACTTTTTCTAAACATAGTTTTCATGGGTTTACTATGAATCTGTCTATCTAACAACTTCTTTAATCAGTAGTTAGGCATCCTATATTGTGGTCTACTTGACCTTTCGGATGCAATTTTACTCATTTAGGAGTTAACTCAATTTATATTCATTATTGGGTCAACCTAGTTGGTTATTCTTCCCCTTTTCCCTAAAGTATAGTTATAGGTCCATTTTATAGTGAATATGTAAACTAGAAGAAGCAAACACATTAACAGAATAATACCAACATGGTTAATCCCTTTGACCTACTATTTTATCAAGGAAAGCTTCTTCAAAAACTCCAATTTAAAAGTACTTAATATCTCTTTTATAATTCCATGGGTTTTACCTTTAAAAAATTAGATTGGGTTCTTTGTTTGGAAAACAAAGGATTTTGAAACCTTTAATCTTTAATTTTGTAACCATTGAAAAACTTCCTTTCGAAAGCATTCAAATCTTCTTTTTAAAAATCTAGGCGCCCGCCTTTCGAAACACTTTCAAACCTTTCTTTTGAAACCTTTAGAATGTATTAAAGTATTACCATTCAATTATAGAATCATAGCTCCGAAACCATTTGAAAATACCCATTTCGAAAACACTGGTTTTACTTTAGAACATATCTTATTGTATCTAAGTGAATTCAAGAGAAAGTACCCCCCTTCGAAACCGTTAAAAAGAGTTCAGGGGAAAATAGATGGCTTCGACGCTATCCTTTCGAAAGTTCAAACCATTTAAGTAAAACATTTGAAGGATTGCTTTGAACTACCTTCTGAAGCGATTGCCTTTGAAACCCTTGAATCCTTTCGGAAGCTTTTAGGAAGTGGCTTAGTACAAATATGAAACAAAGCTACCTGATAGCATTGATGACTTCAATCCCTTCGAAAGGCATAGGAACGCAGAAGGGTTTCGACTTGGTTGAACCCACCCTATTCGAAAGCGTTGGTTTTAAAACTAAGTAACTTCTTCGAAAGCTAAAATTTAAACAAGGGGCAGTAATCCCTTTCGAAAGCAATTTAGAAGTACCCCTTCGAAAGCATCTGTTCCGACTCCTTCGAAAGCATTTTCTAAAAACAGGCAAGCGCATTTCTTTAGGAAGTAAAACAAAGGTTTCGACCCATTGAAAGCTATGTTCGACACCATGCCTTCTGCCCTTCTTCAATCCACTCCGTTCCAACATTGTCATACCTTGTATACTGGTTTCGTCTTAGTCCGTTTCGACCTGGTAGTTATCGACTTGATTGAAGGCAGAAGCATAGGGTCGGAAGGTACTGCTGAAAGAGGTGGCACCCACTTTTCTAGGTAAAGACTGATTTAATGTCAATTAAAGCATATACTTTATAACTGACTTGCCAATTTGTAGACATTTAACTGGTTTCCATAACTTTTCAAATTCTTTTCCCAAAATAACTATCGCATAATTTTAGATCAAGATTAATTTTCACAATTAAGCCCTTCCATTTTGCCAAAAAATTAAAGCAATTAAATCCTTCTTCTAAATATTTTAATTTTCATAATGAATTACCTAGGTGAAATCACCAAAAATTATAGAAATTCACTTTTAGTATGTTATCTAACATTAAAAAAATTCAGATCCAAATACTTCATAAAATATCCGAAATTAATTTCTAAATCCAATTATTCATATTTTCCTTTGAAAATTCATAATAAATTTTTCGTATCCTGGAAAATAATAACAATTAAAACTCATCTTCATAATCCTACTTTACATAACATATAATTTCCTCATGGCATCTAAAATACATTATAATCTGTTTTACCCTTAAAATCGTATAAACAATCATCAAGCAATTTTGTTTGAATCAAATATATTATAAAATCCAAGCATACCATCATCAAAAAAATCATCATAATGGAATTAATCCTAAACCTTGAAATCAAATGATCGTAAAACAAAATAGAGATGGTTTAGATTATTATTCACCTTGATTAAGAGAAGAACTTTGAGATTTGATTGAGATTAAACCCCTTGCTTTAATTCCTTAGCTTTTGATTGATTTTCCCCTTTTCTTGCTCCTTAGTAATGGTCGTCTTAAACCTTTTGGTTTGAGTTTTTATGAAATGAAAATAAATGTAATGAAGGAAATGAAATATATAAGTGTTATGGTGCGCAATCACACTAAATACCCTTGTGTTAACTACTCTTCTAATAAACATATAAAACTATTTATAAGACATTTCTTTAATTTATTAATTTAGCTCGACCGCTATTCTGAATTGTCAAATCTCAATCCCCTTATCACTATAATATTTACATTATTCTATTTAATTTATCGAATTAAATTTCCTGTATAATGTTATCAAAAAATTGGGGTATTACATCAATGTCCGTGGAAATTGCTATGTTGCTCTTTGTCAATTCTGCTCTATATCATGCTGCCACTAAAGCTTAATGCCACTTCTGACTAATACTATCAACGGCCAATTAAAAGTGTTTCAATGCATAAGGTTATCAAGGCCGAAGGTTATTATTGCTGAGAAAGCATCTAGGTTTTGCTATTTACCAAGGGATGCTGAAAATCATCAATAAACAAGGCTTGACACCATGTGGCATTATTGATGTTGAAGGACATGAAAACGGAAGTCAAGCTGCTAAGCATGCCACATTTCCAACCCCATAATGACGGACCTAGGGGTTTTGAAGAAGAGGTGAATCTTTCTTATCTCTCTCTTCATACATTTTAAACTTTGCAACCCCATAATTGATTTAGGAATTCATAACCGATTGTAGCACTTAAACTATTACACTATTGGACTTTGTACCTTCAACAATATATATTAAATAAAAGCAAGATTTCTCGAATTATGGCATAATTTTTAATTCTAAAGCATATATAATTTGCTAATCAAAGATTGCTTTGAATTCCAAAAGTACTTATGTTCTTATTTTCTCTTTTGATCGTTTGATTGTCCAATATGGATTTATTTCAATCATATATGATGTCAGTTGACGTTGCATATGATTATCCTATGACCCTAAGCTTGCTCATTCACTCCTCTAAAGCCCTTAAGTCAACAAGTCGCCTTGTGCCAACAACCGTTGAGGTTAAATTTAAGCTTTCCAACTTTCATTATTTGACAAGGTTCAGTCCTTTGCACTTTTAGGGTTGAAGAAGAAATTTGTTAACAATAGGTAATGAACATTACTAAAATATAATTTATGATTTTTAAATTAAAGCAACGATTTTATTACCAAAAAACCAAGCTCAGATATCGATATTTGGGTTTTTTTATTTCGGTTTTAGTTGAGGTCGAAACAAAAGCACTAAATTCCGGTGCAATAAGAAAAACTATTAAACTTCAAATTTTATAGAAGGAACTTAAAACTATTTAATTTGTGATTAGAACATATAAATGGTCAAATTTTGAAATTTTAGCTTAGGAAATGAATAAAATTACAAAGCATATACATTGATGTTATAATTATTTATGACCAATCAACATTTTTAATATTACCTTATTTTTCAATTAAAGGTAAATTATACATTTTGACTTAATAAATTAAAAAAAAATATGTACTACATTTTGTTCTAATAAAGTACACCAATATATACGTTCAATTACGCATTTTGTTAAATCCATAACATGTTAAAAAATATACAAGTTATCAGTAAATAAAAAAAATATAAGTTCAATTATATGTTTTGTTAAATCACTCGATAAATTAAATACATATATAAGTTAAATCACTTAATATAACTTAAACAAACATATTACATTGCCTCTCACTTTTCTGGAAGAGGGAGGCAATGCTGAAGGTTAGGAGGATTTGGGTGGTTACATGACTCAAGGATTTTGACATGGCTGAGAGGGACGGAGTTATTGGTAGGGGATCAGGAAAACTACTGTAGTGATTCCAAGGATGAAAACGTCGGTTGGGAACAAAGGTTTGGCCTTAGATAAAGCTGGTGTGACTATCTTGGATGATGTGGGTTTAAGCAGTGTCAATGTGGATATTATTGCCTAGCCTGATACTATTGGGGTAATATCCATAGATGAAGCAGTTGTCAATGATGTAGCTACTATTATCTCTGATTTGGTTTAAATAATCAATTGGGTGATTGATGATATTAAGTAGGTTACTGATGGTTTAGTATCGGATGGTAAAAGTGTATGTAATGAAATGGTAGAGGCAATTGCGGCAAATGATATGATTCCTAAGGAGTTATTAGTGCATGAAGCAATAGATATGCATATTGTGTCTTAGGGGGTGTTGAATTTGAAATGTGTTTTGTAGCAGACTTGCATAATGATGAAATAGTTGATAATGATGCAACATTTTTTTATAAAGACGATGATGCATCAATTAATGTAGATACACATGAAAGTGAAGCTTCACTTGAGTCTATTTTAAGGGGTGTTGGACATGAAGCTTCACTAGTAGTGGAGGTTAATAAAACTCCTAGGATGGGTAAGAAAGTTGGATGTTTCAGAGAAGAGCTCTACTTAGAAGTTGTCGTGCTGGATTCTCTGACCATGAACATGCTCTACTTAGAAACAATAATCAGATTCTCACATTTCGCAGCGGAACAACATATAATAGATAAATGAATATCTTTAAAACAAAGAACTATATCAGTTTTACATACATTGTCAGAGTGTACAACAACACGTCAACTGAAATGAAATATTACATATACCAGTGATACGCCTCGCCATCCAGCTTGAACTCCAGATCTCCACAGCATCTTTTCTGACTTCGCTTTCAAATAACTGATACCCTGACTCTAGGCTGCCCCTATGGAAAATTATGGGCACCTAGAGTTTAGAAAGGGAACAATAAACTCCAGGTCATTCATGGGACTGGTGTGAGATCTTAAAAACAGTTATATTTAACAAGAAGAAAACAAAAGGGGAATAAACGAAATTCACATTGCTTTCTGGAAAATGAAACTACCATTAGGCCTCCTGGCACACACACAATGCAATCGCACAGTTGGGGAGATTTCTCCTTATGATAGTCAAACATGCTTGATATGCAAAATTCTTTTTAATATCATCATTAGTGCATAGTGCAGAAAACCTTTCGAAAGTATAATATTAATCTTAGCCAGCATAGATACCATTATATTATGCCTGCTATAGCTACCATTTAGGAATGGCAGGTTATATAATTGCAATCGAAAAGGGCGCGTATTGATGATTGGATTTCCAACAAATGGTCAGGCTAAGGAACTTCCTGGGCCACATGGGTACGCCTTTGAAGGGACGCCCTGAGAACCTAACCGGATCTCTGCCAACACAAGGCCAGGTTACCTCTGTAACTAGGTAACTACTACACGAGTATGCCATCCCTTGGTCATTTGCGACCTTTATCCGAGGATCCTCAACCACAAAGCAACAACCACAAAGTATAATAAATTTGCAGCATCAACATAGGTAAAATATATGGGCTCCATACCATGATACTACCCTTTTCCAGAAGGAAATGGCATACTCTCAGGGGGAGCTACCTTTAAATAACCTTGCTCCATCTTTCCTGTTTCCACCATTCCGGGTTGTGAGGCTCGACGGAGTCTCGTCCACAAAGCTACGCTTTTCACAGAAGCCATGCTTCGATCAACAAATGATCAGCAGCACTTCGTATGCCACATTACCAAATTGGGAATATATCACTAGTAACCATTAACTGCATAACCTCTGAGCTCGTACGTCTCAGAGAAGGGTGTTAAGCTAAGAGAATAAATTCTCCGCCACCAACAGAAATATATTTGATAGAAACCAGCTTTACATCTCAAAATGTAACGTCAGACACACATCCGTACAAGTCCGTTCTGGGATCGAACGGAACCGAAGGCACTTCCAAAGAATCCCCATCACAAAGGGTGATAAAATCTCTATATCGGAGCAACCCGGTGCAGAGATGTTCGACAGGTAATCCTTTCGCTTTCGAAAATACTCGGTCTTCAACACCATCTTTAATGCAATCCCATTTTCATTGTATCATTATTCGGAATGGGTTTTATGACACAAGGTCCTCTCCCGGCTAATCCAAATAACGAGCGCTTATTTTAAAAATAAGTGTTACATTTAGATTCAAACAAATCACAACAAATTTCCACTTTGATCTTTTAAACAAGAGATTCATCACAATCACAAAGGTTCGATGTGGTTTTCGAATATCCATTTGGAATTCGACCCCCGATCGCATCGAAATTCAAATGACATTAAAAAGGCCAGTATTGATAGTCGGTTATTTAACTGTCAATCATCAATTTTCAAATAATTTTCCCCAATTATTTATTTTCAACATGTCTTCGCAAGATATATTTTCATTTTTTAACCTTTTGAAAACAAATTTTAAATCAATTTCCACATTTTAATCCTTTGAAAACAAATTTCATTTCATTTTCCTTATGCGGAAAATATTTCCAAACATTTATTCATTTCCACTGAAAATCTGCCGAGTTCAAATAATTTAAAATAATTTAAATTACTTGTCTAAAAACATATATTTGGAAACATAAAAATATTTTGGAACACTCTTTTTAAAATATTAGTTATGAAATTTTACATCGATATCTTTTATAAAGACTTCAAGTCAAAACTAGTTTTAAAATAAAATTAGTAGATAGAGTATAAATATGTAAATATCCATTTTCTAAAACAAATATCAATTTAACCTTTAAATAATCACTTCTATAATAATTTAAAATATATCTTTACTTTAAATATTTTCAAAATAACCTAAGTAAATCATATCTCCAAATATTCTTTCCTTGAAACCATCTTTACAGCTTCAATTTATATTTATAAACTATATTGAAAACACTCGGCTTTCTAGGAAAGTTACATCTTCCATTCGAATATGGTTCATTCAAATCAATTTATAAATCTTCTTGGATTTACTTTAAATTTACGTTCCAAAATCCGTAAATTTCTTTCCACACTTTTAAAAATAAAACAATATTTATTTTTTTAAACAAAATTCCCCTTTCCTTTGTAAAATTCACATTGTGAATTTAAATTTTCAAATATCCACTAAGATATGGTTTTGAAATCACTCACTTTCAACATCAAATCAAATTCCAATTTGATTTTCCAAACATTTATTTCAAACACCAAATCGATTTCCAATTAAATTCCCCAAAGATTTATTTTAAAACACCAAATCAACTTCAAATGGATTTCCCAATTTATTTCCAAATCACCAAACCAAATTTCCAAATCGATTCCTAAAATTTATTTCAACTCCAAATTAAATCCCAAATTTAATTTCTAAAATTTATTTCAACTCCAATTAAATCCCAAATTTAATTTCTGAAACTTATTTCAACTCCAAATTAAATCCCAAATTTAATTTCTAAATTTATTTCCTTTTGAAATAAATTCTTTTATCTCTTTTATATATTTAAAATCCGTATCTTAAATAATTTCTTAAACTATTAAACTATGTTACTCGAAATTCCTTTATTAAAATATTTTCCCATATTTTTGGAATTTATTCAATAAGTTTTCAAAATAAAAATTTATCTATTCAAATTTCTTCTTTTAAATTCACCCAATTCTTTAAGTGAATTTATTATAAATTTTCTACCCAAATTTCAAAGTCCAATTTTTTATTTATTTCTGGTATCTTACGATACCAAAAATATATTCGGCTAAATTGTAGCCTTCAACGATTTTAATCACCAATATAATCACATAGAGATTATAAACAATCAACACATAACATATGAAACAAATTCAAATGTTTTAAGGAATCCAGTTGGATCCCTCCAACTTGTTTCCCTGCATCAACAAACGTTAGCACAACAATTAAATACCCATTCCACTTCGAGGTGGAATATCGCGGTATATGGGACATATAAAATATCATCCACTATTATGCGACGCATAGAGTCTCATCTGCTATATAATGCGGGAAATCAATTACTCCAAATACATATATAATGCCAATTCCACTTCGAGGTGGAATATCGCGGTATATCGTTTAATATAATGTCATCCGCTATTATGTGGTGCATAGGGTCTGAACTAATATAACTGATAATTATTTATCATCCAAGCACACAATCAATAATTTTAAATTTAACTATTTTAAATTTAAATCAGAAATATATTTGATTGAGTGAGAAGATCTCACCTTTGTCCTTGCATGCAACCCATTTCAATTCCAGCTCGTTTTCTTTCAGGTTTTTACCTTGTATAAACATTTAGACAATTTATTAATATTTTTATTGATCAAACAATTAATTACAAATTAATTAATTTTAATTTAAACTAATGATTTTATTTAACTAAAAATTTGGTTTGAACTAATGATTTGTTCTTTAAACAAATTTTCTTTAATAAAATATTTTTAGCGACTAAAATGATTAAATGTGTAAATTAAACGAGTTAATCACTATAGCTCATTATTTTAAAAATAATTTAGTGGGTTTAAAATATGTATATGTATATTTACATAGTTTACATTTTCAAACTGTTTATAATTAATATCCTTTTTAATCGATACATATATGTATAAATTCAAAGTAGCATTGTTTGTACCTGGGTGTGAATCAAAATCCTATCTGCATTTTTTCATTCTGTACGTATATAAAATTTACAAAGTAAAATAAAGTAAAATAAAATAAAATAAAATACCTTGCAGAACATCGCGCATCGTTCGAATCCGCAGTCGAAGTCGCCTTAACCTCAACTCCCGAAAACTCTACTCGAATTGAATTCCAGCGAAACCCAATTTGTTGCTTGAAATCAAAACCAAGCACTTGCGTGCGCGATTGCTTCCCTTGCCGCCGCCGCTTGTCGTGCCGTAGAAATCGCCACCGTGGTTCCCATGATGCGAACCACTGCACTGTCGCGTGCATTCCCCTACAATCGTCGCCCCTCGTGACTTCGCTGCCTCCTTCCTCATCCATGCACCTTCCTCGATTTAACGATATCGACTCGTAATCCTTTATGATTTCGCACGGCCCTCTTTTTTTCGATCTGAGAAATAAGGTTTTAAGAGGGATTTTGATTTGAAATTAATAAAGGGAAGCGGCAGTTTTTATTTTCTTTTGAAAATTTGATTTTTTGTGATTCTTTTATTCTAAGATGAAGTGGAACGAAAAGGTTTCGTTTATTGTCGTTTTTATTTTCCTTATAATTTCTTCTTTTCCAATGACGACACGTGTTTCAATTTTTGCAGACAAAACAAAACACGTAAACAAAATTCCTGTATATATTGCAAAGGTTTGCACAGTAATAATATTAATTATTTTTCAAATTCAAATTTGAATTTAAATCGTTCAATTTCGCAACTCAAAATCTTGATCTCCAACCGAGACATGCCGCCAGTTGTTTAATCTTATACCCTATTCCGAATGCAATGGAAAAGGTTCCAAATCCAAATTCGATCGTGTGGAAAAGATAAATTTTTGGACTAGCTATAATATCGAATTTTCGATTTAATTTCAGCGCATTTGCCTATCGTACAGCCACACGACTACTCCAATCATTATCAAAATTATAATCCGATAATAATACAATATTATGGATCCAACGGAACTAGTTTCGTTGAATTTTGAAACTGTGCTCCGAAAGGCTATTTTTAAATATCGATTTAAATAGTAAAATTTCAAAAAAGAACAAAACTTTTCCAAATTCAATTATGAAGCTTCCATTATCTTCAGTATTATCAATATAAATTTTCTAAGCCATCAGATTATTTTTAACAGGCTTAAAATTGAAGATTCAAATTTTTACCTATCATTAATAAATTAAATTTAATAATTTAATTGCTAAATTAATATTTATATTTGAAATTCAAGCTAAACTAACCTCCAAATATTTAAAATTAATTAAATATTTTGATTTCAAATGTTCAAAATTTTCGGGTCGTCACATCCTTCCCCTCTTAAAAAATTTCGTCCCGAAATTACTAGTTAAGAAGAATGATCCTCATCCTGTTAACTATTTTCCCGAAACCAAGCAGTTCTATCAACTTGACAAACAAATCTTTTTATTTAAAGACCCGTTATCACTTCAACTATCTTTCCAACCTTAACCATAAGTTCCAAACAATATTGTTTACTTTAACAATTCAAATTTTTAATTTTTTCATAATTTTCTCAAAAAATTTCTATGTCCTTAAATTTTCGAAAAGTTTCTCCAACGTCTTCTTTGCGTGGCTAGCTTGGTACGACTACAAAATGCCACAACGGGCCCCCAGATTTCAAAAAGAAAACGAAAAGCCAAGCGGCTGGACAAGAAGATCATCAAATTTCATACTGAAATTTAAAATACATACTTTTTTGTCGAGCAATTCAAAAAAAAAAAATTCTTTTATCTTTTTCCTGTAACACACCTGTATATTCCACTAGCCATAATATCCAATTACAACATTCAAATATCATTTTGCACAGTTCTTTAAAAAAGTTTGAACACTTACTTCTTATACCCTTTTTACTTGACTATTGAAGTTACATATCCATTATCATTCAATCTTACATTTTCAGTTTCATTTGAATTCAATTTACAATTTCAATTTTATTTGGATTCAATTTACCTTTTGAATATTGAATTTATCAATTATCTTTCATTCACAACTGATTCATATCACTATTTAAATTAGTTTCATTTACTAATTCATTACAAATTCCAATTCATTTTATCTCAAACCATTTTTTTATTTCCTCCTTTATTACCTTTAGTTCACTTTGAATTACAACTTCATTTTATTTCACACAATTCAAATTGGTTTTCAGTATTCATTTTCAATTCCAGTTTTATTCTTTTGTTCATTCCCAAAAATTTATTTTCAATTCACCATTTTGGTTTATAACCACTTACATTTAAACTGGATTTCGAATTCCATATGAATTCTATTTACCTTTCATTTATAGTTAATGAATTCAATTCATTCTAAACCATATCTATTTGGTCATTCTTTAATAAATTTCTCTTACTAATTTTATTTTAATACTCTGCTTTACAAATCAAATTCAATTCCAATTCCAGTTCTATTTGCTTACAAATTCGAAATGAATTTCAACATTCAATTTCACTTTCATTTACTTGCAATTGTAAATTTATTTATTCATTCACAGTTTATTTCTCACCTTAATAAATTTTATTCCATAATTATTTTTATCAGATTCCAGAGTCTTTCCAACATTTCAAAATCATTTTTGAAATCAATTCAAACTATCCTTTGAATTTTCAAAACCAAACCCAGTTTTCCAAACAATTTCAATTTAAAGTATTTTGGCACCAATTCCTAACTTGGAAACTCGAAAATGAACATCGATGATGCTATAGTCATCACCGAGGTTATTTTCCAACGACCGAAAAGAGTTTAGAGCTTCTATCCCTTCCAAAACACTTTTCCAAAACCTTTGAAAATTATTTTCAAATTCAAAAGGATTTAAATTTTACCAATTTTCAAAATTTTCAAACCATTTCAATTCTTTTTAAAACATTTCTTTGGAATTCTCTTTCAAATTTATAAATCACATTTACATTTACAATCCCCGTTTGTATATGGATTTTATTTTCTTACCTCTTTGTTTATCATTTCAATTTCTTATTCAATAATGATAATAGTTTAATATTGCCATTCCCTTAACAACCAAGCGACCATATACTATAATAATTTACGGAAAATTAATTCTTTTGCATACGAAAATAGTTTTAAGTAAAATTATTTCATTTACCCTAATTTTAAAACAATACCGTGTCGAATTGTTTTATTCAAGTGTTTAGAAATCCCTATCGATAGAGTTGTACAGACTATACCGACCAGAATCTATATACCACTAAACAAACCAATCATCACAATGTAAAACATTTTTTTATGTTCACCGACAAATACGCGCTCATATCTATTATTACACTCAAACTATTCTAGAGTACTACTGACCCTATCTCTAATGAGTAATTCCCACTAGAGCCAAGGTTGTCGCTTAACCAAATGCTCTGATACCAAATTTGTAATGATCCAATTTTTCAACGCCCGAAAGTCGACATCGATACGTCCACTATATCCAATGTCGCACAGCCGAATGCCGAAAAACAGAACCATTAGGTTTAAGAAGAAGAAAATTGAAGAAGAACAGAAACAATAATCAGATTCTCACATTTTGCAGTGGAACAACATATAATAGATAAATGAATATCTTTAAAACAAAGAACTATATCGGTTTTACATACATTGTCAGAGTGTACAACAACACAACAACGGAAAAGAAATATTACATATACTAGTGATACGCCTCGCCATCCAGCTTGCACTCCATATCTCCGCAGCATCTTTTCTAACTTCGCTTTCGAATAACTGATACCCTGACTCTAGGCTGCCCGTGTGGAAAATTATGGGCACCCAGAGTTTAGAAAGGGAACAGTAACCTCCAGTGTCAGTCATGAGCTGGTGTGAGATCTTAAAAACAGTTATATTTAACAAGAAGAAAACAAAAGGGGAAAAAAAAGAAATTCGCAATGCTTTTTGGAAAATGAAACTACCATAAGGTCTCCCTGCACACACACAATGCAATCGCACACTTGGGGGAGATTTCTCCTTATGATAGTCAAACATGCTTGATACGCAAAATTCTTTTTAATATTGTCATTAGTGCATAGTGCATAAAACCTTTCGAAAGTATAATATTAATCTTAGCCAGCATAGGTGCCATTATATTATGCCTGCTATAGCTACCATTTAAGAATGCAGGTTATACAATTGCAATCGCAAAGGGCGTGTATTGGTGAATGGATTTCCAACAAATAGTCAGGCTAAGGAACTTTCTGGGAAACATAGGTACGCCTCTGGAGGGATGCCCTGAGAACCTAACTGGATCTCTGCCAACACAAGGTCGGGTTACCTCTATAACTAGTTAACTACTGCACGAGTATTCCATCCGTCGGTCTTTTGCGACCTTTATCCGAGGATCCTCAACCACAAAGCAACAACCACAAAGTATAATAAATTTGCAGCATTAACATAGGTAAAATATCTGGGTTCCATACCATGATACTGTGAGAAATGCGGATTACGGATCTTAAGGCAAAGATTAACACTAGGGGGGATGAACAGTGATAATAAAGAATTACTAAATCTTTTTCGATTTATGTTAATGTAGACACAAAAGTATGCAATATACAGACACAGATATGATTACAGAAATAATCACAGATACAAAAATAAAATAAAAGCAGTAAAGGAAAGAACACACCCGATTTTATACTGGTTCGGAGTTACCCTACATCTAGTCCCGCAACACAAGTACGGATTTCCTTTCAAAAGCAATTGTACAATTACACCCTCGGTTTCAAGGCTACGAGGTACACCCTCCAAAATTTCGATCCTATGAGTAGAGATACTTGATTTCTGGACCACAAGTTTACCCAATTGATTTACCAAGGCTACAATCACACCTTTTCCCTTTTGATTGATTTCCAAGGCTACAATCACACATTTTCTCTCTTAATAGATTACAAAGAAGTCTATAACTCTGAATAGCACTGAGAATCTTGTAGAGATAGTGATAGAGAATCAAACTAGAAGCAATCGAGTATGATTCAATGTTGATTTCGGCAGAGTAATGATAAGAATATGTATTAAGAAAAGAGGAAGAAGAAGAGGAATGAAAACCAGAAAAAAGTGATTAAAAATTCGTTGAAACTGACCCCTATTCATAGAAGAACAATAGCCATGACCATTCATGAAGAGTTATGGAGAATAGACACTTCTTTTAAAATTTAAATTTTTGAACCAAACTATCGCCATGTCGGCATGGTACCCATAGGCATGTCGACATCCCAAAGCATTTTATGATGTTTGAATTTCTCTGAAAATAACCTTTATCTTATATAAAAACTAATTTAAACTTTATAAATATACTTGACTATAGTTGAAATTCATAAGTAAATATAAAGAATAATATATATTGAAATTAACCATAATTTTATATTTAAATCTAAGTATAAATATTTAAAAATATATTATTAAAAAAGATAGTTTAAAATCAGGAGTAATTTGACTTTGAAAATAAAGATGTTTTTTAGGCTAAAATTATTTAAAATCAGGATCGAGGGTTTTGAATCTTTTAAAAGGAAAGTTTTGAAAACATTATGAAAATAGGATATGATTTTGAAAATTCATTTTAAATAAAAGTTAGCGGATACAAAATAATGTTCCACTAGATTTTTCGTAGGTTCCATCCTACTTAGGGTTCCATCCCTTTAATGGGCTCGAAGTGGATTCCATTCCACGAATAAATTGAATTTTAAGATGCCAGTGCTTTTCTACGAATTTTAACAAAAATTCCTAATAATAAAAAAATACTTATCCTTGAAATCTTGAACTCTTGATAGTCTCGATACTCATGTGTCTTCTATCTTGATATTTTATCTTGATAGCTTGAATCTCTATACTATACAGTCTTCATTCTTAGTACCTGCATGGTTAAATCCTGCATATACATATATATCTAAACTTATAATATTAGTATTTATATTTTATAATCTATTCTAAGGTTGTTGTCGTCAAAACAATCATCTCATGGACTAACAATCTCCCCCTTTTTGATGATGACAACCTTTGTTATAAAATATTATTTCTATTCTAATAACTCCCTCTAAAACTAACAACTCCCCCTTAATCTATACCTAACTACCCTATTTTATATTTCTCCCCCTTTGTTATCAACAAAAACTTACTCCCCCTCATTCTTGGACTTCAGTACTTGCATTGATAAACTATACAATGGAATATATAGAGTAGGAAATAATTATACTTCTAAGCATGATAACTAATTTAAAGATTATATACATTTCAATGTATGTATATATATATATATATATATATATATATATATATATATATATATGTTTTACACGCCAATCTTCAAATCAATAAGAAATCAATCCACACAAAGTATCAATTCAAACCAAATCAATTCACACAAATCAAACAAAGTAAAAAATTAAACGTTACGTGGAACTTCCACCCATCCTTCTTCTCCAAAGTTGCGTCTGCCTTAATAGCATCCCAATTATCATTGTAATTGGTGAGAGAGAAAAGAGGATTTGCTTCGTTATCATCCTTGTGCAGAGAGGAGATCATCCATCGTATCGCATCGAAGTGCCTTTCTTGTTCCTTTATCATCAGCATTTGACTTAATTCTAAATGATGCTGGTTTCGTAGAATAAATGAGAGAATATTCTTTAATGTTCTTCAAGATTTTCAGATAAATTGTGAATTGGATCAGCCATAGTTGAATTTGTGAAAGAAATGGAGGATATAGATGATAAGAAATAAATTTCAGTGAAGAATTCTGGAAGAAATAGGTATATATAGGTGTAGAAATTCGTTTGAATTGAATAGACATGTGGTAGTTATTCGAATTTCAAATTCAAAATCAATTGCCATTTCTGACCAGTACATGTCGACATGGTCACATAGGGGATGTCGACATGGGTTAGTGAAATGTTATGACTAATTTTGATTTTGTGAATAATTGTGTATATATATAATATACTAACATTTATTCTACAGATAAGATAAGGTAGATAACAGAAAGAAAATTTCATTTCATTGCATACTTCGATAATACAATGATTAAGCACACAACAAACTGCATGAACATTCGAAATAAAGCAAACTAAAGCAAATACAACAAGATACGACAAGATAAAACTAATTAGAGGAGGAAGATGATGAAGATAGTCCAAGTTTCTTGCTACTTTTGAAAAGAACATGTTCATCTTCGAAGAAATGTTGTTCAACTTTTTACTAACGAATCGTTTTAGAATCCGTTGATTTTCCACAATTATCTTTTGGTTTTTGAGAAGGGTTTTGTTGGATAGATTTGAAGGATATTCAATACTTTCCAAAGACGTTTCACCTTTTTCTTCTTCTTCAATTTCCATTTCATCCCCTTCTTCTTCTTCTTCAACTTCCTCTTCTTCCATTTCCTCATGAGCCAGCCGCTCTTCTTTTTCAGTAAGTGTCTCATAAGGTTGAAAAACAAACGGAATTTTCATAAGCGAAATGTTGGAATGATTGAAAATTTTTCTAGAAACAAATTATTCGCCTTTGAAATCCACTCCAAAATAGTTAAAAATCCGGGTGAGTTAAATTCCATGGTATAAAGTATTCTCACCCATTTCAAGATTTTTAGGACGAAGTTCATCCAAAATAACTTGCGCCCAATTTATGTCATAGTTTCCGAAAAGAGCAAAAAGAGCTTTGCAAACTTTTGAAGTAGGATTGTTAAAAAATTTCGATCTTGGGGTCAAAGTATGTTGCAAAAGAAGATTAACAATTCTTTCTTTTGGTCGAAAATTTCTATTTTTAAAATCAAAATCGTCATCTCTTTCGAAAATGTGCTAAAATGTCTCACGATCATGTTGATCTATTTTAAATTTAGAAAGGTCCATTCCCGAACTCTTGCAATTGAGAATAGTACCCAAAAGATCACAATTCAAAACAATTTGAGTGCCTTTGACCAAAGTTCATCTTCATTTCCAACATAAAATCCGCGATTTAAATTCGCATAGAAAATTTTGACAAGATTAGGATAGCAAACAAAATCATTTTGAGAAGCATCAATAAGACTAAGAATACCATTGTTTGCAAAAAGAGAAACAATTTCATTAGAAGAAAAATCTTGAAAAATAGCAAATTATCCGGGATGGACTTTGGCATAGTTAGCATAATTGATGTATGCTTTAATTGCCTCCGGATCATTGAATAATTGCTCTTTTATTTTTCTGAAAATTCTCATGGTTGAGGGATTGCTTGAAGAAGCCATTAGAGTAAGAGTAGAGAGCTTGAAGTTATGAAAAGATGTGATAAAAGATAGTGAATAAATAGATTCTCAAAGGACATATTCTCTGGTCAAAAGGTATCTTTTAAGAGAATTGAATGAAATGAAAAGGTGGAGGGAAATTCAAACATTTGAATTCAAATTTAGGTGGCCATGTCGACATCATGGTAGGGACCATGTCGACATGTGCTTTTGAATTTTCATGAATTTATTTTTTTATGATCTCTAATATATATATGTTATTATCATTAATGTCTATTATATATTTCTGAAATATTATTATACATATAATATATTTCAGAATGTACTTAAAAATAATAATAAAAAAAATAGAAAATAAATTTTAAAATTCAAACAACATACCAATTCAAAAATCAATCAATCAAACAATCAAGCAACTAATTCTAAGCAATCAATTTCAACCAATTGTATTGTAAACTGTACCTTTTTCCGAGTCCCTCTGAATTCGTCGGAGTCGTGAACAATTGTGAAACACAAATTCGAATTATCCGTCTTCTGATCATCATCACTTGAGGACGAGTCTGAGTCATCTAGACTAGCAGTAAATGCATGCTTCCGTTTCTTTGCTGGTTCATTGTTCAATGGAGGATTCTGCCTTTCTGGATACGGACAGTCTCTTTTGAAGTGGCCTGGTTTATCACTGTTGTAACATTTGTCATTATTTGGCACTATATTCTGATTTCCAGAATTCTTATAGTTGTTTCTCTTGAGATTATTCATCTTTCTGTATTTTAGGAATCTCCTAAAATTTCCGGTCAGAAATGCTATTTCTTCATCATTATCGCTGTTTGAGTCTGATCCATCGGTCAATGCATTGAATGCCATTGATTTCTTTTCAGATGCTTTATTTTCTCTTCTCCCGATCATTTGAACTTCATACGACATTATATTTCCAATTAATTCTTCTATCTTCAAAGTACTGATGTCATTTGCCTCTTCGATCGCAAGTGTCTTTTGATCCCATTCTGGAGTTAAAGAAATTAAAAAATTTCTGACTTGATCTTCTTCAGAAAATTCCTTTCCCAAAGATATTAGAGAATGCACAATATCCTGAAATCTACTATACATATCTGAAATAGACTCATTAGCATTCATTTTAAATAATTGAAACTGATTTGTGAGCATGGAAATTTTGGTCTGTTTAACTTTGCTTGTTCCTTCGTGAGTAACTTGCAAAGTTTTCCAGATTTCATGTGCAGACTTACAAACTGACACTCTATTGAATTCATTTCTATCTAGTGAACAAAACAGAATATTCATTGCCTTAGAATTATTTTGTGCAACAGTCTTTTGCTCAGCAGTCCACTATGCAAAATCAATTGTGGGTTCAGAATATTCAGTTTGTGTGATATTCCAAGTGTCTAATCCTATAGATTGTAAATATATTTTCCTCCTACATGCCCAATATGTATAGTTACTGCCATTAAAAAGTGGTGGTCTGAAAATAGACTGACCCTCTACAAATGAATTAGTGACAGGAATACCAGTGTTAATAACAGTACCAGTGTTGGTAGCCATTTTGTAAAACTTTTCAAAAGATCAGATTATGAAACTTTGAAAACCTGGCTTTAATACCAATTATGAGAAATGCGGATTACGGATCTTAAGGCTAAGATTAACACTAGAGGGGGGTGAATAGTGTTAATAAAAAGAATTACTAAATCTTTTTCGATTTATGTTAATGTAGACACAAAAGTATGCAATATACAGACACAGATATGATTACAGAAACAATCACAGATATAGAAATAAAATAAAAGCAACAAAGGAAAGAATACACCAGAATTATACTGGTTCGGAGTTACCTTACATCCAGTCCCACAACACAATTATGAATTTCCTTTCAAAAGCAATTGTACAATTACACCCTCGGTTTCAAGGCTACGAGGCACACCCTCCAGAATTCAATCCTCTAGGTAGAGATACTTGATTTCCAGGCCACAAGTTTACCCAATTGATTTACCAAGGCTACAATCACAAATTTTCCCTTTTGATTGATTTCCAAGGCTACAATCACAACTTTTCTCGCTTAATAGATTACAAAGAAGTCTATAACTCTGAATAGCACCGAGAATCTTGTAGAGATAGTGATAGAGAATCAAACTAGAAGTAATCGAGTATGATTCAATGTTGATTTCGACAGAGTAATGATAAGAATATGCATTAAGAAAAGAGGAAGAAGAAGAGGAGTGGAAACCAGAAAAAAGTAATTAAAAATTCGTTAAAACTGACCCTATTTATAGAAGAACAACAGCCATGACCATTCATGAAGAGTTATGGAGAATAGACACTTCTTTTGAAATTTGAATTTTTGAACCAAACTGTCACCATGTCGACATGTTACCCATAGGCATGTCGACATCGCAAAACATTTTATGATGTTTTGAATTTCTTTGAAAATAAACTTTATCTTATATAAAAACTAATTTAAACTTTATAAATATACTTGACTATAGTTGAAATTCATAAGTAAATATAAAGAATAATATATATAGAATTTAACCATAATTTAATATTTAAATCTAAGTATAAATATTTTAAAATATATTATTAAAAAAGATAGTTTAAAATCAGGAGTAATTTGACTTTGAAAATAAAGATGTTTTTTAGGCTAAAATTATTTAAAATCAGGATCGAGGGTTTTGAATCTTTTAAAAGGAAAGTTTTGAAAATATTTTGAAAACAGGATATGGTTTTGAAAAATCATTTTGAATAAAAATTAGCGGATACAAAATAATGTTCTACTAGATTTTTCGTAGGTCCCATCCTACATAGGGTTCCATCCCTTTAACGGGCTCGAAGTGGATTCCATTCCACGAATAAATTGGATTTAAAGATGCCAGTGCTTTTCTACGAGTTTCAACAAAAATTTCAAATAATAAAAAAATACTTACCCTTGACATCTTGAACTCTTGATAGTCTCGATACTCATGAGTCTTCTATATTGATACTTTACTTGAATCTCTATACTGTACAGTCTTCATTCTTAGTACCTGCATGGTTAAATCCTGCATATACATATATATCTAAACTTATATAATAGTATTTATATTTTATAATCTATTCTAAGGTTGTTGTCATCAAAACCGTCATCTCACGGACTAACAGATACTACCCTTTTCCAGAAGGAAATGACATACCCTCAAGGGGCGCTACCCTCAAATAACCTTGCTGCATCTTTCCTGTTTCGACCATTCCGTGTTGTGAGGCTCGATGAAGTCTCGTCCATAAAGCTACGCTTGTCACAAAAGCCATGCTTCGATCAACAAATGACCAGCAGCACTACGTATGCCACATTACCAAATTGGGAATATATCACTAGTAACCATCAACTAGATAACCTCTGAGCTTGTACGTCTCAGAGAAGGGTGTTAAACTAAGAGAATAAATTCTCCATCACCAACAGAAATGTATTTGATAGAAACCATCTTTACATCTCAAAGTGTAACGTCAGACACACATCCATACAAGTCCATTCCAGGATCGAACGGAACCGAATGCACTTCCAAAGAAGCCCTTGCAATCTGGATATTCACTAATCACGTCCGGAATCCCCATCACAAAGGGTGATAAAATCTCTATACCGGAGCAACCCGGTGCAGAGACATTCGACAGGTAATCCTTTCGCTTTCGAAAATACCCGGTCTAAAACACCATCTTCAATGCAATCCCATTTTCGTCCTATCATTATCCGGAATGGGTTTTATGACACAAGGTCCTCTCCCGGCTAATCCGAATAACGAGCGCTTATTTTAAAAATAAGTGTTACATTCAGAATAAAACAAATCACAACAAATTTCCACTTTGATGTTTTAAACAAAAGATCCATCACAATCACAAAGGTTCGATGTGGTTTTCAAATATCCATTTGGAATCGGACCCCCGGTCGCATCGAAATTCAAATGACATTAAAAAGGCCAATATTGATAGTCGGTTATTTAACTATTAATCATCAATTTTCAAATAATTTTCCCCAATTATTTATTTTCAACATATCTTTGCATGATATATTTTCATATTTTAACCTTTTTAAAACAAATTTTAAATCAATTTCCACGTTTTAATCCTTTAAAAACAAATTTCAATTCATTTTCCTTATGCGGAAAATATTTCCAAACATTTATTCATTTCCACTGAAAATCTGCCGAGTTTAAATACTTTAAAATAATTTAAATTACTTATCCAAAAAAATATTTGGAAACATAAAAACAATTTCGGAACACACTTTCTAAAATATTAGTTATAATTTTATATCAACATCTTTTATAAAGACTTCAAGTCCAAACTAGTTTTAAAATAAAATTAGTGGATAGAGTATAAATATGTAAAGATCCAGTTTCTAAAAGAAGTATCAATTTAGCCTTTAAATAATCACTTCTATAATAATTTGAAATATATCTTTACTTTAAAGATTTTCAAAATAACCTAAGTAAATTATTCCTCCAAAATATTATTTCCTTAAAACCATCTTTACAACTTCAATTTATATTTATAAACTATATTAAAAACATACTCGGCTTTTCATGGAAATTACATCTTCCATTCTAAAATGGTTCATTAAAATCAATTTATAAATCTTCTTGGATTTACTTTAAATTTACGTTCCAAAATCCGTAAATTCCTTTCCACACTTTTAAAAATAAAACAATATTTATTTTTAAAACAAAATTTCTCTTTCCTTTATAAAATTTCCATTGTGAATTTAAATTTCCAAATATCCACTAATATATGGTTTTAAATCATTCACTTTCAAATTCAAATCAAATTCCAATTTGATTTTTCAAACATTTATTTCAAAAACCAAATCGATTTCCAATTAAATTCCCCAAAGATTTATTTTAAAATACAAATCAATTTCAAATCAATTTCCCAATTTATTTCCAAATCACCAAACCAAATTTCCAAATCGATTCCTAAAATTTATTTCAACTCCAAATTAAATCCCAATTTAATTTCTAAAATTTATTTCAACTCCAAATTTAATTTCTAAAATTTATTTCAACTCCAAATTAAATCCCAAATTTAATTTCTAAAATTTATTTCAACCATAAATTTAATTTCTAAATTTATTCCTTTTGAAATAAATTCTTTTATCTCTTTCAAATGTTTAAAAACTGTATCTTAAATAATTTCTTCACCTATTAAACAATATTACGCGAAATTCTTTATTAAAATATTTTCCCATATTTTTGGAATTTATTCAATAAGTTTTCAGAATAAAACTTTATCTACTCAAATTTCTTCTTTTAAATTCACCCAATTCTTTAAATGAATTTATTATAAATTTTATACCAAATTTCAAAATCCAATTTTTTTATTTATTTCTGGTATCCTACGATACCAAAAATATATTCGGCTAAATTATAGCCTTCGACGATTTTAATCACCAATATAATCACACAGAGATTATAAATAATCAAAACATTACATATGAAGCAAATTCAAATGTTTTGAGGAATCCAGTTGGATCCCTCCAACCTGTTTCTCTGCATCCACAGAGGTTAGCACGACAATTAAATACCCATTCCACTTCAAGATGGAATATCGCGGTATATGGGATTTATAAAATATCATCCGCTATTATGCAGTGCATAGGGTCTCATCCACTATATAATGCAGGAAAATCAATCACTCCAAATACATATATAATACCAGTTCCACATCGAGATGGAATATCGCGGTATATTGGTTTAATATATTATCATCGCTATTTTGAGGCGCATAAGGTCTAAACTGATACAACTGATAATTATTTATCATACAAGAACACAATCAACAATTTTAAATTTAACTATTTAAAATTTAAATCAGAAAAATATTTGATTGAGTGAAAAGATCTCACCTTTGTCCTCGCATGCAACCCATTTCAATTCCAGCTCGTTTTCTTTCAGGGTTTTACCTTGTATAAACATTTAGACAATTTATTAATATTTTTGTTGATCGATCAACTAAGTACAAATTAATTAATTTTAGTTTAAACTAATGATTTTATTTAACTAAAAATTTGGTTTTAAACTAATGATTTATTCTTTAAACAAATTTTCTTTAATAAAATATTTTTAGTGACTAAAATGATTAAATGGGTAAATTAAACGAGTTAATCACTATAGCTCATTATTTTAAAAATAAATTAGTGGGTTTATCTAACGACCCGCCGCTCTGACCGCCTCTAGTCGGTAATTAAACCAACTAGAAACGTTCAAAATGACGGATGGTTATTTAGTTTATAACGTTTAAACAGAATCAGCTACAGAATCACAGAAAACAATAATATATTTTATAAATAAACTTTTCTTTTGTATACAAATATCAGAGTTATACAATACATTACATTTTATACAGCGGAAACAATTTATTTTATTAAGTACAAAAAAAAAAGAAATTTCTGAAAAGCTTTAGTGGAGTGCTCTAATCCCCCTCTCTCTAACTTCGCTGCCTGAAAATCTTCAAGCTGTAAAAATACTCGGTCTGACCCGAGCGTTTATTGCAAAACACAAAAACACTCGAGTCAGGATTAATCTTAATTCAAGTAAATAAATTTGAAATGAATTGAATAAAATGGTAACAGAGATGATGAAACAATTGAATCAATTTAAAATCTATTATGGATTTTTATATTAACAACTTTAAATTTTTTTTATTTTTATTTTTAATAAATTTCCGCCTCCAGTTTTCTGCTTAATTTATTAAGCACAGGTTTATGAATTTATTCATAAAACTTTTATAAAACTCCTATTGTATTTTGTCCCTCATATCAAGTATCCTTACTATTTGATGTACATACCCCCATAAACTCACTATTCTGAGTTTTTGCTTCTTGTCTTTGAGGACAAGATTTTATGTGCTTCATTCAGTGGTTTAATAAATCATTTAAAAGCATACACAAGCACAAATCAACCACTCATCAAACCAGATCCATTACAAACATACATACTACTGGCATATTTCATATGAAGTTATAACTAGAGATATTCATAGCATCATTTTATCATATGATTACAGCTACATCAGTTAGCATATCAGTTAATGTGCAGTATTTGTATTAACACCAAATTTCATAAATTTTCAATTCATAAATCAACAGTATATCACATACTTCAGAAATGATATGGTCATTTATCATTTTATTCACACATATCAAACATGTGTCAATCACAAATATGTAATCATAAAATCATCACATTCATACAACTCAGTCAAAACAAGTTTGGCAAAATATTTTAACTTGTGATCTACTTGCACTTACCCCCTTATTAAATACAAGACATAAGCAAAAGAACTTCCCTCCTTTTACTGCCTTGTACTTAACACATTTTAAATTACACTTGACAGTAATGATAATATAATTCATTTTTTTTTATATATATACTTCTACAATTATCAAACATATTCAAGATGTGCAGCTTAACAATTATGCATTGGAGTCAGACAATTCACTTTTCAATGTTTATTTACATAATGACCTATTGCAATTAGTATGAAGGCCACAAAGCCAAGCATGTGCTTAAGTGAACTAGTGCAGACAACATATAAGTTCAAATGCAACAGCATGGGGTGCAGCTACAAGTGCAGATGTCCAAACCACTACATGAAGGCAAACTAGCAGTATGAAACAACTCAAGTGATCAAGCATACAACAGAGCAGTATATATGAACACAACTGCAATGCAGACCCAAATGCTCAAGCAACCAGAAGTCACAGTGGCAATGATCAATGATCCAGACAAGTATGCAGTAATACAAATGCAATACTAACAGTGTATACATACTTGAGTAAGTACATAGTAATTTCCAGAAACTCATATACATTCAAACAAATTACTTCAATATCATCTTGCATATGTCCTTATGAGTTTAAAAGCAAATTATCAGAGCAAGTGTCTGTTCTTACTAGTTTAAAATAAAATTCATAGCAGTCTAACTTCCTTTTTCTCCTCTCTCTTTTTTTTTTTTTTTTTTTTACTGTATATGAATACTTTCAGGTAGTTCAGAGACAAACATATTCAAGCTATTCACCTTAGTAAAAAGAAACAAGAAGTCAGATTCAAAAGTATATATTTTTTTTTTTTGAAATTCTACCAAATATCAATATCACTTGCAACAGCTCATCATTGTGTTTATCAAGTTCTCAAACATATACTTATTAGTTATGGTGTAACAGTGGTGATTTTCAAAATAAATAAATACACCATCTACATGAAAACAAAGCAACACCAATGGAGTCCATAAAGAAGTAAAACTGTAATTTTAGCCATCTTTTAGATCAGATATAAACATAGGAGTCTAAATCAAGAATTTTTTTTTTTCAATAGCAGTTTGATTGATTTCTGTTTTTATATAACAGTTTGATTTTGAAACTTGTTTTTCCAGATTCCAGATATCATATGTAGTTTATATACAATTAGAACTCACACATCCTAAACAACCCTGATTTGTTCAAGCATTTAAGTTCAATTCAGTAAACAAAGTCAAAAGAAAATTCAGAAATCAACACAAGTTTGAAATTTTGAAGAACTCACGTGCACAGCCACTAATTTGTTTACAGTCACAAACTTGCAGGTACTTTCATATATATATATATACCATACTTCATCATACATATTCATTTAACAACTTAAGCATGCAACCAATTTTCTTTTTTTTATATTAACTTTAAGAAAACAGGAAATGTTACTCACAGAAACTTGAGTTGTTTAAAAATCAACAGAAATGCCATAAGCAGTCATGCATACAAAATGCAGAGAAGTCATCACACAGTTTTCACAGGTTATTTATGTTTAAATATGAAAGTTTACTCACAGTGACATGCATATGCATAAATACATAATCACATAATGGTTCCAAGAACTTTAGCATGTATTATTTTCATCAACCAATTGGTTTAAACTTGTAAATTTTGTTATTTTCAGATTATAGGATGTTCACAGACCTTTATAACTGAGATCATTCATATATAGGCATGCAAGCATGATACACAGCAAAACATCAAACCATAGGGGGAGTTTATAGGCACATATATACAACACATGCAGCAACATAAACAAGCAAAGTTTTTGGCATAGCATCTGTTCTTATCAGTTTAAAATCAAATTTCAAATATAGCATCTGCTCTCATCAATTTAAATAAAAATTATAGTATCTGTGTTTATCAATTTAAAAATACAATTTATAACATCCATTCTCATCAGTTTAATTAAAATTTAAGTAGCTTCTGTTCTCAACAGTTTAAATAAAAATCTAAATAGCATTTGCTCTCAACAGTTCAAAACGAATATAAATTCCAAATTTATGTCTGTTCTTACCAGTTTAAATAAAATTAAATTCAATAGTATTTGTCCTCATCAGTTTAAATAACAAATTAACAGAGCAATTCATAGCAAAAGAACAACCAACAACCAACATGCAGTGAGCCATCTGTTCTTATTAGTCTAGAATTCAATTTTAACCGAGCAACTGAAAACACAAACCACCAAAACAAAGCATGCAATCAAGTACTTATTGGTTCAACAGTTTAGATTAATTTATCCGAGCAACTGATAATGCATAACCCACAATTCCTAGCATGCAACCAAGCATTCACTTCAAAACAAATCTAAAAACTTGCATGAAGATTAATCGTGAGGAGAAACTCACCTTTCAAAATCGAAACAGCCGAAGAGAGCAAAGATAAAACGATTGAGCAAGGCAACGCAAATAGAACGAAGGCCCCAAATCGATCGCAAGCCCTAATTTAGAGACGAAGAGCTGAAGCCCTAATTGTTGAAGATGCCGCGAGCGAGTTGAAGCATCGAACTCGAAGCAGAAATTGAAGCCCTAGTTTGGAAGTGAAGAGGAAGACGAGAGAGACAGGGCCGCCATTAATTTTCTTCTTTTGTTTATTTCGTTTAGGGTTAAAAATGAAACGGGTAAAGTGAGATAAAGGGGAATCGGGTAAAACTAATAAGGTCAGGGGGATTTTTCCTTTAAGTTACGTTTATTTATTTATTTTTTTATATATTTTTTTATTTTAAATTCGATTTTTTTTTTGTATAAATTATTTTCTTTACTTTGTTTTATAAATTTTGTTTAAATTATGTTATTAAAATTTCTCCAATATAGTTACATTATGTTTTTCATATTAAACTCGAACAATTCAAATTACTTCACAGTTTTCAAATCAAAATTTAATTCAATTTTTTATTTACGTAAGTAATAATCCTTAAATCCAAATTATTTTTCTAAGTCATTAGTTCGAATTTTTAAATATAAATTTAATATTCAATCTCAACTCCAAAGTCAAATTTAAATTTTTATTCAACTCTTTATAGATTAAATTTTAAAATTTAATCACCAAATCATAGAAATGTTTTATATAGCATTGGGAATTCAATTTAAATTATCATTCAAATACTTAAAATTAATTAAATATTCACAATTTAAATTGTTCAAAATTTAGGATCGTTACAATCTCCCCTCCTTAAAAGAATTTCGTCCCGAAATTACCAGTAAGGAGAAATGATTGTTGAAATTTCACTAATATTTATATTTTAACAATTTTATCTAGTTCGAAACTTATTAGAAATAAATGAATATAGGATTCATTCCATTTGTTTTATCTCACTAGCTTTGTTTATTAACTCATTTGTCTAGTATTTTTCTACAATCAAGACACAAAAATCTTTACTAAAATTTCCAACTTACAAAAACCCAAATTTTAAATTTGAAATTCTTGTTAAAAATCTACATAGTATAACTTTTCCAAAGCTGTGGACTTTCAAAATATCTCAAAAATCCTCTCCCTTAATTTATTAAGTTAGAATTTATATCACTTTAATTTCAGATAATTGATTTTCTATTTAAAGTTTGAAAATACTTGCTAACTCGAAATTTAACAAGTCTATTGTCGTTCTTAAAGACATTAGGCATACGCCGGCCAGGCGCAAGTCTAACAATCTCCAAGTACTAAATATACTTGCTTCAATTCCCAGTGAAAATAGTTTTTTTAAAAATTCTTTTAAAAATGGATATGGAAAGCACATTCCCCCATGGATCACAGTTTACTCGGCGGTTCCGCTACTATCCCAGTAGAGTCGCTTGTAACTGTGGATATCTCATCCCTTGAATTTCGCCATGGTTGTTGCCAAAGATCGCGGTTCACACGGCGGTTACGCTACTATCCCAGTAGAATCGCTCGTGACCGTAGGCATCTCGCCCCTCGAATTACGCTTTGGTTTGTAGATTGCAGTTTACACAGCGGTTACGCCACTATCCCAGTGGAATCGCTTGTAACTGTAGGCATCACGCCCCTCAAATTACGCTACCACCCGAGTGTAACTAGATCGCAGTATACACGGCGGTTACGCCACTATCCCAGTGGAATCGCTTGTAACCGTAGGCATCTCGCCCCTCGAATTACGCTAGCACACTATACCAGTCCAAAAGGACATTCCAACTAATGGAAATACTACGTAGCTACGATTTTCAAATGGACACTCATCTCGAGTTCCAACAACCTTCACAATTTTAAATGGAAGGTACTTTTCCATATCCTCAATTTGGAAAACATAATATCATACATACATATATAATATTTCATTTCACATTTTTGTACATATCATACTCATGTACTTACATAAGTTTTCCATAACAATTACTTTTCCAAACTAATTGGTTTTCGAATTAATCGTATTCACACATATACGTTATGAAAACCACAATATTCCATAACAAATAGAGGATTCACAAATTTTCCATTTCATTATCCATTTAAAATTTTCCTCTAAGCCGATTTGGAAATTTAAGGTTATCTCAAACCTAATTCACATTCATAATCCAATTTATTATCGACTTCACACTCGATTTGGATTTCACGTTACATCGTCAATCCTCAACACATAATTGATGTCTATCGATATATAACCTCTGAGCTCGTACGTCTCAGAGAAGGGTGTTAAGCTAAGAGAATAAATTCTCCGCCACCAACAGATATATATTTAATAGAGATCAATTGATATGTCGTCAATTCACGACGTTAGACATACAATCCAAATCATCCATTTAAAATTCAAAGTTCAACTTACATTGTTTTTGTGTGTCAAAGTTAAGCTCAATTTAACTCAAAATTCAATCACTTTGAAAAAAAAAATTTCCAAGTTGAACTAAGTGTTCAAATTTCCCAAAAATAATATCTTTACAAGATATAAAATTTTTCACACTTAACCATTTGAAACAATTCAAATATTCACTTTTCAATTTATCTTTAAAGGATAAAATCTCAAAACATTTACTTTTCACTTTATCTTGAAAAGATAAAATTTCAAACCTTTCATTTCATATTGGAAAATATTTCCATACTTATTCAATAATAAGTAATTTACAAATCCATTTATTTTCAACATTTTGAAAATATTTGATATACTTAAACCAAAATCAAATATATATTTCATTCTTAAAAGAAATCATTCTTTTAAACACATTTCAAAACAACTTAAAATGAATTTACTTCATTTCATAGTGTTGCTTCCCAAAAACATCCCTATTTAAGTTTTTCAACTTCAACTTAATTCATAGTTTGAATTCTGCATACATTTCAAAATATTGGTTTTAAACCAACTTCAAATTTCCAATATTAAGTTTTCCACTTAACTTATTTCCATGCCCATTCAAATTCAAATTCTTCATTGCATCAATTTAAATCTCTTATAAATTTTCATTAGATTCATATCTCTTTTTATATCTCATTTATTGTCCAAAACCATAGATATAACACCTTTAATAAGTTACAATAATTTACTTATCAAAATAAGTCATTTGCGGATTTTATAAACATCTTTAGAAATTACATTTCTATTTATAAACTTTGTTTTATAATCTCCTTTACTAATTTGATTCAATTCAATTCATATAACTTAGTTATATACCCAAAATCCATATTATAAGTTAAATACTTATAATCCATTTATTTACTAAATCGTTCTTCACAACATTTGAAATCAATTTTCAAAAGAATTCAAAATTAAATTTCCAAGTTATAGTTCAATAATCCATTTGATTATAATCAAATTGACATATCATTTTATTTTCCAATTACTACTTTGAAGATATTCAAAATATTTGATTTAAGCCAATTTAAACCAATTCATTAATTCTCTTAACTCATGTTTCATTTTCCATAACTCTCAAAAATTCGATAATGAGTTTCCGAATGATCGAAACTCAAGTCTAACGAGACCTCACCGAAGAGAAACGGTCGCAAACCTAAATTTAGAGAGGGGAATCTTCAAAATAATTCTAATTTTCAAAATACTTTTTATTTTAAAGAAAACAATTTTAAACTTCTTTAGATTTGAAAACACTTTCTTTGAAGTGGTTCTAGTAACTATTCATATTAAACGCCATAAACTAAGCTTTGTGTAAACCAAAGCTCTGATACCACTTTCTAACGACCCGCCGCTCTGACCGCCTCTAGTCGGTAATTAAACCAACTAGAAACGTTCAAAATGACGGATGGTTATTTAGTTTATAACGTTTAAACAGAATCAGCTACAGAATCACAGAAAACAATAATATATTTTATAAATAAACTTTTCTTTTGTATACAAATATCAGAGTTATACAATACATTACATTTTATACAGCGGAAACAATTTATTTTATTAAGTACAAAAAAAAAGAAATTTCTGAAAAGCTTTAGTGGAGTGCTCTAATCCCCCTCTCTCTAACTTCGCTGCCTGAAAATCTTCAAGCTGTAAAAATACTCGGTCTGACCCGAGCGTTTATTGCAAAACACAAAAACACTCGAGTCAGGATTAATCTTAATTCAAGTAAATAAATTTGAAATGAATTGAATAAAATGGTAACAGAGATGATGAAACAATTGAATCAATTTAAAATCTATTATGGATTTTTATATTAACAACTTTAAATTTTTTTTATTTTTTTTTTAATAAATTTCCGCCTCCAGTTTTCTGCTTAATTTATTAAGCACAGGTTTATGAATTTATTCATAAAACTTTTATAAAACTCCTATTGTATTTTGTCCCTCATATCAAGTATCCTTACTATTTGATGTACATACCCCCATAAACTCACTATTCTGAGTTTTTGCTTCTTGTCTTTGAGGACAAGATTTTATGTGCTTCATTCAGTGGTTTAATAAATCATTTAAAAGCATACACAAGCACAAATCAACCACTCATCAAACCAGATCCATTACAAACATACATACTACTGGCATATTTCATATGAAGTTATAACTAGAGATATTCATAGCATCATTTTATCATATGATTACAGCTACATCAGTTAGCATATCAGTTAATGTGCAGTGTTTGTATTAACACCAAATTTCATAAATTTTCAATTCATAAATCAACAGTATATCACATACTTCAGAAATGATATGGTCATTTATCATTTTATTCACACATATCAAACATGTGTCAATCACAAATATGTAATCATAAAATCATCACATTCATACAACTCAGTCAAAACAAGTTTGGCAAAATATTTTAACTTGTGATCTACTTGCACTTACCCCCTTATTAAATACAAGACATAAGCAAAAGAACTTCCCTCCTTTTACTGCCTTGTACTTAACACATTTTAAATTACACTTGACAGTAATGATAATATAATTCATTTTTTTTTATATATATACTTCTACAATTATCAAACATATTCAAGATGTGCAGCTTAACAATTATGCATTGGAGTCAGACAATTCACTTTTCAATGTTTATTTACATAATGACCTATTGCAATTAGTATGAAGGCCACAAAGCCAAGCATGTGCTTAAGTGAACTAGTGCAGACAACATATAAGTTCAAATGCAACAGCATGGGGTGCAGCTACAAGTGCAGATGTCCAAACCACTACATGAAGGCAAACTAGCAGTATGAAACAACTCAAGTGATCAAGCATACAACAGAGCAGTATATATGAACACAACTGCAATGCAGACCCAAATGCTCAAGCAACCAGAAGTCACAGTGGCAATGATCAATGATCCAGACAAGTATGCAGTAATACAAATGCAATACTAACAGTGTATACATACTTGAGTAAGTACATAGTAATTTCCAGAAACTCATATACATTCAAACAAATTACTTCAATATCATCTTGCATATGTCCTTATGAGTTTAAAAGCAAATTATCAGAGCAAGTGTCTGTTCTTACTAGTTTAAAATAAAATTCATAGCAGTCTAACTTCCTTTTTCTCCTCTCTCTTTTTTTTTTTTTTTTTTTTTTACTGTATATGAATACTTTCAGGTAGTTCAGAGACAAACATATTCAAGCTATTCACCTTAGTAAAAAGAAACAAGAAGTCAGATTCAAAAGTATATATTTTTTTTTTTTTGAAATTCTACCAAATATCAATATCACTTGCAACAGCTCATCATTGTGTTTATCAAGTTCTCAAACATATACTTATTAGTTATGGTGTAACAGTGGTGATTTTCAAAATAAATAAATACACCATCTACATGAAAACAAAGCAACACCAATGGAGTCCATAAAGAAGTAAAACTGTAATTTTAGCCATCTTTTAGATCAGATATAAACATAGGAGTCTAAATCAAGAATTTTTTTTTTTCAATAGCAGTTTGATTGATTTCTGTTTTTATATAACAGTTTGATTTTGAAACTTGTTTTTCCAGATTCCAGATATCATATGTAGTTTATATACAATTAGAACTCACACATCCTAAACAACCCTGATTTGTTCAAGCATTTAAGTTCAATTCAGTAAACAAAGTCAAAAGAAAATTCAGAAATCAACACAAGTTTGAAATTTTGAAGAACTCACGTGCACAGCCACTAATTTGTTTACAGTCACAAACTTGCAGGTACTTTCATATATATATATATACCATACTTCATCATACATATTCATTTAACAACTTAAGCATGCAACCAATTTTCTTTTTTTTATATTAACTTTAAGAAAACAGGAAATGTTACTCACAGAAACTTGAGTTGTTTAAAAATCAACAGAAATGCCATAAGCAGTCATGCATACAAAATGCAGAGAAGTCATCACACAGTTTTCACAGGTTATTTATGTTTAAATATGAAAGTTTACTCACAGTGACATGCATATGCATAAATACATAATCACATAATGGTTCCAAGAACTTTAGCATGTATCATTTTCATCAACCAATTGGTTTAAACTTGTAAATTTTGTTATTTTCAGATTATAGGATGTTCACAGACCTTTATAACTGAGATCATTCATATATAGGCATGCAAGCATGATACACAGCAAAACATCAAACCATAGGGGGAGTTTATAGGCACATATATACAACACATGCAGCAACATAAACAAGCAAAGTTTTTGGCATAGCATCTGTTCTTATCAGTTTAAAATCAAATTTCAAATATAGCATCTGCTCTCATCAATTTATATAAAAATTATAGTATCTGTGTTTATCAATTTAAAAATACAATTTATAACATCCATTCTCATCAGTTTAATTAAAATTTAAGTAGCTTCTGTTCTCAACAGTTTAAATAAAAATCTAAATAGCATTTCCTCTCAACAGTTCAAAACGAATATAAATTCCAAATTTATGTCTGTTCTTACCAGTTTAAATAAAATTAAATTCAATAGTATTTGTCCTCATCAGTTTAAATAACAAATTAACAGAGCAATTCATAGCAAAAGAACAACCAACAACCAACATGCAGTGAGCCATCTGTTCTTATTAGTATAGAATTCAATTTTAACCGAGCAACTGAAAACACAAACCACCAAAACAAAGCATGCAATCAAGTACTTATTGGTTCAACAGTTTAGATTAATTTATCTGAGCAACTGATAATGCATAACCCACAATTCCTAGCATGCAACCAAGCATTCACTTCAAAACAAATCTAAAAACTTGCATGAAGATTAATCGTGAGGAGAAACTCACCTTTCAAAATCGAAACAGCCGAAGAGAGCAAAGATAAAACGATTGAGCAAGGCAACGCAAATAGAACGAAGGCCCCAAATCGATCGCAAGCCCTAATTTAGAGACGAAGAGCTGAAGCCCTAATTGTTGAAGATGCCGCGAGCGAGTTGAAGCATCGAACTCGAAGCAGAAATTGAAGCCCTAGTTTGGAAGTGAAGAGGAAGACGAGAGAGACAGGGCCGCCATTAATTTTCTTCTTTTGTTTATTTCGTTTAGGGTTAAAAATGAAACGGGTAAAGTGAGATAAAGGGGAATCGGGTAAAACTAATAAGGTCAGGGGGATTTTTCCTTTAAGTTACGTTTATTTATTTATTTTTTTATATATTTTTTTATTTTAAATTCGATTTTTTTTGTATAAATTATTTTCTTTACTTTGTTTTATAAATTTTGTTTAAATTATGTTATTAAAATTTCTCCAATATAGTTACATTATGTTTTTCATATTAAACTCGAACAATTCAAATTACTTCACAGTTTTCAAATCAAAATTTAATTCAATTTTTTATTTACGTAAGTAATAATCCTTAAATCCAAATTATTTTTCTAAGTCATTAGTCCGAATTTTTAAATATAAATTTAATATTCAATCTCAACTCCAAAGTCAAATTTAAATTTTTATTCAACTCTTTATAGATTAAATTTTAAAATTTAATCACCAAATCATAGAAATGTTTTATATAGCATTGGGAATTCAATTTAAATTATCATTCAAATACTTAAAATTAATTAAATATTCACAATTTAAATTGTTCAAAATTTAGGATCGTTACAGTTTAAAATATGTATATGTATATTTGCCTATTTTTCATTTTCAAACTGTTTATAATTAATATCGTTTTTAATCTATACATATATGTATAAATTCAAAATAGCATTGTTTGTACCTAGATGTGAATCAAAATCCTATCGACAATTTTTTTTTATTCTGTACGCATATAAAACTAACAAAGAAAAATAAAGTAAAATAAAATAAAATAAAATACCTTGCAGAATCTCGTGCATCATTCGAATCCTTAATCGAAGTCGCCTTAACCTCAACTTGCGACTACCTACTCGAATTGAATTCCGGCGAAACCCAATTTATTACTTGAAATCAAAACCAAGCACTTGTGTGCACGAGCACTTCCCTTGCCGCCGCCGCTTGTCGTGCCGTAGAGAACGCCACCGTTGTTCCCATGACGCGAACCACTGCACTATCGCGCGCCTCCCCCTGCAATCATTGCCCCTCGCGACTTCGCTGCTCCTTCCTCGTCCACGCGCCTTCCTCGATTTTGCGATATCGACGCGTGATCCTTTATGATTTCGCGCGGCCCCTTTTTTCTCCGATCTGAGAAATAAAGTTTTAAGTGGGATTTCGATTTGAAATTAATAAAGGGAAGCAGCCATTTTTATATTCTTCTGAAAATTTGATTTTTTGTGATTCGTTTATTCTGAGATGAAGAGGAATGAAGTGCTTTCGTTTGTTGTCGTTTTTGTTTTCCTTATATTTTCTTCTTTTCAAACGACGACATGTGTTTCAATTTTTGCAGAGAAAACAAAACATGTAAAAAAAATTCCTATACGTGTTGCAAAGGTTTTCACAGTAATAATATTAATTATTTTTCAAATTCAAATTTGAATTTAAATCGTTCAATTTCACAACTCAAAATCTAGATCTCCAATCGAGGCGTGCTGCCAGCCGTTTGTATTGTTATACTCCTATTTCGAATGTAGTGGAAAAGGTTCCGAAACCAAATTCGATCGTATGGAAAAGATAACTTTGTAGACCAGCTATAATATCGAATTGTCGATTTAATTTCAGCGCGTTTGCCTATCATACGGCCACACGATTACTCCAAACATTATGAAAATTGAAATCTCATAATAATACAGTATTACGGCCCAAAGGAACTGGTTTCGTTGAATTCCGAGACCGTGGCCCGAAAGGCTATTTTTAAATTTCGATTTAAACAATAAAATTTCAAAACTGAACAAAACGATTCCAAATTCAATTCTGAAGCTTCCATTATCTTCAGTATTATCAATATAAATTTTCTAAGCCATCAACTTATTTTTAACAAGCTTAAAATTGAAGATTCAAATTTTTACCCATCATTAATAAATTAAATTCAACAATTTAATTGCCAAATTCATATTTATATTTGAAATTCAAGTTAAACTAACCTTCAAATATTTAAAAAAATTAAATATTTTGATTTCAAATGTTCAAAATTTCCCGGTCGTCACATAGGCGATTTACATGGTCAAACTCAAGAGAAACCGCTTCGACGGTGATCCTCAACTGTTTCTTCACAAGTGAGGAAATGAAAGATAGTTTACCTATTTTAATTGTTAAAAATGTCTTCCAACCATTTACTCTGATCACTATCTTATTATTCTATTTTGTGAGAACCACTACTTAATTCATGAAAATTTTAGTTTTGAAAAGATGTGGCTTTTAGAAACTAACTATTCTAATTTAGCTACAAATTATTGGCATTATATGTGTAACAATATTTTTAAATATTAGTAATATAGCTAAAGTATTTGTTAGCAAACATAGAGGCTTAGGAATATCTCTAAAAAATTGGATAAAGATGTTTTTGGAAACATCAAAATTAAATAAGAAAAATTGCTTTATGAAATTTTACAATTAAACAAAATAAAAAAGTTGGAATCTTAAACTCATTAGAGGGAAATGTTCTTTTAAATCTTAAAGAAAAACTTGATAAATCAACATGCAATAGGAAATAATATGAAAACAAAGGTCCACGGTCTAATGGGCGGTTGAAGGCGATAAGAATACCAAATTTTATCATAAAATAGCCAACAGTTGCACGCGTAGTGATAACATAAACTCCTTACTCATTAATCATATAGAAAATTCTGGTCAAAATGATCTCAATAATGCCTTCACTGCCTACTACATATTTTTGGGACCAAAAAGGGTTATAGAATTGATGCCAAGTTGAATGATTTATGTAGTGAAAATACAAGGATTGCTTTAGAATATCTTGATATTCCAATTTTAGCAAAAGAGATACTTAAGGCTATTAACAACATGCCTAGCGATAAATCTCCTAGACCAAATTTGTTTCCTATGTATTTTGCAAGAACTTTTGGCATGTTCAAATATATGGCTTAATTAGTGAGTTCTATAATGGTGAACTTCAATTAGGAAAGATTTATTCTCACTAACATAATCCCACTCCACAAGAAAGCTTGCGGAATAGAACTTAAGGATGTTATGCCTATATCGTTAATAAAAGATTCACTTAAAATTTTTGGAAGGTCGTAGCTAACAGATTAAGCACTAAAATGAATATTTTAATGACAAACTGTAATCCACTTTTATTATGGACAGAAATATCACATATGAGGTAGTTATATTCTAAGAGCTCATAACTTGTTGTAAAGATAACGCCATTTGTTCCCATTTAAAACTTGATTTTTCTAAAGCTTTAACATAAATGACTAGTTTTTCCTTAAAGATTTACTAATGGCTTGGGATTTTAGTTCTATATAGGTAGCTTGGATCATGTCCTTACTAAAATTTAGGGACTCCAGTATAATGGTCAATGATATTCTATGAAATGAAATATAGTCTAAATGTGGGCTAAGATAAACGGATAATTTGCTTTACTTACTGTTTAACTTAGCATCAGACATATTCACTAGGATCGTAAAATTTTCTATTACAAATGTGGATCTTAATAGTGTTGGAAACAATATCGCCAGTGTTAGTTTATTGATTCCACAATTTGCTGATGACACCATATTTCTCTCATTTACCTTGCCACATTATAGCTCTTAAATTCATTTTATACAGTTCTGAAATGCTTTCAGAACTTAAGATTAATTTTGACAAGAATTATATTTTAGTTTTGAATAACGTAGATAATGTTGAAAAACTTGTCGTTGATATTCTTAATTGTAAAATTGTGAAATTTTCTATACAATACTTTAGGTTTCATAATATACCTATTAAACTAAAAAAGAAGATTAGTAGATTATAATTAATAGAATTAATAGAAAATTATCTAATTGGAATTGTAGATTCCTATCTAAAGCTAGTAGAGTCATTCTTATTAACTCGATCTTGTTGCTTTATCGATTTACTTGATGTCTTTCTACCTCATTCCAAAATGGGTCATTCACAAAATAGATTAAATTAGAATAAATATCCTTTGGAGTAGGGTTGATTCCAGTAACAGCATAAACTATCTAGTCAACTGGAAAATAGTTTGCAAACCTAAAGATGATAGGAGGTTAGGAATTATAAATCAACATAGCTTTAGTGTGCCCTTGGTACATGGATTTGGTAATTGGTACGTGGCTTTGAAAATCTACACAACTCTAAGGGTTTTGATTTATTAGACTTGAATTCAGGGTGTTATATTTATTTGACTATTCCAATAGCTCTCTAGTGTTTGTGGTAGCTTATTTTACCTTTCTCATCTAGGCTGATGTACAGTGAAGTTAGGCCCTTTGTCCAAACTTAAATTTGAGATTTTTTTTTCCCTTTCTTCATTGTACGAAAGTGGTCGTTTTCTACCTATTAGGCTGGCTAGTAGCTCCTTTTTATGGTGTGGAATAAGATTATATGAGTGCTCTCCTTGTACAAAGGATCACTCATTTTCCTCGAGAAAAGTTAAATCACTCAATAAATCAAAGAACCAAACAAATATATAAGTTAGATTATACATTTCGTTAAATTACTCGATAAATTAAAAAAATATGTAAGTTAAATCACTCAATAGATTAAACAGATTTATTAGAGATAAAATATAGATTTTTAACAACTGCCCATTACCTCTAGCATCTAGTATACTTGAATAGTGTGAATGGTGCCCAGTTGATGTAGAATGATTTTCTATAAAAATAACTAAAACAATAATAGAACCTATCATATATGTCACAATGCTGGAATAAAAAATAAAAGTAATCGCAGATACAAACAAGAGAGACAGAAAATAACTATACGAACCATCACAGATCAAAGCACAAGTTCATCACAATTATTCAAAGAAGTGATAGAGTTTGTACAACCGATAACTCGAATATTTGTCTCTAATAAAAGTTAAACAATGTCAAGGCTCCACAATATCACATATCGAAACAAGCAAAATAGTCCAAAATATAAGTATGAGAAAACATGCCTTTCTGCCAATGCATCTGCATAATGCCATGCTATCCCCCACCAGCTATATAGTCTTCTCATTAAAGAGCACCCAAGATAATAAGAAGGAACACATAAAATTTTGACTTAGATAGCAGTCTAGTGTGATGGATAAACAACATCAAAATACTATGAAAGTCTATAGATTAAAAGACATTAGGTATGAAGAATCATACCTAATCTATCCACGTATCCAAAGATTTATCACATAATAGCAGGTGTTGACTTCTATCTTATCATCTTATAGGTGTACTACAAGTCTTAGTACGATATCTGGTGTCTCGGTATCCATGTCCATAACACCTACATAATATAACAATCCTAGGGTGAAAAAACAAGTATAAAAAACAAAGCAAACATAACATCCATCAAGTAATCCTTACATCACTCGGATGGACTGGATATATGGTAACTCATACGATTGTTCCCTCCACCAAAGATTAAATTAAAGTTTTGGTTTCTCAGTGCTCGAATGCACACCAGACAATAAGGCCAAGAACTAGACTTTCCTCGAAGTCTTGGGTATACGGATCTATATAGACGGTCCGAAATATCGTATCCTTGTTTACAAATGGACATCATCATCTACCCATTCTTTAAAGGCACACCTATAAACCTTCGAGTATCATGATTCATTTGCAGGAATTTCCATGGTCGACACCAATCTCTGTTCCATTTCATTCAACCCTTAGTAGAATAATTCCCTTATTCTTCTCATAAGTTTCTATCATCAAACTTGTCCTTATAGATCAATATTGCAACTCCAACCATTGAGTTGCCATTGTCAGAACATCTCTAGACACTCTTTCTTAAGTCATAAAGTTTCCATACAAAGTTTTGAATTCATCATGTCAAAAGTCACATGCTCGCTTCATTGCTAAAATCACTCATCGAAGAACCGTAACATCGAAAATTGATCATCGAATGAATGAATGAACCATCAAGGTATGAACCTCAACATATGGGCCTTGATTCCTTCCAACCATAATATGGCCACCCCAACAATAATCACATCGGTACAAAAAAATAAGGTTGGTCCCGACATGATTAGTTAACCAAAATTAATCAAGTTGTTAGATCCCCACAACCTTTCATCTTTTGAACTTTGTCTCGAAGCCTCTCTCTTCTCGTCTGAAGAAGCAACCCAAAATCCTCAAAGCAAAACATGTCTGTGTTGAGTACTTTACCTAGCTGAAATTTACTTAATTCCCATGTGTCATAACCTCTCTTCCAACCTTTGACCTACTTCCATAACCTAATCCTAAACCCAACCTCTCCAAGCCTTGAAGTCGTCGCTCAAATTTTACTATGTGCTTCCACCGTCGAGTTATTTTCATCCAACACGAATTTATTTGAATCACCACTAACTTGTTTCTTTTTCCCCAAATCCCTATCAAATCTCACTCAGAGAACTTGCGATCAAAAATATAAGTTTCCCAATATTCTAAGAAAACATATCTCAGTCGAATACAATTCGAAAACTTTTGTTTGTCAGTTTTCATAAAATGACAACCATTCTCTAATTACATTAAAATAATTTTAAAACATAATAAATAACCATATATAATAAATACATAACATCTATACATCACATGCAAGCAATTCAAACATCATTCAAGTGTTTATATTAATCTAGATCTACCATATACAAAGTAACGAGTGGTTTATTAAAATGGTCAAAACGAATCAAAATAAAAAATTATGTTTTTAAATGTGTTATCATGCTTGGATCTAAGTTTGAAAATACTTAGACATCTAAAACCATCTTAAAAATAATCATTTACTATATAAATATGCATAGGATAGTGAGAAGTGTAAAACCACTCACTTAGACCAAATTAAGCATGATTTCCAAATAAAATCTATGTTAAAACAGACAGTGCCTTCATGAATCCCGAGGTGTCCGATCACTTATTAGACTAATCCCTATTTTAATCACCCTTTAATCCCTTATTTAGCTAAACAAAATTAAGAATTTTGGATGCTTTAGACCATAAAATTAATTAATGGCATTTTAATCCCTTTTTGGAAGTGGAATGATGAATGTGAAAGGTTCCATCAGCCCCATTTGGCTTTAGTCTTGAAATGGGCCTTTGGGCTTAACTCACACTTCATTAATTATCCATTTAACTATCCTAGAACTATTTGATTTTAAGTTAGCATATCTTCTACATGGTAACCAGAAAGCAATTACGACCATTTATGGAAAGAGAAAGCATATATTTTTCCAATGGAAGTAGCCTCGACTCCTAATTTGGCTCCTATCAAAAGTTATAGTTCTTACATGTTTCTTGAGTCAAAATCATCCAAAAAAAATTCTAAATGGTCAAAAATGTCACTACTCAACATTCCTAAAAAATATAGCATTATACGACCCAACGCAAAATTAAAAATAATATTTTACAATCCTTCGATACGTAAAATATGGGTTGTTACACTCTACACCTCTTTAGGAATTTTAGCCCAAAAATCCCTAAAATCAAATAAGGTAAAGTCAAACATTGTAACCCTGTATGCCCACCAATCTTAAACAATCATTTTATACATCAAACATACATATATAACCAACCAAATGTAATCTACACCTATCCTAGCATGTGGATACTAAGATACTCTATATAAACATCAAATATGATATCAATGTGAAAGCCAATGATAAATGGAAATCTCATCAAGTGTAAAGCTCCAAATAAGTGGTCCCCATGCCCTCCTTGGTTTCCCATATGAAATTCCCTCGATTTTATCCCATTGAACCTTTACTAACTTCACCATCTTCCTCTTTAGTGCTTAATATCATGTTCAACTATATGAATTAGACTACGAGGTCTCAAAGCTTCTCGTTCACCCCCGATGTCACTTAGTTGATCTAGTCCGACAACCTTTCTTGAGCCATGCACAAGCTTTCACAAATGAGAATTGTGGAATACATTGCACACACCTACCATCTTTTAAGATGAGTCAGCTTCGTAAGCTAGGTTCCCAGCCTATTGAGTACCAAAAAATGACCTATGAATTTTTGAGC
Organism: Allium cepa; assembly: GCA_030765085.1. NCBI lineage: Eukaryota > Viridiplantae > Streptophyta > Magnoliopsida > Asparagales > Amaryllidaceae > Allium > Allium cepa. The sequence continues at coordinate 1,039,147,597 of CM060941.1, read as the reverse complement.
CAACTTTGCTCTCAATTCCAAATCAAACTACATTCTTCAATTGAGAGATCTTAACAAACACAATATTACCAATGGAGAACTCAGTCCCTACATCTCTTCTTAGTATAGCTCTTTTGTCTATTCTGAGCAGCATCCATTTGTTGTCAAATGATCTCGATTTTCTCCGAAGTATCTCTAATCATATCCAGCCTTAATTTAAGTTTCTTTCCCCCTTCCCACTACATGAAGGAGAATAGCATGATCGACGATATAATGTCTTGAATGGTTTCATATTAATGCTAGATTGATAATTTTTGCTGTATGAGAACTCTATTAAATGTAAGTGATCTCCCATGAGCCTCTAAAGTCAAGTATCCAAGCTTTTAAGAGATCCTCTGAGATACGATTCACCTTCTTGGCATGCCCATCTGTTTGTGGTGATAAGAGGTACTCGGATGCAGCTACATCCCTAATGCCTCTTGTAAGCTCTCACAAAACCCACTTGTGTACAATGAATTTTGGTCTCCTACAATGCACTTTGGCATACCATGGATTTTCATAATCAACTTCACATACAAGTCAGCCAATTTGGAAGTCATTCGACTAGCCTTTATGGGTAAAAATCTAGCACTTTTCTTCGGTCCATAGACTATGACCTAGATGATATCGTATCCACCTCTAATCCTCCCAATCCATTGATGAAATCCACTAATGTATGTTACCACTTCAACTCATGAATCCTAAGCGGTAATAGCAAACCACTTGACTTCTTCAGCTCGGCTTTCACTAATTGATGGTTCATACAACTCGACATGAATGCTTCGACGTCCTTCTTCATCCCTTCTAAATAAAATGTCCATCTTATATTTCTATACATTTTATTTCCTTCGAGATGTATATTCAATCTTGAATGATGGCACTTTCGTAGCACCTCATTCTCCAACAGGTCGACATTAGGTACAAACAACCTCTCATCCTTACCGAGACAAACATCTCAATCAATTTCGTACAGCTTCATCTCCTCGTACTTTAATCCTTCCTCAAACTTAATCACAATCTCCGCTAGCCTAGCATCATGCCTCTGGCTAGTACCAATTTGTTCAAATAAAGTAAGTTTTATACTCAAACTAGCCAGCATCTGTGGCTCAAGCTCACATCAAGGTTTGAAGTCATAGATATCAATATACTGAAATTGTGTCCACTCAACAAAAATCTCTACCAACATGGCATGCTTTTACTTAGAGCATTCCATCTCCTCTACTAGAAATATAGGAAATGTAAAAGCGTAGGATGCCAAGAATTCCCATCATCGCTGCCAGCAAAGGCTGAGATCCTTTTTGGAGAAGAGATACTTTAATGATTTATGACCAGTGAATAAATCAAACCTCTCTCTAAGTAAGTAGTGTCTCCATATCCTCAAAGTGAACACTATTGCGGCCAACTCTAAATCATGACTTAGGTACATCCTCTCGTGCGCTTTCAGTTGTTGACTATCATATGCAACAAATTTGCCTCTTTGCATCAATATCGCACCAAATCTAGTACCACAGACGTCTATGTGTACTGTCAACTCCTCATTTCTCTTGGAAAGACTAAGAATAGTGCACTCATTAACATTTCCTTTAGACTCGCAAATGCATGCTTGCACCTCGCGTCCTAAGCAAAAGTCAATTCTTCTTTTTTAGATTGGTTAACGGTGCTGCTACCTTAGATAAGTCCTCGATAAAATATCTGTAGTATCCCGCTAGTCCAAGGAAACTCTTCATGTTTGTAGCATTCTTAAGTTGATTCCAATCCTTAAATGCTACTACGTTTATAGGGTCTACTAGATGCCCTGCTTGAAAACAACATAACTTAAGAATCTCACTACCCACCTGTAGAATTGACATTTAAAAAACTTCGCCTTTAATCAATGTTTCCTCTATACCCAAGCTCAAACTTTAAATGTGTCTTGTGTTCCTCTGTTGTCCAAGAAAAGACAAGAACGTCGCTGATGAAGATAAGCACGAACTTATTCAGTAAATCTCTGGAAAAACGGTTAATGAGATCAAAAAAATATGCTAATGCGTTGGTCAGCCAAAATGGCATAACCAGCCAATCATAAAATCTTAATGGCATATGAAATGTAGTAACTGAAACATTCTCTAGTCAATCTCAGCTGATGAAACCATGTCGCCGGGTCCACTTAAGAGAACACCTTGGCACGATGGAACTGATCGAACAAGTAATCATTATGTAGGTTTAGATGCTTATTCTTCTTCATTGGTATATTCAATCTACATACAACCTCAAAGAGACATCAGCCTTAGTTGCAAATACTACATGTGCTCCCAGTCAAATATGCTCTATCAAATTGACCCCTTCCTCAATAGGTTATTCGCTTGCACCTCTAGTCCCCTTTTCACTTTGGGTTCATACGCCTTAAAGGCATAACTATTGGTCAGGCATCCTTTATCAGATATATATAGACCTCTATCTCCTTATGTGGTGGTAATACTGCGACCTCCTTAAATACGTCTGGATACACTCTACCTATAGATACAAATGACAACTCATCTTATCCCGAGCGAATATAGAAAGCTTGCCATCAAGTCATTGTTAGGTAGGTAATCTGCCTTTACCCTCCTCCTATCGTTAGTCCCAAAAGTCACCAATGGCCTCTATAGTCTAACATTGCTCTATACTTATTCCATCAGTATATTCTCAAAATAATATCAAACTCAAACTAGTGGAACATCCAATTGGATTTGACACTACTAAGGGTCTGTCTACAAAGTAGGGTTCAATCCTAATATATCTACCAAGTCACTAGATATAAAGGTATATGATGCCCTGTATCGAATAAAACACATATGGTAACATCATAAATGGAAAACATATCTATAATGACAATGCATTTGATATAGTTAGGGCATGCCTCAATGGAAATTATGTAGTTTTTTACATATATCAAATTTAACAGCCAATCTTGTTCAAAATAAATGGTGTTTTCTTTCTATTATATGCTTGTTATGTTATGATATATTAATTAAGTATTTATTTTAAAGTATTTTAAATAGAAAATCCTTAGTGATATGTTATGTGATCGTAATTACAATGTGTTGTAATCATCATAAATTTATCTCATTAAAAATAACATATCATTTTAAATATTCCTAGTCAAGATGTTTTAAGATGGTAATACATCCGTTGAGACTAGAGCATGTACCGCTCTCTAAATATTGAAGTATATTACTAATGGCTATTGGGGGCACCAAGGTGTTACGAAATGATAACCATTAGATAACTATGTAGTGGACCGGTCGAGAGTTTCATACTATGAACCTATAATTTCAAAGACATGCATTATTCTTTAATTGATATAACCCAAATAAATATATTAAAGATTATGAATCTATAATGTAAATGTTGTCTTCTACCATTTATTTGCTAATAAATTACTTGCATACTCTATAGTTGTTGAGCAAACTGAAGCTAGGGTTGTTATGTGTAGTATTATTAATATATTGATAGATGTGATAAGGTATATATACGTATTTATTGAGCAAACTCTAGGTACGTACATCTATTCATAGGCTATCGCAAAATGCTAGGTATGATTAATAATCTCTTTTGATTTTTTAAACTAACTCAAGATCAAGATTGCTACTAGAACAAAAAACACAGGTTAGAAGTTAAATAAGATACAACTAATAAAGTGTTATCCATCACTTGTAGATCTATAATTTATTGAGCAAACTAAAGATCAAAATCCCAAGGCAAGCAAGTCCTAACACCCACCAGAGAAATCAAAAGATTTCTTTGTTTTCTTAAGGTTTTGAGAAACACAAAAGTCTAGTGGGGGCCATGTTAGTAAAATGAAACGGTAACATTTAACCATTCTTATATTGTAAGACAATTGCTATGTAAAGTTGAAATAGTCTACATCGATAAATTTGCACAACTAATATAACTGATAAAAGTTTATCACTATAAATATAAAATTGAACGAAATTATGATTCACATAGAAACACTTACCTTAAATCCTTTATCATGTTGTCGCTTTAAGACCAGTGCAAGAGCCAATTTATACAACCACTAAAATATTCATGCCTCGGTCGCTTAATTATTTATTTATACATGATTGTGTACTGTCTGTATGAGTGTTGAACTCTAATTACGATACAATAATATGGATATTTGATCCATATTCAATCACATATAAATGTTATATGGGGAACGGTCATGGTTCGTAATGTATAAAAGTTCAATGAAATTAGTTTATTGGGTATAAGCAAATAAACTATAATACAAAATCATCTCGGTATGATTGATACAGTAAGGATCTCCTTTAAATGGTTTGACTTTTTTTGAAAGTACAGAATATATATAAGAGTAGATATAAATTAGGCACGGTTAGAATTTGGAGAATGTTTGGTCAACTCTACTTCATAAAAGGACATCAGACGAAAAAATTGTAAGAAAAATCCTAAAATATACTTAATATGTAATGAGAAAAGTAATTTTGTTTCAGTTATGTTACAATGTAGAAAATTGTTTTCAATAAAGTGTATTTCTATTAGTTCAAGATATTTGATCAAAAATCATGGCTATAAACTAGTTATAGTAAAAGAAATAAACAACTTGTGTTAAGTGTTAAATGAAGCTTCATATTTCATATGTCTTTATAGTAATGGCTAAAATTTTGGGAGCAAGCTATATAAAACTTACTAGTGGATGCATCATGATACAAAATATTGTTTCATAAATATATCAGTTACCAAATATTAATTATGAAATAATGACTATTTTCATTATTGATTAAAAGTAAATATATTTTCATTTTGTTACGTGTATTTAGAATATTCGTTATGAATTAAATCTATTATAATATCAGTATTTGTTACATAAGCTATATAACACAGAAGTACTCAAAATTTTAACGATTAGTTTTGGAATTATACACTAAGCCATGATTTGGAGGAATAACTCTTTAAATCATATGACACCGACGAATTATATCTTGGAAGATTGAGGACGAAGCACCCATTCAGTGGGACAAAAGAGTTGGTGAATACTTCGAATGTATAAATATATAAATGTATGAAATTAAAGGTTTAATAATACCAAAATAATTTCACATACTTCATTAAAATTCACAAATGAATTATCATAGAAACGAACATTTGTATTCAATGCACAAGTAATAAGTCTATGATAAGTTCATAAAATTTAACAAGAAGTAGAAACATAACATGCAATGGTAATTCGATTTGGTCGAAAAGTAAGTGTATTGGAAAGAGTTCCAAAAGCACATAAAAATGAATAGGACTCACATAATGATGTATCAATAACAAGCAATTGGACTTTGTCAGCAAAAGTATGATTAATGATGAGTGACGTTGAGTCAACCCTTTTCTATATGGTTAAGTAACTATGAGTAAGTACACAAGGTTAAAATTAATTTTATCTAAGAGAAAGCTTATCATTACACCATAATTTCTATAATGTACAAATTACGAACATTTGAGAAGAATGTTCATTGGCTTGTAAACCCAAGACCCATTGTTTAGTTTCTAATGAGAGTTTAAGCACCGGACTTAGTACCCGAGAGAATGAGTCAAAGTTTCGATCGAATTTAAGAACATTGTCCAGCCAAGACAAGAAACCCAACCAAGGGCAGCAGTTTTCGGAACCTAAAGCGTTTCCAAAAGTATCAATAATTAATGACTTAGATAGCCCAAGCCGAGACCAATGGTCGGGATGGATAAAAGATACCGAAGAAGCTATATATATAAAAAATCATACTAATAATTTGCGTCAATACACACTCAACCAGATGATGACAAGCATTCAGATCTAAGTTGAACATAGCAAGCCACGTCATCAATCAAATAGAAAACACCGCATCTGAGGAAAATAAATTAAATTTTCTATAAATAGAGGACCACCTACTAATAAAGGGGTTGAAAAATAGAATCTATGACATCCCATTGTTATTCGGTATTTCTTATCCCTTTTAGAAAGCTTTAGCTCAAAAAGACCATTAATGGCGCAATTTTTCACGAACGTACTTGTAAACCAAAATACGCAATATAATCTGGAGTGGAACATTTAGAGTGGATGTTTGGATCTTGTTCCCGAACAACTATAAATCTTGTGTCTCTTTAGCTTTTCGGCATTTATATCATGTCTAGTTTCGATAGTTTTTTAATCTTCTGCTTCCTTTCGGAATCGGCTTTTGGAATCTTTGGAGTGTTTGCCAAATGAGAAATCCATCTGACATTTTTAGGGCTTAAAGGAAGGCTCCCAACCTCCTATCTCTTCTAATCCAGCAAAATCGGCAATTGAAAACTCTCGATTAAGCATAAAGTCAAAAGCATCCTCTCGAACGACTCTTCGCTCTCATACCCAAGATGAAGGAATTAAAGAATTACCTATGATTGATGGGAATAAGGTAAACCGAGTAAATAAAGAATTTATCGAAAAAGATGATGCTACGGTTCTTACTAAAGGTAAATTGTGACTAATGATGCTAAAATTTATTCCCGACATGGCATAATGGTTGGATAATTGTCTGACCGAAGTTAAAAGCACTTTCGCTGATTTAAAGAAAAAGGTTTTGGCTATACATAAAGAGGAGACCTCCAATCGAAATCTTGGAAAATTGCCAATGACTAATGATACCTTAGAAGCCGAGTTTACGATACCAAGGAAGCAGCTAAGAAAGCTGAGACTGCAAGAGCAGTGTGTATGGGTCCCTCTAAGAGGTCCTTTACTATAAATCTTGTAAGGGTAAACTTCAGACAAAGGCAGCAAAATAGGCCAGAAACTCAAGGTGTTGAAGCTGAAACTTTACGAGTCAGTAGGGATCGAGGAATGGAAACCTTATTAGTAGAATTATCGGAGAAAATACAGAAGTTGTAAAAGGATCGATCCAACCTTGGTGCTGAGATGAAACTCTGAAAGGTCTAGCCTTTATCTCGACAAATTATGAGAGCCCCGATTCCTTTTGCATTCAAGATCCCGAAACTTTCTTATGATGGATCATCTGACCCTAAGACGTTGCTTTATATGAGTTCTAGATGCAAGCTATCCGGGCTTCAGATGAGATTCAATGTAGATTCTTACCTGCGACTTTTAGTGGATCTACCTTGAAATGGTTTCAAAGCTATCCACTGAATTTTATTAGCTCCTGGGAATAGATGACTATGGAGTTTTTGGACATAATTCTTTGCCTCAAAAGATACTAGAACAGGACTAAGTCTGCTCACTGACTTTAGATAAGGGAGAGGAGAATCTCTAAAGGACTATTGTAAAAGGTTTAATGACGTAGTTGCTCGATGCAGGGGCATGACGGATGAGATCAAGCTATTGCTACCATCTTGGGGTTATAGAGGGATACCCCATTGTGGGATGATCTGCTAAGGAAAAAATGCAAGTCCCTGAATAGTTTCTTTTTCTGATCTAGAGTGCAAATATGAATCAAAGAATCTAAGGGAGTTGTCAGAAAGGATCCAGAATGGAATGGTAACAATAAGAAGTTTGCCCTAGCCAAAAATTTTTAGAAGGAGTTTCAGGTAGGGAAAACCTATCCCTTGACTCATTCTTATGCTCAAGTCTATGTTATGACTTAAGACAGAATCCCATACCCTTCGAGAAGAGGGAAAGAGCTGGAAGTCAACCAAGGAGGAAAGTATTGCAGCTACCATCGGAAGAACTACCACAACAGTAAAGAGTGTCAGTTTATATAATCTAAAAGGATGGTCAAAGAATAAAATCTAAATGAGTTTCCAAAAAATGATAATACCCGGGGAGTCGCTACTCTAGTAAGAAATGAAAACGCACAACCGTAGGCGCCTGCTCAGAGGTTTCATGAGCCCCTTAGGATTTTGTTGGTGTCCTCTTGGGGGGACCCCACATTACCAGGGCAAGTAATGTGTGACGACTCGGATTTTCACGTTTGAAAATCGACATCCATACTTCATCCGTATTCGAATGCCGCGGATTCAAACGTTCAAATCTGATTTTCCGGAGCTTATAACACATTAAGTACAACAACATAGCGGAAGAAAATGAATAATATCATTGATATACAACAGTTGATATAATAATGATACAAATGAGATATCAATATTATCAGAGAAACAATATAACAGCGGAAAATAACAAAATTAGATGGTCTAGACTTTGCAACCATCGACGGCGAAAAGATAACTCCAATAGAATGCATCTCCATTACCAAAGCTCCAAGGACTCCAATCCAAAAGCATTTATATCCAAGCCACAAGCTCAAACCACCATCATCACGTTAATTAAGCAAGGTCAGTCATCGATGCGATCGCCAAAATCCAATGACTCCATAGACCAAAGACTTAAAAAAAACTTCCAACAGAAGGCTCAAACTACCGAATCTACATCTACTAGCTGATTATCTGAAAATCTAACTCTAGGCTACCCGTGTGGAAAATTATGGGCACCCAGAGTTTAGAAAGGGGACAATAAACTCCAGGTCGGTCATGGGACTGGTGTGAGCAAACAAAAACATTTTTATCTTAAACAAAACAAACAAAAGAATTTAAAAAGAAATCCGCAATGCTTTTTGGAAAATGAAACTACCATAAGGCCTCCCGCCACACACACAATGCAAGTGCACATTGGAGGAGATTTCTCCTAATGATAGTCAAACATGCTTGATACGCGAAAACCTTTTGATATTATTATTAGTGCATAGTGCGAAAAACATTTCGAAAGTATAATATCAGTCTTAGCCAGCATAGACATTTCGTACTATGCCTAATATAGCTACCATGTTCAAAAGCATGTTACCACCACATTCCACGGCAGGTTATACAACTAAAACCGTACAAGGCGTGTATTGTTTCTCTAGATTTCCAACAAATGGTTAGGCTAAGGAACTTCCTTAACAATGGGATGGCTCTGGAGGGACGCCCCCAAGAGCCAAACCGGATATCTACCAACACAAGGCCGAGTTACCTCCCCGACCTTTATCCTGAGATTCACCAACAAATAGCAACAACCACACAGTTAAATATATGGGCTCCATACCATGATATCACTTTTTATCCAAAAGGAAATGGACATGCCCTAGGTGCGCGACCCCTAATAACCTTGTCGCAACATTCCTGTTTCGACCATTTCTAGGTTGTAAGGCTCGAAGAAGTCTCATCCACAAACCTACGCTTTTCACAAAAACCATGCTTCGATCAACACATGATCAGCAGCACTTCGTATGCCACATTACCAAATTGGGAATGTATCACTAGTAACCATCAACTACATAACCTCTGAGCTCGTACATCTCAGAGAATGGTGTTAAGCTAAGAGAATAAATTCTCTGCCACAAACATAAATGTATTTGATAGAAACCAGCTTTACTTCTCAAAGTGTAACGTCAGACATACATCCAAACAAGTCCATTCCAGGTTCGAACAGATTCGAAGGCACTTCTAGAGAAGCCCTTGCAAATCCGGATAATCGCTAATCACGTCCGGACTCCCCATAAAAAAAGATAATATAAATCTCTATACCGGGGATATTCCCAGAGACATTCGACAGGTTATCCTTTCGCTTTCGAAAATACCCGGTCTTCACCGCTGGTCTTCAAATGATATCCATATCGTCGTATCACCATTCAGAATGGGTTTTATGACACAAAGATCCTCTCCCGACTAAACGAATAATGAGCGCATATTTTAAAACCGTATGGATATATGGGATCTTAGTTAAGTCACAACTTAAAGTCCAAAACCTTTCTTCAAATGGTTTAAACAAATTACCATTTTCAAATCTTTAAACAAAAAGATTCACTTCACAAAGTTCGCCATCTTTCACAAAGATTCATTCATAGTCGTTCAAAACAATTTCCCTTTCAAATTGGATTAACTTATCCAATCTTTAAATCAAAGACTCAATTCGTAGCTTTCAAAACCATTTCCAAATATTCATAACTTTCAAAATCAATTCCATTTCAAATCTTTTATACAAAAGACACACCTTTAAGATTCTTTTCAATTTCAAAACCAAGTTCAACAATCCTTCACAAAGATTCATTCATAGCTTTTAAAAAATTCCATTTCAAATTTGAAACCCTTTCAACAAAAATTGGAAATCCTTTCTTTATTTGAAAGCCATTATCATTTGAAAAGAAAGAGTCTCTGTTTCGAAAAAATCCGATCAAATATGCACAAGTTATATCCTTTAAAATATAAACTTGGGTGAAATATAAATTCCCAAAATAATATTTTTTAATTACTTTAAAGATGGTTTTAAAATCCATATATATATTATATAACTTGTAAACCTTTCAAACCGTATTTCCAAAATGATTTCAAAACTTAAACAAGATATAATATATTCAAACTAAATTTAAATTTCAAAACTTCCTTTCAAAAGCTTTTCATATTCAACCCAATTCCATTTCCAAAACCATTTGGATTTAAAATTCATCTTTTAACACCATTTCATTAAATTCAAATATTTATGACTTAACCAATTTCCTTGTGCAATCCATATTTGTGTGTGTATGGTGTAGTCCATGGGTTTTACACAATAGTGCAACATCATTAATCATTACAATCCAAACACAGCAATATCGATAAGCGGTATAATACTATAACGCTTATCTTCATTTACAGATTCACAGATAAATGTTATAAATTTATCGCAGATAAATAAATTACATTCATCACAGATAAATAAATTACATTCATCACAGCTCAAATCAAAACAGAGCGTCACACATCGGGGATATCAAACAATTTAATATCCAATAGAATCCAAACACCCATAAGTAAGATTAATCAATTATATGATTAATTTAAACCAGATTCGTTACTTATGAATAAATCACTAATCCTGGTTAATTAACATTAATTAATTACAAATCATTTTGATTAATTATTCCTTAATCATTTATTAATTAACTATTAATAATAAATTAATTTACCTTTAATTATTAATTACTCAACCTTTAATCATTAAATGATTATCCTTTAATTAATTATCCTTTAATTAATTATCATTAATTAATTACATTGATTAATTATTCCTCGGTTAATCATCATTCCTTAATCACCTTCATTGATTAATTAACCTTTAATTAATTAATTATCCTTAATTAATTACATTAATTAATTAGCCCTAAATTAATAAATCATCCCCTAACACTTTCATTAATTAATTACCTTTTAATTAATTAATTATCCTCAAACTGATTGCCTTAACTAATTAATCACATTAATTAATAATCCTTAATTAATTTCATTAAGTAATTATCTTTAAGTAATTAATTACCTAAGTAATTAACTTTCATTAACAAAATAAAATTAACTTAGATTTTAAAAGTTAATTAACAACTAAAACATCTTTTATTAATTATCTTCTTAATATTATTAACTTTATTTAAAATAAATTTTTAGAAACAAAGGTTATGTGTATATATGTATAACTAAAAACACTTTTAAACTTAATAAATTTTAAAATTATCTATATTTAAAACCTTTAATTAATAAAAAAAAGAAACACGTATTGTATAAAAGAATTAGTTTAACAAAATTTGCTAAAACTTGATTAACCTTTTTTTAAGACTTGTTTGAGTTTAATACTTTAAAACTATTATATCCCAAAACCAAAACCAACTTGAGTGAAACTTGAGCCATATTCTAAATGTCCCGAGCTTGTCTTCGAGTTCCCCTTTCTTTTCACTTTCCCTGAGTAAATTCGTGAGTTTCTTTGAGAAAATCATGCAACAATCTCGCCTTGCACCCGTTTAACCTTTCTTCTCTAAATCCTTAAACCCAAAATCAGATACAACAGACATATCGTGCACGTGTACGCCCAAACCCGTCACCTCCGATCATCGTCGATTCCCTCAACAAACCACCAAAGACATCCATGAGCATCCTGAGCACTCAGATCACATGATTTTGTCGTCGATCAAAATCGAACGACTTCGATTCAAATATGGAACAAAGCCGAACCCCCAAAACGCCTCGCTCTGATAATCTCGGCCACCTGACTTCAAGCAACCATGACCCAAGCTTCGCCACACTACTATGCGTCATTTCCCCCAGTCCGATCCACCGCGATCCATGATTGACCACAAAATCGATTTGAGCATAACGTCGATAAAACCATGCCCTTAAATCCTATTTTGTCGAACCCAAGTCTATTTAATCATCTGGAAAAGTTCATACCATTTTTCCATCAATCTACGTCACATCATCCTCCTCTGACATCAAGCCTGAGGTTCAATCGTTCGTTGGTCATTAGGAATTTACATTTTTTTTTCAATACCGTTCAACTCAACGATTCACATGAATTAATAGACTAAGAATCTTGAAATTATTACCTAAATTCATCATTTCCACATGCAAATTCATTCATATAACCAAAACTTGAAATTGAAACCTTTGATTTTTCTGATATTGTATATATTTACTGTAATTTCCAAATTCCAGATGAATTACTTTATAATTCTACTATTTTTATTTTTAAAATTTGTTTTACATTGCTATGATAAATTTTCATTTAAAAATCGGTGCCTTAATCTTTTAATAATTTAAGATTTGATTCTTTTTTCTCTTGATCTTTGTCAACTTGTTAATAAAAAAGAGACATATTTTTCCTTTTCGTATACAGGCATGCTCAGATTTTCTATGTATATATACATACAGCGCACAAATTTATACATGCAAACCAGAATAATATATGGGTTTAAGGGTTTGCTCACCTTTTTATATTGAACAGCGAAGCTTTTAAATCTTGAAAACCGAAAGCTGGTTATTGCTCTGAGCCAAATATTGATCTGAGTATTTGATGTCGATCTTTGATTAAGCTGAAATCCTATCACGGCCCGTCTTTCTATCACCAGAAAAACGCATCATGATTTAAGAAAGAAAGGGATAGAAGAAGAAAAGATAAGAAAGAAGAAACTCAACAACATCAGATACTCATAACATAACAAATGAAATATAATATATCACATAAAATACTATATAGTATCATATACATCAGAGTTACACAACCTATACAATACATATTAGACAGTTATAAACATCTGTCTATCATACAACTCAAGGTACCACAAAGATACAGACACATCAAAAACACAGTGGAACCATTATATATTTACACGCTGAAGTCACCTGCTCGAAATCTCTTCCAGAATTCGTCAAGCTAACCTGAATCCCTCGACCACTCATACATAATATGTGTGCCCAAGAGTTTAATAAAACAGAAAATAAACACTCGGGTCAGACAAGGGTCTGGTGTGAGTAAACGGTTTAAAATTGCTTAACTTTCGAAAATCCTTTGAAAAGAAAGGTATCACGTAAGACTTCCCACACATAAACATGGAAAAGTTTATACCTTACACTAACCAAAACATTTGATAAGAAATCCAGTGATATTATAATAGTGTCTAGGGTTTTCAAGTAAATAAGAAATAGCTGAAATTATTACATGATTAAATTCCAGCTACTAGCCACAAAAGTGGGTAATAGAATCAAAACCGTAGGGTCTCGTAGGAAGAATGGGTTTCCATCAATGGCAGAGCTACTGGGGTACCGCCCGTCACAGTACGTGGCCTAGATCACCGTACCGAGGAGCCACTCTAACTCCCCTGCAACACAAGGCCGGAGCCATCCCTTACTGGATAGTCCAGAACATGACCACCCCGTGGTTGGTACGACCAACCACACACTAAGCCGAAATAGAAAGGGACCTCTAGACAGGGGTAAATCTCGTCCTACTTGGGCATGACCCACTTAATCTTTCTGCACCTCCCCTGTTTTAGACATTCCCGGTTGATGAGGTTTGAGGCTGCGATTACCTTTATAGAACACTACTATCTTAGAATACTCATCGTGCACCCGACGATGTTCTGAAAGCATTCAATCCATACAAGTTCGTTTCGGGTTCGAACGAAACCGAAGGCACTATCTCATTGCACTCATTTTGGAATCATCCTCAGAGTCAACAACCATAGCCCTTGCACTCTGAATCACCATCTCGAACCTGAAAGTACTATCCCCGTTAACTCATCTTGGAATCACCCTCAGAGTTTATAATGATGAATAGTTCTTACACCTCGCGTCTTCACTTGAACTCCACTTGGATTCACGACCTAACGTTTAATTTGGATCGATGTGGTTTTCGAATATCCAAATATGGAAACCCGATCCCGGTCTCACCGAAATCCAAACGCCATTTTAATGTCCAAGTTGTTTAAGGGTTTAAACATTTAAACTTATATTCAGAATAACATAAACAGATAGATGATTCACATTATCACAATAGATAATTCATATCAACCAATCATCTCACAAAGCAGCACATATCACATGTCAGAGATATCACATCCAATCATCCAATATCAATCAATCATCCAATATTAATCAATCATCTATAAGCAGGTTGATTCTCTCTTAATCAATTGGATTTCCTCAATCCTTCTTTCTCAACATTAATTAATTACAAATTAATTAATTAATCACCTCTTATTGATCTTCCTTAATTAATCTTTCTTGATTAATTATACTTTAAATTACATTCAAGTAATTAACCTATAATTAATTACACAAATTAATTATTCTTACAAATTATAGTAATTAACCTTTAATTAATTTCATTAATTAACAATTCTCCATTCACTTTCCTTAATTAATTAATTAATTATAATTAATTACACTTGATCCTTAATTAATTACAATTAATTAATCATACTTTAATTAATCACTTTCATTAATCAACCTTGAATAATATCATTATTCATATTAATTAATGATCCTTATTAATTAATTAACCCTCTAATGTAATTAACCACCTCATTAATTAGTCTAAATTAATCATAAACAGAAATTAACCAACTTGTAATTACTTATCTTAATTAATTAACTTCTTAATTAGTTATATTAATCCTTGATTAATTACACTAATTAATTAATCTTTAATCACTTTATTACATAATCATTAATTAATTACATTTATTAGTAATCCTTAATTAATTACTTTATTAATTATTCAGATTTTTAATTAAATACACTTAGTAATTAATCTTAAATTAATCACATTCATTAATTAATTAATCACATTAATTAATTAACCAAAATTAACTAAGTAATTTACCCTTAATTACTTCCATAAGTAATTATCCTCTAATTACTTTTATTAGTTACTACTCTCTTAATTAATTATCTTAACAAGTAATTAATCCGATCATTAATTAACCTAAATTCTTTAATTAATTAATTACTCTGTAATTAATTAACTTCAAATCAATTATATTAATTAATCCTTTAATTAATAACATCAAGTGATTATCCCTTAATCACTTCCACTCAAATATTTCCTTAAGTAATTATACACTAATTACTTCCACAAGTAATTTCTCTTTTCTTAATTGCATTCAGTAGTTAACCATTAATTACTTCATTAAGTAATTTACTCAATTAATTATAAAGTGGTTATCTTAAATTAATTAGACTAATTAATTAACCTAAAATTAATTACATTAATTAATTATCCAATTAACAAATCACTTACTTCCTAATTAATTCATTAATCATCCACTCATTACTTAATTAAGTAATTATTTTTAATTATCAATAAGTAATTAAGCTTAAATTTATCTTATTAATTAATTATTCTTAATTAATTTCTACTTGACTAATTAAGAATAAACTTTGCATTTATTAAATATTTTCTCAATCATTTACTTCATTAAAACCAATTTAAAAATAAATTTGAAATATGATTTTATTTTAAAATAAAACAATTCAAACACTTAATTTTAATGTATTCAAAATTTTTGAAAACCCTTTTAATCATATTTAATTGAATTAAACAAATATTAATCTTCGAAAACTCAATTATCATATTCTTTAATCTTATCTTTTAAAAATATAAATTTGAAATATAGTTTAAACATTACATTGAATGTAATCTTATAACATGAAAAACGTCCTTATTTAAACTTGATTGAGTTTCTTACACTTTGATCTAATATTTAAATTGAAAATACCTTTAAATTCAATTTAAAATAAAATTTAGTTAATTATTTTAAAATCAATTATTTTAGACTTTTCAAATTTGAAAATATATTAGATTAAAACATCCCTAAAATCTTTAACTTTCATTTGTTTTGAAATAACTAACTTTACAGTTTAAACTTGATTTATATTTACAATACCTTGTTTTCGTTGTAAAATCTGCACCGAGCTTCATTACCAAAATCTTACACTAGAAGAAATCTCAAGTCGAAACCATATTCAACCCGAGCCTGACCATATGAACCCAGCCCCTTCGAGTCAACCATGAAACAGCCTCGAGCCTTACACGAGAATCCATCTTCTACTCCAAAAACTCAATTCCACAACCAAACTCACTGGCCCAAACGTGCACGTGCATGTGCACAGAACCTCCGGCCACCATCGTTCATCACCACGTCCATCTACAAGTCATCAACAACCCCACCACACCTTTCGATAACCCAGAATCGAAGATAACAATGCAAAACGAAAACAAGCTTTACGCTCAAAACTGGAACAAAACGCAGACAAACAAAACTTCTCACCGTCGACGATTGTGACGACTGGAACTCACGGCCTTCACTCCATAGCAGTACTACGCTATTTCGCCGCAATTTCCCCTATCGCGATCCCCTCCGAACCTCCGCTTGCGTCAGAAATTAATCAACAACCACGTCGAGCTCAAAACCTTCATAAACCCTACCTGACCTAATTCCGACCACCACGTCGCACTAAAATTCTTGCGACCATTTTTCCTCTGGTCGCCGATCTACCCTCCTCCTCCAAACCAAAGCCCATTCCTTAAGTCTTCCTCGTTCGCGGGAATTTGGCGAAAGTGCCAATTCCATTCATCTCAGAATAGCACAATGAAAACCAACCTAAAAATAGTGATTGCATTATCTAAATTCATGATTTCCTACTACGAACACAATCATTCCTTTCAAAACATAATTTGAAATGGTTGATTTTTAACATGAATCAGTATTTTACTGTTATTCCTATTTTTTTTAAAAATTTGTTAATTCAAAATTCCTGAAACTATTTTAGAAATTATCATCATACCTTAACTCACAACTTTCATTCAAATATCAAGATCTAATATGGTCTAGTTTGGAAGATTTTGAATTTTTCTTAAGAAAAACGACTTCTGTAAATAAAACAGAGATGAATTTCACAGGCACTTATACTCTCAGACATTTCATACCTTCAACATGCATACATAACAATATTCGTGTAAACAAATATTCATTACCATCACACAATTCATCACATGCATCAACATTCAACCACAGATTTTATTAAAACTGTTTTTAAAATGTTTACTCGCCTTTTTTATAAGCAGAGAACAAATTTAATCTTTAATGTGGAATTCTGTTGAGGTTGAATCCTTTGCATGCCCATAAATCTTTGATTTTAAATGCTGAAACTAATGTTGATCTTTCATTTGAGTTACAGTGTAACGATCCCGAATTTTTACTAAGTTTAAATTGATAATTAAATTAATTTTTGAATTTAAATCTATAAAAATTTATTAGTAAATTGGTTCGAGTTTCCCTAAATTCAAATAAAAATATATATTAAATCATATGAATTTAAATATTGTACATATGTGATTTGGATTTAAATTTCAAGTAAATGGATTTACTATAATATGAATATATATGTAGATATGTACATACATTGAGTTTGAGTTATTGTTTTAACTAAATGATTTAAAGATGAAATTATTTTTAACTTGATTTAAAATGGTGAGATTTATTGATAAATTGATTTGAAAATTCAAAATGAAGTCTTTAAAATAAAATAAACAAATTTGCTAAATTTAAAACAACACATTATCTAGAATATACAAAGTAATAAAATATTTGTAGGCAATAAGTTTGAACACAAATAAAATAAAAGAAATAAACATAATAAAATAGAAATTTATTTATGTTATTGAGCCATAAGAAAAGAAAAGAAACAACATTTAATTATGAAATAAAGATGTAAACAAATATGAAAACAAGCAAGTACATAATATTATCTCTAAGCACACAAAGTATATCCTCCCAGCCAAAACAAATCTGCATAGCCACCACCATATCATCTCAGCACAATCAAATAAAAGAAAACATCACTGCAGCCATACCTCTAATACACCTCAACCATGATACAAGATCACTACAGCATGTTTAGCACTGTACTAGCAAAACAATATTCTATCACCTTATTGTACATTCTTTTATATATATCAACATGCACTGCTTTTTTTCTTTTTATCAAATTCTGCATTCAGTTCATCCTAAGTAAAATAAAACTGAGTGAAAGAAAGAAAGAAAAACCAAAACAATCTCACTTAACATAAACAAGCTTCACACTTAAAACATTTTCCAAACAATCAAAGCTTGACAGTTTAGAAGCAAAGAAAAGCTTCAGATAAACCAGATTTCAACTTCAACTCCTGGAGTCAACATGATCTAGAAGGTGAGTAACAACAGCTATTTAAATTTGAATTTATGATGCCATTGCTCTGGGTATATGCATATATCAGTAATATCTCTTCTCTGTTACATTACAGAGTATTAGACAACATTAAAATTCAATTTCTTCTTCCCTAATCAATATTAGGCTTTGATTTTAAAATAAATTTGTTGTGTTTAAGTACGAATGATAACTTAAAAATAGTTTCATGACATAAAAATGTATATAGATGGAAAAAATCAAATTTCTACAGTGGTAACTTCATTTTCTAGAAAATTCGAATGTCATAAAATATTGATTCAAGTATATAATTGGAATCTACACTCAAAAATAAGATTTTTAAAACGAATATGAGGATTTTTAGTTGAGTGTGCAACGTGTAGTTCCAAATTGAACCAAATGTGCTTTTTAATTAATTTCTGGAAATTTAGCAAATCTTAGATGTTGAATTTTTGTTTGGAGATAGTTTGTTGATCGATGATTTCAGGAAAAATGCTACATATTTTTTTTCAATGCAAGAATGTTTGTGATGAATCGAATTTAGGGTTTAACGTGGATTTTGGGTTCGGCATGATTCTCGTGCTCGCTTGGAGTCAGGGAGGGATCGAGTTTGATGGGATTCTGGGGATAGGTTTCTGGGGGATCGGAGATCGTGTGATCGAGGTGGCGCGAGGCCTGGTGGTCGGAGCTGCACGAACGTGGCGTTGCCAGGTCTTGCGGTGACGAAGTTTTCGTGTGTTTCCAGGTTTGAGGGTTCCCAGGTTTGGGATTTTTGTCTCGATTTCGATTTTGAGGCGATGGTGAAATTCGAGTGACCGGAATATGTTCTAGGGAGGATCATCGATATGCTCGACGTCGCGGTGATGCCAGAAGTTGGCCAATGGTGATGTGCACGTGCACGCTCGTACTTACGCATCTGGGTTTGAAGTAGTTTGGGGAAGAAGCAATTGTTTCAGGGGAGACGTAGTTTTCTCGGGCTCGAATCGAAGTAGACTTTGCATTTGCTCGAAGCAACTGGGAAGTGGTGAAACCCGAAGTGTAACTCGAGTGTTAATAGGACGAGTCTCGGGTTGTTTTCAAATTTCAGTATTTTTTTATAAGATGGTTAAACAAATTCGTTAAACACTGCACTTAGAAAATGTTTAACAGTTAAGATTTTATTCAAGTTTTAATTATTTTAGTCAAACTTAATAATATTTCCAAACTCTTAATTATTTTAACTAAGAAATTAATCTAAGATTAAGTATAAAGTAATTAACAATTTAGTTTTTGTAGTTAATAATGAATCGAATTTCAAATTTAAAAGAAAACTTTTAAATAATTAATCAAGTTGAATAATTAAGTAATAAGAATTAATAATTGATTAATTTAGAAATGTGTGATTTATAAATGGGTAGTTAAGTTTTATTAATTAATAATTAAGGTTATTAATTAATGATTAAGAATAATCAATTAAGTAATTAAAGTTAAATAACTTGATTAAGAAGTAATTAATTAAATAGCATGAAATAAAATAATCAAGTAATTAAGATATAATAATTAATTAAGAAATGATTTTAAGGATTAATCACTTATTGAAATTAAAGTTGGATATTTTGATTTATTAAAGATAATTAATTATGAAATTGGTTTAAAAGGTTGATTTAATTGATATGATTAATCAAGAATAATTTAATTAATTAAGGTGATTGATTAATTTATTAATATCAAATGATTTTTAATTAATAAATCAGGATTGGATAATTAATTCATAAGTAATAAATCTACTTGGAAATAAATTGAATTAATTAGGATTAAAAACGATTTAATTAATCCTGCTTATAAATGACTATTGAATACTTGACTTACTCATGAATGATTGTATTGTATGAGATGCCTTGAATTGATTTTCCTATCTGATATGTGATATTTTGTTCTGTGAATTGAGCTGTGTATTTATTCATTTATTGATGATACATTTGTATATTATCTGTGAATCTGTGAATGGACGATAAGCGCTGTGGTTTATATCGCTTATCAACTATATTTCTGTGTTTTAATCTGTGATGATTGAGTGATGTTGCACTATTGTGTTAAACCCCTTGACCACACTTATACACACACCAATATGGATTTCATGAGGAGTTAAGTCACAGATGTTTGAAATAGTTTTAAATTTGAATATTTTTAAATTCAAATGTTTTGGAAATGGAATCAGAATAAATATGAAAAGCTTTTGGAATGGAATTTCAAGATAAAATTTATTTTTTAAATTACTCGATTAAATTTTGGAATTTAAATAATTTGATTTAAATTTGAATTCAAAATTAGGAATTGAATTCTATGATTTGAAATTAGGGATTAAAAAATGTTATGTTAGTTATATACGGTTTGAAACCATATTTAAAGTATTATTTTGGGAATTCGAATTAAACCAAAGATTGTAACTTGTATAAAAGAAATCGGGTTTCTCCAAATTAAAACTGTTGTTTTTAAATGATAAAAAGCTTTTGTTTCAAATCTTATTAAAAGGAATTCCAAGTTAAATTAACATAGTTTTCCAAGATATAGATGAATATTCGGAAAACGAATTTTGAAAATGAATATTTGGGAACGATTTGAAAACTATGAGACAAATCTTTGATTTAAAGATTTAAATGAATTAATCTTTTTGAAACGGAATTGTTTTGAAATCCGGGAATGAATCTTTGTGAAACTGGGTGAACTTTATGAAATAAATCTTTTGTTTAACAGATTTAAAATGGTAATTAGTCAAACCATTTGAAAAAAAGTTTTGAATTATAAGTTGTGACTTAATTGAAATCCCATATCCATGTGTTTTAAATATTGCGCTAACTATTCGGTTTAGCCGGGAAAGGACCTTTGTGTCGTATAACCCATTTTGAATATGTGATTCGACGTTATGGATAGCATTTGAAGACCGGTGATGAAGACCGGGTATTTGCAAAAGCGATAGGATGACCTATCGATTTTCTCTGCACCGAGTCGCGCCGGTATAGAGATTCCCTAAGTGATGGGAAGTCCGATCGAGATTGTGAATGCCCAGATTGCAAGGACTTCTTTGGAAGTGCCTTCGGTTCTGTTCGAACCCGGAACAGACTTGTATAGATTGTTATGTCTGACATTACAATTTGAGATATAAAGCTGATTTCTTTCAAATATATTTCTGTTGGTGGCGGAGAATTTATTCTTTTAGCTTAACACCCTTCTCTGAGACATATGAGCTCGGAGGTTATGTAGTTGATGGTTATTAGCGATATATTCCCAATTTGGTAATGTGACATGCTGAGTGTTGCAGTGAAATGATCATTGTTTGATCATTTGTGATATGATCATTTGTTTGATCATTTATCTTTGTGATCATTACTTTGATCATTTGTTGACCCAAAGCATGGCTTTGTACCAAAGCGTGGATTTGTGGACGAGACTTCGTCGGACCTCACACCCCGAAATGGTCGAAACAGGAAAGATGCGGCAAGGTTATTGGGGGTAGCACCTCTTAGGGTATGTGCATTTCCTTCTGGATAGAAGTGGTATCATGGTATGGAGCCTAGATACTTAACTTATGTTGATATCGTAGATATATATATATATATATATATATATATATATATATATATGTATTACTTTGTGATTTGTTGCTGGGGCCCCGGTTAAAGGTTGGTTACAAACGGGAGATGGCATACTCGTGTCAGTAGTTACCCAGTTAGGGGTAACCCGGCCTTGTGTTGGCAGAGATTCGGTTTGGTTCTGGGGAACGTCCTTCCAGAGGCGTTCTCATGTGGCATGGAAAGTTCCTTGGCCTGACCATTTGTTGGAAATCCAATTCCCAATACGAAACCCTGTACGGTTTTAGTTGTAGAACCTGCCATTTACTTATGGTGGTCACTACTGTTTAGATGGTAGCTATAGTAGGCATAGTTCGAAATGTTTATGCTGGCTAAGATTAATATTCTACTTTTGAAATGTTTTCCTCGCTATGCACTAGTAATAATATCAAAGAATTTCTTTTCTTGTACCAAGCATATTTAACTATCATAAGAAGAAATTTCCTCCAATCTGCATTTGCATTGTGTGTGTGGCGGGAGGTCTTATGGTTGTTTCATTTTTAAAAGCATTGCGAATTGATTTTAAAATCTTTTTTTGATTGTTTTAAAAGATAAACTGTTTTTGTTGCTCACACCAGTCCCATGACTGATCCGGAGTTTATTGTTTTTTCCTAAACTCTGGGTGCTCAAAATTTTTCTACACGAGCAGTTTAGAGTTGGGTTTTTCAGATAGTCAGATGTAGTGGATTATTTGGAGTTAGTTCAGTCTTTGGATCATACTGCACTTTCTTATCTATGTGCATCGTTTTTGGGAGTTCGAGCTAGTGTTGGATTGGTTCTTGGAAATAGAGTTGCAGTTTTTTGAGTTCTTCCTTAAAGACTATCTTAGAGTTATTTGTTCTGCTTCTAGTGTTATCTATTTTCTTTCCGCTGCTATTTTTATTGTATAATATCTCTGATGTATATTGATATCTATTGGATCATCTGTTGTATCAGATATTGTATCAAAGCTGTATATCAATGTATTATTCTTTTATTCCGCTGTGTTATTTACTTAATGTTGTTATAAGCTCCAGTGAATCGGATTTGAACGGTCGAATCTATGACATTCGAATACGATATGAAGTATAGATGTCGATTTTCGAGCGCGAAAAATCCCGTTCGTCACATGTGGTATCAGAGCTAAGGTAAAACTTTAGCTCAGGAGTATAACACATTAAGTAGCACATTAGAGATAGAGTTAAGTATCCCTAGAATGAGTATCCCTAAGATATCCGTTTGAATGCCTCAGTAAATCCTCTTACTATCCCCTGATAGTGAGTATGAGTGCAAGAAGAGGACGTGATAAGGAGACGGGGGGATACGACTATAAATGGTCAATAACCTACAACAGTGGAAACAATCTTTCTCTATCAAATTTTCTTTGATTCATTTCTAAATTCTTTTGATTTCTTAGTTACAATTACAAGAAGAAGATTCGGTGTGATGATGGCCTTATGAATCGTTGTAGGAAATTCTTACTTCGTATTTCATCGATTTCTTATCAGTTTTTGATTTAAACTTTAATGAATTTGAATTTTGAATAAATTTGAATTTAAATTGAGTTAAATTGGTTAATGAAATATAAGGATAAATTAAATTTTATCGATAAAACGATTTCGTTCTAAAACCAAATTTTGGATTTCTGTTATGACTTCTTGGGTAGAATAAAATCTGAAATTTAAACTTTGTTGTATTTCTCAACCCATAAAATTCTAAAACCATTAGGATCTTAATATTTAGATTTTGATTTTAATTGTAGAGAACAAATAGCATCAGCCGAGGTGGAAAGGCCAGAAGGGTTGGTGATTTTGGTTCATCCAGTAGGATTCGAGATGATTTGGGTGAACCATCAGGACGTGAGGAGGTGCCAGAAGAACCTGTGGTGCAGCCACAACCTTAAGTTGAAGAACCCAAGGAGGAGTCCGGAAATGAAGAAGAGTTTGAAGAGGAATTTGAAGAAGAGTTCGAAGAAGAATTTGAGGAAGAGTTTGAGATGGAAGAAGAACCTGAAATTGAGGTAGAGTCCGAAGGCGATGAAGCAATTATTGGGATTTAGATAATGCCATAGAGGATGATGATGCCATAGAAGACGAGGAGCTAGATGGTGAGGTTTTATTCCGATAGACTCTGACCCAGAGGAATTTTTCGAGACAGACGATGAGGCTAAAGTTATAGAACTGTCAGGGCCTGAGAGAGGAAGCTTTGATAGTGAAGATCTGTAATTGGTTAGATTGACTTCTTTTGGTTAAGGTATGTTTATGTACGTATTTTGGAATTAGAATTGTAGTGAAGGTTGGATGTTAGTAGGGTTATGTATGGCTATAACTTGTGTAATAATATTATGAGTAGCATTTAATATAAGATATATTATTACCCGAAAGAACTCATTGTGTTTACTAGTATAGTTGAATTGGCATTAGTCTATTCTTTGTGCGTATAATTCGTGAAACGAGCTGTGTAATTTCGAGGACGAAATTCTTTCAAGGGGGAAGTCTGTAACGATCACGAATTTTTAGTAAATTTAAATTGATAATTAAATTAATTTTTGAATTTAAATCTATAAAAATTTATTAGTAAATTGGTTCGAGTTTCCCCAAATTCAAATAAAAATATATATTAAATCATATGAATTTAAATATTGTACATATGTGATTTGGATTTAAATTTCAAGTAAATGGATTTACTATAATATGAATATATATGTAGATATGTACATACATTGAGTTTGAGTTACTGTTTTAACTAAATGATTTAAAGATGAAATTATTTTTAACTTGATTTAAAATGGTGACATTTATTGATAAATTGAATTGAAAATTCAAAATGAAGTCTTTAAAATAAAATAAACAAATTTGCTAAATTTAAAACAACACATTATCTAGAATATACAAAGTAAAAAAATATTTGTAGGCAATAAGTATGAACACAAATAAAATAAAAGAAATAAACATAATAAAATAGAAATTTATTTATGTTATTAAGCCATAAGAAAAGAAAAGAAACAACATTTAATTATGAAATAAAGCTGTAAAAAATATGAAAACAAGCAAGTACATAATATTATCTCTAAGCACACAAAGTATATCCTCCCAGCCAAAACAAATCTGCATAGCCACCGCCATATCATCTCAACACAATCAAATAAAAGAAAACATCACTACAGCCATACCTCTAATACACCTCAAACATGATACAAGATCACTACAGCATGCTTAGCACTGTACTAGCAAAACAATATTCTATCACCTTATTGTACATTCTTTTATATATATCAACATGCACTGCTTTTTTTCTTTTTTATCAAATTCTGCATTCAGTTCATCCTAAGTAAAATAAAACTGAGTGAAAGAAAGAAAAAAAAACCAAAACAATCTCACTTAACATAAACAAGCTTCACACTTAAAACATTTTCCAAGCAATCAAAGCTTGACAGTTTAGAAGCAAAGAAAAGCTTCAGATAAACCGGATTTCAACTTCAACTCCTGGAGTCAACATGATCTGGAAGGTGAGTAACAACAGCAATTTAAATTTGAATTTATGATGCCATTGCTCTGGGTATATGCATATATCAGTAATATCTCTTCTCTGTTACATTACAGAGTATTAGACAACATTAAAATTCAATTTCTTCTTCCCTAATCAATATTAGGCTTTGATTTTAAAATAAATTTGTTGTGTTTAAGTACGAATGATAACTTAAAAATAGTTTCATGACATAAAAATGTATATAGATGGAAAAATCAAATTTCTACAGTGGTTACTTCATTTTCTGGAAAATTCGAATGTCATAAAATATTGATTCAAGTATATAATTGGAATCTACACTCAAAAATAAGATTTTTAAAACAAATATGAGGATTTTTAGTTGAGTGTGCAGCGTGTAGTTCCAAATTGAACCAAATGTGCTTTTTAATCAATTTCTGGAAATTTAGCAAATCTTAGATGTTGAATTCTTGTTTGGAGATAGTATGTTGATCAATGATTTCAGGAAAAATGCTACATATTTTTTTTCCATGCATGAATGTTTGTGATGAATCGAATTTAAGGTTTAACGTGGATTTTGGGTTCGGCATGATTCTCGTGCTCGCGTGGAGTCAAGGAGGGATCGAGTTTGATGGGATTCTTGGGATAGGTTTGTGGGGGATCGGAGATGGTGTGATCGAGGTGGCGCGAGGCCTGGTGGTCGGAGCTGCACGAACGTGGCGTTGCCAGGTCTTGAGGTGACGAAGTTTTCGTGTGTTTCCCGGTTTGAGTGTTCCCAGGTTTGGGATTTTTGTCTCGATTTCGATTTTGAGGCGATGGTGAAATTCGAGTGACCGGAGTATGTTCTGGGGAGGATCGTCGATATGCTCGACGTCGCGGTGATGCCAGAAGTTGGCCAATGGTGATGTGCACGTGCACGCTCGTACTTACGTATCTGGGTTTGAAGCAGTTTGGGGAAGAAGCAATTGTTTCAGGGGAGACGTAGTTTTCTCGGGCTTGAATCGAAGTAGCCTTTGCGTTTGCTCGAAGCAACTAGGAAGTGGTGAAACCCGAAGTGTAACTCGAGTGTTAATAGGACGAGTCTCGGGTTGTTTTCAAATTTCAGTATTTTTTTATACGATGATTAAACAAATTCGTTAAACACTGCACTTAGAAAATGTTTAACAGTTAAGATTTTATTCAAGTTTTAATTATTTTAGTCAAACTTAATAATATTTCCAAACTCTTAATTATTTTAACTAAGAAATTAATCTAAGATTAAGTATAAAGTAATTAACAAATTAGTTTTTGTAGTTAATAATGAATCGAATTTCAAATTTAAAAGAAAATTTTTAAATGATTAATCAAGTTGAATAATTAAGTAATAAGAATTAATAATTGATTAATTTAGAAATGTGTGATTTATAAATGGGTAATTAAGTTTTATTAATTAATAATTAAGGTTATTAATTAATGATTGAGAATAATCAATTAAGTAATTAAAGTTAAATAACTTGATTAAGAAGTAATTAATTAAATAGCATGAAATAAAATAATCAAGTAATTAAGATATAATAATTAATTAAGAAACGATTTTAAGGATTAATCACTTATTGAAATTAAAGTTGGATATTTTGATTTATTAAAGATAATTAATTATGAAATTGGTTTAAAAGGTTGATTTAATTGATATGATTAATCAAGAATAATTTAATTAATTAAGGTGGTTGATTAATTTATTAATATCAAATGATTTGTAATTAATAAATCAGGATTGGATAACTAATTCATAAGTAATAAATCTACTTGGAAATAAATTGAATTGATTAGGATTAAAAACGATTTAATTAATCCTGCTTATAAATGACTATTGAATACTTGACTTACTCATGAATGATTGTATTGTATGAGATGCCTTGAATTGATTTTCCTATCTGATCTGTGATATTTTGTTCTGTGAATTGAGCTGTGTATTTATTCATTTATTGATGATACATTTGTATATTATCTGTGAATCTGTGAATGGACGATAAGCGTTGTGGTTTATATCGCTTATCAACTATATTTCTGTGTTTTAATCTGTGATGATTGAATGATGTTGCACTATTGTGTTAAACCCCTTGACCACACTTATACACACACCAATATGGATTTCACGAGGAGTTAAGTCGTAGATGTTTGAAATAGTTTTAAATTTGAATATTTTTAAATTAAAATGTTTTGGAAATGGAATCAGAATAAATATGAAAAGCTTTTGGAATGGAATTTCAAGATAAAATTTATTTTTTAAATTACTCGATTAAATTTTGGAATTTAAATAATTTGATTTAAATTTGAATTCAAAATTAGGAATTGAATTCTATGATTTGAAATTAGGGATTAAAAAATGTTATGTTAGTTATATACGGTTTGAAACCATATTTAAAGTATTATTTTGGGAATTCGAATTAAACCAAAGATTGTAACTTATATAAAAGAAATCAAGTTTATCCAAATTAAAACTGTTGTTTTTAAATGATAAAAAGCTTTCGTTTCAAATCTTATTAAAAGGAATTCCAAGTTAAATTAACACAGTTTTCCAAGATATAGATGAATATTCGAAAAACGAATTTTGAAAATGAATATTTGGGAACGATTTGAAAACTATGAGACAAATCTTCGATTTAAAGATTTAAATGAATTAATCTTTTTGAAACAGAATTGTTTTGAAATCCGGGACCGAATCTTTGTGAAACTAGGTGAACTTTATGAAACAAATCTTTTGTTTAAGAGATTTAAAATGGTAATTAGTTAAACCATTTGAAAAAAAGTTTTGAATTATTAAGTTGTGACTTAATTGAAATCCCATATCCATATGTTTTAAATTTTGCGCTAACTATTCGGTTTAGCCGGGAAAGGACCTTTGTGTCGTATAACCCATTCCGAATATGTGATTCGACGTTATGGATAGCATTTGAAGACCGGTGATGAAGACCTGGTATTTGCGAAAGCGATAGGATGACCTATCGATTGTCTCTGCACCGAGTCGCGCCGGTATAGAGATTCCCTAAGTGATGGGAAGTCCGATCGGGATTGTGAATGCCCGGATTGCAAGGACTTCTTTGGAAGTGCCTTCGGTTCTGTTCGAACCCGGAACATACTTGTATGGATTGTTACGTCTGACATTACAATTTGAGATATAAAGCTGATTTCTTTCTAATATATTTCTGTTGATGGCGGAGAATTTATTCTTTTAGCTTAACACCCTTCTCTGAGACGTACGAGCTCAGAGGTTATGTAGTTGATGGTTATCAGCGATATATTCCCAATTTGGTAATATGACATGCTGAGTGTTGCTGTGAAATGATCATTGTTTGATCATTTGTGATATGATTATTTGTTTGATCATTTATCTTTGTGATCATTACTTTGATCATTTGTTGACCCAAAGCATGGCTTTGTACCAAAGCATGGCTTTGTGGACGAGACTTCGTCAGACCTCACACCCCGAAATGGTCGAAACAGGAAAGATGCGGCAAGGTTATTGGGGTTAGCACCTCTTAGGGTATGTGCATTTCCTTATGGATAGAAGTGGTATCATGGTATAGAGCCCAGATACTTAACTTATGTTGATATTGCAGATATATATTTATATATATATGTATTACTTTGTGATTTCTTCCTGGGGCCCCGGTTAAAGTTTGGTTACAACCGAGAGATGGCATACTCGTGTCAGTAGTTACCCAGTTAGGGGTAACCCGGCCTTGTGTTGGCAGAGATCCGGTTTGGTTCTCGGGAACGTCCTTCCAGAGGCGTTCTCATGTGGCAATGGGAAGTTCCTTGGCCTGACCATTTGTTGGAAATCCAATTCCCAATACGAAACCCTGTACAGTTTTAGTTGTAGAACCTGCCATTTACTTATTGTGGTCACCACTGTTTAGATGGTAGTTATAGTAGGCATAGTTCGAAATGTCTATGCT
This sequence comes from Allium cepa, assembly GCA_030765085.1. Taxonomy (NCBI): domain Eukaryota; kingdom Viridiplantae; phylum Streptophyta; class Magnoliopsida; order Asparagales; family Amaryllidaceae; genus Allium; species Allium cepa. The sequence continues at coordinate 1,039,118,112 of CM060941.1, read as the reverse complement.
GGCTAAGATTAATATTCTACTTTTGAAATGTTTTCCTCCCTATGCACTAGTAATAATATCAAAGAATTTCTTTTTTCGTGCCAAGCATATTTAACTATCATAAGAAGAAATCTCCTCCAATTCTGCGTTTGCATTGTGTATGTGGCGGGAGGTCTTATGGTAGTTTCATTTTTAAAAGCATTGCGAATTGATTTTAAAATCTTTTGTTTATTGTTTTAAAAGATAAACTGTTTTCGTTGCTCACACCTGTCCCATGGCTGATCCGGAGTTTATTGTTTTTTCCTAAACTCTGGGTGCTCAAAATTTTTCTACACGAGCAGTTTAGAGTTGGGTTTTTCAGATAGTCAGATGTAGTGGATTATTTGGAGTTAGTTCAGTCTTTGGATCATACTGCACTTGCTTATCTATGTGCATCGATTTTGGGAGTTAGAGCTAGTGTTGGATTGGTTCTTGGAAATGGAGTTGCAGTTTTTGGAGTTCTTCCTTGAAGACTATCTTAGAGTTATTTGTTCTTCTTCTAGTGTTATCTATTTTGTTTCCGATGCTATTTTTATTGTATAATATCTCTGATGTATATTGATATCTATTGGATCATCTGTTGTATCAGATATTGTATCAAAGTTGTATATCAATGTATTATTCTTTTATTCCACTGTGTTATTTACTTAATGTTGTTATAAGCTCCGGCGAATCGGATTTGAACGGTCGAATCTATGACATTCGAATACGATATGAAGTATGGATGTTGATTTTCGAGCGCGAAAAATCCCGTTCATCACATACAAGTTGAAGTTGCAGTAGGTTTAGTTGCTTGAAAAACTTGTTGCAGATTTGAATTTCAGATTTGATTTTGCTTTTGGTTTCAATTTCAGGTTTGAAGCAGTTTCTGGTTTGCTATTAAATTTTTGAAAGGATGAGGGGAGAAAAAGGAAAGAATTTGAGAAGAAGAAAGTTTTGAATTGAAAGTGGAAAAACAGGTTTCTCTTAAACATTCTCTTTATATGTTTAAATTTCAAACAAAAGAAATGAAGGCCACTTGTAAATTCAAATCACCCTTAGCTTACACATGTTTAAATCCATTATTTTTATTCTTTACAAATGTTAAAAGTTAGCTTAAATTATTCACAAATGTTAACTTTTTTTAATTAATTCATTTAGTTATAAATGTATTTATGAAGTATATTTTTGTGTATAAGAATTGTTTGTCTTCTTATAAATAACCTTTTAAATTTTAATAAATATACAAGTGTGAAATTTTTGTAAACATTTGTTTTATAAATAGTTTATGTTTTTAAATCAAATAAATGTATTATATGTTTTCCTTTAAATTGTGAAATATGAATTTGTATTTATATTTATGTAAATGTGAATTTAGTAATTTATTTACATATCACTTATGTTTACAAACTATTCTAATTCAAGAGATATTTCAAAAGAAAGTTTATTTATAATTATATATATATATATATAACCATTTTAATTTAAGCACTTTTAAAAGAAAACAAAATAAAACTTTGATTAAATCTTATTTAAACTATCACATTTTTAAAAATAAAAATTATCTTATATTTTGAAAATATAGAAATTAACCTTAAACTAGCTTTTGAAAAATATGGAATTTAAAACAAAGCTTCAAATCACAATATATACATACATATATATCATCAATAGATTATATTAAATTTCAGAACAACTTCAAATTATATCATATACTTACATATATATATATATATATATATATATTACAGTTTGAAAATTCATCTTTTATTTAACAAAAGACCTCCTATTCACAATATATGTATACCAAATATATATCATAAATAGAATATAATTTTTATTAGCTTTGAAAGATATATCTTATCAATTTTAAATTGTTAGAAAGATATTGACCAATATTGCCAGATTAAATATTTATTAACCTTTAAAAGATTAAATTTACCAAATTAAATTAGAATTATAAAGGAAATTATCAAATCAATTTAATTATTAATACAGATTATTAGATTGATATTGTCTAAAATTCCGAGTCGTCGCATTCCTCCCCCCTTAAAAGAATTTCGTCCCTGAAATTTTAAAAGCAAAGATAATTTAATAACCCAGCAAAGATTTTAATCTCAAACAGCAAAGCATACCTATCATCCAGTTACTAACAACCATAGCAACCAATCAAACAAACAAACCTAACTAATTATCCTGACACAAATCAGGATACATCTTCTACTACTATCTAGAGTTTCCCCAGTATAAATCACTGGGAGACTCGCTCTACAGAAGCTCAACTAACTACACCACTATAATCCAGAACTCCTCTCATCCCTAGATCCACCAATCTGAATAGAACATCAGACTATACTCAAGTCTAACTCAACTTCCAAAGTCCAACTGAACTGCAAATTCAACAACCAACGATGAATCATACACGTACTCCCTCAGAGATACGTGAATTATAATGAATTCTAGCTATCCAAATTGGCAATTCAATCTTATAGACAAAAGAACATATTCTATCAAAAACACAGATAAGAAATCCCAAATGCCTCGGAGCTATCTTTCCAATCTTATCCAATTACTGCACTCTTAACCAAAGAAATCTTAACAACAATGAAGTCTCCAACTTCGAATTCCAGATTTATCCATCTTATCCACACAATCTTCATACGATCCTGGACTGCCTATCTTCATCCTGATCAGCTCAACCTATGCTGATGCTTCCAGAAACAACTAGACCAAAACAACCAGTTTCTGGATCCTACTCAACGAAATGGTCTTCCAAGATCCGTCGAAATCCAGAACACAAGCTCTACTTCCCAAGCAATAACAAACTGAACTTGTTTCCTTCCTCGCACCGCTGCTACCTTGCTTCCGCTGCACAACTCTGATTCTGAAATAGATGAGAATACTGTTGATGAACACGAATACAAACTTATCAAATATATCCGAGTAACTTTGTTCATCAAATCCATAAAATCTTAGTGACCCATCTGACTCGGTCACACAACCTTACAGCAGAATCCAACTCTTCTTTCTCCAAGAACCATCCTACTACCAGGCTAACCACCAGTACCGCTTCTAGAACCAATTCAATATGAAACTCAACTCCAGATGCAGACAAACTTCTGATTACTTTAGTAGCTCCTACTTCCACATGAGAAACCTCTGTCTCAAACAAAAGATTGCCCAAGGTAAATTTCCAAATTAATCGCAAGTCACGTTTGCGATTCTACCTAGTTCGGATTCCAAAGAAACTGTCCTCTCTTTATCAATTAGAACAGCTTTAAGCTTTTCCAAACAAGGTTAACTCTTCAAGAATGCCTTCACCATCTGCCCAGACTGTTGATAGAAGAACCACTAAGATTCCTGAACCATCGGAGAAACGAGCCACACTGCTGCTTCCAAACTCTACTTCGATGATACTGCAAAGCCAAAAGACCGTCTTGTTGGCACACAAACACCTCCGAGCTTAAACTACTACCACAGCTAACCAAAGGCTTCTAATCCCAAGGCTCCTCGAACGCCAAAACCATCAACAAACTACACAAAAGACCTACGAGATGGCAGAAAACCTCTCAAGAAACTCGGGCTCTAGATCAAGCATCAACGATCCGACCTCCTTAAGGGATGACAATGAGACCATGCCAAAGCGAAACAACTTGTAGACCTTAGTCTCATATTCCAAAACAGCTAACCTCCTTGCAAGAGATCCAGATAACTTCTACACAGACAAATCTTCCCTGCGGTAGGTAAAGACTGCTCCTCAACTACTTATAAAACTGCTTCAAGATAAAACATCTTCGGAAATACCCATAGATACTGCATCTCACCACGCAGCTGCCAAGATACCATCACTTGCTTCTGCACTTCCGACAGATCCAAACTTTAGAAAATTCGCTCATCCGAGCGCAACCAAACTTACACTTAAAAGATGGACTCCGAATCTTTAAAAGATTTCCTTCGGAGATCAGAGAAATCCTTACTCTAAGCTGGAAAGCTCACTCGAGACAGTATTAGGTCTACAGTCTCGACAAATATACTTCCAACCTCATCATATGGAGCTCTTCCATTAGTGGTAGTCGTGTTACACACACACACACCACTGCTCCATCTACCTCTAAAACGTATATTGGAAAAAAACCCGAACAGGTAACCCAATAAATCGGGTAGATATAGATATATGTATATATATATATATATATATAAATACAAGTACACTCTCTCAAGAAAGACACCACTCCAGAGCCTAGGCATTCGCTCAACCTAACGCTCTGATATCAACCGTCATGACCCGTCTTTCTATCAAAATAAAAATGCATCATGATTTAAGAAAGAAAGGGATAGAAGAAGAAAAGATAAGAAAGAAGAAACTCAACAGCATCAGATACTCACAGAGGAACGAATGAAATATAATATATCACATAAAATACTATATAGTATCATATACATAAGAGTTATTCAACCTATACAACACATATTAGACATTTATAAACATCTGTCTATCATACAACTCAAGGTACCACAAAGATACACACACATCAAAAACACAGCGGAACCATTATATATCTACACGCTGAAGCCTCCTGCTCCAAATCTCTTCTAGAATTCGTCAAGCTAACCTGAATCCCTCGACTACTCATACATAATATGAGTACCCAAGAGTTTAATAAAACAGAAAATAAACACTCGGGTCAGACAGGGGTCTGGTGTGAGTAAACGGTTTAAAATTGCTTAACTTTCGAAAATCCTTTGAAAAGAAAGGTATCACGTAAGACTTCCCACACATAAACATGGAAAAGTTTTTACCTTACACTAACCAAAACATTTGATAGGAAATCCAGTGATATTATAATAGTGTCTAGGGTTTTCAAGTAAATAAGAAATAGCTGAAATTGTTACATGATTAAATTCCAGCTACTAGCCACAAAAGTGGGTAATAGAATCAAAACCGTAGGGTCTCGTAGGAAGAATGGGTTTCCATCAATGGCAGGGCTACTGGGGTACCGCCCGTCATAGTACGTGGCCTAGATCACCGTACCGAGGAGCCACTCTAACTCCCCTGCAACACAAGGCCGGAACCATCCCTTACTGGATAGTCTCAAACATGACCACCCCGTGGTTGGCACGACCAACCACACACTAAGCCGAAATAGAAAGGGACCTCTAGACAGGGGTAAATCTCGTCCTACTTGGGCATGACCCACTTAATCTTGCTGCACCTCCCCTGTTTTAGCCATTCCCGGTTGATGAGGCTAGAGGCTGCGATTACCTTTATAGAACACATCTATCATAGAATGCTCATCGTCCACCAGACGATGTTCTGAAAGCATTCAATCCATACAAGTTCGTTCCGGGTTCGAACGAAACCGAAGGCACTATTTCGTTGCACTCATTTTGGAATCACCCTCAGAGTCAACGACCATAGCCCTTGCACTCTGAATCACCATCTCGAACCTGAAAGTACTATCCCTGTTAACTCATCTTGGAATCACCCTCAGAGTTTATAACGATGAATTGTTCTTACACCTCGAGTCTTCACTTGAACTCCACTTGGATTCACGACCTAACGTTTAATTTGGATTGATGTAGTTTTCGGATATCCAAATATGGAAACCCGATCCCGGTCTCACCGAAATCCAAACACCCATTTTAATGTCCAAGTTGTTTAAGGGTTTAAACATTTAAACTTATATTCAGAATAACATAAATAGATAGATGATTCACATTATCACAATAGATAATTCATATCAACCAATCATCTCACAAAGCAGCACATATCACATATCAGAGATATTACATCCAAATTATCCAATATCAATCAATCATCCAATATTAATCAACCATCTATAAGCAGGTTTGATTCTCTCTTAATCAATTGGATTTCCTTAATCCTTCTTTCTCAACATTAACTAATTAAAATTAATTAATTAATCACCTCTTATTGATCTTCCTTAATTAATCTTCCTTGATTAATTGTACTTAAAATTACATTTAAGTAATTAACCTTTAATTAATTACACAAATTAATTAGCCTTACCCAATTATAGTAATTAACCTTTAATTAATTTCATCAATTAATTATTCTCCATTCACTTTCCTTAATTAATTAATTAATTAATTATAATTAATTACACTTGATCCTTAATTAATTACAATTAATTAATCATACTTTAATTAATCGCTTTCATTAATCAACCTTGAATAATATGATTAATCATATTAATTAATGATCCTTATTAATTAATTAACCCTTTAATGTAATTAACCATCTCATTAATTAGTCTTAATTAATCATAAACATAAATTAACAAACTTGTAATTACTTATCTTAATTAATTAACTTCTTAATTAGTTATATTAATCCTTGATTAATTACACTAATTAATTAATCTTTAATCACTTTATTACATAATCATTAATCAATTACATTAATTAGTAATCCTTAATTAATTACTTTATTAATTATTCACATTTTTAATTAATTACACTTAGTAATTAATCTTAAATTAATCACATTCATTAATTAATTAATCACATTGATTAATTAACCAAAATTAACTAAGTAATTTACCCTTGATTACTTCCATAAGTAATTATCCTCTAATTACTTTTATTAGTTAGTACTCTCTCAATTAATTATCTTAACAGGTAATTAATCCCATCATTGATTAACCTTAATTCTTTTAATTAATTATTCTATAATTAATTAACTTCAAATCAATTATATTAATTAATCCTTTAATTAATAACATCAAGTGATTATCCCTTAATCACTTCCACTCAATTATTTCCGTAAGTAATTATACACTAATTACTTCCATAAGTAATTTCTCTTTTCTTAATTACATTCAGTAATTAACCATTAATTACTTCATTAAGTAATTTACTCAATTAATTATAAAGTGGTTATCTTAATTTAATTAGGCTAATTAATTAACCTAAAATTAATTACATTAATTAATTATCCAATTAACAAATCACTTACTTACTAATTAATTCATTAATCATCCACTCATTACTTCATTAAGTAATTATTTTTAATTATCAATAAGTAATTAAGCTTAAATTTATTTTATTAATTAATTATTCTTAATTAATTTCTACTTCACTAATTAAGAATAAACTTAGCATTTATTAAATATTTTCTCAAATCATTTACTTCATTAAAACCAATTTGAAAATAAATTTGAAATATGATTTTATTTTTAAAATAAAACAATTCAAACACTTAATTTTAATATACATAAAATTTTTGAAAACCCCTTTTAATCATATTTAATTGAATTAAGCAAATATTAATCTTTGAAAACTCAATTATCATATTCTTTAATCTTATCTATTTAAAAATATGAATTTGAAATATAGTTTAAACATTACTTTGAATGTAACCTTATAACATGAAAAACGTCCTTATTTAAACTTGATTGAGTTTCTTAAACTTTGGTCCAATATTTAAATTGAAAATACCTTTAAAGTCAATTTAAAATAAAATTTAGTTAATTATTTTAAAATCAATTATTTTAGACTTTTCAAATTTGAAAATATATTAGCTTAAAACACCCTTAAAATCTTACACCAGAAGAAATCTCAAGTCGAACCATATTCAACCCGAGCCAGACCATATGAACCCAGCCCCTTCGAGTCAACCACGAAACAGCCTCGAGCCTTACATGAGAATCCATCTTCTACTCCAAAAACTCAATTCCACGGCCAAACTCATCGGCCCAAACGTGCACGTGCATGTGTACAGAACCTCCGGCCACCATCGTTCATCACCACGTCCATCTACAAGTCGTCAACAACCCCACCACACCTTTCGATAACCCAGAATCGAAGATAACCATTCAAAACGAAAACGAGCCTTATGCTCAAAACTGGAACAAAACGCAGACGAACAAAACTTCTCGCCGTCGACGATCGTGACGACTGGAACTCATGGCCTTCACTCCATAGCAGTACTATGCTATTTCACCGCGATTTCCCCCTATCGCGATCCCCTCCGAACCTTCGTCCGGTCAGAAATTACTCAACAACCACGTCGAGCTCAAAACCTTCATAAACACTACCAGACCTAATTCTGACACCATGTTGCACTAAAATTCATGCGACCATTTTTCCTCTGATCGACGATCTACCCTCCTTCTCCATACCAAAGCTCATTGCTCAAGTCTTCCTTGTTCGCCAGAATTTGGCGAAAGTGCCAATTTCATTCATCTCAGAATAGCACAATGAATACCGACCTAAAAATTGTGATTGCATCATCTAAATTCATGATTTCCTACTATGAGCACAATCATGCCTTTCAAAACTTAAATTGAGATGGTTGATTTTTAACATGAATTAGTATTTTACTGTTATTCCTATTTTTTTTTAAATTTGTTAATTCAAAATTGCTGAAACTATTTTAAAAATTATCATCATACCTTAACTCACAACTTTCATTCAAATATCAAGATCTAATATGGTCTAGTTTGGAAGATTTTGAATTTTTCTTAAGAAAAACAACTTCTATAAATAAAATGGAGATGAATTTTACAGGAACTTATACTCTCAGACGTTTCATGCCTTCAACATGCATACATAACAATATTCATGTTAATATTCATTATCATAGCACAATTCATCACATGCATCAACATTCAACCACATATTTTATTAAAACTGTTTTTAAAATGTTTACTCACCATTTTTATAAGCAGAGAACAGATTTAATCTTTAATCTGGAATTCTGTTGAGGTTGAATCCTTTGCATGCCCATAAATCTTTGATTTTAAATGCTGAAACTGATGTTGATCTTTCATTTGAGTTACAGGTTGAAGTTGCAGTAGGTTTAGTTGCTTGAAAAACTTGTTTGCAGATTTGAATTTCAGATTTGATTTTGCTTTTGGTTTCAATTTCAAGTTTGAAGCAGTTTCTGGTTTGCTATTAAATTTTTGAAAGGACGAGGGAAGAAAAAGAAAAGAATTTGAGAAGAAGAAAGTTTTGAATTGAAAGTGGAAAAACAGGTTTCTCTTAAACATTTTCTTTATATGTTTAACTTTCAAACAAAAGAAATGAAGGCCACTTGTAAATTCAAATCACCCTTAGCTTACACATGTTTAAATCCATTGTTATTTTTTTTACAAATGTTAAAAGTTAGCTTAAATTATTCACAAGTGTTAACTTTTTTTTAATTAATTCATTTAAGTTATAAATGTATTTATGAAGTATATTTTTGTGTATAAGAATTGTTTGCCTTCTTATAAATAAGCTTTTAAGTTTTAATAAATATACAAGTGTGAAATTTTTGTAAACATTTGTTTTATAAATAGTTTATGTTTTTAAATCAAATAAATGTATTATATGTTTTCCTTTAAATTGTGAAGTATGAATTTGTATTTATATTTATGTAAATGTGAATTTAGTAATTTATTTACACATCATTTATGTTTACAAACTATTCTAATTTAAGAGATATTTAACAAGACTGTTTATTTATAACTTTATATATATATATATAACCATTTTAATTTAAACATTTTTAAAAGAAAACAAAATAAAAATTTGATTAAATCTTATTTAAACTATCACATTTTAAAAAAAATTATCTTATATTTTGAAAATATAGAATTTAACCTCAAATTAGCTTTTGAAAAATATGGAATTTCAAACAAAGCTTCAAATCACAATACATACATACATACATACATACATACATACATATATATATATATATATATATATATATATATTATCAATAGATTATATTAAATTTTAAAACAACTTCAAATTATAACATATACTTACACACACACACAGATATATATATATATATATATATATATATGTATGTATGTATGTATGTATGTATGTATGTATGTATGTATGTATGTATGTATGTATGTATATTACAATTTGAAAATTCATCTTTTATTTAACAAATGACCTCCTATTCACAATATATATACCAAATATATTTATTATAAATAGAATATAATTTTTATTAGCTTTGGAAGATAAATCTTATCAATTTTAAATTGTTAGAAAGATATTGACCAATATTGCCAGATTAAATATTTATTAACCTTTAAAAGATTAAGTTTACCAAATTAAATTAAAATTATAAAGGAAAATTATCAAATAAATTTAATTATTAATACGGATTATTAAATTGATATTGCCTGAAATTCCGGGTCGTCACAAATCCGCTTGAATCTGATCTTTAATTGAATTTAATCTGAAGCTTAATGTTGAATTGCTTTTGAATTTTGGTTTCCAGACTTGAAATTTATTTTGATTTCCCGTTTCTGGGTTTTGATTTTTTTTTTTTGATTTTTTTTCTTTTGTTTTGTGATTTTTTTCCAGGCTGAAGATGTATGGAAATGAATGAAGAAAAGAGAATGTAGCCTGAATATTTTTTTAATATATTTTTTTTATAAAATTTTAGTCCAATTTGAGAAAGATTAATGCCAGTTGTATTATTTGCTAACACTTGTAAAATGGATGTCTTAGTTTCCTTACAAATGTCGTTTACCATAACTTTTATGTTTGAATCCCTTAGTTTAAATTAGGTTAAAATTTAGTTTTAAACCCTTGTTTAAAATTTACTTAAAAATTCATGTATATATTATTTACTAACTATATTTATTTTCAAATATATAAGAAAAGCATTTTAAACCTTTAATAAAATCTTACTTATATATTTACAAACCAATTTTATTCATATATATGTTTTCTTATTAATTTCCAAAAGATATGTATATTTTAAAACTTATATTAAAGCTCATTTTTAATTCAAGTTATTATTCTTTTTAAATGAATGAAGTTTTATATTTATACATTTTCTATTATTTAATCTTATATAATTTTTTAAGCAAAATGTTTTGAAACTTCATTTCTATAATGAATCCAATTTATTTATAAATATTTACATTTGAATTTTCCAAAATCAAAATTTTATTTACAAATTAACTTTCAATGTATATATATATATATATATATATTCATAAATATATTTATTCAAAATTTTCAAATTAATCCACAATCAAATTTATAATTAATATAGTATTCAAAATATTTTTTCTAAATTTCCAATTAGAAATTCTATTTAAATTAAAAATCCATATATATATATATATATATATATATAAACAACACATATCTTTATTTATTTTGGAAAAACTCAATTTAATCCACAATTTTAACCCAAAATTTATATTAATTACCAATTCGAATTTGACTCAAGAAAAACCGAGAATGTTACATATTCCCCCTTAAGAAAATTTTGTTCCAGAAATTTGCTAGGGAGATAACAAATAACAGATGAACACATCTCAGATAAAGAATTGATTTACCAGATCAAACTGAATATCTATTCTGCATTTGGCTTACCAAATCAGAACATCAACAATAAATATGAGAATGAACTCATTTTACATTCCACAAGATACTTGGGTCATTTGGTCAACGAAAATTCCAAGGGCATTGGTTAGTATGAGGAGATAACTAACCACTCGTAGAACATATCAAGACCCTAAAGAATAAACAAATGGTTCAATTCAGGTTGGAATATTCTAAAGTACACACCAACTTGTCCCTCTTCAGACTTGAATCCTCACTAGAAATCACAACAGAATTCTCAAACCTTGATTTTGACCGAAATCGTTTTATCGATACAAATCAATTTTAACTTTATATTTTATTAACCAATTTATTTCAAATAAAATTCCAAATTCATTAGAGTTAAAAACGAAAAGCTGATAAGAAACCGATGAAGAGAATATGAAGTAGGAATTTATCTTCAACGATTCGTAGGACCGTCACCACACCGAATCCTCTCCCTCGAGCTGCCACGAAGCCATCAAAGAACTTGAAATTGGATCATGATTAAAAAGAAATTGATAGAAAAAACTATTTCCTTGCTGTTCCAGGGTATTGACCATTTGTAGTGGTACTCCCTTGTCCCCTGCCTCTTCCTCTACTTGCACTCATACTTACTATCAGTGAATAGTAAGAGAATTTATTGAGGCATACGGACAGATATCTTGGGAATACTCATTCTAGGGCGTTCTTTACCCTATCTCTAGTGAGTTATCTAATGTGTTATACTCCTAAGCTAAACTTCAACCTTCAGCTCTGATACCAAATGTGACGACCCGGAATTTGGCATTCGAAAATCGACATCCATACTTCACCCGTATTCGAATGCCACAGATTTAATGTTCGAATCCGATTAGCCGAAGCTTATAACACATTAAGTACAACAACACAACGGAAGAAAATGAATAATATCATTGATATACAACAGTTGATATAATAATGATACTAATGGGATATCAATATTATCAGAGATACAAGATAACAGCGGAAAATAACATAACTAGATGGTCTAGACTTTGCAACCATCGACGGTGGAAAGATAACTCCAATAGAATGCATCTCCATTGCCAAAGCTCCAAAGACTCCAATCCAAAAGCAGTTATATCCAAGCCACAAGCTCGAACCACCATCATCATGTTAACTAAGCAAGGTCAGTCGTCGATGCGATCGCCAAACTCCAATGACTCCAAAGACCAAAGACTTAAAAAACTTCCAACAGAAGGCTAAAAGCTGCTGAATCTACATCTAATGGCTGATTATTTGAAAATCTAACTCTAGGTTGCCCGTGTGGAAAATTATGGGCACCCAGAGTTTAGAAAGGGGACAATAAACTCCAGGTCGGTCATGGGACTGGTGTGAGCAAACAAAAACATTTTTATCTTAAACAAAACAAACAAAAGAATTTAAAAAGAAATCCGCAATGCTTTTTGGAAAATGAAACTACCATAAGGCCTCCCGCCACATACACAATGCAAGCACACAATTGGAGGAGATTTCTCCTTATGATAGTCAAACATGCATGATACGCGAAAACCTTTTGATATTATTATTAGTGCATAGTGTGAAAAACATTTCGAAAGTATAATATCAATCTTAGCCAGCATAGACATTTCGTACTATGCCTACTATAGCTACCATGTTCAATAGCAGGTTACCACCACATTCCATGACAGATTATACAACTAAAACTATATAAGGCGCATATTGTTTCTTTGGATTTCCAACAAATGGTCATGCTAAGGAACTTTCTTAACAAATGGGATGCCTCTAGAGGGATTCCCCCAAGAACCAAACCGGATCTCTACCAACACAATGTCGGGTTACCTCTGTAACTAGGTAACACCTACAAGTAAGCCATCCCTGGTCGTTACCGACCTTTATCTCGGGATTCACCAACAAATAGCAATAGCCACACTGTTAAATATCTGGGCTCCATACCATGATATCACTTTTTATCCAGAAGAAAATGGACAAAACCTAGGGGCGCGACCCCTAATAACCTTGTCGCAACATTCCTGTTTCGACCATTTCTGGGTTGTGAGGCTCGACGAAGTCTCATCCACAAAGCTACGCTTTTTACAAAAGCCATGCTTCGATCAACACTTGATCAACAGCACTTCGTATGCCACATTATCAAATTGGGAATGTATCACTAGTAACCATCAACTACATAATCTCTGAGCTCGTACGTCTCAGAGAAGGGTGTTAAGCTAAGAGAATAAATTCTCCGCCGCCAAACAGAAATGTATTTGATAGAAACCAGCTTTACATCTCAAAGTATAACGTCAGGCATACATCCATACAAGTCCGTTCCGGGTTCAAATGGAACAGAAGGCACTTCCAAAGAAGCCCTTGCAAATTCGGATAATCCATAATCACGTCCGGTCTCCCCATCACAAAGAAGAATATAGATCTCTATACCGAGGATCAGCCGGTGCAGAGACATTCGACAGGTTATCCTTTCACTTTCGAAAATACCCGGTCTTCACCATCGGTCTTCAAATGCTACCCATATCGTCGTATCACCATTCGAAATGGGTTTTATGACACAAAGCTCCACTCCCGGCTAAACGAATAATGAGCGCATATTTTAAAACCATATGGATATATGAGATCTTAGTTAAGTCACAACTTAAAGCCCAAAATGTTTCTTCAAATGGTTTAAACAAATTACCATTTTCAAATCTTTAAACAAAAAGATTCACTTCACAAAGTTCACCAATCTTTCACAAAGATTCATTTATAGCCTTTAAAAACAATTTCCCTTTCAAATTGGATAAGTTTATCCAATATTTAAATTAAAGACTCAATTCATAGCTTTCAAAACCTTTTCCAAAGATTCATAGCTTTCAAAAACAATTCCATTTCAAATCTTTTATACAAAAATACACCTTTAAGTTTCTTTTAAAATTCAAAACCAAGTTGAACAATCTTTCACAAAGATTCATTCATAGTTTCATAACATTTCCATTTCAAATTTGAAACCCTTTCAACAAAAATTGGAAATCCTTTCTTTATTTGAAAGCCATTATCATTTGAAAACAAAGAGTCTCGTTTCAGAAAAATCCAATCAAATATGCACAATTTATATCCTTTAAAGTATAAACTTGGGTTAAATATAAATTCCTAAAATAATATTTTTAAATTACTTTAAAGATGGTTTTAAAATCCGTATATATATTATATAACTTGTATAAACCTTTCATATCAAATTTCCAAAACGATTTCAAAACTTAAACAAGATATAGTATATTCAAACTAAATTTAAATTTCAAAACTTCCTTTCAAAAGATTTTCATATTGAACCCAAGTCCATTTCCAAAACCATTTGGATTCAAAATTTATCTTTTAAAACCATTTCATTAAATTCAAATATCTGTGACTTAGCTAGCTTCTTCGTGTAAACCATATTTTTATGGGTATGGTGTAGTCTAGGGGTTTTACACAATATTGCAACATCATCAATCATCACAATCCAAACACAGCAATATCGATAAGCGGTATAATCCTATAACGCTTATCTTCATTTACAGATTCACAAATAAATAATATAAATTTATCACAGATAAATAAATTACATTCATCACAGATAAATACATTACATTCATCACAACTCAAAACAAAATAGAGCATCACACATCAGGGATATCAAACAATTTAACATCCAATAGAATCCAAACATCCATAAGTAAGATTAATTAATCATCTGATTAATTTAAACCAGATTTATTACTTATGAATAAATCACTAATCCTAGTTAATTAAAATTAATTGATTACAAATCATTTTGATTAATTATTCCTTAATCATTTATTAATTAACTATTAATAATAAATTTATTAACCTTTAATTATTAATTAATCAACCTTTAATCATTAAATGATTATCCTTTAATTAATTCATTATCCTTTAATTAATTATCCTTTAATTAATTACCATTAATTAATCACATTAATTAATTATTCCTCAATTAATCATCATTCCTTTATAACCTTCATTAATTAATTAACCTTTAGTTAATTAATTATCCTTAATTAATCACATTAATTAATTAACCCTTAATTAATAAATCATCCCATAATCATTTTCATTAATTTAATTAACTTTTAGTTAATTAATTAACCTCAAAATTAATTACCTTAATTAATTAATCACATTAATTAATTATCCTTAATTAATTTCATTAAATAATTATCTTTAAGTAATTAATTACCTCAAGTAATTAACTTTCATTAACAAAATAAAATTAACTTAGATTTTAAAAGTTAATTAACAACTAAATCATCTTTTATTAATTAACTTCTTAATATTATTAAGTTTATTTAGAATAAAATTTTAGAAACATAAGTTATGTGTATATATATATAATCAAAACACTTTTAGACTTAATAAATTTTAAAATAATTTATACTTAAAACCTTTAATTAATACAAAAATAAATGCATATTATATAAAAGAATTAGTTTAACAAAATTTATTAAAATTTGATTAACCTTTTTTTAAAACTTGTTTGATTTTAAAACTTTAAAACTGTTATATCCTAAAACCAAAACCAACTCGAGTGAAACCCGAGCCATATTATAAATTTCCCGAGCTTGTCTTCGAGTTCCCCTTTCTTTTCACTTTCCTCGAGTAAATTCGCGAGTTTCTTCGAGAAAATCATGCGACAATCTCGCGTTGCACCCGTGCAACCTATCGTTCCCAAGTCCTTAAACCCAAAATCAGATACAACGGACATATCGTGCACGTGTACTGTAACGTCCCGCTATTTTCAACCATTCGCATCCTCACTTATCGGACTTGAATTGTTCAAAATACCGAGTTGTAAATTAAATTTGGCAAAACACAGCATAAACAGTAAATAAATAGTCACAGATCATAGAAAAGAGAGTAATGAAATGCAGCGGAAGTAAAGAAATAGTAGTTCATGAAGCTAGTATATAAATATACATCAGAGTTAAGCAAGATACAACAGAAGTCTCAATATGATATCAACTACAAACAGAATCCATCATTGGACTCCACTGAATAACCGGAATCAACTGGATAATTGAAAGAGAAATAGATAGCTGGGTTTCCAAGTGAAGCTCCAACTCTAGAGGTTAGTCTCAAATGTTGTATCACTCAGTCTGACCCGAGCGTAAAGAAAAACACAAAACACTCGAGTCGGGACATACACACTTATACAATGTGAACTAACTCAAGTGAACTATAATATAAGGTACAAGTAACTTAAAGGATGTTTGGGACCGCCCATCCTCTAAGGACCCGTTAAACTATTTACTATGTAGTAATATTTCGCTATTATAATAATGTCTATAGTAAAATGAACTTTCTTTTAAATAGTGTTAAGAGGTTACCCATATAGCCCTTAACACGTAATAGTGCCAATAGTCAATACAGTACTGTAATACCTCCTGATCGGGAGGCTACCAGAGGATACTCCATAGATACGACACAAATAAACTCGTACAAGGCATGCTAGGGTATGTGACACGGCACAACTAGGCAATGCCAGGGTAGATATACCAATTACGCTTTCGGACCGGTGGTAACGCATAGCCGCAGCTACCGCCCACCTCGAGCCACACCCCCAAATCAAAAAAATCAAAAGTGGCCACCGAATCAATCCAAAAGTCAAAGTATAATATCGAAGTATGTGTCCAATCAAAGGTTCCACCTCATTAGCCCGTCAATCACTCCTGATTTTGCCACCTTATGCCAACTCACGGGAGTCGGGTCTACATATATACCTCAAAGGAATGCTGCCGCCATCCTACTTCATTCTGGAATCTCCACCACGTACATGGTTGTTAAAGTGGTTTTCAGTATCGATAGAGAGTATGCCCGTATTCGATCCCGGTCTCTTTAACAACCAACCGTCATTATAACCCATGGATATTTCTTTCAAAATCATTTATACTTTAAAACTAGAATATTTTATCCATTTCAAAACTAAATACTATATTATTTCCTTTCAATATCAAATCAATATATCATTCCCATTTCAAAAACCAAAGTAATAATATATCCTTTAAATTCCAAAGGCCAAATCAATATCTTTTTTTTTGCAGAGCAAGCGGGGTTAAACTGGTCCCCTGCCAAATTTATTAAAAAGAAGACACAACACAGAGAATACAAAGAAAGGAAGAAAAACGGCATGAGCAAACAGGGAAAACATAGTAGAAAACAAAGAAAAAAAGGGTGGACTAGCTGATCCACGGTTCTATATGGTGATTGAGGAAGGAATGCACACTACCCCTCATCCCCAACAGTATTTCATTCTTCAGTGTTATCCATAAAACCTCATGCCTCCTGTTGATCCCACTGAAAACTCTCCTATTTCTTTATTCCCATATTTTCTTCAACAGCTTCTTTAGTGAAAACAAAAAAGAAAAACTGTCCTCATCGCTTTGCATAATCACTTGTTCAGTGAAAGCCCATGGATCAACAAATAAACAAAAGGCAACCATCCTATCTAATATGATCATCAAATTGTTCCAAAGATGCACAACGTACTCACACTCGAAAAACAAATGCTGCAAACTTTTATCATGAGTGTGACATAAAACACACGAGGAAGGGACATCCATTCCTAACCTAATTAGCCTATCTCTGGTTAACAGTGCTTTATTCCTCACCTTCCATAGCATCATATTGTCACTGTATGGAGAGAAAGTAGCCCATATTGGCTTGCTCACTTGCAATTAGGCACAGAATCCATGCTAAGCAAAGCGTTGTAAATTCGAGAGATAGCATGATCTTCACCATTCCAAAGGACCGTGTCATGTTCCCGCGTAACAAAATTGATGGCATCATATTGTCTCCATATTGCTCTGACAATCTGATTACTGGAGAAAGGCAAGAGAAGATAGCCATTGACAATATGGTCAGTAGCTAATGCATTCAGGCTAATAGATGATTGAAATTTTTGTTGAGACGTGAATATCTGATTAAGAATGATTCCTTTACTAATCCATGGCTCATTCCAGAAACTATAAAAACTCCTAGCAGAAAGCTCAATTTGAACAAAGGGAAGAAAAGAGGATCTCAGCTTCAAGATGTTTCTCCAAATCCAACTACAAGACTGCGGAGGATCCATATGCCAAAAGTTGTTAGCTCCAACATTATACATGAGTACCCACCTTACCCATAAGTTATTCTTCCTCTGCATCAGAGCATGAAGGTGACGACTGAAGGCTGCCTTGCTCCAAACTTCAATATTGCACAATCCCAAACCCCCTTTAGCTTTAGGTTTCTCTATAGTAGAAAATGAACAGGGAAAGGTCCTTCTGCTATGAATGGTCCCAAACCATAAGAATCTCATTATGGCACTTCTCACCATTTTCATAAGCTTGATAGGAAGTATAAAAGTTCTAGCCCAATATACCATCATAGAATTGCATACTGACTTGACAAGAACTAGCCTGCCGGCCTGACTTAAGAATCTATTCGCCCAATTTCCCATGACAGCAGTTATTTTTTGATACAGGGGTAAATAGGTAGCATGGTTACCCTAGAAGTACACAGAGGTAGACCAAGATAAGCCATATCATGGTCCATGGACTGCAATCCAGCAGAGCAAGCCAGGATTTGCTGCTACATGGGATTAATTCCCGTAAAAAATATGCTAGATTTACCATGATTTAATCTAAGCCCTGTCATTAGATAGAAATTTTGAAGTGCTCCCATAATGCTGTCAATAGATTGCTGGTTCGGTTTTGTGAAGATCTTGATATCATCTGCAAATAAAAGTGTAGTGATCTGCAGTTCTTTGCACTTGGAGTGGTAATGTATCTGCCTATTATCAAACAAAGGTTTCAATAAGCAAGTTAAAACTTCCATAACCAAGAGAAAAACCTAGGAAGAAAGGGGGTCCCCCTGTCTTATTCCTTGCTCAGAACGAAAGTACCCAGTGTTAGACCCATTCAAGAGGAGGGAGTATGATGGTATTGATATGCACTCATATATCCATGCTACAAAGACTTTTGGGAAACCCATAAGTGCCATGATTCTCACAATAGATTTCCACTGAACGGTATCATATGCCTTCCTTAAGTCAAGCTTCAAGTTTGCACCAGGAGTTGCATTAGCACGTTTATAACCATTCAATAATTCATGGGAAAGCATAATGTTGTCTTGAATATTTCTGTTCGGCAAGAAGGAGGTCTGGTTAATAGATATAACACGATCGAGAACAGCAACCAATCTCGTGGCAATTATCTTGGAAATGCTTTTGTATACAACGTTGCAGCAGGAGATAGGTCGAAAATAAGAGACAGATTCAGCAGGTAAGCTCTTGGGGATTAAAACTAAGTTCGTTGCGTTAACAGATTTTAGAAGTTTAACTTTGTCAAAGAAATTGTTGACAGCTCTGCAGAAATCCCCACCAACAATATCCCATCCAGTAGTGAAGAAAACCACGTTGAAGCCATCAGGCCCGCCACACGAGTTTTTATTCATAGCGAAGAGGGTATTCTTAATTTCTTCATTTGTGACCCTATCAACCAGCTTTAAGGCTTCATCATTATTAACTCGAGGGAGATTAATAGTAGAAAGAAGATCAAGCTCAGGAGAGAAATTAATACCATTACCAAGTAGGGCAGTGAAATACTTCAGGAAGGCATTATCAACCAAATCAGGGGAAGTCAGGAGGGTACCTGCTTCATCCATGATGGAAAAGATGTTATTTTTAGAGTGCTTTTCCTTCAGGGATGCATGAAAGAAATTGGTGTTCCTATCTCCTTCAACAGCCCACTTATTTCGAAGTTGTTGTCTTTTCATTTTACACTCAGTAGCCAGAGCATTGTTGAGATCATTAAATAGAGCTGCCTCTTTTTCAGCCAAATCAATATCTTATTTAAATAAAACCCAAGTTTCCAAATCATTGAATATTCCTTCAATTCATTAAACTCGAAATATTGTTTTAAATCATCTTAAACCAAACACTTTGGAACCATAATACTTTGAAATCCTAACAATTTAGAAATTTTATCATTTGGAATTCATACTACTGAAATCACAATACTTAGGAATCATAGCATTTTTGGAATGTAATACTTTCCACTTTAACATTTTATATAATCAAAATATTTATATACTTACAAATTTTAACACGGACATTTTATCATAGCGTTATAGTTAAATAAACTTTGTTAGTGTAATATACAATTTAAAGGTGAAATTATTATGTTAAGTTAAAAGTACCTTATTAACTTACATTATTATTACAACAAAGAAACTTTATTATTTAGTCATTTAAAATATTTCATTTACATTAATTACAACTTACATATCAAATGTACGTTTTAACTTACATTTATTGCAATAAAGAGCATTTATCATTTTAATCAATATTACACTAATTAAAACTTACATTATCCAATGTACGTTTTAATTTACATTTTTATTACAGTAAAGGGAATTTATTAATTTAATCAATACCACAAAAATTAAAACTTTATATATTTCTTTCATTAATTAGGACTTTATACGTTTCTTTCATTAATTAAAACTTTACATGTTTCTTGCATTAATCAAAAACTTTACATGTTCTTTCATTAATTAGGACTTTACATGTTTCTTGCATTAATTAAAAACTTACACGTTTATTTCATTAATTAAAACTTTACATGTTTCTTGCATTAATTAAAAACTTTATTTGTTCTCTCATTAATTAGGACTTTACACGTTTCTTTCATTAATTAAAACTTTAGATGGTTCTTGCATTAACTAAAAACTTTACATGTTCTTTCATTCATTAGGACTTTACACGTTTCTTTCATTAATTAAAACTTTACATGTTTCTTGCATAAATTAAAAACTTTACATGTTCTCTCATTAATTAGGACTTTACAAGTTTCTTTCATTAATTAAAACTTTACATATTTCTTGCATAAATTAAAAACTTTACATGTTCTCTCATTAATTAGGACTTTACACGTTTCTTTCATTAATTAAAACTTTACATGTTTCTTGCATTAATTAAAAAATTTACATGTTCTTTCATTAATTAGGATTTTACATGTTTCTTTCATTAATTAAAAACTCTATTTCATTTTCCCAATTCAAAATACATTATTTATTATACAACCATACTCATTTCAAAACTAAAGATTGATTGCAATTATCAGGTTAGATTTTAAAATTCCATATTAATCAATTTTAATTATTAAATTATTTATCACAAATAAAAATATTGAAATTGCTTTTTAAAACCAAATAAAGATTTTTAAATTGCACGTTAAACCAATTATCAACTTATAACATTTTAAATTATAAAAACCGATATCTCTTTATATTTCAAATCTTTAAATCAAATTTTAAGTTAAAATTCCATATATTACAAAATTTCAAAATACTTAATAACTTTTTAGGATAATATTACTTTAAAATTGTTAATCATGGGCCTGTAAAATATTTTCTAACCTAGGTCAAGTGATACAGATGTGTATCATTTCAATCCGTAATTTAAAAAGAAAAATCCGGGTTCTATCGTTTCAAACCCACAATCCCAAGAAAAATAAATACAAAAAAAATCAATAAAAAATCACTCGAGCTTATCATTTCAGCCCATAGTGATTTTCCTTATCCTAAAGTCCGTTTCGGGTAAGTATCATTTCAACCCATAGTAATAGGAAACTTGCAGTGTGATAAACAGAAAATAAATATAACAATATAGCATATAATATCATAACATATGATGTAACAAATATATAAACCGCATTTAACATCATATAATCAATCAAAGGCATGTATGAACATAACATAATAATTTCTACAATTCACTTGTCATCATTTCACAATTATAAAAGTAAGTTGTCTAGAGTGAAAAATCTCACCTTTTTGAATGCTAGAATCAAAATCAAACACACATCCAAACTCCGCAAAGCACGAAAAGGCACGACAAAGCACGACAATATATTTTGAGTGGATGAAGAGTCAGATTCGAAATTTGAAGCAATATAATACATAAAATATATAAGCAATGATTCAATACAAAAGAATATAGATAAAAAAAAGAAAAGATAGAAAAGAAAATGACTAACCTTGATAAATCAAAACAAGGTGATCAATACATGGCTTGGTTAAGGTTTGTTATCAACTTTGGTGATGTATGCCTCCATGATGGTCATGGCTAGGCTTTGGTGGTGAGGAGGAGGTGGTGTGGTCGGCAATAGGTGGAGACCAAGCCATGCTTGAAGAAGAACAAAAGTAAAGATAAAATAAAATAGAAAAAGAAGAAGAGGAAGCCATGGAATAATTAGAGCTTGTTGTATTTTTTTCTTCACGCAAATGATAATGAGGAGTTTTGAGAATTGTTTGTGCATGAGTTATCAAAAGAAATGCACGATTAAAGATGGACGAAAAAAATAAACGGATAAGGAGGAGTAAATGATAGGAAACAAAAAGGCATAAGCTGAGGAGAAATAAACTTGCATATATTTTATTCTTAAATGCAAATGAATATGAGAAGTGGAAAATAAATTTTTGTACGTGAATCGATAAAGTTTCTCATGGCTAGTAGATGGAGTGGTTTGGAAGGCAAGCAAAGAAGTAAATGCTAGGAAACGGAAAAAGCAAAATTAAGGAGAAAGGAACGTATATATTTATTCTTAAATGCAAATGAAAATTAGGAGTTTGAAATGAGAAATAAATCTTCTTGTACGTGATTTGTGGAATGATTTCTCATAGCTAGAAAAAAAATACACGGCTATGGTAGATAATTAAATAGATAGGTAAATAAAAGGCAAGAAATAAAGCAAATATAACCTATGCCTAGTTAAACAAAGTAACGTATGTCTAATTAATTTGTTTCCAAGCCATTAAATAAAAGAATATACACAAATAAACTCCGATAAATACAATAAAAGCCTAGACAAATAAAAATAGAAAGATAAAATAGAGATGGATATAGTAAAAATATAAAATATATATATAATAAAAGTTCAAAAATTTATTGCGGTTTAAAAAGTATAAGTTTTATATTCCCAATAAATCCATATTCTTAACTCCATCTAGTTATTCAATCCATTTCATTATATGGTATAATTATCATGGTTTATACCATAGTGCATTAATATTCCTATTTTATCTTAATTTAAAATAATATAATATTTAATTCCATTTACTACAATAGATCCAATTATTAGAGATTGAATTTCAATACATAAATTTGTTTCAATTCCAAATCTTTTTATTAAGTCTACTACTACTCTACAAACCTAGTTGACCATTCATTCCTTAATATACTCCAATTTAACAACTTATAAACATTGTATTACATTTCATATTAATGTAACTTTTGTTTATATTTATTAAAAATGACTTCTCATTTCAATTTAATTGACCATATAAACATGTAACGCATAATAATTGTCACTGTTTACTTTTAACTAGATTTATAAGTTTATTTTCTACATACCAAAGTTACAATTACTTACACGACCATAGTCTTTCACAATTTCCATTCATTATATTATACAACATTCATAAATTCAACGTTTACATTATTTCAATTTCATTGTATTATCTTTCAATCTATCAATAATTTAGCTTAAATTACATTCTTTGCCATTCAAATTAGTTATTACAACCACATTAAATAACCAATTTCTATTTCTTTTAATATTTTGATTACAAAAATCTTACTAAATCAACTATTTTTAATTACCAAAATTTACGGATTGTTACACTATCACCCACCTAAAACTTTTCGCCCCCGAAAAGGAAAAAGAAGGGCAAAGAAATAATTAAGTAAACTATACATCTTATTCAAAAAAACCAACTTTACAAACAAATAAATTTACAAAATTAATTAATTTGAATTAAATATACCAATTTATTTAAAAATTATTTTAACACCATTTATAATGTATATTATTCAATTAACCTTTTTATTCTATTTACCTCTATTAATCTTTTATCACTAAAATTTAAGTGTATAACATTTATTATAACCACTCGAATTTTATTTATAAAATCTTTTTATATTATATATTATCCAATTACATATTCAACTTTTGAATAATTTAGGTAAGTTATCTTGGAATGCAATAGAATATTATATAAATAAAACATTTTAATTCAATTATCTCAAGCTTAAATATTTATTCAAAATTTTGATTCTCTTTTACAATTGAAATCATACTTTAAGATAAAATTTAAGAATCAAATTTCCTACTAACTTCAATTATTTTAGAGGTACCTAAATATATACTAAATATATATCAAATCAACTTTGAAATCATATACCAATATATGTATCGTAAATCAAGTCATATTTTTTGAATTTCAAATCAATTTAATTCTCTAAAGCAAAACTGTAGTAAAACTACAGGATAGTCTCTTCACTTCGAAACTAGAAAACAGATATCAATGATGTTGTAGTCATCACCGAAATTATTTTCCAGTGACAAGGAGAAGAGCACTGCCTTAAAATTCTTTGAAAACGATTTCTATTCGGAAAATACTTCAAATAATATATCTTTTAAAACTTTAAAACCAAAGTTCGAAATCATCAAAAATTAAATCTCAAATTCTTGATTTAAATTCATTTTAATTTGCAAATTAATTTATAACCATGTTTTATAGTTCAATTATTTATATATGAAACAAAAGCTAATGGTTACAAGCTATATACAAAGTCAAATATTATTTCTAAACATCCAATTCAGTTAACTATCAAAATTCAGAAAGTTATACTTGTATACTATAATTATACAAAATTTATTCATTTACTAAATTTTTGAAAACAATACCGTGTCAGTTTGCTATGTTCAAGTGTTTTGGAGACCCTATCGATGGCGTTGATCAGACGAATCGATCGAAAACCCAAATCAACATCAACAACTCAAACAACACAATGTATAAAACATTTTAAATATAGGTTTGCAAATACACTATATAGGAATAGATTTTCAAAGAAAGGATAGAGATTCAAATTCGATTAACTCAACTCAAAGAAACTTTTGATTTGAAAATAAGTTGGAACAAAAGATAAGATGATTAACTAACCGAATAAGGAAATGGGTAAGCTTATATAAATCGCAGGCAACCTTAACCGGGTCAACCGTGGCTTCAAGAATCGGATCGATGTGGAATTCTAAGGCTAGTCCACATTCAATCTTAAGAGATAGAACTTGGGATATCAAGAGACACTGGCATCTAAACCGAGGATATATAAAATCTTCGGTGAATAAATGCCTATTGTAAAGGAGTTCAACCCCTTTACAAGCCATTTGAAGTGGAGTTATGGGATACTCCGGAATCAAAAGAATAGGAATAGTGAGGAATAAGAATGAATTTTGAAACCGAGGGAACGTTCCAAAATTCAAAGGAAATCGAGTCAAAAAGAAAACCTTTAAGCTCGAACGAAAGTGATTTTGTAAATAAATTTACCATATATGCTAAGTTTTGCCTAGAGCCAAAGCTCTGATACCAAACGTAACGAGCCACGCCAATAGGGTAACGCCCACCATAGCATACATTGGTACCTGTGTTCTGCCTTTACGACCAGCCTCTCGACTTCACCACCAACCCCGCGGGGACATGTAGGAGTAAGAGTCAACCATTCGCTACCAAACCAAAAAGCGAGAACCCCCTATCATGTTGCACCCTCCAAGTGCAATGGCAGACACACATATCAGACTTGAATTGTTCAAAATACCGAATTGTAATTTAATTTTGGCAAAACACAGCACAAACAGTAAATAAATAGTCACAGATCACAGACACAAAGTAATAAAATGCAGCGGAAGTAAAGAAATAGTAGTTCATAAAGCTACTATATAAATATACATCAGAGTTAAGCAAGATACAACAGAAGTCTCAATATGATATCAACTACAAACACAATCCATCACTGGACTCCACTGAATAACCGGAATCAATTGGATAACTGAAAGCAAAATAGATAGCTGGGTTTCCAAGTGAAGCTCCAACTCTAGAGGTTAGTCTCAAATGCCGTATCACTCAGTCTGACCAGAGCATAAAGAAAAACACAAAACACTCGAGTCAGGACATACACACTTATACAATGTAAACTAACTCAAGTGAACTGTAATATAAGGTACAAGTAACTTAAAGGATGCTTGGGACTGCTCATCCTTTAAGGATCTGTTAAACTATTTACTATGTAGTAATATTTCGCCATTATAATAATGTATATAGTAAACATACTTTTAAATAGCGTTAAGAGGCTACCCATATAGCCCTTAACACGTAATAGTGTCAATAGTCTATACAGTACTGTAATACCTCCTGATCGGGAGGCTACTAGAGGATACTCCATAGATAGGACACAAATCAAACTCATACAAGGCGCGGTAGGGTAGGTGACACGGCACAACTAGGCGATGCCAGGGTAGATATACCAATTATGCTTCCAGGCCGGTGGTAACGCGTAGCCGTAGCTACCGCCCACCTCGAGCCATACCCCCAAATCAAAAAAATCAAAAGTGGCCACCGAATCAATCCAATAGTCAAAGTATAATATCGAAGGGATGTGTCCCATCAAAGGTGCTACCTCATTAGCCCGTCAATCACTCCTATTTTAGCCACCTTAGCAAACTCACGGGAGTCAAGTCCACGTATATACCTCAAAGGAACGCTGCCACCATCCTACTTCATTCTGGAATCTCCACCGCGTACACGGTCGGTAAAGTGGTTTTCGGTATCGACAGTGAGTATGTCTGTATCCGATCCCGGTCTCTTTAACAACCAACCGTCATTATAACCCATGGATATTTCTTTCAATATCATTTACACTTTAAAACAAAAATATCATATCCATTTCAAAACTAAATACTATATTATTTCCTTTCAATATCAAATCAATATATCATTTCCCATTTAAAAAACCAAAGTAATAATATATCCTTTAAATTCCAAAGGCCAAATCAATATCTTATTTAAAGAAAACCCAAGTTTCCAAATCATTGAATATTCCTTCAATTTATTAAACTCGAAATATTGTTTTAAGTCATCTTAAACCAAACACTTTGGAACCATAATACTTTGAAATCCTAACAATTTAGAAATGTTATCATTTGGAATTCGTACTACTGAAATCATAATACTTAGGAATCATAGCATTTTTGGAATGTAATACTTTCCACTTTAACATTTTGTATAACAAAAATATTTATATACTTACCAATTTTAACGTGGACATTTTATCATAGCCTTATAGTTAAATAAACTTCGTTAGTGTAATGTACAATTTAAAGCTGAAATTCTTATGTTAAGTTAAAAGTATCTTATTAACTTAGATTATTATTACAATAAAGAATCTTTATTATTTAATCATTTAAAATATGCCATTTACACCAATTACAACTTACATATCAAATGTACATTTTAACTTACATTTATTGCAATAAATAGCATTTATAATTTTAATCAATATTACACTAATTAAAACTTACATTATCAAATGTACGCTTTAATTTACATTTCTATTAAAGTAAAGAGCATTTATTAATTTAATCAATACCATAATAATTAAAACTTTACATGTTTCTTTCATTAATTAGGAATTTATACGTTTCTTTCATTAATTAAAACTTTACATGTTTTTTGCATTAATTAAAAACTTTACATTTTCTTTCATTAATTAGGACTTTACATGTTTCTTGCATTAATTAAAAACTTACAGGTTTAGTTCATTAATTAAAACTTTACATGTTTCTTGCATTAATTAAAATTTTTACATGTTCACTCATTAATTAGGACTTTACATGTTTCTTTCATTAATTAAAACTTTACATAGTTCTTGCATTAATTAAAAAATTTACATGTTCTTTCATTAATTAGGACTTTACACATTTCTTTCATTAATTAAACATTACATGTTTCTTGCATAAATTAAAAACTTTACATGTTCTCTCATTAATTAGGACTTTACACATTTCTTTCATTAATTAAAACTTTACATATTTCTTGCATAAATTAAAAACATTACATGTTCTCTCATTAATTAGGACTTTACATGTTTCTTTCATTAATTAAAAACAGTATTTCATTTTCATAATTCAAAGTACATCATTTATTATACAACCATACTCATTTAAAAACTAAAGATTGATTGCAATTATCCGTTTAGATTTTAAAATTACATATTAATCATTTTTATTTATTAAATTATTTATCACAAATAAAATCTTTAAACTCATATTTAAAAACAAATAAAGATTTTTAAATTACACTTTAAACCAATTATCAGCTTATAACATTTTAACTTATAAAAACCGAAATTCTTTATATTTCAAATCTTTAAATCAAATTTTAAGTTAAAAATCCATATATTCCAAAATTTCAAAATACTTAATAAATTTTTAGGAAAGTATTACTTTAAAAATGTTGATCATGAGCCTGTATAATATTTTCTAACCTAGGTCAAGTGATACAGATATGTATCGTTTCAATCCGTAATTTAAAAGAAAAATCCAAGTTCTATCATTGCAAAACCGCAATCCCAAGAAAAATAAATACAACAAAAATCAATAAAAAATCACTCGATCCTATCATTTCAGCCCATAGTGATTTTCCTTATCCTAAAGTCCATTTCAGGTAAGTATCATTTCAACCCATAGTAATAGAAAACTTGCAGTGTGATAAACATGAAATAAATATAACAATATAGCATATAATATCATAACAGATGATGTAACAAATATATGAACCACATTTAACATCATATAATCAATCACAGGCATGTATGAACATAACATTATAATTTCTACAATTCACTTGTCATCCTTTCACAATCATAAAAGTACGTTGTCTAGAGTGAAAAATCTCACCTTTTTGAAAGCTAGAATCAAAATCAAACACACATCCAAACTCTGCAAAGCACGAAAAGGCACGACAAAGCACGACTATATTTTTGAGCGGATGAAGAGGAGATCTGAACTTGTAAGCAACATAATAAATAAAATATATAAGCAATGATTCAATACAAAATAATATAGATAAAAAAAAGAAAAGATAGAAAAGAAAATGACCTAACCTTGATAAATCAAAGCAAGGTGATCAATACATGGCTTGGTTAAGGTTTGTTATCAACTTTGGTGATGTATTCCTCCACGGTGGTCACGGCTAAGCTATGGTGGTGAGGAGGAGGTGGTGTGGTCGGCAATAAGTGGAGACCAAGCCATGCTTGAAGAAGAACAAAAGAAAAGATAAAAGAAAATAGAAAAAGAAGAAGAGGAAGCCGTGGAATAATTAGAGCTTGCTGTATTTTTTTCTCTTCACGCAAATGATAGTGAAGAGGTTTGAGAATTGTTTGTGCGTGAGTTATCAAAAGAAATGCACGATTAAAGATGGAAGAAAAAATAAACGGCTAAGGTGGAGTAAATGATAGGAAATAAAAAGGCATAAGCTAAGGAGAATAAACTTGCATATATTTTATTCTTAAATGAAAATGAATATGAGAAGTGGAAAATAAATTTTTGTACGTGAATTAATAAAGTTTCTCACGGCTAATAGATGGAGTGGTTTGGAAGGCAAGCAAAGAAGTAAATGCTAGGAAACGGAAAAGGCAAAATTAAGGAGAAAGGAACATATATATTTATTCTTAATTGCAAATGAAAATAAGGAGTTTGAAATAAGAAATAAATCTTCTTGTACGTGATTTGTGGAATGATTTCTCATAGCTAGAAAAAATAATACATGGCTATGGTAGATAATTAAATAGATAGGTAAATAAAGGCAAGAAATAAAGCAAATGTAACCTATGCCTAATTAAACAAAGTAACGTATGTCTAATTAATTTGTTTCCAAGCCATTAAATAAAAGAATATATACAAATAAACTCAAATAAATACAATAAGAGCCTAGACAAATAAAAATAAAAAGATAAAATAGAGATGGATATAGGAAAAATATAAAATATATGTGTATAATAAAAGTACAGAAATTTATTGTATGTAAAACACTATAATTTATGCAGTTTAAAAAGTATAAGTTTTAAATTCCCAATAAATCCATATTCTTAACTCCATCTAATTATTCAATCCATTTCATTATACGATATAATTATCATGATTTATACCATAGTGCATTAATATTCCTATTTTATCTTAATTTCAAATAATGTAATATTTAATTCCATTTACTACAATAGATCCAATTATTAGAGATTGAATTTCAATACATAAATTTGATTCAATTCCAAATCTTTTTATTAAGTCCATTACTACTCTACCAACCTAGTTAACCATTCATTCCTTAATTTACTCCAATTTAACAACTTCTAAATATTGTATTACATTTCATATTAATGTAACTTTTGTTTATATGTATTAAAAATTGACTTCTCATTTCAATTTAATTGACCAAATAAACATGCAACGCATAATGATTGTTACTGTTTACTTTTAACTACATTTATAAGTTTATTATCTACAGACCAAAGTTACAATTGCTTACAGGACCATGGTCTTTCACAATTTCCATTCATTATATTATACCTCATTCATAAATTCAACATTTACATTATTTCAATTCATTGTAATATCCTTCAATCTATCAATAATTTAGCTTAAATTACATTCTTTACCATTCAAATTAGTTATTACAACCACATTAAAACAAATTTCTATTTCTTTTAATATTTTAATTACAAAAATCTTATTAAATCAACTATTTTTAATTACCAAAATTTACGGATTGTTACATGTACGCCCAAACCCGTCACCTCCAATCATCGTCGATTCCCTCAACAAACCACCGAAGACACCCATGAGCCTCCTGTGCACCCAGATCACACGATCTCGTCGTCGATCAAAATCGAACGACTTCCACTCATAACTGGAACAAAGCCGACCCCCTAAAATGCCTCGCTCCGATCATCTCGACCACCTGACACTACGCGACCACGATCCAAGCTTCGCCATACTACTATGCCTCGTTTCCCCCCAATCCGGTCCACCGCGATCCACGATTGACCACAAAATCGATTCGACAATAACGTCGATAAAACCATGCCCTTAAGCCCTATTTCGTCGAACCCAAGTCTATTTAATCACTGGAAAATTTCATACCATTTTTCCATCGATCTACGTCACATCATCCTCCTCTGACATCAAGCCCGAGGTTCGATCGTTCATTGGCCATCGGGAATTTACATTTTTTTTCAATTCCGTTCAACTCAACAATTCGCACGAATTAATAGACTAAAAATCTTGAAATTATTACCTATATTCATCATTTCCACATGCGAATTCATTCACATAACCAAAACTTGAAATTGAAACCTTTGATTTTTCTGATATTATATATATTTACTGTAATTTCCAAATTCCAGATGAATTACTTCATAATTCTACCTGTTTTTATTTTTAAAATTTGTGTTACATTGCTATGATAAAGTTTCATTTAAAGATCAGTACCTAAATCTTTTTATAATTTGAGATATGATTCTTTTTTCTCTTGATCTTTGTCAACCTGTTACTAAAATAGAGACATGTTTTTCCTTTTCATACACAGACATGCTCAGTATATAAAGTGTCATTGAAAATAGATTGTGCAGACTTGACTATATAAAGTATACACCGTATATATATTTACGTATACGGTAACGACTTCATATACTATTGCATATAACCGACTATAATTAAAATGTATATAACTTTAAATATCAATGTCAGACTATAACATATATATATAAGAAGTCATATATACTAACATATGTAATATAAATGGAATCTGGAAATCAAGTATCAAAAAATCCAAAATTTATAAGGATACGTTTTGTACCCTGCACGCAATATATATATAATGTTTCCTTGATGGTAAAGTGTACTGTAACACATAGATGACTTAACAAATCATATAGGAGCTTATGAACTTGCATATACATATTAACAAACCAGTTAAATACATAACCTACTTAAAAATATATGGTGTTTTAAACGGCCAGCAGAGTTGATAAACAATGTCACAAATATATAGGAACATATATCAACATATATATATAGACACACACATATATATATATATATATATAAACTTAGAATACTTTTCATATAACAGTCTTATATAAGCTAACCCATATAATTTATATAACTTCATAGAAAAGCCTTAGTGTACTAGTCACAGAAAATACACACAAAAACAAAGTTCATACAGTTCAAACAAATACATATATTGGTATTATATTTTTATCATAACTTCATAAACACAAACCGAAACCATCTTATATACAATATTTTGAAAATCTATATATAAATTTGAAAATTAAAATATTAGTATTTATATGTATATTTACTGTTTCAAAAATAATAGTATAAGATAGTGTGTGTGTGTGTGTGTATGTATTAATAAGCATTAAATACTAACACGAGAGGTTGTATATAAAAACAAATAAGAGGTCGAGGAGCTGCTCACCTCTGGACACATTGAATAAGGCGATGTGAAGGGGCTAAGACAATGGAGGATTGTGATGAGCAAAGGCGAAACACCGGACTACCGAAGAGGGGGTTTGGATAGGAAGGTTGTATGTCCATTTGCGGGGAAGAGAATGTAAGGAGGAAAGTGGAAATGAAAGTGGATTCTGGTGGGGAGAAAGTGGCCGAAGTGGAGGGGGCACGTATGGGTTCAAAATTGATGGAGGCGGCTGTCTTGCTTGGAGGAGGCGGATTAAGATGGGAGGGAAGCTTGGTGGGGCCAAGCATGTAAGATGGGAGAGAGCTGCTAGCTTGACTTCGGTTGGAGGAAGCACACGTTGATCGATAGTGGTTGCTTAGTTGGTGGTGAGAGGAAGCGCATGGTTTAAAGGGAGATGGGAAAGCAGAGAGCATGGGTTTTATTGGAAACAACTCAGGGGAAAATGTAAAGGCACACGAATAAAAATGGGAATGAAAAGAATGGAATTACACCAACTATACTTGGATCCAGAAATAAAATAAATCACTATGAGGAAGAGAAAAAGTCAAGAACTGAGATAATAATTGTTGATGGCTGTCTGGTTTAAGGAATATTAAAAGTTCATGACTATTTGATTCAAGTTGGATAACGAATAGTCACCAGAAATCCAAAAGACTGGTTGCGGAACCGATACAGAAATTGTTTCCGTAGATTTCACAGTCTACCGGACTTCGAAACAAACAAACGAATATATCGTAGAAATTATCACGATGAGACAATCAAAACGACATACAGATATTAGTGGTATGATCACCATCTCAAAAGTCGATATTCGGTACCGAAAATGGTGCTAACTCCGTATGAAAAAATCCAAACGGAGCTAAAAACGTCCGAATTTTGCAAAATGAATTTCGCATTCTAATTCAGAGTGTTCTAAATAAATTTTCTGATGTTGACATATTTAAATTTCGGAAAACTTTTAAATTCAACAGTTATTAACTGATTTAGATTTAAATAAATTTACATAATAAAATAAACTGTCATATTATCTGATGAAAATTTACCGGTTGCTATGTTAAAACAGATGTATTCCAAATATTAAATTTTTATTTCAAAATTTTATTATTTAAAATTTCACAAAATTTCAGTTAAATATATAAATAATACAAATAAAATTATAAAAATTTTACGGGTCGTTATAGTTAGAATGAGTATGAAGAGGAGGAAGTGAGGGATTAGACTGAGCGAAGAGTAGTCTATTGCCATTAAATTAAAAGGGAGGAAAAAAATGTTTCAATGACAAAATGATGATTAAAAGTTAAATTTTATAAGTTAAATAACTTACATTTCAATTATAGTAATTTATTGGATAATTAAATTATTTAAATTTAATATTGGAATTATTTAAATAATGAATCCTTAATTTAACGTGAATGAAAATGATATCAAAAGTTGATTTATACTTTATTTGAACAAGAATGAAAATTTTTAAATTTAAAATTTGAATTTAAAATTGATTAAATTGATTTTGGAAATTTCTCTTTTTAATTAACGTGTAGAAATAGTCTTTTTGGGCACTGTCTTGGATTTTGATGAAACCAGTTTCATCGGATCCTTAATAGTGAATTATTATAGGATTTTAAGTTTCGTAGCGATCAGACTTGTAGTTTGGACATGCGATCTTGAAACGCGTAGGATTTAATTTCAGAATTAAAATTAAAATTAATTGACCTTGAAAAACTATCTTCTGAATAGAATGGAATTGACTCTCGAGATTAGTTCCATTATGTTCGAAATAGGGGTATAGCATAAAAAATGTCAGCCAGCACGCTTCGTTTGGAGTTCGAAAAAATTATGTGTGAATACTGTAGGAACTTATATAATAGGCTATGTTCATTTTCATTTCACGAAACCCTAATCATTCCTTCAGCCGCTCTCTAAATCGTTAATGGCCGATATTCTTGACATTCCTCCCTCAATTTCTCGTAATCTACTCATCGAAATAGCTTGACCCTAAAAGGAAAAATGGAAAGATCGATGAACTCTACAACCTGAATGGTTGGATCATGCTAGTTTCTTCGAGATTCTCCATAATCGAGATAGAAAGGTGTGATAGTTTTAGCATTTTGGCTAGCTATTTATGGACGCGCATGACCAGGCATGAATGGAGGAGGTGGCGCGCTGGAGCGACGTAGGCAGTGGTGAGGTCAGATCGAACTCCGGTGGTCGAATGTGGTCACATGCGTGCTGGGTTTTGTCGCATTCGGCTGCGCGCATGCCTGGTGGTACCGTTCGCTTAAAAGAGAGGTAATTAGGATTAGTTAATTGTTAATTGAGTGTGTTAATTTTAAATTTAATTATTCAAATATTGATAAATTCGGTTCTTTTTCATGCGAGGTCTGTTTCGAACAAAAAAGTCATGTTGGAATCCTATCGACGTCGTCTACGGCATGGAATCGAATTGGGATTTATTTGAAGCTGAAAATTGTTTAGTTCCAAAAAAAGGTGAGTGTTTTAAATGCTTAAGAAGTACTAAAATAATTTTATGTTAGTAATTTAATTTTATTTTTTGTTGTTTGGTAATTTAATTGACATTTAAATTGACATATGAATTGACCGTTAAATATTAAAGTTGATAGTTAAATTGAAATCGGAATTAAAGTGCTAGTTAAATTCCCGATTATCGATAAATGGCCAACTTTTGTGATAAATTGACTGGCGTTAGCAGTGGCGAGGTCAGATCGAAGTCCAGTGGTCCAACGTGGTTGCGAGCATGATGGGTTTTGTCGCGTTCGATTGCATGCATGCCTTATGGTACTGTTCACTTAAAAGAGAGGTAGTTAGGATAAGTTAATAGTTAATTAAGCGTGTTAATTAAACATTTAATTATTCAAACATTCATTAATTCATATCTTTTTCATGCGAGGTCCGTTTCGAATGAAACAAGTCGCATTGGAATTGTATCGATGTCGCTACGGGATAAAGTTAAATTGGGATTTATTCGAAGCTGAAAAATTTTCAATTTCAAATAAAGGCGAGTGTTTGAAACTCACACAAAGTACAAAAATATTTTTATGTTTGTAATTTAATTTTATTGTCTGTTATTTGGAAATTTAATTGACCTTTAAATTGACATATGAATTGACTGTTATAAATTAAAATTGACAGTTAAATTAAAATCCGAATTAAACTGCTAGTTAAATTCTTGACTATTGATAGCTGGTCAACTATTGTGATATATTGACTGTTTTGGAATGTTGATTGTGATGGATGCTATTGGTTGATATTTTGAATGAAGTGGTTGTATATTTATTTTTATATATTCCAGTTCTAACGCTGTATATTATTGACAGTATATAAACTATTATTTGAATTACTTCGAGTAAATTAAGAAATAGGTTGGAATGATATATACTTATTACACTTTGGTTTGGATTGAAATGATATATATTCATCCCTGAAATTAGAATTGAAATAACCGATCACTTGGCCATATGATAGAAAATTATATATAGACACTGGATTGGTTAAATTAAATGATTTAAAAAAATTATTTGAAATTATTTAAATTATTTTGAATTAAAGAAATAAAAAATTCGAATTTATATAGATTGAATTAATTTTGAATTCGATTTTCGAAATGTTGAATTCAAAATTGTTAGAAGAAATTGTTAAAAAAAATTAATTTGAAGTTATGATTGAAATATAACTTGAATTATAAAAATTGAATTATTTTAAAAGGTTTGAAATTTTACATGAACTTCGAAATTATTCAAGTAAAAGTGATATTAATCGATATTTCAAATTTGGGCTTGAAATTGAATTATATTAAAGATCTGAATCTAAAATTCGAACATTGAAGTTTATATTGATTTAAATGATTCAAATCTAGATTCTAAAATTGAACCCAAAATTTATATAAGCTGAAATTGTTTAAAATTGGAAACTGAGAAATTTAAACTATTTGAATCGAAAAATGAAAATCAAAATTGAAATTTATATGAATTGAAATTGAAGTTAATTCGAATTGTAATCGAAATTGAGTTGATCTGAATTGGATTGAGAATGAAGATGATTTGAATTGAAAGATTTGGAATTGAATCAATTTGGCTTTGAAACTATTTCAAATAAATTATTTTAATATAAACTATTAAAAAGTTCTATCCTCTTAAATATTCAAATTATTTTTATTTTTCTAAACTATTTTACTAGTTAAACCATTTTCAATACCAAAACTATTTTATTTCAAACTATTTAAAAAAATTCAAACTATTTTCTAAAAATTCAAACTGGTCAAAATTGAAATGTTCATATTTAAATCGTGAGTTTAATTGCGAGTGGGTTAAATTAAAGTTATAACGTAAATGGAAATTCAAAACAATTTTGAAAATGAAATTGAGATATTGAGGTGAAAATGATTTTCAAGTGAAAATGGTATACGAAGTAAATATGATATTTTGAAATAAAAGGATTTTTGAAGTGAACATGATATTTTGATATCAAGTATGAATCATTTTTAAAATGTAAAAGTACCAACTGGTGTGTAAAATGATGTTTGATTATTAAAGAGACCGAGGCCTCTTATTGGCATACTCTCTGTAAATATTGGAATCATTTTAACACCTGTATATGCGGAGGAGACTCCTTAATGAAGTGGTTGGATTTGGCATACATTTTTTGGATCTAAAGAAAGAGGACAATGATGGATAGACCCTGGCACTCGTGCCAATTTGAAATGACTAAAACTGGACGGATTGACAAGGCCAAGCGGGCTAGCTACCCTAGCGTACATCCGTTCTTCGATTTTTCTTTTTAGACTTGGTCCATACTATTACTTGTGATGTTAGTTTTTATTGGTTCACCTTGATTGTGGAATATCCTCCCTCTGACTTGATGTGGAATGGATGGACACGGTATGCGGTCATGGCTATGATGCGTTATCATTAGCCCTGCGAGCCGAACTGGTAGTATCCTACATTGGGCATTGCTTCATGTGCATTGTCATACTTTTATCACTATGTGAGACCACTACAAGTTTGGTTTAATGTTGTAGCATCACGGTGCATCCCTATCCCTCGACGTGCTGCTGGAGCATTATATGCAAATAGTACGACAATGCTTAAAAACGCATTAAGGGGGATTAATGTAAAGCTTTAACACTAAGAAATTTTTTTTATTTTACTGATTAGACATTACATATGTAGTGTATTCTACTATATATATATAGGTAATTTGATGGATCCTTAAAAGATGGAAAATCTCGTAACATCTCTTAAGTTATTGCACGCATGTTATACACTGAATAGGAGATGTAAAACCCCATAAACATCGCTGACGTTATTACACTCATGTTATATGTGATATTGATTTGAATCACATATGGATATTTTAGTCCTGACTCGAGTGTTTTGTCTTTTCATTATGCTCGGGTAAGCCTTGAGTTTTCAGCACATTGAAGATTATTTTCTGGAGGATGAAGGTGAAGATTTGCTATATTATTACTAGTATTATTTCACCACATTGTCTGTTCCACTGCATTGTTTATTTTTTCTTTTGTATATATTACTCTGATAAACATTGTATAATTATAATCAAATGTATAGCATAAACAGCTTCATGAACTGTTTATCTGATTATTGTATTTTATCATTTTGCTGTGATAACCTGTATTTGTTTTCTTCTTCTCTTATTTTTTCTTAATTATCCCTATTGATTATCTTTGTTTTGGATTGTTTGAGTTAGACATATGTGGATTATTGTCGATTTAAACCTTCCGAAGTGTGGGTCGTCGCAATTGGTATCAGAGCTTTGGTTTGGCGATAACCTTAGCTTTGTGGGTCTTGACTCGTTAGAGATAGGGTAGTAATATCCTAGAATGAGTTTGTTTGAGAGTGTGTATGTGCATATGCGTGTATGTGTGTGTATGAGAGCGCGTACTTGTTAGTGTTATAAAATGTTTTATATTGTGTTTGATTATCTATTGAGTTGTTTATGAATTCTTGTCTGTGCGTGGGATACCATGTTATCGACAGGGGTTTCTAAACACTTAAACGAGGAAAGTAGATATAATATTATTTTAAAATAGGGTAAACAAAATAAAGTTTAACTTAATAAAGATTAAACAAATTTAATTGGATTTGAATGGAATTAGAAGAATTAGAAAAGTGAATTAATTCCACTTAAGCTATAATATGAAATAATAGAATGAATACGAAGTTGAATTATAAAATGAAATGCAATTTGGATATGTAAGAAATTAAATGAGAATAAATGAGTATAAGTAAAATTAATGTGAGTAATTGAATTCAATTTAAATTGGATGTAAATAAGTTGAATGCAAATAGAAAGAGTCTTAATAAATTGAATGTTAACTAATTAAATATGAAATAAGTGAATGTTAAATAAAGACATGTGGATACAC
Source organism: Allium cepa (assembly GCA_030765085.1). Classification (NCBI taxonomy): domain Eukaryota; kingdom Viridiplantae; phylum Streptophyta; class Magnoliopsida; order Asparagales; family Amaryllidaceae; genus Allium; species Allium cepa. The sequence goes on along the minus strand of CM060941.1, from coordinate 1,039,078,973 downwards.
ATAAGTATAAGTGGTAAGAAATACTTTAAGTTTAAATTATGAAATGAATTTATAAAATAAATTGAATATGAAGTGAGTAGATTGTAATCCAAGTTTGGAAATATTAACTTAACTAATTTGAGTTTATGGATGTTTATAAACTTAAGTAATGAGTTTTGAAATAAAACACTAATCTTAGTTGAAGTTAAAAAACGAATTTAAACTGAAAATTTGAGAACTTAAATCCCGATGCTTTTGAAATTGTTTTCTAAGATTTTGAAAATAATATTAGTATTATTTAAAAATACTTACGAAAGAAGAGTTTCAAAAGGAATCAAAAGGAAATAATTCATGTACTCCTCTTTTCTATTGTTGGAAAATAATTTCGGTGATGACGGCCACATCATCGACATTCATTTTCGAGTCTCAAAGAGGGGGATGCCACTTAGTAGCTTTGCTATGCATTTTGTTTGAATAACATATTTTGATTTAAAATTTTTAAATATGATTTGATATATATAAAAAATGATTTGAAATGAACCCAGTATTTGAATTCTTAAGTTCCTATTAATTAATGATTTTTCAGTTGTAGGAATAAAGTGAACTTTTAAATAGTTGGAAACTTCTAAAATGAAAAATAAGAAATTGAACCTAAGTGTGTACATGAAATTAAGAAGTTAAATTATAACTCTTAAATTTCAAGATAATGGAAATTTATGCTTGTGTAAATTATTGACCATTCTTATTAACTAAAATGAATAAGATAAATTAGTATAACACTCAACTACATTATAAAAACATATATATAATTTAGCAGAAATACTTAAAAAGTTTAAATGTTAAATATGAATACGTAATAGAATATTATACAAGTTTGAATTTAAGTAATAAAAATGTTTTAAATTGAAATCGTGTTAAAGAAATGTTTATAAAAATAATTAAATTGAGTTGTTATATAAAAAATGTTATACACTCAGTAATGTTCTAAGAAATGTTAAATGAATAAGTTTTGTAGTAAAAAGAAAATACTATTTAGATACGGACTTAAGAGAAGGTAAACAAATAATATATTAAAACATATCTTTTCGAATTGTTTATAAAATAAAAAAATAAATTTGCAAAGGACGTTTTAAGATTTAGTTATAGCTTTCTGAGTTAGTTATAATTTGAATAATATTGTAGAGAAAAAGATATATCTATATAAAATGATTGTAAACATAAGAGATGATTGATGAAATAAGAAAGTTGAATTATGAAATGAAATTTTACTTATTTTAAGTTGAATGGAATGAATTATTGAAATAAGTTAATAAAATGAATTAAAGGATGAAAGTTAACATAAGAAAAGTTGAATGAAATTGATTGTGATAAAAAGAAAAAAAATAGTAATATGAATATGAGTCACAAATTTTTTAATGAAGTAAAATTAATGATACAAATCAATGATATAAACAAATGAAGTGAATCAATGAAATAATACGAACTTAAGTTATGAAGTAATAATAAGGATGAGTTGTGTTTTATAAAATATTTATAAAAACTTGAATAGTTTTATGAAATGATTTATATATGATATTACTATTAAAGATAATATACTAAGTGGTAATGAAATAAAATTTAACCTAAATAAGATTAAATGAAATGATTTTATAAAATGGTCTATAAATGAATTTATATGAAAATGTCGTTAAACATAAAGTGAAGCAATTGAAATTTGACAAATTAAACTAAATAAATTGAATATAAATGAAATGGAAATGAATAAATTTGAAGCAAACCAATTAAATGTTAATAAAGAATGGATGTTTATAAGAAATGAAGTGCATAAATTAACTATGGATATTGGATAATGTAAATTGATGTAGTTATGAATTAATTGGATGAATATTAATTGTTGGATGGTTTCTTTTGTTGTAAATCACTGTTTTAAATGTTTTTGATGGCATATGATTGTTGTATGGAGTGTTTTGTGCTTATGTTTATGATTTGTATTCGCAATTCATGTTTTGTGGTTCTATTAAGCTTATACATGCTTCTATATCTTTTATATGCAAATAATATTCAAATTTGAGTTGAGATATGTACATATGAAGACCGTTTGGATGTATACGCGGATTTGATTTGATTTTGCTTGCTTAACATGAGCGAACTTGCTCGTATTTATAATAATAAGGTACGTATCTCGGTTTACGTACCACATTTTTATGAGAAATGCGGATTACGGATCTTAAGGCTAAGATTAACACTAGGGGGGGTGAATAGTGTTAATAAAGAATTACAAAATCTTTTTCGATTTATGTTAATTTAGACATAAAAGTATGCAATATACGGACATATGATCACAGAAACAATCACAGATACAGAAATAAAATAAAAACAGTAAAGGAAAGAACACAACGGATTTTATAATGGTTCGGAGTTACCCTACATCTAGTCCTGCAACACAAGTACGGATTTCCTTCCAACGGTAATCGTACAATTACACCCTCGGTTCCAAGGCTACGTGGTACACCCTCCAGAATTTCGATCCTCTGGGTAGAGAGACTTGATTTCCGGGCCACAAGTTTACCCAATTGATTTACCAAGGCTACAATCACACCTTTTCCCTTTAGATTGATTTCCAAGGCTACAATCACACCTTTTCTCGCTTAATAGATTACAAAGAAGTCTATAACTCTGAATAGCATGAGAATCTTATAGAGATAGTGATAGAGAATCAAACTAAAAGTAATCGAGTATGATTCAATGTTGATTTCGACAAAGTAATGATAAGAATATGTATTAAGAAAAAAGGAAGAAGAAGAGGAGTGAAAACCAGAAAAAAGTGATTAAAAATTCGTTGAAACTGACCCCTATTTATAGAAGAACAACAGCCATGTCCATTCATGAAGAGTTATGGCGAATAGACACTTATTTTCAAATTTGAATTTTTGAATCAAACTGTCACCATGTCGACATGGTACCCACAGGCATGTCCACATCCCAAAGCTTTTTATGATGTTTTGAATTTCTTTGAAAATAACCTTTATCTTATATAAAAATTAATTTAAACTTTATAAATATACTTGACTATAGTTGAAATTCATAAGTAAATATAAAGAATAATATATAATGAATTTAACTATAATTTTATATTTAAATCTAAGTATAAATATTTAAAAGTTAAATATATTATTAAAAAGATAGTTTAAAATCAGGAGTAATTTGACTTTGAAAATAAAGATGTTTTTTGAGGCTAAAATTATTTAAAATCAGGATTGAGGGTTTTGAATCTTTTAAAAGGAAAGTTTTGAAAACATTTTGAAAACAGGATATAATTTTGAAAAATCATTTCGAATAAAAGTTAGCGGATACAAAACAATGTTCCACTAGATTTTTCGTAGGTTCCATCCTACTTAGGGTTCCATCCCTTTAACGGGCTTGAAGTGGATTCCATTCCACGAATAAATTGGATTTTAAGATGCCAGTGCTTTTCTACGAGTTTTAACAAAAATTCCTAATAATAAAAAATACTTATCCTTGAAATCTTGAATTCTTGATAGTCTCGAAACTCATGAGTCTTCTATCTTGATATTTTATCTTGATATCTTGAATCTCTGTACTGTACAGTCTTCATTCTTAGTACCTGCATGGTTAAATCCTGCATATACATATATATCTAAACTTATAATGTTAGTATTTATATTTTATAATCTATTCTAAGGTCGTTGTCATCAAAACCATCATCTCATGGACTAACAATCTTCCCCTTTTTGATGATGACAACCTTTGTTTATAAAATATTATTTCTATCCTAATAACTCCCCCTAAAACTAACAAATCCCCCTTAATCTATACCTAACTATCCTATTTTATATTTCTTCCCCTTTGTCATCAACAAAAACTTACTCCCCCTCATTCTTGGACTTCAGTACCTGCATTGATAAACTATACAACGGAATATATATATAAATTAGGAAATAATTATACTTCTAAGCATGATAACTAATTTCAATGTATGTATATATATATATATATATATATGTTTTACACACCAATCTTCAAATCAATAAGAAATCAATCCACACAAAGTATCAATTCAAACCAAATACATTCAAACAAATCAAAAAGTAAATAAAAAATCAAACGTTACGTGGAACTTCCACCCATCCATCTTCTCCAAAGATTGGGTCTGCCTTAATAGCATCCCAATTATCATTGTCATTGGTGAGAGAGACAGGAGGATGTGCTTCGTTATCATCCTTGTGCAGAGAGGAGATCATCCATCGTATCGCATCGAAGTGCCTTTCTTGTTTCTTTATCATCTGCATTTGACTTAATTCTAAATGACGCTGGTTTCGTAGAATAAATGAGAGAATATTCTTGAATGAATTAAGAGTTTCTTCAAGATTTTCGGATAAATTGTGAATAGGATTAGTCATAGTTGAATTTGTGAAAGAAATGGAGGATATAGATGATAAGAAATAAATTTCAGCGAAGAATCTCGAAGAAACAGGTATATATAGGTGTAGAAATTCGTTTGAATTGAATAGACATGTGGTAGTTATTCAAATTTCAAATTCAAAATCAATTGCTATTTCTGACCAGTACATGTCGACATGGTCACATAGGGGATGTCGACATGGGTTAGTGAAATGTTATGACTAATTTTGATTTTGTGAATAATTGTGTGTGTGTGTATATATAATGTACTAACATTTATTCTAGAGATAAGATAAGGTAGATAACAGAAAGAAAATTTCATTTCATTGCATACTTCGATAATACAATGATTAAGCACACAACAAACTACATGAACATTCGAAATAAAGCAAACTAAAACAAATACAACAAGATACGAAAAGATAAAACTAGTTAGAGGATGAAGATGATGAAGATAGTCCAAGTTTCTTGCTGACTTTTGAAAAGAACTTGTTCATCTTCGAAGAAATGTTATCCAACTTTTTACTAATGGATCGTTTTAGAATCCGTTGATTCTCCACAATTATCTTTTGGTTTTTGAGAAAGGTTTTGTTGGATGGATTGGAAGGATATTCAATGCTTTCCAAAGACGTTTCTTCTTCTTCTTCTTCAATTTATATTTCATCCCCTTCTTCTTCTTCTTCAACTTCCTCTTCTTCCATTTTCTCATGACCCAAATGCTCTTCCTTTTCGGTAAGTGTCTCATAAGGTTGAAAAACAAATGGAATTTTCATAAATGAAATGTTGGAATGATTGAAAACTTTTCTAGAAACAAATTCTTCGCCTTTGAAATCCACTCCAAAATAGTTAAAAATTCGAGTGAGATAAATTCCATGGTGTAAAGTATTCTCACCCGTTACAAGATTTTTAGGACGAAGTTCATCCAAAATAACTTGCGCCCAATTTATGTCATAGTTTCCGAAAATTGCAAAAAGAGCTTTGCAAACTTTTGAAGTAAGATTGTTAAAATTTCCCGATCTTGGAGTCAAAGTATGTTGCAAAAGAAGATTAACAATTCTTGCTTTTAGTCGAAAATTTCTATTTTTAAAATCAAAATCATCATCTCTTTCGAAAATGTGATGAAATGTCTCACGATCATGTTCATCGATTTTAAAGTTAGAAAGATCCATTCCTGAATCTTGCAATTGAGAATGGTACCCAAAATATCACAATTCAAAACAATTTGAGTGCGTTTGACACTACTCCAAATTTCATCTTCATTTCCAACATAAAATTCCCGGTTTAAATTCGCATAGAAAATTTTGACAAGATTAGGATAGCAAACAAAATCATTTTGAGAAGCATCAATAAGACTAAGAACACCATTGTTTGCAAAAAGAGAATCAATTTCATAAGAAGAAAAATCTTGAAAAATAGCAAATTTTTCAGGATGGACTGGCATAGTTAGCATAATTGATGTATGATTTAATTGCCTCCGGATCATTGAATAATTGCTCTTTTATTTTTCTGGAAATTCTCATGGTTGAGGGGTTGCTTGAAGAAGCCATTAGAGTAGAGAGTAGAGAGCTTCAAGTTATGAACATAGAGTTTGAATTTGAAAATGAAAGTGAAAAGATATTATAAAAGATAGTGAATAAATAGATTCTCAAATGACATATTCTCTGGTCAAAATGATCTTTTCAGAAAATTGAATGAAGTGAAAAGGCGGAGGGAAATTCAAAAATTTGAATTCAAATTTTGAAATTCAAATTCAGGTGGCCATGTCGACATTATGGTAGGGACCATGTCGACCTGTGCTTTTGAATTTTCATGAATTTATTTTTTCTAAGATCTCTAATATATATATTATTAATCTCTATTATATATTTTTGAAATATTATTATACTTATAATATATTTCAGAAAGTATTAAAAATAATAAAAATAATAAAAAATAGAAAATAAATTTTAAAATTCAAACAACACACCAATTCAAAAATCAATCAATCAAACAATCAAGCAACTAATTCTAAGAAATCAATGTCAACCAATTGTATTGAAAACGTGTACCTTTTTCTGAGTCCGTTTCTCTGAATTCGTCGGAGTCGTGAACAGCTGTGAAACACAAATTCGAATTATCCATCTTCTGATCATTATCACTTAAGGACGAGTCTGAGTCATCTAGAATAGTAGTAAATGCACGCTTCCGTTTCTTTGCTGGTTCATTGTTCATAGGAGGATTCTGCCTTTCTGGATACGGACAGTCTCTCTTGAAGTGGCATGGTTTATCACAGTTGTAACACTTGTCATTATTGGCACTATATTCTGATCTCCAGAATTCTTATAGTTGTTTCTCTTGAGATTATTCTTCTTTCTGTATTTCAGGAATCTCCTAAAATTTCTGGTCATAAAGGCTATCTCTTGATCATTATCGCTGTTTGAGTCTGATCTATCAATCAATGCATTGAATGCCATTGATTTCTTTTCAGAAGCTTTACATTCTCTTCTCCCGATCATTTGAACTTCATACGACATTAGATTTCCATTTAATTCTTCTATCTTCAAAATACTGATGTCATTTGCCTCTACGATCGCAAGTGTCTTTTGATCCAATTCTGGAGTTAGAGAATTTAAATAAAAATTGACTTGATCTTCTTCAGAAAATTCCTTTCCCAAAGATATTAGAGAATGCACAATATCCTGAAATCTACTATACATATCTGAAATAGACTCATTAGCATTCATTTTAAATAATTGAAACTGATTTGTGAGCATGGAAATTTTGGTCTATTTAACTTTGCTTGTTCCTTCGTGAGTAACTTGCAAAGTTTTCCAGATATCATATGCAGACTTACAAACTGACGTTCTATTGAATTCATTCTATCTAGTGAACAAAACAGAATATTCAATGCCTTAGAATTATTTTGTGCAACAGTCATTTGCTCAGCAGTCCATTGTGCAAAATCAATTGTGGATTCATAATATTCAGTTTGTGTGATATTCCAAGTGTCTAATACTATAGATTGTATATATATTTTAATCCTACATGTCCAATATGCATAGCTACTGCCATTAAAAAGTAGTGGTCTGACAGTAGACTGGCCCTCTACAAATGAACTAGTGACAGGGATACTAGTGTTAATAACAGTACTAGTGTTGGTAGCCATTTTGTAAACTTTTCAAAAATCAGATTATGAAACTTTGAAAACCTTGCTCTGATACCAATTGTGAGAAATGCGGATTACGGATCTTAAGGCTAAGATTAACACTAGAGGGGGGTAAATAGTGTTAATAAAGAATTACTAAATGTTTTTCGATTTATATTAATTTAGACACAAAAGTATGCAATATACAGACACGGATATGATCACAGAAATAATCACAGATATAGAAATAAAATAAAAGCAGTAAAGGAAAGAACACACGATTTTATACTAGTTTAGAGTTACCCTACATCCAGTCCCGCAACACAAGTACGGATTTCCTTTCAACAGCAATCGTACAATTACACCCTCGGTTTTAAGGCTACGAGGTACACCCTCTAGAATTTCGATCCTCTGGGAAGAGAGACTTGATTTCCGGGCCACAAGTTTACCCAATTGATTTACCAAGGCTACAATCACTCCTTTTCCCTTTTGATTGATTTCCAAGGCTACAATCACACCTATTCTCACTTAATAGATTACAAAGAAGTCTATAACTCTGAATAGCACCGAGAATCTTGTAGAGATAGTGATAGAGAATCAAACTAGAAGTAATCGAGTATGATTCAATGGTGATTTCGGCAGAGTAATGATAAGAATATGTATTAAGAAAAGAGGAAGAAGAAGAGGAGTGAAAACCAGAAAAAAGTGATTAAAAATTCTTTGAAACTGACCCCTATTTATAGAAGAACAATAGCCATGTCCAATCATGAAGAGTTATGGCGAATAGACACTTCTTTCAAAATTTGAATTTTTGAATCAAACTGTCACCATGTCGACATGGTACCCATAGGCATGTCGACATCCCAAAGCTTTTTATGATGTTTTGAATTTATTTGAAAATAACCTTTATCTTATATAAAAATTAATTTAAACTTTATAAATATACTTGACTATAGTTGAAATTCATAAGTAAATATAAAGAATAATATATATAGAATTTAACCATAATTTTATATTTGAATCTAAGTATAAATATTTAAAAGTAAAATATGTTATTAAAAAGATAGTTTAAACTTAGGAGTAATTTGACTTGAAAATAAAGATGTTTTTTGAGGTTAAAATTATTTAAAATCAGGATCGAGGGTTTTGAATCTTTTAAAAGGAAAGTTCTGAAAACATTTTGAAAATAGGATATAATTTTGAAAAATCATTTTGAATAAAAGTTAGCGGATACAAAACAATGTTCCACTAGATTTTTCGTAGGTTCCATCCTACTTAGGGTTCCATCCCTTTAACGGGCTCGAAGTGGATTCCATTCCACGAATAAATTGGATTTTAAGATGACAGTGCTTTTCCACGAGTTTTAACAAAAATTTCTAATAATAAAAAATACTTATCCTTGAATTCTTGAACTCTTGATAGTCTCAATACTCATGAGTCTTCTATCTTGATATTTTATCTTGATATCTTGAATCTCTGTACTGTACAGTCTTCATTCTTAGTACCTGCATGGTTAAATCCTGCATATACATATATATCTAAACTTATAATGTTAGTATTTATATTTTATAATCTATTCTAAGGTTGTTGTCATCAAAACCATCATCTCACGGACTAACAATTTTTATATTTTTTTCCTATGGGTTGCCTCATCATTGAGATGAGATGTATATTTGGTATATATTTGTATTATACATTGTATTATTAGAAAAATCGATTGAGCCGCGCAAAGGAGACACTGCCGAATTTTTTTGTAAATCCAGATGTTAGAAAAATTTTGAGATTTAAAAATATATAACTTGTTTTTAGATATAAGTTGTAATTTCCACAAAACTGGTATTAGGGTGGCGTAGCGGAAGCATAGTAAAAGTTTTGTAAATAAGATTTTAAAGTTTTGTAAGTTGATTATTCTGAATAAAATATATCAAGGACGAAAAGTTTTGAGTGGGGGAGAATGTAACGACCCATGTTTTTAACCATTTTAAATTATTGAGTTTAATATAATTATTGAATAAAAATGGTTAGATATAAAAATTTAATGATTTATTAATGTAATTTACTAAATATGAACTTATATAAAAAAATTGGCTAACAAATTCATTAAGAAAAGGGATGGTAACTTGTATTAGAAAGTAAACTAAATAATATTGAATTGTGAATAATTGCATTGATGTTGAATTACTGTAAAATTGGAAGTAGTCATTTTATTATCTAAATTTATTCAAAGTTCAATTTTATAAGTTAAATAACTTATATTTCAATTACAGCGATTTATTGGATAATTAAATTGTTAAAATTTAATATTCGAATTATTTGAATAATCGAATCTTGAATTTAACGTGAATGAAAATGATGTCGAAAATTGAATTAAACTTTATTTAAACAAGAATGATAATTTTAGCCATTTAAATTTGAATTTAAAAATGATTAAATTGATTTTGGAAATTTCTCATTTTAATTAACGTGCAAAAATAGTCTTTTTGGGCACTGTCTTGGATTTCAATGAAACCAGTTTAATCCGATACATAATTGTGAATTATTATAGGATTTCAAGTTTCGTAATAATCAGACTTATCGTTTGGCTATGCTAGCTTGAAACACATAGAATTTATTTAAGAATTTTACCTAAAATAAATTGATCTAGAAAAGCTTTCTTTTGAATATGATGGAATTAGCTCCCGAGACTAGTTCCATTGTGTTCGATATAGGGGTATAACATATAGAACGCCAGGCAGCACGCTTCGTTTGGAGTTTAGAAAATTTATGTGTGAATAGCGTTGGAACTTATATAATAGGCCGTGTTCATTTTCATAAACCTAACCATTTCTTCAGTCGCTCCCTAAATCGTTAATGGCCGAAATTACTTCACCTTCCTCCCTCAATTTCTCATAATCAGCTCATCGGAATCTCTCGACCCCAAAAGGGAAAATGGAAAGCTCGATGAGCTCTACAAGCTACATGGTTATATCGAGCTAGTTCCAACGAGATTCACCAGAATCAAGATGGAAAGGCGTGGCAGTTTTGGCATTTTGGCTCGCAATTTCTGAACGCGTGCGATCAAGTATGAAAGGAGGAGGTGGTGCGCTGAAGCGGCACAGGCAGTGGCGAGGTCAGATTGAACTCCGATGGTCGAACGTGGTCGCATGCGTTATGGGTTTTGTCGCGTTCGGCTGTGCACGTCCTTGGTGGAAGTGTTCCTATCGAAGAGAGGTAATTAGGATTAGTTTATTGTTAATTAACCGTGTTAATTATAAATTTAATTAATCAAATATTCATAAATTCATATCTTTTTCATGCGAGGTCTGTTTTGAGCGAAACCAGTCGCATTGGAATCATATCAACATCCTCTACGGCATGGAGTTGAATTGGTATTTATTTGAAGCTGAAAAATTTTCATTTTCAAATAAAGGTGAGTGTTATAAATCCTCACGAAGTACAATGATATTTTTATATTTGTTAAATTGAAATCATGAAGTAATTTAATTTTATTATCTGTTTTTGGTAATTTAATTGACATATGAATTGAATGTCAATTAAAATTAATAGTTAAATTGAAAGGGAATGAAACTGCTAGTTACATTCTCGATTATTGATAAGTTGTCAACTATTGTGATATATTGACTATTTTGAAATGTTGGTTGTGATGGATGTTATTGGTTGATATTTTTGATGTTTTGGATGTTTATTTATTTTTATATATTCATGTTCTCACCCTTTATATTATTGATAATATACAAACTTCTATTTGAATTATTTCAAATAAATTAAGAAACGGTTTGAAATGATATATACCTATGACGCTTTGATTTGGATTGAAATGATATATTTTTTTTCAACCCTAAAATTAAAATCGAAATAACTGATCACTTGGCCATATGATAGAAAATTATATAAGGCCACTGGATTGGTTAAATTAAGTGATTTTAAAATTTTTAATTTGAAATTATTTAAATGATTTTGATTTAAAGAAATAAAAAGTTGAATTTATAAAGATTGAATTAATTTTGAATTCGAGTTTTGAAATGTTGAATTAAAATTGTTAAAAGGAATTGTTTAAAAAAATTAATTTGGAATTTGAAGTTAAATATAACTAGAATTAAAGAAATTGAATCATTTTAATAGGTTTGAAATTTTACTGTAACTCCGAAATTATTTAAGTAAAAGTGATATAAATCGATATGTCCAATTTGGGCTTGGAATCGAATTATTTTAAAGATTTGAATCTAAAATTTGAACATTGAAATTTAAATTGATTTAAAAGAATTAAATCGATATAAAATTGAAATCGAAATTTATATAAACTGAAATGGTTTAAAATTAGGAATTGAATGGAAATTTAGACTATTTGAATCAAAAAATGAAAACCGAAATCGAAATTGACTTGAGTTGAAATTTAAATCGAAGTTAATTCGAATTGAGCGAAATTGAGTATATTTAAATTGGATTGAGATTGAGGATGATTTGAATTGAACGATTTGGAATTGAATGACTTTGAAACTATTTCAAATAAATTATTTTAATATGAACTGTGTAAAATTCTTTCTTCTTAAGTATTCAAATTATTTTGATTTTTCCAAACTATTTTACTAGATAAACCATTTTCAATACAAAAACTATTTTATATCAAACTATTTTAACCTTTTAAACTATTTATAAATTTTCAAACTATTTCTAAAAATTCAAACTGGTCAAAGTACGAATGTTTATATTTAAATCGTGGATTTAAATGCGAGTGGGTTAAATTGAAGCTATGACCTAAATGGAAATTCGAAACAATTTTGGAAGTCAAATTGAGATATTGAGGCAAAATGATTTTCAAGTGAAAATGATATACGAAGTAAATATGATAATTTGAAATGAAAGGATTTTTGAAGTGAATATGTTATTTTGATATCAAGTATGAATCATTTTTAAAATGTAAAAGTACCAACCAGTGTGTAAAAACAAGGTTTGGTTGTTAAAGAGACTGGGGCCTCTTGTTGGCATGATCTATATCAACACTGGAACCACTTTAACAACTGTGTATGCGTAGGAGGCTCCAAAATGAAGTGGTTGGACTTGGTGTACGTTTGCTGGATTTGAAAAAAAAATGATGATGGATAGACCCTGGCACTTTGTGCCAATTTGAAATGACTAAAACATGACGACTTGACAGGGCCAAGCGGCTAGCTACCCCTAGCAGACATCCGTTCTTTGATTTTCTTTTTGGACTTGGTCCATACTATTACCTATGATGTTGGTTTTGATTGGTTCACCTTGATTGTAGAATAACCTCCCTTTGACTCGATATGGGATGAATGGACGAGGTGGGCGGTCGTGGCTGCGATGCGTCACCGCCAGCCCAACGACCCGAACTGGTAATATCCTACCTTGGCATTGCCTCACGTGCCTTGTCATACTTTTATCCATATACGAGACCACTACGAGTTTGGTTTTGTGTTGTCATATCATGGCGCATCCCTATCCCTTGACGTGCTACTGGGGCGTTATATGCAAATTGTACGATAGTGCTTAAAAACGTGTTAAAGGGGATTAATGTAAAAACTTAACGCTAAGAAAATATTTATTTTACCCGATTAAATATTACATATATAGTGTATTCTACTATATATAGATATTTTGACGGATCCTTAAGAGATGAAAATTTCTATAACATCTCTTGAGTTATTGCACGCATGTTATACACTAGATAGAAGATGTAAAACCCCGTAAACATCTCTAACACCTTTACACTCATGTTATATGTGATAATCATTTGACTCACATAAGGATATTTTAGTCCTGACTCGAGTGTTTTGTCTTTTCATTACACTCGGGTCAGCCCTGAATTTTCAACGCATTGAGGATTATTTTCCAGAGGATGAAGGTGAAGATTTGGTATATTATTACTAGTATTATTTCACTACATTGTTTATTCCGCTGCATTGTTTGTTTATTCTATTGTATATATTACTTTGATAAATGTTGTATAAATTATAATCAAATGTATAGTATATACAACTTCATGAACTGTTTATTTGGTTATTATATTTTGTCATTCCTTTGGGGATTCTGTATTTGTTTCTTCTTCTCTTATTTTTCTTAATTAACCCCATTGATTATCTGTGTTTAAGATTGTTTGAGTTGGACATGTGTGGATTATTGTCAATTTAAACCTTCCAAAATGTGTGTCGTCGCAGATATCCCCATCTAGCCCACTTTACGAGTACACCTAGAACCTCTAATTATCAATAATCCATGTGCATGAGTTTCGATGGTCGAACCCCATCTTAATTTCATTCCATTCACTCCTATAGTAGAATACATCTTTGACAACTATCGTACACCTCCAGCACCCAATATACTTGTGTACTGCCCATGATGGGGTGCCCAGCTGGTGCAAGATGGTTGTTAAGGTTGTAAAGTAAATAAAAAAGCACACAATCTAACGTATATCTCACAGCGCATTGAATAAAATGTAATAGTCATCACATATATAAAAAAGCTAAGACAGTAATAACTAAATGAACCACAATATCAGAGCACATGGATTCAAATAGTTTCACAAAGCAACAGCAAAATTTATACAACAGGTAATAAATTCAAAGAATAAACTAACTGTAGATAAAATAAATGAACATCGTCTAGGCTCCATAATGTTGTACAATGGAATTAGCAATGGTAAGCCTGCATATAAGTAAAGCATCATCTCCTACTCGTCCATTTGTACATCCTTACATGTCACCCAAACCTGTTATCTACTCTACTCATTTATGAGTATCCGAGATAGTTAGAAGCAAAGCATAAAACCTCAAGTCAGACAATAGTCTTCTGTGATTGATAAGCAGTTTTAAAATGCTATATAAATCAATATAGTGAGAAACAATAGTATAAAGAATCATACCTAATCTATCCCTACATCCAAAGAGTTAGCATATAATAATAATATGCTAATCTAATAATATTATAAAGTGTACAAACATCTTGGTATACCATTGGGTATCTAGATATTGATCTTTTGGATACCTACATCATGTGACATTCGTCGGAACAACAAACAGACATAGCAAACATAACATCCATCAAGAAATCCTCACTGTCACTATATATGCTTTGGATATATAACATATGACCACTCCTCTACTAGGAACTGATGAAAAAAAATGTCATTTTTCTGTGTACTCGAACACCAGTCCATAGCTGATGCAAGATCCTTTTAAAGATCCTGGGTATATAGACCTCTTCAACAATCTGGGATAGCTCACCAAGTACCAAGTGAGTGTCCTCCTAATACCCTTGCTTACAACTATACTAGAAAAAACTTCGAGTATCAACAATCCCTTCGCCAATGTATCCAAGCCCTTTTACACTCCATCTCTTCCCATTCATCATTACAGAACCCTTCAACGTTCCATTTTCCACAAAAGAAACCTTCACCATTCTATTCATGAGTTCCCTTCCTCGAACTCGCCCTGATGGATCATCATTACGACTCCATCAATCGAGTCAATATCATTGAAATAGTTCTAAACATCAACGTCAGTCGTAGAATCAACACATCAAATTGCTAAAGCCATCACATCGAAGCATCACTCCTAAGCCTCGTCGTCTACTATCACTCTTCATTGCACCACTATCATCAAAAATGAATGTCAAACAAACACATGAACATATATACACATCCGATAATATCACACATTCAAGTCCTCTAAGGACATACTCCGACCTCCCATCATTTGACATGGTCAATACTGACCGTGCATGATTGGCACGACCATGTGGTCAGTAGATACTTAGGCAAAATGGCCATGTACCTAAAGTACTTCATCCCCTAGCCTCGCTTAATGCAAATTCAAAGTTCTTCGATCCTGGATTTGAAGCTTTTGCATAATATCCTAGAAGCATACATGGTCGGTACTGACCATGTGTCTTCCTTTCAAAAATTGGCCAAGTCCCCAAAACCCTCACTCTGTGTCACTTTTCAACTTATCCCGAAGCCTGCAACCTACGTCGACCCGAAGCTTTGGCCAATACCGAGTTGTTTACCACTAAATAAAATCACCTAAGTCCACTTCAGCCCCAACCATAATTTGCTGGCACAACCACCAACCAACTTTGGTCACCATCGACCATATTCCTTCATTGTCGACCATAAATGACGACCATAATTTCGACCATCAAATCAACCCCAATCTGCTTGCTACTTGTTTTAGGGTCTCCTGGGACTTTAAACTACATCATTCAAAATTTCATCATGTTTCGAGCAATTTGATGCTATTTACATCAAACAACATACCATAATCCTAACTACACAAAAAACTACCCGCACATCAAAATAGTTCGTTCAAAAATAAAATATCGTTCCATATCATCCAAGCAATAAATATAAATCATCCTCACATTATTTATTAGCAACAATCATCATAGATCTTATTATATAAAAAATGGCAATTCTGGTTAGTAAATGGTGTAAACATATCAAAATCTGAATCTATCTTTCTAACTACAGTTTGCAGGTATTATTAACATCAAATCTAAGTTTAAAATTCACTTTAAGTTTGAAAATCATCTTAAAATAGTAAAATAGACACAAGGACAAACTTAGAAAAAAATTTAGGATGAAGGACAACAAGTTTGTTTTTTAGGCTGAAGGACAATGCTAGTTATAACTAGCATTTGTATATTGTAAAACTGAATATAATGCTAGATATAACTAGCATTTTTTATAGTGTAAAAGTTGAATATAATGCTAATTATAACTAGCATTTGTTCTTCAGCCTAAAAATAAAACTTGGTGTCCTTCAGCCTAATTTTTTTTCAAAGTTTGTCCTTTTCCTTAATTCCCTCATCTTAAAAACCATTATTTAACTATATCAACATGCATGGTACAGTGAGAGAAGCAATATCACTCACAAAACATCAAATTTACACAATCTCCATTCCAAATTCAAGATAAGCGACGATGGCATGGATCCTAAAGCAATCCAAACAGTAATCTAGAGATTCCACTTGTTAATTACCCCTTAATGATGTGATTTAGGCTAATTAAAGTATGAAAAATTAGAGCATTCTGGTAGAAATCGAATTAATGGAGGTTTGGATTGGTTTGTGAAGTGGGAAATTGATTTAGATCTGTCTCATATTCCACAATCAGGATCAAATCCCGAAATGAATAGTGGGCTCAAGTTTGGGCTTAATTAATTAACCACTAATGGTGCCAACAATAGTCAAAATTTTAAACTGCCATATCACCCAAACAGCAAGTCCAAATTCTTAATATGACCATTCTACAGAAAGAGAAACCATCGTCTTGATCTGATGGAAGTAGTTTAAGACACTATTTAAGCTCTTATCAAACGTTATAGGCCATATAATAGAATCTAGGTAAAAATTGTCCTAAAAAAATTCTAAGGATAGAAATATCTAAGAGGCGTTTTCCAAAGTTATAGAGCCATACAACCTCAAATGAATTTAAAAACAATGTTTTACGATCCTTTGATAAGTAAAATATGGGATACTAAACTCCCCCTTAGGAATTTATCCTTAAAATCCCTAAGAAAATCATAGAAAAGTGTACTATAGTTACCCTACGTGCCGAACAATCACAAGCAACCATCACACATATTAAACATGTAGCCATGCAACCAATAATATGGATACACCTACCTTAGCACATGAGACACTATACTATCCTAAATGATATCAAAGTGAAAGTAAATACAATAAACTAAAGGCCTTGCCATGTAAAGAGCTCAGGAATATGCGATCCTTATGTGGTCCTCGATTTCCTATATGAAATTGTGTTTTCCTTCACTCCATTGCCACTAACTCCACCATCTTCCTACTATGCCACTTCATATCACATCCAAAAATACAAATCAATCATTATGGTCTTGAAGCTTCTCGGGTTTAATTTTTTTATCATCAAGCTAATCTGGTGCAATCGATATGCCTAACTTGTATACAAAATTCCATAAATGGGATATGTGGAATACATTGTGCATGCCATGTTTGTCAAATTCTCAATCCTCTCTAATATTGGAAAGGAACCTATATGGTCATTACTAACTTTACCCTATTACCAAATAAAACAACATTCTTCATTAGAGAGATCTTCACAATTCCATATCGTCAACAGAGTACTCTAAATCTCTACATCTCTTATTAGCGTAGCTCTTTTGTAAAGCCTAAGCAGCCTTCATTTTTTGCTAAATGATTTCGATCTTCTCTATAGTTTCTTTGATCATATCTATTTTATGCCCACTTCCCACCAGCATGAATGGGCATTACACGATTAGCCATACAATGCCTCAAATGGTATTATACTAAACTGATAGCTATTGTTATATGCAAACTCCACCATAAGCAAATGATTATCCTATTAGTCTCCAAAGTCGAGCATGCAAGCACGTAAGAGATCCTCCAATATACGATTCACCCTCTTAGTCTACCCATCGGTTCATGAAAGATAAGCTATACTGAGATGCAGCTCCACCCTCAGTGCCACTTGTAAGCTCTTCCAAAACCCACTAGTGAATAAAGGGTCTCGTTCACTCACAATGATCTTCGGCACACTATGGAATCACATCTCCCATTTCACGTACAACTCAACTAATTTGGATGTCGTTCTATTATACTTGATAAGTATGAATCAAGAATCCTTCATCAATCTAACAAAAATGACCAAATGCTATCATACTCTCCCATGGTCTTTGGCAATCCGTCAATGAAATCCATCAAAATTTGTTCCCACCTCCACAAGGAAGGTTCAAGTGGTTGATCAACCTACTCGGCTTCTTCTGCACTATCTTTACCGACTAGCAGTTCATGTACTTCGAGATGAATACTCCTACATCCTTCTTCATCCCTTCTTAATAATAGGTCTACTTCATATCATAGTATATCTATTACAGTCGAGAAGTATAGTCAACCTTAAATGATGGTACACTCGTAGCATTTCATCCGGCAATCCATTGACCGGAATTAGACAGTTTCTCATCGTTATGGAGCCAACCATCCTGATTGAGTCTGTACTTCCTCATATCATTGAACTCTAATTCCCCTTCTACCTCCCATGATCTCTGCTAATTTAGCATCTCGCATCTGATTAGAGCCAATTCTCTCTGTCAAGGTTGGTCTGATGGTCAAACTTGCCAACATCTCTACTCTAACCCACAATGTGTCTTAAGTCATGTCCAACAATAAAATTAGGCTGCATCCACTTTAGTAGCATCATCCCTAAACTGCATGTCTTCTACTCAAAGCATCGATGATTCCATTCTTTACCAAGAATGTAAGAAATGCTAAAATCTAGGAGGCTAAAAGTTCTCACCATTGTTATCGACGAAGGCTGAGGTCTTTCTGGGAGAAAATGCAATTCAACATTTTGTGATTCATGAATAAATCAAACTTTTTTCCAATCAGATAATGCCTCCAAATATTTAAAGAAAACACTATCACTGCTAACTCCAAATCATTGGTCGAATATTTGCTTTCACATGGCTTCAATTGTTAACTAGCGTAGGTGACAAACTTACCACCTTGCATTAGTACCACCCCCAATCTGGTACCTCAAGTATTGGTGCATACCGTCTTCTTCTCATTTTCACTCATAATAGTCAACACTGGTGCACTCATCAATCTCTCCTTCAGGATCACGAATACATGCTTGCACTTTGCATCCCAAAAAAAAGTCCGATTATTCTTTGTCAGATTGGTCGACAATGCTGCTATCTTTGACTAGTTCTTAATAAAACATCGATAATATCCCATTAGTCCAAGGAAAATTCTCATGTCTATAGCATTCTAGGGCTAGTTACAATCTTGAACCACTGCCACCTTCATGGAATCTATAGTAATGACTTGTTCTGAAACAACATGTCCCAAGAATCTCACTTCTCTCCTTCAGAAGTTACACTTTGAGAACTTCACTTTTGATTTATGCTTCCACAATAATTAAAGCACACTCGTCAAATGCGTCTTATATTCCTCCTTCATCTTAGAATAGACCATAATATCATCTATGAACACAAGTACAAACTTATTAGGCCAAACTCTGAAGACATAGTTCATAAGGTCAACAAAGTATGTTGGTGCATTGGTTAGCCCGAACAACATAACTCACCACTCATAGAATTCAAGCGACATAGGAAATGCTATAATCGACACAATCTCCTTTGCTACCCTCAATTGGTGGAATCCCATCACAAGATTGAGCTGAGAGAAAACTGTGATATCCCGAAATTTCAAGGAATTTAAAATGTGATAATCTCTTAATTAAATTGTTTAAGATTTGATAAAATTGTTTTTTAAATATAAATAACCAACTAATTAATAATATGTTGTTTTAAATTATGATTATAGATTGATTTTAAATAAGAATAATTATTTAGTTTATGTTATTGTATAAATAAATTTTAAATGCACTTATTATTTTCTAATTTAATAAGTGTATTTAAATGTGTATATATATGTGTATTTAAATTAATTTTAAATAGGGTAATTATTTACAATTAATAATGTGTTTGTTTAAAATTAATATCTATATTTATTTGAATTGATTGTAATTTGGATTTTTAATTGGCTTTGAATTTTAATTTAAGAATTGAATTTAAAGGAATATATATCTTAAAATAAAAATAATAATATACTTTGGATTTAAAATATATGGATAAGGTTTTTATTTAAAAAAAATAAATTTGATTTATATTATTCTCTTTAAAGAAATTTATTTATAGAAATTTGGAAAAGTATTTATTTAATAGGAATAAATACAAAAGCTTTTAATTAGCATTTAAAAATGGATTAAATAATTTTATATGATTTTATTTAAAATATAATTGGTTTTCATTTAATTTTCTTTAAAAAGTTTTATTTATATATAAGTTAGAAAAGCACTTATTTATTTACCAAGGTATTTATTAATTAGAAAGATTATTATAAAAAGCTTTTAAAATCCTTTTAAAGATAAATATAAATAAAAATGACAAGTGTTAAGTTATAAACCTTTTAGATAACATGTGTTAACATATTAATCAAGGTAAAAGACAAGTGTCTTCCTCTAATTTTTCTTTTCTTTAAATTTTAATAAACCATAATTACAACATATAAAACGTCCATTTTCTTTCTTCATCTTTTTCTTATCCTCCCAATTCAAACAAGAAATCTAGCCAGTACTATATTCGTTACCTCAAAAATCAACCTGAAAGAATTTTACAAAGCTCAAATTTAGATTCAAAACCTATAACCTTTTCCTCAAAAACAAATTGAAATCAAAATCTGAAAACATTTTTTTTCTAAACCCTGTAACCTCAAGCTTGTAAACAATATTCAAATCCTCTAGAAAATCATATTATCTGTAAAACCTGTTATCTTCTCCTTTGAAACAACTTTCAGATCTGTAATCTCCTAAAAAAATCAATCTGTAATATTCTTAAGCCTGAAACCTCTTTTATAAAAGCCTGCAACATCTTGTTTTCAAAAGTTCAAGCATGCAACCTGAAAAGCATTTTCTTTCAAAATCAAGCAGGTAATGTTTTATCTTCAAACTGGAATCAAGTTTGATCCATCATCAACATGTTCCTTTTTTTCAAGCATTCCAGTTTTAAAGATCAAAGCCATTTCAAAGATCTAAGCATTCAAAGTTTTCTGGATTCAAATCAACAAAGCAATGCAAATTTTCAAAGCCAGTCTTAAAGCCTTCAGCATTTTCAAAAAGGTGAGTAAACTTTTAAATCAAAAATTTAAGTAAAAATATATGGTTACTTGTGAAATTCTGTGATGATGCTATGCATGTATGTATGAATTTAAGCAGGTCTCTTTGTATATGAATGTGTACATATCTGTTGAATTTAACTCCTCTGTTCTTAGTTCAGAGTCTATGATTTTGTTCAAAGTTTAAAATCTTTGCATGTGTTCTCTATTAAACTTTAAAGTTTAAACAAGTTAGTTTAGTTTAAGCTTAATACATAAGTTAAAAATAGATTCAGATATTTTAAGATTTAAACTATGTTAAAAACTGGAAGGTACAGTAGAGATACTTAAAACATGAAAAATCAATCGTCTTAATTCACTGTTTTAATATTATAACTTGAATACATTTTGAAAGTTATGATTTCTCAGAATTTTTAAGGTTGATATGGATGAGAATTTGGGAATTTTTTTGGAAATTGGGTTTGGCCAAATTCTGGCGATCTTTGGGTGAAGAGGCCTTGGGGTTTTGTCTGAAGCAAGGTTGGTGATTGGGGATTTGAGCAAAAATGGTAGGAAGGGTTTCTGATGATCGTGGCATCGACGGCGATTGGATTTAGGTTCTAAAACTAGTTTTGGGACAAGCTGGGATTTGTGATCAGTTCTTCTCCTCTGATTGATCGAGTGCTTTGGAACTCGGGGTAATGGTGTCATGTGGTGTCGGCAGGACGTGGTCAGAATATCTCGACCTCTGGTGGTTGGAGCGGAGTGGACAAAGAGGTTTTGCTGGAGGCTGTTTTGGGTTCCAGGAATTCTGGGTAGCTCGATTTTGATTCGAGGCTGGTGATGGTGTTTGGTGATTGGTGAAGGTTGCAGTGATGATGTTTGATATGCTAGAGGGTTCGTCGAAGGTGGTAGGTGATTCCGGTGATGTGCATGCGCACAGTGGAAGGTTTGGTGTTAGCGGTTGTTGTGTTTTGGGTTGGGGATTTTGACTCGAAGTATAGGTCGGGTTATGGGGCAGGTAGCTCGAGTGTAAACTCGATGTAGCTGGAGTGTGAACCTGTTAACAGTAGTGGTTACAGGTTTTTTAAAATTTAAATTTAAAACTAAACTTCTAAAATTTTAGAAAAGGAAATGGAACTTGGATGGCTTGAATGATACTCAGGTTCAAATTGAAGCAGTTGATTAAAGGAAATTTTTTTTAAAAGTTTTAAAAAAATTTATAAAACAAGTTTTAAATTTAAATAAAGAAGTTTTAAACTTTTGAAATAAATCTTGTTTTTGAATTCTATTCTTTAAATATAAATGTTTTCTTTAACATGTTATTAAGAAGATTGAAGTTATTAAATTTAAATCTTGTTATGTAAATTTAAAGTGATTTTAAATTTAAGTTAAGAAATGGAATTTTTAAAGGTTCATATTAAAGCAAGTTTTAAATTCAAATTTGAATCTAGTTTTTAAAACTATTATTTGATAAATGTTTTAAGTATTTTAAAGTTTTGACAACTTTAATTTATCAAGTTAAAATGATTATTTTAAAACTTAATTATTGATTTAATTAGGTCAAATTAATTATTAAAATAAAATGGTTTAAAAAAATGTAAATGGTAATTAAGGTATTTATAAGATAATGTTTTATCTTAAGATAATTAAAGATTCATTATCTTGAGATTAATTAGGTTAACTAAAGGGAATTAGATATAAATAATTAATTTAATTAATAATGATAAAGAATTAATTAAGGAATTAATTAAGAGTACTTAATTGATTTAATTAATTTATTTAAAATAATTAAGGATTAAAGTTAATTAATTTAAGATTAATTAATTAAGTAATTAAGGTTAATTAACTAGTAATTAAGAAGTACTTAATTTGTAATTAAGTTTTAATAATAAATAATTAGGATTTATTAATTAACAAGAAATTATTAATTAATAATTAAAGTTAATTAAGGATTAATTAACTGTTATTTAGGGTTAATTAATTGTTATTAAGAATTGATTAACTGACTAATTAAGGATAAATTAATTGGTTATTAAGTTTTATTAATTTATAATTAAGGTTTATTAATTAATAATTAAAGAACAATTAATCTATAATTAAAGATTAATTTATTTATTTAAAGGGTAATTAAGGGATGAATTACCCAATTGTAATTAATCAAATGAATGTAATTATTTAATTGGTTGATTAATTATGGATAATCTTGATAATTGATTAAGTATGAATACTTAATGAGATTAAATAGTGTAATTACATAGGGTAAGTAATTAACGTAAAATTACTGGGATGTAATTAATTAAAGAAGAATTACTTAATGGCAAGTAATTAAAGGATAATTGCTCTGTAGAAGTAATTAAGGATTAATTACTTGGTGTAATTAATCAAAGGATTAATATAATTAATTAAAGGGTTAATTAATTAAGGTAAGTAATTACAGGATGGTAATTATTGTTTATAATTCATTAAAGTTGATTAGTGGAAGTAATTAATTAAGTATCATTTATTATTGTAATTAATGAAAGTAATTAAGGATTGAGATTAATTAATCAATAATAAGTGATTATAAGGTAATTAATTAATTGTAATTAATTAAGGATTAATGTAATTAATTATAATTAATGAAGTAATTAAGGTTAGTTACTTAATGGTTTCAAGATAATTAATTAAGGGTTAATTACTTAATTTAATTAAAGGATAATTAATCAAGGTTGATTAATTAAAATGATGATTAATTAAATGGTTTAATTAAGCAAGATTTATTGTGATGAAAGTAATTAATTTAATTTATTTTAAATTAATTAGAGATGAAGTAGTTAATTTAATTCATTTTAAATTAATTATAGATGTGTGATTAATAGATCATTGCTTATGGATGGCTGATTGATATTGAATGACTTGATTTTTGATATCTCTAATGAGATATGTGCGATATGTGATATGAGATGATTTGGTTGGATGATGATGATATGGATTATCTAACTGTGTATATGTGAATTATCTATCTGTGTGTATATAGATAACGAATTGAATTGTTTTAACTTTAAAACAACTTGGACCAAAAAGATGGCTTTTTGGATTTTAATAAGACCGGGATCAGGTTTCCAGATTTGGATATCCGAAAACCACATCGATCCAAATCAACGATAAATCGTGAATCTCAAGTAAAGATGAAGATTCAAAGTGCAAGGGTTATTGTCGTTAACTCTAAGGGTGATTCCAAAATGAGTGTAACGAGATAATGCCTTCGGTTTCGTTCGAACCCGGAACGAACTTGTATGGATTGAATGCTTTCATAACATCGTCAGGTGGACGATGAGCATTCTGAGGGATGTGTTCTCTAAAGGTAATGGTAGCCTCAAGCCTCATCAACTGAGAATGGCTAAAATAGGGGAGATGCAGCAAGGCAAAGTGGGTCATCCCAAGTAGGACGAGATTTACCATTGTCTAGAGTCCCTTTTTATTCGGCTGTGTGGGCGGTTGCTAGCTACAACCGCGGGGTTGTCTTGTTCGAAACTGTACAGTGAGGAATGGTTCCGGCTTTGTGTTGCAAGGGATTGGGAGTAATCCTCGGTACGGTGATTTAGGCCCCGTACTGTGATGGGCGGTTTTGATATTCCAGAATTTCAAACCCAATTTAAATATGATAATCTTTTTATTAAATTAGTTTAAATTAATAAAATTGTTGTTTTAAACAATAATAATAAATAAGTTGTAAATATATATTATTGTACTTAAAATTGATATATACAAAAGGGAAATGGATTTGTTAAAAATTGTATTCATATAAAATTTGATTGTTGAATTGAATTTGGAATTTAATTTGAATTTGAATTGTTAAGTTGAATTTCAAAATAGAATTATTTATATTTCAAATTATTCTTTGATTTTAAAGATGTATTTCTATGATTTTATTTAAAATATCAAATTTGTTTTATATTTATTTCTTTAAGAAAAATTGATTTTTATATGAATTAAAAATGTATTTCAATTTAAAAAATCAATTAATAAAAACATTTTAAAATTTCTTTCTGCATGAAAATTACACTTGTTTAAATTTAAAACACACTTATAACATGTGTTAAGGAGATAACAATATATAATGCCAAGTGTCACCATTTTAATTTATTTTCTTTAAATTTTTATAAAACAAAATTTATTCTATAAAAAGCTATTTTCTATCCTTCATCTAAATTTTCTCATTCTAATTTTCTAAAGAAAAGAAAAAAATTACACCTCCATTAACAAATCTGAAACTCCTCAAAAATCTTCACACTTTCAATAAAAAATTAATCAAACTCAAGCCTCTTTTCAAAATCTCAAAAGAAAAACTGCAATACAAATTGCAGAAAATCTGCAATACATAATTCAAAGCAAAAATCTGCAAAATCAAGCTCCCGTAAAAAAAAATCATCAAATTTCTGGAAGCAGAATTCAAAGTTCTTCCATTAAAGTGTTGATTGATTAAAGATTGAAGCAACATCATCAAGATCTGCAGTCATTTTTTTTCCAAAATCAATTGGTCTCTCCTTAAAAACAAAACAGGTGGGTAAATTTTAAAATTCAGAAAATTTAAGTAAGAAATTTTTTTCATGTGAATATTAGATCTGTTTGATGCTTGCATGTACCTATTTCTGTAAAATCTTTGTTTACATGTTATAATTTAACTATGCATGTTAAATCTGTTGAATGCTTCTCTGTAATTTCAAGTTACAGAGTAAAATTTAAACAAAAGCTTCAAAATTTATTTAACAAATCACTGTAAAGCCTGAATTCTCAAATGCAGTAAGTTTATTAAATATGAATTAAGGTTTAAAATCTTATTCAAAAAGAAATTTGTCTGAAATCTTCTGTATCTGGGTTACAGTGAATTTTTTTTAAATAACATGATAAAATCATGTATGGAATTCTGTTGAATCAAGTTTACATCTTGAATCTACTTTGTAAACCATGATTTTTAAGATAAAGATCAGAATTTTTAAATTGGAATGGAGGTAGTATTTAGTTGATGACTAAAATTGGGTTTTGGGCAAACTTATGGCGACTGGGAAATTTCTAGGGTTCGAGCTTTGGATTTAAGTTGTATTGATGGTTGATAAACACGAGAAAAATAGTGGAAGTGATAATCTTTCATCGAGATATTGGGAATTAAGGGAACTAGGTTTTTTGCCCTGTGTTGTGAGTGTGTTCGAAAAATTCGTGACTGGAAGCGTTTAAGTGGATCGAGTCGCGAGTGGATTTGGGTGAAGCTGCATCAAGGTCTCAGATGTTATGGCCGGAATCTCGAAGCAATCGATGGTCGGCGTTTTGGGATGAAGGGGATTTTCTGACGAGATGATGTGCGGGCTGATGGGTTCGAGCCATCATATTTTGATTTAGCTCGCGTAATTGATAATTGAAGGCCGGAGACGTGTCGTTGGTTGATGTGGGGTCTGCACAGGGTGTCGTGGATGGTGGGACGGGGTCGGCGCGACGTGCACATGCACGTGTCAACGACCGTGTCAGTGAGTGTTGGGAGTTGTGGTAACTCGAAGCGGCAATCGAGTTGAAGGGCTTGTGGCTCGTGTTTATGGATGGGGAAATATCGCTGTTGCTCGTGAAGGGATCGGGGAAAGTGAGTGTCGATCTTTCCAGTATTTTGTTTATGGGTTAGTTGAAAGCTTAAACTAAAGAAGAAAGGGAAGAGAAGAGTAAGGGTTGGTACTTGAGTTCGTTCGAGTTGGACGGATCAACCAAATGCTAGTAATGTTTTAAAGGTTTTTTAATTTGTTTTAAGTTTTAAAACTTTAAATTTTTATTTAAACTACTTTGTAAAATGTTTAACTTTTTAATTGAAAGCATTTCATATTTTGATAGTTGAAGTTTTAAAATGATTTTACATTCATTTAAATTTAAATTTTAAAAAGGTAATTATTTTAAATAAAATTGGAATGTTTTAATTATGTAATAATTTTTAAGTAATTAATTAAATTGTTTTGTTTCGAAAATTAATTAAGATTTATGATTAAAGTTTACTTTAATTAATAAAGTAATTAAGGTTAAATTAATTAATAATTTTAGATTAATTAATTTGTTATAATTAATTAAGGATAATTGGATAATTAAGAGATAATTAATTAAATAATTAAAGATTAATCATTAAGTGATTAGTAACTAATTAATTAAGTGATTAATGATTAATTAATTAGTAATTAAGAATTAATTAATTGATTGATTGATTAGAGTTAATTAATAATGTAATTAAACATTAATTAATTTATAATTAATATTTAATTAATTAGTGGTTAAGGCTTAATTAATTAAATAATTAATGTTAATTAATTTATAATTAATTAAGTAATTAAGATAAATTAATTTAAATTTGTAATTAATTATGCAATTAATTAAGCTTAATTAATTGAAATTAAGGGTTAATTAACAACCAATTAAGGAATGATTAATTCTTAATCAAGTTTTAATAGTGAATAATTATAGTAATTAATTAATTAAAAATTAAAGGATTATTAATTAATTAAAGATTAATTAATTGATAATGAGGTTAATTAAGAAGTGGTTAATTAATCGATTGATTATGATTAATTAATTAATGCTTGGTTAAGCAAGTTAATTGATTAATTCTTAAGTAATTAATTTAATTTTAATTAATTAAATTAACTATAATATGAATTAGAGATATGCTTGCTTATGGATGATTGTTTTGGATTGAATATCTGGAATTGGTTGATATCTATTGGATAATAGTCTGAGATATTCTGTAATGAGATTTGTATATATCCGAGTTGGATGATTGTTATTATCTGTGGATAATGCTGTGTGGATTCAATGTTTAAAATTGAATTGAATTGTTTAAATATCTAAACAACTTGCCCTTTAAGACACGTTTGGATTTCGATAAGACCGGGATCGGGAATCAAATTTGATTTTCTGAAAACCACATCGATCCAAGTTAAACGTTAGGTCGTGACGTCTCAAAGTGAGGATCGAGATGGAGTTTTAGAGTGCAAGGGTTATTGTCATTAACCCTGAGGGTGATTCCAAAATGAGTGTAATGAGATAATGCCTTCGGTTTCGTTCAAACCCGGAACGAACTTGTATGGATTGAATGCTTTCATAACATCGTAAGGTGGACGATGAGCATTCTAAGAGCTGTGTTCTCTAAAGGTAATCGTAGCCTCAAGCCTCATCAACCAGGAATAGCTAAAACAGGGAAGGTGCATCAAGGTTAAGTGGGTCATGCCCAAGTAGGACGAGATTTTCCCCTGTTTAGAAGTCCCTTATTATTTCGGCTGTGTGGGCAGTTGTTGGCCACAACTGCGGGGTTGTCTTGTTCGAAGCTATCTAGTAAGGGATGGTTCCAGCCTTGTGTTGCTGGGGATCGGGAGTGGTCCTCGGTACGGTGATCTAGGCCCCGTACTGTGACGGGCGGTACCCCAGTAGCCCTGCCATTGATGGAAATCCATTTTCCCTACAAGACCCTACAGTTTTGATTGTATTACCCACTTTCCTGGCTAGTAGCTGGAATTTAATAGATGTAAGCTATTTTCTATTTATTTGAAAACCCTAGACCCTTATCACTGGATTTCCTATCAAATGTTTTGGTTAGCGTAAGGTAAAAACTTAGCCGTATTTATTTGTGGGAAGTCTTACGTGATACCTTTTGTTTCAAAATGATTTAAAGTTAAACAATTTTAACTTATTTACTCACACCAGACCCATGTCTGATCCGGAGTTTATTTTGTTTTTCATAAACTCTTCGGTACTCAAATTTTTATGAGTAGCCAAGTGATTGGTTGGGATTGACAAATGTTTTGGAAGCTGGAGCTGGAGTCCAGACGTACTTATCTATCTCTATCCGCTGTAGTGACTTTTGATGTTGTATTTTGGGGTGTATGGTTTGGTAGACCTTTACAAATGCCAAATGTAATGAAGTCATATTATTTTGTGTACTCTGATATGTAAAACTATGTAATGGATATGTGTAATATTATATTTTGTTCGTTTCTGCTGTGAGATTCTGATGATTGTTGTTCTTTTCTTTCTATCTTTTCTATTTCTATCTCTTTCTTTTCTTATTGATGATACGTCTTTCCGGGTATTGGAAGACGGGTAGTCACAGTTGGTATTAGAGCAATGGTTGAGAAACACCTAGGCTCTTGAGTAGTATCTATCTTAAGAGTGCGTATTTGTAATTTTCTTATATAACTTTATCCCTATCTAAATTGGTTGGGTTACCTGTTCAAGTAGCCAGAATGAGTTCAAAAGGGAGACGGGGAAGTGTTGTAGGAAGTGCATCAACCAGTAATAGGAGAGAGCAGACTGATAATGAGGCTCATAATCCAGTATCGTCTCCAGTCAGTTTTGCTGCATTATGCAAGGATTTTGTTAATCTTGGAGGAAAACCATTTCAAGGATCAGAAACTATAATAGAGGTCCAAGCATGGCTTCGCTTGTGTGAGAAAATCTTTAAGAGCATGAGGTTATCAGATGAGCAGAAGAGAATAATGGCTTCGTGGCAATTAAAGGTGGAGCCGCAGTCTGGTGGAATTCAGTGACTGCAAAGGTCTCGGAGGATGATATGTCTTGGAAAGATTTTAAAGAGATGTTTGAGGAGAAGTTCATGCCTGCTGCAGGGAGAACTTGTCTTTATCAGGATTTTCTGGATCTAAAACAAGAAAACATGTCTATAGCTGAATACGAGACTAAATTCAACGAGTTATCTTGCTATGGTCCAGGACTTATAGACACCCCTCTTAAAAAGAATGAGATGTATGTTCAAGGGTTGAGGCCAGAATATCGTGAAAGAATGACAGCACATTTGAAAGGGTCTTTTGTGGAGCTTATTGATATGGCGCTAAGATATGAGGACTTGATGAACAAAAGATTTGAGGCGCGAGTAGCTACATCAGGAGGAAATTCTTCCAACACTAATAAAAGAAAATTCAATCCTAATTGGAAGAAGCAAAACAAGAAAAAGTCTGGAAACAACAATGGACCACGCAAATGTTATATTTGTCAGCAAGAAGGTCATCTGGCAAATAAGTGTCCCAGAAGAGAGTCTTAGCAACAGCAACAGCGACAACATTATAGTAGACCAGGGTGAGCTTTAGTTCAGAAGTCTCTTTGCTTTAACTACCATCAACCGAGACATATGATTAAAGATTGCCCGCTCCTTCACAAAGTCCAGCAGAACAAAGTATTTGCTTTAGAAGGTGCACCATCAAACTCATCTAAGGGCAAAGGAGTTTTAGAAGGTACCTTACTTTTAAATGGAAAATATATTAAAGTCTTGTTTGATTCTGGTGCTTCTTTAAGTTTTATTTCTCTGGAAACTGTAGAGAAATTCTTTCTTACCTTTAGTACCGTAGACAATCCTATCTATGTATCTAATCCTATAGGAGGGGTAACCAAATTAAATAGGATCTGTAAGGATTTGAGAATCTCCTATCTATCCCATAGTTTTTCCTGTGACCCTTATGTATTGGATTTTAAGGGTTTTGACCTTATATTGGGAATGGATTAGCTTGACAAATATGAGGCTGTCTTAAATTGTGATGAGAGAACAGTTTCGTTGGAAACTGATCTGGGTAGGATTGCTAGAGTAATGTGTGATAACTCTGGAATACACTTGAGTAGTCTTTTATATGGAGTTGAGACTTCTCAAGAGGGGGTTGAAGATATTGAAGTAGTCTAGGATTTCTCTGACGTTTTCGAAGAAGTTAAGTGTTTGCCTCCGCACCGAGAAATAGAGTTTCGTATAGATTTGGTTCTTGGAGCAGTACCCGTAATTCAACCTAGTAGGAGGATGGCTCCAAGAGAGAGGGAAGAACTAGTGAAGCAAACTCAAGATCTGTTGGAGAAGGGTTTGATTAGACCAAGTTTTTCTTGTTGGGGTTCGGCAGCAGTATTTGTCACCAAGTCGGATGGGTCGCTAAGGTTCTGTGTAGACTATCATGAGTTGAACAAAGTGACCATTTGAAATAAGTATCCTCTTCCTCGTATTGATGATCTCTTCGACCAGCTTCATCGAGCTTTAGTCTTTTCTCGGTTGGATTTAGCATCAGGTTTCCATCGGTTAAGGGTAGCTGAGGACAGTATTCCCTTAACTGCATTTAGGGGACCTAATTGTTTCTATGAGTGGTTGGTTATGCCTTTTGGATTAACCAACGCTCCTGCCTACTTTGTAGATCTGATGAACCGAGTCTTTAGAGATGTTTTGAATAAGTTTGTTTTGGTGTTCATTGATCATATCTTGGTCTACTCTAAGTCGGAAGAAGAGCATAAGCAGCATTTGAGAATAGTTTTGGAAACTCTGAGAAGGCACGTTCTAAAGGCGAAGTTTTCTAATTGCCATTTTTGGAAATCAGAAGTAAAATTTTTGGGCCACATTGTTTCTGGTGAGGGAATCTCTATAGATCCAGCTAAAGTTGAGACTATTTTGGAGCTGAAGCAGCCTCGGACACTAACAGAAGTTCGCAGTTTTCTGGGATTGGCCGGTTACTACAGGAAGTTTATTAAGGATTATTCCAAGATCTTATCTCACCTAACAAAGCTGACAAGGAAGGGAGCTAAATTCAAGTGGACACCTGAATGTGAGGAGGCTTTTCAGAATCTCAAGGCAAGGTTGACAAGTGCTCCTGTATTGGCTATTCCTGATGGGAAGAGCAAGTTTAAAGTGTATACTGATGCCTGTATTGTTGGATTGGGAGCTATGCTTATGCAGAATGGTAGGGTAATTGCGTATTCGAGTCGATAATTGAAGCCACATGAGAGCAACTACGCTACGCACGATCTAGAGCTGTTGGCTATTGTTTTTGCTTTAAAAATCTGGAGGCACTATCTTTTAGGAGCAAAGTTTAAGTTATTCACGGATCACAAACCGTTGAAATATCTTTTCTCTCAGAAAGATCTTAATCTAAGACAGCAGCGATGTGTCGAGTTCTTGGCATCGTATGATTTGGATATTCTGTATACTCCGGGAAAGGCGAACGTTGTAGCAGATGCTCTTAGCAGAAATGCAGTTCTATCACTTTTGGAAGTGGTTCCATCTCTTCTGGAAAGGATTTCAAGCAAGCAAGAATCTGATATAATGTTGAAAATAATTATCAGAAGAGTTAGGAAGGGTTAGTGTCCTAGTTTTGAGATTGATGACCAAGGGACACTGAGGATCAATGGAAGGATTTGTGTTCCATATGATAGGGATCTGCATCAGGAAGTATTGTCAGAAAGTCATTGCTCCAGATTGAATATCCATCCAGGAATCTCGAAGATGTATAAGGATATGAAGAGAGTTTTCTAGTGGCCGAAAATGAAGAAAGATGTAGCTAGATTCGTTAATAGTTGTGCAATCTGCCAGTAAGTTAAAGGAGATCAGCAAAAGCCAGCCGGTTTGTTACAACCTTTGGAGATTCCGATGTGGAAGTGGGAGATGATTTCGATGGACTTCATCGACGGTTTTCCTAGAACTAAGAAGGGGAATGAAGGAATACGGGTAATTGTGGATCGTCTAACCAAGAGCGCCCATTTTATACCAGTTAAGGCATCCCGTACTGCAGCTTCGCCAGCAGAAATCTTCTTGAGAGAGATAGTCAGATTGCATGGTGTTCCAATCAGTATTGAAAGTGATCGAGATCCTATCTTCACCAGCAAATTCTGGGAGGCATTGCAATCAGCTATGGGAACAAGTTTGAGATTGAGTACAGCATATCATTCCCAAACAGATCGGCAGACGGAGAGGCTAAATCGAATTCTAGAAGATATGTTGAGAGCCTGTGTATTAGATTTTGGTGGATCGTGGGAAGACCATCTACATCTAGTGGAATTCTCTTATAATAACAGTTACCAAACAAGTATCAAGATGGCTCCTTATGAAGCACTGTATCAAAGGCCGTGTAGATCCCCAACCTATTTAATAGAGTCAAAAGACCGTCTTGTGCTTGGACAAGATTTGATTCGTGAGGCATCTGCTAAAGTTGAGCTTATCAAGAAAAGGATGAGAGCTTCTCAGGATCGTCAAAAGAAATATGCAGATAAAAGACGAAGACAATTGGAGTTCGAGATTGGTGAGTTAGTCTTTGTCAAAGTTTCCCCTATTAAAGGAGCAGTAAGATTTGGGAAGACAGGGAAACTCGCTCCGAGATATATTGGTCCGTTCCGAGTGCTCGAGAGGATTGGTGTCGTAGCATACATGATTGAATTGCCAGTCCGGATGGCTGGAACTCATAATATTTTCCACGTATCTCATCTACGGAAATATGTGCATGATCCATCTCTTATTGTGGAACCAGCTGTGCAGGAAGATTTAGAGGTTGAGCCGGACTTATCAGTTGTCAGACATCCTGTTCGAGTTGTTGATCAAGACGAGAGGCAACTCAGAAGCAAGATAGTGAAGCTCGTTAAAGTCCAGTGGAGTGAGGATCCCAGAGATTGTACCTGGGAGACTCTGGATAGTTTTAGGAAGGCTTATCCGGATATGTGTCCGGATAGCTAGTGATGTTTATATTGGATGTATTGTTGTTTGGATGTTTTGTTTGTTGATTTCTTATGTATGGATGTTATGTATGCTTGAATTGTTGAATAAAATGAAATTTTTGGATTATCCTTTGTTTAAATTTCGGGGAAGAAATTCTTTTAAGGGGGGAGGAGTGTGATATTCCGGAATTTCAAACCCAATTTAAATGTGATAATCTTTTTAATAAATTAAATTAAATGAACAAAATTGTTGTTTTAAACAATAATAATAAATAAGTTGTAAATATATATTTATTTTAATTAAAATTGATATATACAAAAGGGAAATGGATTTGTTAAAAATTGTATTCATATAAAATTTGATTGTTGAATTGAATTTGGAATTTAATTCGAATTTGAATTATTAAGTTGAAATTCAAAATAGAATCATTTATATTTTAAATTATTCTTCGATTTTAAAGATGTATTTTTATGATTTTATTTTAAATATCAAAAAAAATTATATTTATTTCTTTAAGAAAAATTGATTTTATATGAATTAAAAATGTATTTCAATTTAGAAAATCAATTAATAAAAACATTTTAAAATTTCTTTTTGCATAAAAATTACACTTGTTTAAATTTAAAACACACTTATAACATGTGTTAAGGAGATAACATGAAATTATGATCTCTCTTTTTTGGTCATTAGTTAGTTTAATTTATGTGTTTATCATAAGTATGGCCTATTTGTGCTATTAATTAGCTCAACATAAGCCATTAAACCATAACACACCCATTAAACCAATATTTACTCTCATGAAAAATGGAAACAAGTTGAAAATGAAATCTATTTTAAGCATGACCTATTAACAATTGTTTAGAAATATAGACCATCAAATTTTAATTTCAAAATCACTTCATTATCATAGTCATATGTAAATTAAGAGGTAATTTTTGTTTGTGATTGTTTAAGCGGTCTATTTGTTATGAACAACATAGACTATCAACTTCAACATAAAATAATAAATCACATCAACTTTCATTCTTCCGTTAAGCATAAAAGGAGAGCAATAATTATCGAAATGTTTAAGCTATATAATTAGAGAGCTTCATTACCCCTAAATTGAAGGGGTTTAGTCTCTTATATTTGTTATTAAATCAACAAATATAGCTTGCAACAAGAAAGAAAATGAAAAGGAAAAAGAAAGCAAAGTAAAATAAAAAACTATTTTAGTTGCATGAAAAATAAATCTACAATACAAACATGAAAGTAAATGAAAAAAAGAAGCATGTAAGAAAGAGAGCACTATTTAACATTGCATAAAAAAAAGTTACATGAAAATAAAAATGTCTAAGTATCCATGGAAAAAAGAAAGAGAGCTTTGATTTTGTAATGACCCGTAAATTTTCAATAATTAAATTTGGTTATTTAATAAAAAATTGTAATTAATTTAGAAAGAGAAAAATAATTATAATAATTTATATTGAAGTAAATGTTATGAGTGAATTGGAGCAATGGTTAATAAAAACTAATTATTGACAACTGAAGTGAAACCACAATAAAAAAAATGAAATAGTGTAAATTGTTGCACGTGGGAATTAAACTGACAATAAGGAAATAAATGTAAGTATTGTATAAATAAAGGAATTTGTACCTAATTAATAATAATTGAATGAATTTGGTATTATGTATGTAATTATAATAATTGGTTGAATTATGATAAACCCAAGTGTAATCTTAGCTTGTAAACAATTATTTTAAGTTGTCTGTTAAATTAATTGATTGAATTGGAATTTTAAATTAAATTTTAATGAATATAAATAAAGGTTACAATAATGGGAATGAGAATATGACAAGTAAATGAAAGGTAAACAATAGTAGCCAGTTTATAGCGTAATAATAGGCATAGTATAAAGATGGGAATTTAATCCAAATCAATGGAAATGATGTAGATGTTATACTTAGCTACAAATTGGATATATGGAAACAAATGTAAACATTCAATTAATTAATGAATTTGGATTTTAATAAATGGTAATTGGATAAAAATCAATGTTCTGTAAGTAATCATATTATTTGCTTAAAAGTAATAAACTTAAAGTTAATTAAATTTTAATGGTTACAATTGTATAAGTTACCTATTTATTTAGTTCATAAAAATATAATTTGAAAGCAATTGCAGTAATTGACTTAATTAGTGGAATCCCAATTATTTGAAACAAATTGTAAAGTTATAATTGATTGAAATTTGTAAATTGGGAACGAATTCAAAGTTATATTAATTGATAAAAATAATACGTAATGAATTGTACTTTGATAGGATCAATGCTAGAGAGTAATTATAATAAATTTTGTTTGATAATAAAGTAAGAATGAAAACCAAGATTTTTAATTTAAATTTAATAAAGTGGATTTATTGCAAGTAAATGAAATTAAATATTTAAATGTTATGTAAATATTAATTTAGATGAAATTGAAGATATTTATGTAATGAAGTATGAATCTAATGTTAATTTCATCTATTTGATACTAATAGATTGAATAATAGAGGGAAAGGTTAATTTAATGGAATTATTGGGAATTAAATTTATAATTTCTGAATTTAATGAAATTAAGGTTAATATTGAAATTTATAAATTAATCAACTCTAATTTGACATTTAAATTTGTTTAAATCATGGTAAATGATTGGGAAATTTAAAATGATATGAATTGTCCATTATAGGATTGAAATTGAAAATTTTGATTTAACTTATTTATTATTAATTTATTTAATTAGTGTAAAAATAGCCATTTTGGCCACTGACTCGGATTTCGATGAAACCAGTTTCATCGGATCTGTAATGGTGAATTATTGTAGGATTTCAAGTTTTGTAGCGATCGTACTTGTCGTTTGATCGTACGAACTCGAAACGCCTTGAAATGAGCTAATTGAAATCAACTGAAATCAATTTGAAGTAATTTTATTTTAGCATAACTTCTTCATACGATGGAATTTGGACTTGAAACCTTTTCCATTGCGTTTAAAATATTTTAACACGTCTATTTTGATATAGGGGTTGACCCAATTTCGTTCCGCAATCGGAACGGACCATTTTACCGTTCAACGCGTATATCCAATCGATCTGATCCATTCTATTTCAGCTTTGTCTATAAATACCCTGTTATAAACCCTATCCGATCTCTATTTCTCAATTGCATGTACGTACAATTCCTCCTCATCTCCTCGATTCAATGGCAGACAATTTCAAATACAATTGCAATTCAAAAATCAAAGTGAAATTTGAAACTCTTCAAAAAAAATCAGAAAAATTATATTTCGAAGCTCTCGAAGAACGTAACCCAGATCTGCAATTCGTTTTTGGGATTGAATCATATTTTTTTCCAAAAATCCCCGCTTTATTTCCGGCCGTTCGTGTGTCATCGTGGAGGGCTAACAGTGGATCGTCCGTTTGGGAGCGATCAGATGATACTGGAGCGTTGAGGGAGTCGAGGAAAACTCATCTATGCGGTTACATCGCATCATCGATGGAGGAAATCGCCAATTTTGGCCGTGGAAGATGGCGACGTAGAGGTGGGTACTGGGCGTTGTTGCTTGGTCGCACCACCAGGGCAGACTCGGCGTGGACAGGCGAGCTCGACGACACGTACGGATGGGGGCGTAGACGCTTGGACCAACGGCAAAAAAATTCGAGTTAGGGTTGCTTAAGAGTGGAGGCTTCGTTGCAGTTTTCTCATGCGTGTGCTAGGGTTTGCTAAGTGATGGGGAGACGGTGACGTGGTTTTCTGTTGACGTGTCGCAGGTTGTTGTTTTTCGTCTTTCTTTTTCTTTTTCTTTTTGTTTTATTCTAATTCCGAATCAAATCGTTCGAATCCACATAACTTTTGCATGCGAGATCTGATTTATGCGCGATTATTTTTGTTAGGATCGTAGTGGAATTCCGGACATTTTGGCGCTGGTTTGGACGAATTCTAAGACTGTCAAATTTTTGGGTTTAAATTGGATTTAAATTCAATTTAAATTCAAAAGGTGAGTGTTTTCACCCACTCACAACTTCTAAAATTTCTTATGTTCGTTAAATTTAATTTATCTTGTGATTTTGTATTTATTTATGACTGTTTGTATATTTTTAAATCATCATCTCAGTAAATTGCATTTCTTTAAATTAAACTATTATTTAATTTATTATTGCGTATAAACTGCCAGTTAGATAGATTTTTAATTTATTATTGAATATAACTGCCAGTAATTACCCGTTATATATTATACGCTCTATATTGATTTTATTGTTTAAATTGGATGATGATTGTAATAAATGGTTAATGGTTGTTATTGGATGAATGGATGTTGTATTTCATATTGTTTTAAACTGCAAATTTGGTATGCACTTTTCGGGATTGCGGATTGAAATGATATATAACCGTATTTTTATTTTAAATTGCGGATTGAAATAATAAATATCTGTATCACTTAACCATAGGGTAGAAAATTATATACAAACACCGTCGGTCTATATATATAAATGTTTTGAAAATGATTTCTATGCTTTTGGATAGAATTATACGGTTTAAATAGATATTGATTCTTTTTTATATTATATAAATCTATTTAATGACAATAAGTTAAATAATGGTGTTTGGTCTATTAAAATAAATTTGGTTAAGTATTTAAATCATACTTTTATATAGATATTATAATGATTTAAATAAATTAAGATTTGGAAGATAAAATATGAAATGGACGTGAATTAAAGTATTTAAGAATTTTACTAATAAAATTTGATTTGAAATTTAGATAAATTTGAGATTTTATGAAATTGTATTTATTTAAGAATTAAACCAACAGGGTTGATATGAAATTTATTAAATTGGAAATTTTAAAATGTATAATTATTATAACTTGATTTTTGGGTCTAGGTGAATTAAATGATTATTTCAAGTATAATGAATTGAAGGCAATGTCTAGTTATTTGTAATTTGAGTTTTATTTAAATAATAAGGGGTTTATTACATAAAATATTTCAAAACAAAATAATTGGAAATTAAATTTTAGAATCGAAATTTTCAAATTTAGTTTTGAATTTTTGGAATATTTAAAGCCTTGAAATTCATCGAAATTGAAATGTTTATAGAAATTGAAATGTTTCGAAGTTATGAATTTCAAAGCATTATGTTTTAAAGGTGTTAAAATTTCAAATGTTTGGTTTTGAAGGATAAAATTTGGAAGTGCTATGATTTTGAAAAGGGGATATATTTGAATAAAATGACATTATATTGATTTGAAAAAAAAGGGATATCATATTGATTTGGTTTTTAAATTGGAAATGATATCATATTTATATGGTTTTGAAATAAATATTATATCCTGGTTTTAAAGTATAAATCATTTTGAAATGACCGCGGTGTTATAATAATGTTGGGTTGTTAAAGAGACCAGGATCAGAAGTTGTCATACTCTCTGCCAACTCCGAAAACCACTTTAACAACCGTATACGCGGTGGAGATTCCAGAATGAAATAGGATGATGGCAGCGTTTCCTTTGAGGTAAATACGTGGACCCGACTCCCATGAGTTAGGATAAGGTGGCTAAAACAGGAGCGATTCTCGGGACAAGGAGGTATCCCCTCTTGTCGGACACATCCCTTCGATATTATACTCTGACTTTTGGATTTACTCGATGACCACCTTTGACTTTTGATTTTGGGGGTGTGGCTCGAGGTGCGCGGTAGCTGCGCGCTATGCTTACCACCAGCCCAGATAGCAATTGGTATATCTACCCTGGCATTGCCTAGTTGTGCCATGTCACCTACCCTAGCACGCCATATACGATTTTGTTTTGTACCATACCTATGGAGTGCCCTCTGACGATGCCCAGTACGGGAAGATTATGGTACTGTATAGACTATGGCAATATAAAAGTGTGTTAAGGGCTATATGGGTAACCCCTTAAAGCTATTTTCAGTATATTATACTTTACTTTAGACACTATTATAATAGCGTATATCACTACATAGTAGATAGTTTAACGGATCCTTAGGGGATGTGAATCCCGAACATCTCTTAAGTTACTGCACTCACATTAGACACTGGATAGGAGATGTCAAATCCCGTAAATATATCTGACGTCATTTCACTCATATTATTTACCTTTGATTTAACTTACATAAGATCTTTTAGTTCTGACTCGAGTGTTTTGTCTTTTCAGTTCCCTCGGATCAGCCTGAGCATTTCATCAATTGAAGGCCTTATTTCTGGAGGACGAAGACGAAGATTTTATTATTACTAATATTTACTATAGTGTTCCATTGCATCACATTGTTCCGCTGCATAAATTATTATTCTCTGGTATATGAACTCTAATATGCATTGTATAAGTAAAATCAAATATTTTGAAAAACAGCTTCATGAACTGTATATTTGATTATTATATTTTATCATTCCGCTGCAAGATTCTATTTTGTTTTCTTTCTTTTTTTTCCTTATTTACCCCACAACCATCCGCCCTTCTATATGGTTTAAGTCAGACGTGTGTGGTTTATCGTCGATTTAAATCGTGCGAAAAGACGAGATGTTACAGATTTATTTTCTAAGCTAAAACTAACTAAGAGGAACTAAGGAAGAGGGTTACATGAAACATACGGGGTATTTGTACATGTGTTAAAACCATAATCATATTTTTGGGGAATGCCCAAATCTCCCTTAAGATAATGTGACCACCAAGTAATCATTAGCTCTAATAATCACCCACCTAAATGTACATGAAACTTTAATTGCCTTTTAGCATGTGCATTAACTCCTAATTGAAAACAAGGTAAGTGGATGGGTTCCTCCATATTCATCGCTTTGAATTATTTCCTTCTTCATTCCTTTATATCTTCTTTGTGCATGCATATTCCTTCGTGAAACCACTTGTAAAATTCACTAAATTCCCAGAAAATAACATAAAAATTCCAAGTAAATTTTCACAATTTAATAAATGCACAAAATGACCATTTTACCCCTATATGAAGATGAATATGTGACTATTTGAAAATAATTTGAATTTTGGTTTAAACAAGTTAAAATATCCAATATGATCATTTATTTAATTTAAATAGATTAAACATGGTGGTAAAAATATGCACATTTACGTGCACATCAAATACACCCACACTTATCTTTTTATTCGTCCTCGAATAAACAAAAACTAAGATAAATCTATTTTCGTAGCGAGCAAGATTGCATTGAGCGTATGCAACAGGCCATTAAACCTCTCAGTGTCCCCAGTAGGACGAGTGTTGTCTCGTAAGAGTTTTTAGCAGATACTACCCATAAAATCCAAATGCATGATGAAAATATTAACAAAATGCAAGATTATTTACAAAGATATGAATGCGAGTTTTTGAAAGTATTTACTAATGAAGGATTTACTTTCAAATTAACACGAATAAGTTAGATATAGGTTTTCGTCACTACCTTAAAAATTTAATTCATTTACTCGCCAAAATTTCCAACAAAATCGAAGTTATCATAACAAATAGAGTATAGTTTAACCCATTGTTTCAGTTGATAACAAAGTATAATTATGAAATAGATCCTTAGTTGATTATCAAAATTTATCAAAGTGGTATTTTCATTTCATTTCAATAATAATTCAAATCAAATAAGTTAAAGTAGTGCTTGAATTTCATTTTCTAACTCTCTCCATTTTTTTTCTTTTGAAAATTATATTGATATTAACAATATTTATATATGCCTACTCAAAAAACTAAGGCCAGATATATTACCCATGCACTACCTTGCGGACTTATGTAAGGAGAATACAGAGCGTGGCGAGTGAACACACGAGTGTGAACCTATCGACTGTAGGCGATATTTACTAAAAGAAATGAATTTTTACATACATACACCTAGCTCAGATAAACTGAGGCCAGATATACCGATCGTGCACTACCTTTCGGGCTTACGTAAGAAAGTACAGAGCATGGCGAGTGTACAAACATGTGTGTGCACCTATCGACCGTAATTGTTAATAGGAAATATTTACATATATACAAATATTTTTTATTTTATTTTTTTCTTATTGAGAGAGTTTTGCAAAATCATCTTAGCACCATTTAACTTAGAAGACAAAAAATGTTATATCCTTTACTTTAAATCAACATTTTTTTAAAACAAAGACAATTAGGATGTATTTCATAATTAACACGTATGAATCTTCCTATATACTAGTTAAACCATTGTTATTTGTAATCAAACTTTATTTTTATTTTTGTTAAGACAAATAAATTTTCAAAAATTTCAATTTAATAAACCAAAACCATATATTTATCCTATAGTGTTTCTTTAAAAATAAATCAAAATGCTTAAAAAATAAAATCTTATTTTTTTGAGAATATTTTTTTGTGTTTTGAAAAGAAAATGTGAAATAAACTATGAAAAATCAAAAAGATGATGAAACTCCCCCCACACTTGATTTTGACTATGTTCCCGCAGTCAACCCAAGTTGTAACAACCCCAATTTCGTACCATTCAAATCGACAATAATCCACACATGTCGGACTTGAATGATGCGAAATAATAGATTGTAAATAAATTTGGAGCAAATGAAATCAGATATACAGAATCACAGACACAGAACAAACAGAATAACTCGCAGCGGAATGTAAAATAACATAGTAGTTCATGAAGCTACTATAACAGAGTCTCAAACCAAATAAATAATATAGTCTGAAAAAACAA
Organism: Allium cepa; assembly: GCA_030765085.1. Lineage (NCBI taxonomy): Eukaryota > Viridiplantae > Streptophyta > Magnoliopsida > Asparagales > Amaryllidaceae > Allium > Allium cepa. The sequence goes on along the minus strand of CM060941.1, from coordinate 1,039,036,606 downwards.
CAGAATAGAAATCCCAAATACATAGAAGTTCACTAATACATGAGATAAACTAATACAGCTGAAACAGAAGTAGATAAATATGTAGATAAGTAGAAACTCCAGTGAAAGACCAGCTCCAGGAAGAGAATCCAAAGCTGTGAATACTCAGGCTGACCCGAGCGTAAAGCAAAACATAAAACACTCTAGTCAGGACAATATATACTTATATAATGTAAACCAACTCAAGTGAACTGTAATAAAGATACAAGTAACTTAAAGGATGCCTGGGACCGCCCATCCTCTAAGGATCCGTTAAACTATTTACTATATAGTAATATTTCGCTATTATACTAATGTCTACAGTAAAATAAACATACTTTTAAATAGCGTTCCGGGCTACCCATATCACCCTTCACACATAATAGTCCCAGTAGTCCATCCAATATCATGCCATCTCCACTCCGGGTGACTGTCAGAGGATACCACACGGGCTACGGGAGAAAGACAAACTCGTAGTAAAGGCTCGGTATGGTAGGTGACACGGCACACAAGGCAATGCCAAGGTAGATATACCAATTAAGCACACGGGCTGGTGGTAACGCAGCAGCCACATACGCCCACCCCGAACAACACTCCAAAAATCAAGGGGTGCACCCAATCGATCACAACAGTAATAGAATGGTATCGAAGAAGTGTGTTCAGCCAGAGGTGCTACCTCTTTCGGCCCGAGATCGCTCCTGTTTTAGCCACCTTATGCTAACTCACGGGAGTTAGGTTCACGAAATGTACCTTAGGAACGTCGTCACCATCCTACTTCATTCTGGAATCTCCACCGCGCACACAGTTGTTAAAGTGGTTTTCGGTATCGACAGAGAGTATGTCCATATCCGATCCCGGTCTCTTTAACAACCAATCGTTATTATAACCCGTAGTTATAATTTCAAAAATGGTATTTATTTCTCAAAATCCAATATCAATTCAAATCTATTTCAAAATATCAACTTATCATTTCATTTGAAAAACATATTCATTTTTTTTATTCAATTTAAAAATACCATTCACATTTCAAAATAGTTCAATTCCAGCAAATTACTTCGTTTAAATCCTTTAAAAGTGAAGTTATTACGTTTAATAATTAAATTATTAAACTTCCAAAATTTTCAACTTTCAAAGTTCATTCATTCACTTAATTTTATCAAAACAGTGAAAATTCAACTTTCGCAGCATTTGGAAATTGCTACAGAAAGTTATATTCAAAACAGTTAAATTCAACAAAGACAGCGTTTAAAATGCTGTAATAGTGTTACATTAGTTTCAAAGAAAAAAAAACTTAGTTTAATCAAACAATTATATTTTCTATAATTCACTTTTAACTTATAAAATCACATGATTTTACTTTTATAACCATCATTTAATTTTCTTTAATTTCATGATTTCATAAAGTTATATTTCCATTTAAAAATTCATATTTAACACTAATTCACTTATTAAATTGCAGTGTCCAATTTTAAATTCATTACATTTAAATTTCAACCTAACACTTAAGTTAAAATTCTCAAATATAACTTAGTTTATATTTTTATTTACTTAATTAAAAATTCACTTTTAAGTCAATTCCAAAAGTTCCAATTTTAGTTACAGTTTAAAATTTCAACTTAAATATTCATTCATTTCACATTTCAACTTTATTAAAATCATTAATATGATATAAAATCACTTTAAATTCCTTTAAATTCAAATTATCATAAATTTATCATGCTTTCATATTCTATTTAATTTCAAATTATAATTAAATCAAATTTCCCAAAATAGCTTACATTCAAAATTTTCTAACCTTTTCGTTAATTTATTTCACTTGTAGTAATTCAGAAAATCAATAATATTTTACCAAAAATCATTTTTAATTCGGTTTAAATCAAAATATTTTAATATTTATATTTTTGAAATAATTTTAAAATTTTTAGAAAAATATATTAACTACGGGTCTGTATATAATTTTCTACACCAGGAAAAGTGATACGGGTAATATATCATTTCAACCCGTAATTTACAAAGAAAAATCCGAGTTTTATCATTTCAAACCCGCAGTCCCAAGTAAATCAAATAAATTTGAAAATCATTCAGGCCTATCATTTCAGCCCATAATGATTTTCCCTTATTCTAAAGTCCGTTCGGGTATGTATCATTTCAACCCATAGTGATTCTAATCTAAAGGGAACTTGCAGTGTGATAAACGGATAAAATAACAGAACAGCATAATATAACAGTAATAAATGTCATAATAGGTGTTTAAGCATGGGTGAACATCATATAATAGTGACATAGCAAATAATAATATAGTGATGTAGTTTACATATTCACAAGTGATCAATTTACTATTCATATAAGTATAAAACTGTCTGGTGAGAATAACTCACAGTTTGAGCTGATGACACAACGACGAATTGCACAAACGGGATCTACACAAGCACAAAAGCACGACACAGATACGAATGGAGGAGCCAAGGATTAATTTCGTTGAATACCAATCAAACAAACAATATAACAATTATAAGGTTTCAGACCAAAAATACGATAAACTATGCTAGAAATAACTTCATAAAACAAAGCTGAAATGCTTTGCACTTACTTCCGACATCCCATAGGCTCGGCCAGAGGTGGAGTACAGGTCTAAGGAAATGGTTTTGGGTCAGGTCTGGATTGCTAAGGTCGGCCTAACATGAGTTTGTTGATGGCAAAAGTTATGGAGATGGAACAACAACACAACAAGGCGTAACTACTAACAACATCACAAGTTTCAAGCAAACAAAGCTCGGCCAAGGCTGCTGTGGTCACGGATAGAGGAGTGGGGTCCACTTTGGTGATGCGGTAGAGGGTGCTGGAGGTGCTGGAGGTGGTGGTGGTCATGTAGGTGGCGGCCATGGGTGGTGGAAGTGGTGGATGTGAAGGCTTGTGCTTGGCTAGGTCAAGATGTTGGAGTTTGGTGAACTTGGTGAAGGAACTACCACCAAGGGTGGTACGGATGGGGATGGTCAGTGAGGAGGAGGTGCTGGTGGCATGCTCAGGTGGTGGTGGTGGTGGCAGGGGCTGGAGAGGGGCATGGCCGATCCTATGATAAAGAAGATCAAGTGCAAATCAAACGAAAAATCAGCATAAGTGAACAAAAGGAGATAAAAGAAAAATAGAATTTTACCAACTTCTCAACAAGTGATGGCCGAAATTTTTTTTAATGAGATGAGAAATGATGTACGTGAATGAATAATGGAGGTAGGCAGCTGAAGTATGTGAGTTATTATGGCTAATTGATGGCAAAAGTACGTTAAAAATGTGAAAAGGCAGGAAAATCTAAAGCCATTAGAAATAAAAGGTCACAAACCCTTTCAATTTACCTATAATTATTTATAAAAGTTTATATATTATGAAATAACAATATTATCAGATAAAATTTCGAAACTTTAAAAAAATATAAAAATATATATACCATTTATCAATTATATAGATTAAAATTAAGGAAAAATAGTTAAAACAGGGAACTAGACTAGAAAATTTGAAATTAAATGAAATAATTTGTAGAAAATTAATATGAGCTTGTAAAGTATTTTTAAACGTAAATAATAACATAAAAAAAAAATTTATTCACAAAATAAATATTTAAAATTTAATTTAAATATAATTTTTAATGTAGAAAATAGCAAAAAATGGGAAAACAGCCCTTAAAAATAGGAAATCAATACAGTAAATTTTGGAAAAATTCTATTATTATTTTTAAAATATTTAGAGATGAAATTTCACAAATAAAAAAAATTTAAAATAAAATAAAGAAATTTAAAATGAAGAAAAATGGCAGAAAATTAGAAAACAGCCTTTAAAAATAGGAAATAAATACAGTAAATTTTGGAAAAATTACATTTTCATTTTAAGAATGTTTAGAAATGATATCACACGAATAAAAAAATTTAAATTAATTTCAAAATGAAATAAAGTCAAATTTAAATATATAGTCAAAATCTAAGGTTGTTACACTCTCCCCCACTCAAATCTTTTCGTCCTCGAAAAGAATGGAAAGGAAAAATAAAGAGAAACAAGATAGAGAAACAAAATAGTACCATAAACGAATTGTTCTGGATTCGAAGCACGAATGCTCTCCTCTGTTTCCCAAGTACAATCTCGATCATCAGTACTCCACTGTACTTTGACCAGATTAACAGATTTTCTTCTGAGCTGCTTCGTATCTCTATCGACAATACGAAGTGGCTTCCTCTCAACAGTCAGGTTAGGCTCAATATCCAAACTATCAAGAGCAGAAGGCTGGACAATAAGAGATGGATCGTGGAGATGACGGCGAAGATGTGAGGCATGGAATACATCATGCACTCCAGAAAGCTTCTCGGGCGAATCCAGACGATAAGCCAAAGAACCAACTCTTTCCATGATGCGGAAAGGACCAATGAACCTGGGAGAAAGCTTCCCTCTACGACCAAAGCGAATGACATTCCTCAAGGGAGAAACTTTAAGGAACACCTGATCACCAATAGAAAATTCCAAATTTCGCCTACGCCGATCAGCATATTTCTTCTGTCTATCCTGAGCGACTCTCAGCCTCTTCTTAATCTCCTCAACTTTCTCAGAAGCTTCCAAAATCACTTCAGGACGAAGAACCAAACGATTACCGGATTCAATCCAGCAAGAAGGAGATCTACAAGGTCGCCCGTATAAAGCAGCAAACGGAGACATTTTGAGACTGGCCTGAATGCAAAGATGGAATGAGATAGATAAAACGATCAAGAATAGACTGAAAACAGAAGATAAGATAATACCTGATAGCTATTATTGTAGGTAAATTCGGCAAGATGGAGATAATCTTCCCAAGATCCTCCATAATCAACCACACAAGCACGAAGAAGATCCTCGAGAATCTGATTTACTCTTTCCGTCTGACCGTCGGTCTGAGGATGATAAGTAGTGCTCAGATTCAAACGAGTACCCAAAGATTCCTGAAAAGCCTTCCAGAACTGACTAGTAAAGATAGGGTCACGATCACAAGCAATACTGAGAGGAACACCATGGAGACGAACGATCTCTCTCATGTAAATCTCAGATAAACTAGAAGCAGAACGAGTAGACTTGGTCGGAATAAAATGAGAGGACTTGGTCAGTCTATCAACAATAACCCAGATACTCTCATTGCCTTTCCGAGTCCTCGGTAAACCATCGATGAAATCCATGGAAACATGTTCCCACTTCCAATTAGGAATCTCGAGGGGCTGCAACAAACCAGGGGTCTTCTGGTGATCGGCTTTGACTTGCTGACAAGTCGCACACCGACTAACAAAGATAGAGATATCCCTCTTCATTCCCTTCCACCAATAAAGCCTCTTCATATCCTGATACATCTTCGACACACCAGGATGAATAGAAAGTCTGGATCTATGATTTTCCTGAAGCAACTCCAGTCTCAAACTATCAACCTTCGGAACACAAATCCTGCCGTTAACCCGCAAAATCCCTTTGTCATCAATCTGAGCTCCACTACTACCACCAACTCTGCTTCCTTCATCAATCTAAGCATCTCATCCTCATCCTGCTTAGCCATAATCTGATCCAGAAGAGGAGAAGAAGAAACAACAAGCTGACACAACAAAGCCTTCTTCCGACTCAGAGCATCGGCCACAACATTAGCTTTACCGGGAGTATAGCTAATGTCGAGGTCGTAAGAAGCCAGAAACTCAAGCCAACGAACTTGCCTCTGATTCAGATCCTTCTGGGTGAAGATATATCTCAGAGACTGATGATCTGTGAAAAGCTCAAACTTGGTTCCAAGAAGATGATGCCTCCAAAGTTTCAAAGCAAAGACAACAGCAAGTAACTCTAAATCATGAGCAGCATAATTTGCTTCGTGGGTCTTCAACTGACGGCTGGCATAGGCAATAACCCTACCATCCTGCATGAGAACAGCACCCAAACCCTCACGACTAGCATCAGTATAAACTGTAAATCCCTCACTCCCATTCGGAACAGTAAGAACTAGTGCGGAAGTTAGCTTGCTCTTCGGCTCACTGAATGCAGCCTTACACTTATCACTCCAGACAAATCTGGCATTCTTTCGAGTTAAAGTTGTGAGAGGTGCAGCAATCCGAGCAAATGGCAAGGCCCAGAAAACTATGAATATCAGATGGAGTCTTTGGAGTTTCCCAATCCTGGAAAAATCGGGGAAAAATAAAGCAATAGGAAAAAATAGAATTATTAAAATGATAGAGAAAGAGAAAAAAGAAAGACTTACATTGATCGCAGCAATCTTAGCTGGATCAACAGAGACTCCATTACTAGAAACAATATGCCCGAGATAACGGACTTCATCCTTCCAGAAATGGAATTTAGAAAATTTAGCCTTTAACTGATGATTTCTGAGAGTCTCAAGAACATATTTCAAATGCGACTTATGCTCATCCTTAGTCTTAGAGAAGACAAGGATATCATCAACAAAGACTAGCACAAATTTATTAAGCACATCACAAAAAACATGATTCATCAAATCAACAAAGAAAGCAGGAGCATTAGTCAAACCAAAAGGCATGACTAACCATTCATAAAATCCATTCTCAGTGTGGAAAGCAGTCTTGAGAATGCTATCATCAGTAAACCTGAGCTGATGAAAACCTGTGGCAAGGTCAAGCTGAGAGAAAATAGTGGCACCATGAAGCTGATCAAACATATCATTGATACGAGGCATAGGATATCTATTTTTCATAGTGAGCTTGTTCAGCTCCCTATAATCAACACACATCCGAAGTGAACCATCAGATTTGGTGACAAAAACTACCGCAGCTCCCCATTCAGAAAAACTGGGCCTAATCAGACCTTTGGAAGATAAGTCTTCAATTTGCTTTCCCATCTCAACCTTCTCACGGGGTGCCATTCTTCTAGGAGGAAGAACAATAGGTCGAGCACCAGGAATAAGATCAATCCGAAAATCAATTTCTCGCTTCGGAGGTAAAGAAATGACTTCTCCAAATACATCGGGATATAATCTTACCACAGGGGTTGAATCAAGGTCACTGGAAGAAGAATCCAAAGAATAAATAAAGTTACCAGCAAAATCCTGAGGCATGCGGCACTGAATAATCAAGGAATTCCCTTGGTCATCAACAAGCTGAACAGACCGGGCTTTACAAGAGATATGAGCATTATGATTCACTAACCAATCCTGACCAAGCAATAAATCAAAAGCATCGAAGCCCAGAATATAAAAATCACCACTAAAGCGATGATCAGAATGGAGAAGTTTCACCTCTCGACAAATCCGATTAAGGTTAGTAGGACCCCCAATAGGATTTGAAACACATAATGGAACAGAAGTATACTCAGGAGAAAGGAGATGTTCAAACTTATCACACAAATCAACAGAAATAAAACTGTGTGAAGCACCAGTATCAAACAACACACGAACAGGATGATGAAATAAAGTAAATGAACCCTGGAGTGTACCTTGGTCATCACTAGGAGCAGGGGCAGGTGGAGGAACTGGAGATGAGGCAGAAGTGACAGCAAATATACCAGAAGGAGTACCCCTCTGCTGGGTAGGGCAGTCCTTCTTAAAATGACCTGGCTGGAGACAGATATGGCAGAGATCACGTCTAGCCGACTGAGCAGGTGGAGGAACTGCAGCACCTGATAATGTGGGACAGCTATTGGCATAGTGCCCTCTCTGATCACACCTAAAACAAGTGATGGAGGAGAGATCAACTGGTTGCCTCTGAGCAGGGGCAGATGATGGAGATCCCAAACCAGGACGCTTCTGCCAATTCTTCTTCTGCTGCTGGAAATTTGGCTTACGCTTCTTGGAAACTGCAGAGGAAGACTGAGCACCAGAAACAGCAGGACTTTTGGATGTGGGATTCTCATAGCGAATAGCCATATCCATAAGCTGGGTGAAAGAACCATGAACATGAGAAATAAGGCGACTATAATACTCTGGCCGAGCACCAGCAATAAATTTCTCATTCTTCTTAAGAGGAGTATCAATAAGGCCAGGACCGAACTTGGAAAGTTCATTGAATTTCCTCTCATACTCAGAAAAAGACATGGTACCCTGCTTCAGATCCATAAACTCACGATAAAGCTGAGATTTCCCGGCTTCTGGCATCCATTTTGCCACAAAAGCCTCCCTAGAAAAGAGATACAGAAAATAGGCTTAAGATAGATTCAAAGAAAGGAAAAATAGGAACAAAATTAAGATAACCCAAAGGATACCTAAACTGCTCCCAAGTGAGATCAGCCTCGACGGTGTTAGCCGTAACGGACTCCCACCAATCTAAAGCAGAATCATGCAACTGCCAGGCTGCAAGCTGACGCTTCTGAGCATCAGTAATGTCAAGACCAGTAAATATCCTCTCAAGACTCCGCAACCACTGCTGAGCCTCAATGATAGTCTCTGAACCGGTGAATGGGGTTCCACCAAGTTGAGAGAATTCCTTACAAAGAACAGTGAACCTGACTGGAGCAACAGGTTGAGGAGCTGGGGCAATACCGCGACCCCTAACTCTGGCATTTCCCCGATTCATCCTGAAAAATATCAAGAATGAATTTAGGATAAGAATAAAGACAAGCCGAAGACAAATTAAGATAAGGCAAGATAATACACTTGGATGAATATCTTAAAGAAAGAAAAGATCCTAACAAGATAGATACGAAAGAAAGGAAAGTTAGGAAACATTTGAAAATCCTTTAAAAGCAAGAAAAATATATATATCAAAATAATCTTTGAAAATCCTTTGAAAAAATTTTGAAAAATCATTTTATACTTTGAAAATACGTCTCTCACAAAGATATGATTCTGAGATTGATTTCACTCATTCTAGGGTGGAAATACCCTATCTCTAATGAGTTTTTGCTCCGCAGCGGCAATGGTTGCCAAAACCAAAGCTCTGATACCAACTGTAACAACCCCCAATTTCGTACCATTCAAATCGACAATAATCCACACATGTTGGACTTGAATGATGCGAAATAACAGATTGTAAATAAATTTGGAGCAAATGAAATCAAACATACAGAATCACAGACACAGAACAAACAGAATAACTCGCAGCGGAATATAAAATAACATAGTAGTTCATGAAGCTACTATAACAGAGTCTCAAACCAAATAAATAATATAGTCTGAAAAAAACAACAGAATAGAAATCCCAAATACATAGAAGTTCACTAATACATGAGATAAACTAATACAGCTGAAACAGAAGTAGATAAATATGTAGATAAGTAGAAACTCCAGTGAAAGACCAGCTCCAGGAAGAGAATCCAAGCTGTGAATACTCAGGCTGACCCGAGCGTAAAGCAAAACACAAAACACTCGAGTCGGGACAATATATACTTATATAATGTAAACCAACTCAACTGAACTGTAATAAAGATACAAGTAACTTAAAGGATGCCTGGGACCGCCCATCCTCTAAGGATCCGTTAAACTATTTACTATATAGTAATATTTCGCTATTATACTAATGTCTACAGTAAAATAAACATACTTTTAAATAGCGTTCCGGGCTACCCATATCACCCTTCACACATAATAGTCCCAGTAATCCATCCAATATCATGCCATCTCCACTCCGGGTGACTGTCAGAGGATACCACACGGGCTACGGGAGAAAGACAAACTCGTAGTAAAGGCTCGGTATGGTAGGTGACATGGCACACAAGGCAATTCCAGGGTAGATATACCAATTACGCACACGGGCTGGTGGTAACGCAGCAGCCACATACGCCCACCCCGAACAACACTCCAAAAATCAAGGGGTGCACCCAATCGATCACAACAGTAATAGAATGGTATCGAAGAAGTGTGTTCAGCCAGAGGTGCTACCTCCTTTGGCCCGAGATCGCTCCTGTTTTAGCCACCTTATGCTAACTCACGGGAGTTAGGTTCACGAAATGTACCTTAGGAACGTCGTCACCATCCTACTTCATTCTGGAATCTCCACTGTGCACACAGTTGTTAAAGCGGTTTTCGGTATCGACAGAGAGTATGTCCATATCCGATCCCGGTCTCTTTAACAACCAATCGTTATTATAACCCGTAGTTATAATTTCAAAAATGGTATTTATTTCTCAAAATCCAATATCATTTCAAATCTATTTCAAAATATCAACTTATCATTTCATTTGAAAAACATATTCATTTTTTTTTCAATTTAAAAATACCATTCACATTTCAAAATAGTTCAATTCCAGCAAATTACTTCGTTTAAATCCTTTAAAAGTGAAGTTATTACATTTAATAATTAAATTATTAAACTTCCAAAATTTTCAACTTTCAAAGTTCATTCATTCATTTAATTTTATCAAAACAGTGAAAATTCAACTTTCGCAGCATTTGGAAATTGCTACAGAAAGTTATATTCAAAACAGTTAAATTTAACAAAGACAGCGTTTAAAATACTGTAATAGTGTTACATTAGTTTCAAAGAAAAAAAAACTTAGTTTAATCAAACAATTATATTTTATATAATTCACTTTTAACTTATAAAATCACATAATTTTACTTTTATAACCATCATTTAATTTTCTTTAATTTCATGATTTCATAAAGTTATATTTCCATTTAAAAATTCATATTTAACACTAATTCACTTATTAAATTGCAGTGTCCAATTTTAAATTCATTACATTTAAATTTCAACCTAACACTTAAGTTAAAATTCTCAAATATAACTTAGTTTATATTTTTATTTACTTGATTAAAAATTCACTTTTAAGTCAATTCCAAAAGTTCCAATTTTAGTTACAATTTAAAATTTCAACTTAAATATTCATTCATTTCACATTTCAACTTTATTAAAATCATTAATATGATATAAAATCACTTTAAATTCCTTTAAATTCAAATTATAATAAATTTATCATGCTTTCATATTCTATTTAATTTCAAATTATAATTAAATCAAATTTCCCAAAATAGCTTACATTCAAAATTTTCTAACCTTTTCGTTAATTTATTTCACTTGTAATTATTCAGAAAATCAATAATATTTTACCAAAAATCATTTTTAATTAGGTTTAAATCAAAATATTTTAATATTTATATTTCTAAAATAATTTTAAAATTTTTAGAAAAATATATTAACTACGGGTCTGTATATAATTTTCTACACTAGGAAAAGTGATACGGGTAATATATCATTTCAACCCGTAATTTACAAAGAAAAATCCGGGTTTTATCATTTCAAACCCGCAGCCCCAAGTAAATGAAATAAATTTGAAAATCATTCAGGCCTATCATTTCAGCCCATAATGATTTTCCCTTATTCTAAAGTCCGTTCAGGTATGTATCATTTCAACCCATAGTGATTCTAATCTAAAGAGAACTTGCAGTGTGATAAACGAATAAAATAACAGAACAGCATAATATAACAGAAATAAATGTCATAATAGGTGTTTAAGCATGGGTGAACATCATATAATAGTGACATAGCAAATAATAATATAGTGATGCAGTTTACATATTCACAAGTGATCAATTTACTATTCATATAAGTATAAAACTGTCTGGTGAGAATAACTCACAGTTTTGAGCTGATGACACAACGACGAATTGCACAAACGGGATCTACACAAGCACAAAAGCACGAAACAGATACGAATGGAGGAGCCAAGGATTAATTCCCTTGAATACCAATCAAACAAACAATATAACAATTATAAGGTTTCAGACCAAAAATACGATAAACTATGCTAGAAATAACTTCATAAAACAAAGCTGAAATGCTTTGCACTTGCTTCCGACATCCCATAGGCTCGGCCAGAGGTGGAGTACAGGTCTAAGGCAATGGTTTTGGGTCAGGTCTGGGTTTCTAAGGTCGGCCTAACATGAGTTTGTTGATGGCAAAAGTTATGGAGATGGAACAACAACACAACAAGGCGTAACTACTAACAACATCACAAGTTTCAAGCAAACAAAGCTCGGCCAAGACTGCTGTGGTCACGGCCAGAGGAGTGGGATCCACTGTGGTGATGTGGCAGAGGGTGCTGGAGGTGCTGGTGGTCATGTAGGTGGCGGCCATGGGTGGTGGAAGTGGTGGATGTGAAGGCTTGTGCTTGGCTAGGTCAATATGTTGGAGTTTGGTGAACTTGGTGAAGGAACTACCACCAAGGGTGGTACGGATGGGGATGGTCAGTGAGGAGGAGGTGCTGGTGGCATGCTCAGGTGGTGGTGGTGGTGGCAGGGGCTGGAGAGGGGCATGGCCGATCCTATGATAAAGAAGATCAAGTGCAAATCAAACGAAAAATCAGCATAAGTGAACAAAAGGAGATAAAAGAAAAATAGAATTTTACCAACTTCTCAACAAGTGATGGCCGATATTTTTTTAATGAGATGAGAAATGATGTACATGAATGAATAATGGAGGTAGGCAGCTGAAGTATGTGAGTTATTATGGCTAATTGATGGCAAAAGTAAGTTAAAAATGTGAAAAGGCAGGAAAATCAAAAGCCATTAGAAATAAAAGGTCACAAACCCTTTCAATTTACCTATAATTATTTATAAAAGTTTATATATTATGAAATAACAATATTATCAGATAAAATTTCGAAACTTTAAAAAAATATAAAAATATATATACCATTTATCAATTATATAGATTAAAATTAAGGAAAAATAGTTAAAACAGCGAACTAGACTAGAAAATTTGAAATTAAATGAAATAATTTGTAGAAAATTAATATGAGCTTGTAAAGTATTTTTAAACATAAATAATAACATAAAAAAAAATTATTCACAAAATAAATATTTAAAATTTAATTTAAATATAATTTTTAATGAAGAAAATTGCAAAAAATGGGAAAACAGCCCTTAAAAATAGGAAATCAATACAGTAAATTTTGGAAAAATTCTATTATTATTTTAAAAATATTTAGAGATGAAATTTCACAAATAAAACAAATTTAAAATAAAATAAAGAAATTTAAAATGAAGAAAATGGCAGAAAATTAGAAAACAGCCTTTAAAATTAGGAAATAAATACAGTAAATTTTGGAAAAATTACATTTTCATTTTAAGAATGTTTAGAAATGATATCACACAAATAAACAAATTTAAATTAATTTCAAAATGAAATAAATTCAAATTTAAATATATAGTCAAAATCTAGGGTTGTTACACAAGTGAAAGGATAAAAATAAAAATAGCCTTTATTTATATGAAAATGAATGGTATTTACACGAAATCAGAAATTATATCATTAAAAAGTAAATGAAACAGTCTTCCAAAGACCGATTCATTAGTCTCGTCAAGTATGCGAGACACAACTTAGGCTTGGAAAACCAAATCGTAAAAGATTTCGAGGTCGAATGTGGATTTGGAAAAACAAATGTCGTTTTATTAAAAATCGTATGAGTTGTTTCCTTTTCGACAATTTTTGGGGTTGATAGAACAATTGATTGTAGTTCAAATTTGTTTTCACCAAATTGGAAGATAAGCTCATCATCAACAAATTTTTCAAAATTATTGATTTCAAAATTGAAATGGTGATTCAATTCTTACCTTTCAGAATTCAACAACTCGTTTTCAAAAAGTCTGTGTTCATTAAATTCATCTTCCTTATTTGGGTTATCAACAACTTCATTGCATCTATCATTTTCAAAATCCAAAGTTTTTGTATTTAAATTTTCAAAATCGAGAAAAGGAAGCTTTGTGATATCCCGAAAATTTCAAGCAAATAAAATGTGATAATTTTCTTTTATAAATTATTTAAAATTGGCAAATTATTCTTTTAAATCAAATAATAATGGGTTGTTTATATGTATATTTATGTGAGTTGATTTTAAATTGAATTTGAATCTGAAATTTGAAATTCAATTAAATAAATATCTTAAAATAAATTGGATTTAAAAATATATATGTATATGATTTTTATTAGTATATAATTAGTTTATATTATTTTCTTTAAATTGATTTTTATAAATATAAATTAATAAAATGTATTAACTAAATAGAAATTAATAAAGTTTTATAAAAAAAACATATAAAAATATATTAACACATGCATAATACAAGTGTAGAGTTATTAGCATGTAATTAACAAATGTAAATTAATTTTAACATGCAAATGACAAATGTTAGATAATTAAACAAGTGTCATGTAATTTATTTTCTTTTCATTTTTAAATAAAACATAAATCAAGCTATATATATATCTATACATCCTCTTCTCTATTTTTTCTATCCTCATTTTTAAGACTATGAAAATCAAAAGTCTGTAAACATACTTAAAACCAAAAAATTCAAAAGAAATAACAACTCTATCATCTATCTCAAATCTCAACTTGAATCATCAAGCAAATTCAACTAGATCAATCAAATAATCTCGGATTTAAAAGCAGGACCAACTCAACTAAGTTTTCCGGTTAACAAGTTTTCAAAAGATCAAGACATTTTCCAGCATACCCTGTTCAAAGCTCTATTCAAACATCTTAACATTGAGTAAACAAAACTAGTACCTATTTTATTTGTTGCATGTGATGATTATATGAAAAAATGTTGTGATAATGGTTTGCATGAGTGAAAATTTGGCTTGCATGTTTACAAAATGAAGATGTTAAGTGTGTATATCTGTATACATACATACATACATACATACATACATATATATATATATATATATATATATATATATTTCCATGTTCTCATTTTAAAGAGTTTAAAATCTAGATCAAAATTCAAATTTATTATTTTAATCTCTTATAGGCTATTAAATTCAAACAAGTTTTTTGATTTAAACATAAATTTAGTTTTAAAAATATATTTTAGTATAACAAGTTTGAATATCATCTGGAAAATGGGAAAGACAGTGAAAACTTTGAAAACATGTTAAATCCAAGCATCACAATTCTTTGATTCACTTATATAATCTAAATCACCATCAAAAATCATGATCTTTAAAAGTTAAAACATGATTTCTAGTTTGGTTTCGAGTGAGAAATTCGTGGTTGATCAGAAAAGGGATTTTGGGGCTTTTCTGGTGATCAGAGGACTCAGGAAGGTTGGGAACGCTACTGGAGGTGATGAGGTAGTAGTTGAGCTAGGGAAAAATGGTATGTGGTTTTTTAGTTCACCGTGGCGGCAGCAGATCATCAAAGTAGGGTTTAAAACCCAGGTTTGGTCGAGGCTAGAAATTTGGCTGCTGCATAGTCTTTGGAGCATTGGGGTTCATCGGAGGTGGTGGAAAGGGTGCGAAGTTGTTCGGCGAAGGTGTGGACGACGATTCGAGGTTGCTAATGGTCGGAGTCGTCAGTACGAGGAGGTTTTTGGTCGATGTTTTGCTGTTCCAGTTCGATCTGTTAGCTCGATTTCGATTTTATGTTTGGACGGAAGTTTGGGTGGTCTGAATCAAAGGTGAAGATGGTCAGTGATGTGTTGGAGGTAGCAACGATGATCGAAATGGCTTTTTTCATCGGTACACGTGCACGACGAGGTCTGGGTTTCGGTGTTTTGGAGAAGTAAGGTGTCTCGTATGGGCCTCGGGTAGTTGGGTTGTGGCTCGAGTTTGGCTTCGTGTCATTGGTTTTAAAGTTTTAAACATATCAAGTTTATTTTAAAAAAAAATTCTCGATTGGACTCGGGGAGTATCGGGTTAAACCAGAAGTAAATGTTATAACGGTTTTAAAATATAAATAAAAGCAAGTTTTAAAATTTAAATTAATCAAGTTTAAACTAATTTTGAAAATCAATTTCTTTAAAAAATGTTTTAAATATTTGGTTTAAGAAAAGTTATATGTTTGTTTTAACTTAAAATTAATTAAGTTAAATCCTTAAGTTTATTTTAAAAACTAAAATTAGGTGGTTTAATCAAATTATTAATGAAAAGATAAAATGTTATAAATTTATATGTTAATGATTATTAAGTAATTAGTAAAGATAAATTTTTATCTTAAAATTAATTAAGGTTTTGGGTAATTGAAGATTAACTAATTGATTAATTAGCAATTATAGATTAATTAAATTAATGAAGTAATTAAAGGAAAATAAATTAGTTAATGATTAAGGATTAATTAATTAATAATTAAGAGTTATAAATTAATTAATTAATAAATATTAATTAATTTGTAAATAAGGATTAATTAATTAATTAGAGATTAATTAATTTGTAGTTAAGGATTAATAAATTAATAGTTAAGGATTAATTAACTGGTAATTAGGGATTATTAATTAGTAATTAAGATTTATTTAATTAATAATTGAGGTTATTAATTAATAATTGAAGGACAAATTAATTAATAATTAAGGATAATTAATCTATAATTAAAGATTAATTAATTAATTTAGAAAGTAATTAAAGAATGATTGATTGATTAATTAGATAATTAATTAAATGGTTTGTAATTACTTAATTAAGAAGGTTAGGTGATTAATTCTTAAGAAATTAATTTAATTTGAGTTAATTAAATTAATTATAGTATGAATTAATAAGTCTTGCTTATGGATGATTGATTATATAGAATGTCTCGGTTGATTGATATTTATACTATGCTAATCTGTGATGTTCTGTGATGTGATATACTTTGGATATAGCTGTGGTAAATGTGTGTTATTTATCTGTGCTGAGTTGCTGTGTGTATACAAAATTCTGGATTGAATTGAATTGTTTAAACCTTAAACAACTTGACCTTTAAGACAGCGTTTGGATAGATGGGATCAAATATCAAATTTGTTATTCGAAAACCACATCGATCCAAGTTAAACGATAGGTCGTGAAATCTCAAGTGAAGATCGAGATGAAGTTTCAGAGTGCAAGGGCTATTGTCGTTAACTCTGAGGGTGATTTCAAAATGAATGTACAGAGATAGTGCCTTCGGTTTCATTCGAACCCGGAACAAACTAGTATGGATGAATGCTATCAGACCATTGTCAATGGAGGACGATGAGCATTCCAAGATAAAGTGTTCTGAAAAGGTAATCGTAGCCTCAAGCCTCATCAATCGGGAAAGGCTAAAACATGGAAGGTGCACGCAAGGCTAAGTAAGTAGCACCCAAGTAGGATAAGATTTTCCCTGTATAGATGTCCCTTTATTCGACTGTATGGGCGGTTGTTTGGCCACAACCATGGGGTTGTCTTATTCAGACTATCCAGTAAGGGGTAGCTTTGGCTTTGTGATGTAGGGGATCAGGGTGAATCCTCGGTACAATGATCTAGACCATGTATTGTGATGGGCGATACCCTAATAGCCTTGTCATTGTATGGAATCCAATCTCCAATAAGTGCCTGTACGGTTTTGATTGTGCCCAACTATGTTGGAACGTGAGATGTAAGCATTCCAGCTATTTCATACTTTATATTGAAAACGCTAGACACTATTATAATATAACCAGATTTCCTATCAAGTGTTTTGGTTATCGTAAGGGAAAAACTTGTCCGTGTTTATTTGTGGAGTGTCTTACGAGATACCTTTTATTTCAAAGGTTTTTCAAGTTAAACAACTTAACGTTTACTCACACCAGACCCATGTCTGACCCGGAGTTTATTTCTGTTTTCTTAAACTCTTGGTTACTCAAATTTTTAAGAGTAGCCAAGTGATTAGGTTGGCTTGACGAATTTTGGGAAAAGCTTGGAGCAGGAGTCTTGGCGTATCTACATCTATTTCCTCTGTTTGGAATCTTTTGCCTGTTGTATTTTGGAATGTGGATAGACAGGTCTTCACGACTGTCTAATGTGACGATGTTGTAACAATATTAACTCTAATAAGTAATGACTACGTAATAGTTATGTGGTATATTATATTTTTCCTTTTCCGCTGTGAGATTATGATATTGTTGTTTCTTTCTTTCTATCTATTCTCTTTCTACCTATTTCTTTCTTAATGATGATACCTCTTTCTTTGGAATGAAAGGGGGGTCGTCACAGTTGGTATCAGAGGCTAGGTTGAGATAATACCTAGGCTTTGGAGTAGTATCTATCTTGAGAGCACGTACTTGTAATTTTTATATATCCATATGCCTGTTTAAATTGTTGGGTTGCCTATCTAGGTTACCAACATGAGTTCTATAGGAAGGAGAGGCAGAGTTGTAGGCAGCACGACGACCAATAATGGAAGAGGTCCGACTACAAGCGAGGCTGCAAATCCAATGCCGCCTCAAGTATGCTTTGCTGCTTTGTGTAAGGATTTCACCAATTTGGAAGGGAGATCTTTTAAAGGATCAAAGTCCATCATTGATTTTTAGGCTTGGTTACGCTCATGTGAGCGAATTTTTAAGAGTTTGGATCTGTCAAACGAGCAAAAGAGAGTGATGGAATCGTGGCAACTTCAAGAAGGGGCTGCAGCATGGTGGGATGCAGATACAGTGAATATTTCGAAGGATGATATTTCTTAGAGTAATTTTAAGGGCTGTTTGAGGAATAGTTCATGCCTACAGCTTGGAAGACTCGTCTGTATAGAGATTTTTTGGATCTGAAGCAAGGGAGTATGTTGGTTTTCGAATATGAGACCAAGTTGAATGAATTATCTCGCTAAGGACCTGGTCTGATCGATAGGCCCCTCAAGAAGAATGAGATGTTTGTGCTAGGAATGAGGCCTGAGTTCCACGAGAAGATGATGACACATCTTAAGGGATCTTTCATGGAGTTGATTGATATGGCATTGAGGTATGAGGAGCTTATGAATAAGAAACCTTTGGCCTCTGCAGCAGCACCAAGTAGAACTTCTTCCAATCCAAACAAAAGGAAATTCAACCCAAATTGGAAGAAGCAAGGCAAAGGAAAACAGAGAGGCAACAATGGAGCTCGTAAGTGTTATGTGTGTCAGCAAGAGGGTCATTTGGCTAAGCAGTGTCTCGGAGGTAGATCTCAGCAGCAGCAGCGTCAGAGTGGACCAGGTTCTGCATTGGTTCAGAAATCTTTGTGTTTCAACTGTCATCATCCAAGGCATATGGTGAAGGCTTGCTCGCTTCTTTAGAAGGCCCGGCAGAACAAGGTGTTTTCTCTTGAAGGTGGACCGTCAACTTCTTCTTGTAAAGTCAAAGGAGTTCTTGAAGGTACTTTGCTTTTATATGGCAATTATATTAGAGTTTTGTTTGATTCTGGTGCATCTCTTAGTTTATTTCTTTGGATACGATGGAGAAGTTTCATCTGAGTGGTAGACCGCCCTATTTTTGTATCTAATCCTATAGGCGGGGTACCAAGTAAGATAAGATCTATAGAGGCCTAAGAATTTCTTATCCGTCTCATAGTTTCTCTTACGACCTATTTGTATTGGATTTCAAAGGGTTTGACCTTATTCTGGAAATGGATTAGTTGGAAAAGCATAAGGCTATTTTGAAGCGAAGAGAGAACTGTGACTTTGAAAACTGAGTTGGGAAGGATCGTAAAAGTGACTTGCGATAATTCTGGAGTTCACTTGAGTAATCTTTTGCATGGAATCGAGGCATCTCCAAAAGGTGTAGAATCCATCAAAGTGGTCCAAAATTTTCCAGATGTCTTCGAGGAAGTTCAAGGTCTGCCCCTACATCGGGAGATAGAGTTTTGGATCGACTTAGTTCCAGGAGTAATACCAATTGTTCAACCAAGTAGAAGGATGGCGCCGAGAGAGAGAGAGAGAAGAGCTAGTGAAGCAGACCTAGAATTTCTTAGAGAGAGGTTTGATCCGGCTTAGTTTTTCTAGTTGGGGTTCTGTTGTAGTCTTCGTGACCAAGCCGCATAGATCATTAAGATTTTGTGCAGATTATCGAGAGTTGAATAAGGTTACTATTAGGAATAAGTATCCCTTGCCCCGTATAGATGATCTTTTTGATCAACTCCATGGAGCTTCTGTTTTCATCCAGTTGGATTTAGCTTCGGGTTTCCACCAGTTAAGGGTAGCTGAGGACAGTATACCTTTGACTGCGTTCAGGACACCCATTTTTTTATGAGTGGTTGGTTATTCCTTTTGGGCTAGCCAACGCTTCTGCTTATTTTGTGGATATGATGAACCGATTTTTCCGGGATGTGCTAAATAAGTTCGTGCTCGTTTTCATCGACGACATTCTCGTCTACTCCAAGTCTGAAGAGGAGCATAAGCGACATTTGGAATAGTGTTGGAGACTTTGAGGAGGCATATCCTTAAGGCTAAGTTTTCGAAATGCCATTTCTAGAAGTCGAAAGTTAGATTTTTTGGGGCATATTGTATCTGGTGAGGGTATTTCTATAGATCCAGCCAAGGTAGCAACTATTCAAGAATGGAAGCAACCACAGCCTCCGACGGAAGTCTGCAGTTTTTTGGTTTGGCAGGGTACTACAGGAAATTTATCAGGGACTACTCTAAGATTTCTTCTCACCTAATCAAGTTGACTCGAAAAGGAGCAAAGTTTAAATGGACCCCCAAGTGTGAAGAGGCTTTCCTGAATTTGAAGGCAAGGCTGACCAGTGCACCTGTTCTAGTTATTCCTGATGGTAAGAGTAAGTTCAAAGTATACACGGATGCTTGTGGAGTTGGGCTGGGTGTAGTACTGATGTAGAATGGGAAAGTGATTGCGTATGCAAGCAGGCAATTGAAGCCACATGAAAAGAATTATGCTACGCACGATTTGGAATTGTTGACCGTCGTCTTTGCTTTGAAGGTCTGGATGCACTATCTGTTGGGAGAGAAGTTCGAGCTTTTCATGGATCATAAACCTTTGAAGTACCTTTTCGCCCAGAAGGATTTGAATTTAAGGCAGCAGAGATGGGTAGAATTTTAGGCATCTTATGATTTGGACATCCTCTATTCTCCGGGGAAAGCGAATGTTGTGGCGGATGCTTTGAGTGGGAATGTAGTTCTGTTTATTTTGGAAGTTGTTCCATCTCTTCAGGAAAGGATCATAAGCAATCAGATGAAGGATAGAACTTTTAAGGAAACTATTCTTGGAGCCAAGGATGGTCGATATTCGGATTTCAAGATAGATGATCAAGGAGCTTTGAGGATCAACGGACGCTTGTGTGTACCAGGTATGGATGATTGAAGCAGGAAGTATTGCGGGAAGGCCACAAATCAAGGTTGAGTATCCACCCGGGGATTTCAAAGATATATAAGGATATGAAGAGAGTTTTCTGGTGGCCAGACATGAAAAAGGATGTTGCTGTTTTCGTGAATGGATGTGCGATCTGTTAGCAAGTCAAAGGTGATCAATAGAAGACCGCAAGATTGTTGCTATTAGTGCCAAAAATGGTCACTAACACCCAAATCCAGATGAAAGCACCAAATAATAGTCACAATTCACAGATAGAATATATGTAGAGGGTAACAATTTGAAGAACATTCCAAATTAAAATGAAAGCAGTAAAGAACAACAGATTTTATAGTGGTTCGGCTAACTCTGGCCTACGTCCACTCCAGAAGTTTCCTTTTTATTGCTGTAATAATCAATTACGGTTACAAAACAGCAGAGTAACCTCAGCCTTAGAAAATAGAAAGCAAGAGAGCCAGAAGAAGAAGATCCCTTTTCTAAACCCTCACATACTGTATTTATAGGCAAATCCTGAGTTGTTGGGCTTTCTGCATGGTGTAGGCTCATCAAGACCTTCCACCGAGCCACATACCTCCACAATGCTGAGCCACATACCTCCGTAATGCCGAGCCACATACCTCCACAATGCCGAGCCACACCCACCTTAATACAACGCCGAGTCGTATCAACAATGCCGAGCAACCCTGACCTGACCAATGCCGAGCGACCTACGTCCAATGCCGAGCTATCTCACCAATGCCGAACGACCTAGTCCTTACCAGTGCCGAGCGAGGTTTAATGCCGAACGACATCCTAGCCGAGCGCCTTCCAATGATGAGCGAGGTACGATGCCGAACGACATCCAATGCCAAGCAACTCACAATGCCGAACGGTGTCCAATGCCGAATGATGTCCAATGCCGAATGATGCCTAACGCCGAGTGGCAACCCATGACGAGCCACACCTTTTACCGAGCGGTGACCAATGCCAAGCCACTACTTATGCCGAGCGGCAAGCAATGCCGAACCATGCCTTATGCCGAGCGGCAACCAATACCGAATCACCCTGCTCTCTCCTCAGTGCCAAGCCATGCACATCGAACCTATTCCTGACTGACCGTCTATCCATCCAGCTAGTTTCAGTACATCGTATTCCAGTTTTGACAAATGAACCATCGATTTGGTTAAATCCGCCTGTCCATGGCCTTGTAAAAAGGCGGGTTAACACTTGCCCACCAAAACATGCCTTGCTGTTGGAAGGTGTGTTTTGAATAGCTTCAAATTCAACATCCAACGTCCATGTTTCATACATATACAATAACCAATAACCGAATCCAGGACCTTTTCGGATCAATAACCAAATCCTTTGCCGTTCATAGCCAATATTCATATCCGTAACCTCTCCGGGTTCTTGTCAAGCACAATCCACACCTGACGACCTATCCAGTGTCCTTGGACATTGAGTGATTGCCATGGGTTAAGTCCTAAGTCGAATCATGGTCGCTCCGGACCCTTGTCGAGTATAGTCCATACTCGACGATCTGAAACAGTAGCCGATAGTATGGGACCTAAGTCCTAGGCCTAATCCTGGTCTCTCCGGTCCCTTGCCGAGCATCGTCCATGCTCGACGACCTTAAATAATAACCAATAATATATTGCCTAAGTCCTATGCCGAATCCTGGTCTCTCGGGATCCTTGCCAAGCATAGTCCATGCTCGTCGACCTTTTACAAAAATACAGAGGAAAATCAAAATCCAATCAT
This sequence comes from Allium cepa, assembly GCA_030765085.1. NCBI lineage: Eukaryota > Viridiplantae > Streptophyta > Magnoliopsida > Asparagales > Amaryllidaceae > Allium > Allium cepa. The sequence goes on along the minus strand of CM060941.1, from coordinate 1,039,013,916 downwards.
AAATCCAAATCCAACCCAAAAAACCAGGAAAAGCAAATGTCTAAGTCAAAGGGAAAAAATAGATTTCACAAACCGAGGTATTTCGGTAAACCATCATCTCAGAGCATGCCCAAGGTAATCTCCGATCCCTTACATGAGTAAGTGATTTAGCCGATTGCCTAGAGTTTGTTACTTATTTCAAACCATCTGGATTAGTTGATGACCAACTGGCCACCGTTCCCGGGCCTCATGCCCTCGCCGTTCATGGTAGACGGTGGTAGCTCCTATTCCACCGCCACATCCCGAGTTCCGACATATTGTCGCAACTGACCATTCCTAACATGCTCCTCGATTATGTCCTTCAAATGCTGGCAGCTGTTAGTATCATGCTCATCCAGGTCATGAAAAAGACAGTGCCTTCCCGATACCCTTTCGCGTTCTGAGGGCTCCCTCCTCGCTGGGCTTTGATACGGAAGGCGATCTCGAGTACCCAAGAATATCTGTTCCAATGTTGCATTTAGTCCGGTGTAAGTGGAGAACTTTGGTTCTCCCCATCGCTTCCTTTTCCCTTTATCCTTGTCCTTACCTGAGCTTTCGCCGGGTAGTCCTCCATCCTTAACCAGGTTTACTTCCTTTGACCTCATGTCCAAACATGCATCTTCTTGTCGAAGAAATCTCTCAGCTTCATGGAAGAATTCCCCAAGATCCAACGGTGGGTCCCGTATCAATGATACTTTGAAATCCGAATCATCCCTGATTCCTGATACCGCAGCCATCAGAACCATTGACGGATCCGGCCGATCCACCGATGCAACTGCTGTATTAAATCGAGTTAAGAATGTCCTAAGCGATTCATCCACCCCCTGTTTAACTGACGTCAACATCATCACGTTCTTTGTCTTTTTATGTGAACTCGAAATTGACATAAGAATCTATCCACCAGTTCTGTCCATGTTCCAATGGATCCATCCTCCAGCTGCCTGAACCACATGGCAGCTATATCAGTCAAGTACAGGGGGAAACATCGAGCCATAACCTCCTATGTTGCCTCCAGCACTCCCATATGCCTAGTGTACCTCATCAAGTGGTCAATTGGATCCGTCTTCCAGTTGTACATTTCCAGAGTGGGCAGTTTGAAATCGGGCGAATTCCTAGCTATCCTGATGTTCCGGGTAAACGGACTTTTGTTGACTTCCTCCGAATCCCTGTTTTTCTGGCCTTCGTGAATAGTCCGCCTGATAATGTCAGCCAATTCGGCGTTTCCAACCAAGGGTTGCCCCCTATCCAAGATTCCAAATTGCCCTCCAAGTCCCCGAGGAAATTCTGGAACATATTCCTCATTACGTACTCATGTGTTCCTGTTAGTGTCGGGCCGCGTAGCGTCATCCAGTGTCCCTTCATGAACTTGTCCGGCATTACCTGGTGGTGTGCCCCCGGGTCTTGGTCCACCCAGATTGTTAGTTGTTTGTTGATTGGGAGCTGCCCCTGCTGAATCACTCATCCGCCTGTTAGTTGAGTTCCTCCATTCTAATTTCTAGAACTTGAGCACCCGCAGTTCCACCTTGTCCGAACTACCTTAGAAGAGCCCGCATCATCTCCTCTTGTCGTTTCATCATCTGCTCCTACATTGAATTCATCATAACCTGCATCTCATCCCGAGTTATGTAGACAGATGCATGATCCTCTCTAGCTCCAGAAGAGGCAGCTTGATTTCCTGCCTGATTGCTCCTTTCCGTTGCTTGCTTCCTTGTTGGTGGTCTAGCCATTGCTTTCCAAAATACGAGTTCCTAAGCTTTTCAATCCAAAATCCAAGCTCCAAAATTCTGAGTGCTACCTTTCTCAGTGAAAGCACCAAAATATTAGCGCCAAAAATGGTCACTAACACCCAAATCCAGATGAAAGAACCAAATAACAGTCACAACTTACAGATAGAACATATGTAGAGAGTAATAATTTGAAGAACACTCCAAATTAAAATGAAAGAAGTAAAGAACAAAAGATTTTATAGTGGTTCGGCTAACTCCGGCCTACGTCCACTCCACAAGCTTCCTTTTTATTGCTATAATAATCAATTACAGCTACAAAACAGTAGAGTAACCTCAGCCTTAGAAAATAGAAAGCAAGAGAGCCAGAAGAAGAAGATCCATTTTCTGAACCCTCACATGTTGTATTTATAGGCATATCCTGAGTTGTTGGGCTTTCTGCATGGTGTAGGCCCATCAAGACCTTCCACCGAGCCACATACCTCCACAATGCAGAGCCACGTACATCCACAATGCCGAGCCACATACCTCCACAATGCCGAGCCACACCTGCCTTAATACAATGCCGAGCCGTATCAACAATGCTGAGCGACCTTGACCTGACCAATGTCGAGCGACCTTCGTCCAATGCGAGCCATCTCACCAATGCTGAACGACCCTGTCCTTACCAGTGCCGAGCGAGGTTCGATGCCGAACGACATCCAAACCGAGCGCCTTACAATGCCGTGCAAGGTACGATGCCAAACGACATCCAATTCCGAGTGACTCACGATGCCGAACGGTGTCCAATGCCAAATGATGTCCAATGCCGAAGGATGCCTAGCGCCGAGCGGCAACCCATGCCAAGCCATACCTTTTGCCGAGCAGTGACCAATGCCGAGCCACTCCTTATGCCGAGCGGCAAGCAATGTTGAACCATGCCTTATGCCAAGCGGCAACCAATACCGAATCACCCTGCTCCCTCCTCAATGCCAACCCATGCACATCGAACCTATTCCTGACTGACCGTCTATCCATCCAGCTAGTTCCAGTCAATCGTATTTCAGTTTCGACAAATGAATAGCCGATTTGGTTAATCTATCTGTCCGTGGCCTTATAAAAAGGCATGTTAACAGTTGCAGCCTCTGGAAGTCCCTAAGTGGAAGTGGGAAATGATATCTATGGATTTCGTCAACGGTTTGCCAAGGACTAGAAAAGGAAATGAAGGAATATGGGTAATCGTAGACCGGCTGACCAAGAGCGCCCACTATATTCCGATCAAGGCGACCAGAACTGTAGCAGAGATTTTCTTGAAGGAGAACGTCAGAATGCACGGAGTCCCGGTTAGCATAGTAAGTGACCGTGACCCAATCTTTACCAGCAAATTTTAGGACGCTCTGCAGACAGCTTTGGGTCCAAGATTGAGTTTGAGTACAACCTATCATCTCCAGACCGATGGACAAACGGAAAGGCTAAATCGAATTCTTGAGGATATGTTGAGGGCTTGTGTTCTATATTTTGGTGAATCTTGGGAGGACCATCTAAGGAATTCTCGTACAATAATAGTTATCAGGCGAGTATCAAGTTGGCACCCTATGAAGCTTTGTACGGGAGACCTTGTAGAGCATCGTCCTGCTAGCTAGAATCCAGAGTCGTCTTGTTCTTGGTCCAGATTTGATCCGAGAGGCATCTGCGAAGGTGGAGTTTATCAAGAAGAGAACGAAAGCAGCCCAGGATCGCCAAAAGAGTTATGTGGAAAAGAGACGAAGGCAATTGGAATCCGAAATCGAAGATTTGGTTTTTGTCAAGGTTTCCCAATAAAAGGAGCGATCATATTTAGAAAGATGGGAAAGCTTGCCTCGAGGTATATTGATCCGTTTCGAGTGCTCGAGAGAATTGGTGCTTTGGCCTACAGGATTGAATTGCCAGTCCGGATGGCTGGAATTCAAAAAAATTTCATGTATCTCATCTGAGGAAGTATCTGTTCGACCCATCCCTAGTTGTGGAGCCGGCAGTGCAAGAAGATTTAGAGGTTGAACCAGACTTATCTGTAGTCAGGCATCTAGTCCAGATAGTTGATCAAGACGAGAAGCAGCTCAAAAACAAAGTGGTGAAGCTGGTCAAGGTTCAGTGGAGCGAGGATTCCAGAGATTGTACCTGGGAAAATCTGGATAGTTTTAGGAAAGCCTATCCGGATTTGTGTCCGGATAACTAATAGTGTTTGTTTGAATGAATTGTTTGTTTGTTTGTTAGTGTATGACTGATATGTATGCTTGGATTATTTGAAATAAAAGCTTTTGGATTATCCTTTGCTTTTAAATTTCGGGGACGAAATTCTTTTAAAGGGGAGGAATGTGATATCTCGGAAATTTCAAGCAAATAAAATGTGACAGTCTTCTTTTATAAATTATTTAAAATTGGAAAATTATTCTTTTAAAACAAATAATAATGGGTTGATTATATGCATATTTATGTGAGTTGATTTTAAATTGAATTTGAAATTTTAAATTCAATTAGATAAATATCTTTAAATAAATTGGATTTAAAAATATATATGTAGTATATAATTAGTTTTATATTATTTTCTTTAAAAGGATTTTTACAAATATAAATTAAGAAATGTATTAACTAAATAGAAATTAATAAAGTTTTATTAAAAAATAATTAAAAATATATTAACACATGCATAATACAAGTGCAGAGTTATTAGCATGTAGTTAACAAATGTAAATTAATTTTAATATGCAAATGACAAATGCAAGATAACTAAACAAGTGTCATGTAATTTATTTTCTTTTCATATTTAAATAAAAGATAAATCAAGCTATATATATATACATCCTCTTCTCTATTTTTTTCTATCCTCGTTTTTAAGACTACAAAAATCAAAAGCCTGTAAACATACTTAAGCAACAACAACTCTATCATCTATCTCAAATCTCAACCTGAATCATCAAGCAAATTCAACTAGATCAATCAAATCAGCTCAGGATTAAAAGCAGGACCAACTCAACTAAGTTTTCCAGTTAATAAGTTTTCAAAAGATCAAGGCATTTTCCAGCATACCTTGTTCAAAGCTCCGTTCAAACATCTTAACAGTGAGTAAACAAAACTAATACCTGTTTTATTTGTTGCATGTGATGAGTATATGAAATAATGTTGTGATATGATTTGCATGAGTGAAAATTTGGCTTGCATGTTTATAAATATGAATATGTTAAGTGTGCATGTCTGTATACGTACATATATATATATATATATATATATATATATATTCCTCTGTTCTCATTTCACAGTTTTAAAATCTAGATCAAAATTCAAATCTCCTCTTTTAATCTCTTATAGGCTGTGAAATTCAAACAAGTTTTGTTTATTTAAATATAAATTAAGTTTTAAAAATATATTTAAGTGTAACAAGTTTGAATATCATCGAGAAAGTGGGAAAGACAGTGAAAACTTTGAAAACATGTTAAATTCAAGCATCACAATTCTTTGTTGCACTTATATAATCTAATCACCATCAAAAATCATGATTTTTAAAAGTTAAAATAGGATTTCTAGTTTGGTTTCGAGTAATAAATTCATGGTTGATCAGAAAAGGGATTTTGGGGCTTTTCTGGTGATCGGAGGACTCAGGAAGGTCGGGAACGCTACTGGAGGTGGCGAGGTAGTAGTCGAGCTAGGGAAAAATGGTAGGTGGTTTTTTAGTTCGTCGTGGCGGCAGTAGATCATCAGAGTAGGGTTTAAAACCCAGGTTTGGTCGAGGCTAGAAATTTGGCTGCTACATAGTCTCTGGAGCATCGGGGTTCATCGAAGGTAGTGGAAAGGGTGCGAGGTTGGTCGGTGAAGGTGTGGATGGGGTTTCGAGGTTGCTGGTGGTCGGAGTCGTCAGGACGAGGAGGTTTTTGGTCGATGTTTTGCTATTCGAGTTCGATCTGTTAACTCGATTTCGATTTTATGTTAAGATGGAAGTTTGGGTGGTCGGAATCGAAGGTGAAGATGGTCAATGACGTGCTGGAGGTAGAAACGATGATCGGAATGGCTTCGTTCATCGGTGCATGTGCACGACGAGGTCTGGGTGTCAGTGTTTTGGAGAAGTAAAGTTGTCTCGGGTGGGTCTAGGGGTAGTTGGGTTGTGGCTCAAATTTGGCTTCGTGTCATTCGTGAGTGTGTTTATTTATAGGTTTTAAATTTTTAAACATATCAAGTTTTTTTATAAAAAAAATTAATTTCCTCAAGTTGGACTCGGGTAAGTACCGGGTTGAACTCGAAGTAAATGTTATAACAGTTTTAAAATATAATAAAAGCAAGTTTTAAAATTTAAAGTAAATCAAGTTTAAACTAATTTTAAAAATCAATTTCTTTATATTAAAATGTTTTAAATATTTGGTTTAAGAAAAGTTGTATGTTTGTTTTAACTTAAAATTAATTAAGTTAAATCCTTAATTTTATTTTAAAAACTTAAATTAAATGGTTTAATCAAATAGTTAATGAAAAGATAAAATGTTTTAAATTTATATATTAATGATAATTAATTAATTAATAAAGATAAATGTTTATCTTAAAATTAATTAAGGTTTTGGTTAATTGACGATTAACAAATTGATTAATTAGCAATTATAGATTAATTAAATTAATGAAGTAACTAAAGGAAAATAAATTAGTTAATGATTAAGGATTAATTAATTAATAATCAAGGGTTATAAATTAATTAATAAATAAAGATTAATTAATATGTAAATAAGGATTAATTAATTAATTAGTTAGAGATTAATTAATTTGTAATTAAGGATTAGTAAATTAATAATTAAGGATTAATTAACTAGTAATTAGGGGTTATTAATTAATAATTAAGATTTATTAATTAATAATTGAGGTTAATAGTTAATAATTAAAGGATAAATTAATTAATAATTAAGGATAATTAATCAGTAATTAAAGATTAATTAATTACTTTATAAAGTAATTAAAGAATAATTAATTAATTAGATAATTAATTAAATGGTTTGTAATTACTTAATTAAGCAAGGTTAGGTGATTCATTCTTAAGTAATTAATTTAGTTTGAGTTAATTAAATTAATTATAGTATGGATTAATAAGTCTTGCTTATGAATGATTGATTGTATAGAATGTCTGGATTGATTAATATTTATAGTATGATAATTTGTGATGTTCTGTGATGTGATATACTTCGGATATAGCTGTGGTAAATGTGTGTTATTTATCTGTGCTAAATTGCTGTGTGTATACAAAATTATGGATTGAATTAAATTGTTTAAACCTTAAACAACTTGACCTCTAAGACGGCGTTTGGATTTCGATGAGACCGGGATCAGATATCAAATTTGTTATTCGAAAACCACATCGATCCAAGTAAAACGATAGGTCGTGAAATCTCAAGTGAAGATCGAGATGAAGTTTCAGAGTGCAAGGGCTATTGTCGTTAACTTTTAGGGTGATTTCAGAATGAGTGTAGTGAGATAGTGCCTTCGGTTTCGTTCGAACCCGAAATGAACTTGTATGGATGAATGCTATCAGACCATTGTCAATGGAGGACGATAACCATTCAAAGATAAGTGTTCTAAAAAGGAAATCGCAGCTTCAAGCCTCATCAACCGGGAATGGCAAAAACAGGGGAGGTGCACGCAAGGCTAAGTGGGTAGCACCCAAGTAGGACAGTATTTTTCCCTGTCTAGAGGTCCCTTTATTCGGTTGTGTGGGCGGTTGTTTGGCCACAACCATGGGGTTGTCTTATTCGGACTATCCAGTAAGGGGTAGCTCCGGCTTTGTGATGCAAGGGATCAGGGTGGATCCTGGGTACAGTGATCTAGACCACGTACTGTGACGGGTGGTACCCCAGTAGCCCTGCCATTGTATGGAATCCAATCTCCAATAAGTGCATGTACGGTTTTGATTGTGCCCAACTATGTTGGAACATGAGATGTAAGCATTCCAGCTATTTCATACTTTATATTGAAAACCCTAGACACTACTATAGTATAACCAGATTTCCTATCAAATGTTTTGGTTATCCTAAGGGAAAAACTTGTCTATGTTTATTTGCGGAGAGTCTTATGAGATACCTTTTGTTTCAAAGGTTTTTCAAGTTAAATAACTTAACCGTTTACTCACACTAGACCCATGTCTGACCTGGAGTTTATTTCTGTTTTCTTAAACTCTTGGATACTCAAATTTTTATGAGTAGCCAGGTGATCAGGTTGGCTTGACGAATTTCGGGAAAAGCTTGGAGCAGGAGTGTTGGCGTATCTATATCTATTTCTCGTGTGTTGGAATCTTTTATCTGTTGTATTTTGGAATGTAATAGATAGACAGGTCTTCACGACTGTCTAATGTGATGATGTTGTAATTGTATTAACTCTGATGAGTAATGACTATGTAATAATTATGTGATATATTATATTTTTCTGTTTCCGCTGTGTTATTATGATATTGTTGTTTCTTTCTATCTATTCTCTTTCCACCTATTTCTTTCTTAACGATGATACGTCTTTCTGTGTAATGAAAGGTGGGTTATCACAAGATCGAAATTTAAATCACGTTTCTCACCTTCTAAAGAATTGAAATCCAAGTTAATTACCATGTTTTCAACAACTTCATTAAGATCATCATCATCATTTTCACTTTCAAAAGTTATTGTTTGAAAATCGTTGATTTGGGTAACAGGTGGATTATTACTTGACTCGTCATACATTAGTATTTGATTTTGTTTATCAACTTGTATGTTCATCGTAAATTTCGTCCATTTGCTCAAAAAATTCAATTTAAAATTATTAACATGAGGATTTTCGCTTTGAAATTGTTGAGAACAAAAATTTTCAATCGTATCATAATCAAGATTATTCCCACTGCCAAAATTATTTGAAAAGTGGATCACATTTTCATTTTGATTTCGAAATTCATTTTGGAGTTCAAAATTGAATTGGCATGGGCTACACTCAAAATCATTTGAATTTTGAACTGAATTCAAATTTTGATTGTTTTAAAAACATTGATTTGAGTTATCGCACATATATGAATTATAGATTTGAGTTATCTCTTGATTTTGTTGTGTAGAGAGTTCGATTAAAGACGAAATCATTTCAGTGCTTTTTTAAGATTTGAGGGTTGATCATCGTTTTGAAAATTTTGTTGTTTTTCAAAATTTGAATTGTTTATACAAAAGTTTTCATTAAAATATCCATACAAACTTGGAGTGTAATCATATGGATTATATTTATTTTCACAACTATTGTAAAATTCAAGTGAGTACGGAAATTCGGACATTTTTAAGAATTTTTTAGTTTTTTTATAAAAGAAAAATATTTACAAAGAAAATTTATTTTTCAAAAGAATTTTTTTGGGTTTTCATTTTTTTCTTGTTTTTGAAAAGATTTTTTGAATTTTTGTTTTTCTAATTTTTATTTCGGATTTTTGAAATTTCAAAGGAAAAGGATTTTAAAATTTCAAAGAAAAGGAAAAGGAACATTTACAATTTTTTAGTTTTGAATTTTTGAAGTTTTTTTAAATATGCATGAACTAATGCAACTAAATGATTGTAAGGGTCTAATTTTAAATTATTTATCCTAAGTTAACCCAAAATTGTATAATCACACTCTGTCTTGAATCAACAAGATAGTTCTCAGCCAAGAAACGGGCAGGGTTATCGGTGCACCACGAATCACCATAACAATGCAGTCGAATGTTTAAGTACCTTCAGGGAAAAAATTCAATATAATATTTATGAATCACCGTAATATTTATAACTCATTATTGCTCTGCCGTAGTCTAGACACCAAGAAAGTAAATTGTTAAAGGAAGACAATTTGTTAATATACAATTAAGTGTTATTGATTTCTAACCATTATTAACAAATTCCAAGATGAAATGCAAAGCAGAAATTAAATGTGTATTAATAATGCAATTACGAATGGATTTTTTTTTGTATTTTGATTTTTTTTAGTAAAATGCAAGAAATAACAATGCAAGGCAAATAAAAACAGTAGATATAGCAAGCAAGCAGTTTATTTTTTTTTTCCAAATCAAGCGGAGTAAGCAACTCTTCCAACATACTTTGACAAAATGAAAATAGAAACAAGATGTACGTATAGGTTTATATATATACATACACACACACACACACAGAGAGAAGAAACTAAATCAAATGAAACAAACTAAACAAAAAAATTTAAAATCAACTTGTATTATTATTATTATTTTAAATACCGATGGAACTTACAAGAATTTTAAATAGAACATTTTTTTTTAAAGGAAGAACAAAAAACAACAAAAAAATACAAATAAAAACAAATTGAGCAAAACCCCTTTGTTTTTTGTAAATTATTTGCAAATGAAAACAAAAACAAATTTTAAACAAAACAAATGAAAATGAAAAAAACTTGTTTTTTTTTTGGGTATACACAAAACCAAAACACTTGTTTCTCTGTATTTTTAGGATTTTTAAAACTCCACTATGGCCCGGCCCATTAAAACAATCAGCAAAAATAAAGAGTACTAACTTCACCGACAGATTGTTTGCACCCAAACGAAAAGAAGAAAAAACGCAGCTTGCTCGATTTAATCAATAAAAATTACTCAATTGAATTCCTCAATCAAAACGATCGGCTGCAGGGTGATGGTGCTGTTGACTGACGTTGCTGTAGAGGGTGGTTCAGAGAAAGAAGACGAGTCACGTTGACTGGAAGCTTGGTCGCGACAGTGGGTTCGAGGTGGATCGGCGGTTACGAGTTCGAGTTGTACTGTTGAAGTGGTCACGGTGTCGTGATCAAAAGGAAATATTTGGGGTTGCGGCCGTGGCAATCTCGGTTTCTGGTGGTCTTCGAGGCGATTGTGATGATTTTTGGGTTGACGCGCTGATGGCAAGTGGCTGTGTGACGATGCAGTAGCTTTGTGGTGTGAAGCAGATGGGATGGTGAAGTGTTGCAATTGGATTTGCGGCGTCGCGATTGCTGAGAGGAGTAGTTAACGATTTGTAGAATGGTTTAGCAGGCGGTTTAAGGCCAGTGTAAGTTTGTGAAGTAGAGGGAATATGTGACCAGTAATGTTGAATGAGGGAGGAATGTGACGATGGTGGACTTTGTAGTGGGTAGGGATGAACTGCAGGTTGATGGTTTGTTTAGGTTGTTTTCAGATGGCAAGCAGTTTGGTGGGTGGCTCTGTGTCAGGTAGAATTGAAAGGGGGATGTATTGGCAGAGACAGGTTGGTGATGTTGTTTAGTTGATGGGGAAAGGTGGTAGAGATTGTTATGCGATTGCAGTTGAATGAAGAATTAATGGCAAGGATGATGTTGATCAGGTTGTTGGTTGCTGTAGTTGTTTGGTTATGATGGTGGTCAGGGTTAGGTGGTGGATATGTTGGCAGTAGTGGAAGGTGTTGGCTGTATTTTGTTGTGAACCATCGGCTTCGGGTTTGCTGGATTGTTTGCAATTTGAAGGAGGGGAAAGTGACTAATAGGTGTGGGAGATCAGACAGGTGAAAGTAGCTTGCTGTGCACTTGTTGCAGTGGTGATATGGGGATGGAAACTGCTGGAAGTTTGTTTGAAAATGTAAGGGGATGATGGTGAAACAGTTGATAGCAGAAGGAAGGTAATGTAATTTTGAAGCAAGTGCATGTGATGAAGGGGTGATGGAAGATGACTATGGTGATGACAGTTTTAGTAATGAGTGGAAATGTATGTGCGCAGAGGGGATTACAGTCTGTAAGGTAATTGCAATGTAAAATTAGAAAATGAAATTGTAAAAGAAAATGCAATGGAATAAAATTTTCTCTCTCTTTTTTTTGAAACTGTATTGCCTTTTTTTTTTTTTTTTTTTTTTTTTGAAAATAGGAACGCAAATGCAAGAAAAACAATAACACACAAAAAAAAATGCAAATGAAAATCAAATAACAAATACAATATTTTTTTTAAATGCAAACACACAATAAAATCACACGAAAATAATTCGATAAATAGAAAATTAAAATCAAAGCAAATTTGCGGCAACGGCGCCAAAAACTTATTTAACGGCGGAAATTCTATCGGTTTAGAAAATCATCGAAAATTTTGAATTAAATTAACCACAAGCACACGGCGTACTATAGTAGTACGTGGCGAGTACGGTTCGATCCGTAGGAAATTTTTGATTTTAAATTTCTATTCAATCAAATCAACCAAAGATTTAGAGAGTGGTTAGCTAAAAAAAATTATAAAAATGACAAACTAGCAAAAGAAAATAGATAAAAATATGAGAGTGTAGAGGCAATTTAAAGATAAATACACTCTCTACATCACATAGTTCAACACAACACAAAATTATAATCTCTTTTTTTTGTCATTAGTTAGTTTAATTGATGTGTTTATAATAAGTATGGCCTATTTTGTGCTATTAATTAGGTCAACATAAGCCATCAAACTATAACACACCCCTTAAACCAATATCTACTCTCATGAAAAAAGACAACAAGTTGAAAATGAAATCTATTATAAGCATGTCCTATTAACTATTGTTTAGAAATATAAGCCATCAAAATTTAATTTCAAAATCACTTCATTACCATAATCATATGTAAATGAAGAGGTAATTTTTGTTTGTGATTGTTTAAGCATAGCCTATTCGTTATGAACAACATAGACTATCAAATTCAACATAAAACAATAAATCACATTAACATTCATTCTTCCGTTAAGAACAAAAAGGGAGCAATAATTATAAAAATGTTGAAGCTATATAATTAGAGAGCTTCATTACCTCTAAATTGAAGGAGTTTAGCTTCTCATATTTGTTATTAAATCAACAAATATAGCTTGCAACATGAAAGAAAAAGAGAGCAAAGTAAAGAAAAAAACTATTCTAGTTGCATGAAAAATAAATCTACACTACTAACATGAAAGTAAATAAACAAAAGAAGCATGTAAAAAAAAAGCACTAATTAACATTACATAATAAAAAAAGTTGCATGAAAATAAAAATGGCTAAGTAGCGATGGAAAAGAAAACGAGATCTTTGATTTATTTTCTAAGCTAAAACTAACTAAGAGGAACTAATGAAGAGAGTTACATGAAACAAAAAGGGTATTTATACATGTGTTAAACTCTAATTCATATTTTTGGGGAATGCCCAAATACCCTTGAGGTAGTGTGACCATCAAGTAATCATTAGCTCCAATAACCACCCACTTAAATGTACATGAAAGTTTAATGGTCTTTTAGCATGTGCATTAGCTCCTAATTGAAAACAAGGTAAGTGGGTGGGGTCCTCCGTATTCATCACTTTGAATTATTTCCTCATTCATTCCTTTATATCTTTTTTATGCATACATATTCCTTCATGAAACCACTTGTAAAATTCATTAAATTTCCTACAAAACAACATAGAAAATTCCAACTAAATTTTCACAATTTAATAAATGCAACCCCTATATGAAGATGAATATGTGACCATTTGAAAATAATTTGAATTTTGGTTTAAACAAGTTAAAATAACGGATTATTTATCTAATTTAAATAGATTAAACATAGTGGTAAAAATATGCATAATTAAGTGCACATCAGTGTACCTGGTAATATGATAACTTCATAAAGAGGTTTAAGGCAGGGGATCCGTTATCTCTGTTATTGTTTGCCATTGATGTAGATGTTTTTACTTAGGTTCTCAAAGTAAATGTTTAGAATAGTGTCATTAAAAGCTTTGGGTCTGAGATTATTTTGGCGGATTTACTTCTTTACACTATGCTGATAATATTATTTTGTTTTGTAACATTGAATACAAATACATCGTAGCACTAAAGGTACTTCTCAATGCTTTTGAAAAACTATTTGGATTAAGAATTAACTTTCACAAAAGTTCTATATTGTCTTTTGGTAGTAGTAATGGTGATGTAAAGATTCTTAGGATGTTGTACCGTAAGGTGGGCAACTTTCCTTTATCTTACCTAGGTTTGAATACTAGCCTGGTAAGTTACTTAAGGAAGGTTGACAGCTGCTTATAGAAAAATTTGATATCAGGCTTATTAAATGGAAGAGTTTGGTTCTGTCAAGAGCTTGGAGGTTAATTATAATCAATTCATTTCTTTCTGCACTTCCTTTATACTAGTTTTCTTTTCACAAATGTCATGTATGGGTGTTGAGGAAAATTGACTTTAGCGGGAGAAATTTGTTTTGGCACGGTAGGAAAGATGGTAGCTCACCGAGTCATTTAATATCTTGGGATCAAGTTTGTAGATCAGTTGTTCAAGGACGGTTAGAAGTTTTAAGCATTGCCGAAATGAATAATGCTTTACTTTGTAGATGGTTTTAGGATTTGGTTTAATCACAAAGATCTCTTGTGGTGTAAATAGGCGTATAATCTTTATTTTAATGGTTGTTTCCGTTGAATTAGTGATATAAATGGTTGCTTTTTTTTGGAGGAATATATGGAATTTGGCTCCACTGTTTAAGTAGGGTATCAAATATAATTTGGGTGATAGGAAAAGTTTCTTGTTTTGGCATGATAGATGGCTTTTAGCCGTACCTTTAGCTACTAAATTCAATGAGATGAACAAATTATCTTTGAATAAATTTAGTATAATTTATGAAGTGCACAGAGGTATGGGTCATGAGTTTAAATGGGATCTTTCCTTTTCTAGAATATTGGAAGGTACAATAATTCATTCATTTAGTGCAGTTACTTGAAGGTGTGGTGAATAATGTTGATAGTTATGACATGTTTTCCTAGGCATTTGATAGTAAAGATTTTACAGTCAAAACAATGTACAAATTGCTTAATTTTGCTGGTAGAAAGTTGGTGGGTTATAAATGTCTTTAGTTTGTTAAGATTCTGTAACGACCCAGAATTTTTAGAAATTAAAATTTTAATATTTAATTAATTTTAAATATTTAAAAGTGAATTTATAAGTCAAATAAATTTTTATTTGAATTATTGGGTTTAATTGGATAATTAAATCGATAATTTAACACGTTAAATTATGGAAATAATTGAAAATATAGTTAAATATGATTGAAAATGATTTGTAAAATTTTATTATATCATATGGGAGTTAGAATGATATTTTAGAACTTTTAAAATCGAATTAAAAGTTAATTTGTGAAAATTGAATATTTTAATATTAAAATCGACTAGTGAAAATAGCCAATTTTTGAACAGTCTCAGAATTGAACGAAACTAGTTCCATTGGATCCTTAATAGTTAGTTATTACCAGATTTCAAATTTCGTGTCAATCGGAGTTATCTTTTGAGCGTGGCAGCTCGAAACGCATCGATTTATTTTTAATTTTAATTTGACGAGTGAAAATAGCCATTTTTCAAAAAGTCTCGGATTTCGACGAAACTAGTTTCATCGGATCCGTAATGTGATATTATTGTAAGGTTTCAAATTTCAAGTCGATTGGATTTACCGTTTGTCCTGTACAAATTAAAACGCCTAGAAAATCGCTTAAATCGGTTTAATTCAAATTGAGCGTTTACAGCCATAACTCGCACAGATGTCCGAATTAGCTTCCGAAACCTGTTCCATTGTGTCCGGAACGCGGGGTAAACCTTAGAAACGCTGGTTACGGCGCGTAAATCGGAGTTCGGAATTTCCGGGATGAATAGTGTCGCTCGTTCTCTAAAATACCCCTTTTATTCACAAAAAAAAAAAATATATAAAATGCAGCCCTAGCCGGCCCTAAGCAATGAATGGCCGAAAACTTCTCGTCTTCTTCTCCTCTTTTCTCTTCATCCATCAACATTTACAAGAATCTTTCAACTACAAAGTTATGGAGCACACTGAGATCTACCAATCCAACGGTTGTGATTGGAAACAGAGCTATGGATTGGCTGCAATCGGGGTTTGAAGTGGCCGGCTTTGGGCACGAATTTCGAGAGAATGGGGGCACTGGGGACGTGCGGCCTCTGGCCGTGGGTAGCTAGGGGGGTGGCGACCTTGTAGTGGTGAAGTGATGGGATTTCGATGAATGTTGGTGGTCGCGATCTGGAGATGTGTGTGCGTGTTGATGGGTTCGGCTGTAGGTGATTTGCGTGAGCTTGGGGATGAAACAAAGGAGCGGTCATGATGAGGTTGGAGGGATCATGCGGCTGAGATGAGTTGTAGGTTAAATTATTATAAATTAATGTTGTAATTAGATTATATAAATCGTGTACAAACTTATAAAATTCATAACTTTTTCATACGAGGTCGAAAAATTACGAAACCAGTTGCGTTGGAATCGTATGGACGAGCACTACGCGATGGAGTTGGTTTGGAGTCGTTTGGAGTTAGTGAGAATTTTGGGTAAAATTAAACGTCCGTTTAATTTTATTCGAAATAAATCGCTAAAACGGAATTAAAATCAAGGTGAGAACTTCTCACTCAATCGAATCAGTTTCGATTTTATTTTAAATAGTTAGATTTAAAATATTTGAATGCATGTTTGAATGTTGATTGATATCTATTGATTGTTAAAATAGACATTATACGCCGTTAGTAAGCGGATGTTATTTATTAAAAACATATACCGCGAATATTTCATAAACAGTGAAATTGGTATTATATATAATATCAATATATATATATTGGCATATGTATATATTGGAGTTATTGATTTCCTGCATTTTTTTGTTTAGCGGATGAGACCCTATTGCGCCGTTATTAAGCGGATAATATTTAATAAGAACATATACCGCGATAATTTCGTACTGGAGCGAAATTGGTATTGTGCTAATGTTTTTGGATGCAGGAAAACAGGTTGGAGGGATCCACCTGGATTCCTCAACAGTTTTTATTTAATTTCAGATATTTTGATATTTGATTGATTATCATATCGATATATGATATCGTTGTAGTCGTGATTGACTATTTGGTGTGTAGCATCATTGGACCCAGATTTTGGGATTTTAAAATGATTTTTAAAGTGATTTTAGAAAGTATACGTTTTATAAAATAATTTTTGAATTGATCCATTTTAAATAAATAAACGTTATAATTTTTAAAGTTATAAAAATTATAATTTTTGAGAAATATAGTCAAAAAACTGATTTTTGAGAATATGATGCTATTGAGTTTATAAAATAGTTTAATCGAGATATTTTAGAATTCATTGTGAAAAGTTTAAATATAGGATTTATAAAATTTGATTATTTTATAAATCAAAATGATGAAATTATAAAGGAGTTTAAAGACGTTTTTAAAATATTAATATGAATTGATTTATATAAGAGATTTATAAATGGATATTTATAAATTGAGATATTGAAATTATAAAACGAGTTTTTAAAAGTGTTTGAATGAAGTGAAAATGAATTTCATAAATGAATGAAATTTATAGAATTATAAACTGTGAAGTATAAATAAAATTTATAAATAGTAAAATTTATAAATTTGTGAAGTTAATTGAAGAATAGATTTGTTTAAATAAATGAATCTTATAAGTTATAAGATTTATAATTTGGGAAGTTAAAAAGAACGATTTTGTAAAATAATCGTTTTATAAGTAATTAACTTATAATATGAACGTTTAGTTTATAATTTAGTTATAAACTGGAATAGGTTAATATGGAAATTTTAAAAAGGAAGTTTTTATAAATAAATAGAAATGGAATTTATAAACGTTGTTTTATAAATTCACAAACGACTTATTTTGATAAGTAAATTGTTATGATTTATTTATGGGGTTATATTCACGTTTTTGACTGTGAATAATCCTTTGAATTAAAACGAATAAAAGGATGAGATTTCTTAATGAAGTTTATTCACATTTTTGAATAGTGAATAACACGTTAAAGAAAATGGTTTGAATGTGATATTGAAATAGAATTAAAACGATCTAACGATGTTTTAAAATGTGTTGAGATTCGAAACCATAGATTTCAACATTTATTGTTGAAATAGACGTTTTCGAGAAATAGAAGGAAATGGTGGACTATAACATTGTTGTTATAGTAAATGATTTCCGAAAGGAAATGTTTTGTATAGTATTGGGATTTATATATCTATTTTAAATTCGAATCCCTATACTAGTGATTTTGTGACGTTGTAACGATGTTTTACGCAACATTCGTTTTGGCCCAAATAAATATGTTTAAGAGAATGATTTCCTTAAAGAATGAAATATATACTTAATTTCGATTTAAGTATATTGAATATTTTCTAAGTGTTGAAAATAAATAAAATTTGTGAATTACTTATTAAATAAGTATGGAAATGTTTTCCAATATGAAGTGATATTTAGAATTGATCTTTTTGAAGATAAATTGAAATGGATAATCGAAATGATATGCATGGATATTTTTGAGATATAAATTCACTATTGAATTTATAAAGGAAAGGAGAATTTGTTTAAAAATAAATATTGATTTATTTTTGAAGTGTTGAAAATTATATATCTTGTAAAGATATTTTGGAAAATAAATAATTTGGAAAATTATTTGGAATCTGGTGATGTTGTGCATATCCATTGATAGTTCAATAACCGACTATCAATATTTCCCTTTGAATGGGTAATTGATGTGATTTGTTTGAATGTGAATGCTACACTTATTTTTGAATAAGCGCTCACTATTCGGGTTAACCGGGAAAGGACCATGGGGTCGTATAACCCATTCCGAATATGTGATACGTCGTTATAAATTGCATTGAAGATCGGTGTTGAAGACCCGGTATTTGCGAGAGCGATAGGATGACCTGTCGATTTACTCTGCACCGAGTTGCTCCGGTATAGAGTTCTCCATATGTGATGGTGAATCCGATCAGGATTGTGAATATCCGGATTGCAAGGACTTCTTTGTAAGTGCCTTCGGTTTTGTTCGAGCCCGGAACAGACTTGTATGGATTGTGTGTCTGACATTACAAGTTGAGATATAAAGCCAATTTCTTTTAAATATATTTCTGTTGGTGGCGAAGAATTTATTCTTTTAGCTTAACACCCTTCTCTGAGACGTACGAGCTCAGAGGTTATGTAGTTGAAGTTATCAGCGATATATTCCCAATTTGGTAATGTGATATGCTGAGTGATGCTGAAATGATCATTGTGTTGATTATTGTGATAGGATCGTTTATTTGATCGTCTATCTTGGTGATCATTGTGTTGATCATTTGTTGACCCAAAGCATGGCTTTTGTATAAAGTATGTTTTTGTGGACGTGACTTCGTCGAACCTCACACCCCGGAAATGGTCAAAACAGGAAAGATGCGGCAAGGTTATGAGGGGTAGCACCCTTTAGGGTATGTACATTTCCTTCTGGATAGAGGTTGTATCATGGTATGGAGCCCAGATATTTAACCTATGTGGTTACTACGAATTTATTACTTTGTGGTTGTTGGTTTTCGGGATCCCGTGAGAAAGGTCGTTTACGATCGGGGAATGGCGTGCTCGTGTCAGTAGTTACCCAGTTAGGGGTAACCCGGCCTTGTGTTGGAAGAGTTCCGGTTTGGTTCTCGGGGATGTCTTTCCAGAGGCATTCTCATGTGGCAATGGGAAGTTCCTTGGCCTGACCATTTGTTGGAAATCCAAAGAAACAATACGAAACTTGTACGGTTTTAGTTGTAGAACCTGCCATCTAATATGGTAGCTATTAGTAGGCATAATATAATGGTACCTATGCTGGCTAAGATTTATATTCTACTTCCGAAATCGTTTTATACACTATGCACTAATAATAATATCAAAATTGATTTGATTTTAAATGCGTATCAAGCATGTTTGACTATCATAAGGAGAAATCTTCTCCAAGTCTGCGTTTGCATTGTGTGTGTGGCAGGAGGTCTTATGGTAGTCTCATTTTTAAAAGCATTGCGAATTGACTTTAAAAATATCTCTCTATTTTGATTTTAAAGATAAATAAACTGTTTTGAGTTCTCACACCAGTCACATGACTGACTTGGAGTTTATTGTTTTCCTTCCTAAACTCTGGGTGCCCACCAATTTCCACACGGGCAGTCAAGAGTAAGGTTTATCAGGATATTCTGGATATTCTGGAATTGCTGGAGGCAAGCTGGATGGCATGGCGTATTATTTATATAGTATTTCTTTTTCCGTTGCACTGTTTGTTGTTGTTGTACACTCTGATGATATGATGTAATGAAATGTGATGTAATGTAATAACTGATATAGTTCTTTGTTTAAAGATTATTCATTTATTATTATATGTTGTTCCGCTGCGAATTGTGAGATTCTGATGTTGTTCTGTTGTTTTCTGTTCCGTCCTATTTTCTTCTGTTTTTCTATTTTCTCTATTCTCTTTTCTTTTTCTTCTATTTTAAAATTTTCTATTTTCTTTTCCCTATCTAAATTTTCTATCTTTTTCTCTTCTCTTTTCTTAAATTCCTTTTAAAAAAAAACCCTCAGTGTTCGGTTTTCCCGTCGTTCGATTTCTTGGCAGTCGATAAAGTGAGTGTCGATGTTGAATTTTCGGAAGACGAAAAATCGTGTCCTGACAATGTGGTATCAGAGCTTATGGTTAAGCGACAACCATGGTTCTGTTGGGTAAAATTCATTAGAGATAGAGTCAGCAGTACTCTAGAATGAATTTGAGTGTAATAATAGCTATGAGAGCGTATTTGTTAGTGAATATAAAATTGTTTTATATTGTGATGATTGGTTTATTTAGTGGTATATGAACTTTCGTCAGCGTGGTCCGCAAGACTATGCCGAAGGGGTTTCTAAACACTTGAATAGAACAATTCGACACAATATTGTTTTAAATTGGGTAAATGAAATAATTTTACCTTAAGTATATTTTATATATAAAGAAATAATTTTTCAAAATTATTAAAGAGTATATAAGTTGATTGTTTAGTTGTTTGAATAATCTAAATTGAAGAATAATTGTATAAGCAAAAAGAATTATAAGAATTGAATTATAATTAAAGTGATTTACAATTGTGAAATAAACTTATATATAAGAAGTGAAACTATATGAATATATTTATGAATATGAGTTGTAAACAAAAAATGAAATTCAACTGTGTAAATGAATTGAATGAATGGATTAAATGAATCAATTAAATGTAAATTTAAATTGATATGGAATAATGAATGTAAGTGAAATTCATTAAAATCTAATGTTATTAGAAAGTTGAATAATTGAATGAAAATCAATTAATTAAACCAATTGATATGCAAAGGAATTTGGTTATAATTAATAAACATTGATTGTTATATGATTGTTAGTTGATTGTATATAAGTTCATTAAGTGTTAATGAAATTGGAAGCTAAAGTAATTGAAATTCAAATTAGAAGTAAATAAATTTGAATGGAATTGAATTTGATTTGGAAGTGAACCAACTTGAATATGAATTAGTGAATATAAACTAATTGAGAATGAATGTTGATAAAATCCAATGTAAACAAATCAAATGTGATTAAATTGAAAACCTATTTCATTGAATATGAATGAGAATATGAATGAATATTTATTGATTATGAATGCTAGTTGGTTGATGTTTGAATATGTTGCATTTGCTATGTTGACATATATAGTTATTATGTTGCTATATGTTGTATTTTGAGATTATTATCATATATGCATGATTCTCATGTTGTTTGTTGAGTGATTAGTAGGTGCGGATCGCGTTTGCTTCGCATTTGGAGCTCGCTTTTGCGCTATATTAGCCGTATATGCTTGCTAATAAAATATAAGGTACATATCTCGGATTACATACCGTACTTTTACACTTTTTTCCCTTCGGGATGCCTCATTACTTGATGAGATGTATATTTGTGATATATATACTGTCATTTTTTTTTCGGATCGAGCCGCGCAAAGGAGACTATGGCGAATTTTTCCGAAAATTTAAGGCGTTAGAAATTTTTTGAGAAAATTGGAAAATTTTGAAAACTTTAACTTTGATTTTGAAATTGAAAGTTAAACAATAGTAGTTGTTTTGAAAAATATAACTAAGTATGATTTGAAAACTTAGTAAAGATTTATAAGAAGTTTAACTAAGAATTTTGGAAAATTAATAAATTCTATAACTTTTCTTACTAGTTAATTTCGAGGACGAAATTCTTTTAAGGGGGGAAGATTGTAACGACCCAGAATTTTTAGAAATTAAAATTTTAATATTTAATTAATTTTAAATACTTAAAAGTGAATTTATAAGTCAAATAAATTTTTATTTGAATTATTGGGTTTAATTGGATAATTAAATCGATAATTTAATACGTTAAATTATGGAAATAATTGAAAATATAGTTAAATATGATTGAAAATGATTTGTAAAATTTTATTATATCATATGGGAGTTAGAATGATATTTTAGAACTTTTAAAATCGAATTAAAAGTTAATTTGTGAAAATTGAATATTTTAATATTAAAATCGACTAGTGAAAATAGCCAATTTTTGAACAGTCTCAGAATTGAACGAAACCAGTTCCATTGGATCCGTAATAGTTAGTTATTACCAGATTTCAAATTTCGTGTCAATCGGAGTTATCGTTTGAGCGTGGCAGCTCGAAACGCATCGATTTATTTTTAATTTTAACTTGACGAGTGAAAATAGCCATTTTTCAAAAAGTCTCGGATTTCGACGAAACCAGTTTCATCGGATCCGTAATGTGATATTATTGTAAGGTTTCAAATTTCAAGTCGATTGGATTTACCGTTTGTCCTGTACAAATTAAAACGCCTAGAAAATCGCTTAAATCGGTTTAATTCAAATTGAGCGTTTACAGCCATAACTCGCACAGATGTCCGAATTAGCTTCCGAAACCTGTTCCATTGTGTCCGGAACGCGGGGTAAACCTTAGAAACGCTAGTTACGGCGCGTAAATCGGAGTTCGGAATTTCCGGGATGAATAGTGTCGCTTGTTCTCTATAAATACCCCTTTTATTCACAAAAAAAAAAAAATATAAAATGCAACCCTAGCCGGCCCTAAGCAATGAATGGCCGAAAACTTCTCGTCTTCTTCTCCTCTTTTCTCTTCATCCATCAACATTTACAAGAATCTTTCAACTACAAAGTTATGGAGCACACTGAGATCTACCAATCCAACGGTTGTGATTGGAAACAGAGCTATGGATTGGCTGCAATCGGGGTTTGAAGTGGCCGGCTTTGGGCACGAATTTCGAGAGAATGGGGGCACTGGGGAGGTGCGGCCTCTGGCCGTGGGTAGCTAGGGGGGTGGCGACCTTGTAGTGGTGAAGTGATGGGATTTCGATGAATGTTGGTGGTCGCGATCTGGAGATGTGTGTGCGTGTTGATGGGTTCGGCTGTAGGTGATTTGCGTGAGCTTGGGGATGAAACAAAGGAGCGGTCATGATGAGGTTGGAGGGATCATGCGGCTGAGATGAGTTGTAGGTTAAATTATTATAAATTAATGTTGTAATTAGATTATATAAATCGTGTACAAACTTATAAAATTCATAACTTTTTCATACGAGGTCGAAAAATTACGAAACCAGTTGCGTTGGAATCGTATGGACGAGCACTACGCGATGGAGTTGGTTTGGAGTCGTTTGGAGTTAGTGAGAATTTTGGGTAAAATTAAACGTCCGTTTAATTTTATTCGAAATAAATCGCTAAAACGGAATTAAAATCAAGGTGAGAACTTCTCACTCAATCGAATCAGTTTCGATTTTATTTTAAATAGTTAGATTTAAAATATTTGAATGCATGTTTGAATGTTGATTGATATCTATTGATTGTTAAAATAGACATTATACGCCGTTAGTAAGCGGATGTTATTTATTAAAAACATATACCGCGAATATTTCATAAACAGTGAAATTGGTATTATATATAATATCAATATATATATATTGGCATATGTATATATTGGAGTTATTGATTTCCCGCATTTTTTTGTTTAGTGGATGAGACCCTATTGCGCCGTTATTAAGCGGATAATATTTAATAAGAACATATACCGCGATAATTTCGTACTGGAGCGAAATTGGTATTGTGCTAATGTTTTTGGATGCAGGAAAACAGGTTGGAGGGATCCAACTGGATTCCTCAACAGTTTTTATTTAATTTCAGATATTTTGATATTTGATTGATTATCATATCGATATATGATATCGTTGTAGTCGTGATTGACTATTTGGTGTGTAGCATCATTGGACCCAGATTTTGGGATTTTAAAATGATTTTTAAAGTGATTTTAGAAAGTATACGTTTTATAAAATAATTTTTGAATTGATCCATTTTAAATAAATAAACGTTATAATTTTTAAAGTTATAAAAATTATAATTTTTGAGAAATATAGTCAAAAAACTGATTTTTGAGAATATGATGCTATTGAGTTTATAAAATAGTTTAATCGAGATATTTTAGAATTCATTGTGAAAAGTTTAAATATAGGATTTATAAAATTTGATTATTTTATAAATCAAAATGATGAAATTATAAAGGAGTTTAAAGACGTTTTTAAAATATTAATATGAATTGATTTATATAAGAGATTTATAAATGGATATTTATAAATTGAGATATTGAAATTATAAAACGAGTTTTTAAAAGTGTTTGAATGAAGTGAAAATGAATTTCATAAATGAATGAAATTTATAGAATTATAAACTGTGAAGTATAAATAAAATTTATAAATAGTAAAATTTATAAATTTGTGAAGTTAATTGAAGAATAGATTTGTTTAAATAAATGAATCTTATAAGTTATAAGATTTATAATTTGGGAAGTTAAAAAGAACGATTTTGTAAAATAATCGTTTTATAAGTAATTAACTTATAATATGAACGTTTAGTTTATAATTTAGTTATAAACTGGAATAGGTTAATATGGAAATTTTAAAAAGGAAGTTTTTATAAATAAATAGAAATGGAATTTATAAACGTTGTTTTATAAATTCACAAACGACTTATTTTGATAAGTAAATTGTTATGATTTATTTATGGGGTTATATTCACGTTTTTGACTGTGAATAATCCTTTGAATTAAAACGAATAAAAGGATGAGATTTCTTAATGAAGTTTATTCACATTTTTGAATAGTGAATAACACGTTAAAGAAAATGGTTTGAATGTGATATTGAAATAGAATTAAAACGATCTAACGATGTTTTAAAATGTGTTGAGATTCGAAACCATAGATTTCAACATTTATTGTTGAAATAGACGTTTTCGAGAAATAGAAGGAAATGGTGGACTATAACATTGTTGTTATAGTAAATGATTTCCGAAAGGAAATGTTTTGTATAGTATTGGGATTTATATATCTATTTTAAATTCGAATCCCTATACTAGTGATTTTGTGACGTTGTAACGATGTTTTACGCAACATTCGTTTTGGCCCAAATAAATATGTTTAAGAGAATGATTTCCTTAAAGAATGAAATATATACTTAATTTCGATTTAAGTATATTGAATATTTTCTAAGTGTTGAAAATAAATAAAATTTGTGAATTACTTATTAAATAAGTATGGAAATGTTTTCCAATATGAAGTGATATTTAGAATTGATCTTTTTGAAGATAAATTGAAATGGATAATCGAAATGATATGCATGGATATTTTTGAGATATAAATTCACTATTGAATTTATAAAGGAAAGGAGAATTTGTTTAAAAATAAATATTGATTTATTTTTGAAGTGTTGAAAATTATATATCTTGTAAAGATATTTTGGAAAATAAATAATTTGGAAAATTATTTGGAATCTGGTGATGTTGTGCATATCCATTGATAGTTCAATAACCGACTATCAATATTTCCCTTTGAATGGGTAATTGATGTGATTTGTTTGAATGTGAATGCTACACTTATTTTTGAATAAGCGCTCACTATTCGGGTTAACCGGGAAAGGACCATGGGGTCGTATAACCCATTCCGAATATGTGATACGTCGTTATAAATTGCATTGAAGATCGGTGTTGAAGACCCGGTATTTGCGAGAGCGATAGGATGACCTGTCGATTTACTCTGCACCGAGTTGCTCCGGTATAGAGTTCTCCATATGTGATGGTGAATCCGATCAGGATTGTGAATATCCGGATTGCAAGGACTTCTTTGTAAGTGCCTTCGGTTTTGTTCGAGCCCGGAACAGACTTGTATGGATTGTGTGTCTGACATTACAAGTTGAGATATAAAGCCGATTTCTTTCAAATATATTTCTGTTGGTGGCGAAGAATTTATTCTTTTAGCTTAACACCCTTCTTTGAGACGTACGAGCTCAGAGGTTATGTAGTTGAAGTTATCAGCGATATATTCCCAATTTGGTAATGTGATATGCTGAGTGATGCTGAAATGATCATTGTGTTGATTATTGTAATAGGATCGTTTATTTGATCGTCTATCTTGGTGATCATTGTGTTGATCATTTGTTGACCCAAAGCATGGCTTTTGTATAAAGTATGTTTTTGTGGACGTGACTTCGTCGAACCTCACACCCCGGAAATGGTCAAAACAGGAAAGATGCGGCAAGGTTATGAGGGGTAGCACCCTTTAGGGTATGTACATTTCCTTCTGGATAGAGGTTGTATCATGGTATGGAGCCCAGATATTTAACCTATGTGGTTACTATGAATTTATTACTTTGTGGTTGTTGGTTTTCGGGATCCCGTGAGAAAGGTCGTTTACGATCGGGGAATGGCGTGCTCGTGTCAGTAGTTACCCAGTTAGGGGTAACCCGGCCTTGTGTTGGCAGAGTTCCGGTTTGGTTCTCGGGGATGTCTTTCCAGAGGCATTCTCATGTGGCAATGGGAAGTTCCTTGGCCTGACCATTTGTTGGAAATCCAAAGAAACAATACGAAACTTGTACGGTTTTAGTTGTAGAACCTGCCATCTAATATGGTAGCTATTAGTAGGCATAATATAATGGTACCTATGCTGGCTAAGATTTATATTCTACTTCCGAAATCGTTTTATACACTATGCACTAATAATAATATCAAAATTGATTTGATTTTAAATGCGTATCAAGCATGTTTGACTATCATAAGGAGAAATCTTCTCCAAGTCTGCGTTTGCATTGTGTGTGTGGCAGGAGGTCTTATGGTAGTCTCATTTTTAAAAGCATTGCGAATTGACTTTAAAAATATCTCTCTATTTTGATTTTAAAGATAAATAAACTGTTTTGAGTTCTCACACCAGTCACATGACTGACTTGGAGTTTATTGTTTTTCTTCCTAAACTCTGGGTGCCCACCAATTTCCACACGGGCAGTCAAGAGTAAGGTTTATCAGGATATTCTGGATATTCTGGAATTGCTGGAGGCAAGCTGGATGGCATGGCGTATTATTTATATAGTATTTCTTTTTCCGCTGCACTGTTTGTTGTTGTTGTACACTCTGATGATATGATGTAATGAAATGTGATGTAATGTAATAACTGATATAGTTCTTTGTTTAAAGATTATTCATTTATTATTATATGTTGTTCCGCTGCGAATTGTGAGATTCTGATGTTGTTCTGTTGTTTTCTGTTCCGTCCTATTTTCTTCTGTTTTTCTATTTTCTCTATTCTCTTTTCTTTTTCTTCTATTTTAAAATTTTCTATTTTCTTTTCCCTATCTAAATTTTCTATCTTTTTCTCTTCTCTTTTCTTAAATTCCTTTTAAAAAAAAACCCTCAGTGTTCGGTTTTCCCGTCGTTCGATTTCTCGGCAGTCGATAAAGTGAGTGTCGATGTTGAATTTTCGGAAGACGAAAAATCGTGTCCTGACAGATTCCATTAAAAGTCAAAATTCATATGTGGATTTTGATGCATGACAAGCTTAATACTATCTCTATGCTCAAAAGAAAGGGTAAGGTGCTGCATGATAAATGTTGCTTCTGTAATGATGAGGAAGATTGTGTGCATCCCTTCGTCATATATGATTTTAATTTCTATTTATGGACTAAATGTATGGTGTAGTTGGGTTTAGACACTAGTTGGAGAGTTTTGTTTGTATGATCAGTGTAACGACCCAAAATTTTTCCACATCCCAGATTGTTATGGAAAAGAAGAAAAGTGGTAGAAGAAGAAAAT
This sequence comes from Allium cepa, assembly GCA_030765085.1. Lineage (NCBI taxonomy): Eukaryota > Viridiplantae > Streptophyta > Magnoliopsida > Asparagales > Amaryllidaceae > Allium > Allium cepa. The sequence continues at coordinate 1,038,986,291 of CM060941.1, read as the reverse complement.
AGAAAACAACAGCACAGAATCTCACATTCACAGCGGATCAAAATATAATATCAAATAACAACATTTATATAAGGAAAAGCTGTATTTGCCAATTTACATACAATTCATCAGAGTACATTGAAAGTGGACAATTGTAACAACTTGTCCGAGAATACAAACAATATAACTACAATTGTGACGACCCGGAATTTTTAAGCATTTGAAATGGAAATATTTTATTTATTTTAAATATTTGAAAGGTTAATTTTAACTTGAATTACAAATATCACTATTTATTTATCGAATTTAATAATTGGAAATTGGGTGAGACATGAAATCTGGGATTTTAGGCCTGTTAAAAATAATTCGAAGGCTTATAAAATTTATATTGATAATACTGAAGATAACAGAAGTGTTAAAATTGAATTTAATAGTGATTTGTTCAGTTTTGAAAATATGACGTTTAAATTGATATTTAAAAATAGCCTTCCGAGTCACAGTCTCGGAATTCGACGAAACTAGTTTCATTGGATCCGTAATATTGTATGATTATTGAATTTCAAATTTCGTATTGATCGGAGTTGTTGTGTCAGCGTACGATATATAAACGCGCTGAAAATTTAATTGGTGATAATCGATTCAAAAGACTATCTTCCCCATACGATCGAATTACGACTCGAAACCTTTTCCATTGCGTCCGGAATAGGGGCATAACATTGTGAACGCCTAGCGGCATGCTTCGATAGGAGGTCGGAATTTTGAGTTGCTAAATTCGAGACGATTTGAATTTAAATATATATATGTGTGTGTGTTGACTAGTCAAGCTGTATTCCTTTTCGTTCACATCAGAGCTTTTTCGTTCTTTCCAAAATCACTATAGCTGGCTTCTTCAACCCTTCACATCTGTCTCTTCCTTTCATCAGCTGTTAGTCACCCTAATGCAGACTAATTGTGTACGCGTAGCCGATTTCTTCTGATATTCGTATACCTCCATCAGGTTCTAAATAATAAACGAAAAGAAAGGATATAACGGCCGATACTTCAATACTTATTCCTCTTCCTTTCCAGTTTTTCAAATCGAAGAAAACAAAATTTAAATTAGTGGCCGCAGTAAACTTTCAAAATCAACTATCGTCCACCATATTTTTCTCCTTTCCTCACGCGATTCGAGAATCACGCTTGATGCGGCTGAAGCCTTCGTCGACAACGGGGCAAAGGGGGATGTCGCAATCGAGTTGCTGTCTTCGTTCGTGCTGAGTACTTGGCAACGCGGTGAGGAGCGACAATGTAGAGGTTCTCGATGCGGGTCGACTATGAAGACAGAGGAATCACGAGCCCTAATCGCGATTGCTTGTTGCCTAGTTCGATCGCACGCACAATGGAGGAAGCAAACTTAAAGAGGGGGCGGCGCCATGGAGTTCGTCGCAAGGGGAAATAGCGGCCGCAACTGCTTAGGAGTCGAGAGTTCATTTTTTTGTGCTGTAAGGTATTTTAGTTTTTATTTTCTATTTATTATTTTAAACTGAATGAATTTATATACATGTGTGTATTTTTGGATTTAGATTTACAGTAAAAAGAAAGAGAGAAAAAAGAATCCTGTTATTAATTGCAGATGAAAAGGGGAAGAAGGTAGATTTTTTTTAAAGTTATGTAGGACCTATATTTAGCTTCAAAGAAAATAAATATAGATATGTATATGCCCATTTTCAATTACTAGTCGTTTTATGATTAAGTAATATGGTAATTGACATATTTGAATTATTTTAGTTACTAAAAACTTTTTAAAAGGAAGTTAGCTTAAAAATCATTATTATTATTATTATAATTATTTGTTAAATTAAATCTTGAGTTAATTAACTTAAATGGTAATAAATTGTTCGATTAGTTCAAACGATAATAAATCTTGTAATTGTTTATACAAGGTCGAAAAACCGTGAAGCCAAGTCAAGATTGGATCAGATTCCAAACAAAAATCAAAGGTGAGTTAATCTCACTCATCTGGTAATAATTTAAATTTAAATGATGAAATTTAAATAATTGGTTGGATGGTTGAATTGATTTGATGTGCTATATTATAGTATATTATATATCCTGGAATGATTGATTTCCTGCATTATATAGCGGATGAGACCCTATGCGCCGCATAATAGCGGATGATATTATATTAATCCCATATACCGCGATATTCCACCTCAAAGTGGAATTGATATTGTGCTAACATCTGTGGATGCAGGAAAACAGGTTGGAGGGATCCAACTGGATTCCTCAACATTTATTTAGATTATTTGATACTTTATGATGAATTATATTGGAATATTGAATGCTATAGTTTGCTTGAACATTTCGGTACACCGAGTTATCAAAATATATAGAATTGGATTTTTGAAAAGAAAATAAAAGAATGAATTTGTAAGTAAATAATTATAGAGAATTTGAATAAATTGAAGGATAAATTGGAAAAGAATAAAAGTGATTTTTAAATTTTAATAAATAAATTTCGAGTATGGAAAAGGGGTTTTTGAATAAATAGAGAAATAATGAATTTTAAACCTTAAGTGACATTATTTAAAGGAATAAAGAATTTATTTTAAAATCCAAGTTTAAACTTTTTTTGAAATAGATAAAGAAGGAATTTATTTCAAAATGGAGTAAATTGAAAATCAATTTTGAAATTGATTCAAGTGTTTGAAATTGGATTTTTAAAGGAGAATGTGGCTATGAAATTTATAAACTGGGTTTATAATAGCAAAATAATATATCAGTGGATATTTAGGAAGAATAAATTCACGGTGAGAATTTAGTAAAGGAATGGGAAAATTTGTTTAAAAATAAATAGTGATTTATTTTTTTAGAATGTGAAAAGAAGTATATTTCCCTGGATAGCCAAGTACGTTTCAAAGTAAATTTTTAAATATAAGTTAAAAGCTTTAATGTTGTTATAAAAAGCATGCTCTAGGAAATTTATTATTTTTTAAATGTTTAAAATTCTAAAGTAAGTATTTTCTTTTCAAATCTATTATCGTAGTAATTATTTTAAGGTAATTTGGTATTTTGTTTAAAAAAAATCTTGATTTATATTTTATAAGTAGCTTTATTTTAAATATTCTTAAAGTATATATTTTTAATAAAGTATTAAAGTAGTTTTTAATTTAAATATTTTAAAGTATATTTTGTAATAAAGCGTTTTTAAATTATTCTAAAATCTAAGTGATGTACTTGGTGATTACAGTGGAAATAGAAAATATTTGGGAACTTTATTCTGTAAAAGAAGATGATTTGAAACTATGTTCAAAGGATTGAAAATGAAAGTATATCTTGCGAAGATATTTTGAGAATAATAAATAATTTGGAAAAATTATTTATGTTGATGGATGTTTGTGAATGTTATTTGATAGTTTAATAACCGACTATCAATATTGGACAATGCGTTGATCGTTTCGAAGAGACCGGGATCGGGATTAATTTCTCGAAAACCACTTCGATCCGGTTTGTACATTTCCATGAGAAAATGAGTTCAGAGTCGAAGATGGAGCAATGAAGTGCAAGGGCTAATCGCTACTGATCCTGAGGATATTTCCAAAAGAGATGTAGTAGGAGTACTGCCTTCGGTTCCGTTCGAACCCGGGACGGACTTGTATGGATGAATACTTTCAGAACATCGTCAGGTGGACGATGAGAATTCTAAATGAAACGTTCTTAAAGGTAACGCTTAGCCTCAAACCTCATCAACCGGAAATGACTGAAAATCAGGGGTTATGCAACAAGGCTGGGTGGGTAGCACCCATTTCAGGGTAAGGCCATCTCTATCTAGATGTGGTGCGGTTGTTGATCCCAACCGCGAGGTGATCTTACTCGAGATTATCCTGTAAGGGGTAGTCCCGGTCTGGTGTTGCAGGGGGTCGGGAGTGATCCTCTGTATACTGATCTAGACCAGGTACCGTGACAGATGGTACCCTAGTGCCTAGTCATTAGTTGGAAATCCATTCTGCCTACGCGCCTTTTACGAGTTTTGTTTGTATTCCCCACTTTGTGGCTAGTGGCTGGAATTTAATAATGTAACAATTTCAGATATTTAATTATGTTTTTGTAAATAGACCCTATTATAATATCAGAGGATTTTAATAAAAAGTGTTTTAGCTATCGTAAGGTAAAAACCCGACATGTTTATTTGTGGCGTGGTCTTACGAGATGCTTTTGTTTTAGAAAAGATTTTGAAACTTTATAATCAATTTGAGTGTGATTTCTCACGCTGGTATTCTAGATTGACTCGGGTGTTATTTAGCTGTAATGCTCGGGTCAGACCGAGTATTATAGATTACATGAAAGGATTCTGAGGAGCTGGATGGCGATACGCACTTACGTACTTGTGTTAGATATTCCACTGTGTTGATTAACTGTGTATTCAGTTCTGAGGACAGGTTTATATTACTGTCCAGTTGTATGTTATTAATGTTGTTGAACTCTGATGATGTATTCTGGTGATGTAATGTATAAGCAAATATAGTTTTCTTTTGTCTAAAGATTTGCTATTATCTATTATATTTTATTCCGCCGCGATGGTTAGATTCTGATCTTGTTTTCTATTTTCTTCTTCTACCTCTTCTTCTTTAACCCAAATGGTTCGTTTTTCCGTACATCTTGAGTTGATTGATGTAGAATAGTGTTGACTCAAGGAGCACGGAACTGCGGGTTGTTACAGTTGGTATCAGAGCAGAAGGTTAAGCGATAACCTTGGCTCTGGTAGGGATTACTCATTAAATAGAGTTCGTAGTACTCTAAAATGAGCTTGAGTGTATTAATAGATACGAGCGCTTATTTATTAGTGAATATAAAATTGTTTTATATTGTGTTGATTTGTCGGTTGAGTGTTTATGGATTCTGGTCGATGTATGAGATGCCATGTCATCGATAGGGGTTTCTAAACTCTTAAACAAGATAAACCGACACAATATTGTTTTAATTAGGGTAAATGAAATAATTTTATTTTTCGTAAATTATTATAGTTATATATGAATGCTTGGTTGTTAGGGATGATGATATTAAATTATTATCATTAATGTGTAAAATTAAATAAGTTATTGAAACCATAACCAAAAGCCAAGAAATAAATTCATATATAAATGGGATTTGTAAATGTGATTTATAATTGAATAAGGAATTGAAATCATAAAAAAAAACTAGAAACAATATCATATACAAATGAAATTTGCAAATGTAAAGTATAAATGTGAATTATAGTGTGATTAATAACTAAAATAAGACAAAATTCCAAAGTAATGTTTGAATATAAATTTAAAGGATTTGGAATTTGAAAATTTGGAAATTTAAATTCCTTTGAATTTGAAAATATTTCTCAAAAAGGTTGGGAAAAATAATATATATTTGTGAAATATTTTTGAATCGGATTTGAAATCTAGAGAGATTTGGAATTTAAAAATATTTGAAGGATTTTTAAAGAAATAAAAGCGTTGAACACTTTACGGTCGCTGGAAAATAATTCCGATGATGATCGCGACATCATCGATGTTCATTTTCGAGTTTCCAAGAGGGGGATTGCTACCTGGATGTTTTGGATTAATGTTTGTTTGTGAAATTTGGTTTGATTTTGAAATGCAAAGGAATAGTTTGGTTTAGATATATATGTTTTCAAAGTTGAATTTGGAACCTTTTAATAATGAGTTTAAACGTGTAAGCAAAAGGGAATTGAAACTGTGTATTGAACTTAAGTTTGAAGAAAAAAAATTAGTCAAGTTGGACTAAATAAAACAAAGTTTTGAGATTAAAATTAGTAAGTAACTGATTGATGTATATTGTATGCAAACGAAATGAAATTGAATGATGTTTGATTTAAAATTGTGTAAAATAAAGTGCAGAATTAGTTTAAATGGACTAAAAATAATTAATGTTTGGAAATTAAATTTATTGGTTGAAAATGAATTTGTGAATAAATATTAATAAGTGAGTAGTTTATAAAAAAATTTAAAAAGGAAATAAATAAGCCGGAATAAAAGTATTGGTATTCTGGAAATGAAATCAAATAGTAAAAAAATGAAAAAAAGTCTAACTCAAGCATAAATTGAATGACCTTATTACTAATAAATTCAATAATGAATTGTTAATGTGAATTAAAAATCTAAAAATGGATAAAATAATAAACTAACCAAATAAATTAGTAAAATGGTTGGGGTTCGATAAAAGGAAAAATCAAATCAAAGATTTAGATGGAAGTTGGTGGAATAAAATAAACTTAAGTTATTGGATGGAATAGTTTAAAGAAAATAAATAACTTAAGTAAATTGTGAGATGGTTATTTAATATATTAGTTGTCAAGTTAATAAAATGGTTTCGAATCAAACATTTGGATATGAAAGAAAATGCAAGGAAAGGATTGTGAGTAAAATTAAAATGGAATGGAATCAAGTGTAAATTAATTGGAATCAATTTAGAATGGTTATATGCGTAAGTAATTATTTATTCACATGAATATAGTCGAACTGCGTAGAAATAAATTGTTATTTGATGGAAACGAGATTAAATAAAATTTTATGAGTTATTAGAAGTGAAATATGATGATTTTGGAATCAATTGGAATGAATATGAGTTTGTTTTGCTTAAAAATGAATTAAATGTAAGCATGTGAGTTATTAACCATTCGGATTAAGTAAAGCGATGTGTGATTGGTTGTAAACAATTAAAATTAATGTTGGAACATTGAAAGGGCTTATGAAAGGTGTTTAATGTGCATTGCTTTTAGTATTCATGAATTGTAGTTGTTTTAAAGAGTGAAATGATAATGAATTTCATATATATGGCACTTACATATTTAAATTGAGAAAGTGCAGGTTCAGGGAAGCCGTTTGGCTGGATTTGGACGCGCAAAATGATAAATTAATAAGCCGTTTGCTTAAAAATGCTAAATAAGGTACGCTTACGCAATAAAAATAGGAAATATGAACTGTTTTTTGTTTTTCCGACCGGGTAGGTCGATGCATATATATTTATATCTCCTGTCAAATTGCAAAAGCTCTTCCGTACAAAGGAGACTCTGCCGAAATTTTTCGAAATTTTGGGAGTTAGAATTTTTTTAATATTTTCACTGACGGCAAAGGATTTAAAATTAGTGAGCAAATAGATTTAAAACTGAATATTGAAATCTAATTTAAAATTGTGTATGTAAAGTAAGGTGAAATTGAAGAAATTGTTTGAAGAAACTAAAGGAAGAAAAAGTATGCAAATAAACTTTTGTTGAGATTTTAAATAAATTAGTAAGTGGAACTGATAAAAAGAAATGGTTAATTAAATATGGGTTGAGATAAGGTGAATAAAATTCAATATTCAAAGTTTGAAGGCAAACTGAATTCAAATGGGATTGTAAAGGCATAGTGAATAGAAATGGATATAAACTCCAATATTGAAGTGAAAATAAATTTAAGAGGTGTATAAAATATTTATATTGAACTTAAGAAATGAAAGGTGAAATTCTTAAGTAAGTTTGGTATTGGAAATATTCTAAGTTAATATCTGAATGAAGATTTAATAAAAGTAATAATTGGGAATAAGTGAATAGAAATCAAAATGAATGTGAATAAAAGAGAATGGATATAAATACGTAGGATGTACATATATTATTTTATTCGCATAGCAATTTAATCCAGATTCGAGCATAGAATTTCGAGATAATTATATCGATCCGAGTTAGGATTTTTCACTTGATTTTCGACGGCGAATCCTTATAGTATAACTATGCAAGGAGAATGACGGTTTTTGATCAAAAAACCAGATCTGAGCCCACACTAGGAAGTCGGATGGACGATACTAGTTCGGAAATGAAATTGTGCGATCGAGTAAGCGATCGGGTTCGCTATTGCATACGAATGATATAGGTACATCGTACGGGCTTAAATGGAATGAATATTGAAATTTTGTAAGAATTCAAGTAAATGATTTTGAATGTTGTGATTGGATATTATTGCTAAGTAGGATATACAGGTTTATGAAGGAAAAGAAAAATGGGTTCTGATTTTAGAAGATAAATTTGAATTGCTCGACAAAAAGGTATGTGTTTAAATTTCTTTATGAAATTTGATTGGATTTTTGATCGAGCCACTTGGCTTTTTGTTTTCTTTTGAAATCTGGGGTCCCGTAGAGGCATTTTTTAGTTGTACTGAGCTAGCCGCGCAAAGGAGACGCTGGCGAAATTTTTCGAAAATTTAGGGCGTTAGAAAATTTTTGAGAAATTTTGAAAATTTAAATTTGGTTTTAAATTGAAATTTGAATGGTTGGGTATATGATATTGGTGGGAACCTAATGGGAGAAGTTTGGAAAGTTAGGAACAGTGGTAGGGTGTTCTTAATAAAAAGATTGTGTTGGGAAGTTGTTAGAAACTATTTGGTTTTGGAAAAAAGGTAAACGGGTATTGGACCATTCTTCCTAACTAGTAATTTCGGGGACGAAATTCTTTTAAGCGGGGAGGAATGTGACGACCCAGAATTTTTGAGCATTTGAAATGGGAACATTTTATTTATTTCAAATATTTGAAAGGTTAATTTTAACTTGAATTACAAATATCACTATTTATTTATTGAATTTAATAATTGAAAATTGGGTAAGATATGAAATCTGGGATTTTAAGCCTGTTACAAATAATTCGAAGACTTATAACATTTATATTGTTAATACTGAAGATAGTAGAAGTGTTAAAATTGAATCTAATAGTGATTTGTTCAGTTTTGAGATAACGTTTAAATTGATATTTAAAAATAGCTTTCCAAGGCACAATCTCGGAATTCGACGAAACCAGTTCCATTGAATCCGTAATATTGTATGATTATCGGATTTCAAATTTTGTATTGATCGAAGTTGTCGTGTGAGAATATGATATATAAATGCGCTAAAAATTTGATTGATAATAATCGATTCAAAAGGCTATCTTCCCCATATGATCGAATTAGGACTCGAAACCTTTCCCATTGCGTTTGGAATAGGGGCATAACATTGTGAACACCTAGTGGCACACCTCGATAGGAGGTCAGGATTTTGAGTTGCTAAATTCGAGACGATTTGAATTTAAAAATATAATATATATATATATATATGTTGACTATTCAAGCTGTATTCCTTTTCGTTCATATCAGAGCTTTTCCGTTCTTCCCAGAATTGCTGTAGCTGGCTTCTTCAACCCTTCACATCTGTCTCTTCCTTTCATCAGCTATTAGTCACCCTAATGCAGACCTAATTGTGTACGCGTAGCCGATTTCTTCTGATATTCGTATGCCTCCATCAGTTTCTAAATAATAAACAGAAAGAAAGGATATAATGGCTGATACTTCAATACTTATTCCTCTTCCTTTCTAGTTTTTCAAATCGAAGAAAACAAAATTTAAATTAATGGCCACAGTAAGCTTTCAAAATCAACTATCGTCCACCATATTTTTCTCCTCTCCTTACGTGATTCGAGAATCACGCTTGAAGCGGCTGAAGCCTTCGTCGAAAATGGGGCAAAAGGGGATGTTGCAATCGAGTTGTTGTCTTCGTTCATGCTGGGGGTTCGTGTTGAGTACTTGGCGACGCGGTGAGGAGCGACAACGTAGAGGGTCTCGATGCTGGTCGACTGTGAAGACAGAGGAATCGTGAGCCCTAATCGCGTTTGCTTGTCGCCTAGTTCGATCGCATGCACAATGGAGGAAGCAAACTTGAAGTGGGGGCGGCGCCATGGAGTTCGTCGCAAGGGGAAATGGCGGCCGCAACTGCTTAGGATTCGAAAGTTGGGTTTCTTGTGCTGTAAGGCATTTTAGTTTTTATTTTCTATTTACTTATTTTAAACTGAATGAATTTATATATATGTGCCTATTTTCGGATTTAGATTTACCGTAAAAAGAAAGAGAAAAAAAGAATCCTGTTATTATTTGCATAAAAAAAAGGGAAGAATGTAGATTTTTTTTAAAGTTATGTAGGACCTATATTTAGCTTCAAAGAAAATAAATGTAGATATGTATATGCTCATTTTCAGTTACTAGTTATTTTATGATTAAGTAATATGGTAATTGACCTATTTGAATTATTTTAGTTACTAAAATGTTTTTAAAAGGAAGTTAGCTTAATAATAATAATAATAATTTGTTAAATTAAACCTTGAGTTAATTAACTTAAATGGTAATAAATTGTTCGATTAGTTCAAACGATAATAAATCTTGTAATTGTTTATACAAGGTCGAAAAACCGTGAAGCCAAGTCAAGATTGGATCGGATTTCAAACAAAAATCAAAGGTGGGTTAATCTCACTCATCTGGTAATAATTTAAATTTAAATAACTAAATTCAAATAATTGGTTGAATGGTTGAATTGATTTGATGTGCTATATTATAGTATATAATATATCTTGGAATGATTGATTACCCGCATTATATAGCGAATGAAACCCTATGCGCCGCATAATAGCAGATGATATTTTATTAATCCCATATACCGCGATATTCCACCTCGAAGTGGAATTGGTATTGTGCTAACAACAGTGGATGCAGGGAAATAGGTTGGAGGGAATCAACTGGATTCCTCAACATTTATTTAGATTATTTGATACTCAGTGATGAATTATATTGGAATATTGAATGCTATAGTTTGCTTGAACTTTACGGTACACTGAGTTATCAAAATATATAGAATTGGATTTTTGAAAAGAAAATAAAAGAGTGAATCTGTAAGTAAAATAATTATAGAGAATTTGAATAAATTGAAGGATAAATTGGAAAAGAATAAAAGTGACTTTTAAATTTTAATAAATGAATTTCGAGTATGGAAAAGGGGTTTTTGAATAAATAGAGAAATAATGAATTTTAAACCTTAAGCGACATTATTTAAAGGAATAAAGAATTTATTCTAAAATCCAAGTTTTAAATTTATTGAAATAGATAAAGAAGGAATTTATTTCAAAATGGAGTAAATTGGAAATCAATTTGGAAATTGATTCAAGTGTTTGAAATTGGATTTTAAAGGAGAATATGGCTGTGAAATTTATAAACTAGGTTTATAAAAGCAAAGTAATATATCAGTGGATATTTGGAAAGAATAAATTCACGGCGAGAATTTAGTAAAGGAATGGGAAAATTTGTTTAAAAGTAAATAGTGATTTATTTTTTTAGAATGTAAAAAGAAGTATATTTCCCTGGATTGCCAAGTACGTTTCGAAGTAAATTTTTAAATATAAGTTAAAAGCTTTAATATGTTATAAAAAGCATGTTCTAGGAAATTTATTATTTTTTAAATGTTTAAAATTCTAAAGTAAGTATTTTTTTTTTCAAATCTATTATCGTAGTAATTATTTTAAGGTTACTTGGTATTTGTTTTAAAATAAAAGAAAAATCTAAATTTACATTTTATAAGTAGCTTTATTTTAAATATTCTTAAAGTATATATTTTTAATAAAGTATTAAAGTAGTTTTTAATTTAAATATTTTAAAGTATATTTTATAATAAAGTGTTTTTAAATTGTTCTAAAATCTAAGTGTTGTACTTGGTGATTACAGTGGAAATAGAAAATATTTGGGAACTTTATTCCGTAAAAGAAGATGATTTGAAACTGTGTTCAAAGGGTTGAAAACGAAAGTATATCTTGCGAAAATACTTTGAGAATAATAAATAATTTGGAGAAATTATTTATATTGATGGATGTTTGTGAATGTTATTTGATAGTTTAATAATCGACTATCAATATTGGACAATGCTTGATCGTTTCGAAGAGACTGGGACCGGGATCAATTTCTCGGAAACCACTTCGACCTGGTTTGTACGTTTCTGTAAGAAAACGAGTTCGGACTCGAAGATGGAGCAATGAAGAGAAAGGGCTAGTCGCTACTGATCCTAAGGATATTTCCAAAATGGATGTGGTAGGAGTAGTGCCTTCGATTCCGTTCGAAGTCGGGACGGACTTGTATGGATGAATGCTTTCAGAACATCGTCAAGTGGACGATGAGCATTCTAAGTGAAACGTTCTTAAAGGTAACACTTAGCCTCAAGCCTCATCAACCGGGAATGACTGAAAATCAGGGGTTATGCAGCAAGGCTAGGTGGGTAGCACGCATTTCAGGGTAAGGTCATTCCTGTCTAGATGTCCCTTTTTATTTCGGTTTAGTGGTGCGGTTGTTGATCCCAACCGCAGAGTGATCTTACTCAGGATTATCCAGTAAGGGGTAGTCCCGGTCTTGTGTTGTAGGGTGTCGGGAGTGATCCTCGGTATACTGATCTAGACCAGGTACCGTGACAGGTGGTACCCCAGTGCCTAGTCATTAGTTGAAAATCCATTCTCCCTACGCGCCTTTTACGAGTTTTGTTTGTATTACCCAGTTTGTGGCTAGTAGCTGGGATTTAATAATGTAATTTAGGCTATTTTATTAAGTATTTGTAAAGATACCCTATTATAATATCAGAGGATTTTAATAAAAAGTGTTTTAGCTATCGTAAGTTAAAAACCTGACATGTTTATTTGTGACGTGGTCTTACGAGATGCTTTTCTTTCAAAAAGATTTTGAAACTTTAATAATCAATTTGAGTGTGATTTCTCACGCTGATATTCCAGACTGACTTGGGTGTTATTTAACTGTAATGCTCGGGTCAAACCCAGTATTATAGATTACAGGAAAGGATGCTGACGAGCTGGATGGAGATACGTACTTACGTACTTGTTTTAGATATTCCACTGTGTTGATTAGCTGTGTATTCAGTTCTACGGACAGGTTTATATGACTGTCTAGTTGTAGGTTATTAATGTTGTTGAACTCTGATGATGTATTCTGGTGATGTAATGTATAAATAGATATAGTTTTCTTTTTTGTAAAGATCTGCATTACCTATTATATTTTATTCTGCTACGATGGTTAGATTCTGATGTTGTTTTCTATTTTCTTCTTCTACCTCTTCTTCTTTAACCCAAATGGTTCGTTTTTTCGTACATCTTGAGTTGATTGATGTAGAATAGTGTTGACTCAAGGGGTACGGAACTGCGGGTTGTTACAAAAATACATAACGAAATAAGCTCTATACGTTCCTGCCATCCAGCTCACCACCTGAGCTCCAGAACGTCCTATCCTGAAAATCTGTAATACTCGGTCTGTCCCGAGCATTACACTAAAGTAACACCCGAGTCAGGCTGGAAACCAGCATGAGTAAACCCAAATAACTTGGAATATTAAGTTATAACACTAATTAGAAATCCTAGGGTTACTCATACCTCACTACGAGTTTTAAATCTTTATATAGTCAAACACTTATTTCATACAATAATATCCAAGTACCGTTACTTAGATAAATGGATAAGTTTACTTAATTTATTCCATTCCAGCATATCTGATTCTAAAATAAAATCCATAAAGAATTTATAGATTGCTAATCGAAGTGATTCGGGATATTGCTAATATCCGACTCTGATCTCTTCGAATCCAACACCATCATTAATCTAAGTTGTTTAAGTGAATACAAATCAATTTTAAATACAGGATATCACATTTACACAGTAATTCATCATTGATAGATAACCCACATTATCACAGTTCAACCCAAACATATCAAATCACAGAACATCACAATTTATCCGATTAGAGTCATTAATCCAAACGTTCAATGCAATTTTATCATCCATAAGCAAGATTAATTTATCATCCAATCTAATTAATTTAATTAACACAAATTAAATTAATTCCCTTTAAAATCCTACTTAATTAACAATAATTAAACCATTTAATTAACTATTGAAATTAATTAATTATTCTTTAAGAATTTCAGTCCAATGGCGAAAGTGAAGGGTAATGGCGAATGGCTTCAGGCGATCCCTGTCTGATCTTGCTTCGTCCTGTCCTTTTCTCTCTCGCGTTTCTCTTTTCTACGTCCCCTTCCATGTCCTCTTCACAGCCTCGCCCCCCCTCTTCTACTCGTTCAGGGCGTAGTTTTAGATCTGAGGATGTCGGTTTTGCTCGTCCTGTCCTTCACTCGCCCCTGGATTTCCCACCGCTCAGTAGTCAGACAACTCCGGATACGCGAAGTAGGATGGGCCTTGATTCCGTGGTGACTTCCAGTCATGCTGCTAATTTAGCGTCTTTGTCTAAAATTGGTAAGAAAGTGAATGTTGTTGATGTTCCCCGAAATGTTTTGGGTTTGTCTTCTCTGGTGATGGGCTGCGAGGTTGGTGATTCTTGCTCTGTTGCTTCGGCAGCGCCTTGCGCCATTCCTGCTGTGAACTTAGGCACGCCAACCGTTCGTATCATTGACAAAGACAATATAGGATCCAACGTTAAAAATAATGACGTCCCCTGTTGTAATTTTGGTCCCACTGAATTGGTTTCTTTGGTTAAGGAACATGTTGCGTGCTCTTTGCACCCATCAGCTATGCTTGCTTGTGACAGTACTGAAGCAGTTATTGGCACTCCACCTGGTCGAACTATTGACATTGTTAATGTTGCCAATGTTCTCTCTGAGTCTACTCCTGTGGCAAATAATGCTGTTGAGACGTGTCGTCCGGTTGCACCTAGCTCGTCTATTCCCAAAACCTGGTCTTCACTCTTTACTTCCATGCCCCGTAATGCGGGTATGTATGAACCGGTTGATTTCGAAATTGTTGAGGAGAATGGAGTTATGATCCCTCCCCCCTGTGTTATGCAAGCGGGTGTGGATTTCTGGTCTGGGTATGTTGTTGGATTTTTTTTGGACCCTAATCATCGCCTTCGTGATTTAGCTGCTGTCTGTCGTCGCGCTTGGCGATTACGTGGGGGCCTCAGTGTTAAGTTGGTTGATTCTCTGTACTATCTTTTGTTCTCCTCCCCTGAGGAACGTAGCCGTGTTCTCGAGTCGGAGCCTTCCTTCTTTGATGGTCAGCCATTCATTGTTACCCCCTGGTCTCCAACGGTAGCCTGTGTACGTGAACAAGTTTTATCTATCCCCGTATGGGTATATTTCTCCCAAATCCCTTCTGCTCTTCAACCGCTCCGTGGTTTGAACTGGCTAGCATGTAATGTTGGTAAATTGATCTGTTTTGACACTAATACTGTTGCGCGTGACAAGCTTGTTTACGCCAAGGCGCTGATTGAAATTTCACCCCTTAAGCCGCTTCCATCCTCTATTCCTGTCCAGCTAGCTGTTGGTCATGTGGTGGAAGTTCGTGTTCGGTATGGTTGGGTCCCAGACATCTGTAGCTCCTGTCACTCCTTTGGACATGTTGCCTCTTTCTGCAAGCTTCCTACTGTTTCTGCTTCTGTGCCAAAGATCCCTCTGCCACGTCCTCCGCTTAGGAAATGGGTTCCCAAAGTCTCTTCGGTTGTTTCTCCGCCGGTACAGTCTCCTCCCTTAGTTCGGCCCACGTCTCCTGTTCCTACTGTTGTTCCTAATGTTTTGTCTGCTATGCCGGTTCTCTCTCCTCCTCTAGTAGTCTGGGCTAAGAAAGAATATAGTTGGGTTGACTACAATACTGATATGAGATACAACCCTGTGGATAAATCATACTTTAGATATATATCTGATGATCTGTTAGACCTACGATGCCTATACTACAGAACTTCTGGTGACTCCTTGATCCTTGATATGGATGGTTTGTATTCTGAGATAAATTCCATAACTCTAGCTGATACGTCTTGGAATCGATCTTTTATATACTCCCCTGATGTTGACTGTTATGATCCCTCTCTTGCTCTTCGATTTCGCCCCTATATTGGTAATCTTGGGTGTGGTTCTCTGGATCCTTCCGGGGTAGTTGAAGATGTTGGTAATTCTTCCTCTTCGGAGGACGAATAGTCGAGTTATTTATTTTAGTAGCTGTGACATGACTGTCACACTCCTGTGCTGTATTTTATTATTTCCTACCATAGTAGCTAAGGTGTCTCTACCTTTCTCCTGTACTTTATTTTTATTACGTTGGTAATAAAAGTGGTCGGTCCACTATAAAACCGTCGGCCTTGCCAAAAAAAAAAAAAAAAAAAAAAAAAAATTAATTATTCTTTAATCATTTAATCGTTCATATAATTAATTAACCTTTAGTTACTTAAATTAATTAACCTTTAATTAATTTCATTAAGTAATTATTCTGTAATTACATTAATTTATTATCTTATAATAATTACTTAAATTAATTAATTAACCCTTAATTAAGTCCTTAATTAATCTAAGATAAAACATTATCTTAATTAATTACCTAATAATCATTTAAATATTTAATAAATTAAATGCTAAAAATTAATTTATACAAAATCTTCTGAGACCTTTTTGATCAATTTATAAGTTTAAACATTTATTTTCGTTACCCAACTACTTAGGAATTAATTTGATATATTAACTTAATATATAATTTTTCAAATCAAATTAACTTAAATTCAAAACACGTTTGACTTTGAAAATTTAATTTTTGAAACTTATTTGAAAAACTTGATAGATATTTTCACTTTGAAAGCTTGCTTATTTTCATTTTCTTCTATTTTAAAATAAGCAGGCCCAAAAATTCCAGATCTGATTCCACTTTTCATATTTTATTTTCCTTACTTATTTCTAAAATTTACAGGCCCATTCTATTACCCAGCCTGCTCTCTCTTTATTTCTTTTCCTTATTTCTTTACTTATTTACCTTACATCCTATTCTGGTCTAGCCTAGCCCGCTACCATCCCCCTCCTTTTCTTTTCCTCTGGCCCAGTTCTCTTTCCCTTTGGCTAATTTTCCTGTTACTTCTCTTTCTTTACTTTCAGCTTCCTTCCTCCTTCCCAAAAACGTGCACACATCCTGGTTTGACTCATGCGTACAAGTGCACAGGACTTCCGACCACCATTCACCGCAGCCGACCCCTTGCCCAAGTCCGCTTCATCCCCACAAAACAATTGACCACCAAAACTCCATGCGACAACCACTAAACAGAAATTCGAACTCCAAATCCAATCTATAGAGCTACTCGAATTGCACACACGTCCACAAACCCAACTCGAATCGCCACCCTGGCCCACCAACCACCACCAGTGTTCGGTCATGACATCGTCATAGCAATCTCCATCTACTCCTATTGGACCACAACCCTTCTTCGCTTCCTCTGCGCCGCTACTATCACCAAACCCAAACTAACTTACTGACAAACCCTACAATCACTTCGAATTTCTCCTACGATCACTTACAAACCCCCATGCCATGTTTCTCGTTTGCGTCGATGCCTTCTTTATGTCCTGGCCAAACATCGACCCCTACTATCGACGACTTCATTGGAATTCGCCCTAAAACCATAAACCGTTCATCTGCCTATATCTCCTCGATTATACTACTAAAAACCTCAAATTCCTTCCAAAAATCATCATCTTTTATATCGATCCATTTATTTAAGTGAATCATAAATTACCACTATTGATTTTTCCTGAAATGTTTGATTACCTGCTATAAATCCCTAATTTACATTTTTAGTTGAATTTATCCTCTGATAATATTTTTAAGAACAAATATACTCTAATACACACCTAAATCCTTAAAACATCATGGTCTATAAGTGTGTAGGTCAAAAGATTTCTTCTTATTTTTTTGTCGAAGTTTCATCATACAGATCGGAACAAAGACAAAACCATTGTGTTACAGGCATTTACACATCTGTATACAAGCATATATGCATCTTACATTCGTATGCTATAATTATTCAATTGACAATTCCATTTAACCTTTAAAACATAACCATTAAAAAGAATTAGATTTTAAAGAAAAGGGTTTGCTCACCTTATATTTTGTTGAACAGAGAAAACTTTTTGAAATATGGAAATTTGATTTGAACTTTGAACTTGAAACTGGCAAGCTTGAATTTTGTAACTGGAAATTGAGTTGAGTTTGATCTTGAATTGCGTAGCTTCAAATTTTGAATTTTGAAAGAGTTTGATTGTTGTTTGATTTCAGTTTCAAAGCTTAAAGTTTGATTTTCTATTTAGATTTAATTTTGAAAGATGAAAGAAAGGATGAATATGAAAATGCTTTAAACTAAAAAACAGCCTTCTTTTTTTCCTTTTATTATTATATTCAATTTTAAAGAAATACGCCACTTGTTATTTGCACGTAATCCTTAGCCTACAAATGTTTAATGCATGGTAACAAGCTTACAAATGTTTTTAAACCCTTTATTTTATTGATTACTTATGTTTTTTATAAATAATTTATTATGTTTATATATGTATTATGTTTTAAAAGTTTTATATATATACAAACTATCTTTATTTCAAGTACAAAAGAAAAGTGTATTAGACATTTTTATTAAATATTATTTTAAACTTAAGCTAAAATACTTTTTAAACTAATAAATATTTATCTTAAGTGTTTTTGAAATTATAAAAATTTAACTACAACCGGCTTTTGAAAATTATTACATTGAATTCAAATCCATGCTTTCAAATCACAATATATATATATACACACACATACTTATACGTTTGTATATATATACACTTAAAATTTTCAATATTATAAAGTTTGCACATATTTATTAATATATTTATTAACTTACTATAAGATTTATCATTGCCAGATATTTATAATACAATATTTATAATAGTTTCAGATCCATTTATATATATCCAGACATTTTAATTATCAGAATACTATTTGTTCAACAAATAAAATCAGTATCTCAATAGTAAAAATCAGTTAATTACCAATTAACAGATGTCCAAAAACCGGGGTTATCACATTCCTCCTCCCTTTAATACTTTTCTACCTCGAAAAGGAACGAAGCCAGAATTTATTAAAATGCTTATTATCATTTAAATTACTCTTTGATCATTTTTAACTATAAACTCTTTTTATTTAAAATTTTTAAAACACTATAAAATCTATATAATATTACCAAAATAGTTTTATAAAAGTACTTTTTATAACTCAATGTCTCAACAAGTCCATCCTTGTTCTCACATAAATTCGGTCATATGTTGATCAAGCGTAGGACTGAAAATTTAAAAGTACTTGGTAAACCTGTTTTCAACACCCAGTGAAAATACTTAGAAAATATTTTAGTGAAAATATAGAAAACATTTTTTTAAAAATACAGAAAACATTTTTTGGTGAGAATGCTTTGGAAATCATTACCCCTCCTTGGTCGCAGTGTGATGACCCGGAATTTATGACAACTCAAATTGGAATTATTAATTTATTTTAAATATTTAAAAGTTAATTTTAACTTGAATCCCAGATATCAATATTTACTTGATAATTAAATTATCGAATTATATAGTTTATATAATATCCCGGAATTTTGGACAATTTAAATTTAATAATCTGGGTTTAAATTTAAATTGAATTGATAATTTTTGTTAATAAATTTGATTTGATTTAATAATCTTCTTTATTTAAATATTTAAATTGTGAATTTATTTTTAATAAACTAATGAATCTATTCTCTATTTAATAATGTATATATATTTATGTATATTTTAAATAAATAAGTTGTTTTTAATTAAATTAGTATAGCATAATTTTAATTTTTTGAAAATAGGAATTGTGATTTATTTTTGGATTTAAGCTTTTCAAAAATATTTAATAAAATACTATATGACTTTTAAATGTGAGATAAATGTTTTATTTGTTTAAAATCCATTTTGACTTAAGTTTGTATATTAAAATAAGTTACAAAAATATTTGTGTTATTCTTTTTTAAATATTAATTGATAATTTTGATTTGTTAATTTAATTTGAAATTTAAAATACAATTTTAAATATGAAACATGTATTCATGTATGTTATTGTAACCTCTTTTATAAATTTATTTTAATTATTTAAAAGTATTCTTTTTCATATGATTCATTTGTATAATTGTTTTATTTAAAATAACACTTTGCTTATTCTTTAGAAAATATATACATAACTATGAATAAGAACTAATTAATTTAATTTAAACATTCATTAACTTTAATTAAGATAACAAATTACTTAGAGATACATGTGTAAGTTTATTAAAGCCTAAGTTAAACATGTGTTAAATATTTAAGTGTGTAAATTTACATGTGTCTATTTCTTTTACAAGTGTCAAATTTTAGTTTTTTTTATTTTCCTTTAATTCAAAACATTTGTTATTTTAACTTGCATGTTTCTTTTCTCTTCTTTTCTCATTTTTCTTCCATTTCTAAACAAATCTGTTCAATAAAAACTAAGGCCTGCATTTCTTAAATCTGTAAGCACTTGCATTCAAAACTCCTCAAAATACAAATCTGCACCCTCCAAAACTAGATCTGCATGCAACAATTTCAAGCAAGCAAATTAAATCAAGTAAGGAAGCCTGCATTTCAATTTTAAAACAAGAAGTCTGCAGATATGGAAGCATTTAAAAAAAAAGAGCATCAGGATTTGAAGCAAGTTCAAAAGAGTTTTTCAAATTCTGTGCTCTGCATTTTAATCACAGGCGAGTAACTTTGCATTTAAGAATTTTTAAGGGTAAGAAATTGTTGCAAGATTAGGATACTAAAATATATAATGCTGCATATAACATGCCTGCTGTATAAATGTATTTGGTAAGTTTTCTGGTTCTGTTTTGCTCTTGACACAAGTATTTATTTAAATTCTTGAATCTTTAATTTGTCTTTGTTAAACTATAGAATTTATGGAAGATATGTATGTTGGTTACAGAGTTTAGACTTTAGGATTTTAATTAAAGTAAAATTTAAATAAAGACTTACTGTAAAAAAAAAAGTAGCAGAGCAATCAAATCTTTATAAGTGAGGATATAAAACATTGCAGATCAATGTTTCAGAGATTCAATTCAAAACAACTTCTAAAAATATGATTTTTAAAAATAATATTTCAATTTTTAATGATTGAATCAAAATACAGTTTCAAATTTCCTGTGTTATACATAATTGCTAAGCACAGTTGACGCTTGCAACTGACTTGTTTGAAATTGTTTTTGAAGATAGTGTATCTATCATAGATTATAGGAAAAATCTTAGTTTGAGTTGAAATTAAAATTTTAGATTGTGATTTGAGGATTACAGTCATGAACCCTAGTTTATTTGGGTCACTGATTTTGTTCGACTCGGCTTCATCATTGGGTCGAGTTCAACCATTTTTGGCATGTTGGTAGATGATGTATTAATGGAGTCATCGTCGGAGTTTGAAGTATGATAGTGGCCGGAGTTGGATGATATCGTCGTTGACAGGTTTTAGGTGGAGATGGTTCGGCTGATCCAGGTTTTTGTTTAAAAACTTGAATTTAAAATTCAAGTTGAATTCGGGGAATCTAGGGGTCTAAAGTTGAAGTGTAGTCGCTGATCGATGGGGGATGGCCATCGCTGATGGTCAGAGGTAGCTGGCGTTGGTTTAAGGGTGCACAGTGGTGTTGTGCATATTGGTGATGATGGTGGGGTTTGATTTTTGGGTTGCAGGGTTTCTACCTCGGGTTGGTCTCGGGTAATTGGGAAGGGTGACTCGAAGCAAGTAATTTACTTGAAGTAAAATTATGACATCTTGGGTTTGTGTCAATGTCCAGTTTTGTTAAAGTTGATCAGTAACCTGTTTTACAGGTTTTATAAAAAAATTGAAATGAAGTAGAAATGCAAACTTAAAATTTGAAAACTAGCTTGTAACCTGAATTTAGATATAAATTCAAATAATTTGAATCTTGGTCTTTGTAATTATTGAGTTTTTAAAATTTAGTTTGAGTTTTAAGCAAAACAGAAACTGTTTTCTGTTTTTAGATTTAAAAGTAAAATTTAAAATTTATAAGATGAAGTTCAATCTAGAATTTTTAAACCTGAATCTAAATTTGAATTCAAATAGGTTTGAATTATGGTTTTTAGAAATAATTTAAATTTAGGAAAATTTAAGTTTGGTTCTTTCAATAAAAACAGAATCTGTTTCTGTTTTTAGAAAAATAAAGTTTAAATTGCAATTTGAAGTTTAAACTGGATGTTAAAATCTAAAATTTGAATAAGGATTTAAAATTAGATGGTCTGATATTTAAATTCATTTATGTTTTTAAATTTAAATTTGATTTCAAACTCATAGGTGTAAAAGTTATGTATGTTTTGAATTTGAATTGAAAGTTTAAATTTTAAATTAGAAATTTAAAATGAGTTTAAATCTGGGTTTTAAAATCTGGAATTAAATTTAAACTTCAGTTTTTAAAATAAAGGTTTAAAATTTAAATTTCTTTAAAATGATTAAATGATTTGCAATTAAATTGAAGATGAAGATTGTAAGAAAAGTTTTAAAGATTTAAGTTAAATCTAGAATGAGTTTAAAAGCTGTATTTCAATTTTGAAATTTAAAAGTAATTTTTAAATTGATTTGAATTTAAATTGAATTGTAATTTAAATTCTTTTAAACTTATTGATAAAGTAGACGTTTCTTTTAACATATTAGATAAAAGTTTTGAATTGTTTTAAAATCTTATTTAGGATAAATTTACATCTTAAGTTTAAAATGAAGTTAAATGGAATTTGATGAATTAGATTCATTAAATTATTAAGATAATTAAGATGAATAATTAATTATTTAATTAATTAATAATGTGAATGATTAATTAGGTAATTAATAATTTTTAAGTTAATTAATTAAGATTTGAGATTAATTAATTAAGGTTAATTAATCTATAATTAAGGATGGTTAATTAAATTTTAATTAATGATTAAGATTTATTTAATCAAGTGATTAAAGATAATTAAGATTGTAATTAACACTTAATTAATTAATAATTAGGGATTAATTAAATTGTAATTAAAGATTAATTAATTGATAATTAATAATGATTTATATAAGTTAATTATTAAGTAATTAAGAAATGTTAATGAAGGTCATTAACTTAAGATTATTTAACAATTAATTAATGTGATTAATTTTTGATAATTAATTAGACTAATTAATTAATAATAATCAATTGTTTAATTACTTAATGAAAGTAATTAATGAATAAATTACTTGGTGTAATTAATTTGATTTATGTGATTAGTTTAGATTAATTAAGTTAAATTAATTTAAACATTTGTGTATTGTTGATAATTACTTTATATAATTTATGGATTTGTATTTACTTAAGGAAGTAATTAATTAAATAATTACTGAATGTAATTAAAGATATTTATTATAGAAGTAATTTAAAAATTAATCAAGGAATTAATTTTAATAATTAGTTATGAGAAATTAATTATGGGATGAGTGATTAAGGTAGTTAATTACTGAATGGTTATTAATCAAAGGTGATTAATATATATGTTGTTTAAATTGAAGATTAATTACTTATGTAATTAATTTATATTTAGAGATTGATTAAATGTAGTTAGAAATCATTAATTAATTAATTAATGATGTAATTTATAATTGATTAATTAAGGAATAATTAATAATGTATAAATGATTTATGTAATTAATTATAGCTAATTAATTAATTTAGTAATTACAAGTTAATTATTTGTAAAGGGTTTAATATAATTAACTTGTGTAATTAATATTAAAGGCTAATTACTTATTGTAATTAGAGATAGTTAATCAATAAGGATCAATTGGAATGAATATTGAGATGATGATTTATAAATTGATTTGTAATCAATCGAAGGTTAAGTTAAGCAGGATTTTAATGATGAAGTAATTAATTTAATTCATTTTAAATTAATTAAAATTAAGTAATTAATTTAATTCATTTTAAATTAATTATAAATGGAATGATCATTAGATCATCGCTTATGTGTGATGATTGATATTAATTGCCATGTATGGTTTGTAATCTCAGTTATGAGATGAGTAGTGTATGTGATATGGATGCATTGGTTGCTTTGGATGATAATATGGATTATCTGATTATGATATGAATTATCTGTTGATAATGATAGTGTTGATTATCTATTGTGTTATAAATTATCTATCTGTGTGTAAATAGATAATGAATTGAATTGTTTTAAACTTAAAACAACTTGGACCATAAAAGACACGCTTTGGATTTCGATGAGACCGGGATCGGGTTTCCATATTTGGGATCCGAAAACCACATCGATTCCAATTAAACGTTAGGTCGTTAATCTAAGTGGAGCGAGTGAAGACTCGAGGTGTAAGGGCTACACGTCAGTATAACTCTATGGGTGATTCCATAATGAGTTTGACGGAATAGTACTTATAGATTCGAGATGGTGATTCAGAGTGCAAAGGTTATTGTCGTTAACTCTGAGGGTGATTCCAAAATGAGTGTAACGAAATAATGCCTTCAGTCTCGTTCGAACCCGGAACGAACTTGTATGGATCGAATGCTTTAAGAACATCGTCAGGTGGACGATGAGCATTCTAAGTGTTATGTTCTATAAAGTTAATCGTAACCTCAAGCCTCATCAATCGGGAATGGCTAAAACAGGGGAGGTGCAGCAATGCTTCGTGGGTAGCCCCCACTTGAGAGTAAGATTTATCCCTGTCTAGAGGTCCCTTTATTTTCGGCTTAGTGGTGCGGTTGCTGATCACAACTGCGGGGTTGTCTTGTGTGGAACTGTTCAGTAAGGAACGGGTCCGGCTTTGTGTTGCAGGGGATTGGGAGTAATCCTCGGTACGGTGATCTAGGCCACATACTGTGACGGGCGGTACCCCAGTAGCCCAGCCATTGATGGAATCCAAAATCCAATAAGTGCCAACAGTTTTGATTGTATTACCCACTTTCGTGGCTAGTAGATGGAATTTAATGAATGTAACAATTTCGGCTATTTCTTATTTACTTGAAAACCCTAGACACTATTATAATATCATCGGATTTCCTATCAAATGTTTTGGTTAGCGTAATGTAAAAACTTTTCCATGTTTATGTGTGGGAAGTCTTACGTGATACCTTTTCTTTTCAAAGGTTTTTCAAAGTTAAGCAACTTTAACCTGTTACTCGCACCAGACCCATGTCTGACCCGGAGTTATTTCTGTTTTTCTTTAACTCTTGGGTACTCAAATTTTTATGAGTAGCCAAGGGAATTCAGGTTAGGATTCAGGTTAGCTTTGACGAATTGTGAAGGAGCATATGGAGAAGGAGGCTTCTGCGTATAGTTATATAGTTTTCCGCTGTGTTGGTATCTCTGAGTGTTTGTCTGATATGTATTGAGTTGTAATAACTAGACAGGTGTTTATAACTCTCTAGTATGTGATGTATTGTTTGTGTACTCTGATATTTGATGTATACTATGTAATACTTATTAATACAATTTATTCGTTCCGCTATTGATATTCTTGTGTTGTTTCTTCTTTCTCTTCTTTCTTTTCTCTTTTCTATCCCTTTCTTTCTTAAGGATGATACGAATTTTTGTGGAGAAAAAGTCGGGTCGTCACAGCTGGTATCAGAGCATTAGGTTGAGTGAATACCTAGGCTCTGGAGTGGTGTTTATCTCGAGAGAGCGTATTTGTATTTTTAATATATATATATATATATATATATATAATTGGTTCTACCTATTTGTTGGTTTACCTGTTCAGGTTTTTCCAATGTAAGTTATAAAGG
The DNA here is from genome assembly GCA_030765085.1 of Allium cepa. Classification (NCBI taxonomy): domain Eukaryota; kingdom Viridiplantae; phylum Streptophyta; class Magnoliopsida; order Asparagales; family Amaryllidaceae; genus Allium; species Allium cepa. The sequence goes on along the minus strand of CM060941.1, from coordinate 1,038,960,888 downwards.
TAGATGAGGTAGAAGTGTGTGTAACACGACTGCCATTGGTTGGAGTTTGATGGATGAGGTCGGAAGTGTATTTGTCGAGACTGTAGACCTAATACCGTCTCGAGTGAGTTCTGTAGTGATGAAGGACTTCATCGATCTCTGAAGGAAACCTGTTAAGGTTCGGAGTTCATCTTTGTAGTACAGAATTGAGTTTTGATCTGTCGGTAGGGCAGAAGCTAGTGAGTGATGATATTTTGGTATCTTGATATCTCAGGAAGTAGCAGCTGTGTGATGAGATGCAGTGACTATGGATATTTCCGAAGATGTTTCTTTGGAATAAGAGTAAGAAGTGAGTTTGCTCGGTGATATGGATGAGTTTAGCAGAGTGTTCTGAGTTGGTAAGGAGTCTTCTGGCTGAGTAGTTTTTCTAAAGTGGAGTTCAGAAGCAGTAGAGTAGATCCGTTTCTCTGGTTAGTTGGCTAGGCCAGCATAAGCTATTCTATTTGGTAGAGAGAGAGCAGTTTTCTTTGGATTTAGGCTGAGTTGATCGCAAAAGTGACTTGCGATAGTTGACTGTTCTTTTGGATTGTTGGAGATTGTCCGGATTTCTTCCTAGAAGTCAGAGTTTGTGTGCATCTGAAGATCGAGTTTTCTTTCGAGGAATGGAACTGGTGGTTTAATTAGTAGATGGATGGTTCCTTGAGATAGAAGTTGGTGAAGCAGCTCAGGTTTTGGAGGAACATCTGAGTTTTCTTATGGATATGTGGAACCATATTTCTTTGTTGGATTGTCTAGTCTGTGCTCATGTTCTTTAGCATTTTCTTCTGTTTCAGATCAGAGTTGTGCAACGGAAGCAGTTTGGGGATGTTTCTGTTTTCTTTTTTCCGGATAAGAAGAAGTTGGTTCCGTCTTCTGTTGTTGAGAAGCAGGGTTTATGTTCTTGGTTTTTGAGTGATCTTGAGGAGGTCATTGGATTGTTTGATCCAGTCTGTTACTAATGGAATCAGCGAGAGTTAAGCTGACCAGGATGGATGTTGGTAGCCCAAGATCGTCCGAAGAGTTTTTATGGATAAGAGACTGAGAATTTGGATTCTGGAGTTGGAGATTTGTTTGGGATAAGTTTTTCTCTGATCCAAAGAGCTATAAGTTTGGGAAGCTAGCTCCGTAGTGTTTTGATTTCTTCTGTGTTTTGGTATGATGAGTGTTTGGTTTTCTAGAGTTGAATTGCCGGTTTGGATAACTGGGATTCAGAGTGTTTTGACGCACCACTTCGAATGTGTGTAGATTGATATATAAAATCTACATGCTGGAGTAAAGTGATTTGGAGGCATTGGACTGTTCTTGAAATCTAAATTTTTGGTATTTGAAAACTTATTTTTGGACTAAGTGTTGTCTATAATAATTTGTGGCTTGTGAGTTGTTATAAGTTACCTGGGTGTATATAAGCTGATTGCTTTGGTATTCCATGTTAGTTGAGATTACTCACGCTGGTTTCCAGCCTGACCCGGGTGTTACTTTGGTGTAATGCTCGGGTAAGACCGAGTATTATAGATTTTCAAGTTAGGACGTTCTGGAGCTCAGGAGTCGAGCTGGATGGCAATATCGTCAAAGAGTATATCCGCTGTATTTATATTAGTGTAAATCTTGGACATGATAATTGTAAACATGCTGTGACGCCCCACTCCGAGAGCCTCGTTAACAAAGAGTATTACATAGATAATACTGTCGGCTAACGCGGACAATAGATTATAATGGAAGCGACCATGTGTAATCTTACCTTAACTATTCACTAAACACGTCGAAAGGTAGAATCACAAACAGTTCGACGTATTCAATAAATATTTAAAGCGAGACTACAATGGCTATAGGATCTATCAGAAGAAAATATAACAACTCAAATGTAATTCACATCACAGAACAGTCGATCATAATATACACATAAACAGATACACAACAGAGTATACAATAGTACATGTCAAGTGGTACAGGAGACCACAATATACAGACGAGACGAAAAAGTATAAATATCAGAGTTACAACAGATAAGGACCACAAAAGACGCTATAGAAAAATGAAGCTAGCGAATAGTCCATGCGGAAGCAAAATAGGCTAAGTCCCAAAAGCACCTAACCTGAAACATCTCGGTCTGACCCGAGTATAAGATACACGGGTCTGTCTAGATAACAAATCAGTTAGATAAACTGAACAATAATAAACCTGCAAGATCATACAGTATAACAAATATCTCTAGAGGAGATAACACAATCATCAACAAGAGATGAATTATATAGAAGAAGCCTCATATCATCGGCAACATATAGAAACAAAGGATACAAATATCACAAACAAGTCAAAAGGCAATAACAAATACCAATAAGGTATACAAGTTCCACAAGGTAAACGCTACGCATCATGCGGCTCATAATGACCAACACCGAAGGGCGATACCAAGGGAATATACATATGAATGAACATCAGAAAATTGCTCGAGCTCAGTACTGTACAAACAAGGATCCATAAGCCCGAACGCTCCAAACCCAAGTATCACCCATGCGGCACATAAGGCTAACATTAGAGCGAAACTATATAGGGCAACAAACCCGAAGGCACACACCCGAAGGCAACATACCCGAAGGCAACAAACCCAATATCACCCATGCAGCACATAAGGCCAACATCGGAGCGATACTTTATAGGGCAACAAACCATAGTGGTGAAGGTCAGAGACCCAGTACTGGACACCACTAATTGGCGGAATGTGTCACAACTCTCGAAAAGGAATCCGAAAAGTGTAACGTATGTCCCATAACCACTCATTCGCACTAAACGGTTTACTATTCGTCAGCCACTTTCACACTCAAAGCAATACAAATTTACCTCATATCATCGGTAAACTAAACCCGAAGGTCAAAACAATCAATCGAATAGGTCAGGGACTAATCGGAAAGATAAACGCACAGATTCATGGTCCGTGTTTTGCCCAACCATTTAATCACCCTTCCACTTCGCTCGAAGTGAGAAAGTGTGTATTTTAAATAGAACTTATAAATTGGAGAAACGAGCTTTTAAAATGCGGTTCGAGAGATTATTTTATGAAACTCGTGGATGAAGTCAAAAATAAGTTATCAAAATCAAAGATGCAATAACAAACACTAAAAAGCGACTTGAATCGATAAAATCCGGAAAAATCAATCGAATATGCAAAATAAGCAAAACAGGCAAAACAGGCAAAACAAAGCAGGTCTGTCGACCGGACTGCAGGGCTCGGTCGGCCGGCCAGATGCAAGAAACCAAAGATGGCTCGGGGCAACAGGTCGGTCGACCGAAGCCTGCACTCGGTCGGCCGAATGCTGTTTTCCAGCACTTCTTCCCCTATTTCAATGAAATGCAATTTCTTTCTAAATCCAAAGCAATGGCACATGCATACTTGTTAGGAATTCATACCCAACACCCATGAAATCAAGAGAAGTAGATGTGAGTTCAAAACTCACCTTTTTACACAAAACAAAGAAGATGAAGAAGCACAAATGTAAGGAATCAACCAACTACACTCCACTTCAACACTACAAGCTTCACTCTAGAATCAAAGCAAGTATTTCCTAAGTTAGGGTTAGGAAATTACTGAAATTGAAGAGGAGAAGAGATGATGGAGATGAACTTACCAATGGATTCCCTTTGATTTTGGAGCAAGAATCAAGTTTACAAGAAGAAGCTAGGGCTTGCTAATTTCTATTTCCACTTCCTTTCCCCCATTTTTAGTTCTAAGCTCAAGTTTTAAGAAATGAATAAGTGAATGGAAGGAGAGAAGGGCTGAGTTGAGGTTAATAGAACAGTTTGGGTGAAACCCAAGCCCAAAGCCCAATAGAAAAGGTCAAAATTTCACTTACTCCAAACATATCAAAGATTATACTCAAAAAGACCGCAAACGCCATTTTGGAACCAATGGAGGTAGTTTCGAGTTCCAATTCGGCCATTTGTAGAAAGTAACATTTCGTACCAAAATCCGACTAACGACGCTATATTTAAATTAAACGTTTAAATATAAAATCGCTAAATATGCGGGTTGTTACAGATCTCCCCTCCTTACAAAATTGCGTCCCCGCAATTTCTAGAGACGATATTTGTAACAACTACATACAAACAATCAATCAAAAGAAAAGAAAATAAGCTTGAGATGAAAAGACATACTCACCGTTTCAAAGCAAGGAAAGAAAACCCGGATAAGATCGCTCGATATACTCTCTGGTTTCCCAAGTACAGTCATTGGGATTAGCGGACCATTGAACTTTAACGAGCGGCACGTCCTTGTTCCGAAGGTGTCGCACCTCCGTGTCAAGCACGCGAATAGGTTGCTGTACAATAGATAAGTCCGGTGAGATCTCAAGCTCTTGCAAATCAGGAGAAGTGATAACAGAATCCGACTCCCGAAGACACTTCCGAAGTTGCGAGATGTGAAACACGTCATGAATGCCAGATAAATGAGCTGGAAGTGAAACTCTATAAGCCACAGGGCCAATACGTTCAGTAATAGAAAACGGTCCTATATAACGAGGAGCCAATTTTCCAGTCGTACTGAAACGCATAACCCCCTTCAAAGGAGAAACACGAATAAAAAGAAGATCGCCGATCGAGAACTCAAGAGGCTTCCTACGGTTGTCCGCGTAGGATTTCTGGCGACTCTGTGCCTCTTTCATTCTCAACCGAATAAGATCAATCTTCTCGGAAGACTCACGAATAAAATCTGGACCAAGAATAAGCTTCTCTCAAGATTCCAACCAACAAGAAGGTGATCGACATGGTCTTCCGTATAAGGCTTCGAAAGGAGCCATATCGATACTAGATTGAAAACTATTGTTGTAGGAGAATTCTACAAGAGGTAGATGATCCTTCCAACTACCACCGAAATCAAAGATACAAATACGGAGAAGATCTTCCAAGATACGATTTACCCGTTCAGTCTGTCCATCAGACTGCAGATGATAAGCTGTGGAAAAATTAAGCCTTGTTCCCAAAGCTTGCTGAAGACTCTTCTAAAAATGACTCGTGAATAAAGGATCACGATCACTCACAATAGAACTAGGAACACCGTGAAGTCTCACGATTTCCTTGACATACAACTTAGCCAAATGCGAAGCAGTCCTATTAGACTTAACAGGGACAAAATGAGCAGACTTGGTAAGTCGATCAACAATAACCCAAATGCTAGAATGGCCAGATCTCGAACGAGGTAGGCCGTCAATGAAATCCATAGAAATTTGATCCCACTTCCACAATGGAATCTCAAGGGGTTGAAGAAGACCTGAAGGACGTTGATGCTCGGCTTTAAAACGCTGACAAGTTATGCAATTGCTCACATAACTCGCCACATCGCGCTTCATGCCTTCCCAATAATAAAGACGACGCATATCGGCATACATCTTGCTACTACCGGGATGAATGGTATACTTAGAACGGTGACAATCATCAAGAATGTCATGCCTAAGTGCAAAATCAGAAGGCACAAAAAGACGGTTCTTCTTACGAAGACACCCATGAGAATCAATGCTAAAATCTTGCAACGCCTCATCACAAGATCCAGACTCACAAAGCTGAATAAAATGCAACAAATCAGGATCACGCCGTTGGGCATCGGCAATACGATCCAATAAAATAGGTCGAGCTCCCAAACTAAATAATAGAATAGAAGAGTCAGAAGATGAACCTCGATCACGAATTTCATAAAAAGATAGAGTTTCAAGAATATCCCATTCGGCAAACATCATAGAAATAACAGCCGAATGTTTGCGACTAAGCGCATCTGCAACACGATTACCCTTACCAGGGGTATACTGGATATCAAAGTCATAAGAAGCAAGAAACTCGAGCCAACGCTGTTGCCTCATATTGAGTTCCTTCTGAGTGAACAAATACTTCAAAGATTTATGATCGGTATAGAGAATGAAGCGCTCGCCCAATAAATAATATCGCCAAATCTTCAAGGCAAAGACAATGGCGGCTAACTCAAGATCATGAGTGGCATAGCGAACTTCATTCGGACGTAGTTGCCTAGAAGCATAAGCAACTACCCGATCCTTCTGCCTAAGAACAGCACCGAGACCACTACCACAAGCATCGGTGTAGACAACAAGATCATGATTCCCTTCGGGAACCATAAGAATATGAGCATTAGTGAGAAGTTCTTTTAATTCCTGAAAGGAAAATTCACACTTGTCGGACCAAATAAAACGAATGCCTTTCCGAGTAAGGCAAGTGAGAGGAAGCACAACACGGGAAAAGTCCTTAATGAACCGACGGTAATAACCCGCCAATCCAAGGAAACTACGAATCTCATGAACATTCTCAGGCCTCTTCCAATTCTGAATGGCTTCGATCTTTGAGGAATCGATAGAAATGCCATCGGAAGATACAACATGGCCTAAGAACTTAACCTTATTCTCCCAAAAGTGGCATTTGGAGAATTTGGCTCTAAGTTGATGACGACGAAGAGTACTCAAGACAATTCTCAAGTGATTAGCATGCTCAGCTTCAGACTTTGAATAAATAAGGATATCATCAATGAAGACAAGCACGAACTTATCGAGATATTCCCGGAATACCCGATTCATGAGATCGACAAAGAAAGCAGGAGCGTTTGTCAAACCGAACGGTATAACGAGCCACTCAAAAGAACCATAAGAGTGCGAAAAGCGGTAAGAGATATGCTATCCTCCGCGACTCGTAACTGATGAAAACCTGTGGCAAGGTCAAGCTGAGAAAAGACCTTAGCACCACTTAATAGATCGAACATGTCATCGATCCTAGGCAATGGATACCTATTCCTAATGGTCAACTCGTTAAGCTTGCGATAGTCAATGCAAAGCCTAAGAGTTCCATCAGATTTCTTCACAAAGACGACCGCGGATCCCCACGGAGAAAAACTAGATTGAATCAATTGCTTGGACTCGAGCTCTAAAAGCTGCTTCTTGAGTTCCTCATTTTCCTTTGTAGACATCCTCGTGGGAGGACGACTAACTGGCTGCATGCCTGGAATGAGATCAATGCGGAACTCAATTGCCCGTTTGGGTGGCAAACCCGATACAGGCTCAAAAACATCTGAAAAGTCACAAGCAATAGGAATACGAGATATATCATCACCATCTCGCGAATCAAGAGAATACAAAGCCATTTCGGAATTATCCACATCCCGAAGAACAAGAGACAACTGAGTAGGCGAATCCGGATGTCGAAGATACAAAATTCTCTCCGAGCAAATAATCCTGGCATCATATCTCATTAGCCAGTCCATACCCAAAATCATATCAAATTCCAGACAAGAAATAACGTGCAGATTCGCACGGAAAGAAAAGCCACATACAACAATCTCAACATCATCACAAAGCAAACTAAGGGTCGCGGATCCCCCAATAGGATTCGCAATCCTTAAAGAAGTAACCATACAAGAAACATCCAAAGATAAATCATCAACGAGCTTCTTCGATACGAAAGAATGTGATGCACCCGTATCGAAAAGAACTCGTATACTATGAACATGAAATAGAATAAAACCTTCCAAAATAGATGGAGAGATACCTTTGGATTGAGATGAACCTCCAGAAGCATTAGCCACATTGAGCTTGCCAGATTTTGCATTAGCAGGAGCAGCAGGACAAGCTGAAACATGATGACCTTCCTTCTTGCAATAACGGCAGAAGAGAGGCTTAGGACAAGCTCAAATAATATGATCAAGAGAACCACAATTGAAACACTTTCGAACGAAAGGTGTTCCGGAAGATTGAGGCTGAGAGCTAGGACCACCAGTCTTCTTCTTCTTAGAAGGAAAAGGCCTCTTCTGAATTGGAAACGGCCTCTTGTTGGGGTTCTTGGAAACCTCAACATCCTCACCACTATCACACTCCTTCTCGACAGCTTCGAGATGAAGTGCCGAATCAACTAATTCCTCGAAAGAAAGTTTAAGCTGGAGTAACAAGGACTTCTTAAGATATTTCTTAAGACCAGAAACAAACTTCAAATTCTTCTTATAAGAAGTGCTGATGAATTCAAGACCATACTGAGATAAAGCCTCGAACGATGCGACATACTCAGAAACAGGAGATTTCCCTTGCTTCAACTCAAGGAAGCGACGGGTCAATAAAACTTTTTCAGATTCAGGAACGAACTTGAGTTCAAATCGTCCCCGAAACTGAGTCCAAGAAAGAGTAGATTCATCAACCTCGGCTACAAGAAGCTCATACCAATCAAGAGCACGCTCTTGCAATAAGCTAGAAGTCACCAGAACTCGATCATGGTCAGAAAGATCCATGCGAGAAAAGATATGTTCGCACGTGCGAAACCAAGCTTGGACTTCAAGAACAGACTCGGAGCCCTTAAACGGTTTTCCTCCAAGATGAACAAAATCACTGCACTGACGTGCAAAAGCAGACTTGCGAGGTGGGGACACTCGAGGAGGAACGGGAGGCTGAGTGCTCCTAAACAACTCCATAAACTGATCGGCAGACATATAAACGCCATCCGGATGTGAGCCACTAGATTGCCCAGCATCCGAACGTCGATCTCTACCTCTTCCAGACATAAGCTGAAAGTCAAGATAAGGAAAAGATTATTCACAAGGTAGATATTTCAATATGGGATACTACGGAATAATCCTAGACGTATTCCCAAAAACTATCTAGCCTTGATGGGATAAAGAGACACGATAATTCAAAGATTTGTATCACTTGTACACTTTGATGTACCATAATATGTGCATCTATTATGTGTTTATCATATTTTGTTCTGAACTCAGCTCTGATACCACACTGTGACGCCCCACTCCGAGAGCCTCGTTAACAAAGAGTATTACATAGATAATAGTGTCGGCTAACGCGGACAATAGAGTATAATGGAAGCGACCATGTGTAATCTTACCTTAACTATTCACTAAACACGTCGAAAAGTAGAATCACAAACAGTTCGATGTATTCAATAAATATTTAAAGCGAGACTACAATGGCTATAGGATCTATCAGAAGAAAATATAACAACTCAAATGTAATTCACATCACAGAACAGTCGATCATAATATACACATAAACAGATACACAACAGAGTATACAAACAGTACATTTCAAGTGGTACAGGAGACCACAATATACAGACGAGACGAAAAAGTATAAATATCAGAGTTACAACAGATAAGGACCACAAAAGACGCTATAGCAAAATGAAGCTAGCGAATAGTCCATGCGGAAGCAAAATAGGCTAAGTCCCAAAAGCACCTAACCTGAAACATCTCGGTCTGACCCGAGTATAAGATACACGGGTCAGTCTAGATAACAAATCAGTTAGATAAACTGAACAATAATAAACCTGCAAGGTCATACAGTATAACAAATATCTCTAGAGGAGATAACACAATCATCAACAAGAGATGAATTATATAGAACAAGCCTCATATCATCGGCAACATATAGAAACAAAGGATAAAAATATCCCAAACAAGTCAAAAGGCAATAACAAATACCAATAAGGTATACAAGTTCCGCAAGGTAAACGCTACGCATCATGCGGCTCATAATGACCAACACCGAAGGGAGATACCAAGGGAATATACATATGAATGAACATCAGAAAATTGCTCGAGCTCAGTACTGTACAAACAAGGATCCATAAGCCCGAAAGCTCCAAACCCAAGTATCACCCATGCGGCACATAAGGCCAACATTAGAGCGAAACTATATAGGGCAACAAACCCGAAGGCACACACCCGAAGACAACATACCCGAAGGCAACAAACCCAATATCACCCATGCAGCACATAAGGCCAACATCGGAGCGATACTTTATAGGGCAACAAACCGTAGTGGTGAAGGTCAGAGACCCAGTACTGGACACCACTAACTGGCGGAATGTGTCACAACTCTCGAAAAGGAATCGGAAAAGTGTTAACGTATGTCCCATAACCACTCGTTCGCACTAAATGGTTTACTATTCGTCAGCCACTTTCACACTCAAAGCAATACAAATTTACCTCATATCATTGGTAAACTAAACCCGAAGGTCAAAACAATCAATCGAATAGGTCAGGGACTAATCGGAAAGATAAACGCATAGATTAATTGTCCGTGTTTTGCCCAACCATTTAATCACCCTTCCACTTCGCTCGAAGTGCGAAAGTGTGTGTTTTAAATAGAATTTATAAATTGGAGAAACGAGCTTTTAAAATGCGGTTCGAGAGATTATTTTATAAAACCCGTGGATGAAGTCAAAAATAAGTTATCAAAATCAAAGATGCAATAACAAACACTAAAAAGCGACTTGAATCGATAAAATCCGGAAAAATCAATCAAATATGCAAAATAAGCAAAACAGGCAAAACAAAGCAGGTCGGTCGACCGGACTGCAGGGCTCGATCGGCCGGCCAGATGCAAGAAACCAAAGATGGCTCGGGGCAGCAGGTCAGTCGACCAAAGCCTGCACTCGGTCGTCCGAATGCTATTTTCCAGCACTTCTTCCCCTATTTTAATGAAATGCAATTTCTTTCTAAATCCAAAGCAATGGCACATGCATACTTGTTAGGAATTCATACCCAACACCCATGAAATCAAGAGAAGTAGATGTGAGTTCAAAACTCACCTTTTTACACAAAACAAAGAAGATGAAGAAGCACAAATGCAAGGAATCAACCAACTACACTCCACTTCAACACTACAAGCTTCAGTACTCTAGAATCAAAGCAAGTATTTCCTAAGTTAGGGTTAGGAAATTACTGAAATTGAAGAGGAGAAGAGATGGAGAAGATGGAGATGAACTTACCAATGGATTCCCTTTGATTTTGGAGCAAGAATCAAGTTTACAAGAAGAAGCTAGGGCTTGCTAATTTCTATTTCCACTTCCTTTCCCCCATTTTCAGTTCTAAGCTCAAGTTTTAAGAAATGAATAAGTGAATGGAAGGAGAGAAGGGCTGAGTTGAGGTTAATAGAACAGTTTGGGTGAAACCCAAGCCCAAAGCCCAATAGAAAAGGTCAAAATTTCACTTACTCCAAACATATCAAAGATTATACTCAAAAAGATCGCAAACGCCATTTTGGAACCAATGGAGGTAGTTTCGAGTTCCAATTCGGCCATTTGCAGAAAGTAACATTTCGGACCAAAATCCGACTAACGACGCTATATTTAAATTAAACATTTAAATATAAAATCGCTAAATATGCGGGTTGTTACACATTCAGTGACTGTATTAATGTGAAACTCTGATGTATATTAAATGTAATCGACAGATATAGTATTCTTTGTAAACTGTTATTATTTATTGTTATATTTTATCCGCTGCGAATGTGAGATGTTGGGTGTTTCTGTTCTTCTTCTTCTTCTATCTCTTTCTTCTTTTCCATAACTATCTGAAATTTTCGGGTTAGAAAATTTCGGGTCGTTACATTTGGTATCGGAGCTGAAAGGTTAAGCGAGAACCTTGGCTCTGGTGGGGGATTACTCATTAAATAGAGTCCATAGAACTCTAGAATGAGTTGAGTGTGTGTGTACATATATATATATATATATATATATATATATATATATATATATATATATATATATATATGAGAGCACACTTGTTATTTTCTTATATAAAAGGGTTTTTAATAATTATATATAAAAGTATATTTTGATATATAAAGCAATATGTTCCTCTAAAAATATTAAGGAGATTGGTTGTTAAATTATTGGAATTAAGTTAAGAAGTAATATAAAATATGAACAAATTGAAACTTATAACCAAAGTTGAAGAATAAACTTATATAACAAAATGGAATTTGAAATATAGATTGTGAATGTAATTTATAAATTGAAATAAACTTCATAAATAAAATGAGATTATAATTTGAAATAGAATTCCAGAGAATATTTGAAAATAAAGTAAGATGGAAATTCCAGAGTAATGTTTAAACATGAATTGGATGGATTGGGAATTTGGAATTATTGGAAAATTTTAAAATTCCTTTGGATTTAGAAGTGGTTTCCAAGGGTTTTGGAGAAATAATAGTATTATTTCAAAAATATTTTTGTGTTGAATTTGAAATCCGGAAGATTTGAAATTAAAATATTTGGAAATGTTTGTAAAGAGATAAAAACATTGAACTCTTTCGATTACTGGAAAATAACGTCGGTGATGATTGCAGCATCATCGATGTTCATTTTCGAGTTTCTAGAAGAGAAATTGCTACCAAATTGCTTTGAATTGGAATTGTTTGTGTACTGGGTTTGGTTTTGAAATTCAAAGGGGTAATTGAATTTGCTAAATAATTTTGGATATAGTTGAATTCTAAGGTGATATTGAAATTTTGGAAATTTGTTAAACTCTGGAATCTTGATTAAACTGTTTATGGAATAAAAAAATAAATAAAAAATATTGGCTAAATAAAATGTATAATTCCGAGTTAAAAGAAAAATGTGAATGAAATTGATTATAAATAGAAATTGTAAAATTGAAATTGTAATTAAAGTTGTACAAGTTTAAAGATCAAACGGAATTTGATTTGAAGTTGGAAGGAAATTGAGAATCAATTCAACTTGAATTGGGATTAAATCAATTTCAATGGAAATTGAAGATTATGCAATTTGGAATTGGGCCAATTTTAATGGGAGTGGAAATTTAAATTGAAATGTTGGGAAAGTGAACAGTTTTGACTCTAGACTATTTTCCATATAAATTGTCTTAATATAAACTTATTTTTCTAAGCTATTAAATATATACACCACTTTTCTTTCTTACAGCCAAATTATTTTTTTCAATTATTTTTGAAGCTATTTAATCAATTTTTCAACGGTTTTCTTAACTAATTGCTATTTTCCAATTATTTCACAAACTAATTTCTATTTTTCAACTATTTTGCAATTATCTAAAAGTTTTGAAACTATTTAACTATTTTCCAACTATTTTACAACTATTTAACTATTTTACAGCTATTTTGCAAACTAATAATTATTTTTCAACTACTTATCTATTTTTAAAATTTTCAAGCTATTTTCTAAATATAAACTGGTCGGAGTTCAAACTGTTATTGATTTAATACCCAATTGAGATAAGAATTGAAGTAATAATTCAATGGAATTGAGGGAATTGTAAATAGAAAGGAAATTTATTTGGTTAATAATCGATGAAGATAATTGCGTAGGATGTACGTATATTATTCTATTCGCATAGTGATTTGATCCAGATTCGAGCACAGAATTTCGAGATAGTTTATCGATCCAAGTTGGGATTTTTCACTCGATTTTCGACGGCGTACCTGGATATGGATTGTTGATTGGTTCTGGATATTTTCTATCATAGTTATGGCTATGCAAGGAGAATGACAATTTCTAATCAAGAAAACAGATTTGAGTCCGGACTAGGAAGTCGGGTGGACGATACTAGTTCGGAAGTGAAATTGAGTGATCGAGTGAGCGATCAAATTGGTATAGCGTACGAATGATAAGCATACATCGTGCGAATTTGAATGAAATTGATATTGGAAAGAGAATTCAAATTTGAATATCTTTGTTATATGAGATAAAACTCCCCTTGATAAATCTATAACCAGAAGAAAATATTTTTGAAAGTGTTTGAAGTATAAAAGAAGTTTTATACAAGTTTGGAATGATCCAAAGTTCTAAACATTATATATATCTGTGTGTGTGTGTGTGTGTGTGTGTGTGTGTGTCTATATATAAAGGATCTTATGAGGATTATGGAAAGGGTTTTGAGAATCTTTGGATTTGGAAAGGCTTTTGATTTTTGGGTAAAATCAATATTGGAATTTGGAAAGCCTGGTTTGAGAATTTAATGATTTTGGGATAATCGATTTTGTGTAAAGGAGCCTTGTATGAGATCATACTAGGTGTATGATTTGAAAGATACCATATGTATAGTATCAAATGTTTTGATGATGGCTCGGGGAAAAAAGGCGCTCCCTTGAAATGAACTTCTCAGGAGTGCCACCGGGTGGTGCTGCCTTGAGCACAAGGGGGTTCTAAAGTTGATCCTGTGAGGAGTCCGGACAAAACTAGTTCCCGGGGATTATGAGTAGTGTATACCATAGTGGAAGTCGTGTGTGCCGCTGAGGGCCAACAGTCTGCGTTTGATTTTATATCGGTAAACTGCGACCTATGTAGGAGTGGAGAAATTTCATTTCGACAGCGAAATCAGAGGCCGCGGAGAGCCTGCAGTTACATGGACTTTTGCTGCGACGGCAACTTAACCCTGGATGTAACTGTGATCTGTTGTGTGGGATCCATGGCGTAATTAAGAGGCCGCGGAGAGCCTGCAGTTGCATGGACTTTTGCTGTGATGGCAACGTAACCCTGGTATGTAACTGTGACCATGGATGGGGGTGATGATTTCCAGAGCATTCTCACCAAAGATATTTCCTCTATATTTTCAAAAACTGATTTATATAATTTCAATAAAAATATTTTCAAAAATATTTTCACTGGATGTTGAGAATGAGTCTGCTAAGTACTTATAGATTTTCAGTTCTACGCCTGATCAACGTATGACTGAATTTCTATGAGAACAAGGATGGACTGGTTGAGACATCGAGTTATAAAAAGTATTTTATTTATAAAGAGTTATTTTATAAAGTATGATGTGAATTTAAAAGCATTTCTAAATTTTTAAATAAAGGTGTTGGGATTTTAGGAAAATTTAAAAGAGATTCCAAACTGGAATTATAAAATAAAATTGAACTCAGGAAATTTAATGAAGTGATTTTTTGTAATAAAAAAACGAATGTTCATTTAAATAGTGAAAGTAAACTAATCAGCTAAATAAATTATTTAATAGTGTACGTTAATAAAATTGAACTTGGGTAACTAAAATGACTTGTAAATTAATAATGGAATTTGACAATGAATTCAAATTGTAAATAGAATTCGACTTGGATTTGATAATGAAATAAATAAGAAGAGATGTTGTAAAATAAAAATAAAATAGAGTTGGATTGAAAATGAGATGATTTGAATTAAAAATAAAATTCAAGTGTGATTTGAATAATATTTAATGAAATTTGCAAGTAAATTAGATATAAGAGATGTGTTGTCATATGATATGGAAGTGGATAATAATAGAAATGGTTGGGTTGCAAACAAAACCCAAATGAATAGAAATAAATTGAAAATTACTTTGTATTAATAAAATAAATTCGATAACGAATTAAGTGGGTAAATTAAAATTTTTAAGTGGGTTAATTGAGTTGAATAATAAATGGATGAAGTCTGGTTGAATAAAAACTAAATCAAAGTTGTGATTGGAATTGGATTATCAGACTGAACTTAAATTTGGTGGTATATTAATTTGAAGTATAAATGAGATAAGTATGTGCTTGGATATTATTTTGATAAATTAAAAGGTGAATTTAAAATTAAAATTTAAAATGGACGACTAACTGAATTTAATGGAAGTTGATTAAATGAGAATCAAATAGAAGTAGACTTAAGTTTGATGTTGGAATAAATTAAAATAAATGAACTTAAGTTTAAAGTTTATGGAAGCTTGGCTTTGAATAAGAGTGAAATCCCATTAAAATAAAAGCTTGGATTGAAGAATGGCTAGTAGTATACAAGAATGAATATGTCCAGCTAAATAAATGGTGGTGAATAAATTGGAAATGAAATGAAAGGCATATGTATGGTAGTGATAAAAAATTTGTAATGGAGTTACTTACAGAATGAGTTGAAATTAATTTAAAAGTAGTTATAAACTCAAATTAAATACTCTATCAAGCAAATATCGTCAAAATGTCATAAAATAATTGTCGTTTGGTGTGTTCAAAAATAATTAAAATTCTTTGAGTTGATAGACATTAAATAAAATTGATTTATATCATTTGAAGTGAATATGAACTTGTTTGGATTAAAACTTAATTGAATGTAAGCAATTGAGTTGTAACCCAGTAAAATTGAACGGAATGGTATATGTTTGATTGAAAGAAATTGAATTAGCTTTAAAGCATGTAAATTGTTTATGGGAAGTGTTTGGTGCTGGGTGTTTAGTAATATATATGTTTTGCTATTGAAAGTAAGTAGAATGTTAATAAATTCTCCATATGGCACTTACATATTTAAATTGAGTAAGTACAGGTACCTGGAGGCCGTTTGGCTGGTTTGGATTGCGCTAATTGCTTAAATTAATAAGTTGTTTGCTTAAAATGCTAAATAAGGTACGCCTACGCAATTAAAATAGGAAATATGAACTGTTTTTGCTTTTTCCGACCGGGTAGGTCAATGTATACATATTTATATCTCTTGTCAAATTGCAAAAGCTCCTCCATACAAAGGAGACTCTGCCAAAAAAATTCCAAAATTTTGGGAGTTAGAAATTTTTTGAAAATTTTGGGAAAAATTTGGTTAACGACAAAATGATTCCAAATTAAAGGCTAATGTAAATTAGAAGATGAAATTAATATGAATCTGTTATAAATGGGAGATAAATGCAATAATTCAGAATTGAAAGTAAATAGAATTCATATGGAATGGGAAAACTAATTTCGAAATAAATATGAAACTTATGTAGGAAAATGTATGAAATGATTTGAAAGGTTATGATTGAGTATTGTTGCTAAGTAAGATATGCAGGTATTAAAGGGAAAGGAAATTGGATTTGGTTCTAAAAGATAAATTTGAATTGCCCGACAAAAAAGGTATGTATCTAAGATTCTGTATGAAATTGGATTGGGTTTTTGATGTAGCCACTTGGCTTTTGTTTTCTTTGGAATTTAGGAGCCCGTAGAGGCCTTTTGTAGTAGTACCGAGCTAGTCGCGCAAAGGAGACGCTGGCAAAATTTATCGGGAATTTAGAGAGTTAGAAAAATTTTGAGAAAATTTTAATAATTCAAATTTGGTTTTAAATTGAAAATTTAGATGATTAAGAAAAAGGGTATTGTTTGAGACTATAGAAGGTTTGGGAAAGTTGGTAGGATATGATAGTGGGTTTTTAATAAAGGATAGTTGGTAGGATGTTGAATTGTTAGTTTTGGGAATGGTAAACGGGTATTGGTTCATTCTTCCTAACTAGTAATTTCGGGGACGAAATTCTTTTAAGGGGGGAGGAATGTGATGACCCGGAATTTATAACAACTCAAATTGGAATTATTAATTTATTTTAAATATTTAAAAGTTAATTTTAACTTGAATCCCAGATATCAATATTTACTTGATAATTAAATTATCGAATTATATAGTTTAAATACTGAATATAATAATTGAAAATTGGGTAAATTGTTGAATCTGAAATTTCTAAGCCTGTTTGAATAATTTGAAGGCTTATAAAATTTATAATGATAATACTAGTGATAATAGTATGGTTGAAATTTAATTTAAAGGTGATTTGCTCAGTTTTGAAACCATATCATTTAAATTGACATTTAAAAATAGCCTTCCGAGGCACAGTCTCGGATTCAACGAAACCAGTTCCATTGGATCCATAATAGTTAGTTATTATCGGATTTCAATTTTTGTAGCAATCAGAGTTGTTGTTTGACCCTGGCAGCTCAAAACGCTTAGAAACTATTTTAATCAATTTAATTTAAAACTGATCGTTTTCCTCTGTAACTTGCGCATGCGATCAAATTAGCTACCGGAACGCGTTCCATTGTGTTCAGAATGCGGGTAAAACCCTGAAATCGCCTAGCGCCATTCCTTAAGTGTAGTTTGAAATTTTAAATGACAATTAATGAGACGGTTTGAGAGTTTTGTAATAATAATATAAAAAAATAAAAGAAAATATAAAATTTGAAGTACTTTGGGTCAGAGATATTTTTATATAACAGCGTACTCTGTAAGCTAATTCCCAGGCCGATATTTGTTTCCCATTCCTTCTCTAACCTTCAGCAATAATCGAATGCATATATATAAAAAAAAAGAGGCCGAACGTTTATCTTCAGCAGAAAACCCCTAAATTAATCTTTCTCTCCTCTTTTTGTAACCCACTTTTCCATTCCCTACCATAAATCGCGATTTCCAGTTCCGTTTAAAAGAAAAAAAATTGGTTCGAGTCGAGTTCGATTCTCGAAGCAAGTCACCGCTTATTTCGATATGAGGAGGATTTGATGGAGCGAGGCTTGGCGAAGTCGCAAGCTAGGGTTTGGCCGCACAGTGTATTGGATGACGTGAGGCAGAGCATCGCGATGGAAAGTTGGGCCAAGGGGTTTTGTATGCTCGTTTTCGCGCCACCGCGAGTCGCGAGCGTTGGGAGGAGCAGCGGTGGGTAGCGGCACGAGTGCGTGGCCGCGACTTCGCGCAAGGAAATGGGTTCTAGAGCTCGGCTGGATCTGGGATGCTCGACAACTGTGTGCGCTTCGTCTTGGAAGGAGGAGGAGGCAGTAAGGTATTTATTTTTTTGGTTGTTATAATTTATATTCTGCAGAAATAATGGAAATTAATTTTATATACATATATATTAGAATTTATTTTTTTAAGACTTTGAAGAAAATTTTATGAAGGATTGGTGGTGAAATTTTCTAATTGACTTTGTTAATTTATTTGGGTACTAAAATATTTTTAAAAAGAAATTATTATTTTAGATTTAATTATTAGTTAAATAAAATTGTGAAGAAAAAAGGGAATAGCTGATTGTTTGATTATGTAAAATATTAATAGATGGTAATAGGTTGATCGATTGGTTCAAATGTTAATAAATTCTAAATGTTTATTTAAGGTTTGAAAACAGTGAAGAAGCAAGGCGTAATGGAAATGGGTTGCTAATGAAAACCAAAGGTGAGTAAATCTCACTTTGTTGAATCTTTTATTTATTTATTTATTTAAATTCAAATAGTTGAATTTAAATAATTGGATGAATGGTTGAATTGTTTGGACGTGTATGGATGATTTAGTGATTTTAGATTCGGTTGTTTCTCGAGTTAATTGTAGTTTGACTCGAGATAGTTGGGTTTTAAATGGTTTTAAACTTAAATCGGTGATAAGAAAATGGTTCAGTTTAAAATCAATAAAGGTTTGAGGATTAGTGATTCATTAAATATGTAGGATAATTTAAATGAGTAATTAATTAATTAATTAAATTCATTAATAATTTGGGTTAATTAATTAAATTAATTGGAATGATCATTGGGTGGTTTGATAAATAGTTGCTTAATGAAATTAATAAAATATAATTACCTTGTGGAATTAATCAAGAGATTAATTAAAAATGATTAATGAAGGAGTGATTCAATTATTTAATAAGGTAAATAAAAGATAGTTAATCATCGGTTAAGATAAATCAAGAATGACAAATATTTATGGTTTAAATTAATGATTAATTATTTAATGTAACTAAATTAGATTAGAATAAATGGGAATGTAAATGAGAATCATTAATTTATATAATCAAGGATGTAAATAAAGATTGATTAGTTAAGAAATAAATCAATATAAGCGATTTATGAGGGGTTAATTAATATAATAAAATAAGGATTAATGTAATTAAAATAGTTGATTGATTTATGAAGTAACTAAGATTACTTATTGAATTTGGTTAAGAACCATTAATATCATGGAATTAAATAAAGATAATTACTTGAATATAATAGAGAAATTAATCCAGGGTGATTAATTAAGATGAATAATGAAGGATTGACTAATTAGTTGAATTGGAAATAATTAATGTTAAATGAAGGAATCCAAGTGATTGAGGTTAGAAATTCAATTAGAATTAATTTGGAAGTGATCAAATTTGCATATGGATGATCGAATGGTATTGGATGCTTTGAATAAGTGATGTCTCTAATATGAAATGTTGTGTACTTCATTTGGATAAAATAAGGTTATAATGACATGGGATTCGAGGAAACCGGGGTCGGGTATTGGGGAAATATCCGAAACCACTTCGAATGTGTGTAGATTGATATATAAAATCTATATGCTGGAGTAAAGTGATTTGGAGGCATTGGACTGTTCTTGAAATCTAAATTTTTGGTATTTGGAAACTTATTTTTGGACTAAGTGTTGTCTATAATAATTTGTGGCTTGTGAGTTGTTATAAGTTACCCGGGTGTATATAAGCTGATTTCTTTGGTATTCCATGTTAGTTGAGATTACTCACGCTGGTTTCCAGCCTGACCCGGGTGTTACTTTGGTGTAATGCTCGGGTCAGACCGAGTATTACAGATTTTCAGCTTAGGACGTTCTGGAGCTCAGGAGTCGAGCTGGATGGCAATATCGTATAAGAGTATATCCGCTGTATTTATATTATTGTAAATCTGGACATGATAATTGTAAACATTCAGTGACTGTTTAATGTGAAACTCTGATGTATATTAAATGTAATCGACAGATATAGTATTCTTTGTAAACTGTTATATTTATTGTTATATTTTACCCGCTGCGAATATGAGATGTTAGGTGTTTCTGTTCTTCTTCCTCTATCTCTTTCTTCTTTTCCATAACTATCTGAAATTTTCGGGTTAGAAAATTTCGGGTCGTTACACGCAGTTTACCCGATGATTACATCGCCATCCCGGAAAAACCATAGAAAACTATAGGCCTTCGCGCCCCTTGATTACACATGGAACCCGCTACTGATCGCAACTACACCCAGATTTTGCATCGCCATCATGGAAAAAACCCATGTAACTATAGGCATCAGCGCCCTCGAATTTCGCTGCCAAATGAAACTTCACATTCCTACATAGATCGCAGACTACATTAGTCGAATCCCAATGCAGCCTGCAGGCACTCATTACAACAAGTCATTCGCTATGTCTTCATAGATCACAGTTTACCAATGTTACGTCGCCCTTCCGGCGAAATCAAACGTAGACCGTAGGCACTCACTGCCCTCGACTTCCGCTGTGGTCTGTCATAGATCGTAGTGACATTGAGTTACACTATCGCCACAGCATAACCCAAAAGTCTTTGTAGGCATCAGTGCCCTAGACTTTCGCTACCCACACATAATCCTCAAGAACTTCAGTTTGTCCGGACTTCCTCTCTGGACCAAATTTAGAATCCCCCCTCAGGGCTCAAGACAGAACCGCCCTGTGGATATCCTATGAAGTTCATTTCATGAGAGCGCCTTTTTCCCTAGAGCCAATCTCAAATCATTTTATACTATACACATATAGTATCTTTCAAATCATACTCTTTACGATTCACATAAAAATCTCCTTTACACAAAATTGATATCTCAAATCGATAGTTCCAAATTCCTAAAATAGATTTTTCCCAAAAATCAAAAGCCTTTCAAAACCTATAGGTTTCCAAACCCCCTTTATTTCCAAAATCATTCTCATAAAATCATTTGTGTATATACATACATACATACATACATACATACATACATACATACATATATACATACATACATATATATATATATATATATATATATTAATCTTGAAAAATCTTTTATATAAATTTTCCTTTTACACTTCAAACCTTTTCAAAAATCTTTTCTTCTGGCTATAGATTCAATAAAGGGGGGTTTATCATACGTAACATATATATAACTTTACTTATGACAAATCAAATATTCAAGCTTTTTCCTTTATGAAGTTATTTACCATATCACTTACTTTTCATAAAGTGAATTTCAATCACAAAGATATCCAACTTCCACTTTTATTCATATATATATTTCTCAAAATATACTTTTCTTTTCAAATTTTTTTCATTTGTTTCAAAATTTCAATATCTATTACATTTAAGCACGTACGATGTACATATACCATCCTTAAGTAATATCAAATCTAGTTGATCACTCGATCACACAATTTCACTTCTGAAGTAGTATCGTCTCCTCGACTTCCTAGTGCGGACTCAGATCTGATTTCTTGATTAGAAACCGTCATTCTCCTTGCATAGCCATAACTATGATAGACAATTTTTCAGAAACGATCAAAAATCCATATCCAGAGTCCGCCGTTGAAAACCGAGTGAAAAATCCTAACTCGGATCGATATACTATCTCGAAATTCTGTGCTCGAATTTGGATCAAATCATTATGCGAGTAGAATAACATACGTACATCCTACGTACCAATCTCCATTGAGTATTATCTAAATCAATACTTTTTCTATTCACATTCATTTTGATTTCTATTCCCTTATTCACAACTGCCTCAATTTCCATTTAGGTTGTCACTCAATTCTCATCTCAATTGGTATTTAACTATAAACAGCTTACACTCTGACCATCTTAAATTTAGAAAATAGCTTGAAAAGGTTTAAAATAGATAAGTGGTTGAAAAATAGTTATTAGTTGTAAATTAGTTGTAAAATAGTTAAGTAGTTATAAAATAGTTGTAAAATAGTCAAATAGTTGTAGAACAGTTAGATAATTGCAAAATAGTAATTAATTTATAAAATAGTTGTCAAATAGTCGTAAAATAGTCAAATAGTTCCAAAAGTAGTTGTAAAATAAGTATAAGACAGTTTGGGTTTCAAAAAGAAAGATCGTATAATAAATAGCTAGTAAAAATAGATTTAAGAAAGTTTATATTAAAACAATTTATTTGAAAATAGTTCAGAGCCAGACTGTTCAATCTTCCAATCTCCATTTCCAATCAATTTCCAGTTTCCACTTCCATTTAAATTGATTCAATTCCCATTTCAAGTTGAATTAACTTCAATTCCTATTCCAAATTCAAATCGACTCCCATTTAAATTTAAATTTAAATTTATTCAACTTCAATCACAGTTCCAATTTAATTTAAATTAAATTCAATTTGAACTAATTTCAATTCCAATTCCACCCTTGAATTAATTCCAATTCTATTTCCATTTTTAATTCAAATTAAATTAACTACTTTTAAATTTAAAACCAATTCTTAAACAATTTACAGTATGCAAGTTCATTTTAACATTTAAATCTTAATGTTCAAAGTGATTTCATTTTCATAAGTTTAATTTTTATCTTTAAAAATCGAAATTACTTAAATAATTTCAAATTAAAGTTTTATTTCCATTTAATTTCTACAATGGATACAAAATATCTCAACTCCACTTCTTAATTCATTTTAAACAATCCAATTCACAGTTTCATAGATTATTAATAACAACAAGATGATAACAGGATATGTCAAAGTAAATAAACATCCAATTTGTCTAAAACATCCATCAATAGCATCCATCACACATTCCCAGAAATCAAACCCGTTTAAGATCTTATATAATTCCCTTTCAAATCAACCCATTTAACTTCCCTGTGTTAAATCTCAATTCAATCCAGTCAACTTTACTCAATTTGAATTCCCAATTTCAAATTTTAAACTTCTAATCAAAATTCTGTCCTACCTATAAGTTCAAAAACTTATTTTTCTTTGGGTTTTTACATTACATTTTAGGGAAAATTTAAACTCAACACTTAAAGTTTATTTCAGTTCATCTTTGATATTATGTATATCCCACATATATACATATTTATTTCCTTTGCATACCAAGTTACATTTTCAATTATAAACCATTCTTGTTTTTAAATTCAATAAATTCTTTAAAAATTAAAAACATCTCTTATTTTAAAATAAGATTCCTACATTCAAAAATATTATGAATAATATTATTTATTATTGCTTTTATATATATCAAAATGTAAGCTTGTATAAAAACTAATTTTAAAACCGATTTAAAATCTTTATATAAGAAAATAAAAAATACGCCCTCATATATATAATACACTCAACTCATTCGAGGGTACTAGGGACCCTATCCTAAATGAGTAACCCACCAGAGCCAAGGTTCTTGCATAACCTTCTGTTCTGATACCAAATGTAACGACCCGAAATTTTCGACCTTGAAAATTCGACACTAATACGTCCACTATAGAAGTGCGGAGAAATCGAACGCCGAATATCCCAGATTGTTAGGGAAAAGAAGAAAAGAGGTAGAAGAAGAAAACAAAAAACAGCAGCACAGAATCTCACATTCACAGCGGATGAAAATATAATATCAAATAACAGCATTTATATAAGGAAAAGCTGTATTTACCAATTTACATACAATACATCAAAGTTCATTGAAACTGGATAGTTGTAACAACTTATCCCAGAATACAAACAATATAATTACAAAACACAGCAGAATAAGCTCCATAGGTTCCTGTTATCCAGCTCACCACCTGAGCTCCAGAACGTCCTAACCTGAAAATCTATAATACTCGATCTAACCCGAGTATTACATTAAACTAACACCCGTGTCAGTCTAGAAACCAGCGTGAGTAAACCCAAATAACTTGGAATATTAAGTTACAACTTATTTGAAATCCTGGGGTAACGCGTACCTCACTACGAGTTTTAAATCTTTCTATATTCACACACTTATTTCACACAATAATGTGTAAGTACCATTACTTAGATAAATGGATAAGTTTACCTAATTTGTTCCATTCCAGCATATCTGATTCTAAAATCAAATCCATAAAGAATTTATAGATTACTAATCGAAGTGGTTTCGTATATTGCTAATATCCGACACCGGTCTCTTCGAATCCAATACCATCATTAATCCAAGTTGTTTAAGTGAATACAATTCAATTTTAAATACATGATAACACATTTACACAACAATTCATCATCGATAGATAACCCACACTATCACAGTTCATCCCAAATATATCATATCAGAGAACATCATAATTTATCAGACTACAGTCATCAATCCAAACATTCAATAAAACTTTATCAACCATAAGCAAGATTAATTTATCATCCAATCTAATTAATTTAATTAACACAAATGAACTTAATTCCCTTTAAAATCCTGCCCAATTAACAATAATTAAACCATTTAATTGATTATTGAAATTAATTAATTATTCTTTAACCATTTAATCATTCACATAATTAATTAGCCTTCAATTACTTAATTTAATTATCCTTTAATTAATTTCATTAAGTGTTTATTCTTTAATTATATTAGTTTATTATCCTATAATTATTTTAGTTAAATAATTGACCCTTAATTACATAAGTCCTTGATTAATCTAAGATAAAACATTATCTTAATTAATTACCTACTTATCATTTAAATATTTATTAAATTAAATGCTAGAAATTAATTTATACAAAATCTCCTGAGACATTTTTGATCAATTTATAAGTTTAAACATTTATTTTCGTTACCCAACTACTTAGGAATTAATTTAATATGTTAACATAATATATAATTTTTCAAATCAAACCAACTTAAATTCAAAACACATTTGGCTTTAAAATTTAATTTTTGAAACTTATTTGAAAAACTCGATAAATACTTTTACTTTGAAAACTTAATTATTTTCATTTTCTTCTATTTTAAAACAGGCAGGCCCAAAAATTCCAGATCCGATTCCTCTTTTCATATTTTATTTTCCTTACTTATTTCTAGAAATTTACAGGCCCATTCTATTACACAGCTGCTCTCTCTTTATTTCTTTTCCTTAATTTCTTTATTTATTTACCATACTTCCTTTCTTGGTCTAGCCTGGCCCGCTACCCTCCCTCTCCTTTTCTTTTCCTCTGGCCCAATTCTCTTTCCCTTCGGCCTATTTTCCTTTTACTTCTGTTTCTTTACTTCCAGCTTCCTTCCAACTTCCCAAAAACGTGCACACATCCTGGTTTGACTCACGCGTGCAAGTGCACAGGACTTTCGACCAATATCCACCGCCGCCGACCCCTTGCCCAAGTCAGCTTCGTCCCCACAAACCCTTTGACCACCCAAACTCCACGCGGAAACCATTAAACATAAATTCGAACTCCAAATCAAATCTCTGGAGCCACTCGAATTGCACACACGTCCATAACCCCCGCCTCTACTCGCCGCCCTGACCCACCTACCACCACCAGGGTTCGGTCACGACATCGTTACAACCATCGCCACCTACTCCTCTTGGACCCACCCCTTCTTCGCTTACTCCACGCCGCTACTAGCACCAAATCCAAACCAACTTACTGATAAACCCTACAATCACTCTGACTCACCCTACGACCACTTACAAAATCCCATGCCAATTTTCCTTGTTACGTCGACGCCTACTCTACGAGCTGGCCAAACATAGACCCCTGCTATCGATGACTTCACCGGAATTCGCCCCAAAACCAGAAACCGTTCATCTACATATATCTCCTCATTTATACCACTAAAATAAGTGAAATCATAAATTACCATAATTGATGTTTCTTGGAATGTTTGACTACCTGCTATAAATGCCTAATTTACATTTTTAGTTGAATTTATTCTCTGAGAATATGTTTAAGAACAAATATACTCTAATACACACCTAAATCCTTAAAACATCATGGTCTAAAAGTGTGCAGGTCAAAAGATTTAATTTTTTACTTTTTTTGAAGTTTCATCATACAGAACAGAACAAAGACAAAACCATTGTGTTACAGGCATTTACACAACTATATACAAGCATATATGCATCTTACATTCCTATGCTATAATCATTCAACTGACAATTCCATTTAACGTTTAAAACAAAACCATTAAAGAGAATTAGATTTTAAAGAAAAGGGTTTACTCACCTTATATTTTTTGAACAGGGAAAGCTTTTTGAAATCTGAAAATTTGATTTGAACTTTGAACTTGAAACTGGCAAGCTTGAATTTTGCAAGTGGAAATTGAGTTGAGTTTGATCTTGAATTTCTTAGCTTCAAATTTTGAATTTTGTAAGAGCTTGATTGTTGTTTGATTACAGTTTAAAAGCTTAAAGTTTGATCTTCTATTTAGTTTTAATTTTGAAAGATGAAAGAAAGGATGAATATGAAAATGCTTTGAACTGAAAAACAGCCTGCTTTTTTTTTTCTTTTATTATTTATATTCAATTTTAAAGAAATATGCCACTTGTTATTTGAATGTAATCCTTAGCCTACAAATGTTTAATGCATGGTAACAAGCTTACAAATGTTTTTAAACCCTTTATTTTATTAATTACTTATTGTTTTATAAATTATGTATTATGTTTATATATGTATTATGTTTTAAAACTTTTATATATGTACAAAGTATCTTTATTTCAAGTATAAAAGAAAAGTGTATTAGATCATTTTATTAAATCTTATTTTAAACTTAAGCTAAAATACTTTTTAAACTAATAAATATTTATCTTAAGTTTTTGAAAATATAATTTTTTTACTTCAACTGGCTTTTGAAAATTACTAAATTGAATAAAATTCGTGCTTTCAAATCACAATATATATATATACATAAATATATATACACACATACTTATATATTTGTATATGTATACACTTAAAATTTTCAATATTATAAAGTTTGCAGATATATTTATTAATTTACTATAAGATCTATCATTGTCGGATATTTATAATACAACATTTATTATAGTTTCAGATCCATTTATATATATCCAGACATTTTAATTATCAGAATACTATTTGTTCAACCAAATAAAATCAGTATCTCAATAGTAAAAACAGTTAATTACCAATTAACAGATGTCCGAAAATCCAGGTTATCACAATCAGTATGACTGTTGGAATTGCAAAAGATTTTCTTTGGCTGACCACAAAAGGAGGGATTCGTTTGAACTGTTGAATCTTGCGTTTTGCTAGGTTTTTTTCCCTGAAAGAAACAGGAAATGTTTCCCTAGCACTTACAAAAGTTCTAATTTTGTTCTATTCCTTATCTTTAAATTTGTATACATGCGGGAAGGTATGGAGAGATGGAGGCATGTTGATGTGGTTGATAGTATTGCAGCTAGGGTCAGAAAAAGCTGGAGTGCTGCTGGGGTTGCTAGTGCTGGACATGCTATTGGGGTTTCATGTGGTGGTGGTGCTGCTAATGCTGGGGATGTTGGAGCTAGGGATGATAGTGCTGATGTTTAAGGTATGGATTTAGTGCTCTTTTCGTATACTGTATATACAGGTTTTTGGTGTTTGTGATGTTACTACGTGCATTTCTTTTGGGTCTGTTTTGTGTTGTTTATTTTTTGTGGCCACCATGTAGGTCTGGGGTATTACTCTGTAATTTTGTTGTGGCAGTTTATTCTGTGTTGACGATGATATGGGTTAGTTTATGATGTTGGTGTTTTTAGTGTTGTTTTATAGCTTTGATGTACGAATGTTTACTTATAATACAGCGTGATCATTGATCACTACCTTTTATTTCAAAAAAAATAAAAGATCTTATTAAAACATCTTTTAGATTGGATATAAAGTTTCTTTAGGCTTCATATGCCCAATAGATCCGTAGTGGATTTTTTTATGAATTTCCCTTTAACTTAACTATGAGATTGTCCAGTTCCAAAAGAATCCATGAAGTGAAGTGATAGCTCATAGTGGATGTGCACTATGAAAGATAAGTTAGTTTTTAAGGAAGAATAAGAGCTGGGAGTTGGTGCCAGAAGTCAAGACATAGGTTGCAAGTGGGTGTCCAAGGTAAAGGATGGCAGGAGGCTAGATTAGTTGCTAGAGGGTTTTTATAGAGGAAGGAAATGAAGTACGATAAGATACTTACTCCTGTACCGAGGGGTAACTCTATTCAGATTTTGCATGCTGTAGTTGCTACTTATGACTTGGAGTTGGAGCAATTTAATGTGAAGACTGCTTTCTTGCATTATGATTTGGATGAAACCATATATATGAAGCAACCATAAGGATTTGCTGTAAGTGAGAAAGATGATTTGTTTGGAAAATTGAATAAGTCACTTTATGGACTTAAGCAGTTTCCTAGATAATGATATAAGAGATTTGAATATTTTATCTTTTTTACTTGGTTTTGATCATAGCATCAATGACGCTTGTGTCTACTTCAAGCATCTAAAGAGGAGCAATACTTGAGTGCATTTGCTTTTGTATGTGAATGCTATGTTGATTGCCTCCAAGGATAACATTGAATTCAATTGATTGAAGTTGAAATTAAAGGTGGAATTCGAGATGAAAAATCTTGGTGAAACAAAGAAGATTTCAGGTATGGAAATCCAAAGGGTTAGAAAGTTAGGACTTTTGAGGCTTACTCAAAAGAAATATATTCGAAAAGTGCTTGCTCAGCTTAGCATGGAGGGAGTAAAAACAATCAGTACGCCTATGCCTTTGTTCATATAGCTTTTTAGTAAAGGTTCTCAATCTCGAGGATAAGGCCTACATGGAGAAAGTGTCATATACGAGTGCAGTTGGTAGCTTGATGTATATTATAGTTCGCACTAGATTTGACATTACATAGGCTGTTAGATTGATTAGTAGATATATGTAAAATCCGAGAAAGACGCATTGGAATGCGGTAAACTATGTGTTTACTCTTGGAGAGGCAACCATTAGTTCGAGAATGAGGTTGCAGATGATAGTTGCTTTGTTTACTATAGAGGCAAAGCTTATAGCTGATGTTGAAGCAGCTAAGAATGCACTCTACTTGAAATGGTTGATGTGTGATTCAGGCTTCGTATATTAAGTAGATGTGAGTTGTGATAGTCAAAGCCAATTCACTTAGTTGAAAATATGGCTTTCAGCTCGAGGACGAAACATATAGAGATGAAGGAGTCTTTGCTTATCTCGGTGAATGAAAAGAAGCTATTTCGTCTTCAGAAGGTCCACACAGAGGAGATTGTAGCAGATATGTTCACCAATTTCTTACCTATTGCAAAGTTGGAGCAATGCTCGAAATTAATCCGCTTGTTGAGGAGGTAGGTGTCACCTTGTGGTATGGGGGAGAGTGAGTTGATAGATGTAGACTTTAGTTTCATTGTGGAGATTGATATGTCCTGCATAGAGATGTTACTTTACATACTCTATTGGCCGGCGGTGACTTAATTTGGAGTTCGCCTACAAAGTGGAACAGGTAGTGCCATACCGAACCTCATTGGGAAAGCATCCATGGTGTCGCGTTCTAAATTTCTTGGAGTATGAAGGTGTAGGTGTAATTGGATGGCCAGTAAGAAAATATAATATCAAGGTGGAGATTGTTAGATACGATATGATAATTTCAGAGTTGCAGAAGAAAAGAAGTCGTGCAGAGATGTAGAGAAGCAACAACGGAGTAGATGAAGAAAGCTTAAGTGAATGTTGAGTTTTCGGTCGACTTATAGAATATCGAATTGCTAGTTGACTGGTGAAGACTTCAATCAACTGAATTTTTAGCTGGTTGCAACTCGAGGGCATTACTGTTTTAGAGTGGATTGAAACTATTTTCAGTCGACCGAACCTTGGAACAACCAATTGAAAATAATGTTTGGTCGACTGAAATTTCTAAAGGGATTTGAGTTCGAATTTTCAGGAGCAATTACATCATTTTTCTACCAATTTGAAATTTTCACCATAGATTTAACATATATGCTGAATATAAATTCGACGGCAGAGAGCATCTAAAGATCATTATAAATAATCCTATGGTTTATTGTTTTATATACGCAATTGAATTTTTTTTGTCAATTCTACTTTTAAGTTTAACCTCCAAATTAAAATCATCTTTTGTAACTCTTTTCTCTTATGAGGTAATTAAGTTCTCATTTCGTCGAAGTAGATGTATACTATCTTGCGACGGTGAAGCTATTACAAATCTCATGTGATTTATTTATGTATTTTACTTTTATTTTCTATGTATCTACGATCTATTTGTTTAGGATATTAGTTTATTGTTTGTTTTATTTCAACATCAACACAATCACGTCTTATTTCTGTTGCATTGAAGTGAATTTTTTTGCATATTTATCTTACAAATATCATTTTAATAAAATCAAGACTAGCAACCAAGAGTTGGGAGTAGGGTCTTCCAATGCAGCCAATTCGAACTTCATACCGGATGATAGAATGCAAACACACATCCCAGCATTTAAGTTTAGGATTGATTTAACAAATAAATAAGGGCCCTGGGATATTCGCAAAAGTTGTATCAAATTAACTATTCAGTCCATGTATAAATCTGCCACAGAAGGGGGGCTTTTTCAAAAAAAGGCTTTAAGGAAATTCCTTTTACAAGCAAGTTAGCAATTTGCCGCTGAGGTACGATGGGCCACTTGGGCTGTAACAAGTGAAACAAATTAAACCCTAAATGCCCAAAGTACTGCCTGCCAAAATTTATCATTTTGTGCCTTGGCAGTTCACTTGCCAACAAGAAACTGATCGAAATCTGCAAATTGATAACCAAGTACCTGTATAAGCATCAAACCTAAAAGTTGTCCACTCTGAAAGCACACAGTTCAGTAAATACTGTGCATTTACATGCATGAAATACTATGCATCACTGATCACTGATTCACTGATCATCATTTGGATGCAACTAATCAGTATATGGAATATAAATATTTATATTTTATTTTACCAAATTAGCAGAAAATTCTAGTTCTCTTGAATGATGATTAAAAATCCCATTGGGCTATTGACCATAATATCCAAACAGATGGAGGATGTACGGCAATGCATTAATCACACCATGTAAATTACCTCGAGTATGTGTTGTAAGTTTCCTCGAAGTTTATATTTAAAACTTGATCATTGGATCTTCAACATAAAGAAAAAAAAAATATAGAACAAGATTACCTACAGCAAAAACATTTCCTTTAAAAATTATATGTAAAATAAGAAACATTGCAAATCTGAAACCCAAATAAAACAAACAAAATTTAATTACAATCATAAAAAAGATAAAATTTAAAAATCATAATACAGAACAAACTTCAACAAACCAAGATCGAAATCCTACTCATTTGTCCTCTCCTCACACTCACAATTAAAATCGTACTCTTGCAATATACGATGAAAATTCCTATGGCATCCACATGCTGCACAGTGCAATGCAGCACAAGTTCCTTCCTCGCCATTTGCCATGAACTCTCTACATCCATCTATAGCATATCCCCCTACTTTAGCCGCATGATTTTTCTGACATTCTCCATATCTAACCAGGATTCTCCTTGCAACGCAGTGCCTGTTGACCATACTATTCTCGCGTCTTCTAACAATTAGCAAGCGTTTCTTCATGTTAGTTTTATCTTATTGTAGACGCAGGCTTAACTTGCATTTATATACTTGATAAGGATCACACTACCTAAGGTCTCAGCTGAATTGATGGTTCAACTAATTCCACCTCATATACAATTCTTGAGCAAGTAGAGAAGTAGAGTAAACATGGATTGATTGGAAAAAGCTATTGGTTTTTGCCCCCCACTTTGATCGGTTAGCTATGGGAATGACTACTAAAGGGCCCTTCGACGAATTATGATATAACTATGGGGCCCAAATGAAAAAAATGGAGCCAACAAATGTAGGCATGAGAATGAATAGTTGATTGATAGGTAAGGTTTCCAAATAGTTGCTACCTTCTCCACCTCCTTTTCTTTTATTATTCTTGTCCTCTCCCTTCTCAAAATCTATTAGGTAGGTGGCAAATGATAAAACATGAATATTTATAATCAATAATTGCCAGATAAAGGTAAATGCAAATGGTAACAAGACTACAGACTAAGGATCCTAGCACTAATATAATCCGCCTGATGAAAACTTACCTTAAGATGTTTGCTTCAAAAAGCGTAAAGTTGTAGACTTTATTTGCATCCTAAGTTTACAAACAAATTAACCATTTAATATACACAAATATGGCATGAGTGATGGTGTTGTTGTTGTAAATTTTACGAACATTTTGAAGGACTAAGCAAAGAGAAGATGTAGGTATGCAGGATTTATCTTTCCTTTTTTGATTAAGATCATCACTGTTGAGTTTATTATAGTTTTGCCCTGAAGAATGGCTTGTGATTTGATAGCTACATGCAAGGTGGGGACTAAAGAAGATAAGAGAAAAGGGTATTAGGTCTTCTCTCACGTTTCTTATGTGCAAACGATGCACATCTTCTTTACAAAACAAGCATCCGGGCACTACAAGAAAACGTATCGTTTTCGACGACTGGCGGCTGTCGACGGTCATCGGAAGCCGACGAAAAAAGTCGTCGTGACTATACCTGTCGCCACACATCTTTTTCAACGGCTTTCAACAACGTCCGTCGTAATATTTCCGATGGCTACCAACAGATAAACCGACGGCTCTAGACGGCCTTCGATATTATAATTTTGATAAAAGATTAAAGAAGGAAACGTAACTCTGTATAAAATACTTAGTCTTACTTTACTTTGTAATGATTTGTAATGGGCTGGGCTGTCTCCTTATAAAGCCCACAATAGTTAAATCCCTCTATATATTACTGTGTACGTTGTACACTTCAGTTTTATCAATTCAATACAGAGATATTATTCTTTCCTTTACAACTCTTCTGCAATCAACTCTTTCTCTCATTTCATAAAACTTTTACATGGTATCAGAGCTCTATTGCTTTACAGCAAAGCTCTTTTTTGAAAATAATTAAACCCATCAGAGAAATCTTCATCATTTGGGTTTAAATCCTTATCAAAGAAGCAAAGTTCTTCTCATTTAAGGATATTATCTGAACAAGATCGAGAGTGCCTTACCAAGAACGCAAGTTCGGTTGCAACTTCTCAAATCTACATTCAGACAGCTAGGAAAAGTACCAGATCCAGTATCTGTTCTATCACAATCAAGAAGTGCCGTATCAAGAACATCAGTTCGATTGCAGCGTCTTAAGAGTTATTTTCCTACAAAGAAAAAAAGGATATCAAATCATCAAGATCTCAGCAAGAAATTCAAATTCTTGGTAAGATCTTTAATCTTTTGAAGTTCTCTTGTATTTTCCCTTCCTGTTGCTGTCAATTCTTGCAAACACATGGCTCAAGAAGGCACATCAACCACTGCCACCAGTGCCATTAACCCTCAGCAAGCCAGTGCCATCACTGAAAGCCTTCTCAAATCTGGTATCAACCCACAAAGTCAATTAGTCAATATTCGTCTTGCTAAAGATAACTATCTACTCTGGAAACTACAAGTTGAAACTGCATTAGAAGGATATGGCCTCGAGGGACACATTCTTGGCACCATTCAAATCCCCCCTATTTGCATCACAAATCAAGAAGGAAAAACCATAAGTAATGATGAATATACAAGATATCATAGACAAGATAGATTAATTTGCTCATGGTTAATATCCTCTATTACTGCAGAACTGCTGTCTCATGCAACAGGATGTAAAAGTGCATTTGAAATTTGGTCAACTGTTGAAAGGGTTTTTAATTCTCAATCTGCTGCCAAGATTTTATCATACAAAAGGCAGTTGCATCTGATAAAAAAGGACAACATGAACATGAGAGAATACCTATTCAAGATTAAATCAATATGTGACTGCTTGGAAGCAGCCAACCACAAAGTGTCAATCTCTGAACATGTCATGACAATTCTTAATGGTTTAAATGAAGAATACGAATCTGTTGTTGCTGTTCTCACATCACAAAAGGATTTACCATCCATTGAAGACATTCATTCTATCCTATTATCTCATGAAACAAGATTAGATATAAAGAAACTACCAGAATCAGACATCTCTGCAAATTATGCTAATTACAGAGGCAGAAACAAAGGTGGTCAAAACATACAAAGCAGTAACAGAGGTGGTCAAAATATACAGAGGGGTGGAACATCTAACTGAGGAAGAGGCAGAGGAAGATTCAACAACAATTACAAACCAAAATGTCAAATTTGTGAAAAAGTTGGTCACACAGCTGTCAAGTGTTACTTCAGGTTGAACCTGAACTATGTGCCAGGTCAGGGCTCCAGCAATCAAAGGAATTCAAATCCAAGTGCAAACATGGCTCAAATTCAACAAGATTCAGAAAATCAAATAATAAACAGAAATGAATCAGAAAATACTGAATCAGCAAGTGAAGACTATTGGTACCCAGACTCAGGAGCAACCAATCACATCACAAATAATCCGAATAATCTCAATCTTGGTGGGAAGGAGTACAAAGGTATGAACTCTATCCATATGGGTAATGGTAACTCTATTGCTATTACACACACTGGTAGGTCTGTTATATCAGGAAAAAGAAAACTATACCTGAATAATCTTCTTAGAGCTCCTTTAATTAAAATAAATTTACTAAGTGTGTCACAATTTGCTAAGGACAATAAGGTATATTTTGAGTTTTATCCTGAACACTGTGTTGTCAAAGATATTCTAACCAAAGAAAATCTTCTGCAGGGTAAAAATCATAAAGGCCTATACAAATTCTGTTTGACTAAGCCAAGACACTGTGAAAATGAAAGAATGTGGTGTAATAGTGCTGAAAATAGGAAGATTGAAAACTGTAATACGTTTGACTTATGGCATAGCAAGCTTGGTCATCCCAATGTGAAAATTGCGAAATATGTGTTGAATAACAATGACATCTCTTCTGGTGATTGTACTTTGCCATATATCTGCACATATTGTCAAATGGGTAAAAGTCACAAATTACCTTTTATAGACTCTAAAACTACATATAATAATCCATTGGAAATGGTCGCCACTGATCTATCGGGACCAACACCAATATGTGCAGATTATGGCTACAAGTACTATATATCCTTTATTGATGCTTATTCCAAATATGTATGGATATATTTTTTAAAAGCAAAATCTGAAACATATAATGCTGTTATACAATTTATAACTACTGCTGAAAAGCAAACAAACCATACAGTTAAAGTTTTTCAATCTGATGGTGGATCAGAGTTCCTACCACTAAAAACTTACTTTAAAAATAAAGGGATTATTCACAGAATCACATGTCCACACACTTCTGAACAAAATGGGATAATTGAGAGAAGGCACAGACAAATTGTAGAAACTGGATTAACATTGATGGCTCAATCATCAATGCCTCAAAAAATTTGGCCAGACTCCTTTTCAACTTCAGTATTTTTGATAAATAGATTACCCACAAAGATACTGAAAATGAAAAGTCCATTGGAGACATTATTCAATGTAAAGCCAGATTATCTACATTTAGAAGTTTTTGGCTGTTTGTGCTTCCCTTATCTCAGACCTTATAATAAGCACAAATTAAACTATAGATCATCCCCATGCACATTTATGGGATATACTACAAATCAAAAGGGGTACAAGTGTCTAGACAAAAATGGAAAAATATTCATCTCAAGACATGTTGTTTTCAATGAAAAAATATTTTCATTCAAAGAAGCAGAAGTCAGAACAATCAAAAAGATATACAACCCAAAGGATTCTATACCTGCTGTGCCAGTTATATCAGAACTATCTGCCAAGTCCAACACTGATCAAGCCCACAATGACATCACTGGTCCTCAACTCACTATGTATGGCACCAGTCAGTCCAGCACCAGACCAGGTCAAGAACAGGATGGCACAATCTATACACCTGATCATCCATCTCAACAAAGAGTTAGTATGCAACCCTATGAATTATCTCAACAATCAGAAAATCAAAGCAAACAACAACATGGTGAAAGTATGAACCAACAGCAGGATAACACTGCCACAAGACACCACATGGTGACAAGATCAAAAAGTGGAATTTTCAAGCCAAAAGTCTACAGTGTCAACTTAAATACAGAAGAACCATGCAATTACCTTCAGGCTTTAGGAAATAAAAACTGGAAATCTGCCATGGCAGAAGAATATGATGCTTTAATTAAGAACAATACGTGGAAATTGGTTCCAGCACCCAAAGGCAAAAATATTGTTGGGTGCAAGTGGACTTTTAAATTAAAAAGAAATGCAGATGGTACAATATCTAAGTATAAGGCAAGATTAGTTGCAAAAGGCTATTCACAACAGGGAGGATTTGATTTTAAAGAAACATTTTCACCTGTTGTGAAACCTACCACTATTAGAGTAGTCATTACTATTGCCTTATACAAGAATTGGACCATCAAACAGCTTGATGTTACTAATGCTTTTTTAAATGGCATTTTGCAGGAAGAAGTCTTCATGGAACAACCACATGGCTTCATTAAAGAAGAAAACAAAGGACTTGTGTGTAGACTAAATAAATCACTTTATGGGCTGAAACAAGCACCAAGAGTGTGGTTTGAAAAGCTAAAAGCTACACTTGTCAAACTGGGATACAACTCAGCAAAATCAGACATATCATTATTTACAAAATTCAATAACAATATCACAATATATGTACTAATTTATGTTGATGATTGCATTGTTACAGGTAACAATGAAACTGAAATTAACAAGTTAATCAACCAGCTAGGTCAAGAGTTTTCCATCAAAGATCTTGGCTACTTGAACAATTTCTTAGGCATAGAAGTTACAAAGCTTCCAGACAATTCAATTCACTTATGCCGGAAGAAATACATCACTGAGATTTTATGCAGAGCAAAAATGGATAAAGCAAATTCAATAGCTACTCCCATGGTCAGTAATGTTCAAATATCTAAACATCAAGGGGAAGCAATACTCAATGACAAACAGTACAGAAGTATAGTTGGCTCATTGCAATATGCAACTGTCACGAGGCCAGAAATAACATTCAGTGTCAACAAGGCAAGTCAATTTATGCAAAAACCTACTACTGATCATTGGAAACTTGTCAAAAGAATACTGAGATACTTAAAAGGCACAATAGACCATGGACTAAATATGCAAGCAAGTAAAACACTAAACATAACTGGTTATGCTGACTCAGACTGGGCAAATGACCCTGATGACAGAAGATCTACAAGTGGTTACTGTATATTTCTTGGAAAAAATCCTGTTTCCTGGTGTTCAAAGAAACAAACCACAGTTGCTAGATCTAGTAGTGAGGCTGAGTATAGAAGTGTAGCCAATGCTGTGTCAGAAATCATATGGATTGAATCACTATTATCAGAACTACAAGTCAAATTAAAAAACAAACCAACTGTATGGTGTGACAACTTAAGTACGGTTCATTTGTCTGCTAATCCTATTTTACACTCTCGTACCAAACACATGGAATTGGATTTATACTTCGTTCGTGATCGAGTTAACTGTGGAAAATTGAGTGTTAATCATCTACCATCTTCACATCAAATAGCCGACATACTCACTAAACCTCTCTCTAAACCGAATTTTGTTCGATTCAGGGATCAACTGAACGTAAACAGAAACAACAGTAATAAAAATCGTGCCTTCATACCTAACCTACCTACTGCTGAGACTAATTCGAGCCCGAAGAAGAAAGATGGAGTCACTACAGCACGAAAGACTGAGCCTTTCTCAAGATCTGTGAAATATGAAGTTGTAGCAGCACAAAAGACTGAGCCTTTCTTAAGATCTATCAATTCTTCCACCTGATTCAATCGTTGCGACATGATGTTGACATCAGTATTTCCTTTGCTGCCTCTCCTTCATCCCTCTGTTATTTTTTTCATGCCGGTGACGAAGATTGCCTATTTTCCCTCTGCTATTAACAGGCTGATTCGTTCGTCGCTTCAAACCCTAAAGGAGCTAGGGTTTGCGGGGGAGTAAAGAAGGAAACGTAACTCTGTATAAAATACTTAGTCTTACTTTACTTTGTAATGATTTGTAATGGGCTGGGCTGTCTCCTTATAAAGCCCACAATAGTTAAATCCCTCTATATATTACTGTGTACGTTGTACACTTCAGTTTTATCAATTCAATACAGAGATATTATTCTTTCCTTTACAACTCTTCTGCAATCAACTCTTTCTCTCATTTCATAAAACTTTTACAAAGATGCTACTGGTTTTATTGAAAATGAAAATGATAATGTCTCAATACAATCTGCAATACAAAGCTTTTGGTATTTATATACAATATTGGGCTGCAGGCCCATGATCCGAAAATAAAAGAAAAGTAGATCCTGGCCGTTGATGAACTTGAGTGGCTGAGATGATTTGTGAGAGTTGATTTGGATAGATATATGTGTTAGTTCACTCGGTTTTCATCTTATTCTAACTCCCCTTCTCAATTGCGGCTAGGGTTTTCTTCTTCCCTTCCTGTTTTTGCTCCTCTGAAATGTCTCTAATGCAAAGTTTTCTTTTTAATTCCTCAAAGTATTTGCGAGATAAGGCTTTCGTAAGTATGTCGGCTATCTGGCTTGAGGCTGGAAGATGGTTGACTTCGAGCTTCCCTTTAGCTATTTGATCTCTGACGAAGTAAAGATCGATTTCTATATGCTTCGTTCTAGCATGAAGAATAGGATTTGCAGATAGAGCTACTGTGCTCGAGTTGTCGCACCAGATTGTAGTTCTGTGTAAGAGATCAATCCCTAGCTCTTTAATTAGGGCTTATGTCCACATCACTTCGGCGGTGGCTGAAGCAACGCTTCTGTACTCTGATTCTGTACTGGAGCGCGAGATGGTCGATTGCTTCTTGGCACACCATGAAACGGGATTTCTGCCCAAGAAAATGTAGTGTCCAGTTGTAGATCTTCGATCATCACAATCTGAGGCCCAGTCTGCATCGGCATATCCTTGAATAGATAAGTTTCTGCTCTTGATTAGCTTGATTCCTTGATTTGCTGTTCCTTTGAGATATCTGAGTATTTGCTTTACTGCCTTCCAGTGTGTATCTAAAGGATTCTGCATAAATTGACAAACTTTATTAACAGCAAACGAGATATCAGGTCTAGTTACAGTTACATATTGTAGAGCACCTACTACACTTCTATATTGCTTTATGTTGTCAATCTGATCTCCTTTGTATTTAGATAAGTGTAAATTACTTGTCATTGGTGTAGGCATTGGCTTTGCTTCATGCATTTTAGTTCTGCTTAGTATCTCATGAATATATTTTTGCTGACTTAAGATAAGTCCCTTGTCAGGAGTAGTGATGACTTCTATGCCTAGAAAGTAATGTAGCTTGCCTAAATCCTTAATGGAAAAAGTTTTGTCTAACATGTTAATGACATATTTTATTTCTTCTTTATTACTGCCTGTAACTATAAAGTCATCAACATATACAAGTATGTAAGTGATAAATTTTTCATTTATCTTTGTGTAAATAGAGTTGTCAGACTTGCATACCTGATATCCCATAGAAATTAAAGTGGCTTTTAGTTTTTCATACCATACTCGTGGTGCTTACTTGAGGCCGTATATTGCTTTATGAAGTTTGCAGACAAAATCTCTTTTGTCATTTTGAATGTAGCCTTGAGGTTGCTGCATATAGACTTCTTCTTGTAATTCTCCATTTAGGAAGGCATTGTTTACACCAAGTTGTCTTATATCCCATCCATAGTATAGAGCTATAGTTAAGATGATTCTGATTGTGGCTGGTTT
Organism: Allium cepa; assembly: GCA_030765085.1. Lineage (NCBI taxonomy): Eukaryota > Viridiplantae > Streptophyta > Magnoliopsida > Asparagales > Amaryllidaceae > Allium > Allium cepa. The sequence goes on along the minus strand of CM060941.1, from coordinate 1,038,920,893 downwards.
GACTACTAGTGAGAAGGTTTCAGAAAAGTCAAATCCATATTGTTGAGAGTATCCTTTAGCTACAAGTCTGGCTTTGTATTTGACTTTTTCATCATCTGGTGATAATTTTAGTTGGTATGTCCATTTGTTGCCTATGATATTTTTGTTTGTTGGTGCTGGAACTAAGCTCCATGTTTTGTTTCTGATAAGTGCACTGTATTCTTCATTCATGGCTTCTCTCCATTTGTCGCTTTTAGCTGCTTCATCATAGTTGATTGGTTCTTTGTTATTTGTGCTGGCTGTGTAAACTTTTGGTTTGAATATCCCATGTTTTGATCTTGTAATCATAAGATGTCCTTCTTGTGCAGGTGCAGTGTTGCTGTCTGCAGGAGGACTGATGTCTTGATTTTCAGACTCGCAGCTTTCAGGCTCATTGTTGACTGAGTCTGTATCATCAGCTTGACCTGACCCTTCAGTGGGTACTGTGTGTTGAGAACTTGGTGATGCATTCTCAGCATCTTGTGATTTTTCTTCTTTCCACATAGGTATGGGTGGTAAGAATTTCTTGGCACTATAAATTTTTTGGGTAGTTTTTGTGTCTTTACTAGTGAAGGGAAAAATGCATTCATTAAATGCAACATGTCTTGATATAATTATTTTTCCTTCACTTGTAAGACATTTATATCCCTTTTGATTAGTGGCATATCCAAGGAAAGTACAGGGTAATGATCTAAAACTTAACTTATGTTGATTATATGGTCTGGTGTATGGATAACATAAGCATCCAAAAGTTTTGAGGAATGAATAATCTGGTTTTGTATTATACAGTGATTCTAATGGTGTTTTGTTCCCCAAAACTTTTGTAGGCATTCTGTTTATAAGAAACACAGCAGTTGTAAATGCATCTGGCCAAAATTTTAGAGGCATTGATGCATGTGCAAGCAGTGTTAGACCAGTATCGACAATGTGTCTGTGTTTTCTTTCAACAATGCCATTTTTTCAGATGTATGTGGGTAGGTAATCCTATGGTTTATACCTTTTTCAGAGAAGAATTCTTTCAAAGTTTTAAATTCAGACCCACCATCTGTTTGTATAGTTTTAAGTTTTTGATTTGTGAGATTTTCAGCTTGTCTTATAAAATGAATTACTGCATCCTTTGTGTCAGACTTTGACTTAAGTAATAGAATCCAGGTATATCTGGAGAAGGAGTCTACAAAGGAAATGTAGTAATTCATTCCATAATCAGAGTTGATGGGTGCAGGTCCCCATAAATCAACTGCAACCATTTCTAGAGGTTTGCTATGCTTTGTTAATGATTTACTAAAAGGCAGTTTGTGACTCTTTCCAAGTTGAAAAGCATGACATATATGTGACAGAGATACATTCTCATATTTGATATTGTTGTTTTTAAAAATATTTTTAACAATTGCAGTACTGGGATGACCCAGTTTACAGTGCCAAGTATCAAAATTTTTATTAAAACTGCTTGTATCATCAATCTTTGAATGATTACACCATTTGTCCTTTTGCCTTGAATGATTTTCTTGACCTAGACAGAATTTATATAACCCATTTTGCATTTTACCCTACAAAAGAACATTTTTATTTATCAAATCTTTGACTAGACAAAAATTTGGATAAAATTCAAAGTATACTTGATTGTCATTAGCAAACTGAGCAACACTTGTTAAATTCTTTTTGATTTGAGGAACTCTGAGAAGATTGGTTAAGTGTAATTCTCTTATGCTATTAATTTTGGCTTTGCCAGTGTGTGTGATTTTCAGTGAGTTACCATTGCCAACATAAATAGATTGCGCACCTTTGTATTCTTTGTTTCCAAGATTAAGATTTTCCAAATTGCTTGTGACATGATTGGTTGCTCCAGAATCTGGATACCAGTCTTCATACAGTGTATCATCATTCTTGATTTGTTTGTCTGACTCATCTTTTGAATGATTGGCTTGATTTCTTGCTTCTGTTTGAGTAAGATTGACATTGGAATTGTGATTTCTTTCAGTATTATTTTGTTGTTGAGATATGACAAAGTTTTGATCAAATCTGAAATAACATTTTGAGGCAATGTGTCCTGGTTTTTCACATATTTGACATTTGATTCTGTTGTTGCCTTACCATCTTCCTCTTCCTCTGCCTCTGAGGTTTTGACCATTTCTTTGATTTGTTTAAGTTCTGCCCTGTCCCCTTCCCCTGAAATTGGTAGTGTAGTTTACAGAATAGTCTGTGTTACTGGACTTCCTTTGTTCAATTCTTCCTTCTTGAGATAGAAGGGTAGAGTGGACATGTTGTATATCTGGTAGAGTCTGTTGGGAAGATAGGACAGTGACTAATGATTCATAGTTTTCATCTAGGCCATTTAAAATGGTTAAAACTTGTTCAGATTCAGAAATCTTGTGACCTGCAGAGGCAAGTTTATCGCAATAGTTCTTTGCTTTGGTGAGATATTCTTGCATTGTCATATTTTCTTTCTTCAAATTTTGAAATTGCTTTCTATAGTGCATGATCCTTGCAGCAGTTTGAGAATTGAAGATTCTTTCTATGGCTTCCCATATGTCACTTGATGATTTACATCCAACAATCTGAGATAAAATGCTTACATTTACTGATGACATTATCCATGAAGCAAGAAGGCTGTCTTGTTTTAGATAATTTGAATATTCTGCATTGGGTACTGTATTGTCTTTATCATCTTTGATCATTATTGGTGGGATAGCTATCATACCATTGATGTATTCATCTAGTCCATAACCTCTGATGGCTGTTTGATTTGATATTTCCATAACAGATAGTTGTCTTCATCCAATTGCACTGCTAAGTGTCCTTTTGGTTTGATAATTTGCAGATTTTGACTGTTGCTCATGTTTCCGGTGGTTGGTGAGGTGGTTGCAGAGTTTTCTTCATCTCCAACCATGATTTCGGTTGTTGGCAGAATAGATGCGAGCAGTTTGTATCCAAGAATCAGTATTTGTGTTTTGACAGAGGATCATAAACTGTGTTGTTTATCAAGAACTGGATTCTTGATAAATTTCACACTGTGATATGATTCAACTTGATGATGTTCACACGAACTGAAAGTTCTTGTCTGCAGCCTGGATCTTTTGAGACTTCAGGCGAGGCAGAGATGAGGGAACAGATGCTTGATAGAGAAAAAGGTTACAATCTCCGATGATGATAATTTTCTGAGGAGATAATTGTAATACAATTTTTTTTTTTGCCGTTAGGCATTCATCCGCTCTGATACCATATTATAATTTTGATAAAAGATGCTATTGGTTTTATTGAAAATGAAAATGATAATGTCTCAATACAATCTGCAATACAAAGCTTTTGGTATTTATATACAATATTGGGCTGCAGGCCCATGATCCGAAAATAAAAGAAAAGTAGATCCTGGCCGTTGATGAACTTGAGTGGCTGAGATGATTTGTGAGAGTTGATTTGGATAGATATATGTGTTAGTTCACTCGGTTTTCATCTTATTCTAACTTTCGATGACACATGAACGATAATGGGAGTGCAAAAAAAACCATCATTATCAGGCACAAGCCGTCGATACAAAGCCGTCAGAAGCCGTCTGAAAATTTCGACCTACAGATCGTCGTCGGCCGTCGGAAATACCGAAACTGTTTTCTTGTATTTTTTGCTGCGTTCTAGCCTATCGTACACAATCCAGAAACATAATATATTCACACACAAGAACATATTCAATTTAGATATTCAATAAAATATCAAATGATACAAATATAATCAAATCACATAAAAAAAATAAACCAAGCATAACTCGCTTAAAATCAAGTCAACACTTCGATAACATAATGTACATATGTCTCATTGTACAAAATATGCACCATAGAACATCAACTCCCCACCATCAACTCCCAAATATCAAAATTATCATCACCAAATGTATCATCCAATAATATACACAACATTTTAAAATATCCAACTCCACCAACTCAATGTATCATCAAAAATTACTAAACAATGGTGCAAAACAAATAAACATACCTATCACTTCTGTCAGTCACCCCTAGACCCTTCGAAACCAGCAGAAGATGGAAAGCGACCACCATACTACTGCATGTACTCAGCAATACGCTGGTCCAACTGCTGTGTCATCTCAATGGTCTGATGATGGTTCTATTCCTCTATCTACGCCACCCAAGCTGTCAACTCTTCGATCTCTGCTAAATCAATCCGAGCTCCGGTTTGGCTGGCTCTCCATTGTCTACCCTGCAATACTTATTTAATATAGTAAAATTTCAATTGCTATAATCTTACTATCAAAGCTGCAACATGATATGTTAATTGTTATATCTAAGTAATGACCTGGATTTTCCATCATTTGATCTTGAATATTTAAATGGTTTTAAATATTGGAGTTGGAATATAAATTGATTTTAGAACATGAAGATTTGGTTGAAAGCATAGAATGAATTTAAAATTTCAAATATAGCGATTTATCATAATACTGAATTTGTGAATAATAATTAAAATTTGAATTAAATATGAATTGAAACGATTTTTGATTTTGATATAAATTCTATTTGAATTATAATTGAGTTGGTAAGTTTTTAAAACCGAAATTTCAAGTGATTTCGTCAATTTTTGAAATTGTCGATTTAATCGACGTGTTAAAATAGCGATCTAGGATATAATCTTGGAATTCGACGAAACCAGTTCCATTAAATCCGTAATAGTGTATTATTATAGGATTTGAAATTTCATAGCGTTTGTAGTTACCGTTTGGTCGTGAAAGCTAAAAACGTACAGATTTAATTTAATTAAAAATAGTCAATTTAAAAGACTATCTTCCACGTACGATCCAATTGGGGCTCGAGACATGTTTCATTTCGTTCGAAATAGAGATATAATATTAGGAACGCTCGGCGGCATGCCTCAATAGGAGTTCGGAATTTCACGGTATGTAATGCGAGATATTTTTAATACTAAAATAAATAAAATCAAATCATGAGCCACCCTAACTCTTAAGGGGCAACCTAGTTGTTAGTATAGCTACCCTCTTCTTTTTATAAATCACGTTATCCTTTTTCATCTCCTTCAGTTCGAATCGATAAATAAAATAATAAAGAAGAACAAATTCTCGATAGCGTGCGGTAACGAAAAATCGCTAGCGGGTTCTCGAGTTCGAGTGGAGCATGGCGTCGCGCGAAGACTGGAGCGAGGTGGAGGGTTTTGCGATTTGGTTTGTTGGGTCATGCATGAAGTCGAGGCTTGGATGTTGGCTTGGTGTGTTGGAGGCGCACCCAGGCGTTGAATTGTAGCGAGCGTAGTGCAGATTTATCACGCGACATAGCAGGGTTGCTGTCAAACATGGGCGAGTCGGGATCAAAGGTAGAGGTTCGAGCAGGATTATGATGAGTCATGGTAAGGGAGTACTTGAAGGGGAAGGTGATGGATGATGTCTTGAGTCGATTATGTTCAGAGTAGTTTGTTGATGTCATGATATGATATTATGCCTGGTATCGAAATTTTGTTGACTCTTTGGTTGGTATGTATGCCACTGTTGCTCAAATATGAGATATGCAAGAAATAAATGGAGGGTTGAGCTTGGAGGGATGCGTAGACGCATCTCGAAGAAGAGCTAAGGGTAAAGGAGTGTAACAATTTGTTAACAACTTTGGTGCAAGTGTGGATGGTTATAGTGGAAAGCTTAGATGGTTAGCGCTTAAGCGAGTTTAGTAAAGGTAATTAAAATTTTGCAATTTAAGGTTAATTAAATTCGTTAATAAATAATTAGTTTGAATTAAGTAATTGGTTGATTAATTATAATTAAAATTGTAATCGTTAATTTATATTATTATAAATTTGCTTATACGAGGTCAAATCGAACGGAATCAGTCATGTGGAATTTGTAGCTGCTCTACGCAATAGAATTAGGTTGAGACAATTGTAAATTTCGAAAATAAGTCAAGGTGAGTAAATCTCACTCATTTGGATTTCTGGTTTTAATGTAAATGTAAAAAATTAATTATTAGTTGATTGGATGAATTTATAAATTATTATCGGTTGGATGCTATATTATATATAGTAGTATATAAATTAGTAATTTAGTATATTTTTCACCTATTGGAGTGGATGAGACACTATGCATTCTGCATAATAGCGGATGACCCTATATTACCGCGATATCCCTCCTTGAGGTGAGATTGGTATTTTATATTACATAACATCTGTGGACGCAGGGAAATAGGTTGGAGGGATCCAACTAGATTTCTCAAATATATTGATTGCTTTTCATATATAGAAACATATGATGTGTGTGGATAATCTGTTATAGATTATGTTGTGGTTTGAATTTTTTTGGATGCTATAGTAGCACTGGCCTAAATTTTAGTAATTTAAATACCATAATTTTTTTGATTAATTTGAAGGAATTTAAAGGAGATTTTGGATATAAAAATATTTATATCGAATTTGGATTATTTTAAAGGAAATTGATTTGGATAAAACAATGATTTGATTTTGGGTTGTACTTAACTATTCGTAAAATGAAGTTTAAATGGATATTTTAGAATAATTTACATAAAGGATTTTTAACAATGGATTTTTAAGTGATATTTCTAGATTACGGAAAAGAAGTTGAAAACGATATTAAAAATAGAATTGAAAAATAAATGGAATTTATTAAGGAATGGATTCATAAAATGAGATTTTATAAATGAGATTAGTTTTATAAACAAATGAAACTCTAAGGAGTTTATAAATTTATAAACGATGTTTATAAATAAGGGAAAATGATATTAGTTGATAAATTGTGATCATAAATTCATAATGTGAATTTATATAGACATATGGAAATCAATTTTGGGAAAATTAGAGGATTCTATTTTTGAAATGTGAGAATGATTATGAAATTGAAATGTAGTCGATGTGATATGGATCAAGAGGGATTTATAAATTAAAGTTGGTAGTATTGGATTTTAAGAATATAATTTTGTCAAGAAATTAAGTTGTTTTAAAATAGGATTTTTATTTACTAAACTGTATAGTTTAAGCTGGTTTAGTAATGAAAATATTTCGAAAAGTGAATTTTTCAAATATCTATAATTGAATTAAATGCTAATTTTTACAATAAGCTTTGTAAATCGATTATTTTTATTTAAAAATAAATTGGAAATGAGTTATCAATGTTTTTTAAAATGTTTTGATGTTTTAAATGATTTCTTAAACGTGTTTTAAAAGTAAATTATTATTCTTTAAAAATACTTATCATATATATAGAGTTTTGAAATGATTGTAATTTATTTATAAATCCTCCTGAGATCTGTAAACAGATATGATTTTCATAAGAGCAATATTGTAATGGAATTCTGGAAACTTAAGTAAATTTCCAAAATATTGAAATGCGAAAACTTCGAAAACGAAATATAATTCAAAAAAGAAGTTAGAAATGGGTAGCTGGAATTATAGACAAGTATAATCGATATTTGGAAATTTTATAGGAAATTAATTTATGAACTTCGAAAACTTATAGAATCCTTTATAAATAAGTTAAGGAATTTACAAATGAGAAATAGGAAATAAATGGAATCTTTCCTTAGTATTGGAAATAAAATGATCTCGGGAAAATATATATATCAATATTTCTTAAGTATTAGACTAGAAGGATTTGAAATATTTTGGATATGAGATTATTATCATAGAAATATTTTCTAAGAGTCGAATTATAATTGGATTGAAAAAAATGTTTCTAAGTATTGACATGATTCGAAAATATTATGTTATGGATATAAGTATTTGAAATTGTTTTCAATTATTGAATATATTGGAAGAGATTTGAATATATGTCTTCATAAAGATATTTTAAATAAATGTTTTGAAAGATTTATAAAATCGGCCTAGCGACTGCTTATGTGTGTAGTTTGGTAGTTAAATAACTGACTATCAAATTTGAATAAATTCATTAATCGTTTCGAAGAGATCAGGATCAGATTTAATTATTCAAAAACCACTTCGATCCGATTTGTGCGTTACGAATTGTGACATCGTGAAGATAATAAAGACGACGATTTTGGATATTTGGTTTGTTTAGACCAAGAATAACTTTTATGGATGAATATTATGATTTGCATCGTGGTCTGGAAGGCAGTGTTAGCATTCCAAGTATGAATGTTATTCTAAATATAAAATGTAGCCTCAAGCCTCATCAATCAAGAATGACTAAAACAGAGGAGATGCAGTGGGCTAAGTAGTTCGCACTCAAGTAGGGTATGTTATCACTTTTCTAGATACCCTCGGATATATTATAATTATGGATATGGTTGTGCATGGAAAATAGAGCGCTTGATAGGGTGGGAGCACCTGGGGTGATAACATATTCGGTACTATCCAGTAAGGGGAAGGCCGGTCCTATGTTGGTAGGGATCATTATGTACGGTTATTGAATATGCGATTATATGATTTTTGTTTGATGGTAATAAACATATATATATATATATATATTCATTTAAATGTATTTTTAATGTACTATTATATTTTTCACATAATTAAATACATATTTGCTGAATAAAATAAATAACACATAATGTAAATTCAAATAAATATTTTATTCAAACAAATATTTATTACAATTTTGAATAGTACAAATTTGAGCTATCACTATATATATACAATTTCAATTATAATAAAAATTTGATTACATCACAATTTCTAATTTACAAATGCACCTCACTACAATTCACTCATTCACTCGTGTTTTATCTTCAACTTAAATCAAGCATCTGAGAAATCTGCAAAAATAAATATTGACGTAGTAAAATTGAAAATAAAATATTTTTGCAGTACAAAATAAAATGTAATTTTGAAAATAATATTTGCCTCAGTTATTTGGGTTGTTCGTCATCATTTAAATTTGAATTCATCATACACGAATAGCTTGTGACATACACAATGTATCACTGTACATGCCACAAGGCCGTGCAAACCGACATATACACTTAATAAAATTACAGGGACAGGTGAGCACAGGTCAAACCCAATTCAAAGGTCGGGTTAAACTCAAGTGCAATAAAAATAATGTCACGACACGAGCACAAGGTCAAACCCGAAGCTGTATTCAACACAGGTGCAGTCCAAAAATATAAATACAATAAAATGATCAAAACAACTGTACATGAACACTTGCAACAGAAGAAGGCCAAAGTACAAGCAAATTAAAAACAGGCTAGAGGAATCACAGTGTAATGAAGATTACAAGGAAATACAACACATATATACATACATAGATGTATGTATACACATAGTAGATAAAACAAATGGCTCAAACTCAACTACAACCAGATTTCATGAAACCAGAGTAGTTCAATTGCATGAACACACAACTCAGAGGCATGTAGCAATACAAAGGCAGTTCAGTAATCAAGTGAACACAATACAGCAATGAACTAAGACCAAATTCAAACCCAGTGCAACTTCAACCTGAACCAGATTACATCTCAAAACAACACTGCAACACTACTGACACAAGTGACTCAGTCCAGAATAAAATAAAGCAGTGGACACAAAGACCAACTTCCATGTAGACCTGACTACAAGTGTAAGGCACAGTAAAGACAATTCACATTTAAACAATGATGTATATAAGAAGTCCAATAGTAACATAAGGTCAACATGTTCACATATGTAATCGATTCAAGTCTGCAACATATAACTTAATATATATATGCGTGATAACCTACTAATGAATGCAACTCGAGCTCCAGACCACTACAAGTCCAGAACTCAAGATTACAACTACAAAGAGCAAATACACAACATACATATGGTTGCAGTTACAACCTAAGCATGCAAATACAACATGAACCAGACTCGAGCACAGTTGAAGTTCAAGGTAAACTAGAGGTGGCAAGATGAAACTTCATCAAACCAGAGAGTACAAATTATGGTGCAAAAGCACAATCTAGGCAAAGCTGGATGACCGCAAACCAAAAACATAAACAATGTCAAATACCAGAAACCCAAAGCCAAAATATTTAGAACTCAAGTGAAACGAATGCAAACTGACTCGGTGGCTTAACAACAACCATACACACACATACAAATGAAAGCAGCCATATACATGTTCAAACAAAGCACAGTTCAAAGCAATGCTACAAGTCGAGTATGCTACAGGGATAAACACAAATGGCCAGAGTCGAACACAAAGGAAATAAACACTGTCAAACAAAGTCGAAGCCGATGTCAACAGAGCAATGTCGGGAAGGTTCAAGAATGACCGAAGTCAATCTACAAGCATCAAAAGAAGCCGTGGCTCAAAAATCAAAATGCCAAAGTCAAATGCAAAAAGAATTTGAAACTGTGATAGCCAAGAAAATGAACAGCCTAAAGAACGAAATCAACATCATCAAAGCAAATTAACGCAGTGATGACCAAGTTTCGAAATCGTGTCAACCAAGCAAAATATATACGAATCAGAACAAGTCAGTAATCATCTCGAACATCCAAACGAAGATCGAATGGCTGAGCATAGTATTGACGAAATCAAACAACTATCAGATGAACGCAAATAGAGGAAATCGACTTCTATAAATCCCATTCATCATCGGGCAAAAATGCATCGAGTTCAAGTAAGAAAAAACGGTAAAGCAAAACAACAAATTACATACCGTAGCAAGATCGAACTCGATCATCGAAGGAGCCATGAGCAAGTGAAGAGACGATCGATCGACAGAGCAAAAGAGCGAAATCCCAATTCGATCGATCAATTTAAAGTCGGCATTTCAAAGCCCTAATTACAGATCGAAGAAGAACGAACAAGGAACGGCCGCTATTTTCACGAAAGAAAGGAACAGAGTAAATAAAAGAAAAACGGGCTGAAGATACAAAAGGGGGCCAACCATTATAATAATTTTATTTGTTTATAATTTGGGCTTAATTTTTTAAATTAGGGTTTTAAATTTGTTTTAAATATAAATTCTTCTTTTAAAGGTCGTAATTTCTAGTCGTGTGGCTAGGGGACAAATTACGTGGTGTAGTTTGAGAATTCGCAACTCAGTGTCTAAGTTGTGGCAGGGTTTTGAGCGTAGAGTTAAGGCTAGTCGATAGCGGGTGTCACAAGTTTACGTGTGTAAGCGTCTGACTGCTTAATTTCTAGTAGAAACCTTGGGGGCAGCACGTAGGCAAGGTTTTGCCGAAGCTGGGTAAATTCTTTGTCGTTCTTTTTCTGCATTTATTATTTTGCTATTATCTGTGCTGCTACTATTTTGATATATCCATGTTGAAATAATTTTTTAAGCTTCCGCAATAATTTTTATAATTAATAGCATCACCCTATTCACCCACCCTCTAGGGTGAAATCGATCCTACGAGTGGTATCAGAGCAGGTTCAAAAGCCATTTTTGTTTTAAAAAGTTTGATTTTCCAAAAACCAATTTTTTAAAAAAAATTTGAATTTTTTAAAAATGGCTTCTTTTAATAATGCTTTTGTGGAGGGTCAGTCCATAGTTAGACCACTAATGTTCAATGGTGAATATGCTTACTAGAAAAATACGATGGAAATTTTTCTGAAAACCATTGACGCTTGGGATATTGTTGAGACAGGGTATAGAGCACCAACTATAATTGTAAATAATCAGGAAATAAATAAACCAAAGGATCAATGGACAGAGCTAGAAAATAAATTACAAAATGCTAACACTAAAGCTATGTATTCTATTATCTGTTCATTGGATCAATTTGAATTTAATCGTGTCTCACATTGTCTAACTGCGCAGGAAATATGGCATACACCCGAAGTGACTCACGAAGGAACATCTCAAGTCAAAGAATCTCGTCTTGCCATGCTGAGTAGCGAATACGAGAATTTCACAATGGCAAAGGAAGAAAATGTCAAAGAAATATACGGACGACTTTCCAATATCGTATACAAATCAAAAGCTCTCGAAAAATCATACACGTAACTGGAAATAGTTCGAAAAATCCTCAGAATCCTTTCATGAAGTTTTGAAGAAAAAGCGACTGTCATTCAAGAATCAAAAGATTTAAAACAAATCAAAGTTGAAGAACTCATCGGAAATCTCACCACTTATGAGCTAGAAATGAAATTCAAGGAAGAGCGTGAAGGAGGATATACTCGAAAGAAATCAATAGCTCTCAAAGGAACAACAGAAAGTGAGGGTGACGATGATGATGGAGCAGCAGAGTTGGAAATGGTAATAAAGAAATTAAAAAGGTGGAACCGCAAATACGGAAATCCAGCTCTAAATCAAAAATTAAACAGCAGAATAATCAAAGTTTTAGATAACACATAATAGCGAAAAATCATCTGTCATAAGTGCGATCAACCCGGATACATCATGCCCAATTATCCTCAAATTCGACGCGACTTTAAAAAGAAATCAAAAAGGAGAAATTTTGCAGCCATGTGGAATACAAGTGATGAATATAATCAAAGTATTAGCAGTGAGAGTGAGAAAGCAGATATGTGCCTTCAAGGTAATATAACTGATAGCGACGATGACGAGCTAAGAGAGGTATCAAAACTCACTCACTCAGAATTACTTATATATTTCCATGAAGTAAATGGCTGTTTTGAACGACTTAGGGAGAAATATGCTAAGATTGAATCACAAAGAGATAGTTTGATAGAAGTAAATGAACAACTTGAACAATTTGTTAAAACCTATCAAAGTAGGATTCCTAAGTGTGATAAGTGTCCAACATTCGAAGAAGAGATTAAAAAATCATAAATCAAAATTAAATCGCTTGAAATGAAATTCTGATTTTGAAAGAGAGTGAAAATACAAGAAGAGAAAATTCTATTAAAAAGTCCACACAATTGTTAAATGAAAATGAATCTCTCAAAACACAAGTCCAACAACTGTCAACGACTTTAGATAAATTTTCAAAAAGTGAAAAATCGTTTAATATGCTCTTAGGGAAACAAACTGTTAATACAGTCAGACAAGGACTTAGATATAATCAATCTGAACCTATTAAAAGAAAAATTAATCAAGTCAATTGAATGTCCACAATTAGTAGAAAATTTGGACACAATCAAAACAATTGTTGGTATAGACCCAAACACGTGAAAACTGTACCAATTTGGGTTCCAAAAGGCACAAATATAAAATCTCTCATAGTTAAACAAATCTGGTTGTCGAAAGGAACATATATAAATAGTTTTGGGTCTTCACAAAATTATTTTTCAAAATATTCTGCCACTACAATCATGGACCTATAAAAACAAATAGGTCACAAAAATCTTTTATCGTGTAGGAATGGTGGCAAGCTAAGGAACAACAATAGTGTTATCTGGATTCTGGCTGTTCCAGAAACACAACGGGCAACAAAGCAAAGTTCCTTAGCCTAGTACAAAGGTGACAGAATCACAATGGATAACAACGAAAAATTATCGTAAAGATAAAACAGGTAATGGTATATTTTAAACGATATATTAAATATGATAATCTGCACCGTAGTCTGAATTAAATCAACCAGTAATTTGATGATGAAATAAATAATGATTTTGATTCTGACTTATTCAAAATTATTGGCCAATTATATTCTTATGCCAAGAACACTATAAAAATCTATAGAATCTTTGAACTACTTCATATATAATAGTTTGGATTAATGATAGTATTTTATTGGTAAATGATAATACATTTAGTTATTTTACGGCTGACTCTATATTCATGGTTTTTGATTATTTACACGGTTTCAATTCAAATTCAAGAGAATTACATTTAAAAAGTTGTTAAAATTGATTTTAAGATTTTTTTTGATGCACACTTCACGGTCTAGTCTATCAAATTTAACTAATAATAAGTTTGAGTGAAAAGAAATTCAGATGCAGATTACACTGGTAATCTAGTTGATAGAAAAATTACTAGTGGAACGTGATATATGATGAGACATTTAGTAACTGCATCGTTTTTTCAAAGAAAACATTTGCATATTTTTCATTTCAAATAATTTTCAGAAAGTAGACATTTTTCTCATAAAACCCCTTCTAGAAAATCATTTTTGACCTTGTTTTCAGATTATTCATTTTTAGAAAAACCATTTTGTAATTATTTTTGAATTTAATTTTTAAATTATAACATTGACTAACCTGACTCCCTACTAATTATCAAAAAGATAAATAGTGATTGAAAAAGTGATGAGTGTTGATATTTATCATATATTATGACTCGAGACAGTATAATTAATAAATTTCTTTAAAAATTTAAACAAGAGTTATAAAACTTTTTGTTGTAAAAATTCCATGACCATCTTTATTTCTATCATATTTCTAATGACCATCACTCATCAAAATTCAATATAGTTTGTCGACATGTGGTACTTTAAACAGGAACCATTCATTTTAAATTTTATATTTTTTAATAAAATAATAATAATAATAATAATAATAATAATAATAATAATAAAATCTATAGTATTCACTCTCATTTAAAAGTCCTCAGGGTTATGCATGGGTGAATTACTTGGAATTTGTTATGTGCTTCCATGCTCATTTAAAAGTCCTCACGGTTATGCATGTATGGAATGCATATCAAAATTGATTTTTTAAATAAACAAGTTGATTTTAATCCCATTTAAAAGTCCTCATGGTTATGCGTGGTTAGAAGATACTTGAATTCTTTTTTTTAAAATAAAATTGGAATACTACTAATCTCATTTAAAAGTTCTAACGGTAATGCATGGTTGGTAGATATTCAAATTCCTGATATAAATATACCACAAATAGACACAACTGTATGGTTTTATATGATGATATCATTCCCATCATTGTAAAAGTGGAATATGCGTCTAATAGAGTATTTATGATTTTTGTTTGATTTTTTATTGAAATTTAATATTTATATTCGATTGAGTTTTAATGTTGTATTAATATCGATCACTTTATCTCAATTTTTCTAACACTATTACTCTTTTGCTGATAACAAAAGAGGGAGAGAAAAGTTAAGATTTTGTCAAATAAAATCAAGTAAAGGTCAAATATTTTCTATTTTCATCTCATTTGCATATTTTTAATTGTATGCATATATAAAGGGGGAGCTTTGTGTAGAGAGGAAGCATTCAAATAAGGGGAGCAAATTGAATGATCAAAAGGGGGAGATTGTTGAATATGCGATTATATGATTATTGTTTGACGATAATATATATATATATATATATATTCATTTAAATGTATTTATTAATGTACTATTATAATTTTCACATAATTAAATAAATATTTGCTAAATAAAATAAATAACACAGAATATAAATTCAAATGAATATTTTATTCAAACAAATAATTATTACAATTTTGAATAGTACAAATTCGAGCTCTCACTATATATATACAATTTCAATTATAATACAAATTTGATTACGTCACAATTTCTAATTTACAAATGCACCTCACTACAATTCACTCATTCACTCGTGTTTTACCTTCAACTTGAATCCAGCAACTGAGCAATCTGCAAAAATAAATACTGACGTAGTAAAATTGAAAATAAATTATTTTTACAGTACAAAATAAAATGTAATTTTCAAAATAGTATTTGCCTCAGTTATTTGGGTTGTTCATCATCGTTTAAATTTGAATTCATCATACACGAACATCTTGTGACATGCACAGTGTATCACTGCACATGCCACAAGGCCGTGCACACCGATATATACACTTGATAAAATTACAGGGACAGGTGAGCACAGGTCAAACCCAAATCAAAGCCGGGTTCAACTCAAGTGCAATAAAAATAATATCACGACACGAGCACAAGGTCAAACCCGAAGTTGGATTCAACACAGGTGCAGTCCAAAAATATAAGTACAATAAAATGATCAAAACAACTGTACATGAACACTGGCAACAGAAGAAGGCCAGAGTATAGGCAAAATGAAAATAGGCTAGAGGAATCACAGTGCAATGAAGATTACAAGGAAATACAACACATATATACATACATAGATGTATGTATACACATGGTAGCTGAAACAAATGGCTCAAACTCAACTACAACCAAATTTCATGAAACCAGAGTAGTTCAACTGCATAAACACACAACTCGGAGGCATGAAGCAATACAAAGGCAGTTCAGTAATTAAGTGAACACAATACAGCAATGAATCAAGACGAAATTCAAACCTAGTGCAACTTCAACCTGAATCAGATTACATCTCAAAACAACACTTCAACACTACTGATACAAGTGACTCAGTCCAGAACAAAATAAAGCAGTGGACACAAAGACCAGACTCCATGTAGACCTGACTACAAGTGTAAGGCACAGTAAAGACAATTCACATTTAAACAATGATGTATACAAGAAGTCCAACAACAACATAATATCAACATGTTCACATATGTAATCGATTCAAGTCTGCAACATATAACTTAATATATGTATGCGTGATAAGCTACTAATGAATGCAACTCGAGCTCCAGACCACTACAAGCCCAGAACTCAAGACTACAACTACAAAGAGAAAATATGCAGCATACATATGGTTGCAGTTGCAACCTAAGCATGCAAATACAACATGAACCAAACTCGAGCACAGTTGAAGTTCAAGGTAAACTAGAGGTGGCAACATGAAACTTCATCAAACCAGAGAATACAAACTATGGCATAGAAGCACAATCTAGGCAAAGCTGGATGACCACAAACCAAAAACATAAACAATGTTAAATACCAGAAACCCAAAGCCATAATATTTAGAACTCAAGTGAAACGAATGCAAACTGACTCGATGGCTCAAAAACAACAATATACACACATACAAATGAAAGCAGTCGTATACATGTTCAAACTAAGCGTAGTTCAAAGCAATGCTACAAGTCAAGTATGCTACAGGGATAAACACAAATGGCCAGAGTCGAACACAAAGGAAATAAACACTATCAAACAAAGTCAAAGCTGATGTTAACAGAGCAAAGTCAGGAAGGTTCAAAAATGACCGAAGTCAATCTACAAGCATCAAAAGAAGCCGTGGGTCAAAAATCAAAAGGCCAAAGTCAAATGCAAAAAGAATTCGAAACCGTGATAGCCAAGAAAATGAACGGCCTAAAGAACCAAATCAACATCGTAAAAGCAAATCAACGCCGTGATGACCAAGTTTCAAAACCGTGTCAACCAAGCAAAATATATACGAGTCGGAACAAGTCAGTAATCATCTCGAACATCCAAACGAAGATCAAATGGCTGAGCATAGTATTGATGAAATCAAACAACTATCAGATGAACGAAATATAGGAAATTGACTTCTATAAATCCCATTCATCACCGACCAAAAATGCATCGAGTTCAAGTAAGCAAAAACAGTAAAGCAAAACAACAAATCACATACCGGGAGCAAGATCGAACTCGATCGTCGAAGGAGCCGTGAGCCAAGTGAAGAGACGATCGATCGACGGAGCAAGAGAGCGGAATCCCAATTCGATCAATCAATTTAAAGTCGGCATTTCAAAGCCCTAATTACAAATAGAAGAAGAACGAACAAGGAACGACCGCCATTTTCACGAAAGAAAGGAATGGAGTAAATAATAGAAAAACGGGCTGAAGATACAAAAGGCGGCTGGCCATTATAATACTTTTATTTGTTTATAACTTTGGCTTAATTTTTTAAATTAGGGTTTTAAATTTGTTTTAGATTTAAATTCTTCTTTTAAATGTTGTAATTTCTAGTTTTGTGACTAAGGGACAAACTACGTGGCGTAGTTTGAGAATTCGCAACTAAGTGGCTGAGTTGTGGCAGGGTTTTGAGCATAGAGTTAAGGCTAGTCGATTGCGAGTATCGCAAGTTTACGTGTGTAAGCGTCTGACTGCTTAATTTCTAGTAGAAACCTTGGGGGCAACACGTAGGCAGGGTTTTGCCGAAGCTGGGTAAATTCTATGTCGTTCTATTTCTGCATTTATTATTCTGCTATTATCTGTGCTGCTATTATTTTGATATATCTGTGTTGAAATAATTTTATAAGCTTCCTCAATAATTTTTATAATTAATAGCATCACCCTATTCACCCCCCTCTTTTAGGGTGAAATAGATCCTACAACGGTCTCAGTACATTTTTCTAGAAGTGTACTATGACGGGTGGTACCCAGTAGCCATGTCATTGTATGGAATCCAATATCACTAGAGCCTTTACGTTCTTGATTGTGTCCAACTATGTTGAAACGTGAGATGCAAGCATTTCAGTTGTTTTATAGTTTACTTTCTATAGACACTGTTATAACATTAGATGATTTTTATATAAAATGTTTTGGTTATCATAAGGTAAAAACCCATTGTGTTTATGTGTGGCGTGGTCTTACGATATACCTTTATTTAAAGGATTTTGATAACAGTAATATTCAAATTGAGTGTGTTTTCTTACGTTGGTTTTCCAGACGACTCGGATGTTATTTTATTATAATGCTCGGTTAGACCGAGTATTGCAGTTTCAGGTTAGAATGTCATGGAGCTCAAAAGATGAGTTGGAGGATTTCAGTAGTATATCACGTACTTCACTATATTCCGCTATGTGGTTCAGGGTGTATAGTTAGCACTGGTGAAGACATGTTATAATAACTGTCCATATTGATGTATTGATTGTTGTACTCTGGTGATTGTATGTATATTAACAGCAACAGTTCCTTTTTGTATAAAGATTGGAATTTATTTATTATATATTATTCCACTACGATTATGAGATTCTATGTTGTTGTTCCTGTTTCTTCTTCTATCTTTTCTTTCTCTTAGTTATTTTCCTTTTTGTATAATTTGGATTGGACAAGTGGGTTTATTGTCGACCCAAAGAGTATGGAACGGTGGGTCGCTACATTTGGTATCAGAGCTTAGGTTGAGTGAATACCTAGGCTTTGGTGGGGATTACACATTAGAGATAAAGTCTGTAGTATTCTAGAATGAGTCTAAATGTATTAATAGATATGAGTGCGTATTTGTTCGTGAATATAAAATATTTTTATATTGTGTTGATTTATCGGTTGAGCGTTTATGAATTCTGGTCAGTATGTGAAGTACAACTGTATCGATGGGGTTTTTTAAACTCTTAAACAAGGTAAACTGACACGGTATTGTTTAGAAAAGAGGGTAAATAAAATAATTTTACTCAAAAAGGTATATTTTGAAAGAAAAGAAATAATTTTCTGAGATTATTAATGTATTTGAGTGTTTGGTTGATATTATTATAGTCAAAACAAGATTATAAAAATTGAAATGGTTTTTATAACCAAATAAAATTGTATAAGTATGATTATACATATGAGTTGTAACTAAAAGTGGATTCAAACTAGAATTTGGAAATTCAAGTCCTCGAAGCTTTGAGAAATGTTTTAAATGGATTTAAAATAAGATTTGAGGAATTTTTAAATCTTGGAGATTTTGGAAATGTATTCCAAATTGTTTTGAAAAGGACAATGGTGATATTATTTTTGGAATATTTCTGAATAGGAGGTTTTAAATGGATCTAAAGGTGATAAAGCACTAAAATCACTTCATTCGTTGGAAAATAATTTTGGTGATGACGGCCACATCATTAGTCTTCAATTTTGAGTTTCTAAGTGATGGTTTGCTACCATAATTATTTGTTTTGGACTTGTTTGGTAAAGAAGTCTTGTTTTAGAAGTTCCAAAGGGAGTTTTGTTTTGGTTAAACTAGTTTGTTTTAAAATTTTGAAGGGCATTGTTTTGGGAAAAACCAAGTTGTGTTGGAAATTCCAAAGTGTGATTTGATACACCAAGAAAATATATGTATATTTTGACTTCAAAATGATTTGAAAAAAAATCCACGTATTTGAATCCTGGAATTCTCATATATAAACTTTGTTAACCAAAAGAAAATAAGTTTTTGAACTTATAAATTGAGAATAGTGTTAATAAGGAAGGAAAATGTGAAATTTAAATATGGAATAAAAATTTAACTTAAGCAAAGTTAAATAGAAATAGATTTTGATTGAACGATATCAAATTGAATTGAATATAAATATAATTTATGAAGTGATTATGTAACTATATGTTATAAATATAGAATGTGAGTAAACTTAAGTGGAAATTCGGGGAACTATGAATAAATAAGTTTGTATAACTTATTAAATTGAGAAAGTGGAAAAGTATGACCAAGTTAAAATGGGTAAATATTTTGATAAAAGGAATGGAAATACAATTTGAATTATAAAATCAATTAAGCTTAAGTTAAACAAACTGAAGTAATTTTTGAAATGAAAATCTGATTCCGGATTATAAAATGGAACTAAACTAATGAGATAAATTAATTAGTGGATTGAATATTGAAATGAGATTGGAGTTATAAATGGAATTCGACTTATTTATAGGTGAATTAAATATGTTTGAACGTGGTTGATTGAAATTAAATGGATTATGAATTGGAATTGAGTAAACTTAATATAAAATCACTCGAAAAGTGAGGTAACTAAATGAATTCCTAAAGTAAGTCTTTGAAATGGATAGTGATCGAAATGAATTAATGAAATGATCTCCAAGTGATATAGGATAATTTAAGATATACTGAGTAAATGGAAATGAATAAATTGAATGGGAATCAAGGGAAAATAGATAAATTGAATTAAAATCAATTTGAAATGGATAAACTAATTTTTCTGAAAAGGTTTGTTACTAAATTAGCACGGTATGAATTGTTGTTGATATAAAATGAAGTAAATAAAAGTTTATGAAGGGCATGGGTGTGAATATGGATCGAATTCAAGTAAATTTCATATAAATTAATGGAAATTTGAATAATGGCATAGAAACTAAATTTGAAATGAATAAATGATTGTTTGAACCATGTATTTGCATATGCATCATAATCTACATGAACTGACAAGTTTGCTTAATGCAATCTATGTGTTTAATTAGTTAATGCATGTGATATTATTAAATTTAAGTTATGGAACTTATGCGTTTATTTTGAGTAAGTACAGGTACATGGAGCTGTTTGAATAGATTTTGGTTGCGTATTTGCATATGAATTGCGCGAGCTCGCTTAATAACGCTAAAATAAGGTATGCTCATGAATTTAGCGTGAAAAAATAAACATATCTATATATTATATTACGTTTTCTGGCCATTAAAGCCGATGTATATCTTTTTATCATACTTGTGACATTGCAAAAGTCTCTTCGTACAAGGGAGACTGCTAATTTTTTTTGAAAATATAGGGTGTTAGAAATTTTTGGAAATTTTTTATTTGCTAAAATTTGATTTCGAATTATAATAAAAATAAGAGATTTTGGTTTAGAATGGAAACTAAATGTTTCGTATGGAACTAAATTATTTAGAAAAGTGAGATATCAAGTTTAACTAAATGGGTTTTGATATGGTATTGGGTTTGGAGCATTTTTCCTACCTTAGCAATTTCAGGGACGAAATTCTTTTAAGTGGAAAGGAAAGTAACGACCTGGATTTTTCATAGTTTTATTTTGAATATTTAAATGGTTTTAAATATTGGATTTGGAATATAAATTGATTTTTGAATGTGAAGATTTTGGTTGAAAGTATAGAACGAATTTAAAATTTCAAATATAGCGATTTATCAT
The DNA here is from genome assembly GCA_030765085.1 of Allium cepa. NCBI lineage: Eukaryota > Viridiplantae > Streptophyta > Magnoliopsida > Asparagales > Amaryllidaceae > Allium > Allium cepa. The sequence goes on along the minus strand of CM060941.1, from coordinate 1,038,899,385 downwards.
AATACAGAATTGGTAAATAATTAAATTTGAATTGAATATGAATTGAAACGATTTCTAATGTTGGTGTAAATTCTATTTGAATTAGAATTAAGTTAGTAAATTTTTAAAATTGGAATTTCAAGTGATTTCGCCAATTTTTGAAATCGTCGATTTAATCGATGCGTTAAAATAGCGATTTGGGGTATAGTCTCTGAATTTGATGAAACAAGCTCTATTAGATCTATAATAGTGAACTGTTATTGGATTTCAAATTCCGTAGCGTTTGGAGTTACTGTTTGGTCGTGAGAGCTAAAAACGCACCGGTTTAATTTAATTAAAAATAGTTAATTTAAAATGCTATCTTCCTCGTACGATCGAATTGGGGCTTGAAACTTGTTCCATTTTGTTTGGAATAGTGATACAACAATTGAAACGCCAGGTTGCACGCCTCAATAGGAGTTCGGAATTTCACGTATGTAATACGAGATATTATTTATATTAAAATAAATAAAATCAATCATGAGCCACCTTAACTCTAAAGAGGCCGACCTAGTTGTTCGAAGCCACCCTCATCTTTTTATAAATTGAGCTATCCTTTTTCACCTCCTTTAGTTCGAGTCGAAAAATAAAATAATAATAATAAACAAGAGAAAATTCTCGATAGTGTGCGGCAACGAAAAATCACGATCGAGTTCAAGTGGAGTGTGGCATCACGCGAAGACTGGAGTGAGGTGGAGGGTTGTCGCGATGCGTGAAGTCAAGGCTTGGATGTTGCCTTGATGGGTTGGAAGTGCACCTAGGCGTCGAATTATGGTGAGCACAACACAGTTTTGTCGCGTGACATAGTAGGGTCGCCGTCGAACATGGGAGGGTCGCCGTCGAACTTGGGCGAGTCGCGATCAAAAGTAGGGTGTGAGTAGGATAATGATGAGTCGTGGTAAGGGAGTACTTGAAGGGGAAGGTGATGGATGATGTTTTGACTCGATTATGTTCAGAGTAGTTTTTTACTGTCGTGATATGATATTGTGCATAATATCGAAATTTTGTTCACTCTTTGGTTGGTATGTATGCCACTATTGCTCAGATATGAGACATGCAAGAAATGAATGGAGGGTTGAGCTTGGAGGGAGGTGTAGATTCATCTAGAAGAAGAGCTAAGGGTAAATGAGTGTATCAATTTGTTAAAAAATTTGGAGCAAGTGTGGATGGTTACAGTGGAAAGCTTGGATGGTTAGTGCTTAAGCGAGTCTAGTAAAGGAAATTAAAATTTTGCAATTTAAGGTTAATTAAATTCGTTAATAAGTAATTAGTTTGAATTAAGTAATTGGTTGAATAATTATAATTAAAATTGTAATCATTAATTTATATTATTCAAAATTTGCTTATACGAGATTAAATCGAACATAATTAGTCATGTGGGATTTGTGGCTGCGGAATCTACGCAATAGAATTAATTTGGGATGATCGATAATTCCAAAATTAAGTCAAGGTGAGTAAATCTCACTCATTTGGATTTATGGTTTTAATATAAATGTAGAAAATTAATTATTGGTTGATTGAATGAATTTATAAATTATTAGCACTTGGATGTTATATTATATATAGTAGTATATATTAGTAGTTTGGTATATTTCCCGCCTATTGAAGCGGATGAGACACTATGCGCCCTGCATAATACTAGATGGCCCTATATTACCGTGATATCCCATCTCAAAGCGGGATTGGTATTTTATATTGTACAACATTTGTAGATGTAAGGAAATAGGTTGGAGGGATTCAATTGGATTCCTCAAATATGTTGATTGTTTTTCATATATAGTGATATATGATGTGTGCGGAACATCTATTATAGATTATGTTGTGATTTGATTTTTTTTGGATGCTATAGTAGCACTGGCCTAAATTTTGGTAATTTAAATACCATATTTTTTTAATTTAAAGGAATTAAAAGGAGATTTTGGGTATAAAAATATTTATATCGAATTTGAATTATTTTAAAGGAAATTGATTTGGATAAAACAATGATTTGATTTTGGGTTGTACTTAACTACTCTTCAAAAGTATTAAATAGATATTTTAGAATAATTTAGATAAAGAATTTTTAACAATGGATTTGAGGTGATATTTCTGGATTTATGGAAAAGAAGTTGAAAATGATATTAAAATAGAATTGAAAAATAAATGGAATTTATTAAGGAATGGATTCATAAAATAAGAATTTATAAATCAGATTACTTTAATAAACAAGTGAAACTCTAAGGAGGTTATAAATTTATAAACGTTGTTTATAAATAAGGGAAGATGATATCAGTTGATAAATTGGGAATATAAATTCGTAGTGTGAATTTATATCAAGATATGGAAATCAGTTTTGGAAAAAATAGTGGATTCTATTTTTGAAATGTGAGAATGATTTTTAATTGAAATGGAGTCGATGTATTATGGATAGTGAGGGATTTATAAATTGAACTTAGTAATATTGGATTTTAAGAATAGATTTTTATCAAGAAATTAAGTTGTTTTAAAACAGGATTTTTATTTATTAAACTCTATATTTTAAGCTAGTTTAGCATTGAAAATATTTCGAATAGTGTATTTTTCAAATATCTAATATTAATTAAATTAAATGCTAATTTTTAAAATCAGCTTTGCAAATTGATTAGTTTTATTTAAAAATGAATTGGAAATGAGTTGTCGATGTTTATTTAAAGAGTTTTGAAGTTTTAAATAATTTCTTAAATGTGTTTTAAAAATAAATTATTATTCTTTAAAAATACTTATCATATATATAGAGTTTGAAATTATTGTAATTTATTTATAAATCCTCCCAAGATTTGTAAATGGGGTTTATTTAACGGATATGATTTTTATAAAAGCAATCTTGTAACGGAATTCTGGAAACGTAAGTAAATTTCCGAAATGTTAAAATACGGAAACGTTGGAAATGATATAGAATTCATAAAAGATGTTAGAAATGGGTAGCTAAAATTATAGACAAGTATAATCGATTTTTGGAAAATTTAAAGGAAATTAATTTATGAATTCCGAAAACACATAGTGTCCGTTATAAACGAGTTAAGGAATTTACAAATAAATTGTAAAGGATTTTGAGAAATAGGAAATAAATGGAATCTTTCCTTAGTATTGGAAATAAAACGATTTTGGGAAAATATACTTACTAATATTTCTTAACTATTGGACTGGAAGGATTTGAAATATTTTAACTACGAGAACATGATCATAGAAATATTTCCAAAGAGTTGAATAATAATTGGGTTGAAAAAAAACATTTCTAAGTATTGATATGATTCGAAAATATAATGTTATGGATATAAGTATTTGAAATTGTTTTCAATTATTGAATACACTGGAAGAGATCGTAAAGATATTTTGAATAAATGTTTTGAAAGATATATAAAGTTGACCTAGCGACTGCTTATGTGTGTAGTTTGATAGTTAAATTACTGACTATCAAATTTGGAAAAATTCGTTAATCAATTTGATGAGACCGGGATCAGATTTTATTATCTGAAAACCACTTTGATTCGATTAATACGTTATGAACTGTGACATCATAAAGATAATGAAGATGGTGATTTTGGAGATTCGGTTTTATCAGATCCAAAACAACTTGCTATCATTTGCATCGTGGTCTGGAAGGCAGTTATTGTTCTAAGTATGAATTTAATTATAAAGGCAAAAAGTAGCCCCAAAACTCATTAACCGGGAATGACTAAAACAGGGGAGATGCAGCAGGGCTAAGTAGGTCGCATACTAGTAGGGTAAGTTATTACTTTTCTAGGTACCCTCGGATATATTATAATTATGGATATGGTTGTGCACGTAAAAGAGAGCGCTTGATAGGGTGGGAACAACTGGAATGATGACGTATTTGGTACTATGTAGTAAAAGGTAAGTCGGTCCTATGTTGGCAAGGATCGTTTGGTACGATATCGATACATTTTTCTAGAGGTATACTATGATGGGGGGTACCCTAGTAGCCCTGCCATTGTATGGAATCCAATATCCACTATGAACCTGCAAGGTTTAAATTGTGCTCAACTATGCCGAAATGTAAGATGCAATCATTTTAGCTATTTTATTGTAACATCCCGCCTTTTTATACGTTTTAAATTGACGATAAACCATACATGTCAGATTTAAACCATACAGAAGGGCTTTTGTTATGGGGTAAATAAGAAAAAGCAGAGGAAAAACAAAAAAACAAAATAGAATCTTGCAGCGGAACGATAAAATATAATAATCAAATAAACAATTCATGAAGCTGTTTACAATACATTGGATTATGCTTACACAATACATATCAGAGTTTCACATACCATAGAATAATAAAATACAGCGGAGTACATGATGCACTGAATAATAAAATAGATAATAGTAATAATATCTTCGTCTTCGTCCTCCAAAATAAAGTCTTCAAATGCTGAAATGCTCAAACTAACCTGAACGAATTGGGAAGACAAAACACTCGAGTCAGAACTAAAAGATCTTATGTAAGTTAAATCAGCTGAAATAAATATGAGTGTAACGGCGTCAAAGATGTTTACGGGATTTGACATCTCCTATCCAGTGTCAAACGTGAGTGCAGTAACTTAATATATGTTCGGGATTCACATCTCCTAATGATCAGGATCCAATTTACTAGTAGTAATATTTCGCTATTATAATAATGTCTGATAGTAAAATAAACTTACTTTTAAATAACATTAAGGCTTTACATTTTCCACCTTAACACATAATAGTCCCAGTAGTCCATCCAGTATCATGGTCCTTCCTGATGGGAAGCCACCAGAGGATACTACACGGGCTACGGGAGAAAACCAAACTCGTATAAGGCGCGTTAGAGTAGGTGATACGACACACAAGGAAATGCTAGGGTAGATATACCAATTACTAACCGGACTGGTGGTGACACATAGCGCACAGCAACCGCCCACCTCGAGCCACACCCCCAAAATCAAAAATCAAAAGTGGCTTCCAAATAAATCTCAAAGTCAGAATATAATATCGAAGGAGTGTGTCCGATAAGAGGAGCTACATCACTGACCCGGAATCGCTCCTGTTTTAGCCACCTTATGCCAACTCATGGGAGTTGGGTCCACGTATACACCTTAAAGGAACGCCATCACCATCCTACTTTATTCTGAAATCTCCACCGCGTACATGGTTGTTAAAGTGATTTTCGGAGTTGGTAGAGAGTATGACAACATCCGATCCCGATCTCTTTAACAACCAAACGTTATTATAACACCGCAGTCATTTCAAAATAATTATACTTTTAAAACCAGAATTTAATATCCATTTCAAACCCATATAAATACGATATCATTTTCGTTTTAAAACCCAAATCAATATGGTATCATTTTTATAAACCCAAAACAATGTAATATCGTTTAATTCAAATATGTCCCTTTTTCAAAATCATAGCATTTTCAAATTTATACACTTGAAACCAAACATTTGTAATTATAACACTTTTAAAACATAATACTTTGGAATTCATAACTTCGGAACAATTCAATTTCAATAAAACATTTCAATTTCGATATATTTCAAGGCTTTAAATATCCCCAAATTTCAAAACTAAATCTGAAATTTCAATTCAATAATTTAGTTTTCTATTATTTAATTTTGAGATGTTCTACGTAACAAATCCCTTATCATTTAAATAAAATTAAATTACAAATAACTAAATATTTCCTTCCATTCATTTATACTTGAAATACTTATTTAATTCACCTTGACCCCAAAATCAAGTTATAAAAATCGTACCTTTAGAATTTCAAATTTAATAAACTTTACATCAACTTATTTGAGTTAAATCCTTAAATAAACTCAATTTCAGATATATTTCCAATTTACCTTCCAACCTTAATTTATTTAAATCATTATAACCTCTATTTTAAAGTATGATTTAAATACTTAACCATACTTTATTTTAAAAAATCAAACTCCACTATTAAATTATATATTTATTTATTTATTTTTTTTCAAAATTTATACATAGCTTAAATTCAAGAATTTAACTATATATAAAAATAATTTTTATATAATATCAAAAGCCAATATTTGGATAAGCACAAAGATATGAAGCAAGAAAATAATAAAACAACATAGCTTTATACAAATAAAAAAAAAATCTAAGTGTATACAAATAGGATAGGCTGTAGGCAAAATGAAGAAAAAAATCTAAGAAAGTAAGACAAAAGAAGATATTGTATCTGTTATTGTATCAATGTTATATATATTGATATTTATTTTCTTCCGCTGTGTTGTACTTAATGGTGCTATAAGCTCCGACGAACCAGATTCGACGTTTGGATCTGCAGCATCTAAATATGAGTGTCGTATTCAGTGCCGATTTTCGAAGGTCGAGATCGAGCCGTTACAGCTATATCCCGTTATTCTCGCTCTATTTCGCTATTTCCGCCATATCATCTTTAATAAAATGAATTGAAAATTTTCATTTATGCATTATAAAAATTATGAAACTAATTTATTTGATTTAATTTTTAATATATTTTCATAAATGAAAATACTCTAATATTATACTAAATTCAATTATGTTATATAATAATTTTACGTTTATTTAAAGTATATTTGCGCATGTTTTTATTTAAAATTATTTATGTATTAATTATAATTCAATTGAATGATGATTTTTCATTTAATTACCATTTATATATTTGTAAAAACATTAAGTACGAGTTTTATATGCTATTTTAGAGCCATCCGCTATATCCTCGCTGTATCCCCGCTATGACTTTTTGCGTCTCTGCCGCTTTGTATCTGCCGAGCGCATTAACTGCACAGAACTTGAGAGATGTTTGGGAGTCACATCTCCTAAGGATCCTCTAAACTTTTTACGATGTAGTAATATTTCGCTATTATAATAATGTCTAATAGTAAAATAAACTTACTTTTAAATAGCATTAAGGCATTACATTTTCCACCTTAACACGTAATAGTCCCAGTAGTCCATCCAGTATCATGGTCCCTCTTAATCGGGAAGCCACCAGAGGATACCACATGGGCTATGGGAGAAAACCAAACTCGTACAAGGCGCGCTAGGGTAGGTGACACGACACACAAGGCAATGCCAGTGTAGATATACCAATTACTATCCATACTGGTGATAACGCATAGCACGCAGCTACTGCCCACCTCGAGCCACACCCCCAAAATAAAAAATCAAAAGTGGCGTCCAAATAAATCTCAAAGTCATAATATAATATCGAAGGAGTGTGTCCGATAAGGGGAGCTACCTCACTGGCCCGGAATCGCTCCTGTTTTAGCCACCATATGCCAACTCACGGGAGTCGGGTCCATGTATATACCTTAAAGGAACGCCACCACCATCCTACTTCATTCTGGAATCCCCACTGCGTAAAGTGGTTTTCGGAGTTGGTAGAGAGTATGACAACTTTCGATCCCGGTCTCTTTAACGACTAAACGTATTATAACACCGCGGTCATTTAAAAATAATTATACTTTTAAAACCAGAATTTAATATCCATTTCAAACCCATATAAATACGATATCATTTTCGTTTTAAAACCCAAATCAATATGATATCATTTTTATAAACCCAAAACAATGTAATATCGTTTTATTTCAAATATATCCCTTTTCCAAAATCATACCACTTTCAAATTTATTCACTTGAAACCAAACATTTGTAATTATAACACTTTTAAAACATAATACTTTGAAATTCATAACTTCAGAACACTTCAATTTCAATAAAACATTTCAATTTCGATATATTTCAAGGCTTTAAATATCCTAAAATTTCAAAACTAAGTTTGATAATTTCAATTCAACAATTAAGTTTCTATTATTTAGTTTTGAGATGTTCTACATAATAAATCCCTTATCATTTAAATAAAACTAAAATTACAAATAACTAAATATTTCCTTCCATTCATTTATACTTGAAATACTCATTTAATTCACCTTGACCCCAAAACCAAGTTATAAAAATCATACCTTTAGAATTTCAAATTTAATAAATTTTACATCAACTTATTTGAGTTAAATCCTAAAATAAACTTAATTTCAAATATATTTCAAATTTAGCTTCCAACTTTAAATTTTTTTAAATCATCATAACCTCTATATTAAAGTATGATTTGAATATTTAACCATAATTTATTTTAAAAAAAATCAAAATCCACTATTAAACTATATATACTTTTTTACAAATTTATACATAGCCTAAATTCAACAATTTAACTATATATAAAAATAATATTTATATAGTATCAAAAATCAATATTTATTAAACCGTATATTTCTTTCTAAAACCATAGAAATCATTCTCAAAATATTTAAGTATAGACCATGGTGTCTATAAAAAAAATTCTACCCTATGGTCAAGTGATACAAATATTTATCATTTCAATCCGAAACTTAAAATAAAAATACGGTTATATATCATTTTAAATCGCAATCCCGAATGAAATAAAAATGCATACAACTTGCAGTTTATAACAATATAACATATCACATCCATTCATCCATTATCAATCATCAACCATTTATCACGGTCATCATCCAATTAAGTCGATAACATCAATATAAACAGATAAAAAACAACAGGTATTCACCGGCAGTTTATATTCGATAATAAATTAAATAACAATTTAACAGACAGTTTATTTGCAATAATAAATTAAATAACCATTTAATTTAATAAATTTAATTTAACTAGGATGATGATTAAAAATATGCTAAACAATCATAAATAAATTTTTAAACACATCAGAAATTAATTTAACACACATAAGAAATTTTAGAAGTTGTGAGTGGGTTAAAACACTCACCTTTTGAATTTAAATTGAATATAAATCCAATTTAAATCCAAAACTCAAACTATCTCAGAATTCGTCCAAACAAGAGCCAAAGTGTCCGAGATTCCAATACGAACCTAGTGGAGAAAACCGCGCGCAAAAATGACATCGTATGCGAAAGTTATCGCGGTTAGAAGTTACATGATTTAAAATTGAAATAAATAAAAATAGATTAAAATAACGACATATCACCTTCTTCTAATTGCAGTCACGAAACCCTAGCACACGCAAAAACAAGTCGCGACCCAGACAACAAAACTGCTTCAACCTTCTTGCTCGATTATTGCGCCACCTCGATCAATTTCGACCAGATCAGGACCCATCATCGAGTCCCCCATCCACGGCCGACCTCATGGACCCCGCGCGCACGCTTCCCGAGGTCCCACGCATTCTCCGCTGTCACTACATATCTTGCTAAATTATGGAAAATCCTAGGCACCTGACGACGTGCGAAGGCCAGATCTAGGGCCTGCTCGGTGTCCTCTCCCAAACCCCACTTCCCGATCGTCATATCGTCGCGAATCCGCCGTTGGATCAAAACCCTAGCCTATGGATGGCTGAGGTTAAACTTGAATTTCTGGATAAACGATGCATCGAATTGGAAAACGTATCACAGTATTGAGATGCGCTCTTCGAGAGCTTTCCGACGATGTAAAATATGGTATAGTTTATGGAGTTTGAAATTTTGATTTGATTTTGAATTGCAATTGGGTCTAGAATTGATTGTCTGCCATTGAGGAGGAGAGACAACTGAATTGTACGTACAGAAATGAGGAATAAGAAATAGGATAGGGTTTATAACAAGTTATATTTAGGTAGGTCATAAATAGAGATGAATGGACACGATTGGTTCGGACCGTTGAACGATAAAAGGGCCTGAAAAGCCCGTTTTGACACCAGAATGAAATTGGGTTAATCCATATATCAGAATAGATCTTTTAAAATATTTTAAAATCGATGGAACAGGTTTCAAGTCCAAATTCCATCATATGAGGAAGTTATGCTAAAATCAAGTTATTTCAAATTGATTTCAATTGATTTCAATTTAATTGATTTCAAAGCATTTCAAGCCCATACGATCAAACGACAAGCCCGATCGTTATGAAACTTGAAATCCTATAATAATTCACTGTTACGGATCCGATGAAATTATTTTCGTCGAAATCCGAGTTAGTGGCCAAAATGGCTACTTTCTAGTTAATTAAATAAATTAATATTAATTAACGAAATCACTTTTCCATCCAATTATCATTATTTCTAATTTCTATCACTTTGGATTGCTTAATAATTAAAAATCCTTTAAAACAAATTCTTTTGTTAACTTATTATTGGACATTTCACAATTTACTGCAATTAATTTCAAATTCCAATTAATTCAGTAATTATAATTCAATTAAATCGAGACTTTGATTTCTAAATCCTGTTATTGAATCAATTTATCATTTTATGGGTAATATTATCATTGGTTTATTTTTATTTCATTAACATTTCTCATTTTATCCTAGTTTCAATTAATATAGTATTTAATTTCATTTACTTATCATTTAAATATAATTGATTTCAAATAAATTTTATAAACAAATTAAATAGGTAACCTATAACGATCATTACCATAACCTTTAATTGCATTTATGAATCCATTATTTACATTCCAATTCTAATAAATATTTATTTTATGTAATTATCATTAACTCTCTATTTCATACAACAAATATATACATACATACATATATATATATATTTACATTTGTTTCTTATATTTCATTTATAACCAAATTATAATATTTCCACTATTTCCATTAATTTGAATTCCATTCAAGTTATTAGACATTCGCTTACATTCATACTATTGCAATTATTTCTAGTTATTATTTTTATTAATAATTCACAAATTTATAATTTCTTCAATATTAAATTTCAAAATCCTATTAATTTAAAAAAATTAATTATTAAAAATTTAAGGGTCGTTACATTAATAGTTTACTTTCTATAGACACTATTATAATATCAGATGATTTGATATAAAATGTTACGGTTATTGTAAGGTACAAACCCATCGTATTTATGTGTGGCGCTGTCTTACGAGATACCTTTATTTTTCATAGGATTTCGATAACTGTAATAATTCAAATCGAGTGTGTTTTCTCGCGCTGTAACAGCTCAAAAAAATTATGAAATATTTTAATTCATTTTATTTAAAACTTTGGTGTTTAATTATCCAAAATTTGAATTGAAAATTTTCCAATAAAGTTTGGATTTTTGTTTGTAATTTCCTTTCCAAATATAATAAAATAAACAATTTCTGTATATATATATATATATATATATATATATTGTAACGACCCGCCTTTTTGGACAGTTTAAACCGACGATCAAATACACATGTCGATTCCAAACCATTCAAAAGGGCAAATGGTTATTGGGGTAAATAAGAAAAGAAAAGAAAGAGAAATAAAGGAAATGAAACAACACAGAATCTCGCAGCGGAACGATAAAATATAATAGTCAAATAAACAGTTCATGAAGCTGTTTACTATACATTGACAATTATTTATACAACATTTATCAGAGTTATACATATACAACAGAACAATAAAATAATGCAGCAGATAACATGATGCAAGGTAATAATAGTAATAGTATACCAAATCTTCGTCTTCATCCTCCAGAATAGATCTTCAAAAATCTGAAAAACTCAGGACTGACCCGAGCGTAATGGAAAGACAAAATACTCGAGTCAGGACTAAAATATCCTTATGGAAGTTAAATCAATCGTAAATAAATATGAGTGTAACGGCGTCAGAGATGTCAACGTGCGTGCAATAACTCAAGAGATGTTACGGGATTTTCCATCTCTTAAGGATTCGTTAAACTATCTACTATGTAGTAATGCACGCTAAGTAGATAATGCCTATCAGTAATATAAAGTATCAAAATAGCGTTAAGGCGTTACCATAATCCCCCTTAACACATTTTTATAATGCCGTAGTCTATACAGCACCGTAAGCCCCACCGTAAACTGGTGTTTATCAGAGGGTACCCCATAGGTATAACACAAAACAAAACGTAGTGGTCGCGAATAGGATAATCAGTATGACAAGGTACATGAGGCGATACCAACTAGGATACTAGTAGTTGCGTGATCCGGAGTGATGTTGGGCATAGCCAGCAGCTACCCCAACACCGCGAAACAACACTCCCAAATCAAGGGGTACACCCAAATCGAATCACAAATGTAATAGATATGGTATCGAAGAAGTGTGTCCGCTAGAGGTGGCGAACCTCAATGGCCCGGCGCGACTCCTGTTTTAGTCATGTCAAGGGTCATCCAATATCATTCTCTTTCTTAAATCAACGCGTTCACCAAACCATCCACTTCATTCTGGATCAACACTCCGCGTATAACAGTTATTAAAGTGGTTTTTGGTATCCACAGAGAGTATGTCCATATCCGATCCCGGTCTCTTTAATAACCACGTATTATTACACCGTTGGCTCTTTACATTTCAAATCGATTCATAATTGATATCAAAATATCATGTTCGCTTCAAAAATCAAATCCATTTCAATTATCATCGCATCTTTCAAAATATAAGGTTCCCTTTCAAAAAAACATTTTTCGCATCAATATCTCGTTTCGATTTCAACATCATTTCGAATTTCAAATTTAGGTTGCAACTTCATTTAACTCAATTCGTATTTAAATTCAAGATTTAAATATAAACATTTCACCTTATTAACCATCTTGAAATCTTTTTTTTTTTAGAAAATAGCTTTAAGTAGTTTAAATAATTAAAATAGTTAAAAATACTTAAAATCTTTAAAATGGATTTAAAATAGATAAATTAGTTTAAAATAATTTAAATTGGGTTAAGTAGATTTAAAGTAGATTAAAATAGTTTAAGTATTCAAAATGGTTTATATAACAGAGTAATTTGGAAAACAAATTAAAACAGCTTCAAAATCAATCCATTTCAATTATAACTTCCCAATTCAAATCAATTCCAGTTTCCATTCTACCGATTCAATTTCGATTTCAATTCAATCAACGTCAATTTTTACTTCGAATTAATTCAATTTTTCATTCACCTTTAATTTATGCAATTTCAATTTATATCGATTTGGAGCTTGATTTCTAAAAATATCAATTTATAATACTTAACAAAATTTCCAACAATATTCAAGTTTAAATCCAAATTCCAAATATGATTCAATTCCAAACTCGATTTCAAAATATCATTTTATAACACTTTTACTAAGTAATATTCAAAGCTCGAATTAAGGTTAAATCTTTCAACAAATCAACTTTCGACATTCAATCATATCCAATTTCAAATTTCAAAGTCTCAACTTAATTATTTAACAAAATTTCTTTAACCAAAATTTATTTCAACATTCCAAACTCAAATTTTCCGATGAATTCAATTTCTATAAATTGATTTCTATTTATAACTTTTAAATCAAAGCATTTAAATAAATTTCAAATTGACGATTTTAAAAATTATTAATTTAGCCAATTCGGTGTCCGTATAAAATTTTCTATCCTATGGCCAAGTAATTATTTATTTAAATTAAATGTCAGGGATGAGTATATATTACTTAAACCGATCACAGTGTCAGATGTATGCATAACAGTATATATAAGCAAATAGACATCCAACATTTAAATATCAACCAATAACATCCATCAAAATACATCATCCAATAGGCAATACAATTCATGGCAATTTCATGGTTATCGATGTCAGGTAATTAAATTACAATTCAATTTCAATTTTAATTTCAAATTTAACTAGCATAAAGATATTTAGTACGTTGTGAGCGTTATAAAACACTCACCTTGATTTTTCTGTTGTCGCCGAGACGTTCCGGTTTGGAACTAAAGCGAACGACTTCCAATTTTAGCCCAAATTTCAACTGTCTCCAAATTCACCCAAACCAATTTCATTTCGAAGCCCTCATCATCACGATCGCAACGCAAAAAGTCTCGTCTCAATTGGACCTCGTATGAGAGAGTTATACATTTTATAAGTTATCGACATTTGAATTTATAAAACAATTTATATTATATTAAAATGAATTCATACCCAAAGCAAAGCCCAGCCCACTCAACATCTCCTTCTTCCCCAATTCCTGTACGTTCACGAGAAAACCCACCAAGCCGTGCATCAATCTCCAGTGATACGGAGCTACAGTTTACGAAACTCAAATCCGTCTTCGCCAATCTTCTTCTCTTCGAAGCCTCCATCTTCTCGACCACAAAATAGCAAGCTCGGCCACCCCTAGTGAAACGCGACACGTGCATCTCCCTCTCGTCCACGCGCAGGTCGCACGCCCCAAGACACCACCGAGCTCCACCAAAACGTGCGTACAGATGCTATTCGACGAGGAGAATCCAAATACGAGCTTTATTTCTCGAATCGGTGAATGAAAACAAAGTGAAGCTTAACCCTAGCTTCAAAACCCCTCACGGCTTCACTGTCGCACTCCTAAACTCCAAGTCGCACCCGGCCAAAAGCATATAGGATCGAAGCAAACGATGAAATAGGATTTTTAGAGAAGGTTTCGTGATTTTTAATCGAGTATTTGAGGAGAAAGAATTTTTTGAAGTTGGATTTATGTTTTCTCTCTGCCTGAAGCTCGCGTGCAGTTATTAAAAGGAAAGGAGAGGCTTTTGCGTGTTTGAATGGGTCAAAGGTACAGTGAAAAGATGGGATAGCAGCTGAAAAGGAGATTTGACTAATTAAAATATTTATTTAAATTTCAAAATACCTCGATCTACGCAACTCGAAATCTCGAACCCCTATCAGGGCATGCCGCTAGGCGTTCATAATGTTATACCCACATTCCGGACGCAATGGAAAGGGTTTCGGAAGCTAATTCGATCATATGCGCGAGTTACGGCAATAAACGATCAATTTTAAATTAAACGGATTAAACGAATTTCTAGGCGTTTTGGCACGTCCCGGACAAACGGTAAATCCGATTGACACGAAATTTGAAATCTTACAATAATATCACATTACGGATCCGATGAAACTGGTTTAGTCGAAATCCGAGACTGTTTGAAAAATGACTATTTTAACTCGCCAAATTAATATTAAAACAATTTCGATGCGTTTCGAGCTGCCACGGTCAAATGACAACTCCGATTGCTACGAAAATTAAAATCCGATAATAACAAATTATTACGGATCCAATGGAACTAGTTTCGTCCAATTCTGAGACTGTTCAAAAATTGGCTATTTTCAGTCGATAATTAAATATTAAAATATTCAATTTTCACACATAAATTTTAAATTCAGTTTTAAAAGTTCTATAATCTCACTATAACTCCAATATGATAAAATAAAATTTTACAAATCATTTTTAATCATATTAAACCCGTTATTCAATTATCCAATAAATTCCAATTTTAAAATCTTATTAACTCTATTAAAATCCCAATATAACTTACATTCGCTTTGGAAACCAATTTGAATCATATTAAATCAAATTCCAATTATTCACTCTAATTTCATATATTAAATTTCAATATCATATTAATTATATCAACTTCGGAATTTAATTATTCAAACATTTGTAATATTAAATTTAACAAATTTGATTATTCTTAAATCACCATCTTTTGAAATATTCAAAACGAACTTAAAAATTTAACTTTTGAAAAAAATTAGAATTGTAGAACAACTATTTCCATTATACGGTTATTCAATTCTCGTTATTAAATTATTCAATAAATTCCAAATATTTAATTTAAACAATTTACCTGTTCAATATTCAATATTTGATTTTAAATAGATTTTACTCATCAATCAATTACTCTATTATACCCAATGAATTCAATATTTATTATTATTCCAAATGACTTACAATTTTTTTTCTAACACAAAAAAACGAAATCTTATTAAATTAGCTATTTTATTTTTCGAAAATTTACGGGTCGTTACATATATATTTCATATATATTCATCTATATTTTATCTTTCTAATATTTTCCTTTTTAACGTTCATTTTATTTTTTGAATTGTTATGTGTTTATATCTCTTATTTATTGCTTCGAAAAAATTTTGATGGATATACGTTATATTGTTTTAAAGGCATATCTTTTTAAAATTTTATTTATTTTGTTTATTGAATGTTTCTTTGTATATACCTTTTAATTAGTGGCAAGGAAACAAATCAAATTGACGTATGTTACTTTGCTTTAATTTGGCATACGTTACAATTGCTTTATTTCTTACCTCTTTATTTGCCTATCTATATATTTTCTACCATAGTTGTTCATAACTTATGTTATTTTCTATTTGTGTGTATACACTTTAATTTATTTATCTGGATGTTCATTTGCATATTATGTATTTAACAGTTGGGAAACGAATCAATTAGTTGTACGTTACGTTGTTTCATTTTGGCATAAGTTTCTTTGGCTTTATTTCTTGCCCTTTTATGTGCCTATCTATTTAATTTCCTACCATAGCCATTCACTATTTTAGTCGTTCCTCACATGCTATAGCCGTGTATTACTTCTCCTAATCACACATAAAAATCTTCTCAATATATCTCTTCCTCTGGTTGAAAGAACTTTGCATACGTTTATTTTATTGAATAGGAATTAGATCTCTTTTATTATTTTCTCACCATTTACTCTTTTAGCGTTCATACCTCAAACCTTAGCCGCCTCCTCTATTATTAATTCACGTACAATTTTTTTTCCCACATCTCATTTTATTTCCCAAGAGGAAAAAACATAGATCTAAATATCCATGGCTTCTTCTTCCTCTTCTTTCTCTTTTTTTAATTTTCTTTTGCTTTCTTTGTTTCCTTCATGAATAGGCTTGGCCTCTACCTCCTATTGCCAACGCCATCACCACTTGTACAGGGTATAGCAAGGTTATGTCATCTTATCTCAATTATTTTCATTGTTTAATTCATCTAATCTTTTGTATTAAATATACTTATGTATGTTGTATTTGTTTGTGTACATAAGTTGAAATCTTGGCTCTCCTATCACTCAAGTTGAATCATGTTTTGTCGTGCCTTTTATGCTTTTCGAAGTTCGATCTTTGTGTTTGAATTGTTGCCAGATTTAAAAAGGTGAGTTTTATCACATTAGACATGTGTACTTATATTTTTGTGAAATAATGACAAGTGAATCTGTAGACATTGATATGTTATTCATATATGCCTATGTTGTGTTTACATGATTATAAATATCGTTTATATATTTGTTACATCATCTATTATGACATTATATGTATACTTTTATTTTATTTCTGTTAATCACCACTATAAGTTCCCTATCACTATGGGTTGAAATGATACACACTTAAACGAACTTTAGAATAAGGAAAAATCATTATGGGCTGAAATGATAGGCTTGAGTGACTTTTATTATAATTAGTTTACTTGGGATTATGGGTTTGAAATGATAGAACCTGGATTTTCTTTTTAAATTATGGATTGAAATTATACACATCCGTATCGCTTGACCTAGGTTAACAAATATTATATAGGCCCATGGTTATATTTCTAAATAATATTTTACTAAAGATTCATTAAGTGTTTTGAATATTTTCTGAAATTTTTTAAGTATTTTGAAATTATGAATATATGAAATTTTAACTTAATTTGATTTAATGCTTTAAATGGTAAAGGTGTATTTGGTTTTCCTATAAGTTAAAAATTTATAAGTCTATTATTTGTTCAATAAATTTAAAGTTTTTGTTTATGATAAATATCTTAATAATTAAATCTGATTTAATATGGAATCTTAAATTTAATCTAGTAACTTTAATAAAGGTTATTTCATGAAATGGATTTGGTTTGCATATAAATGATGTATTTTGGATACAATGAAATACAGTTTAATTGGACTATTGTAATAAATATTTAGCTTGGAATCATAGTAATTTGATGTATAAATGAATAAATTTGTAAAGAAAATTGATTATTATATTAACAATGATAAAATATTTTATTTGTGAAATGGATATGTTTTGGAAAATGAATACTTATGATTTATATGGTAAACATGTAATTGTTATTAATGCGATATTGATGAAGACAATAAATGCTCTTTATTGTGATAATAAAATGTAAATTAAAAAAATGTACATTTGACATGTAACTGTAATTAATATGATACTGTAAAGACAATAAATGCTCTTTATTGTGATAATAAAATGAAAGTTAAAAATGTACATTTGACATGTAATTATAGTTAATGTGATATTGATAAAGATAATAAATGCTCTTTATTGTGATAATAAAATATAAGTTAAAAATGTACATTTGACATGTAATTTTGATTAATGTGATATTGATTAAGACAATAAATGCTCTTTATTGTGTTAATAAAATGTAAGTTAAAAATGTACATTTGACATGTAATTTTAGTTAATGTGATATTGATTAAGACAATAAATGCTCTTTATTGTGAAAATAAAACGTAAGCTAAAAATGAACATTTGACATGTAATTTTAGTTAATGCAATATTGATTAAACCAATACATGTTCTTTACTGTAATAATGAAATGCAAGTTAATAACATACTTTTAACTTAACCTAAGGAATTTCAACTTTAAATAGAAAATTACAGTAATTAAGTTTATTTAACTTAAAAGCATAGTTTATTTAATATCCAAATGAATTAATTAGTGTAATTGACTATTCTTTCTAAAACCAAACTTGCTTGCATGGGAATGAACGTTAATATCTATTGTTCTTTCTGCCGTGACCATCCGGAGACTTTCGAGCATCTGCACTTCGAGTGTCCTTACATTAAGCAAATCTGGAATGTTGTTATGTCAAAGCTAAAAAGGGATAATGTTTCCCAAGTGTAACGATCCCAGTTTTAAAGACGAATTTAAATTTATAATTTAATTGAATTTTTGGATTAAATTATGGATTTATTTGAAATTTTCAAATTTTGATAAGATATGTATACTTATTTATTTTATAAATGGGATTTGAAACTTATTTTAAATGTAATTGAATTGGAATTGAAATAAAGTGTTTAAAATAAAATAAAATAAAACTACGTATCAATATTGAATATAAGTGTATAGAGTAAAATATAAAGTTAAATATTTTCAATTGAATGGAATTATAAACAAAAGTTTGATTTGGAAGTTCAAAATGAAGTTTCTTTAAAAATAATAATAAAAAGTATAAAATAAAATATAAGTTATAAATCAATGTTTAGTAATCAAACTATAAAATAAAAACAAACAAAATTAAAATAAAATTTACATACATAAATAAAAATATAGGAAAGAGGCTGCAACAAGTAAGGAACATGTTAAGAGAGAAAAAAATAGAATACAAAGCATAAAACAAATATGAAAAGTAAGTAAAATGTAAAGTAAACATCAAAAGAAAGAAACTAAAAACTGCAAACAAACAAAAATATAAAATCAAATGAATTTTATATAAGCACAAGTACACATGAGCATGCTTATACAAAGCAAGAAGTATACATACATAACAAATAGTATAAGTTGTAAATAAATTAGGACACATGCATTAAATGCCACATCTCCTCAGCATGTCTTGATATCATCTCAGCCGAAGTAGGCTACTTCCTTTCAGCCTCCAAAACATTCAAGATCTTTAGTTAAATAAAGGAAGTACATGTTCAAGCAAAAGAAGTAAGCCTATACTAGATAGCACCTATCTGTATAAACCTCTTTATATATGTATATAAACATTCATATCTATTTTAGTTCGTTTAGTAAAAATAAGCAAAGCCTACTAGAAAAAAAAGAGAGAGAAGTTTCAGTTGCATCTGAAACCACTTCAAACTTGGAAGATATCAAACCTAGGATTCAAAAAGGAAAAAAATTAATACTGCAGTTTTCAAAAGCAACAACTCTCTGTTTTTCAAAACTTTTCAATATGAGCAAACCACTTCTCTTAATCCTTTAACATGTTTTAGTATCATGATGCTTGTGAGTGGCCTTAAATCTGATGAGAAATCTGTTGGTATGTGTTGTCTGGAATGATTGATGCATGTATATACATTCATATTCACACCTCTCTGTAGCCTGATCAACACCATAATTTTTTATGAAAATTCATATTTTAACTTGTAAACAGTTTTAAGTTATAATCCTTAAAGAAAAGAAAAGAAAAGAAAAACTTGAGCCTTGTTGCATATTGAAGAAAATTTTGTTCTGTGTATTCTTGAGTTACTGGAAACCTTTGTATGGTTTGTTCTCCTATACTTCAGATTACAGAGTAAAGCAAGTTAGGAAACAAAAAAAAAAATCAAAACACCTTCATCCAAACATTTTTAGCTTGGGATTTTTTAAAAAAAAATAAGTTGTTTAAACTTGAATCACAGTTTAAAATTTTGTTTTGAGCTTGAAATGGAAATTTTGACTCTATAACCTAAATACTACAGTAAAAAGAAAATTTTACGATAAATTCAAGTATCTTAAAGCATTGATTTGATTTTAAAATTTGAATGAACATATAAAAATAGAATTTTTAAAACAATAGTGATGATTTTTAGTTGAGTATTTCAAGGACAGTTTGAATTTAAATGAAATCAGTACTTTGATCATTTTCTCTTGATCGAATCAATATTGAATGCTAAGATTTTGGTCGAAGCAGGTTTGATCATCGCCGAGTTCGGGAAAATTGTTGAAAAAATTTTCTATTGAGTAAATTGAGGTGTCGTGTTCAATTTAGGGTTATATTCGAATTTTTTTTCGTGTCTGTGAATGAGGTGATTTTATCACCATGGACGCATCGAGTTGATCGAGACCCGGGGGAATTGAATCAGGGGTGGTTGACGAAGCTCCAGCGGGTGTTGCGTGATCAACAGTGGTCGGGGAAGATGATTTGAGGTATGTTTCAGATGATGGTTTGGGTTCTGGTAGGAGCTGGATTCCTCAATATTGCTACGTCACGAATTCATGAGTGCTGATGTGGTTGGAGCGATCGTTAGGTGATCGTCGTCATGTTGATGACCTCGGTGAACGACCAGAGGTGGTCTGGTGATCGTGCACGCGCACGAGGCGACGCTAGTGTCTGAAGAAATTGGGTATGATGTTGGATTGGGAACGAAATAGATGTGCTCGGGCATTGGCTCGGGATCAATGCAGGTGTGACTCGAAGTGGGTATGGTCGTGAGTGACCCGAAGTTTTACTAGGGAAAACTAAAAATTAGCTCGAATTTTTGGGTCTTTCTGGACTTAATGATTTAATAGATTTCAAACAATCTATTTAAGACAAGTTTTAAAGTTTAATTGAATAAATAAGTTCAAAAGGCTGTAAACTAAATTTTCCAAAGTAAGATCATTAAACAAGATTTAAATCGAGTTTCAAGTCTAATGTATTGAAAATAAATTGTTTTGAACATCGAGTCATTATATGTATTAGTTAATTTGTACAAGTGATTTAAGAGAATAATTATTTGATGTAAATTATTGGAAAGTTAATTACCTAATAAAGCTGATTACTTAATAAAAGATTACTACTTAACGGAATTAAGGTATAATTACGTTGTTACTTAAGGAATAATTAATCAATTAAGATTAATTAAATTAAGGTAATTAATTATTAAAAATAATTATTTAATTAAGAATAATGGACTAATGATTAAAGTTAATTAATCTAGTGATTAAAGTTAATTTATTTATAAATAGATGATTAAGGGTTAATTTATGATTAAGGTTTGTAATTAATTAACGTTAATTTACCTGGATTAGTAATTAATCTGGTTTTAATAAATCAGGAAATTTATTAACCTTACTTATGAATGTTTGGATGGTATTGGATGTTCAATTGCTTGATCTCTACTGTCCGATGCCTTGTGATTTGAAGTGTTTTCATTCAGGCTATGATGAATGAAAATTTTATTTTATCTATGACGAATGTATATTATTCATCTATAAATTTGTGTATGGAGGATAAGCGTGATAGAAATATATCGCTTATCAATATTGATATGCTCGAATCTGTAATGATGTGATTCTTTGTGATGTTGCACTTCTATTGTGTTAAATCCCTGGACCACACTTATACACACACAAATATGGATTTCACGTGGAAATCGGTTAAGTCACAGATTTTTAAATAAGTTTGAATTTTGAATTTTAAAATCAAATATTTTTGGAAATAAATTAAGTTTAATATGAAAAGTTTTTGAAGAGCTGTTTTAAGAATAAAAGTTATTTTTGAATAACTAATAAAGATTTGGAATTTGAATAATCGGATTTATATTGAAATTCAAAAATCTGAAATCGAATTCTATATTCAATACTTATGATTTAAAAAGAACTTTACAAGTTATACGTGTTTAAACCGTTTTTAAAGCATTGTTTTTTTTTTGGAAATTTGAATTAAACCAAAGATTTGTAACTTGTATAAATGGAATCGGGGTTTTTCCAAAATAAAACTATTGTTTCTAAGTGATAAAAAGCTTTCATATAAGTAATGAACTTCCAATTTATATTAAAGAGATTTCAAGTTTGAATCGAAAATGATTTTCCAAGTTATGAATGAATCTTTGGAAACAGTTTTGAAAGCTATGAGATAAATCTTTGATTTAAAGATTTAAATGAGTTAATCCAATTGAAACGGAAATTGTTTTGAAATCCGTAAATGAATCTTTGTGAAACTGAGTGAACTTTATGAAATAAATCTTTTTGTTTAAAAGATTTGAAATGGTAATTGGTTTAAACCATTTGAAAGAAACTTTGGAATTATTAAGTTGTGACTTAATCGAAATCCCATATCCATATGTTTTAAATTTTGCGCTCACTATTCGAGTTAGCCGGGAAAGGACCTTTGGGTCGTATAACCCATTCCGAGTATGTGATACGTCGTTATGGATAGCACTTGAAGACCGGTGTTGAAGACCGGGTATTTGCGAGAGCGATAGGATGACCTGTCGATTGACTCTACACCGAGTTGCTCCGGTATAGAGTTCTCCATATGTGATGGGGAATCCGATCAGGATTGTGGATATCCGGATTGCAAGGACTTCTTTGTAAGTGCCTTCGGTTCTGTTCGAGCCCGAAACAGACTTGTATGGATAGTATGTCTAACATTACAAATTGAGATATAAAGCCGATTTCTTTCAAATATATTCCTGTTGGCGGCGGAGAATTTATTCTTTTAGCTTAACACCCTTCTCTGAGACGTACGAGCTCAGAGGTTATGTAGTTGATGGTTATCAGCGATATATTCCCGATTTGGTAATGTGACATGCTGAGTGTTGCTGTGAAATGATCATTGTGTTGATCATTTGTGATATGATCATTTATTTGATCTTTTATCTTTGTGATCATTTCTATGATCATTTGTTGACCCAAAGCATAGCTTTTGTATAAAGCGTGGCTTTGTGGACGAGACTTCGTCGAGCCTCACAAACCGGTAATGGTCGAAACAGGAATTGTGCGGCAAGGTTTTCAGGGATAGCTTCCCTAGGGTATGACCATTCCTTCTGGAAAATGGTAGTATCATGGAATGGAGCCCAGATACTTACTCATGTTGAAACACTTTATTTATCATTGTGTGATGTTGGTTAGAGAGCTCTCGTTTAAAGGTCCCAAAGGACCAGGAGTGGCATATCTGAGGTTTCTTACTCCCTGGGAAGGGGGGTAGCCGGCCTTGTTTGGCAGAGATCCAGTTGGGTTCTCGGGGCGTCCTTCCAGAGGTGTTTCCATGTGGCAATAGGAAGTTCCTTGGCCTGACCATTTGTTGGAGAAATCCATTCATCCAATACGAGCCTTGTACGGTATTAGTTGTATTACCTGCCATCTACTTATGGTGGCGCCCCACTGTTTGGATGGTAGCTATAGTAGACATAGTTCGAAATGTCTATGTTGGCTAAGATTTATATCTTTACTTTTGAAATGTTTTCCTACACTATGCACTAGTAATAATATCAAATGTTTCTTTTTAATGCGTATCAAGCATCTTTGACTATCATAAGGAGAAATCTCCTCTGATTCTGCGTTTGCATTCTGTGTGTGTGCGGGAGGCCTTATGGTAGTCTCATTTCTATAAAGCATTGCGAATCTATTTTAAAATATTTCGTCGTTTGTTTTTAAAGATAAACTGTTTTTGTTTGCTCACACCAGTCCCACGACTGACTTAGAGTTTATTGTTTATTTCCTAAACTCTGGGTGCTCAAAATTTTCTACATGGGCAGTCTAGAGTTTGGTTTTTCAGATAGTTAGGTTCAGTGGATTATCTGGAGCTAGTTCAGTTTTTGGATATGGACGAGACTTGCTTAGCTTGGTGCAATATTGATGGTGGATCGAGCTAGGAGTTTTGGAGCTTTGTCTTTGGAGCTTTTTGGATCAGAGTTGCAGTATTATATTCTGAGAAGACTTATTTCATATTGTATCGTGTTCCGCTGTATTCTATGTTGTATATTCTCTGATGTTGATGATTATCATTGTATCAAATTTATGTATCGGATATTGTATTCATGTTATATCAGTGATATCATCTTTTATTTCCGCTGTGTTATTTATCATTTAATGGTGTTGCAAGCTCCCGCGAAACGAATTTGATGTTGTTTGTTGGACATCGAGTTTGGGTCGTGACACCAAGATAATCATGTCGAGTGGGAAATTATTCATGCGAAAACAGGGTCCAAGAATATAGTCAAGAGATTATTTACTGTGGTGATGAAAAGCTTTATCAGTGCTATGTGGAAAGAGCGAAATAATAGAGTATTTGAAGTAAGCAAAGTGAAATATGATGTTGAACTCAAGAACTGGATAATACATGAGATAAAACAAACAATGGGTACGCAAACCTACAGCATTGACCCAGGGATATATGCCTCCTT
The DNA here is from genome assembly GCA_030765085.1 of Allium cepa. NCBI lineage: Eukaryota > Viridiplantae > Streptophyta > Magnoliopsida > Asparagales > Amaryllidaceae > Allium > Allium cepa. The sequence goes on along the minus strand of CM060941.1, from coordinate 1,038,874,715 downwards.
CCTTAAGTATTAATTTGTTTTTGTTTTCCTTTTTGTGATTTTTCCCCTTGTGCTTGTGGCTCCGTGTTTTCCTTTGTTTTCTTCGAGCGTTTGCTCTCTGTCGTATGTGTTCTGTTTCTTTTAGAGTCGCAATAAAATGGTCGGGGTCCATTCAACCCCGTCGGCCTTGCCAAAAAAAAAGAAATCGTTAAGTAAGTAAATGGGAATTTAGTCTTATTTATGAAGTGGGTACTTTAAAAATAAGTGGTAAGTTATTTGTTGAAATAAAAGAAGTAAAAGAATGTGTTTTTGACTTAATAAATGAATTATAGTTTAACTTGGATATTTATTGGTAAAATTTTATTTTATTAAATCATAAGTTAAATGATATCCAAAGGAATATTTTGAAGTGGGAAATGTGATTTTTATAAAGTAAGTTCGCTAAGAATTGAAATTTTATTGTAGTTGAAATATACAATGTTTTTGGAAAGTTTATAATTGAATGAATAAACTTATAAATGTTACAACTTTGAAACGAATATTATTTGACATTGAACTTAAATGGTTAAGTGAATCTTGTTTGGAAGATATTAACATTGAATTTAGATGGTCTAAATAAATATGTTCCAAAATGTTTGGTTTTAGAGTTGTTATAATTGGAAAGTAATATGGCTTTGGAAATGAAATTTTTGGAAATTGCATTTAATTAAGAATTGTCTTTAAATATATAAATTTGAAACTTATTGAAAATGGAAGATTTAAGTATATGACCTTATAAAGTGGTTTGGTTTAAGATGATTTAAAGGAATACTTCAAGTTTAGTAAATTGAAGGAAATATTCAGTGATTTGGAAATTTGAGTTTTGGTTAAATGATATATTGATTTGGCTTTGGAATTTAAATGATATAATATTACTTTGGTTTTGAAATGGAAATGATATACTGATTTGGTTTTTGAAATGAAATAATATAATATTTAGTTTTAAAATGGATATTAAATTTGAGAAGTATATGGATTTGGAAATATTACCATTTTGAGAATGAATATTATTTTGGAAATTAATAGTATTTGATTTCAAATGGCTTGGAATAGAAATGATTTTGAAATAAATATCCATAGGTAATAATAACGTTTGGTTGTTAAAGAAACCGGGATCGGAAATTTAAATGAATTTAAAACATGAAACTAAGAATTTAATTTCCGATGGTTTAAGACTTTGTGTTTAAAGGTTTAAAGGGTGTATTATTTAAAGTATTTCAAGTAGAAATTATTTCAAAGGATTTTTAATTTGTAAATCAGTGCTCTTTTCTTTGTCGTTGGAAAATAATTTCGACGATGACTACAGCATCATCGACATTCATTTTCGAGTCTCGAAGTTAAGAGACCATTCTATAGTTTTGCTAAAGTCTTGCTTTAGAGAATTAAATCGATTTGGATTTCCAAAATATGGCTTGATTTATAATATATGTGATATATGACTTAAAATTTGATTTGATATATATAGTGTATATTTATTTATCTCTAAAATCATTTGAAGTTAATCAGAAATCTAATTCTTAAACTTTGTCTTAAAGGATAATGTCAATATGCAATGAAACCAAAATTTTGAATAAATATTTAAGCTTGAGACAATCGAATTAGAAAATTTTATTTGTATAATATTCGATTACATTCCAATATAACTTATCTTAATTATTAAAAGTTAACAATGTAATTGGATGATATACAATATAAAAGGGATTTTTATAAATAAAATTTGAGTGTTTATAATAAATGTTATCCACTTAAATTTATTTGTAAAAAGGATTAACCGAGGTAAATAGAATAAAAGGTTAATCAAATAGCTTACAATATAAAATGATGTTAAAGGAATTTATAAATAAATCGGTATATTTTATTCAAATTTATTTAATTTTGTAAATTTATTTATTTATAAAGTTAGTATTTTGAATAATATATATTGATTACTAAATTCTTTCTTTTCCCTTCTTTTCCTTTTCGAGGACGAAAAGTTTTGAGTGGGGGAGGGTGTAACAACTCAAAATTTTTATGAAATATTTTAATTCATTTTATTTAAAACTTTAGTATTTAATTATCAAAAATTTGAGTTTTGAAATTTTTCCAATAAAATTTGGATTTTTGTTTGTAATTTCCTTTCCAAATATAATAAAATAAACAATTTCTGTATTTATTTATTTATTTATTTATTATTTATGTTTTTCATATATATTCATCTTTATTTTATCTTTCTATATTTTCCTTTTTAACATTCATTTTATTTTTTGAATTGTTATGTGTTTATATCTCTTATTTATTGCTTGGAAAAAATTTCAATGGATATAGTTGTCTTAAAGGCGTATCTTTTTAAAATTTTATTTATTTTGTTTATTGAATGTTTCTTTGTATATACCTTTTAATTAATGGCAAGGAAACAAATCAAATTGACGTATGTTACTTTGCTTTAATTTGGCATACGTTACAATTGCTTTATTTCTTACCTCTTTATTTGCCTATCTATTTATTTCCTACCATAGTTGTTCATAACTTATGTTATTTTCTACCTGCGTGTATACACTTTAATTTATTTATTTGGATGTTAATTTGTATATTATGTATTTAACAGTTGGAAACAAATCAATTAGTTGTACGTTACGTTGTTTTATTTTGGCATAAATTTCTTTGGCTTTATTTCTTGCCCTTTTATGTGCCTATCTATTCAATTTCCTACCATAGCCATTCACTATTTTAGCCATTCCTCACAAGCTATAGCCGTGTATTACTTCTCCTAATCACGTATAAAAATCATCTCAATATATTTATTCCTCTGATTGAAAGATCTTTGCATACGTTTCTTTTATTAAATAGGAATTAAATCCCCTTTACTATTTTCTTACCATTTACTCTTTTGGCCGTTCATACCTCAAACCTTAGATGTCTCCTCTATTACTAATTCACGTACAAAAACATTTTTCTCACATCTCATTTTATTTCCTAAGAGAAAAATGTTGATACGCTATATTTTGATCAATGACAATGTGCTTCAACAAAAAGGAAGAGATATGTGCAAAGCTAAAGGAAGGACTATGAAGACCAAGGATTTCGTGAGTACTTATTATATAGGTCTTAGTCTTAGTTTTATTGTTAAAATATATCCTCAAGAAGCTTGCACAAACACAAGAACACATTTCATAACTTAATATTTTAGTAAAATGATCACTGTGCAGAAACTACCAGTTCAGTCGACTGAACAAGAAATTTCAGTCGACTGAACCTGTTACAGAATTATAACATGCACAGTTTCAGTCGACTAAAATTCCCTGTTCAGTCGACTGAATTTAAACCCGCGAATTTTTTATGAAAAGACACCTTCTTCTTCCCAGGAGTTGCAACCATTCTCCAATGGTAATGGATGCATCTCTTGACTGGATCCTTTGAAAATAGATACACCTCTTCTACACCTATAAATACATGATTCTATCATTTGCAAATCAACGAATTCTAATTGTTTTAATCTCTCTATTATCTCAATCATATTTTCAGATTTCTTAAGTTTTCAAAAGCAATCTCAAATCACTTCAAATTGATTGAATCTCTGATTTGTCTTAAATACTCTTTTGATTTATAGCAATCTATATTTCCTAAATCTTCATAAACACATTTCATATTCTTGAGGATAAGATTATAGGAAAATTGTACTCAATTATACTCATTAGTGTTATCAAGAACACAACAAGTCAGAAATACTCTTTGTATCTAGTTGAAGTCCTCTTCAGTAGTTGAGGCAAGAAATCCCGTTCGGTTGTTCGGGTAAGTTGTAAACCTATTCCTCCGGGTTAAGTGAGGGTTGTTGGTTAGTTGAATTCCTAAGTGGAGCTTAGGGACTGGACGTAGGACAAGAAGTCCGAACCAGTATAAAGTCTTGGTATCTACTTTACTTACTGCTTATTGCTATCTACCTAGACCATTCCACCATTCCATATTATACGATCCTACCACATAGCTTCTTTCTATTGGTATCGGAGCAAGGTTGTCCTATAACCATAACACTGTTATTTGACATATTGATAAGATGGAAAATAACACAAGCACAAGCACAACAATTGCATATAGCTCTACATTTGCAGAAGGACTATCTACCCAAAGACCTTCTCTATTCAAAGGACTAAACTATAATTATTGGGCTACAAGGATAGGGATTTATATGCAAGCAACAAGCTTTGAAGCCTGGAATGCAACTCAAGCAGAGTTCGTTATACCCACAACTGATTACCCTACATGGACACAAACTCAGAAGAATGAAGCTAGTGCAAGTGCCAAAGCTATGAATATGCTATTTTGCGCTTTGGATATAAATGAGTTCAATCGTGTTAGCATTTGTACTACTGCACATTAGATATGGGATACACTTAGAACCATACATGAAGGCACAAACAAGGTCAAACAAACAAAGATCTCCATGCTAAAGAACCAGTTCCAAAACTTTAGAATGCGATAGAATGAATCCATCAATGACATGTACTCGAGATTTCACGACATTCATCATGCCTTAATAGGATTAGGAGAAAAGTATACAGATTTTGATATTGTATCTAAGGTCCTAAATTCACTCACTGATGAATGGGAGAGAAAAGTCTTAGCAATCGAGGAAGCAAATGATCTATCTACAATAAAACCAGAAGAATTAATTGGAAACCTTATGTCTTATGAAGTTAACATGCAAGCTAAGAAAGATCAAGCACAGGAAAGAAAAAATATGGCTTTTTACGCAGAAAAGGAAGAGTCGGAGTCTAAAGACGAGGATCAAGCATTTATTGCCAAAAATTTCAAGAAATTCTTAAAATATAGAAATGGAAATAAAAACGGTTTCAAAAAGAATTTCTTGAACAAACCTTCATCCTCAAATATGGAATGTTTTAATTGCCACAAGAAAGGTCATATGATAAAAGACTGTCCGGAGTTAAAGAAGGAAAATCAGAAAAACTTCAACAACAAGAATAAGAAAGACAAATTTAAAAAGAAGACTTTTTCTGTCACATGGGATGATTTAGATTCAGATTCATCAGATAGTGATAGTGATAGCAACAATGAACAAGCAAATGTGTGCTTCATGGCTCAAGAATCTGAGGTTAGTGATTTATCTTATGATGATTTAATAGAAGTAAACACTGAATTTTTAAATACAATAAAAATTCTCAAAAAAAAACTTAAAGAGACACGTGAAAATCAGAACAAAGTTGAATTTGAAAGAGATATGTTAAAAGACGAGAGAAAAATATTGGAAGAAGAACTTGAAAAAGTTCAAGAATCTCTCTCAAACTTAGATAGTCAACTTTTACTTTTGAGCCAAGAAATTGAAACTCAAAAAACAAAGAATGATGAAATTATTTCTGAAAATCAAAATTTAAAAAATAAACTAAAACAAGTTGAATTAGAAAATACCAGTCTTCAAATTAAATTGGATAACATAACTAAAAATGTTACTAATTTTGATAAGGGAAGAGAAAATTTATCTAAAATTCTCGAAAATTCTCAATCCTCTTCAAATAAAAATGGATTAGGTTTTAAAAAGGAATCAAAAATTCTTCCAAAGAAAAATGCTAATTTTAAGAAGGAAGATAATTCAAAACATAGTATAGTATTGAAAATAACATACAAGATACACTAAAAAGAAAAAGGAACTCAAAATATGGGTTTCGAAAACAAACAATAATTTAATTCGGAACAAATATATAAATTCCTTTATAGAAACAGTTCACAAAAATAGTAATTATCTGTATAAAAGGGATACTAAATCCACTTGGGTTTGGTTTCTTAGGATCTAACTCTTAGGACCCTATTAAAAGGTGGGTACCAATATATTTATTAATATTTTTTGCAGGTCCCACTCAAGAAAAGAAAATGGATTTTGGATAGTGGTTGCTCAAAACACATGACCGGAGACAAAGAGATGCTTACAAATATTTCATACTTTGATGGTGGCTCTGTTACCCTCGGAGATGTGTGCAACTACGGTATATCAAATTTACCCCTTATAACAAATGTTTCTTTAGTTAAAAACTTAAAACATAATTTATTAAGCATAAGTCAACTATGCGACAAAGGTTTTAAAATAACTTTTCCTGAAAATAAATGTTGTATTTTTGATCAAAATCAAAATCTAATTTTTGAAGGAAAGAGAGATAGAAATATTTATCTTTTAAACATGAAAATTATTAATAATAAAGATATGTGTTAATGGTCAAAGATAATGATCCTTGGTTATGACACAAAAGATTTTGTCATATTAATTTTAAATCTTTTCAAAAACTTTCAAAAAATGAATTAGTCAAGGGCTTACCAAAAATAAATTTTAAAATAAATAATATTTGCGATGATTGTCAATTAGGAAAATTAAATTAATCATCTTTTAAATCTAAGAAAATTATTTCAACTTTACAACAATTAGAATTATTACATATGGATTTATTCGGACCAACACAGGTTCAATCTATTAACCATAATCGATATGTTTTTGTAATAGCTGATGATTTCTCAAGATATACATGGACGATATTTATGAAAAACAAAAGTGATACGTTTGAATATTTCAAAAATTTTATTAAAAGAATTCAAAATATTAAGAATTTAAAAGTCAAAAATATAAGGAGTGATCATGGAGGCGAATTTGAAAATGAGTCATTTGAATTATTTTGTAAAAAATAAAGGAATAAATCATAATTTTTCATTTTCTAGAACTCCACAACAAAATGGAGTTGTAGAAAGGAAAAATAGAACTCTTCAAGAATGCACGAGAACGTTATTAAATGGAAGTACATTACCAAAGCATTTTGGGCAGAAGCTGTAGCAACTGCATGCTATGTATTAAATCGTATTTCCATACGACCTTTAACTAAAATCACTTCATATGAACTTTTTAATGGAAGAAAACCTAATATTTCGTACTTAAAAATCTTTGGGTGAAAATGTTTTATTCTTAAACAAAAGACCAACTTGAAAATCTGATCCAAAAGCTGACCATGGTATTTTTATAGGTTACTCAGAACGAAGTAAGGCACATCGTGTTTCCAATAAACGAACAAATGTAATTGAAGAAACTTTACATGTATCTTTTGATTAAATTTTTAATAAAAATACAATCATCAAAGATGATGAAGAAATTATATCCAACACAGAAACTATTTGTTTTGAAAATAATGATAATATTAATCAAATCAATAACAATCAAATTAGATCTCCTCCTAAAATTCTACGAGATCCTCATACACAAAATATAACCGGAGAGATTGATTCGCAAGTTCAAACAAGAAGTAAACTAAACCAAATGGGTCATGTTGCTTTTCTTTCAACTATTGAGCCTAAAAATTCAAAAGAAGCTTCAACATATGAATATTGGATTATTGCCAAGCAAGAAGAGTTCAATCAGTTTGAACGAAATAATGCTTGGGAGTTAGTTCCTCGTCCTAATGACCAATCTGTTATTGGAACTAAATGGGTCTATAAAAATAAAGCAGACGAATTTGGAAATATTACTAGAAATAAAGCAAGATTAGTAGCACAAGGCTATAATCAAGAATAAGAAATTGATTACGAAGAAACGTTTGCTCCAGTTGCAAAACTTGAAGCAATACGTATTTTATTAGCCTTCGCTTGTTTTCACAATTTTAAACTTTATCAAACGGATGTTAAAAGTGCCTTTTTAAATGGTTTTATGAAAGAAAATGTATATGTAGAACAACCCCCTTTATTCATTCATGAAAAATATCTGAATCATGTGTATAAATTAAAGAAAGCATTATATGGTCTTAAGCAAGCACCTCGTGCTTGGTATGAGAGACTTAAAAGCTATCTACTAGATTCAGGATTTCAAACCGGAAAAGTAGATCAAACTCTATTCATTAAATCTAAAGACATTTTAATAATTCAAATATATGTAGTTGACATAATATTTGGTTCAACTAATGAAAAATTGTGTAAAAAATTTCAAATATAATGACTAAGGAGTTCGAAATGTCACATATGGGAGATTTATCTTATTTTCTCGGACTTCAAATTAAACAATTAACGAATGCAATTTTCTTAAACCAAGAAAAATATTGTGCTGATCTAATTAAACGTTTTGGAATGGAAAACACTTCTGGTAAACCTACTCCTATGAGTACCACAACTCATCTCGATCAAGGTGAAAATGGAAAGAGTGTAGACCAAAAGTTATTTAGAAGTATGATAGGCTCTTTACTTTACTTAACCGCTTGTAGACCAGGCATAATGATGAGTGTATGTTTATGTGCATGTTTTCAAGCCAATCCTAAAGAATCACATTTAAGAGCCGTAAAACGAATTATGCGATCTCTTAATAATATTAAGGACTTTGGTCTTTTCTGTCCAAAAGATTGTCCATTCAAGTTAGTTTCATTTAGTGATGTTGATTTCGGTGGATCTCGAATAGATAGAAAAAGTACAAGCGGTACGTGTCATTTCATTGGAAAATCACTTGTATCTTGGTTTAGTAAGAAACAAAATTGTGTTTCGCTTTCAACCTGTGAAGCGAAATATATATCTGCCGCCTTAGCTAGTACTCAAGTCATATATATGCAATAAACACTTAAAGATTTTAATATAGATTTAACAAATTCTACAATATATTGTGATAATACAAGTACAATAAATTTATCTAAAAATCTGGTAAATCACTCTTGTACAAAACATATTGATATTCATCACCATTTTCTACGTGACAATATCGAAAAAGGAATTATCAATTTAGAATATATTTCTACCGAAAATCAAATAGCTGATATATTTACCAAACAAATCTTAGAAAATTCATTTGTTAAACTACGTCAAGAATTAGGTTTAATATCAGAAAAATATATTTGAATTTTTAATAAAAATAAATTACAAATTTTTTAAAAATAATCTTCACAATAAAGGTCAGAGTTGAACTTAGGACACTTTACTATAAGTTTACAAACTTAACCATTTAAGCTATACACTTGAATTAGCTACATAATATTACATAAACTAGAACATTCCTCCAAGACCATTCATTTCAAATAAATTATTAACCGGTAATTCAATTTCTGGCTTAAAACTCCTTTTGATTCTCACCACACTTTCCTTATAACTTTAAGCCTATATATATACATGTTAAAAACTAAAAAAAAATACAAACTTCTTTTCAAAAACAAAAAGTTCAAACTCTGTAGAAAAATGCCCTCCGACAAATCAAACTCACCTATCATCATAACTTTCTCAACCGATAGCTCAGCCTCATCACCTCATCTTCCTACGCCAACACCAAAACACGAACCTGTTTATAAATGGGAAAATTATCGAACCGGGTATACACCAGATTCCAAGAAGGCCAAACGTGCGCTATTTATCTCTCCAGATACGAAGAAAAAGATCGATGAAATTCATCATTATCAACTGCAGAAAATAGACCTTCAACGTGAATTGTATTTTGAACAGAAAGTGACGGCCAAACACTTAAGCTTTCTTAAGAAAATTGGTTTGAAATTTTGTAGCTCAAAGAAAAAGGATGTGAGTGAGCCCTTACCTCGACCAGTTAATTCGTTTGAACCATCTTTTTCATATCGTACATCAACCGATTCGATAAATCCTTGGATATCTCCACAAATACCTCAATATAGCCCAAATTCATGGGACAAGAACTATATGGCGAATGAGGGATATATAACACCAAAGAAGAAGAATCCATCCCGTAAGAAATGATGGTTTTGTGGTCAAAATAATGTTGTTGTATCATAATATTACTATATAATTGTAATTATTTCATTAAATAAACCATTTGCATTCAAAAAGTCAAGAAAAACCAAAAATACAAAATTCAGTCGATTGAATAGTTCTGCACAGTCGACTGAATATATGACAGAAACTTTCAGCCAACAGTTCAGCCGACTGAAAATCTCTGTTCAGTCGACTGAATATTAGCCAGAAAAATTTCGGCTTCCTGTTCAGTCGACCAAACAGAACATTTCAGTCGACTGAACACAGTTTACCCAGTTTTCTCACCCTACTTAGCCATCTTTTTCACTTTTAACCTTTACTTTTACCGGTTCCAAACTTCATCTTCCCCATTTCTAAGAAAATCCTAGCCCCCAATTCCTACTTTTTCTCAATTTCTTCCTCACAATTTCCACAATTATGCCTCCTAAACGTTCTCGAGCATCAACTTCAACCTCCTTCGAGCCAATTGATGCCCAAATCGCTCAATGGCTTTAAAATGGAGTTGCGGTCACCCGGTAGAACAAGATGAAGAAGTCAAGGATTTTCGAGCACTCGTTTGTTGATTTCCAAGGCCTTCAGACCTACAATATTCACGCTTTAATAGACCAGACAAGTTTGACATCGCTTTTAGACATTAATCGTAATGACCATGCCATCAACCATATTATGATCAAATTATTCTATGCCAACGTTAACCTCGGACACCAAACTCCACGAAATCCGAATGACAGTGTTTGGAGTATGGTATGCGGGAAAAAGGTATGGTTTTCACTTGATCGCATTGCTCATATTCTAGGATCCCTAAACGTTGGTAAAAAACTTGAGGAAATAGATTTCAATCCTCATATTCGTGACAATATAAATCATAAATTTTTAGAGGATGACATCAATATCCGAGATATCAAATCTACCTCCTTAAGACCAAGAGCTAGGCTTTTACACAAAGCTCTTATGAGGACCATTACCCTACGCACCGGATCCTATGAAATAGTGTACCTGAATAACTACCGGGCACTATATGCTATATGGGGAAATATTAAAGTAAATTGGGTGCAATTGATACTTGATAAATTTCTTTCCTTCAACAATGGGAAAATGACAACGATATATTTTGGCGAGTACATAATGCGACTTCTCCTAGACGTTGATAAGCCTCATGCAACTACCGATAAGCCTCCGCGTATCATGTCACTAGCCGAATGGGAAGCACGTCAACAAGAACCTCACCAACCTCAACCTCAAGCTCACAACAAGAACCTCTTGATCAAGATGATGAAATACGTCTTGTTCAACCAGATTTTACTACAAATCAATCGTCGAGAATTCTGTCAAGGAATCAACAAATCCTTGATACTCGTGTCAAAAAGGTTGATCACAAACTTGATAGGATAAAAGGGTTCTTCAATAAACTATGGGATGCCATTTCATGCACCAGCACCACTTCTGCTTCTACCTCACGCGGTAAACGCCCAGCTCCAACGTTCACGTGGACATCTTGCGAGGAGAATCGGAGCAGCAGCACTAGTGGTACAATGGTGGTCAAGGAGGATCAGCTTTTCGACAACCAACGAGAGGCCCTGTTATTCGTGAACAAGAAGGAGGACGTGAAGGCTCTTATGATTGGGACAAGGATCCTTGCTCTTTTTGATGTTTTGATTTCCGAAACTTTTTATTAATTTTACAATCACTTATGAAAAGGCTTGTATAAATAGCCTTCTTTTATTTGGATAATATATGGTTTGTATAATTCACACTATGGTTATGCATGCATGTGGTTGCTTTGTTTGACAATTATATACTTCTATAAATTATTACTTCCTTTTTATCGATGACAAAGGGGGAGCAAAGTCTATGTCACTAACTTTGTTTTGTAGGAAAGATAGTGCATATATTCAGCGGGAGGAAAGATATTTACATCTCTACAAACATAGGTATTGTCATCAATCAAAAATGGGGAGAATGTTGATACGCTATATTTTGATCAATGACAATGTGCTTCAACAAAAAGGAAGAGATATGTGCAAAGCTAAAGGAAGGACTATGAAAACCAAGGATTTCATGAGTACTTATTATATAGGTCTTAGTCTTAGTTTTATTGTTAAAATCTATCCTCAAGAAGCTTGTACAAACACAAGAACACATTTCATAACTTAATATTTTAGTAAAATGATCACTGTGCAGAAACTACCAGTTTAGTCGACTGAACATGAAATTTCAGTCGACTGAACCTGTTACAGAATTACAACATGCACAGTTTCAGTCGACAAAAATTCCCTGTTCAGTCGACTGAATTTAAACCCGCGAATTTTTTATGAAAAGACACATTCTTCTTCCCAGGAGTTGCAACCATTCTCCAATGGTAATGGATGCATCTCTTGACTGGATCCTTTGCAAATAGATACACCTCTTCTACACCTATAAATACATGATTCTATCATTTGCAAATCAATGAATTCTAATTGCTTTAATCTCTCTATTATCTCAATCATATTTTCATATTTCTTAAGTTTTCAAACACTACAACAAAATGAATCTTTCATAGCAATAACAAATAGCGTTTCCCCTTTTTCTCTTTATTTGAGAAATATATTCCGTGTACTCAACGCTATACAAGCAAAAAGGCGGCCAATAAAAATATTTTGTGCGGGAACTAAAAATGAGCGCTTGTTGCCCTTCCCTTCAGAAAACAACCCTACTTGTTTCACTTCATCGCCTCCAGTAGTCAACAGAAATCCCTAATCCATAATCTCAACATCCCCTAATCGCAGAATCATGAAATCCCTAATCTCAACATTGAATCACGAAATCCCTAATCTCAATATCGAATCACGAAATCCCTAACCCGCAAAATCGTGAATCATCGAATCTACCCTGTCATCAGCAGCCGATCCCGCATCTGTCCAACTTGAACGGGCATGAGAGGTACTACAAACTTTGTTATATGTTTTTCACTAAAAATTTATTAGTTAGCTAAGCTGAATTAACGTATTATTTAACCGAAAACACTAATTTCATAATATTTTTCTCCACTCTGAATTAACATGTTTCAGCGTGGTTACTTAGCAATGTATAGTTTAGTTGTCAAGAACTCAATTTCTTAGTTTCAGCGTTATTTAATAATTTTTTGGCAACATTACTTTGATTTCATTTTACAAGGAAATAGAAGATACTTGCCGGGTTGATATAAAAGTAACAAATCTGGAATTGGCATCTTGAAATTTGAAATTCCATCACTCAGCATCAATCTATCATCGATATCTAGAACTTTATGGTTTATTTTAGTGTTGGTGGTGTTGTTTATGTTGTATGTTGTGAATTTGGTTGTTGGATTCTAACTTTACAGTGTGATATTTAGACTTTTTTATGAAAGTGGTTGGTCTTATTTTATTTTATTTTATTTTATTTATTACCTTCTTATTTCATGCGTGTCTACACACGCAGACACACATAAATGAAGGATCCAAATCCCTGCCATATAATTCCTCCTTAGTTTTCTTGGTCTTCATATTTCAGATTTGTATAATTTTTTGTCGATGAGGTGTATTTAACGATGAATGATAATATAGTTTTGATAAGTATTCAGGCTAAAACTTGGTATTTACTTCTCTCCTTGTTTTTTTGTCCCTCTCCTCTACGAAGTATTTTGTTTTTTTTTTTTTGCCTGCTCATATGTTTGAATGTCACTAGAGTTTGTTCACATGTACATTGTACCATAGTAAATGTGCAGGTTCTGATGAAAAATTTCTATTGTTTATCCACTCATATTAAATGAGTGTAAGGTCCAAAAAAGGGGTAACACAATATCTGTGTTGTTTCAAGATGAACTACTCTCATAAGCAATGTAACTACTATATAGACAGATCTCGGAAAGAAAAAATGACTGTAAAAAAGTAAACCAATGTCGTCTTATTATTTATCTCCATAAATATTTCTGCATTTTATACACCTGTGGCAATATAAAGAGCACCATGAAAGCAATGAATTCTGATGACCACATGAAATCCTACATATTATTATGCTGCCCAACTCCCTTCTTATTTATCATTTTTGTTGTTTTTTCAAGTTGCCGTGATGTTTGCAATTGCAATTAAGTAAGAATGCAGTATACTGTAATGAAAATCACTAACAAGATAGAGAAGCTCATCCGCCGTACGCCGCGTAGGGCTGGTCCTACAATGCCTGAGTTTCTCTATTCCATTTCTCACACCAGGTTCCTTTTTCATCTTTTATTCTTATTCTTTTTTTTGTAATATGTAACCTATACTTTGTTGACCAAAGGTTGATATATTGAGTACTAGAAATATAATTACAGGTAAAAAAATGTGCAAGCATATATTCATAGGGTGATATTCTTACATTATTCATGCAGGGATCTATAATTCCTGAAATGCATGGTTTGTTGCAGCTGCTATGCAAACCCTGAAGAACTAATCTTTGATTATCAAAATTTATAGTTAAATAATTCAACATGAAATCAGGGATTCTATCTGCTCTAATGAACTAATCTTTGATTATTAAAATTTATAGTTAAATAATTCAATTTGTTGGACACAGTTCGGACGGCATTAACAGAAATCATGGACTTGGAAGTATGCCTCCTGTAGTTTCTCATTTTCTTATCACTGATATTTTATATTATCAATTAATGTATAAAACTATTTTTTTTGTTTTTTCATAAAAGCATTAATAACGTGTAAGATAGAAAGATAAGAATAAATGTATAGTACATGATGTGCTACAGGTCTAAATCACTAATATGCATTTGAGTGGATCAGAAGACTATTTCCAAAATCAATATACAATGATGCCAATGATTAGTAATATTTGTTAAGCTATATTCTATCAAAAAGAATTTTTATAAAGTTTGATTTTATGCTTAATCAGTAATATACAATATGTCCATAGCCCTCAATCTCCTTAATATACAATGTGCCAATGAAAATTTATTTTATCTGTAATTTTGTGGGAAAGTGGAAGTTGAGTGCGGACTTAAATAAATAATAACTTCAATATCTGTTTTAAGGAAATGTCAAAATCTATTTTTTATTATTATATGGTGCATTCAGTATATTATTTATTCAGCAGCATTGACTAAGTAGAACTTGTAGCAGACATCATTTTCATGATTTCATTTTCTTTACAATCATGTGAGCTCAGATCTAAGACTTAAAAAGTAAATAAATTATATACTCATAAAAATCAGGAAGAAAACACAAAGTATATCAAGATAAAAGGTATTATGCTATTATCAATTTAGACTTCGTACAAATTCATAGAAGATATCATAGTTTATGTTTAAATTCATGGCAAACTTCTAATTTGTGATTTCTAAATCCAGAAAACTTTAATTATATATTAGAAACACTTTGCAAGTTAGAACTTCGTTCATGACAACAAGACATACATCAACTAAGTATAGACTAACATATGGGAAAGTGTCAGGAATCACATCATATCCAGTTTGTGCATGTTTCTCTGCAAACAAAAAAAGAAATTTATGTTGAAATAATCCATACAAGTTAAATCAGTCAATTCATAGCATAAGGCATGCCATGTCTCGAAGTAAAATTCTTTGCTATTTCTTTTTCATGCATATAGTAAATTTTTTTTCATGTTTGTTCTCTAGTACATTTTTTCCCTGTAAGTTTCATTTTGCCTACTTCTGCTGGTGGATGTTATCCCGTTAGAAACATAAAGTTAGTCATTTTCTTTATCTCATAGATACTCATATTTAGGGTTAAAATGTTGGACACTCATGTTGTAATTTGATCATTAAAATGGCGGATATGTTCATATTTCTGTTGAACATGATGTGGTTTTATACTACATTGCTGTATTTATAATTATCTATTATGCTCATGTTTGCAAATTGCATGCACTAGAATTTATATTATGTTTTGCTATTTCATTTTCAGTCCCTACTTAAATGTGAGAGATATTATATTTGTAGTTTGTATTTTTATTGTTTATTATAATTAACGATTCTATTTCATGATCCAAAGAATTTATTTATCCGTTTGTATGTCCTTTTCGATGATTTATGGGTTTAATAAGTTTATGTAGGTTGATTATATATTAGTTTAGGATTCCAATTTCAAGGTACATAATCAATTTCAATGTTTGATTTTTTTTTCAATTATTACTTAATATTGTTGCATCTTTTCTGAAATTCGATATGTCCAGTGTAGCTTGACTATACTCTATAGTCATTATACATTGATGGTGAATATTCCATTTGCACAAATTAAATATTTTGATGTATTATCATCAGGTTATAGTATAGACAGATAATATTTTGAAGAAATTAGTTGGTAAATAAATATTTAGATGGTATATATTGTTGTGGAACGACAGTCGGACAAAGATCCACATCTCCTGCATGTGACGTACGCATATGGATTGACACACACTTTGTTGTAACAAAAGGAATCCTTAATGTTACATGCCTACCAACCCATAATTATACACCACTTCTCCATATTATTTAGCGATGTGGGACTTTTTTTCCAATCCAAACCGTCGTTCCTCCATTAAACATGCGAGACAACCCTAACATATATTGTACTTTTAAATACTTCAACTTGCATTAAGGCTTTTAATGAATTTAGTTTAAGTCACTTGGAGTTAAGATTAGGAGTTAGGGATTGATGGAAATGTTAATGGACTGTAATTCTACAATGTTAAGTTCATGTACTAGAAAAATACACAAGAATATTGTATCCATGGTTCACCATAGTAATCAATTAAATTTTTGTTTTTATGTCTTTATGTTAAGGTCAAAGAATAAACAGTGTTGAGCACCAATTATCTTTATTTTAAATTCAATAAATTTTGTTGAGTACCAAGTTTTTCCCCTAAAATTTGATGTGTCATGGTTAAGCATCCTTTATATTCAAGACAGTTTAGAATGCACTCATGTTTTTCCCCTAAAATTTTGTTGGGTAATGTCATATCAAATGTTTCCACATTAGCGTACTGAAACTTCCAATAATAAAATATGGAATATATAATGGTTTTTTTATTGTTGAGCATAAATATTAACCAAAATTAACCAAAAAATAGTTCAGCGGGTTTGGGTTCGATTTCAAAAATTGTTGTTTCTAGTTAAAAATCTTGAATGCTTTTGATTTGTGCAGTCCCATAAATCCTATGTTGTAAGAGTGATTCTACATTTAATAGCGAATGATGTTGTTAAAAATGTACAAGCAAAATAGTCCAAACTCCAGATAGGAATGAAGCTTATACTTCAGACGAAAAATATTCATGAATCCACCATAGTTGCATATATTTGATTAAGTAGTGACTTACGAAAAGAAAATGTTTTAGTTCATGGATATTGAAAAGAGGTAACGTGCATAACTTAGAGGATGTGATGCAGCAACGAAACGAGAACAGAAGGAACCCGTTGCTCACACATGAAAAAACTATTTTTAATTCTTATCTTTCTAAAATAGGCAAATACTTCTATCTTTTGCTGTTTAAATTTCATGACAACAAACATTTATATATAACAAAGTATTGAATTTTCACAAAAACTCATGTTCAAGCCACAAAATAGCATCATGTAATAGAGAGATGCATCTTTTGACTTCAAGATAAGAACAATTATATGCAACGTTGAATAACATTTCTAAGCTGATACATTTGTATGCAGCATTGAGTTTCATTCAAGTATTACTCTGATAAGTACCCCTCGTTCGTATGGGAGCATGTTGCAGTCATGATTGATGATTGGCGGTCAATTGATGATGATTTAAAATTTGTGTTGTGGAGTTTCATTCAGGTATTACTCCGATATACTTCATTTTCTTTTTTATTTAATGCTAAATTGCATTACTTGATTTTTCAAATGTATAAGAAGTGGTAAAATAGACAAAAAATCATTTTGGATGATTAAAATTTGTGTTGTGGATTAGCTTACACTTCAAAAAATATTCAGAGACTATTTATTATTATATTCAGATACATAATTAAGAACTAGAGAATTCATATCCAATTAAACTAAAATTATTATATTAGGTATAGCATAGCAATAGTATTTTGGACGATTAAAATCCGTATAAAATTATAAATCCTAGAGTTAATGAGTGCGATAGATCAATGAATGAAGAGAAATTACCTCAACAGGAGGCAAATGATCTAAATTTGAGGTTGCATTAGGTAATTGTAAGGCTGACGTAGCTTCATTTATAACTGTTGAAAATTTAACTGTACAGAACTTGGTATCTGCCAGGCATTTTTCTGTCTGATCCCAATCCTTAGTGACCCAGCTTTCAATCCCAAAGTTTGTTAACTGATCAGAAGAAAAAAAAAGTTCTTTTCACTCTAACTGTAAGTTTATAACTATCTATAATTCACATGCCTTTTCTTCATATTTTTTGCTAAGGTAGTAGTTCCCTAAAAAACATAGGTCTTGCTGCCATCACTTCATATTTTATTTCCTCTATTAATCCACCAATAAAGTTGTCCATGATACGAACATGCTGCAACTTATCTAACATGCCAGCTTGATGTTCAGACCCTAGATTAATGGATATATATAAATCCCAGTACTCTCATTGATTTAGTCAGAATCTGTGGTTAAAGTCACTTGCATTTTTTTATTGATTTGTATACATATATATCATAGATTCAAATCAGGTTTAAATCAAGGTTTGAGAACTCGGTTTCGGTCTTTTGAAATTTTCTTAGTTTCGGTCAATTTCATTAATTTCGGAAGTTTCAGGTTGGTTTCGGTTTCGTTCCTGGTTACGTATATTGATATTATTTAGTGAAATAAACTAAAGTGAACTAGACTAAACTGAAGTAAACTTGATTAAGTTGAATATACAATTCATAACTAACTAAATTAAACATTTCAATATCATATTTAAATTACACAAAACCCTAATTAATTTGAGCAAAACATTAATTAGAAGTATACTAAATGTGGCCCAACTTTAATAAAAAAACATTAAAGAGAACATGAAAACAAACAGCCCACGCAACAGCCCACATATTTCCTTCTTCAGTTTTTATTTCAAAAGCTAGGGCTGAACAAAACTCGATACGACTCCTTTTGTTTTCGAGGCTAGGGAAAAAATAGAGATGGAATCCAGAAAATCGATTGCTTCTCATCGGCTTCTTTCAATTCGCAGCTGAATGCCGAACGAAAATCGACAGCAAATTCTTCTCGAATTCAAGGTAGGGCAAAGACGAATAACGACGCATGTTAATTTCGAAGTTATGGCAGGTTTTATTCCTTTTCTCCTTGGATTCTTCTCGATTTTCTTTTTATTCTTTGATTCTCCGTTACACATTCCGAAACCGAATTTTTAGCTCGGTTTCGGACCGGTGGAGGACGGTACCGATCCGGTACAGCCGGAATTCCGGCGTACCGGACGATACCTTGAACCTTGGTTTAAATTAATGAACTTGCAATTTTCAATTACAAATCAACACTTCATCCGCTTAAATTTTATGGCATGATTGGATGATGTATGGTTGGTCCAATTATGGGAACCAATTGTGTTTCAAAGACAAATTTTAACGCTTCTAAACGTCCATCTGAAGGGTCACTTTGCTCCTTAAGGTAGTGATCCCAGTATCATTGGCTTGCTACGTTCAAATGATCTCTTAGTTTTTGTCAAATAACTCTAGTTACATAGCCCGTCGCTTCTCGCTAAATGCTCAAGCCTGGTCTAAAATAACTTGGTGGAACAGCAAAGTATAGGGATATCCAATAATTGATTATATGATAAATTACAATATGGATTTGGATTATTGGAATAGATTTCTGAATCAATTGATTGACAAGTCCATCTGTCAACACTAAATAATCATGCACACATGGTGTATATCCCACCATGAGGGAAAATATCATTGTTATGTGATATTAATACACACGTTATAAATCTTAACAGAGGATGAGGAGAGAGAACAATTTTCTAAAGAAATGGCGAAAGATTGGAGTGCAGGTATCCTTGTGTGAGTTTTACAGATAACAGCTGGATGTATATTTAGTATGTTCCAATGATCTGCTTTATTTCAGTGTAGGTATCCTAGTGCAGGTATCTCTGTTGTTGTAACTGGTCAACGGCTGTTTCATGGCGATATCTTTGATTGATTATTGTAGTCTATCTATTATTCTATCTATCCGTCGCATATAAAACCTTAATATATTTTTCTTCAACAAGTAATTGATATTTGAAATTTTATCTTCCCTGAAACAGTGTTTGAGGCAAGGCGGTGCCAGGATTTCCACACAGCGTGCAATTCTTCCACTGTGGTAAGTTTACCTATTATCCTTCATCTACTGCTTTCTTGAAAATATATGTAACATTTTTATTTCTCTGGCACCGAGTACCAACTGTTGAACCAGGATATGATGAATATAGAAATGGAACTTTTGTTTATGCTTTTTTGAGTATATTGGTGTATGATAGCTTTTTTTAATGCCAATTTGCATTTGTTTATGCTTAAATCATTTTAGTTGTGTATAATATGTTTCTTTAATAGGTCAGAGGGGTGAAATTATGAGACAAAGGAACAAATACCTTGATAAAATTATGAAACAAAGCTGCAACTACCTCGATGTAATATATGAAATAAAAGGTGCAGTTAATTTGACATAGAGACTTTTAATTAATGAAACAAACTTAAATTTTTTAATGCTTATTTCTTTCTATTTTCTCCTTCTTACAATTTAAATAGTAATGCAACATAAAATATTAGGGGATTTAATACTTTTAACCTTTATATCAATTAATTTTCTTTATTCCTATTTGAAAAGATTCAGTTTATCCGAGCACGAAAAAAAACTGAGTTAAAGATGCACTTTTATAAAGTTATAGGATAAAAGGAATCTGTAGAATGATAGAGTTTTCAATTTTTTACTTCTGCAATTCCCTACAAATTTCAAAGGAATCATGTACTACTGAAATTTTATGCACCAATGTTGAAATTTTTGCAAATATTCCTTGATGTTGTGCTGGAGATTTAGATATACTTAAAAGAGATATAGTTAGCAGAGTATGTGACATTGAGAACTCAACTCGTTACTTTTGAATTTAAATGTATTTAAGATGTTATTCTACTTTTAGTGTTCCATAATTATTGAAATATTACACTATATTAATTTGAAAGGCATATATCTTATTAACACTGAAAATCAAGTTCTATTTTTAGTGTTAAACTATTCTTACATCTTATCCTTCGCTTGCAAGCAAACATGATTTGTTATATGGTCGTCATTCATGCAATGATACTTATTGGATGTCGCACATATAAATAAGAACACCCAAATCTTTCTCTGCACTTTACCTAGTATATTGATGATGGATATCCAGGAATAGATGTAGACTGGAATGAGTAGATATTTACGAGATTTGATGACTCTCCACCATACATAAAAAGTATAATGCTGGTTATCTGCAATAAGATACTTATGTTTTATGCTGAACAGATACACAGAGAAGAATCCAACTAACAGGGCAGCTGAAACCATTGTAGATGCAAAAATCTTGTCTTTCCAAAATAATTTGAAAAGCTTTATGGTTTGCCCGAAGCTGAAATGTAAAGGGCCAAGTGCGGCTGCACAGACTAGAGCGAAGTACAACATCTGAGCAACATGAAGAGAAGCCACATGATCCTCTTTTGCACCTAAAACAATACTACCATTCCAACTCACAAATGCCCAAATGCCATCATCACCATGAGAAAAGGGGCAAAGGTAATTAATACCTTCCACTTCAAATGCCAAAGTTTCATAGTTATGTCAATAATCTCACAGAAAAGATCTGTTGGGGGGCAGTGTGTTGGTTTTCAATCACTTCAGAATTAGCCAACCCTTCCTTACTTTTGGAGATGTTTAGCCTTCGATGTCTTAATGTTGAAGGGACACATTAGAAAGATTTTCAAAGGGTGGAGCGTAAACATAATCAATATCCATTTTGTACTTCCAATTTCATCTGCAAATTCATAAATGGTAGGTGGGTTAGTACATGTATTAATATGATATTCATGATGCAAACAAAGTTAGACAATAATAATGATAGATTTTTATATTAGGCCTCCAAGTCATTTACTCCATTGCCTACAAGTCATTGTCTACTTTGTCATTTATTTGTCTACAAATTTAGTATATTCAACCTGGAACTGTCATTGTCTACTTTGTCATTTAATGCAGGAACTTGGTTAACACTGAAGCAACCTGGAGCAATGTTTAGATCGTTACAAGAATCTTCTGTAGCAGCCATTTCCGTATCATCGTTTCCATAACTGAGTATTTGTGTCCATTTGTTAGACTATTTTGAGCTATTATCATATGACTATGTCTTGTAGTATTTGTGTTCATTTGTTCGACTATTTTGAGCTATTATCATGCGACCATGTCTTGTAGTATTTGAAATATTAGCAGAATTATTTGAAACTTTTCTACTGGTTTGATTGTGTGTTTCCAAATTAGAATTCACTGCAACGTTATCATTATTACATATAGTTGTTGTCATCTTCTCGATTTGTTATTTTTGGGATCCACATTTTAATATATATATATGTGTGTGTGTGTGTGTAATGTGTATACATATATCTATCCGTGTGCATATATATATATATATATATATATATATATATATATATATTATAATATAATATAATAAAAAGAAAATTGAAACAAATGCTGAAAATTAATATTATATAGAATAGCGTTTGAAAAACGCTATTGATTCATCAAACGCTATCGCAACTCTATATGAGATGTAAGATTTATGCATCAAAAACGCTATAATAGAATCAAAAACGCTATAGTAGAAAATAAAAACGCTATACAAGCATGACAAGAAATGCTATCGAAAAACATTGTTACGTTATAACATGGTTTGATGAAACGCTATAAAATGTGCTCGAAAACGCTATAGAAGTTAAATGAAAGATTATATTCCCTATAACGTTTAAGTTTAATAACAGAGAAAAAATGCTATGGTAGGTTGCAAATGCTATTCCCTTTTGTAAACGCTATTAGCTATTATACCGTTTTCCTTCCTGCTATGTAATGCTGCCGGCCAACCATAGCTTGTGGATCCACGGCGTTCTCTGAAACGCTATGGTAGCCTATTATAGCGTTTTTCAAACGCTATGAAACCCATAAACTGTTATAGTGAAAAGCAATCTCAAACCACTTCAAATAGCTTGATTCTTTGATTTGTCTTAAATACTCTTTTGATTCATAGCAATCTATATTTCCGAAATCTTCATAAACACATTTCATATTCCTGAGGATAAGATTATAGGAAAATTGTACTCAATTAGACTTATTAGTGTTATCAAGAACACAACAAGTCAGAAATACTCTTTGTATCTAGTTGAAGTCCTATTCAGTAGTTGAGGCAAGAAATCCCGTTCGATTGTTCGGGTAAGTTGTAAACCTATTCCTCCGGGTTAAGTGAGGGTTGTTGGTTAGTTGAATTCCAAAGAGGAGCGTAGGGATTGGACGTAGGACAAGAAGTCCAAACCAGTATAAAGTCTTGGTGTCTACTTTACTCACTGCTTATTGCTATCTACCTAGACCATTCCACTATTCCATATTATACGATCCTACCATATAGCTTCTTTCAAAAAAAATATAGATCTAAATATCCATGGCTTCTTCTTCCTCTTCTTTCTTTTTTTTTTATTTTCTTTTTCTTTCTTTGTTTCCTTCATGAATAGGGTCGGCCTTTACCTCCTATTGCTAACCCCATCACCACTTGCATAGGGTAGAGCAAGGTGATGTCATCTTATATCAATTATTTTCATCGTTTAATTCATCTAATCTTTTGTATTAAATATACTTATGTATGTTGTATTTGTTTGTGTGTATAAGTTGAAATCTTGGCTCTTCTATCACTCAAGTTGAATCGTACTTTGTCGTGCATTTTGTGCTTTTCGAAGTTTGATCTTTATGTTTGAATTATTGCCTTCGGCTTTAAAAAGGTGTGTTTTTATTACTCTAGACATATGTACTTATATTTTTGTGAAATATTGACAAGTGAATCTGTAGACATTGATATGTTATTCATATATGCCTGTGTTGTGTTTACATGATGACAAATACCGTTTATATGTTTGTTACATCATCTATTATGATATTATATGTATACTGTTATTTTATTTCTGTTAATCACCACTGCAAGTTCCCTATCACTATGGGTTGAAATGATACACACCCGAACGGACTTTAGAATAAGGAAAAATCATTATGGGCTGAAATGATAGGCTCGAGTGACTTTTATTATAATTGATTTACTTGGGATTACGGGTTTGAAATGATAGAACCCGGATTTTCTTTTTAAATTACGGATTGAAATGATACGCATCCGTATCACTTGAGCTAGGTTAGAAAATATTATACAGGCCCATAGATATATTTTTAAATAATATTTTCCTAAAGATTCATTAAGTGTTTTGAATATTTTCTGAATTTTTTTAAGTTTTTTGAAATTACGAATATACGAAATTTTAACTTAATTTGATTTAATGCTTTAAATGGTAAAGGTGTATATGGTTTTCTTATAAGTTAAAATTTTATAAGTCTATTATTGGTTTAATAAATTTAAAGATTTTATTTATGCTAAATATCTTAATAATTAAATTTGATTTAATATGGAATCTTAAATTTAATCTAGTAACTTTAATAAAGGTTATTTCATGAAATGGATTTGGTTTGCATATAAATGATGTATTTTGGATACAACGAATTACAGTTTAATTGGACTTTTGTAATAAATATTTAGCTTGGAATCATAGTTATTTGAAGTATAAATGAATAAATTTGTAAAGAAAATTGATTATTATATTAACTATGATAAAATATTTTATTTGTGAAATAGATATGTTTTGAAAAATGGATACTTATGATTTATATGGTAAACATGTAATTGTAATTAATGTGATATTGATTAAGACAATAAATGCTTTTATTGTGATAATAAAATGTAAGTTAAAAAAATGTACATTTGACATGTATTTGAAATTAATGTGATATTGATAAAGACAATAAATGCTCTTTATTGTGATAATAAAATATAAGTTAAAAATGTACATTTGACATGAAATTGTAATTAATGTGTTATTGATAAAGACAATAAATGATCTTTATTGTGATAATAAAATGTAAGTTAAAAATGTACATTTGACACGTAATTTTAATTAATGCGATATTGATTAAGACAATAAATGCACTTTATTGTGATAATAAAATGTAAGTTAAAATGTACATTTGACATGTAATTTTAGTTAATGTGATATTGATTAAGACAGTAAATGCCCTTTATTGTGAAAATAAAACGTAACGTGAAAATGAACATTTGACATGTAATTTTAGTTAATGCAATATTGATTAAACCAATACATGTTCTTTACTGTAATAATGAAATTCAAGTTAATAATATACTTTTAACTTCACATAAGGAAGTTCAACTTTAAATAGGAATTACAGTAATTAAGTTTATTTAACTTAAAAGCATGGTTTATTTAATATCCAAATGAATTAATTAGTGTAATTGAAATTGTTAAGTTAAGTAAGTAAATGGGAATTTAGTCTTATTTATGAAGTGGGTACTTTAAAAATAAGTGGTAAGTTATTTGTTGAAATAAAAGAAGTAAAAGAATGTGCTTTTGACATAATAAATGAATTATAGTTTAACTTGGATATTTATTGATAAAATTTTATTTTATTGCATCATAAGTTAAATGATATCCAAATGAATATTTTGAAGTGGGAAGTGTGATTTTTATAAGTTAAATTGGCTAAGAATTGAACTTTTAATGTAGCTGAAATATACAATGTTTTTGAAAAGTTTATAATTGAATGAATAAACTTATAAATGCTACAACTTTAAAATGAATATTATTTGACATTGAATTTAAATGGTTAAATGAATCTTGTTTGGAAGATATTAACATTTAATTAGATGTTCTAAATAAATATGTTCCAAAATGTTTGGTTTCGGTGTTGTTATAACTCGAAAGTAATATGGCTTTGGAAATGAAATTTTGGAAATTGTACTTAATTAAGAATTGTCTTTAAATATATAAATTTGGAGCTTATTGAAAATGGAAGATTTAAGAATATGATTTTATAAGGTGGTTTGGGTTAAGATGATTTAAAGGAATACTTCAAGTTTAGTAAATTGATTGAAATATTCAGTGATATGGAAATTTGAGTTTTGGTTAAATAATATATTGATTTGGCTTTGGAATTTAAATGATATATTATTACTTTGGGTTTCAAATGGAAATGTTATATTGATTTGGTTTTTGAAGAGAAATAATATAATATTTAGTTTTGAAATGGATATTAAATTTGAGAAGTATATGGATTTGGAAATATTACCATTTTGAGAATGGATATTATTTTGGAAAGTAACAGTATTTGATTCCAAATGGTTTGTAATAGAAACGATTTTGAAATAAATACCATGGGTAATAATAACGTTTGGTCGTTAAAGAGACTGGGATCGGAAGTTGTCATACTCTCTGCCAACTCCGAAAACCACTTTAACAACCGTGTACGCGGTGGAGATTCCAGAATGAAGTATGATGGTGGCGACGTTCTACTGAGGTATGTACATGAATCCGACTCTCGTGAGTTGGCATAAGGTGGCTAAAACATGAGCGATTCTTGGGCTAAGGTGGTAGCACCTCTTATTGGACGCACTTCTTCATATGCCATTTTATTACTTTGTGATTTTCTGGTGCGCACCTTTGATTTTGGAAGTGTGGTTCGAGGTGGGAAGTAGTAGCTGCTACGCGATACCACCGGTCCGGATGCGTAATTGATGTATCTACCCTGGCATTGCTTTGTTGTGCCATGTCACCTGCCCTAGCGCGCCTTGTACGGGTTTGATTTGTGTCGTACCTTTGGAGTATCCTCTGGTAGCCTCCCGATCAGGAGTTATTACGGTACTGTATATACTACTGGCACTATTTATGTGTTAAGGGAAATATTGTGTCACTCCTTAACGCTATTTTAAAGTAAGTTTATTTTACTACAGATATTATTATAATAGCGAAATATTACTACATAGTAAATAGTTTAACGGATCCTTAGAGGATGGGCGGTCCCAAGCATCCTTTAAGTTACTTGTACCTTATATTACAGTTCACTTGAGTTGGTTTACATTGTATAAGTATGTATGTCCTGACTCGAATGTTTTGTATTTTGCTTTACGCTAGGGTCAGACTGAGTGATACAGAATTTGAGACTCACCTTCGGAGCTGGAGCTTTGCTTGAAGACCCAGCTATCTATTTCAATATCAGTATTCAATCGATTCCAGTTATCCAGTGATGTATTTAGCTTTGTTCTTATTTATCATATTGAGGCTTCTGTTGTATCTTGTTACTCCTATTGTATCTTGTTACTCATATTGTATCTTGTTTAACTCCGATGTATTTATATAGAAGCTTGATGAACTACTATCTCTTTACTTCTGCTGCATTTTATTACTCCGTGTCTGTGATTTGTGATTTATTTAGTTATTGTATGTTCTGAGTTTTGCCAAATTTATTTCTACAATTCTGTATTTTGAGCAATTCATGACCGACATGTGCTGATGCGAATGGTTGAAAATGTCGGGTCGTTAAACACGCTGGTTTTCAGACCGACTCGAGTATTATTTTGTTATAATGATTGGGTCAGACCGAGTACTACAGATTCATGTGATGATGCCATAGTTCCTAGGAGACAAGCTGGAGGATTTCAGTCATATATCACGTACTTGAATATATTCCGCTGTGTGGTTTAGATTGTATAATCAGCACCGGTGAGGACAAGTTATAATAACTGTCCATATTGATGTATTGATTGTTGTACTCTGATGATTATATGTATAACAGTTACAGTTCCTTTTTATATAATGATCGGTATTTATCTATTATATATTATTCCGCTGCGATTGTGAAATTCTATGTTGTTGTTTCTATTTCTTCTTCTACCTCTTATTTCTCTTAGTTATTCGGCCCTTCGTACAATTTAGGTTGGACAAGTGGGGTTTATTGTCGACTCAAAGGGTACAGAATGACGGGTCGCCACAATCTGTAAACATATTATTGAAACTAAAGCAATGTAAAGTTCTTTAGAACTGAAAGGTTACTAAATTGTTATATCTTAATATATTATTCACTAACACTTGATTGCCAAAACTATAATGCCTGTTCCATGAAGGTGGATTCATAAGTGACTCAAAAATGACATCCTCCTCGTCCGTAGTCAGCTGCCCTCAACCAGTTTCCTTCAAGAGTTTCTACCATTGTTCCATAAACCTTGCCTGGATGAACAAATAAAAATACAGTTCAAATTAATAGCATGATATTTTAATTCATTATACTTTAATAATTAGAACAATTACTGATAGTATATAAACTAAAATATGCTTACATGTCTCTTCCTCAATTTATCGTCACGCCATGTATATGAAATTGTCCCGTCTAGATTTACATGCTCGACAGCATGAGTACAGGTGAATACATCCATGTACGATACATGACGATAAGCTGAATACATTGTATTTATAACATAAATTATTAAATATATAACAGAAATGGTAATAACATAAATAATGTAAATGACGGTAAGCAGATTCGGTTTCATAAATGACGTAAATTACATAGCTTGCAAAATAAATCTCATCAAGTACATAAATTGCATAACACATAAGAATTCAACATAATATTTATATCAATCCTCATCGTCTTCCGATTCAATTTCGGTCTCATATTCTACGTTATTTTCCTCCATACTCTCAAATGCTTCTATCAAAATGTTTGATCATCGTTCAGAGGTCCAAAATCAGTATGATCGTCTATTATTATTATTCGTTGCTTTGCTCAAGATCTGTTTGATAAGCTTGTTCGTCTTTCCATCAATGTAAATCTTGTCTTTGTTTTAAAAACCGTTGACCAATCTGCTTTATCTCTTTTTAGAGACGGATAAGGAGCATAATAAACTTGCAGTCTTGTTTGGCTGGTACAAAAGGATCGTACTTGTGATAATGCGATATGTGCTTTATTTCAATAAGATTACAATCCTTGTGCACATTAATTCTAGAACCTAGAACATTGTTGAACCAATTGCATCTAACAGAAAAACATCATCTGCGGGTCGTGAGAAATATGTCAGTTGTAAAATTTGAATTAAAATGCCATAAAAATCATTTATTGAAATGAATTATTGAAATTCTACACGCGCATGCATTATTGAAATGAATAATTAAAAATTATTATTTCATATTACCTAAGTTGCCCCAGCACAATTAAGAAGAATATAAGTATGTGGTACATGAAGATCTCTATCGTCTAACCATACATCTACATATTTTTTAAAAGGTCGATCATGTTATCTAAAAATAGATAACATTGTTTGAGAGCACTCTTGTTTGTCGCCATCATCATTACGTGGAACACTTTCAAATGATATGTTCACATGGTTAATAAGAGAAAAAGAACGAAGCTTCTTCTTTGATGTAAAATTTTCAATAAGGAAACTTTCAAAATATACTTTGTCTGCACCATTTACAAATAGTTGATTAAGTACAATTTCTGTTTGCACTCCAATTTCATGTATCTTTGAATAGTCCCTTACAAGTTCGTATATGTCTTCGCTTGACCATATCATTGGAGTTGTCTGGTTTCTACTATATTAGCTAAAAGGTTTTTTCCTTCTCCTTTGAAGGGATGATTGACATGGAGAAAATATCGATGACAGTCAAATCATGAAATTTTCTTACCATTCGGTAAAGAAAATGCCTATGTTTCTTTCATGCAATAAAGACAAGCTAGACGACTGGATGTACTCCATTTTTAAAGCATTGCATAGGCAGAAAAATCACTTAGTCCACAACAAAGAAGCAAGCATGCAATTTTTTTGCTTTGAAATGTCATATTTTTCGACTCCTTCATTCCACATTGTTTTTAACTCCTCAATTAACGGTTGTTAATAAACTCGATTCTTTATGTCGGATCGTCAGGGCCAGGAATGATAACAGTAAGAAACATGTATTGCGTTTTCGTACACATCGACGGAGGTAAATTATAAGGTGTGATGATAATTGATCAAGATGAAATTTATCACTAAAATGAGAAAATGATAAAAAAACCTTTCGTACATAATCCAAGTTAAAATTACGACTCTCCACTGCAAATTAGGATTAAATTTTTTCGAAATGCTTTCATGCTTCTCCATCGGCTGGATGTGTCAATTTACATTCTTCCTCTGTTCTCACACTATACCATCTCATATGAGGTGCACTTATAGAAGATGTGTATAATCGTTGAAGTTTAGTAGTGATGGGCAAATAATGCTTATGTTTCTATGGAACTTCATTTTCCTTCTCTCTTTTTTCTTGTTTTGTACTTTTCCTCGTTACATATTCTACACTTTCTAAGAGTGATGCCCTTTTTTCAAAACAACTTACATCCATTTAAATATGTATCTATTTTTTGATAAGGTAAACCAAAAGCCGACATAAATTTTTTAACTTCATAGTGACTTTCACACATTAAATTATCGGACGGCATATGTCATTTTGCAACTTGTACAACAGCTATAAATCCGACTTCGGTGATGTTGTATTTTGATTTCATCGCAATGTATTCTACGGTTACTGATAGCCGAGTGCTATTTTTATAACCATCCCAAAGAGGTAACTTGGCACAAAAATCTAGTAAATAGTAATTTTTTTTAATATTTGGTGCTTCATTTACATCGTTGTCATCAACTTCAACCATAGGGAACACTGATCATGCTGCATCCTTAACCTTATTTTTTCTACGGTTCGTCATAACAATTTCATTACCAACAATATTTAATTCAGACTCTGCAGAAGTATGTGCTACAAATTCTCCATGACGATCCCAAACATAATACCCCAACACGAAACTGTTTTTGCACAAATGAACTTTCATAATATCAGGTAACAAATACTTCAAATGTTTACACCTACTACACGAACAACGAATTTCTACATCGTTTCCATTATTATTTAAAGCGAATTCAACAAATACGTTTATACCATTATAAAATCTTCCTTTATTAAGCCTCTCAATCTCCTTTTTTAATATATCCATCTCCTCCGATCAACAAAATAATCGATCATTTTTCCTATTTAAAAAAATATATCACAAATTCAAAAATAAATATCGGCCATTTTACGAATTGACATTTTATTTTTCAACGTATTGATACATAAACTTATACGCGCCAATTTTACCCCATTTAAGAATACAATATTGAATTTTGGTTTATGGTTTTTGGTTTTGCTGGTCAGTCATCATACTTTCCATTACAAACATAGTAAACACTTACATTTCATAAATTATTTCGTTTAAAACGATTCAATAAAATTTCGACAGCACTTTCCCTTTGTTTTCTACATTGTACACAAATGCATGTACATAAGAAATAGAAAAGAAAAGTGACGGTAAAATTTTGTAAACCGTTAAAATGAAATAATAATGCACGAAATGTAATTGTTTAGTGTGTTGATACCTTGTCCAATACAGGGACAAATCTAATAAGTATTGTACCAGATGAATATAAATGTCCGTTTTGTGAAAAAAATGAATATTTATATAATGATCATGTACAACACTTGTCGGACGGGACTAGAAACTCTCTAAGGGACGTAATAAAAAAGTAATTTATACAAAAAGTGGAGTTTTATAGTTTGTCTTCTTATTTATTATATAATATATTATTGTTTGTATGTAGTTGAAATTTACTAATTTTATATATTTCAAAAAATTATTACTTTACGACGTCATTTTGCGTATTTTATCGAATAAGGTTGCTTCAATATTGTTGTCATTTTTCAGTACAGTCAATTTTCTTTTGAGATTCATGCATTCATTTTATACAAGTCAAGATGTTTAAAAGCAATGGACATAAGATGATTCTAACTCCAACTGAAGTAGAATGTATCTCTGTTTTTCGGTAAGTAACTTATTTTCAAGTTCTATGATTTGTTCCAATTAACACACGACGGTGATAGAAACAACATATGTATAGCAGTATACACATACAAACAAAATCACAAGTTATAACTACTATTTACAATTTCACGCTAACAAATGAAATAGGTATATGCTATAAACCATTTTTAGACTATTAAATACAATTAGAATCACTAAGTAGCCATAATTTATCAACTAATGCAAATATAGATTTAGGGTAAAAACTAGATTTTTCGTAAAAATAAGAGAATACACCTGAGATTAGAAGCAATAGAATGTGATTAACAGCCGTGGTGGATCCGAAAACTTGAATTTGGTGATTGGAAGTAAGAAATTGGTTTTTAGGGGGTTTTTTTCGTGTTGAGTAATGAGGAAGAAAGGTATCGGCTAAGGCATGAAGTTTGCAAATTTGAGATGGCTTCCGACGGCTGCCGACGGCCCATCGAAAGCCGTCGGAAATTGACAGTCGGAAGCTGTCGCCTTCTCCTGGCGATATTTCAGCCTTTTCTGGTAGTGACATATCAAATAAAATTAAACATTAATCTTAATTAACACTAAATTAACATTCTTATAAAATATAAACAGGATGATCTCTAGTTAAATGTAGGTGCTGGGTAGACTATGAAGCAATAAAACCTACATAACTGAAAGGCAATCCACGCTAGTCCACATGGAACGACAAGAGGTCCTAACATAGTCCTTTTCTTGGCTTGCCTGCCTAAAATTGCACGAAAAGATTAACGACGCAACTAAACATTTCTAGCGGCTAGCAAGAGTAGCATGTGCTTGAGATTCAATAACCATAAACATTTTGTAGCTGTTAAAGTGAGGGAAAAAAGTGATAAAAAAACAGAATTTAGGCAAAGAACGGTAAAATTTGAGGGGTGTTGCTCACAATGCCAACCAATAATTGCAGCAATTGATTGATCGTATACTTAAGAGAAATGCTTAGTACATAGGTACTAGGTGTTGTCGGCTTTAAGAGCTATATCTCCATAATGGAAGTAGTTCCATAAAGTATAAATCAGTTAACAAGTTTGAATAAATATAAATGATTATATTAGCAGAAGGATAACAAATGAAAGCATTAAATTTAACTAAAACTGGTAACAATTTTTCAATGCTATACATAATTTATCTAGCTCTATAGAGTGGAAGACTAAGAATGACAGTAAATAATTAAGTTGCATAATTCTAACCAGATATTTTTAAGAATTTGATCAATTCTGAATTTCAGAGCAAATTCTGATATGAAACATTGAAGAGAGTAAAAGAAGCGATGACTTTATTTGATTGAAGTCAGATTACTACATAAAGTGATGTGTCGAAGCTGAGTTACAATGCTAAATGGGCTTTGACCCGACTTCTCCATATCTGATTATATTACTACGAGGATAAGTTTCGTTCCTTTATTCTCAATAATATTACATCAACATCGATCGGTAATTATATTTGAAGAGCAAAGGTGCTTGAAAAATCTCATACCTGAACTTAAAGTCTCAAACATGATACTGAGAATATCCTTGCTAATAGCTAACTCTCTGCAATGAAACTGCACAAGTATATATCAGTTCATGCAACTGTAATCGGTGATAGCAGTAAAAAAAATTCAATGGGCTTTGAGAATGTTATCTTATTTTATTTAAGACTGCTTCATCTTATTTCCTTTTCATGGATGTCCAAAAGGACTTTTGTAGGGTAGCATGGAGGATACCATAATTATGAACTGCAAAGTAATGCATTGAATGTTGGTCTTATATGGAAGTCAAAGTTAAACATATCTAAGATCCACTCTAGAAGCCATGCGTTCACAAAATGCATATTCATTAAGGTTTATGGATTTGATGAGTTGTGTATAAAGCATGATACATATTTAACATTGATATAATCCTCATAGCTTTATTATCAAATATCCACACCCATATAATCTCTGCTGTGAGGGAATTCACATGTCTACACTGACATAATGAGTTGAAAGCATGCAATTGCATATTCAAGACTTGGCTATATAAACATGCTTATACACAAAAAATGATGCTGATAACAAGTATATTAGTTCCGTTCTTGAGATTTTCCCCTAGAACAATGTTACTCTTGCTTACAAATTAGTTAGCAGATCATACTTACAAGATAGAAATGGGTATGTGGACTCCAAATATGCTGTAGACCGCGCATATTTATTTATCTCCTGTAAATAAAATCTTACTTAAAATTTTGTGATTAAGACTAACATTTCTCTTCGCTCTATGTCATAAGACCAAAGAAAGCAGGGATAACAGTCATTTAGGATTGTGAAATTGTCGACTTATACTTGGAATTTAAAAATACAAAATAATATTTCGCACTGATGAAAATAAAAAGCTATGGTAGGAACAAAAATTGGATGAATCATTTATGATTTCTTCATTAGTGATACCTTGCTGCAAACCCAATTTGACGGACATTAATTATGAAAATGAAGAACACACAACCATCAATATAAAGCTATTTATATTTTGACACTTCAAAGGATCCTTGAAGAAAAAACGACTCGCAGTTTTTCATCATACACGCATTTATCATGCAAAAGTATAATAAGTACCATTGTTGTTGGTATCCAAAGTAGATGTTTGTCAAATCCAGCTGCTAGCTGCATCACGCTATATTTTTGATGGAACTATCCATTCACTTTTAATAGTTGGCTTGAAGGCATAATCTACTGTTCTCATCGTTAACTTTCCAAAATACCCAAATATATATATTTTAAAATGTTAAATTGTAATTTCATACGATCTTCCTGATAAATTAGGAGATAAAATCTCTCTAAAGTTACTTTAGACATATTCTAATGTAATTATAATTAGATTTCACAGAACGAATCAAATATATACGGCTGCATTGAAATAGGTAATGCAGGATATTTCTAGATAAATCAAATAATCTATAAATCTTTATTAATCTTTAAAATAAAAATACAATTTTTTTGTCCGATCGTGACATTCCAAAAATGTTCTTCCATGCAAATAAGAGATCATTCGAATCTCACGGTGAACAAATATTAATATCTATTTTCAAAATAATTTTTTTAAACATAAACAATGTTACAAGTTCAAACCTTATTCCATCAAAAAAGATTACATTTTTCTTTATGTTTTTTCAACTTATTTTTATCAAACTACATAGAACTTTCAAATTTAATAATTTAATAAAGTGTTTATATGCACGTGCAATACACGTGCCAATATATATATATATATATATATATATATATATATATATATATATATATATATCTTACTGTATATCCATAAGTTGATTATACGTGTTATATAATTTGGTTGTCATTTGCGCTAGATATGCTTCAAAATTGCATTAGTACAACTTAAGACTCAGAAAATCATTGGCACATTATTTCTATATCTCTATTAATACTTAATACTAACCAAAAGCCAGAAATTTGATGGTGTATATTAAACTATGCAAATACCCTCTTTCCGTCTTTATATCCCATTCCTCCAATGAACTAAGATTACTGTAATCAAACAGCTTGGAAAATTCAAAATTAATCTGCATCCATACACGAAAATACATAAAATATTCAATATCCAACAAATGAATGCAAATATCCAGTTTCCAAATAATTTGCCAGATACTGATACTGGTATGGTGGTATCCATTATCCAAAAAATATTCATCCTATGTGAAATTATATGTAAATTTTTTATTAATTTAAAATGGTATTCGGTTAAACCACTAAATCAAGTAATCTATAAAACATTTCCCACTCATCATTTTAAATTTCTTAACCGCTAGACTTTATATCTCAACATTCCACAGCTAATAGCAACCCAGTTTCTTGCAACTTGGTGTGCAAAACACACACGTATACATGCATCTGGCTCTTTCAGTATCAGGTGCTGTTTTTTATTTTATTTTATTTGGCGATTTAAATGAATTGTAATTTTGGTGCCGAGATGCTTTTGAAAACATTTGGTAATGTATGATCTTTGTTTTACTTTTAGATACAAAATTTTCAAATATCCGAAACTATCAACGTCTTATTTTTTGAATATGAATATTTTTCAAATATCCAAAAATATCAACACCTTTCTCCATCCGAATAATTTCTTATATTCAAAATATCATCTTATTTCCCAATACAGGAATTTTCAATCCAAAAATACCTATGAATGCAGATATTGATTTTCAAATATCGGCTGATAGCGAATACAGATACAAATTTTGATACGCATATCCAAAGATCAAAATTTGTATAACTCTGGATAAATAATGAACTGAATTGGTATGGTGGACTGGCAATGGTATAAGGATCTTTATTTGGTTGGTGACACAAAAGTAGCACTTTAGTCAATAAAATAACAAAACCAGACTTTAATTTTTGTTCCAGTTTAAAGCAAAGGCTGTAGCAGCAGCAGCATCTCCATCATCATTTATCCATTGCACAAGGCTAATGCTTGAGCAAGGTCTGGAGTGGACAAGTTGTTCGCAATCTACACTATTAGTTGACAAGATTTTAGGTTCATGTCAACTTTGAAAATGATGTGAAAAATCCCGTACTAAACTCCAACCTATGAAAGTGATACAAGTATCTTATAGTCCCAAATGCTCAAAATCGTATCACTTTTAAAACAAAATCTTATCAATTTTTTTTACACCTAGATTAATTAATTCACATACATGCAAAGCTTACACAAAAATCAATTTTAGCTATGTAATTTTTATATCATTTGGTATATGTAGGATTGAAAAAAATTTGTCATCTGCGTGACTGTGAATTTGAAGAATATAGACTTGGAAGTTCAAATTCGGCTAAACAAACCAAGTGCAACTGTATCAAAATATAATTCTTTGCACAACCAAAATCAAATTATGTTAATCCAATTCTGCAGACGATACTTGCATCAGTATTCTGTATGCATAAATTTATTTATAAGAAGTTATTTTCACCAACTAAATATCAGATGTACATGCATTATTGAAATACAATTCCAAATTTACCATTTCAACTTTTACAATATAGCATCGAGTATAGAGAGAAGTCAAGAACTTAACTACAGACTAAAATGGAATACCGATTTCGTCTAAATTGTACTGTAGTCCAAACCACGACCCGAAATAGTTTTGAAGAGAAATAAACGATGAATATAAAATGA
Source organism: Allium cepa (assembly GCA_030765085.1). Classification (NCBI taxonomy): domain Eukaryota; kingdom Viridiplantae; phylum Streptophyta; class Magnoliopsida; order Asparagales; family Amaryllidaceae; genus Allium; species Allium cepa. The sequence goes on along the minus strand of CM060941.1, from coordinate 1,038,837,866 downwards.
AAACAGAGGATAATAACAAATAAACAGTAATAAATTGATAGAATCACTACACCAAGACAGGCAAATTCTAACATTTATAAGTGTTACAAATAATTTCAGTAACACTTTTTAAGTGTTACTAATGGACTGTGAGGAATGGAGCGGCCAAATTTGTAACACTTATAAGTGTTACAAACATACGTATTACTAACACTTATAAGTGTTGGTACCTAAATATACGGTAACGCTTATAAGTGTTGGTATAGAAATATACGATAACGCTTATAAGTGTTGGTACAGAAATATACGGTAATGCTTATAAGTGTTGGTAACGAAATATACGGTAAAACTTATCAGTGTTGATACTGAAATATACGGTAACGCTTATAAGTGTTGGTAACGAAATATACGGTAACACTTATAAGTTTTGGTATAGAAATGCACGGTAACACTTATAAGTGTTGGAAAATGATTATTTAGTAACACACACACATATATATACCAAAACTTAAACGCAAAGTTTAAATATAAACACACTGCAAATAATGGTTTTCATATCACAAATAATTCATCATACATATTCAATGTAAAGTTTAAACAATATACAATCATAAAACTGCTATGGATTTCTATTAACCCAATAAATAATTACAGTGTCCAATCCAGTTGTAAACAATCATATAACTAAGCCACTATGTGTGGCCACAGAGATAAATAAGATGTCACATTTCAAATGGAGGTGTAAACTCTCTCTGAAGCACCAACCTCCAATACCAACGTACAAAAACTTATATCTCATCACCAAGTGCAATCACATGTAGAGAGTGGAGATGTGGAGTTAAAAAAGAGAGAGTAGACAACCCAATTGGCTATGCTTTAGTATCCACTTCCTTCATCCTTCCCTCAAATTCAAACATCCCAAGCCCTTCCTTCTTCCCCTCAAAAGCTCTCCTCCTCTCATTTCTCCTCTCGTCATAATGAGGATTCGCAGTCAAAATCCTCAACTGCTTACCCTTAACATTCTCCAACACTTCCGGCAATCCATTCCCACTCCCTCTTGAAATGCCAACATCGATACTGAGTGCTTTGCCTTCACAGACACCATTGATTCCTTCATTCTATATCGTATGTCCCATAACCATCCTCTTTGCATCCTGAGTGCTTTGCCTTCACGACATTTCAATTAATTCATATCACATTTATTGCAAATTCGGTGTAGACGACATGTTAATAAAAACTTACATGATTTCTGCAGGATTCCAGATGATGGCATAGTTATGAAATGCTGCAGTAGGATCGAACCATAGATGAAAAAGCTCCACCTGCCTACCTTGCCTACATATCACTACAACAATTCTCCCCTCACACTTTTCTGCCATTTCTGTGCACAAGTTCTCAACACGTTCACCATTTCTGTGCACATCACAGTAACATAAACTCGCCAAACTTCCGGACTTAAGCCATATTCTTCTAATCTTTATAGGATGCATTTTCTATTTTAATGCTTCATGCAATAATACTTGAGATTGATCGATCGTTTGTCAAGAAAGGAAGTAAACATGGAGATGGATTATTCTCAACAGCAATCTGTATATTTAGAGCAACATAATTTTATCAACAACAATAATGGTGTGTTATTTCAAATAATCAGTATTGACCTTTTACAGTGTTAAATAGACATTGTTTACGATTATATAACTTATTTTGCAGTGATCATGAATTCGACTAATGAAAAGAAAAGAAGAAGAGATGAAGCATTTCATGTTACTCCCATGATGATTAATCAGTCTCCCATGATCTTGCAACTTCAAACACAAAATTTAAATTCAACCATGGTACAATACTCGTGTTTGGAACAAATTAACAATCATCTTGTTCATAATCAAATTCAAAATGATCTATGCTCTTCGATCAACCATCAAGCAATGGAAATTGATCAATATATCATATCCCAAGTAAGAGAATTCTTGTTTACAGGCAAATCATATTCTTAGTTTCAAGTGCTATATTTGACAGGTTGATTGTATATTTGTGCAGGGGGAGAAATTGAGGCGTGCAATAGCAGAAAAAACCTATCAGGACTATCTTGCACTGGTACAGGCTGCCGAGCAGACCGCAGCCTTTAAAGTGTCAGAAAAGAACATGATTTTATGATTGAATCCATTATGATTGAAACCTATCGGGACTATTTTGCGCTGGTACGGGAATTATTATACTCATTATTAAAATTGTCCCAATCAAATATGATTGAAAGTAAGAAACGAAAATGATTTTATCACAGTTTTTTAACTAAGATTCATAATGACACTCATGTGCATAGCACGGGTCCACACTAGTATAAGTTATATTCACATGTTATAACTAAATGTTCAAACATAAAGAAAAAAGGCATAAGTGCTTGAAAAAATTATCACCTTCACTGCCGACAACTTTTAACTTCTGAAGACAGTAAAATATCATATGGTTTGAGAAACTTTTTGCCCTACATTGAAAATATAATAAAACATGAGATACACAATAAATATAATGCTGAATTTTTTAATTCATTTATGGAATGTATAAGTTTTGACCTCATATTTATGTATGGTCAGGCCATGTTAACTTAGCTCAACATTAAACATCATGATTGTTAACCAACCACTGTAATAAATATTCAATGCTAAAGATTATGTACACTAAAATGAGGTATGACATTAAAAGTTACAAATAAAAAAGAGATACACAAAGAATCAAACTAAGGACCTCTCTCATGCATCCGAGGCAAAGCAAGAATCGTACCATAATTTGCAACTAGATTAATTTCACATTTGCAATTAAATTTTATCAAAATCTCAGCCATATAGTTTTCCAAAAAATACTCAAAAAGAACAACTCAAAACTACATTCAAGTGGTTTTTTAAGTAAACTATTGCCACATTAATTTATGATAAAGAAAATTTATAAGTTTCGATAACTCAAAGATAATATTGTAATGTTTTCATCTTACATGGCAACAAAAAGTAAGCAACGATATATGAGATATAAACTTCTGAAATAGACACACTCAGGCATGAACATGAAATTGTAGAACTTGAATCTTCTATGTGCACTTTCACATCAGGCTACACCATTAAACCATAAAAACATCAATTCAAAAGAACATCAAGTTGGCTAGAAGATGGGACATACTCCAAAACACTACCTTTTATTTATGGAATAACACCATACCCAGATTAGGAATTTTTCCCAAAGTACATTACTAGCCGAATAAGGAATGTACACAAATGTGAATTTATTGGGTAGTTAAAGCCAGTGCTTGTGAAGAAGTGTTAACCGTTATTATCATGAACAAAGTAGATTTACATTGATAGAGTTAACGAAATATGAAAATATTATTAGTTTGATAAAGAGCCAAATTAGTTTCATCTTAGAGAAGCATTCATGACTCACTGACACTTAACCAGTTAAAATGCCATCAATTCTATGACAAGCCATGAAGATCAATATTTTGTTAAGTTCATAAGTAAAAAAAGAATGGCATATAGTTAATTGCAAGAGTTTACTATGTATTTCATAGAAAGTCTATTTTTGAAAATATTATGACACATAAGGCTTGCTTTATGACATACAAGGTGTATGCATGTCATGTTATTTATTTGATCTGGATTGGATTTCTATACCATACACGTTATGTCATGCTATAAAAAGAAAAAAGAGCATATTTTGTATTATATGGAATAAAAATATTGAAATAAAAATATTATACATGTTATTTCTATAAAACAAGCATGTTTTGGGATCATAATAATACCTTATGGAAACTTTGTAATAGCATACACATGCTACATCATGATTCCATCCAGCTTTAGCTCTAAATTTAAGACTACCTGGCTTCAATTGTTGTGCCCCTGAATCAAAAGACAAATTAGATAGGTTCTTTTAATGAAAGAGTGACCCTCATTACAAGGAGAGTACTCGATATTTTATTAAACTAAAGAAGCCAAAGGTCATCAATAAGTCTGATGGGTAACGCCATATATAATGTAAGATCATCACACAGATGACCAGAAAAAGTGATAAAACGGAAGTATAATAATATACGAACATGCTTTGAATGATGAAAAATAGATATTATACTACACTACCAAGTGCAAGACACAGCAAGTGTAAGGCGAGTGGGCAGCTTGTTGCTTGGTGAGTCAATGCAGGAAGCTTATTAGCTAAATAAGTGTATGCAGCTGCTTTGGCAGATTAAAAGAGTCGCTGCGAGATCTGAAGCTACTGATGTTGAGCAATAAGAACATCACATAAGGTTACATTGGCATTGACGCATTTATTGCTCAGAACCATGGGAACAGATATGCAAAATGACAAGCTTAATGCTAAGAAGTAAAAGCTCGTATAATTTTTCTTTGGTTTAGGTTAATGCAAAATGACAAGCTTAAACGAGTTACAATGACAAGCTTAATGCTAAGAAGTAAAATGACCAGGTAAGAGGATGTAGGTCAAGTTACAATAATTTTTCTTTGGTTTAGAACAATAGTAAGCATATGCATATATTGTAAGCACTGTTTATTTCAAGTAATTTTGCAGAACACTTATTTTGATAGAGGTTGAAATTTTGCAAAGGGGAAATTCAAAGTAGAGTTTCTAGATACCTCTCGGTTTCCAAGATCTAAAGCATTTACCATTTCTGCAAGAACATCCATGATTTCATGTGCATTTTGAATTTCTGTGACACTGAAAATGAAATAAACACAATCACAGTAAATATAGGCATTGAGCTCTCAGATCTCTGAGGAAATACAGCTCCAAGCCGCTGACAGCCATATAAAATAATAAATATAAAAATAACCTATGATAGTTATAAAACTAATTTCTATCAAATGCAATAATATTGTAACAAATGAAACTTTGGTTTTGTGTTGCACTATATACCATTTGGACTTTCACAAACTACATAATTGTGATTATCGCTCTCTCTTCTGGAACCTATATAACTCAACTCCTTATAAGCATGCAACGCTCTGCTCCATAATTAAATCAAGCCTGCTGTGACAACTTAACTCAAGCCTGCTTTGACAACTTACACTAGGGTAATTGCCAACTGAGTTCTTGTTTCAGAAATATAAGAGTCCCAAAGTTCAAGGAATTGCCAACTTATATCCGATATATCACCTTACTGCAGATAGTGAGTTCCTTCGATCAATTTATAGGAGTAAGTTGCTTGGAGATATTCTCAAACTCAACATCCATCAGGAATTGGCTCGAAATTGGGCCAATTTGTGGCTTTCGGTCGATTTCCCAAAATAAGGCAGTCGATTATTGGTGTAGATAGAATGCAGCTTTGTGCTTTTTGTTGCACTAGTTTAGTTGACTGGCTCCAAAGAACCGGTTGAATGAAACAATCCAGAAATGATTTGTTTCTTTTCTGCCTTAGCTACATTGAAACCTGGGCTTCAGTAAATCCTAGTAGTCAACCACCTTGGTAATCTAAGTCAGGACCTATTGCACTCTCCAAATGACACGTCGTCTTCATCATTACACTGTTGAAACATTCCTCTTCGACTTGGCATATGTTGTGTAGCATTATTTTAACGTATACATATTTTAGTTTGAAAGTATGATTTTGTTATAATATTTAGAAGCGGTATTTGTCCATTCTCATTTCCTCTCTTTTCTATTATTAGTATATGTGTGTGCGCGCGTGCGCATGTGTGTATTTATAGGATTTAATAAGGTGGTAACTACCATCAGTAGTATCTGCATGGTAATCAAAATGAAGAGTTCTTCAAAAAATTGCATGTCTTAAGCTGAAACAAGTAGCTTGTCAAACGTTTTATTTTATAGGCTTCAAACCACATTAGGTTCACAATGTTGAGATTTGAATCTTAGGCGCAGATGATTTCGTATATAATCTTAGTTCCTCATCAACGGTCCATTTGAAATTAAAACAAAATTTTGTTGAGAAATAACATATATACATAGGGCATATACATTTGTTTCGCTACATAGAATTATGATAGTGAATATTTGGTTTTAGTTCGAATGTGGATAGAAGGATAGGACAGAACAATCTATCTTGATCAGATTTTGATTAAGCACGTACTGTAATTAATTTGGAAATGAGTAACATACCTTGAACAGCTACCCATAAGCAAAGTGATGCCAAAATCATCGCCTCACTCGTCACAAAATCCACTCTAAACTGATGAGCAACATTTGATATCTTCCACAAAATAACAGCACTACGTATTAGCTAGATTCATATTTTACTAATTTCAGTATTTGACATATAATCCAAGTAATAGTACATAATTTACCTTGATTAATAAAATCTTAGCAGCATCCTATCCAAATTCTTTTTAAGTGAAATAATCATAAGCATGAGCATATACTTTGAAAGTTTCAGCTAAAAGGCTTCCAAACAAGTAATTATAATATGATTTCCTATCCTGGTAATAATCAAGGCTTTGCATTTTGTCAAGCATCTTATGTGCGTCAAAAAGCTACCATTTTAAAACATTGCATTTCGCTAAAGAGCTACAGGTTTTAATTAACTTTGCTGGAAGGACGCAATGTAATAAGATTTTTTTTCTGTCTCATCGTTATGGATACCGCAATATGAAAACAACTCACTCTCGGTAAATAAATTCTGAAACCTTGATTGATTCACTGCCTTTATCACAAAATTATGATAGGCTTCTCGCGAAATTGAGTAAAAGGAAATGCCTTGTCAGGTGAAGAATGGTTATTAAACAGACAACTAAATTGAACATAAGTAACTTCCATTATTATTCACCAAAACACTGCAAATTGGAGGAGTTACCAAAAAACTTAAACCCATTTGAATCTAAAAGTAGCTGGTTCAGAAGTCAAGTACCTCGTGGGCAGATAATTGTCAAAACGGAATCCTTTATAATGATAAAGACATTGCGACCATCTCCGACAACTCACCCCAAAATCGCTACGCTTTGCCTTCGAATTCTCCCAAATCGCCAGACCCAAATCCCCAATCGCCAATCGACCACGAAATCCCCACTGTCATCTACCACAACCTCGAATTCTAGCCGCCATCCATGCCTAAACTCCAGTCGACCTTCTCCAACATAAATTAAAATTTATAAGTGGCATGTAAAAATCAAATAAATTAAGGAGGGAGAACTAACCTTGATGAAATATTGCATAAAAATATTCGCTGTTATTGGGTAATTTGATGAGGAGGAGGAAGCGTTCGGGAATTCGAAGTCGATGTCGCAGCGACGAAAAGAAAGTCGTCTTCAATGTTTCCTGGAGAAAAGCACCGCTCCAGAAGCCACTCGCCGTCGTTGAAGTCAAGAGATTGGGGAAGCATCACAAAACATATCATATGTAAAAATTACCAAACACTCCATTTTTCAGCGAATATTTACATGTTTACCGGCTAGTATAACACTTATTTATGTTGCAAATTATAACCAATATGTTGCAATGTTTATATATATGACTATTTATTTTTTACAAACACTTTTTTAGGTACCCTAACACTTTTTTACTGTTGGTAGTTTATAACATCTATAAGTGTTGGAAATTGACATATATAAAATGTTGCAAAATCACTATTTTGGTGTAGTGAATAACATGCACGCAACGATTTATAGTGGATCGGCATTTGCCTACGTCCACTTTGAATAGATTAATTTATTAATCACTTTATAGTCTGAGTACAATAGGGATCAGATGAAAATATTTGGTTACAAAAGAATATAAAGCAATCAACAGCGTAAAGGTCCCGAAAATGAACAACCAGACTGTATTTATAGATGAAGATGACCAAATATCTCGCTGAAAATTCGGCAGAAGGACCTGCAGAACCTTATGGACCAACAAGAGGGATTGCATGGCCCAATTCCCAAAGAAGAAGGATTGATACCGATCACTATTTTGATGGAATTTTGAGGTGCGATCTTTATGGTAACTTCAACATGGTTTGCTAGCTGATTTTTGCTGATCCCTTGTAAGAGAATTATACTGATCCATCCAACCTCATCTTTGTAACGACCCGTAACTTTTGATAATTTAAATTAGTTAATTTAATAAGATTTTGGTAATTTAATATTAAAAGAAATAAAAATTGTGAGATATTAATGAAATAATAACAAAAATGAGATGTAATTTAAAGTTAATTAATAACAATTTGAATGAAAGTCAAACTAATTGAAACAATTTAAATGTACGCTTGGTTATAAAATGAATATAAGAAACCAATGTAAATTTTAATCATAATATGACTGTTGATTTGAATAAAAAGAATTGGAATCAAGTTTGACCACATTATTGGAATTTAAATTATAATAAGTGAATTTATTACAATTAAATGTAATTAAAGATTACTTTAATGGAAGGTAAGATGAAATGGTAAATATATATACTGTAATAAAATGTATGGAAATGTCATTATAAGTGCAAGACAACAATTGATGTAATGAAAGGAGTGGAACAAAGATAAACTAAATTTGTTGAGATTCTAAATTATAATATAATTGAAAAAAAATCAATACAAGAAAACTATAGTAATTATTACAAATAAAAGGTGGAAATTAGAGAACATTAACGTAATAAAGTATAAACAATGTTAATTATGAATGTAGAATAATAATTGATTGAATATAAAGATTGAAATCACATAAAATCAATTTATTGGGAAAAATTAGATTAATTGGATTTAATTACAGTTGAATTTGAACACTGTAATTATTGAAATAATTAACACTAAAGTTTATACGTAAATTACTTTAAATTTTTATAACGGTCTAAACAATCAAAAATGATGAAAATTGTTAGTTATTAACTTTGAAAAATATGATTTAATTAATTCAATTATTAATTTATTTAATTAATGTGAAGATAGCCATTTTGGTCACTGACTCGGATTAAGACGAAACTAGTTTCATCGGATCTGTAACGGTGAATAATTGTAGGATTTCAAATTTCATAGAGATCAGACTTATTGCTTGATCGTATGGGCTCGAAACGCTTAGAAATCAATTTAATTAAAATCAATTGAAATCAATTTGAAATAAACTGATTTTAACATAACTTCTTCATACGATAGAATTAGTTGAAACCTGTTACATTGAATTTAAAATTATCGAAAATATTTATTTTGATATTTGGGATGATCCATTTTCGTTTCGGAGACAGAACGAGCTTTTCGGGTCATTTATCGTTCAACTTTTAAATAAATCTTGTCCATTCATTTTATTTCGGATCTGCCTATAAATAACCTGTTATAAATCGTAGAAGTCTCTCTATTTCTTATATCTGTACGTACACTTCTTTCTTAACTCCTCATTCTAATGGCAAACAAACTCCAATTCCCAAACCCTCAAATTCAATTTCAAAACCAAATCAAAAATTTGAACTCCTCAAACCCTTTCGAATTATATATCAATTAGAAGCTCTCGATGAGCGCAAGTCAAATTTGTAGTTTGTTTTTCGATCTGAGTTGCTGTGTTACCGAAACTAGGCAAATTTATCTTGGTCATTTGTTGATGTTTGATGATCTTTTGGCCGATCGTCGATTGGAGGATACAGTTGTGTGGAGAGGACCAAGGGGAGTGCATCCATGTGGTTGGTTCCACGAGTTGATGGCTAGATCGAGCATGATAATTCAATTAGGGTTTCACATATCCGACGGCGGCTGGCTTGGTTGAGCAGTGCCCGACGCCAATCGGCTTCGCGAGGCCCAGTTGTGGTGGGGTAGGGCTCGACAGTGGTACTGGCGGCTTCTGGTCAGGGTGTGGACCCACGTCTCTCGAGTGGCAGCTGTAGGGTTTGCTGGCTCGAGTATCGGTGAGGGCTCGAGATTGTATGCGTGTGGTAGGGAAGGGATGCATGGCGATCAAGGGTGGTAGCGTAAGTTTCATTTCATTTTATTTTTTATTTTTTTATTTTAAAATTTCAAACTTCTAATTGTAATAACTTTAACATACGAGGTCAGATTCATGCGCGATTTGTTCCACTAGGATCATATCGAAATTCCGGACATTTTGAAGCTCGTTTGGATGGATTTTAAGACTGTTTGAATTTTGGGTTTAAATTGGATTTTAAATTCAATTTAAATTCAAAGGTAAATGTTTTAACCCACTTACAACTTCTAAAATTTCTTATGTTAGTTAAATTAAATTTATGATGTGATTAGAAATTTATTTATGGCCGTTTCGTATATTTAATTAGTTATTCCAGTTCATTTGAATTTATTTGAATTAAATTGCCATTTAATTTATTATTGAATTTAAATCACCAGTTATTACCTGTAAATGATTCAGTTATTTATTGTAATTTATTTGAATTGGATGGTGGTTATGATGAATGTTTGATTGTTTGTTGATGTTGGATGATTGAATGTTATATTAATTTATATACTGTTATTACTCTGCAAGTTCTCTTAGTTATTGTTAGAAAAATCACTATGGGTTGAAATGATATATACCCGAACGATCTATAGATTAGGGAAAAATCATTATGAGTTGAAATAATAGACTCGAGTGATTTTATGGATTTTAATATTAAATTCGGGATTACGGTTTAATGATACATAACCATAAAATTTTAAATTGCTTATTGAAATGATAAATATCAGTATCACTTGACCCTACGGTAGAAAATTTTATACGGACACCGGATTGGTTAAATTAAATGATTTTTAAACCCTTAATTTTTGAATTTAATTAAATGATATTTTGAAATAAGAATTTGATTTATATAAATTAAATTATTATCGAAATGCAAGTTTGATGTTGAGATTTGATTTGGTTTAAAGGAATTTGTTTAAGGGTATTAAATTGAGATTTTAAGTTGAAGTTTGAAGTATAATTGAAATTTGTCGGAATTGAGTTATTAAAATGATCTGAAATATAACTTGAAACGTATTGAAATTGGAATAATTCAAAAATGAATTGAAATCGACGTAAAGTGTTATTGAAAAGTGAAGGGAGACTTAAAATTGGATTTTTGTGGATTAAGAAATGGAAATGGTTTTATTGTGTTGAAATTAATGGTTGATTGATATTAATTTCAAAATTCATATTTTTAATATAAACTGTTTTAAAACATATTATTTTAAACTTTAATTTTTAAGATTTTCAACTATTAATAAATATATTAAATAATTTTAAACTATTTTAAACCATTTAATTTATTTAAACTAATTAACCCATTTTAACTTATTTTTAAATCTAATTAATCTATTTTAAAGTTGTTTAATCTATTTTAATTATATTTAATCTATCTTGAATCTATTTAACTATCTTAAATCAATTTAACATTTTCTTTAATTTAAATAAACTATTTCAGGGTATTTTAACTATTATAACTAGTTTAACTATTTATAATTATTTAGACTATTTTCTAAATTTCTAAACTAAATAAAGTAGAAGTGTTTATATTCAATTCATTGGTTTGAAAGAGAATACGGTTACATGATGTTATAACTTAAGTTAGGATTTAAAAGTTATAATTAGTTGAACATGATGATTTTGAAGCAAGGACTTAACCTATTTTGGGAATGTGACTTTTGGAAGAAATTATGATTTTGGAAACGATATGATTTGAAAGTGAATATGGTTTGAAGTGAATATGATTTCGACAGAGATATGATTTGTAATTGAATATGATATTTTGATATAAATTGTGAATCGACTTTTGAAATGTAAAAGAATCATCTGGTGTGTAACAAACGATTGGTTGTTAAAGTGACCGAGATCAGATATTGTCATACTCTTAGCCAATACCGAAAGCCACTTTAACAACTGTGTACATGGTGGAGATTTCAGAAATGAAGTAGGATGTTTTTGTGAACGATTTCAATATAGATATGCTGTGACCTTGACCCCCGTGAGTCAGCTTAGATGTGACTAAAATCAGGAGCCACGTCGGGCCAAGTGAGGTCATTCCTCCTATCGGGCACATTTCTTCGATACCATTCTATTACTTTGTAATTGATTTGATAGCCACCCTTTGATTTTGATTTGAGAGTGTGTCCAAGGTGAGCGGCAGTAACTGTTATGCGTTACCACCAGTCCAGATCCGCAAATGGTATATCTACCCTGACATTGCCTCGAGTACCGTGTTCACATGCCCTATAGCGCCTTCTACGAGTTTGTTTTGTACCATACCTATGGAGTGTCCTCTAATAGCCCTACAGTTTACGGAGGAATTACGGTGTTGTATACACTATGGGAATATATAAAAATGTGTTAAGGGGATATGGGTAATGCCTTAACGCTATTTTAATACTTTACTTTACTATAGACACTATTATAACAGCGTATTTTACTAGATAGTAGATAGTTTAACGGATCCTTAGGAAAAGTGAATCCTAAACATCTTTTAAGTTACTGCAATCACATTAGAACTGGATAGGAGATGTCAAACCCCGTAAACATCTCTGACGCCATCATACTCATATTTACCATTGATTTAACTTACATAAGATCTTTTAGTTCTGACTTGAGTGTTTTGTCCTTTCAATTCATTCGAGTCAGCCTGAGCTTTTCAGGGTTGAAGACTTTATTTCTAGAGGACGAAGACGAACATTTATATTATTATTGTCATATCCATTTCACCACATCATGTTGTTCCGCTGCATTTATTTATTTATTCTTGTTTATGTAACGCTGATATTTGTGTTGTAAAGAATAATCAAATGTATTTATAAAACAGCTTCATGAACTGTTATTTGATTATTATATTTTGTCATTCCGCTACGAGATTCTGTTTTGTTTTTTTTCTTTCTCTATTTTTTCTTATTTACCCCAATAAGAATCTGCCCCTTTGTATGGTTTGAGTCGACATGTGTGTCTGCTAAAAAACGCCCAAAAAGGGAAGTCGTTACAGTTGGTATCAGAGCTTTGGTTTAGCGATAACTTTAGCTTTGTGGGGTGTGACTCATAATATATAGGGTAGTAATACCATAGAATGAGTCGGTGAGTGTGTGTGTGTGTGTATGAGAGAGCGTATTTGTTAGTGTTATAAAAGGGGTTTTATATTGTGTTAATTTGTTTCGTTTTGTATTTATAAATTCAGGTTGGTGCATAGGATGCTATGACATCGATAGGGATTTCTAAATACTTAATTGGACAGACCGACACGATATTATTTTTGAAATATAGGTAAATGAAATAATTTTGTCTGTTATATATTTTTGCATATAAAATAACAATTTTATAAATGATATATTTGGTCGTAATGTATTTGGTTGTTAGGTAGTGAAATTTATAAACATTGATTGAAGATAAAATTTACAAATAAAATGAATATAAATTGAAATTTGAGAACTTAAGTTTCGGAATTCGAAAATTCCTTTCGAATGAGTTTGGAATACAATATTGATATTATCTGGATGTATTTTCTGATATAAATATTTCAAGGTGATTTGAAAGAAAGTTTAAAAGCACTTTTAAAGGGAATAAGTTATGTACTCCCCTCTCTGTCGTTGGAAAATTATTTCGGTGATCGGTGCATGCATCATCGACATTCATTTTCGAGTTCGAAAGTGGGAAGGCCACTGTAGTGGTTTTACTACAGATTTGTTTTGATAAACAAATATAAATTCTAATTTTTTTAAAAATATAATTGGGTATATAATTCATAAGTATATACATCTATCTAATATTTTTAAATGATTTGAAATGGAACCCGTCATCTAGTTCTTAAATGTTTATAAATTAGAGCTTTCAATTATTGTAATGTAATGAAATTCTAAATATATTTAATAATTGAAACCTCTAAAATGAACATAAGAACGTAAATGCTAAGTTATAAATGAAATATACAAGACATTTGAAACTTGTAAACTTAAGGATACAAAAATAAGAAATGAAAACAATTAAACATTATGTTAATTAAAACAAATAAGATAAACTTGTGTAATTTTCAATTGCATTCTTTAAACATATATATAACTTACCAAAATATAAAGGTTGTGATGTTTAATAAGAAAATGAATGGAATATTATATGAGTAAAACTTAAATAATTAAATTATTCAATGGAATTTCTTTTATAAGTAAGAATTTTTATATTTTAATAATTATAAACTTAAGTTAATGAATGGATATGCTAAGTAATGGAATTGAACACGAATACTATAAATAAATGAGTATAAACTTAAGTTAACGTTTGAAGCTATTTGTAATTAAAGTAAATGATAAAGTGAATATTATATTAAATTTAATGAATCCTATACTTTAGAATGAAATGATTCAGAAACTAGATTTGATATTCGATGACCCTATATAAGGAAATGAAGGTAAATAAAAGTAAAAACTTAAGCGTGAACTTCTACATTAATGAATATTAATATCTAATGGAAACCAAGTATAAGTTTATAAATGTAAACTAAACTGCAATAAAATGTATGTAAAACCTAAATAATGAACTCATTGATTATTATAAACAATTGAATGAAAATAAATTACGTAAGAAATGAAGGTAAAGTAATAAAAGAAATTTCATTATGAAAAGAAACGAAGAATTTTGTAAGTAATGAATGAAAGTAAATGAAAATAAGCATTGAATGATTGGATGTGAACTTGTTTACAAAGAAACCCATATAGTACTTTAACAATTGATTTACATATGTTTAAAAAATTATATATGAGTCACATGTATAAGAAAATTTAATAACATATGTGATTAAATGAAATTAAGTAATGAATGAATGAATGAGAATTGAATTTTGTAAGGAATAAATGTGAACTAAAGAAATGATCATTGAGAAATGGAATTAAAAAGAATGAACTTGATTTATTATTTGAAATTGTTGTTTGTTTTGGCTTATGCATTGTTGCGAAAGGATACTCCTAACTGTTTTGGATGTATGAATCAATCTGTTGAGTTTTATCTAAGATTGTAGAATATATGGTATACTTAGTAGTTTATTTTTCATTCTATGCAATTGAGAGTGTCTAAACCCTGGCAAACCATTTGTTTAATTGATACTAGAATTAGCCCGTGCTTCGCACATGGGCTGTTTGTATTATTGTAAACAGAAAGCAAGGGCATTTTCGAAATTTCAAAAAGACATCGAGTAATTTAATTAAACGAATTTTCTTTATTATCAGTAGAGATGGATGAATGGTTGATTACATTGGTTTCATATAATGATTGTATGCTTTGGTTGCAAGTGATTGACGTAATGTTATATTGATTTTCTTAGTTATTAGTTGAAACAACTCAAAATATCTCTCTTATATAATTATTAACTTCTTTGGATTATATAAGTGAAATATAGGTTATGGAAGCAATAACTACTACTTTTGGTTTCATAAAATAAGCGTAAATTGCCCGACAAATAAGTACGTTCTCGGATTATGGTTTTCTAGCGGTATTATATATATTTTTCCGTTGTCGGGATATATTATTTTAAGATATATGTGATATATGCTGTTATATTTAATATTATATTTTCTTCTAAGCCTCTTTGTACAAAGGGGACTCTGTCGAAATTTTCCGTAAATTTTAGACTTAGACATTTTTTGTGAAATGTTTTTCAAACATTATTAATTTGAGTATAAAAGGATTTGAATGGTTATAAATTGATATTTCATTGGAAAGTATTTAAATTTTGTAAGTCTATTTGTTGACAAATTTAATATTTTGAATAAGATATATTGATTTCTAAATTCCCCCTCTTCCTTTCTTTTTCATTTTCGGGGACGAAAAGTTTTTAATGAGGGAGAGTGTAACGATCCGTAACTTTCGATAATTTAAATTAGTTAATTTAATAAGATTTTGATAATTTAATATTGAAAGAAATAATTTTTTTGAGATATTAACGAAATAATAACAAAAATGAGATGTAATTTAAAGTTAATTAATAACAATTTGAATGAAAGTCAAACTAATTGAAACAAATTAAATGTATGACTTGGTTATAAAGTGAATATAAGAAACCAATGTAAATTTTAATCATAATATGACTATTGATTTGAATAAAAAGAACTGGAATTAAGTTTGACCAAATTATTGGAATTTAAATTATAATAAGTGAATTTATTACAATTAAATATAATTAAAGTTTACTTTAATGGAAGGTAAGATGAAATGGTAAATATATATACTGTAATAGAATGTATAGAAAGGTCATTATAAGTGCAAGACAACAATTGATGTAATGAAAGGAGTGGAACAAAGATAAACTAAATTTATTGAGATTCCAAATTATAATATAATTGAAAAAAAATTCAATACAAGAAAACTATAGTAATTATTACAAATAAAAGGTGGAAATTAGAGAACATTAATGTAATAAAATATAAAACAATGTTAATTATGAATGTAGAATAATAATTGAATGAATATAAAGATTGAAATCAAATAAAATCAATTTATTGGAAAAAATTAGATTAATTGGATTTAATTACAGTTGAAATTGAACACTGTAATTATTGAAATAATTAACACTGAAATTTATATGTAAATTTACTTTAAATTTTTATAATCGTCTAAACAATCAAAAATGTGAAAATAGCCATTTTGGCCACTGACTCGGATTTCGACCAGTTTCATCAGATCTGTAACGGTGAATTATTATAGGATTTCAAGTTTCGTAGCAATCGGACTTGTCGCTTGATCGTATGGGCTCGAAACGCATAGAAATCAATTTAATTGAAATCAATTGAAATCAATTTGAAATAAGCCGATTTTGACATAACTTCTTCATAGACAGAATTAGGACTTGAAACTTGTTCCATTGAATTTAAAATTATCGAAAACATCTATTTCGATATATGGGATGATTCATTTTCGTTCCAGAGACAGAACAGGCTTTTCGGGTCATTTATTTTTCAACTTTTAAATAAATCTTATCCATTCATTTTATTTCGGATCTGTCTATAAATAACCTATTATAAACCCTAGCTTTCTTTCTATTTCTTATGTTTGTACGTACATTTTCTTCTTCACTCCTCATTTCGATGGCAGACAAACTCCAATTCCTAAAACCTCAAATTCAATTTCAAAACCAAATCAAAAATTTGAACTCCTCAAACCCTATCGAATTATATATCAATTTGAAGCTCTCGACGAGCGCAAGACAAATTTGTAGTTTTTTTTTCAATCTGAGTTGCTGTGTGAGTGGAACTAGGAAAAATTTTCTCGGTCGTTCATTGATGTTTGATGATCTTTGGTTGATCGTCGATTGGAGGATACCGTTGTGTGGAGAGGACCAAAGGGAGTGCATCCGTGTGGTTGCTTCCTCGAGTTGATGATTGGATCGAGCTTGATAATTCGATTAGGGTTTCACATTTTCGATGGCGATTGGCTTGGTTGAGCAGTGCTCGAAGCCGATCGGCGTAGCGAGGCCCGGTCGTTGTGGGGGTAGGGCTCAGCAGTGGTAGTGGCGGCTTCTGGTTAGGGTGCGGTGAGCCCACGTCACTCGAGTGGCGGCTGTAGGGTTTGCTGGCTCGAGTATCGGTGCGGGCTCGAGATTGTATGCGTGTGGTAGGGAAGGAACACATGGCGATCAAGGGTGGTAGCGTGAGTTTCATTTTATTTTATTTTATATTTTTTTTATTTTGAAATTTTAAACTTCTAATTGTAATAACTTTCACGTACGAGGTCGAATTCACGTGCGGTTTATTGCGCTGGGATCGTATCGAAATTTCAGACATTTTGACGTAGGTTTGGATGAATTCTGAAAATATTTGAATTTTGAGTTTAAATTGGATTTTAAATTCAATTTAAATTCAAAGGTGAGTGTTTTAATCCACTCACAAATTCTAAAATTTCTTATGTTGATTAAATTAAATTATAACGTGACTAGAAATTTATTTATGGTTGTTTGGTGTATTTAATTAGTCATTCCAGTTAATTTGAATTTATTTTAATTAAATTTCCATTTAATTTATTATTGAATTTAAATTACCAGTTATTACCTGTAAATGATAATCAATTATTTATTGTAATTTATTGGTTGATTTGGATGATGGTTATGATGGATGTTTAATTGTTTGTTGATGTTGGATGATTGGATGTTATATTAATTTATATACTGCTATCACTCTACAAGTTCCCTTAGTTATTGTTAGAAAAATCACTATGGGTTAAACTATATATATCCGAACGATCTATAGATTAGGGAAAAATCATTATGAGTTGAAATAATAGACTCAAGCAATTTTACAGATTTTAATATTAAATTCGGGATTGCGGTTTGAAATGATATATAACTGTAAAATTTTAAATTGTGGATTGAAATGATAAATATCCGTATCACTTGACCCTAGGTTAGATAATTATATATGGACACCGGATTGGTTAAATTAATTGATTTTTAAATCTTTAATTTTTAAATTTAATTGAATGATATTTTGGAATAAGAATTTGATTCATATAAATTAAATTATTATCGAAATGCAAGTTTGATGTTGAGATTTGATTTGCTTTAAAGGAATTTGTTTAAGGGTATTAAATTGAGATTTTTAGTTGAAGTTTGAAGTATAATTGAAATTTTTCAGAATTGAGTTATTAAAATGATTTGAAATATAACTTTGAAACGTACTAAAATTGAAATAATTTAAATTGATATTTCAAACATGAATTGAAATCGATATAAAGTGTAGTTTTTATTGAAAAGTGAATGGAGACTTGAAATTGGATTTTTGTGGATTAAGAAATTGAAATGGTTCTATTGTGTTGAAATGAAATGAATAGTTGATTGATATTAATTTCAAAATTCATATTTTTAATATAATCTGTTTTAAAACATATTATTTTAAACTTTAATTATTAAGATTTTCAACTATTAAACTATTTTAACCTATATTAAATATATTAAATCATTTTAACCTATTTTAAACCATTTAATTTATTTAAACTAATTAACCCATTTTAACTTATTTTTAAATCTAATTAATCTATTTTAAAACTATTTAATCTTTTTTAATTATATTTAATTTATCTTAAATCTATTTAACTGTATTAAATCAATTTAACTTTTTCTTTAATCTATAACTAAACTATTGTAGGGTATTTTAACTATTATAACTAGTTTAACTATTTATAATTATTTAAACTATTTTCTAAATTTCCAAACTGAGTAAAGTAGAAGTATTTATATTCAATTCATTTGTTTGAAAGAAAATACGATTACATGATGTTATAACCTAAGTTGGGATTCAAAAGTTATAATTAATTGAATATGATGATTTTGAAGCCTTATCCTATTTTAGGAATATGATTTTTGAAAGAAAATATGATTTTGGAAACGATATGATTTGAAAGTGAATATGGTTTGAAGTGAATATAATTTCGACAGAGATATGATTTATAATTGAATATGATATTTTGATATAAATTGTGAATCGACTTTTGAAATATAAAAGAAGCATCTGGTGTAATAAGCGATTGGTCGTTAAAGTGACCAGGATCAGATATTGTCATACTCTCTGCCAATACTGAAAACCACTTTAACAACTATGTACGTGGTGAAGATTCCAGAAACGAAGTAGGATGATTTGGTGAATGATTTTTGTATAAGTACGACTTGACCCTGACTCCCATGAGTCAGCTTAGATGTGACTAAAATCAGGAGCCACGCCGGGCCAAGTGAGGTCATTCCTCATATCGGGCACATTTCTTCGATACCATTCTATTACTTTGTGATTGATTTGATGGCCACCCTTTTATTTTGATTTGGGAGTGTGTCCGAGGTGGGTGGTAGTAGCTGCTATGCGTTACCACCAATCCAGATCCACAAATGTTATATCTACCCTTACAGTGCTTCGAGTGCCGTGTTCACATGCCCTAGAGCGCCTTCTATGAGTTTGTTTTGTACCAAACCTATGGAGTGCCCTCTAATAGCCCTCCAGTTTAGGTGGGAATTACGGTATTTATAGACTATGGAAATATATAAAATATGTTAAAAGGGATATGGGTAACGCCTTAACGCTATTTTAATACTTTACTTTAGTGTAGACACTATTATAATAGCGTATTTTACTACATAGTAGATAGTTTAATGGATCCTTAGGAGATGTGAATCCCAAACATCTTTTAAGTTACTGCACTCATGTTAGATACTGGATAGGAGATGTCGAACCCCGTAAACATCTCTGATGTCGTTACACTCATATTTACCATTGATTTAACTTACATAAGATCTTTTAGTTCTGACTTGAGTATTTTGTCATTTCAATTCACTCGGGTCAGCTTGAGCTTTTCAGGGTTGAAGACTTTGTTTCTGGAGGAAGAAGACGAAGATTTATACTATTATTATTATATCTATTCCACTACATCATGTTGTTCCGCTGCATTTATTTATTTATTTATTCTTGTTTATGTAACTCTGATATTTGTGTTGCAAAGAATAATCAAATGTATTTATAGAATAGCTTCATGAACTATTATTTGATTATTATATTTTGTCATTCCGCTGTGAGATTCTGTTTTGTTTTTTTCTTTCTCTACTTTTTCTTATTTACCCCATAACAATCTGTCCCTTTGTATGGTTTGAGTCGACATAGGTGTCTGCTTAAAACGTCCAAAAAGACAGGTCGTTACAATCTTCTTGAGGTGCGATCCATAGGGTAGGCTCCTTAGGGTCCCTATGTCCTGCTTATAAAATTTCTTATGCATTAGACTTATGAATTTTGAGATATTAATTGTTTTCTATAGGATATGAATTTTGAGATATTAATTGTTTTCCATAGGAATGCTCTCACACCTTGAAATATGTTGATCCTTATTATTGGAGCTAATTTATGTCAATCCCTCCCATGTGTTGAACCAAATTTTATGCATCGAACATTCCGTCTTGCATATTTCTCAAGTCCATTCAACTTTGACTTCATGTTACCATCTATGCATGACTTCTGGGTCCCACAATCATCACTTTGGTGTCTTTGGCCTTGATAGCGGTCGAATCTAACTTATGCAATTTGTTTAATATAGCCGGGTTAAAATGCTGGAAAACACTTGTCCCTAAGTACATCTTGTGATGAACATAAAGTGCTTGGAATCGAAGCAAATTAGAATCGTCGAAAATAAATCTGTCCAAATTTTCAAATAATGGCTATCCCACTACAGGACTATTTTCCCAAAGCGTTTCATCTATTTTTGATCGTCATGATGCTTGGCCGATTTCCGATGGTATAAATTCAGGGTTGTATTTTGTCAGTTGACATATGAGTCCGGTTTCAATAAACTAATAAGCTTTGGTTATCTGGTCTAGCCTCGAATCTAAAAGCTTCAGGTTTGATTTCAATTTCTGTCGACTTCATAAATTGAACCTTTAAGTCACATACATGCACGTTTCGTATGCACGTTCTTGTTTTTGGCCCCCAGACTCGTTCATATCACTACAAAAAAAACATCAAATTAAAGACTGAAATATTCAGTCTGCAGTTAAACAATTCAGTCTTTATGTAAGTTTTAAAGACTGATTAAAAACTGAAATCTTAGTCATTGATTCTCTAGTCCCAAAAATAATTTGAAACTAACATCTCGGTATTAAAATTTAAAAAATGAAATTTTGGTCTCAAATACTTTTAAAGACTGAAAGATTGATGATGAAATGTGATGTGTAATCAGTCTCAAACTTTGCAAAATAAATAATATTTTTTAATATAGAATAATGTTGAACCTCGAAGAAATGCGTTTAATTACATTTATATTATTATTTCAAACTTATACATATAGACATGCATATATACATATAAGAGCAAACATATAACTAGTTATAAATATACAAGTGATAGTCAATATACTAGTTGTAAAGAAATGATCCATTCAATTTATACAATGCAAAGTGATACACAATACAGTATTAACGATGTTCTAAAATACTCCAATCTCTCTTTTCTTCTGTTATAATACAAGCTATTCTTTGAAAACAACAAACTCCCTTTCTCTCTTTTCTTCCCACATAATGATTATACAAGCTATTCTTTGAAAACAACAAACTCACATTGCAAAATAAGGCATTTCCTCTACAACCTAAATTAATAATTCAAATACAAAAATAGTAAAATGAACACCCCAAATTGACATCAAATTCAGTAATCCTAACATATCCTTCTCATAAAACAACCTAACAAAAAAAATATTTTCTGTCAACACCTCCTTTCTCAGCACTGTCCATACCAACGGCCATCTTTGGAACTTGTTGATATTATTTTTATTTTATTGCTGAAATTTTAAGCATGGTCACATACGCAGACCTTGTTAGGAATTAGAAACGCCAGAAGGAATAGAAATAAAAATCAGGCAAACTCTAACCTTCGGGGTGCCATGTTGGAATCTCAATTTTGATAATGACAACCTATATAAAATATTATGTGTATACTAACCATCTTTGCAGGAGATTTATTGCAGATTCCCTTTCAGATGTTTAAAGATGAGTATTGTGTGTCTAGAGTCTGTACTTTACTTAGAAATTTGTTAAAATCTCTCCTGGAATGATATATATACACACACGCACACACACGCACACACATGCACATACATGCACAAAAGTCTACACTTAGACGACTGAAACCATTCATTCAGACGTCTGAATGCTGAAACTTGAATATTGTTTCACAATATTCAAACGTCTGAATGATAATTTTCAGACATCTGAATATAGTCAAAATTTGCCTAAAATCTTGTTATTTGCGTATCAATCTAATCCAGAAGTCTGAAATTTTTAATTTAGACGTCTGAATATTTCCAACTGCTATTTTCTTGAAAAGACACTTCTCTTCACCAAGATAAACATTTTTAAAATCGATAGTTTCATCTGTTCTTTTCAATATAACTTTTCATTTATAGATGCAACTCTTTATATATTATAAATAGATTACAGAATTCAACAAACAATTCACTGAATTTACTTTTAGCATTCTTGAATTCTCATCTATTTTCAAGCTTTCAAATTGCACTAAAATTGCTTATATACTCTGATCAATAATCATTTATCTTCCACAATTCTCAAAGCATATCACAATATATATCATAAAGGAGAAGATTATAGGAAGATTGCACTTAATTGACTTATCAATTTTATTTAAGAACACACTACAATCAGATACATTTGTTATTTGTAAAAGAAGTCATGTTCGGTTGCTCAGGCAGTTGAATTCCTTTTCGGTTGCTTAGGCGGGTGAAGTCCTGTTCGGTTTCTCAGGAAGTGTAAACCTGTTCCTCTGGGTTAAGTCGGGATTGTTGTAGTTGAAATTCCAAAAGGAGTCTGGGACTGGACGTAGAACGGGAAGTTCGAACCAGTATGAAAATTCCTGGTGTGCTTGTTTTTATTTTACTTATTCATTGCTATAGTAACTTAGTTTATTTCTGCACTAGTATAATATAATTCCATATAGCATGATCCGCACTATCTTTTCATTAGGTATATATGGTCTGAAACAAGCACCTTATGCTTGGTACGATCGTCTTAAAAGATATTTAATAGATTCTGGTTTTGAAATTGGGAAGGTTGATCAAACTCTTTTTATTAAAAGAAAGAAACAAGATATTTTAATTGTTCAAATATATGTTGATGATATTATTTTTGGATCTACAAATGAAAAACTATGTCAAGAATTTTCTAAAATAATGACCAAAGAATTTGAACTGTCACATATGGGTGAATTAAATTATTTTCTTGGCTTACAATTAAAACAATTAGAAAATGGCATTTTTATAAATCAAGACAAATACTGTAACAATCTAATTAAACGCCTTGGTACGGAAAATACTTCTACCAAACCAACTTCTATGAGTACAACTATAAATCTTGATAAAGATGAAAGTGGCAAAAGTATTGACCAAAAATTATATCGAAGTATGATTGGATCGTTACTATATTTAACAGCTAGTAGACCTGACATAATGATGAGTGTTTGTTTGTGTGCACATTTCAAGAAGATCCCAAAGAATCACATTTGCGAGCAGTGAAACGCAAACTATGGTGTCTTAATAAGACCAAGGACTTGGGACTATTCTATCCAAAAGAATGTCCCTTTGAATTAGTGTCCTATAGTGACACTGATTTTGGAGGAAGCCGGACAGATAGAAAAAGTACAAGTGCGACTTGTCACTTCATTGGACGGTCTCTAGCATCCTGGTTTAGTAAGAAACAAAACTGTGTTTCATTATCGACATATGAAGCAGAGTATATTTCTGCAGCTTTGGCATGTGCTCAAGTTATCTATATGCAACAAACACTACAAGATTTTGGTTTTAATTTATCTAAATCAACTATTTACTGTGATAATTCTAGTGCTATAAATTTATCTAAAAATCTTGTTAATCACTCATGAACAAAACATATTGACATTCATCATCATTTTCTTCGTGATAATATTGAAAAAGATTTAATAAATCTAGAATTTGTCCTCTGACAAACAATTGGCAGATAGTTTTACAAAACCATTAAATGAAAATACTTTCATCAATTTAAGACGAGAACTTGGAATCATCTCTTTTAGAGATTTATAAGTTCATATTTTTTTATATTTTTTATATTCATATTTTTTTTTAATAAAACAATAATAAAGAATTTTAGGGGTGTTTTCCAGCACTGGATCTCAGGATCTCATACTCGATTGTCTTCTGCTCTACCACTTCACTCTTTATCTTTTTCTGAAACATAAGTTTGTTGTTAAATTTTTATTTAACTCTCATTTTTTTTCCTTTTTTTTCCTATGGCCATTATTCCCTTGAGCATACAATGTTTCTTTATTTTTATCTAGCTTCTAACTGTATAATCTATGCAATTCTTCATTCTTTGCATCAGAATTCATTCAATTTTTTTTATATTTTTTTTTCAGTTTCAACATGTCATCTCATTACAACTTCGAATCGTCTGAGCTTTCTTATAGTTCT
Source organism: Allium cepa (assembly GCA_030765085.1). NCBI lineage: Eukaryota > Viridiplantae > Streptophyta > Magnoliopsida > Asparagales > Amaryllidaceae > Allium > Allium cepa. The sequence goes on along the minus strand of CM060941.1, from coordinate 1,038,813,060 downwards.
CCTTTCTTAGGATCGGAAACTCTACCAACTCCTACACCAATCGATGAACCGGTTTCGATTGTTCCGCCCTCAACTCATACTGGATATACTCCACCAACTAAAAGAACGAGCCGGTCTCTCTTTTTTGGATCACCATCCACAAAAGAGAAAATAGATGATATTCATCACTATCAGAGAGAAACATTAGAATTACAATGTGAATTATACTATGAACAAAAAGTTAATGCCAAACGGCTTAGCTTTTTGGAACAAGTCGCGTTAAAGTTCTATGGTTCTTCATTAAAAAACATAGTTCATCAACTGTCTACAATTCGTTCTCCAAATCGTCGCAATCCTTGGGAACCATCACCATAAAGTCCACCGACATCACCAAATTCTTGGAAACGTAGCAATAGGTGGTCTTCACTTCGACCATTTGTAGAGAACACTAAAATTGAAGAAGAGCCATATCATACTCCATCTTCTTCTTTATAATCTTTTTAATTATGTTTTGTTGATTATATGTTATTGTTAATTTGTTATTTCATTCTGTTTATTCTACAAATCTTGTATCATTTATAATTATTATTATATATATTGTTTTTCTATTCTCAAAAAGCTAATATGTGCCTCTAAGTAAAATTTAGACGGCTGTTTTATTCGAAACAGACGTCTGAATATTCGTAGTAGAAAATTTTTGCCCCAGATTCAAACGTTTGAATCAAATAAAACAGACGTCTGAATAAGGTCAATTTTGAACTGTTTCCTAGTGGGTTGTATCTCAACCCAATTCAGACGTCTGAGTCAAATGATTCAGACAGCTGAATTTTTCTGAGCCTATTTTTTTAACCTTTCTTCTTTATTTTCCTTTCAATTATACCCCTGACTTTTCACCCACTATATATTGCCTTTTTCACTTCATTTCCAATTACTTCAGAACCCTAGCCCCTATTTTCATTACTCTCAAAGCTTTTACCTTTCCTCTAACTCTCCAATGGCACCAAGATCATAAAGAACTAGAGAATCAACTTCCAGACCATCCGAAGACCAAAGCCGGCAATGGCTATGGAACGATGTTGTTGTTTCTCGGTTTAATTCTATGAAGAATTCCAACATCTTCGAAGGAGAATTCATGAAACTCCCGAATTTTGCAGTATATCGTGTTAGAGAGTTAGCGAAACAATTCCACTTCGATAGCTTGATCGGATATGCTCCTAATAATGTTAAGATTAATCATCTTATGATTAAACTTTTGCTTGCAAACTTAAATTTGGATCATCATAATCCCCAAAACCGACAAGATTGTGTTTGGTCGATAGTTTGTAGCGTAAGAATTTTCTTACCTTTACAAAGATTAGGTCATATTTTAAATTGCCCTTATCAAGGAAATGATATTAATGAAATTGAAGTTGAAATGGATCATCGGGATGAAGTTCCACATCAATTTTTGTCCGATCAACTTATAAATTTCGGCAATTTAAAATCTACCTTCTTAAGGCCACTAGGCTCATTCACCGTGCACTTTTTCGTTCTCTCCAACCAAGGACGGGGAGTTATGAAAAAGTGTATAAAGAAAACTTTCAAGCCCTTTATTCTATCTACTCCAATCAATAAGTGAATTGGGAAAAATTATTTTGGATGAATTTCAAGACATCACAATCTGAAGAAAATATAGAACCATTCATTATGTTGCTTATATTATGCGCATCCTCCTAAATGTCGGCGTACCAATGCTGGACTCCGATTTTACAACTATTAGTGAGTTAGGCGCTAAAACTCTAGGATTGATAGGTCTTTCTACGCGGCCTCCTCCTCAATAAATTATTTCCTTCTATCAATGGTCGCAAAATGTTCAACAAGGTGTTCCTCAACCGCGAGACACTAGTATTGCTTCTTCTTCTCATACTCAACATGAAGAAGAAGAGGAGGACGTTGACACCGTTCAAGAAATTGGCCCGGAAACTTCTTCCAGACAAGTCATCGTCACTCTCTCCCGAAATCAATCAAAGATTCATCGGGAATTTAAGGCACTTGAGAAGAAGATGGAAAGAAAGTTCAACTCTATCAAAGGCTTTCTCAAAAAAATATGGGATCGAATTTCTTGTTGCGGTTCTTCATCCACTCAAGCTTACAACCCTTCCCCATTTGAGTGGTCTTCCTCAAGCTCAAGTTCTAATCACAATGATCCGTCTCTTTCAAGACAATTATAATTATCTTTTTCTATTTGTTGTTATCTTATGTTTGATTTGCTTATAACTTTGCTTGACTAGTTGTATGAGAAATTTCTGAGTTATTATCTCTTTATGTATTGACTACTCTAATTGCTTTCATGAAATGAACTATTTATTGTTATCTATGTTCATTCTTTTTGTCCATGACAAAGGGGGAGAAATATAAAATTACACATATTGACAGAGGGAGTAACAATACTCTAAATATTTATTATGATTATATAGTTGTCATCATCAAAAAGGGGGAGAATGTTGGAATGTCAATTTTGATTATGACAACCAATATAAAATATTATGTGTATGCTAACCATCTTTGTAGGAGATTTAGTGCAGATTCCCTTTCAAATGTTTAAAGATGAGTATTGTGTGTGTAGAGTCGGTACTTTACTTAGAAATTTGTTAAAATCTCTCCTGGAATTTTATATATATATATATATATATATATATATATATATATATATGCACATACATGCACAAAAGTCTACACTCAAACGTCTGAAGCCATTCATTCAGACGTCTGAATGCTGAAACATGAATATAGTTTCACAATACTCAGATGTCTGAATGATAATTTTTAGACGTCCGAATATAGTCAAATTTTGCCTAAAAGCTTGCCGTTTGCGTTTCAATCTAATTCAGAAGTCTGAAAATTTTAATTCAGACGTCTGAATATTTCCAACTGCTATATTCTTGAAAAGACACTTGTATTCACCAAGAGAAACATTTTTAAAATCAATAGTTGCATCTGTTCTTTTCAATATAACTTTTCTTTTATAGATGCAACTCTTTATATATTATAAATAGATTACAGAATTCAACAAACAATTCACCAAATTTACTTTTAGCATTCTTGAATTCTCATCTATTTTCAAGCTTTCAAATTGCACTCAAATTGCTTACATACTCTGATCATTAATCACTTTATCTTCCACAATTCTCAAAGCACATCACAATATATATCATAAAGGAGAAGATTATAGGAAGATTGTACTTAATTGATTTATCAGTGTTATTTAAGAACGCACTACAGTCAGATACATTTGTTATTTGTAAAAGAAGTCCTGTTCGGTTGCTCAGGCAGTTGAAGCCCTTTTCGGTTGCTTAGGCCTATGAAGTCCTATTCGGTTGCTCAGGCAGTGTAAACATGTTCCTTCGGGTTAAGTGAAGGTTGTTGTAGTTGAAATTGCAGAAGGAGTCTGGGACTGGACGTAGAACGGGAAGTTCGAACCAGTATAAAAATTCCTGGTGTGCTTGTTTTTATTTTACTTATTCATTGCTATAGTAATTAAGTTTATTTCCGTACTAGTATAATATAATTCCATATAGCACTATCCGCACTATCTTTTCATGCCAACTGTAGCGCCTTCGGTAGGGTCCAACCAAGGTAGGGAGAGGATGGTGGGTGGGAGATAGTGAAGGCGCCACAAAAGATGAAGGAGGTGGTGTTGGGATGTTGGATGTATAAGAAACGACTTGATCGGGTGGGATGGAATTAGGGATTAGGAGGAAGACATAGATCTCTTTGATTTGTTGGTTGAGGAATTGGGTTTGCGTGAGGAATGGAGTGAGATTGAGGAGGTAGTGAAGCGTGTCAATCTAGGTGCAGATTATTACATCGATAGGGTAACTTTTTCTAGGAACAAAAGTCCGAACATTTTTAGTTTGATTCTTTTCGTTTGAGGGATTTTCTGGAGTTTGTGATTTAGTAGGGTTTGGCTTGTGATTTTGGGAGGAGGAAACAGGGATGAAGACTCTGACATTTATTACTTTCAATAAAAATCAGGGAAACTATGGTTGGAATTGAATTAGAAGGAGTTGTAAATATTTATGAAGGGTGGAGAGAGGGATAAAGTAGATACAAAAAAGATATAATCAAGGAGGCGATATAGAGAAGGATGGAGAAAGAGGAGTTGCCATACTAGTTGCATGAGAAAGGTGATTTAATGTGAGAAACAGTGGATGTGTGGTGGGCCTAAAGTGAAGGAAGGTGGATTTCTAACCAATTTTAAATGACGCGAATATCCATGTATGTCCTTTGGATCCGTAATGAATAAAATTAAGACCATTAAAAGTTTTTTTAAGGTAAATATAAAAGTAAAGACTGAAATATAAGTATCTATGCAATCTTACCGAATTTGAATTGAACTAAAACTGAGTTTCTGTTTTTAATTTCTAAAATTATAGACCGAATATTTTGGTCTTTAATTGGTTATTAATTAAAGACCGAAAAATTTCGGTCTCTACGTACCATTTTCTAATCGTAATTTTTTTTGTAGTGTATGCTCGCGATCGTCGTCAATTTTCATTGCATTTGTATGTACGTGCTTTGAATTACCTCCATATCTAAGTTTATTTGCGTGCATGTTCACAGCCGATCCTTTTTTTAGTGTTTGTAGGGATCGACATATGTTTAGTTGATCCCTCCTCTTCCTTTCTTTATGTTTGTAGGGATCAGTACCTTTTATGTCGAACTCTCTCTCTCTCTCTCTCCTTACTTCGAGTGCCGACCCATCTCCCCTTATATAAGCTAACATCCCTCCTTTCCATTCTTTACATATCTAACATTTCTAACTACTTACTATCGAACCATAATCCAACCTTTCTCCTTGGATCACTCATCTTAGGTTTATTTGGGTAGGTTACTCGCCTTTGATTTTTATCTTATGATGATACAATGGATTCCACGCCCTCAGCGACGAGGGTGAAGTTCAACGCAACATTGAAACGATGACCAAGGTTGCCTAGAGCAGGGAAGAGGTGGAATTTGATAGGGTTTGGTAGGGCAAAGAAGAGGAGGGAGAAGGGAGTGCACGTAGAGGGTTCAGTTGTGTAGGAAGAGAAGATGGCAGGTTGGGTAGAGGAGTGATCGGTGGAAACTTGATGGGAGGAGGGGATCTGTAGAGTGGGCTAACGTGGAAAGATCGGTATTGGAAGTTTGGTGGAAGGTTGAAAATAGTAAATGGAGGGATCGATGGAAATGGTTAGCGTGGTGGGATTGGCATTTTTCATTTAAGGAAAGGGATCGACATCTTTTATTGTAGAGAGGGATTGGTTGTAATGCTCTGAGATAAGGATGGAAAATAGAGATCGGCATATAGGGGTCGGTATTTAGGGATCGGCATGTACTTGGCTAATTCTTAAGCTTTGAATTGAACTCAAAAACCAATCCATAATAACTCCTTTGAAAAATAAAAACCAATCCCATCTCAATGAGCTTGAACTTATGACAACGATGAACAACAGGACTTGCATATTCACTATTGAACTCGAAATTGAACGATCAAATCCTTGGGACTTAGAACATGAACTAAAACTTAACATATGGACTTGAATAATGAATTTCACACCATAAAATGCCAATAGCCGATCTCAAAACTTACACAGTCGATCAATCTCTTCACCAGTTGAGACGGTCAGTGATGATAATCGCTCTGGTCAAAATCCAAAGTCTTGTCATTTAACTTTGCTTTTTTATTTTAAAATGCTCATTTCTGCACTATACTACACTGCACCACACTAGCTTACACTTAGCATAGGGAGATAGGTAGACTTTTCTAATCTCGATTGTCTACTGTATAATTGACATGGACTTTAGATGTTTAGAACGTCTAACTACGATGTCTTCCGGGCTAGCGTCGCGACATAGTAATCCTGAAGTTGAGTCAAATTCCTCATCCATATTTGGTAAGCTTTCCCCTGGTCATCAATCTGAACAAATGGAATTTTCTGGCCCGTCAGTCAACCTTTTTCCTGATGTTCCCATCCTTTCGGTGGAAGACGTAAGTTCTGCCCCCGACACTATGGAAGGCACCATAATATTAGATAACCCAATAGACTCTCAAGCCTCTAGAATTGATGAGGCCGCCCTTCGCAGAGTATGTTCCAGATACGGTATTCCATTCGAAGACGTCCTGGCTCCTTCGATAAACGATAGGGCTTACTTGCCTTCGGAGAGATACACAGCATGCAACAAATTCATGTGTTTAGGTCAGATGCGTGCTGCCCTTTAATTCTTTCATCCGAGAGATGTTAAAATATCTTAGAATATCCCCTACTCTTCTTCACCCGAACACCTATGCCTTTCTCCATGGAAATTTCTTATTATTCATGAGCATTCTGTTCTCCTGAGGACATGGGATTTATTTACAACTTTAAATGATGGTAAGGAAGTCCTTCTTATGTTTTCCTCGAGCCTTCACCCAACTGTCAAGTCTTAATGGGTTCTTGGAAAAAATTCATCCTTTTTAAACATGAATGGTTCTACATTCAAACTCCACCTAGCTTTGCAAGGCGATGGTTGGAAGGAAATAAGTATCGTCATTGCTTTATTCTTAAATTCCTTAATCCAGATCATATTCTGAATCAACTAACATTCTAAATTTCTACAGGTGTCTGCCCACGTCTAGAGGGCGATAGTATTTCAAGAGCAATTTCTGCAATTCGTACCACCCCGGTCGAAAATAGGGACATTAGACTCCTCGTAACCGACGATGGTTATCTTTGTTCGTGCTACTAGAAGGCCATAGCATCGAGATTTATGGAAGCGCTGCACTATCAAGAAAAGTTATAAAACAAGAAGGGGATACCAATAACCCTATCGTGCCCCCAGTTGAGGGGACTCAGGATGACGTTGAAGAAGCCAAAATGAGGGATGCACAAACCAACAAGCCTGGCGACGCTGATGAAGGCTCAGGCAAGGCACTTGTGGTCTGACCAACACAAGATGCACAACCTTATACGCCAGCTAAGAGAATAAATAAGCTTGTATATAAGCTCCGTAAGAGAAAAACTGCTAAGGATCCAGAGTTTGTTACCACTTCCGTCGTCGAAGAATCATTGTCCCAACATTTAGAAAACTCGATGAAAGGGTTTTCAAATCTTTAAATCCCTGATGACATCATGACTTATGACTTCCCTAACGTCAATATTAATGGGCTCAATTCTCCAACCAAAGTGGTGATGGCATTCTTCCTATCAGCAAAGGAGAGAAAACTCCCATAAGCAAGGCTGCAGCAACCAGTCCGTTGGAGGGAGAGAGTAGGACACTCACAATCACGTGCACTTCACCACATGATTTCCATTTATCTTTTATGCAATGGTCACTTATACTATGGTATTTGGTTTATTGTATGTTCGATGTCTTAATCTGAGCTTTTGATCGCTTGAAGGGCTCTTTAATGCAATATGGATCCAAATGTGATTGAATCGGATAGGCGTAGAGAGAGGGATGACGACCGAGAAAGAAGTCATCATTTGAGGGAATCCTTATCTTCAAAACATAAATCCCAATCTCGGTCGTCCCATCAGGAAGTGCAACTTAATCTTCCTATGCATAGTTGTGATCGGACCTCTTTCCACGGTCTTCCAGCTTCCGTACTACCTAAGCAATATTCTAGTTCATCCAGCTCCAAGCAAGTCCCATGACCACATGTCGAGCAAACGTCCAATCGTCGCTTTCAATCTATCTTTTTCGATCGTTGCTTCTGAAGCTTCCACAATAGGGAAATTGGCCGAACTTAAGGCCATTTTCCCAAATATTTGTTTTGATGGGCTAAAGTTACTCCTCTTAGTTCATACAATCTCAGGGAATGTAAAGGAAAGTTGTCGCGCATGTGTCAACAACGTTTTAGTTTAACATGAATCGTTCCAGCATTTGGCAGAAAAATCTTTGAGGTGTCTATTGAGTGACAGCATGAAATCAATCGCCTTAAGCTAGAGACGATGCACGACAAAGATATAATCAAACACCAAGACCCTGAGATATTTTACTTGACGATAAAATTGACCGAGACAAAAAAAGTGCTAAGGCAACATCTGAAGGATGAGTCGTCTAGAGGCTGCCAACAAAAAGGAATTTAATGCTGCCCTCAACCGCAGTGGTGCACTTACCATGGAAAAAGGTACTTTTTAAAAGGAGAAAAATATTCTAGCTCCTCAACGCTTAAGAAGAATTGCAAAGATATTACGAAGAGGCTGTTGAGGTTCGGACCTTGAAGATTAAGCTTGATGAACAACTTGCTCAAATTGAAGTCCTCAAACAAGAGGTAAGGGAAGCGGGCCACAATGAGATGAGAGAACTATTCGAGGCCAAGGTAGAGGATGCCAAGGAAGCCGGTCAGAATGAAATCAAGGACATGTTCGATCCCCCGATCATTGAATACAATGCTAAAATCCTTCTCTACGGCGATCCAAGCTTTCTTGGTGAGGGTTGTCTTGAGTCGCTTACCGAGGCTTAGGAATAAATTGTTGAAATGAGAAAAAAAACCCTCAGTTAAGCTAATATGGACAAAGAGAAACTGTTGCGGGAGATCCTTTATAGAAATGAAAACCTTGCCGTTGTGAGGCTTCGATATTTCGACATTCTAGCACCTTCCAGCAAATGAAAAAATATCATTAGGTCTTTAGAGTCTGATCCCAAGGGCCCCTCTTCTTTTCAAGCAGCTGGCACATCAGTTTCTTTCGGCCTGGGATAGGAACTGAGCTACGATCCGGACAAATCCGGTTATCGGCCTAAGATGGTGACACCTATTCTGCAAGGTAGCACTTCGGCGATAACTAAAAGTATCCAAATGTAGGAATTCCGCTTTACTCTCCACTTTCTAAGAGGTTTCGTTCTCCATGCCCAATAGTCATAGGCTTATCTTCCCTTTTACACAAATTCGCTGGTCTTCTACATCCTAGTCAAACTCCAAAAAGCGATTCCGTCATGGAGCAGCAATTGACTTCTACTGAGAATCCAGCGGCCACCGATGCTCTAGGGCCTGATGATCAAGTTATCGAAGCACTCGATGATGTTTAAGCTGAAGATCCGCTGTCTCTGGAGAATCTGATGATGTTGTGATCACCGACACCACTAAACACACCGATAAGCTCAGCTTAAAGGAATGTATCGAGAGGGAGGAGTTGTTGAAGAAACAAGCCAAGGCTAAACCCATCGATGTAGGTATCAATGATCCAAATCTCGTCTCTTTACACAACATTCCACATGGCGGGTCGATTTGTGAAAAACTCCCTCCTACTCTTGAAAGCTCTCCCGCTAAAGGCGGTAATGGATCGAGGAACCGGACAGGTGGAATCTCGGGTGGTGTCACTCTCGAAAAATCCAAAAAGGAGAGAAGACGAAAGAAATAGCCGTCACATCGGCTATGTTTGTACATTACTTATACAGCTATTTTTCCTTTTGTTGGCCATGATTGTACGGGACTGGCCCACCCACGTTTTTTGAGTAAACTTGTATTACAATTTTGAGCTTATTATGAAAATAAAAGCTTTTTGTTTCTTGATGAACTCTTGTGTGAATCGTTACTTAAGTAGTTAAGTTATTGCTTCCATTCAATGTACTTGTAATTTTTTGCTCGTTGATTCGGATAACAATCTGTTAATCCTATCCCATAGCCTCCACATGGTCGTGACCCTAAGTCGAACCAAACACGACAATCTTTCCCTGGTGTTGCACTGTTAGATTCAGTGGTTTGAATGACTATACTCTTGCCCCCAATATCTTGGGCTATTGGAGTTAAACGGTGGATGGTCGAACTCCCTCCTTTGCAAGTTTATACTCCTCTCGGTTTCAGCTAGCTTTCAGGAATAGTGAGTGGTCGAACCACACTCGTCTACATGTTTATACTCATATAATGCACTATGGAGATAAGAGTTAGTTAGCAGGTGGTCGAATCCCACCTGGCTTGTGTTTATACTCCAGTCCGCACTCTGGGGACTTGGAGTAGTTTCGAAAAATAATCGAATCATACTTTCCTTAATTGATTGATTTGCCCATAAGTACGGGGCTTAACTTAGTGAGTGATCGGTCGTGTCACAATCACTTTTGATTCATATTTATCCCATCGTTTGATAGGATTGAGTTGGTCATTGGATAGTCGAACTACATCCATCCCTCGTTGGGCATTCCGTCCGTTGGGTTGTGAACATGGATCGTCAAATGAACGGTCGGACCATTCTCATTTTGTTTAGTTCAATAGCGAACTTATCTACTCAGATTACTCCAAACTCTAGGAATCTGCTCAAACATGTCAATACTAGTTAGTCCAGTATAATGACTAACATGTATAGCTACAGCAAACACAGATATGAACGAAATTTAAAACTTTATTTTCCAAATGGAAAGAAATGACATAGTTTGCCTTATTAGATATCTTTGGAGATCAAATGCTAAATTAAATCTTGAAATTAAGTACAACTAAATGGAAATGAAATAAACTAAGTGAAATAGTGTCACTAATGCTCACTATTCCACGCCCTTGGGAGTGTAATGCCATCAATAGTCACTAGCTTGAAAGTTCCCTCTCCAAGCCTCTGTTCAATGAAGTATGGTCCTTCCCAAGTAGAATTCATATGCGATGGGGCAGGAAAAACCCGTTTCAAGACAAGATTGCCGATTTCAAAGGTTTTAGGTCGGACTTGGTGTTGTAGTATTGAGCGACTCGGTATCGGTGCGCAGCTGCCCACAAATTAGCTTCCTTGCGCTTCTCATCTACAAACTCTGGAGATTCCATGAGGAGATCTTTATTCATTCTGGGATCGTAGTAGATCACTCGATGAGAAGTAATTTCGAGGTCAACATGAATAACTGCTTCAGAACCATAAGGAAGGGCGAATGGAGTATAGCCAGTCGCGGACTTATGGGTGGCTCTATAAGCTCATAGTGCTTTTGGGAGTTCATCCACCCACTTGCATATAGCCTTTTTCAAATGCTTCTTCAGAATGGATTTTATGATTTAGTTCACAGCTTCAACTTGCCCATTCACTTGAGGGCGAGTGACTACTACAAATCTCTTCTCAATATGATGCTGAGGTAAAAGTCTTTGAATTCAGCACTTTCGAATTGAGTCCCATTATCTGTTACAATAGTTCGTGGAAGACCAAAATGACAGATGATGTTTTGGACAATGAAGTTGATTACTTTCTTCGTTGTGATCGTAGCTAATGGTTCCGCTTCGGCACATTTGGTGAAGTAATCAACTGCGATGATGGTATACTTCACACCACATTTAGAGATCGGTAATGAACCAACAATATCTATGCCCCATATGGAAAACAGCATGGAATGACCATTTGTGTAATTACCATCGGCGGAGCTCTTGGAAGTTCTGCATATATCTGCCACTTCACACGTCACCTTACATAATCAGTAGTGTCTCGATTGCCGGTTGGCTAATAATACCTATAACAGAGTATTTTCTTTGATAGAGTTTTTCCCCCTGTGTGATCGCTACCTTCTCTTTCATGAACTTCTTTTAGGACACGTTTGATTTCGTCATGAGCGATTCACTAGAGCACAGGAACGAAAAATCCCTTTCTGTACATAACTCCTTCCTGTATGATATATTGTGAAGCTTTACGAAGGACTTATCGTTTTTCGTTCCTTCATTCAGAAAGGACTACCTGCAACAAATAGTCTTTAGATATACCAAATATCAACCAATCAATTTCAAGCCACATCATAAAATTAATTTAACCAACGTAAGATAATTTAGTGGTTGTGAGTGGGGTTAAAACACTCACCTTCGATTTGTCGTCGATTTAAAATCCAAAATTAGCCCAAAATTTAATAGTCATGGAATTCATTCGAACCTAGTCCAAATTGTTAAAATTTTAAGTACGATCGTAGTGGAACAAACCGCGCTTGAATCTGACCTCGTACGCAAAAGTTATACAAGTTAGAGCGATTGAATTTGAAAAAATAAAATATAAAATAATAAAAAGAAAAAAGATTACATTCCGCAACAGCCACAAATGCAACAACACGAACCCTAAGCCTCATGCATAGTACTCAAACACGATTGAACCCTTATGACACCGCCGCTTTGACTCTCGAACGCAGCGCCTGCCACCCCTCTGACATCGTCGCGACCCAGAGACCCTCGCCTCCATGCTCGCAGACCCACGGCTGGCCAGGCATTTGCCTCCGATCAACCATAAAATGCAGCCGTCACCATGGGTTTGAAACCCTAATGCAATTTTTTCTTATGATCTGACCGTTAAATCGACGAGCGACAGGCACCGATGAACTCCGCGTGACACCCTCTACGCAACAGTACCCTCCGTTCAACGATCCGATGAAGCTGATCTCGACACGATGAACGACTGAGATTAATTCATCGATTTCTGGACAAATGATGATTCGATTCGAAAAACAAATCATTGCAGTAGATTTCGCTCGTCGATAGCTTCAAATCGATATATAATATGATATTGTTTGAGGAGTTTTAATTTTTCGATTTGATTTTGATTTGCAATTAAATCTAGAAATTTGGATTTCTGCCATTTGAGAAGGTGAAACAGACAAATGGAGTTATACGTACTGGAATGAGAAAATGAATGATAGGGTTTGGGGAAACAAGACTATTTGTATTAACAAAGCCCGATAAGAAATAAACACACAACGAATTGGTTCAAACGACAATAACGACCCGTAAAGCCCGTTCTACATCCGAAACGAAAGTGAGTCATCCCATATATTAAAATAAATGTTTTTGATAGCTTTAAACTCAATGGAATAGGTTTCAAGTCCATCGTATGAAGAAGTTAGCTTTTAGAATCAGCTTATTTCAAATTGATTTCAATAAATTGACTACACATTTGAGTCCGTACGATCATATGACAAGTCCGATCGCTACGAAATTTGAAATCCTACAATAATTCATCATTACGGATCCGATGAAATTGGTTTCGTTGAAATCCGAGACAGTGACAAAGGTGGCTAATTTCACGTCAATTAAATAAATTATTATTAAATTAACTAAATCACCTTTCAATTCAAATTTTATCATTTTTAGTTTCACAGAAGTTAACAATCTTTTTAAACCAATTTCCCGTGTCAAATTCAATATTAATTATTGCACTAATTACAGTGTTTAATTTCAATTGCACTAAATCCATCAATTATAATTTTAAATTCAAATAAATTGATTAAATTTGATTTCACTCTTTTTAGTCAATCAGACATTATCTAATGGATATAATTAACATTGGTTTATGTTTATTACATTAATATTCTTCAATTATCATTTTAATCCACACTAATTGAAATATTTAAGTAGATTAATTGTGATTGTTTTCCAATTTAATTTCAACAAATCAAATAAATAGGTAATAAATAACAATTAATACCTTTACTTAATTTAATCACATTTATAAGTTTATTATCTACAAACAAATGTTATAACCATTTACACAACACTGATGCTATCCAATTACAATTGATTACATATTATTTTCCCAATTAACATAACATTTAATTTATTTTCTTATTTCAAATTCATAACCAATTATAATTTACAATTATTACAATTACATGAGATTACATTCAATTAGTCATCTATTACAAATTTACATTATTAAGCTTCATTCTAGTTAGTTTCCTCATCCTACATCATAAATTTTATTTTCTTCCAACATTAAATTACAAAATCTTATTAAATTTAAAATTATAATTATCGAAAAATTACGGGTCGTTACGGATTTAAATACGAATACTTTGACATAATGGTTTAACCTATTTTATGGATATGATTTCGAAAGTGAATATGATTTCGAAAGTGATATGATTTCGAAGGTGAATATGGTTTCGAGAGTGATATGGTTTTGAAATGAGTATGATATTTTGATATGAAATATGAACTGTTTGAAATGAAAATGACCACGGTGTGAAATAAACGTTTGGTGGTTAAAGAGATCGGGATTAGATATTATCATACTCTCCGCCAATACTGAAAACCACTTTAACAACTGTGTACGTGGTGGAGATTCCAGAACGAAGTAGGATGGTTTGCTGAACATCTATATGAGGTATGAACGCAGTCCTGACTCTTGTGAGTTAGCTTGATGTAGCTAAAACAGGAGCTATACCGGGCTAAGTTAGGTCGCACCTCCGATCGAGCATTCTTCTTCGATACGATTCTATTACTTTGTGATTTGATTGGGTGCACCTTTGATTTGGGAGTATACCTAGAGGTGGGCGGTAGCAGCTGCTATACGTTACCACTAGTCAAGGAGTGCAAAACAGTAATATCCTAACTGGGCATTGCCTCGCGTGCCTTGTCACATGCCTTATCGCGCCCTCTATGAGTTAGGTTTGTATTGTACCTATGGAGTGCCCTCTGATAGCCCTCTACTTTACGGAGGAATTACGGTACTGTATAAACTACGGAATATATATAAAAATGTGTTAAGAGGGATATGGGTAACGCCTTAATGTTATTTTAATATTTCACTTTACTTTAGACATTATATATGTATCGTATCGTACTATGTATGTAGATAGTTTAACGGATCCTTAAAGGATGGGAATTCCAAACATCCTTTATGTTACATTGCATTTCACTTGAGTTGATTTACTGGTATAAGAATGTTAATCCTGACTCGAGTATTTTGTGTTTTGCTTTATGCTTGGGTCAGACTGAGTGTCACAGCATTTGAGACTTACCTTTGGAACTTGGAGCTTTGCTTGAAGATCTGTCTTGTATCAATCCAGCTTTCGGTTATACCCATTTTTTTATGTTCAAACTTGACATTTGTTTATGTATTAGAGAATTCTATGTACTTGAGATCCCTATTGTATTTTTTTTGACTTTGTTGGTTATATAGTAGCTTCATGAACTACTATTTATCTATTTCCGTTGCTTATTGTTATATTACTCTGTGTCTGTGATCCTGTAATTGATTTATTTACTGTATATGCTAAGTTTTGCCAAATATAAATTAATAATCTGTTGTTTTGATCAATTCAAATCGACATGTGTGGATTATTATCGATTTGAATGGTTCGAAATAGTATGTCGTTACATAGCATGTCTCGAAGTCAGTGGAAGCGATATTGAGTTTGTGAGTTTTCGAATATTATCCAATAGCTCATTTGATAAGAGTTAGAATTGAATAATTATTTTATCGTTAAATATGGAAATATCAAATAATCCAATTTTCAGTCAAAATGTAGAAAAAAACATGCGTCTATAGAAAACCTTGTGTCTATAAAATAAGAACATAAAAAAATACATGGATATTTTTAAATATAAGTAACAACATACTGCTAGTTGTTAACAATGTACCTATGTTAAAGTGAGTTCCATTTTATTTTTTTAAATTCTCAATATGGGATTTGAAAAACATCTTTTATAATTAGTATAAAAGGATATTGGGAATGTCCCAGATGATATGCACATACACCATTCTAATTTTTTTAATATAGAGCATGTGGATTCCTTATGCATTGGCAATATGAATTATTATACATGTTATATTGTCTATAATATTGTATTTAGCTAATGTATTTGATACACGAAGCAACTTCCAAATCCAAATTAAGATCACTAAATGGAAGCTAAGAATATTCTCGAGAGTCTATAAAATACTAGAGAATTGTTTATAGAAAACAGTGAGTTTCTTATGAAGAAGTATTCAGACTTGAACTTCATATGTCAATATGAAATTCATGTTTAAACCTTAAGATGCTTTAAATTGGAAACGAGTCAAACAAAAAGGTTGTGGCCGATTCAACTAAAAGGCAAAATAAATCGCTTTGAACGGTGCCACAATAAAAGCAATGTATATATAAATATAAATGTTTAATTTGTAACCGAGCCAGTAGTGTTTCCAAGTATTGAGATGTAACGGCCTAGATTTTTTGAACTCTAAAAATCGACATCAATACGTCCACTGTATTACGTGCAAAGCAATCGAATGTCGAAAATACCAGATCGTTAGGGAAAAGAAGAAAGAGGTAGAAGAAGAAACAGAAACAACAACACAGAATCTCACAACCGTAGCGGAATAATATATAATAGATAATAACATGTCTCTATACAAAAAGAAACGACAACTGTTATTTATACATTACATCATTAGAGCACAATACATCATTAACTCAATCTGGACAGTTATACAATTTTTCATCACAAATGCTGAATATACAGCATAACATACATAGCGGAATAAAATCAAATACGTCTAATACGTCTTCGTCGTCCAACTCACCTCCTGAGCTCCATAGCATTCTATTCTGTATCTATAATACTCGGTCCGACCCAAGCATTATAATAAAATAACACTCGAATCATTCTCGTAAACTAGCGTGAGAAAATACACTCAATTTGAATTATTAAAATTGTCAAAAGTCCTTTGAAAATCAAAGGTATCTCGTAAGACCATGCCATACATAAACATGACGGGTTTTTACCTTACGATAAACAAACATTTCATATCAAATCCTTTTATATTATAGTTGTTTTTAAATACAAATACTTATTCGAATAGCTGAAATGCTTGCATCTCACGTTCCAGCATAGTTGGACACAATCAAAACCGTACGACGCTTATTGAAGAATGGGTTTCTTACAAATGACTAGGCACTAAGGTACCACCTATCATAGTACACGTCTAGAACAGCATAAGGAGGTCCACGCCAGGATCCTCTACAACACAAGACCGGACTATCTCTAACATGGGTAGACCGAATATGCTATCACCCCGAGTGTTCGCGCCCTTTCCGAGCTCCTTTCATGAATCGTAGTAATAATATCCAAGGGTATCTAGAAAGGTGATAAACATACCCTAGTTGGGTGCTATCCACTTAGCCTTGCTGTATCTCCCCTGCTTTTCGGTCATTCCCGATTGATGAGGCTAGAGGCTATGCCCGCCTTTTTAAGGAATTTTCACTTAGAATGCTCATTGTTCTCTAATGATAATGTACCGATTACATTCATCCATATAAGTCCATCCTAGGTCCAAACGGAACCGAAGGCACTATTCCTGCTACATCCCTTTTAGAATCATCCTTAGGATTAGTAGCGATTAGCCCTTGCACTTCACAGCTCCATCTTCGACTCCATGCTCTGGTTTTCCTTTCGAAAACATACTCGTTGGATCCAAGTGATTTTCAGATAACTTATCTGATCCGGTCTCTTTAAAACAACGTTTGATATTTCTGGTAAACTCAACCCCAGTTCTTTAGGGAATAAACATATGAAAATAAGATCAGAGATCACCTCCTAACCGTTAGTGGATGGATTTTGTGATAAACGTCCTAGAAGAATGAAACAAGTTTATATATATAGTATAGCGCCTCGAACAGTAATTGTATCATATAATTCCCGTATTTCTCCTAGATATTCCCAAAATTATATTTTGGGTCTAGATTTGATAGTCGGTTTTTTAACTATCAAATAAACAATCATTCCATCAAATATTCCGTTTTCCACTGAAAAACTCCAAATCTCTTTTTAATTTAATTTCGATAAATTAAATCTCTTTATCCGAGATATATGTACTTATCTTATCGAATTTAGTATCTTCACAAACTATCTTTTTCAAAAAGAATATTTGAAAACCCTTTTAAAAAATAATATGGAAAGTACCACTACGGTATTAAACCATGGATTCAATGCTCATTGGTTACGTCTCTATCGTAGAGAAATCCAAAACATAACTGCAAGCACTCATTGCCTCTGATTTCGCCATGCGAGTCTACCCTTACTCCTCAAAAACTTTATCTAATA
Organism: Allium cepa; assembly: GCA_030765085.1. Lineage (NCBI taxonomy): Eukaryota > Viridiplantae > Streptophyta > Magnoliopsida > Asparagales > Amaryllidaceae > Allium > Allium cepa. The sequence goes on along the minus strand of CM060941.1, from coordinate 1,038,795,338 downwards.
ATTTTTAAAGTAATACTTATAAATTTCTATATAGATTTCCAAGTTTATTTTAGGCAAATACTCTTTTATAAAAGTTATTATATAGAAATAATATTAATATTGAATAATTTATCCTTTTAAATTAATAATACTGATTAACTCTTAAATAATAATTAATTTAATATAAACTAACTTAATCAACAATTTAATATATTTTAAACAATTTAAACAACCAAGTATTTTATTTTTCTGAGATATTCTTTAACACCTTTAGAATTTCCCAGTTAATAATTAAAAATCCTTCCTTTAAAAACAAATTCCTCGATATAGTATATTTTCCAATCCAAATATATCCAGCCTAACATTTACAAATCCCTCTCGATTTATTACAAATTTGATTTACGTTCCAATTCCGTAAATCCCTTTTTCACATTTCTAAAAATAAATCAACCATTTATTTTTAAAATCGATGTACCCATCTCCTTATAAATCCTCATCGTTGATTTATAATCTCAATTTATCCACTGATAACCACTTCACTTTATTTATAAACTTCGTTTATAAATTCCATTGTCTCATTTCCCATTTAAAACAGTTTCACAACACTTAATCGATTTTAAATCAATTTCTAAATTAAATTCCATTTTAAAATTAGTTTCTTAAATAACCCAATTATATTCCAAAACTAACTAAATTAAGATTCCATTTCTTTCCATAATTTAAAATCTAATTTAAAATTTAGTACCAAAAATTCCATATTTTATTTTTTTGAAAATTTTTCTTTTCCTTCTTCCAACTATTTAAATCTCGATTTAAAAAAATCCTTTTATGCTTAAGCAATATCGCTTAAGTTCTAATATTTAAAAATCCTTTTATTTACATTATTCAAAAATCTCTATTTTTCCATGTTTCGAAATTACCGAGTACAATTTTAAAATCAAGCTATTTGTTTTTTCCAAATTCATTTTCTATAATATATCCAAATTCCACTATAAATATTTTACTTTCAATTTCCCTTTTTGTTTTCCTTTCAGATTTCAATATTCATATTTATGATATTGTAAAATGAAGAATTCTAACTAGTAATAACATAGCATCCAATAAATTCGAATTTCACTATAATCTATCACAGATTTTTCAAACAAATCATATCGCTGAATATGAGAAAAATTTCAACATTTTTTTGGAATCCAGTTGGATCCCTTCAACCTGTTTCCCTGCATCCATAGATGTTAATACAATATAAAAATACCAATCCCACTTCGAGCGAGATATCGCGGTATATAGGGTCATCCGCTATTATGCGGGGAACATAGGGTCTCATCCGCTATATATATGTGGGAATATCAATCACTCCAATATATATATATATGCCACTATATATACAATCACATTCAACTGATAAAAATATATCAATTCAAGCTGTCAATCAATAACTAATTGTAACCATTTAAAATTAATGACAGTATTCCAAAATTTAGTGAGATTAGCTCACATTTGATTTTATCGTCGTTTCGCGTTATGCTCTGATTAATTTTGAAGGCGTTTGAAATTATATGAAAATTTTAGAAGCTCCAAACCCGTCCAAACCCGTCCAAACCATTTCCCTTGTGTAGCTGACGACATCTTGTCCCCAACGAATCTTGAATCTTTCGAATCGGACCTCGTATGCATGAGATACGCATTTTATAAGTTGAGGAGAATTTAATTTAGATTAAACATTATTTTAATTCAAATTTTTACAACCCATACCCAATAGAAAACAAACCGGCTCGCTTTCTATAGGAACTCATCTTCCCCAATTCGAAAATGCTCTCATACCAGTTCGAAAATCACTACCGTGCACGGCGACATCGTGCACGTGCACGAACCACCCCGCCACTGCCCATCGACCTAAGACCACCCACCAACTTGCCTCACCACCCTCCTCAATCTGGTGCCACTGCCAACTCCCCCAAGTCCCCTTACTGAAAAGCGATGATGCTTTTCCCCTCGACCTGCTACAGGATCACGATGACTACCAAGGAGCCGCACCCTACAAAACTTCGACCACCGGTGCTACTAGACACCACGAACACGGTTCCAACATTAAACCTCCAGATCGTTGATCAACTCTGTGGTTATACCAAACCGTAGATGAACTACCTCATGCCATAAAAGTCGAGCAACCCAAAAATGACGTCCCCACCATAAAATTCTTATACACTGTTGAAGAGAAATGAAAAACTAGATTTTTAAAGCAGGTTTCATAATTTTTTCTGAGTGGAATTGAAGAAATAATTTTTTTTTGAAGTTGGTTTATTTTATTTTATTTTCTTTCCGACTGTAATGAATGTTTGGCCTTGTGTATTTTAAAAGAGGAGGGAAGAGTGTTTTACACGGCACGTGTTCAGCGATTTGAGTGTCGGAAGGAAGTTGATGTGAATAAACTTTGACTCGTGAACATAAAAATATATTAGTTAAATTTAAATCGTCTCGAACTCGTAGCTTAAAATCTTGATCTCCTACCAAGGCATGCCGCTAGGCGTTCATAATGTTATACCCCTATGCCGAACGCAATGGAAAAAATTTCGAGTCCTGATTCGATTGTATGGAGAAGATAGCTTTTGGACCCAATTATTATATTAAATTTTCGACATAGATTCCAGCGCGTTTATATCCCGTATGACCAAACGTTAACTCTAAACGTTACGAAATTTGAAATCCGACAACAATACACTATTACGGATCCAATGGAACTAGTTGTCAAATTTCGTAATTGTGCCTCGATAGGCTATTTTTAAATGTCAATTTAAACGATATATTTTTAAAACTGAACAGTCACCTTTAAATTCAATTTTAAAATTTTTATTATCTTTAGTACTATTAATATAAATTTTATAAGCCTTTAAATTATTTTTAACAAGCTTAAAAACCAAGATTCAAAAATTTACCTGATTTCCAATTATTAATCCCAATAATTAAACTGTCCCATAAATAGTTTTTATATTTGAAATTTAAGTTAAAAATTAACTTTTAATTATTTAAAATCAATTAAATATTCCAATTTCAAATATCCAAAATTTTGGATCGTTACATGAGAATACAATATCACTGTTATATGATAACAATGTCGTAATACAGATCATGGAAGGACCTAGATATCAGTAAAATTTGAGAAACATACTCTAAAAATGTTCCACATGATAAGTATGTTTTTCAATATTAGAGAAAGTTGATTGATAGAGTAGATAATTAAAACAACATAGCATATTCACTAACGAAAGATCCCTTCTTTTGCTTCAGTTGTTATAAAAAACCGAAGCAAAAGAGTGCTCCTCTTAAATCACTAAAATATACAAATAAACAACAATATGAATATATATCATAACAGAAAATTATTGCATGCAATTTTATAATCATCTATAATCAAACTGGACGGTAAATATAAACTAAACAATATAATACCAACATAAATATAAGAACATAAATAAAGTATTATTTCCATTCAAAAAATTAAGAACATATTTAAAAATCTTTATGCACATCAATATTTGCAAAGAAACATTATAGTAAATTATATTGCAACTCATTCGGTAACATAACACTGTAACATTTAACATGTTAAAAACTCACTTCGAATATTTATCTAAACATCAATTTGCATGTTGAGCATTAGTTAAGGTGTAGAGATAACCACTTGTGTTTAAATTTCCTAAAAAAGGAAAGGAAAAAAGATCTACTATTAAAAAATCACTTCAAAAATTTATATACATAGCTTACTTCGTTTTAGGTGATATTACTAGTGTGTATTCATATATAGAGCTTACTGCATTTTGGGTTTTAAGAGACACAATTGACAGCTCAATGATCTCAACCATTACATCTTCCCTGATTTCAATTGGTATGCAAATGCAACGAGATCAAACAATCACATACTGTGTTGACAAGGTATACACAAATTTCAACCGCAAGCAAACTATGTGAGTTTTATTTATGATAAATAAATTTGTTACGTAGTCTACACAAACTGTGTGAGTTTTATTGCAAACAAAAACTCATTATTCATTTAAAAGTTTATTTACAGTGGCATACAAGGACTAGAGTGCTTCAAATTTGCATACATTTTTTAAAGTTAAAGGTAACGTCTTATATTTTAGTACCTCATTTTTCATGCTAAACTGATTTATTTAATATAAAGACAAATCTTGAAAGATTATTTAATATCTACTACAAAAATCAACTACGTAACAGGGCTAATTCATTTCAGCAGATGCCCTAATCACAAAATAATTATTGATTATTGCAATTTATTCTAATGACATTATTAAAAAAATTATATGGTATTTATACAAGATCTTCACTTCAATGTTTTTTATCTTTCTATGTAGTTGATTTGCAGGAGAAAATAGCGAAAGTCAGTTTTTATGTTTCTTATATACACTACAAGGGGATTAAAGATTTCCGATGGCCCAAAACCGTCGGCGGCCGTCGAAAGCCGTCGCCCGCCATCGAAAAAAGCCATCGGAATATACTGCTTCGGGGAGCAGTATTTCCGACGGCTTCCGACATAGGGTGTCGTATCAGTTTCCAACGGATTCCGACGGCTTCCGACGGTTTCCAACGGATTCCGACAAATGTCGGAAGCCATCAGAAGCCTTTGGAAATATGGTGCTACAGGCTGTCAGTAGCTGTCGGAAGCCGTCGAAAATTTTGACCTGTAAGCTGTCGGTAACCGTCGAAATCCGTCGGAAATCTGCTGTTTTTTTTTAATTTCGCTGCAGATATAGCCTTTTAACCACATTTCCCTTCCAAACACTATTATATCAATACTGCACAATCCAGTATACAATATTCCAACCAAATATCAAGACCCAAACTACACAATATTCAATAAACGCACAAATAAATAAAATTACATCAAAATAAAATACATAATATACATAATCATTCCAACATTAACAATAATCCTAACAATAAGTGTTCTACCATGTTATTAATACACAAATTCATCAACATCCTTATCAACATCCTCATACAACCACAAAACCAAGTGTATCAAACATAATTATACATAAATCAACAATTACCTACACCGTCTACCAAATCATTCAAAACTAAAACAAAACATACCTCAACGAACAAGCAAGCAAGCAATGAATCAATCTCTTCCAGATCCAGAGCCAGCCGAGGAAGGGAAGCGACCACCAAACTGCTGCATGTACTCTAGCAACTATGTGGTCTGCATGGTCTGCATGGCCTGTTGGCGGTTCTGCTGCTCCAACTGGGACACTCTATTCCGCAATTCTTCTATATCTGCTTGATCGCTCGGAGTCTCCGCCGTCACGTACTCTGACTACTGGCCTGTAATAATGGAAAAATGAATAAAATCCAAGTTTATTGTTTTGAAAAGGTCAAAATATCATATTTGAAGTATTTTAAGATAAAATAAATTATTTACCACTTGATTGCCAAATCCGTATCGTCGACCATGCTCTGCTGGATCCATAACGGATTCAAAAATAGCGTCCTCCTCATCAGTCGTCAGCTGATCTCGACCCGTATCAGCAAGGAGTTTCTACCACTGCTCCATAAACTTCTCCTGCACTAACAAATTAATAATATCATAACTTGTTTCATTATAGTTTAACAAGAAAAACCATTACTAATACTGAATAAAATGAAATATGCTTACATGGCTTGTGCTGGATTTATCGTCCTGCCATGTATACGAAACAGTCCCGTCTGGATTAACATGCTTGACAGTATACGTACGGGTGAACACGTCCATATAGCCGACAGGACCATGTGCCTCGGCTTCCTGAAGTTGATTGTTACATACAATTATTATACATTTAAAATCATATAGCATAAACTATTTACATTTATTATTCAGTAAATTTACCAACTCCTGTCGATACTGCTGAAACGACTTCGATCCTCAGCGATAAGTGACGGGATTCTTGTTTCTATTTGTAGAGTTTCTGTCCGACTCTGCCTATACATTCAAAATTTGATACATCGTTTTTTGATCACGTCAAATTAATAATTCAAAAAAATTTAGTATACTTGCCTTCGCCTCGTCCGTCTCCCAGTATCTCAACCAAGCTTGCCACACGCTCTCTCCCATCCACCGTGGTTTCTTACCAGATTTCTTAATCTCAGATATCGTATCCCTGTAGTTCTGGCGCATCTTCTTCATCCAGTATCCTCGTGCCAGCATCATATCGTCTGTCTGGATGTCTATCTCAGGCTGTGTTTCACGATAAAAAGTAAAAAAAAAAGATTACACTTTAAACGATAAACAGTAGAAAAATGACAAAAACGAATTAAAAATGGAAAACAGAAAAATTTACATACTAGGACATCCTTCCATATACACTCTATGATGTGAGGAGTGATGTTATCTCACTTCGACCAGCAAACACTCATCCTACTGCGATAAGAAGCTTTAGAGACATCCAACACAACCTTCGAGGGAAGTAGGTCGAACCCTCTGTTTTTAAATACGATATAGATAAGTACGTACGTATATCATAAAAAAATAAGATGCTGAATAAAATTTAATTCTTACCCCTCTGCTCTAGGGACTAACGAAACTACCGGACGCTGTGGCTCTTGCGATGGGCCACTGCCATCGTCTCCTGACGATCGGGAAGAGCTCCTACCTCTATATGACATAATGATAAACCTGTGACGTATACACATCATTATATAAGAGAATAATAACATGATAATGAAATATATTTCATATGAAAATGACATCAACGGTGTAAATTGCTTAATTAATGACTGAAATGGAAATAGAAATGCAAGTGTGTTATACCTGATTCATAATGGGTGTACTCTTCCGACGATAAGCAGATTTCATTGCATTTTTAATAAAAATTGCTAAATAAATGACAAATGGAAATGACATAAAACATGTGAAAAATGGTAAACGGATTTGGTTTCATAGTTACATCAATTTCATAATACATCAAGAATTCAACATAGTTACATCAATTGCAGAAAAACAGATTCAAATTTATATCAGTCATCATCGTCTTCTGATTCAGATTCGGTCTCGTTTTCGACGATATCTTCCTCTACACTGTCAAACGCTTCTACCAAAACATTTGATTCATCGATCAAAGGACCAAAATCTGTATGATTGTCTGTAATTATTATTTCATTATTTTGCTCAAGATCTGCCTGGTAAGCTTGTTCGTCTGGAATATTCTTCCCATCGAATGTGAATCTGGCCTTTGTTTTAAAAACTGCAGATCAATCTGCTTTATCTCTTTTTGGAGATGGATAAGAAGCGTAATAAACTTGCAATACTTGTTTGGCTAGTACAAAGGGATCATACTTGTGATAATGCGATGTATGTTTTATTTCGATAAGATTATAATCCTTGTGCACATTAATTCCAGAACCTGAAACATTGCTAAACCAATTGCATCTAAATAGAAACACCTCCTCCGCGGGTCGTGAGAAATATGTCAATTGCAAAATTTATGTTAGAACGCCATAAAAATCATTTAAGTGATTTTCTGGATCGTCACTAACTTTAACAAATACACCAGTATTATTTGTTAATTTTTCTGCACCGTATTCTTTGGTGTTAAATTTATATCCATTGACGAAATATATTGGATATGTCTTGACCACTCTTTTTGGTCCCATCGCAAGAAGTTTCAACCCTTCATCAACAACACAATTTCTCGGCTCATAAACGTAATTTGAAAATCAACCGGAAAATTCTTTACTGAGATCTCCTTTCGGATGTTCACGTTCATAAACACTGTTTATATAAACAAATTATTACATTAGGCTATACACGCGCATGCATTATAGAAAAGAATAAAGCACAAATTATTATTTCAGATTACCTAACAAATGGTGCAACCTCGGCACAATTTTGAAGAATATAAGTGTATGCTACATGAAGATCTCTATCGTCAAACCATATTTCTACACATTTTCTAGAAGGCCGACCATGTTGTCTAAAAATAGATAACATTGCTAGAGAGGACTCTTGTTCGTCGCCTTCGTCATTACGAGGAAGACTTTGAAATGAAATATTCACATGGTCATTGAAATAGTGAGAGAAAAAGAATGAAGCTTCTTCTTCGATGTAAGATTTACATATCGAACCTTCAACTCGTGATTTTTGCCTCACAATTTTCTTCAAATGATTCAAATATCTATGCAAAATTAATTTATATTAACTTCATCTTTCAAATGCAATTAAATTACGTTATAACATATTACATACCTCTCAAATGGATACATCCATCCATATTGGACAGGTAAATGTTACATTACATTAAAAAAACCTGGCGGAAATATTTTCTCTAATTTGCAAAGCGATATAGGAATGTCCACTTCAAGTTTACGTAAACGTTGCACTTTTAAAGTAGTCAAACAAAGCTCTTTGTAAAACATACCAAACTTCGTTACTACCTTCCAAACTTTTAACAGCAGTAGTTTTTTGAACATTACGAGAAATAATTTTTCCATCATTATGTGACAGTCGTGACTTTTCATTCCGCTCAATCTACCATTTTTAAAGTCAACACATCTACGAAGATTTGAGATATCCCATCAGGAAATCTTAACCCTTCCACCCATTTTAATACAACTTTAACTTGATTATTATCTAATTCGTAACATGTTTTGGGTTTTTTTACTGTCATTTGGTTTCATATGAAGCTCAGGACGTTTGCATAATTCTTCTATATCACGTCTTGATTTCAAATCATCCTTCCTCTTCCCTTTCACATTCAAAATTGTGTTAAAAACATTATCAAATACATTTTTCTCATTATGCATCACATCTATGTTATGGCGAAGCAGAAGATGTTTCCAATACGGAAACTCCCAAAAAATAGTTTGTTTGCACCAATTATGATCAAATGATTTGCCTTCAATTTCTGTTTGCTTGCCAGTTTCATATATCTTTGGATAGTCCTTAACAAGTTCATATATGTCTTCGCTTGACCATATCGTCGGTGGTTGTCTGGTTTCTACTCTATTAGCTAAAAAGTTTTTCTTGTCTCCTCTGAAGGGATGATTTACAAGGAAAAAATATCGATGACAGTCAAACCATGAAATTTTCTTACCATGAGGTAAAGAAAATGCTCGTGTTTCATCCATGCAATATGGACATGCTAGACGACCGGCAGTACTCCATCCCGAAAGCATTGCATAGGCAGGAAAATCACTTATAGTCCACTACAAAGAAGCAAACATACGAAAAAAATTTCTTCTTGGACACATCGTATGTTTCTACTCCTTCGTTCCACAGTATTTTTAGCTCCTCAATCAACGGTTGTAAATATACATCGATTCCTTGTGTCGGATCGTCGGGGCCAGGAACAACAACAGTAAGAAACATGTATTGCGTTTTCATACACATCCATGAAGGTAAATTATACGGTGTGATGATAATGGGCCAGGATGAATATTTAGAACCAAATTGAGAAAATGGAGAAAAACCGTCCGTACATAATCCTAATCTAACATTTCGACTCTCCGCTGCAAAATTTGGATACGTTTTATCGAAATGCTTCCATGCTTCTCCATCGGCCGGATGTGTCAACGTACCCTCTTCCTTTGTTCTCACGCTATGCCATCTCATATTAGATGCAGTTAAAGAAGATGCATATAATCTTTGAAGTCTTGAAGTTATGGGTAAGTAATGCATACGCTTGTACGGAACTTCCTTCCCTTTCTTTTTTCTTGGTTTGTATCTCTCCTGGTTACAAGCTTTATAATTTCTAAGGTTTGCGTCTTCTTTCCAAAACAACATGCAGCTTTTTAAACATGTATCTATTTTCTGATAAGGTAAACAAAAAGCCGACATAAGTTTTTTAACTTCGTAGTGATTTTCGCACATTAGATTATCGGACGACATATGTCTTTTTGCAGCTTGTACAACAGCCGTAAACCCAGCTTCAGTGATGTTGTATTTTGACTTCATCGCAATGTATTCTGCGATTACTGACAACTGAGTGCCGCTTTTACAACCATCCCAAATAGGTTTCTTAGCAGCATCTAGTAAATCATAAATTTTTTTTGCTACAATATTTGGTTCTTCAACATTTCCATCACCGTCATCAACTTCAACCATAGGAAACATTGATCGTGCTGCATCTTCGACCATATTTTCTATACGGGTCGTCGAAACTATGTCGTTAACGACGCTTTCAGACTCTACAGAAGTATTTGCTACAACTTCGCCATGTCGATCCCAAACATAATACTCGGGTGCAAAACCGTTTTGGCACAAATGAACTTTCACAACATCTGGTAACAAATACTTCAAATGTCTACACCTACTACACGGACAACAAATTTCTGGATCGTTTCCGTTATTACTTAAAGCGAATTCAACAAACACGTTTATACCATTATAAAAATCTTCCTTTATTGAGCCCCTCAGTCCTTTTCTTTCATACATTCATCTCCTCCGATCAACAAAATAATCAATCATTTTTCCTATTTGACAAAATGAGAAGTTCAAAATTTAATATTTATTTTGAAGAATACAAATTCAAAAAAGATTATTTTCATGGTCGTATAATATTTGAATTTAAAGAACAACTTCACAAATTTAAAAATATTTTCAAATAGGGCACATTTTATTTTTTAACGTATTGATTTAAAAATTTGTATAATTTTTTTTCATTGGTCAGGCATCCTACTTTCCATTACAAACATAGTAAGCATTTACATTTCGTATACAGGTAAATAGGCACAAGGAAGAAGTTGTAAAAAAAATTAGTCTTAAGGACAATAAGTTTGGTTTTTAGTCCAAATGACACTTTTTAGTGTAAACCGAAAATGATAGTTACAACTATCATTCTGTGATTTACACTAAAAAGTCCTTCAGCATAAAAAACAAACTTCTTGTCCTTGAAACTAAATTTTTCTTTGACTTTTTCCTTGAGCCTAAAAACCCCATTCACATATTACTTCGTTTCAAACAATTCAACAAAATTTCGGCAGCATTTCCCTTTTGTTCCCTGCATTGTACACAAATGCGTTTACGCAGGAAACAAAAAAGAAAAGTTAGGCCAAAATTTTATGAACCGTTTGAGACGAAGTAGTATACAAAATGTAAATGCTTACTGTGTTCATAACTTGTTCAGTACAGGGACAAATCCGACAAACGTTGTACCGCATGATTATAAATGGTCGTTTTTCGAAAAAACGATTATTTATACAACGATCATGTACAACACTCGTCAGACGGCGCCAAAAACTCTCAAATGGACATTTGTCAATTACATGTGCGCATTTTATGAAAAAATACAGTTTTACTCACTATTCACATTTACAAAAATATATATTAATTTAACACATTTATTCGACGTATTACATCAACTTAAGGCTGGTTTAACATTTTTGTCATTTTTCAATACACACAATTATAATTTAGACTCATGCATTTTTTTTTTTTGGTTTCATTAGTCAATACGTGCACAATATAATACTCCTAGTTCATTCATTCATTTATCTTATTCCAACTAACGTATACAATCGTAGAATCAAGACATACACAACGATTTACATATATATGAACAACCACAAATTATACGTGTTTTTCATAATTCCGCAATAAAGATGAAATAGGTATACCATGTGATGCTATAAACCGTTATTACGCTATTGGAAATAATTGCAATCACTAATTCGCCCTAATTTATCAATTTATGCAAATCTAGAATTATGGTAAAAGCTGAATTTTTCATAAAAATAAGAGATTATACCTGAGATTAAGAGCAAGAGGTGTTGAATTCACAGCGGGAAATGAGAAAAAATCACGAAATCAGCGATTGGAGGTGGAAAATGGTGATTTGACTTTGTTTTTGTGAATTTGAGTTGCTGGAAAATGAGGAAGAAAGGCTCGACCGGGCTGCAAGTAATCGCGATTTTCCGACGGCTTTCGACGACCCGTACGAAGCCGTCAGAAAATAGCCGTCGGAAGCCATCGCTCTCACCCGTTGCTATTTGACCATTTTCTAGTAGTGATACAACGTTTAAGCAGAGAAAAAATGTTGCTCAAGAAAAAATTATTTGCCAACTTTGTTTACAGTAAGTATAAATTTTCACACTAATAAAGTCAATGCACAATTATATGAACAACTACAAATTATACGTGTTTTTCACAATTTCGCAATAAAGATGAAATAGGTATACCATGTGATGCTATAAACCGTTATTACGCTATTGGAAACAATTGCAATCACTAATTCGCTCTAATTTATCAATTTATGCAAATCTAGAATTATGGTAAAAGCTGAATTTTTCATAAAAATAAGAGATTATACCTGAGATTAAGAGCAAGAGGTGTTGAATTCACAGCGGGAAATGAGAAAAAATCACGAAATCAGCGATTGGAGGTGGAAAATGGTGATTTGAGTTTGTTTTTTGTGAATTTGAGTTGCTGGAAAATGAGGAAGAAAGGCTCGACCGGGCTGCAAGTAATCGCGATTTTCCGACGGCTTTCGATGGCCCGTAGGAAGCCGTCAGAAAATAGCCGTCGGAAGCCATCGCTCTCACCCGTTGCTATTTGACCATTTTCTAGTAGTGATACAACGTTTAAGCAGAGAAAAAATGTTGCTCAAGAAAAAATTATTTGCCAACTTTGTTTACAGTAAGTACAAATTTTCACACTAATAAAGTCAATGCACTATGAAATTGTATATCACTATCAGCTACGTACGTGATGTTGTGTAACGACGGTCGGACAAAGAACCCCATCTTGCACATGTAGCGTACGCATATGGATTGGCACACACTTTGTTGTAATAAAAGGAATTCTTAATGTTACATGCCTACCAATGCATATTTATACACCACTTCTTCATGTTATTTAGCGATGTGGGACTTTTTCCAATCCAAATCGTCATTCCACCATTACACATGCGAGACAACCCTAACACGTGCTACATCTTACCAGAAGTAAAAGCTGGAGAAATATGCAGCACCCTTTCAACTAAAAATCATGCATCCAACAATCATCGAATAGTTCATTAAATGATCTTATTAAGCACATAGTTAAAGCTCCAAAGCAAAATATTACAAATTGGATAAATCATCGTGTTAAACAAAGATTGCACATAGAATAACTTTAAGGGAAAAATGTATTTGTTGTACATGAGTACCACTATTTTCATTCATGAATATTTCTCAAGTTAGAAAGAAAACGAAAGCACAGATTTGACCATATTATTTACTAGATAGTTGCAGCTACGTGAGATGAACTTGCATATAGCTATAAAATACGGAAAATTCATGTAAAAACAAACAGTTTCTAAAATTAAATTTTCTTAACATAGGGAAATAATTGTTATATTAATGAATATAATGAAAATATAATTACTTGGCATATATCATTAATAAACAGGTGCTTATAAGTTTATTTCAACATATCAGTTTTGATGATCCTGCTAGAATTCAAATCAAAACAATTAGTCCACATCAGGAAAAATAATAAAATAAAATGTGAAACATTCTAAATGCATATGCCATCAGAATTCAACTAGAATTCAATACTAACAACATATAACGCTAATCAGAATATTAAGTTGTATTATCGAAGACTCTAAATTAAGTGATATTAAAGACAAGCAGAAGTAAGTGGATGCTACTGAGGTGCTTTCAAGCAGTAATTTCTCACCAATATCTGATTATAACTCTGACAAGGAAGTTCCAGATGTTGAAGGGGATGAAACACATGTTTGGTTTACAGAGCTATTGAGATACAACCTATGATGAAGACCTAGCAAATCAAACTCATTGTTGATTATTTGAATCTAAGTTGGATAGAAAATACCAGCTTGTCATAGACAAAAAGGTACTTATATTCCATTATGATGGATATTGATGCTCCAGACAAAAGAATAGAATATTGGTAGTCTATGTCCAACTTGGATGCTCCTGGTGGAATACTGTAATAACCAATAACATCGTTAAATAGCACAAAAGATGAATTACTCAAAGAGGACGAAACCTTAAACCAAAAAACCACAACCTCTAAAGAATGTAAACAAGAAGAAACAGAAGGGGAGACTGTTATTTTCAATCATAGCCCATAAGTCTTCGGTCTTAGCATTTGAGTAAGCATATTTTTTAATATAAGCAGCTAGAGATTTCTGAACAAGCAAGAAAATTTTCATTAGAACAATAATTGAAATACAACCGAGATGGCACTGACAGGAAACCACCAGACTCTGCTAGTTCAAGAATTAATAAACATCAAAAAAGATAGCTTAACTCCCTACTATAAAAAAGATTACCTTTGTTTTCCACAATAAAGCAACCCAGTAAATGAATTATTTTGTATTTCTAGGATGAAAATGAAAACTGGTCTTGAAGAAAAAGTAAAAAAATAAAAAAATAAAAAAAAAAATAAAAATTAAAATTAAAATTAAAAGAGCAATGCAACCGCCAATAAACTAAGAGATTTACAAACTCTGTGTAATAACAGTTAACAACGTTTAAGATTTCAACTTTTAGAAAATAAGACTACTAAACCTTTTAGAAAATGGAGCATAAGAACGATCAGATAGAGCTAATACAAAGTAGCCATCATGCCGGCTATCAAACTAATAGGGAAACTAAACACCTCAACATTTCATTCCTCTGCCTTTTTTTTCTTCTAAATTTGACAGTTAAAATATACATCACAAGGAATTTTGGCTGTAGAAATTACCCATAAAAGAATTGCCTCAGAAGCAAATTATCCATTTGTTATGGAAATTACTTGTATACCCATCTTCATTTTTGCAAAATAGTAATAAATAAACTGGAATCACCTAAGCAGGAACAGCCGCATGAGAACATAGAGCACATAATTGTAACCTGTAAATTGCACATCGGTTTCTCAACTTACTTAGTGATAGACATGAGCATTACAAGATTCTACAAAGTTGGACACTCTTATCAAACTGAATTTTGCATTTCCTTAAACTAAGTGGCAAAATAAAAAACCACGCATGAGCATTATTAATGTTTTGCATCCCCTTGTAGCTCCATCACTATGATATCATCTGAAACCGAAGGCAATGTCTAAACCATATCAGATTATAACCAGTGAACTTTTTGGTAATATGACCAAAACATTTAAACATCAACTAAACTAGAATCCTAGTTTGAAATTAACAAAATCTACATTTGCAAACTAAAATTGTTTGAGGGCACATCAAAAAAAAAGCAAAGCTTCAGTAATTTGTGACAACAATACAGTTTTTTTATATATGAGCGCTTTGGTAATATGACCAAAACATTTAAACATCAACTAAACTAGAATCCTAGTTTGAAATTAACAAAATCTACATTTGCAAACTAAAATTGTTTAAGGGCACATCAAAAAAAAGGCAAAGCTTCAGTAATTTGTGACAACAATATAGTTTTTTATATATGAGCGCACTTGCCACCTAAAGTTTTTGCCTCTTCATGCATCTCTTTCTCTCTCTGCTCAAAGATAAATTATCATCATTCTTCAGATAACATCAAAAATTAAATATCAAACTTGCAAATATTTTTGCAACTGTCGCATCTGATGCTTCTTCCATTGGTAATTTGTGCACGTGCTAACCAAATTTGTATACTTAATTGGTAATTATTTTTTATTGTATAGTTTCTCTAACTTATTTTTTATTTCTAATAATACATATAATTGTTTACCGAACATATGAGTATTATGTGTTTAATTATATTTAATAAAATTACAATAAATATTACTTTTTGAAATTTACAACCAAATGGTCGGTTCTTCCATCTCCCTGCAGTTGTACTAGCATTTTATCAACTTAATATTTACATTTGGTAAATGACTGTAGTTAAAAACCTTCATCATTGAGTACTTACGGTCCTAAAATTTTCAACTTAACGAACAACTTACTCTGGCTATCATCGTCAGACACAGGCCATCATGCTTCGTCAGTCGAGCATCATCAGAATTGCCCATACATTGACAAAGCTCTCTCGGCAAAAGACATTCATCACGAATCAGAGCAGGCTCATTCTTAAAAAACCCTAGAATCTAAGAGAATAAGGATTAAACATAGTAGTCCAAACTCTAATCTCAAGTCATTCAACACATAAGTCCAAATTTTTTGAAATCAAGCAAAAAAAATCACGTTAGGCAAATGGCATCCATCATCAGAACTATAGCATATCATGTAGAGCAAGTCTAGGAAAATAGGCAGCAGAATTAGAAGACATTATGAGTATAAAGATGTGAATTGATTAGTTGTATAGTATTTGCATTTATTCTTCTGTGTGCTATGAATGTATCAAGAAGCTATGCATGTGCATTGCACAACTATATATACTGGCATGTATCACTGATCAGAATTAAGGAAAAATCGTTTTCACTTTCTAAACCCTTATACATATCTTCTTTACAAATCACAAAATCTGGTTTTCCAACTAACTGGATTCTTTGAGAAACCATCTTCATCACAAGGCAACATTGCATTTATCTCTAGCTTATACTCTCAACCACGACACTAGATGTCATCGTTATTCATATTGATGGAAGTTCCAGGCGAGTAATTATAGACTCCGGTCATCAAAAATGTACACTACAACAAAAAAGTTAAATTAAAACCACTTTTAAAGACCCAAAACATTTATGTCTTTGATTAAGGTCTAATTAGAGACAGAATTGTTGTGTCTCTAATGGCTTTAGTAAATACTAAATAATTGTCTTTGGTGGGTCTCAATATAGGAAATGCCCATTTTCAAGTACCACTACCACTCCATTTTCCTTTTATCCCAAGTTAGTCTATAGGTCACCAGACAACCACGTGATTATTCGTCCTCGGAAAAATGGAAACCCTAGATCTTTTTCTTCTGGAAGGAAATGTCGATACTAATTTTTACCGCCGAGTTGTACAGGAAGATTATTTGAAGGAAATAAGGGTAAGCTTTCCTAATTTAATTATGAAGCTATATGAATTCCAATGTATAATTAGTTCTTAAAGGTGTTTTGCTATACAACTGCTAAACTTGATTGGATTCAAAAGTGTTGGAGCAGTCTAATTGATTATCTATTGATTGTTACTTTGATAAATTAAGCGCTTATTCTGGCTATGATGATTTGATTTTCGATTGAGCTATAATAGTTCCCATTGATTAATTAAGAGATATTTCATACAATTCGATCTTAGTATATGGTTCTAAATTAGCGATTTATTGTCTATATTTTGTTTTTACTTGGGTTAGTACTTTGCAGTATCGGTTGAGGTAAAGGTATATCAAAATTTGTGAGATCATAGACGAGATACAGTATTCTTTTCCGAACTACACTACAAAAGAATGATCACTGGAAATATCTTAGTGGTCAATTTATTTAGTACCATTGAGTAAAGTCTTGTATTAATGATGAAAAGAAAACAACCGAGCTTGAACACGGCAGATGTAACCTCTATATAATGTCTTTTTCTTTAATCGTATAACATGTCCTGATAACCTTCCATGCGGTAGTTGAGGAAAATTGAGCAATTTGCTTGCACACGAGGGCTACAGCCTGATGACCTGTTGGAGCAGCTATGTTTTTGAAACCAATGCTGATGCAGTCTCGTCAAAAGTTTTCTATGTGACATGTTTGTCTTATTGTCGTCATTGCAAATTAATACAAAAATTATGTAGCTATAAAGGATCGAGTTTTTATTTCTCATTTGTTTAATCTTTTGATCTAAAATTTACTGCAGCCAAATGATGCTACTAAAATTTCATTTAAAGATTTTGAACAGTTACCATGTACTTCTTTTCCTCTTTGCATGTGTCATCGATTTGACAAGGTAAATCATATAAGACTTCTTGAACCCTATAAAAAATTTGAACACTGATCTCCTTTCAGCTGCTTTATTTTGGGCTTTTGTTGCATTTCTTTTAAATGACTTTATATAGTTTCTCCGATTCCAGTGGATGATCTTTGTATTGTTGTACCATTTCACTGTTACTTGGATCAACAAGTAATTGCTTATGTATTATTATTTGTCATTCTAAGATGATCAATCATGTTATAAAAACTTGCTCTACCCCCATTCCACTCTTTTAAATGTCTTTTTGTGTTTTTCAATTTAAATAAGAATTTATACAGAGAATTGCGAACATTGCATTATTCCATGCACTAGTAACCACTTTGTTGTAACCACTAAACTCTACCCAGCTACTATTATAGCTGAATGGTATATTTGGGCTTTCATCATGCAGCTTAAATAGATTAATCAGTAATGGACAATGGTCACTCGTCAAATGATTTAAAATTTCAGTATAAGAGTAGGGAAAAGAATTTTGAAAGGATATATTATAAAATATCCTATCATTTCACTATTGAGTAGCCAAGTCTTTACCTTCCATCTATATAAACTCATTACCCGGGTACCTAAGTTCCAACAGGTCTGCAACATAATTGTGTTAAATAAATCTTCTTCCACATTAGTCAATGTGTTGTTACTTGTCAGGTCTCGATCTATCATCATTATAAAAACACAATTATAATCTCCAGCGACTATCTAAGAAACATTCACGGTCTTCCCTATTTCCGTTATGTGCTCCTAAAGAATTTTCTTATAAGCTTGGGAGCATAGGCCGTACACTGTAGAAAGAAGTAGTTCGAGTCGACCGTTCTTTTGAAAAGAACAAGTAACAAATTGATATCCACATAAGTGCATGTTTGGTTCCTAAATATTTGGATTCCAACTAAGTGGTATTCTTCCTTTAGTAGTTCTGTTGGGTGCATTTCTATTTGGACTAATCTTTGGTTTATAGAAGTACGCATATAAACTATCTTTCAACTGATTTATTCAATCTTACTGTAATACCTGCTATATGATCTTATTTCTATAAAGAACAATGCAGTTCAATTTTTCCATATTCTCTTGTAATTTGATCTTTATAGACTTGCACACTTGTCGTGTGAAGCTACTGCTACAGTACCCACCTAGTATGCAAATTGTTGTTCTAAATTGCTTCAATTTTATTCCACATATTATCTCAAATTTTCTATTAAACATCATTTGGTGTATTTTCTGGTTACTCTGGTTATGGCCAAATCGGTTTTACAAATTTCAGCCAATTCAAAACAATACTTATAATGATATCGAAGCTGTGTACAGATGCTTGAAAGAAAATTTTGGAGCCAAATAGGAAGATATAATCCTGTATGGCCAGTCTGTAGGTAGCGCGGGCCAATGTTAGATCTAACAGCATATGTCTTATAAAACATTCATGCTAGTTTGACATATACAAGGTTAATCTTTCTTTTCTTCAGTTTAAGTTGTCTCTGAGTTCAAAATTATTAACAGTTGAGTTTTTGTGGTTCATATTCAAAAAGTCGACAAGATTGGGTTGGTTAACTGTCCTGTGCTCGTGATTCATGTAAGTATTGTTTACATACTCGGTTTTAGTGTTATTATCCTTTTATAAATATATATTTATACTGTAATTACAAACACATGTTGTTAGGAGTTAAAGTTTATTTGAGTCAATGCATATCAATATATTTACCTTTTTTAAAACTGTTAAAATAAATGTATATTTAGAATCTCAGGCTCAGGAGGAACTGAGTTAGAGTGAAGAACTATATCTGGCGACTGAGGTATTTGACGTAGTTAAATTATTATTTTAGAATAATCGGTCATTTTAACATAGGGGGAATTAATTTAAAGGACAAAAATTTCTATATTTTTTGCCTCAAGGACACGACCTCAATATTTTTACCACAAGGACAAATATTCTTCTAAAAATTATTCACAAGGACAAACATTTTTCAAAATTACTCATAAGGACAAGAAAACTGATACCGAGCTAAAAACTGATACCTAAAAACTGCTACCGATAACTACAAACTAATACCTAAAACTGCTACCAATAACTAAAAACTGATATCTAGAGAAAGTTGTCCTTCAACATAAAATATTGAAGGTCTGTCCTTGAGGCTAAAAAGCTGTTAAATTTTGTCCTTGACAATAATTTCCTGTTTAACATATTCATATTCACGTAGATTTTATGTTCACTTACTCCTATGGGTTTTCTTGAAAGTTTCGGGAGAACTGGCACTAGAGAGTCCAACAATTGATGCGAGTTCTCAAGAGTTCTACACTATAGGTTGCGATGACAGTGATAAATGAATCCAAGACATGGCTGGTTTGATGAGTTTAAGGCTAAAAGACTAATGTTATTTAATGAGTTTAAGGTAATTCGATTTTCTATTTTGTGTTTGATTTGACTAATGTCAGTGCCGTTTGAATACCTATTGGTCTTACAGGATATTCTCATACCAAATATAGTAACGTCAGTGCTGTTTGGACATAAAAACCGAAACAACATGGAACAGAATATTAAAAAAAAATTCTATTGCTTGGTCTATGATATATGTTGAATTTTTTATATTGAATACATATTGTTATGCAAACAACACTCTTGGTTTGAGTGTTAAAAGAACTGTAAATGAGTTCATTCCCTGATGAAAAACGCAGGACATCCTTTACACATGTTTAACAATTCTAAGGACTAGAGGCTTCAAATTTGAAATGTGGACTGCCAGTATACTATTATATTACATAACCAAGACTATTATCTTGATTCTCAAAAGGTCATAGCTAAGCTCATAATTAAATTGTGTCTAAAGATTAGTAAAACGAGTAAGCGAAATTTGGACTTCAACCTTTTTCTCAAGTTTTATATTTTAAAGGAGCTTGCTTTTTTAACTATTGCAAGTCGACCCTTTTTTTATTCTATGGTGCCTTAGCTACCTACATTGTAGATGTTTCTTCACTTTGTTTTTTTCCCGGTTGTTTTAAAGAATACGGACCTAATATACAAAGGGCCAGGCTTCAAATTTGAAATGTGTCATGTTCGTTTGGTATATTAATTTTTATTCAAAAGCAGACTCGCTTCGAGTTTAGTTTTAGTATAATTCAGTTCTTTGTTGAACTTTTTTCAGGTTAAATCATGTCCTTTCTAATTCAAAATTTGGAACTTCTTATTACCTCTGTCGTTAATGTGGATTTGTACACTAATACCATGGGAGCTTTTTAGGGATTTTTTTTTTACTTTCTGTAACTAATTTTGTAATGTGTTACTTTAAAGAATCGATAATTTATCTCTTGCGTCATTATTTTAAAAGAAAATTCAAAATCAAAATTAAAATTTCTTACTGTGTTGATTCTACGATAGTACGATTGCTAATAATAAGTAGAAACATCAAGGTCCCATTGGCTGCCAAAATTATGACCGTTCACAATGTTAGATGTCAGAGTTATTAGTTAGTTAGCATGATCGCTCTAATTGAAAGCTGTACTATGCTTGCTACAAGACCATATTGCTATACACCTTTGCCCACACAATAAAACAAACATCATCTGCTACACAAGCTTAATAGGGTAGAACTTGTAATTTTAGCTTCTACAATCCATTTGAAATTTTAAAAAAAAAAGTCTATACACCTCAATATGTCATTTAAATACTGACTTTTCATGAACAATGTGTTCCACCATCACATATTATGAGTCATGGTTTAGATTTTTGAAGTAACCGGACAGAGGAGAAGTCATGAAATTTAAGGTTATGATACTTGAAGACGAATCTAATGTTCTCATATGAGTTCTCGGGAAACAATAATAAGAAAGTCATATTTCCTTTAATCTCAGCGATTAGTTGTTTGTAAGGTCAAAGTGTATTATTAGAGTCAAATCAATGACGATTTAGATCGTCATGAGAAACGATTAGAGGTTGTTTACTTGTGTCAATTGAGAATGTTCCAAATTGCCAGATGCACCAAGTGAG
Organism: Allium cepa; assembly: GCA_030765085.1. Taxonomy (NCBI): domain Eukaryota; kingdom Viridiplantae; phylum Streptophyta; class Magnoliopsida; order Asparagales; family Amaryllidaceae; genus Allium; species Allium cepa. Next base: position 1,038,773,585 of record CM060941.1, on the reverse strand, counting down.
CCAAATAAATTGAACTTACGGAATAAAAATATTTTTATTTATGTAGTTTTAAGTATGTAGATTTTAAACTATTATATTTGCATTTTTTTATATTAAATAGTGATTTTTTTAATAAAACTTTTTGAGTATTGAATTTTAATGACGACATAATAAATCTATAAGATAAATAGCTATAATCCTTAAAAATATTAATAGTATTTCTCATTAGATAAGTGCACCCTACTTCCTTTCGCAACCTTTTACTTTCCCAATGGTTAAGAACACCTTTACTCCAACTTTGCTACCCTGCCACCAGCTCCGCTCCATCAATTTTTCTTTCAATTACACTTTTGTTTCAACCAAAAACATTCAAATTGTTCATAACAAGTTAAATGCGTAGGGTTAGTGTGTTCTTCATTAACAATAAATTGTAATTTATCACTAGCATTGATATTTTGAATTATGTTCTCCTTTTTGCCAGTAACATGCCAACACGGTAAAGTATAATTTATACAATTTCAAGGATGAATTTTTGACCTTAAACCAAATTATTATGATGTAGGGACATTGAAGAAACCCAACCAATATGTTGCTTGACATAAATGTAGTTGAAAAACCTAAAGTCTAATGGTCCATGCAACTGCTGCACTACAAACGACTCGTTTCAGGTTCAAAAAGGGACTCTTGAATATTTAAATCAGCGTTTATACAACGAATGTTCACCACTTGATTAAAAAAATAGCTCAATTGGTGTGTCTTTTGATATGTAACCTTATCTAAAAATAAGTTCTAAACCGAAGAATTTGACAGGAATTTTATTATAGCAACTATGTTTTTTTACAAACATTAGGTGATTGGAGGAAAGAAGAAAGCATTGATTAGTGTAGAGACATGTATCAGTCTCTCTTGTTTGTTTCTTCTTTACATTTGCATCTATTTGATAAAATATTTCAATTAAATTTTATTTTTGCATAGCTATGAGTACTTTAGAAGTTCTGGAGCCAACTATATGATAATAAATGTAAGTTTAGCTATCTTGCATTTTTTTGCAGAGGGCTTACACTAATGACGTTATCTATGAGCGCAAGTTTTATGAGATATGGGAAAAGAAAGCAGCTTCTATCTTGAAAAAAAAAACTAAATCATGCACGACAAAGGGCCAAAAGATTAAACTAAACCAGAAAAATAACCGACTATTAAGACACCCCTCCGGCCTGGATCCGAGAAGTAGTATGCCTTTATTTTTTTTACTTTAATTCTAGTATTTGTTTTGTTTAGATTTATTTAATGTCTGTTTTGTTGGATATTAGCTCAACTATGTTTTTTAGTTTTAACATTTGTAATTTGGATCTTCTGTACTTTTTTTTTCTAGCAATAGAAAATTGGTTGTTTCGTTTTGTACATGTTCTGAAAATTTATCCATTGTCTTGTTATATGTTGGGTTTGACGATATATTTTGTTTATTCATTGAACTGCGATGAAACTAAACTAATATCATGTTTCATTTGTTGGCTTCAATTGCATTATACTAAAAACTGTATTACTGACTGATTTGAAACCTTAAATATAGTCTCTACTGTTTTACAAGAGACCTATTAATTTGTCTCTAACAAGTTTTAATCTAGACACTTATTTGATACCATTGGTAGGGTTTTTAATATTTTAGAGATCTTTTTTTAAAGACAAATATTATTTGTTTTAACTGGGTCTTAAATGTAAATTAGAGACAATCTACCGTTTAGAGATAGAATAAATGAGTCTCAAATAAAAAAATTTCTTGTAGTGGTAGTAGAATCCAATCTACTCTAGACATTTATCAAGGAGGCGGGTCTCTTCATCACACTGAGCAGCGAAACATTAGGCTCGAGCATCTCCTTCCTTCGTGGTAGCAAAGTTTATAAACATCGGGTTTCTACCACTAGCGGCCCACATCTCGAGATCCAATCCAAGCCCATCATGCCCCATATCTAACTGTTGTATCTTGTTGGCATGCTAACTTGTTTCCCCATCACGTGTTGTTATACATTTATTTAAGTCTTCGTCCGGATCTCAACTTAGGGTTGGGAGTTTTCGAACTCGAAGATGCCATCTATGATGAGATTAGGCCACCTCCACGATCATGATGCGAGGTTGGGAAGCAGATTCGATGCTTATGAGAACATGAAATCTAAGAAGAATAAATGGCGGCAATGAAGGGTGTGATGAGCGATTTGGAGGATGTCAGAAATTTGGAGTAGCAAAATGAAATTTTTTACGGAGTGCAGAAGTGAATAAAAATTTTAGGGTGTGGAAAAGAAAAAGGATGACTAAAGCAATATTTTGGAGAATATTTGGCGTGAGTGAAAATTGGGGGTGAATGACAATTTGAGAGGAAATCGTGGCAGACACTAAAATTTGGGTGATGGATGATAGAAAATTTGCTTCGGCCTTTGAGACAATCGAAGCAAATAACCTATTTGCTTATATGCATTTGCTTCTGTAGTTTGTAACAACCGAAGCAAATTATGATTTTACATTGTTTTGCATGTACCAATTGCTTCGGTTGTTAAGGAGAAACCAAAACAAATAATACTACTTTCTTCAGTTGTTAACACAATCGAAACAAATGAAGCGAAGTAATAGTCATATTGTGCATTAGTGTCTGAATTTGCTCTTCCTTTATTAAAGTTAGAATTATTTGTTGAAAGTTTTTCAAAATTATTTTAAAGATTTTTGACTTAACTTGCTAAGAGAGTTTACAGTTGTACTTAAATCACAATTTTCTTTGGCTAATTTGACATTCGCATCTTGATATATTTGAAGTTCATTTTAAAAAAAAGCGATTGGGAAGTCAAATTTGTACAAGAGCCTTGAGAATTTTGAAGCTCTTCTTCTAAAATTATTTTTTCAACCTTGAGCATTTCAATTTCCAATTCTATTTTGTTCAATTTTCCAATTGTTTCTTTATTCATTTTCTAACTAACTTCCCATTTATCAAGTAATTCCAAGTTATTTCAAATAAATCATCATAAGGGTTTTCAAAACTTACATCATCATTTGAGGCCATGAAGCATACATTAGCTTCCTTTGAATCTCTCTCAGTATCTAACAAAGAAGATGAGTCTGGATCATCTCAAGTTGCTTGAAAGGCTTGCTTCTTCTTTCTAAATTGTTTGTCATTTTATCTTTTGAAATTTTATTTTTGTTTTTAAAGATTCAGACAATATCTCTTGATGTGACAGATTTTATAGCATTTATAACATTTCAAGGAGGATGATTTATTGCTTCTTTTTCCAAATTGTTTATTCTTTCCATATTTCAAAAAGTTTTAAAAGTTTTTAGCAAGGAATACGAAGTCATTTAACTCAATGTCAAAGTCATCTTCAGCTTTAGAATCGATATTCTTTTGCTGTTGAGCTTGTGTTCTTTTAGCCTATAAATTTACTTCATATGACATTAGATTTTCAATTAACTTGTAATGGCTCAAATTTTGATTATTTGATTTTGAAATATTTAATTCATTTTAAATATTGAAATTCTAATTTTAAAAGTTAAATAATTTAAAATTCAAATATTTGGATTTTTTTGAATATGTGAATTGTGAACCTAATAGTGGGATAATGAATTAAATGCTTGGAATTTAAATTGAATATTAATTTAAAGGATTTAATGGTTTTATTTAAATCCTTTTAATTAATGAATAATAATGGTATATTCATTTTGTAATTTATTTACAGTAATAAATAGCTTGGATAATTAATAAGAAATTAGTTTTTATTTTTACGACTCGATTTTTACTGTTGTAATTTTAATTTAATTTATTTGATATTTCCATATATTTTAATTTGAAAAATATTTAAATTAATCGTTTGACGATTTTTCAGCAAATGGTTGTGTTTTTGTGTTTTTTTAGAATTGAATAACTAGTGCATATTATTTCTGTTTTGGAGTCACGTCGATGTTCTGAGCACAACTGTATTTTTTTTTTATCGTTTGCAGCTCGTACGTTAATGAAATTCTGTGCCGTGAGATGAGGGAAAATTTAAAATAAAAATAACCTACCACATTAACACCCAACATTTCTCCGATTCTTCTTTTCCTTGTGTCCATAAAGCACCGTTTATTTAATCACTGAAACACAGAAAAGAACAAGCAAATCCTTTTTTTTTTAAAAATTCAAAGAAAAATCATAAAAATATAAAAATGGTATCTTTAAGCTTATAAGGTGGAGGTCTTCTAAGGTTGGGTTAGTGAAGGATGCGGTGTGGACTTAAGGAGTTCGACAGTTTGGGTTTTGTGACCAAAAACTAGGGCTTTCGATTTTATGAAGTGAGGGCATTGGTTTGTGTTTTGGAGTTTTGATTTGGGTTCATGGAGGAGATTTGCACCCGGAGGAGGAGTTTGGTGATGTGCAGCAATATATGGCAGATCGTGACCTAACACATTGAGAGAAGGACTTGGCTGTGTCGTGATTTTCTAAGGGATGGTGGGGGTTATCTCGAGTTGTCCATGACGAAGGGCGTGGGATGAGAATTTCGATTTTGAGGTCGGGTTGGAGAATCCTTGATCGGGATGGCAAGTCGGTTGCACGACATGCACAGTGAAGGGTTTAGGTGGTTCGAATGGGTTTTGATAGGGAAAGTAATTAGTTATTTGAGGGAGATGGGATTAATATTGGTAATTAGATTTTAAATAGTAATTAAAGTAATTTATTGTTTAAATTAAATCGAAATCTTGTAAATTTAATAATTTTTCACACAAGGTCCAAATCGAATATGGCTAGTCACGTAGCACTTATATCGGCGATGTCTGCATTGTGGAATTGGATTGATCTAGATTGAAGCTTTAGGAATTTTAGCTAAAAATCAAACGCTGTTCGATTTTAGATGGAACCAGAACGCTTCGACGATAACTGGTATTTCGGTGAGTTAAACTCACCTTTTCGGTTAATCAGTAAGATATGTAGTAGATAAATTTCACTGTTGTGTTTGGTTGAAATAATTTGGCAGCTTTGTTAAATATTCTCTTTTATAAGCAATTGTCTTTGAAATTTTAAATACAAGAAATTACGTGGAGAAATATGGATTTCTCATCGTAGTGATTTTAAATTTCCAGTTATATACACTCGTTGATTCTATTTCAGTTATAACCCTTTTATATAGAATGTTAATTGCCGAATCCTGATTGTTTAGCACTATTTGTTATGACATTATTATATGTTAAAAACTTAACCCCTTATAACAACCTAATTTTTTGGACGGTTTAAATCGACAATAAACCACACATGTTAAACTCAAACCATTCAAAAGAGTGGATTGTTAATGAGCTAAATAAGAAAATAAGAGAAAAGAAGGAAACACAAAACACAAAATCTCACAACGAAATGACAAAATATAATAATCAAATAAATAGTTCATGAAGCTGTTTTACAAATAACATTTGATTACACTTTTACGATACAAATAAAAGTCATAAATATAGCAGGTATAATAGGATAATGCAGCGGAACTACATGATGCAGTGGAATAATAATAATAATATAACACTAAACTTTGTCTTCGTCCTCCAGAAGTAGAGTCTTCAAAGTTGAATGCTCAGGCTGACCCGAGCATAATGAAAAGACAAAATACTCGAGTCATAACTAAAAGATCTTACGCAAGTTAAATCAACAGTAAATAAATATGAGTGTAATGGTGTCAGAGATGTTTACGAGATTTTATGTAACGACCCAGAATTTTTATTAATTTAAATTTGAATATTTAATTAATTTTAAATGTTAATAAGTGAATTTTTAAGTCAAATAAATTTTTATTTGAATTATTGGATTTAATTGGATTATTAAATCGATAATTTAATACGTTAAATTATGGAAATAATTAAAAATTGAGTTAAATATGATTGAAAATAATTTGGAAATTTTTATTTAATCATACTGGAGTTATAGAAATATTTTAGAACTTTTAAAATCGAATTAAAAGTTAATTTGTGAAAATTGAATATTTTAATATTAAAATCGACTAGTAAAAATAGCCAATTTTTGAACAGTCTCAGAATTGAACGAAACCAGTTCCATTGGATCCGTAATAGTTAGTTATTACCGGATTTCAATTTTCGTGTCAATCGGAGCTATCGTTTGATCGTGGCAGCTCGAAACGCATCGAATTATTTTTAATTTAAATTTGGCGAGTCAAAATAGCCATTTTTCAAAAAGTCTCGGATTTCGACGAAACCAGTTTCATCGGATCCGTAATGTGATATTATTGTAAGGTTTCAAATTTCAAGTCGTTTGGATTTACCGTTTGTCCGGTACGAATTAAAACGCCTAGAAATCGGTTTAAATCGGTTTAATTTAAATTGAGCGTTTACAGCCATAACTCGCACATACTTCCGAATTAGCTTCCGAAACCTGTTCCATTGTGTCCGGAACGCGGGGTAAACCTTAGAAACGCTGGTTACGGCGTCTAAATCGGAGTTCGGAATTCCCGGGATGAATAGTGTTTACGCTAGCTCTTTCTATAAATACACCTCTCTCTTCACAAAATTAAAAATAAAAAAAAATATCCTAAACCCTAAATTAAAACTGCAGCCGCCACCTATAGATGAATGGCCAGAATTCAATTTCCTTCCTCCCTCAAAATCTCTCAATCCATTCATCGATTCACGAAGCCATCAACTACAAAGAGGTAGAGCGCATCGAGAGCTAGAGATTCAACGGCTGTGATGTAAAATGGAGCGATGTGGTGGCGTATAGGGGGCCGCGTTCACTGGAGCCTGCGCACGCGTTTCCACGCAGCACATGAGGCCGAGCTTCACCTAGGGGGGGCCGAGCATGGTGGTGGAGAGGGGCTTCGCAATGGAGTTCCCCGATCGAGTTCTAGTCGAGTGTGTTTGCAGTATTATGTAACCCTAATTGATCTATATGGGTTCGTGTATACTGTGATGTCGTGCGTGATGAATGAGGGGGAAGAAGAGTGTTGCGTTCTACGGTGATGAGGGTGGGAGGCAAAATCCTAAGGCCAAGATTTGATTTAGGTTTATATTTATAAAATTTATGTTGTAATTAGTTTAAGTATAAACTCGAGTAACTTCAAATATTTATAACTTTTTCATACGAGGTCGAAAAAATGCAAACTCAGTTGCGTTGGAATCGTATGGACGAGCACTACGCGATGGAGTTGGTTTGGAGTCGTTTGGAGTTAGTGAGAATTTTGGGTAAAATTAAACGCGCGTTTAATTTTATTCGAAATAAAAGCTGAAACGGAAATTAAAACCAAGGTGAGAACTTCTCACTCAATCGAATCGGTTTCGATTTTATTTTAAATAGTTAGATTTAAAATATTTGAATGCATGTTTGAATGTTGATTGATATCTATTGATTGTTAAAATAGACATTATACGCCGTTAGTAAGCGGATGTTATTTAATAAAAACATATACCGCGAATATTTCATAAACAGTGAAATTGGTATTATATATAATATCAATATATATATATTGGCATATGTATATATTGCAGTTATTGATTTCCCGCATTTTTTGTTTAGCGGATGAGACCCTATTGCGCCGTTATTAAGCGGATAATATTTAATAAGAACATATACCGCGATAATTTCGTACTGGAGCGAAATTGGTATTGTGCTAATGTTTTTTGGATGCAGGAAACAGGTTGGAGGGATCCAACTGGATTCCTCAATAGTATTTATTTTATTTCAGATATTTTGATATTTGATGGACTATCATATCGATATATGATATCGTTGTTGTTGTGATTGACTATTTGGTGTGTAGCATCATTGGACCCAAATTTTGGGATTTTAAAATGATTTTTAAAGTGATCTTTGAAAATATTAAATATTTTTGGAATTGATCCATTATAAATAAATAAACGTTTAATTTTTAAAGTTATAAAAATTATGATTTTTAAGAAATATAGTTAAAAAGCTGATTTTTAGAAATACGATTAAAAGTCGATTTTTGAGAAATATGAACTAATGATTTTATAAAATAATTTAGATTGGATTTTTGAATATATGATAAAAGTTTAAATATAGGATTTATAAAATTTGATTATTTTATAAATCGAAATGATGAATTTATAAAGGAATTTAAAGACGTTTTAGAATAATAATATAAACTGATTTATATTAAGAGATTTATAAATGGATATTTATAAATTGAAATATAGACATTATAAAACGAGTTTTTATAAGTGTTTGAGTGTAGTGAAAATGAATTTCATAAATGAATGAAATTATAGAATTATAAACTGTGAAGTTATAAATGAAATTTATAAATAGTAAGATTTATAAATTTGTGAAGTTAATTGAAGAATAGATTTGGTTAAATAAATGAATCTTATAAGTTATAAGATTTATAATTATGAAGTTTAAAGAACGATTTTATAAAATAATCGTTTTATAAGTATTTAACTTATAATATAAACATTTAGTTTATAATTGAGTTATAAACTGAAATATGTTAATAAAGGAATTTATAAAAAAAGAAGTTTTTATAAATAAATAGAAATGGAATTTATAAACGTTGTTTTATGAATTCGCAAACGACTTATTTTGATAAGTTAATTGTTGTAATTTATTTACGGAGTTATATTCACGTTTTTAGACAGTGAATAATCCTTAGATTAAAATGAATAAAAGAATGAAATTTGTTAACGAAGTTTATTCACGTTTTTGAATAGTGAATAACACGTTAAAGAAATTGTTTTGAATGTGAAGTTTAAATTGAATTAAAACGATCTAACGATGTTTTAAATGTGTTGAGATTCGAAAGCATAGATTTCAACATTCATTGTTGAAATAGATGTTTCGTGAAATAAAAGGAAATGTGGACTATAACACTGTTGTTATAGTAAATGATTTCCGAAAGGAAATGTTTTGTATAGTATTGGGATTTATATATCTATTTTAATTTCGAATCCCTATACTAGTGATTTTGGGTTGTCGTAACGATGTTTTACGCAACATTCGTTTTGGCCCAAATAAATATGTTTAAGTGAATGATTTCCTTAAAGAATGAATTATATACTTAATTCGATTTAAGTATATTGAATGTTTTCAAAGGTTGAAAATAAAAAGATTTGTCGATTACTTATTTTTGATAAGTATGAAATTTATATGTGAAAAGTGGAATTTGTTAAAAATAAATATTGATTTATTTTTGAAGTGTTGAAATAATATATCTTGTAAAGATATTTTGGAAAATAAATAATTTGGAAAATTATTTGGAATCTGGTGATGTATGCATATCCATTGATAGTTCAATAACCGACTATCAATATTTCCCTTTGAATGGGTATTTGATGTGAATTGTTGAATTTGAATGCACACTTATTTTTGAATAAGCGCTCACTATTCGGGTTAACCGGGAAAGGACCATGGGGTCGTATAACCCATTCCGAATATGTGATACGTCGTTATGAATTGCATTTGAAGATCGGTGTTGAAGACCGAGTATTTGCAAAAGCGATAGGATGACCTATCGATTGTTTCTGCACTGGGTAGCTCCTGGTATAGAGATCTCCTAAGTGATGGGAAATTCGATCGGGATTGTGAATACCCGTATTGCAAGGGCTTCGTAAGAAGTGCCTTCGGTTTTGTTCGAGCCCGGAACAGACTTGTATGGATTGTATGTCTGACATTACAAGTTGAGATATAAAGCCGATTTCTTTCAAATATATTTCTGTTGGTGGCGGAGAATTTATTCTTTTAGCTTAACACCCTTCTCTGAGACGTATGAGATCAGAGGTTATATAGTTGAAGTTATCAGCGATATATTCCCAATTTGGTAATGTGACATGCTGAGTGTTGCTGAAATGATCATTGTGTTGATTATTTGTGATAGGATCATTTATTTGATCGTCTATCTTAGTGATCATTGTGTTGATCATTTGTTGACCCAAAGCATGGCTTTTGTATAAAGTATGTTTTTGTGGACGTGACTTCGTCGAGCCTCACATCCCGTGAATGGTCAAAACAGGAAAGAAGCAGCAAGGTTATGAGGGGTAGCACCCTTTAGGATGTGTCCATTTCCTTCTGGAAAAGGGTGGTATCATGGTATGGAGCCCAGATACTTACTCATGTTGAAAACACTTTGTTATGATTGTGTGAATTGATTACGAGCGCTCGGTTGATAAAGGTCCCAAAGGACCGGGGGATGACATATTCGGTCAGTTGTTACTCAGTTAGGAGTAACCCGGCCTTGTGTTGGTAGAGATCCGGTTTGGTTCTCGGGGATGTCCATCCAGAGGCATTCTCATGTGGCAATGGGAAGTTCCTTGGCCTGATCATTCGTTGGAAATCCAAAGAAACAATACGTGACTTGTACGGTTTTAGTTGTAGAACCTGCCATCTAATATGGTAGCTATTAGTAGGCATAATATAATGGTACCTATGCTGGCTAAGATTTATATTCTACTTTCGAAATGAATTTTTCCTACACTATGCACTAATAATAATATCAAAATTGATTTGATTTTAATGCGTATCAAGCATCTTTGACTATCATAAGGAGAAATCTTCTCCAAGTCTGCGTTTGCATTGTGTGTGTGGCAGGAGGTCTTATGGTAGTCTCATTTTTAAAAGCATTGCGAATTGAATTTAAAAATATTCCTCTATTTTGATTTTAAAGATAAATAACTGTTTTGAGTTCTCACACCAGTCACATGACTGACTCGGAGTTTATTGTTTTCCTTCCTAAACTCTGGGTGCCCACCAATTTCCACACGGGCAGTCAGGAGTTAGGTTTATCAGGATATTCTGGATATTCTGGAGTTGCTGGAGGCAAGCTGGATGGCATGGCATATTACTTATATAGTATTTCTTTTTCCGCTGCACTGTTTGATGTTGTTGATGTTGTATACTCTGATGATATGATATGATGTAATGAAATATAATGTGATGTAATAACTGATATAGTTCTTTATTTAAAGATTATTCATTTATTATTATATGTTGTTCCGCTGCGAATTGTGAGATTCTGTTGATGTTCTGTTGTTTCCTTCTGTTTTGTTTCTTTCTGTTCCGTTCTATTTTAAAAAAAAAAATTTCTTCTATCTTCTATTTTTCAAATTCTCTGTTTTCTTTCTCTGTTTTCTAAAAATTGTCTATCTTCTTTTCCCTCTATTTTTCTTTTTCTTTCTTCTTTTTCTCTCTTCTTTCTTTTCTTTTCTTTTTAAAACCCATAACATCTCGGTTTTCGGCCTTCGATTTCTCGGCAGTCGATAAAGTGAGTGTCGATGTCGGTTTTTCGGAGAACGAAAATCCGCGTACGTTACATTTTACATCTCCTATTCAGTGTATAACGTGCGTGCAATAACTTAAGAGATGGTTGGGATTTCCGTATCCTAAGTATCCGTTAAACAAACTATTTATATGTAGTATATACGCTATATATAGTGTCTATCAGTAAAGTAAAGTATTAAATAGCATTAAGGCATTACCCATACCTCCTTAACACATTTTATAAATGTCATAGCCTATACAGTACTGTAAACTCCCCCAAACTGGTGGGCTATCAAGGAGCACTCCATAGATACGACATAAACCAAAATCGTAGTGGCCTTGATAAGACATATGACAAGGCACGCGAGGCAATGTCCAGGGTAGGATTCTACCATTTTGCACTCCCGGACTGGTGGTAACGCGTAGGAGCTACTACCACCCACCTTAGAACACACTTCCATAATTAAATCGAGGATGGCCACCAAACCAATCACAAAGTAACAGATATGGTATCAGAGAAATGTGCCCGATCGACAGAGAGACCTCACTTGGCCCATTATAGCTCCTGTTTTTGTCATATCAAGCCGACTTTAGGGGTCAGGGCTGTGTCCATACCTCAGATAGTTGTGTTCGCCAAACCATCCTGCTTCGTTCTGGATTCTTCACCACATGCACAGTTGTTAAAGTGGTTTTAAAATTGGCAGAGAGTATGACCCCGGTCTCTTTAATAACCAATCGTTATATTTTTCACACCGTGGCCATTTAAAACATTTTTTAATAATAAATCCAAAAAAAGTTTATACTTTCATATCAAGATATCAATATACTTATTCCAAAAGTATAAATATATTCATAAATACCGAGGAAGAGTTCTTTTAATCAATTTTGGAATTTTTTAACAAATCTCTTCCAAATCATTTATAAAATATTTGTATGCTTTAAAAACAATTTATAAAGCTATTTATAAATTACCAAAACAATTTACAACTCTTCCCTTTGTCATAAAATTTTACATAAATTCCTTTATATGCTTCCAAATCCCTTTATACAAGTTCTTTTATAAAACCATTATAAAATCCTTTATAAAAATATTTTACAAGAATCCTTTTATAAAATCAATTATAAAATTTCTTAAAAAACTTTATAAATTTATTACAAAACCTCTTACATTATTTTTTAAAAGTTATTATAAAATTTATTTTTATTATATTAAATAAAAACCATATTTATTATATTAAATTAAATTTAAAATATATATATTAAAATTATATTAGATATTTTATTAAATTAGATTTCAAACTATCTAAAAATATATTTTAAAAATAAATAAAATCATAAGTTAAAATCTTAAATTTACGTTTAAACCATATATTAATTCATAATTTGAAATTTTGAAACATATAAAACAAATTATTTTTCAAATATAAACTTTACATAAAATCATTAAATAAAATTTTAAAAATAAAATCTATAAATAAAACATACTTTATTATTTAGAAAATAATTTAAAACCGACCAACGGTGTCTGTATATAGTTTTCTACCCTATGGTCAAGTGATAGGATATGTATAATTTCGACTCCAAAATAGTTAAATTTTCTCGGTATATATAAGTTTAACCTGTATCCCGAATCAAAGATTTCCAAATCAACAAAATCGTTCGGGTTTATCATTTCAACCTATAACGATTTTCCCTAATCTATAAGATCGTTCGGGCATGTATCATTTCAACCCATGGTGATTACAGGGATACAAACATCCAATTATCAACAAATAAACATTTGTCACAATCAACATCCAAATTAGAAAATAAATCACAGCAATTGACTAGCTAGCCATATCAGGTATTTAACAATTAATTTAATTTCAATAATAATTTAGATGGCAATTTGATTCAATATAAATTCAAATTAAATTAATATGTCAAATTAAACTACCAAACAACAACCAATAATATTCTTAACACATCATAAATTTAATTTAACTAACATAAGAAGGTTTAGTATTTGTGAGTGGTTAAATCACCCACCTTTGGTTTTTTGCCCATTAAAAATCCAAATAAAGGTCCAAATTTCAGTAGTCACTAAATGCAACCAAACTAGATTCATGTCGTTCGGAATTTCAATACGAGTCCAATGAAAGAAACCGCACATCAATCAGAGGTCGTATGCAAAAGTTAGTAAGGCTAGAAGTTTCAAGGTCAAATTTTCATATATAAAAATTACAGGGACTTTTTTGTAAAATTACCCTCTGGCTAGATCTGGTCAACGCCGAGACCACATCTGTCTAGTCAATTTTAACCGCGATTTCCCATCACCATAGAGCTCCGTTTTCCACGAATCCACTTACAACTGAAAGCTATCGACCTCCTCTATGCAACTGAACTGCTGATATCCCATATAGGCGCTCCAATCGTCGTAAATCGACGGTCAAAGTTGCAGCGATGATCAACTTCTAGTTAGATCTAGGCCATATCATTGCTCCGTTCTTAAAATCGAAACTAGATCTGGAATCAACTCATCGAGCTCTACAATACCCAGAAGTCGATTTCACCAATTGATGCTCCAATCAAAAATCCCCAAATTGCCCCCCTTTGACTTCGCCGCCAACATCTTTGACTGTGATTTCTGGTTGATACGAGCTTTGTTTTTGAAAATAAACACTGCACGATGACTCCATTCGTCGAGAGCTTCAAAACGGTATATTATATGATATGATTTGAAGAGTTTGAATTTTAACCACTTTATTTATTTGCTAATTGCCATTAGACTGCAATTAGGATTGATTTTGGGATTAGGGATGAGAAAATGAAGTGGAGGCTGCTTGAAAAATTTATAACAACATATATAGAGGCAACAATGAATATTGATGGGCCAGAGTAATAACCAAGGCTTGGTAGCCCGTTTTTTACCCGAAATGAAAATATGTCATTCTATATATCAAAATATAGTTTTTCAATATTTTCAAATTCAATGGAATATGTTCTGGAACCTAATTCTATTGTATAAAAAGATAATTTCAAAATCAAATTATATTTATATTTTATACGTCAACTAAAATAAATTATTATTAAACCGGTTTAATTACTTTAAATCCTAAATTAAAAGTTCTCTATCATCAATTCTTGATTAAACAGAATTAATAATCTTTTAAAGTTAAATTTTCCATGTTAAATCCAAGATTTAAATATTAAATTAACTTTAACATTTAATTATAAAACCCGTTCACTATATTTTAAATTTCAAAACAAATTCTTTTATTTTGATTTATATTTTTATTATTAAATTAACAAATACCTTGTGTGTTAATTAAACATAAGTTTTCATTTTATTTCACTCAAACTCTATAGTTAGCATCTTTTCTTATATTAACTGCAGTATTTAATTACATTTACTTTCATTAATTCCAAAACAGATTTAAGATTTAATAATAAGATGAGAAATGAACACTTGTTACATTTAAATAATTTGAACACATTAATACATTTATTGTTTACAACAAAGAAATTTACTTACAAATATTAAAACCAATTCCAATTAAATAATAATGATTTCCCCATTTTATACAACATTTATTTATTCATTATTAACCTTTATTATTAACATTAATCGAAATTACATTAAATAATTGTCAAGTACATTCAATCAATATTATTAAATTATATTCTAACAATTTTTTCCATTTATAAATCATAAATTTTAATTTCTCACAATATTAAATTCTAAAATATTATTAAATTTAATATTTTTAATTATCAAAAATACAGGTCGTTATAATCTCCCAACTCAAAACTTTTCGTCCTCAAAAAGGAACAAGAAGGAATCCGGGATTTGGTATACTTTATTCAAATAGTCAATTTATAACAATTTAACTTACATATTTTAAGTTTAACAAAAATATGAAAAAACTTATGTCTTACAAAAAATGTCTAAATCCTAAATTTACGAATTTTTTGGGCAAAGTCTCCTTTGTACGGATAGGTCTGGAAAAAATAATATTGTCAATAATTGCTATATATATATATATATATATCATATTCAACAATAAAATATCCCAAACCATGGAAAAACAATTAATATATCGTTACAAAAACCATAATCCGAAACCATACATATTTTTGTCGGGAAAAAAACATTATTTATGAAACTAAAAGTAGTAGTCATTGCTTCCATAAACCTGTATTTCACTTATACAATCCAAAATAGTTCAAATTATGTGAAAGAGTAATATTTTAGTTGTTTCAATTCAATAACATAAGCAATATACAATATACCACAATCATATGCAAGCAAAAAGAAGTACAACCATCATATGCAAGAAAGGAAACTATCAAACAATCCATAGCAACCAAAAACTAATTGTTTGTTTAGTTTAGAAACTTTTCATCGTACAAGGATGATAAATAAACTAACGTACCCTACGCTTAACAGCTTTAGATAATTACTTAATAGATTATTCATACAACCTTAAAGAATTTGTAGTGTCCTTCCCAAAACTTCCCGTTAGCCAAATAACAAAGAATTTAAATATTATTTAAGTTCATTCTATTGGTTTCTTTCACACGTTATTCACTTTTCACTTATTTTATTTCATTCATACAAGACTATCTCTTATTAATTTACATTCATTTACTGACATAGATTCCTTCCAATCAATTATTAAGATTTTAGAACATCACTAAATCAACTCTTAAAATGTTATATGAGTTTCTTTGCAATTTAGTTCACATTTATTATTTACTTAGATAACTTGATTTAAAATTAATATTAATATTCATTAATGAAGAATTATTTAAGTTCATTAAGTTTTAATTCACATTCTTTCCTTCATATATATTATCATTTAATATTAATTTTATTTATGAATTATTTCAACATTTTCTTAAGTTTTAATCATTTACTTAAATAGTATTCTTTTTTTCTATTCAATTTGATTATTAAGCATTTAAACATCAACTTAGAGTCTATAACATCTCTTGTAACTCTTAATTCATTATTTATAGACAATTTCATTTTTGAAACACTCTTTTATTACTTAAGTTTTACTTGCAATAATATTATATTATCATTTGTTTTACAAGTAACAAAAATTCAATTTATTTATATTTCCATGGATAATTATCTCTTAATTCAGATTTTAATTTGGAAGTTTCCAACTTACTGAAATAGTCAAGATTCCATTCCATTACGATAGTTAAAAATCATTGATTAAAAGAACTTAAGAACAAAAACCGGGTTTTGGAACAACCCGCATATTTATCGATTATATATTTAAATATATTTTTTAAATATTTTATCGTCATTCAGATATTTGTCCAAAAAGCTACTTTTTGCAAACGGTCGAATTAGGACTCGAGACCACTTCCATTGAGTTCGAAATGCCATTTACAATTTTTTTAAGTATAAACATTGATAGGTTTGGAGTTAGTGAAATTTCACTAACTTTTCCCGCTTTGGACTTTGGGTTAGTCTAGCCATTATAACTCAAACCCCTTTCTCTCCTTCTCCTGACTCTTCATAAATTCCTACCAAACACAAATTTTAACATTAATAGTGAGTGGAAAGGGAAATTAGAAACTCCAAGCCTAGGTTTCAACTCCAACTCCATCATTCAACTCCTAATTCAAGGAAAAGCATTGGATTCAAGCTTATAGTTGCTTCTCCATTCACCTTCAAGCTTTACCTTCATAATTTGGTGAAAAGGTGAGATTTTTATCTCACAAATTTAGCCTATAACAGTCTTGGACTGTTGAGAATGAATCCCTATCATGTTTGCATGTACATTTGCATTTGGTTTGGATTGGCGAAAAACCCCAAATTTTAGTGTTTTTGGTGAAAAACTGCACTTAGGTTGTTCTGCCTATGCTAGGTCGTTCGCGTGGAAAAGTCTCGGCCTTAAAATAGCTCGTTTTCGACCTTAAAATGGCCTACAACGTTAGGTCGCTCGGCACTCGGAATTAGGTCGTAGGTCGTTTGGTTTTAGGTCGCTAGGTCGTTGGGCTTTAGGTCGAATGGACCTTAGGTCGTAGGTCGTATGGACCTTAGGTCGTAGGTCGTTCTGGCCATTTCTAACGTCTTCGGAGTTAGGTCGTATGGACCTTAGGTCGCTAGGTCGTATGGCTTTAGGTCGCTAGGTCGTATGACCTTAGGTCGTTAGGTTGTATGGCTTTAGGTCGCTAGGTCGTATGGACCTTAGGTCGTTAGGTCCTATGGCATTTTAGGTCGTGTGATCTTCTTACCTGTTAGGTCGTTGGACCTACATCCTGTTAGGTCGTTGAACCTTTAGCTCGTAGCTCGCTAGGCCTTATCTCCTTAGGTCGCGTGACCCATCTTCTTTAAACCACTAGGTCGCTAGACCACGTTTCCAGTTAGGTCGCAAGACCTTGTAAAACGTTAGGTCGCGTGACCTATATTCCGTAGGTCGTTGACCCACTTAATCGCTTGTCCCTCATAGGTCGCGTTTCCTGCTTAGGTCGCTAGGTCGCGTGCCTTTAGGTCGCATTCCTTTATTAGGTCGCGTGTCTCTGTTAGGTCTTTGACCTCCTTAACTCGCATGACCTAACCCGTAGGTCGTTGGACCTTGATTCTATTTAAGTCGCTGCTTCTTATAGGTCGCTCGGCCCCTTATTTTCTTTAGGTCGTTTGAGTGTTAGGTCGTGAATCCATTTTAGGTCGCATGACCTTTACACTTTAGGTCGCTGGACCACTAGGTCGTACCGTTTTTGGACGGGGCGCTGCCCCCTGGACCCCCGCGACCTGACCGGGCAGGTCGAACCCCGTAGCAGAGGTGTTGCCCCCGCACCCCCACCTTGGGGGGTTGCCACCCCCCTGGACCCCCCCTCCGTAGGGGATCTTATCTGAAAAACATTCAACAGAACTTGCTTGTTGAGATGCTGAGTTGACCATTCTTCGAGACAAACTATCTTGGGCTTCTCGGTCGATCTTATGGATTTTTGAATATCTATTTCGATGGATTCTTTATCAATTTCTTTGGATTTTATTCACGTCTTCGAATGTGAATTTTTATGATTGATTGTTTCTACAATCACTTCTATGATTTGTCACTTTAAAATATAAAGGTTTTCTATACTAGTAGTAAATATCAAAACTCTTTCAACAAAATGACTTCAACCCTATTTTCAATAACAAAGCTCTTTTATTAAACCGTTTTCCAATCTACTAGTATATACAAACCTTTCCCTCACTCGTATGAGAAATCTAATTAAACGACTTAGTAAAACAAGTGGTATGAAACGCTTGCGTTTACTTCGTCGGTTAATTCTTGGACTTGTTCGATTGAATCTCGTGTGACAATTTTCTAGTGAAGATCTACAGTTTGTTCGTAAATATTTGAGTTAAGCAAGTTGTAACAACCCGCATATTTATCGAGTTTGTATTTAAATATTTTATTTAAATATTAACTCGTTAATCGGATTTTGGTCCGAAAAGCTACTTTTTGCAAATGGTCAAATTAGGACTCGAGACCACTTCCATTGAGTTCGAAATGTCGTTTACAACTTTTTAAGTATAAACATCGATAGGTTTGGAGTTAGTGAAATTTCACTAACTTTTCCCGCTTTGGACTTTGGGTTAGTTTAGCCTATTAAGCCCAAGTTCCAACCCTCTTCTCCTCACTCTTCATAAATTTCCTAACTAATCAAGCTTTGGCATTAATGGTGGAGGGAATGGGAAATTAAAACTCCAAGCACAAATTCAATTGCAAATCCAACATTCAACTCCAAATTCAAGTAGAAGATATTGGATTCAAGCTTTGGATTGCTTCTCCTTGCTTTCAAGCTTCATCTTCATAAACTTTAGTGCAAAGGTGAGATTTTTGTCTCACAAATCTAGTCTATAACTATATTGGACTGTTGGGAATAATTCCCTATCACTTTTGCATGCACATTTGCATTTGGTTTGGATTGGATTGGCGAAAAACTCCAATTTTTAGCATTTTGGTGAATTTTCTGCACTTAGGTCGTTCTGGCCATTTTTAGGTCGTTCGGAGTTAAGTCGTTCGTCCATGGGTCGTGAGTCGTTCACGAGTTAACTTTAGGTCGTTCTGGAAGAATTGACACTTCGGAATTAGGTCGCTCACGAGTTTGGCCTTAAGCCGTAGGTCGCTCGCGAGTTAAGCTTTAAGTCTTAGGTCGTTTCCGACCTATAATCTCTAGGCAAACGTTAAGTCGCTCGCCCTGGTTTATCTCGTAGGTCGTCTCCGACCTAAGCTCCAGATAAGTCGTTCGAGTTAGGTCGTTGGACCATTTACCTTAGGTCGCTCGTCCACTAAGTCGGCCTGGTTTATCTCGTAGGTCGTCTCCGACCTAAGCTCCAGATAAGTCGTTCGAGTTAGGTCGTTGGACCATTTACCTTAGGTCGCTCGTCCACTAAGTCGGCCTGGTTTATCTCGTAGGTCGTCTCCGACCTAAGCTCCAGATAAGTCGTTCGAGTTAGGTCGTTGGACCATTTACCTTAGGTCGCTCGACTCTGTTAAGTCGGCCATGTTGGGTCGTGAGTCATCGTTAGGTCGCGAACACCTCTAGGTCGCAACCACTAAGTCGCTTGACCCCTTAGACCCCTAGGTCGCAGCCGTTAGGTCGTATGACCCTTGAGTCGTTAGGTCGTTAGACCTCATTTTGTCTTCACTAGGTCGTACTGTTTTGGTCGGGGCGCTGCCCCGCACCCCGCCGGGGGCGCTGCCCCCTGGACCCCCGCGACCTGACCGGGCAGGTCGAACCCCGTAAGCGGTGGCGTTGCCCCCGCACCCCCACCTTGGGGGGTTGCCACCCCCCTGGACCCCCCCTCCGTAGGGGATCTTATCTGAAAAACATTGAGCTGATTTCCTTGGATTTTATTCGCATCTCCGTATGCGAACCTTGTGACTGATTGTTTCTACACTTGCTTATGTGTTTTGTCACTTTATAATACAAAGGTTTCAATACTAGTAGTAAATATCAAAACTCTTTTAACAAACAATTTCAACTCTATTTTTAATAACAAAGCTCTTTTCTTAAACCGTTTTCCAATCTATTAGTATATACAAGCCTTTACCTCACTCGGATGAGAAATCTAATTAAACGACTTAGTAAAACAAGTGGTATGAAACGCTTGCGTTCACTTCGTCGGTTAATTCTTGGACTTGTTCGATTGAACCTCTTGTGACAATTTTATTAGTGAAGATTTACAGTTTGTTCGTAAATATTTAAGTTAAGCAAGTGGTTATGGGACATGAAGCTAAACTTCTATATTTACTAGCTTAGTGTAATTGACACTTCTCGTTGATCTTGATGATCGCTTTATGAATTAGACTAGCAATTGCGCGATGTCTCTTTCATTGCAAGGTTAGACTAGACACCACTTGTGTGATTCCATTCACACATACCTTTCTGCTTTTTGGTTAGTCTTGACCTCAATCTGTGTGATTCCACTCACACATGTGGGGTAGCTCCCCATGGTCTTCGGACCGTCATGTGATAGGCCTCTTTCCCTTTTTATGATTTCTGGATTTCTCGTGTTGATTTCTGGAATTTATGTCATTGACTTGTTATGAGTACAAGTTTAGGGTATGATGCCCTCTTCGAATCTTTGAGAAGATTCTTGTGATATTGATTATCTCTTATTGATTGATCTTCTGTTGATCATTATTTACATACTTATAGTGGTATGTCGTTATGGATATTTATGTTTATGCCATATCTTTTATGTTATATCATGTCATCTGATATTTATAGCTAGACTGATCCGTTTATTATTTTCTTAAATAATACTCGGGTCAGACCGAGATGTTACAGGTGCTTCTGCTTGACTTCTTCCCAGGGATTCATCACTCTGACTTTTGGCTAACTGTTTAGATTAGCAGTTTTTGTTGTATACACTTGAGATATAGACTCATAGTTGTATTCTTTTGTATAGCACGTGTTGCTATTCTTTTGTATTATCGTGGATCTTACTGACCACTACTCTGATGTACACTTTCATGTGTTAGTTATATATTCATATCTTCTTCCGCCTTTGTGATATGGATATCTGTGACTGATTTGTGATATGATTATTTCTATGTTTGTTTCCGAAGATTATTTATAGCCACCGTGTGATAAGCAATTACATGGATGGTCGCTCCTCAACAGCCTTATCCTCCGTGCTAGTTGACAGCACTACTCCGGAGTGTTCTTGGCTAGCGTGGGTATAGAGGTGGGGCGTCACACAAGTGGTTATGGGACATGAAGCTAAACTTTTATATTTACTAACTTAGTGTAATTGACACTTCTTGATGATCATGACGATCATTTTTGTGTTTTAGACTAGCAACTGTGCGATGTCTCTTTGTCTGCGAGGGAGACTAGACCCCGCTCTTGTGATGTTTCGCCATCCCATTTGTGTGATGTTTCACCATCACATATGTGGGGTAGCGCCCCACGGTCTTCGGGCTATTCGTGTGTCAAAATTAATGGCTTGCAACCATGAGATAGCGTCTCGCTTTGTGTTACACGTGTAGGTGAGTTTTCATGCTCCCATTTTGTGAGTTTTCATGCTCCTATATTATGATTTCTGGATTTCTTGTGTAGTCTTCTAGAATTTGTGCTTCACCTATTTTCATGACTTTCATTGTTATGATATTCTAGCTTTTATGTTTAGGTGAATTTGGATCTTTTAGAAGATTCTTTTGATATTGTTTGATCTCTTGATGATCTTCATTTACATGCTTATCATAGTATGTCTTTATGGTTACTATATGTTCTTGCCATATCTATTGTTTATATCATGTTATCTGATATTTATAGCTAGACTGATCCGTCTATTATTTTCTTATAAATAATACTCGGGTCAGACCGAGATGTTACAGGTGCTTCTGCTTGACTTCTCCCCGAGGGATTTACTACTCTGACTTTTGGCTGACCATTTAGATTAGAAGTTTTTATCGTTTACACTTGAGATATAGACTCATAGTTGTATTCTTTTGTATAGCACGTGTTGCTATTCTTTTGTATCATTGTGGATCTTTTTGACCACTACTCTGATGTACACTTTCATGTGTTAGTTATATATTCATATCTTCTTCCGCCATTTTGATATGGATGTTTGTGACTGATTTGTGTTATGCTTATTTCTATGTTTATTTCCGAAGATTATTTATAGCCACCGTGTGATAAGAAATCACATGGATGGTCGCTCCTCAACAGCCTTATTCTCCGTGCTAGTTGACACACTACACCGTAGTGTTCTTGGCTAGCGTGGGTATAGAGGTAGGGCGTCACAAGTTTCATTTCAAATCATCTTGAAATAATATATACCTATATATTTTATATGTCAATTCATATTTAGAAATTTTAAATCGAAATCTATTTTTTGAACCAAATGCGTAGCAAAGCTACTAAGTGGTCTCCCCCACTTTGAGACTCGAAAATGAATGCCGATGATGCGGCCGTCATCACCGAAATTATTTTCCAGCGGTAGAAGAGGGAAGTACATAACTTATTTCCTTTTTTAATTCTTTAAAAACATTTCTTTTAATCTTATTGAAAATATTTATATCAGAAAATACTTCTGAATAATACTAATATTATATTCCAAAATCCTTGAAAACTAATTCAAAATCCTGGAACTTAAGTTCTCAAATTTCCAATTTATATTCACTTTGTTTGTAAATTTTATTTTGCAACCAATATTTATAAAATTTCACTTCCTAAAAAATATATCACATACAATTATATCCATTTATAAAATTATTCTTTTATATACAAAATATAATACTATGTAAAATTATTTCATTTACCTATATTTCAAAAACAATATTGTGTCAGTCTGCCCTATTAAGTGTTTAGAAATCCCTAACGATGCCATAGCGTCCTATGTACAAACAAGAATTCATAAATACTCAACAGAACAAATTAACACAATTCAAAATAATTTTTATAGCACCAACAAATATGCTCTCTCATATATATACTCTCAAACTCATTCTAGGGTATTAATAACCCTATCTCTAATGAGTTAAACCCCATAAAGCTAAGGTTACCACTAAACCAAAGCTCTAATACCAACTGCAACGACCCACCTTTTTGGACGGTTTAAATCGACAATAAACCATACATGTCAAACCCAAACCATTTAAAAGGGAGGATTGTTAACGGGGTAAATAAGAAAATAAGAGAAATAAAAGAAAACCAATACACAGAATCTCACAGCGGAATGACAAAATATAATAATCAAATAAACAATTCATAAAGCTGTTTTACAAGTAACATTTGATTACACTTTTACAATATAAATCAAAGTTATACATATAGCAGGTAAATATGATAATGCAGTGGAACAACATGATACCATGGAATAATAATAATATAATACTAAACTCCGTCTTCGTCCTCCAGAAATAGAGTCTTTAACGCTGAAATGCTCAGGCTGACCCGAGTGTAATGAAAAGACAAAACACTCGAGTCAGAAATAAAAGATCTTATGTAAGTTTAACCAACAATAAATAAATATGAGTGTAATGGCGTAAGATATGTTATGGGATTTTATATCTCCTATTCAGTGTATAACGTGCGTGCAATAACTTAAGAGATGTTCGGAATTTCCATATCCTAAGGATCCGTTAAACTATTTATATGTAGTAATAGACACTATATATACATATAATGTCTATCAGTAAAGTATTAAAATAGCATTAAGGCGTTACCCATACCCCCCTTAACACATTTTATAAATTTCATAGTCTATACAGTACTGTAAACTCCACCAAAACGGTAGGCTATCAAGGAGCTCTCCATAGGTACGACATAAACCAAAATCATGGTGGGCTCGATAAGGCATATGACAAGGCACACAAGGTAATGCCTGTGGTGGGATTCTACCATTTTGCACTCCCGGATTGGTGGTAACGCGTAGCGGCTACTACCGCCCACCTCAGAACATGCTCCCATAATCAAATCGAGGGTAGCCACTAAATCAATCACAAATTAACAAATATGACATCGAAAAAATGTTCCTGACCGAAGGAGCGACCTCACTTTGCCCGGTATAGCCCCTGTTTTAGTCATATCAAGCTGACCCAGGGGGTTCAGGGCTGTGTTCATACCTTAATACAGTAGCATTCATCAAACCATCCCACTTCGTTCTGGATTCTCCACCACGTGCACAGTTCTTAAACTGTTTCATAGTTAGTAGAGAGTACGACAATATCCAACCCTGGTCTCTTTAACAACTAAGCATTATATTTTTCACACCGTGGTCATTTAAAAGAGTTTTTAATAATAAATCCAGAAAATAATTTATAGTTTCATATCACGATATCCATATACTTATTCCAAAAGTATAAATATATTCATAAATGTCGAGGAAGAGTTCTTCCTATCAATTTCAGAGTTTTTTATATAAATCTCTTCTAAATCATTTATAAACTATTCATATGCTTTAAAACCATTTATAAACTGTTTATGAATTCGCCAAAAAATTTATAGCTCTTCCCTTTATCATAAACTTTTACACAAATTCCTTTATACGCTTCCAAATCCCTTTATACAAGTTCTTTTATAACACCCTTTATAAAATCCTTTAAAACCTTTATAAAACCATTAAAAAATCTTTATAAAAATCTTTTACAAGAATCCTTTTATAAAATCCATTATAAAATCCATTATAAAATCTCTTACAAAACTACTATAAATTCCTTACTAAACCTCTTACATTTTTATTTATTAAAGTTAATATAAAATCTATATTTATTATGTTAAACCAAAAATATATTTATTTTATTAAATTAAATTTAAAATGTATATAAATTATATTAAAATTATATTGAATTAAATTTTAAACTATGTAAAAATATATTTTAAAGCTAAATAAAATCATAAGTTAAAATCTTAAATTTACATTTAAACCACATATTAACTTATAATTTGAAACTTTAAAAAATATATAACAAATTATTTTCAAATATAAATTTTAAAAATAAAATTTATGAATCAAACATACTTTACTATTTAGAAAATAATTTAAAACCGACCAACGGTGGAGCACCCTACGTTAAATTACAATTATATTTACAAATGATTTAATTAAGTTATATACGTTTAAAATTTTAAAACAAAGAAATATTTGTAAAGGGGGCAACTAATTAATATTATTTGGAATACATATATATTTATGTAACAAATAAATTAGAGAGAGAAATTATATAAAATCAATTAATGGAGAAGATTAATTGACGGTGTCGTTTAAAAGGAAAATTAATATTCAATTAATTAGTAGAGGTGATTAATTGATAGGAACTGACAAGAAAGGGAACGTATATTGTAGCAACTAATTGATACGATTAGAAACATATATGTTAGTGCAAATGGAGGAAGAGAAATTTATGCAAGTAATCAATTGTCAATTAATAAACATCGAGACTTATGGTAACATATATAAATAAGATTGTGATTCAAAATTCAATTGTAGAATATATGCATGCAATTATTATGGGAATAAAATAAATTAATATGCATAATTATGACGGATTAATATGGTATTGATTGACATATTAATTTCGTAAGAAATCATAGTGCAGGCAGGGATTAATTGGATAGTAAGTTAATTCTAGGTATATATGAAATATATTAATTGGGTGATTAATAGAGGAATCTTATTTAAAAGAAACATCATATTTAAAAATATATGTTTCCATAGATTGCGAGAGAGAAGAGGAAAACGACTAAAGAAAAGATTGTTGGAGAATCAATTTGAAATAAAAACAAATGCGGAAGAAAACATATTAATTTAACATTTGTAGATTGAGTGTATGCTTTAGATTTTAGGGTTTTATATCTAATGGTTAGCACTGATTTGAACCACAATAAATATTGGTGCAGTGTTTCATTTTTATTCTCATTATTTTTCTCCTACCTACAGAAGCTCTACCATTTTCTATCTCTTCTACACTTTCTTAATAACAAAATTTTAGATCTAATTCACATGAATTTAGATCTAAATAGAAATTGAACTGAATTAATTAGGGAATTAGGAATTGGTTTAAATCAAAAGGTTATGTCAAAGGTAAAACTCAAGATCTGAGTTTTAATTGCTATTTTTAATCCAAATCTTTTCCTTCTCTCTTTTAAATATTACAGATCTGTAAATACATCGTTTGTAATTCCAAATAGGGATTACAAGGGAGGTGAATGTAGATGTTATGGATAGGTCTAAAATAAAAATAGGGAGATTTAGAAAGCTAGCAATGCGAGTGGATTTAATTATATCTTTTACGCTTATGATATATTATCGTTAAATTTCCATTAAATAATTTTATTTAGTATTTCAGTAATTAGTACTATTAATTAGTTATGCTAAACTATAAGAAATTTACAATTATTTACATCAAATTTGAAGTTATAATTTAGCCTAAATGCTAGTTTCTTTTTATTCTCTTTGTACGCAAATAATATAGTTAAAAAGAAAATTTGTGATTATAGATTAAAATGGGAAAATACTAGATTAGATGTAAAATAAGAAAAGTTGGAATAAAGCCAAAAAATGGAATTCTGCAATAAATTATGCTAAAACGAGAATAATAAATTATGCTAAAACGGGAATAATAAATTAATCTAATAACTTGATTTGGAAGTAAGTAATAGATTAGTTGGTTAGTTTAGAAAATATGATACATTTCTATAATCTAATATTTAAAAGATAACGATAAACGTAACTGCAAGAATAAAAGAAAGAAAAAGAGAACTAGCGTAAAATAGAGAAACCACTGTATTTTACACAAGTCCAAAATAATAGAAGAAATACCTTGCAGTTACGAATTATTGTTTATAGTATTATTTAGTATTAAAATATGGAAATAGATTTTTAATACAATTTTCATACCCAACCAAATAAAATAGAATTACTTCCTAGAATAGAAGAAAATAAAGTCAAGTATGAAAGGAATCAACTAAATTATTAGAAAAGAATTTGAAGCTGTAAATGATAATGAACCTAGACCTGCATTTACTGCGCAGACTATGCAATAAGACAGTTATTATGATAGGTGAATTATATAATATAAGAGAATTCTATATCATAATAAAAGCAGATAGCCTAGAACAGAAGAGAGACACTTGTAATCGTATGCAGATTATAAACGAAGATAAAAGTGAGAATTACAAGTAAATTGTAACATAGATTATAATTAAAGTAGAAAAAATGAAAAGCTTATCTAAGATTTAAATTAAGTTAATAAGCAAATAGAACAGAGATAATAGAAGATGCTTATTTAATAAACTTAAGATTTAAATTGAGTTAAGTAAGCAATGTAATTGAAGTGGCAGTACCAACGGCATTGCCTATTAGATCAATGGTGGTCTCACAATAGCCATAAGTGAGATAAGGGCAAGAATATGCTAATTAGGATAAATAAGTAGCCAAAAAAATAATAAGAAAAGTAAACTAAATGCAGATTAAAAGATTAGACTTAGGGTTTAATAAAAGAGTGAGATGCGTTTGGGGTAGCCCAAAGGATGAAGAGCCTAACGAAGTAGTTCATCATAGATTTCAGCAAAGGAGAAGCACATTCAACTTAGTCATTTTGGGCTAGAAGGAAGTATGAGACTTCAACGGGACATAAGGATACTCTAGGATGGTCTTCTCAGTAGGCCTAAAGAAGTTGCATCTTAGGAGGCATGTCTGTAATTGTTCCATCAAGGGAGTATGCCTTGAATTCTTTTTGCATGGTAGGACTATTGTAGGCAGTCAAAAGAATTTGGTGTTCGAAGTAGGATATTCGTATGTCCCAGGACTTGCAAGTAAGTTTAGTGGGCATGACCTATAAGGATAGTCGCATGCGGATATCGGCCAGCATTAAAACCAAGAGCGAGTTCAGGAAAGACTAGGGTTTAAACTAAAAGTCTAATGATTCTTTCACCATCGAGACATTGTATGAGGGGCATCGCCAGTTGGACGTTAGATTGTTGCAGTGGGGCTCGACCACTTAACTCTTTAGAGGTGTGACGCCCCACCTCTATACCCACGCTAGCAAAGAGTATTAATAGATAATACCGTCTGCTAACACGGAGAATAAGGCTGTTTAGGAGCGACCATCTATGGCCTTGCTTTAATTATCTATTGAATACATCGACAATTGCCTTACCAAGCAGATCGACATGTCCAATGAATACTTAAAACAAAACCAAAGGTGGCTAGAGGATCTATCAGAACAGAATATAACAACTCAAATGTAATATACATCACAGAACAGTAAACCATCATATGCACACATATACTGATACAAAGCAGGGTATACAAAATAATACATGTCAAGTGGTATAGAAAACCACAGTATACAGACGAGTCGATAGAATACATATCAGAGTTATAACAGAAAGGACTACACAAAAAGCTAAGACAAAAAGGAGTCAGCGGAATAGTCCATGCGGAAGCAAAAGAGGCTAAGTCCAAAGCACCTAACCTGAAACATCTCGGTCTGACCCGAGTATAAAATACCCGGGTCAGTCTAGCTAAACAAATCAGTTAGATAAACTGAACAATAATAAACCTGCAAAGTCATACAGTATAACAAATATCTCCAGAGGAGAAAACACAATCATCAACAAGAGATGAATCATATAGAACAAGCCACATATCATCGGCAACATATAGAAACAAAGGATACGAATATCCCAAAACAAGCCGAATGGCAAATAACAAATACCAATAAGGTATACAAGTTCCACAAGGTAATCGTTATACGTCATGCGGCTCAAACAGACCAACACGATGGGCGATACCAAGGAATATACATATTAATGAAACATCATAAAATTGCTCGAGCTCAGTACTGTATAAACAAGGATCCATAAGCCCGAAGGCTCCAAACCCAAGTATCACCCATGCGGCACTTAAGGCCAACATCAGAGCGAAACTATATAGGGCGACGAACCCGAAGGCACAAACCCAATATCACCCATGCGGCACATAAGGCCAACATCAGAGCGATACTATAGGGCGACAATCCGTAGTGGTGAAGGTCGAAGACCCAGTACTGGACACCACTAACTGGCGGAATGTGTCACAACTCTCGAAAAGGAATCCGAAAAGTGTTAACGTATGTCCCATAACCACTCGTTCGCACTAAACAGTTTACTATCCGTCAATCCCTTTCACACTCAAAGCAGTACAAAGTTTACCTCATATCATCGATAAACCAAACCCGAAGGTCAAAACAATCAATCGAATAGGTCGAGGATTAATCGGAAAGATAAACGCACAGATTCATGGTCCGTGTTTTGCCCAACCATTTAATCACCCTTCCACTTCGTTCGAAGTGAGTGTGTGTTTTAAATAGAATTTATAAATTAGAGAAACGAACTTTTAAATGCAATTCGAGATATTATTTTATAAAAACCCGTGGATTAAAATTAAAAGGAACCATCAAAGTCAAAACAATTGATAATCATACATAGGATCATCATGAATCGATTCAAATTGGAAATTCAATCCCAAAAAGGCAAAGTGGGCTGAAACATCAGGTTCAGTCGACTGAACAAAGTTTTCAGTCGACTGACCCTATATCTGGAAATTTTACAGGTTTAGGAAACTTTCTGTTTCAAGGTTCAGTCGACTGTGCATAGCAAGCTATGACGCCCCACCTCTATACCCACGCTAGCCAAGAACATTACTGTGAATGCTGTCAACTAGCACGGAGAATAAGGCTGTTGAGGAGCGACCTTCTGTATAATTGCTTTGTGCGAGTACCGATATACTGGATAAAATATAACTTTTCATCTCAAGAGGAAATCCGACATACCGACACGAACTCAAAGCTACTACACAGTGGCTATAATATCTTCGGAAACAAATATAGAAATAAACATAACATAAATCAGTCACAGACAATTCATATCACAAAGGCGGAAATAGATATGAATATTACACATAAAAGTGTATATCAGAGTAGCGGTCTAAAAAGTTCCACAATAATACAAAAGAATAGCAACACGTGCTATACAAAAGAATACAACTATGAGTCTATATCTCAAGTGTATACAACAAAATAAACTACTAATCTAAGTAGTTTGCCAAAAGTCGGGACAATAACCCCAGAAGAGAAGTCAAGGAGAGGTACCTGTAACATCTCGGTCTGACCCGAGTATTATTTATAAGAAAATAATAAACGGATCAGTCTAGCTATAAATATCAGAAGAAATGATATAGAATAAGAGATATGACATAAACATATACTAATCACAATGCCAAGCTGTGATTAATAAGTAATTGAAAATCAACAAGAGATTAATCAATATCACAATAATCTACTCAAGATAAAAAGGAATGTCATACTCCTGATTTCATTCACCAAACCACAATAAATGACATATATATATCCATGCCAATCGTAAAAGTTGGTGAAACACAAATTCCAGAAATCAACACACGAAATCCAGAAATCACAATAAAAAGGATGGCCAATCCCAGAAAAACGAGTCGGAGCTCCTCCAGACAGGGTATAGTCCCCCATTGCGGACATTGAGCCGAAGCTCCTCCTAGTGAGTCAAAAACTCCTCCTAACAGGGTATAGTCCCCCATTGTGGACATTGAGCCGAAGCTCCTCCTGGTGAGTCAAAAACTCACCCTGACAGGGTATAGTCCCCCATTGCGGACATTGAGCCGAAGCTCCTCCTGGTGAACCGAAGTTCCTCATGACAGGGTATAGTCCCCCATTGCGGACATTGAGCCGATTGCTCAACGAAGTAAATAAACATCGATACACCTAGAAAGGTACACCCTATGCATAAATAAACATCGACGCACCTAGAAAGGTACGACCCATATATAAAATGAGACGAAACTCAATAAAATGAGGAACAGTCCTCCACATAGACAAAGAGACATCGCACATTGCTAGTCTAAACCACAAAGATGATCGTCATGATCAAAGAGAAGTGTCAATTACAATAAGCTAGTAAATATATGAGCTTAGCTTCATGTCCCATAACCACTAGCTTAACTTAAATATTTACGAACAAATTGTAGATATCCACTAGAAAATTGTCACAAGAGATTCAATCGAACAAGTCCAAGAATTAACCAACGAAGTAAACGCAAGCGTTTCATACCACTTGTTTTACTAAGTCGTTTAATTAGATTTCTCATACGAGTGAGGTAAAGGTTTGTATATACTAATAGATTGAAAAACGGTTTTATAAACGAATTTGGTATTAAAATAGTATTGAAATCGTTTGAGGAAAGAGTTTTGATATTTACTACTAGTATAGAAAACCTTTATATTTTTAAAGTGACAAAGCACAAGGGGGATTGTAGAAACAATCAATCACGAAGATCACATTCGAAGATGTGAATAAAAATCCAACGAAATCGATAAAGGATCCATCGAAGTGGGTATATCTAAAATTCCCAAAGAAAATAAGTCATCAAAGATGATAATAAATGATGACAATAAATAGGATCATCACGAATCGATTTAAATTGGAAATTCAATCCAAAAAGGCAAATTGGACTCAAACAGCAGGTTCAGTCGACTGAACAGAGTTTTCAGTCGACTGACCCTGTACCTGGAAATTTTCTAGGTTCAGGAAACTTTCTGTTTCCAGTTTCAGTCGACTGTGCAGAGTTTTTCAATCGACTGAATCATGCCTGGAAACTCTCGGGTTTCAGGTTCAGTCGACTGAACAGAGTTTTCAGTCGACTGAATCATGCCTGGGCTGTTTTTCAGCCTTATTCAAATGAAGAGCAAATTCTTCCAAAATGCAACCGGACGAACATTGGCTCTAAGGGTTTATGCCAATCGGCAACCCGGCCCTATATGCTCCTCGGTGCATCACTAAAAGCATGATCAAACATCCATAAAAGGATTTCACACAAATTTGACTTAAAACCCAAAAATTGGAGTATTCACAAAATCAATCCAAAACAAGAGCAAATGCACATGAAGAAGTGTTAGGAATTCATACCCAACAACTAAAGATAATTATAGCCATAGATGTGAGATAAAAATCTCACCTTTGAACTAAATTTATGAAGATGAAGCTTGAAAGCAATGGCAAGAACAAGCACTCTTCAATCTCAACACTAGAAGCTTGAATCTAAGCTTAAAAGAGAAACATTCTCTAAATTAGGTTTAGGAAATTTCTGAAATTCAAAGAGAGAATGAGTTGGAGAAGAAGAAGAGGAAGCTTACCAATGGGTTCTCATGAACTTTGGAGCAAGGAGATGGATTTGCAAATCAAGCTAGGGCTTAGGAATTTCTATTTCCCATTCTCTTCCTCCATTTTTGCTTGAGCTTGAGTGTTAGGAAAATAGAAGAGAAGTGAATGAAGAGGAGAGTGTTGGAACTGAGTTAAGTGGCTAATTGGCTCAGCCCAACCAAAGCCGTAAGCGGGAAAAAGTAGCAAAAATCAACTTTCTCCAAACATATCGAGGCTTATACTCAAAAAGGTCACAAACGGCATTTTGAACTCAATGGAGGTGGTTTCGAGTCCTAATTCGACCGTATGCAAAAAGTAGGTTTTCGGACCAAAATCCGACGAACGATAAAATATTTAAATATAAAATCGATAAATATGCGGGTTGTTACAAGAGGTCTTTCGATTATTTGAGGGGTGGCTACATGGGGCCATAGCCACGATGAGAAAAGAGACAGACTAACTAGAATATCTGTATTGTAGGCCTAACGAAGCTATCCTTTATAGATATAGAAAATCCTTGACCGAGTTTCGTACAAGGTAGACCATGTTGGTGGGATACAGAGAATAGACATAATGATTACGTGTAGTCCTCAATGTACGCAGTGGGTAGTACGTTGTGGACGTCCGAGCATTACTATAGAATAGTACGGACACAGTTTTACGTTTTCATAGTAGATGATGGAACATCTGCATTGTAGGCCTCACGAAGTTATCCTTTACAGATGTAGTCACAGAATGCTATAGGAGCAAGACGATGGAGTCCTTTGCGAGGAGGATACGTAAGGTGCTATAAGTACTACCTAGGACCAATATGATCATTGGGTATATAGCTATATGTGTATATATATATATATATTAGTTATTAGGTTTTAATCTACTAAGGAGTAGATGGTTACGATTCACGCACAGAGGCGAGAGTATGATAAACCTAGTGAACCTAATATAACAGTATATGAAAATAAAACGGAATATGTAGAATTAAGCTTAAAAGGGTACAATTTATCTATTTTACGAGAACTTTAATTCTGACCCCCTCCTCATAACATCCTACATGTTAGGTAGACGGTAGAGACTTTCCAGCTTTAAGACACTTGTTTAGAAAGTGTTATTATATTGGTGAGTATTTACGTACTATTATATTTTAGTCAATTCCACTGCGAGATATTTAATTGAGCTCTGATATATTTATCTTTGCCTATTTGCAGGATACCAGATTCCCAACTCAGGTTTCGGTAGGCTTAGGCTTTAGCATTTTTGCGAAAAATTCGGACCCATTGGAATTAGGGTTGTTACATACGGTGTCCGTATATAGTTTTCTACCGTATGGTCAAGTGATAGGGTACGTATCATTTCAACCCTAAAAAATAGTTTAATTTTCCAGGTATATATCATTTCAACCCGTATCCCGAATCAAAGTTTTCCAAATCAACATAATAGCTCAGGTTTACCATTTCAACCGTAAAGGCGTGTAAATCCGTACCCCTTGAATCGACCATAATTAACAACAGTTCGATCCAAATTGAATGGAGAATACAAATCTTTAGGGCGAAGAAGAAAAAGGTAAAGAAAGAAATAGAACAACAACACAGAATCTCACAATGGTAGCAGAACAAAATATATTATATAATAATAAATCTGTAATACAAGAACTGTGCTGTTAATATACGTACCATATTCAGAGTACAATATACAACAATCAGTCTAGACAGTTTAATAACTTGTCCTCACATAGTGGAAATGCAAATCTACGGAAATACGTCTTGTCATCCTACTTGACTTGTGAGCTCCATAGCATCCTTTCCTGAATCTTTAATACTCGGTCTGATCCAAGCATTGTTATAAAATAACACCCGAGTCATTCTGGAAAATCAATGTGAGAAAACATACCTAATTTGAATTATTGGGGTTATCAAAATCTTTTGAAAGCAAAGGTATCTCATAAGACCGCGTCACACATAAACACGATGGGTTTTTCCCTTACAATAATCAAAACAATTTTTGTCAAAATCATCTGATATTATAATAGTGTCTAAGTACAAATACTTATCCAAAGAGCTGAAATTGTTACATTAATTAAATTCCAGCATACTAGGCTCTACAAACCAAATCGCAAGCTCGTATTGGAGAATGGATTCCAACGAATGACTGGGCCACTAGGGTTCTGCCCATCACAGTACACCTCTAAAACAATATACCGAGGACCTCACCGGGATCCTGCACTACATAAGACCGACCTACCCCTAACCTGGATAGACCGAATATGTTATCATCCTAGGTGTTCCCACCCTTACCATCTAGCCCTCCTTCTTTTATGTATAAGCATATCAATGGTAAATAGGTTTACGAGGACATCTAGAAAAGCGATAACATACCCTAATTGGGTGTGACCCACTTAGCTTTGCTGCATCTTCCCTATTTTATTCATTCCCGATTGATGAGGCTCGAGGCTAAGCGTTGCCTTTCAAGAATCAATTCTACTTAGAATTCTCATCTTCCCCCAATGACGATGTTCTAATAACATTCGTCCATACAAGTTTCCCTGGGTTTAAACAAACCGAATCACCATCTTCATCATCTTCACGGTATTCATTCGTTACGTTCAAATCGGATCGAAGTGTTTTTGGAAAATTAAATCCGATCTGGTCTCTTCAAAACGATTAACGAGATTGGACAATATTGATAGTCGGTTATTTAACTATCAATAAAACATACATAAGCAGTCATTATGCCAGATTATAAATTTTCCCAAAATATCTTTATAAGATGTATATTCAAACCTTTCCAATATTTTAGTACTGGAAATCAATACTCAAGTTCTTATATCCTTAACAGGATATCTTCAAGTCACTTCAATACTTGGAATATTTTTCTCGCTTCTAATTATAATCCATCCCTTTGAAAACATTTCTATAATTAAAATCTCGAAGTTAAATATTTTCAAATTCTTTATGTCGAATAATTAGGAATATTTAGAATCATATTCTCTAAGATATTTTATTTCCAATATTCAGAGAGTAGTCCATTTATTTCCCTTTCTCCAATTCTCTATAATTTTATTTGTAAACACCCTAATATTTCCCAAGTTGAATGCACTTGTCTATACCTCCAATTGCCCGTTTCTAACCTCTTTTTATGACTTCAAGTTCATTTTCCAAATTTCTCGTAATTTAAAACACTTCGGAAATTTCTTTAAGCTCCCATAATCCCACTGTAAGATTCCTCTTCTAAAACCATACTCTTTTAACAAACTTCGCTTTCAACCTCGAGAGGATTTATAAATAAATTCCATCCTTTAAAACTATATATATAAAATAAGTATTTTTAAAGAATAATAGTTTATTTGTAAAACTTGTTTAGGTAGACTTAAAATAAAACATTTTTAATAACATGAATAACTCATTTCCAAATCATTTTAAGTAACTGGTTAATTTACAAAGCTGATTAATAAAAGCAGAATTTATTTCAATAAATGTTTAATATTAAAATAACTAATCTTTTGGAATATTCTAATCTAAATAGTAGTTTAAATTATATAGCATAGTAATTAAAAATCCCATTTTTACAAACTTTTAACTTCTCGGCAAAAATCTATTTTTAAAAATCCAATATTGCGAAGTTCAGTTTATAAATCCTTCTCGATTCGTATCACATCGATTATATCTCAACTTTATCACCATTCTTATATTAAAAAATAGATTCCACTATCTCTTTTCCAACGATTTCCATAACTTAATATAAATTCATATCGTAGTTCTATATTTTCAATTTATCAACTGACCATCATTTTCTTTTTTGTAAACATCATTTATAAATTTATAAACTCCTTTGAGTTTTACCTGTTTATAAAACAAATTTTAATTCTATAATTCCATTATATAAATTCATTTCTTATAAATTCTATTTATACTTTCAATCTATTTTTAACATTTATTTTAACTCCATTTCATATTTATAGATACCATTTATAATTTCTTTTATATAAGTTAATTTTAAAATCTCCATTAAAAATTCACAATAGTTAAGTATACCCAAAAATAAAATATATTTTCTAATTCAATTTCTTTAAAATAATTCCAATTCCAATATATATATTTTTATATCAAATCCCCTTTAGTTCCATAAATTTTATAAATATATTTATAGTATTTAAATTATAAAAAATTCAGGCCAGTGCTACAATAGCATACAATAATTTCAATCACTGCAATAATCTACAATAGATTATTCTACACAAATCATATAACTATATATGAAAAACAAACAATATATTTGAGAAATCCAGTTGGATCCCTCCAACCTGTTTCCCTGCATCCACAGATGTTAATACAATATAAAAATACAAATCCTATTTCGAGGGGGATATCGTGGTGTATAGGGTCGTCTACTATTATATGGGACATATAGGGTCTCATGCGCTATAATGTGCGGGAATATCACTCAAAATACTAATATATATGCTACTGTATATGTAATATATCATCCAACAGGTAATAATTTACAAAATCACCCAAACAAACAACACTTTAAATTCAACATTTTAAAATTATTCTAGCAATCCAAATGAGTGAAATTTTACTCATCTTGATTTAATTTTGCCGAATATCCAGATTTTAAACTAAATCGAACCTCGTTCGATTTAATTTAAAATCCCAAAACAACAGACTTTGAAAAATTCCAAACCACTTCTAGAATGCGATTTTGCAGCTACGAATTTAATGTGATCGACTTCGTGATTTTTGGACCTCGCAAGAACATATTATACATTTTTAACATTCGATAAAAATATAATTAACATAAACATAAACTTAATATGAAAATCAAACTTATTAATTCTTAACCTTCACTTTCTTGATTAAACGACTCCAGGCTCCTTGCTTTACCTAATCCTTACCAAGATGCCATGCGACCCTGCCTCGATCCGTAACTCGACTCCACCACCAGCGTCATCTGCCACCATGCTGCCACCGTGCGCCTAAGTAACCCAAAGCCCTAACTTTCAGTTCTCCCTTCGCCATTTCCAAGGTCACATTAATCCACTCGTCTATAGCCATACCACCAACGCCAAAACATCCCCTTCAGGCGCTTGCCTAGCCGCCACACCTTCACCTACCTCAAGCTACCACTGCCTATGCAACCCTTCAAACCATGCACGCTGGTACATGCCTCGATCTCCACCCAAATCGAACAATGCCAAACTTGTCGCGACTTCTCGAGGTTCGCGCACCTCCTTAAGATCGAGCTAGGCTAAGCCCTAGCTTCGAGGCCTTCACTGACGAATGCGTATGAGCATCTCACCCTCTTTAAAAAGCATTAGTATAGAGATCTTAGTTAGAGGATTATCAAATTTCCATTTATTCGAATTTTTCTTTGACATGGCGTTTTGATTTTCGATGGAAAATAGTTGAAGATGAAGAAGAAGGGCTCGTGATTTGATTTGAACGAAGAAGTTATCAAAGAGGAGACGCGATTAAAAATGGGCAAGGGCGACTTCGTTCAATTTTTCTTCTTCGAACGAGATGAAGTGATTTCCATTTTCTCATGATCGACTAATTGAAGAATGAAGTGAAAGGTTGTGCGTTTTAAAAGGAATAGAGGCGGCTACGTTTTGACATGATTTGATCATATATATTTTTATTTAATGCTAAATATCTCATATTATGTACCTCGAATTTTTAAACCCCTATGGAGGCATGCCGCTAGGCATTCACAATGTTATACCCCTATTCTGAACACAATAGAAAAGGTTTCGAGTCCTAATTCGATCGTATGGAGAAAATAGCTTTTTGGACCCAATTATTATGTTGAATTTTCGATATTAATTTCAACGCGTTTATATCCTGTATGACCAAATGATAACTCCAAACACTACAAAATTTGGAATCCTATAATTATACACTATTACAGACCCAATGGAACTAGTTTCGTCGAATTTCGAGATTGTGCCCCGGATCGCTATTTAACACGTCCATTAAATTGACGATTTCAAAATTTTGCGAAACCGCTAGAAATCCCAGTTTTAAAACTAACTAACTCAATTATAAATCCAAATCAAATATTTAAAACCATTTACAAACAACGAAAAATCCGGATCGTTACATCAACCCATAACTATTTTCCCTAATCTATAAGATCGTTCGGGTATGTATCATTTCAACCCATAGTGATTACAGTGACGCAAACATCCAATCATCCAAAATATCAAAAAGTAAGCATCCATCATAATCAACATCCAAATTAGCAAATAAATCACAACAATTGACTGGTTATCAATACCAGGTATTTAACTATCTATTTAATTTCAATATTAATCTAAATGGAAATTTAATTCAATATAAATTCAAATTAAATTAAAATGTCAAATTAAACTAGCAAACACCAACTAATAATATTCTTATCACATCATAAATTTAATTTAACTAACATAAGAAGGTTTGCTATTTGTGAGTGGGTTAAATCATTCACATTTGATTCTTAGCCCATTTAAAATCCAAACGAAGGCCCAAATTTCAACAGTCTTCAAATGCAATCAAACATGTTTCGCATTATTTGGAATTTCAATACGAGTCCAACAGAAGAAACTGCACATCAATTGGAGTTCGTATGCAAAAGTTATTAAGGTTAGAAGTTTCAAGGTTAAATTTGCAAATATAAAAATTACAGGGACTTTTTTGCAAAATTTCCCTCTGGCTAGATCTGGTCAACACCGAGACCACCTCTGCCCAATCAATTTTGATCGTGATTTCCCCTTACCTCAAAGCTCTGTTTGCCATGAGTCCACTTGCAACTAAAAGCTATCGACCTCCTCTATGCAACTGAACTGCTGATATTTCATACCACCAATCGATGGTCAAAGTAGCACCGATGATCAACTTCCAATCAGATCTCGGCCACACCGTTGCTCCATTCTTAAAATCAAAATTAGATCTGGAATCTACTCACCTTGATCTACAATGCTCAAAAGTCGAATTTTGCCAATTGTTGCTCCGATAAAAAAACCTCAATTTGCCCCCTTTGACTTCGCCGCCAACACCTTTGATCGTGATTTTCTGTTGATAGGACTCGCTGTTTCCAAAAACGAACACCCCACGCTGACTTCATTCATCTAGAGCTTTGAAACGGTATATTTTATGATATGATTTGAAGAGTTTGACTTTTAACCACTTTATGTATTTTCTAATTGCCATTAGACAGCAATTAGGGTTGATTTTGGGATTAGGGATGAGAAAATGAAGATGAGTGTAACGACCCAGGATTTTTATCAAATAAAATTTGAATAATTAATTTATTTTAAATATTAATAAGTGAAATTTATAAGTCGAATAAATTTTATTTCGAATAATTGGATAATTAAATCGATAATTTAATATGTTAAAATACAGAAATAATTGAAAATTGAGTTAAATACGATTGAAAATGATTTGTAAAATTTCATTTAATCATGTTGGAGTTAGAATGATATTTTAGAACTTTTAAAATCGAATTAAAAGTTAAATTGTGAAACTTGAATATTTTAATATTTAATCCACTAGTGAAATTAGCCATTTTTCGAACAGTCTCAGAATTGGACGAAACTAGTTCCATTGGATCCGTAATAGTTTGTTATTACCGGATTTCAATTTTCGTAGAAATCGGAGTTATCGTTTGATCGTGGCAGCTCGAAACGCATCGAAATTGTTTTTAATATTAATTTGGCGAGTTAAAATAGCCACTTTTCAAAAAGTCTCGGATTTCGACGAAACCAGTTTCATCGGGTCCGTAATGTGATATTATTGTATGGTTTCAAATTTCGTGTCAATCGGATTTACCGTTTGTCCGGTGCAAGCCAAAACGCCTAGAAAATCGTTTAATCGGTTTAATTTTAAATCGAACGTTTATAGCCATATCTCGCACAGATGACCGAATTAGCTTCCAAAACCTATTCTATTGTGTCCGGAACGCAGGATAAACCTTAGGAACGCCAACCGGCACGCTTCGTTTGGAGTTCGGAAATTCCGGGTGAATAGTAACTCGTGAAATTTTCTATAAAAGCCCCCCACTTCTTCATAATTTGCAAAAAAATATCAAACCCTAACCCTAAACTGAAGCAGCCGCCACCTTCAAACTGGAAGGCTAGAAATGCATCGTTTTCTCTCCTCAATCACTCTCAATCTACAAGGAATTACGCGAAGTGTTCAACACGAAAGTCGAAGAGCTCGACGAGAGCTTCAATCTATACGGTGATGATCGTGTTTGGAGCATAAGAGGAGGAGAAAGGAGGGGATGACGGCCATGTGTTGCGCATGCCATACGAGACCATGGAGGAGGCCGAGCTCCTTGTTATTCGAGCCGAGTATAGAGTCGGCTATAGGCTACAACATGGAGGTGTTTGATTATGTTCATGTTCGTCGTAGGTGGAGTAATTTTTAACCCTAATTCATGGATTGGGTTTCTTGCGTGCGTGCAAATTAATGGAGAAGGAGTTGTGTGAGGAAGAGGCAAGGGGGGTCACGGCCCTGATGTGTTCAAAGAAGATCCAACGGCCTAGGTTGAAAATTATAAAAATAATGTTGTAAATTATTAAGTTAAAATTCGTGTAAACTTATAAATTTCATAACTTCTTCATACGAGGTCAAAAACGCACGAGACT
The DNA here is from genome assembly GCA_030765085.1 of Allium cepa. Taxonomy (NCBI): domain Eukaryota; kingdom Viridiplantae; phylum Streptophyta; class Magnoliopsida; order Asparagales; family Amaryllidaceae; genus Allium; species Allium cepa. The sequence continues at coordinate 1,038,732,597 of CM060941.1, read as the reverse complement.
TTTTGCATTGGAATCGTATTGACGAGCACTACGCTATGGAGCTAGATAGGAGTCGTTTGGAGTTAGTGAGAATTTTGGATAAAATTAAACGCGTGTTTAATTTTATTCGAAATAAAAGCTGAAAACGAAATTGAAATCAAGGTGAGAACTTCTCACTCAATCGAATCGTTTTCGATTTTTATTTTAAATAGTTAGATTTAAAATTGTTGAATGCATTTTTGAATGATGATTGTTATGTATTGATTGTTAAAATAGACATTATGCGCCGTTAGTAAGCGGATGTTATTTATTAAAAACATATACCACGAATATTTCATAAACAGTGAAATTGGTATTATATATCATAGCAATATATATATATTGGCATATGTATATATTGCAGTTGTTGATTTTCCGCATTGTATAGCGGATGAGACCCTATTGCGTCGTCTATTAAGCGGATAATATTATAAATCCCATATACCACGATAATTCTGTACTGGAACGGAATTGGTATTGTGCTAACATCTTTGGATGCAGGAAAACAGGTTGGAGGGATCCAACTGGATTCCTCAACTGTATTGATTTATTTACAGATATTTTGATATTTGTTGATTATCATATCGATATATGATATTTGGATGTCGTGATTGACTATATGGTGCTGTTGCATCATCGGATCCATTTTTAAAGTATAAAAATAACGTTTTGATTTTTAAAAGGATTTTTAAAGTGATTTTTCAAAGTATATGTTTTTATTAAATTTTGAATTGGTTCATTTTAAATAATTAAAACGTTATGAATTTTTATGTTACAAAAATTACTGTTTTTGTAAAATATAACCAAATTTGAGATTTTCAAAATAAATAGTGATTAATTTATAAATTGGTTTAAATTAGAATTTTGAATCATTATAAAAGATTTTAAATTTATTTTTATAAGTTGAAAATATTGGAATTATAAAACGAGTTTTTATAAGTGTTAAAGGTGAAATAAAGATGGATTTCATAAGTGAACGGAATTTATAGATTTATAAATTGTGAAGTTATAAAATGAATAGATTTTGTAAAATAGAAGATTTATAAATAATTATCTTATAAATCGGATTTTGGCATTTAAATGAGATATAAATGGAATTTGTTAATAAAGAGATTTATAAACCGAAGCATATAAATAGAAATGGAATTTATAAACATTGTTTATAAACTCGAAATCAATTGAATTTGATAAATTGAATATTGAAGTTTATTAAAGGAAATATATTCACGATTTTGGACAGTGAATACCTTATTGAATAAAATGGTCATGTTTGGCAAAATGAATATTATAGAATGAAGTTAATTATTTTAAAGATGTTTTAAAATGTATTATGAATCGAAACCATAGATTTCAACATTTATTGTTGAAATAGACGTTTTCGAGAAAGAAGGAAATGGTGGACTATAACACTGTTGTTATAGTAAATGATTTCTGAAAGGAAATGTTTTTGTATAGTATTGGGATTTATATATCTATCTAAATTTCGAATCCCTATACTAGTGATTTTGGGTTGTAGTAACGATGTTTTACGCAACATTCCTTTTAGCCCAAATAAATGTGTTAAGTGAATATTTTCCTTAAAGAATGAAATATATACTTAATTTCGATATTGAGTATATGGAATATTTTCTAAGTATTGAAAAGAAATGGATTTGTGAATCACTTATTAATAAATAAGTATGAAAATGTTTTTCCAATGTGAAATTAAATGTTTTGAGAATTTATCCTTTTGAAGATAAATTGAAAATGAATAATTGAAATCGTATATTCATAAATATTTTAGAATGTAAATTCACTATGGAATTTATAAATAAAAAGGGGAATTTGCTTAAAAATAAACGTTGATTTATTTTTGAAGTGTGGGAATTAATTTACGGATTTGGAATGTAAATATAAAGTAAATCGTTAAGGATTTATTTAATTGGTTTAAATGAACCATGTCGAAATGAAAGTATTTCCGAGTAAGGAAAAGTGATTTGAATTTTTTTTTTCAAATGGTTGAAGTGTGGAAAATATATATATCTAGTAAAGATATTTTGGAAAGTAAATAATTTGGGAAATTATTTGGATTTGGTGATGTTGAACACGCTTATTGATTGTTAAATATTCGACTATCAATATTTACCTTTAAATAGGTATTTGTTGTGATTGTTTGAATTTGAATGCCACACTTATTTTTGAATAACCGCTCACTATTCGGGTTAGCCGGGAAAGGACCTTGGGGTCGTATAACCCATTCCGAGTATGTGATACGTCGTTATGGACTGCATTTGATGACCGGTGTTGAAGACCGGATATTTGTGAAAACGGAAGGATTACCGTCGAGTTACTCTACATCGGCTGATCTCCGATATAGAGGTTTTATCACCCTTAGTGACGGGAAGTCCGGTCGTGATTAGTGAATATCTGGAATGCAAGGACTTCTTTGGAAGTGCCTTCGGTTCTGTTCGAGCCCAGAACAGACTTGTATGGATTGTATGTCTGACATTACAAATTGAGATATAAAGCTGATTTCTTTCAAATATATTTCTGTTGGTGGCGGAGAATTTATTCTCTTAGCTTAACACCCTTCTCTGAGACGTACGAGCTCAGAGGTTATGTAATTGAAGGTTATTAGTGATATACTCCCAATTTGGTAGTGTGGCATGCTGAGTGTTGCTGTGAAATGACCATTGTTTGATCTTTGTGATAGGATCATTTATTTGATCATTTATCTTGGTGATCATTTCTATGATCATTTGATTGACCCAAAGCGTGGCTTTTGTATAAAGTGTGGCTTTGTGGACGAGACTTCGTCGGACCTCACACCCCGAAAATGGTCAAAACAGGAAGGATGCGGCAAGGTTATTAGGGGGTAGCACCCCTTTAGTGTATGTCATTCCTTCTGGATAGAGGTGGTATCATGCTATGGAGCCTAGATACTTAACCTATGTTGTTGCTGCAAATTTTGTGGTTGTTGGAAATCGAGGATCCTCGGATAGATCGGTTACGATCGGGGGATGACATATTCGTGTCGGTAGTTACCCAGTTAGGGGTATCCCGGCCTTGTGTTGGCAGAGATCCGGTTTGGTTCTCGGGACGTCATTCCAGAGGCGTTTTCATGTGGCAATGGGAAGTTCCTTGGCCTGACCATTTGTTGGAAATCCAAAGAAACAATACGATCTTGTACGGTTTTAGTTGTATAACCTGCCATGGAATGTGGCGGTAACCTGCTATTGAACATGGTAGCTATAGTAGGCATAAGTGCGAAATGTCTATGCTGGCTAAGATTTATATCTTTATTTTCGAAATGATTTTTCCCACACTATGCACTAGTAATAGTATCAAATGTTTCTTTTTAATGCGTATCAAGCATCTTTGACTATCATAAGGAGAAATCTCCTCCGATTCTGCGTTTGCATTGTGTGTGTGTGCGGGAGGCCTTATGGTAGTCTCATTTTTAAAAGCATTGCGAATTGACTTTAAAAATATTCTTCTATTTTGAGTTTAAAGATAAATAAATTGTTTTGAGTTCTCACACTAGTCACATGACTGACTCGAAGTTTATTGTTTTCCTTCCTAAACTCTGGATGCCCACCAATTTCCACACGGGCAGTCAAAAGTTAAGGTTTATCAGGATATTCTGGAATTCAGGAGTTGCTGGAGGCAAGCTGGATGGCATGGCGTATTACTAGTATATAGTATTTCTTTTCCGCTGTTGATGTTGTTTGTTGTTGTACACTCTGATGATGTAATGAAATGTAATGTAATGTAATAACTGATATAGTTCTTTGTTTAAAGATTATTCATTTATTTATTATATGTTGTTCCGCTGCGAATTGTGAGATTCTGATGTTGTTATGTTATTTCTTCTGTTCTATTCTATCTTTTTCTATCTTCTTCTACTTTTTCTTTTTCTAAAACCCTAACGGTACGTTTTTTTGGTTTTCGATTGCTCGGCAGTTGATACAGTGGACGTATTGATGTTGGTTTTCGTCAACGAAAAAATCGCGATCGTCACATTTGGTATCAGAGCATATGGTTAAGCGACAACCATGGCTCTGTTGGGTATTACTCATTAGAGATAGAGTCAGTAGTACTCTAGAATGAGTTTGAGTGTAATAATAGATACGAGCGCGTATTTGTTAGTGAAATGAAATTGTTTTATATTGTGATGATTGGTTTGTTGAGTGGTATATGGATTTTGGTCAACACGAGTAATTAACGTTGTTGATAGGGATCTCTAAACACTTGAATAGAACAATTCGACACAGTATTGTTTAAATTGGGTAAATGAAATAATTTTACCTTGATTATATTTTATATATGAAAGAATAATTTTTCAGAATTACTAAAGTGTATATGAATTGATTGTTGGTTGTTGAATAAGTTAAATAAAAAAAACAATTGTAAAAGAAAATTTGTATAAGAAAATGAGTTATAAGTATGGAATTATAATTAATGTAATTTACAATTGTGAAATAATCTTATATATATAAGAAGTGAAATTATATAAGTAAAAGGGTTTGTAAATGTGATTTATAATCTGAAAATAAAATTCCAGAGAAGTGTTTTAAAAGATTTGATATTTTGGGAAAATTATTTTGGAGAAATTAAAGCTCTAAACTCTTTTCGGTCGCTGGAAAATAATCCTGATGATGATGGCCACATCATTAGAATTCATTTTCGGGTTTCCAAAAGAGAAATTGCTGCCAAATTGTTTTAAATAAAAGTTGTTTGGAAAATTTTGAGTTTGGGTTTTGAAATTCAAAAGATAATTGAATTGATTTCAAAATTGGTTTTGAAAGATTGAAAGGACTCTGGAATCCTATTTAAATATTATGGAAATGATAAATGAGTTGATAACTTATACAAATTGAATTTCGATAGAATAAATTTAACTTAAAGGATGAAGTTAAAGTAAAGGAAGTATAAGTAAATCAATAAAATCCAAGTAGTAATTGTTGAATATAAGTTGTATAACTTATAAGATGATGAATATAAGTGAAATAAGTTTTGAACTTATGATAGGAGTTAATAAATTTAGCTTTGGTAAAAAGTTAAATAGGATTGGAATTTGAATTGGATTTATAAGTGAAAACTTAAGTTAAATTAAACAAAAGGTGTTTGGAATGAAATATAACTTAAGTGATGTTGGATCAAGTTGAATTTTGGCATCGAAGTAAATTAATAAGTGAATTAATGAAGTGAAGTTATTAAGAATTTGAACTTGAGTTATATAAATGAAATTCAACTTTAAATTGTTAAAGGAATTAGCAATTGAATTGATAAATGGATTGAATGCTAATCAATTAAATGTAAACAATTGATATGAAATAATGAATATATAAGTGTTAATTCATTAAAAGCTAGTTGAATAAATTGAATGGAAGTCAATTTAATATGATCCAAATGGAATTAAAAGTGTTGAACCAAATTGAATGAAAAGTGAATAAATTTGGTTGTATTGAATAAACATTGGTTGTTATTTGATTGTTGATTGATTGTATATAATTCATTAAGTGTTAATGAAAGTGAATTAGCGAAATTGAAAGCTATATAATTGAATTCAAATTGAAAGTAAATAAATTTGAATAGAATTGAATGTGAATTGGATTTAATTAGTGAATGCAAACTAATTAAAATTGAATATGAATGAATGTTAGTAAATCCAATGTAAATGAATCAAATGTGATTTAAATTGAAAACAAATTCATTGAATATTAATGAGAATATGAATGAATATTTATTTGGTTATGGATGATAGTTGGTTGATGGTTGCATTTGTTGCTTTAGATGCATTTGCTATATTGACATATGCAGTTGTTATGTTGCTATATGATGTATATTGATATTATTTTCATATCTACATGTTCTCATATGTTTGATTTAGTGTTTAGTAGGTGAGGATGGCGTTGCTTCGCATTTGGAGCTCGCTTTCGCGCTATATTAGCCGTATATGCTCGCTAATTATAAATAAGGTACATATCTCCGATTACATACCGTACTTTTACACTTTTTTCCCTGCGGGATGCCTCATTACTTGATGAGATGTATATTTGTGATATATATACTGTCATTTTTTTTGGGATCGAGCCGCGCAAAGGAGACTATGGCGAATTTTTCCTAAAATTTAAGGCGTTAGAAAAAATTTGAGAAAATTGGGAAATTTTTGAAAACTATAACTTTGATTTTGGAATTGAAAGTTAAACGATAGTAGTTGTTTTTGAAAAGATAACTAAGTTTGGACTTGAAAACTTAGTAAAGATTTGGTAAGAAGTTTAACTATGGATTTTGGGAAAGTTAATAGATTCTGTAACTTTTCTTACTTGATAATTTCGAGGACGAAATTCTTTTAAGGGGGAAGTATGTAACGACCCAGGATTTTTATCAATTAAAATTTGAATAATTAATTTATTTTAAATATTAATAAGTGAAATTTATTAGTCGAATAAATTTTATTTCGAATAATTGGATTTAATTGGATAATTAAATCGATAATTTAATATGTTACAATACATAAATAATTGAAAATTGAGTTAAATATGATTGAAAATGATTTGTAAAATTTCATTTAATCATGTTGGAGTTAGAATCATATTTTAGAACTTTTAAAATCGAATTAAAAGTTAAATTGTGAAAATTGAATATTTTAATATTTAATCGACTAGTGAAATTAGCCATTTTTCGAACAGTCTCAGAATTGGACGAAACTAGTTCCATTGGATCCGTAATAGTTTGTTATTACCAGATTTCAATTTTCGTAGCAATCGGAGTCATCGTTTGATCGTGGCAGCTCGAAATGCATCGAAATTGTTTTTAATATTAATTTGGCGAGTTAAAATAGCCATTTTTCAAAAAGTCTCGGATTTCGACGAACCTAGTTTCATCGGATCCGTAATGTGATATTATTGTATGGTTTCAAATTTCGTGTCAATCGGATTTACCGTTTGTCCGGTGCAAGCTAAAACGCCTAGAAAATCGTTTAATCGGTTTAATTTTAAATCGAACGTTTATAGCCATATCTCGCACAGATGACCGAATTAGCTTCCGAAACCTGTTCCATCAGGATAAACCTTAGAAACGCTAACCGGCATGCTTCGTTTGGAGTTCGGAAATTCCGGGTGAATAGTAACTCGTGAAATTTTCTATAAAAGCCCCCCCTCTTCATAATTTGCAAAAAAATATCAAACCCTAACCCTAAACTGAAGCAGCCGCCACCTTCAAAATGGAAGGCCAGAAATGCATCCTTTTCTCTCCTCAATCACTCTCAATCTACAAGGAATTACACGAAGTGTTCAACACGAAAGTCGAAGAGCTCGACGAGAGCTTTCAATCTATACGGTGATGATCGTGTTTGGAGCATCAGAGGGGGAGAAAGGAGGGTCCGACGGCCATGTGTTGCGCACGCCATACGAGGCCATGGAGGAGGCTGAGCTCCTTGTTATTCGAGCCGAGTATAGAGTCGGCTATAGGCTACAACATGGAGGTGTTTGATTATGTTCATGTTCGTCGTATGTGGAGTAATTTTTAACCCTAATTCATGGATTGGGTTTCTTGCGTGCACGCAAATTACTGGAGAAGGAGTTGCGTGAGGAAGAGGGAAGGGGGTCATGGCCCTGATGTGTTCAAAGAAGATCCAACGGCCTAGGTTGAAAATTATAAAAATAATGTTGTAAATTATTAAGTTAAAATCGTGTAAACTTATAAATTTCATAACTTCTTCATACGAGGTCGAAAACGCACGAAACTTTTTGCATTGGAATCATATTGACGAGCACTACGCTATGGAGCTGGATTGGAGTCATTTGGAGTTAGTGAGAATTTCGGATAAAATTAAACGCGTGTTTAATTTTATTCGAAATAAAAGCTGACAACGAAATTGAAATCAAGGTGAGAACTTCTCACTCAATCGAATCGGTTTCGATTTTTATTTTAAATAGTCAGATTTAAAATTGTTGAATGCATGTTTGAATGATGATTGTTATCTATTGATTGTTAAAATAGACATTATGCGCCGTTAGTAAGCGGATGCTATTTATTAAAAACATATACCGCGAATATTTCATAAACAGTGAAATTGATATTATATATCATAGCAATATATATATATTTGCATATGTATATATTGCAGTTGTTGATTTCCCGCATTGTATAGCGGATGAGACCCTATTGCACCGTCTATTAAGCGGATAATATTATAAATCCCATATACCGCGATAATTCCGTACTGGAACGGAATTGGTATTGTGCTAACATCTTTGGATGCAGGGAAACATGTTGGAGGGATCCAACTGGATTCCTCAACTGTATTGATTTATTTACAGATATTTTGATATTTGTTGATTATCATATCGATATATGATATTTGGATGTTGTGATTGACTATTTGGTGCCGTTGCATCATCAGATCCATTTATAAAGTTTAAAAATAACGTTTTGATTTTTAAAAGGATTTTTAAAGTGATTTTCCAAAGTATATGTTTTTATTAAATTTTGAATTGGTTCATTTTAAACAATTAAAACGTTATGAATTTTTATGTTACAAAAATTACTGTTTTTGTAAAATATAACCAAATTTGAGATTTTCGAAATAAATAGTGATTAATTTATAAATTGGTTTAAATTGGAATTTTGGATCATTGTAAAAGATTTTTAAATTTATTTTTATAAGTTGAAAATATTGGAATTATAAAACGAGTTTTTATAAGTGTTAAAGGTGAAATAAAGATAGATTTCATAAGTGAACGGAATTTATAGATTTATAAACTGTGAAGTTATAAAATGAATAGATTTTGTAAAATAGAAGATTTATAAGTAATTATCTTATAAATCGGATTTTGGCATTTAAATGAGATATAAATGGAATTTGTTAATAAAGAGATTTATAAATCGAAGCATATAAGTAGAAATGGAATTTATAAACATTGTTTATAAACTCGAAATCAATTGAATTTGATAAATTGAATATTGAAGTTTATTAAAGGAAATATATTCACGATTTTGGACAGTGAATACCTTATTGAATAAAATGGTCATGTTTGGCAAAATGAATATTATAGAATGAAGTTAATTATTTTAAAGATGTTCTAAAATGTATTATGAATCGAAACCATAGATTTCAACATTTATTGTTGAAATAGACGTTTTCGAGAAAGAAGGAAATGGTGGACTATAACACTGTTGTTATAGTAAATGATTTCCGAAAGAAAATGTTTTTGTATAGTATTGGGATTTATATATCTATCTAATTTCGAATCCCTATACTAGTGATTTTGGGTCGTAGTAACGATGTTTTGCGCAACAATCGTTTTAGCCCAAATAAATGTGTTAAGTGAATGTTTTCCTTAAAGAATGAAATATATATTTAATTTCGATATTGAGTATATGGAATATTTTCTAAGTATTGAAAACAAAAGGATTTGTGAATCACTTATTAATAAATAAGTATGGAAATGTTTTTCCAATGTGAAATGAAATGTTTTGAGAATTTATCTTTTTGAAGATAAATTGAAAATGAATAATTGAAATCGTATATTCATAAATATTTTGGAATGTAAATATACTATGGAATTTATAAATGAAAAGGGGAATTTTCTTAAAAATAAACGTTGATTTATTTTTGAAGTGTGAGAATTAATTTACGGATTTGGAACGTAAATATAAAGTAAATCGTTAAGGATTTATTTAATTGGTTTAAATGAACCATGTTGAAATGAAAGTGTTTCCGAGTAAGGAAAAGTGATTTGAATTTTTTTTTTCCAAATGGTTGAAGTGTGGAAAAAATATATATCTAGTAAAGATATTTTGGAAAGTAAATAATTTGGGAAATTGTTTGGATTTGGTGATGTTGAACACGCCTATTGATAGTTAAATATCCGACTATCAATATTTACCTTTAAATAGGTATTTGTTGTGATTGTTTGAATTTGAATGCCACACTTATTTTTGAATAAGCGTTCACTATTCGGGTTAGCCGGGAAAGGACCTTGGGGTCGTATAACCCATTCCGAGTATGTGATACGTCGTTACGGACTGCATTTGATGACCGGTGTTGAAGACCGGATATTTGTGAAAACGAAAGGATTACCGTCGAGTTACTCTACGTCGGCTGATCTCCGATATAGAGGTTTTATCACCCTTAGTGACGGGAAGTCCGGTCGTGATTAGTGAATATCCGGAATGCAAGGACTTCTTTGGAAGTGCCTTCGGTTCTGTTCGAGCCCGGAACAGACTTGTATGGATTGTATGTCTGACATTACAAATTGAGATATAAAGCTGATTTCTTTCAAATATATTTCTGTTGGTGGCGGAGAATTTATTCTCTTAGCTTAACACCCTTCTCTAAGACGTACGAGCTCAGAGGTTATGTTGAAGGTTATTAGTGATATACTCCCAATTTGGTAGTGTGGCATGCTGAGTGTTGCTGTGAAATGACCATTGTTTGATCATTTGTGATAGGATCATTTATTTGATCATTTATCTTGGTGATCATTTCTATGATCATTTGATTGACCCAAAGCACGACTTTTGTATAAAGTGTGGCTTTGTGGACGAGACTTCGTCGGACCTCACACCCTGGAAATGGTCAAAACAGGAAGGATGTGGAAAGGTTATTAGGGGGTAGCACCCCTTTAGTGTATGTCATTCCTTCTGGATAGAGGTGGTATCATGGTATGGAGCCCAGATACTTAACCTATGTTGTTGCTGCAAATTTTGTGGTTGTTGGAAATCGAGGATCCTCGGATAGATCGGTTACGATCGGGGGATGACATATTCGTGTCAGTAGTTACCAGTTAGGGGTAACCCGGCCTTGTGTTGGCAGAGATCTGGCTTGGTTCTCGGGACGTCATTCCAGAGGCGTTTTCATGTGGCAATGGGAAGTTCCTTGGCCTGACCATTTGTTGGAAATCCAAAGAAACAATACGATCTTGTACGGTTTTAGTTGTATAACCTGCCATGGAATGTGGCGGTAACCTGCTATTGAACATGGTAGCTATAGTAGGCATAAGTGCGAAATGTCTACGCTGGCTAAGGTTTATATCTTTATTTTCGAAATGATTTTTCCCACACTATGCACTAGTAATAGTATCAAATGTTTCTTTCTAAAGCGTATCAAGCATCTTTGACTATCATAAGGAGAAATCTCCTCCGATTCTGCGTTTGCATTGTGTGTGTGTGCGGGAGGCCTTATGGTAGTCTCATTTTTAAAAGCATTGCGAATTGACTTTAAAAATATTCTTCTATTTTGATTTTAAAGATCAATAAACTGTTTTGAGTTCTCACACCAGTCACATGACTGACTCGGAGTTTATTGTTTTCCTTCCTAAACTCTGGGTGCCCACCAATTTCCACACGGGCAGTCAAAAGTTAAGGTTTATCTGGATATTCTGGAATTCAGGAGTTGCTGGAGGCAAGCTGGATGGCATGGCGTATTACTAGTATATAGTATTTCTTTTCCGCTGTTGATATTGTTTGTTGTTGTACACTCTGATGATGTAATGAAATGTAATGTAATGTAATGTAATAACTGATATAGTTCTTTGTTTAAAGATTATTCATTTATTTATTATATGTTGTTCCGCTGCGAATTGTGAGATTCTGATGTTGTTCTGTTATTTCTTCTGTTCTGTTCTATCTTTTTCTATCTTCTTCTACGTTTTCTTTTTCTGAAACCCTAACGGTACGTTTTTTTGGCTTTCGATTGCTCGGCAGTTGATACAGTGGACGTATTGATGTCGGTTTTCGTCAACGAAAAAATCGCGATCGTCACAAGGAGGCTACTGCAAGGGTTTATAATAACATATATATAGGCAATAATGAACCAAGGCCCGGAAGCCCATTTTTGACCGAAATGAAAATAGGCCATCCTATATATCGAAATATAAGTTTTCAATATTTTCAAATTCAATGGAATAAGTTCTGGAACCTAATTCTACTGTATATAGAAGTTAATTTCAAAATCAAATTCTATTTATATTTTACATGTTAACTAAAACAAATTATTATTAAACCGATTTAATTACTTTAAATTCTAAATTAAAAGTTTTCTATCACCCATTCTTGATTAAACAGAATTAATAATCTTTTAATATTAAATTTTCAATGTTAAATCCAAGATTTAAATATTAAATTAACTTTAGCGTTTAATTACAACTGTAATAAAACCAGTTCACTATATTTTAAATTTCAAAACAAATTCTTTTATTTGATTTACATTTTTATTATTGAATAAACAAATACCTTATGTGTTAGTAAAACATAAGTTTTCATTTCATTTCACTCAAACCCTATGATTAGCATTTTTTCTTATATTGACTACAATATTTAATTACATTTAATTTCATCGACTCCTAAATTAATTCCAAAACGAATTTAATAATAAGATGAGAAATGAGCAGTCGTTGCACTTAAATAATTTGAACACATTAATACATTTATTATTTACCAAAAAGATTGTAAATGTACATACAAATATTAAATCCAATTCCAATTAAATAATATTGATTTCCCCGTTTTATACAACATTTATTTTATTCATTATTAACCTTTATTATGACCATTAATTGAAATTACACTAAATAGTTGTCAATTACATTTAATCAACATTATTAAATTATATTCTAATAATTTATTTCCATTTATAAATCATAAATTTTAATTTACCACAATATAAAATTCAAAAATCTTATTAAATTTAATATTTTTAATTATCAAAAATATGGGTCGTTACACCCATACAGTGATGAAAATAGATAACAACATTGGTTAAGTGCATTAATGGCTGTTGGCCTTAATTTTTTTTTTGAGAAAAATGTGTGATCCTTTATGAATAGAGGAGAGCACACATGCAACTATATATATCACAATAATAAGGTGCTGCCAACATGCCTGTCAGGTAACAAAACTAAATACTAGTATCAAAGAAAAACCAGGTACCCCTAAGATTAGTTCCGGCAAGGCCACCACCCATCACAACCCGATATCGAGTTTCAGCATCCCTACCACCCAATACTAAGGTGTTAGGAGCACCTAGAAACAAAAGAAAATGATACTCCATGAATCTGAATCGGGAGCTCTATGCAACACAAACAAAGAAGAAAGCTCCATGCATCTGGATCGAAAGGAGTGAAGAAGCATCTATTCTAAAGTGGAACTGGATATGTTGCTGAATGAAGAATCTGCTCTGGAGACTCTATACAAAGGAAGAAGTGCCAAGCTCAAGAATGGATCCTCCTGTAGATAAAATGCCATAATAGGGAAGAACGTATCCTACATACGTGGTGGAACTGCAACTAATCCTGAATGGAGAACTCTACTATGATGGCCTCTATGCAATCCGTAATCCTATAATCTGAAGACACGAGAACCTGTAAAAAGAGCCTGCCACCCTATCACCCATACCTAAAGGATGACTAAGGAAAAAGTAAGAATTATACACACACACGCACACACACACACACACACACACATATATATATGTATATTTATATAATTAATACACATACATATGTAAAGATGAGATGGGAAATAAAACCTAAATGAGAAAAAACTGGACAAAAACAAAAGAATTAAAATAATTAAAATATATATAAACTAATACCGACAAAGACAAGAATAAATAATTGAAAATAACACTTAAAAAATACTTATGAATCTTTAATCATAAGTAAGTTATGATTAACGTTTAAATCATCATAAAAATTTGAAAAATTATTAATATTAATACTGTTAATGTTAAATATATAATTGTTGTGTTTGAATAAGTTATTATTATAACTAACCTTATTAAGATACCCTTTAAAGATTATTTTTAGCTAATTTATATTTGGGATTAGAAATCCAATTAAAACAAATATAGAAATTGTAAGAATCAATTTGTTAAAATGACTATTATTATTATTAAAAATTCTTTGATTTATTTCAAACCATATATATCAACTAATGATAATGAATAAAGTGTCAAGTAAAAATCTAATATTCTTTTTGAACCTAAATCTAAAATTATTCTAGTAGAAGTCATAATCCGAAATTTTAGTTGTTATATTAAAATTAAAAATTATAAGAATATTATTTAGAATGTAATAAGAATCCAAGCAATCATAGTATATATATTTTATATCTTTAAGAAGCAGATTACAAAAAAAACATTTATTATCATTTTGAATGTTTTTTCTTTTCAAGAATTCTATTGTATTTAGTTTTCCATGCAGTATTAACCACGTGTGAATTTTAGATTTAGGAGGAGCATTAGATTTCCAAACTATTTAAATGAGTTGTTTATTGTACTTGAAAAATTAATAAGTCTATAAAAAGAATTTGAAGTATATTTTTTACTCTTATCCCACTCCCAACAAATGATATCATTATCATTATCAATATTATAAAGATTTAATCTTGCATAAAGCAAATAAAGTTGTCTAGGAGTTGAACCTACTAAAATTCTATTAAAACTAAAATTCCAAGGAGGATCATTTTCAGGAGAATAAACTTCATTAACTAAAGCAAAATTAAAGTTACAGATTTCATAAAGCTCTTTAAATTCCAATTTAAGAGGTAAGACCGAAATCCATCTGTCATGCCAAAAGAAGTACAATTACCAGAATGAAGTATTGTATTTATTCCTAAGTTAAAAATCTCATGACATTTTAAAATGTTTTTTCAAAAATTAGATATATTTTGAATTGCTGGATAAGCAATTTGATATAAATTGCTATTTCCGTTGTAGTAATATTTAGAATGATCTCTTTCCAAATAGCATTATCATTTATATCCTTAAACTTCCAATACCATTTACCTAGGAAGGACAAATTCATATTACGCAAATTAATAAATCCTAAACCACCTTCCTTTTTGGCTTTACAAACTGTTTTCCAATTTACTAGACAATTTATATTATTATTAGGAATTCCCCCGCTCCATAAAAATTCTCTTCTAATTTTATCAATAATCCAATCTAGAAACAGATGCATGGACATCCAATAAATCGAAAGGGCTGATAAAACTGAATTAATTAAAACTAATCTACCTGCTCTAGATTAAAATCTCCCATTCCAATTAAAAATCCTATTTTTGATTTTATCAATGATAATAATCTAATCGTCATGTTTGAGTTTGGTGGGTCTAATCACAAAACTAAGGTAGTCAAAAGGAAAGTTCATAGTTTTACAATTTAGAATATTAGCAACTAAATTTTCAAATTTTTCAAAATTATTTAAAACTAATACGGAACTTTTGTCAAAATTTATTTTTAAACAAGATAAAAGTTCAAAACTGTATAGGATAAACTTGAGGGTTATAATGTATCTAGGAAGAAGGGAAGAAAAAAGTAAGGTATCATTGACAAATTGAAGAACCGATATACCATTACGCGATATGTCATTGCCTACACATCCTAGAGATCCATTATCCACTGCTCTTTTAACAATTTTAGCAAAAACATCAGCAGCTAATTTAAATAATAAAGGCAATAAGGGATCTCCTTGCCTTAAACCTCTCTTAGATTGAATTCTATTACCTAGTATACCGTTAACCATAATACTAGAGTTTCCAGTTCTGAGAAAAGTCATAATCCAAGTGATCCATCTATGATCAAAACCTTTTTCATGAAAAATATCTACAAGAAAATCCCAATCCACCGAATCAAATGCTTTAGCAAAATCAAGTTTTAAATCGCACAGGTTATGTTATTCTTACAACAGTAATTAATATATTCTTGAACAACTACCACACCATCAATGATATTTCTCCCTTTAATAAAAGCCGATTGTGAACGATCAATTAAATCATTCATTCTTGTACTAAGTCTATAAGATAGAACTTTAGAAATGATTTATACCGAACAGTTAATCAAAGAAATAGGTCTAAATCTTTTAAGTTTTTTGCTCCGAATTTTTTATGTAACAAAATAACATTTGCAAAATTAAATCTCCCTAATTGCAAAATTACCAATATAAAAATCGTTAAACATATTAACTAGGTCAAATTTAAAACGTCCCAAAAAGTTTTATAAAATAGAATAGGAAATCCATCCGGGCCTGGGGATTTATCTCCTGGCATGTCATTAATAGCTTTTCTAATTTCCTCTACACAAAAAGGATTATCCAGTTCAGATAAATCCACAATAGAATCAGATGGATACAGATCTTTCCATCTAACATTGATTCTATGTTTGATTTTAGAACCAAAAATACTCTTATAATAATCTGTAATAGCTTTATTAAGATCTCTTTGATCAATTAACTCTTCGTTATTAACAATAATAGAGTTAATTGTGTTACTACATTTTCTACCATTAGCTATATTGTGAAAGAATTTAGTGTTTTTATCACCTTCATTTATCCATTGGACTCTGGATCTCTGCTTCCACATAGCCTCCACCTTTTCTAAAATAGAATTTAGTTCTTCTTTTAAATTGGCGAGAACATTACGTTCACCTAAATTTAATTGTCTAGATTCTTCAATCTTATTAATTTTAAGCATTTCATTAAGAACATTATCTTTTTTGATTTTTAAATTGCCAAAAACATTATTCTTCCTACTTTTAAGAAAAATCCTAATATCCCTAAGTTTTGAAACAAAAGATTTTGCAGAAATTTCCTTATTTCTAATATTATGGTAACTCAAAGAAATCCATTTACCGTTAATTAAGTTCACAAAATCAGATTCCAAAAGCCACATCTTTTCAAATTTAAAATTATTAATAACAATTCTATGATGCTCGCAAGTGAGGATAATAGGACAATGATAGGAGTATGTATACGGTAAACCAGTGACTCTATAGATTGGGAATTTATCTTCTATTTGATCACTGACAAAAAATCTATCAAGAAGAGCCATGGAAGGAGACTCTCTTGCATTACTCCAAGTAAACTCTCTATTTGAAAGGGGAATTTCAATCAAATTAGAATTAATAATAAATTGATCAAATTCCTCCATAGCAGAGTAATCCCCTTCCCTGGGAGAATACTCACCTATGAAACGCATAACATTAAAATCACCCCTCAAAATCCAAGAACTTGGAGCTAATGATCTAAATTCTAGGCACTCTTTCCATAAAATTATCCGATTGATTTTTGAGTTAGGCCCATAAACATTAGAAATATTTAAAAACGAGTTATCAAAAAGATTAATAAAAATAATATGAAGTGAAAGCTGTATAGGAATACAATGAAGCAATTTAAAATAGTTATCCCACCACCTATCATTAAACCCCCTGAAGAGCCCACAAAAGGTAGGAAAACCCATTTTCTAAAATGATAACCGCCTAATCTTCTAAAAAACAAATATCTAGACAATTAATTTTAGTCCCCTAAAGTAAAGCAATGTTAATAGAATAGTCTTTAAAGAATGCTCTAACCTTATCACACTTATTCAAATCATTCAAACCTCTAATGTTCCAACTAATGATCCTCATAAACTAACTGTACTAGCCCTCTCTAATTCCTTACGCCTAATATACTCTCTATCAATCTCAATATCGGAAAAAATAAAAGAAGTATCATAGGCAAGCCGACTAAACTCGGTAGATGATAAATTACCTAATGCGTAAGTGGAGTATGTACTACCCATAAAAGAACTCATACCTGAGCCTGGATTCGTAGCGCCACACGTGGCAGTCAATCCAAGCAACTCACCCATAGTCTGCAGTTGGAAATTGTGTATCCTAGCACTTCAACAAACGGGTCCACTAGAAGCTACTGTTTTCCTGCACCTTCCTTTCTTCGAGAAGAAGAGGTAGGTACTGATCTACTACCACTCTATAGCCATTTAGAGTCCAAGTCCTTGATTGAAATAGTCCCTGTCTCCACACAAGTGTTCAATAAAAAGCCACCATCTCCTGAAGTGATTCTAGAAGCAACATCCACCTTCCTATGATTATCTTTTCCAATATCCTCCAAAGATTTGCTACAGAAACTTTGTGTATCCCTTGTGCATGTGTGCACACCTGTTGAAAACTCTGTAATTGCCATCATAAAATCATTTTTAACCTCCAGCAAGTAGTCAAAGTCAACTAGAGCCTCATCATCATCCAAAACTTCAATTACTTCAGATCCCATAATCAAATCCATCATATCAATATAGTTCGAATTGGTTTCAAAAAATGGTTTAGATTCGCTCAAATAGTTGCTGATATCATAATTGCTCAATTCTGTTGCATTATCAGATAAGAAAACATCAATGAAAAAAAATCTGGAATACTATCTAAATCTGTTGGATGAAGCACGCTAGAATTTGAAAGATCCAACATATTGTCAAAATAGTTCTTCTCATCCAACTTCGAGTTCGCAACAATTTTTCAATCCATTAAAAATTAGAACCTCGGAACTTTTAACGTCGAACACCACTTGCTCCTGCTCTACTAAATCAAAATCCATCACTTGAAGAGCATCAGACCAATCCATCCTAACAGTGCTCGAAAAACTACTATCAAATGAGCTTATCCTTTGGCTTGTAATTGGAGAATGATTTTGAAATCAAACATTTGGGTTTTTTGGAATATTTTTATTTAAGCGGATTTTAAACTTCTCTATTTTACCAAACCTTTTTATTTATCTTCTCTAAATCATTTAGAAATGTTTTAAAGTTGTTTAACTATTGTTTAATAGTGTTCTAAAAATAATTATTTATATTTTGTTGTTTGAAGTTATTTATCAAGATTTTAATATCGTAAAAAGTTATTTATTTAAATAATTACTATTATTTGAAGATAATTTATAATTATTATTATTAGTAATGTTTGGAGTTAATAAATTATTTTAGTATTAACATTCGAAAGTTAATTTATTATTTATTTATGACGTTTAAGTTAATTAATTCATCTGATTAATTTTACTTATAAATAATAAATTTATTTGAAAAGGGATTTTATTTAATAAAGAGTATATAAATGAAATAGAGTTTTTAATTTATAAAGGATTTTCGTAAGGGCTTTATAAAGAATTTTATAAAAGGATTGTGAAAATATTTTTATAAAGTAATTTAGAAGTAATTTATATAAAGGATCTTTATAAAAGATTTTTATAAAAATATAAAGTTTTATAAATAGGTTTATAGATTAATAAAAGGAGTTTTATAAATAGTTTTATGGATTTGTAAATTTTTTTATCAATGGTTTTAGAAATTTATTAAAAGAGTTTGATAAATTATTTTGGAGATTTGTAAAAGAGTTTTACAAATGGATTTGGAATTTTAGTAAAGAAGATGTTCATAAATAAAATCGATGTATTAATAGGATTTATCAAAGAAATTTACAGAAGAAATTGAGATTTGATTTTCCTAAAATTGAACTTCTTAATTTTTGATGGTGGGGACATTCATTCCATGCTTAACACTAAAGGAATAGTGTTAGGTTTGTTATTATCTTTATTTATTTTTAAATAATATTTGTTTTAATCCTTTTGATACGATTTTGATATAAGAAAATTTTCATAATGTTTTGTGTATATGCTTACACCATTGAGATAAGTATATGGACATTTTTCCATTTATTGGAAGAGGTAAAAGGAGTTCGTGAATAAATCTTTGTAAATGTATTTTGATAAAAGTATTTACAAAGTGATTTTAATTAATGAAAGGATTAAATAAAGAGGTTTGTTTTTGCATACGTGCTTAACTAATATTGCTTTCCCTATGGAAATAAATCCCTAATTTGGATTGTTGTTTTATTTGATAGTTAAATAACCGATTATCAAACTTGACCAGTTTTAAGCTATCATTGTCGGTTCGAGAAGACTAAGATTGGATATGTTATCTGAAAACCACTTTGAACTGGCATATGCATTCAAATGGAAGATATCTTAAAGATGATTGAAGATGAAACTTTTGAATTGCAACAGCTACTAACTAATCCCGAGGATAATTCCAAAATGAATGTAGTAGGAGTAATGCCTTCGGTTTTGTTCAAACCTAGAATGAACATGTATGAATGAATGCTGGAATTGCATTACTGCCTAGAGGACAGTGTTAGCATTCCAAATGGTATTTTCTATATGAAAAGGTAATCGTAGCCTCAAGCCTCACAACTTGAAAATGGCTCAAATAAGGTAGAAGTAGCACAGCTATGTGGGTCGTTCCCATTAGGGTGTGTCATCACCTTTCTAGATCATTATTTTATGGATTTGGTTGTGCGTGAGAGCTCTCGGTTAAGGTTGGGAAGCAACCGGGGTGTTGATATATTCGGCACTATCCAATAAAGGGTAGGCTGGTCTTGTGTTGGTAGAGTGGAAAATGCATCTTTAGCCCTCGATACATTTTACCTTAAGATGTACAATACGGAAGGTAGTCCCTTACCTTGCCATTGTTGGAATCCATTCTCCAATACGAGCCTTCAGACTTGATTATATACCTATTATGTTGGAATTTAATAATGTAACAGTTTCGGCTATGATTCCATATTTACTTTAAAACCTAAAGATTATTATAATATCACTGGATTTTCTATAAAAATGTTTAGGTTGCTGTAAGGTAAAAACTCATCCATGTTTATGCACGGCGTGGTCTTTGGAGATACCTTTATTTTGAAAGATTATTATAACATTAAAATTCAATTGAGTTGTGTTTCTCATGCTTGTTTAATAGACTGATATAGGTGTTATTTTTCTTTTAATGCTTTGGGTCAGACCGAGCATATTTTCAAATCTAGTTGGATGCTTTAGAGCTTAGGGAGACGGGTTGGATACTCCTGAGGCGTATTAATGTATATTTTATTTCCGCTGCATTAGTTATTGTTTTAATATCATTTATGAGAACAGTTTGTTATAACTGTCCTAATTGTTGATTTTTTTAGTATACTCTGATTGATGTATGTATATTATAGTTTTTATTTATGTAAAGATTTGTTGTATATTATATATTACTTGTCACGATGTGAGATTTTGTTTAATCCATTTCTTTCTTTTTCTCCAAAAATCTTTTTTTTTCCAACACTTGGATGCTCGGCATGTGGATACTATGGATGTATTAGTGTCGACTTCTAAGGATCGAAATGTTGGGTCATTACATGTGGTATTAGAGCTTAGGTTGAGCGAATACCTAAGCTTTGGTAGGTACATGTGAGGACCCGCAAATCCGTACTCCTTGAATAGACACTAATCTCCATTGATTAACTCAAGATAAACGAAAATACGAATTCCATTTCTATTTATTTTATAACAACTTCCTTTTATAAATCTCCTTTATTAACCTATTTCAATTTATAACTCAATTATATACCAAAAGTTCATATTATAAGTTAAATACTTATAATTTATTTGTTTACAAAATTGTTCTTTTTAAGACTTCCCAAATTATAAATCTTATAACTTATAAGATTCATTTATTTACTCAAAACTATTCTTTTAATAACTTTACAAATTTTATAAATCAACTGCTTATAAATTTCCATTTATAACTTCACCGTTTATAGTTCTATAAATTTCATTCATTTATGAAATTCATTTACACTTCATTCTAACATTTATAATAACACTTTTTATAATTCAAATATTTTAATTTATAAATATCAATTTATAAATCCTTTATATAAATCAATTTATATTATTATTTTAAAACATCTTTAAACTCCTTTATAAATTTCACCATTTTATTTGATTTATAAAATAATCAAATTTTATAAATCCTATATTTAAACTTTTTATAATAAATTCAAAAATCCCGATTTAATCTATTTAATAAAATCATTAACCCCATATTTTCAAGAATCAACTTTTAACTATATTTCTCAAAAATCATAATTTTTATAACATTAAAATTATAATGTTTATTTATTTAGAATGAATCAATTCCAAAAATATTTTATAAACGTATACTTTCAAAAATCCCTTTAAAAATCCCTTTAAAATTCCAAAATCGTTATTTTAATATTTTTTTAAAACTCCAAAAATGGATCCGATGAAGAAACACACCAAATAGTCAATCAATGACATCCAAACATCATATATGGATATGATAATCAATCAAATATCACAATATCTGAAATAAATTAAATACGGGTGAGGAATCCAGTTGGATCCCTCCAACCTATTTCCCTGCATCCAAAGATGTTAGCACAATACCAATTCCGTTCAAAGCGGAATATCATGGTATATGGGATTTATAAAATATTATCCACTTAATAGGCGGCGCAATAGGGTCTCATCCGCTATATAATGCGGGAAATCAACTCCAAGTACATAAATAATACCAATTTCACTGTACTGTGAAATATTCGTGGTATATGTTTTTAATAAATAACCTTCGGCGTATAATGTCTATTTGAACAATCATCATTCAAACATACAATCAAGAATTTTAAATATAACTATTTAAAATTAAAATCGAAACCGATTCGATTGAGTGAGAAGTTCTCACCTTGATTTCAATTTCGTTTTGAGCTTTTATTTCGAATAAAATTAAACGGACGTTTAATTTTACCCGAAATTCTCACTAGCTCCAAACGACTCCAATCAAGTTCCATAGCGTAGTGCTTGTCCATACGAACCCAACGCAACTTGTTTCGTGCGTTTTCGACCTCGTATGAAAAAGATATGAATTTTTAAATTTGCACAATTTTTAATGTAAATAATTTGACATTTTATTTTATATTTTATACCCTCACTCAATCTCAGCCGTAGCTTCAAAGCCAAGATAATCTGGCCACTGCGCGCGATGCTCCTTCTTCCCGTTCGATTCACGTACGCAACCCATTCAAAGCTACAAACCCTAATACACGCGACAAATCCTTTGACTTCCATCACGATCAGTTAGTGACATTTTGAAGCCCATCCCCTATGCTACCTTCGGCCAGAACCCCATTGAACTCGGTCACGTATATTTCTCGAAACGCGTGAACGAAGTCGCGGCCTTCATGAGTGATTTGCCATCAATCCAAAGCTCCATCCCCGATCATAGCCGTTGGATGTTTAGCTCGTACTGTGCTCTACAACTTTCGTTTAGAAAGTTTTTCGAATTAAAGTGTAGATTGAAAGATATTTGAGGGAGAAGAAAGAAGCATTTCGACCATTGATAAGTTAACTGGCGGCTGCAGCTCAAAACCCTAGGGGTTGTTTCTTTTGCAAAAAATGAATTTTAAGGGGCTTCTATAGAAAATTCAGCGAACACTATTCATCCCGGATTTTCTGAACTCCTAACGAAGCCTGCCGATTGGCGTTCCTAAGGTTTACCCCGCGTTCCGAACACAATGGAACGTGTATCGAGAGCTAATTCGATCATCTGTACGAGTTATGACAATAAACGATTGATTTAAAATTAAATCGGTTAATCAAATTTTTAGGCGTTTTAGCTTGCCCCGGACAAACGGTAAATCCGATTGATACGAAATTTGAAACAATACAATAATATAACATTACGGATCCGATGAAACTGGTTTCGTCGAAATCCGAGACTGTTTGAAAAATGGCTATTTTAACTCATCAAATAAATATTAAAACAATTTCGATGCGTTTCGAGCTGCCACGGTCAAACGAAAACTTCGATTGCTACAAAAATTGAAATCCGATAATAACAAACTATTATGGATCCAATGGAACTAGTTTCGTCCAATTCTGAGACTGTTCGAAAAATGACTAATTTCACTAGTCGATTAAATATTAAAATATTTAATTTTCACAAATTAACTTTTAATTTAATTTTAAAAGTTCTAAAACATCGTTCTAACTTCAATATGATAAAATAAAATTTTACAAATCATTTTCAGTCATATTAAACTCAATTTTCAATTATTTCTGTATTTTCACCTATTAAATTATCGATTTAATTATCCAATTAAATCCAATTATTCGAAATAAAATTTATTCGAATTATAAATTTCACTTATTAATATCTAAAATCAATTCAATATACAAATTTTAATTAATAGAAATTCTGGGTCGTTACAACCTTCCCCCATTAAAAGAATTTCGTCCTCGAAATTA
Organism: Allium cepa; assembly: GCA_030765085.1. Taxonomy (NCBI): domain Eukaryota; kingdom Viridiplantae; phylum Streptophyta; class Magnoliopsida; order Asparagales; family Amaryllidaceae; genus Allium; species Allium cepa. The sequence goes on along the minus strand of CM060941.1, from coordinate 1,038,708,688 downwards.
CCAAGTAAGAAAAAGTTACAGAATCTATTAATTTTCCCAAAATCCATAGTTAGACTTCTTACAATACTTTACTAAGTTTTCAAATCATACTTAGTTATCTTTTCAGACCAAAATCAATTGTTTAACTTCCAATTCCAAATCAAAGTTATTGTTTTCAAAAATTTTCCAAAAATTCCCAAATTTTTATAACGCCTTAAATTTTCGGAAAAATTCGCCAGAGTCTCCTTTGCGCGGCTTGATCCAAAAAAAATGATAGTATATATATCACAAATATACATCTCATCAAGTGATGAGGCATCCCGCAGCGAAAAAAGTGTAAAAGTACAATATTTAATCCGAGATATGTACCTTATATATTATTAGCGAGCATATACTGCTAATATAGCGCGAAAGCGAGCTCCAAATGCGACGCAAACGCGATCTGCACCTACTAAACACTCAACAAACAAATGAGAAACATGTATATAGACAATAGTATCGACATACAACATATAGCAACATAATAACTATATATGCCAATATAGCAAATGCAGTAAAAGCAATATATTCAACCATCAACCAACTAACATTCAACTAGCATCCATAACCAATAAATATTCATTCATATTCTCATTAATATTCAATGAAATGGGTTTTCAATTTAATCACATTCGATTCATTAACAGTGGATGTTTTTTACTAACATTCATTTTCAATTAGTTTATATTCACTAATTCATATTCAAGTTGGTTCACTTCCAAATCAAATTCAATTCTATTTAAGATTCACTTAGCTTCCAATTGGATTTCAATTACTTTAGCTTTCAATTTCATTAATACTTAATGAATTGTATACAATCAACTAACTATCATATAACAATCAATGTATATTAATTACAACCAAATTCCTTTGCTTCTATTCATTCATTTTGGTTTAACACCTTAACTTTCAATTGGTTTAATTAAATCAATTTACATTCAATTATTCAACTTCCAATAACATTAGATTTTAATGAGTTAACACTTACATTCATTATTTCATATCAATTATTTACATTCAATTGATTTACATTCAATTCATTTATCAATTCAATTACTAAAGTTGAATTTCATTACATAACTCAAGTTCACATTTATCACTTAGCTTTTTTATTTTACTTCAATACCAAAATCAACTTCATTCAACATCTCTTAAGTTATATTCCGTTTTAATAAACATCACTTGGTTTTACTTAACTTAAATTCCCACTTATAAATCCAATTCAGATTCCAATTCTAAGTAAATTTCCATTTAACCTTTACCAAAGTCAAATTTCATCACTTACTTAAACTCATTTTTATTTACAACTTATATTCATAAATATATTTGTAGCGACCCAGAATTTTTATTAATTAAAATTTGAATATTTAATTAATTTTAAATATTTATAATTGAATTTATAAGTCAAATAAATTTTTATTTGATTTATTAGATTTAATTAGATAATTAAATCAATAATTTAATATGTTAAATTATGAAAATAATTGAAAATCGAGTTAAATATGATAGAAAATGATTTGTAAAATTTTATTTTATCATATTGGAGTTAGAATGATATTTTAGAACTTTTAAAATCGAATTAAAAGTTAATTTGTGAAAATTGAATATTTTAATATTTAATAATCGACTGTAAAATAGTCAATTTTTGAACAGTCTCAGAATTGAACGAAACCAGTTCCATTGGATCCGTAATAGTTAATTATTACCGGATTTCAAATTTCGTGTCAATCGGAGCTACCGTTTGATCGTGGCAGCTCGAAACGCATCGAATCGTTTTTAATTTAAATTTGACGAGTCAAAATAGCCATTTTTCAAAAAGTCTCGGATTTCGACGAAACCAGTTTCATCGGATCCGTAATGTGATATTATTGTAAGGTTTCAAATTTCAAGTCGTTTGGATTTACCGTTTGTCCGGTACAAATTAAAACGCCTAGAAATCGATTTAAATCGGTTTAATTCAAATTGAGCGTTTATAGCCATAACTCGCACATACTTCCGAATTAGCTTCCGAAACCTGTTCCATTGTGTCCGGAACGCGGGATAAACCCTAGGTACGCTGGTTACGGCGTCTAAGTCGGAGTTCGGAAAATCCGGGATGAATAGTGTCGCTCGTTCCTTATAAATAGCCCCCCCTTAAGAAAAAAAAATAACAAAATCAAAACCCTAGCCAATATTGCAGCCGCCACTTTAGCAAGGAAGGGCCAGGAATTCACAAGCTTCCTCCCTCAAAATCTCTCAATCCATTCATCGATTCACGAAACCATCAACTACAAAGATGAAGAGCACATCAAGATCTACAATATCAACGGCTATGATTTGGAGCTTCGGATTGGCGGCAAATCGAGCTAGAAGCTTGTAACTTGCGCACGCATTTCCAGGAGGAGGGGGAGGCCGAGTTCTATATGCTTGGGGCCGAACATAGCTAGGCTCGTGGGCTTCGAAATGGCGGAGGTGTGATGGGATTTAGTGGTGTGTGGTGGCCGAGCTATTTAACCCTAATTTTAGCTAATGGGTTCATGGCCGTGTTTTGCTTCCTGGAGGGAAGAACGTGAGGAAGGGGGGTTGCGTTCTAGGGTGGAGATCTGATGGTGGTGGGATCTGATGGCTAATAGGAGCTTAGGTTTAAAATTTATTAAGTTGTGTTGAAATTAGTTTATATAAAACGTGTTCAATCTTGTAAAATTCGTATCTTTTTCATACGAGGTCGAAAAAATGCAAACCCAGTTGCGTTGGAATCGTATGGACGAGCACTACGCGATGGAGTTCGTTTGGAGTCGTTTGGAGTTAGTGAGAATTTCGGGTAAAATTAAACGCGCGTTTAAATTTTATTCGAAATAAAAGCTAAAACGGAAATTAAAACCAAGGTGAGAACTTCTCACTCAATCGAATAGATTTCAATTTTATTTTAAATAGTTAGATTTAAAATATTTGAATGCATGTTTGAATGATGACTGTAAATTATTGATTGTTAAAATAGACATTATGCGCCGTTAGTAAGCGGATGTTATTTAATATAAACATATACCGCGAATATTTCATAAACAGTGAAATTGGTATTATATATAATATCAATATATATATATTGGCATATGTATATATTGCAGTTGTTGATTTCCCGCATTTTTTGTTTAGCGGATGAGACCCTATTACGCCGTTATTAAGCGGACAATATTTATTAAGAACATGTACCGCGATAATTTCGTACTGGAGCGAAATTGGTATTGTGCTAATGTTTTTGGATGTAGGAAAACAGGTTGGAGGGATCCAACAGGATTCCTCAACAGTATTTAATTTATTTCAGATATTTTGATATTTGATGGATTATCATATCGATATATGATATCGTTGTAGTCGTGATTGACTATTTGGTGTGTAGCATCATTGGACCCAGATTTCGGGATTTTAAAATGATTTTAAAAGTGATTTTGAAAATATACTATATTTTTGGAATTGATCCATTATAAATAAATAAACGTTATAATTTTTAAAGTTATAAAATTATGGTTTTTGTGAAATATAGTTAAAATGCTGATTTTTAGAAATACGATTAAAAGTCGATTTTTGAGAAATACGAACTAATGATTTTATAAAATAATTTAGATTGGATTTTTGAATATATGATAAAAGTTTAAATATAGGATTTATAAAATTTGATTATTTTATAAATCGAAATGATGAAATTATAAAGGAATTTAAAGACGTTTTAGAATAATAATATAAACTGATTTATATTAAGAGATTTATAAATGGATATTTATAAATTGAAATATAGACATTATAAAACGAGTTTTTATAAGTGTTTGAATGTAGTGAAAATGAATTTCATAAATGAATGAAATTTATAGAATTATAAACCGTGAAGTTATAAATGAAATTTATAAATAGTAAGATTTATAAATTTGGTGAAATTATTTGAAGAATAGATTGGATAAATCATTAAATCTTATAAGTTATAAGATTTATAAATTGGAAAGTCTTTAAAAGAACGATCTTATAAAATAATCGTTTTATAAGTATTTAACTTATAATATGAACGTTTAGTTTATAATTTAGTTATAAACTGGAATAGGTTAATAAAGGAATTTATTAAAGGAAGTTTTTATAAATAAATAGAAATGGAATTTATAAACGTTGTTTTATAAATTCACAAATGACTTATTTTGATAAGTTAATTGTTATAACTTATAAATGGAGTTATATTCACGTTTTAGACTGAGAATAATCCTTTAAGTTAAAAAGTATAAAAATGATGAAATTTGTTAAGGTAGTATATTCACGTTTTTAAATAGTGAATAACACGTTAAAGAAAATGGTTTAGATTTGATGTTTTAAATAGAATTAAAACGATCTAACGATGTTTTAAAAGGTGTTGAGATTCGAAACCATAGATTTCAACATTCATTGTTGAAATAGATGTTTCGTGAAATAAAAGGAAATGGTGGACTATAACACTGTTGTTATAGTAAATGATTTCCGAAAGGAAATGTTTAGTATAGTATTGGGATTTATATATCTATTTAATTCGAATCCCTATACTAGTGATTTTGGGTTGTTGTAACGATGTTTTACGCAACATTCGTTTTGGCCCAAATAAATATGTTAAGTGAATGATTCCTTAAAGAATGAAATATATACTTAATTCGATTTAAGTATATTGAATATTTTCTAAGTGTTGAAAATAAAAAGATTTGTGAATTACTTATTTTTTTTTAATAAGTATGGAAATGTTTTCCAATATAAAGTGAATATATTGAATTTATCTTTTTGAAGATAAATTGAAATGAATAATTGAAATCGTATATGCATGAATATTTTGGAATATAAATTCATTAAGGAATTTATATATGAAAGTGGAAATTGTTTAAAAATAAATATTGATTTATTTTTGAAGTGTTGAAATTATATATCTTGTAAAGATATTTTGGAAAGTAAATAATTTGGAAAATTATTTGGAATCTGGGGATGTATGCATATCCATTGATAGTTCAGTATCCGACTATCAATATTTCCCTTTGAATGGGTATGTGTTGTGAATTGTTTGAATTTGAATGTCACACTTATTTTTGAATAAGCGCTCACTATTCGGGTTAACCGGGAAAGGACCATGGGGTCGTATAACCCATTCCGAATATGTGATACGTCGTTGTGAATAGCATTGAAGATCGGTGTTGAAGACCCGGTATTTGCGAAAGCGATAGGATGACCTATCGATTGTCTCTGCACTGAGTTGCAACGGTATAGAGACTCCCTAAGTGATGGGAAATCCGATCAGGATTGTGAATATCCGGATTGCAAGGACTTCTTTGTAAGTGCCTTCGGTTCTGTTCGATCCCGGAACAGACTTGTATGGATTGTATGTATGACATTACAAGTTGAGATATAAAGCCGATTTCTTTCAAATATATTTCTGTTGGTGGCGGAGAATTTATTCTTTTAGCTTAACACCCTTCTCTGAGACGTATGAGCTCAGAGGTTATGTAGTTGAATGTTATCAGCGATATATTCCCAATTTGGTAATGTGACATGCTGAGTGATGCTGAAATGATCATTGTGTTGATTATTGTGATAGGATCATTTATTTGATCGTCTATCTTAGTGATCATTGTGTTGATCATTTGTTGACCCAAAGCATGGCTTTTGTATAAAGTATGTTTTGTGGACGTGAATTCGTCGAGCCTCACACCCCGTGAATGGTCAAAACAGGAAAGAAGCGGCAAGGTTATGAGGGGTAGCACCCTTTAGGATGTATCCATTTCCTTCTGGAAAAGGGTAGTATCATGGTATGGAGCCCAGATACTTACTCATGTTGAAAACACTTTATGATTGTGTGAATTGATTACGAGCGCTCGGTGAAAAGGTCCCAAAGGACCGGGGGATGGCATATTCGGTCAGTTGTTACTCAGTTAGGAGTAACCCGGCCTTGTGTTGGTAGAGATCCGGTTTGGTTCTCGGGGATGTCCATCCAGAGGCATTCTCATGTGGCAATGGGAAGTTCCTTGGCCTGATCATTCGTTGGAAATCCAAAGAAACAATACGAGACTTGTACGGTTTTAGTTGTAGAACCTGCTATTCACTTATGGTGGTCACCACTGTTTGGATAGTAGCTATAGTAGGCATACGATAATGGTCGTATGTTGGCTAAGATTTATATTCTACTTTCGAAATGAATTTTTCCTACACTATGCACTAATAATAATATCAAATATTATTTTAAATGCGTATCAAGCATCTTTGACTATCATAAGGAGAAATCTCCTCCGATTCTGCGTTTGCATTGTGTGTGTGTGCGGGAGGCCTTATGGTAGTCTCATTTTTAAAAGCATTGCGAATTGAATTTAAAAATATTCCTCTATTTTGATTTTAAAGATAAATAAACTGTTTTGAGTTCTCACACCAGTCACATGACTGACTCGGAGTTTATTGTTTTCCTTCCTAAAATCTGGGTGCCCACCAATTTCCACACGGGCAGTTAAGAGTTAGGTTTATCAGGATATTCTGGATATTCTGGAGTTGCTGGAGGCAAGCTGGATGGCATGGCGTATTACTAGTTTATATAGTATTTCTTTTCCGCTGCACTGTTTATTGTTGTATGTTGTTGTACACTCTGATGTGATGATATGATGTAATAAAATGTGATGTAATGTAATAACTGATATAGTTCTTTGTTTAAAGGTTATTCATTTATTATTATATGTTGTTCCGCTGCGAATTGTGAGATTCTGTTGTTGTTCTGTTGTTTCCTTTCTGTCCCGTTCTATTTTTAAAATTTTCTATCTTCTGTTTTTCTAATTCTCTGTTTTCTAAAAATTGTCTATCTTCTTTTCCCTCTATTTTTCTTTTTCTTTCTTCTTTTTCTCCCTTCTTTCTTTTCTTTTCTTTTTAAAAACCCATAACATTCCGTATTTCCGGCCTTCGATTTCTCGGCAGTCGATAAAGTGAGTGTCGATGTCGAATTTTCGAAAGTCGAAAATCCTCGGGCGTTACATTTGGTATCAGAGCTTATGGTTAAGCGAGAACCATGGTTCTGTTGGGTATTACTCATTAGAGATAGAGTCAGCAGTACTCTAGAATGAGTTTGAGTGTAATAATAGCTATGAGAGCGTATTTGTTAGTGAATAAAATTGTTTTATATTGTGATGATTGGTTTATTGAGTGGCATATGAACTTTCGTCAGCGTGGTCCGCAAGACTATGCCGAAGGGGTTTCTAAACACTTGAATAGAACAATTCGACACAATATTGATTTTTAAATTGGGTAAATGAAATAATTTTGCCTTGATTATATTTTATATATAAAGAAATAATTTTCAAAAAAAAAATTTATTAAAGTATATAAGTTGATTGTTTAGTTGTTTGAATAATCTAAATAAAAGAATAATTGTATAAGCAAATGAATTATAAGAATTGAATTATAATTAAAGTGATTTACAATTGTGAATAAACTTATATATATAAGAAGTGAAACTATATGAATATATTTATGAATATGAGTTGTAAATAAAAATGAATTTAAAGTTAAATGAAAATTTACTTTAGAGTTGGAATCTGAATTTATTTACAAGTGGGAATTTAAGTTATGTAAAACTAAGTGATGTTTAAATGTAAATATAACTTAAGAGTTGTTGTATGGAATTGATTTTGGTATCGAAGTAAATAAATCAAGTAGATTAAAAGAAATATGAACTTAAGTTATGTAAATGAAATTCAACTTTGTAATTGAATTGAATGAATGGATTGAATGTTAATCAATTGAATGTAATTAAAATTGATATGAAATAATGAATGAAAGTATAAATTCATTGAAATCAAATGTTATTAGAAGTTGAATAAAAAAATGAATGAATATAAGCAAAGGAATTTGGTTGAAATTAATATACATTGGTTGTTATATGATTGTTAGTTGATTGTATAAAATTCATTAAGAGTTAATGAAATTGGAAGCTATGTAATTGAATTCAAATTGAAAGTAAATAAATTTGAATTGAATTTGATTTGGAAGTGAACCAACTTGAATATGAATTAGTGAATATAAACTAATTGAGAATGAATGTTAGTAAATCCAATGTAAATAAATCAAATGTGATTTGAATTGAAAACCATTTCATTGTATATGAATGAGAATATGAATGAATATATTGGTTATGAATTAGTTGGATGTAGTTGGTTGATGGTTGAATGTATATTGCTATTGTTGCATTTGCTATGTGACATATATAGTTGATATGTTGCTATATGTTGTATATTGAGATTATTTGCATATGTGCATGTTCTCATGTTGTTTGTTAAGTGATTAGTAGGTGCGGATTGCGTTTGCTTCGCATTTGGAGTTCGCTTTAGCGCTATATTAGCCGTATATGCTTGCTAATAAAGTATAAGGTACATATCTCGGATTAAATATCGTACTTTTACATTTTTTTCCCTTCGGGATGCCTCATTACTTGATGAGATGTATATTTGTGATATATACTGTCATTTTTTTTTCCGGATCGAGCCGCGCAAAGGAGACTATGGCGAATTTTTCCGAAAATTTAAGGCGTTAGAAAATTTTTGAGAAAATTGGGAAAATTTTGAAAACTTTAAACTTTGTTTTAAAGTTGAAAGTTAAATGATATAATTGTTTTTGAAAAGATAACTAAGTATGATTTGAAAACTTAGTAAAGATTTGAAAGAAGTTTAATTATAAATTTTGGAAAGTTAATAGATTCTGTAATCTTCTTACTTGTAATTTCGAGGACGAAATTCTTTTAAGGGGGAAAGATTGTAACGACCCAGAATTTTTATTAATTAAAATTTGAATATTTAATTAATTTTAAATATTTATAATTGAATTTATAAGTCAAATAAATTTTTATTTGATTTATTAGATTTAATTAGATAATTAAATCAATAATTTAATATGTTAAATTATGAAAATAATTGAAAATCGAGTTAAATATGATAGAAAATGATTTGTAAAATTTTATTTTATCATATTGGAGTTAGAATGATATTTTAGAACTTTTAAAATCGAATTAAAAGTTAATTTGTGAAAATTGAATATTTTAATATTTAATAATCGACTGTAAAATAGTCAATTTTTGAACAGTCTCAGAATTGAACGAAACCAGTTCCATTGGATCCGTAATAGTTAGTTATTACCGGATTTCAAATTTCGTGTCAATCGGAGCTATCGTTTGATCGTGGCAGCTCGAAACGCATCGAATCGTTTTTAATTTAAATTTGACGAGTCAAAATAGCCATTTTTCAAAAAGTCTCGGATTTCGACGAAACCAGTTTCATCGGATCCGTAATGTGATATTATTGTAAGGTTTCAAATTTCAAGTCGTTTGGATTTACCGTTTGTCCGGTACAAATTAAAACGCCTAGAAATCGATTTAAATCGGTTTAATTCAAATTGAGCGTTTATAGCCATAACTCGCACATACTTCCGAATTAGCTTCCGAAACCTGTTCCATTGTGTCCGGAACGCGGGATAAACCCTAGGTACGCTGGTTACGGCGTCTAAATCGGAGTTCGGAAAATCCGGGATGAATAGTGTCGCTCGTTCCTTATAAATAGCCCCCCCCTTAAGAAAAAAAAATAACAAAATCAAAACCCTAGCCAATATTGCAGCCGCCACTTTAGCAAGGAAGGGCCAGGAATTCACAAGCTTCCTCCCTCAAAATCTCTCAATCCATTCATCGATTCACGAAACCATCAACTACAAAGATGAAGAGCACATCAAGATCTACAATATCAACGGCTATGATCGTGTTTGGAGCTTCGGATTGGCGGCAAATCGAGCTAGAAGCTTGTAACTTGCGCACGCATTTCCAGGAGGAGGGGGAGGCCGAGTTCTATATGCTTGGGGCCGAACATAGCTAGGCTCGTGGGCTTCGAAATGGCGGAGGTGTGATGGGATTTAGTGGTGTGTGGTGGCCGAGCTATTTAACCCTAATTTTAGCTAATGGGTTCATGGCCGTGTTTTGCTTCCTGGAGGGAAGAACGTGAGGAAGGGGGGTTGCGTTCTAGGGTGGAGATCTGATGGTGGTGGGATCTGATGGCTAATAGGAGCTTAGGTTTAAAATTTATTAAGTTGTGTTGAAATTAGTTTATATAAAACGTGTTCAATCTTGTAAAATTCGTATCTTTTTCATACGAGGTCGAAAAAATGCAAACCCAGTTGCGTTGGAATCGTATGGACGAGCACTACGCGATGGAGTTGGTTTGGAGTCGTTTGGAGTTAGTGAGAATTTCGGGTAAAATTAAACGCGCGTTTAAATTTTATTCGAAATAAAAGCTAAAACGGAAATTAAAACCAAGGTGAGAACTTCTCACTCAATCGAATAGATTTCGATTTTATTTTAAATAGTTAGATTTAAAATATTTGAATGCATGTTTGAATGATGACTGTAAATTATTGATTGTTAAAATAGACATTATGCGCCGTTAGTAAGCGGATGTTATTTAATATAAACATATACCGCGAATATTTCATAAACAGTGAAATTGGTATTATATATAATATCAATATATATATATTGGCATATGTATATATTGCAGTTGTTGATTTCCCGCATTTTTTGTTTAGCGGATGAGACCCTATTACGCCGTTATTAAGCGGACAATATTTATTAAGAACATGTACCGCGATAATTTCGTACTGGAGCGAAATTGGTATTGTGCTAATGTTTTTGGATGCAGGAAAACAGGTTGGAGGGATCCAACAGGATTCCTCAACAGTATTTAATTTATTTCAGATATTTCGATATTTGATGGATTATCATATCGATATATGATATCGTTGTAGTCGTGATTGACTATTTGGTGTGTAGCATCATTGGACCCAGATTTTGGGATTTTAAAATGATTTTAAAAGTGATTTTGAAAATATACTATATTTTTGGAATTGATCCATTATAAATAAATAAACGTTATAATTTTTAAAGTTATAAAATTATGGTTTTTGTGAAATATAGTTAAAAAGCTGATTTTTAGAAATACGATTAAAAGTCGATTTTTGAGAAATATGAACTAATGATTTTATAAAATAATTTAGATTGGATTTTTGAATATATGATAAAAGTTTAAATATAGGATTTATAAAATTTGATTATTTTATAAATCGAAATGATGAAATTATAAAGGAATTTAAAGACGTTTTAGAATAATAATATAAACTGATTTATATTAAGAGATTTATAAATGGATATTTATAAATTGAAATATAGACATTATAAAACGAGTTTTTATAAGTGTTTGAATGTAGTGAAAATGAATTTCATAAATGAATGAAATTTATAGAATTATAAACCGTGAAGTTATAAATGAAATTTATAAATAGTAAGATTTATAAATTTGGTGAAATTATTTGAAGAATAGATTGGATAAATCATTAAATCTTATAAGTTATAAGATTTATAAATTGGAAAGTCTTTAAAAGAACGATCTTATAAAATAATCGTTTTATAAGTATTTAACTTATAATATGAACGTTTAGTTTATAATTTAGTTATAAACTGGAATAGGTTAATAAAGGAATTTATTAAAGGAAGTTTTTATAAATAAATAGAAATGGAATTTATAAACGTTGTTTTATAAATTCACAAATGACTTATTTTGATAAGTTAATTGTTATAACTTATAAATGGAGTTATATTCACGTTTTAGACTGAGAATAATCCTTTAAGTTAAAAAGTATAAAAATGATGAAATTTGTTAAGGTAGTATATTCACGTTTTTAAATAGTGAATAACACGTTAAAGAAAATGGTTTAGATTTGATGTTTTAAATAGAATTAAAACGATCTAACGATGTTTTAAAAGGTGTTGAGATTCGAAACCATAGATTTCAACATTCATTGTTGAAATAGATGTTTCGTGAAATAAAAGGAAATGGTGGACTATAACACTGTTGTTATAGTAAATGATTTCCGAAAGGAAATGTTTAGTATAGTATTGGGATTTATATATCTATTTAATTCGAATCCCTATACTAGTGATTTTGGGTTGTTGTAACGATGTTTTACGCAACATTCGTTTTGGCCCAAATAAATATGTTAAGTGAATGATTCCTTAAAGAATGAAATATATACTTAATTCGATTTAAGTATATTGAATATTTTCTAAGTGTTGAAAATAAAAAGATTTGTGAATTACTTATTTTTTTTTAATAAGTATGGAAATGTTTTCCAATATAAAGTGAATATATTGAATTTATCTTTTTGAAGATAAATTGAAATGAATAATTGAAATCGTATATGCATGAATATTTTGGAATATAAATTCATTAAGGAATTTATATATGAAAGTGGAAATTGTTTAAAAATAAATATTGATTTATTTTTGAAGTGTTGAAATTATATATCTTGTAAAGATATTTTGGAAAGTAAATAATTTGGAAAATTATTTGGAATCTGGGGATGTATGCATATCCATTGATAGTTCAGTATCCGACTATCAATATTTCCCTTTGAATGGGTATGTGTTGTGAATTGTTTGAATTTGAATGTCACACTTATTTTTGAATAAGCGCTCACTATTCGGGTTAACCGGGAAAGGACCATGGGGTCGTATAACCCATTCCGAATATGTGATACGTCGTTGTGAATAGCATTGAAGATCGGTGTTGAAGACCCGGTATTTGCGAAAGCGATAGGATGACCTATCGATTGTCTCTGCACTGAGTTGCAACGGTATAGAGACTCCCTAAGTGATGGGAAATCCGATCAGGATTGTGAATATCCGGATTGCAAGGACTTCTTTGTAAGTGCCTTCGGTTCTGTTCGAGCCCGGAACAGACTTGTATGGATTGTATGTATGACATTACAAGTTGAGATATAAAGCCGATTTCTTTCAAATATATTTCTGTTGGTGGCGGAGAATTTATTCTTTTAGCTTAACACCCTTCTCTGAGACGTATGAGCTCAGAGGTTATGTAGTTGAATGTTATCAGCGATATATTCCCAATTTGGTAATGTGACATGCTGAGTGATGCTGAAATGATCATTGTGTTGATTATTGTGATAGGATCATTTATTTGATCGTCTATCTTAGTGATCATTGTGTTGATCATTTGTTGACCCAAAGCATGGCTTTTGTATAAAGTATGTTTTGTGGACGTGAATTCGTCGAGCCTCACACCCCGTGAATGGTCAAAACAGGAAAGAAGCGGCAAGGTTATGAGGGGTAGCACCCTTTAGGATGTGTCCATTTCCTTCTGGAAAAGGGTAGTATCATGGTATGGAGCCCAGATACTTACTCATGTTGAAAACACTTTATGATTGTGTGAATTGATTACGAGCGCTCGGTGAAAAGGTCCCAAAGGACCGGGGGATGGCATATTCGGTCAGTTGTTACTCAGTTAGGAGTAACCCGGCCTTGTGTTGGTAGAGATCCGGTTTGGTTCTCGGGGATGTCCATCCAGAGGCATTCTCATGTGGCAATGGGAAGTTCCTTGGCCTGATCATTCGTTGGATATCCAAAGAAACAATACGAGACTTGTACGGTTTTAGTTGTAGAACCTGCTATTCACTTATGGTGGTCACCACTGTTTGGATAGTAGCTATAGTAGGCATACGATAATGGTCGTATGTTGGCTAAGATTTATATTCTACTTTCGAAATGAATTTTTCCTACACTATGCACTAATAATAATATCAAATATTATTTTAAATGCGTATCAAGCATCTTTGACTATCATAAGGAGAAATCTCCTCCGATTCTGCGTTTGCATTGTGTTTGTGTGCGGGAGGCCTTATGGTAGTCTCATTTTTAAAAGCATTGCGAATTGAATTTAAAAATATTCCTCTATTTTGATTTTAAAGATAAATAAACTGTTTTGAGTTCTCACACCAGTCACATGACTGACTCGGAGTTTATTGTTTTCCTTCCTAAACTCTGGGTGCCCACCAATTTCCACACGGGCAGTTAAGAGTTAGGTTTATCAGGATATTCTGGATATTCTGGAGTTGCTGGAGGCAAGCTGGATGGCATGGCGTATTACTAGTTTATATAGTATTTCTTTTCCGCTGCACTGTTTATTGTTGTATGTTGTTGTACACTCTGATGTGATGATATGATGTAATAAAATGTGATGTAATGTAATAACTGATATAGTTCTTTGTTTAAAGATTATTCATTTATTATTATATGTTGTTCCGCTGCGAATTGTGAGATTCTGTTGTTGTTCTGTTGTTTCCTTTCTGTCCCGTTCTATTTTTAAAATTTTCTATCTTCTGTTTTTCTAATTCTCTGTTTTCTAAAAATTGTCTATCTTCTTTTCCCTCTATTTTTCTTTTTCTTTCTTCTTTTTCTCCCTTCTTTCTTTTCTTTTCTTTTTAAAAACCCATAACATTCCGTATTTCCGGCCTTCGATTTCTCGGCAGTCGATAAAGTGAGTGTCGATGTCGAATTTTCGAAAGTCGAAAATCCTCGGGCGTTACAATATTCACATAGTTTCACATCTTATATATATAAGTTTATTTCACAATTGTAAATCACTTTGATTACAATTCAATTCTTATAATTCTTTTGCTTATACAATTATTCTTTTATTTAGATTATTCAAACATCTTTTAAATTTACTGGTATATATTCTTACATTTTTAACAACCAAACAATCAACTTATATACACTTTAATAATTCTGAAAAATTATTCCTTTATATATAAATATAATCAAGGTAAAATTATTTCATTTACGCAACTTAAAACAATATCGTGTCGAATTGTTCTGTACAAGTGTTTAGGGATCCCTATCAACAACGTTAACTACTCGTATTAACCAGAATCCATACACCACTCAACAAACCAATCATCACAATATAAAACAATTTGATATTCACTAACAAATACGCACTCATATCTATTATTACACTCAAACTCATTCTAGAGTACTACTGACTCTATCTCTAATGAGTAATACCCAATAGAGCCATGGTTGTCGCTTAACCATATGCTCTGATACCAGATGTGAGGACCCGCAAATCCGTACTCCTTAAATAGACACTAATCTCCATTGATTAACTCAAGATGAATGGAAATACGAATTCCATTTCTATTTATTTTATAACAACTTCCTTTTGTAAATCTCCTTTATTAACCTATTTCAATTTATAACTCAATTATATACCAAAAGTTCATATTATAAGTTAAATACTTATAATTTATTTTTTTACAAAATTGTACTTTTTAAGACTTCCCAAATTATAAATCTTATAACTTATTAGATTCATTTATTTGCCCAAAACTATTCTTTTAATAACTTTACAAATTTTATAAATCTACTGCTTATAAAATTCCATTTATAACTTCACCGTTTATAATTCTATAAATTTCATTCATTTATGAAATTCATTTACACTTCATTCTAACATTTATAAAAACTCGTTTTATAATTAAAATATTTTAATTTATGAATATCAATTTATAAATCCTTTATATAAATACATTTATATTATTATTTTAAAACATCATTAAACTCCTTTATAAATTTCACCATTTTCTTTGATTTATAAAATAATCAAATTTTATAAATCCTATATTTAAACTTTTTATAATAAATTCAAAAATCCCGATTTAAACTATTTAATAAAATCATTAACCCCCTATTGTCAAGAATCAACTTTTAACTATATTTCTCAAAAATCATAATTTTTATAACATTAAAATTATAACGTTTATTTATTTAAAATGAATCAATTCCAAAAATATTTTATAAACGAATACTTTCAAAAATCCCTTTAAAAATCCTTTTAAAATTCCAAAATCGTTATTTTAATAATTTTTTTAAACTCCAAAAACGGATCCGATGATGCAACACACCAAATAGTCAATCAATGACATTCAAACATCATATATGGATATGATAATCAATCAAATATCACAATATCTGAAATAAATTAAATACTGGTGAGGAATCCAGTTGGATCCCTCCAACCTGTTTCCCTGTATCCAAAGATGTTAGCACAATACCAATTCCGTTCAAAGCGGAATATCGCAGTATATGGGATTTATAAAATATTATCCGCTTAATAGGCGGCGCAATAGGGTCTCATCCGCTATATAATGCGGGAAATCAACTCCAAGTACATAAATAATACCAATTTCACTGTACTGTGAAATATTCGCAGTATATGTTTTTAATAAATAACCTCCGCTTACTAACGGCGTATAATGTTTATTTTAACAATCAATAGATAACAATCATCATTCAAACATACAATCAAGAATTTTAAATATAACTATTCAAAATTAAAATCGAATCCGATTCGATTGAGTGAGAAGTTCTCACCTTGATTTCAATTTCGTTTTCAAATTTTATTTCGAATAAAATTAAACTGACGTTTAATTTTACCCAAAATTCTCACTAGCTCCAAACGACTCCAATCCAATTCCATAGCATAGTGCTCGTCCATACGAACCCAACGCAACTTGTTTCGTGCATTTTCGACCTCGTATGAAAATGATATGAATTTTTAAAGCTACACAATTTTTAATATAAAAAATTTGACATTTTCTTTTATATTTTATACCCTCCAGCCGTAGCTTCAAAGCCAAGCAGATCTGGCCACTGCGCGCGATGCTCCTTCTTCCCTTTCGATTCACGTACGCAACCCATTCAAAGCAAAAAACCCTAATACACGCGACAAATCCTTTGACTTCCATCACGATCAGTTAGTGACGTTTTGAAGCCCATCCCATATGCTAACTTCGGCAAGAACCCCATTGAACTCGGTCACGTATATTTCTCGAAACGCGTGAACGAAGTCGCGGCCCTCATAAGTGATTTGCCGTCAATCCAAAGCTCCATCCCCGATCATAGCCGTTGGATGTCTAGCTCGTACTGTGCTCTACAACTTTCGTTTAGAAAGTTTCTCGAATTGAAGTGTGGATTGCAAGAAATTTGAGGGAGAAGAAAGAAGCATTTCGGCCATTGATAGGTTAACTGGCGGCTGCAGCTCAAAACCCTAGGGGTTGTTTCTTTTGCAAAAAAAGAATTTTAAGGGGCTTTTATAGAAAATTCAGCGAACATTATTCATCCCGGATTTTTCAAACTCCAAACGAAGCGTGCCGGTTGGCGTTCCTAAGGTTTACCCCGCGTTCCGAACATAATGGAACGTGTTTCGGGAGCTAATTCGATCCTCTATGCGAGTTATGTCAATAAACGATCGATTTAAAATTAAATCGGTTAATCAAATTTCTAGGCGTTTTAGTTTGCCCGGACAAACGGTAAATCCGATTGACACGAAATTTGAAACCATACAATAATATAACATTACGGATCTGATGAAACTGGTTTCGTCGAAATCCGAGACTGTTTGAAAAATGGCTATTTTAACTCGTCAAATAAATATTAAAACAATTTCGATGCGTTTCGAGCTGCCACGGTCAAACGAAAACTCAGATTGCTACAATTGAAATCCGATAATAACAAACTATTACGGATCCAATGGAACTAGTTTCGTCCAATTCTGAAACTGTTTGAAAAATGACTAAGTTCACTAGTCGATTAAATATTAAAATATTCAATTTTCATAAATTAACTTTTAATTTAATTTTAAAAGTTCTAAAACATCGTTCTAACTTCTATATGATAAAATAAAATTTTACAAATCATTTTCAGTCATATTAAACTCAATTTTCAATTATTTCTGTATTTTCACCTATTAAATTATCGATTTAATTATCTAGTTAAATCCAATTATTCGAAATAAAATTTACTCGACTTATAAATTTCACTTATTAATATCTAAAATCAATTAAATATACAAATTTTAATTAATAGAAATTCTGGGTCTTACACTACAGAATGAATTCTAGTAGTACAGAATGAACAACTGTATCAATATGGGTTTCTTAACTCTTAAATAAGGTAAACGGACACAATAGTGTTTTGAAATTTGGTAAATAAAATAATTTTACCAAGGAATATATTTTATATATAAAGGAAAAAATTTCATAAAAAAATTATAGTTATTAATGGTGTGTTTGTTTGTTAGGAGATGATAATATTTAATTTTATCACTATTTGTTTAGGTCGTCCTGCTCACCCTGTTAGGGCAATGGCTATTGTGTGTTGATTGAGTAGTTGTGCCCGACCAGTTTATAGGCATTAACTATTGTGGTTGATTAGGATCAATTTTTTTCTTTTCACTTCATAGGTCGAGTAGATAATAATTTATGGGAACATTTAAAACGAACACCGTGTGAATTTAGTTTCACAATTTATCTATAAGGCGTTCGATGATAATGTTTGGTTAATATTTCATTTTAATAAAATTTGTTATTTAAAGAAATAACATTGGTGAAATGATTTAAATAAGAAGTGAAATTTATCTAAATATAATTTGTAAATGTGATTTATAAATTTATTTTATAAACAAAAAGGATTTAAACTGAGAATTGAGGACTTAAATCCCAGTGTTTTGAAAATTGTTTTTCAATGTTTTTGAAAAATAGTAATAGTACTATTTAAAAGTATTTTGAATGGAATATTTTTTGAAAAAGGATTTTGAAAGAATATGCACTAAAGTCACTTCGGTCGTTTGAAAATAGTTTCGATTGATGACTACAGCATCGTCGATGTTCATTTTTGAGTTTCTACGTAAGGGATTGCCACCGTACTATCTTCCATAGATTTGTTTGGATAAAATAAATTTTGTTTTAAATTGCAAAAGTATTGTTTGATAAACCAAAGGAGATATGTATATTATTGTTTCAAAATGGTTTGAAATAAACCTCGGGCTTTTAATTCTAAAGTTTTCAGTTAAATTATTATATGGATGCATGTCTTATGCATTAGGGTAGTGTGGTTTTATATCTCATTTTGATTTGTCGCTTAGTAGTTTATAATTTATTGAAATGGAATAAAATTTCCGTTGATTTTGGATAGTCGGGACTTTAAAATTTTATATAGAAATTGAAGCTAGATGTTTTTGGTGGAAATATAGAAAAATAAGTTTTTGTAACTTAAAATTTGGAAAATAGCAAGTTATATAAGTTTTATTTTTTTTGAACATCTCGGTTAAGTAAAACTTATCTAATATTGTACATACTCGTAGGAAATAGAATAATATTTTGAAAATTTGAGCTTGAGTTTTGGAATGTTAAAAGACTTAAGTTGTGATGACACGCAAATCTATACCCCTTGAGTTGACACTATTCTCCATCAATCAACTCAAGATGAATGGAAATACGAACCATTTGGGTTAAAGAAGAAGAAGCCGTAGAAGAGGAAAATAGGAAACAACATCAGAATTTAACCGTCGCAGCGAAATAAAATATAATAGATAATAAATGATCTTTACACCAAAAACAAGTACATTTGTTTGTACATTACATCATCAGAGTATACATAATACACAACTGGACAGTAACCTTACCCTGTCCTCACAATCTGAATACACAACGGAATATTTAAGACAAATACGAAAGCACGTATCGCCATCCAGCTCGTCTCCTGAGCTCCACAGCATCCTTTCCTGTATCCTATAATACTCGGTCTGACCCGAGCATTATAGTGAAATAACACCCGAGTCAGTCTGAAATACCAGCGTGAGAAAAACCACACTCAAATTGATTATATCATGCTGCAATATAGCAAACCCGATTCCGGTCTCTTCGAAACGATCAGCGCATTGGACAATATTGATAGTAGGTTATTTAACTATCAATTAACATTCACAACAACCATTAAACATAAATAATTTCTACTAAATAATTTACTAACCCCAAAATTTCTTCGCAAGATATATTTCCATTTTCGTCCCCTTTTGAAAACAGTTTTCAAGCCAAACTTTTCTCATGAAATAAATTTCCAAATATTTATTTCCACTGAAAAACACCAAGCACGAAACTTTAGATTTTTAAAATAATTTAAAACACTTTATTTAAAATATATTTTAAGTCATTTCAGTTAAAACTATTTTAATACTTATTCAAAAATGTATATTTTAAGAATATTTAAAATCAAGCCGCTTTATATAAAATAAAACTAACTTTTCTCTTTCTTTAAAACAAATACTAAGTCATCTCTAAATAATTAATACTATAATAAATTAGAAAAATACTTACTTCAAAACTTTGAACATTTAAAAATAATTATTTTATAAAACATACCTTTAAATCAACTTTAAAACTTTTACTTATACTTAAAATTTGTTTCGAAAACGTACTTAGCTATCTAGGGAAATACACTTCTCTTCCACATCCTTTAAAAATAAATCACTATTTATTTTTAAACAAATTTACCCATTCCTTTAATAAATTTCCACCGTGAATTTATTCTTCCAAATATCCACTGATATATTACTTCGCTTTTATAAACCCAGTTTATAAATTTTATAGTCACATTCTCCTTTAAATTTCCAATTTCAATCACTTAAATCAATTTCCAAATTGATTTCCAAATTACTCCATTTTGAAATAAATTCCTTTACTTACTCATTTATTTTAAAATCCATTAACTTCAGATTTTATTACTTAATTATGATTTAAAATCTTTTTAACTGAAAAATACCAATTTCAAATTTCCCAAATTCTTTCTTTATCCTTTAAATAATATCACTTAAGTTTTAAAATTCATTATTTCTCTGTTTATTCAAAATTCCCTTTTTCCATACTCGGAATTTATTTATTAGAATTTTAAAATCACCTTCATTCTTTTCCAATTCATTCCTCAATTTATCCCAAATTTCAATAACCATTTTACTTACAAATTCTCCTTTTAATTTTCTTTTCATAAATCATATCTATATATTTTTGGTAACTCAGAATACCCAAATATCTAATCAAACCATAGCATCCAATATTTCTATTACCAAGATAATTTATCACAGATTAGCAATGACCAAATCATAGAATATTAAAACATTCTAAATAAATTTGAGGAATCCCGTTGGATCCCTCCGACCTGTTTCCCTGCATCCACAAACATTGGCACAATATATCCACTTCGAGGTGGAATATCGCGGTATATGGGATTTATATAATATCATCTGCTATTATGCGGCGCATAGGGTCTCATCCGCTACATAATGAGGGAAATCAATCACTCCAATATACTATATACTACTATATATAATATAGCACATCAAATCAATTCAATCATTCTATGAATTATTTTAATTTAACCATTTAAATTTAAATTAATCCAGATGAGTGAGATTAACTCAACTTTGATTTTAATTTGCAATCCAAACCAACCAGCTTGTTTTCTTCACGATTCAGACCTTGTACAACCATTATATATTTTATTAATATTCGAGGAAATCAAACAAACAATTTCCATTTAATAAATTTAATAAACCTATGATATTATTATTATTATTATTTTCATTCTTTAATCACTAATTCTTTTGAATAAATAAATGTTTTTGGTACTAACATAATTAAACAAATTTCCCTCCATAATTCGTTATTTTAAAAATAAACAAGTAAATGGAATATGTGTATATATATTTATCTTCCTTTTAAAAACACATATATATTTGTAAAAATAATCTATTTAGATTTTTAAAATCTAATTTTTATTCAAATCCCTATATTTTCCAAATCTGTAATAACTTCAGCTTACCTGTATATATAATTCTTAACTTTAAGAAAATAACTTGTTTTATAACCTATTGTTATACATTTATCCATAATTTTTTTCTAAATAAGAAACTTTTCTACAACAATCCAAATTCTAATCTAACCGGAAGAAATGAACATTAGGTAAAATAAAATCGATAATACCTCACGGTCGAGTTCGAAGTCGAACGAAACCCTAGCCTCGACTGAGTGCAGCTCGATGCAACTTCGACTCCATCACTAGCATAGGCCCCCTTTAGAATGAACGAAACCATCCCCTACGACTTACAGCAAGTCGCTGCGACCCTATCAACGCCGACGTCGAAGTCGTCGACTTCTAGATCAAGGCTTCCTTGACGCTCCGACCACTTCCCAAATGAGTCGCCCCCTACATCGATTCGAACAAAACTACATGCCCAAAAACCCCATACTGGAAAGACGATCCTCCCACCAGAACCGCTCATGCGCACGTGGGGTCGTGCATCCTTTTCCCTCGCCTAATCGAACGCGGCAGTGTTCGCCTTCGCCATATTTTTTTCCGGTTAAAGACTGAATAGAGCGACCATTAAAATTTGATTTGAATTACTAGGGAAGGTAAGGGAAGAATGGATAAGATATTGGCGTTTTAACGAAGTAAGATGTGACGCCCCACCTCTATACCCATGCTAGCCAAGAACACTACTGTGAATGCTGTCAACTAGCACGGAGAATAAGGCTGTTGAGGAGCGACCTTCTGTATAATTGCTTTGTGCGAGTACCGATATGCCAGATAAAAATATAACTTTTCATCTCAAGAGGAAATCCGACATACCGACACAAACTCAAAGCTACTACACAGTGGCTATAATATCTTCGGAAACAAATATAGAAATAAACATAACATAAATCAGTCACAGACAATTCATATCACAAAGGCGGAAATAGATATGAATACTACACATGAAAGTGTCTATCAGAGTAGTGGTCAAAAGATCCATAATAATACAAAAGAATAACAACACGTGCTACACAAAAGAATACATCTATGAGTCTAAATCTCAAGTGTATACAACAAAAACTACTAATCTAAGTAGTTAACCAAAAGTCGGGATGATAGTCCGATAAGGAGTCAAGCAGAAGCACCTGTAAATTCTCAGTCTGACCCGAGTATTATTTAATAAGAAAATAATAAACAGATCAGTCTAGCTATAAATATCAGATGAAGTGATATATAATAAGAGATATGACATAAACATATAATAATCACAATGCCAAGCTGTGATAAACAAGTAATTGAAAATCAACAAGAGATTAATCAATATCACAATAATCTACTCAAGATAAAAAGGAATGTCATACTCCTAATTTCATTCACCAAGCCACAATAAATGACATATATCAATGCCCATCGTAAAAGTTGGTGAAACATAAATTCCAGAAATCAACACACGAAATTCAGGAGTCACAAGAATAAGTGAAGGATAAAATTTCCAGAAATCAACACACGAAATCCAGAAATCACAATAAAAGTATGTGTGAGTGGAATCACACAAGTGGTGTCTAGGCTAACCGAAAAAGTATGTGTGAATGGAATCACACAAGTGGTGTCTAGCCTAACCAAACAACAAAAAGTATGTGTGAATGGAATCACACAAGTGGTGTCGAGGCTAACCGAAAAAGTATGTGTGAATGGAATCACACAAGTGGTGTCTAGCCTAACCAAATAGCAAAAAGTATGTGTGAATGGAATCACACAAGTGGTGTCTAGGCTAACCGAAAAAGTATGTGTGAATGGAATCACACAAGTGGTGTCTAGCCTAACCAAACAGCAAAAAGTATGTGTGAATGGAATCACACAAGTGGTGTCTAGGCTAAAATATGTGTGAATGGAATCACACAAGTGGTGTCTAGCCTAACCAAACAGCAAAAAGTATGTGTGAATGGAATCACACAAGTGGTGTCTAGGCTAACCGAAAAAGTATCTATGAATGGAATCACACAAGTGGTGTCTAGCCTAACCAAACAGTAAAAAGTATGTGTGAATGGAATCACACAAGTGGTGTCTAGGCTAACCGAAAAAGTATGTGTGAATGGAATCACACAATTGGTGTCTAGCCTAACCAAACAGCAAAAAGTATGTGTGAATGGAATCACACAAGTGGTGTCTAGGCTAACCAAACAGCAAAAAGACATCGCACATTGCTAGTCTAAATCATAAAGATGATCGTCATGATCAAAGAGAAGTGTCAATTACAATAAGCTAGTAAATATATGAGCTTAGCTTCATGTCCCATAACCACTAGCTTAACTTAAATATTTACGAACAAATTGTAGATCTCCACTAGAAAATTGTCACAAGAGATTCAATCGAACAAGTCCAAGAATTAACCGACGAAGTAAATGCAAGCGTTTCATACCACTTGTTTTACTAAGTCGTTTAATTAGATTTCTCATACGAGTGAGGTAAAGGTTTATATATACTAATAGATTGAAAAACGGTTTTATAAACGAATTTGGTATTAAAATAGTATTGAAATCGTTTGAGGAAAGAGTTTTGATATTTACTACTAGTATAGAAAACCTTTATATTTTTAAAGTGACAAAGCACAAGGGGGATTGTAGAAACAATCAATCACAAAGATCACATTCGAAGATGTGAATAAAATCCAATGAAATCGATAAAGGATCCATCGAAGTGGATATATCTAAAATTCCCAAAGAAAATAAGTCATCAAAGATGATAATAAATGATGACAATAAATAGGATCATCACGAATCGATTTAAATTGGAAATTCAATCCAAAAAGGCAAATTGGGCTCAAACAGCAGGTTCAGTCGACTGAACAGAGTTTTCAGTCGACTGACCCTGTGCCTGGAAAATTTCCAGGTTCAGGAAACTTTCTGTTTCCAGTTTCAATCGACTGTGCAGAGTTTTTCAGTCGACTGAATCATGCCTGGAAACTCTCGGGTTTCAGGTTCAGTCGACTGAACAGAGTTTTCAGTCGACTGAATCATGCCTGGGCTGTTTTTCAGCCTTATTCAAATGAAGAGCAAATTCTTCCAAAATGCAACCGGACGAACATTGGCTCTAAGGGTTTATGCCAATCAGCAACCCGGCCCTATATGCTCCTCGGTGCATCACTAAAAGCATGATCAAACATCCATAAAAGGATTTCACACAAATTTGACTTAAAAACCCAAAAATTGGAGTATTCACAAAATCAATCCAAAACAAGAGCAAATGCACATGAAGAAGTGTTAGGAATTCATACCCAACAACCAAAGATAATTATAGCCATAGATGTGAGATAAAAATCTCACCTTTGAACTAAATTTATGAAGATGAAGCTTGAAAGCAATGGCAAGAACAAGCACTCTTCAATCTCAACACTAGAAGCTTGAATCTAAGCTTAAAAGAGAAACATTCCCTAAATTAGGTTTAGGAAATTTCTGAAATTGAATGGAGAAAGAGTTGGAGAAGAAGAAGAGGAAGCTTACCAATGGGTTCTCATGAACTTTGGAGCAAGGAGATGGATTTGCAAATCAAGCTAGGGCTTAGGAATTTCTATTTCCCATTCTCTTCCTCCATTTTTGCTTGAGCTTGAGTGTTTTAATTAAAGAGGAGAAGTCATGAAGAGAAGGGGTTGGGCTGAGCTAATAAGGGTGCAGTCCAAACCAAAGTCATAAGCGGGAAAAAGTAGCAAAAATCAACTTTCTCCAAACATATCGAAGCTTATACTCAAAAAGGTCGCAAACGGCATTTTGAACTCAATGGAGGTGGTCTCGAGTCCAAGTTCGGCTGTTTGCAAAAAGTAGTTTTTCGGACTAAAAATCCGACGAACGATAAAATATTTAAATAAAATATTTAAATATAAAATCGATAAATATGCGGGTTGTTACATAAGATGGCTTCGGTTTTAAGCTAGGCTTAGGTTGACTTGACCCGTTATAACATTATTTAACTTCAAATATCCCATGTTGAACAATTTAAAATTCTGACCTCCAATCGAGGCTTGCCGCTAGGCATTTATAAGGTTTTACCCATATCCTGAACACAATGGAACGTGTTTCGGAGCCTAATTCAGTCATATGTGGAAGATAGTTTTTTGTATCGAGTTTAAATATTAAATTATCGATTTTAATTTCAACACATTTCTCACCCATACAGACAAATTGTAACTTCAAACGCTACGAAAATTGAAATCCGATAGTAACTAACTATTACGGATCCAATGGGACTGGTTTCGTCGAACTCCGAGACTATGCCTCGGAAGGCTATTTTTAAATATCAATTTAAACGATATAATTTGAAAACTTAATAAATCTTTGTTAAATTCAATTTTAACACTTTTACTATCTTCAGTACTATCAGTATAAATTTTACAAGCCTTCAAATTATTTTTAACAGGCTTGAAACTCTAGATTAAGTAATTTACTCAATCTTCAATTATTGAATGAATAATTATTTTATTCAAAAAATTTCCGTATCTACATTCTGAATGGATAAATCCAAGTTTTCCATATTCAAAACCAATTTATAATTCAATTTCTACATTTAAAACCATTTAAATATTCCAGATTCAACGATGAAAATTCCGGGTCGTTACATTCCTCCCTCTTAAAGAATTTCGTCCCCGAAATTGCTAGTTAAGAAGAGTGATCCAAACCCATTACTAATTTCCAAAACTAACCAGTTTTATCAACTTGCCATAACATATCTTTTATTAAAGTCCCACTGTTACTTCAACCAACTTCCCAAAACCTTCCGTAGTTTCCAACAACATTATTTACTCCACTTACTCAAATTTAAATCCAAATTTAAATTATCAAAACTTTCTCAAAAAATTTCTAACTCTATAAATTTTTGAAAAATTTCGCCAGGTTCTCTTTGCGCGGCTAGCTCGGTACACTACAAAATGCCTCTACGGGCCCTCGGATTTCAAAAGAAAACAAAAAGCCAAGTGGCTAGACCAGAAAATCATCAAATTTCATACAGAAATTTAAACACGTACCATTTTATCGAGCAATTCAAATCTATCTTCTGAAATCAATACCAGTTTTCCTTTCCCTTTATAATACCTGCATATCGTACTTAGAAATAATATCCAATCACAGCTTTTAAAATCATTTTATATATTTCCTTACAGAAGTTTTCATATCTACTTCTATTCGAATTAGTTTTCCCATTTCCATATGAATTCAATTTATCTTTAACTTTGAATATTGAATTTTATCTTCCATTTATAACTGATTTATATCATTATTTTAAATTAGTTTCATCCACTAATTTATTTTAGTTTCCAATTTGAAATCGTTTTGTCGCTAACAAAAATTTTTCTAACTCCAAAATTTTCGGAAAATTTTGGCAAAGCCTTCTTTGTATGGAGTTACTTTTGCAATTTGACAAGAGATATAAATATATATACATCGACCCACAAGGTCGAAAAAAATAAAAACAGTTCATATTTCCTAACTTTTTTATTGCGTAGCGTACCTCCATTAGCATTTTTAAGCAAGCGGCTTATTATTTTAGCAATTAGCATGTCCAAATCCAGCCAAATGGCTTCTTAGTACCTGCACTTACTCAATTTAAATATGTAAGTATAACATATAGGGAGTTTATTTACATTTCACCCATTTTCAATAGCTAACACATGGAATAAGCAATGCATACTAAACAATTCTTATAAATAATTTTAAGATTTCGACACTAATTCGAATAGCTTCCAACCAAATTTTTATTTAGTTAGAAATGTTTATTATTCAATCGCTTATATTCAATTCCTTTTTAATCCAAACGAACCCAATTCACTTCAATTGATTCCAAAATCAATTTTTATTAAAGTCTCTTCACAAATTAACTTATTTACAAGCCATACAACTCATTTCATTCCATTTCTACAATTGTTTCATTCAATGGCATTTTACTAAGCTTGGCACATTCAATACTTATAAGTTAATAACCATTTCCCAAATTAATTTAACCCAAACTTTTTATTTAATGGGCTTCCACCCTTACTCGAAACCAAGCTTTTATGATTTTTAAACTTAATTTATTTTACTTTAATTAATTCCAACTTCAAACTTAAGTTAACTTCTATTTAATTTGATTCTTAACTAATCAAATCCCATTTAATTCAGTTAGCCTATCCATTTTAATTTTAATTCACATTCTCAATTAATCAAAATGATACCCAAGCACATATTTAATTTATTTATACTCAAATTGGATTTTATTTATAACTCAAATCATTTTATTATAATCCAATTCCATTTTATATGACAACAACTTTAACTCATAATTAATCCACTTACAATATGCGATGAATATTATTTATACTCAAGTTCTATTTCTATCATTCACTTTAATTCACAAACCAATTTTATTAACTCAAAATTCAACCTTAAATTTAACCAATTTAAACCCCATTAACATATCCCATTAACTCATTTATTTCAAATTAGGCCCCTTCTAACTTGTAATACAATGTTTGATTTTTATCTTCAAAAATCATTCCATTTAAATTTCTTGAGTTCAATCTTATTTTATATCTCAAGTTTGGAATTTTTTTTTCAAAATACCAACACTTTAATTTCAGCTTATTTATTTAAATAAGAATTTTATTCCATTCAATATTATCTATAACTCAACTGAATTTATTTTAATTCAGTTCTATTTAACTTAACTTCAGTTAATAAATCTAGCATCATACCATTCCTTTTAATCCACTCAACCCGCTTGAATTTAAATTAAGTAAGAATTTACTTTTACTTAATATCATCTACATCTCAATTTAATTTATTTCAATTTCAACTTAATCCAAATACAACTATGTTTTATTTTCAGTTTAATTCAATTTATTTCAAATTTTGACTTAAAACAAATTTTTAACTATAATTCATTTGTATAATTTATGCTCATACAAATTCCCATTTGATTATACAAGTCATTCCAATCTTTATTTGTTTAAAATATTATCATCCAAACATCTAAGTTATATAACAATTTAAGAAAATATTTCTTTTATATCAAACTATATTTTGGGTAAAATTATTTCATTCACCCACCTTAAAAACAATACTGTGTCAGTTTATCGTGTCAGGTGTTTATAAACTCTTCTCGAATAGCGGCTTACTTTTTTATTTTAAATTTTTAGAAATACTTTTAAATTCACATAATACTATTAAAATAGCTTTTTATAAAAATACTTCATATAACTCGATGTCTCAACTTGTCCATCCTTGTTCTCACAGAAATTCGATCATACGTTGATCAGGCGTAGGACTGAAAATCTTAAAGTACTTAGCAGACCCATTTTCAACATCCATTGGAAAAACTTAGAAATTAATTTTATTGAAAATATCAGAAACATTTTTTTCGAAAAAAGAGGAAATATCTTTGGTGAGATTGCTCTGGTAATCATCACCCCCATCCATGGTCGCAGTTGCATCCTGGGCTACGTTGCCATCGCAGCAAAAGTCCATGTAAGTGTAGGCACTCCATGCCCTTCGATTACGCCATGGAACCCACAACAGATCGCAGTTACATTCCAGGGTTACGTTGCCATCGCATCAAAAGTCCATGTAACTGTAGGCATTATCTCCCTCGATTTTCGTTGTCAAAAGTGAAACTTCTCCACTCCCACATAGGTCGCAGTCTACCGATGTAAAATCAAATGCAGACCGTTGGCTCTTAGCAGCACACACGACTTGCGCTATGTTACCATAGGTCGCAGTCTACCGATATAAAATCAAACGTAGACTGTTGGCTCTCAGCGGCACACACGACTTTCGCTATGGTCTGTAGTAGATCACGGTGACATCGAGTTACATTGTCATCACAGCATAACCCAAATGCCTCTGTAGGCCTCAGCGCCCTCGACTTTCGCTACACACTACACATAATCCTCAGGAACTAGTTTTGTATGGACTCCTCATAGGATCAACTTTAGAATTCCCCCTTAGGGTTCAAGGCAGTACCATCCTGTGGCACTTCTGAGAAGTTCATTTCAAGGGAGCGCCGTTTTCCCCAGAGCCATTGTCAAAACACTTTATACTATACTCATATAGTATCTTTCAAATCATACACCTAGTATGAATCTCATATAAATCTCCTTTTCTCAAAATCGATTATCCCAAAATCGATAATTCTCAAACTAGGCTTTCCAAATTCCAATATTGGTTTTACCCAAAAATCAAAAACCTTTCTGAATCCAAAGGTTCCCAAAACCTTTTTCCAAAATCCTCATAAGATCCTTTATATATATATATATATATATTTAAAAACTTTGGATCATTTCAGACTTGTATAAAATTCCTTTTATACTTTAAAACTCTCCAAATCCTTTCTTTCAGCAATAAATTTCACAAGGAGAGATTTATCTCATATAACAAAGATATATAACTTTGTTTATTCAAAATCAAATATTCAAATTTAATTACACTATAAAGTCACTTACCATTTTACTTACTTCCATAAAGTAAAATTTTACCATAGAAATATCCAATTTCCACTTTACTTCATCATATGTTTCACAAAATATACCTTTCATTTCAAAAATCATTTCACATTTCTTATCGACAAATTTCCAATATCAATTTCATTCAAATCCGTATGATGTACACATATCATCCGTACGCTATACCAATCTGATCGCTCACTCGATCACACAATTTCACTTCCCAACTAGTATCGTCCACCCGACTTCCTAGTGCGGACACAGATCTGGTTTCTTGATCAGAAACCGTCATTCTCCTTGCATAGCCTGGCTATGATAGAGAATATCCAAAATCAATCAACAATCCATATCTAGGTTCGCCGTCGAAAATCGAGTGAAAAATCCCAACTCGGATTGATAAACTATCTCGAAATTCTGTGCTCGAATCCGGATCAAAGCACTATGCGAAAAGAATAATATACGTACATCTACGTATCTATCCTCATTGATTCATTAGCCAAAACAATTCCCTTTCTATTCACATTCACTTAAATTTTCATTCACTTATTTACAAGTGCTTCAATCCCATTTGGATTATCACTTTAATTCTTATCTCAATTGAGTAATTTAACCATAAAAAGTTTGCACTCTGACAGGCTTAAATTTAGAAAATAACCTGATTTTTTTAAAAATAGATAAGTAGTTGAAAAATAATTATTAGTTTGTAAAATAGCTGCAAAAAGTTAAATAACGATAAAATAGTTGGAAAATAGTCAAATTGTTATAAAATAATTAGATAATTACAAGATAGTTTAAAATAGTAATTAGTTATAAAACAGTTGAAAAACAGTAATTAGTTTGTAAAACAGTTACAAAATAGTTAAATATTTCCAAAAGTAGTTATAAAATAAGTATAAGATAGTTTTGGATTTAATAAGAAAGGTTGTATATATAATAAATAACTTGGAAAAATAGATTTGTACTAAACACATTTATTTTAAAAATTGTCTAGAGTCAAACTGTTCAATTCCCAACCTCCATATCCAATCAACTCAATTTTAATTTTCACTTCCATTTTAATTGACTCAATTCCAATTAATTCAAATCAAATCCAATTTGAACTAATTCAATTCAAATTTCAAATTTAAACCATCCCGAATTATGTAAATTCGAGTTAAATTTAAATATTGATTTAATCCTTCAAATCAAATCAACTTATATCTTTAAAGCATTTAATTCTGAATCCAAATTCCGTTTTTAACATATTTAAAGGTTCAAATAATAATTCAAATCAACACAATATTAAAACAATTTATATCCACTAACAAATACGCGCTTATATCTACTAATACGCACAAACTCATTCTAGAGTACTACGGACTCTATTTAATGAGAAATCCCCACCAGAGCCAAGGTACTCGCTTAACCTTTCAGCTCTGATACCAAAGTGATGACCCATAAATCCATACCCCTTGAGTCGACACTATTCTCCATCAATCAACTCAAGATGAACGGAAATACAAACCATTTGGGTTAAAGAAGAAGAGGTAGAAGAAGAACATAGAAAACAACATCAGAATCTAACCATCGCAGCGAAATAAATTATAATAGATAATAAATGATCTTTACACCAAAAACAAGTACATTTGTTTATACATTACATCATCAAAGTGTACATAACACACAACTGGACAGTAATCATACCCTGTCCTCACAATCTGAATACACAACGGAATATTTAACACAAATACGGAAGTACGTATCGCCATCCAGCTCGTCTCCTGAGCTCTACAGCAACCTTTCCTGTATCCTATAATACTCGGTCTGACCCGAGCATTATAGTGAAATAACACCCGAGTCAGTCTGGAATACCAGCGTGAGAAAAACCACGCTCAAATTGATTATATCATGCTGTAACATAGCAAACCCGATCCCGGTCTCTTCGAAACGATCAGCGCATTGGCCAATATTGATAGTCGGTTATTTAACTATCAATTAACATTCACAACAACCATCAAACATCAATAATTTCTCCAAAATTATTTATTAACCCCAAAATATTTCCGCAATATATATTTCCATTTTCAACCCCTTTTGAAACAGTTTTCAAGCCACACTTTTCTCATGAAATAAATTTCCAAATATTTATTTCCACTGAAAACACCAAGCACAAAACTTTAGATTTTTAAATTTAAAATATACTTTAAGTCATTTAAGTTAAAACTATTTTAATACTTATTCAAAAATATATATTTTAAGAATATTTAAAATAAAGCCTCTTTATAAAATATAAAACTAACTTTTCTCTTTCTTTAAAACAAATACCAAGTCATCTCTAAATAATTACTACTATAATAAATTAGAAAAATACTTACCTCAAAATTTTGAACATTTAAATATATTAATTTCTTAAAACATACCTTTAAATCAACTTTAAAACTTTTACTTATACTTAAAATTTTCTTCAAAAACGTACTTTTCTATCCAGGGAAATACACTTCTCTTCCACATCCTTTAAAAATAAATCACTATTTATTTTTAAACAAATTTACCCATTCCTTTAATAAATTTTCACCATGAATTTATACTTCCAAATATCCACTGATATATTACTTCGCTTTTATTAACCCAGTTTATAAATTTCATAGTCACATTCTCCTTTAAATTTCCAATTTCAATCACTTAAATCAATTTCCAAATTGATTTCCAAATTACTCCATTTTGAAATAAATTCCTTTACTTACTCATTTATTTCAAAATCCATTAACTTCAGATTTTATTACTTAATTATGATTTAAAATCTTTTTAACTGAAAAATACCAATTTCAGATTTCCAAAATTCCTTCTTTATCCTTTAAATAATATCACTTAAGTTTTAAAATTCATTATTTCTCTGTTTATTCAAAATTCCCTTTTTCCATACTCGGAATTTATTTATTAGAATTTTAAAATCACCTTCATTCTTTTCCAATTCATTCCTCAATTTATCCCAAATTTCAATAACCATTTTACTTACAAATTCTCTTTTCAATTTTCTTTTCAAAAATCCAATCTATATATTTTTGGTAACTCAGAATACCCAAATATCCAATCAAACCATAGCATCCAATATTTCTATTACCAAGATAATTTATCACAGATTAGCAATGACCAAATCATAGAATATTAAAACATTCTAAATAAATTTGAGGAATCCCGTTGGATCCCTCCGACCTGTTTCCCTGCATCCACAAACATTGGCACAATATATCCACTTCGAGGTGGAATATCGCGGTATATGGGATTTATATAATATCATCTGCTATTATGCGGCGCATAGGGTCTCATCCGCTACGTAATGAGGGAAATCAGTCGCTCCAATATACTATATACTACTATATATAATATAGCACATCAAATCAATTCAATCATTCTATGAATTATTTTAATTTAACCATTTAAATTTAAATTAATCCAGATGAGTGAGATTAACTCAACTTTGATTTTAATTTGCAATCCAAACCAACCAGCTTGTTTTCTTCACGATTCAGACCTTGTACAACCATTATATATTTTATTAATATTCGAGGAAATCAAACAAACAATTTCCATTTAATAAATTTAATAAACCTATGATATTATTATTATTATTTTCTTTCTTTAATCACTAATTCTTTTGAATAAATAAATGTTTTTGGTACTAACATAATTAAACAAATTTCCCTCCATAATTCGTTATTTTAAAAATAAACAAGTAAATGGAATATGTGTATATATATTTATCTTCCTTTTAAAAACACATATATATTTGTAAAAATAATCTGTTTAGATTTTTAAAATCTAATTTTTATTCAAATCCCTATATTTTCCAAAGCTGTAATAACTTTAGCTTACCTGTATATATAATTCTTAACTTTAAGAAAATAACTTGTTTTATAACCTATTGTTATACATTTATCCATAATTTTTTTTCTAAATAAGAAACTTTTCTACAACAATCCAAATTCTAATCTAACCGGAAGAAATGAACATTAGGTAAAATAAAATCGATAATACCTCACGGTCGAGTTCGAAGTCGAACGAAACCCTAGCCTCGACTGAGTGTAGCTCCATGCAACTTCGACTCCATCACTAGCATAGGCCCCCTTTAGAATGAACGAAACCATCCCCTACGACTTACAGCAAGTCGCTGCGACCCTATCAACGCCGACGTCGAAGTCGTTGACTTCCAGATCGAGGCTTCCTTGACGCTCCGACCACTTCCCAAATGAGTCGCCCCCTACATCGATTCGAACAAAACTACATGCCCAAAAACCCCATACTGGAAAGACGATCCTCCCACCAGAACCGCTCATGCGCACGTGGGGTCTTGCGTCCTTTTCCCTCGCCTAATCGAACGCGGCAGTGTTTGCCTTCGCCATATTTTTTTCCGGTTAAAGACTGAATAGAGCGACCATTAAAATTTGATTTGAATTACTAGGGAAGGTAAGGGAAGAATGGATAAGATATTGGCGTTTTAACGAAGTAAGATGGCTTCGGTTTTAAGCTAGGCTTAGGTTGACTTGACCCGTTATAACATTATTTAACTTCAAATATCCCATGTTGAACAATTTAAAATTCTGACCTCCAATCGAGCCTTGCCGCTAGGCATTTATAAGGTTTTACCCATATCCTGAACACAATGGAACGTGTTTCGGAGCCTAATTCAGTCATATGTGGAAGATAGTTTTTTGTATCGAGTTTAAATATTAAATTATCGATTTTAATTTCAACACGTTTCTCACCCATACAGACAAATTGTAACTTCAAACGCTACGAAAATTGAAATCCGATAGTAACTAACTATTACGGATCCAATGGGACTGGTTTCGTCGAACTTTGAGACTATGCCTCGGAAGGCTATTTTTAAATCACCTTCATTCTTTTCCAATTCATTCCTCAATTTATCCCAAATTTCAATAACCATTTTAATTACAAATTCTCTCTTTTAATTTTCTTTTCAAAAATCCAATCTATATATTTTTGGTAACTCAGAATATCCAAATATCCAATCAAAACATAGCATCCAATATTTCTGTTACCAAGATAATTTATCGCAGATTAGCAATGACCAAATCATAGAATATTAAAACATTCTAAATAAATTTGAGGAATCCCGTTGGATCCCTCCAACCTGTTTCCCTGCATCCACAGACATTAGCACATATAAAATACCAATTCCACGTTGAGGTGGAATATCGCGATATATGGGATTTATATCATATCATCCACTATTATGTGGCGCATAGGTTCTCATCCACTATATAATGCGGGAAATCAATCACTCTAATATATACTATATACTACTATGTATAATATAGCACATCAAATCAATTCAATCATTCAACCAATTATTTAAATTTAACCATTTAAATTTAAATTAATCCAGATGAGTGAGATTAACTCACCTTTGATTTTAATTTGCAGTCCAAACCAACCAGCTTGTTTTCTTCACGATTCAGACCTTGTACAACCATTATATGTTTTATTAATATTCAAGTAAATCGAACAAACAATATCCATTTAATAAATTTATAAACCAATGATATTATTGTTATTATTTTCTTTCTTTAATCACTAATTCTTTCGAATAAAAAAAATGTTTTTGGTACTAACGTAATTAAACAAATTTCTCTCCATTATACATTATTTTAAAAATAAACAAGTAAATGGAATATGTGTGTATATATTTATCTTCCTTTTAAAAACACACACACACACACACACACACACACACACACATATATATATATTTGTTAAAATAATCTATTTAGATTTCTAAAATCTAATTTTTATTCAAATCCCTATATTTTCCAAATCTATAATAACTTCAGCTTACCTGTATATGTAATTCATAACTTTAAGAAAATAACTTGTTTTTATAACATATAGTTATACATTTATCCATAATTATTATTTTTCTAAATAAACTTTACTGCAACAATCCAAATTCTAATCTAACTGGAAGAAATGAACATTAGCTAAAATAAAATCGATAATACCTCACGGTCGAGTTCGAAGTCGAACGAACCCTAGCCTCGACAGACTGTAGCTCGATGCAAATTTTACTTCATCACTAGCATAGGCCCCCTTTCGAACAAACGAAACCATCCTCTACGACTTACAGCAGATCGCTGCGACCCCATCAATGCCGACGTCGAAGTCATCGACTTCCAGATCGAGGCTTCCTCGACGCTCCGACCACTTCCCAAACGAGTCGCCCCCTACATCGAGTCGAACACGACTACATGCCCAAAAACCCCAAACTGGAAAGATGATCCTCCCACCAGAACTCCTCATGCGCGCGTGGGGTCGCGCGTCCTTTTCCCTTGCCTAATCAAACGTGGCAGTGTTCGCCTTCCCATGGCGAATCCCAGATGCACGAACTCTCTCGAATCTGATGAACATGCTTCAGCCATATTTTTTTTTCGGTTAAAGACTGAAGAGAGCGACCATTAAAATTTGATTTGAATTACCGGGGAAGGTAAAGGAAGAACGGATAAGATATTGGCATTTTAACGAAGTGAGATGGCTTCGGTTATACGCTAGGCTAAGTTTCACTTGACCCGTTATAATATTATTTAACTTCAAATATCCCATGTTGAACAATTTAAAATTCTGACCTCCAATCGAGGCATGCCGCTAGCGTTTATAAGGTTTTACCCGTATTCCGAACACAACGGAACTTGTTTCGGAGCCTAATTCAGTCATATGTGGAAGAGAGCTTTTTGAATCGAGTTTAAATATTAAATTATCGATTTTAATTTCAACACGTTTCTCATCCGTACAGACAAGCGGTAACTCCAAATGCTACGAAAATTGAAATCCGATAGTAACTAACTATTATGGATCTAATGGGACTAGTTTCGTCAAACTCCGAGACTGTGCCTCGGAATGGTATTTTTAAATATCAATTTAAACGATATAATTTCAAAACTTAACAAATCACTGATAAATTCAATTTTAACACTTTTACTATCTTCAATATCATCAGTATAAATTTTACAAGCCTTCAAATTATTTTTAACAGGCTAGAAACTCTAGATTAAATATTTTACTCAATCTTCAATTATTGAATTGAATAATTATTTTATTCAACAAATTGCTGTATCTACATTCTGAATGGGTAAAACCGAGTTTTCCATATTCAAAACCAATTTACAATTCAATTTCTATAATTAAAACCATTTAAATATTCCAGATTCAATGCTGAAAAATCCGGGTCGTTACATAAGTAATGATTCTTAAGTAAAATAATGATTCTTTAAAAGGTAATTATAACCTTGGGAAATATTTTATTAATGAAGATAAGTCTTTATAAAGTGTTTGTATGCTTAAAGTAATATGTTATGAAATGACTCAGAAAACGAATTCTAGTATTAATTAAGAATACGAACTTAAGTTTTAAAACATTTATAAAAAATTAGGTTATTTTTTGTAAGGTGTTTATAAACTTAAGTAAAATATTATGAAATGGTTCGTAAACGATTTCAATATTGTATGAAATACTATTGATGAAATTAATTGTGATTTAAAATGAATGTGAATAAAAGAATTTTGTGTGGTTAAGAAACCAATGAAATAATACATAGGTTGTACATAAACCATGTTTTTTGCATAACTGTTTTGATCTAGATTCAATACACGATTTAGAGGTGATTTACACCGATCCGAGCAAGGCTTTTTCACTCAATTCTTGACAGCAAGTGCTTGATATGGATTTTTGTTTCGATTTCTTAGTTTTTTATCATAATTGATGACTATGTAAGGAGAACGATAGTTTCTAATCAAGGAACTGGATTAGAGTCTACACTAGAAAAATCAAGTGAGCAATACAAGTTCGAAAATGAAATTTTGTATGATCGAGCTAGTGATCAGATTTGATATTGCATACGAATGACATATGTATATCGTACAGGATTTAATATAATCATATGTTTTGACATGGAAAATGCAAGTATATTTTTGGATATTATTTGTAAATATGAAGCAAGTTCGTGAAAACAGAGTCTAGTTGATGCTTTTGGCTTCATGAGTAGAGTTTGTTTGCTCGACTATAGTTATGTATTTATATTGTTGTTTGGTTGGATGATTTTATGCTCCAGATATGAGAGGCCATTTGGCTTTTGTTTTCTTATTTGTTTGGGTCCTTAATGGCAATTTGTAGTTTTTTTGACGGAGCTGCGCAAAGAAGGCGCCGTCGAAATTTTCCGTAACCTTAGAAAACTTAGGAATTTAATAATCCTTTTCAACTATTGTTTTTGAAAAGTTAACGGGTCTGGATGCATTTTCTTACCTTTGGAAATTTCGAGGATGAAATTCTTTTAAGGGGGAAAGAATGTAACGACTCGAATTTTGGTCATTCGATTTTGAAATATTCAATTCATTTTAAATATTATGCTTTTGATTATATAAGTTAAATAATTTAAAATTCAAATATTGGAATTTATTTCATTATGTGAATTGTGAAATTAATATTAGGATAGTGAATTAAATATCTAGACTTTGAATTGAATATTAATTTAATGGATTTAATGGCTTTATTTAACTCCTTTTAATTAATGAACAACGATGGTGAAGTCATTGTGTAATTTATTTACAGTAATAAATAGCTCGGATAATAATAAGAAATTAATTTTTATTTTTATGCGTTAATTTTTATTGACGTATTTTTAATTTAATTTATTTGATTTTTTGTGGTTTTTAATTTGGGAAATATTTAAATTAATCATTTGATGATTTTTTAGCAAACAGTAGTATTTTTATAATTTTTCAGAATTGAATAACCAGTGTATATTATTTCTGATTTTGGGTTGCGTCATTTTTCTAAGCATGATCGTATTTTTGTTTTTCCACCTGCAGCCCATACACAAACGAAAGTATGGTAAGATGCTAGGTTTAAAAATAAAACTAACCTACCACTTCGACACCCAACATTTCTCCGATTCTTCATTTCCTTGTCTCCATAAAGTACTATTCATTTAATCACAAAAACAAAGAACAATAAAATCCCCTTTTAAAAATAAAAACTAAATCAAAGAAAAATAATAAAAAATAAAAATGATATGTTTGAGCTATAAGGTGGAGTTCTTCATGTGGTTGGGTTCGTGAAGGGTACGGTCAGGATTTAAGGAGTTTGAGGCTTGGTTTTTGTGGCAAATAACTAGTGCTTGCGATTTTTTGAAGTGGTGGCATTGATTTGTGATTTGAAGTTTAGATATAGGTTTATGGAGGAGATCTGCATCCGGAGGAGGAGTTTGGCGATATACGACGTTCTTTGGCACATTGCAACCAATCACAAGGAGGGAAGGACTTGGCTGTGTCGTGATTTTCTAGGTGATGGTAGGGGTTGTCTTGAGTTGTCTATGGTAAAGGGCATGGGATGAGAAGTTCGATTTTGAGTTCTAGTTGGAGAATCGTTGATTGGAGTGGTGTGTCGGTTGCATGATCATGCACGGTGAAATGTTTAGGTGGTTCAAATGGATATTTAGAGGGAAAGTAATTTTTTTTTAAGGGAGACAGGATTAAGATTGGTAATTATATTTTAAATAGTAATTAAAGTAATTTTTGTTTACATTAATTTTAAATCTTGTAAATTTAATAACTTGTTCATACATGGTCCAAATTGAACGTGGTCAGTCGTGTGCACCCGTATCGACGATGTCTACATTTTGGATTGGATTGGCTTAGACCGAAGCTTGTAGGAATTTCAGCTCAAAACGAACATTGTTCGATTTTAGATGGTACCAAAACGCTTTGGCAATAGTTGGAATTTCGATGAGTTAACTCACCTTTTTAGTTAATCAGTAAGGTGCATAGTAGATAAAATTTATTGTTGTATTCGGTTGAAATAATTTTTCTATTTGGTTAAATATTTGCTTTTACTAGCAATTGTCATTTAAAAATTTAAATGCAGGGAATTATGTGCAGAAATCCGGATTTCTCACCGTAGTGATTTTAAATATCCAGTTATATACTGGTTGACTCTATTTCAGTTATAACCTTATTATATAGATCTTTAATTACTAAATCTAGATTGTTTAGCACTATTTGTTTTGACATTGTTATGTGTTCCAAACTTAATCCCTATAGTGATAAAAATCAATAACAACATTAACTAAGTGCTTTGGTGGCTATTGGCCTTAATTTAATATTTTGAAATACTATTAATTGCCGTTTGGTTTGAAATTAGATTTTGAATTTGGAGAATGATTTTAAATTCTAACCTTTGGGTTTTTTTTGGAATATTTGTATTTAAATGGATTTTAAACTCCTCTATTTTACCCAAACTTTTTATTTATCTTCTCTAAATCGTTGAAGTTTTTTTACTATTGTTTAATAGTGTTTTTAAACTGTATTTTTATATTTAATTTTTTGAAGTTATTTATCAATATTTTAATATTGTAAAAATTATTAATTTAAATAATTAATATTGTTTGAAGGTAATTTTTAATTCTTATTATTAATGCTTTGGAATTCAATCATTATCTATTTTAACAATGTTTGAAGATAAATTATTATTGTTTTATTAATAATCTTTGAAATTATTAACTATTATATTTATAATGTTAAATAATAATTATTTATTTAAAATGTTTTGAGGTTTTTAATTATTATATTAATAATGTTTTAGAGTTAATAAATTATTTTATTATTGATTTTGGAAAGTTAATTTATTATTTATGATATTTATAGTTAATTAATTTTTCTGATCAATTTTACTTGTAAATAATAAATTGATTTAAAAAGGGATTTTATTTATTAAAGAGTTTATTGATGAAAATGGAGTTTTGGATTTATGAAGGATTCTCATAAAGAGTTTATGAAGAATTTTTATAAAGGATTTTAGAAGATATTTTTAGAAGAAATTTTAGAAGGAATTTTTATAAAGGATCTTTATAAAGGAGTTTTATAAAAGAATAAAGTTTTATAGATGAGTTTATAGATTTATAAAAGGAGTTTTATAAATAATTTTATGGATTTATAAAAAGTTTTATCTGTAGTTTTAGAAATTTATAAATGGAGTTTGATAAATTGTTTTGGAGATTCATAAAAGAGTTTTATAAATGGATTTGGAATTTTAGTAAAGGAGGTGATCATAAATGAAAGAGATTTATTAAAATGATTTATTGAAGAAATTTATAAAAATAAATTGAGAATTTTTTTTCCTAAATTGATCTTCTTAATTTTGATGGTGTGGACATTCATTCCATGCTTAACACCGATGGAATAATGTTGGGTTTATCGTTATATCTGTTTCTTTCTAAACAACATTTGTTTTAATACTTTTGATATGATTTTGAAATAAGAAATTTTTCGTAATGTTTGTGAATATACTTGTACCTTTAAGATAAGTATATGGATATTTTCCAAGTATTGAAAGAATGTAAAAAGTGGTTTGTGAATAAATCTTTGTAAAGGTATTTTGATACAAGTATTTAAAAAGTGATTTTAATTAATGAAAGGATTAATTAAAGAGGTTAGTGGTTGCATCCTTCCCTATGTAAATAAATCCCTAATTTTGATTGTTATTTTATTTGATAGTTAAATAACCAACTATCAAACTTGACCAGTTTTAAACTTTCGTTGTAGGTTCGGGGAGAGCGGGATCAGATGTGTTATTCGAA
The DNA here is from genome assembly GCA_030765085.1 of Allium cepa. Taxonomy (NCBI): domain Eukaryota; kingdom Viridiplantae; phylum Streptophyta; class Magnoliopsida; order Asparagales; family Amaryllidaceae; genus Allium; species Allium cepa. The sequence continues at coordinate 1,038,667,059 of CM060941.1, read as the reverse complement.
ACCTACTTTTAACCAACATAAGCATTCGTATGGAAGACATCTTCAAAATGATTCAAGATGGAGCTTTTTATGTGTAAGGGCTACTTGCTACTAATCCTAAGGGTGATAGTAGGGTTAGTGCCTTCGGTTTTGTTCAAACCCAGAATGAACTTGTATGGATGAATACTGGCATAGCATTGGTACATGGAGGGTAGTGTTAACATTACAAGTAGGATTTTCTATATGAAAAATTAATCGTAGCCCCAAGGCTCACAACCTAGAAATGGCTAAAATATGGTAGATGCAGCAGGGCTATATGGGTCTCTCCCATTAGGGTGTGGCATCACCTTTCTATATCATTTTATTATGGATTTGGTTGTGATGAGAGCTCTCGACTAAGGTTAGAAAGAAACCGTGGTGATGACATATTAGGTACTATCTAGTAAGGGGTAGGCCGGCCCTATATTAGTAGAGGTGCAGATGCGTCTGTAGCCCTCGATACATTTTATCTAGATATGTACTTTATAGAAGGTAGTCCTTTACCTTGCCTTTGTGGAATCCATTCTCCAATACAAGCCTTCGGACTTGGTGTATGCCTATTATGTTGGAATTTAATAATGTAATTTCGACTATGATTCCATATTTACTTTAAACCCTAGAAATTATTATAATATCACTGGATTTTCTATTAAATGTTTTGGTTATCATAAGGTAAAAACCCATCAGTGTTTATGTGCGGCATGGTATTACAAGATACATTTATTTTGAAGGGTTTTTATAACATTAAAATCCAATTGAGGTGTGTTACTCACGCTGGTTTACCAGATTGATCCGGACGTTATTTTTCTTATAATGCCTGCTTTAGACTGAGCATATTCTCGGATTTAGTTGGATGCGTTGGAGCTTCCAGAGACAAGCTAGAGCCCTCTAGACATATTCACGTAAATTTTATTTCCGCTGCATCAATTATTTTATTTAACATCATTTGTGAGGACATGTTGTTATAAATCTTCTAGCTGATGATTTATTTTGTGTACACCGATTGATGTATGTATATTACAGTTTTTTGTGTGCAAAGATATATTGTATATTATATATTACTTGTCATGATGCGAGATTCTGTTCTTTCATTTTTTCCTTTTTCCCTAACAGTCTTTCTTTCTGACACTCATTTGCCCGAACGTGAATACCGTGGATGTATTAGTGTCGACTTCCGAGGATCGAAAAGGCAGGTCATTATCCAACTCTTCTAGTTTGAGTGTGGAAAGATCACCGGCCTTGTAACGGCCCGCCTTTTCGCACTCTTTAAATCGACACATATGTCGATTCAAACCATATGGAAGGACGGATTGTTATGGGATAAATAAGAAAAAGAAGGAAGAAATAAAACAAAACAGAATCTTGCAGCGGAACGATAAAATATAATAATAAAATATATAGTTCATGAAGATGTTTTATAAACATTTGATTATATATATATATACAATACATATCAGAGTTGCACATACCAGTGAATAATAATCAATGCAACAGAATATAGTGTGTAGTGGAACAATATAATGTATATATAATAATAAAAATAATAATAATGAAATCTTCGTCCTCCAGAAATAAAGACTTCGATCCTGAAAAGCTCGGACTGAGCCGAGCGAATGGAAAGGACAAAACACTCGAGTCAGAACTAAAAGATCTTATGAGAGTTAAATCAACAGAAATAAAATGTGAGTACAGTAACTCAAGAGATGCTCAGGATTCACATTCCCTAAGGATCCGTTAAACTATTTACTATGTAGTATATTTCGCTATTTAATAGTGTCTAAGTGTAAAATAAACTTACTTTAAAATAGCGTTAAGGCTTTACATTTTCCACCTTAACACGTAATAATGCCAATAGTCTATACGGTACCGTAATACCTCCTGATCGGGAGGCTACCAGAGGATACTCCATAGGTACGACACAAATAGAAACTCGTACAAGGCACGCTAGGGTAGGTGACACGGCACAACTAGGCAATGCCAGGGTATATATACCAATTACGCTTCCGGGTCGGTGGTAACGCGTAGCCGCAGCTACCGACCATCTCGAGCCACACCCCCAAAATAAAAATAAAAAGTGGCCACCGAATCAATCCAAAAGTCAAAGTATAATATCGAAGGGATGTGTCCGATCAAAGGTGCTACCTCAATTAACCCATCGATCGCTCCTGTTTTAGCCACCTTATGTCAACTCACGGGAGTTGGGTCCACGTATTTACTCAAAGGAAACGCCGCAACCATCCTACTTCATTTTGGAATCTCCACCACATACACGGTTGTTAAAGTGGTTTTCGGCGTTGGCAGAGAGTATGACAACTTCCGATCCCAGTCTCTTCAACAACCAAACTTTATTATAACACCGCGGTCTTTTAAAAATAGTTTATACTTTAAAACCAAGATAAAATATCCATTTCAAAACCATATAAATACGATATCATTTCTATTTTAAAATCCAAATCAATATGATATCATTTTTATTTCAATTATATATTTTTCCAAAAACCATAGTACTTTCAAATATATATACCTTAAACCCATAGCTTCGAAACAAAATTTCCAATACTAAAATGGTTTAATAATAAATAACTTTGTAAAGTAATTTAGCTTTTTAATTTCTCAAATCAATTCCAAATACAGATTTGAATTCCCAAACAAGCCATTTAAATTTCCATATATTTCAAAGTTTTAAATACTCCACCATTTTAAAACTGAATTTTTAATTTATATATATATATATATATATATATATATATGCCAAATTCACTTTACTATTATTTGAAATACTTACTTAATAAATCCGGTATCCTTTAAATAAAACTTTCAAATTCAATAATTGAATATTCCTCAATTTATTTAGACTATATATGTTTACTTAAATGATCTTAAACCTGAATTTTAGTTATAACACCATATTCTTTTTAAATCAAATTTCAATAAGATCTTAATTAAATAAAATCTCAAATCAATTTCAAAACTATCTTCTCAACTTTGATTTATGAAAATCAATATAAACTCTATATTGGAATATAATTCAAGTAAATACTTCTCCATAATATATTTTAATAAAATCAATTTTATTATTTAACTTACTTCATACTTTAAACAATTTTATACATAGCTTAAACCCAAGAATTTAACTATATATAAAATAACCTTTATCAAATATCCGAAATCAATATCTTATAAACTATATATATATTTCTTTACAAAACATAGAAAATCATTTCAAAATATTTTTATATGTATACCGCGGTGTCTGTATAAAATTTTCTATCCCATGGTCAAGCGATACAGATATTTTTCATTTCAATCCGCAATTTAAAAATAAAATTTACGGTTATATATCATTTCAAACCGCAATCCCGAATGAAATGAAAATGCATGATAACTTGCAGTTTATAACAATATAAAATACAACATCCATTCATCCAATATCAACCATCAACCATTTATCACAATCATCATCCAATTCAAACAATAACATCAATATAGAACGGATAATAATCATCTGGAATTAACTAGAAGTTTATATTCAATGATAAATTAATAACTGTTTAACTGGCAGTTTATATGCAATAATAAATAAATAACAATTTAACTGGCAGTCTATATGCAATGAATAAGTAAATGACAATTTAATTAAATAAATGCAATTTAGCTGAGATGATGATTAAAAATATGTCAAACAGCCATAAACAAATTTTTAATCGTATTCAAATTTAATTTAACAAACATAAAAAATTTTAGAAGTTGTGAGTGAGTTAAAACACTCACCTTTTTGAATATAAATTCAATTTAAACCCAAAAATTTGACCGTCTCAGAATTCGTCCAAACCAGCGTCATCAAGTCCGAAATTTCAATACGATCCTAACAAAAAAAAACCAGCGTGTGAATTGGAGTTCGTGTGTGAAAGATATAACGATAAATGCGTTTTAATTTCAATTAAAAAAAAGAACACATTAAAGATTTAGCCACGTCATCACCTCTTTAACTCAACGCACTGCTACAGCAGACCGCGCACCTTCTCCTACAGGTCACGCATGCAATCAAAACGCATTCAAAAACCTAGCCGATTTTACACTGCAACGTTAACGACGACGGCCGCTGCTAGGCCAACGCGGCCACTCCTTCATAGCTACTCCACCTCGGAACTCCCACCACCTCCTCGCGACCAACAAAATTTGCAGCCGCCGTCGTTCTTTTTAGAACCCTAATTGAATTTTATAGCATGATCTAGCCGTTGATTCTCAAAACAAACCGTACCGATCGACTCCCCTCGGTCACCTCTACAATACCCAGAAAGGAATTGACGATCCGATAAAGTTCATCGACGCGCGATGAACGGCTGTTAATGTTTCTACTGATTTCGGATGCATAGAAATTCCAATCGAAAAACAGACAGTGGATCTGGATTGCTCTCTTCAAGAACTTCGAATTGATATATAATTTGCTATATATTATGGAGTTTGAAATTTTAGCTTTTGATTTAGTTTGGAACTGTATTTGGATCTAGGATTTGTTTGACTGCCATTGAGGATGAGAGATAGTTGAAATATACGTATAGACAAATGAGAAATAGGGAGGCTAGGGTTTATAGCAGGATATTTAAAGGCAAAATTGAAATAAAATAGATGGATCGAGTTGATAGATATACGTGCTAACGACAAAGTGGCCCAAAAAGCCCGTTTTGACTACGGAACGAAATTGGGTCAACCCATATATCGAAACAGATGTTTTTAAATATTTTAAACCCAATGGAAAAGGTTTCAAGTCCAAATTCCATGGTATGAAGAAGTTACGCTAAAAACAATATTTTTCAAATTGATTTCAATTGCATATATTTCAAGGCGTTTCGAGTCCGCACGATCAAACGACAAGTCCGATCGCTACGAAACTTGAAGTCCTATAATAATTCATCGTTACGGTTGCGGTGAAACTGGTTTCGTCAAAATCCGAGTCAGTGGCCAAAATGGCTATTTTTCTATTAATTAAATAAATTAATAATTAATTAATAAAATCCAAATTTTAAATTAAATTCTAAAATTGACCAATTTTACCACTTTTATATTTCTCCATCAATTACAATGTTTTAAACAATTTAAAAGTCAATTTCAATTTTGATTAACTTATCGCTTCTAGTATTTTCCTCAATTCCATTCCAATACAGAAATTATCAATTTAATTTCCAAAATTTATATTAAATTAAGTTACCAAATATTATTATCAAATAGATGGATTTAACATAGGGTTCAGAACTATTGCATTAATATTCTCCAATTTCACTTAATTTACAATTTACGTAATAATAAAAGTTTAATTCTACTTAATTGCAGTAAACTCAATTACCTTAATTCTTTATATTCAAATAAATTAACAAATCTTGATTTAAAATCTTTACATTAACCAATAGTCATATTATAAATGGATTTATATTATCTCCAATTATTACTTACCATCAGTTAAGATCTTAACATTTGTTCCATAAATTTATTTGCACTAAATTAGTTACTACATTAATTCTTATTTATATAACATTAAGGTTCATTTAACCTTGATTGATTTCCAATATTTTGACAACTTTATTTCGCATCCCTTTTATTCAACCAACTGTCATTTTATAAACAAAATTAACATTATTTCCGATTATTAATTTCATTTATATTAACAAAACGTTAAATTTAGATTAATTACAATTTATTACCAAAGTTTATTTAAAACCTTACATAAACAAGCCTCCTATATGAATTGCATTTATAAGTTTGTTACTTATCAAACCAGATTTATAATTCCATATCCAACGCTAATTTTATTTCATTACATTAATATATGCCTATTTACATTTTAATTTGAATGAATATTATATTTTTAAATGTGTACTTCTATCAATTTGAACACATTAATTAAGGTTTTTAAATACTTTACATTCTATTAAATTTACAACATTAAATTTACATTCTATTAATTACTTTACATACTTTATTTATTAATTTCCCAATCAACATGATTTGAACTTAATTCCCAATCCACCAATTACTTCTTAAAATAAATTTACGCTTCTGTTAATTTATATTCACACTTCCGTTACTATATTAATAATCATTAAAGTAACGTTTATTATCAATATCAACATTATAATTACTTAACATTAAAATGAACTTTATTTCCAATAAATTCATTAACCACTTAATTAGGTAATTTATAATACTTGTTATCATACCCTTAAAATTTACACTTAAGTTTATGTTATATTCAATTTATTTCATTTCATAAATTAATTCAAATTCTACGCTCGTTTTCTTCCATTTGATTTATAGCCTAATATAAAATTTACATTAACCCATTTCATTCAACTTATACAAATTCAGCTTTAACTAACTTTATTGCCTAAATTTACATGCAGTTACTTTTAATAAATAAATTATTGCATTGGATAATTAAATGCTTACCTTTATAAATTTTCATTCCCAAACAATATTTCAAATACTACAGAACATTGATTTAATTCAATTTACTATTTAATATTATCAATTCATTAAATTAATTCACATTTTTTTTCTTTTTTCTTTCTTTCTTCCTAAATTTAATTACAAAATCCTATAAATTTAACTAATTTAGTTATCAAAATTTACGGGTCATTGCACTCTCCCCCACTCAAAACTTTTCGTCCCCGAAAAGGAAAAAGAAGAGAAAAGAAAGAATTAAGGAAATAATATATCCTATTTAAAATATTAAATCTACGAATTTAGTTTACAAAATCAATTATTTTAAGCAAACTATATCAATTTGTAATTCTTAAATCATTTTATATTCAAGTAAATAAAGTTTGGAAAACTTTTTCAAAATTTTCTATGTCCAAAATTTTCGAAAAATTTCGGCAGAGTCTCCTTTGTACGGGGAGGCTCGTGAGAAAATATAATATCAAAAATACAATATACAACATATATTTTTCGAAATAATATATATCCCAACTCGGGAAAATAATATAATAACGCTATAAACCGTAATCCAAGAACGTACCTATTTGTTGGGCAATTTGCGCTTAATTATGAAACCAAAAGCAGTAGCAATTGCTTCCATAACCTGTATTTCACTTATATAATCCAGAAGAATTAATAATTATATGAAATGAAATATTTAAGGTTGTTTCAACTACAAACAATCCAATACAATCAACAATCACTTGCAACAAGGCATACAACCATCACATAGAATCCATACAAATCAATCATTCATTCATATCAACAAACAAATAGTTGTTCGGGTTCAAACTTTAAAATTTGTACGGAATGAAAAATAACTACTAAGTGTACCCTTCACTCAACATTCTTCGGTGAAACTAAATAGATTATTCATACATCCCAACAATTTTAAGATATCCTTAGCCAACAACCATAGGACAAAACAAACAACACTTCCAAACAAGAAATCAAATTAAATTTTCCAATTTCACAGCATTTATTGTTTGATTTTATTTTTATTAATATAATGATTTATCTTTTTTTCCTTTATCTTTATTTATTTGCAGTGTTCATCTTTCTTCTTATTTATTAATAAATAGCTTCAGTCTTTTACTTAAGTTTATTATCTTTCATCTAAACTACTTAATTTTATTTATTTACTTTCATTTATTACTAAATTCCATTTATAATACTTACCTTTCTATTTTAATTAATAGACTTTATTTTTTATACTTAAGTTCATAACAACTCTAACACCAAATTCTTATTTGTTAAGGAATTTCATTGAATACTTTCATTATTTCAGATTTACTTGTATAATATTCTATTACAATTTCTTATTAAACATTTCAACTTTTTATATCTTTTGGTAAGTTATATATATGCCAAAGAAAATGCAAATGAAACTTATACAAGTTTATCCTATTTCTTTTAAAATTTATTCAATGTTCAATAATTATATCCTTTGTACTATAGGTTACACATTTCAGATTTCTTTTAATTTCATTCTTAACCTAGCATTAAATTTATTATTTTAATTGAAGGTTCTAATTTTAAATTAGTTACATTCAACTTCACTACAATAACTGAAACTATTAATCAATGTAAACTTAAGAATTAAATACCGGGTTTTATTCAAAAATCGTTCTAAAATAATATATAAATGTATATACTTACACTTATATATGTATATCCCATTATATTTAAAACAATTTAAAATTTATATTTGTTTATCAAAACAAATCTGCAGTAAACTACTACAGTGGCCTTCCCACTTCGAAACTCGAAAATGAATGTCGATGATGCGTGCACTCATCACCGAAATTATTTTCCAATGACAGAGATGGGAGTATAGAACTTATTTCTTTTCAAATTTTCTTCAAAACAATTCTTTCAAATTATATTAAAATATTTATATCCTAAAATACTTTTAAATAATATTACTATTACATTTCAAAATTATTTGAAAGAAATTTTCAAAAGCCCGAAACTTAAGTTCTACAAATTCCAATTTGATTTATTTTATTTTCAATCTTATTTCACTGTTATTTATAAATTTCATTACCTAACAACCAATATATTGCAACCAAACATATATATATATATTATTTAAAAATTTATTTTATATATAGAAAATATAATAGGCAAAATTATTTCATTCACCTATATTAAAACCAAATATTATGTCGGTCTGTCCTATTAAGTGTTTAGAAATCCCTATTGATGTCATAGCGTCCCATGCACCAACCAGAATTTATAAATACAAAACGGAAAATATTAACACAATGTTAGAACCTTTTACAACACTAACAAATATGTTCTCTCATATATATACGCTCAGCGACTCCCATAGGGTATTATAACCCTATTAATAAAGAGTCAGACCCCACAAAGCTAAGGTTTATCGCTAAACCACAGCTCTGATACGACATTGTAATGGCCCGCCTTTTCGCACGCTTTAAATCGACACACATGTCGATTCAAACCATACGGAAGGACGGATTGTTATGGGGTAAATAAGAAAAAGAAGGAAGAAATAAAACAAAACAGAATCTTGCAACGGAACGATAAAATATAATAATCAAATATACAGTTCATGAAGCTGTTTTATAAACATTTGATTATATATATACAATACATAACAGAGTTGCACATACCAGTGAATAATAATCAATGCAGCGGAATATAGTGTGTAGTGGAACAACATAATGTATATATAATAATAATAATGAAATCTTCGTCTTCGTCCTCTAGAAATAAAGTCTTCGATCCTGAAAAGCTCGGGCTGACCCGAGCGAATGGAAAAGACAAAACACTCGAGTCAGAACTAAAAGATCTTATGAGAGTTAAATCAACTGAAATAAAATATGAGTGCAGTAACTTAAGAGATGCTCGGGATTCACCTCCCCTAAGGATCAGTTAAACTATTTACTATGTAGTATATTTCGCTATTATAATAGTGTCTAGTTGTAAAATAAACTTACTTTAAAATAGCGTTAAGGCTTTAAATTTTCCACCTTAACATGTAATAATGCCAATAGTCTATACAGTACAGTAATACCTCCTGATCGAGAGGCTACCAGAGGATACTCCATAGGTACGACGCAAATAGAAACTCGTATAAGGCGCGCTAGGGTAGGTGACACGGCACAACTAGGCAATGCCAGGGTAGATATACCAATTACGCTTCCGGGTCGGTGGTAACGCGTAGCCGCAGCTACCGCCCACCTCGAGCTACACCCTCAAAATAAAAAATCAAAAGTGGCCACCGAATCAATCCAAAAGTCAAAGTATAATATCGAAGGGATGTGTCCGATCAATGGTGCTACCTCAATTAACCCATCGATCGCTCTTGTTTTAGCCACCTTATGCCAACTCACGGGAGTTGGATCCACGTATTTACCTCAAAGGAAACGCCGCCACTGTAACGACCCAAAATTTTCGGACCCGAAAATTCCAGATAGTTATGAAAAAGAAGAAAGAGATAGAAGAAGAAGAACATAAACACCAAACATCTCACATTCGCAGCGGATAAAAAATAATAAATAATAACAGCTTACAAAGAAATATTATATCTGTCGATTACATTTAATATACATCAAAGTTTCACATACATTCAGTCACTGATCATATACAGATCATGTATCTGATATATAATAATATACTACAGTGGAAATACTCTATACGTACTCGCCATCCAGCTCGTCTCCTGAACTCCAGAACGTACCTACCTGAAAATCTGTAATACTCGGTCTGACCCGAGCATTACACCAAAGTAACACCCGGGTCAGGCTGGAAACCAGCGTGAGTAAACCCAACTAACATGGAATACCAAAGCAAACAACTTATATAAACCCGGGGTAACTCGAATAAATTCACAAGCCACACTTTATTACATATCACTTATTTCACATATAATTTTTCTAAATACCAAGATTTAGATCTAAAATAGTCCAATTCCTACAAACACTTCACTCTAGCATATAGATTTTACATATCAATCTATAAACATTCGAAGTGGTTTCGGGTATTTCCCAATACCCGACCCCGGTCTCTTCGAATCTCATATCATCCTATCCCAAGTTATCCAAATGAAATACACAACATTCCATATCAGAGTTATCAATTCATTCAAAACATCCAACACCATTCAAGCATCCATAAGCAATGCTTAATCACATACAATCAATTCAATCGATTCTAATTGAATTTTCAAACTTCAATCACTTAGATTCTTTCATTCAATATTAATTAATTTCAAATCAATTAATTAATCAATCCTTCATTATTCATCTTAATTAATCACACTGGATTAATTATCTTTCAATTACATTCAAGAAATTATCTTAAATTAACTTCACAATATTAATTAGTCTCAACTAAGATCATTTAAGGAATCTTAATTACTTCATGGATTAATTAATTATTTAATGAAATTAATTCTTAATTACTTATACTAATTAACTTCCCATAAGTCACTTATTCTGATTAATTCATCTTAATTAACCAATCTTAAAATGCATCGTTAATTATATTAATTAATTATTTCCAATTATATTTTAATTTGTTCCAATCTGAATTAATTTCTTTAATTTATCCACAATATTAATCACTCTCGACTAATCTCAACCTGTAATTAACTATCCATTTATTTTCTTTATTAAATAAATCAATGTAACAACCCGCATATTTATCGATTTTATATTTAAATATTTTATTTAAATATTTTATCGTTCGTCGGATTTTGGTCCGAAAACCTACTTTTTGCATACGGTCGAATTAGGACTCTAGACCACCTCCATTGAGTTCAAAATGCCATTTGCGACCTTTTTGAGTATACGCTTCGATATGTTTGGAGAAAGTTGAATTTTGCTACTTTTTGCTTAGGGTTTTGGTTTGGGCTGAGCCAATTAACCACTTATGTATTCAGTCCCAATCCCCCTCTCCTCTTCATTACTTCATTCCAACTCCTCAAACTCAAGCTCCAACTGAAAATGGTGGAGAGGAAAAAGAATTAAAACTCCAAGCCCTAACTTCCTTAGCAAATCCATCTCCTTGCTCCAAACTCAAGAAGAACTACTTGGTAAGCATCTCCTTCACCTTCTCCAACTCTTTCTCCATTCAATTTCAGAAATTTCCTAAACCTAATTTTGGGAATGTTTCTCTTTTAAGCTTAGATTCAAGCTTCTAGTGTTGAGATTGAAGAGTGCTTGTTCTTGCCATTGCTTTCAAGCTTCATCTTCATAAATTTTAGTTCAAAGGTGAGATTTTTATCTCACATCTATGACTATAACTATCTTTGGTTGTTGGGTATGAATTCCTAACACTTCTTCATGTGCATTTTCTCTTGTTTTGGATTGATTTTGTGAATACTCCAATTTTTGGGTTTTTAAGTCAAATTTGTGTAAAATCCTTTTATGGATGTTTGATCATGTTTTTGGTGATGCACCGAGGAGCATATAGGGCCGGGTTGCCGATTGGCATAAACCCTTAGAGCCAATGTTCGTCCGGTTGCATTTTGGAAGAATTTGCTCTTCATTTGAATAAGGCTGAAACACAGCCCATGCATGATTCAGTCGACTGAAAAACTCTGTTCAGTCGACTGAACCTGAAACCCGAGAGTTTCCAGGCATGATTCAGTCGACTGAAAATCTCTGCACAGTCGACTGAAACTGGAAACAGAAAGTTTCCTGAACCTGGAAAATTTCCATGTACAGGGTCAGTCGACTGAAAAACTCTGTTCAGTCGACTGAACCTGCTGTTTGAGTCCAATTTGCCTTTTTGGATTGGAATTCCAATTTAAATCGATTCGTGATAATCCTATTTGTTGTTATCATCTATTATGATTTTGATGACTCTTTTTAGGGGTTTTTGAATATCCATTTCGATGGATTCTTTATCGATTTCTTTGGATTTTATTCACGTCTTCGTATGTGAATTTTTGTGATTGATTGTTCTTACAATCTTCTTCGGGATTTGTCACTTTAAAAATATAAAGGTTTTCTATACTAGTAGTAAATATCAAAACTCTTTCCTCAAACGATTTCAATACTATTTTAATACCAAATTCGTTTATAAAACCGTTTTCCAATCTATTAGTATATACAAACCTTTACCTCACTCGTATGAGAAATCTAATTAAACGACTTAGTAAAACGAGTGGTATGAAACGCTTGCGTTTACTTTGTCGGTTAATTCTTGGACTTGTTCGATTGAATCTCTTGTGACAATTTTCTAGTGGAGATCTACAATTTGTTCGTAAATATTTAAGTTAAGCTAGTGGTTATGGGACATGAAGCTAAGCTCATATATTTACTAGCTTATTGTAATTGACACTTCTCTTTGATCATGACGATCATCTTTGTGGTTTAGACTAGCAATGTGCGATGTCTCTTTGTCTATGTGGAGGACTGTTCCTCATTTTATTGAGTTTCGCCTCATTTTATACATGGGTCGTACCTTTTTAGGTGCGTCAATGTTTTATTATGCATGGGGTGTACCTTTCTAGGTGCATTGATGTTTGTTTATTTCGTGGAGCAATCAGCTCAATAAGTCGGGGCATGGGGCGTATCTTTTTAGGTGCGTCGATGTTCGTCTATGCATGGGGCGTATCTTTTTAGGCGCGTCGATGTTCGACTTAGCATGGGGTGTATCTTTCTAGGTGCATCGATGTTAGACGTTACATGGGGTGTATCTTTCTAGGTGCATCGATGTTTATTTTTGTGTGCATGGGGCGTATCTTTCTAGGTGCGTCGATGCTAGAGCATGGGGTGTATCTTTTTAGGTGCATCGATGTTCGACATTACATGGGGTGTACCTTTCTAGGTGCATCGATGTTCGACTGTTCATGGGGCATGTCTTTTTAGGTGTGTCGATGTCCAGTTTCTTTTGGGGATTGGCCATCCTTTTTATTGTGATTTGGTTCATCGGATGTCCCGTTGTACGACGTCGTTGATCCTTTCCTTGTGATTTCTGGATTTCGTGTGTTGAATTCTGGAATTTATGTTTCACCAACTTTTTCGATGGGCATTGATATATATGTCATTTATTGTGGCTTGGTGAATGAAATTAGGAGTATGACATTCCTTTTTATCTTGAGTAGATCATTGTGATATTGATTAATCTCTTGTTGATTTTCAATTACTATTTTATCACAGCTTGGCATTGTGATTATTATATGTTTATGTCATATCTCTTATTATATATCACTTCATCTGATATTTATAGCTAGACTGATCCGTTTATTATTTTCTTATTAAATAATACTCGGGTCAGACTGAGATGTTACATGTGCGTCGGCTTGACTTCTCTCTTGGGATTGATCCCTCTGACTTTTGGCTAACTACTTAGATTAGTAGTTTTTGTTGTATACATTTGAGATTTAGACTCCTTGATGTATACTTATTCTTTTGTCTAGCACTTGTATCTATTCCTTTGTATTATTGTGGATCTTTTTAGACCACTACTCTGATGTACACTTTCTAGTGTAATATTCATATCTTATTCCGCCTTTGTGATATGAATTGTCTGTGACTGATTTATGTTATGTTTATTTCTATATTTGTTTCCGAAGAAATTATAGCCACTGTGTAGTAGCTTTGAGTTTGTGTCGGCATGTCGGATTTCCTCTTGAGATGAAAAGTTATATTTTTATCCGGTATATCGGTACTCGCACAAAGCAATTATACAGATGGTCGCTCCTCAACAGCCTTATTCTCCGTGCTAGTTGACAGCATTCACAGTAATGTTCTTGGCTAGCGTGGGTATAGAGGTGGGGCGTCACAATCAAATTTCTCCTTAATTAAAAATCTTAATTAATCTCTTGATTATTTACACAAAATAATTATAATTCATTAATTCATTAAGTAATTATTTACCAAACCATCCGATGATTATTTTAAATTACTTATACTAAGTTAATTAACTTACAACATTATTTATTATTTATCCAAACCTTTAATTACCAAATTAAATATCTCAAATCATTAATTAGTGGAATTAATTAATTATCCATTTTAATTACCCTACTAATTTAATGTATCACAAATCATTAAAGCTTTAGAACTTTCAAACGGAAACATTTTCTTATTTATGTTTTAAGTTTAAACAACTTAAGATTCCCAATATTTCGAGTTAAGCAACAATTAACTCGAGAACCATCCAAAACCAAAATCACTAGATCATCAATTCACAGTGCATATCGAATCAATGCAATCATTCAACCAAATATTTAAATTTGACCATTTAAATTTAAAGAGAAATCCAACGGAGTGATATTTACTCACCTTTGGTTTGCAAACCCAAATCCAATCTCGACTTGTTTTCTTCAGATTTTACCCTTGTATAAACATTATACGATTATTAATATTTTACACTATCAAACAATCAACTATCCCCTTTTAACAATTTATTCAACTAATAATTTAATTAAATTATAAATTCCTCTCTTAAAACTACATTTAGAAATAAATTATAGATTAAAAATCTTCTTTTTATAAATTCCTCAAAACTTTAAAATCCTTATATACATATATACCAAAATCTTTTCAATCTATCAAATTATCTAACATAGGTATGTATGAAAAAATCTTTACAGCAACTTTCCTTTCCTGCCTATATAAAACTATAGAAATCTGACTTTACTATATTTATATACACATATATTAAATGATAATAAAATAAAGGTAAATAAAACTTATACCTCAGACGCACTGTAACCCGGGCTCTGATCGTGGCCTAGCTTCACACGAGCCGAACCAGACATCCCTATCGCTCCATCCACTATGACACCCATCTACTCCGTCGTTCCCCCCCACATCGAGTCGAACGCGACCAAGTCGCGAAATCCAGAACCACCAAAACCCTAGTTGCGCCTTCCACTCGTCGACGAAGCCTCCCCTGTCACAGCACACGCGAGCGCGAGCTCCCCTCCGATCTCGACTGATTCGAAACCCTGCTCGCGTCCTTCAATTCACCGCGCGACCCTTTCCCCCTTTCGATTCTTCAAGATGTTGGAGAAGAGGTTGCCGCCATTGTTTAAAATTTAAATTTTGATTTTGATTTTTAATCGAGACCGAAAGGGTTAGAGGAACAAGCAGGGTCGGCTTCGGCATCCCTTGGTTTTGATTTAGGGAAAAGCGAATCTGATTGAAGATTCAAGAGAAAACGCAAATAAATATTGGTTTGGGAAATAGCTTCCCGGATACGCTTGTTGACTTGTAAAAAAAAATATCTTGTGTTGTATAAAAAAAATCTCTGCTGATTTATTTTAATTTTTTTTTCTTATATAAAACTTCAAAATTCCTCATCGTTTCATTCCTACCTATTGATTTCACAAATCAGTTTATAGAAATTCGAACTCCTTTTAAGGAATGCCGCAAAGCAATTATAAAGCTTTACCCGTATTCCGAACATAATGGAACATGTTTCGGAGGCTAATTTGATCGTATGCACGAGTTACAGAAGAAAACGATCAGTTTTAAATTAAATCGATTAAAATAAATTTAAGCGTTTTAAGCTGCCAGGGTCAAACGACAACTCCGATTGCTACGAAAATCGAAATCCGATAGTAACCAATTATTACGGATCCAATGGAACTGGTTTCGTCGAATTCCGAGACTGTGCCTCGGAAGGCTATTTTTAAATATCGATTCAAACGATATATTATTAAAATTGAACAAACCAACTTTAATTTACATTTCAACAATTCTATTATCTTCAGTGCTATCAATATAAATTTTATAAGCCTTCAAATTATTTTAAACAGGCTTAGAATTTCAGATTCAACAATTTACTCAATTCACTTATTAAATCCAATATTTAAACTATATAATTTAATAAGTTTAATTACCCAGTAAATATTGATATCTTGAATTCAAGTTAAAATTAACTTTTGAATATTTTAAAATCAATTAAATATTCCAATTTAAATTGTTAGAAATTCTGGGTCGTCACAGCCACCATCCTACTTCATTCTGGAATCTCCACCGCGTACACGGTTGTTAAAGTGGTTTTCGGAGTTGGCAGAGAGTATTACAACTTCTGATCCCAGTCTCTTCAACAACCAAACGTTATTATAACACCGCGGTCTTTTAAAAATAGTTTATACTTTAAAATCAAGATAAAATATCCATTTCAAAACCATATAAATACGATATCATTTCTATTTTAAAACCCAAATCAATATGATATCATTTTTATTTCAATTATATCTTTTTCCAAAAATCAAAGTACTTTCGAATATATATACCTTAAACCCATAGCTTCCAAACAAAATTTCCAATACTTAAATGGTTTAATAATAAATAACTTTATAAAGTAAATTAGCTTTTTAATTTCTCAAATCAATTCCAAATACAGATTTGAATTCCCAAACAAGCCATTTACATTTCCATATATTTCAAAGTTTTAAATATTCCACCATTTCAAAACTATATTTTAATTTATATATATATATATATATATATATATATATATATATATATATATATATATATATATGCCAAATTCACTTTACTATTATTTAGTTTTTGAAATACTTACTTAATAAATCCAGTATCCTTTAAATAAAACTTTCAAATTCAATAATTGAATATTCCTCAATTTATTTAGACTAGATATATTTACTTAAATGATCTTAAACCTGAATTTTAGTTATAACACCATATTCTTCTTAAATCAAAATTTCAACAAGATCTTAATCAAATAAAATCTCAAATCAATTTCAAAACTATCTTCTCAACTTTGATTTATGAAAATCAATATAAACTCTATATTGGAATATAATTTAAGTAAATACTTCTCCATAATATATTTTAATAAAATCAACTATATTATTTAACTTACTTCATACTTTATACAATTTTACACATAGCTTAAACCCAAGAATTTAACTATATATAAAATAACCTTTATCAAATATTCGAAATCAATATCTCATAAACCATATATATATATATATATATATATATATATATTTCTTTACAAACATAGAAATCATTTCAAAATATTCATATATATCTACCGCGGTGTCTATATAAAATTTTCTATCCTATGGTCAAGTGATACAGATATTTATCATTTCAATCTGCAATTTAAAAATAAAATTTACGGTTATACATCATTTCAAACCGCAATCCCGAATGAAATGAAAATGCATGATAACTTGCAGTTTATGACAATATAAAATACAGCATCCATTCATCCAATATCAACCATCAACCATTTATCACAATCATCATCCAATTCAAACAATAGCATCAATATAGAACAGATAATAATCATCAGGAATTAACTAGCAGTTTATATTTGATGATAAATTAATAACTGTTTAACTGGTAGTTTATATGCAATAATAAATAAATAACAATTTAACTGGCAGTCTATATGCAAAGAATAAGTAAATGACAATTTAATTAAATAAATGCAATTTAGCTGAGATGATGATTAAAAATATGTCAAACAGTCATAAATAAATTTTTAAGCGCATCCAAATTTAATTTAACAAACATAAGAAATTTTAGAAGTTGTGAGTGGGCTAAAACACTCAACTTTTTGAATTTAAATTGAATTTAAATCCAATTTAAACCCAAAAATTTGACCGTCTCAGAATTCGTCCAAACCAGCGTCACCAAGTCTGGAATTTCAATACGATCCTAACAAAAAGAACCGCGTGTGAATTGGAGTTCGTATGTGAAAGATATGGCGATAAATGCGTTTTAATTTCAATTAAAAAATAACAAAAAAGAACACATTAAAGATTTAGCCACGACGCACTGCTACAACAGACCGCGCAACTTCTCCTACAGGGCACGCACGCGATCAGGACGCGTTCAAAAACCTAGCCGATTTTACACTGCAACGTTAACGACGACGGCCGCTGTTAGGCCAACGCGGCCACTCCTTCACAGCTACTCCACCTCGTAACTCCCCCTACCTCCTCGCGACCAACAAGGTTTGAAGTCCAAATTCCATCGTATGAAGAAGTTATGCTAAAAACAATATTTTCCAAATTGATTTCAATTGCATATATTTTAAGGCGTTTCGAGTCCGCACGATCAAACGACAAGTCCGATCGCTACGAAACTTGAAGTCCTATAATAATTCGGCGTTACATATGCGATCAAACTGGTTTCGTCGAAATCCGAGTCAGTGGCCAAAATGGCTATTTTTCTTTTAATTAAATTAATTAATAATTAATTAATAAAATCCAATTTTTTATTTAAATTATAAAATTGACCAATTTTACCACTTTTATATTTCTCCATCAATTACAATGTTTCAAACAATTTAAAAGTCAATTAAAATTTTTATTTTCCTCAATTCCATTCCAATACAGAAATTATCAATTTAATTTCCAAAATTTCTATTAAATTAAATTACCAAATAGATGGATTTAACATTGGATTCAAAACTATTGCATTAATATTCTCCAATTTCACTTAATTTTCAATTTACATAATAATAAAAATTTAATTCTACTTAATTGCAGTAAACTTAATTACCTTAATTCTTTATATTCAAATAAATTAATAGATCTTGGTTTAAAATCTTTACATTAACCAATAGTCATATTATAAATGGAATTTATATTATCTCTAATTATTATTTATATCTTAACATTTATTCCATAAATTTATTTGCACCAAATTAGTTACTGCATTCATTCTTATTTATATAACATTAAGGTTCATTTAACCTTGATTGATTTCCAATATTTTGACAACTTTATTTCGCATTCCTTTTATTCAACCAACTGTCATTTTATAAAAAAAATTAACATTATTTCCGATTATTACTTTTATTTATATTAAAAAAACGTTAAATTTAGATTAATTACAATTTATTACCAAAGTTTATTTAACACCTTACATAAACAAGCCTCCCATATTAATTGCATTTATAAGTTTGTTACTTATCAAACCAGATTTATAATTCCATATCCAACGCTAATTTTATTTTATTACATTAATATATGCCTATTTACATTTTAATTTGAATGAATATTATATTTTTAAATGTGTACTTCTATCAATTTGAACACATTAATTAAGGTTTTTAAATACCTTACATTCTATTAAATTTACAACATTAAATTTACATTCTATTAATTACTTTACATACTTTACGTATTAATTTCCCAATCAACATAATTCGAACTTAATTCCCAATCCACCAATTGCTTCTTAAAATATATTTACGCTTCTATTAATTTATATTCACACTTCCGTTACTATATTAATAATCATTAAAGTAACGTTTATTATCAATATCAACATTATAATTACTTAACATTTAAATGAACTTTATTTCCAATAAATTCATTAACCACTTAATTAGGTAATTTATAATACTTGTTATCATACCCTTAAAATTTACACTTAAGTTTATGTTATATTCAATTTATTTCATTTCATAAATTAATTCAAATTCTACGCTCGTTTTCTTCCATTTGATTTATAGCCTAATATAACATTTACAGTAACCCATTTCATTCAACTTATACAAATTCATCTTTGACTAACTTTATTGCCTAAATTTACGTGCAGTTACTTTTAATAAATAAATTATTACATTGGATAATTAAATGCTTACCTTTATAAATTTTCATTCCCAAACAATATTTCAAATACTACAGAACATTGATTTAATTCAATTTACTATTTAATATTATCAATTCATTAAATTAATTCACATTTTTTTCTTTTTTCCTTTTTCTTTCTTTCTTTCTAAATTTAATTACAAAATCCTATAAATTTAACTAATTTAGTTATCAAAATTTACGGGTCGTTACAGGCCTCTTCGATAGCTAATACTTTTTTCTTCCACTCATCCATTAAAGAGTTGAGTATTTTTGATACTATATCAAAATTCGAAAAAAAATTCCTAATAGAGCTTAAGTAATATCTTGAAACCATGAATGCATGTCAGCAATAGTTTTATTCTAAAGTTTGAAAATAGATTCTCTAGCATAGAAATTTTGTTTTGCTTTCCTTTTTTGTGCCCTTGTTTGTAATTTGCAAGATATGCCAATCTCATATGCCGTTTTGCACACACCGACTCTGTTAAGTTTATTTTTATCTAAACATCAAAATAATATATTAAGAGCTTTAGCATTGTTAGTAGCATCAGTTTTATGAGAAACTGACGAAGTACTATAGTAAATGGTAGGTATAATATATTCTACTTGAGTAGTATTCCATATTTTATATCTACTTGCTTGCATATATATTTTCATCCTAGTAAGACAATACACATTGTTTAAACTAGTGAATAGTGGTAGTCATGTATTGGATTAACCTGCAACAAACGTGGCAACGGTGTTATCCATAATACCTAGAAAATCAGAAACTTTTTAATGGTTTGGTGAAACCTGCTCTATAACAAAATAAAGTCTATAGGATCAAGTATAATATGGATTATATCTTTACTATAAATGATTAAGAAGATAAGTAAAATAAAATACGATAACTCAGGATTTTTATACAGGTTCGGACCTCCCATCCTACGTCCACCCTCGATGCTCCACTTAGAATATCACTAACAACGATCCTAACCGCACTTGGAGGAATAGATTTACAAACTCCACTTGAACATATGAATAGGACTTTAATCGATTATAAAGAAAAAGCTTTTCTTTATGATTTTATGTTTTCTTAACAAAATAGATAAGTTAAGCTTCAGTACACCCTTCCTATAATATTTTTGATGATTCATGAAGTGATATACGAAGTATATAATAGTTTTTGGTTGCCTTTGATTTCAAGAGAGAAATAGATAGATTATGAATTATAGAGCAATAACTGGTGAAATAAATGATTGAATTTGGTCTATATTTATAGTAGTGAAAGGTTCTGTTAAAGAATTATGATTGTTCAAGGAATCATGTCCTTTTAACTAAAGTTATAACTTTTCAGAAATACATTCCCATTCAAAGTATAGCCATTTATTCCTTCTCAGACGTCTAAACCATGAAGTTAGCCATCTGACCATAGCATTTAAATAAGTTTTAAAAATAGGGTCATATGTATGAATAAGAAAGTTCTTTTTTAACCTATTTCACACGTCTGGCCCTAAGATTTAGATACCTAATTTCTTTTATATAGAAATTTATATGTACAAGGTCTAACATCTCGTTGGTTCAATCATACATCTGATACGCTCATCAGAAGTCTAGTCAAACCAATTTGACATTTGATTAGCTTCAGGAAATCAAAATAGAATGTACCTTAAACATCTGATTAAATTGGTTAGAGGTTTGACCTTTTATAGGGTTTCTTCTCTAGAGTTTATTGGCTATCTTTAAATAATTCAAACGTTTGAGAAATTCACTCAAACCTTTGGCCCTAAATTAAAATTTATGGTTTGGAAATATTAGGACTTCTGAAATAATATCTTAGACATCTGATTTTTTGTATTTTTGAAAAATGATTTTGACTTTGAAATGGTATTTTATGATCGCGTAAAAAGATTGCAAGTGTGTGTAATCATCAAAGGATATTGCACATTAGTTTCTAGACTTAGTATAACAATAATTTTTAATAATTGTCTTCAGTGCCTTGATTGAAGCAACTAATTGTCGTTCGCTCATCATTTTCTTTAAACATATCATGTAAGAAATATAGTTATGCATAATTTATAGAAATATATAGTTGTGTCATCAGAACTCAAAAAAGCAGGATCCAACACATACCACTTCGATGAGCTTGGTAAAAGGCTAGGAATCGGAAGGTTTTTTGCTCATAAAACAGTCCTTAATTTAGGTACCTTCTTCCTAGTTTAAGCACATTTTCCTTAGATACACATCTAATTGTCTTTTTCAAAAGTAATGCTCTATGTGTTGGTTAATTATTCATATAAACATAATATGGGCTTTGAAATCACTGTTGGGTCAGATGCATTGGCAAATGAGGGCAAAGGGTGAATTTTTTCTAGTGATTTGCACATGATCATATCTTATATTGAAATGAATAATAAATTTATATCAAATAATATATTATTTAAACTAGTTTGGGAAATATATAAATATACTTAATTTTTTTTAAAATATTTACTTACTTGATATTATTTAATAATAATATTTTATTATTAATATAATTTTATGCTTTAATATTTTCAATATGTTCGCATTCATAATACAATTAATATAATTATATTGAAAGAAATATCCTAACCTAGGAGTAATATGGAGACCTATGTATAGTTAACCGTTGTGACTCTCGGATGATAAATATATAGGTGATGGCCATATATTAAGAGCGATGTCAATTTGATATACACATCGAATAATATATGATATTTACATTAACTAATATTTTTTAACCATTTTATTTTAACCGATACACGCACATATACATACATACATACATACATACATACATACATACTATATGTAATATATAATATAATAATATAAAAAATACAATTTATTATTATATGCAAATGTTTGTGTGTGTATATATTATTTTCAAAAAAATATATTTATATCTAAATATTTGTTAATTAATATTCATGTTATATAGATGTTTAATAATTTTAGAATTTAAATTTAAATAGGTTTGACCTTTTAAAAATAAATATAATATATATTATATATATTATATATTAATAAAAAATATTTTTAAAAATATATATCGGTATATATATAACTTTTTTAGGTTAACTTTATATCTGACCATATATTTTTAATTTTTGTAATTTTCAAAGTTCTAAAATTTAAAAGTTATTTGACTTTTAAAGGAAATAAAAATATATTTTCTTAAATGAAATCCAAAAGCATAAAAAATAATAATTTTACATGAATTTTGATATTGAAATTTATGATACATATAATAAAAAATATTTGCTTATTTTAAAGCTGAGATGGGATTTTTTATATAATTTAAAACCCAAAAAACTAATTTAATAATGTAAATATATACAATATTTATTTAATATATTTATAAGTTGTGGACCTGAACTATTTTTTTAAAGCCGAAAGTACTTTATTATAAATGTAATATATATTTAAATGTATGTATTGATAGTTAATTGTTAAAAAGGTAAAATAAATATTTGAATTTTTCTAGTTTAAATGTGATCGAAGCATATAAAAATTACAAGCACAGAGGTGATCATGTTTATATAAGAATATATATAAGATAAAAACATACACCTTTCTCCTTCTGATCTTGTCATTTGTCGAACATTTTGTTTGTTGATTATTTCCCCTTCGAATGCCTTGTTCTTCTCCTTAGCCACGGCTCGTCTCTTGTGCTTCGCTAATGTCTATTAGAGATTGGGGTTAAGTTTGTTGAGTGTAGGGATAATGAGAAGGGGGCTACCTATTTATGGTCAGCTAGATATCAAATATCTCCCTCTTTTCTCTCAAACCATAGGAGATTAAATCCCCTTGCCTCCCTATGATATGGCTAGACCATATATTAACCACTCCTTAGTTAAAATGCACAATAGACTTAGTTTGAATCAATTATTTATTAAGCCCATTCTTCGATTATATCGACATGCAACTTTTATACATCATTTTAATTTATTTTTGACTTTAAATAAACAATTAAAATGCCATAAAAATTTAGTAAACATTTGTAGTACGTGTATTATTGATACATAGCATTTATAAATTAATTTTTGCAGTGGTTGAATTTGGAATAACTAACAACTCGGTTGGTTGACTCTCTTATGTGAACTATGTCCTCTATCAATATTTAAATAATTAAAATACTAAAGCTTGTACTAACTTTGTTGAAGTACAATATCGAGCATAAGTTCAACATTTACAGACTTTTTAGGCAAAACCTAATTTCTAATCTATAATAAATTCACCTGGTAACTAAAAGAATTAGTGGTATGCCCAATGGCAATTATAAAATTTGTACTTATATGTAACTTTGTAGTCAATCTTGTTTGTAATGGATGTGTTTGTTTTCTTTTATACACTTTGTTATATTATGATGATTAATTAAGTAATTAATTTAAAGTATATAATGGGAACATCCTTATATAAAATTTATGTGATTATAACTGCAAATAGTGGTAATCATGAGTAATAATTATGTAATAAAACAACATTATTTAAATATAATTGATCAAGATACTTGGAGTAAGGTTATTAATACATCCAATGATACCAGAGTGCATATGCTCTTTAAATATTGGGCAGTTATTACTCATGTCTGCAAGGGGTACCAAGGAATTACTTATTCATAGTTATTGGGTAACTATAGGATGGCTCGTTCTAGAGTTTGTTGTTGGTTAGCAATAACTTGGTCAAAAGGAAACATCAGTATGATAATGTTACATAGTTCCCTTGACTTGAAAATACTATAGAACTCCACTGTGAATACACCATTTTGATTATAGTTATATCATGATATTTCGACCATCAAGCGACTAAAATTGGGTCTGATTTAAAGCTTTGGAAGTGAAACACTATTTAATTGATAATTCTTCCTCGGTTGTATGACGTTGGTATTGTGGTTTACTATTGTCAACTCAAAGTCAAAATCTTTGGCGAGAGTATAACGATTAATAATAAATGTTATTACCGAATCAAGGACTTCGTTTATGGATTAGATAAGTTGAATATGGATAATATTGGAGTTTTGACCAATACCAAATTCCATACATCTAAAGTGATATGTTGTTGGTGAAGATAATGTATGCAAATTATTGTTACTACCGATATCGCTTAAAGTAATGTAAAATAAGATTTTGCCTGAAAGATCTATAAGCGATGAATTTGGCAAAACTATAACACTATTAGTTATAACGACGTGTGAATATTAATATTTGAATTGTTTACTAATAAGTGTGACAAAATTCATATCATCGAGTATCATAACCTTATTTGTGAATTTTCCAAAAAAACCACATGATTTAATTAGTTTATAAAGTATTACAAATTAACAATATTAATATTTGAGAAATGTTAATGTATTTAATGTTTAGGGTGTTATATGTTAGGAGGCGGCTCTTAGGAATGTTCTATATACTATTAGTAATTATTTGGGTGTGCATATAAAAGTTATATATGCACATACCGATATACGATATATATATATGTATGTATGTATGTATGTATGTATGTATGTATGTATGTATGTATGTATGTATGTATTAAACAAGCTTTAAATATATTTAACTACATAAATAGGCTTTGGGACTTTTTGTCTAGATAAGATGCAAGCAAGGTTGACCACAAGGAGGAAACAAATGGTCTAAATATTTGCTTTAGATTTAATAGAGAATTAAAGGGAAGGTGTAAAACCACATAAGTTAATAAATAATTAATTAAGGATTTAATTAGGAGTTTAAGGGAATTAAATAATGAAATGGAGTAAATATTCAAGGAACATTTGTTTACTTATCATGCATGAATGAATCAAGTGAAAATAGGATAATCCTAATTGAAAATATAAGATAATTGGAAATAATTAAAGGTCACTATTAGGTCTAATAAATTTATATTTGAAAAGAAGGATTTGCAAATGGGGAAATAAATAAAAATAAGAGGTAAGAATACCTAAATTCTTTACTATATAAGTGGCATAAAAACATCCTCTACCTCACTTTTCACTCTCTTTAAATTAAAAAAAATGAATCCTAGATGGCCATCATTAATTGGAAGAAAGAAGAGTAAATAAAAGATTAGAAACTAAAGGAACTAGAGATTTAATTAACTAAAGAATCTAGGCAAGTAATATATTCCTTTATTCTTCTTTCTTCTTTAAATTTCTCTTGGTCAAGTTAATGATTGAATGGTTTTAATATATTGTTCAATCTTTAAGTTTGGGGAATTTAACATGATGATATAAACGTATTATAAAAAGTAGGTTTAGATTTATAGCTTTTTCGCAATAGAATTATATGAATTACTAGAATGTCGTATAATATGAAAATGGATAGAAACTAGGAAGTTTGAGGAAATGTGAATTAATTCTACTATATATCACTAGAAATAACTTAAGTAGTTTCGCAAAAAAAGTAGGCATGATCAAAGGGTTATACTAGGGAGCCGAAAGGCAAAGAATGATTGTGGAAGGTATTTTAATTGAATCAAGTATTCATATTGGGTTAATAGACCATATCCCTTTTTTATTTTGAACATATCAACAAAGTACTAAATAATTGGCTGTTATCCCACC
Source organism: Allium cepa (assembly GCA_030765085.1). Lineage (NCBI taxonomy): Eukaryota > Viridiplantae > Streptophyta > Magnoliopsida > Asparagales > Amaryllidaceae > Allium > Allium cepa. Next base: position 1,038,640,444 of record CM060941.1, on the reverse strand, counting down.
TTTTGGCAAGGCCAAAATATGAAGGAAGTGATTGAAAACCAAGGATCGCTCATCCCGAATATCGGGTACGCATAGGTTCACTATGGATATCGATGAATTTTGTCCAAGTCCGGATCACGCTACAATTGATGTGACATGACAAGAAAAGCTATGAAAGTCAGCGTTCTAAGTTTCAAGTCGATCGGAGTTCGTACGCTCAAGATATACAAGAGTCAAGAAGGCAAATTGTTCGAATCAGTCATGATGCAAAACTTCATATCCATCAGGGAACATCTAACTTCGTATCAATCATATTTGAATCGATCAGAGTGTCGCATTTTGTGTCCATTGAAGAGCCATGATCAAGTCGATCTGTTCGAATCCATCCATGGCAGCGCTGCTCGAATCCATCGTGCTCGTATCGATCATAATGACTTCACCTCGTATCTATCTTGTTCTTGTCGACCCAGAGAATCCTTATTCGTATCCATCGAATTTTCGGTTGTTCTTATCGATCAGGTGACCTTAGTTCGTGTCCATCAAATAGTTTCGTATCCATTGGATCCACTAATCAATACCCATGAAAATGCAGCATTTCGTACCCATTGATTATAATGTCAGTGTTCATTTCATATCGACCAATCAGGCACATTTCGTATCGATCGACCTTTCATCGATACAAAACCAACATCCCTCATCGATACGGAGTGGACATGCAGTCGATCGATACGAACGAGGCAAAATACGTTCGATACTAACGGCCACTAGCATCAATACGAATAGGATGAAGTGATCGATATGAACAAGGCTTCGATAGTGGATACGAATAAGACTCGATCCACTCGACATCAAGAGCGGATCGATCTGGAAATCATGCGCTACATTTTCTCGAGCACGTGCCCATTATTGATTCGAAGTGATCGATTCGAAGGCATCGATTCGAACAAAGCAGTTTACATGAAAACGCAATCTTGCATCGATCATATCTCACAATCTATAAGTCCAAATGCTATGAAATTTTCACTGGAGCTTACGTATGATATAAGGAAGGTCCATGCCAAGTTTCGACTCGATTGGGTCAAATCCTGATCGATACGAAATTCGTTCGTATCGATCATGGATCGAGCCAAAACTTCACGGGATCGATCGCATGGTCCCACCCATATGCCAGAAGTAGTCTTCCGAGATCTGAGCGAGATATCAGCCTCCTACGCCTATAAATAGAGCCTATGGCCTATAGAAGAAGGATCTTTTTGCTCTCCAACGTCCAGACTCTACCGAATTCAACTTTGCACTCCATAGCTGCCGTTGTACTCGAACTTAAGAACTATAATTCACTGTTATCCATTGTAATCAATTGTAATCGGCAAGTGAATATCAATAAAGTCATCAAATTTCATAATGTACGTAGGAAATATGCTGAACCACTCTAAATCGCTGTGTTTCTACGTGTTTTTCATATTTGATTTTGAAGTGTTTGTTAGATAATCCTTGTTTTACATTTTTATTATTCACTTTTATATCTTCAAATACATCCGAATCGTACTACTTTATCCTTATAACGTAAGGAGGAAGGCAAATCGGTCTGGTTGATAACATGTGGGCCTGTTTCCATCGTACGATTAACGGGTCAATGGATCTCTCATCGGATCCACCCTGTAGATGATCCTTCTGGCCAGGTCCTTCCCTAGTTAAGATGGATTTGGGGTTGTCTGATAGACCCCATCCAATCCCCTTTTTTGAGAAACCATATTCGTATCCATCGATTTTTTGGTAGTTCATATCGATCAATGTGAGCTCAGTTCGTGTCCATCAAATAGTTTCGTATCCATTGGATGCACTAATCAACACCCATGAAAAAGTAGCACTTTGTACCCGTTGATTATAATGTCAGTTTTCATTTCGTATCAACCAATCAGGCACATTTCATATCGATTGACCTTTCATCGATATGAAACCAACATCTCTCATTGATACAGAGTGGACATGCAGTCGATCGATACTAACGAGGCAAAACACGATCGATACGAACTGCCATAGCATCAATACGAACATGATGAAGTCATCGATACGAACAAGGCTTCGATAGTGGGTATGAATAAGACTCGGTCAACTTGGCATCAAGAGCGGATCGATCCAGAAATCACATGCCACGTCATCTCCTGAGCACATGCCCATTATCGATTCGGAGTGATCGATTCGAAGGCATCGATTCGAACAGAGTAGTCTACATGAAAATACAATCTTGCATCAATCATATCTCACAATTATAAGTCCAAATGCTATGAAATTTTTACTAGAGCTTACGTATGACAAAAGGAAGGTTCGTGGCAAGTTTCGACTCGATTGGGTCGAATCCTGATTGATACGAAATTAGTTCGTATTGTTCACGGATTTAGTCGAAACTTTATGGGATTGACCACGTGGGCCCACCCAAGTGCCAGAAGTAGTCTCTCAATATCTGAGCAAGATATCAGCCTTCTATGCCTATAAATAGAGCCTTAGGACCTAAAGAAGAAGGATCTTTTTGCTCTCCGACGTCCAGACTCTGCCGAATTCAACTTTGCACTCCTTAGCTGCTATTGTACTCGAGCTTCAGAGCTGTAATTCGCTGTAATCCATTGTAATCAATTGTAATCGGCAAGTGAATATCAATAAAGTCATCAAACTTCATAGTGGACTTAGGCAATATGTCAAACCACTCTAAATGGTTGTGTTTCCGAGTGTTTTTCACATCTTATTTTGAAGTGTTTGTTAGATAATCCCCGTTTTACATTTTTATTCTTCACTTTTATCCCTTCAAATACTCTCGAATCGTACTACTTTATCCTTATAACTTAAGGAGGAAGGCAACTCTGTCTGGTTTATGACAAGTGGCCTCGTTTCCATAGTGTGACTAACGGGTCAATGGATCTCTCACCGGATCCACACAGTAGATGATCATTCTGGCCAGGTCCTTACCTGGTTAAGATGGATTTGGGGTTGTCTGAAGACCCCATCCAATCCCTTTTTTGAGAAACCTTATTCGTATCCATCGAATTTTCGGTAGTTCGTATCGATCAAGGTGACCTTAGTTCGTGTCCATCAAATAGTTTCCATCCATTGTATCCACTAATCAACAACCATGAAAAAGTAGTATTCATACCCATTGATTATAATGTCAGTCTTCATTTCGTATAAAACAATTAGGCACATTTCGTATCAATCGACCTTTCATCGATATGAAACCAACATCCCTCATCGATACGGAGTGGACATGCAATCGATCAATACGAAGGAGGCAAAACACGATCGATAGGAACAACCACTAGCATCGATACAAAAAGGACGAAGTGATCGATACATACAAGGCTTCGATAGTGGGTACGAATAAGACTCGGTCAACTCGGCATCAAGAGCGGATCGATCTAGAAATCAAGTGCCATGTCATCTTCTGAGCACGTGCCCATTATCGGTTTGAAGTGATCGATTCGAAAGCATCGATTTGAACAGAGCAGTCTACATGAAAATGCAATGTTGCATCGAGCATATCTCACAGTCCATAAGTCCAAATGCTATGAAATTTTCATTGGAGCTTATGTACGACATAAGGAAGGTCCACGCCATGTTTCGACTCGATTGGATCAAATCTCGGTCGATATGAAATTCGTTTGTATCGATCATGGATTGAGCCAAAACTTCACGGGATCGATCGCTTGGGCCCACCCACGTGCCAGAGGTAGTCTTTCGAGATTTGAGCGAGATATCAGCCTCCTACACCTATAAATAGAGCCTCAGGGCCTACAGAAGAAGGATCTTTTTGCTCTCCGACGTCTAGACTCTACCGAATTCAACTTTGCACTCCGTAGCAACTATTATACTCGAACTTCAAAACTGTAATTCGCTGTAATCCATTATAATCAATTGTAATCGGCAAGCGAATATCAATAAATTCATCAAATTTCATAGTGGATGTAGGCAATGCGCCGAAGCACTCTAAATCGCCGTGTTTCTACGTGTATTTCATATCTGATTTTGAAGTATATGTTAGATAATCCTCGTTTTACATTTTTATTCTTCACTTTTATCTCTTCAAATACTTCAGAAGGGTGTTGTGCCCATTTTTTGTACAAACACTTTGGTGCTTTCACTGAGAAAACACAGATTTTCTCCTGCTCCTTGGATCTACTATCGATACCGGGTCGCAAAAATCCAAGAAGAAGATCCAGATCTCAAGTTTAGAATCCTTCCAACCTATTTAGATTTGCATAAAATCTAGAAAAGGAATTCACTATTCGCTATGGTTAGCATAAGGACCGCCTCTACAGCTGCAGATCAAGTAGGACGAGATAGATAGAATCCCACGCAATTGCCTCTATCCAACCAAAATGCTACCGGAACCTCAAATTCATCAGGCCCCGTTATTAGACAAGAGTTACAAATGCTGCATCAAGAGTTGAACCAGGGTCAGCAACAATTGACTGAACAGCTGCACGCCAACGCTGAATTGACCAACCAGCTAAACTGCCAAAGGCGTTGGAGATCCAGAAGGGATCACGCCTCTTACTCATCCATTGAGAGTTCAGCCTCATCTGACTACCATCACATATCTACACGCCCGCGACTAGACGGGAGTTACACACAAGCAACCGGACACCAACCTACTATGACCATTGGACAACTGAGAGTTGGCCCATCGACCAACTTCCAGACTGGACCCTCCTTCTAGGGAGGCACTGTTCCTCACTATACCACAAACAACCGCGCTACCACCGCCGACGTTGAACCAGGGGTTGATGCCCAGAATCAGCAAGATCTGAACCATCATCAACATGGATGTACTCCTGAACCATACGTCCCTGAAGACTTGAAGCCAAGGAGGCGAGACATGGGCCATCGATAGCATCCGGCCCTGCCTCGCAATGTAGAACCTAACCACACCTTGGCTCAACGTGCGCAGAATGTACAGATGCCAGATTTACCAACTATGATTTTTCAGATGATCCCTGAGAGTCAAGGTCTTACTAATGATGATCAGGGAATCTCCCGGAGTCATACCCCTTTCATAGATGAAATACTCTATGCTGAACCCCCTCGGCGATTCAAAATGCCGACTCTACCAGTCTATGAAGGAAGTTCTGGTCTGAATCAACATATCCTGAAATGTGAATGGCCGATGAATGCTACTAGAGCCGATGATACAGTAAAATGCCGTAGTTTTCCTACTTCATTGGGGGGAATTGCTACTATGTGGTTCATACGATTGCCTCCTCGGTCCATTTCTTGCTTTGACCATTTAATTCCGAATGCATGTTGCAAGGCCAAAGGACGTTAACACTCTATCTAGTGTCACCCAAGCTCCTGGGGAGACACTCAGACGCTACTTAGAGAGATTTCATGCTGCTTGTTCAGAGATAAGAAATCCCAATGACAACTCTATCTTAATGGCATTGACTAAGGGGATTGATCCTAATTTCGAGTTCGAAAATTGGTTGGTTGGGAAGCCTCCTGCATCATTGGACCGTCTCTACTCAAAGGCAGTCCAATTCTTGAGAAGGGAGGATGCAAAATAGTCTAGAAAGCAGGATGACGCGGGGCCCAGTGTGGAAGGGGTCCAAAGTAATGTTGCGATTAAGCAGCCCGGGGAGAGTACCGAAAAAGTTCAGTTAAATATCCAGAACAAGCAGATCAACAGAGGAATAATGGCAATCAAAACAAAAAACAAGATCAAAACCGTGGTCCACGACGTAGAGCTCCAATGTTCGATAATTATACTCCGTTGAATATGTCGCTAGAGAATGTATATCTACAGACCTGCAATACTATGCAGTATAAGAAGCCTGCTCCGAAGCCATCATTGGAAGGCAAATCCAGATAGGAAATTTTTGTAGGTTTCATGGGAGTTATGGCCACAATACAAATAAGCGTTGTCATTTACAGGATCTCATCGAGAAGTTAATTAGAGAATGGAAGTTGGATCAGTTTGTGCGGGTACCTCAATCAGTAGGTGCAGGCCTATCAACTCAAAATCGTGCATCAAACCAGGAAAGACAAGAGGAACCCGCTATTACTGGCGGGAGGTTGGTAATAAATGCTATAAGTGGTGGTCCTCATCCAACAGACTGAAGCTAGAGGGAAATGGAGTCGTATGCCAGTTCTTTAAGGCATGCGGACTTCGAATGTTGTAGTAGTTGTGATGATGGGGCTCCGGCCAAGCAAACGATGACCAATGACAACGTGTTTCGAAACAGAGATGCTTATTAGGTCGAATCCCCCACTATGTCATATCTGCTCAAGTAGGTCCTGCATGGATGAAGAGAATCTTGGTTGACATTGGAAGCTTCGTGAGTATTTTGTTTAAGCGAGCTTATGATTTGATGAAAATGGAAGCCAAATATTTGAAACCCTGCCAGCCTCGAATCCACGGCTTCAATGGAAGTGCTACTTACCCACTGAAGTGGTGGAAATACCAGTGGAGTTGGGAGTTAAGAACGTTGGAGAGTCCGGATATTGTAGTTTGTTGTGTTGGACATAGACTCACCTTACAATGCTTTTTTGGTGTAACGACCCGACTTCCTACGCCCAGGAAGACGTATCATTCTTGAAGAAAGAAAGGGATGAGAAAATAGAAAAGATAGAGAAGAAAGAACAACAACATCAGAATCTCACAGCGGAACGAATAAGTTATAATAATCACATAAGTAATTACATAATATACAACATCAATTAGAGTTATAAAGATAATACATCACATACTAGACAGTTATAAACACCTGTCTAGTTATACAACTCAATACACAAAACAATTCAAACAAAACGATTCAGAGATACCAACATAACGGAACTATATATATATCTACAAAGCTGAAGTCACCTGCTCCATTGCTCCTCCAGAATTCGTCAAAGCTAACCTGAATCTCTTGGCTACGCGTAAAAATTTGGGTACCCGAGAGTTTATGAAAAACAAAAATAAACTCCGGGTCAGACATGGGTCTGGTATGAGTAACAGGTTAAAGTTGCTTAACTTTGAAAATCTTTTGAAAATAAAAGGTATCACGTAAGACTCCCCACACATAAACATGGGAAAGTTTTTACCTTACGCTAACCAAAACATTTGAAAGGAAATTCTATGATATTATAATAGGTCTAGGGTTTTCAAGTAAATAGAAAATAGCTGAAATTGTTACATCTATTAAATTCCAGCTACTAGCCACAAAAGTGGGTAATACAATCAAAACCGTTGGCACTTATTGGATTGTGGATTCTATACAATGGCAGGGCTACTGGGGTACCGGCCGTCACAATACGTGGCCTAGATCAACGTACCGAGGATCACTCCCGACCCCCTGCAACATAAGGCCGGAACCATTCCTTACTGAACAGTCCCGAACAAGATAACCCCACAGTTGGTGTATATCCAACCGCCCACACAGCCGAATAAAAAGGGACATCTAGACAGGGGAAAATCTTGTCCGGCTTGGGCATGACCCACCTAACCTTGCTGCACCTCCCCTGTTTTAGCCATTCCCGGTTGATGAGGCTTGAGGCTGCGATTACCTTTATAGAAAACATTTCTTAGAATGCTCATCGCCAACCTGACGATGTGTTGAAAACATTCAATCCATACAAGTTCGTTATGGGTTCGAACGAAACCGAAGGCATCATCTCGTTGCACTCATTTTGGAATCACCCTCAGAGTTAACGACGACAACCCTTGCACTCTGAATCTTCATCTTCACTTCAGATTCACGAACTATCATTAATTTGGAATCAATGTGGTTTTCGGATGTTCCAAATGCGGAAAACCGATCCCGGTCTCATCGAAATCAAAAACTTGTCTTTTAGGGCCAAGTTGTCTATTTAGCCTTAACAGTCTAATTCAACATAATCAATATACACACAGATGTATAATTCATAATATCACAATAAATAATCACATCATCTCACATACAGATAATCAATATTATCATCCATCAGATAATTAAATATTATCCTACTTAAACCAAGCATCCATATCACGAGATATTACCCATCTCATATCTGAGATCACAATCATCAAATGAAATATCAATATCATTCATTCATAAGCAATGATTTATAATCATACCACTTGTAATTAATTTAAAATGAATTAAATTAACTACTTCTATCTCTAATTAATTTAAAGTAAAGTAAATTAATTACTTTATCTATAAATCCTGCTTATACAACCAATAATTAAATTTATACAAATTAATTAATTAATCTCTAGATATTTATCTTGATTAACTCCTTTGATTAATCATTTTCTAATTACAGTAAGTAATTAGTCTTTAATTAATTTTACAAATTAATTATTCTAAATCATTCCTAGTAATTAACTTTTAATTACTTCATTTATAATTAATTACATTTATTCTTAATTAATTACATAAATTAATCTCCACATTATTAATTATTTCTTAATTAAACAATTCTTAATTTACATCATTAATTATATTAATTAATGATCTCTAATTCAGATTGAATTACTTTATTAATCAATTAAGTGATTAATCTTTAATTAAACACAATTATTAATCACCTTTGATTAATATCAACCAGTAATTAATTATGCTTAATTACTCATATTAATAAATTAATTATCACATAATTAATTATCTCCATTAGTTAATCCCTTGATTAATTTCAATAGTAATTATCCAAATTACTTATTAACACATCATTTTCCACTAATTACATTCAGTAATTATCATTAATTACTTCCTTAAGTAATTATACTCCATTGAATACACTAAGTCATTTACACTTATCAATTCATCAATAGATATCCTTAAATTAATTAAAATAAATAAATTAACTTAAATTAATCATCTTATCAAAATTAATTACCATAAGTAATTAATCTCTTGATTACCTTTATCGAGGAATTGCAATTAAGAATTTACAATAGATTACCCAATTAATCTAATTAATTATCCAAAATTAACCCAACATATGAATTAATTAATAATCCTTAGTTAATTATCTACATTACTAATAACATTTCTTAATTTACTTCTTAATTGATCTTTAGTTATAAATCAATTTAAATTATTAACTTAAATACATAAGTCATTCCTTAATTACCCTATTATTCTTAAGATAATTTATTTCTTTATTAATGACTTCATTATCATTACATTTTAAATTTACATTCAAATATCATTTGAATTGAAGCTTCAAAATGACTATAATTTAAATTCAATTTAAAATCTTTTAAATAAATGTAAATAACATTTATTATTTACATGTGAACATATATAAGAAAATCTTTTAAATTAAACTACTTGAATTTTTATTTCAATTTAAATTTCCAAAATACATTAATATTTAACTTGCAAATCTCAAGTTAAACAATTTATTATTTTTCATTCGAGAATCTTTAATCAAAGAATTCTCAAAAAAATCAAGTTAATTCTTATTGAAACAATTTACTTTTCTACTATTTTATTTGAACTCATTCTTAAAACATTCATATTTAAACTGATTTAAGCTTTCAGATTTTGAATTCTAAGTAAACTTGAATTCTCTCAGATTATCTTGATTTAAAACTTTGATTTAACTTTCTTTTAACAACTAGAATTAGAAACTAAATTTTTTAAATCCAAATTCATTTTAAACTTTAAATTAAAATATCCATTTGAATCAAAACCTTTAACAAAATCGAATTTAACTGCTGCAACATTTTTATTTCAAGTCAAATTTCAATTTCTGGAAATTATTAAGTTTTAAACCTGAAACTCATTTAAATGTTTTAAAACTGCATTTTAGATTCAAAATATAAATTTGAATTCATACGTCAAATTAGATTTACACTTTGTTAAATCTTAATTGACAACTTAAATTCAAATACATCATGATTACAACTAACTTACAATTAATTTTGCTTTAAATTTGGTTTAAATTTAAATGTACATGTAGTTTATACAACCTGTAGCAATTTAACACACACCCGAGACCAAAGCAAAATGCTTCGGGTTGAATTGCCTTCCTGCTTCGAGTAAAAATGCAAATAACCCGAGACTTTCCCCGAGCCCAAAACCCTGCACACTAAAAACCGTGACAATTCAAATCTGGAACCATCTAAATTTACAACCCTATTCACTGCTTCGAGTTCTCCATCACCTTGCTTCGAGTAATCAGCTCGAGTGACTCGAGAACTTCCTGAGTTTAACCCACTACACACACACCCAAAACTCAACTGACCTCCAATGGCACGGTGCACGTGCACCGTGGCCCCAGCCAACTCCGACCATCCCCTGACAGCCCCACACGACGCCAGTCACCTCCAGATCCTATCACGACCACCAGAAGCTAGCCACTTGCTCGAAACAAAAACAACCCTCCCCTCTGCAACCTGGAAACACCAACAACTCCCCACTTCAAAACCTGTCACCCTCGAGTTCTCCACCCTCCGACCATATGAGTGTCTACAACTTCGGCCACTTCTTCGACTACAACCAAACTATCACCACCCCAAATATCTCTGCACTCGATCACCTACATGGGCCGTGGTGATTGATTTTTCAAAGCACAACAAAATTTAGGGTTCAAGAGGAAAACCGACTGCCGCATCTTCCCTGATGGACTTCATCACCGCCACCTATTTTTCCTAGCATCAACAATCACTTCTCCATCGACCTGAAGAACCCCAACCCCTCCAGCCACCTAGATCACTAGTAATTGCCCAGAAACCAAAAACAGAACGACTTATGACTGCACTACCAGCCCTTAACTAAAAAATAAAATTTTAGTTTCAAAAATCCTAATTTTGATTTAGTAATCAGTTCATAAGCTCGAAATGAAGGATCATGACAACTGAATTTTGACTTATTTTATGATTTGCTCTATTATCTTATTTTTCCCAGGCTTACTCAAGTTTGTATTTAACTTTCTTATCAATTTTAACCATCCATCTATGCTAATTCAAAAATTTTAGACTAAGTCCTAATCCAAACAGTAAGGAAGTAAAAAGTTGATGATTTAAAAATCACACTGATACTTGAAGTAAAGAACAGAATGTTACAGAAATAGCTATACAGAGATATAACAACAATATATACATATTACAGACATCAACCAAGTAACCATAGCTAAAATTTTAAACCTTAAAGATGATGTTACTCACCAGTGATGGAGATGGACAGAGCACTATTATTTGGAAAGCTTTGGAAGTCAAAACTGGAAAATGGTTTTCTTTGATTTTCCTGTTAAATTCATCTTGTTTGCAGTGATGTATTGTTGTTATACAAAGATTTAGCTATAAAAAGAAAAAGGCTTGCTATGTTGAGTTGAACGAATGAAAATATAAAAGAGAACATGATATATAAATAGGAAAGCTTTTTGAACAGCTATAGGTTACCATATGTACAAGTTTTACTTGTTTTGATATGGCAGATTTTTGTATCTGAGATGTACAGATTTGGATACACTTGAATTGACAAAAAAATGTGCTGAAACGATAGTAATTAAGACTTGGTTCCTCTATTAGTTGACATACGTATATTTATGTACAGCTGCAAAAAGATATGTGTGTAAGTGTATAACCTGCAGGTCAAGATTTAGCTTGTATATGAAGCTACTTGTTATAGATATTTTTTTTTATTTTTTTTTATTTTTTTTGTTTTGACTTTGCATTTTCTTACAGGTTAACTACATTCTTTATACCTGCATATGTTTTGTTGTATTTTATGTTCCTACATATCATGATTTATACTTAGATATTTTATTACGTTTTACATACTTGTTTCTTTTTTACTATTCTTGCCTGCATACTTTTATTATTTTGTCTTGCATACTTACAAGCAACCTGCATATGTAACTCCTTTTTATTTTGTTTTCTTAACTTAGCTTTACTTTTACTACTGCCTGTATGTTATATCTTATGTCCAAATATATATAGTTGTTGTTTTAGTCTTTGATGAATTTAGTCTTAGTATTTAGTTCTATTTCTAACATGTGTGTTTACTTTTATTTTTCTTTTATTTTTAAACATAGACCAACAATTATTTGATTATTTATTATTATTTTATTTTATACTTATATTAATATTAATAATGTTTATTTTAATTTAAACATTTTGTAACCTTTATTTTTATTTTCCAAATCATAATTTTCATTCAAACACAGATAGATATAACTTAAAGTTGAAACAAAAATTTTATTAAAAATTCATTTGTAAAGATTTTCATTATTAATAGAGCTCATTATTAAGTCAAAATGATTTATAAAAGAATTTATCTCTTCATTAATAAACTACTTATTTTTATCAAGTTAAATTTTAAAACAAATTAAACAAACCTTTTGCTAAATTTAAATGTAAGCTAAAATTATTTTAAACAAACTAAACTTAAATCTTGAGTAATTTAAAATCATATGATCATTTATTAAATAGCTTAGTATCAAATTTCTAAATTATCAAAAATATTAGAATTAGAAACATGTCTATTTATTAAATTTAAAACAAAGATTATCCATTTACAATATATACAGATATATACATTATAAATAGAAGGCAATTTGATTAACTTTTAAAAGATAAATTATCAGTTAAATATTTATTTAAAAGAAGATTACTAAATCAATTCATATATTATTAGCAAATATTATCAAATCAATTTAATTTTTAATGTAGATTATTAATTTGATATTGTCCCAAATTTCCGTGATATCACATTCTTCCCCCCTTAAAAGAATTTCGTCCCCGAAATTTAAAACAAAGGTAATTTAATAATCCCAATAAAAATTTAAAATTTGAAACACAAGCATATATCAACCATAAACTACAATCATAGCAACCAATTTATCCAAACAAACAAATCTAACTATCTAGACAAAATTCTAAATAGAATTTTCTCGAGTTTCCCTAAGTATAAATACCGGGTTACTCGCCCTATAGAATCCAAACAATCAATACTACTACTAAACTACAGAGTTCCCACTCATCTAGGACTACAAAAGAAATCAAAATATCAGACCAACAACCGAAATTCCCTGAACTGCTGACTCTAAAATCAAAGATAGATCTTACACGTACTCCCTCAGAGATAAGTGAAACACTCCGAATTCCAGTTATCCAAACTGACAATCCAATTCTGAAACCAAACACTTATCCAAAATCAAATCTCCGATTACGGACTCCAAATTTCTTCGTCTCTTATCCACAAAACTCTTTGGACGATCCTGGGCTTCCTTCATCTTTCCTGATCAGCTCAACCCTTGCTGATGCCCTTATAAACAAACTGAACCAAAGACAATCCAACAATCTTTCCAAGATCAACCAAAACACAAAACATAAACTCTATTCCAAATCAGACATCAGAAGACAGATCTCACTTCTCCCATCTGGAAAAGATAAAAACAGGTGCACTTCAAACTGGCCTCAGATCCTGAAAAATTTCCTATAGAACTCTCTAATCCAAATACTGCAACATCCAATGCTTCCAAACAAAACAGCTGCCACCATGCTTCCACTGCGCAACTCTGACTGAATAGATGAAAATGCTGATTATGAACTCAAGCACGGACTGGTCAACACATTCCAAAAATAAAACTCAGAAGTTCCTCCAAAATTCTGAGCTGCTTTACCAAACTCAATTTCCAGATGTTAACAAAACTCTAACTTCCAAAAGACATTTAGAAAAATCTCTGAAATCCCAAAAGAACACCCAAACCATCGCAAGTCACTTTTGCGATCGATACAGCCAAATTCCAAAGATACTGCTCTCTTTTTACAAATCATAACAGCTTACACTTATGTGGCCAATCCATCGAAGAAACAGGTCTACTTAATTACTTCTGAGTTCCATTCAAGAAAAACTGCTAAGCCAGAAGATCTCTTGCCAACAACGAAAACATCCCAATCTGCATTTCTGCCATAGATGCTAAGATTTCCTATCCAAAACTCTTCGAGAAACTCGGACCTCAAAACAAACAAAACACCCAGCTGAGCACAGCCACAACACCGAAGCAGTCACTCTTCCTTACTTGTTCCAAAGAAACATCGTCGGAGATATCCATAGTCACTATGTCTCATGATACAGTTACTGCACCATGATGTATCAAAATATCTTGACTTACTTCTGTCCACCCGACAGATTCAAATTCTAGCTCAACCAAACTCTAACACTTCAAAGATGAACTCCAAACCTTAACAGGTTTCCTTCAGAGATCGATGAAATCCTTACACCACCCAAAAATTACTCGAGACAATATTAGGCCTACAGTCTCGACAATTACACTTCTAACCATTGATAGTTGTGTTACACACACCACTACCTATCTACCTTTATAACTCATTGGAAAACCTGAACAGGTAACCCAACAAATAGGTAGAAACAAATATATATATATATATATATATATATATATACGTACATATATCAAAATTATAAATACGCTCTCTCAGGAAAGAAAACTCTCAAGAGCCTAGGTATTCACTAAACCTAGTGCTCTGATACCACTGTAACGACCCGACTTCCTACGCCCAGGAAGACGTATCGTTCTTGAAGAAAGAAAGGGATGAGAAAGTAGAAAAGATAGAGAAGAAAGAACAACAACATCAGAATCTCACAGCAAAACGAATAAGTTATAATAATCACATAAGTAATTACATAATATACAACATCAATTAGAGTTACACAGATAATACATCACATACTAGACAGTTATAAACACATGTCTAGTTATACAACTCAATACACAAAACAATTCAAACAAAACGACTCAGAGATACCAACACAGCGGAACTATATATATATCTACAACGCTGAAGTCACCTGCTCCATTGCTCCTCCAGAATTCGTCAAAGCTAACCTGAATCCCTTGGCTACCCGTAAAAATTTGGGTACCCGAGAGTTTATGAAAAACAAAAATAAACTCCGGGTCAGACATGGGTCTGGTATGAGTAACAGGTTAAAGTTGCTTAACTTTTAAAATCTTTTGAAAATAAAAGGTATCACGTAAGACTCCCCACACATAAACATGGGAAAGTTTTTACCTTACGCTAACCAAAACATTCGATAGGAAATTCTGTGATATTATAATAGGTCTAGGGTTTTCAAGTAAATAGAAAATAGCCGAAATTGTTACATCTATTAAATTCCAGCTACTAGCCACAAAAGTGGTTAATACAATCAAAACCGTTGGCACTTATTGGATTGTGGATTCCATACAATGGCAGGGCTACCGGGGTACCGGCCGTCACAGTACGTGGCCTAGATCAACGTACCGTGGATCACTTCCGACCCCCTGCAACATAAGGCCGGAACCATTCCTTACTGAACAGTCCCGAACAAGATAACCCCGCAGTTGGTGTACATCCGACCGCCCACACAGCCGAATAAAAAGGGACATCTAGACAGGGGAAAATTTTGTCTTGCTTGGGCATGACCCACTTAACCTTGCTGCACCTCCCCTGTTTTAGCCATTCCAGGTTGATGAGGCTTGAGGCTGCGATTACCTTTATAGAAAACATTTCTTAGAATGCTCATCGCCCACCTGACGATGTGTTGAAAACATTCAATCCATACAAGTTCGTTCCGGGTTCGAACGAAACCGAAGGCATCATCTCGTTACACTCATTTTGGAATCACCCTCAGAGTTAACGACGGCAACCCTTGCACTTTGAATCTTCATCTTCACTTCAGATTCACGACCTATCATTAATTTGGAATCGATGTGGTTTTCGGATGTTCCAAATGCGGAAAACCGATCACGGTCTCATCGAAATCCAAAACGTGTCTTTTAGGGCCAAGTTGTCTATTTAGCCTTAACAGTTTAATTCAACATAATCAATATACACACAGATGGATAATTAATAATATCACAATAAATAATCACATCATCTCACATACAGATAATCAATATTATCATCCATCAGATAATTAAATATTATCCTACTTAAACCAAGCATCCATATCACAAGATATTACCCATCTCATATCTGAGATCACAATCATCAAATGAAATATCAATATCATTCATTCATAAGCAATGATTTATAATCATACCATTTGTAATTAATTTAAAATGAATTAAATTAACTACTTCTATCTCTAATTAATTTAAAGTAAATTAAATTAATTACTTTATCTATAAATCCTGCTTATACAACCAATAATTAAATTTATACAAATTAATTAATTAATCTCTAGATATTTATCTTGATTAACTCCTTTGATTAATCATTTTCTAATTACAGTAAGTAATTAGTCTTTAATTAATTTTACAAATTAATTATTCTAAATCATTCCTAGTAATTAACTTTTAATTACTTCATTTATAATTAATTACATTTATTCTTAATTAATTACATAAATTAATCTCCACATTATTAATTATTTCTTAATTAAACAATTCTTAATTTACATCATTAATTATATTAATTAATGATCTCTATTTCAGATTAAATTACTTTATTAATCACATTAAGTGATTAATCTTTAATTAAACACAATTATTAATCACCTTTGATTAATATCAACCAGTAATTAATTATCCTTAATTACTCATACTAATAAATTAATTATCACGTAATTAATTATCTCCATTAATTAATCCCTTGATTAATTTCAATAGTAATTATCCAAATTACTTATTAACACATCATTTTCCACTAATTACATTCAGTAATTATCATTAATTACTTCCTTAAGTAATTATGCTCCATTGAATACACTAAGTCATTTACACTTATCAATTCATCAATAGATATCCTTAAATTAATTAAAATAAATTAATTAACTTAAATTAATCATCTTATCAAAATTATTTACCATAAGTAATTAATCTCTTGATTACCTTTATCGAGTAATTGCAATTAATAATTTACAATAGATTACCCAATTAATCTAATCAATTATCCAAAATTAACCCAACATATGAATTAATTAATAATCCTTAGTTAATTATCTACATTACTAATAACATTTCTTAATTTACTTCTTAATTGATATTTAGTTATAAATCAATTTAAATTATTAACTTAAATACATAAGTCATTCCTTAGTTACCCTATTATTCTTAGGATAATTTATTTCTTTACTAATGACTTCATTATCATTACATTTTAAATTTACATTCAAATATCATTTGAATTGAAGCTTCAAAATGACTATAATTTAAATTCAATTTAAAATCTTTTAAATAAGTGTAAATAACATTTATTATTTACATGTGAACATATATAAGAAAATCTTTTAAATTAAACACTTGAATTTTTATTTAATTTTAAATTTCCAAAATACATTAATATTTAACTTGCAAATCTCAAGTTAAACAATTTATTATTTTTCATTCAAGAATCTTTAATCAAAGAATTCTCAAAAAAATCAAGTTAATTCTTATTGAAACAATTTACTTTTCAACTATTTTATTTGAACTCATTCTTAAAACATTCATATTTAAACTGATTTAAGCTTTCAGATTTTGAATTCTAAGTAAACTTGAATTCTCTCAGTTTATCTTGATTTAAAACCTTGATTTAACTTTCTTTTAACAACTAGAATTAGAAACTCAATTTTTTAAATCCAAATTCATTTTAAACTTTAAAATTCAAATAACCATTTGAATCAAAACCTTTAACAAAATCGAATTTAACTGCTGCAACACTTTTGTTTCAAGTCAAATTTCAATTTCTGGAAATTATTAAGTTTTAAACCTGAAACTCATTTAAGTGTTTTAAAACTGCATTTTAGATTCAAAATATAAATTTGAATTCATATATCAAATTAGATTTACACTTTGTTAAATCTTAGTTGACAACTTAAATTCAAATACATCATGATTACAACTAACTTACAATTAATTTTGCTTTAAATTTGGTTTAAATATAAATGTACAGGTAGTTTATACAACCTGTAGCAATTTAACACACATCCAGACCAAAGAAAAATGCTTCGGGTCAATTACCTTCCTGCTTCGAGTAAAAATGCAAATAACCCGAGACTTTCCCCGAGCCCAAAACCCTGCACACTAAAAACCGTGACAATTCAAATCTGGAACCATCTAAATTTACAACCCTATTCACTGCTTCGAGTTCTCCATCACCTTGCTTCGAGTAATCAGCTCGAGTGACTCGAGAACTTCCTGAGTTTAACCCACTACACACACACCCAAAACTCAACTGACCTCCAATGGCACGGTGCACGTGCACCGTGGCCCCAGCCAACTCCGACCATCCCCTGACACCCCCACACGACGCCAGTCACCTCCAGATCCTATCACGACCACCAGAAGCTAGCCACTTGCTCGAAACAAAAACAACCCTCCCCTCTGCAACCTGGAAACACCAACAACTCCCCACTTCAAAACCTGTCACCCTCGAGTTCTCCACCCTCCGACCATATGAGTGTCTACAACTTCGGCCACTTCTTCGACTACAACCAAACTATCACCACCCCAAATATCTCTGCACTCGATCACCTACATGGGCCGTGGCGATCGATCTTTCAAAGCACAACAAAATTTAGGGTTCAAGAGGAAAACCGACTGCCGCATCTTCCCTGATGGACTTCATTACCGCCACCTATTTTTCCTAGCATCAAAAATCACTTCTCCATCGACCTGAAGAACCACGACCCCACCAGCCGCCTAGGTCACCAGTAATTGCCCAGAAACCAAAAACAGAACGACTTATGACTGCACTACCAGCCCTTAACTAAAAAATAAAATTTTAGTTTCAAAAATCCTAATTTTGATTTAGTAATCAGTTCATAAGCTCGAATTGATGGATCATGACAACTGAATTTTGACTTATTTTATGATTTGCTCTGTTATCTCATTTTTCCCAGGCTTACTCAAGTTTGTATTTAACTTTCTTATTAATTTTAACCATCCATCTATGCTAATTCAAAAATTTTAGAGTAAGTCCTAATCCAAACAGTAAGGAAGTAAAAAGTTGATGATTTAAAAATCACACTGATACTTGAAGTAAAGAACAGAATGTTACAGAAATAGCTATACAGAGATATAACAACAATATATACATATTACAGACATCAACCAAGCAACCATAGCTAAAATTTTAAACCTTAAAGATGATGTTACTCACCAGTGATGGAGACGGATAGAGCACTATTATTTAGAAAGCTTTGGATGTCAAAACTGGAAAATGGTTTTCTTTGATTTTCCTGTTAAATTCATCTTGTTTGCAGTGATGTATTGTTGTTATACAAAGCTTCAGTTATAAAAAGAAAAAGGCTTGCTATGTTGAGTTGAACGAATGAAAATATAAAAGAGAACATGATATATAAATAGGAAAACTTTTTGAACAACTGTAGGTTACCATATGTAGAAGTTTTACTTGTTTTGATATGGCAGATTTTTGTATCTGAGATGTACAGATTTGGATACACTTGAATTGACAAAAAAATGTGCTGAAACGATAGTAATTAAGACTTGGTTCCTTTATTAGTTGACATATGTATATTTATGTACAGCTGCAAAAAGATATGTGTGCAAGTGTATAACCTGTATGTCAAGATTTAGCTTGTATATGAAGCTACTTGTTATAGATATTTGTTTTATTTTTTTATTTTATTTTTTTTGCTTTGACTTTGCATTTTCTTACAGGTTTACTACATTCTTTATACCTGCATATGTTTTGTTGTGTTTTATGTTCCTACATATCATGATTTATACTTAAATATTTTATTATGTTTTACATACTTGTTTCTCTTTTACTATTCTTGCCTGCATACTTTTATTATTTTGTCTTGCATACTTACAAGCAACCTGCATATGTAACTCCTTTTTATTTTGTTTTCTTAACTTAGCTTTACTTTTACTACTGCCTGCATGTTATATCTTATGTCCAAATATATATAGTTGTTTTAGTCTTTGCTATGAATTTAGTCTTAGTATTTAGTTCTATTTCTAACATGTGTGTTTACTTTTATTTTTCTTTTATTTTTAAACATAGACCAACAAATATTTGATTATTTATTATTATTTTATTTTGTACTTATATTAATATTAATAATGTTTATTTTAATTTAAACATTTTGAAACCTTTATTTTTAATTTCCAAATCATCACTTTCATTCAAACACACATAGATATAACTTAAAGTTGAAACAACAATTTTATTAAAAATTCATTTGTAAAGATTTTCATTATTAATAGAGCTCATTATTAAGTCAAAATGATTTATAAAAGAATTTATCTCTTCATTAATAAACTACTTATTTTTATCAAGTTAAATTTTAAAACAAATTAAACAAACCTTTTGCTAAATTTAAATGTAAGCTAAAATTATTTTAAACAAACTAAACTTAAATCTTGAGTAATTTAAAATCATATGATCATTTATTAAATAGCTTAGTATCAAATTTCTAAATTATCAAAAATATTAGAATTAGAAACATGTCTATTTATTAAATTTAAAACAAAGATTATCCATTTACAATATACAGATATATACATTATAAATAGAAGGCAATTTGATTAACTTTTAAAAGATAAATTATCAGTTAAATATTTATTTAAAAGAAGATTACTAAATCAATTCATATATTATTAACAAATATTATCAAATCAATTTAATTTTTAATGTAGATTATTAATTTGATATTGTCCCAAATTTTCGGGATATCACATTTGGGCCGACCGGCCCTTACTGAATTCTAGGCAGCTATTTCGCCATGGTACTTGACTCTGAAATTCCCCACCGACCGTGGGGTTAGAGTCGTTCAAGGAGATCAGGCTACTGGACAAGCATGATATGTTTCTGAGCTACGCGGGGCGTAGTGAAAAGAGAAAGGAGCCGGACATAGAGGAATCTCTCTGCATCGTTTTATTGATAATTGACAATTGGTGCTTAGGCCCATGCTCAGGCACCCCAACCTATTCCAAAGGGATCTTGACCTGAGAGACACTGAAAGTAGAGATGAAACTAAAGACAATCAAGCTTCCACAACCGAGCTGACGATCGATGATGATGACGATTCAAAGATGATAAAGGTTGATCTCAGTTAAGCCAACAGACGCAACATGAATTGGATGAATTTCTCCGGGCGAATCTCTACGTATTCACCTGAACGCATTCTGACATGTGTGGGATCTCGCCGGACATCGCGAGCCACACCCTGAATATTGACCCACGGTGTATCCCGGTCAAACAGAAAAGGCGTGGTATGGATCCAGAGAGATCTACCGCCCCTAAAGGAGAGGTCGATAAGTTAAAATCAAATGGGTTCATCCAAGATGCCTTATACCCGAAGTGGGTATCCAGTGCTGTACTTGTCCGAAAGCAGAATGGGAAATGGAGAACATGTGTTGATTATTCTAACTTGAACAAAGTTTTCCCAAAAGACAGTTTTCCACTTCCCTAATTTGATCACCTTGTAGATTCAACGGCTAGGCACGAGTTATTATCTTTTATGGATGCTTATTTCGCTTACAACCGAATACCCATGCACTTACCCGACCAAGAACATACCAGCTTCACGACCGATCTAGGAATCCACTTCTACAGAGTCATGCCCTTCGGACTCAAGAATGCTGGGGCAACGTACTGCGATGCCCCACCTCTATGCTCACAATAACAAAGGTTATTATAAGGAATAACGTATGCTATTGTGAAGAATAAGGCTTGTTAGAAGCGACCATCCATAAGTTATTCCTTAGACGAGTATTGATTACATCGATAGGAGTTGTGTAAATTACTCCCAAAGATATAAATTCAATCCAAATCTAAAATGAAACTACGGTGGCTAAAGAAAAATTCAAAACAACTCATAATAATAACAACACTGATAAGTATAATCACATCAAAACAGAAATATCAAATATATAGTGGAAGACAAGTCTGGATACATGCTACAACAATCGATGGTTCACATGAACCAAATGTACATATACATAACCATCAATACACACATGGGATGAGAATCAATACACCAAAAGTACACCACGAAGCATAGAAAGAAGATGATGTGAATTCCCAAAAGCTGAAGCGGCAACAGAACCAGAGATAGCGATTATCCTTAAATAACTCGGTCTGATCCCACGGATCAGTCTAATTTAATCTTAGAAGTGAATGCATCAGAAACAAGATCAAAGCAAAATAATCATAGTCCCGAATGAGACTATTCAACATATATAATCAATATAGTTTAAATGAAGAAATCTCATTAAACTCCATCAAAATTAACTTTCAAATTCATAATTGAATTCAAAACATCAACTCACAAAATCTAGAAATCAAAATAGATAACTAGAAAATCAACATAAAAGTGGATCGATCCCAGCATATGGCGAGCCTAAGCTACACCGCACGTGCATCAACATATGGCCGAAGCCTACCAAGTACTGTCTCATAATTTTTGGTGCCCAACAAATGAACAGAAGGTCCAACATATGACCCGAAGGTCTAGTACTGGTAATTGACCCAAAGGTCCATCATAGTGGCTCGAAAGCCCAACAAATCATCAAAATCATCAAACAACAAATCCATAACAAATATTTCAATTAACGAGTCCGGAATTAACCGAATTAATAAAAGCATGGTTTCATATTCTGCACTTTTGCTAACTCGTTTAAATCTCTTCATCATTTCCTTGAAAGTGAAAAATTGTGTATTTTATATAAATAAAATTTACGTTCTCAAACGGACAAGTCCGGAATTAAGCGAATCAGTAAAAGTAAGGTTCATTGTCCTCAATTTTGCTGAAGCGTTTAAATCGCTTCCTCATTCTTTTGAAAGCACAAACTGTAAATTTTTGGAAACAATTTTATTTTAATTTTTTTTTGAAACATGTGATTAAAACAGCAACAACTATAGCAATTTCGATGAGGAAATTGCACTTCACAAAACACCATAAAAACGGATATCAAATCAGCGTGCGAGATAACCGCTTAAAAATTCACTTTAAATTGACGGTTACTGATGTCAAAAAAACAGCACTTTTATTCATCAAAATCTTATCAAAACAACACGCTTCAAAAATTTAATACCGGCGTAAAAATCTCGTTATAAAAATAACGGCGTAAAATACCTTTTAAAACCAAACATCGGTTCAACGTATATTAAATAGTGGACTGCACTACTATATACATTCATCAAAAATTCACTACCTTGCAATATACACGTGCATACTCGAATGAAATAGGAGATTTAAAATGCTTAAACGAATGCATGTGTACTACAACTTTTTATACAAATAATGCGTTAAATTTTTTAACCTAGGCAATACTATTATATACTATACTTGCACTCAAATGAATATATATATGCATGGACACGCACGCAAGTATAAAGTGGAAGAAAATAACTATCCTGGACCATAAATTTTTCTTTAATACTTCAACCCGTAAGTTACTAAAGCAAAGTAAATAGCCTAGACAATTATTACTTTGGACGAAAATAATCTGGTATGGACTATAATGTCGCTTTTGTGCATGCCCCACTTTTCTACTCACATATACAATTTAATGAAGGGCCTAGGCTTAACACGCTAACACACATCAATTTGCAAACGTCTGGGCAATATGCCGCTGCTTCAAAACATTTTCGTGTTTTATAACTTACGTGCAACATGAAGTAAAATAAAAAACAATCCTGGACTTCTACTCAAGCACGCTCACACACAAATGAAGTCATGAAAACTGACCAGGTTTGCACGTAACAAATTTAAAATGCTCTTGAACAAAATCAAAGTGACCTGGCTGTTAGATTTCCCATACTAAAGCTTGCACACGCAATAAAGATGTACGTACAATTTATATATGCACGCACGAATTAAGATATTGGTCTGGACTTACTTTTTCACGTAAAAACTGGGCTTCATGTACCACACGAATACACATAAAAATGAGAAGAAAAAAATAGTAACCTGGCAACGTCTCACTTTCATGTACACAAGATGAAGTAGAAAAAATAAAATGAAGAACTTAGACTTGTAATTTTGCATGCACGTAAAAACTGCAAAACTAAAAATATATACACACCTGGGAAATGAATTTTCCAAGTGCATATTATTTGCATGCGCACTAAACTTTCAGAGGCCTCACACTTTAAATATGTGAAATTCACTAAATACTTCATGCACGCATGAAAAATGCGAAATCAAATGCCACCAAAGATAAACTAGAAGTGTGAGTTTTGAACTCACCTATAACTTGCTTCAAAAATCAGTTAGCACCAAAATCCAAAAGAAGCAAGAATTTGGTACCGCCATTAATAATATCTCGGAGCTACTGGAAAAAAAAATGAAGCAAAATGGAAGATGCCGGCTACTGGAATTTAGATGCAGCCTTTACTTTCTACCTTTTGTGAAAAAGTCAATGATGAAGTGCTGGCCATGGAATGGGGTACAATGGCATTAAATGTAGACGTGCATATGTGAAGAAATAAGGACACAACTGCACTAAAGAATGATGATGGTAGCAAAGAAAGTTTCAAAATCTTTGTTTTATAAAATTGGTGTGTGACAGCAAAAGTTTCAATTTGCTTTTAAAATAGACCTATTCACCTTTACACGTGAAGGCAAAAGAACGTTACAACACACTTAATTATTTTCAACACACAATGCCATATGCATTACATCTCAATTGCTACCACTTTAAAGCATTCACTGACTTTGCTTTTCGAAACATAGTGGCTGCAAACAAAAAGAAATGTTCACATATTTGTTAATTTTTTTACAAATGTGCTATCACTAAGAAGAGTTCATCTGACTTTGCAATAAATTATTTTAATTCTTATATTTTTTTTCAACGGTAATCAAAAATCACGGTTGTTACAAACTCCCCCTTATAAAAATTGTGTCCCCGCAATTTTCATACTAGAAGTTGTTTATAACACAAATTAATTCACAACAAAGATTAAAATAGAAAAGATGAATAAGAATTCTCACCCCCACCCAAAGAGGAGAGAAAAACAGGATAAGAACGCTCGATGAATTCTTTGGTTTCCCAAATGCAATCTTTGGGGTTTGCGGACCATTGAATTTTCACAAGTGGGACTTCTTTATTCCGAAGGCGTTTAACCTCCGAAGCTAGCACACGAATAGGATTTTGCACAATAGACAAGTCGGGTGAGATCTCAAGATCTTGCAACATATGGGGATCAATCATAGAATCCGAATCTCGAAGGCATCGACGAAGCTGGGATACATGAAATATGTCATGCATTCCCGAAAAATGAATAGGTAGCGATACACGATAAGCAACAGGGCCAATGCGTTCCATAATAGGAAATGGTTAAATATAACGAGGAGCCAATTTCTCGGAGCTACTAAAACACACCACACCCTTCATCGGAGAAACACGAATGAATACACGATCGCCAACAGAAAATTCCAAAGGCTTCTTACGATGATCAACGTATGATTTGTGCCTATTCTGAGCCTCTTTCATTCTCTGTCTAACGATATCAATCTTCTCAGAATATTCACGAATATAATCGGGGCCGAGAACTAACTTTCCTCGGCTTTCAACCAACAAGATGGTGATCAACACGGCCTTCCATAAAGGGCTTCGAAAGGAGCCATACCGATTCTGGATTGGAAACTGTTATTATAAGAAAATTCAACAAGAGATAAGTGGTCTTCCCAACTACCACCAAAATCAAGAATACAAGCTCGAAGGAGATCTTCTAAGACTTGATTCACCCTTTCAGTCTGGCCATCAGACTGTGGATGATAAGCTATGCTGAGATTGAGCTTAGTGCCCAATGCTTTCTGAAGGCTCTGCCAGAAACCACTAGTAAAAAGCGGATCTCCGTCACTTACAATAGAACTAGAAACACCATGAAGTCGAACAGAGGAGCAGTTCAATTGGACTTGATAGGAATAAAATGGGCTGATTTGGTCAATCTTTCAACAATTACCCAAATACTAGTATGGCCCGACCTTGAACGAGGTAGACCATCAATGAAGTCCATATAAATCCGATCCCATTTCCATAATGGAATCTCAAGAGGCTGCAAAAGACAACTAGGACGCTAGTGTTCTACTTTAATAAGTTGACAAGTCATGCAACGACTCACGTAACTTGCAAAATCATGCTCCATACCTTCCCAAAATTATATGCGTTTCATATCAGCATACATCTTACTACTGCCTGGATGGATAATATACTTAGAACGATGACAATCCTCAAGAATGTCATTTCTAAGATTAGAAACATTAGGCACAATCAACCTTCCCTTCTTCCGAATACAACCATGAACATCAATATCGAAATCCTTCAGATCATCACTTCGGGATTCCGATTTACAACTCTGAATAAGATTAGAGATATCTGGATCTTGTTTCTGGGCATCGACAACATGATCCAACAAACTAGGACGAGCTTCCATGCTAAATAAAAGCACGGGAGAATCAGAAACTGAAGGACGGTCTCTAATATCACAATGAGATAAAGCTTCCAAAATATTCCACTCTGCTAGCATTGTGGAAACAACAACCTGGTGCTTGCGACTAAGCGCATCAACAACTCGATTACCCTTACCATGGGTATACTGAATATCGAAATCATATGAAGGAAGAAATTCGAGCCAACGTTGTTGCCTCATAATAAGTTCTTTCTGATTGAATAGATACTTCAGAGATTTGTGATCAGCGAAGAGAATAAGACGCTCGCCCGATAAATAATGTCGCTAAATCTTTATAGCAAAGACTATAGCGGCTAACCCCAAATCATGGGTAGCATAACGAATCTCGTTAGGCTTTAGTTGTCAAGAAGCATAGGCAACTACCCTATTTTTTGCATGAGAACAGCACAGAGTCCATAACCACTCGCATCGGTATAAATAACAAGATCATGATTCCCTTCGGGAACCACTAAGATAAGAGCATGAGTAAGGAGATCTGTTAACTTCATGAAAGATGACTCACACTTATCAGACCAAATAAAAGGAACAACTTTTCTCGTGAGAGTGGTAAGTGGTAAAGTAATACAAGAAAAGTCCTTAATGAACCGGCGATAATAACCCTCCAATCCAAGAAAACTACGGATCTCAGTAACGGTCTCGTGCCTCTTCCAATTCTGAATAGATTCGATCTTGAAAGGATCGACAGAAATACCATCGGAAGAAAAAATATGACCGAGAAACTTCACCTTATTCTCCCAGAAGTGACACTTGGAGAATTTGGCAGAAAGCTGATGCTGACGAAGAGTGCTCAAAACAATCTCCAAATGCGGAATATGATTGGCTTCAGATTTGGAATAAATAAGAATATCATCAATGAAAACCAATGCGAACTTATCGTGATATTCCCGGAATATCCGATTCATAAGATCACATAATAAGTTGGAGCGTTCATCAAACCGAACGGCATAATAAGCCATTCGTAAGAACCATAACGAGTACGGAATGTGGTAAGAGGAATACTATCTTTTGCAACTCGTAACTGATGAAAACCGGTAGCTAGATCGAGTTGGGAGAAGAGCTTAGCACTACTTAGCTGATCGAACATGTCGTCGGTCCTAGGTAATGGATACCTATTTTTGATAGTAAGCTCGTTAAGCTTGTGATAATCAATGCAAAGCCTAATAGTACCATCTGGCTTCTTAACAAAGACAATGGCGGCGCCCCAAGGAGATGAGCTAGAACGAATAAATCGCTTGGCTTCCAACTCAGATAATTGTTGCTTGAGTTCCTCATTTTCCTTAGTAGACATCCTAGTGGGAGGATGACTGACAGGATGAGCACCAAAGATAAGATCAACACAGAACTCAATTACCATCTTCGGCGGCAAACTCGAAATAGGCTTGAAAACATCAGAAAAATCACGAACAATCGGAATATTAGCAATGACATCCTTCGATTCGAAGGAAGAAATGAGAGCATTCGAAGTATGATCCATGCTTCGAAATATAATAGATAACTGCCCGATAGCGTCGGGATGCTTGAGATATAAAGTACTTTCGAGACATAGGATTTGAACTTCATAACGAACGAGCCAATCCATACCCAAAATCATATCAAATCCAAGATGATCCAAACATGCAGATTCGCATGAAAGAAAAACCACAAAGAATAATCTCAACATCAACACACAACAATCCAAGAGTAGCGGATCCACCAATAGGATTCACAATCCTCAAAGGGTCGCAAAGAGTAATAACATCCAAAGGAATAACATCAACAAGCTCCTTTGACATGAATGAATGTGATGTACCTGTATCGAAAAGAACTCTAATAGAATGACCATGAAATAAAATAAAACCTTCCAAAACAGAAGGAGTAATACCTTCAGGCTTAGAAGAATCACCAGAACTTTAGCAACATTAAGCTTTCTAGATTTGAAACCCTTAGGAGCAGTAGGACAATCAGAAACCCAATGACCCTCTTTCTTGCAATAAGGACAAATGCGAGGCTTA
Source organism: Allium cepa (assembly GCA_030765085.1). Taxonomy (NCBI): domain Eukaryota; kingdom Viridiplantae; phylum Streptophyta; class Magnoliopsida; order Asparagales; family Amaryllidaceae; genus Allium; species Allium cepa. Next base: position 1,038,612,136 of record CM060941.1, on the reverse strand, counting down.
GAACAGCTACGAAGAAAATGATCCAAAGAACCACAATTATCGCACGCCCTCTGAATAGAAGGTGCACTACTAGGCTGAGAACTAGAGGTAGCTTGCTTCTTCTTCTTCTTGTTGGAAGAAGAATTAGGCCTATGAAATGGAAACCTCTTCTTGTTGGGGTTCTGGGAAACCTCAACCTCATCACCACTATCACGTTCCTTTTCAACAGCTTTAAGGCAAAGAGCCGAATCAACAAGCTCCTCAAAAGGAAGCTTAAGCTGAAGCAAAAGAACTTTCTTCAAATACTTCTTCAAACCATCAACAAAACGAAGATTCTTCTTACGTGGAGCGTTAACAACTCAACTCCGTATTTGGACAAGGCCTCGAAAGATGCAACATAATCAGAAACAGAGGACTTTCCTTATTTCAACTCAAGGAAACTACGAGCAAGATTAGCCTTTTCTTATTCAGGAACGAACTTAAGTTCGAATCGTTCCTTAAATTGAATCCACGAGAGAGATGACTCATCAACTTCCATAATAAAAATCTCATATCAAGCAAGCACACGTTCTTGCAACATGCTAGATGCCATGAGAATACGATGATGATGAAAAAGATCCATCCGAGAAAATATGCACTCACAAGCGCGCAACCAAGTCTGAACCTCCAATACACTTTCCGATCTCTTGAAAGGCTTGCCTCCAAGGTGGGAATAGTCACTACACATGCGGGCAAAAGGCAGACTTATGAGTAGGAGCTGCGGGAGTAGCAACAGAAGGCTGAGTACCTCGAAATAGCTCCATAAACTAATCAGCTGACATATAGACTCCATCCGGATGAGAACCACTAGACGGGCCTACAGAAGAATGCTTCCCTCTACCTCTTCAAGCCATTGGCTGAGAGAACAAGTGAAGATAAGGACTAGTTAAGCAGCACATAATTGATAAGAAATTTAACAAATGGAATACTACGGAATATGAGATTTATTCCTAGATATACTTCAACATGTTAAAGTGGAAAGACTAGATTAGAAAGGCACGATTAAAACCCTTGAATAATTGTAACGTATGTTCCATTCTGCTTCTGTTCCGTGTTTATTACAATTTGTTCCGCATCTCAGCTTTGATACTAAGCTGTGACGCCCCACCTCTATGTTCACAGTAACAAAGGTTATTATAAGGAATAACGTCTGCTATTACGAAGAATAAGGCTTGCTAGAAGCGACCATCCGTAAATTCTGCCTTAGTCGAGTATTGATTACATCGATAAGAGTTGTGTAAATTACTCCCAAAGATATAAATTCAATCCAAATCTAAAACGAAACTACGGTGGCTAAAGAAAAATTCATAACAATTCATAATAACAACAACATTGATAAGTTTAATCACATCAAAACAGAAATATCAGATATATAGAGGAAGACAAGTCTGGATACATGCTACAACAATCGATGGTTCACATGAACCAAATGTACATATACATAACCATCAATAATACATGGTATGAGAATCAATGCATTAAAAGTACACCATGAAGTCTAGACAAAAGATGATGTGAATTTCCAAAAGATGATGCGGCAACAGAATCAGAGATAGCGATTATCCTGAAATAACTCGGTCTGACCCAAGTATTATTTAAAAGAAAATAATAAACGAATCAGTCTAATTTAATCTTAGAAGTGAATGCATCATAAACAACATCAAAGAAAAATAATCATAGTCTCGAATGTGACTATTCAACGTATATAGTCAACATAGTTTAAATGAAGAAATCTCATTAAACTCCATCAAAATTAACTTTCAAATTCATAATTGAATTCAAAAAATAAATTAACAAAATCTAGAAATCAAAATAGATAACTAGAAAGTCAACATAAAAGTGGATCGATCCCAGCATGTGGCAAGTCTAAGCTACGCCGCATGTGATAACCCGGATTTTGGGATATCTGAATTAATTGATTATTAGCAGAATAAATTCATTAAAATAATAATTTGTAAATTGAACAAATAAATTCTATTAATTAAAATGCTTATATATGGATTTGGAACTAAAATAAATATTGGATTACAATATCTTAAAATGATAGTGAATTAATAAATTCCGTCAATAGATAAATGTAAACTTTGTAATGTTGAAAACTTCAAGTATATACACATATAAGTATATGAAATGTGTATATATATTATGATTTGGAAATTTTGTTTTGAAAATTAAAATATATAAGTATATTAAAAATCACTAATATATGTAATTTTTTTCAAACATTTTAGCATACATTTAAACATACATAATATTATAAACATAAGATAAATGGAATATGAAAATTTTATTAACATTTAAAAGTAAAATTTAGTGCATGAATAAAAGACAAGTGTAAGAAAATTGGATCATATATTAACATTTGTAAATTGAATGGGTAGCTAATCAATAAGTGTCATTGTTTTAGATAATAAGAAAATAAAGGATAATTAAAATACTTACATCTCCACCCTTTCTCATTTTTACCTCTTTATCTTCATTATGAAAGAAAAAGAAAAAAAAGAGAAAATTGAAAACTGAAAAAAAAGTAGATGATAAATCAAACAGCAGCATTAAGTTTTCAACATGAGCAAATCTAATACTCAAGCAAACCTGTAATGATTTTCAAAAATGCATGCAAATAAATCTAGCGTATATCAAAGCTAAGTTTCTAAAGCCAGAGGCAATGGTTTTCAAGTTTTCTAGCAAGCATTTCAGTTTCATACTGATGCAGTTTAAAGCTTTCTGTTTTCAAGGATCTGCCTCTTTAAATTATGAGTAAATCTGTCTTTCTTTGAAAAAAAAATTATTTCACTACTGTCTGCATTTTGAGACTTAATATATTTGTTAGAAAGATTAAGAAAAATGTATTACCTGGAAATACAAGTTGTAACATAAAAAAAAGGTTTTCCAGAAAATAAAACTTTCTACATTACAGGAGAGCAAAGTTAAAATTTTAGACCAGTTTACTTCTTAAAATCTTGATGTTGTGATGAATATGTGAAATAAAGTTGTGGATTTGCTTGCACGTATATTGTTTATATATATATGGGTAAAATGTTTGCACATGCCTGTGTTATATATATATATATATGTTCTCTGGGTGTTCCCAGGCTCAAGAAACAGAGGAAAAGAAAAGTCTAAACACCTGGAAATTTAAGAAATGTCTTTATACACTCAGAATTTGGCTTTGATCTCTAGAACAGGAATGTTTGTAACATTGCAATATAAATTTTAAAATAGTTAACAAGGAATATTTAGTAATATTCTAGGAAAAAGTTAAATAACAGTAGAAAGTAAAAATTGGTCAAAAATTATACATTGGAATTTCAAGTTGTAATTGTATGAATGTATTTGTATTGTAAATCCATGAATTTTAATGTAAATTTCAAGATTTTTAGTGCGAATTTGGGTGAGAAATGGCGTGATGAAGGGGATTGAGTTTTTAGGCAAGCTACGGTGGTCGGCAACTTCGATCGTTTTGTAATTGAAGTTGGAGTTACCTAGTAGGTCATGAAGCTAGGGAAAAATGCTGGATTTAATTTTAGATCAACCTAGATGTTGATTGTGATTGGTTTAGGGTTTAAGACACGGTTTTACTCATCAAAGTTTGAGGTAATAATTCACCGTCGTGGGTGATCTAACGGAGATCGCGCCTTTGGAAAAATAAAATTAGGTCTCTGACGAACATTTGGGTGAGAGCGAAGAGCTTCAAATGGTCGGAGGTGGTCATGCGGAAGGTTTCTAAATGATCGGTTTGTTTCAGATGAGTGCGAGGTGGCTCATTTTTGATTCTCTGATGAATTCTTAAGTTCAGGTGGTCTGGAAGGTAGAGGGGGGCGACTTCAACTCGATGGTGTACTCAACGATGATCGGAGCATCGCTGGCTAGTTGTGCACGTATACGTGCAAGTTCTTCTATCTGGGTAAAGATTTTGGGGAAGATGAAGTAGAAGCGGGGTGGTCTCAAGTTTGTAATCAGGTTAACTCGAAGTCATACTCGAAGCATTCGCGAGAGCCAACGGTAATAGAAGTTTAAAATATAATAGGAAGAAGAAAGAAAATTACTCGGGTTCGAACCCGAAGAATTGGCGGAAGACTCGAAGTCATGCTCGGGTTTTCTTTTGTTTGGCTCGAGTCTGTAGTGGTTCAGCTACAGTTTTTGTTCAAGGATTTCAAAATTTATATTAAGTTAAAAATGAACCAGGCTCAAGTTTGAAAAGTATGTCCTGGTTTAAATTTTTAAATAGGTACTCATATTCAAGTTTTAATTTTTTTTAATCAAAATGTTTTAATTTTATTTTGGTCTATAAATTATCCTATTGAACCTCTAATGGTTTCAAAATAAAATGATTTACAAGCATTTAGTATAAACGATGATTAAGTGATTGAGAAAGATAAATGGTTTATCTTTGTTTATTAAAGTTTTATGTAACTAAAGTATAAGTACCTAGTGTAGTTGATAAAGTAAAATTAATTAAGAAATGATTTAATGTATGATGGTGATTAAGACTTAATCAATAGTGATTAGTGATAATCAATTTATGAAACTAATAAAAGGGGTTATTAATTAACTTAAGTAATTCAGGATGTTAATTAGGAATAATAAATTTAGGATATTAATTAAGGATAATTACTTAAGTTGGATTAATTAATGTAAGAAATTAAGAATAATTAATTACCTAATTTAAAGGTAGTTACTTAAAGTAATTAAGGATTGATTACTTTGTATAAAAGGAGATTAATTAATAATTGAGGTTTATTAATTGATAATTAAAGGATAATTAGTTTATGATTAGAGATTAATTGATTGATTGGTAAAGTAATCAGGAATGGTGAATTAAATAAATGAGTGTGGTAAATTAACGGTCGATTAAGCAGGATTAGATGATTAATAAGGATATGAACTGATAATGCTTGCTTATGGATAGTTGTTGTTGAATGTCTAATTGAATGATATCTATTGGATGAAATGTTATGACATTCTATTGATATGATATTGGTTACACCAATGATAAATGGGTGATATTTATTTGTGCTATTGCTACGTAAAAGTGACATCCAGTATATGAATTTAATCACCTAAATAACTTGGGTTAAGATGACATTGGATTCGAAGAGACCGGATTTGGGTATTAGTAAATACCCGAAACCACTTCGTTTCTTTGTAATTTGATATGTGAAATCAATAGATGAAATGGAATGATTTAAGTGAATTGAATCATTTAGCCTAAATTTCTGAAGTTTAGAATTAAGGTATGAAATAAGTAATGTCTATATCCACTTGTGAAGTTGTAAATTGATATAAGTTACCCCGGGTTTTATATAAGTTGTATGCTATTGCATTTCATGTTAGATAGGTTTACTCACGCTGGTTTCCAGCCTGACCCGGGTATTACTTTGATGTAATGCTCGGGTCAGACCGAGTATTACAGATTTCAGGTAAGGACGTTCTGGGGCTCAGGAGGCGAGCTGGATGACAGGGACGTATGGGGAGTTTCCACTATGATATTGTACATATCTGTGACATGTTAAATTGTATCCGTCTAATGTTGTATAAAATTGTTGTAACTCTGATATGTCAATGAAAATTAATAGATACAATTTTCTTTAGTATAACTATATATTATTGATGTTATATTTTATCCACTGCGAATGTGAGATTGTGTGTTTTTCTGTTCTTTTTATTCTATCTCCTTTTATTTTCTCTAACTATCTGGAATTTTCGGAATCAAAAATTTCCGGGTCGTTACATTTTGGTATCAGAGCCGAAGGTTAAGCGTGAACCTGGGCTCTGTTGGGGATTACTCATTAAGGAAAGGGTAAGTGGTACCCTATAATGAGTTGAGTGTATATATGAGAGAGCGTATTTGTTATTTTCTTATATAAAGATTTTAAATGGTTTTATATAAGATTATATTTTGATATATAAAGCAATATATCTTTCTAACAAATAGTAAAGGAATTGGTTGTTAAATTATTGAGTATGAATTAAGTGGTAATAGAATTACAACCAAATTGGAATTAAATTTAAAGACAAGTTTGAAATGGATTCAAACCGAAATTAAATCTTGAATTTGGGAAAGGTTTCAGGATAATCAATTAATTTATGTAATTAATTGAACTTTATTTAGTGAGATTAATTAATGAATAATAACTGGAAATGATAAAATAAAGGGGAAGTTACTTAATGAAGTAACTGGAGATAAGTAATTTAAGGGACAATTGCTTAGTGAAGGTAATTAAGAAATAAGTTAATTACCGAATGTGATTAATTAGAATTAATTAATGATGTAATTAATTTAAAGGAATAATAAATAATATTATTTTATGCATTTGAATGAAATGGTCCTATTTCAAACAAGAATTGCTTGAAAATTTTAAAGAAGTTTGTTTTGAATTAAAAACCAAAGATGGTTCAAGATTTTAAAGTATAACTTGGTATGTAAAAGAAATAAATATGTATATATGAGGGATAAAATAATACCAAAGATGGTTTGAGACAAACTCTAAATATTGAATTTTAAATTAGGAATGAGATATGATACCCAAAGTAATAAGTTTTTGAACTTAATAAGTGGGAAGAATTATTTATGGGAGGTTTAAAATTTGAAATGGAAGTTCAAATTAGGTAAGGTTGACTGGATTAAGTGAATTGAGTTTAACTTGGGAAAAAGTTAAATATGTTGGGATGATCAACCTGATTTGTACATTTTAAGATCAAATTAAGATTTAACTTGGAAAGTTAAATCGTTGATTGAAATTGAGTGTTCGAGTGATCTCAAATTGGGTTTGAGATCTAAAAAATGAAAATGAATGGATGTTTTAAAATAAATTAGGTGGTATCATCCTATTATTGTTAAAAATCTTTAAGTTATGAATTGGAATTGTTTAAATGAATGAGAGATGGTTTAACTTTGAAATTTGAATTAGTTCAAATTGAATTTGATTTGAAGTAATTGAAAGTGTGATTGAAGATGTATGAGCATAAGATTCAAATGGAAAATTTGAATTGGATTAATTTGTAAAGATTTGAAATTGAAGAGGATTCAATTTGAAATTAGTCCAAAATTATTGGAATAATTTGGAATTATAATTAATGTTGAATGGTTTCAAATTCAAATGGAATTTGAATTGAATTTGGGAGGAAATCAAGAATAATTCAACTTGATTTGGAAATGGAGTATGAAATTGGGATTAATTCAAACAGGAGTTGAAATGAATTGAAATTGGACTAGTTCAATTGAAATTTATCTAAATTAGTAGAATTTGAGATCAAGGTTGAATAAAGTTAAATTTGGAAAGAAACCGAGGTTAATTCAACTTGAATTGGGGTTGAATCAATTTCAATGGAAATTGAAGTTAATTAAAATTTGAATTGGGTCAATTTAAATAGAAAAGGAAATTTAAATTGAATTGATGAGAGTGGAAATTGGGAAGTGAGCAGTTTTGACTCTGGACTATTTTTAATATAAATTGTTTTAATATAAACCTATTTTCTCCAAGCTATTCATTTTATATACAACCTTTCTTTTAAAGGCCAAACTATCTTATACTTGTTATACAATTATTTTTGGAACTATATAACAATTTTCCAATTGTTTTATAAGCTAATTACTATATTTTAACTATTTTACAAAACTAATTACTATCTTACTATAATTTTGCAATTATCTAAAATTTCTATAATTATTTTAACTATTTTCCAACTATTTTCCAACTATTTTACAACTACCTAACTATTTTACAAACTAGTAATTATTTTTGAACTACTTATCTATTTTAAAAAAATTCAAGCTATTTTCTAAATAAACTGGTCGGAGTTCAGACTGTTATTGGTTAAATACCCAATCGAGATAAGAATAGAGGTAATAATCCAAATGGAATGAAGCAATAGTGAGTAAGTAAATGATAATCAAAATGAATGTGAATAGAAATGAAATTAATTTGGCTAATAACCAATAAAGATAAATACGTAGGATGTACGTATGTTATTTCTATTCGCATAGTGATTTGATCCAGATTCGAGCACAGAATTTCGAGATAGTTATATCGATCCGAGTACGATTTTTCACTCGATTTTCGACGGCGAACCTGGATATGGATTGTTGATTGGTTTTGGATGTTCTCTATCATAATTATGACTATGCAAGGAGAATGACGGTTTCTGATAAAGAAACCAGATCTGTGTCCGCACTAGAAAGTCGGGTGGACGATACTAGTTCGGAAGTGAAATTGTGTGATCGAGTGAGCGATCAGATTGGTATAGCGTACGGATGATATGTGTACATCGTACGGATTTGAATGAAAATGATATTGAAAAGAGTAATCAAATTTGGATATCTGATTTTGAGTAAACAAAGTAAATATCTTTGTTTTACAAGATAAAACTCCCTTTGATGAATCTTTTTCCAAAAGAAAAAGGATTTGTTTTGAAAGTGTTTGAGGTATAAAAAGATTTTTATACAAGTTTATAATGATCCAAAGATTTTTATAAAGGATTTTATATATATCTCTATATATAAAGGATCATATGAGGATTTTGGAAAAAGTTGGGAACCTTTGGATTTGGAAAGGCTTTTTATTTTTGGGTAAAATCAATATTAAATTTGGAAAGCCTAGTTTGAGAATTATCGGTTTTGGAATAATCGATTTTGTGTAAAGGAGCTTTGTATGAGATCATACTAGGTGTATGATTTAAAGATTCTATATATGTATAGTATAAAGTGTTTTGATGATTGCTCTGGGGAAAAAGGCGCTCCATTGAAATGAACTTCTCAGGAGTGTCACTGGGTGCTGCTGCCTTGAGCCCCAAGGGGGGGGTTCTAAAGTTGATCCTGTGAGGAGTCCGGACGAAACTAGTTCCTAGGGATTTTGAGTAGAGTATACCATAGCGAAAGTCGTGTGTGCCGCTGAGAGCTAACAGTTACATGGACTTTTGCTGCGACGGCAACGTAACCCAGGATGTAACTGCGACCTATGGTATAACATAGCGAAAGTCGTGTGTGCCGCTGAGAGCCAACGGTCTGTGTTTGATATTATATCGGCAGACCGCGACCTATGTAGGAGTGGAGAGGATTCATTTCGACAGCGAAAGTCAGAGGCCGCTGAGAGCCTGCAGTTACATGGACTTTTGCTGTGACGGCAACGTAACCCTGGATGTAACTGTGATCTGTTGTGTGGGTTCCATGGCATAATCGAGAGGCCGCTGAGAGCCTGCAGTTACATGGACTTTTGCTGCGATGGCAACGTAACCCTGGAATGTAACTGTGACCATGGATGGGGGTGATGATTTCCAGAGCATTCACACCAAAGATATATCCTTTATTTTCAAAAACTGTTTTCTATATTTTCAATAAAATTATTTTCAAAGTATTTTCACTGGATGTTGAAGATGAGTCTACTAAGCACTTGTAAATTTTCAGTCCTACGCCTGATCAACGTATGACCGAATTTCTGTGAGAACGAGGATGGACTGGTTGAGACATCGAGTTATAAAAGTATTTTTACTATTTTGGCAATATTATATAGATTTTAAAGGTGTTTGAAAAATGATCAAAGAATATTCTAACTGGTTTTTAAATATTTAATGAATTCTGCTTTTATTTCTTTTTGAGGACGAAATGATTCAAAGGGGGAGGAATGTGATAACCCGGATGTTGGGATATCTGAATTAATTGATTATTAGCAGAATTAAATTCATTAAAATAATAATTTGTAAATTTAAAAAATAAAATCTACTAATTAAAATGCTTATATATGGATTTGGAACTAAAATAAATATTGGATTACAATATCTGAAAATGATAGTGAATTAATAAATTCCGTCAATAGATAAATGTAAACTTGTAATGTTGAAAACTTTAAGTATATACATATATAAGTATATGAAATGTGTATATATATTATGATTTGGAAATTTTGTTACGAAAATTAAAAATATATAAGTGTATTAAAAATCACTAATATATGTATTTTTTTTCAAACATTTTAGCATACATTTAAACGTACATAATATTATAAATATAAGATAAATGGAATATGAAAATTTTATTAACATTTAAAAGTTAAATTTAGTGCATGAATAAAAGACAAGTGTAAGAAAATTGGATCATATATTAACATTTGTAAATTGAATGGCTAACTAACCAACAAGTGTCATTGTTTTAGAGAATAAGAAAATAAAGGATAATTAAAATACTTACATCTCCACCCTTTCTCATTTTTACCTCTTTATCTTCATTATGAAAAAAAAATTAAAAACTAAAAAAAAAGAGTAGATGATAAATCAAACAACAACATCAAGTTTTCAACCTGAGCAAATCTAATACTCAAGCAAACCTGTAATCACTTTCAAAAATGCATGCAAATAAATCTGGCGTATATCAAAGCTAAGTTTCTAAAGCCAGAGGCAATGGTTTTCAAGTTTTCTAGCAAGCATTTCAGTTTCAAACTGATGCAGTTTAAAGCTTTCTGTTTTCAAGGATCTGCCTCTTTAAATTATGAGTAAATCTGTCTTTCTTTGAAAAAAATTTTATTTCACTACTATCTGCATTTTGAGACTTAATATATTTGTTAGAAAGATTAAGAAAAATGTATTACCTGGAAATACAAGTTGTAACATAAAAAAAAGGTTTTCCAGAAAATAAAACTTTCTGCATTACAGGAGAGCAAAGTTAAAATTTTAGACCAGTTTACTTCTTAAAATCTTGATGTTGTGATGAATATGTGAAATAAAGTTGTGGATTTGCTTGCACGTATATTGTTTATATATATATGGGTAAAATGTTTGCACATGCCTGTGTTATATATATATATATATATATATATATATATATATATATATATATATATATGTTCTCTGGGTGTTCCCAGGCTCAAGAAACAGAGGAAAAGAAAGTCTAAACACCTGGAAATTTAAGAAATGTCTTTATACACTCAGAATTTGGCTTTGATCTCTAGAACAGGAATGTTTGTAACATTGCAATATAAATTTTAAAATAGTTAAGCAAGAATATTTAGTAATATTCTAGGAAAAAGTTAAATAACAGTAGAAAGTAAAAATTGGTCAAAAATTATACATCGGAATTTCAAGTTGTAATTGTATGAATGTATTTGTATTGTAAATCCATGAATTTTAATGTAAATTTCAAGATTTTTAGTGCGAATTTGGGTGAGAAATGGCGTGATGAACGGATTGAGTTTTTAGGCAAGCTACGGTGGTCGGCAACTTCGATCGTTTCGTAATTGAAGTTGGAGTTACCTGGTAGGTCATGAAGCTAGGGAAAAATGCTGGATTTAATTTTAGATCAACCTGGATGTTGATAGTGATTGGTTTAGGGTTTAAGACATGGTTTTACTCATCGAAGTTTGAGGTAATAATTCACTGTCGTGGGTGATCTAACGGAGATCGCGCCTTTGGAAAAATAAAAGTAGGTCTTTGACGAACATTGGGTGAGAGCGAAGAGCATCAAATGGTCGGAGGTGGTCACGTGGAAGGTTTCTAAATGATCGGTTTGTTTCAGATTAGTGCGAGGTGGCTCATTTTTGATTCTCTCATGAATTCTTAAGTTCAGGTGGTCTGGAAGGTAGAGGGGGGCGACTTCAACTCGATGGTGTACTCGATGATGATCGGAGCATCGCTGGCCAGTTGTGCACGTATACGTGCAAGTTCTTGTATCTGGGTGAAGATTTTGGGGAAGATGAAGTAGAAGCGGGGTGGTCACAAGTTTGTAATCAGGTTAACTCGAAGTCATACTCGAAGCATTCGCGAGAGCCAACGGTAGTAGAAGTTTAAAATATAACAGGAAGAAGAAAGAAAATTACTCGGGTTCGAACCCGAAGAATTGGCGGAAGACTCGAAGTCATGCTCGGGTTTTCTTTTGTTTGGCTCGGGTCTGTAGTGGTTCAGCTACAGTTTTTGTTCTAGGATTTCAAAATTTATATTACGTTAAAAATGAACCAGGCTCAAGTTTGAAAAGTATTTCCTGGTTTAAATTTTTAAATAGGTTCTCATATTCAAGTTTTAATTTTTTTTAATCAAAATGTTTTTATTTTATTTTGGTATATAAATTATCCTATTGAATCTCTAATGGTTCCAAAATAAAATGATTTACAAGCATTTAGTATAAACGATGATTAAGTGATTGAGAAAGATAAATGGTTTATCTTTGTTTATTAAAGTTTTATGTAACTAAAGTATAAGTACTTAATGTAGTTGATAAACTAAAATTAATTAAGAAATGATTTAATGTATGATGGTGATTAAGACTTAATCAATAGTGATTAGTGATAACCAATTTATGAAACTAATAAAAGGGATTATTAATTAACTTAAGTAATTCAGGATGTTAATTAGGAATATTAAATTTAGGATATTAATTAAGGATAATTACTTAAGTTGGATTAATTGGTGTAAGAAATTAAGAATAATTAATTACCTAATTTAAAGGTAGTTACTTAAAGTAATTAAGGATTGATTACTTTGTATAAAAGGAGTTTAATTAATAATTGAGGTTTATTAATTGATAATTAAAGGATAATTAGTCTATGATTAGAGATTGATTGATTCATTGGTAAAGTAACCAAGGAATGGTGAATTAAATAAATGGGTGTGGTAAATTAATGGTCGATTAAGCAGGATTAGATGATTAATTAGGATATGAACTGATAATGCTTGCTTATGGATGGTTGTTGTTGAATGTCTAAATTGAATGATATCTATTGGATGATATGTTATGACATTCTATTGATATGATATTGGTTACACCAATGATAAATGGGTGATATTTATTTGTGTTATTGCTACGTAAAAGTGACATCCATTATATGAATTTAATCACCTGAATAACTTGGGTTAAGATGACATTGGATTCGAAGAGACCGGATTCGGGTATTAGTAAATACCCAAAACCACTTCGTTTCTTTGTAATTTGATATGTGAAATCAATAAGATGAAATGGAATGATTTAAGTGAATTGAAACATTTAGTCTAAATTTCTGAAGTTTAGAATTAAGGTGTGAAATAAGTAATGTCTATATCCACTTGTGAAGTTGTAAATTGATATAAGTTACCCCGGGTTTTATATAAGTTGTATGCTATTGTATTTCATGTTAGATAGGTTTACTCACGCTGGTTTCCAGCCTGACCAGGGTGTTACTTTGATGTAATGCTCGGGTCAGACCGAGTATTACAGATTTCAGGTAAGGACGTTCTAGAGCTCAGGAGGCGAGCTGGATGGCAGGGACATATGTAGAGTTTCCACTATGATATTGTATATATCTTTGACATGTTAAATTGTATCTGTCTAATGTTGTATAAAATTGTTGTAACTCTGATATGTCGATGAAAATTAATAGATACAGTTTTCTTTAGTATAATTATATATTATTGATATTATATTTTATCCGCTGCGAATGTGAGATCGTGTGTTTCTTTTCTGTTCTTCTTCTTTTATCTCTTTTTCTTTTCTCTAACTATCTGGAATTTTCGTAATCGAAAATTTCCGGGTGGTTACACCGCACGTGCGTCAACATATGGCCGAAGCCTACCCAGTACTGCCATAATAATTTTTGGCGCCCAACAAATGACCCAAAGGTCCAACATATGACCCGAAGGTCTAGTACTGGTAATTGACCCGAAGGTCAATCATAGTGGCTCAAAAGCCCAACAAATCATCAAAGTCATCAAACAACAAATCCACAACAAATATTTCAATTAACGAGTACAGAATTAACCGAATTAGTAAAAGCGTGGTTCCATATTCCACACTTTTGCTAACTCGTTCATATCAAGTCATCGTATCCTTGAAAGTGTAAAATTGTGTATTTTATATAAATAAAATTTACGTTCTCAAACGGACAAGTCCAGAATTAAGCGAATCAGTAAAAGTAAGGATTCACAGTCCTCAATTTTGCTGAAGCGTTTAAATCTCTTCCTCATTCTTTTGGAAGCGCAAACTGTAAATTTTTTGAAAACAATTTTATTTTAAAATAATTTTTAAAACACGTGATTAAAACAGCAACAACTATAGCAATTTCGACGAGGAAATTGCGCTTCACAAAACACCGTAAAAACGGATATCAAATCAACGTTGCGGGATAACCGCTTAAAAATTCACTTTAAATTTACGGTTACTGAACTCAAAACAACAGTACTTTTTATTCGTCAAAATCTCATCAAAACAACACGCTTCAAAAATTTAACACCGGCGTAAAAATCCTGTTATAGAAATAACGGCGCAAAATACGTTTTAAAACCAAACATCGATTCAACGTATATTAACTAGTGGACTGCACTACTATATATATTCATCAAAATTTCACTACCTTACTATATATACGTGCACACTCGAATGAAATAGGTGATTTAAAATGCTTAAACGAATGCACGTGTACCACAACTTTTTATACAAATAATGCATTAAATTTTTTAACTAGGGCAATACTATTATATACTATACTTGCACTCAAATGAATATATATATGCATGGACACGCACACAAGTATAAAGTGGAAGAAAATAACTAACCCGGACCATAAATTTTTCTTTAATACTTCAACCCGTAAGTTACTAAAGCAAAGTAAATGGCCTAGACAACTATTACTTTGAACGAAAATAATCTGACATGGACTATAATGTAGTTTTGTGCATGCCCTACTTTTCTACTCACGTATACAATTTAAAGAAGGGCCTGGGCTTAACACGCTAACACACATGAATTTGCAAACATCTACGCAATATGCTACTGCTTCAAAACATTTTCGTGTTTTATAACTTGCGTGCAACATGAAGTAAAATAAAAAAAACAATCCTGGACTTCTACTCAAGCATGCTTGCACGCAAATGAAGACAAGAAAACTGACCATGTTTGCACGTAACAAATTTAAAATGCTCTTGAACAAAATCAAAGTGACCTGGCTGTTAGATTTCCCATACTAAAGCTTGCACATGCAAATAAAGATGTACGTTCAATTTATATATGCACGCACGAATTAAGATATTGGTCTGGACTTAATTTTTCATGCAAAAACTTGGCTTCGTGTACCACACGAATTAACATAAAAATGAAAAGAAAAAAAATAGTAACTTGGCAACGTCTCACTTTCATGTACGCTAGATGAAGTAGAAAAAAAAAATAAAGAACCTAGACTTGTAATTTTGCACGCACGTAAAAACTGCAAAACTAAAAATATATATACACCCGGGCAATGAATTTTTCAAGTGCGTATTATTTGCACGCACACTAAACTTTCAAAGGCCTGACACTTTAAATATGTGAAATTCACTAAATACTTCATGCACGCATGAAAAATGCGAAATCAAATGCCACCAAAGATAAACTAGAAGTGTGAGTTTTGAACTCACCTATAACTTGCTTCAAAAATCATTTAGCATAAAAATCCAAAAGAAGCAAGAATTTGGTACCGCCATTAATAATATCTCGGAACTATTGAAAAAAATGAAACGAAATGGAAGATGCAGGCTACTGGAATTTAGATGCAGCCTTTACTTTCTAATTTTTGTGAAAAAGTCAATGATGATGTGCTGGCTATGGAATGGGGTACAATGGCATTAAATGTAGACGTGCATATGTGAAGAAATAAGGACACAACTGCACTAAAGAATAATGATGGTAGCAAAGCAAGTTTCAAACTCTTTGTTTTATAAAATTGGTGTGTGACAACAAATGTTTCAATTTGCTTTTAAAGTAGACCCATTCACCTATACACATGAAGGCAAATGAACGTTACAACACACTTAATTATTTTCAACACACAATGCCATATGCATTACATCTCAACTGCTACCACTTTAAAGCATTCACTGACTTTGCTTTTCAAAACTTAGTGGCTGCAAACAAAAAAAAATGTTCACATATTTGTTTATTTTTTTTTTACAAATGTGCTATCACCAAGAAGAGTTCATCTGACTTAGCCATAAATTATTTTATTACTTATATTTTTTCCAACGGTAATCAAAAATCATGGTTGTTACACGTACCCACGACTAGTCAATCGAATGTTTGCCAACCAAATTGGAAAGATCATGGAAGTATATGTGGATGACATGCTGGTAAAATCGCAATTCTCTACCGATCATATCAAAGACTTGGAATCAATGTTCCACATTCTTTGAGAATACAGGATGAAGCTCAATCCACTAAAATGTCACTTTGGAGTCGCATTCATAAAATTCCTTGGGTTCATCATCAACGCTCAACGAATCGAAGCAAATCCCTAAAAGATCTGGGCTATCATAAATCTTGAAACTCCGAGAACCATAAAGCAAGTCCAGTGCCTCAACGGGAAGGTAGCAGCATTGAGCAGGTACATTTCAAAGTCCACTGACAAGTGCATTCCCTTCTTCGATCTGATCTGAAAAGGAAAACGAAACTTTGAATGGACCACGGAGTGTGAAGGCGCATTCCAAGCACTGATTCAGCATCTCTCAACACTGCCAATTTTGTCAAAGCTCATGGATCACGAGCAACTATACCTTTACTTGGCAGTATCAAAAATCACAATCAGTGTTGCCTTAGTTCGGGAGGAAGACCGAGTGTAAAAACCGGTCTATTGTGTTAGTAAGTGGTTAACCGGAGCTGAGAGAAATTATCCGAAGCTAGAGAAGTTGGCTTATTGTCTCGTTATTTCCTTAAGGAAACTTCGTCCATATTTCCAAGCTCATCCTATCACTTTTTACACCGATCAGTCGTTACGACAGGTCCTTACGCGGCCTGAGACGTCTGGTAGGTTACTCAAGTGGAACATTGAATTGAGCCAGTTTGATATTACTTACACTCCGAGGTAAGCTATTCAAGGATAAGTCCTAGCGGATTTCATAGCTGAATTCACCGTACCTGAGGACTTACCCAAAACCAGTGAATCTCTCGAATATATCTGGAAGCTGCATACTAATGGTGCATCAAACGATCGGTGCTCGGATGCCGAAGTAGTAGTTGAAACCCCCGAAGGTCGATCCATATGCTATGCCTTAAAATTTGATTTTCATGCGACCAATAATGAAGCTGAATATGAAGCCTTCCTTGCTGGATTGAAACTCGCCTGCGAGTTGAGAATTATAGTCGGGGAAATTTATTGTGATTCGCAATTAGTCGTATGTTAAGTTCAGGGGGAATATCAAGCTAAAGATCGAAGACTAGCTGCTTATCAAGCTCGAGTCCAAGAAATACTTAATCAGTTCGATTATTATGCTATCTTCTACATACCCGATGAGCGCAATCAAAAGGCTGATTCATTGGCGAAGTTAGCTAACATGGGCGAAGCACAGTAGATGGGACTCATTCCTGTTGAAACTTTATCCTTCCTGAGCATTGATCAGATGGAGACAGATGATGTGCTTGAAATCACTCCCAATAAGGAGTCGTGGATGACTCGGTATCGAAATTACATCGACCATGGAATGCTGCCCAAGCGTCGAAATGAGAAGAGACAGATTCTTCGGAAAGCTTCGCGGTTCATCATTCAAAATGGAGTCGTGTATAGAAGAGGATATCCCGTTCCTCTCCTTTGATGTATTGCACATGATGAAATTAAACGGGTATTACATGATGTACACAAAGGGGAATGTTGTGATCACAGCCGGGGGGGGGGGGGGGGGGGGGGCTCACGCTAAGAAAGTACTCCGATACGGGTATTATTGGCCAACTGTAAACCGTGATGCAGAAGACTACGCCAGGAAATGTGATAGATATCAAAAGTGTCCTCGAATTCCTAGAACCCCACCTACTAAGATAACCTAAATGGTCTGTCCATGGCCGTTTGCAGTATAGGGCATTGGTATCATTGGCTCTCTTCCTCTAGCCAAAGGTGGTGCAAAGTACGCTATCGTCGCAGTTGATTACTTTACCAAGTGGGCCGGAGCTGAACCCCTTGCAACACGATGAAGAAGGTGATCAACTTTGTAGTTCGCAACATAATCTGTTGGTTTGGTCTCCCGCATACCATCATCACTGATAACGGAACCCAGTTCGACAGTGTTGAATTCAGGGATTTCTACCAACGATTCCACATCCATAAGAAATTCTCTGCAGTTGCGCATCCTCAAGCGAACGGCCAGGTTGAAGCTGTTAATAAGGTTATCAAGTCTATTCTGAAGAAGCGATTGGAAAAGGCCGGAGGCAAGTGAGTTGATGAACTTCCTATGGCTTTATGGGCCTACTGAAAAACCCACAAGCCCACGACCGGACACACTCCATTTTCTCTATCCTATGACTCAGAAGCCATTTTTCTAGTCGAGATTACCTTCTCATCGTGTGACTTACTATAATCTAAAGACAAATTCTATATTGCTTGTTGAATCCTTAGATTTGTTAGATGAGAAGCGTGAAGAGGCTGATTTGAGGGCAGCCGCGTACCAAAGTCAAGTCGCTCGATTACAATGCCAAGGTCCAACCACAAACCTTTGAACTCGGCGATGTTGTCTTCAAGAGAATTTATCCGATTCCTTCGCACATGAAACCAACTTGGGAAGGACCATATGTGATTGCACGAAAACTCGGAGATGGCACGTTTATGTTATCGACCGTTGACGGTCTAACTTTGCCGAGAGCCTGAAATAGCGAGAGTCTCCGTCGCCACAACACATGATAGGCTTTACTTATTTTAGTCTATTTTTCATTAGAAATTTGTTTCTGCATTTCGAAATGTGAAATTGTGATAAGGCAACTGTCTTTGCCATGCTTTCTCATTTCAGCAATAAAATGCCATCTCTTCAAGCCAGAGCTGTGATTTATTGAATGTGACATACAACCGTCACGATGCACGAAGAGCTAAGTTCCATCATACGATGGAATTTATTCAAATAGGGAGCGATTGTGATACAGCCGGCCCCTCGCTAAGTGAACCCGAGCTCGGGGTCAAGCCACTACACTAAAGTCAAAAAAGGATTGTTGCATGACAATCCTTTCATTAACTCCAAACTCCCAGGTGCGAGTTGGAGTATAAAATCATAAATGCATTTCGGAAGAGGGTGGACCCGTCCACCTAACGACTTCGACCATATCCTAACCAAGTTCGAGGAGAATGGGTCCGTCCATCTATCGACCTCAATTGTTAACTCGGGGTGGATGTGAATCGACTATCCACGATCCTGATAAATCCATCATTCCCAAAGTGTGAACGAAATTCTAAAAGCCTAAACAGATGTGACTGTCCATCTGTTGGTCAACTTCAAATTCCCAGAGTGCAAATTGGTGTATAAACGTCAACTCTAGGTTCCCGGAGTGCGAACTAGATTATAAACACCAACTTCAAATTCCTATAGTGCAAGTTGGAGTATAAACACCAAATCCAAGTTCTCGGAGTTCAAACTGGAGTACAAATGTCGATTATCGGATTCCCAGAGTGCGAACCAGATTATCGATCGCAAATAACTCTGAGTCCCCGGAGCGTAGTCAGAGTATAAACAAACCTCAAATGCGAATGACCACTCATAAACTAACCCAAGTCCCCAAAGTGTGGACACATTCTTAAAACTTAAACAGGCGTGATCAACCGCCAAAGTCAAAATACAAATCCCCGAAAAGCAAATGTGTTCATTATTAATTGAGCGAGTAGTATTCGACCACTCAACTCACGCCGGTGTTAGCATCGATTCGACGATGTTAAACTCGGTGAAATAAAGGCAAAATGCAGTGGCTAGCCGATCTTTGCAACTCATCCCCTAAATTGGGGGCAAGGCTTAAGTGTCAACCATCGACTGAAGCAGTGCAACATCAAAGTTCAACATAATCTCTAGTTATGACTCATGTCTGTGATTTTTGGACTTTGCAAATAAAAACGAATTCGACTTAAAGGTTGAAACACTACAAGTGCACTGGACTGAAATTCAAATACTGGAACATTGAAGCATAAAAGACAGTAATAGAGTCAAAGCCACAAACAAAATTTCATTTCAACTCACTGTAAATGAAGTTCATGTACAAATTTTTCCAAAATTCCTACTAGTAGGGGCCAAACCCGCATCTATACACGAGCTATGAAAGGAAAGAAAAACAAATTTCTATCTACCAAAAAACGCATCGAAGAAGCCTATCTACTCTTTCTTCTTCGTTGGCTTCATCTTCGGCGTAGACCCGTTGGAGCTGCTAATGATTTTCCGCTTTGAGCTCTTGTATTTCGACGAACGGTCTCCATGCGGGAGCATGATCTCAAACGTCCTCCTCCGAACTCTAGTGTATGGGAATACTTTCTGCTGGTGGAGTCGGAGGAGTCGGATCTACTACAGGGGACGGAGTCGGCACACTGGTATCAACAATTGTACCACCAGATGATGTCATTCTCAACGGAGCCGGGCCAGGTGCCGCCATTCCACCTTCATAACTACCGCAATGTGTCGCTTCCTCCATTTGAGCATTGATTTTGGTTAGTATTTCTTCTTCATGAATCGATTGAGCTTCGCTGGGGGCAGCGATGATCTGCATTGAAGAGCCGGAGGTAGGTGCGAGTCCACTTATGACAAATGGTAAGTCCGCAAAGGAGTCGCTGTGGCGACCGAGGAATTTATTCATCATCTACTCGTTGAAAGAAAGTGAGCTCCCCTTCTTTCCATCAATTGACGCAGTCGTTTTCGTGGTAGTCGCTTCAATAATAATGGCCTCATGCACTTGGTGTAATTCTTAGGTTGTAGGAGGAGCTATCAGTATAACTCCAGTCACCGTAAAAAGAAAAAGAGAGACTGTTAGTAAACGCTTCAAGACAAGATCCTTATTTTGAGCGCATATAAGGAATGTTCAAAGTACCTTCCTCAGTTTGGCTTGCGTACAACTGAGCGGCTACGGAGGTGTGCTCTTTAATATGGAATAGTTGCGGCTGTTCTAGATTATAAGAAGGGACTGAATGGGGCTCAACCACTGGTATAGGTTCAGATTGAGGTGGAACAGGAATCTCAAGGCTTGTAGCGTGATGCTCGACACCTGAACCTTCCCCAATCTCCGGATGTGGGGTGTCGAGTTTCTCCCTCGCAGGTGAAATCATTGACTCATGGAGAATCTTCATTTCATCTTCGATCAGCATGCGATTCTCGAACTCGAACTCGTCGAATGATTCGCCTTGATGCACCGCCATCTCCTCCTCGACAACCTGGCTCCAAGCATTATACAGACGTGTCGAATAATTTTCAAGCTGGGCCAAATTTCTATGTTTCAACACGTTGTCATTGTAGGTGATGAGAAGATCCTCTATATCAGCCTCCATCCTAGATTCCGCCATCCAAACATTCTCCTCAACCTTAGCCTCCACCGTGCGGACTTTCTCCACAGCTACATCTCGTTTTCTTTGAAGCACCACGGCTTGATCAGATGACTACTGTGCTTAGGTGTTGGCGGCATCCCTCTCTTTAATGATTTCAAAAAGTTTAGACTTAAGCTCGTTAAGCTCTTTGAGGGACGCATCCGCTTAGTAGTGACGGTGGCGTTCCGATGACCCATTTCCTCTACCAGGGCATAGTGTGATTGCCTCATCCTCTCAATGGCTGAGTTGGTCTCGTTGGATTTTTTTAGGGCCTCCATTACTGATTTTTGAGAGGATTCAGCTTCAGTATTGAGCACCTGAATGATACGGTCCTTCTAAGAAAGCTCCTTATCTAACTTCTCAATAACAGCTACTCGCTCAAAAGCCAGCTTTGATGCTTTTTTTGCGGCCTTCCCCCACTCCTTATATTGAGTGTAAATGTGATGAATGTAATCATACATCGTGTTCTCAGCCTCTGCTGGAATTCTCTTTAAGTGTGGGGAAAAAATATAACTATCAAAGAAAATGTCTGGAAAATCCTTCTTCCATTGAGCAAGTTTAATAGCTCCTTCCCCCGAAGGCTCGGTAAGGACCTGCCCTGCAATTATGGGAGCCGTTATTTCAGTTCTATGGTGATAAGTTTCAGGCCTTGAAACATAAGAAGACGGCTTGTGCCGTGAAATTTTCGGAGGACATGAGACGTAAACATGAGGCTGGGTAGGGTACTTAGGATTGGGAGAGTGAGATCGGGATCAGTGTCTATACTCCCTATCTCTGTCGTGTCGCTCTTGACTAGAGTATCTACAGTCGTAGTCCCTATCTGCTTCTCCCCTACGTGACACATAATATGTGGAAGATCTGCGAGCTTTTCAAAACTCGCTAACGTTGAGCCTCGATCAGACATTGTGTCTGCAAAGTAAAAGAAGAATGGAGTTAATAATATTGCAAAGTAAGCAACTTACTGTTAAGAATTGTGTAGTGCCATGAAGTGTGTATGTATGTGCAACCCTCGACCAACCGGAAGTGTCGGCCACGCTAGTGGGAAGAGACTCGCTTAAGTCTAAAGCATGGTGAAGCTCATCCAACCCGACGTCATCCTGGAGTGACATGTAATCCGAGATTGGAATACATGCGAGCCCTTCAAAGAGGTTTTCCACTTACAAGGGAGGAGCCTCCGAAATATTAATCCCAGGAATAGGCAAAGACACCACCATAGATTTCTGTCTCTCGGATTTAAAGCGCTTGAAAGAAGCTGCCTTGCCTTTTCTCTTTCCTTCAAAACCTTGAAAGGCATCAGAAGGCCCAGCCACAAGTTTATCATCGGTGGGCGTTCTTTCTGCATCAACCTCCTTGGTTATAACAACCCTGTTCGTCTTATGCTTTGCTCGTTTTTTCGAGACAACCCTTAACGTTCCTTCAAGCCTTATGCTTTGTCCATGCTCGATGAAGCCCACGATTCTCAAGTTTCTATCTATCAGAACCGAGTCAACGTCCCTTTCTTCAGTTGAAAATTCTTTAAGAACCCGAACTATCTCTTTAAAATGAGCGCCCTCGGGCCGCGGAATCACAGTTGTAAAAGAAAAAGAGATGTAAGTTTGGCATCAGTCACGATTATCTTATTAGCTACTTGAGAAGACTGTAGTACATATGTCTGAATAACCATTGAATGGAAAATACCGGGGAGCATCGGACATAAAAACCATTTCGTTTCGAAGTAAATTAACCTAGTCCATGACCCCATAACTACTTCATAATTTCTGACCGCTTCCAGGAATGTAAAAGAAGGGCTATCTCCCCAGCTCTTTGACGTCGAATAAATATCTAATCTCGATTGGTGTTGGGGGTCGAAAGAGATGCTCCATAAATACGATGAATAAGCTGTTCAACAGAGCATACCCGTTGGGGTGTAGTTGAGATGGAGCGATTCTCAAAAAAGATAACACTTCCCTAATGTATTGGTTGAACGGGAAAGTGTTCCAGCTACGCACGCATGACGATTGAATGCAGTGAACCCTTTCGATGGATAATGCGGTCTATCAGTTGGCCCGGTAATGGCACATCGTCTAGTGACAGGTCGTGCCTTATACAAATTCGTCCCAACATGTCTTCGGAAATATTAGACGGAACGGAGTCTGGCGGATTACCGATGAAAGTGGCGCCAGGTAGCTCATCCGAAGCTGGATCTATGACTTCGGCCGCGATGGCCGGTATCTCAATTATCGAGGGAAGTGAACTCTGAACTTCCTGCTGTTGTGAGCTTGAAGGTTCCATAACTAACTATCTTATGAGAAGTCATCTATAGATGATAATAAGCCCATGCATCCCCTAGTGTAAAGTGCATGAATGTGTTGTGCAAGTGCAGTGTTGCATAATACTTAAGAAATTCTACAGAATTGGAGAAATGTTCAAACGATAAGGCTTCGAAATTCTACCGGTGTGACCGTCATCGTTGACCGTCACAGCCATGGCATCTAGACTTTAGAGACTGATCCAGGTTAAAGTCGTCAAATTGGTTAAGTTACGGTTCCATCGACAAGATTCGAAGGGCAGTTCAATATGTAGTGAAATAGTTATGTCCAGTTATGCAAGGTAGGAGCTCGTCGGAGTCAAGTGTTCAAGTATGCATGAAATTTCGTATGCATCAAGATCCAAGCTCGGATCGATCGGCGAAGAGCTTTGGTTTCGTATCGATCGAAACTTGTTAACTTCATATCGATCGAAGCTCAACGATTTTGTATCGATCAAGTTATGAAGAATTCGCATCGATCAGAGATTACTAGCTTTGTATCGACCCCTAAGCCTGAGATTCTTATCGATCGCCTGCCACGAATTTTATATATGTTGCTGACTATTCGGTTTCTATCGATTGTCTCTAATCGATATGAATTGTTATCGCTTCGGATCGATACGAAATTCACTATTTCGCCGATCAATTACTCATCGATGTGAATACCATGCCTAGAGTCGATATGAAGCCAAGCCTTCCCTTCCTTTTCATGGAAACGAAGTTGAAGCTACGCGTCTCTCCTTACTTTATCCTTTCCAAAATAACTCAGACATTTCTCCTCCATGCTCGACATTGCTCTGGCCCATCTCTGGCCTCCATTTCACCAGAATCAGTCATGGAGGCAAACGGTATGGCAAAGATTTTGAGTCTCATCATTTACACGTTGGATTCGTTCGATGAATTACGTAGATTTAGCAGTTGATTTAAGAGATTGAAAAGTTGATTCGGTTCGAAGGCAAAAGCATTTCTAATTTCCCCTAATCCGGAGCGCTACAAAAGCAGAGAGTAAAAGTAGAAAATGAGGAAAAATGGATAAGTACAAACTTATTTATACGGATGTGTGGTCAAAGTAAAACGATTCGTCTCCCGGTCGTTGTGACTGGTCCCAACCGGTTCTCCATCTCATCGATACGAACCGCCCTATTCGTATCCATTATTTTTAATTCCTTCCAAGGCGAATCGATACAAACTACACTGTTCGAACCCATCAAGTCACAGCCTCCAAAGGCTCGTATCCATCAATACAAATTGGCTGTTCAGTTCCAACAGGCTTGAGCTTTACCGATACGAAGTCATGTAACGAAGACTTTGCTGAAACATCGAATTCCATCATTGCGAAGCGCTTATTCATATTAATTGTTTTCGTCTCCATCTAAGACACAATAATGCGAACTGCGCTGTTCGTATCCATCAATTTACAACCTATAAAGACTCGTATCTATCAGTGCGAAAGTTTATTTCGTATCCATCGATGCGAATTATATCGATACAAGGACAGCCTTTCAAGCTTTTACATCGATCCAGGAGAGGATCGGTACGAAGGGACATTCAAAAACAACTGTCAAACATTGTTACAACTCGAGTCTCACAATGATTCAGGAGAGGATCGATACAGCATTCGACACGTGAAAATTGACAATGACCTATAAACGTGCAAACGTTAACGAGAGTCAGGTTTACATATGTACATATATGTTAGACTAATTTTCAATTTTCAATTTTCAATTTTCAATTTTCAATTTTCAAAATTCACAGGTCAAATGCTCACCTGGTGACGGTTACAACAGCAAATAGCAAATTGCTATCATGCAGCAATCAGTTACAATAATACAGGGTACAACAGTTGGCAATCAGCGGCCCATATTATTGAAAAAATCGGTCAGGAGTTACGGATTTCAAAAAAGATGAAAATCGTTCAGCAAATCAAACAGAACTATTCAGAGTGAAGTTTGCAGGTTTTCAAAGCACGTCATGTTCACACAAGACGTACTTTGGGGGGCAAATGTTATCCTGCCTTTTGGCAAGGCCGAGATATCAAGGAAGTGACTGAAAACCAAGAATCACTCACCCCAAAATTATCAAGTACGCACAGGTTCACTATGGATATCAATGAATTTTGTCCAAGTTCAGATCGTACTACAATTGATGTGAAATGACAAGCAAAGCGATGAAAGTCAGCGTTCCAAGTTTCAAGTCGACTGGAGTCTGTATGCTCAAGATATGATCTATACGAGTCAAGAAGGCAAACCGTTCGAATCGTTCAAGACGCATAACTTCGTATCCATCAGGGAACGTCTAACTTCGTATTGATCATGTTCGAATCGATCAGAGCACACCATTTCGTATCCATTGAAGAGCCATGATCGAGTCGATCTGTTCAAATCCATCCATGGTTGCGCTGTTCGAATCCATCGTGCTCATATCGATCAGAGTAACTTCGCCTCATATCCATCTTGTTCGTATCGACCTAGAGAAACCTTATTGCATCCACCGAATTTTCGGTAGTTCGTATCGATCAAGGTGACCTTAGTTCGTCCATTAAATAGTTTCGTATCCATTGGATCCACTAATCAACACCCATGAAAAAGCAGCACTTCGTACTCATTGATTGTAATGTCAGTGTTAATTTCATATCGACCAATCAGGCACTTTTCATATCGATCGACCTTTCATCAATACGAAACCAACATCCCTCATCGATACGGAGTGGACAGGTGGTCGACTGTTATGAACGAGGCAAAACACGATCGATACGAACAACCACTAGCATCGATACGAACAGGACGAAGTGATCGATATGAACAAGGCTTCGATAGTGGGAACAAATAAGACCCATTCAACTCGGCATCAAGAGTGGATCGATCTAGAAATCATGTGCCATGTCATCTGCTTAGCACGTGCCCATTATCGATTCGAAGGCATCGATTCGAACAGAGAAGTTTACGTGAAAATGCAATTTTGCATCGATCATATCTCACAATCTATAAGTCCAAATGCTATGGAATTTTCACTAGAGCTTACATACGACATAAGGAAGATCCATGCCAAGTTTTGACTCGATTGGATCAAATCCTGATAGATACGAAATTCGTTCGTATCGATCACGGATTAAGCCAAAACTTTATGGGATCGATCGCGTGGGACCACCCGCGTGCCAGAAGTAGTCTCCCGAGATCTGAATGAGATATCAGCGTCCTATGCCTATAAATAAAGCCTCAGGGCATACAAAAGAAGAATCTTTTTGCTCTCCGATGTCCAGATTCTACTGAATTGAACATTACACTCCATAGTTGCTGTTGTACTCGAACTTCAGAACTGTAATTCACCGCAATCCATTATAATCAATTGTAATTGGTAAGCGAATATCAATAAAGTCATCAAACTTCATATTGAACGTAGGCAATACGCCGAACCACTCTAAAGCGCTATATTTCTGTGTGTTTTCAGTATCTGATTTTGAAGTGTTTGTTAGATAATCCTTGTTTTACATTTTTATTCTTCACTTTTATCTCTTCAAATACTTTCAAAGAGTGTTATGCCCATTTTTGGTACAAACATTGCAAAATAGACTAAGTCAAGCGAATCATAATTTGATATGTGGAATGTTAGTGACAGATGTGCAGGAACGATTTCCAACGTATATCGAAGGGTGGTGGCGAAGGAGGTGGAGCCAAACAAAAAAGTAAACAAATCAAAATCTTAAGTATAAAGACTTAAGCAAGAATGTTAAGAAAAGGCCAAGGTTAGTAAAGTGAATGTATTGACCGAGGGCTAAAGACGGTTAACGGTCAAGGAGTAAATATGGGTATAGGAGGTAATTTTATTAAATTAAAATATTTAATCCCATAAAGAACCAAAAAAACTAGGACAGACTTTCCAAGATGAGACCTAGGGAAGTGATTGCCAAGAGTATTGTAACTCTCGATAGTATGTGTAAACTAGATTTAGTAAAATCTGAGATAATGATGTATGCTAAGACTTAAGATGGTCGAGATTAGAACTTAAGACATTAATGATAATGTAGTAAGTAATATTAATAACCAAAAGATGGTTAGTTGAAATGTTCGCTAAATAAATACCAAGGTGAAACACCAAATAGTAAATGGTTGGATAGAATGATCGGTAGACGACATAAGGCTTGAGGTAGTAGGCCATAAAATGAAATCATAAGTGTAAGGCTTAGTGAGACAATCAAAATCGAAAACATTGGTGTAAAACCTAAGAAATCAATTGTCTGAACTACGAAAACAATTGGTGTCCTAGAGTGGCATCCAAGGGAACAGTGCAAGACGTAGGCCGACATTGGTAGTCCAAGAATCGAACATGAAGTAGGGTAAGCCTAGGGTGGCCACTGAAATTTGAAAACAAGGGTGTTAGGCCTAATGTCGCAACTGTGGAAAAAGAGATGTAAGGTCTTAATGGTAGACGAAAGCTAAATCTAAATTTTAGGATAATAGAAAGGCATAAGATCTAAGTGGCAACCGAAGGCTAACTTATAACACTTTGTTCAAACGAAGAGCATAAGGCCTCATTGGTAGCCAAATGATAAATATTTAACCATATACCTAAAACAAGAGGTGTAATGCCACAGTGGCAGTCAAGACTACGGTATTTTGGTTTCATTGTTGTACTGTAATATTTTATAAAATGAACCTATGACTTAGATTTACTTATAAATCAGATAATTTATTAGTTTACTATTGTAAAGGAGAAATTTCGTCCCATATAGTGGTGGAGCAGTCTTACTTTCTTCTTATTTAGGGTAATATGTTACCCATAATAGACTTTATGTTTAACTCCTTATTTTTTTCTAGTTTTCTCTATAAACTCATAGATATTCATTCGAGTAAGATGAGTTTATGAGCTCAGAAAGGTTGCTTCACGGATGGATGAATAATGCAAGTTGAAGATGAAGCAGCAAGTTTGGGTGTTATATTTATGTTTATTTTCACTATATTAAGCATTCGTGTTAGCATCTTCATACTTTAGGCATAACACTATTGACTGTGATGTATTATTATTTTTTACCTCGTATGGGCTCGACTTTAGGATATAAATTATTAAGCTTAATCCGCAATGATGTGTTTTTTTATTAATTATATCTTCTCTGTTTTCTTAAGACCATGTAATAATATTTGTCATTGAATGATAATTCTAATGTGATTGTAGCACATTGGAGTTCCATCTTTGGATTTCGGAACGAGAGACTTTATAGTTGTTATCAATGCTAAGGTTATGGGACACGTAAGCTAAACAATGTTAGGTAACACTAGATAATAGAAGACAAACACCTTAGGAAGGATATATGGTACTATAAGACGTATTTATATTTTTCTATGTAGAAATATAGATGAATTTGGTAGAGATCTTCTATTGCTAATTTCTTCTATTTCTAATAAAGGTTAATTTGGAAAAATGGATTTGAGAAGTAGAAGAGTAACCATAGGAGGAACAAATGCCAGGAGAGAAAATGATAGTACTCAGACCATCGAAGGCAGCAATGAAGTACCTCCGACTGTAGTAAATGAAGCAGTCCTACCTATTGATGGAACGTATGTAAATATCTTTCTTCAACAGTTCATGGAACATATGGTGAAAGAGGCTATGTTGGAAGTATTGGAACCAAGATGAACATTTAGAGCAGACTTCCCTAAATTAATCTAGGATTACAGAAACCTTAGGGGTATGATTTTATCAGGAAAGAGCGGCCGTGGAAGTGTTAGATTGGTTGAAAGTATATTAGCGTATTTTTAGGGATTTAGAGCTGTATGATGTATAAAAGCGGTGGCTAGCTTCTAGACAACTGCACGAAGATGCCTTGATTGGTGGGGGAAAATAACTATGAAAATTCCTAAAGAGGGGATCACTTAGAGTAGTTTTAAGAGAGGTACAAGGCTCACTTTATCACTGAGTCTCAGAAGAGCATGTCGTTGAGAGAATTCATTGATGTCAGTTAAGGAGATCTTTCTATTGAAGACTACATCCATAAGTTCAATGCTTTGGAAAATTATGGCCAGGAATTAATCAATAACTCATTGAAGAAGAACGAGAAGCTTATTCGTGGGCCGAGGCTAGGGCTTAATCAAAAGGTGAGAGTGCAATAGTCATATCCATATGAGTTTATAGTGAATATGGCTCGAAGGTATGACAGTATGTAATGTGAGGAGCGGAAGCCTGAGACAAAGCCAAAAGATGTAACGACCTGCTATTTCAAACCATTCAAATCAACAATCATCCACACATATCAGACTCGAATTTGTCAAAACAATAGATTGTTAATTTATATTTGGCAAAACTTAGCATATACAGTAAATAAATCAATCACAGAATCATAGATACAGAGTAATATAACAATAACCAACGGAATAGATAAATAGTAGTTCATGAAGCTACTACATAAACAACAGAGTCTGAACAAATACAATAGAAAATCCCAAGCGTACAGAAGTCACTTATACAAAAGCAACTGACAAGTACGAACATAAATAACTGGAAACAGCTGAGATAACTATAAAGCTGAATAGATAAGATAGATCTCCAACCAAAGCTCCAAGCACCAAAGGTGAGTCTCAAATGCTATGACACTAAGTCTGACCCAAGCATAAAGAAAAACACAAAACACTCGAGTCAGGATTAACATTCTTATGCCAGTAAATCTACTCAAGTGAAATGCCAAGTGAAATACAAAGTATCTCAAAGGATGTTTGGGATTCCCATCCTTTAAGGATTCGTTAAACTATCTACATACGTAGTACAATATGCTACATAGATAATGTCTATAGTAAAGTAAAATATCAAAATAGCACTAAGGCATTACTTATATCCCCCTTAACACATTTTGTTATACTCTCGTAGTCTATACAGTACCGTAATTCCTTCGTAAACTGGAGGGCTATCAGACGGCACTCCATAGGTACGGTATAAACAAGACTTGTAATGGGCTCGATAAGGCATGTGACAAGGCATGTAATGCAATGCCAAGGTAGAATTCTACCGTTTGCACTCCCAGACCGGTGGTAACACATAGCAACTACTACCACCCAACTCGAGACACACTCCCAAATCAAAGGTACACTCAATCAAATCATAAAGCAATAAAATGGAATCAAAGAAGCATGCTCGATTGGAGGTGCAACCTCACTTGGCCCGGCATAGCTCCTGTTTTAGCAAGATCAAGCTGACTCGTGGGAGCCAGGGCTACGTTAATACCTCATACAGAATCATTGCCAAACCATCCTACTTCGTTCTCGAATCTCCACCATATTCACAGTTGTTAAAGTGGTTTTCGGCGTTAGCAGAGAGTATGACAATATCTGATCGTGATCACTTTAACAACCAAAGCACACCATGGTCATTTATATTTCAAACAGTTCATACTTTATATCAAAATATCATATTCATTTTCGAAATCTTATCACTTTAAATCATATTCATTTTCAAAATCATTATATTAAAGTATTCACATTTAAATCCATTAAACCAAAATCACAATCGTTCCAACTTAAACAGTTTTAAATATGAAAATAGTTTATATATATTAAAATAGTTATACATAAAAAATAGTTTATATATTTGAAAATATGTTATAGATTAAAATAGTTTATATATTAAAAATAATATATATATATATATTAAAAGAGTTTACATAAAAAAATAGTTTTGAATTAGAATTGTTTCTTCCAATTTCACAAATCAATTCAAATTCTCATTAAACCATCTTAATTTATATCAATTTCAAATCCAGGTTCAAACTTCAAATTTAAACCACTACCAATTCAATAGGTTTCAAAGTTAAATTTTCATATAATTCATAATAACTCAATATGATATATTCCGTTTATATTTCAAAATTCAACATTAATCTTATTTAAATCTGAAATTATTCACTTAATCATTTTTAATAACATTTAAATAAAATCTCAAATTGCAACATTTAATCAAAATTAAATATTCAATTATAATTTTATTTAAATATGAAATATTCATTAAAACACCTTTAATTAAATCAAGTTATAAAATTATACCTTTCAAAATCTCAAATAAAATTTCCAATCAAATCTTGTTTATATTAAATCCTCAAACAAATTAAATTACAAATTAACTTTATTTATCTTCCCAACCTTTATTTATTAAAGTTATTACGAAATATATTTTCAAAATATTAATATAAATTGTAAATAAATATTAAAAACATATTATATACTTATTAAATTAAATTTTATTATATTAAATTTTATTAAATTAAAATTTATTATTAATTCATTTAAATTAAATTTTATTTTATATTATTAAAATCAATCAAATCATAAGTAAAATCTTAAAGTTTACATTTTCAAACCCAACTTTTAATTTTTGAAATTTCTAAACATATAATTTAAAATCTAAATTTTCTTATATATTAAAATCTTTATACTATATTTAAAAATCAATATTTATTAAAACCAATACATGTTTCCTGAAAAATTCGAAAATCATTATTCAAAAATAGACCAACGGTGTCCATATATAGTTTTCTATCTTATGATCAAGTGATACAGATATTTTTCATTTCAACCCACAATTATTTAATTTTTAGGAGTTTATATCATTTCAACCCGTAATCCCAAATTTCAAAAATCAATAAAATCGCTTGGGTTTATCATTTCAACCCATAACAATTTTTCCTAGTCTAAATACTATTCGGGCATGTATCATTTCAACCCATAGGGAATTTCTAAACTATAAGGGAACTTGCAGAGTGAGAATATAAATAACATAAAATGACATGAATATGTTATCATAATCAGCAATTTAAATATAACATATTCAACGAGTTATGATGTTATATGTCAACTAATATAGGTAAATAATTGCAGATAATAACATATCATATTCAATAATCAAGTAACTAAAATTCAAATTTAACAAAATATTTCAATCGTCATTCAATGTGAAATCAATTTACTAAGTGTAAGAATGTTAGTCGTGTGTGATTGCTCAGGGTTAGAGAAATTAGACACACAACAAGCTACGAATACAAGCACAAGTTTCAAAGCACAACACGATGGATGCGAATTCAATGAACAAAGCAGAGCTGGTAGCTTGGAATCGATGGAAAAGCAAATCAAAACTGTCTTGATATAAACCGAAACAAAATATAAATTATATTATTTTTGAAAATCAATATTCAATTTAGAACACATATTTAAAAAGTAAAATCTTCATATTATATTTTGAAAACAAGTAGTTATTTATGAAAACACATATATTAAAATCAATATATATATATATTATATTTTTAAAATATATATATATATATATATATTAAAATCAATATATTTATATTTGTATATGTATTAAAACACATATTTGTTTTCAAAATTATTCAAAGAAATATTTAGAGAAAATATCCATATACATTACACATCCATTTCAAAATATTAATATAAATTTAAACATATTATATAACTCTTTGACCATATATATATATATATATATATTTATATAATGAAGAAGGTGGATGCTTTGCGTGCTATAGCTAGGCAGGTGATGGGTTTGTTGTGTGATGATGGAAGCGGCGGATCGCGGAGGAGGATCGGTTGCGTGAGGAATTACTACTCGGCGATTGCGGAGTGATGGGTTGTTGCACGAAGATCGGGTCGATGCTAGAGATGCACTCGGCTGTCACATTCCAGATAGAAATGGATCACCGGTTGGTAGGCGGTTTCAAGGGAGGAGAGACATGGACAAACGACTGAGCGTGTGGTGATGACTCAAAGCACGGGCGGATGGAAGCAGCCTCAGTTGGTATGTCAATGGAGGATGAGGTTTGAAGGAGGCGTAGAGACTTTCGTACTCGACGATGGTGGCTTCAAGTGCTATGCGCTGGCTGGTCAGAGGATGGCAGGCAGGTGGTCGGTTGATAGGCACTGATAGGAAAGTGAAAGGGATTGGGTTTGATGGTGGGTGCTACTGAAAAGCGGATGAAGTGGAAAGCAAGTGGTCACGTGATGGGTGGGGAGATGGAATCTCGAAGGTGAGCTAGGTTTGACATAGGCGGAACTACTGCTAGGGCGACGAGGCGGAGGAGTGAGAATGGGCTATCGGATTGTCAGAGGGAAGCATGGCCGCATGCTAAGGGAAAGGAGGAAATGTCTAGGGGTTGGTTGATGAGGCGAGTTCGGTTGCCAGAGAGAGGTGAATGGAAAACTGATGATGGGTTGCTTGGGATGGAGATCGACGGAGGTTGGAGAAGGTGGTGCCGGTGGAGTTGAGGCCGGTAACATGGCAAGCTTGGTCGGGTGTTGGCGCATTTTTCGACAAAGAAAGGTGGAAATGGGTTTGAAGAAATAGGTAGGCTACATATAGCATAAAGAAATACAAAGATTTATTATAATATTATTATTTTGCTTTATATATTATTTCAAGTGAATAGAAGAGTGCAAGAATAAGAGGAGAGAATGAATGGACAACAAATAAATATCAACCAGAAGGAATAGTGAAAGCCATACATGAATCCAGGGAAATATTTATATTTATGGTTATTGGCTATTCGTTTTACACCATGAATAATTGAATGGACAGGGAAATAAAAGGGTTAAACATGGTTACCGATATGACTAATCATTTCGAAGATTTCGCCGTGTATCGGACACCCAAATGCACAACTGAATATATTATGTAGATCAGAACGACGTGTGGAACAAGATGGTACACAGATATTAAGGATAAGCACATTCTATCAAAAGTCGATATTTGCTGCCAAAAAGGCTGCTGAAACGCCGAAAATAAGATAAATGGAGCTATAACAGTCCAAATTTGGCAAGAAGAAATGTGGCATCTCAATCAGAAAATGATTTACATTTTTATCATATAAAAATATTCAAATTTCATAAATATTTTATTTTCAACAAATTAACTAATTTTAAACTGAAATTGAAACTTACACAATAGAACTAACCTTCATATTTGCTGATGAAAATCTGACATTTGCTAAGTTTAAATAGACATATTCCAAACATCAATTTTTCATTGTTACGTTTAATTGTTATATTTTCAAGAAAACTTGAGTTAATTACGTTATTAAAATCGTTAAATTTTTTTGGATCATTACAAAAGAACAAAAGAAGTGGTTCACTCCTTTCCAAGAAAGGAATAAAAGGCAACAATCAAAGAGGAAAATTCTAGAAGGGGGTGACTGAAAGGATATTTTGGAAGTTGCTTTCTACAATTGTAGGTCGAAAGGACACTATGCTTTGAAGTGTTTGCAACCGGAAGGGACAATCAAGATCAAGTCCTATAATTATGATAAGTCGAGCCATAAGAAGAAGAATTGCTCAAAGTTGAAGTTGACAAGGTTGTTTTCTTGGAGGGACAGAGAAGAGGACCTTTAGACGAGAAGAAAGGCAAGAACATTGTGTTGGAAGGTAAGAATTATATTTCTAGATTTTCAATTAGAGTGGTATCTCACACCGGGGCTACACATTCCTTTATTTCTAAGGATGTGGTTGATAGAGTACGGATAACTGTCACCTACTTAGTTACTTTTTTATGTACAGTTAATCTGATTGGTCGGTTGCCACTCTTTGGTTAAGGTACATTGATATAGAGTTTGTTCTATGTGGCCATTTTTTTGTATAATCTCTTTATGCTTGACTTCACCAGGTGCAGAGTGATTTCTCTTCAAAACCTAAGGGGAAGAGATAGTGTCTTTATTAATTTTGGCAAGATGAGGGGAAGGTTTAGGGTTTTGTTGTGTGCCATAGAAAGCCTAGATGAGGAAATAGATAGCATTGTTGTGGTTTAAGAATTTGCTGATGTATTTGAGCCCGCAATGGACTTACCTCCAAGAAGAGTGATTGGGTTTCACATTAATTTGGTGCTAGGGACCCAACCTATTAGTAGATCTCCCAAAAGAATATAGCCTAAGAAGATGGAAGAATCGAAGAAGCGCTAGTTGAATTTGAGCATCGAAATTTCATTATACTTAGTAAATTGCCATGTTGAGCTTCTGTGGTATTTTTGATAAAGTCGGATGGATCACTTCGGATTTGCATTGACTACAAAAAGTTCAGTGAGCTAACGATGAAGAATCATTACCGATTGCCAAGGATAAATGGCTTATTTGATGAGAATAAAAGTTTTCTCGCTGTTAGATTTAGCTATGGGATTCCATCAACCGAGAGTAGATGAAAAGAGTATTCCTTTAACAATGTTTAGAACAAAGCATGGTTCATATGAGTGGTTGGTTATGCCTAATGGCCTAACTAATGCTCTAATCTTTATTTGTAGATCACCCAGTCTTTTGCGATCAATTGGATAGATTTGTATTGGTCTTTATAAATGATATTTTAGTTAGATGAGTGAGACTATAAATTTCCTCTTAGATCGTGATTAGAGACCTCAAGAAAGCATAAGTTGAAGCGAAGCCAGTGTTATTTTTGAAAACAAAAAATGAAGTTTCTAGACTATGTGGTTTTTAAGGAAAGGTTGCTATATATCCTTTAAAGGTTGAAATTATGAATGATTGGAAGAGACCAGAGACAATTACCGAGATAAGGAGTTTCTTGGGGTTGGTTGGATATTATTGGAGATTCATTCAGTACTTCTCAAGGATAACAGTGCCATGGACTAGACTTACCTAGAAGAATGAAAGGTATGTTTGTTTGGATGAGAGAGTGTGAAGCAGCATTCCTAGAGTTGAAGCTTTCGCTGACAGAAGATTTGGTTTTAGTTATGCTAGAAGGGGATGAGGATATGGTTGTGTACACATATGCTTCGGGTTTAGGTTTAGGATCCATGTTGATGCAGAAGCGAAAGGTTATAGCATATAATCTAGACAGTTAAGACACTATGAAGTATGGTATCCAACCCATGATTTTGATTTAATGGCAGTTGTCATTCCGCTAACGATTTTAAGGAATAACCTTTTATGGTAATGATTGAATTGTATACTAACCATAAATCTTTGAGATATTTTTTCTTTTAGAAGGAGCTAAACATGAGGCAATGAAGATGGTTGGAGTTTTTGGCCTTGTATGATTTTGGTATAGAATATGCCATAGGAAAAGGAAACAAATTTTTTAGTACCTTAAGCCTAAAGCAGCAGAACTGTGTTTTGACCAATCAAGGAGTATAAGTTCATCCAATGCTCATGAAGAGGATTGCCAAGAGGCAAAAGCAGGATCCACCATGTAAGGAAAGGACCAGTAGCTTGAAGAGCGGTGCCGGTACCGAAGAGCTAAAGGGCTTCGGTATTAATAAGAAAGGTTAGTTTTTGAAAAAAGGAAAACTATGTACTTGGGAGAATGTCATTGTTCTAATTTTCGATTCATTGAGAAGGTACCAAGGTGTACTAAGATATGAAGCAGAGCTTCTGGGAAAGCAGTTGGAGAATGTGTGAAGAGATGTTCGACACACCAACAAGTTAAGGTGGAACATCATAAGCCAAATGATTTTTTGCAGCCTTTGATGGTTTTGGTTTGAAAATAGGATGACTTTGTTGATGATTTGCCAAGAACTAGAGCCAAGAATGAAAGCATATGGGTTATAATTGACAGTTTAACTAAGAGTGCCCATTTCATTCTAATAAAATCCACAAGACGTCAACCAGGTTGGCCGAGATATATGTCAAGATTGTAGTAAGACTTCATGGAATTCCAAGTACTATAGCATGTGATCGGGACCCGCTGTTTGCTAGTGAGTTTTGGCAAAGCCAAAAGAGTGCTTTGGGTTTAGAGTTATGTATGAGTATCGCCTACCATCCACAAACAGATGGCCAGACTGAAAGGGTCGACCGAGTGCTAGAAGCTTAGGTAAGATCTTACGTGTTAGACGTTGGTGGATCTTGGGAAGATCACCTATATTTAGTAGAATTTCCATACAATAATAGTACCAATCCAATATTGGGATAATACCTTTAAAGGCATTGTATGGAAGGCCTAGTAAGTTGCTAATAAATTAGTGCAATATGGGAGATATACTTGTACTAGCTTTGGATCATATAGGAGAAGTTTAAGGTTAAGTTGATTCAGCAAATGATGAAAAAGACTAAATCAAAATAAGCTATGTAGATAGGGGGCGGAGAGACCTGGAATTTGATTAGAGAGATTATGTGTTTATGGAAGTGTCACCTATAAGAGACACTATGAGGTTTGGCAAATTTGGAAAGTTGGCGCTGAGGTATGTCTATCCCTTTCTAATACTAGAGAGGATCGAAAAAGTAGCTTATATAGTCGGTTTTCTAAGTTCTTTTACCGGGGTCCATAATGTGTTTCATGTATCATATTTACGGAAGTATGCCTAAGACCCTAAGGATGTCATGACTCCAAGAGCCATAGAAGACTTGGTTGTTGAACCATAATGACTTATGTTAAGAAGACTATTAATATAGTCCGAGATGAGATAATGCTTTGGAAAAATGCAATGAAGCTTGGATGGGTCCAATGGAGTGAGGACTGTCAAATTGTTCTTGACTGATGGAGAATAAAGCCAAAAGGACTTATCCCAAGTAGTTTGTTTGGATTACATGTATGTTTGCTATATTTGGTTGCATGCATATATATATAATATTTTATGGTTAATATTGTTATATATTTGGTAGATGCATTAATACTTTTTGTTTGAGATCCATGGGTGCAGAATTTAGTAGGGTACATGATAGAATAGGCATACGAAGATCTAGGAATGATTATCATACTTTAATTGAATTTTAAGAATGAAATTATTATAAGAAGGGAAACCTATAACACACCATAAATTAATAGATAAATAAATGACTAAAGAATTAATTATGAGCTCAAGGAAATTAAATAATGAAATGGAGTAAACATTCATGAGACGTTTGTTTACGTATTATGCATGCGTGAATCAAGTGATACAAAGAAAATCTAATTAATAATATAAGATAAATGGAAATAATAAAATGTGACATTAAGGCTAATTAATTTATATTCAAAAAGAGAGATACGTAAAGAGGGAAACAAACAAAAAGAACGAGGCAAGGGAGCATAAAGTCTTTGCTATTTAAGTGCCACAAACACGTCATCTACCTCACTTTTCATTCCCTTCAAATAAAAAATGAGTCTTGACCATCTATTAACTGGAAAAAGAAGAAGAAAAAGAAGATTTGAAGCCAAGTGAACTAGATAATTAATTAACTAAGAAATCCCGGTGAGTAATATATTTCTTAATTCCTCTTATTTCTCTAAATTTCTCACAGTCTAGTTAATGATTGAATGATTTTAATATTTTATGTAATCTTTAAGTTCTCAGAATTTAATATGATGATATAAACTATTACAAGAAGAGGGTTTTGATTTATATATTTTCATATAAGATAATAAGCTATTATGAATTATCAGAATGCCGTATAGTATGAAAATGTATAGCAATAAGGAAGTTTAAGGAAATATGAAAAAAGAATTCATAATTAATTTCATTACAGATCACTAGAAATAAGTTAAGCAGTTTTCTAGAGAAAACAAGCATGATCGAAGGGTTATACTAGGGAGTCGGAAGGAAAATAATGGATGTCGGAAGGTAGTTTAATCAAATTAAGTATTTTATATTAGGTTAATAAACAGCTGAACATATCAGCAAAGTACTAAATAACTATTAAAAAGGACTAAGTCAAGTGAATCAGAAGCTGACATGGGGAAAGTTAATAGCACGTGTGATAGAACAATTCCCAACATGTACTGAAAGGTAGTGCCAAAGGAGATGGAGCCAAACCGAAAAGTAAACAAATAGAAATCTTAAGTATAAAGCCTTAAGTAGGAATGTTAAGAAAATGCTAAGTATGAAGCTAAGGTTAGTAAACTGAGGGTATGGGTCTCAGGCGATCGATGGTTAAAGAGGAATTATGGGTATAGGAGGTAATTTTAGTAAGTTAAGAGATTTAGTCCCTTAAAGCACCCAAAAAAAATAAGTTAGGTTTTCCAAAACGGATCAAGGGGAGTGACTGTCGAGAGTAGTGCAACTCTCAGTAGTATATGTAAACTTGGAACTAGTGACTGTTGGAGGCACAAATGTATGCTAAGAGTCAAGATGGTCGAGATTAGAACCTAAAAAATTAGTGATAATGCAATATGTAATATTAAGAAGCAAAAGGTAGCTAATTGAATTTTTTTCTTAGTAGACGACAAAGTGAAAAGCCAAATTATAAATATTTAGGTAGAATGATCGACCGAAGACATAATGCCTAAGGTAGCAGTCAAGAAATAGAAAGCATAGGCGTAGGCCTCGTGTCACAATCAAATACAAGAACATTGGCCTAAGACCTAGAGAGGCATCCTTTTGGATTATAAAAGAAATTGGTGTAAGGCTTAGAGTGGCAACTAAAGGAATGGTGGAAGAGTAAGGCCGAGAGTGGCAGTTCAGGAACCGAACACGAAGTGGTGTAGGGTGGAAACCAAACCGCGAAAGCATATGTGTATGGCCTAATGTGCCTACCAGGAACGAAGAGGCATAAAGCCTTATTAGCAGTCGAAAGCAAGATCAACATTTTAGGGTAATAAAAAGCCACAAGGCCAAGTGGCAGCCGAAGGTTAACTTACAATACTTTGTTCAAATGAAGAGCACAAAGCCTCGGTAGTAGCCGAATGATAAGACTTTAGCCATATGTCTCTAACAGGAGTGTAAGGTCATAGTCATAGACGAGACTAAGCTATTTCCATTACATTATAGTATTGTCATATTTTTGTGAAATGAACCTATGACTTAGGTTTACTTGTAAATCAGATAATTTATTGTTTTGGTATTGCAAAGGGAAAAACTCATCCTGCATATTGGTAGGATGATCTTACTATCTTCTCGTTTATGGTAGTATGGTACTCATACCATACTTCATGTCTAGCCCGTGTTTTTTCTATAAACTCATTGAATACTCATTCGAGTAAGTTGAGTTTATGAGCTTAGATTTGTTACTTTTGGGATGGATGAAAAATACAAGCTGAGACAAAGACGAAGCAGGAGGCTTTTATATTTATGTTAATTTTGGCTATTTTATCTATTCATGTTATCATCTTTATATATCGAGAAAGACACTATTGACTATGTTGTATTATATTTTAGAGCTCGCGTGGGAATGACTTTGGGATGTAATTTTTAAACTTAATCTACAACGATGTGTTTCATATTAATTATATCTACTCTGTTTACTTAAGATTGTGCGACATAACTTTTCTCATCTCTATCGCCAAAAGGTAATTCCAAGGTAACTGCAACATATTGGAGTTCCATCTTTGAGTTTCAAAATGAGGGATGCTAAAGAAGGTTAAAAATGGTGGAATGAGAAAGGTTTTTGTTCTTTCCATAAAAGCAAATCCTCCTCGTTAATTCAATTTTAAATTTTCCTTCTTTCTCCCCCCT
Source organism: Allium cepa (assembly GCA_030765085.1). NCBI lineage: Eukaryota > Viridiplantae > Streptophyta > Magnoliopsida > Asparagales > Amaryllidaceae > Allium > Allium cepa. The sequence continues at coordinate 1,038,571,252 of CM060941.1, read as the reverse complement.
TATTCATGGTTGCCATCTCCTTCATCGCTTCCCATGGCCGAAATTAATTTCTACCTCGAATAACATTAAACAAAATAAGATCAATGTGGATCGTTTAATCAATATGACATCTATTGGTGATTTAAACAACTTAGGAGTCAATTCTCAAATCTAGGTGTCACAGATGGTTGGATATGTCTAGGTATAATTCTTACTTATGTTACATGTTCATATATGCTCAATCATGAACCGTATCGATGTATGTAATACATGCTATTGCCATTGATTTTGATTTGATTTAACACCGGTATAAATGAAACTCAACACTATACGTACACACACACACACACACACACACACACACATTCAAAATTATTTTATACTTTTGTATCAATTTATGTTAGCTAGGTTAATGATGTAATACAAACTGATATTTTACTTAGTATCAAATTTTATGCATGTATAAAAATAATTAATTTCTCATTTAGGCTTCGATTTAAAATGTACAATACATCTAAAATTATTTATGTGCATATTAAAAAAATTATTTTGACCATATGTAAATTTTAATATACATACATACATACATACATACATACATACATACATACATATATATATATATATATATATATAATATTTTGTAACGTAAAACTAGATTAAATATATACTTAGTCTGCTAAATTTAATTACCTTACATATAAACCATCCTTTATTTTGGCTATGATTTAAATACGTAAATTTTGTGTATGAATTTATAAAAATAATTTGATATGCGATACACATATGGAATACAAACAAAATAAATCTATTATGCATCTAAATGGGATTTGAAGATTATTTGATTTAGCATTTAAAAGGCATTAATGAGGGTTATCTCTCTTAATAACTCATTTATATATTTTGATAAAGTTAATTTTATAATAATGTGGCAATATATATATATGTATATATGGTATTATTAATAGTGTATACAAACCATATGCATATATTATAGTATATTCAAACATATGTATACACTTAGGTATTTATACTCTTGACATGCACGTGAATTTATCATATGTACATGTAAGTATAATATGCATATGCATATATAAAGATATTAATATCTGTATTTGTGTGTGTATAGTTATACTGCATAAGCATTCAATATATAAAGATAAAGCATTATTATGTGTGTATATAAAGATATATAAAGATATTAATATCTGCATAAGCATTCAATATAAAAAGATATTAATATCATGTAAGTATTAATATCTGTTCCAGTTTTCAAAATCAAATCATTTCCAGGCTTCTCTGTACAAAAATCCTGTGAGTAAACTATTTTTTTTAAAAACCTTAATCTATTTATAACTTGACGCATGTGATAAATTTGTGAAATGATGTTGTGAAAAATGCTTGTATGGATGTAAAATACGATTGCATGTCTGTATATACGTAGTGTGCATGTCTATGTTCAGGCAAACATTCCTCTGTTCATAAATTATAGCTCAAAACAACCTTAAGAAATTCATATCTCTCTATACAAATAGTTTTATGTCATGATCCTTAAAAGAAATTTGTTTGTATTTACCAAATGCTATTTTTAAAAATATTATTAAGTGTATTTAATATGTAGGGTTATTGTAAATTGGAAGTTCACAGTAAAAATGTATAAAGTCAGGAAATTCGATTGTCTAAATTTCATGATTTGATTATATAATTGGAATCGTACTGGAAAATAGTGAATTTTAATAATGATATCATGATTTTTAAGTTTGGGAATGTTGAGAATTCACAAGTTGAACGATTTTGGAATTTTCGTCGATTCTCGACGATCGGCGAAGGGATGGACATCCGGCATGGTGCTGGAGGTGTCTGGAAGTTTGGTGATCAATGAAAAAATGCTCGGTGGATTTATTGACCACCGTGGTGGCCGAACGACGATGATTTTGGGGTTTAAGACCTTGAACGAGTCGACATTGTTGACAAGGTGAATGCGACATCGTAGTCGCATCGGGAAGAGGCTGAAGTAGGGGAAAAGAAGCGTAGTTGAGTGGCGAAGGGTTGGTCGTGTTGGCGAGTTCTTTGGTGATCTGGGATGGTGGCGTGAGGTGGATTAGGGCGATCGGCTTCTGTTCCTGTAGGTATTCATCTTGCTTGATTTCGATTTGCTTTCCCGTTTGTGGTTCTGGATAGTGATGATGTTCGAGCATGTCATCGACGAGTTGTTGGCGATAGAGATGTTGGTCGAAGCGTGACATGCGACGAGTTGTTGGCGATAGAGATGTTGGTCGAAGCGTCGTTGCTCGTTCATGCATGTGCACGCGTATCATTGGGTGTCTGGTTTCGTTTTGCTGAAGGTATAGGAGAGAGGAACGAGGGTAGCCCGGGATTGCTTTAGGGATTTGATAGGTCGAACTAGGGTTTGTACGCAAGTAATTTTAACTCGTGTTTAAGAAGGAAAAAAGGGGAAAGTTGAGTTTGGATCTTGTATTTTTACTACGGGCACATGTTTTTCTTTTGTAATTAAACAAGCTTTTAAAAGCAATAGAAAATGGAAGTAAATTATAAGTTTCAAAGAGAATTTTGTACAAGTTTTCAAAGCTAATTATTAAACAAAAGCATTTATCAAGTTTCAACAAGTTTCAAAATTTAGATTATAAAGTTAAATATGTATTGAATTTAAGTTGATTTGATTTTAATGATTTAATATTAAGATAACAGTAAATTAACTCCTAAGTATTTCCATATGGAATTTAGTAATGATTAAATTAAGTAAGTGACTAAAATAATTTTATTAAAAAATTAATTAAGTAATTAATTAAGATAAACTGTTTATCTTTAATTAATTAAGGCCTTGGTTAATTATAGATTAATTAATCGAAGGTAATTAAAGAATAATTTATTAATTAGTTAATAATTAAAGGTTAATTAATTAGTAATTAAAGATTAATTAATTAATAATTAAAGGATAATTAACTAATAATTAAAGGGTAATTAATCAGTAATTAAAGGATAATTAATTAATAATTAAAGGGTAATTAAAGGTTAATTAATTAATTATTAAATGTTAGTTAATTAATAATTAAAGGTTAATTAATTAGTAATTAAAAGGTTAATTGATAGTAATAAAGGTTAATTAATTAATAATTAAAGGATAATTAATTAATAATTAAAGGGTAATTAATCAGTAATTAAAGGATAATTAATTAATCGTTAAAGGGTAATTAATTAGTAATTAAAGGATAATTAATTAATAATTAAAGGATAATTAATTAATAATTAAAGGATAATTAATTAGTAATTAAAGGATAATTAATAATTAAAGGATAATTAATCAGTATTTATAGGATAATTAATTAATGTAAGTAATTAGGGATGATTAATTAATTTCATTAATTAATTAAAATGTAACGCCCCACCCCGAGACCCACCTTAGTAAAGAGAATTAACAAGTAATTCCGTCTACTAATGCGGAGAATAGGGCTGGTTAAGGGCGACCATCTATAATTTTGTCTTAAACATCTATTGAATACGTCGATAAATGCAATATAACTTTTTTTTTTCAACTCAAGTGGATCGACATACCCAGTAAATGCTTAATCCAAAACTATAGGTGGTTAACGGATCTATCAGAATAAAATATAATAACTGAATGTAAATCACATCACAGAACAGTAACCAACATCATATATATACATATACACTGATACATGTTTAGTACAATACAATATGAATACAATAAAGGTGGTACTCGACCACACCATAAATATCGAATCAAATGTAACTACATCAGAGTATGCGGAAGAACAAAAAAACTACTCAAGAGAAAGAAGAGCTGATATCCAACATCAACTTCAAGCTAAGTCCAATAGATGATACCTGAAACAACTCGGTCTGACCCGAGTGATAAACACACGGGTCAGGCAACTAAATCTTATCGTTAGAAAGGAATACGATAAGGTAAAGAGAAGAGCTTCGCAACGGGATAACATAAGTAGGTATGAACATCTAGGGTTGATATCAAGTAACTTCACTATGTCTCTATGGTGGTTTGCATATACATATACTTGGATTAATTTGAAGGAATTCATGTATATGGTATAAGGGAAAACATTCAAACATTATCCATGAATAAATAATCTCTCAAGTCGTATATAAATCCCAAGTATAAATCCATAAAATTCGAAATCACCAAAATCCTCGAAGAAATCATATTTGCCTTATTTACATCTATAAGGCTAGGTAAACACATCAAAAATGGTGAAATCGAAATCATCATAACTCATAAAAGAAATCTCATATTGGCCAATTATTACATGCAAAAGCATGTTGCACGTGCTATTTACCAGTACTGTTCACCATCATGGTACCATATCCATCTCTCGACCGGAATCCTCATCTCGAATTAATCCGGTCTATGACGTCATCTATATTCTCCCCGAACACCCGCCATCAAAAGTGATTGGAGCACCTCACCCCAATCGGTGTCCGCTGAGTCCCCGCCATCAAAAGTGATCGAGTCAAGTATTACTTAACCCGATCGGGACTCTAAGTACTGGTAGTTCTCCCAGAATGTGTCAACAACTCTCGGATAGTAACCCGAAAAGTGGTTACGTGCGTCCCATACCGCACGTCCTCACTCAGCGGTTTTCTAGCCGCTAGTCGATGCCACACTAACAAAAGCATCAAAATCTCAAAGAATCGCCTCATGTCATTGGCGTAAGGCATAAAATATCTAACCTATCTCATCTCATTGGCAAGTGGAAAATTCCATAAAATCATAAATCTCAGAAAATCTCATATAAAACAATTGCCTCATATCATCGGCAATAGTGTTTTTCCCAAGATAGTCCCATGTCGTATATGCTCTCGAATACGAAATATTAGACTAAAGTTATTAGTCTAAAAGACTAATGTAACACTCTATCCCAGACCACAAAGTGGTAAATCCCAAGGAGGAAATCAAAAAGATTCCTCAATGTCATTTCGATCGTATAAGTCCATAATTAACCGATTAAGTGAATGCACGAGTCCCATTCCTCGTGGATTTACTAAATCGTTTAATTTATTTTCTTATACGTCCGAAAATATATATATATATATAAATAGTAAAAATAAGTAAAATTATACATATAATATTTTTCACGAGAAAACATGATTTTAAAACAATTTCCAGCAATTTTATAGAAAAGATTTTAGAGAGAAAACGGCTTATTTTCAGAGTTTTTAATAAATTACAAAATCTTAGAAAATAAGAACAAATCCTCAAATCCCCAACCATATATGATTTATTTATAGAATGGTTTAATCATCTAAGCTCAAACTATTTTCAGATCAAGTGAAAAGAAAATCATCATCAGAAAACTCATCAACCAAAGCAAATACAACACACAAGGCTACATGCAAGTGCTCAGGACAGCGATCTTGCATCAGCTATTTCGACCCTTTAATCATAAAATTTTAAGAAGTGATACAAATAAAAGTTGTCACATTATTTATGTAGTTTCCAGAACTTCAAAAATTATTGGATTTGGATAAGAAATGTGAAAGTTATGCGCAAAATACTAGCTCAGGTTTGCATAAAACACTGAGTACACTACAACAACAGGACAGCGAGTTTGCAAGAGATTTTTCAACATTTTAGTCAACGAATTACAGAAAGTGATACAAATAAAAGTTGTCACATTCTTTCTGCAGTTTCCAAAACTTTAAAAATTATCAAATTCGGTTAATAAACGAAGAAGTTATGCCCAATTTCGTTTCAGCTTCAAGCACAGAGCAAACAATGGTTTTGCTCTCGGGTTAGCACTAGAAAAATTAGATTTTAACATTCCTAACCTCAAAATTTCAGAAAATACAAAACATTAAAGTTGTGGTACATGAATTATGCTTTCCGAAACATCCAAAATTATCAAAATCGGTTAGGAAACGAAGGAGTTATGATCAAATTCGTTTCAGCTTCAATGACAGAGCAAGTATTGGATTTGCTCTCGGGTTAGCAGTAGAAAAATTGGATTTTGACATAGTTAACTTCAAAATTACAGATAGCACAAAACATAAAAGTTGTAACACATGAATTAAGCTTTCTAGAACATTAAAAATCATGGAATTCCGATCTAAAATGAGAAAGATATAGCTCAAACAATATCAGATTCAAACTCAGGAAATTATGTCAAAGGCAGAACTATACTTCTGTTTCCAAATCTATTTCAGGTCAGTCAAATGTTAAAATATTGAAATATAACCTGAAGAACAATTATTCCATATTGAATCTAGTTTCCAACAAAAAAAATTTGACTTAAATCGGATGAGAAACGAGTAACTTATGGCCAAAATACTACTTAGGCATGTGATTGTTGTTGCTGTAAATTTGCTCTCGGGACAGCAACAAACAAGCATAATTTTAAGCAACCAAACTTCAAAATTTTGGAAAACATAAAACATGAAACTTCTAGCCCATAATCTAAGCTTTCCAGAACATCTAAATTTATCGAATTTGGTTAAGAATTGAAAAAGTTATGCATAATATACTGACAGCAATTTACAAATGAACATGCAATAAACGAAAATGAGATTTCTTACATTGAAATCTCAATCAAAGCTAGAAAATGTGAGTTTTGATACTCACCTTGTGATTTTGTATGGTAAAACACAGATTTGTAGCTGAAAGGTTGAAGCTTTGAGGAAGAAACTACTTCAAATATCCTTCCCTAATCTTTATTTGGTGGATTTACTTTTGAATCTGCAGCAAATTGAATGAAAATATAATTTTTTTTGTTTTTGTTTGAGGAGGCCATTGCTTTTCATGTTTCTATTTACTGTATAAGCCTTTTGAGAAGAAGAAGTAAAAGGGAAAAAAAATACGTACTATTACTCAACAGAAGTCTCCATATGTTGGGTTTTGGGTTCAAACCTTACCCTATAAGCCCAACCTAAAATACTTAGAGAAAATATGCATATATGTTTTAGTAATTTACACATAACTTTTGCATAGAATTTCCAAATCACATGAAACAAGTTGCATTGTTCATGTTTTAATAAAAGAAACATGCTAGTGACATCGAAAATTTAATTTTCCAAATAAAAATATTATTTTTCTCCATATAACATAAATTTTTAACAATATTTACCAATATTCACATTTTTGGTGAAAAATCACTATTTTCATCCATTTCAACCAAATAAAATTTATTTTTAAGTCTAATGAAGTGTACTAAAATGTTTTAACATTTTTATAACATTAGTACATCATTCCAAACCTAATTACACTTCCAAATTTTATTTTATTTTTATATTATTCCTTTTATTTTACAATAAAAGGCTAACATTGGAATAAATTTCCAATATTACTGATTAACTAAAAGTTAAACCATAACAATTATTTGTTTTCAATCCAAATCCTTAAATAAAGTTTTTCAAACTTTATTTCATTCATTTACACTTTTTTTTCAACCATCAAATGTTGAAAAATGCTTCAAATAAATAATGTTACTTATTTAAATTTCAAATCCCAAATTATATTCATCAAGATATTGTTTATATAAAATAACAATATAATCCCTCATTTTTTTATCCAAATCATTTTTAAACACAATATTAAATTATAATTTGCATTATAATTTAATATTAACAGTAATCTCTAAAATCTCGGGTTGTTACAGACTCCTCTCCTTAACAAAATTGCGTCCTCGCAATTTCTATTGGAAAAAGGCTGTAAACAACACAAAAATTCAATCAACAAAGGTGATAGACAAGCTCGAAACTCAAACCATTCATACTTTCAGCATAAAATGGTAGAGAGAAATAAGGAAAAACTCCCTTGGCTAATCCAATGGTCCATCATATGCTAATATAGTGGTTAGCAAACCATCGAATTTTTCAAGCAACTCGAAAGAATTTCAAAGATATCCCGTCTTCGAATCAATACTCAGTAAAAAGCTCAACAAATAATCTATCAAATAAGATAGATTTCTCAAAGCTCTACAAATAGAGTCGGGATCAAACTCGTTCAAACCACAACTCTAAGCAGCAAAAATGATCATTGACACAATTTTCCGCATAATAATACGGAAAGAACATCCTCACTATAGGATAAACACAATAGACAAGATTAATAAATCACAAAAAAAGGCTTCTCACGAGGCCACCAAATTCGAACGACCGTAAAAGTGCACGTCGTTATCAGTAGCACAAGAATAGAGTGAACTCAAGAACAAGAATATAAGCTCAAATTATTTCCAATCCAAGATATTTATAATTTTTAAATCGCAACATCTTTTAAATTTTAAATCTCAATTTTCTACATTTGAAAATTTCCAACTCTTTACTATATTACTTAGTAAGTAATTTAAAACTCAAATTAAAAGTCCAAATTTCTTCTCTTACGTCAAAATTAATTTTCAAAGAATTTTGTAAAACCATAATAATATTCCTCCAAATAAATTAAGGGTTCAAATTCTCTTTACTCTTTTTATTAAACCACTTAAAAAGTTTAAAACAATCTTCAAATCCTCTTATAACTCTTCTCTTAAAACATCTAATGTATATAATATAAATTCTAAAATCTCAAAATATACTTTCAAAATCATAATTTTTAAAACACAAACCATCGTGTCTGATTGCCTCATCATAGCATTTAGGAGATTCCTATCGATAACGTTGATCAGGCGTATCGACCAGAACTCTTAACTACTCGATGGACAATCCAACACTCTCAAATTATTTCCATAAAAGAAATACTACTCATGTATATATTCTTAAAATATTCTTTGATTTATTATTTATTTTTATTTTTATCTCAAAACTCCAATTTCTCTTTATAAAACTCGTATATATAACTTCAAAAACTCAAACCAAAGAACATTATGAAAATGCATCAAGATATTCCTAAAATATGCGATTCACAAAATCAACAGAAGAAGATGGAGTGTTCGTCAACCCCTACAAGCCGACGAGCCACTCTCGGAAATCATCAAGACAAAAGATAAGCAAGATATTCTTCTCGAAGGAGAAGAAGCACACAAACAACAAATCATTACTTCAAACAAAGTAATGCTACAAAGGATAACACCGATTGAGTATCTGAAAAGGATAACTCAAAGAAACTGAATGATAAACTCAATCAAACTCGAACAATCTAGAAACTCACCTCATTCCTTAGTGGATGTCCTCGTGGAAGGATAGCCGAAGGCTAAAAGCCAGAAATTAGGTTACCTCAACACTCGATTGCCCGATTGGATGTCAAATGCAAATGGACTCACAAAACTCAACAAAGTCACCTTGACTGGAATTCGAGTTATATCATCAACATCTCGATACTCAATAGTGAATTCAGAAACTTCGGAATCATAATTAACGTTCCAAAGAGATAGAAATAATAAAACAATCAAAATAGGAAACCTAAATATACAATAGGATCCTATAAAACAAAGGATTGGACTTAATATCAAATAAGTCAACCCTTCTCAAATCAAATTCGTCTCAAGATTGCGAGTAACAACCAAATACTCACAAAATCATTATCAAATAGAAATCTCAGAATGCTCACAACGAGCCAATCGATGTGGATCCTCTCAATATGATTCACAACTCCCAAAGGAAAACAACAAGAATACTCTAAGGAATCAATAAGCTTCATGATACGAACCCGCTCGCATTGACAAACATAAGAATAGAATAATCCCAAAGAAGATTATTCATAAGATAAGATAACATCAAACTCAATTATGGAATACTACGGAATACAATTTATATTCCTAGACATATGCCATCTCAACATATCCCAAAATTCGAAAAGGAATCAAAGCACGATTCGAAAATAAGCTCGAATAAAGGACAACGATTCACTCATATTGTACTTTGACGTATCGTGATATACGTACTGTTATGTGTTTATTATACTTTGTTCTGACCCGGCTCTGATACCAAGCTGTAACGCCCCACCCCGAGACCCACCTTAGTAAAGAGAATTAACAAGTAATTCCGTCTACTAATGCGGAGAATAGGGCTGGTTAAGGGCGACCATCTATAATTTTGTCTTAAACATCTATTGAATACGTCGATAAATGCAATATAACTTTTTTTTTTCAACTCAAGTGGATCGACATACCCAGTAAATGCTTAATCCAAAACTATAGGTGGTTAACGGATCTATCAGAACAAAATATAATAACTGAATGTAAATCACATCACAGAACAGTAACCAACATCATATATATACATATACACTGATACATGTTTAGTACAATACAATATGAATACAATAAAGGTGGTACTCGACCACACCATAAATATCGAATCAAATGTAACTACATCAGAGTATGCGGAAGAACAAAAAAACTACTCAAGAGAAAGAAGAGCTGATATCCAACATCAACTTCAAGCTAAGTCCAATAGATGATACCTGAAACAACTCGGTCTGACCCGAGTGATAAACACACGGGTCAGGCAACTAAATCTTATCGTTAGAAAGGAATACGATAAGGTAAAGAGAAGAGCTTCGCAACGGGATAACATAAGTAGGTATGAACATCTAGGGTTGATATCAAGTAACTTCACTATGTCTCTATGGTGGTTTGCATATACATATACTTGGATTAATTTGAAGGAATTCATGTATATGATATAAGGGAAAACATTCAAACATTATCCATGAATAAATAATCTCTCAAGTCGTGTATAAATCCCAAGTATAAATCCATAAAATTCGAAATCACCAAAATCCTCGAAGAAATCATATTTGCCTTATTTACATCTATAAGGCTAGGTAAACACATCAAAAATGGTGAAATCGAAATCATCATAACTCATAAAAGAAATCTCATATTGGCCAATTATTACATGCAAAAGCATGTTGCACGTGCTATTTACCAATACTGTTCACCATCATGGTACCATATCCATCTCTCGACCGGAATCCTCATCTCGAATTAATCCGGTCTATGACGTCATCTATATTCTCCCCGAACACCCGCCATCAAAAGTGATTGGAGCACCTCACCCCAATCGGTGTCCGCTGAGTCCCCGCCATCAAAAGTGATCGAGTCAAGTATTACTTAACCCGATCGGGACTCTAAGTACTGGTAGTTCTTCCAGAATGTGTCAACAACTCTCGGATAGTAACCCGAAAAGTGGTTACGTGCGTCCCATACCGCACGTCCTCACTCAGCGGTTTTCTAGCCGCTAGTCGATGCCACACTAACAAAAGCATCAAAATCTCAAAGAATCGCCTCATGTCATTGGCGTAAGGCATAAAATATCTAACCTATCTCATCTCATTGGCAAGTGGAAAATTCCATAAAATCATAAATCTCAGAAAATCTCATATAAAACAATTGCCTCATATCATCGGCAATAGTGTTTTTCCCAAGATAGTCCCATGTCGTATATGCTCTCGAATACGAAATATTAGACTAAAGTTATTAGTCTAAAAGACTAATGTAACACTCTATCCCAGACCACAAAGTGGTAAATCCCAAGGAGGAAATCAAAAAGATTCCTCAATGTCATTTCGATCGTATAAGTCCATAATTAACCGATTAAGTGAATGCACGAGTCCCATTCCTCGTGGATTTACTAAATCGTTTAATTTATTTTCTTATACGTCCGAAAATATATATATATATATATATATATATATATAAATAGTAAAAATAAGTAAAATTATACATATAATATTTTTCACGAGAAAACATGATTTTAAAACAATTTCCAGCAATTTTATAGAAAAGATTTTAGAGAGAAAACGGCTTATTTTCAGAGTTTTTAATAAATTACAAAATCTTAGAAAATAAGAACAAATCCTCAAATCCCCAACCATATATGATTTATTTATAGAATGGTTTAATCATCTAAGCTCAAACTATTTGCAAATCAAGTGAAAAGAAAATCATCATCAGAAAACTCATCAACCAAAGCAAATACAACACACAAGGCTACATGCAAGTGCTCAGGACAGCGATCTTGCATCAGCTATTTCGACCCTTTAATCATAAAATTTTAAGAAGTGATACAAATAAAAGTTGTCACATTATTTATGTAGTTTCCAGAACTTCAAAAATTATTGGATTTGAATAAGAAATGTGAAAGTTATGCGCAAAATACTAGCTCAGGTTTGCATAAAACACTGAGTACACTACAACAACAGGACAGCGAGTTTGCAAGAGATTTTTCAACATTTTAGTCAATGAATTACAGAAAGTGATACAAATAAAAGTTGTCACATTCTTTCTGCAGTTTCCAAAACTTTAAAAATTATCAAATTCGGTTAATAAACGAAGAAGTTATGCCCAATTTGGTTTCAGCTTCAAGCACAGAGCAAACAATGGTTTTGCTCTCGGGTTAGCACTAGAAAAATTAGATTTTAACATACCTAACCTCAAAATTTCAGAAAATACAAAACATGAAAGTTGTGGAACATGAATTATGCTTTCCGAAACATCCAAAATTATCAAAATCGGTTAGGAAACGAAGGAGTTATGATCAAATTCGTTTCAGCTTCAATGACAGAGCAAGTATTGGATTTGCTCTCGGGTTAGCAGTAGAAAAATTGGATTTTGACATAGTTAAGTTCAAAATTACAGATAGCACAAAACATAAAAGTTGTAACACATGAATTAAGCTTTCTAGAACATTAAAAATCATGGAATTCCGATCTAAAATGAGAAAGATATAGCTCAAACAATATCAGATTCAAACTCAGGAAATTATGTCAAAGGCAGAACTATACTTCTGTTTTCAAATCTATTTCAGGTCAGTCAAATGTTAAAATATTGAAATATAACCTGAAGAACAATTATTCCATATTAAATCTAGTTTCCAACAAAAAAAATTTGACTTAAATCGGATGAGAAACGAGTAACTTATGGCCAAAATACTACTTAGGCATGTGATTGTTGTTGCTGTAAATTTGCTCTCGGGACAGCAACAAACAAGCATAATTTTAAGCAACCAAACTTCAAAATTTTGGAAAACACAAAACATGAAACTTCTAGCCCATAATCTAAGCTTTCCAGAACATCTAAATTTATCGAATTTGGTTAAGAATTGAAAAAGTTATGCATAATATACTGACAGCAATTTACAAATGAACATGCAATAAACGAAAATGAGATTTCTTACATTGAAATCTCAATCAAAGCTAGAAAATGTGAGTTTTGATACTCACCTTGTGATTTTGTATGGTACAACACAGATTTTTAGCTGAAAGGTTGAAGCTTTGAGGAAGAAACTACTTCAAATATCCTTCCCTAATCTTTATTTGGTGGATTTACTTTTGAATCTGCAGCAAATTGAATGAAAATATAATTTTTTTTGTTTTTGTTTGAGGAGGCCATTGCTTTTCATGTTTCTATTTACTGTATAAGCCTTTTGAGAAGAAGAAGTAAAAGGGAAAAAAAATACGTACTATTACTCAACAGAAGTCTCCATATGTTGGGTTTTGGGTTCAAACCTTACCCTATAAGCCCAACCTAAAATACTTAGAGAAAATATGCATATATGTTTTAGTAATTTACACATAACTTTTGCATAGAATTTCCAAATCACATGAAACAAGTTGCATTGTTCATGTTTTAATAAAAAAAACATGCTAGTGACATCGAAAATTTAATTTTCCAAATAAAAATATTATTTTTCTCCATATAACATAAATTTTTAACAATATTTACCAATATTCACATTTTTGGTGAAAAATCACTATTTTCATCCATTTCAACCAAATAAAATTTATTTTTAAGTCTAATGAAGTGTACTAAAATGTTTTAACATTTTTATAACATTAGTACATCATTCCAAACCTAATTACACTTCCAAATTTTATTTTATTTTTATATTATTCCTTTTATTTTACAATAAAAGGCTAACATTGGAATAAATTTCCAATATTACTGATTAACTAAAAGTTAAACCATAACAATTATTTGTTTTCAATCCAAATCCTTAAATAAAGTTTTTCAAACTTTATTTCATTCATTTACACTTTTTTTTCAACCATCAAATGTTGAAAAATGCTTCAAATAAATAATGTTACTTATTTAAATTTCAAATCCCAAATTATATTCATCAAGATATTGTTTATATAAAATAACAATATAATCCCTCATTTTTTTATCCAAATCATTTTTAAACACAATATTAAATTATAATTTGCATTATAATTTAATATTAACAGTAATCTCTAAAATCTCGGGTTGTTACATAAAATAATAACAAATGGTTTGTAATTAATTAATGTTAATTAAGCAGAGTTAGGTAATTAATTCATAAATAGTTAACTTATTTGGTTTGAATTAAATTAATTATAATTATGTGATTAATTAATCTTGCTTATGGATGACTAATTATATTGAATGCTTAGATTGATTAATATATCCAGTAAGTTAATCTGTAATATTCTGTGATATGAATTGTTTTGGATTGAGCGGTGATAAATATTTATATATGATGAATTGCTGTGTGAATTTAATGTTCTACATTAAATTATAAAACGTGGATTTTTTGTTTAAAATATTAAAAATGAAAATTTGTTTAAATCATTCAAAGAGAAAGGTTTTGAGAAACGTGGACTAAAAGTTGTGACTTAACTAAGATCTGAATGTATCCATATGTTTTAAATAAGCACTCACTATTTGGAAAGGCCGGGGAAGGGCATTAAGTCAAAAACCTATTCCGAATAATGATACGATGGAATGGAATTGCATTTGAAGAGGTGGTTGAAGACCGGGTATTTTCAAAAATGAAAGGATTGCCTATTGATTGTCTCTGCACCGAGTTGCTCCGGTATAGAGATTACCCTATGTGATGGGGAGTCCAGACGAGATTGGGGATACCCGGATTTGCAAGGACTTCTTTCCTTAATTGGATGAAATGCCTTCGGTTTCATTCAGACCCAGGATGACTTGTATGGATGTATGTATGACATTGCACTTTGAGATATCAAGCTGCTTTTTATCAAATACGTTTCTATTTGGTGGCGGAGAATTTATTCTCTTAGCTTAACATCCTTCTCTGAGACGTACGAGCTCAGAGGTTATGTAGTTGATAGTTATTAGTGATATATTCCCAATTTGGTAATGTTGCATGCTAAGTGCTGAGCGTTGATTGATCAAAGCATGGCTTTTGTATTAAGTATAGCTTTGTGGGACGAGACTTCATCGAACCTCACACCTCGAGAAATGGTCGAAAATGGAAAGGATGCAACAAGGTTATGGGGTTTGTGACCTTAAGGGTATGTGCATTTCCTTCTAGATAGAAAGTGGTATTATGGTATGGAGACCAGATATTTGTGTGGTTGTTGAAAATTTGAGGCACTTCGGTAAAGGTCGGTTACGTCCGTGGGATGGCATACTCATGACAGTTAGTTTCCTAGTTACAGAGGTAACCCGGCCTTGTGTTGGCGGAGATCCAGTTAGGTTCTTGGAACGTCCTTCCAGAGGCATACCCATTCGGATAAAGGAAGTTACTTAGCCTTGACTGTTTGTTGGAAATCCAAACAAACAATAGAAGCCCTTTACGATTTCAGTTGTAGAACTTACCATTTAACATGGTAGCCATTGTAGGCATACTATAATGGTACGCATGCTGCCTAAGATTAATATTATACTTGCAAAAAGTTTTTTCCACCCTATGCATTAAAAATAATATCAAAAGAATTTTCACGTATCAAACATGTTTGACTAATATAAGGAGAACCTCCTCCATATGTGCGATTGCATTAGAGTGTGTGCCGGGAGACCTTATGGTAGTTTCATTTTCCAAAAGCATGAACGGAATTCTTTTTATACAAATAACTGTTTTTTGATGTTTCTCACACCACTCCCATGACTGACTTGGAGTTTATTATTCCCTTTTCCAAACTCTCGGTGCCCCTAATTTTCTACACGGGTAGCCTAAAGTTAGGTTATCGGTAGGTTCTGGAGCTAAGTTGGAAAGTAGATGTGGATTTGGAAGTCTTTGAAGCTTTTGGTTTTTGAGCTTTTTGGTTTGGACTTTGGAGCTTTGGAAATGAAGATGCAGTATGTTGGTCTCTCTTGGAAGACCCCGTTGATGTTATTTTTCCACTGTTATGTTATTTTTCCACCGCTGTGTAATATATATAGGCTCAGATGATGTTGGTCACTTGTTGTAGAATGTTGTAATCTATGAAGTGTATGAATAAAAGATATTTTGTTTCCATTGTGTTGTTGTCATCTAATGTGTTATGACTCCAGCAAACTGGACTCCAACGTTTGAATCTCTGGCATTTGAACACGGGTGATGTATTGGATGCCGATTTTCGAAGGTTGAAGTCGGGGTCGTCACATTTGGCATCAGAGCTGAAGATTTAGTTAGAACTTTAGCTTTGGAGTATAACTCTTTAGGTGATTCATTAAAGATAGGGTTAGAAATGCCCTAGAATGATTAAATTCCCTAATATATCTTGTCCGTATGCCCAAATCAATTTCTTACTATTTACGGATAGTGAGAATGAGTGCAAGTAGGGGACGAGGTAGGGGAAGGGGGAGTACCATTACAATTGGCTGAGACCCTGCAACAACAGTAATAGAAGGAGTAATTCTTCCCATCCAACCCTAGCTAAATCTTGCAAAGTTATATCGGGATTTCTCAAGACTTGGAGGGAAACCATTCAAAGGTACGGAGACTATTATAGAAGAGAAAGCTTGGATTCGATCTTGTGAGAGGATTTTTAAAGGATTGAAATTGGATGATGATCAAAGGAGGTTGACGGCTTCTTGGCAGCTCCAGGAAGATGCTTTGGTATGGTGGGAGACCATTATTTTGGCCAAATCAGAGCATGAGTTTAGATGGGATAGATTCAAGCAAGTATTTGAGCAGCGTTATATGCCTTCCGCTGGTATTTCCAGGATGTATCAAGAGTTTACCGATTTGAATCAAGGAAATCTATCTTTTGAAGAATCATTAAATAAGTTTAATGTGTTATCCCAATTTGGACCTGAATTGGTGAATACCCCTTTTAAGAAGAATGAGAGATTTATTAAAGGGATGAACAAGAAGTTTCATGAAAGGATGACATGCCATATGAAGGAGTCTTTTGCTGATTTGATAGACATGGGATATAGATATTCCACCTTAGATAAACAAGAGATTTCAGAAGAGAAAGGAAGCAAAAGTAATCCAAATTGGAAGAAGAGAAATTTAGAGAAAGAAGCCTTGGCAAGGTAAAGAAAGGAAGGATCAACCTAAGAAGTCAGGACAAGAAGCTAGCGAATGCTACTATTCCCATAAGTCAGGACACATGGTTGAAGAATGCCCGATAAAGAAGCAGACCTAAGTAGCAATGCTTTATGCAATCAAGGATGACCCATCAACCTCAGGAGTTGATAAAGGGAAAGGAGTTTTGGAAGGTAATCTTCTTACTTATGATAAAATTGTTAGAGTTCTATTCGATACTAGAGCCATGCATAGTTTTATTTCCCAGCAAACCATAGAAGAGTTAAATCTTGAACCCGAATACGTAGACGAACCTATTTGTGTGAAGAACCTGGTAGGAGGCCCTTCGAATCTTTGTTTACGTGTAGAAAGGTTCCTATTTCGTATTCTCTTCATCAGTATCCTATAATCCTTTTTGTTCTTGACTTTAATGAATTTGAGATATTACTTGGAATGAATTGGTTAACAAAATATGAAGCTAGATTAGATTGTATCAATAGAATGACTTTGGTCAAAACCAAACTTGGGAATTTTGTTGTGATTTCTTATGAGGATCCAAGTCCGAAGAGGGACAAGCTAATGTATACTTTAGGGTATTTCGACCCAAGTTTGGAATCCATACCTATTGTTCGAGAATTTCCTGACGTATTTGAAGAAGTTAAGTCTTTACCTCCGCATAGGAAAATCGAATTTAGAATCGACTTGGTTCCCAATACCCATCCAGTTGTGCATGCAAGTCGTACGATGGCACCAAGGGAAAGAGTAGGGCTAGTTAAGCAACCCCAATATTTACTGGAGAAAGGATTTATACGACCTAGTTGTTCCAGTTGGGATTCAGCTGTGGTACTTGTAGCCAAGTCCGATGGATCTTTGAGATTGTGCATAGATTATCGTGATCTTAATGAGTTAACCCTTAAGAATAAATTTCCTTTTCCCTAAATCGACGACCTGTTCGATCAATTGCATGGTGCTCGATCCTTTCCCAAGATGGACCTAGCCCAAGGATTCCATCAGCTGAGAATTGCGGAAGATTGTATCCATTTGACTGCTTTTAGGGGTCCATTTCTCTATCTTTCTATGTATTCTTTTGTTCTTCGTTGTCTCCCTGTCTATCAAATTTCGAGGACGAAATTTTCTTAAGGGGAGATATTGTAACAATCCCGTTTTTAATCCAAATTTAATATAGTAATTAGTATAATTTTTAGAATTAGTTTGTGAATTAATTTGATTTTTTCCAAAATAAATAAGATATGTGTTTGTTTATGTACATATATATATATATATATATATATAGATTGTAAATAGAATTTTGATTTGAAATTCAAAAATAAATATCTCAAAATTAAATTAAATTTAAAAACTCTATATTTTAAAACTAATATATATATATATATGTTTAATTGTTAATGTATAATTAGATTTTAAGTCATTTTTTTAAAGTTATATAAAAATATAAACATAAATTAATGAAAACATATATTAATATAAAGCATAGGAAGACATAAAATATATGCATTAAAAATTTGTAAGCTAAGACAACATGCACAATAACCAGTATCGTATTTTTGATTTTCTTTTATTTTAAAAAATAACAAAATCAACGCTATACACACGCACACACACACATCTCTACTCTACTCTTTCATTTCTTCTCCTATCTTCATTTTCAAAATTTTTATTCAAAACTTAAGAAAGCTACAAACTAGGGAATAAAATCTAAAAGCAAATAACCTCTTCAATTTTAAACTTGAAGAAAACATAATCAAAGAAACAAAGAGCATCTCAAACATCAAGCAAATCAAAATCAAGTTGCAGATCAAAACCATAATTCCAGTTTTCAAAATCAAATCATTTCCAGGCTTCTCTGTACAAAAATCTTGTGAGTAAACTACTTTTAAAAAAAGCTTAATCTGTTTATAACTTGATGCATGTGATAAATTTGTGAATTATCCGTGTTCAGGCAAAAATGCCTCCATTCATAGATTACAAGCTCTAAACAACCTTAAGAAATTCATATCTCTCTATATAAAGAGTTTTATGTCATGATCCTTAAAATAAATTTGTTTGTATTAACCAGATGCTATTTTTAAAAATATTATTAAGTGTATTTAACAAGTAGGATTACTGGAAATTGGAAGTTACAGTAAAAATGTATAAAGTCAGGAAATTCGATTATCTAAATTTCACGATTTTATTATATAATTGGAATCGTACTGGAAAATGGTGAATTTTGATAATGATATCATTATTTTTAAATTTGGGAATGTTGAGAATACAAGAGTGGAACGATTTTGGAATTTTCATCGATTCTCGACGATCGGCGAAGGGATGGACGCCGGGCCTGGTGCTAGAGGTGTCTGAAAGTTTGGTGATCAATGGAAAAATGCTCGGTGGATTTATTGCCCAGCGAGGTAGCCGAACGATGCTGATTTAGGGTTTAAGACCCTGAAGGAGTCGATGTTGTTGACGAGGTGAATGCGACGTCATAGTCGCATCGGAAGAGGCCGGAGTAGGGGGAAAAGAAGCGTGGTCGAGTAATGAGTTGGTCGTGATGGCGAGTTCTCTGGCGATCTAGGATGGTGGCGCGAGGTGGATTTAGGCGATCGTCTTTTGTTCCCGTAGGTGTTCATCTTGCTTGATATCGATTTGCTTTCTCGTTCGGGGTTCTGGGCAGTGATGATGTTCGAGCATGTCATCGGTGAGTTGCTGGCGATGGAGATGTTGGTTGGAGCGTCGTTGCTCATTCGTGCACATGCACGCGTATCCCTAGGTGTCCGGTTTCGTTTTGCTGAAGGTATAGGAGAGTGGAACGTGGGTAGCCTGGGTTCGCTTTAGGGATTTGATAGGTCGAACTTGGGTTTGTACACAAGTAATTTTAGCTTGTGTTTAAGAAGGAAGAAGAGGGGAAAGTTGAGTATGGATTGGGTATTGTACTATGGGATTGGGTTTTTCTTTTGTAATTAAACAAGCTTTTAAAAGCAATAGAAAATGGAAGTAAATTATAAGTTTCAAAGAGAAGTTTGTACAAGTTTTCAAAGCTAATTATTAAACAAAAGTATTTATCAAGTTTCAACTAGTTTCAAAATTTAGATTATAAAGTTAAATGTAATTTAAATTTAAGTTGATTTGATTTGAATGATTTTATATTGGGATAATATTTAACTCCTAAGTATTTTCAAATGGAATTTAATAATGATTGAATTAAGTAAGTGATTAAGATAATTGTATTAAAAATTTAATTAAGTAATTAATTAAGATAAATAGTTTATCTTTAATTAATTAAGGTCTTTGTTAATTATAGATTAATTAATTAATTAATGTAACTAAATAATAATTAATTAATTAATTAATAATAAAGGTTAATTAATTAGTAATTAAAGATTAATTAATTAATAATTAAAGGATAACTAATTAATAATTAAATGTTAATTAATCAGTAATTAAAGGATAATTAATTAATAATTTAAGGGTAATTAATCAGTAATTAAAGGGTAATTAATTAGTAATTAAAGGTTAATTAATTAGTAATTAAAGGTTAATTAATTACTAATTAATGGGCAATTAATCAGTAATTAAAAGGATAATTAATTAATAATTAAAGGGTAATTAATCAGTAATTAAAGAATAATTAATTAATAATTAAAGGGTAATTAATCAGTAATTAAAGGATAATCAATAATTAAAGGATAATTAATAATTAAAGGATAATTAATCAGTAGTTATAGGATAATTAATTAATGTAAGTAATTAAGGATGATTAATTAATTTCATTAATTAATTAAAATATAACAAATGGTTTGTAATTAATTAATGTTAATTAAGAAGAGTTAGGTAATTAATTCATAAGTAATTAACTTATTTGGTTTGAATTAAATTAATTATAAATTATGTGATTAATTAATCTTACTTATGGATGGTTAATTATATTGAATGCTTGGATTGATTAATATCTCTAGTATGTCAATCTATAATATTATGTGATATGAATTGGTTTGGATTGAGCCGTGATAAATATTTATCTGTGATGAATTGCTCTGTGAATATAATGTTCCGCATTAAATTATAAAAAGTGTATCTTTTGTTTAAAATATTAAAAATGGAAACTTTTTTAAACCATTCGAAAAGAAAGGGAAACATGGAGTAAAGGGTGTGACTTAACTAAGATCTAAATGTATCCATATGTTTTAAATAAGTGCTCATTGTTCGAAAAGGCAGGGGAAGGACAAGTCGAAAACCCATTTCGAATAATGATACGACGTAATGGAATTGCATTAGAAGACGGTGGTTGAAGACTGGGTATTTTCGAAAATGAAAGGATTGCTTGTTGATTGTCTCTGCACCTAGTTACTCCGGTATAGGGATTACCCTATGTGATGGGTAGTCCAGACGAGATTGGGGATATCCGAATTTGCAAGGACTTCTTTCCTTAATTGGACGAAGTGCCTTCGGTTCCATTCAGACCCAAGATGGACTTGTATGGATGTATGTCTAACATTACACTTTGAGATATAAAGCTGGTTTCTATCAAATACATTTCTGTTTGGTGCCGGAGAATTTATTCTCTTAGCTTAACACCCTTCTCTGAGACGTACGAGCTCAGAGGTTATGTAGTTTATAGTTATTAGTGATATATTTACATTTTGGTAATGTGGCATGCTAAGTGCTGAGCATTGATTGATCGAAGCATGGCTTCTGTATAAAGCGTAGTTTTGTGGGACGAGACTTCATCGAACCTCACACCCCGGAAAATGGTCGAAAACAGGAAGGATGCAGCAATGTTATGGGGTTCGCGACCCTAAGGGTATGTGCATTTCCTTTTGGATAAAAAGTGTTATTATGGTATGAAGACCAAATATTTTACTTATGTGGTTGTTGGAATTTGAGGCGCCTCGGTAAAGGTCGGTACGACTGGGGGATGACATACTCGTGAAAGGTAGTTACCTAGTTACAGATGGTAACCCGACCTTGTGTTGGCAGAGATCCGGGGACGTCCTTCCAGAGGCGTACCCATTCGGATAAAGAAAGTTCCTCAGCCTTGGCCATTTGTTGGAAATCCAAATAAACAATACGAGCCCTTTACGATTTCAGCTGTAGAACCTGCCATTTAACAAGGTAGCTATAGTAGGCATACTATAATGGTACGCATGCTGGCTGAAATTAATAATATACTTGCAAAAAATTTTTCCACACTATGCGCTAAAAATAATATCAAAAGAATTTTCGCGTATCAAGCATGTTTGACTACTATAAGGAGAAACCTCCCCTATGTGTGCGATTGCATTTGAGTGTGTGCCGGGAGACCTTATGATATTTTCATTTTCCAAAAGCATGAACGGATTTCTTTTTGTATAAATAACTGTTTTTTATGTTTCTCACACCAGTCCCATGAATGACTCGGAGTTTATTGTTCCCTTTGCTAAACTCTAGGTGCCCCTAATTTTCCACATGGGCAGCCAAGAGTCAGGTTAGCAGTAGGCTCTAAAGCTAAGTTGGAAAGTATATGTGGATTTGGAAGTCTTTGAAGCTTTTGGTTTTTGAGCTATTTGGTTTGGACTTTGGAGCTTTGGAAATGAAGATTCAGTATGTTGGACTCTCTTGGAAGACCCTGTTGATGTTATTTTTCCGCTGTTATGTTATTTTTCCGCTGTTGTGTAATATATGTAGGCTTTGATGATGTTAGTCACTTATTGTAGAATGTTGTAATCTATGAAGTGTACGAATGAATGATATTTTGTTTCCATTGTGTTGTTATCATCTAATGTGCTATGACTCCAGCGAACCGGACTCCAACATTTGAATCTCCAGCATTTGAATACGGGTTATGTATTGGATGTCGATTTTCGAAGGTTGAAGTCGGGATCGTCACATATATTCTTGATAAATACTGTACAAATTTAATTAATAAGGTTAAGTAAGTAAATACAAAATACTTCAAAATAAAAAATGTTTTTATTCAAACAAATAAATTAGATCTAATGCTAGTTATAGATTAAATAGGCCCACTAAGATCAAAATTGGGAACTTTTTTAAAATTTATCCCTTTCATCCGCAACCAAATGGGACAGATCTAACAATGTACTCAGAGCCCATATGGTTTATCTAATCTAGTTGGTCAGGATTTATGGCCGCCTAATTAACTTTTCTATCTAATGGACGTTTAGAATAGGAGTGTCTACGCTTGGGGTTGGATAAAAAGTATTCTCCCCTGGCTCCTAACCCGACCATTGGATGGAGCAAGCCCAAAGGTTGGTCCATATGTAAGGCCCAATTTATTTTAGGCCTTAGGCAAAATTTTAAAATGAAAACTTGATATAAAATCTAAATTTTGAATGTTAAGTTTAAAATATATAACGAAACTTTAAAATATTGTAAAATAAAATAAAAAAATTCAAAATTGTTTTAAGAAACTATTTAATATTTTTTAAATTCATAAATATTTAATTAATTTTATAAGTTAAATGAATAATTGATTAAACAATATTTAATTAAAAAATTTATATGTATATATGTACATATTGATATATGTATATAATTATAAAGGTTATATTTAAAATTATATCTTAAAATAGTTTAAGGTAAATTAAATAAAAAACATGAAATTTACTAAATATTTAATTAAAATGCTTAAATAATAATAATTTGTTTGATAAATAATTAATTGAATGTTAATTAATTAATATATATATACACACACACACACAAATAATAACTGCAAAGGTTATAGTTAATTGTACATTTTAAATAATTTAGAATGAATAAAATAAAAATTAAAGTTTTATGAAATTTAATTAAATTAATTTAAGATTTAAAATTAATTAAATTAAATTTTATTAATAAGTACATAAGAATACTACATAATTAAATTAAATTATAATAGTTATAGATAAATTGAACTTATATAGTTTTAAGTATAATTAAAATATAAGTAAAACTAAAATAAACCCAAAATTGACTTTGTGAATGCATACATACGTATGGTAAGTGTATCGTGATTTCAGATGTGTTCAACACTTGAACCATGATGATATTTCATAAGAAGTACCTTAATTAAATCAATACTACTCTAATAAATTAAACGATAATGAATCTTTAATATAAATTGCCCTCTATTATTTGTATATTAACAAATTACTTACATATGCACTAGTTATTGCACAAATTCAACCTAGAGCTGTTATATGTATTACTATTAATATATTACCTAAATGAAGTAATATATGTATATTTGTCGAGTAATATATGGGACACTTTGCATAATTTAATCATTTATTAAAATTCTTTGTTTCACAGAAAATCACGAAATTCATCAGAAATTCAATTCAAACTTGCATAAAAATAGCCAAAAGCTAAATGCAATAAAAGCTAGCGATACTTTATAGGTTGAAAGTAATTAATATAATTTTATCATATAGAAAATGATTTCTAAATATTTTATCCGTAATTCACTTTTAAACTTCTCACCATTGTTAATCCAAAAGAATAAGTTAAAAGTATTTTAAATTAGTTTTTATATATACTAAGATAAAAATTTCCAAAATCACTTTTAAAACCCAATAACTAATATATAGAGAAAGAAGAGAGTTATAAATTTTTAAGTCTTAAAATAAAATTCTTTTATTATGTCTTTGAATCAAAACAATATTTAAAAAATAGATAATTCGTTTTATTTTAAATATATATATATATATATATATATATATATATCTAATATTACTCTATAAACACTATAAAACTATAAACTATTTGTAAACTTAAAAGTCTTAGTTAAATTTATTTTAAAATAAAGCTTTACTTTTCATAATTGATAACTTACTTTATTTTGAAAATCTTAGGCCAATGTGAATTGATAAGTAAGAGTGAATAATATCTCTTAATTTGTGGAGAAAACTCCAGGTCGAGGTTAAGACTAGGGCAAAGGCCATGATTAAGAGGTTATATATATATATATATATATATATATATATATATATATTTGTATGTATGTATGTATGTATATATATAAGAACGAGTTATCCATCGCCTACAAACCTACAAAACTCAAAGTTAGAATCCCAATATAAGCGAGTCCTGACATTCACTAGAGAATTCAAAAGGTTTCTACATTTCTTTTAGGGTTCAAGGAATATAAAAATCAAGTGGGAGCCATGTTAGAAAAATAAAATGATAAAATTTGATTTTTTTATATATTGCAAGAACAAATACTATACAAACTAAAATTATCTACTTCAATAAATTTGCGCAACTAATCTACTTAATAAAAATGTTTATTACTTTGATAGTAAGAGTGGTACTTTATTCAAGCAGACTCATTTTAATGTCTCGTCAGTTCGAACCCATGACCTTTAGAATATTTATCTAGAACATCATTGTAACGACTCACCTTTTTGGATGGTTTAAATCGACAATAAACTACACATGTCAAACTCAAACCATTCAAAAGGGAGGATTGTTATGGGGTAAATAAGAAAAGAAGAGAAAAGAAAGAAAACAAAACACAGGATCTCATAGCGGAATGACAAAATATAATAATCAAATAAATAGTTCATGAATTTGTTTACAAATAATACTTGATTATACCTTTACAATATAAATCAAAGTTACATACAACTGAAATAAATAAATAAATGAAATAGAACAACATGATGTAATGGAAATAATATAAGAAATAATAAAAGTACTAAATCTTCGTCTTCATCTCCCAAAAATAAGGTATTCGATACACTGAAAAGCTCAGACTGACCCGAGCTAATTGAAAAGACAAAACAATCGAGTTAGAACTAAAAGATCTTATGTAAGTTAAATCATAATAAATAAATATGAGTGCAGTGGATTCAGGATGTTTACGGGGTTTTATATCTCCTATCCAACGTCTAACGTGCGTGCAATAACTTTAGAGATTTTCGGATTTCCATCTCCTTAGGATCTGTTAAACTATCTACATACATAGTACAATAAGCTATTATAATAGTGTCCACATTAAAGTATTAAAATAGCATTAAGGCGTTACCCACATCCCCCTTAACACATTTTATACATTCCCGTAGTCTATACAGTATCGTAATTCCTCCATAAACTAGAGGTCTATTAGAGGATTCTCCATAGTTACGGTACAAACCAAACTTGTAGAAGGCACGATAAGGCATGTGACAAGGCATGCGAGGCAATGCCTAGGGTAGGATACGACCGTTTTGCAGATCAGGACTGATGGTAACGCATAGCAGCTACTACCGTCCAACTCGGAACATACTCCCATAGTCTACCAAGAGGCGGCCATCAAATCAATCACAAAGTCATAATATGGTATCGAAGAAATGTGTACGATCAAAGGTGCAACATCACTTGGACCGGCTTGGCTCCTTTTTTAGCCACATCAAGCTGACTCATGGGAGTCGGGGCTACATAAATACCTCATACAAAATCGTTCGTCCAACCATCATACTTCACTCTAGAATCACCCCCACGTACATAGTTGTTAAAGTGGTTTTTGGTATTGGCAGAGCGTATGATAATATCAGATCTTGGTCTCTTTAACAACCAAATGCTTATTTCACACCGGATGGTTCTTTTACATTTCCAAATTATTGTAATATCAAAATATCATTTTCAATTTAAACCATATCGCTTTCGAAATCATATTTACTTTCGAAATAATATCACATTTGAAATCATATCACTTCGGAAATCATATTTACTTTCAAAATCGTACTTCCAAAATAGGTTGAACCTCATTTTCAAAATCGTCATATTTACTCAGAATATGTTATTTCACTAGATATCATTTCAAATCCCAACTTAGATTATAATATCATTTAACCATATTTTCTTTTAAATGAAGGATTTAAACATAACCAATTCAACCTTGCACCGTTTGAAAATTTGAAATATAGTTTAGATAGTCATGAATAGTTTCAAATAGTTAAAATACTTTAAAATAGTTTAAATGGTTTTAAAATAGATTAAAATAGTTTAATATAGTTTTAAATAGTTAAAATAGACGAAAACAGTTAATATAGTTTAAAATAGTTAAAATAGATTAAAATAGTTTAATAGTTTTTAAAACATGTTAAATTAGTTCAAAATAGTTTAATAGTTGAAAATCTAAATACTCAGGATTTTTAAAAATAACAAATCTTTAAACATTTTATATTAAAATAATTAATTTGAAATTAATATCAAAATTAAGCTATTTCTTTCATTTGAACACATCTGGACCATGTTCAACTTTCAAATCCACTAACTAAAATTGGTCTCTCAATTCAACTTCCCATTTAAAACATTTAATTAATATCGATTTCAAATCCACGATCGAACTATAAATTTAAACTATTTCAAATTTTGTAGATTTATAAGTTTTAAATATTCAAATATTTCAAGATACAATCTCTATAAAATTCTTTTATACTTCAAATCCAACTTTAAAATTTTAATTTCAATCCTTTAAACAATTCATTTAAACCAATTCCAATTTCAACATTTACAACTTGGATTTTCGAAAATAATTCAGTTTATAAATCAAATTTTGTTTCAAAATATCATTTAACTGAATTTAAATTTTAAGGATGTAAAATCATTTAATTTAACTAATCCGGTGTCCATATATAATTTTCTACCCTATGGTCAAGTGATACGGACATATATCATTTCAATCCATAGTAAATTTAAATTTACGGGTATATATCATTTCAACCAGCAATCTCGAACTCAACTTCAAATCCATGAAATCACTCGAGTCTATCATTTCAATCCATAACGATTTCTTCCTAATTTATCAAATCGTTCGGGTATGTATCATTTCAACCCATAAGGATTTTCAAACAATAAACTAAGGAAACTTGCATTATGATATCAATACATATAAAATAACATAACATCCAGTCATCCAATATCAATAATTAAACATCCATCATAATCATCATTCAAATCAACCAATAAATAATATTAATTAACTGATTATCAATAAGAAGTATTTAACAGCAATTTAACTTCAATGTTTAAATTGAATGGCGACTAAGTTCAATAAAATTCAAATTTAACTAGAATGATAATATATATATATATATATATATATATATATATATTAAAAAGTAATAAATCAACCTCAAATCATATTATAAATTTAATTTAACAAACATAAGACAATTTAGTGATTGTGAGTGGGTTAAAACACTCATCCTGATTTCAAGTCGATTTGAAATCCAAAATACGGAACAAAATTCAACAATCTCAAAATTCGTCCAAACTAGTGCCAAAATGTCTGGAATTTTAGTCTGATCAAAGTGGCACAAACCACGTGAAAATCCGAGCATGTATGTAAAAGTTATGTTGATTAGAACATTTGAAAAATAAAATTTACATTAAATAAGTAAATAAAAGTTTATATGTATACGTCAGCGTGATGACTCACCACCGTAACCCACATCATCACGAACAATAGGAGGTCATTCGAATCCCAAAAACCAATGCATGCCGCCCCATCGATTCGCACATCGCTGCCGCTTTCTGACATGCCGCAACTACGTCGCATGACCACCACCCTGACACGCCGCCGACCCTGCTGTTTGCGCCAAAATTGGTCACAAACCCCAAATATCGTGAAAGCACCAGTGTATGAATGTAAATCAGCAATATTCAAACACAAATCACAGATATCAGCAAACAACAAGCAGCAATTCAGAAGTAATAAATAAGGACACACGATTTATAGTGGTTCGGCTATCTCCGACCTACGTCCACTTCAAAACCAGACAGCAACCGAAAGACTCCACTTCGTATCCACGATATCTAGAGACCTACTGACCCAAATGGCATGAAATTTTCACAGGAGCTTACATGCATGATGAAGAACGTCTCCACCAAATTTCAGCCCAATTGGACATCATCTTGATCGATACGAAATGACTTCGTATCGATCACAGATCGAGTCGAAACTTGGTGGGGTCGGTCGCGTGGGCCCACTCGCATGCCAGAAAAAGTCTCCCGAAGTTTGAGCGAGATCCGAGCCTCCTACGCCTATGAATAGCGCCTCAGAGCCAACAGAAAAAGGATCTTTTGGCCATTCAACATCGAGACTCTGCCGGATTCGATTCTACTCGCAACCATCATAGTTGTAAACGATTTACTTTAATATAATCGCAGTAATTGATTGTAATCAGCAAGGATAATCAATAAAAAGGATAACTATTGAAGTGGACATAGGCCGGAGATAGCCGAACCACTATAAATCGTGTGTCCTTGTGACGCCCCACCCTGAGACCCACATTAACAAAGAGAATTACTGGGAAATTCTATCTGATAATGCGGAGAATAGGGCTGGTTAGGAGCGACCATCTATAATCTTGTCTTAAACATCTACTGCATACGTCGATAAATGATCTATTTTTTTCTATTCCAAGTGGATCGACATATCCAATAAATGTTTAATGCAAAACTATAGGTGGCTAACGGATCTATCAGAACAAAATACAATAACAAAATGCATATCACATCACAGAACAGTAATCATAATATATAAATACATATAAACAGATACATCATAGTATGATACAAAGTGATACACAAAAGTGGTACAGAGACCACACTATATACATCCAATCAAATACATATCAGAGTCAAGCGGAAAGAAATATAAACTACACAAAAGTGCTAGGCTGATATCCAAGCAGATGCATCAAAGCTAAGTCCCGAACTAATAGCTAACCTGAAACAACTCGGTCTGACCCGAGTATAAAATACGCGGGTCAGTCTAGCTAAAACAATCTGTTAAGAAGGATAGACGATAATATGAAGCATAAGATACAAGGTGATAATTCTTCTCAAATGAGAAGAGGCAATAGAAAGAATACATACTCATGACTTAAGTGAACAATGTCATTTAAGTATACAAAGACCTCAAAAGAGGTAAACTCGACAATAACGCTCAAATAATATAAACAATCGCCGATGTAAAATCTCCAAATCAAAACTCATGAAACTCAATAAGAGATTATAATCCCCTTATCGAAATCACCATAAAACAACATATATATGCCTTTCTCTAACTCAAGGCTATAAGTAAATTCATCATCTCAAAATTGGTGAAATCGAAATCATAAACTTATAAAAATTCCCCAGATTGGCCAAATCCCATTTGCATGCCGAAGCGATGCTGCACGTGCCATTCTCAGATGGCCAAAGCCTCTGACAAGGTCGCTAACACCTCTCAAAGCAGTTCGTCCTCATGACAAGGTCGCTGACACCTCTTCAAGCCATTTTGTCAGCCCTAACAAGGTCGCTAACACCTCCCTAAGCAGTTTGTCCACATGACAAGGTCGCTGACACCTCTCCAAGCTATTTTGTCAGCCCTAACAAGGTCGCTAACACCTCCCTAAGCAGTTCGTCCTCATGACAAGGTCGCTGACACCTCTCAAAGCAGTTCTGTTAGGTAAACATCGTGAATGTGTCACAAACTCAAGGATAGGAATCCGAAAAGTGGCAACGTGTGT
The DNA here is from genome assembly GCA_030765085.1 of Allium cepa. NCBI lineage: Eukaryota > Viridiplantae > Streptophyta > Magnoliopsida > Asparagales > Amaryllidaceae > Allium > Allium cepa. Next base: position 1,038,540,635 of record CM060941.1, on the reverse strand, counting down.
CCCATACCACTCGTTTGCACTTAGCGATTTACTATCCGCTAGTCGGTGCCACACTAGGAACATCATAAAACTCATAAAATCATATCTCGCCTCATCTCATTGGCGAGTGATAAAGAGACACCATACTCGTCTCATCTCATCGACAAGTATTAAATAACATCGTAACTTGTCTCATTTCATCGACAAGTGAAAACATCGTGATGGTTCCTCATAAACCATCTCAAAATATGAAATCATATACTCAAGACTTGCCTTATATCATCGACAAGTAAATAAAACATCGTGATGGTTCTCATCGACCATACTCTTACATAGGAGATCTCAAACCATAATACTTGTCAAATATTGGCCATCTTAAATAAGTCCAATAAATAGGAATTATAAAACTTAAAATAAGCCATAAAATGGCAGAACATCTCAGAATCAATAATCTCAAATAGCTTCGATCGTACAAGTCCGGAATTAACCGAAATAGTGAACGCACATGTCCCATACCACGTGTTTTACTAAATCGTTTAATTCACTTTCTCATACGTTCGAATAGTATAAAAGTGTGTATTTTATACATAAAATAATTTATTTGAAAAAACAAGCTTTTAAAACTTTTTCCCGAAAATATTAACAAAACCAAGATTTAAAATTTCTTTATTATAGAAAATAAATAGATTTTATATTATAAAAATAATTTTAAGTACAATGTAATAATAATTTAAAATGTCCATTTATTTCAAAAATCACTTCAAAATGGTTTAGTGAAAATTATGCTCGAAAATAATGAAAAACAAGAGAGATTACTCAAGACCGATAACTTGAATTCAATACGAATTCAATTCAAATTTAACCCAAAGTCAATTCAAATTCTATTTAAATTTGCGTTTCAAATTCTCAAAATATAGCTAGCCTATTGATAGGAATCATAGCACTCAAAACATCTCAAAAACAACATCAAAATCGAACAAGAATGAGAGTAAAAATAAGCCAATACAATTCTCAGTTCAATGATTGTTATTGCTGTCATTTTGCTCTCGAGACAGCAACAAACAAATATAGTTTTGACCAAGCTAACTTCAGAATTTTAAAAACCTCAAAATATAAAACTTCTAGCACAAAGTCTGAGCTTTCTGGAACATATTGAATTATTAAATTTGGATAAGCAACATGAAAGATATGGCCAAAACAAATTTCAGATATGAATTTCACTACAGCTGTTGTTTTAGTTTCGGGACAACGAAACTAGAATGAACTTTTGACCATGTAAACATCAAAATTTGACAAAACTCAAAACATGAAAATTGTAGCATATAATATTAGCTTTCTGGAACATCAAGAATCGTCTAATTCGGACATCAATCGAAAAAGTTATGCTTAAATTGTGAAAAACATTTAGCCCAGAAATTCACAATTTTACAGTGACAGAGCAGCGAGTTTGTATTGGGTTTTTCGACCCTCTATGCTCAAAATTTTCGAAAGTGATCAAGAGAAAAGTTGTCACATTCTTTTCAAGCTTTCCAGAACTTTTAAGAAAATTGAATTCCGATGTAAAACGAAAGAGATATACACAATTTACTGACAGCGATTCTCAATTGAACATGCAACAACAACAAAAAATTGAGATTTCTTATCTTAAAATCTCAATCAAAGCTAGAATATGTAAGTTTTGATGCTCACCTTAACAAAAACAGATCAAACTTGAGGAAATATGAAGAAAGTTTAAGCTTTGGCCTTGTATATGCTTTAAGAACCTAGAAATTGATAGTTTACAAACATGCATAGAGAAAACATAAGTTACAGCAGATTCAAATTCACAAAATCAATAATTGATGAAACCATCTTTGATTTTAGAGTGATTACCTGATTTTATTGCCTTTAATTTGATTAACTTCAGCAAAGGGGTTGAATAATTTGAAGATTTTGACTTAGGGTTTGAAGAGGGGAAAGGGTTTCTAAATTCTTTTGTTTCTTTCTGGTTAGCTGAAGTTGTACGTACTTTGTTTGAGGAAGAGAAGCTTTCTCTTTACTTCAGGTTAGAGAGAAGAATGGGCTTAGACCCAACAACAATTAATTTGCCTAAATACTAATTATCACCAATTTAACTAAAGCTCTTTTATTAAAATCAAAACAACTTATATTTACAAGTTTTGAACACAATAAAATCTCACAACTACATTTCAATGTTTTAACAAACATTTTTTTTTCCAACGAAATAAAAGATAATTTAGCTCTAAAAAAATTATTTTCATTATTAAAAACTCTTATTTTAATTAAATACCCTACTTAACACAAATATTTACATATAACACTATTTTTAATTCCAAAAATTAAGCAAAAAAAAAAAAATCTTATGTAATAAAATACAACAAACCATTCTCCACCAATTTATGATGAAAACTTATTTTTAAATCAAATTTCACCTTTTTATTTAAAATAAACATATTTTAAAATTAAATGCTTTCTTTAAAAATTATGAAAAGGGGTAATTGGCAATAAATACAAGAATTACTGCATTTTCACTAAATAAAATCATATTTCATTCATTATTCTCACAAATACTCAATATAAAGTTTTCAAAACTTTATTTTCACATTTTATTTACAAAATTCATTGTTTATCCCAAATAAACAAATTTAAAATTTTCAATTATATTTTAATTTAAAATATAAAATTATAACTACATTCATAATTTAATATTAACAAATAATCTCCAAACCCAGGGCTGTTACAAACTCCCCTCCTTAATAAAATTGCGTCCTCGCAATTTCTAGAGAAGAGTTTGTATTCAACCTATTAAATTCATCCGTCAAAGGAAGGATATACTAGCTTGAGTTTGAAAGAAATTCTCACACTCTCAAGATAGGATGGTAGAAAATGAAGACAAGACTCGCTCGATTAATTATATGGTTTCTAAAGAGCTAATATTGTGACAAACAAACCATCGAATATTCCGAGCAACACATATAATTTCGAAGGCATCTCACCTTCGAATTGGAAACTCAACAAGATGCTACACATAAAAGATTGTTCGAATGAAATTGATTTCTCAAAAGCTCCTAGAGTAGGGTTGGGATTTAGCACAACTCCAACTCAAACTCTAACCAACAAAATGATTATCGATATGATTTCTGTATGACACTACGGAAGGAGCCACATCGATACAAGATAGAAACAAAAGAGACAAGATAGATCAACCAAAAGGTGGTTTATTCTCTAATTCTTCCATAGGTATTCTCTAATTTGAAACATATATATTTTTTTTTTCAATTTATTTCTCAAAAGGTGGAAAACCAGAGAGTTTATTGAGCGATCCTACCCTGGTTTTCTAGTTTCTCATAGCGATGGTGAGAAATTCTTTTTATCTCAAGCTTGTTGTCTTATCTTTTTGAAGTGATAAAATATATTGTTACATACATACTTTTCCCTAGGAATTGCGGGGACGCAATTTCGTTAAGGGGGGGAGTCTGTAACAACCCGGATTTGGAGTTTACCTTTCAATATTAAACTATAATGACAATTATGATTTAATATTGTAAATTGAAAATTTTTGGTGAAAATAAATTGTTTATTTATTATAAACAATGGATTTGGGAAATAATTGTTGAAAATAAAGCATAAAGGTTTATTTTAATGGTTTGGGTGATAATAAATGCGAGAATAATTTTATTTGAGTGAAAATGCAATAATTTTGTTAATTAATGCTTTGTGGTTTCTTTTAATAATTTTTAAAGGAAGTAAGCTCTTTTAATAAGTGTTAAATGAAATAAAAAAAAAAGATAAAATGTGATTAAAAATAAGTTTTGAGTGCAAGTAATATTTTCAAATAAATTAGAACATTTTTACAAGTAAGAAAATGTAATTTGTTGAATTTTAAAAGTAATAAACGTGGTATATTGCAATTAAATGAACAAAAAGTGCATTTTATTCAAAATAAAGGAAATTAACGATAAAAATGTTTTAAAAAGAGCAAATTATTATTTTAAATGATAGAAAATGTTCTATTTTATATGTATACAAGTTTTCACATTTTTATTATGTAAAACTTTAGAGAAAATGCATTTCTATTTGTATATGTGTGATATATGCACATATGTTGTTTTGTGTTGATTAATTTCTTACGCCATGCTAATTTATTTTTATTTTTGGGCCCAAAGCCCATTAGCCAACCTAAATCAGGAATAGGAGATGAGAAATTTCACTGTACGTTCATTTCCTCTATCTCTTCTTCCTCCTTTAACCTGAGAAACAAAATACAGTAACCACTCCTCCAAAATTGAAAATCCAAGCCAATTTCACCATAAAATTCAAGAAAATTAAAGTCTTTTCACTCTAGAGAATAAATTGAAGGTAATCTAACTCCAAATCACTTAATTTCATCAAAACTCTCTGATTTGTAAAATGATTTCTTATTTACAGTGAATTTTCTTTAGCATGCATTGTTTTTCTCTTGTATAGGTTCTTATAGGCTATTTCTCAAGCTAAGCCTTCAACTTTGCGGAAAAATCCGAGCTTTTTCAACAAATCAGAAAGGTGAGACTAAAATCTCACATCTAATAGCCATATATATTGAATCAGTAGCTAAATTTGTTGGTTATACATGTTTTTGTTCATCGCTGTTCTTTTTTTCGTTTCTGCCCTCAAGTGCCAAATTTGGCTGACCATAACTTTCATCTCCGGCAACGAAATGCTGCCGGATCTTTTTCTGAGTTAAGTTTATGTATTGAACTTTGTTTCTGCAAATTTTGATCGAAAAATAAGGTCATTTGATTGTTCAAATCGTTGCTGCAAAATGAAGAAAACACAGTTTTTCTGCCTGTAGAAATTGTGTTTTCTGAGTTGCTGTAAATATGGCCTGAGTCCATGTTTGAGATACCATAACTTTTTCATTCCTTACTGGAATTTATCGTTTCTTTTATTGTTTGAAAGAATAAGTTTCCTACTATATGCATACCAAATTTCAGGTCGTTTGGATCGATATAGCTTATAGATATATGCTGCCGAACTTTGGTTCGGAGCATGTTTTTGCCCAGTTTTTTACAGTGAAAACACTGTCTGCGTTCATCTTTGAGACATCATAACTTTCTCCTGTTCTATCCAAATTACATTATTCTTTTTTTGTTTGAGAGATGAAGTTTTCTACTATGCAAAAACCTATTTTGAGCTCAATCCGATGTCAATTAGTCCTTGGTTCTATGCCTGGAAGTTGAACCCATAGTTGATTTTTAAGCCTGGGCACATCCTAGTTCAACTGTTACAAACATGGTCTGAGTCCATGTTTGTGACAGCATAACTCATTGGTTTTACATCAGATTTGCATGATTCTTTTTGAAAATTGAAGCAGGAGTGTTGATTTATATTCCTGTAAAGTTTCATTAAAATCTGGATTGGTTTGCTATTTCTAAACGGCTGTCAAACTTGTACTCGCAGCTTGCTAATTCAGTGTTTTAAACCTTGTTTTGGTCCGACTTTGAAACGACGCAGATTCTTCGTTTCAAATCGGATTTGAATGATTCTTTTTGCATATTGAATTAGGAATATTGAAATATATTCCTATCAAATTCCAGGTCATTTGGACTCTGTTTGCAGGTCCAAACTTGCTGTCGAACTTGGGTTCGCAGCATGTTGTCAACGGTTTTTATACTTTGAATAATTTCTGACTTTTTCTGATATTTTCCGATTTCTTTGAGATTTTTCTCTAAATTCCGTACACGGGTTTTATAAAGCATTACAAAGTGTTTTTCAAGCAAATTGACTTTTGAAATTATTATTTAATATTATTTTAAGGATTAAATTAATTACTCCGTAATAGGAGAATTTCGAATGCAATTTTAAAGCGATTTTGAAGCGTTCCTAAAACTCGTTTTATTCAACTTAATTTCTATATAAAACACACAATTTTGCACTTCGAGCGAAGAGGGAGGAGAATTAAATGATTGGATAAAACACGTGCTATGAACACGCGCGTTTATCTTTTCAGTTAATTCCTAATTTATTCGTTTGATCGTTTTGGCCTACGGGTCTAGTTTACCGATGATATGAAGTGAACCTTTTACTGCTTTGAGTGTGAAATTTACTAGCGGTTAGTAAACCGTTTAGTGCAAACGGGTGGTATGGGACACACGTTAACACTTTTCGGGTTCCTTTCCGAGAGTTTGTGACACATTTGCCTGTTGGCGTGCCAGTACTGGACATTCGGGTCATTTGCCATTGCGGCGTATTTGTCTTCGGACGTTTGCCATTGCGGCGTATTTGTTTTCGGACGTTTGCCATTGCGGCGTATTTGCCATTGCGGCGTATTTGTCTTCGGACGTTTGCCATTGCGGCGTATTTGTCTTTTGACGTTTGCCTTTGGGCGAGGTACCTATTATATGAAACAGTACTCGGCAAAAATAGCACGTGCAAAACCTTTTTGAGATGATTTCTACCCTTTTGTGTCGTCATTTTGGAATCGGTCCTTTGAACCATTCGGTGGCGATTACTTTGGGATTTTTGGACTCTTTGGAGTTCTTTTAAGATTTTCCTTACCTACACTGGCATGTTGAAATTTGCCTTTCGGCGTATATATATTGAGATTGCCTATTGGCGCTATTTATGAGATTTGCCTTTTGGCGTTGTATTAGATTTTTATCTCTTGGTCGACATTTGCCTTAGAGATAGCTTTTGCTTATGTTTTTCTTGGAGTTGCCGATATGGCGGGTTTGGGAATTACTCTTTTAGGAGTTTACATTTTACTATTTCCTAAACCATTCTTATTGATTTATGATTGTCGATGATATGAGGCATGCTACATTTTAGCGATTCATGAGATTTTGTGTTTTATGCTTATTAAAGCAATAGTGTTTTATCACTTAGTATAACCATATATGCCATACATGTTCTGTATCCTCCATATAACCATAGTTAGCTTTCTTATGGTTTCTTCTTGTTTAAGAAGAATATCACTATGCTTTTATGCTCTATTATTCTACTATCACCTTTTACTGATTCGTTTAGCTAGACTGACCCGTGTATTTTATACTCGGGTCAGACCGAGGTGTTTCAGGTTAGGTACTTTTGGACTTAGCCTATTCTGCTTCTGCATGGACTATTCTGCTGGCTCTTTTAGTTATAGCTTTTTGTGTAGTCCGTTTTGTTTTGCTACTCTGATTTGTATATTCTTTTGACTCAAGTTTGTATTGTGGTTGTCATACCACATATGTGATGTATCATTTTGTATACTTTGTGATGTATCTGTGTATGTGTGTATCTATAGGATTATCTGCTGTTCTGTGATGTGTTTTACATTTGAGTTATTGTATTTTAATCTGATAGATCCTATTGCCACCTATGGCTTTGTATTAAGTATTTATTGGATATGTTGATCCACTTGAATCAAAAAAAAATTAGATGGCATTGTCGACGTATTCAATAGATATTTAAGACAAGGCTATAGAAGGTCGCTCCTATCCAGCCCTATTCTCTGCATTAGCAGACAGTATTACCCAGTAATGCTCTTTGTTAATGTGGGTCTCGGGGTGGGGCGTTACAGTCCTTATTTATTACTTCTGAATTGCTGCTTGTTGTTTGCTGAGATCTATGATTTGTGTTTGAATATTGCTGATTTACATTCATACACTGGTGCTTTCACGATATTTGGGGTTTATGACCAATTTTGGCGCAAACACCTGCGCCATCCATGACTCCACGCGACTAAGTCGTGCTCGATCTAGGTCAAGAAAAAATTACAGCCACCACCGTTTTTTTTAAACACTAGTTAAAATTTTCTAGGCAATCCAACCAATGATAAGACTAGTGACCTACTCCGATGGATTCCCACGCGAATCTCCACAACGCTATACCCTCGATTCGATGATTAGTTGACGATGACCATCCTCCCATTGAAAGGTCGAGATTAATCCCTTAAATTCTGGACGCACAGAGGCCCAATTGGAAAACAAACTGCAGATCTAGAATGCGCTCATCAAGAGCATCGAATCAATATATAATATGGTAGAGTTTGGAGAGCTTGAATTTTGAAATTGATTTGAAATTGAATTGGGACTTAGGTTTTTATATTCTATCTTTTGAGAAGGAGGAACTGGTAGAAGTAATAGTATGTATAGAAAGAAGAAATGAGAAATAATTAGGGTTTATAACAACCTATATATAGGAAGATCTGAATTAGAAATAAATGGACTGGATTGGATTGATCGAAACGACTACGCGACCCAAAAAGCTCGTTCTGACACCAAAATGAAAATAGGTCATCCCATATATCAAAATAGATGTTTTTGATATTTTTAAACTCAGTGGAACCGATTTTAAGTTCTATGTAACATCCCGCCTTTCCGCATGCTTTAAATCGACGATAAACCACACACGTCAGACTTAAACCATATAGAAGGGCGGATTGTTAAGGGGTAAATAAGAAAAAGCAAAGAAAAGAAAAATAAACAAAAATAGAGTCTTACAACGGAACGATAAAATATAATAATCAAATATACAGTTCATGAAGCTGTTTACAAAATATTCGATTATCTTATATATGTAACAGCCCGCTATTTTGGACCATTCAAATCGACAATAAAACCATAAATGTCTGACTTGAATAATTCAAAATATCGAATTGTTAATTTAAATTTGGCAAACGTAACATATACAGTAAATAAATCAGTCACAGATCACAAACACAGAGTAATAAAATGCAGCGGAATAGATAAGGAATAGTAGTTCACGAAGCTACTATATACATCAGAGTTAGAAATAAAATACATCAGAATATCCCAGATGCAGTGAAGTCTCTAGTACGAGCAGATGACTTCTCTGAACCAATCAACTGGATGACTGAAAGGATAGATAGCTGGATCTTCAAGCAAAGCTCCAACTTCGAAGGTGAGTCTCAAATGCTGTATTACTCAATCTGACCCGAGCATAAAGCAAAACACAAAACACTTGAGTCAGGATTAACATTCTTATATCTATAAATCTAACTCAAGTGAAATATCAACTGAAATATAATTAACTTAAAGGACGTTTGGGATAACCATCCTCTAAGGGTCCATTGAACTATCTATAAGGTAGAAATACACACTATAACACCGAGGTCATTTCAAATTAATTTATACTTCACAACCAAAATATCTTTTCATTTCATATATATATTTTCCAAAATATACATAAATATTTATAGAGTAGAATATTTGTAGTTTCCTCAACTTAACAAATCGTTTTCAAAATCAACCCGACCTTCCCAATCAAATTGAATTCAATCTCAATTTTATCAATTTAAATTCAACTCAATTCCTAAAATAACCACTTAAATTTTATCAATCTCAAATTCGGATTTGTAATCACAAATTACCCCTTTATATTCAATATATTTCAAACCTTGAGTATTTAATAATTTCAAAACTAAGGTTGGAATTTATATTCAACAATTTATTGTCCTATTATTTAGTTTTAAAATATTCACCAAATAAATCCATAAAATAAAACTCAAATTTCTAACAAATAAATATTTTCTTCAATTTATTTATATTAGAAATATTCATTTACTTTATTTTGAGTAAAAATCCAGTTATAAATATCGTACCTTTAAATTTCCCATTCAATAATTTCAAATTGATTTAACAAAATAAAATTCTTAATTTAATACCATTTCAGCTAAATCCAAATTTTTTCTCCCCACCTCAATTTATCCCAATTATTGCAAAAATCTATTTGAAATATAATTTACATAAATATTTAACATAATTTATGTATTATATCAATCTTGGTTAAATTAAATATTATTAAATTTATATATAGCATTACCCTTTATATATAATAATTTAAGAATCAACATTTATTAAGACCATATATTTCTTCCCATAATCATAGAAATTATCTTCAAAATATTTATATATGACCAACGGTGTTGGTATATATTTTCAAGTGCTATAGATATTTATCGTTTCAATCCGTACACTAAATATATACGGGTAGATATCATTTCAACCCGAAATCCCAAATTCAGTTCAAATGTAAATCGCTTGGGTTTACATTTCAACCCATAACGATTTTCTCCTAATCTAAAGTCCGTTCGGGTATGCATCATTTCAACCCATAGTGAATTCTATACTAACAGGGAACTTGCAGAGTGATAACAGATATGATAATAGTATAACAGCAAGCAAACATCATTACTAATTAAATAAAATATAAATAATAGGATACGGTGTCATATCACATAGGTGAACAGTTACAGATAATAGCATATATAACAGATTTACTAACTACAGTAGTATATTTCAATTGTCGTTTCAGTTGAAATAAAATTTAATAAATAAAAAACGTTAATCGTGAGTGATTGCTCACCTTTCGAGGCTAGAGAATATAGAAGGAGACACGGATATGCACACTGATACAAACACTGAAATTAAATTTCAAATCCAAGCAAAGCAAAATCGACACGAATTCAACGATCAAAGTTGATTGGCTCGAATTGATGAAACAGATCAGATCAGAACTGGAACGATGAAGATAAATGGTATAAGCGAACTTTTATAACCACCTATAACTATATATACACATATGAAATTTATATTCTAAGTTCAAACATCACAAATTTAATTTACATGTTTTTCAAACATATAAATAAATAAATAAATCAAGCTTACATTTTTTTAAAAATCAACATACACTTAAAATAATATATATATATATATATATATATATATATACTAACACCTTTATACTAAACATATATAACTAGTATATATGTATTCTCAAACAGATAAAATAAATGTTTAAATATGAATACCTAAAAGAAAACTTTTTTATGTATAACTATTTCTCTATATATATATTAAATGTTATATATATATATATATATATAATTTAAATCCATCCATACTTTTATATTCAATAACATATTATATTCAACCTATATAAATTTCCAAATTATATACGTGCATTAAAATAATTTATAAAGTAGAGTATTTATAAAATCATCTTAAATCCAAATAGTATAAGTATAATATTGTAACAAAATATATACAGTCATCAACTAAATAAGTCAGTACCACATAGAAACCCATATGGTAACAGGCCGCATAATATACATATATTAAAGTATTTTATATAGACTGTAACAAAACAAATATATGACTTACATAAGCGAATAACCATATTATAGGAAACCTGATATCAACAAATAGAAGCTGACCCATATTAAAATATAAAAAACGATATATATATATATATATATATATTCTTATTAAAAATGAAAGATACTTATTTTATAGTATGTTCCCATCATAATGTCGCATACATAATTCAAAATATTAACATGACTTATAAGCTGTGAGAAAGATCAAATAGAAACAATATATAAATATACACGGTCATGTTATGAAAATAAACTTTTGAAAAAAATAGTATTCGATACTTATATAAATAGTATGTATATCACAACTAACAAAACAAAAAAAACAAAAAAAACATATAATTACAGATATAAATCAAAACATATATGTGCTTGCACGCCTATACCTGACTGCTCAAACAGAAGCAACCGGAAGGCGAGGTGATGGGTTTCATTTGATGAGGAGGTTTAGAAGAAAGGTGAAGTGGCGGATGTAAATAATGGTGACAGCTGCATGCTTCAGTTTGCTTTTTTTTCTTCAAAGAAAAGTAGGGAGGGGAACGAACAGATCTAGAGAAAAGAGAAGTGAAAGCGAAAATAAATAGGGATGAACCGCATGTTTTCAAGCAAATATAATGGAAGAAAATGAATAGGCAACCAAATTTTAGGTGAATAAATAAATAAAAGTGATTGTAACGCTCAACCCTTGATTTGGTGAAAATAATTGTAGCAATTAATAAAAGAAATAAATAGCAACGGTCACGTTGCTTTGGTTCAGCTCACCCATAAAAGCAAATTATTTAAAATTTAAATGGCAGGAAACATAAAAAAACGTACCACCATAAAATGAAATTGATAACATTTGTGCATTGATTTTGCAATATTTATTAAAGCAATTGATTGATGCGCATTCAAATTTGAACGGAAGAAAAGAGAAAAGTCACAATTAAAGGTAAGCTTTAAATTCTTAATAAATACAAAACATTTCTAAGTTTATACGTTTATAACTTTCCAGCTGTAGTGTATATATATAATGAATGGTCATAAAGAAAGAAGTGGAAACAGGGACCGTAGGAAAGGAAATGTTAGAAAAATAAAATTTTGTTGAAAAATGAATATTTGCATGAGTTATATATGTTTGATCAAAGAGGTAACGTGATTTAAGGAGAAGAAAGAACGGCAATAAATCAAGTTGCTTTGAAATGGAAAGGAAATTAAACCAGCGTTGATTTTTAATGAGCAGTCATAGGCAAGAAATAAGATATTGATTTAAAAAAAAGGCCACGATTTTGATTGAGCACTGATTTTTCTTGTTATACACGGTTACTAGATTTTTAACAAATTTTAAGAAAATGGGTTTCGAAATTAAAGTAGAAGAAACGGTCAGCTAAGATTAGATTTTGGAATAAGATTTTTAAACAATATTGAATGCGTTTAAAATTTAAAGCTCGCGTTGATGGGAACAATGGCAAGAAATTAAAAGGGTGAATGGTTATAAAATTTGTAAATAACGTTCCTTTTAAATCAGGAGAGTAAAAGGAAAGTGAATAAAATTAGAATGCGTACAACAGACGCAGTGATTTTTGTCCAAAAAATATATATGAAAATAACGGATTTATATTTTATACGTTTTCTTGTATGTATATATACATTTTTTATTCCATCAAATAACTCGCCTTTTAAACGCGAAATTAAACAGTTTATTTATACATAAAGTTTTGGAAATTTATTACTTATATAAAAATATAATTTGTTTACACATTTACTAAGAAATTTATTTCAAAAATATATATAAGTAAAATATAAAATATTAAATTTTTAAAAGTATAAAATCAATTTTTTTAACGAACAAAAGGTGAAATAAACGTTGTTGCGAATATATTAAATTAAACCAAAATATTAAAAATTAAAAATTTAAAGATTTATAACTTCAAAAAAAATGTTAAGTTTTAACTAAAATAAGAATTTTAGAATTTTCACACTAATAAAAATCTTGGGTGATTATTTATAATTAAATTTAGACAATCAAATTTTCGAAAAATAAAACCCAGAGTTATAAATAAAGAATAAAATATTGCTAAAATTTGTGCTGTTACACTCTTCCCCACTTAAAACTTTTCGTCCCCGAAAAGGAAGGAGGTAGGAGAATTAAAACAACCAGAAAGAAAATAGATTGAAAGACAAGATAAACAATAAATTTTACTTGAAATATTCATTTGAAAACTTCACTTGGAAATCAATTTTCTTTAATATTTTTTTTACTACTTTATCTTAAGATACTTTCAACATTATAGATACATCAATAATCATTTTATTTAAACATGTTTTACTAAATTAATAACTTCAAAATATTTATAACACTAAAATTTTCTATTAAACAATGTACTATACAAATAAGCAATATTTAAAAAGGATATATCCAACAAGGAAGGAAGGTAGATTTGGAAAATAGAATCAAGGTGAATAACTAAACTGAGCAGATAAGGTAGATGCAAGGAATAGTATCGGGCACGAATAATTAATCTAGAACCATAAGAATTTAAATTTCAAATATTAATTCAAAATTTCTTTGTTGGGAAAAATACTTTATAATAAATACCTTAATAATAATACTTTTATAATAAAATACAATTATATCGAAGTAAATTTTCCTTTCGAAAATACTTTTATAACTCGATGTTTCAATAAGTTCATCCTCGTTCTTGCAGACTCTGGCCATGCGTTGATCAGGCGCAAAGCTAGAATTCTTCAAGTACTTAGTAGACTTGTTTCAACACCCAGTGAAAATACTTGAAAAACCTTTAAAACAGATACGGAAAGTACAATCCAAACAAAACAACCAAACCAAAACCTTTATCCGACCATGGTTCGCAGATACACAATGGGTACGCCTGGATCCCCCAGGAAACAATCCGTATCCGTAAGCTTTCTCAGCCCTGCGAGTTACGACATGATGACTAGTAGAGTGCAGGATACACAATGGTTACGCCTGGGTCCCCCAGGAAACAATCCATACCCCTAGACTGTCTCAGCCAGGCAGTTTCGCTACTATTCGCGACCTACACAGATTGCAGGATACACAATGGTTACGCTTGGATCCCCCAGGTAACAATCCGTACACCTAGGCCAGACTCAGCCATGCAATTGTGCTATGCAGTCGCGAGAGAAAAAAAACCCATGGGTTACGCCACGGTGGGAACACTCGAGTATTACATCCGAAAAACCGAAAATCAGAGAGAATAATATCGATAGAATGAATCCACGATGTGGCCACAAAGCGGATATCAAGCAGAAGGCACTACCATATCTTTACTTCGAAAATATATATCATATAGTACCTTTTCAAATCACTTTCAAATATCGTACTTATATAAAGTCCATATATATAGGATTCCATTTTTCCCAAATCGAATACTTTCCAAATCAATAGTAGATCAAATCATACTTATATAGAATTTGGTTATATAAAATCTCTTTCCAAATTGAGTACCTTTCAACTCAATAGATTTCAAATCAATTTCATACTTATACAATCCATTTTATATAAGTTCGACCACTCCCAAATCAAGTACTTAATAATATAAGGTTCTAAATTTTCAAATCATTTCAATATCAATTCAGTTTCAAAATCATATATGATTTCACCAAATTTTCCCCCAAATTAAATATCTAAATTTCAAAGTTCCCAAAATAATAGGTTTAGAAAATTATCCCAGTTTCCAAATTAAAATAATTCAAGTCAAACAAATTCATTTCCAAAATCACCATATAAGTACTGGTTTTTAATTTCAATTTAGTTTCAAAACCAAATATTTTCTCAAAATCAATTATACTCAAAATGGTTTCCAAATTTATAATTATCCCTTTAAAACTTTTAAACTATCTATTTCTATTTGAAATATCCAATTTACCTTTCTGAAAACCATTATTCAAAACTATTTTTTTTCAAAATATTTCAAAACTAAATTTATATTCTTTATCAAACATTTTATACTCTTCGAATTTTCTTAGCTTTGAAAATTTAATCTCGATTTGGAAGCGCTCGAACATTCAAAATAGTTAGGCAAATCAAATTTCCAAATTCAAGAGTTGAAAATCAACATAAATCAAATAATCAATTTCAATAGATACGATTATACTAAATCAAATCCGAAACTCAAGGACTGAATACCGGTCTCACTTTATATTGTTTCAAACATATACATATGACTTTCGAAAATATCAAATTATACTTCGAAATTTGAAATCAAAAATGGTTTTACAAAATCACTCGCATAGCGAAGCTATTAAAGTGGCCTCTCCCCCACTTTGAAACTCGAAAATCAATGTCGATGATGCGTGCACTCATCACCGAAATTATTTTCCAGCGACATAAGCGAGTTCTGGACTTCTATTTTCTTGAAAACTTCTTTGAAATTTCTTCAAAATTATTGGAATTCTTTTGAACTCATTTGAAACATTTTTTATTTGGTGAATACTTTTAAATCGTATTATTATTATAAATTTTTCAAAATCTTAAAACCAATTTCAAAATACCGGAATTCAATTCTCGAATTTCAAATTTAACCCTTCAGTTATAAATCATTTTTATATAAATAAATTTCTTAAAAAATTTCAAAATTTCAAATCCTTTCAAAACCCTTTTATATAGAATAACATTTCTTATTTGTTTTATATATAGGTATATAATCCTTATCGAAAACATTTTCACTTCTATATACAGAATAAAATCATAGTTATCAAAATAATAATTTCGATATATAAAAAAATTTCAAAAATTCAAACATACCCGATTTTCAAAGGATAATTTTAAGAATGGATTTTAAAACAAGGATAGAGATTTGAATTAGAGGAATCTCAAATCAATAGAATTCTGATTCGTAGATAGACTTGATCGAAGATGTGATGATTAAATTACAAAATAGAAGATGGATATACTTCTATAAATCGCAGGCGACCTTTACCGGTCAACCGTGATTCCAAAATTAGATCGGTGTAGAATTCTGAGGCAATTCGACATTCAATCGCCAGAGATATAGAATTCGGCATAACAAGATATAGCAGCATCGTAAACCGAGGACACAGAAATCTTCGGTGAGTCAATGCCAATTGAAAAGGAGTTTTCACCCCCTTTACAAATCACTCAGTGGAGTTATGGGATACTCCAAAATCAAACGAATATAAATAGGGAGAGACAGAATGAATTTCGAAACCGAGGGACATTCCAAAATTCAAAGGAAATCGAGTCAAAAGGAAGGGATTCAACTCGAGCGAAAGTGATTCTGTAAATAAATTTACCATATATGCTAAGTTTTGCCTAAAGCCAAAGCTCTGATACCAACTGTAACAGCCTGCTACTTTGGACCATTCAAATCGACAATAAAACCATACATGTCTGACTTGAATAATTCAAAATACCAAATTGTTTATTTAAATTTGGCAAACGTAACATATACAATAAATAAATCAGTTACAGATCACAGACACAGAGTAATAAAATGCAGCGGAATAGATAAGGAATAGTAGTTCACGAAGCTACTATATAGATCAGAGTTAGAAATAAAATACATCAGAATATCCCAGATGCAGTGAAGTCTTCAGTACGAGCAGATGACTTCTCTGAACCAATCAACTGGATGACTGAAAGGATAGATAGCTGGATCTTCAAGCAAAGCTCCAACTTCGAAGGTGAGTCTCAAATGCTGTATCACTCCATATGACCTGAGCGTAAAGCAAAACACAAAACACTCGAGTCAGGATTAACATTCTTATATCTATAAATCTAACTCAAGTGAAATATCAACTGAAATATAATTTGCTCAAAGGATGTTTGGGATAACCATCCTCTGAGGGTCCATGGAACTATCTATAAGGTAGAAATATACACTATAACACTGAGGTCATTTCAAATTAATTTATACTTCACAACAAAAATATCTTTTCATTTCATATATATATTTTCCAAAATATACATAAACATTTATAGAGTAGAATATTTGTAGTTTCCTCAACTTAACAAATCGTTTTCAAAATCAACCCGCCCTTCCCATTCAAATAAAATTCAATCTCAATTTTATCAATTTAAATTCAACTCAATTCCTAAAATAACCACTTAAATTTTAACGATCTCAAATTCGGATGTGTAATCACAAATTACCCCTTTATATTCAATATATTTCAAACCTTGAGTATTTAATAATTTCAAAACTAAGGTTGGAATTTATATTCAACAATTTATTGTCCTATTATTTAGTTTTAAAATATTCACTAAATAAATCCATAAAATAAAACTCAAATTTCTAATAAATAAATATTTCCTTCAATTTATTTATACTAGAAATATCCATTTAATTTATTTTGAGTAAAAATCCAGTTATAAATATCGTACCTTTAAATTTCCCATTCAATAATTTCAAATCGATTTAACTAAATAAAATTCTTAATTTAATACCATTTCAACTAAATCCAAATTTTATCTCCCCACCTCAATTTATCCCAATTATTGCAAAAAATCTATTTGAAATATAATTTACATAAATATTTAACATAATTTATGTGTTATATCAATCTTAATTAAATTAAATATTATTAAATTTATATATAGCGTTACCTTTTATATATAATAATTTAAGAATCAACATTTATTAAGACCATATATTTCTTCCCAAAATTGTAGAAATTATTTTCAAAATATTTATATATGGACCAACGGTGTTGGTATATATATTTTCAAGTGCTACAGATATTTATCATTTCAATCCGTACACTAAATATATACGGGTGGATATCATTTCAACCCAAAATCTCAAATTCAATTCAAATGAAAATCGCTTGGGTTTATCATTTCAACCCATAACGATTTTCTCCTATTCTAAAGTCCGTTCGGGTATGTATCATTTCAACCCATAGTGAATTCTATACTAACAGGGAACTTGCAGAGTGATAACAGATATGATAATAATATAACAGCAAGCGTATATCATTAGTAATTAAATAAAATATAAACAATAGGATACGGTGTCCTATCACACAGGTGAACAGTTAAAGATAATAGCATATATAACAGATTTACTAACTACAATAGTATATTTCAATTGTCGTTTCAATTGAAATCAAATTTAATAAATAAAAAACGTTAGTCGTGAGTGATTGCTCACCTTTCAAGGCTAGAGAATGTAGAAGGAGACATGGATACGCACACTGATACAGACACTGAAATTAAATTTCAAATCCAAGCAAAGCAAAACCGGCACGAATTCAACGATCAAAGCTGATTGGCTCGAATTGATGAAACGGATCAGATCAGAACTGGAACGATGAAGATAAATGGTATAAGCGAACTTTTATAACCACCTATAACTATATATACACATATGAAATTTATATTCTAAGTTCAAACATCACAAATTTAATTTACATGTTTTTCAAACATATAAATAAATAAATAAATCAAGCTTACATTTTTTTAAAAATCAACATCCACTTAAAATAATATATATATACTAACACATTTATACTAAACTTATATAACTAGTATATATGTATTCTCAAGCAGATAAAATAAATGTTCAAATATGAATACCTAAAAGAAAACTTTTTTGTATATAACTATTTCTATATATATATATATATATATATATTAAATGTTATATATATATATATGATTTAAATCCATCCATACTTTTACATTCAACAACATATTATATTCAACCTATATAAATTTCCAAATTATATATGTGTGTTAGAATAATTTATAAAGTAGAGCATTTATAAAATCATCTTAAATCCAAAATAGTATAAATATAATACTGTAACAAAATATATACAATCATCAACTAAATAAGTCAGTACCACATAGAAACCCATATGGTAAAAAACCGCATAATATACATATATTAAAGTATTTTATATAGACTGTAACAAAACAAATGTATGACTTACATAAGCGAATAACCATATTATAGGAAACCTGATATCAATAAATAGAAGCTGACCCAACACAATATATATATATATATATATATATATATATATATATATTCTTATTAAAAATGAAAAATACTTATTTTATAGTACGTTCCCTTCAAAATGTCGCATACATAATTCAAAATATTAACATGACTTATAAGCTGTGAGGAAGATCAAATAGAAACTATATATAAATATACACTGTCATGTTATGAAAATAAACTTTTGAAAAAAATAGTATTTAATACTTATATAAATAGTATGTATATCACAACTAACAAAACAAAAAAAACAAAAAAAAACATATAATTACGAATATAAATCAAAACATATATGTGCTTACACGCCCATACCTCACTGATCAAACAGAAGCAACCGGAAGGCGAGGTGATGGGTTTTATTTGATGAGGAGGTTTGGAAGAAAGGTGAAATGGCGGATGCAAATAATGGTGATAGCTACATGCTTCAGTTTTCTTTTTTTTTAAAGAAAAGTAGGTAGGGGAACGAACAGATCTAGAGAAAAGAGAAATGAAAGAGAAAATAAATAGGGATGAACCGCATGTTTTCAGGCAAATACAATGGAAGAAAATGAATAGGCAATGTAACGACCCAGAATTTTAATCAATTAAAATTTGAATATTTAATTAATTTTAAATATTAATAAGTGAAATTTATAAGTCGAATAAATTTTATTTCGAATAATTGGATTTAATAGAATAATTAAATCGATAATTTAATATGTTAAATTATGGAAATAATTGAAAATTGGGTAAAATATGATTGAAATGATTTGTAAAATTTTATTTTATCATATTGAAGTTAGAACAATATTTTAGAACTTTTAAAATCGAATTAAAAGTTAATTTGTGAAAATTGAATAATTTAATATTTAAAACCGACTAGTGAAATAGCCAATTTTTGAACAGTCTCAGAATTGGGAGAACCTAGTTCCATTGGATCCGTAATAATTTTTTATTACCGGATTTCAATTTTCGTAGAAATCGGAGTTATCGTTTGACCGTAGCAGCTCGAAACGCATCGAAATTGTTTTAATATTAATTTGGCGAGTTAAAATAGCCATTTTTCAAAAAGTCTCGGATTTCGACGAAACCAGTTTCATCGGATCCGTAATGTGATATATTGTAAGGTTTCAAATTTCGTGTCAATTGGATTTATCATTTGTCCGGTGCAAGCTAAAACGCCTAGAAAATCGTTTAATCGGTTTAATTTCAAATCGATCGTTTATTGCCATAACTCACACAGATGACCGAATTAGCTCCCGAAGCACGTTCCATTGTGTTCGGAACGTGGGGTAAACCTTAGAAACGCCAACCGGCACGCTTCGTTTGGAGTTCGGAAAATCCGGGATGAATAGTGTCGTTGGAATTTTCTATATAAGGACTTGTAAATTTCATTTTGCAACAAAAATAAAAACCCTAGGTCAAAAAATCTGCAGGCCGCCTCCATAACAACGAATGGCCAGAAATGCATTCCTTTCTCTCCTCAATCACTCTCAATCTACAAGGAATTACGCGATGTGTTCAACACGAAAGTCGAAGAGCTCGATCAGAGCTTTGATTCTATACGGTGATGATCGTGTTTGGAGCGTCAGAGGGGGGAGAAAAGAGGGGCCGATGCCTGCAAGTTGCGCACGCAATTTGAGATGATGCAGGGGGCCGAGTTCATCAAGGTTGAAGGTGGTGGTGGAGTTTGTGACGAGCAAGTGAATGGTGGTCTCCGATCGTTTTCAACTTCGTCGTGGTGGCCGAAATATTAAACCCTAGTTCGTAAAATGGGTTTCATGTTACGGCTCGTAACCTGTAGAAGTTGCGTTGGGGAAGATAATGCAGGGGACGGCCTGATGTTGAGGGGTGGAGATCCTACGGTGATGATCTACTTAGGTTTAAAATTAAATAAAATGTTGTAATTTAGTTATATAAATTCGTGTAACTTTGAAAAATCATATCTTTTTCATACGAGGTCGAAAACGCGCGAGACCAGTTGCGTTGGAATCGTATGGACGACCACTACGCTATGGAATTGGATTGGAGTCGTTTGGAGTTAGTGAAAATTTTAGGTAAAATTAAACGCGCTTTTAATTTTATTCGAAATAAATCGCTAAAACGAAATTGAAATCAAGGTGAGAACTTTTCACTCAATCAAATCGGTTTCGATTTTAATTTTAAATAGTTAGATTTAAAATACTTGAATGTATGTTTGAATGATGATTGTTATCTATTGATTGTTAAAATAGACATTATGCGCCGTTAGTAAGCGGATGTTATTTATTAAAAACATATACCGTGAATATTTCATAAACAGTGAAATTGGTATTATTTATGTACTTAGAATTGATTTCCCGCAGTATATAGCGGATGAGACCCTATTGCGCCGTCTATTAAGAGGATAATATTTTAAATCCCATATACCGCGATAATTTCGTACTAGAACGGAATTGGTATTGTGCTAACACCTTTGGATGGTGGATGGTATCATGGCTTTGCCAAAAAGAAAGATTCGTCAAAATAAAAAGACAATTCGTCTCAGAGATTGGTTGTACTTCACTTTGCCAATGGATATCAATGAATTTTGTCCAAGTCCGGATCAGGCCACAATTGATAGGACATGGCAAGAGAGATCATAGAAGTCCGCATTTCAAATTTCAAGTTAATCCGAGGTCGTATGCTCAAGCTATGACGGATCCAAGTTAAGAGGGATGGACATTGCTCAGTTCGAACCCATCACCTTTCGTACGTTCGAACCCATCTAGTTCGAACCCATCATGTTCGAATCCATACGAAGAGGTGACGTTCGAATCCATCAGCTAACATTTTCCTTCGACTCCATCCAACTGAAACCACTCCATGTCCCTGCTTCGACTCCATCAGCCTCGACACCATCACAGTGACTCACCTTCGAATCCATGAACTAAACCTTTGCTTCGACTCCATCAAGCAAGCCCACAGATAGCCTTGCTTCGAATCTATCTTCACACGACCACAAACCCATCATGCGGCTTCGCGCTGTCTTCGAATCCAACATGCTAGAGACGACTTCGAATCGATCCGAAGTGGCACAGTTGGATCGATTCGAATGAATACCATTCCATCGATTCGAAGGCGACCTTCGAATCCAACACTCGAACCACTTGGTCAACACGGCAAAGAACTCGGAGTCGACCAAATCAACTCGGCGAAAAATATGGATCGACTCGAAGAAGGCGCGCCACGTCAACCCACTTACACGCCCTGAGATCGATTCGAAGTGCTCGATTCGAATTGATCGATTCGAAGACGACAGCGTACCGAGAAACATCATTTCGAACCAATGATAATTCTCAATCCACTGATCCAAATCCCATTAAATTTTTACAGGAGTTCGTCTACACGTCGAAGAATGTCCACGCCAAGTTTCATCACGATTGGACGATTTCTTGATCGATTCGAACCAAGGGTCGAATCGATCCCAATGTGGGCCCGGATCTTCAGGTTTCGGCCATGTGGGCCCCCTCACGTGCCAGAAGCAGTCCACCTGACTTTTAGGAGAAATATCAGCCTCCAACGCCTATAAATAGAGCCCCAGGTCATTCAGAAAAGGGGTCGGAGATGGAGGAGAGAGAAGGCAAGCCCAGACTCTGCCAAATTCAATTCTAAGTCTTTCCAACATCATTGTAATCAAGTATCAAAGCTACAACTTGCAGTAATCTACTGTAATCGATTGAAAATCATCAAGTGATTCAATAAAGATAAAACCTTCAAAGTGGACGTAGGCACGAACGCTGAACCACTATAAATCCTGTGTTGTTTATTGTTATCTGTGGTTTGCTGCGTTTACTATCTATTAGATCTGAGTTCTGTGTCTGTTATTGCTGATCTGTGTTGATAAACGGGTGCTTTCGCGATATTGGGTGTTTGTGACCATTTTTGGCGCAAACTTTTGGTGCTTTCACCGAGAAGGCTGATTCAGGAGAATTTGAATTTAGAAACTTAGGAATTCAGATCTGAGAACCATGACGAGACAAACAAGTCAGAGACAAAGGCCAAAGAGAAGTGAACATCAAGGAAGTCAAGAGGCTTCCTCAGGGGCGAATCAAGCGTCGATCTTCATCACTAGGGACGAAATGGAGACAATGATGAAGAAGCAAGAGGAGTTGATCCAGAGTCTATTTCAACAAGTAGGACAACTTGGAGCACAGAATCAAGGAGTAACCGGAGTCCAGAACGGAGCAGGACCATCCGACATAGCACCTGGAGTAGGGGGCACAAACATGGAGAATGTTGATCCAATCCTTGAGAGAGATAGAAACACATCAACCCAAGCAAGGAGCAGCAAAGGAGTGAACGCTCAATCAAGGGGGCAGATCCCAGAATTCCCTCGTGGACTTGGGGGGCAGGTTAAAAGTAATGAACGGAGATTGCATCTCGGAGACGATGACAAGTTGGCAGAGATGGTTAGAAGAGCTATGAGAGGCGGTTTGGTAAACAAAGATTTGGAGGATGTTAATAGGAGTCCATTCACTTCGGCAATCAGACAAGCTAGGAGCCCGCCGGATTTCAAGCTACCATCATTAGACATGTATGACGGGAGAACGGATCCCACAGTTCATCTAACAAAGTATATGAGGCATATGGAAGTGCTGGGGGCATCAGAGGAGGTTATGGCCCGGTGCTTTCCATTATATTTGACGGATATTGCAACGTTGTGGTTCAGACAATTGGAAAATGGATCCATCGGAACATGGAAGGGTTTAATTGAGAGATTTATGAGGCAATTCAGGGTTCACATTACGAGACCCAAGAATGTGATGACTTTGGCAACCCTAAAGCAGAAAGCCGGAGAGACCTTGAGGAGTTATCTAGCGCGATTCAATGCAGAAGCAGCTTCGGTGGATCGGGCAGATCCATCTATGGTGGTGATGACAGCTGTGTCCGGAGTAGCTGACGGCACAGAGTTCAAAAATTCATTGACTAAAGATCCACCCGTGGATCTAGAGGAATTCTACCACGAGGCAGAGAAGTTTTTACGATTAGAGGATGCTAGCCGAAAGAGAAGAAGGAGAGGGAATAGAAGTTTATATGCTCAAAGACAAAAAGCCTATCGAAAAGGACTCAGGCAAAGATAAAGGAAAGCGAAGGGCTGAGGATTATAATGACAGGTCAAAACGGCAACGGAGGGAGCCGCGATTCACTACTTACACCGAGCTAACTGAGAGTTTGGAGCGGATTTATAAGGATACCAAAGAGCAGGTTCCCTATCGTAGACCGATACGAAGGGATCCAACCTCTGATGAAAGGAGATCAGATAAGTTTTGTGCTTTTCATGAATTAAATGGTCATAACACTAATGATTGTAGACACCTGAGGGACGAGGTGGAAGGACATATCAGAAATGGTATGCTCCTTCAATATGTGAGGAGGCGAGCTTCAACGGTGGAGCCAGAGCGGCCACCATCTACATCAGCCAGGGGTGGCCCTGAACCGGGACACCGTTTGATCATCAATTAAATAAAATAACGATGAACAAGTAGTAAACCTCTCACTAACATGGGTTAATCATTTACGCATGTACAAAATCGCGAACGGTCCACAGACATGCTCTGAACGGCTAATAACCTTATCGTTGTGAGAATTTACACTTTGACGTCTTTGCTTTGCTTTTGTTTTGTGTTGATTTGGACATTTAAACTTGGTTTGTTTGGGCATTTCTGTTCTTAAAATTCATCTGTTGAATAGATATTTGATCCTAGTAATTATGAAATGGCTAAGCTACTTACACATGTACGGGGTCGCGAACGGTCCTTAGGCATGCTCTGAGATGGCAGTAAACCACCCTGACAAACGATCCAGGGACCCACGCGAACGTGAGCCTGGTATCGGTAATACTAAGCCCTCCCGGGCACACTAATTCGCCTCCAACGGGCACACAAACAATCCAGGAACTCACCCGAACGCGGCCCTGGCATCCATAACATCAAGCCCTCCCGGGCACGCACACTCGCCTCGAACGGCACACGATCGCGAACGATCACAATTCGCCACGAACGGCACTCGACTTCGAACAGTCACAACTCGCCACGAACGACACTCGACTTCGAACAGTCACCACTCGCCACGAACGGCATCCGACCTTGAACGGTCACAACTCGCCTCGAACAGGCACGATTCGCCCCAAACGGCCCAACTCATCTTACCTCAAATGGCTCGATCGTGAACGGTCGTCATTTGAGGTCCGCCACTTGACCGCGCACTGTCGCACTTTACCTTGAATGACTCGATCCCGAACGGTCGTCATTTGAAGTTGAGCGCTTGACCTTGAACAGTCACATTTCACCGAAGATGACCCGATCCCGAACGATCGATGCATGGATTGACGCGCTTGACCGCGCATGGTCGCACTTCACCTCAAATGACTCGATCACGAACGATCGTCATTTGAAGTTAGGCGCTTGACCATGAACGGCCGCGCTTCATCCAAAATTGCTCGATCCCGAATGATCGTCATTAGAGGACATATGAGACTATCAAATTCTTTGCAGGTTGGTGATAGGATATGAACATCCAACTCAAGGCATTGCAAAACACACCTTCCTACCGCAAGGCATGTTTTGGGGGGCAAATGTTATCCCGCTTTTTGGCAAAGCCGTGATAGCAAAAGATTGGTCAAAAACAAAAGACAATTCGTCTCAGAGATTGGTTGTACTTCACTTCGCCAATGGATATCGATGAATTTTGTCCAAGTCCGGATCAGGCCACAATTGATAGAACATGGCAAGAGAGATCATAGAAGTCCGCATTTCAAATTTCAAGTCAATCCGAGGTCGTATGCTCAAGCTATGATGGATCCAAGTTAAGAGGGATGGACATTGCTCAGTTCGAACCCATCACCTTTCGTACGTTCGAACCCATCTAGTTCGAACCCATCATGTTCGAATCCATACGAAGAGGTGACGTTCGAATCCATCAGCTAACATTTTCCTTTGACTCCATCCAACTGAAACCACTCCATGTCCCTGCTTCGACTCCATCAGCCTCGACACCATCACAGTGACTCACCTTCGAATCCATGAACTAAACCTTTGCTTCGACGCCATCAAGCAGGCCTCCAGATAACCTTGCTTCGAATCCATCTTCACACGACCACAAATCCATCATGCGGCTTCGCACTGTCTTCGAATCCAACATGCTAGAGACGACTTCGAATCGATCCGAAGTGGCACAGTTGGATCGATTCGAATGAATACCATTCCATCGATTCGAAGGCGACCTTTGAATCCAACACTCGAACCACTTGGTCAACACGACAAAGAACTCGGAGTCGACCCAATCAACTCGGCGAAAAATATGGATCGACTCGAAGAAGGCGCGCCACGTCAACCCACTTACACGCCCTGAGATCGATTCGAAGTGCTCGGTTCGAATTGATCGATTCGAAGACGACAGCGTACCGAGAAACATCATTTCGAACCAATGATAACTCTCAATCCATTGATCCAAATCCCATGAAATTTTTACAGGAGTTCGTCTACACGTCGAAGAATGTCCACGCCAAGTTTCATCACGATTGGACGATTTCTTGATCGATTCGAACCAAGGGTCGAATCGATCCCAATGTGGGCCCGGATCTTCAGGTTTCGGCCATGTCGGCCCCCTCACGTGCCAGAAGCAGTCCACCTGACTTTTAGGAGAAATATCAGCCTCCAACGCCTATAAATAGAGCCCCAGGTTATTCAGAAAAGGGGTCGGAGATGGAGGAGAGAGAAGGCAAGCCCAGACTCTGCCAAATTCAATTCTAAGTCTTTCCAACATCATTGTAATCAAGTATCAAAGCTAAAACTTGCAGTAATCTGCTGTAATCGATTGAAAATCATCAAGTGAATCAATAAAGATAAAACCTTCAAAGTGGACGTAGGCACGAACGCCGAACCACTATAAATCCTGTGTTGTTTATTGTTATCTGTGGTTTGCTGCGTTTACTATCTCTTAGATCTGAGTTCTGCGTCTGTTATTGCTGACCTGTGTTGATAAACGGGTGCTTTCGCGATATTGGGTGTTTGTGACCATTTTTGGCGCAAACACTGGAAAAACAGGTTGGAGGGATCCAACTGGATTCCTCAACAGTATTTATTTAATCATGGATATTTTGATATTCGCTGATTATCATATCGATATATGATGTCGTTGTTGTCGTGATTGACTATTTGGTGTGTAGCATCATTGGGCCAAATTTTGGAATTTTAAAATGATTTTAAAGTGATTTTTGAAAGTATACGTTTATAAAATATTTTTGGAATTGATCCATTTTAAATAAATAAACGTATAATTTTAATGTTATAAAATTATGATTTTTGAGAAAAATAGTTAAAAATTGATTTTTGAAAATATGGGGTTAATGATTTTATAAAACGGTTTAAATCAGGATTTCTGAATTTATTATAAAAAGTTTAAATATAGGATTTATGAAATTTGATTATATTATAAATCAAAGAGAATGGCGAAATTATAAAGGACTTTAAAGACGTTTTGAAATAATAGTATAAATTGATTTATATAAAAGATTTATAAATTGATATTTATAAATTAAAATATTGGAATTATAAAACGAGTTTTTATAAGTGTTAGAATGAATTGTGAATGAATTTCATAAATGAATGAAATTTATAGAATTATAAACTGTGAAGTTATAAATAGAATTTTATAAGCAGTAGGTTTATAAAATTTGTAAATTATTTGAAGAATAAGTTTTGGGTAAA
Organism: Allium cepa; assembly: GCA_030765085.1. NCBI lineage: Eukaryota > Viridiplantae > Streptophyta > Magnoliopsida > Asparagales > Amaryllidaceae > Allium > Allium cepa. The sequence goes on along the minus strand of CM060941.1, from coordinate 1,038,512,823 downwards.
TAATGAATCTTATGAGTTATAAGATTTATAATTTGGAAAGTTTAAAAGAACGATTTTTGTAAACAAATAAATTTTAAGTGTTTAACTTATAATATGAACCTTTGGTATATAATTGATTTATGAATTGAATGTAGGTTAATAAAGGAATTTATAAACGTTGTTTTATAAATTGGCAACGACTTATTTTGATAAGTAAATTGTTGTAACTTATTAATGGAGTTATATTCACGTTTTATACAGTGAATAATCCTTTAAAATAAAATGAATAGAAATGATGAAATTGGTTACCGAAGTATATTCACGTTTTTGAATAGTGAATAATATGTTAAAGAAAATGTTTTGGATATGATGTTTTTAAACAGAATTAAAACAATCTAACGATGTTTTAAATGTGTTAAGATTCGAAACCATAGATTTCAACATTTATTGTTAAAATAGACGTTTTCGAGAAATAGAAGGAAATGGTGGACTATAACACTGTTGTTATAGTAAATGATTTCCGAAAGGAAATGTTTTGTATAGTATTGGGATTTATATATCTATTTTAATTTCGAATCCCTATACTAGTGATTTTGGGTTGTCGTAACGATGTTTTACGCAACATTCGTTTTGGCCCAAATAAATATGTTTAAGAGAATGATTTCCTTAAAGAATGAAATATATACTTAATTTTGATTTAAGTATATTGAATATTTTCCAAAGGTTGAAAATAAAAAGATTTGTGAATTACTTATTAAAATAAGTATGGAAATGTTTTTCCAATGTGAAATGAAACATTTTGAGAATTTATCCCTTTGAAGATAAATTGAAAATGAATAATTGAAATCGTATATTCATAGATATTGTGAAATATAAATTCACTATGGAATTTATAAAAGAAAGGGGAATTTGTTTAAAAATGAATATTGATTTATTTTTGAGGTATTGAAATTATATATCTTGTAAAGATATAAATTTTGGGAAATAAATAATTTGGAAAATTATTTGGAATCTGGTGTTGTTGTGCATATCCGTCGATAGTTCATTAACCGACTATCAATATTTACCTTTGAATGGGTATTTGTTGTGATTTGTTTGAATTTGAATGCCACGCTTATTTTTGAATAAGCGCTCACTATTCGGGTTAGCCGGGAAAGGAACTTGGGGTCGTATAACCCATTTCGAATATGTGATTCGACGTTATGGATAGCATTTGAAGACCGGGTATTTGCGAGAGCGATAGGATGACCTATCGATTGACTCTGCACCGAGTTTCTCCGGTATAGAGTTCTCCATATGTGATGGGGAATCCGATCAGGATTGTGGATATCCGGATTGCAAGGACTTCTTTGTAAGTGCCTTTGGTTCTGTTCGAGCCCGGAACAGACTTGTATGGATTGTATGTCTGACATTACAAATTGAGATATAAAGCTGATTTCTTTCAAATATATTTCTGTTGATGGCGGAGAATTTATTCTCTTAGCTTAACACCCTTCTCTGAGACGTACGAGCTCAAAGGATATGTAGTTGATGGTTATCAGCGATATATTCCCAATTTGGTAATGTGACATGCTGAGTGTTGTTGTGAAATGATCATTGTGTTGATCATTTGTGATATGATCATTTGTTTGATCGTTTATCTTTGTGATCATTTCTATGATCATTTGTTGACCCAAAGCACAACTTTTGTATAAAGCGTGGCTTTGTGGACGAGACTTCGTCGAGCCTCACACCCCGGAATGGTCAAAACAGGAAAGATGCGGCAAGGTTATGAGGGGTAGCTCCCTTTAGGGTATGTGCATTTCCTTCTGGAAAAGGGTGGTATCATGGTATGGAGCCCAAGTACTTACTCATGTTGAAACACTTATTATTTGGTGTGATGTTGATTACGAGCGCTCGGTTAAAGGTCCCAAAGGACCGGGGGATGGCATACTCGTGTCAGTAGTTACCCAGTTAGGGGGAACCCGGTCTTGTGTTGGCAGAGATCCAGTTAGGTTCTTGGGGACGTCCTTCCAGAGGCGTTCTCATGTGGCAATGGGAAGTTCCTTGGCCTGACCATTTGTTGGAAATCCAAAGAAACAATACGATCTTGTACGGTTTTAGTTGTATAACCTGCCATGGAATGTGGCGGTAACCTGCTATTGAACATGGTAGCTATAGTAGGCATAAGTGCGAAATGTCTATGCCGGCTAAGATTTATATCTTTATTTTCGAAATGAATTTTTCCTACAATGCACTAGTAATAATATCAAATGTTCTTTTTAAATGCGTATCAAGCATCTTTGACTATCATAAGGAGAAATCTCCTCTGATTCTGCATTTGCATGTGTGCGTGTGCGGGAGGCCTTATGGTAGTCTCATTTTTAAAAGCATTGCGAATTGACTTTAAAAATATTCCTCTATTTTGATTTTAAAGATAAACAAACTGTTTTGAGTTCTCACACCAGTCACATGACTGACTCGGAGTTTATTGTTTTCCTTCCTAAACTCTGGGTGCCTACCAATTTCCACACGGGCAGTCAAGAGTTAAGGTTTATCAGGATATTCTGGAATTCAGGAGTTGTTGGAGGTAAGCTGGATGGCATGGCGTATTGCTAGTATATAGTATTTCTTTTTCCGTTGTTTGTTTGTTGTTTGTTGTTGTTCACTCTGATGATGTAATGTATTGTATAAAATGTAATAACTGATATAGTTCTTTGTTTAAAGATTATTCATTTATTTATTATATGTTGTTCCGCTGCGATTGTGAGATTCTGATATTGTTCTGTTGTTTTCTTTCTGTTTCGTTCTATTTTCTTTTCTCTCTATTTTCTATCTTTTCTCTTTTCTTCTACCTTTTTCTTTTTCTTAAACATTGAGAATTCGTATTTCTGTTCAACTTGAGTTAATCTATGGAGATTAGTGTATATTCAAGGAGTACGGATTTGCGGGTCCTCACAGGTGGTATCGGAGCATATCGTTAAGCGACAACCATGGTTCTGTTGGGTATTACTCATTAGAGTTAGAGTCAGCAGTACTCTAGAATGAGTTTGAGTGTAATAATAGCTATGAGAGCGTATTTGTTAGTAAATATAAATTGTTTTGTATTGTGTTGACTTATCGGTTGATTGTTTATAGATTCCGGTCGATGTAGTCTAGCTAACTATCGTAGATAGGGGTTTCTAAACTCTTAAACAAGATAAACCGACACGATACTGTTTTAAATTGGGTAAATGAAATAATTTTACCTTGATTATATTTTATATATAAAGGAATAATTTTTCAGAATTATTAAAGTGTATATAAGTTGATTGTTTAGTTGTTTGAATAATCTAAATAATAGAATAATTGTGTAAGCAAAAGAATTATAAGAATTGAATTATAATTAAAGTGATTTACAATTGTGAAATAAACTTATATATAAGAGGTGAAACTATATGAATATATTTATGAATATGAGTTATAAATAAAAATGAATTTAAAGTTAAATGGAAATTTACTTAGAATTGGAATCTGAATTTATTTATAAGTGGGAATTCAAGTTAAGTAAAGCCAAATAATGTTTGAAATGAAATATAATTTAAGAGATGTTGAATGAAGTTGATATTGGTATCAAAGTAAATTAATAAAGTTAAGTGGTGGATATAAACTTGAGCTATGTAATGAAATTCAAGTTTTGTAATTAAATTGAATTAATGGGTTGAATGTAAATCAATTGAATGTGAACAATTGATATGAAATAATGAATGTAAGTGTTAATTCATTAAAATCTTATGTTATTGGAAAATTGAATAATTGAATGAAAATCATTTTAATTGAACCAATTGAAAGTAAAGATGTTCAACCAAAATGAATGAATATAAGTAAAGGAATTTGGTTGTATTGAATAAACATTGGTTGTTATTTGGTTGTTGGTTGATTGTATATAATTCATTAAGTGTTAATGAAATTGAATTAATGAAATTGGAAGCTAAAGTAATTGAAATCCAATTAGAAGTTAAGTGAATCTTAAATAGAATTGAATTTGATTTTGAAGTGAACCAACTTGAATATGAATTAGTGAATATAAACTAATTGAAAATGAATGTTAGTAAAAACATCCACTGTTAATGAATCAAATGTGATTTAAATTGAAAACCTATTTCATTGAATATTAATGAGAATAGGAATGAAATTATTGGTTATGAATGCTAGTTGGATGATAGTTGGTTGATGGTTGAATTTATTGCTTTTACTACATTTGCTATGTTGGCATATATAGTTTTTATGATGCTATATGTTGTATATCGATACTATTGTCTATATACATGCTTCTCATGTTGTTTGTTGAGTGTTTAGTAGGTGCGAATCGTGTTTGCTTTGCATTTGGAGCTCGCTTTTGCGCTATATTAGCCGTATATGCTCGCTAATAATAAATAAGGTACATATCTCGGATTAAATATCGTACTTTTATAATTTTTCCCTGCGGGATTCCTCATTACATGATGAGATGTATATTTGTTGATATATATACTGTCATTTTTTTTCCAGATCGAGCCGCGCAAAGGAGACTCTGGCGAATTTTTCCGAAAATTTAAGGCGTTAGATTATTTTTGGGAAAAATTGGAAAATTTTGAAAACCTTAACTTTGATTTTTGAGTTGAAAGTTAAACAATAGTAGTTTGGTTTGAAAAGATAACTAAGTATGATTTGAAAACTTAGTAAAGATTTTGTAAGAAATTAACTATGGATTTTGGAAAAGTTAATAGATTCTGTAACTTTCTTACTTGGTAATTTCGAGGACGAAATTCTTTTAAGGAGGGAAGTATGTAACGACCCAGAATTTTAATCAATTAAAATTTGAATATTTAATTAATTTTAAATATTAATAAGTGAAATTTATAAGTCGAATAAATTTTATTTCGAATAATTGGATTTAATTGAATAATTAAATCAATAATTTAATATGTTAAATTATGGAAATAATTGAAAATTGGGTAAAATATGATTGAAAATGATTTGTAAATTTTATTTTATCATATTGAAGTTAGAACGATATTTTAGAACTTTTAAAATCGAATTAAAAGTTAATTTGTGAAAATTGAATATTTTAATATTTAAAATCGACTAGTGAAATAGCCAATTTTTGAACAGTATCATAATTGGGCGAAACTAGTTCCATTGGATCCGCAATAGTTTGTTATTAACGGATTTCAATTTTCGTAGCAATGGGAGTTATCGTTTGACCGTGGCAGCTCGAAACGCATCGAAATTGTCTTAATATTAATTTGGCGAGTTAAAATAGCCATTTTTCAAAAAGTCTCGGATTTCAACGAAACCAGTTTCATCGGATCCGTAATGTGATATTATTGTAAGGTTTCAAATTTCGTGTCAATTGGATTTACCGTTTGTCCGGTGCAAGCTAAAACGCCTAGAAAATCGTTTAATCGGTTTAATTTTAAATCGACCGCTTATTGCCATAACTCGCACAGATGACCGAATTAGCTCGCTAAACACGTTCCATTGTGTTCGTAACGCGGGGTAAACCTTAGAAACGCCAACCGGCATGCTTCGTTTGGAGTTCGGAAAATCCGGGATGAATAGTGTCGTTGGAATTTTCTATATAAGGACTTGTAAATTTCATTTTGCAACAAAAATAAAAACCCTAGGTCAAAAAAATCTGCAGGCCGCCTCCATAACAACGAATGGACAGAAATGCATTCCTTTCTCTCCTCAATCACTCTCAATCTACAAGGAATTACGCAAAGTGTTCAACACGAAAGTCGAAGAGCTCGATGAGAGCTTTGATTCTATACGGTGATGATCGTGTTTGGAGCATCAGAGGGGGAGAAAAGAGGGGCCGACGCCTGCAAGTTGCGCACGCAATTCGAGATGATGCGGGGGGCCGAGTTCATCATGGTTGAAGGTGTTGGTGGAGTTTGTGACGAGCAAGTGAATGGTGGTCTCCGATCGTTTTCAACTTCGTCGTGGTGGCCGAAATATTAAACCCTAGTTTGGAAAATGGGTTTCATGTTACGGCTTGTAACCTATAGAAGTTGCGTTGGGGAAGATAATGCAGGGGACGGCCTGATGTTGAGGGGTGGAGATCCTACGGTGATGATCTACTTAGGTTTAAAATCAAATAAAATGTTGTAATTTAGTTATATAAATTCGTGTAACTTTGAAAAATCATATCTTTTTCATACTAGGTCGAAAACGCACGAAACCAGTTGCGTTGGAATCGTATGGACGAGCACTACGCTATGGAATTGGATTGGAGTCATTTGGAGTTAGTAAAAATTTTGGGTAAAATTAAACGCGCGTTTAATTTTATTCGAAATAAATCGCTAGAACGAAATTGAAATCAAGGTGAGAACTTCTCACTCAATCGAATCGGTTTCGATTTTAATTTTAAATAGTTAGATTTAAAATACTTGAATGTATGTTTGAATGATGATTGTTATCTATTGATTGTTAAAATAGACATTATGCGCCGTTAGTAAGCGGATGTTATTTATTAAAAACATATACCGCGAAGATTTCATAAACAGTGAAATTGGTATTATTTATGTACTTGGAATTGATTTCCCGCAGTATATAGCGGATGAGACCCTATTGCGCCGTCTATTAAGCGAATAATATTTTAAATCCCATATACCGCGATAGTTTCGTACTGGAACGGAATTGGTATTGTGCTAACATCTTTGGATGCAGGAAAAACAGGTTAGAGGGATCCAACTGGATTCCTCAACAGTATTTATTTGATTATGGATATTTTGATATTCGTTGATTATCATATCGATATATGATGTCATTGTTGTCGTGATTGACTATTTGGTGTGTAGCATCATTGGGCCAAATTTTGGAATTTTAAAATGATTTTAAAGTGATTTTTGAAAGTATACGTTTATAAAATATTTCTGGAATTGATCCATTTTAAATAAATAAACGTATAATTTTAATGTTATAAAATTATGATTTTTGAGAAAAATAGTTAAAAATTGATTTTTGAAAATATGGGGTTAATGATTTTATAAAACGGTTTAAATCAGGATTTCTGAATTTATTATAAAAAGTTTAAATATAGGATTTATGAAATTTTATTATTTTATAAATCAAAGAGAATGGCGAAATTATAAAGGACTTTAAAGACGTTTTGAAATAATAGTATAAATTGATTTATATAAAAGATTTATAAATTGATATTTATAAACTAAATTTTGGAATTATAAAACGAGTTTTTATAAGTGTTAGAATGAATTGTGAATGAATTTCATAAATGAATGAAATTTATAGACTTATAAACGGTGAAGTTATAAATAGAATTTTATAAGCAGTAGGTTTATAAAATTTGTAAAATTATTTGAATAATAAGTTTTGGGTAAATAATGAATCTTATGAGTTATAAGATTTATAATTTGGGAAGTTTAAAAGAACGATTTTTGTAAACAAATAAATTGTAAGTGTTTAACTTATAATATGAACCTTTGGTATATAATTGAGTTATGAATTGAATATAGGTTAATAAAGGAATTTATAAACGTTGTTTTATAAATTCGCAACGACTTATTTTGATAAGTAAATTGTTGTAACTTATTAATGGAGTTATATTCACGTTTTATACAGTGAATAATCCTTTAAAATAAAATGAATAGAAATGATGAAATTGGTTACTGAAGTATATTCACGTTTTTGAATAGTGAATAATATGTTAAAGAAAATATTTTGGGTGTGATGTTTTTAAACAGAATTAAAACGATCTAACGATGTTTTAAATGTGTTAAGATTCGAAACCATAGATTTCAACATTTATTGTTGAAATAGACGTTTTCGAGAAATAGAAGGAAATGGTGGACTATAACACTGTTGTTATAGTAAATGATTTCCGAAAGGAAATGTTTTGTATAGTATTGGGATTTATATATCTATTTTAATTTTGAATCCCTATACTAGTGATTTTAGGTTGTCGTAACGATGTTTTACGCAACATTCGTTTTGGCCCAAATAAATATGTTTAAGAGAATGATTTCCTTAAAGAATGAAATATATACTTAATTTCGATTTAAGTATATTGGATATTTTCCAAAGGTTGAAAATAAAAAGATTTGTGAATTACTTATTAAAATAAGTATGGAAATGTTTTTCCAATGTGAAATGAAACGTTTTGAGAATTTATCCTTTTGAAGATAAATTGAAAATGAATAATTGAAATCGTATATTCACAGATATTGTGAAATATAAATTCACTATGGAATTTATAAAAGAAAGGGGAATTTGTTTAAAAATAAATATTGATTTATTTTTGAGGTATTGAAATTATATATCTTGTAAAGATATGAATTTTGGGAAATAAATAATTTGGAAAATTATTTCGAATCTGGTGATGTTGTGCATATCCATTGATAGTTCAATAACCGACTATCAATATTTACCTTTGAATGGATATTTGTTGTGATTTGTTTGAATTTGAATGCCACACTTATTTTTGAATAAGCGCTCACTATTCGGGTTAGCCGGGAAAGGACCTTGGGGTCGTATAACCCATTTCGAATATGTGATTCGACGTTATGGATAGCATTTGAAGACCGGTGTTGAAGACCGGGTATTTACGAGAGCGATAGGATGACCTGTCGATTGACTTTGCACCGAGTTGCTCCGGTATAGAGTTCTCCATATTTAATGGAGAATCCGATTAGGATTGTGGATATCCGGATTGCAAGGACTTCTTTGTAAGTGCCTTCGGTTCTGTTCGAGCCCGGAACAGACTTGTATGGATTATATGTCTGACATTACAAATTGAGATGTAAAGCTGATTTCTTTCAAATATATTTCTGTTGGTGGCGGAGAATTTATTCTCTTAGCTTAACACTCTTCTCTGAGACGTACAAGCTCAAAGGATATTTAGTTGATGGTTATCAGCGATATATTCCCAATTTGGTAATGTGACATGCTGAGTGTTGCTGTGAAATGATCATTGTGTTGATCATTTGTGATATGATCATTTGTTTGATCGTTTATCTTTGTGATCATTTCTATGATCATTTGTTGACCCAAAGCACAACTTTTGTATAAAGCGTGGCTTTGTGGATGAGACTTCGTCGAGCCTCACACCCCGGAATGGTCAAAACAGAAAAGATGCGGCAAGGTTATGAGGGGTAGCTCCCTTTAGGGTATATGCATTTCCTTCCGGAAAAGGGTGGTATCATGGTATGGAGCCCAGATACTTACTCATGTTGAAACACTTATTATTTGGTGTGATGTTGATTACGAGCGCTCGGTTAAAGGTCCCAAAGGACTGGGGGATGGCATACTCGTGTCAGTAGTTACCCAGTTAGGGGTAACCCGGCCTTGTGTTGGCAGAGATCCGGTTAGGTTCTCGGGGACGTCCTTCCAGAGGCGTTCTCATGTGGCAATGGGAAGTTCCTTGGCCTGACCGTTTGTTGGAAATCCAAAGAAACAATACGATCTTGTACGGTTTTAGTTGTATAACCTGCCATGGAATGTGGCGGTAACCTACTATTGAACATGGTAGCTATAGTAGGCATAAGTGCGAAATGTCTATGCTGGCTAAGATTTATATCTTTATTTTCAAAATGAATTTTTCCTACACTATGCACTAGTAATAATATCAAATGTTCTTTTAAATGCGTATCATGCATCTTTGACTATCATAAGGAGAATCTCCTCTGATTCTGCGTTTGCATGTGTGTTTGTGTGCGGGAGGCCTTATGGTAGTCTCATTTTTAAAAGCATTGCGAATTGACTTTAAAAATATTCCTCTATTTTGATTTTAAAGATAAATAAACTGTTTTGAGTTCTCACACCAGTCACATGACTGACTCGGAGTTTATTGTTTTCCTTCCTAAACTCTTGGTGCCCACCAATTTCCACACGGGCAGTCAAGAGTTAAGGTTTACCAGGATATTCTGGAATTCAGGAGTTGCTGGAGGCAAGCTGGATGGCATGGCGTATTACTAGTATATAGTATTTCTTTTTCCGCTGTTTGTTTGTTGTTTGTTGTTGTTCACTCTGATGATGTAATGTAATGTATAAAATGTAATAACTGATATAGTTCTTTGTTTAAAGATTATTCATTTATTTATTATATGTTGTTCCGCTGCGATTGTGAGATTCTAATATTGTTCTGTTGTTTTCTTTCTGTTTCGTTCTATTTTATTTTCTCTCTATTTTCTATCTTTTCTCTTTTCTTCTACCTTTTTCTTTTTCTTAAACATTGAGAATTCGTATTTCTGTTCATCTTGAGTTAATCTATGGAGATTAGTGTACATTCAAGGAGTATGGATTTGCGGGTCCTCACAGGCAACCAAATTTTAAGTGAATAAATAAATAAAAGTGATTGTAACGGTCAACCCATGATTTGGTGAAAATAATTGTAGCAATTAATAAAAGAAATAAATAGCAACGGTCTTGTTGCTTTGATTCAGCTGACCCATAAAAGCAAATTATTTAAAATTTAAACGGTAGGAAACGTAAAAAAACGTACCACCATAAAATGAAATTGATAAAGTCTATGCATTGATTCTGCAATATTTATCAAAGCAATTGATTGATGCGCGTTTAAATTTGAAAGGAAGGAAAGAAAAAGTCACAATTAAAGGTAAGCTTGAAATTTTTAATAAATACAAAACGTTTCTAAGTTTATACGTTATAACTTTCCAGCTGTAGTGTATATATATAATGAATGGTCATAAAGAAAGAAGTGGAAACAGGGAGCGTAGTACAGGAAATGTTAGAAAAATAAAATTTTGTTGAGAAATGAATATTTGCGTGAGTTATATAGGTTTGATCAGAGAGGTAGCGTGATTTAAGGAGAAGAAAGAACGGCAATAAATCAACTTGCTGTGAAATCGAAAGGAAATTAAACTAGCGTTGATTTTTAATGAGCAGTTATAGGCAAGAAATAAGATATTGATTTAAAAAAAAAGGCCACGATTTTGATTGAGCATCGATTTTTCTTGTTGTACACGGTTACTAGATTTTTAACAAATTTTAAGCAAATGGGTTTCGAAATTAAAGTAGAAGAAACGGTCAGCTAAGATTAGATTTTGGAATAAGATTTTTAAACAATACTGAATGCGTTTAAAATTTAAAGCTCGCGTTTATGGGAACAATGGCAAGAAATTAAAAAGGTGAACGATTATAAAATTTGTAAATAACGTTCCTATTAAATCAGGAGAGTAAAAGGAAAGCGAATAAAATTAGAATGCGTACAACAAACGCAGTGATTTTTGTCCAAAAAAATGAAAATAACGGATTTAAATTTTATACGTTTTCTTGTATGTATATATACATTTTTTATTCCATCAAATAACGCGCCTTTTAAATGCGAAATTAAACAGTTTATTTATACACCAAGTTTTGAAAATTTATTACTTATATAAAAATATGATTTGTTTAGACACTTACTAAGAAATTTATTTCAAAAAAGTATATAAGTAAAATATTAAATATTAAATTTTTAAAAGTATAAAATCAATTTTTTTAAAGAACAAAAGGTGAAATAAACGTTGTTACGAATATATTAAATTAAACCAAAAGATTAAAAATTAAAAATTTAAAGATTTATAACTTCAAAAAAAATGTTAAGTTTTAACCAAAATAAGAATTTTAGAATTTTCACACTAATAAAAATCTTGGGTGATTATTTATAATTAAATTTAGACAATCAAATTTTCGAAAATTAAAACCCAGAGTTATAAATAAAGATTAAAATATTGCTAAAATTTGGGTTGTTACAATATATATCAAAGTTACACATACCAAGGAATAATAACAATGCGGCGGAACAATGTGATGCAATGGAATACTAAAATAAACAATAATAAATCTTCGTCTTCATCCTCCAGAGATAAAGGCTTCAAATCCTGAAATGCTCAGGCTGACCCGAGCGAATTGAAAAGACAAAACACTCGAGTCAGAAGTAAAAGATCTTATGTAAGTTAAATCAACAATAAATAATATGAGTGGAACGGTGTCAGAGATATTTACGGGATTTGACATCTTCTATCCAGCATCTAATGTGAGTGAAGTAACTCAAGAGATGCTCGAGATTCACATCTCCGAAGGATCCGTTAAACTATTTACTATGTAGTAATATTTAGTTATTATAATAATGTCTATTAGTAAAGTAAACTTACTTTTAAATAGCGTTAAGGCTTTATATTTTCCACCTGAACACGTAATAGTGCCAATAGTCTATACAGTACCGTAATACATCCTGATCGGGAGGCTACCAGAGGATACTCCATAGGTACGACACAAATAGAAACTCGTACAAGGCACGCTAGGGTAGGCGACACGGCATAACTAGGCAATGCCAGGGTAGATATACCAATTACGCTTCCGGGCCGGTGGTAACGCATAGCCGCAGCTACCGCCCACCTCGAGCCATACCCCCAAATCGAAGAAATCAAAATTGGCCACCAAATAAGTCCAAAAGTCAAAGTATAATATCGAATGGATGTGTCCGATCAAAGGTGCTACCTCATTAGCCCGTCGATCGCTCCTGTTTTAGCCACCTTAAGCCAACTCACGGGAGTTGGGTCCACGTATTTACCTTAAGGAAACGACGCCATCATCCTACTTCATTCTGGAATCTCCACCGCATACATGGTTGTTAAAGTGGTTTTCGGAGTTGGCAGAGAGTATGAAAACTTCCGATCCCGATCTCTTTAACAACCAAATGCTATTATAACACCGCGACCATTTCAAAATAATTATACTTCAAAACCAGGATATAATATTCATTTCAAAGTATATAAATATGATATCATCTTCATTTATACCAAATCAATAAGATATCATTTTTATTAAACCCAAATCAATATAAATTCATTTTTATTTCAAATATATCTTTTTCCTATAATAATAGCATTTTCAAATCATAATACCTTGAAACCCATAACTTTGAAACATAACTTCCAATACTTAAATGGTTTAATATTAAATTACTTTATATAATAATTTAGGTTCTTAAATTTCACAAATCAATTCCAAATACAGATTGAATACCAAATAAACCATTTCAATTTCCATATATTTCAAAGCTTTAATTATTCAATATTTCAAAACTAAATTTTAAATTCATATATATATATATATATATATATACATACACCAATTTCACTTTTTCTATTATTTAGTTTTGAAATATTTGCTTACTAAATCCAATATCCTTTAAATAAAACTTCAAATTTCAATAACTGAATATTCCTCAATTTATTCACTTAAATCGCCTTAACTGGAATTAAGTTATGAAACCATATTCTTTTAAAAAATAAATTTCAATAAATTCTAAATGGATTCTTATTAAATATAATTTTTAACTAAATAAAACCTCAAATCAATTCCAACTATCTTCTCTCCCTTGATGTATAAAAATCGATATAAACTCTATATTAAAATACAATTTAAGTGAATACTTATCTATATTACATTATTAAAATCAAACTTTACTATTAAACTTATTTTATACTTTAAACAAATTTCATTCATAGCTTCAACCAATAATTTAACTATATATAAAATAACATTTATAAAATATCCATATCCATGTCTCATAAAATCATATATTTCTTTACAAACCATAGAAAATCATTCCAAAATATTTTATATATATACCGCGGTTCTTGTATAGAATTTTCTATCCTATGGTCAAGTGATACAGATATTTATCATTTCAATCCGTAATTTAAAATAAAATTACGGTTATATATCATTTCAGACCGCAATCCCGAATAAAATAAAATGCATAACAATTTGCAGTTTTAAAATAAAATATAATACAACATCCATTCATCCATCAACAGAACACACATCCATCAGAATCATCATCCAAAACAATCAATCAATACCAATAGATAACTGATAATATATATAACAGGTATTTAACTGTCAGTAATATTCAATAATAAATTAAATAACGATTTAATTTAAATAAATGCAATAACTGAGATGATGATTAAAAATATACGAAAAAGTCATAAATAAATGCATAATCACAACAAAATTTAATTTAACAAACATAAGAAATTTAGAAGTTGTAAGTGGGTTAAAACACTCACCATTTGAATTTAAATTGAATTTATATATTTAAACCCAAAATTTGAACGGTCTTTGAATTTGTCCAAACCAACGTCAAAGTCTTCGGAATCCTAATACGATCCCAACGGATCAAAACGCGAGTAAAACCGAGTTCGTATGTGACAGATACAACAGTTAGAACAATTGAAATTAAAATTTAAATGAAACAAAAAAACAAATAAACATTTACCACGTGGGGCCACGCGCTTCTTCTCCCCCATGAAAATGACATAGCCGAACCCATAATGCGCCTAAACCCATGCCTTTGACCAACGACCACAGCCACCTCCGACCACCGATCGTCGAGTCGTCGCCACCAACGCCCTACTAACAACGAGCCGCACCCAAAGCCCCTGGTCCGATCCCCAAATTCACCGCCGGCCGCTGCAGGGTTCGAAACCCTAATTAGCCAATTCCGGCCAACTTCCATCACCGTAGGTGATGCCACTACCGCCAATCGACTCCACGTAGCATGCTCTACGAAACCCAATTCCAATTTTTCCGATTACAGCCTAAATTGAAAAGCCCCAATTCTTGCCTAGGTTTTCGAAATTTCATGGCTTTAACTGCGCTATCCGGTTGACTCCAACATCGATTGCAGAAACATGCAACAGACGCAGATTCGCATCGATGAAATCTTCGATATATATTTTTTTCAAATTTTTTTGAGGAGTTTAAATGTTGGATTTGAATTCTGATTTGTGTTTGGATCTAGAATTTTGTATGCCTGCCATTGAGGTGTGAAAGAAATTGTACGCGCAGACAAATGAGAGATAGAGGTAGGCTAGGGTTTATAATATGGTATTTATAGACAAAGCTGAAATAGAATGGATCGGGTCGATTGGATATACGCGCGAACGACAAAGTGGCCCAAAAAGCCCGTTTCGACTCCGGAACGAAATTGGGTCAACCCATATATCAGAATAGATGTTTTATAATATTTTAAATGCAATGGAAAAGGTTTCAAGTCCAAGTTCCATCGTATGAAGAAGTTATGCTAAAATCAATATGTTCCAAATTGACATTAATTGATTTCACTTTAATTTATTTCAAGGCGTTTCAAGCCTGTACAATCAAATGACAAGCCCGATCGCTACGAAACTTGAAATCCTACAATAATTCACCGTTACGGATTCGATGAAACTGGTTTCGTCGAAATCCGAGTCAGTGGCCAAAATGGCTATTTTTCCAGTTAAATTATAAAATTAATATTAAATAAATTAAATCACTATTTAAACTCAAATTCTATAATTCATAATTTGTATCATCTAGTATTACTTTAGTAATTTATAATCGTTTAAAACCAATTCCCATATCAATTTAAAGTAAACTAATTCGCCAATTATAGTATTTATTTCATTTACTCAAAATAATCCCTTTATTATAAATTGAATCCAATTAATTTTAATATATTCCAATTAAACTGATTAGATTCAATTCCAACCATTTAATTGAGTCTATTATTACTTTGTAACGCAGTTAACACTTGTCCCGCATTTCATTCCATTTATATATTCAAATTTCCAACTTCCCTCTGCATTAACTATTATTCCCAAATATATTGAAGTTGTTAAATATATACATTTGTTATAATTAGAACCTCAATTAATTTATTCAATAGGTTTCATTCCTTTATATTATCTTATGAATAAAATATGCATTTTCGTTGCTCTGCTCTATTACATTTAAACTTTACAATTACAGTTCTTACCCATGTTAAGGAGACATTTATTTTCACTTAATTGTAATTGTTTTCCAATTAATCTGGTAGACTAGATATATTCTCGTAATTTATGATGATTGTTACCATAGCCTTAACATTTCACTTAGGCTTAGTATTTCAATTATTTATTATAATTATTTACATCATATGAATTCATTTTATTACCATAAATCATACGTTAATTAATATATTCATACAATACTTACCTTTATGTACTTAAAATAAAATCTCATTCCCAAATATAACATTTACAACAAATTAATAGGACAATTAAATAGTAACTTAGGACCGTTACTATTACTTGGATTCATATTAATTACAATTAATATTCTCAATAATTCTTTTTATTACGTCAATTACTGCCTTATAAATAAACTTACGCTTCTATTCAATTTACATTCACCTTTTCCGTTATTATATTAATTATCATTAAAGTAACTTTTATTTTAAATTGGTAATCCACTGGTAACGACCACTATTTGTCACCATTTTCCCTTTATAATACATGTATGTTCATTCTTCCCAACCAATTACCATCTATTATATTATAACTTTACAATTTTAATAAATTCATTAATTGTCATTTCATTCAACCCATTTATTTATTAACCTAAATTAGCATTGTTACGTTTTAATTTACTTATTAGCTTACAACAAGTGCTACCATAAGTTCATACACTAATTTATTCCATTTCCAATCCTTATACGTTATTTTATTAGTAAGCCAATGTTTTAAATTATTAATTTACCTTTTATATCCTATTATAAACTAATGCACACATTAATTAAGATTTTAAATCAAATTAATCACTTCATCTTAGTATTTTTATTACAATAACTATATAATTAACATTTACATTGTTTCACTTATTGGAATTACATCCAAGTTATTAACAATTAACTTACATTTATACTGTTACATTCAAGTTATTAAAATTTAACTTACCAATCTTATCCAAGTTATTATTTTCTTTAATAATTCACTAAATTTTAATTTCCTTCAACATTAAGTTACCAAAAATCTTCTTAAATTAAGAAATTTAATTACCGAATTTTACGGGTCCTTACACTCTCCCCCATTCAAAACTTTTCGTCCCCGAAAAGAAAAAAGAAGGGAAAAGAAGAATTAAGAAATCAATATACCTTACTTAAAATATTAGATTTATACACAAATAAATTCACAAAATTTAATAATTTAAATAAAATATCAATTTATAACTATTAAATCCCTTTATACTCAAATTAGTAAAGTTTGGAAAACATTTTCAAATTTTTTCTAAGTTCAAATTTTACGTAAAATTTCGGCAAAGTCTCCTTTGTACGGAGAGGCTCGGGAGAAAATATAATATCAATTATAACAATATAAAACATATATTTTCCAAAATAATATATCCCAACATGGGAAAAATATTATAATAACGATATAAACCGAAATCCGAGAACGTACCTATTTGTCGGGCAATCAACGCTTAATTATGGAACCAAAAGTAGTAGAAATTGCTTCAATAACCCGTATTTCACTTATATATCCAAAAGGTTAACCATTATATAAAATGAAATATTTAAAATGGTTTCGACCATAAACAAACAAATCAATACAAACATCAATCGCTTGCAGCAATGCATACAACCATCACATATAATCAACACAATCAATCATTCATTTATATCAACAAATAAATAGTTGTTCGGGTTCAACTTTAAATTGTACATAATAGAAAATAAACTACTTAGTGCAATATTTACTCAACTGTCTTAGATGAAGCTAAATAGATTATTCATACATCTAAACAAATTTAAAGTATACTTGCCCAAACAACCATAAACCAAAACAACAACCAACCAATTTAGAAAATAGATTAAATTCATTCTTAATCATTTGTTTTCATTCATGTTCTATTCAATGGCTTAGCATTTATATTCATTTATTTAAGTTTCTAATTTCTTACTTATAATACTTACTTTCTTCCATATTTTATTATAGTACATTTCAATTATAACTTAAGTTTATAACCATTTCAACATCAAATTCTTATTTATTTAAGAAATTCATTGAACACTTTCATTCATAAGTTTACTTGTACAACTTCCATTATATTTTCTTATTAACATTTCGACTTTTTACATCATTTGGTAAGTTATATATATGTTAAAAAAAAGCAAATGAAACTTATACAAGTTTTACCTCATCCTTTAATTTTAATTTAGTGTTCAATAATTACATCTTTGGTTTGTAAGTTACAAATTTCGACTTTCTTTAAATTTTATTTATAACTTAGCATTTATCTCTTATTTTAGGTAAAGGTTCCAATTATTTATTAGTTACATTCCATTTCACTACAATAATTGAAACTATTATTTAACAGAAACTTAAGAATTTAAATACCGGGTTTAATTTCAATTCATTTTAAAATAATAGATAAATGTAGATACCTTCCAGTTTATATATCCAATTATATTTAAAACAATTTAAAATTTATATTCGTTTATCAAAATAAATCTGCAGTAAAACTAGTACATAGGTCTTCCCACTTCGAAACTCGAAAATGAATGTCGATGATGCGGCCGCCATTACTGAAATTATTTTCCAGTGACCGAGAGCGGAGTACAGAACTTATTTCTTTTTCCAAAATTTCTTTAAAGCAATTCTTTCAAATTATATTGAAATATTTATATCAGAAAATACTTCTAAAATATTATTACTATATCCCAAAATCACTTGAAAGAAATATTCAAAACCCCGAAACTTAAGTTCTAAATTCCTAAATTCTTTATTTATTTTATTTTCAATCTCATTTCAACTATTATTTATAAATTTTATTACCTAACAAACAATCTATTGCAACCAAATATATATATCATTTATAAAATTTATTTTATATGTATAGAAAATATAATAGTCAATATTATTTCATTCACCTATATTAAAACAAATATTATGTCGGTCTGTCCTATTAAGTGTTTAGAAATCCCTATTGATGTCATAGCGTCCCATGCACCAAACAGAATTTATAAATACAAAACGGAACAAATTAACACAATATTAAAACCTTTTTATAACACTAAAAAATATGCTCTCTCATATATATACACTCAGCGACTCATCATTGGGTATTACCACCCTATTAATAAAGAGTTCAACCCCACAAAGCTAAGGTTTATCGATAAACCAAAGCTATGATACCAGATATAACATCCCGCCTTTCTGCATGCTTTAAATCGACAATAAACCATACACGTCAGACTTAAACCATACTGAAGGGCGAATTGTTATGGGGTAAATAAGAAAAAGCAAAGAAAAGAAAAATAAACAAAAATAGAATCGTGTAGCGGAACGATAAAATACAATAATCAAATATACAGTTCATGAAGCTGTTTACAAAATATTCGATTATTCTTATAAAATATATATCAGAGGTACACATACCAAGGAATAATAACAATGCAGCGGAACAATGTGATGCAATGGGATATTAAAATAAACAATTATAAATCTTTGTCTTCGTCCTCCAGAGATAAAGGCTTCAAATCCTGAAATGCTCATGCCGACCTAAGCGAATTGAAAAGACAAAACACTCGAGTCAGAATTAAAAGATCTTATGTAAGTTAAATCAACAATAAATAATATGAGTGGAACGGTGTCGGAGATGTTTACGGGATTTGACATCTCCTATCCAGTGTCTAACGTGAGTGCAGTTACTCAAAATATGCTCGGGATTCACATCTTCTAAGGATCCGTTAAACTATTTACTATGTAGTAATATTTCACTACTATAATAATGTCTATTAGTAAAATAAACTTACTTTTAAATAGCATTAAGGCTTTACATTTTCCACCTTAACACGTAATAGTGCCAATAGTCTATACAGTACCATAACACCTCCTCATCGGGAGGCTACCAGAGGATACTCCATAGGTACGACACAAATAGAAACTCGTACAAGGCACGCTAGGGTAGGTGGCACAGCACAACTAGGCAATGCGAGGGTAGATATACCAATTACGCTTCCGGGCCGGTGGTAATGCATAACCGCAGCTACCGCCCACCTCGAGCCACACCCCCAAATCGAAGAAATCAAAAGTGGCCACCGAATAAGTCCAAAAGTCAAAGTATAGTATCGAGGGGATGTGTCCGATCAAAGGTGCTACCTTATTAGCCCGTCGATCGCTCCTGTTTTAGCCACCTTATGCCAACACATGGGAGTTAGGGCCACGTATTTACCTCAAGGAAACATCGCCACCATCCTACATCATTCTGGAATCTCCACCGTGTACACGGTTGTTAAAGAGGTTTTCGGAGTTGGCAGAGAGTATGACAACTTCCGATCCCGGTCTCTTTAACAACCAAACGTTATTATAACACCGCGGTCATTTCAAAATAATTATACTTCAAGACCAGGATATAATATTCATTTCAAAACCATATAAATACGATATCATCTTCATTTAGACCAAATCAATAAGATATCATTTTTATTAAACCAAAATCAATATAAATTCATTTTTATTTCAAATATATCTTTTTCCCAAAATAATAGAATTTTCAAACCATAATACCTTGAAACCGATAACTTTGAAACATAACTTCCAATACTTAAATGGTTTAATATTAAATTACTTATATAATAAATTAGCTTCTTAAATTTCACAAATCAATTCCAAATACAGATTTGAATACCAAATAAACCATTTCAATTTCCATATATTTCAAAGCTTTAATTATTCGATATTTTAAAACTAAATTTTAAATTCATATATATATATATATATATATATATACCAATTTCATTTTTTCTATTATTTAGTTTTGAAATATTTGCTTAATAAATCCAATATCCTTTAAATAAATCTTCAAATTTCAATAACTGAATATTCCTCAATTTATTCACTTAAATCACCTTAACCTGAATTAAGTTATGAAACCATATTCTTTTAAAAACTAAATTTCAACAAGTTCTGGATTCTTATTAAATATAATTCTTAATTAAATAAAACCTCAAATCAATTTCAACTATCTTCTCACCCTTGATTTATAAAAATCAATATAAACTCTATATTAAAA
Source organism: Allium cepa (assembly GCA_030765085.1). Taxonomy (NCBI): domain Eukaryota; kingdom Viridiplantae; phylum Streptophyta; class Magnoliopsida; order Asparagales; family Amaryllidaceae; genus Allium; species Allium cepa. The sequence goes on along the minus strand of CM060941.1, from coordinate 1,038,491,997 downwards.
TATAATTTAAGTGAATACTTATCTATATTATATTTAATAAAATCAAACTTTATTATTAAACTTATTTTATACTTTAAACAAATTTCATTCATAGCTTAACCCAATAATTTAACTATATATAAAATAACATTTATAAATATCCAAATCCATGTCTCATAAAATCATATATTTCTTTACAAACCATAGAAAATCATTTCAAAATGTTTTATATATAGACCGCGGTGCGTGTGTAGAATTTTCTATCCTATGGTAAAGTGATACTGATATTTATCATTTCAATCCGTAAATTAAAATAAAATTACGGTTATATATCATTTCAAACCGCAATCCTGAATGAAATAAAATGCATAACAACTTGTAGTTTTAAAATAATATATAATACAACATCCATTCATCCATCAACAGATCACACATCCATCACAATCATCATCCAAAAAAATCAATCAATACCAATAGATAACTGATAATATATGTAACAGGTATTTAAATGGCAGTTATATTCAATAATAAATTAAATAACGATTTAATTTAAATAAATGCAATAACTGAGATGATGATTAAAAATATATGAAAAAGCCATAAATAAATGCATAATCACAACAAAATTTAATTTAACAAACATAAGAAATTTAGAAGTTGTGAGTGGGTTAAAACACTCACCTTTTGAATTTAAATTGAATTTATATCCAATTTAAACCCAAAATTTGAAAGGTCTCCGAAGTGGTCCAAACCAGCGTCAAAGTCTCCGGAATCCTAATACGATCCGAACGGATCAAACCGCGATTAAAACCGAGTTCGTATGTGACAAATATGATAGTTAGAACAATTGAAATTAAAATTTAAATGAAACAAAAAAAACAAATAAACATTTACCACGCGGGGCCACGTGCTTCTTCTCCCCCGTGAAAACGACACAACCGAACCCATAACGCGCTTAAACCCATGCCTTTGACCAACGACCACGGCCACCTCCGACCATCGATCGTCGAGTCGTCGCCACCAATGCCCTGCTAACGACGAGCCACACCCAAAGCCTCTGGTCCGATCCCCCCATTCGCCGCCGGCCGCCGCAAGGTTCGAAACCCTAATTAGCCAATTCGGCCAACCTCCATCACCGTATGTGATGCCACTACAGCTAATCGACTCCACGCAACACGCTCTACGAACCCAGTTCCAATTTTTTCGATTACAGCCTAAATCGAAAAGCCCCAATTCTTGCCTTGGGTTTTGAAATTTCATGGCTTTGAGCACGCTTTCCGGTTGACTCGAACATCGATTGCAGAAATAGACAACAAACGCAGATTCGCATCGATGAAATCTTCGATATATATCTTTTACAAATTTTTCTGAGGAGTTTAAATTTTGGATTTGAATTTTGATTTGTGTTTGGATCTGGAATTTTGTTTGTCTGCCATTGAGAAGTGAAAGAAATTGTATGCATAGAAAAATGAGAGATAGAGATAGGCTAGGGTTTATAACATGTTATTTATAAACAAAGCTGAAATAGAATGGATCGGATCGATTGGATATACGCACAGACGACAAAGTGGCCCAAAAAGCCCGTTTCGACTTCAGAACAAAATTGGGTCAACCTATATATCAAAATAGATGTTTTAAAATATTTTAAATGCAATGGAAAAGGTTTCAAGTCCAAATTCCATCGTATGAAGAAGTTATGCTAAAATTAATATTTTCCAAATTGATTTGAATAGATTTCAGTTTAATTTATTTCAAGGCGTTTCAAGCCCGTACGATCAAACGACAAGCACGATCGCTATGAAACTTGAAATTCTACAATAATTCACCATTATGGATCCGATGAAACCGGTTTCGTCGAAATCCAAGTCAGTGGCCAAAATGGCTATTTTTCCAGTTAAGTTATATGATTAATATTAAATAAATTAAATCACTATTTAATTTCAAATTTTATAATTCATAATTTTTATCATCTATTATTACTTTAGTAATTTATAATCCTTTAAAACCAATTCCCATATCAATTTAAAGTAAATTAATTCGACAATTATAGTATTTATTTCGTTTACTTAAAATAATCCCTTTATTATAAATTGAATCCAATTAATTTTAATATATTCCAATTAAACTGATTAGATTCAATTCCAACCTTTTAATTGAGTCTATTATTACTTTGCAATGCAGTTAACACTTGTCTCACATTTCATTCCATTCATATATTCAAATTTCCAACTTCCATCTTTATTATCTATTATTCCCAAATATATTGAAGTTGTCAAATATATACATTTGTTATAATCAGAACCTCAATTAATTTATTCAATTGGTTTCATTCTTTTATATTGTCTTATGAATAAAATATGCATTTCCGTTGCTCTATTACATTTACACTTTACAATTACAGCTCTTACCCATTTTAAGGTGTAACGACCCTGAAATTTAGACCCAGTTTAAAATTTTAAAATCGTTTATTTAGGGTAGAAATTCAAATTTGCACGAACAAATTCCGTTTCTATTCAAACTTCATATTTGGAATGCGTCTAGATAGACATGGGCGTACGCCAAATTTCGTTGAAATTATTGAAGAAAATTTCGTGCGTCGCATTTGCCTATTGATTTAAATTATATATGTAAATTCTCTTTCGTCCGAACTCAAATATTTTTCACATTTCTGAATAAGAAAAATATTCTGAATATGACGACGCAATTCGTTTCGTCAAATTTCGCTTTTAATTGCTAGCTAAAATGTTCGCTCGTGCAAATGGTTCAATAAGAGTTACAACTTTGCAAACAATGTCAAACCATAAATATTTTTATACCGTTGTGTTCGTCTCGTCGCGCTGACCAAAACGGTATATTTGTTTGTGTCAATTGGAGTTCGGCGCTGCGAACTATAATTGTTTAACGGATTACAAATCGGTCCGTTACGCAGCACAAAAACCGGTACCCGTTTTCTTCAACGTTCAGAATTCTAGGAGTCTTTGACTATTCAGCTGCCTTGGGAAGCCAACAGCCATTGCGGTTACCAAAACAATAACTTGAAAACTTTTGATATTTCATTCGTTTAAAACTTCAAAGCATCTCTGTATAAACAAGCTGCTATCTTCTTTTGTTCAGAGGCAAATTAATTTATGCGGTACGTATTCTCTTTCCCCTCCCTCACCTTCCTTTTACTATTTTGTTTTGTTCCCCAGTAATGAAACCCACCAGCCTTCGCCCAGATCCGCCAGCTTCGCTCAGACCCCGCCAGCCTTCGCCCAGACCTCGCCAGCTTCGCCCAGACCCCGCCAGCTTCGTCCAGACCCCGCCAGCTTCGTCCAGACCCCGCCAGCTTCGTCCAGACCTCCTCAGCTTCGTCCAGACCCCGCCAGCTTCGCCCAGACCACGCCAGCTTCGTCCAGATCCCATCAGCCTTCGCCCAGATCCGCCAGCTTCGCCCAGACCCCGCCAGCTTCGTCCAGACCCCGCCAGCTTCGCCCAGACCCGCCAGCCTTCGTCCAGACCCGCCAGCCTTCGCCCAGATCCCGCCAGCCTTCGCCCAGATCCCTCCAGCTTCATCCAGACCCGCCAGCCTTCGCCCAGACCCCGCCAGCTTCGTCCAGACCCCGCCAGCTTCGTCCAGACCCGCCAGCCTTCGTCCAGACCCCATCAGCCTTCGCCCAGACCCCGCCAGCTTCGTCCAGACCCGCCAGCCTTCTTCCAGACCCCATCAACCTTCGCCCAGATCCGCCATCTTCGTCCAGACCCGTCAGCCTTCGTCTAGATCCCGCCAGCTTCGTCCAGACCCGCCAGCCTTCGTCCAGACCCGCCAGCTTTGCCCAGACTCCACCAGCCTTCGCCCAGACCCGCCAGCCTTCGTCCAGACCCGCCAGCCTTCGCCCGCCGCAGCCACCCTGTCGAACCGGACCCACCCACCGACTTGGCTGCTAACACCCGAGCCACTGCCTTCACTTCCCTCTTCACTTTGCTTAAGACCTATAGCCAATACATCAATATCACTTTGAACATGCTTTGTATATTCTCTGTTGGAAATTTATATGTCAAATGTTGTTGCATGCATATAGGCTCTACCTATTAGTATATAGGATTTTCATATATGTTATGTATATGTCACTTGAAGACTCTCCTTTCTATAGCTAGCCTTTATCAATAGGAATTTGTTCCCAATATGAACAGTGGGTTGCATATGCCGTTATATGGAGCATGTGCTCTGACTTTGTTTTGCTTCTCATTTATCGACTGCATAACCAAATGAGATTAGAGTGTTTTATATATTAGTATAGCGGTATATACTTTGAAAATTCTAATTTGCTCACATACAGTGTTTTACTGTGTTTGTATCAGCTACTGCTTCGGAGACTTAGACTTTCATCCGACTTGTCGAATCTATCTTGCTTCGTTGTTCGGTATGGTTTATATATATATTCAATTGATATATATTGCAATAAACAAATAGTGGATTTATTTAATTGTTTGAATTGTAGTTTGTGTCGTTTTGCATCGTGCTTGTTCGTGTCTCTTATCTATTCGTCTTCGTGCTTCGTCGTCTTCTCTAACCACGCAAGGTGAATATTTCATTCATGACTCGATCTATTATGCTATGATAATCAAGTGATAAATTGTTGTTTATGTTAATTTGGATGTTAAATTGATGATTGTTAGGATTGTTGAAGTTAGGATTGTAAATCACTATGCAAGTTAAAAATTTAATATTGTTAGTTCACGACAAACAAGTGTGACACTAAAATTTGTTATGTGATGATTGAATTTGGTTGTTAATATAAGTGAATTTGAATATGAAATTGAAATTAATATAGGATAGTCGACAAAATTTAAATTGGACTATATATGTTGAACTTGAACCCTTTAACTGTTAAATCAACCGCCGCGTAGACATAGCATTAACTACACTTTGAACCATTGTATGTATGATTGATGTAGAAATGTGATAATAGACACCAAGTGAAACCATAAGATAGTAATCTTTAATCTACATGAAACGATAGTGTAGATTCTAGGAATAATTATATTAATTTGCATAAATAACAAATGTAAGTTAATACGATTATTTCGGGATTATTTAATAAAATTGTTAAATTGTTATGTATGGTTGCTATTGCTTGTTTATTTACTTTGACACCATCCCAGTTATCACACTGCAAGTTCCCTTTGCTATGCTTGTTTTATATTGAATGATATTGGGTTGAAATGATAAATACCCATTTAAACAACTTGGCCTAGGATAGAAAATAAAAGTAAGAAGCCCGATTGGTCAACAAAACCATTTTCGAAATTGAAATATATTTTAAATTAAGGAATGAACTTAACAATTTGTTTGGAAATTTAATAACGAACTTAGGGATTTAAGTTGAAATAAATTAACGGATTTAAATTGAAACGGATTAATAACTTACCAAATTGGATAAAATGAATTGAAAATTTAATTGAAATAAGATTTAGGAGCAAGTAAGTTTAGAATTTAATAAGTTAAAGATTTAAAGATTTGTTAGCTTTAGATTCAAATTCAGGCTTTAATTAAATAGATTGAACTTGTTATAAGTTAAATTGAGATTTAGGAGATTTGACTTACTAATTTAATGAATTTAAATTAGGGATAATATAAATTTAAAATGATTTTAAATTTAACGAATTAATCAAATTAGGACATTGCAAATGTAAATAGACTTCTTTGATTAGAAATTTAATTGAATCGGTAAATAAAACAAATGAAGTTTTGAAAAGGGGAATCTAGTTAATAAAGTTGATTTAATCGAATTTATGATAACAATGGATATAAACATAAAGTGACATGTTTGTTTTAATAATTTAAACTAAGTTTAGCATTATATTGAATTCATTGATTTTGAACTAAACTTAATAAGCGACTTTTAGACCTTATTAAATTGAACTTGAATACTTAATTTTATCGTTAACTCAATTGTTTGAACTTAAGATCATATTTGGAAATATGTTTTAAAATATCTAAAATAAACTGAATCGTGAATTGTCAAATTTTGGAAGTCAAATTTGCACCTTGACTTTTGGACTTTGATTTGTTAAAACGTAAATTTAACCGACCATCGGGTAATAAATACGTAGTTATTAAAGAGACCGGGATCGAAAATGGACATACTCTCTGTCGATACCGAAAACCACTTTAATAACTATTATGCGCGAAGTGTTGATCCAGAATGAAGTGGATGGTTTGGTGAATGCGTTGACTAAAGAAAGAGAACGATATTGGATTACCCCTGACATGACTAAAACAGGAGCCGCGCCGGGCCATTGAGGATCGCCACCTCTAGCGGACACGCTTCTTCGATACCATATCTATTACTTTTGTGATTCGATTTGGGTGCACCCTTTGATTTGGGAGTGTTGTTTCGCGGTGTTGAGATAGTAGCTACTATGCTCAACATCAGTCCGGATCACGCAACTACTAGTATCCTAGTTGGTATTGCCTCATGTACCTTGTCATACTGATTATCCTATTCGCGACCACTACGTTTTGATTTGTACCTTGAGTATATGGATTGCCCTCTGGTGACTTCCGGTTTGGGGAAACTGCGGTCTTGTATATGCTTTTGGGAATATAAAATGTGTTAAGGGGAATTATGGTAACACTTAACGCTATTTTAATATTCTATTTTACTGATTAGACATTACCTACATACCGTATTATATATATAGATAGTTTATCGGATCCTTAGAGATGTTATTTTATTCATCTTTGAGTTATGGACTTTATTTCCTGCAATTGATTATCCTGCATAAGATTTTGAGTCCTGACTCGAGTGTTTCTTTTGTATATGCTCGGGTCAGTCTGAAGCTATCCAGTTTGCTGATCAAGATTGGTTGAAGATGTTGAAGACTTAGCATTTATCTTTATCAGTCTATTTCTATTCCAGTATTGTTGTTCTTGTCTGTTGGACATTTATGTATTTCCTTTCAGTCACTTTATGTTTAGACATTGTTGTATTTCATATAGTAGCTTCATGAACTGCTATTATGTCGATGTATTTTCCGCTGCATTATTCTGTGACTGTTCTGTGTCTGTGATGTTGTATTGATTCTCATTTACATTTATGTATATATAATCCCATAATGATTCGTGTTTTGTATTATTTAAGTTGACATGTATGGATTATTGTCAATTTAAATGGTCTAAATATATGGGTTGTTACATAAGGAGACATTTCTTTTCATTTAAATGTAATTGTTTTCCAATTAATTTGGTAGACTAGAGATATTCTGGTAATTTATTATGATTGTTACCATAGCCTTAACATTTCACTTAGGCTTAGTATTTCAATTATTTATTATAATTATTTACATCATATGAATTCTTTTTATTACCATAAATCATACATTAATTCATATATTCATACAATACTTACCTTTATTTACTTAAAATAAAACCTTATTCCCAAATATAACAATTACAACAAATTAACAGGACAATTAAATAGTAACTTACGACCGTTACTATTACTTGGATTCGTATTAATTACAATTAATATTCTCAATAATTTTTTTTATTACATCAATTACTGCCTTATAAATAAACATACGTTTCTATTCAATTTACATTCACCATTTCCATTATTATATTAATTATCATTAAAGTAACTTTTATTTTAAATTAGGAAACCACTGGTAACGACCACCATTTGTCACCATTTTTCCTTTATAATGCATGTATGTTCATTCTTCCCACCCAATTATCATCTATTACATTATAACTTTACAATTTTAATAAATTCATTAATTATCATTTCATTCAACCTATTTATTTATTAACCTAAATTAGCACTGTTACGTTTTAATTTACTTATTAGCTTACAACAAGTGCTACCATTAGTTCATACACTAATTTATTTCATTTCCAATCCTTATACGTTATTTTGTTAGTAAGCCAATGTTTCAAATTATTAATTTACCTTTTATATCCTATCATAAACTAATGCACGGATTAATTAAAATTTTAAATCAAATTAATCACTTCATCTTTGTAACATTCTTTTATTACGATAAGAATATAATTAGCATTTACATTGTTTCACTTAATGGAATTACATCCAAGTTATTAACAATTAACTTACATTTATACTGTTACATTCAAGTTATTAAAATTTAACCTACCAATCTTATCCAAGTTATTATTTCCATTAATAATTCACTAATTTTTAATTTCCTTCAACATTAAATTACCAAAAATCTTCTTAAATTAAGAAATTTAATTATCAAATTTTATGGGTCATTACATTCTAATTACATAGTATGAAGAAATTTGCTTTTAAAATCAGCTTATTTCAATTTGATTCATTAAATTGATTTCTACGAGTTTCAAGCCCGCACGATCAAACGACAAGTCCGATCGCCATGAAACTTGAAATCCTATAATAATTCACAGTTATAGATCCGACGAAACTGATTTTTTCAAAATCCGAGATAGTGGTCAGAATGGCTATTTTCGTGTTAATTAAATATGTTAAATTAATTTAATCCACTTTTAATTTCGAATTTAATAACTAACCATTTTTTTATCATTTCTAATTACATAGAATTAATAACCTTTTGAAACAAATTCCCGTGTCAAGTTCAATTATTAATATCGCATTAATTACAACATTCAAATTTCAATAGTAATAGATTGAATAATTATAATTTAAGATCCAACAAATTTATTTGTTTTTATTTCAATCTTATTATCAATCAGTCATTTACTTTATGGACATAGTTAACATTGGTTTACATCTAATTACATAAATAGTTTACAGTTACCATCTTTTAATATAACGATCCAAAATTTGACCACTTAAAAATATAAAATTTAAAGTGATTTTAAATATAACATATAAGGGTTTTATGATCCGAACAATATTAGATAGGATTTGAAAATAAAAATATACATAAAAATAGTAACATTTGCTTATATTGGCAAAAGCGACAAAATCCTGATTTTAGAAAAGTAAGTTTAAATGATTTAATAAATTAATTTAATTTATTTATGAGTGTTTGTATTTTTAAATAACATTATACAAATTTATTTTTAAATTTGGTTTACATAAATAAATAGTTTAACTAAAACGTCAGAATGTGACCGTAAAACATTTTGTCCAAAATCAATGTTTTGTCGATTAGAAGTTGTCGCAACGTTGTTTCCCTTTTATGTGCACAATTTAATAAATATGTTAACTTATAAAGATAGTCAACAATTAACTAAACAAGGTTACTTTTAATAATTACACTAAGAAAATTCTAGAAAGTAATTAGCAAAAGTAAACTAAGAAAAAGACAAACACATGTCACATCAAATGTGATATGAAGTAAAGAAATGTGACATAAAGTAAAGTAATCATTCTTATTCTTTACTTAACTGTTAGGCGTTTGAATTTTAAAAGTGTGATGTAATGTGGATAGTAAGTGTTGAATTTAAAAACCTTACTTAATTCTTAAGGAAGGATATTTAAGAAAAAACAAAAATCTATATTATAATCTTAAAAAATTTCTATAAATATCCATCCACTTCTTCTTCATTTTTGTGCCATATTTTCTCTACTTTTTGAAGCTTCTTCTAGCTCTTTTATTGGCTTCCAACCTTAACAAAGTTGTGCCAAAATATTCCCAAGAATAAAACAAATAAAAATATTGACAAAACTCTGTCCGAACCACTTCAAAATGCCTCCTTCCCTCTTCTATTGCTCATGCCCCCTTCCTCCATTTCGCCGAGCAATCCTAGCCTTCCCCAAGTCAATTTGAGCCATCCAAGTCTAAGCATTCAAGGAATCGTATGCTAAAAACGTCGAGTAGCGAAGCTATAGCTGATTTTCTGTTCGCCAAAACCAAACAAAGTGAGAACTCCAAATTGTTAAGTGAGAAATATTAATATGATGTATAGAAAGTTATGAATGTTTTTTGAATGTTAATAATGATGTTTGATATGTGTTTGAAAAAGAATGCAACCACCTTTAAGTCATTTCGAAAAGTTAGTAAGCAAATATGTACATAAATGACAATGATGCGATATTATAAATTAAAATTTTAAATTGTGTTTGCAATTTTATATGACATGTTAGAATATGTTAAAATGATTATAAACATTGTTTTGGATATTTATTAGTCGTATATTGACTATATACAAGTCATGGATTTACACGACATATAATCACATGGAAATCACTTTCCAAAAGAAATGAAATGTGATACAGAATCATTTATACCTTTAAAAATGTTTGAATATGCTTTAGAAATGATTCATAATATTCAAAATTATCTAGGAAATGTTTGGATAAGAATCTCAAAATACGTCTAAAATTTGACGCGGCGCGTAATGGTAATTCGTATTTTCGCGTCAAAAGTTCAAATGAACATGCGAAGTGGAATATAGTTCAGAATTCTTCGAAGTAAGAATTTTCCGAATTCTTATATCCAAATCTTTCATAAATATAGAAAATCAAGATTTCATCTTGCATAATTTGAAATATGGTAAAATCAATTTTCAAGAAAAATCTAGTTTTTGCACTAAAATGACCAAAGTTGAAAATTGATAAAATAATCATTTAAAAAATGAAATAAATTCTAAAAATATTTTAAAATATTTTAAAATGATTTAGTTCGGAAAGATGGTTTTCTAAATGATATAAAAGTCGTTTTAAGGAATATAGCTTTTAAAGCACTTTTTGTAACACTATTCGCAACACTTTTCGCAACGCTTTTCAATAACTTTTGAAATAAAGGTTGAAATTTAACATTTCTATCCCAAATCCTTGGTAAATGTTTTTAAGTAAATAATAAAGCATTCTAAATGAAATTTTGACAATTCAAAATTATTTCAAAGATGGTTAAACAAATAGTTAAGTGATTTAAAAAGGGAAAATGAGTATGCGGAAACGACCAGTACATTTGTCCCGCTTGTGAGATCTAAAAGTGAAAAGAAGGTATGTAACCAGGGTTAGGGATGGAGCAACCAGTGCCCTAAACTTACCTGGCCTCAGTTTTTTCTTTTAGGTGACGGGTGGAAGATATCGAAAGGAAAGCTCGGATGCTCAACATGGATTTTATAGAAATAATCTTCTTATACTCATTATTAAAATCCGAAGAGGGAACTTGTCCTATTCATGGAATTTAATAGGTGAAATCAATGTTATTATGCCCATAGCACTCATGAACACGGAAGTTGATTTTGGATAATAGTAGAACGATTCTATAATATTATTTTCTCAAAAGATACTCTTTAAAAATGATTTGAGAAATATTCAAAAAAAGAGGTATAAATGATTCCGTATTCACTAAAGAATGTTTTGAAAATATATATCTCTCGAAGATATTTTGGTAAAGGAAAATGAATGAATCGAAAAACAATCACCTAATTACATTATTTTTATCGATGATTGGATTTCGAAGGAACCGGAGTCGGATTTGGATGATTCCTATTCGAAAACCACTTCGTACCAGTTTACGTGTTCAAAGATTGAAGATGTTTGAATATGGAGAATTTGAGACGAATAATGACGAGGGACTACTTATTGATTAATTGGGGATGAACTCCCAATTCACTATATTGTAGCAGTGGTCTCTTTGTTATGAAAAATCTCAAAACCACAAGGACTTTTCTCCTTGTAATGGCCGAGGAAAGTACCTTCAGTTTCGCTCGGTCCCAGAACGAACTTGTATGGATGAATGTCGGACCTTGCATTCCAAATTACAATGACCGATTTGTATAAAAGTATATCAGTCGGTGGCAGAGAAAACATCTTCTCTTAGCTTAACACCCTTTCCTGAGACATACGAGCTTAGGAAGTTATACATTTGTAGAAATCAATCGTGTAAATTTGGAATGACAATGTGGCATTCAAAGTGATGTGTTATATGCTTTGTGAAAAGGTAATCGTAGCCTCAAGCCTCATCAACCGAAAATGACCAAAATAGGGTTATGTAGCAAGGCTAAGTATGTAATTCCCAATTAGGGTATGATCATTCACTTCTAGATATATTTATTACTGTTATGACGTTCGGGATGTAAATTAATGTGATTTGTATGCTAGAGCGCGCTCGGTTAAAGGTCGATAACAACCGAGGGATGACATATTCGGTAATATCTAGTTACCGAGGTAGGTCGGTCTTGTGTTGGTAGAGGGTAGATGTTCTGTGCCTCGGGGCATCCATCTAAAGGTGTACCCATTGAAAGGTAATCCCTTCGCATGGTCATTTGTATGGAAATCCATTCTCCAATAAGAACCTATGGGCTTGATTGTAAACCTAGTATGCAGGAATTTAATCAATGTAATAATTTCGGCTAAGATTAATAAGTTTATTTACAAATGTTTTCAAAGTAAGCTATTAAAAATAATATCCCCAAATTTTACGTAATAAAGAGTTTTAGTTATCATAAGGTAAAAACCCATTCCGTATTTATGTGTGACGTGTTCTTATGAGATACCTTTTTATTTTCAATACATCGTACTTTGAGTTCTCACACCAGTCCCATGACTGACTCAGTGTGACGCCCCACCTCTATACCCACGCTAGCCAAGAACATTACGGAGTAATGCTGTCAACTAGCACAGAGAATAAGGCTGTTGAGGAGCGACCATCCGTGTAATTGCTTTGCGCGAGCATCGATATGTCAGATAGTATAACATGCATTTCTTTATCAAGAGGGAAATCCGTTGAATCAAAAGCAAAGACATTGATGTAGTGCAAACGGTACATCCAATGAATCAAAAGCATATCATTGATGTAGTGCAAACGGTACATCCAATGAACCAAAAGCAAAGACATTGATGTAGTGCAAACGTTACATCCAATGAATCAAAAGCAAAGACATTGATGTAGTGCAAACGGTACATCCAATTTATCAAAAGAAAAGACATTGATGTAGTGCAAACGGTACATCCAATGTATCAAAAAGCAAAGACATCGCACATGCTAGTCTAAAACATAAAATGATCGTCATGATCAAAGAGAAGTGTCGATTACAGTAAGCTAGTAAATATATGAGCTTAGCTTCATGTCCCATAACCACTAGCAAAACTTAAATATTTACGAACAAATTGTAGATCTCCACTAGAAAATTGTCACAAGAGATTCAATCGAACAAGTCCAAGAATTAACCGACGAAGTAAACGCAAGCGTTTCATACCACTTGTTTTACTAAGTCGTTTAATTAGATTTCTCATACGAGTGAGGTAAAGGCTTATATATACTAATAGATTGGAAAACGGTTTAGGAAAACGAGCTTTGTAATAAAATAGAGTTGAAATCATTTGAAGAAAGAGTTTTGATATTTACTACTAGTATAGAAAACCTTTATATTTTTAAAGTGACTAATCACGAAGGAGATTGTAGGAACAATCAATCACTAAGATTCACATTCGAAAATGTGAATAAAATCCAAAGAAATCGATACCGAATCCATCGAAATGGATATTCCAAGAATTCCCGAAGAAAATAAGTCATCAAAGTCAATAACAAATGATAACAACAGATAGGGAAATAACACAAGTCGATTAAAGTTGGAATTTCAGACAACTAGGCAAAATAGGCATAGTTGGCAAATAGCAGCAGGTCGGTCGACCGGACTCCCTGAGTCGGTTGACCGAACCAGGGGTTGGAAGTGCCCGGGGCACCAGGTCGGTCGACCGGCCCAGGGGCTCGGTCGGCCGAGGACTGTAATCGGCACTTCCAAACAGAGGCAGGAAGTACCTAGGTAGCAGGTCGGTCGGTCGAACCTGTTGCCAGCACTCCCCTTCCCTATTTCAAAAGAGGTGCAAACTCGATCAAATTGCATTCGCTCGAGCAACGGCGCTAAGGGTTTATGCCTATCGACTACCCGGCCCTATAAGCTCTTCGATGCACAATCAAGAACACATTCAAACATCAAAGTTAGGATTTTTAAAGATTTGAACCCAAAACACTAAAAATTGGAATATTCACCAAATCAATCCAAACCAAAAGCAATTGCACACGAATAAGTGTTAGGAATTCATACCTAACAATCGAAGATAAATATAAGCATAGACGTGAGATAAAAATCTCACCTTTGAACCCAAATCAATGAAGTATAAGCTTTAAGACAAGCTAAGATCAATTCCTCTTCAATAGCAACTCAAGAAGCTTCAATCTAAGCTTAAAAGAGAAACATTTCCTAAATTAGGTTTAGGAAATTTCTAAAATCAAAGAGAGAATGAGTTGGAGAAGAAGAAGGAGATGCTTACCAATGGGTTCTCTTGAGTTTGGAGCTAGGAGATGGATTTGCTAATGGAAACTAGGGCTTAGGATTTCCTAATTCTTTTTTTCTCTTCCCCCATTTTTGTTGAAGCTTGAATGTATAAGGAAATTATGAAGGAATGAAGAGGATAAGGGGTTGGGACTGAATACATAAGTGGGGTTATTGGGCTCAGCCCAAACCAAAGCCCTAAGTGAAAAAGTGGCAAAAATCAACTATCTCCAAACATATCGAAGTTTATACTCAAAAAGGTCGTAAACGTCATTTTTAACTCAATGGGGGCGGTCTCGAGTCCCAATTCGACTGTTTGCAAAAAGTACCTTTTCGGACCAAAATTCGACGAATGATAAAATAAAATATTTAAATATAAAATCGATAAATATGCGGGTTGTTACAGACTCCCCTCCTTAAAGAAATTGCGTCCTCGCAATACTTAAGAAGAAAATAAGAAGTAACAACCATAGAAGCATATCAACACAAAAGAAAATTGAAATATGAAGTTCACCATAAAGAGCGCGAAAGAGTTAGCACGAACGGGATCGCTCGATGAATTTTCTAGATTCCCAAGAGCAATCCTTAGGATTTGAGAACCATTGAACTATCACAAAAAGAACATCTTTATTCCGAAGGCGCTCAACCTCCGAAGTAATGATGCGAATGGAATGTTGCTCATAAATCAAATCTGGTGAAACTTCAATTTCCACAATATCACCAGGCACAAGAATAAAACCAGAAACATAAAAGCATTTCCGTAGATAAAATACGTGTAGAACTTCAAGAATAGCAGAAAAATTGAGCTGGTGCGACGACGTAGTATAATAACAGTACGCCCGAGAAACTAGAAACTCAAAAAATTTGGAACATCAGCGTAGTACAAAAACGGTACGCCCAATGAACCAAAGCCTGAATAATTTCGGAACGCCGACGTAGTACAAAAACGGTACGTCCAATGAACCAATAAACCGGAACAATGATGTAATATAATAATGGTACATCCATTGATCCAGATAAGACAAAACATCGATGTAGTATAATAACAGTACATCCAATGAACCGAACACCATAAAAGAACACCGGACACTAGTCCATAAAAGGAATGAGATAAAGCTCAATAAAACAAAGTATATCAAAACGTCCGATGAAATTAATTAAGAGATAATTCCATTCAGACATCATCAAAGAATCAACCACTTGTTGCTTACGATAAAGCGCATTGGCAACACGATTTCCCTTTCGGGAATAAAAGAATATCAAGATCATAAGATGCTAGGAACTCGAGTCAACATGAAGTTCCTTATGAGAAAATAAATATTCCAAAGATTTATGATCGAGGTAGAGAACAAATTTCTCATCCAAATGTGATGATGCCAAATTCTAAAAATAAAACAATAGCCGCGAGCACTAGATCATGAGCGGCATATCTAGTCTCGATAAGCTATAACGATTTAGAAGCACAAGTGATAGCACGTTCCCATTTGCAAGAGAATGGCATCCAAACCAATACGACTAGTATCGGTACAAATAGCAAAGTCTTGGTTCCCCTCCAGGAATCACAAGAATAAGAATATCGAAAGGAAGAGTTCTTTTAAATAATCTTCTTTCTCGAAAAGTTAAAACTTTCAAAATTACATTTTTATTTTTTATGTAATAATCTTTCTACAATAATTTACATTTTTACAAGTCAATATATCGTGTCTGACTGTCTCATCAAAGCGTTTAGAAGATTCTTATCGATAACGTTGATCAAGCGCATCGACCAGAATTCTTAAAGCACCCAACGGGCAATACAATCACAAAATCATGTTCTATATGATGAAAATATCTCTTAAAAGTTTTGAGAATAGTCTTTGCTTGTTTAAGATCAAAATCCAATTGTACTTATAAATAAATCTTATGAAAAAGATTTTCAAAATTTTAAATTACTATTTTCATCCAAATTCAATAAATACAAGAATTGAATCATCGAAATATTCATAGAATATTCGATTTATAAAATGGTGAAATAAGCTGGACAAACTGAATGACAAAATAAGTCATTCATAAGAATCGTAACGAGTGCGGAACGCGGTAAATGGAATGCGAACTCCCGCAACTCGTAGCCAAATGAAAATCGGTGGTAAGGTCGAACAAGAAAGACCTTAACACCTCACAAAAGATTTCTTAGGTGATAATCCTAAGACAAACTCAAAAATACCGGAAAAAGTTTCACAAATTATTTAGATAAGAGAAATAACACTTTTCTCATCTTGAGGGCTTAAAGAATAAAATGATACCATCAAGTTGAAATCGAAATCACAAAGGAGAAATAGAAATCTGCTTAACAGATAGAAAATGTCGAAGATGAATAGTCCACACGGAAAATAGGATATGAGCTTCACAACGATTGAGCCAATCCTCACAAAAACCAATTTCCGAAGCCTAAGTAAAAAAATCGGCTCGGAAAGAAAAATCACATAAAATAATTTCGACATCAATAGAAAGCAAATTGAGTGTTGCGGATCTACCATCCGGATTCACCATCCTCAAAGAAGTCATCAAGCCCAAAATATTTTCAAAGAAAAAGAATCACAAGTTCTTTTGATATAAAATAGTGAGATGAAACCCATATCAAAAAGAACTCGAACAAGAAGATCACGAAATAAAACAATGCCATCAAGGATTGAATGAGAAATACCTTGACCACGAGAAGTGTTAACAGGAGCTTGCACAATATTCAGCTCTCCCTCTCTCCTGTTTTGAAGAATGGGACATGTAGATATAAGATGACCCGAACCTTTGCAATAACGGCAAAAGAGAGGTTTCGGACACTCCTTTGCATAGTGGTCCGTGGAACCACAACTGTAGCATTGTCCACGACTAGGATAGGAGACATTGCTACCGGAGTTTGTTGCTTCCCTTTCTTGATGGGATTGTGGCCTTCGAATTTAATAGGCCTCTTCATGTTGTTGTTGAAGGTCTGTTTGGCACGCACAACTTCAATATCGCTTTCTCTATCGGCTTCTTCAAGACGAAGAGCGATATCAATAAGCTGATCAAATGAAACCTCAAGTTTCAGAAGCAATGGCTTCTTAAGATTCTTATTCAAGCCATAGATAAATCTCTGATTTTTCTTCATCGGGGTATTAATATACTCAATCCCGTATTTAGAAAGAGATTCGAAAGATGCGACATAGTCTGTCACAGAAGATTCACCTTGAACAAGGTCAATAAAACGTCAGGCCAAAGTTACTTTTTCGGCCTGCGGCACAAATTTCGATTCGAATCTTTCCCGGAATTGATCCCAAGTGAGATCCGCTTCAATGATTTCAGAAATTAGGAGCTCATACCAATCTAACGCTCTTTCTTGGAGCATGCTAGAAGCCACTTGGACTCGATGAAGGTCAATAAGGTTCATGCAAGAAAAGATGCGATCGCATGATTTGAGCCAAGCTTGAATTTCTATAACACTCTCGGATCCCTTGAATGGCCTTCCACCCAAATCGGTGTAGTCTCTGCACAAGCGTGCAAAACCGGATCTAGGATGAGTAGGCACAGGATTGGGTCCGACAGCTTGAGCGTTCTTAACAAGATCTAGAAGCTGCTGGGCAGACATAAATACTCCATCCAGGGGAGTAGCACTAGATTGACCGACGCTAGTACGGCCAGGTCTAACCATTTCTCTTCTTTAAGAAAGAAAGAAAGAAGAGGAAAAAGTTATTCTCAAAATAAACTTCAATAAAACTTGATTGATAAAACAAGGAATCATAAAGAAAATAGGATGAATTGGTACGAAGACTCGAATTAAATCCTAAAGCACGACTCCTAAGAAAGACTTACGACGATGATCCTTGTTATAATATTCCATATTGTTTCGAAGTTTGGCTCTGATACCAAGTTGTGACGCCCCACCTCTATATCTACGCTAGCCAAGAACATTACGGAGTAATGATGTCAACTAGCACGGAGAATAAGGCTGTTGAGGAGCGACCATCCGTGTAATTGCTTTGCGCGAGCATCGATATGTCAGATAGTATAACGTGCATTTCTTTATCAAGAGGGAAATCCGACATACCGACACAAACTCAAAGCTACTACACAGTGGCTATAAAGGTCTTCGAAAACAAATATAGAAATAAACATAACATAAATCAGTCACAGACAATTCATATCACAAAGGCGGAAATAGATATGAATATAACACATGAAAGTGTTCATCAGAGTAGTGGTCAAACAAGATCCACAATATCAAAAAGAATAGATACAAGGGCAAGACAAAAGAATAAGTATACATCATAGAGTCTGTATCTCAAATGTATACAACAAAAACTACTAATCTAAGTAGTTAGCCAAAAGATCATATGATAACCCCAGAAGAGAAGTCAAGCAGAAGCACCTGTAATATCTCAGTCTGACCCGAGTATTATTTATAAGAAGAAAATAATAAAAGGATCAGTTAGCTATAAATATCATAAGAAATGATATAGAATAAGAGATATGACTAAACGTATAATAATCACAATGCCAAGCTGTGATAAATAACTAATTGAAAAATCAATAAGAGATTAACCAATATCGCAAAGATCTTCTCAAAGATAAAAAGGAATATCATACTCCTAATTTCATTCACCAAGCCACAATAAATGACATATATATCCATGTCAATCGTAAAAGTTGGTTAAACATAAATTCCAGAAATCAACACACGAAATCCAGAAATCACAAGAAAAGGATGGCCAAGACATTGATGTAGTGCAAACGGTACATCCAATGAATCACAAAGCAAAGACATTGATGTAGTGCAAACGGTACATCCAATGAATCAAAAGCAAAGACATTGATGTAGTGCAAACGGTACATCCAATGTATCAAAAGCATATCATTGATGTAGTGCAAACAGTACATCCAATGAATCTAAAGCAAAGACATTGATGTAGTGCAAATGGTACATCCAATGTATCAAAAGCATATCATTGATGTAGTGCAAATGGTATATCCAATGAATCAAAAGAAAAGACATTGATGTAGTGCAAACGGTACATCCAATGTATCAAAAGCATATCATTGATGTAGTGCAAACGGTACATCCAATGAATCAAAAGCAAAGACATTGATGTAGTGCAAACGGTACATCCAATGAATCAAAAGCAAAGACATTGATGTAGTGCAAACGGTACATCCAATGTATCAAAAGAAAAGACATCGATGTAGTGCAAACGGTACATCCAATGTATCAAAAAGCAAAGACATCGCACATGCTAGTCTAAAACATAAAATGATCGTCATGATCAAAGAGAAGTGTCAATTACAGTAAGCTAGTAAATATATGAGCTTAGCTTCATGTCCCATAACCACTAGCTTAACTTAAATATTTACGAACAAATTGTAGATCTCCACTAGAAAATTGTCACAAGAGTTTCAATCGAACAAGTCCAAGAATTAACCGAAGAAGTAAACGCAAGCGTTTCATACCACTTGTTTTACTAAGTCGTTTAATTAGATTTCTCATACGAGTGAGGTAAAGGCTTGTATATACTAATAGATTGGAAAACGGTTTAAGAAAACGAGCTTTGTAATAAAATAGAGTTGAAATCATTTGAAGAAAGAGTTTGATATTTAGTACTAGTATAGAAAACCTTTATATTTTTAAAGTGACTAATCACGAAGGAGATTGTAGGAACAATCAATCACTAAGATTCACGTTCCAAAATGTGAATAAAATCCGAAGAAATCGATACCGAATCCATCGAAATGGATATTCCAAGAATTCCCGAAGAAAATAAGTCATCAAAGTCAATAACAAATGATAACAACAGATAGGGAAATAACACAAGTCGATTAAAGTTGGAATTTCAGAAAACTAGGCAAAATAGGCATAGTTGGCAAATAGCAGCAGGTCGGTCGACCGGACTCCCTGAGTCGGTTGACCGAACCAGGGGTTGGAAGTGCCCGGGGCACCAGGTCGGTCGACCGGCCCAGGGGCTCGGTCGGCCGAGGCCTGTAATCGGCACTTCCAAACAGAGGCAGGAAGTGCCTGGGTAGTAGGTCGGTCGACCGGCCCAGGGGCTCGGTCGGCCGAACCTGTTGCCAGCACTCCCCTTCCCTATTTCAAAAGAGGTGCAAACTCGTTCAAATTGCATTCGCTCGAGCAACGGCGCTAAGGGTTTATGCCTATCGACTACCCGGCCCTATAAGCTCTTCGATGCACAATCAAGAACACATTCAAACATCAAAGTTAGGATTTTTAAAGATTTGAACCCAAAACACTAAAAATTGGAATATTCACCAAATCAATCCAAACCAAAAGCAATTGCACACGAATAAGTGTTAGGAATTCATACCTAACAATCGAAGATAAATATAAGCATAGATGTGAGATAAAAATCTCACCTTTGAACCCAAATCAATGAAGTCGAAGCTTTAAGACAAGCTAAGATCAATTCCTCTTCAATAGCAACTCAAGAAGCTTCAATCTAAGCTTAAAAGAGAAACATTTCCTAAATTAGGTTTAGGAAATTTCTGAAATCAAAGAGAGAATGAGTTGGAGAAGAAGAAGGAGATGCTTACCAATGGGTTCTCTTGAGTTTGGAGCTAGAAGATGGATTTGCTAATGGAAACTAGGGCTTAGGATTTCGTAATTCTTTTTTTCTCTTCCCCCATTTTTGATGAAGCTTGAATGTATAAGGAAATTATGAAGGAATGAAGAGGATAAGGGGTTGGGACTGAATACATAAGTGGGGTTATTGGGCTCAGTCCAAACCAAAGCCCTAAGTGAAAAAGTGGCAAAAATCAACTATCTCCAAACATATCGAAGTTTATACTCAAAAAGGTCGCAAACGTCATTTTGAACTCAATGGGGGTGGTCTCGAGTCCCAATTCGACTGTTTGCAAAAAGTAGCTTTTCGGACCAAAATCCGACGAACGATAAAATATTTAAATATAATATTTAAATATAAAATCGATAAATATGCGGGTTGTTACACTCAGAGTTCGTTTTTTCCCTTTAAACTCTGGGTGCCCTATTTTTTGGGCAGCTGTGTAGTCAGGATATCTTAGGAGCATTTTGGAGACGCCTTTTGGAGCTACGAAGCTGAAGTAACTTATGTATCTACCCATTTTCCGCTGTGTTATGTAGTATGTGTTTTCTGCATATGTATGGATAGATAGTTATAACTATCACGCTGGATTTGTATTTGACTCTGATCATTTATGTATAATTAAAATGTTGAACGCGATGTTAGATTCTATTATTGTGTTATCTTCTACCTTTAGTTTCTTTTACATCTCTTATAATATGCCTCCCCGGCACTTGGATTTGCGGCACTGAATACCGTGGATGTATTAGTGTCGATTTCTGAGGGTCGAGGAGACAGGTCATCACATTTGTTATCAAAGCTGCAGGTTAAGTGAGAACCTTGGCTTTGTTGGGGTATGACTCATTAGATATAGATTTAATAATGCCCTAGAATGAGTTTAGTCTAAGAGAGCGCATAATTTTAACTTTTAACTTGAAAAAGTATAATCATACTATATAGCATTCCCTAAGATATCTCGTCTCTATATCCTAAAGATCTTTTTCTTACTATATACAGATAACAGAAAATGAGTGGAAGAAGAGTATGAGGTAGGAGAGGAAGTAATGTCACACATGGTTAAACTCCAGCAGCTAAAGTAGTCGAGGAAGTAATGTCACAAATGATCAAACTCTAGCAGCTAAAGTAGTTGAGGAAGTAGTAGTTCCGGTAAAACCCCAAATCAACTTTGGAACTTTATGCAAGAACTATACCGACCTTGGTAGTAAACCTTTCAAAGGGACAGAAACCGTCATTGAAGTACAAGCTTAGATCCGCTCATGTGAAAGAATTTTCAAAGGGATGAATATTGGAGATGAGCAGAAGAGAAACTTAGCTTCTTGGCAACTACAAGATGGAGCTCTAGTTTGGTGGGAATCTACTACTCAGAATGAGTCAAAGGATGATTTTTCATAGGAACGATTCAAGAAAGTTCTAGAAGAGAAGTATATGTTGGAAGTAGGAAAATCCCGTCTTTACCGAAATTTTATGGATTTTAAACAGGAGGAGGATATGTCGTTTGGGGAGTATGCTAACAAGTTTAACGAATTTTCTCGTTTTAGGCCAGGATTGATAGTTACACCCCACAAAATTTTATTTTTGGAGCCTTACGCAATCGATGGGAGCATATAGATATCCCTTCAACACAACATAGGTCATCGAAAGGATCTTGGACGACTCACCAAAGCACGAAAGCCAGGATCTTTCAGAAAATGGATTCCTATTTGAAAAGTGCATAACCGCATGGATAATCTCACACTAACCCGTCAATTTTGGATCCAATTCAAAATTTTACTTAGGAGGTATCGGGAAGGATTTGGAATGTAATAATATCGATTCATACAGAAGAAAAGGTTCTTAAGGTACAACGTAACCCTGACTCCTGATGTGACTAAAACAGGAGCCATGCCGAGACAAGTGAGGTCGCACCTCCAATCGGACAAATTTCTTCGATACCTTATTATGATTTATGATGATTTAGTGGCCACCCCTTGATTTTGATTATGGGAGTGTGTTCCAAGGTGGGTGGTAGTAGCTGCTATGCGTTACTACCAGCCCGGTTTTGCAATTTTTGAGTCTACCATGGCATTGCCTCGAGTACCGTGTTAACATGTCCTAAAGCGCCTTCTACGAGTTAGATTTGTACCATACCTATGGAGTGCCCTCTGATAGCCCTCCAGTTTATGGAGGAATTACGGTACTGTATAGACTATGGGAATATATAAAAATGTGTTAAGGGGGATATGGGTAACGCCTTAATGCTATTTTAATACTTTACATTACTGTTGACATTTTTATAATAGCGCATTGTACTACATAGTAGATAGTTTAACGGATCATTAGAAGGTGGTAATCCCGAACATCTCTTAAGTTATTGCACTCACGTTAGACACAGGATAGGACATGTCAATCCCATAAACATCTCTGACGCCATTCCACTCATATTTATATACCTTGATTTAACTTACACATGATCTTTTAGTTTTGACTCATGTGTTTCGTCTTTTTAATTCGCTCAGGTCAGCTGAAGCCTTTTGGGGTTGAAGACCTTATTTCTGGAGGATGAAGACGAAGATTTGTACTATTATTATTTATTAAATTTATTCTACTGCTTCATGTTGTTTTGCTGCATTTATTTATTTATTCCTGTTAATGTAACTATGATTTTGTGTTGTAAAAGAATAATCAAATATATTTATAAAACAGCTTCATGAACTATTATTCGATTACTATATTTTGTCATTCCGCTGTGAGATTTTGTATTTGTTTTATTTCTTCTCCTTTCTTATTTACCCCATAAAAATCTACCTTTTTGAATGGTTTGAGTCGGGCATGTGTGTCTGCTTAAAACGTCCAAAAAGGCAGGTCGTTATAGGAGGGAAAAGAGAGGATCAGGAAGTAATCTAAAGGATAAATGTTGGTTTGGGTTTGGGTTATGTTATTTGATGTGGGCTGGGCTTTGTTTTTTTAAAGGGTGATTTAACATGTATATTGTCACCTTTTTAAAACTTTAACAACATATTTCCCTTGTAATTTAATAACCAAATGACATGAATTTTTTTTTGCATTTGTGATTCTATCACCTAGTAAAATAAACTGAAACTAATTTAGTGAATTTTCTACAATGTAAAATTTAGTTATTTATAATAATTAAGGTGAGTTAATATTTAAAGTCTAAATTTGTTAATCTTATGATTAATAAATATATTAGTTATTAAATGGGTTGTTTGATTTTAATTAACTGATAATAAATTCTTTTTTCTAATTTCTTACTTTATAAGCAATTTGGATTAATGACATAAATGGATTCAGTAAATTAAAGAATCAAACCTTGATTTTGAATTTTTCAATATTAATTATTAACCATTAAATTAATGGTTCATGCTTTGGATTATTGCTCTTGAGTATTCTTTTAATTGTTCTTGTCCATACAATCAAGTGGCCAGGCATGTTAAAATAGTTAAAACAAAACGTTGACACGTTTTATTTGAAATAAACATATGTAATAAATTCCCATATATGTTTATTGACACCCTGAATACAAATTGTTTTTTTTAAACAATTTGGCCTTTAAAAGTTCATCATTTTGTTTCGAAGAAACTGGGATCGGATATCAGCGTTATCGGAGCCACTTCGATTTAAATATCACTACCCAGCCTTACGGTTTTGATTATAGAGTCTAATATGCTGGAATTGGATTAATTTAACATATTCCACTATTTTTGTGCTTAAACATTATTAAATATCGATGGATTTATGTAAAAGTGTTTTGGTTATAATAAAATAACTCGTCGTGTTTGTACGAGTTACCTTAGCTTTTCAAAGGATTTGACAACCTTAGTAGTTTAATTTAAGTGTGTTTTACTCACGTTGCTTTTCAGTCTGATTCGGATGTTACTTTAGTGTAATGCTCGGGTCTGACCGAGTATTACAGTTTCAGGTTGGGATACTTTTGGAGCTCAAGAGATGAGCTGGATGGCAGGGGCATATTGCGTGTCCTTGATCGTATTCCACTGTGTATTGTAGGCTGTATATTCAGCATTTGGGGACAAGTTATATAGCTGTGCATATTATAAATGTGATGACTGTACTCTGATAACTTATATGTAGACTAACATTTATAGTTTTCCTCTATATAAAATGTTGTTATGTATATTATATTTTGTTCCACTACGATTGTGAGATTCTGTGTTATTATTTTGTTTCTTCTTCCATCCTTTTTCTTCTTTAACCCTAACAACCTAGTATTTCCGACACTCGATTGTTCGACACTCTTTACAGTGAACGGATCAGTGTCAATTTTCGAGGGTCGAAAAAACCCAGTCATTACATGTGGTATCAGAGATAAATTTAAGCGAGAACCTTAGCTTTGGTGGGGATTACTCATTTGAGATAGGGTCAGTAGTACCCTAGAATGAGTTGAGTGTATTATATATGAAGGCTTGTTATTTTCTTATATAATGATTTAAAAATGATTTTAAAATAATTTTTTGTATATATAATTTGATATAAAAAGAAATAATTTTTCTGAATTATTATAGTATATTAAGGTGATTGGTTGTTGTTGTTGAAATTGAATAAGATTATAAAAAAATTCAAGTGGTTATATGTATAGAAATTTGGGTAAGAATGAACTATGCAAATGGATTAAGCTAAAAGTAGACTCAAACTAGAATTTAAATTCCAGGAATTTCGAAAGATTTTTTCAAAGTGTTTTAATATGAAATAAGTTTACCCTGATTATATTTTATATATAAAAATAATCTTTTAGGAAAACATTATGGAATATAAAGTATGTTTGGCTTCTAGGTATGATAATATTGATTATTATCATAAATTGATTGTTGTGCCGTGATAAAGGATGTTTAGTACAGAATAAAAAATGATAAAACAGTGTGAAATGTTTTAAGGAAGTGAAATTTTAACACCCGGATATTTTCAACCATTCGCATCCGCACATGTTGGACTTGAATTGCTTAAAATAACGCGTTGGAAATAAAATTTGGCAAATATCAGAATATAGAGTAAATAAAAATCACAGATCACATACATAGGGTAATAATAATGCAGCGGATGTAAAAGAAATAGTAGTTCATGAAGCTACTATGTAATAATATCAGAGTTCCATAAGATACAACAGAAGAAATAGAGTACAACAGAAGTCTTAATACATAGAAGTCTACTAATACAAGAGCTGAAAAGGAACAACAGACTGAAAAGATAAAACTAGACAAGTATATAATCTCCAGCGATTCCAATCTTGAGAAAGTGGAAATCCAAATCTGTGAATACTCAGGCTGATCCGAGCGTAAATAAAAATTCAAACACTCGAGCCAGGACATACATACTTATACAATGTAAACCAACTCAAGTGAACTGTAGTAAAGGTACAAGTAACTTAAAGGATGCTTGAGACCGCCCTCCTTTAAGGATCCGTCATACTATTTACTATGTAGTAACATTGCGTTGTTATAATAATGTCTATAGTAAAATAAACTTGCTTTAAAATAGCATCACGGGGTTATTTATACAGCCCAGACACGTAATAGTCCCAGTAGTCCATCCAACATCTGCATATTTCCTGATTGGGAGACTATGAGAAGATACGCATAGGCTACGGGAGAAAACCAAACTCGTAGTAAAGGCTCGATAGGGTAGGTGACACGGCACACAAGGCAATGCCAGGGTAGATATACCAATTACGACACTCGGGCTGGTGGTAACGCAACAGCTACATACGCCCACCGCGGAACACATTGCCAAAAATCGAGGGGGCGCCCAAACAATTACAAGTAATAGTATGGTATCCAAGATATGCGTCCGTACGAGGAGCTACCCCAACTGATCGAGACCGCTCCTGTTTTAGCCACATTATGCCAACTCATGGGAGTTGGGCCCACGTAATATACCTCAAGACTGTCGCCACCATCCTGCTTCATTCTTGAATC
The DNA here is from genome assembly GCA_030765085.1 of Allium cepa. NCBI lineage: Eukaryota > Viridiplantae > Streptophyta > Magnoliopsida > Asparagales > Amaryllidaceae > Allium > Allium cepa. The sequence goes on along the minus strand of CM060941.1, from coordinate 1,038,465,295 downwards.
TCCACCGCATACACGGTTGTCAAAGTTGTTATCGATATCGACATAGAGTATGCCTATATCCGATCCCGGTTTCTTTGCCAACCAATCATTATTATAACCCGTGGTTATAACTTTAAAATAATGTTTTATACTTCAAAATAAGATATCATTTCAATCCAAATATTTATCAAAATAAAGATTAAATCATTTCCAAACCATTTCAATATGTCAACATACTATATCTTTTAAATTCAAATATTTATTAAAATAAATATCAAGTCGTTTCTAACCATTTCAATATTAAATTTTCATATCCTTTCAAAACTTCCTTTCAAATCATTTTTAGTACATAAATATCATATCTTTCAAAACATCATTTTTCAAATCATTTTAATATCAAAATATCATATCTTTCAAACTTCATTTTCAAATCATTTTAATATCAAAATATCATATCCTTCAGCTTCATTTTTCAAATCATTTTAATATCAAAATATAATATCTTTCAAAACTTAATTTTCAAATCATTATATAAGGTCAAATCCAAATATTCAACTTTGAATACCTTCTAAATTCAAGATAACATTCATTTATTATCCTTTCAAATCACCTTTAAATAGTTTATATTCCAATTAAATTAACTCATTTAAACAATTTAAAAGTGGATTTATTATACTTTCAAATTAAGTATTCAATTTCCAAAAATAATAAACTTCAATTTAAACTATTTAAACATTATAAAATCATATTTTAACATTCAAAAATGTTTGTTAACATACCTTTAACATATGATTTTTATAAAATAAATTTCTTACAAATAAATTAAATTTTCAGTAAATTTACTTAACAAAATCAAGCGTACAATTTCCTTTCCTTCACATATGCAATTTATTAACACTTACATTTTTAAATTTCCATTTCACAAATTAAACTAATTTCCAATTGATTTAATTTCACTAAAACCTTTAATTAAACCAAATTTCACATTTCCAAGTCAAGTGTATTTTAAAATTTCACATTTACGCATTCATTTATTTAACCATTTAAATTCATAGAAAAATCAATAATACTTTAATAAATCACTTAAATTCAAATTTAAATCAAATTATCATACTTACCATTTCAAAATTTAAATTAAATTTTCATTTTATTTATATAACTTAAATATCATTTTTAACCAAAACTCCAAATTTCCAAACTTAAGTTATATTTCCAAAATTCAACTTAATCATTCATTTAAAATACATTTTTAACTTATAGAAAATCATAATTTCTTTATTTAAAAAATATAAAAATCTATTTTAAATCAAATTTTCACAATTTTACACTTTTAAAATCTTTGAAATATTCAAAATACTTTATAAAATAATCACGGGCCTGTATATAGTTTTCTGCCCTAGGTCAAGTGATACAGATATATCATTTCAATTCGCAGTTTAAAAAGAAAAATCCGGGTTCTATCATTTCAAAACTCGCAATCCCAAGTTAAAAAAAAACTAATAAAAACCGTTCAGTCCTATCAGTTTAGCCCATAATGATTTTTCCCTATTTTAAAGTCCGTTCGGTTATGTATTATTTCAACCCATAGTGAACCTAATCTACATGGAACCTACAGTGTGATAACCAGACATAAATGAATAGTTAACAACATATAACAATAACAGATGAGATGACATGTATATTAACAGGTTTAACATCATACATAAATAATCACAAGCAGTTATAGCATCATTTATAATTCTATACATTCAAATGTTGTCGCTTCACAATTGCATAAGTATATAGTGTCGTGTTAGATTTACTCACCTTTAAATGCAGAAGATTGCAATACAACTGGCACAATGGAATCAAAGCACAATGACAAGACTATGGATTTGAGTGGAGAGTGAGATCTAATGCTACAAATTTTGTGTTACAACCCAAAAAAAAAAATCAAAACAAAGTTGAAATTCAACATCACATTGAAATTGAATAACTTTGAATCAAAAGCAATTTGAATGCAACAATTTTTGCCTTGCTTTCTATGTTATTTTTCACGGCCTAGGGGTTGAGTTTGCTTGGGTTTGGGCATGACTAGGCTCAGGTATAAGCATAGGAATGCATGGCCTAAATGCTAGAGCATGGAGGAGAGTTTATAACACGAGAAGGTGAAGGGGTTTTAGGCAATGTAGTGTGATTTTGGTCAACAAAAGGGCTCGACCTTGGGGTGTTTGGGCTTGGCCAGTGGAGTGTGGGTCAGGTCAGTGGTTGGAGTGGTGAGGGAAGGTCTGGAAAGAGGTGGTGGTGGGCCTAAGGTGATGGTGGTGGTGGATATGGAAGTGGTGAACAAGTGGTGGTCAAACTAGCATGGTTCAAGGACATTGTTGCATTTTTTTGGAGTTTTGGCATCATGGTGGGCTCGGCCTTGGTCAACGCCAGAGGAGTAGCTGGTAATGATGATAGGGAAGGGGAGTAGGAGGTGGTGGCCATGGCTATGGAGTGGAGGCCGAGCAAACAAGCTAGAGAATCAAGGCAAAAACATATGAAAATGAAGAAAAGAAGAAGGAAAAATAAGCGAAACCATTACCCAAAATATTTTAGCCGTGAAGGAAAATAAGATGTAATTTTTTTTATGTGAATGAGGAATGAAAGGCACGGATTACCAAAGAAAATTACACGTCCAAAACAAGTAAATGAGGAGTTATGGAAAAAAAATGAAAAGTTTAGCATATGAAAAGCCATAGGAAAAGGAAGAGTCTTGTCTCTTCAATTTACCATTTCTTTTAAATCAAATATAACAAAATAATTTCAGTAAATACATTTAAAAACCTAAGAAAAGTGAAATACTATGAAAATAAATAATTAATTTTAAAGAAATAGAAAAAGAATTGAAGAAATTGCTTAAAAATTCAAAACAGGGTTCAAAAATTACAAATAAATCATCACTGGCTTTGGAAAAATATCTACTTCATTTAAAAAATATTCTAAAGCAAAAATTTGAAATAAAATAATTTATTTATCATTTATATAATGAAATACATAATTATATTGAAGAAAAATAGAAAAGGAACTAAAGAAATTGTTTTAAAATTGAAAACAGGGCATGAAAATTACAACAAAATTACCGTTAACTCTAGAAAAATTCCTGCTTCACTTTAAAACAAATAAAACGTTAAATAAATAAAATAAATGAGGAAAAATTAAAGTGTGAATGAGAATAAAATAAGATCTTGAGAAAATAGAAAAATAAATAAAGAATTTCTTTAATAAATTGAAACTGGAAATTAAAATTTTTAAACAAAATACAACTGACGTCGGAAAATGTCAATTACACTTTCAAAAATGTTTTAAAACCATAATATATACATAACATGTTATTTTACCCATGTAAATATAAATTAGAACATTACATGACCAAATAAAATATTTTTTTATATAATTTAAAATAACAATTTTGTTATATACAGCAAATTACACTCAATAGTTAAAAAGGCGTAACTTTCACATTATAAATCAGATTTCAACGAAACGAAAATCAGTATTCTTAAAATTTAATTTACTTTCATAATAAAAGATAAAATTCAAATTTTCAAACTTTTAGATTTTTAAATTTAGAAGTCAAAGTTGACCATATTAATCAAAAAGACATTTTTTTGGAAAATATTTTTTTAGTCATATTTGGAATTCTAATTCACATCAAAAATCAAAATTTATATTTAAAATACAAAATTTTATCCATTTAATAAATCAAATAAAGTTTTCAATCAAAATTCAAATTAAAATAATTAAAATATAAAATAAAATAATCATAAAATAAAGGATTGTTACACTCTCTCCCACTCAAAACTTTTCATCCCCGAAAAGGAATGAGGTAAGGGAAAGCACAGAAAAGATAGGGATGAAATAAGATTAAGACAAGGTGATAAGAAGATTGAGACTTTTCCTGATAACTGTTGTTATAGGTAAGTTTAATAAGGTGGAGATGATCTTTCCTAGATCCTCCAGAATCAAGAACACAAGCATGAAGAAGATTCTCTAGAATCTGATTCATCCTTTCCGCTTGACCAACGGTCTGTGGATGGTAAGCAGTGCTCAGATTCAAAAATGAGTAGCAAAGATTACCAAAGACTATAGAAAGATTTCTAAACAGAAAGATTATAGAAAGATGCCTATAATAGTCTGTAGCAAGATAAGGATAATATGGACAATCAAAAGATTGTTTGAAAAACAAAATAAGGAAATAAATTTGAAACCAAGGAAATTTCAACTTAAATAGAAAATAAATTTTTAAACAAGTTAAATAAATCTTAATTATCTCAAATTTAACTATCTTATTATCCAATCATCTTAAAATAACAATTTTAAATAAATCTTAACTATCTCAAATTTCACTATCTTATTATCCAATCATCTTAAAATAACAATTTTAAAACCATGGGTTTTGAAAAAAATCATTTATTATACTCATAATGTACTTACTAAATTTAATTCTTCTTTATTCCTAATTAAAATTAAATTTATTCCTCTCAATATATTTATCGCTTATGTTAAATATACTTACACTTATTATAACTACTTTATTTTATTCTTAGTTCTTCTAACATTATTTTATTGTAAGTTATTCAATTGCCCTTTATTATATTTACCTCTGTTAATCATTTTATAACTAAAATTTAAGTGTATAACATTTATTATAACCACTCAAATTTTATTTATAAAATCTTTTTATATTGTATATTATCCAATTACATTGTTAACTTCTGAAATTAAGGTAAGTTATATTTGAATGCGATAGTATTATACAAATAAACTTTCCAATTAAATCATTTCATGCTTGAATATTCATCCTAAATTTTGATTTTCTTTTAATAATTGAAATTATTCTTTAAAATAGAATTTAAGAATTAAATTTTCGATTTCTTCAAACTATTTAGAGATAAATAAATGTATGTACGTAATTTATCAAATCAAATTTAAATCACACACACACACACACACACACATATATATATATATATATTATAAATCAAGTCATATTTTAGAAATTCAAATCAATTTGATTTCCCAAAACAAAGCTGTAGCAAGACTACAGAGCGATCTCTTCGCTTTGAAACTCGAAAATGAATGTCGATGATGCAGCAGTCACCACCGAAATTATTTCCCAGCGACAAAGAGAAGAGCATTGATTTGTAAACTTTAAAATTCTTTGGAAACTTATTCTTATTCGAAAATGCTTTAAATAATATACTTTAAAACTTAAACACGAGGTTTGAAACCATCGGAAATTAAATTCTCAAATTTTTTATTTTAAATTCATTTCAGTTTCCAAATCAATTTATAAACAACTATTTATAAATTCATTTATCGAACAATAAATGATAAATCAAGTATGATCATTTTGAATAATCAATTTAAATCAATTTATTAAGTTCCATAAATTTACTTATGTATCAAAATTTATTTCATTAACCAAATTTTAAAATAATATTGTGTCAGTTTGTTCTGTCAAAGTGTTTTAGAAATCCTATCAATAGCGTTGATCAGATGAATCGATCGGAAACCCAAATCAACATCAACAACTCGAACAACACTATATATAAAACAAAACATAGATTTACAAGTACGATTCAAAATGTTTGGAAGAATAGATTGGAAACAAAAGACAAGATGATTAAACAATAGAGTAGGGAGATAGGTAAGCTTAAGTAAATCGCGGGCAACCTTAACTGGGTCAACCGTGACTTAAAGAATAAGATCAATGTGGATTTTCTAGGGTAAATCTACATTTGATCTCAAGAAATAGAGTTTGGAATAACAAAAGATATCAGCATCTAAACCAAAGATAGATATAAATCCCAGGTTAATCGATGCTAATTGTAAAGGAGTTCCCCCCTTTTACAATTCAATTTGAAATTGGCGATACCACCGACTCTCTAAAAAGATCATTCAAAGCGGAGTTATGGGATACTCCAGAATCAAAAGAAGATGAATAGTGAGGGACACGAATGGATTTTGGAACCATAGGGAACGTTCCAAAATTCAAAGGAAATTTGAATCAAGGAGGAAAAATTTAAACTCGAACGAAAGTGATTCTGTAAATAGTTTACCTTATATTCTAAGTTTTGCCTCAAAGCCAAAGCTCTGATACCAAATGTAACACCCGGATATTTTCAACCATTCACATCCGCACATGTCGGACTTGATATGCTCAAAATACCGCGTTGGAAATAAAATTTAGCAAATCTCAGAATATACAGTAAATAAAAATCACAGATCACAGACACAGAGTAATAATAGTGCAGCAGAAGTAAAAAAAATAGTAGTTCATGAAGCTACTATGTAATAATATCAGAGTTACATAAGATACAACAAAAGAAATAGAGTACAACAGAAGTCTCAGTACATAAAAGTCTACTAATACAAGAGCTGAAAAGGAACAACAGACTGAAAAGATAAAACTAGACAAGTAGATAATCTCCAACGATTCCAATCTCGAGAAGTGGAAATCCATATCTGTGAATACTTAGTCTGACCCAAGCGTAAATAAAAAATACAAACACTCGATTCAGGACATACATACTCGTATAATGTAAACCGACTCAAGTGAACTATAGTAAAGGTACAAGTAACTTAAAGGATGCTTGCGACTGCCCATCCTCTAAGGATCCGTCAAATTATTTACTATGTAGTAATATTGCACTATTTAATAATGTCTACAGTAAAATAAACTTACTTTAAAATAGCATCACGGGGTTACCCATATAGCCCCAGACACGTAATAGTCCAAGTAGTCCATCCAATATCTGCATATCCCCTGACCGAGAGACTACGAGAAGGTACGCATGGGCTACGGGAGAAAACCAATCTCGTAGTAAAGGCTCGATAGGGTAGGTGACATGACACACAAGGCCATGCCAATGTAGATATACCAATTACTACACTCGGTCTGGTGGTAATGCAGCAGCCACATACGCCCAACGCGGAACACATTCCCAAAATCGGAGGGGCGCCAAACAATTACAAGTAATAGTATGGTATCGAAGAAATGCGTTCGCTACGAGGAGCTACCTCAACTGGCCCGAGACCGCTTCTATTTTAGCCACCTTATGCCAACTCATGGGAGTTGGGTCCACGTAACATACCTCAAGAACGTTGCCACCATCCTGCTTCATTCTGGAATCTCCACCGCGTACACGGTTATCAAAGTGGTTATCGGTATCGACAGAGAGTATGCCCATATCCGATCCCGGTCTCTTTGCCAATCAATCACTATTATAATCCATGGTTATAACTTTAAAATAATATTTTAAATTTCAAAATAAGATATCATTTGAATCCAAATATTTAAATCATTTCCAAACCATTTCAATACATCAACATACCATATCTTTCAAATTCAAATATTTATCAAAATAAATATCAAGTCGTTTCTAACCATTTCAATATTAAATTGTCATATCATTTCGAAACTTCCTTTCAAATCATTTTTATTACATAAATATCATATCTTTCAAAACTTCATTTTCAAATCATTTTAATATCAAAATATCATATCTTTTAAACTTCATTTTCAAATCATTTTAATATCAAAATATCATATCTTTCAACTTCATTTTTCAAATCATTTTAATATCAAAATATCATATCTTTCAAAACTTCATTTTCAAATCATTATATAAGGTCAAATCCAAATATTCAACTTTGAATACCTTCTAAATTCAAGATAACATTCATTTATTATCCATTCAAATCACCTTTAAATAGTTTATATTCCAATTAAATTAACTCATTTAAACCATTTAAAAGTGTGGAGTTATTATACTTTCAAATTAAGTATTCAATTTCCAAAAATAATAAACTTCAATTTAAACCATTTTAAACATTATAAAATCATATTTTAACATTCAAAAATGTTTATTAACATACCTTTAACATATGATTTTTATAAAATAAATTTCTTATAAATAAATCAAATTTTCAATAAATTTACTTAACAAATTCAAGTGTACAATTTCCTTTCCTTCACATATGCTATTTAATAACACTTACATTTTTAAATTTCCATTTCACAAATTAAACTAAATTTATAATTGATTTCATTTAACTAAAACCTTTAATTAAAACAAATTTCACATTTCCAAGTCAAGTTGTATTTTAAAATTTCACATTTAAGCATTCATTTATTTAACCATTTAAATTCATAGAAAAATCAATAATACTTTAATAAATCACTTAAATTCGAATTTAAATCAAATTATCATATTTACCATTTCCAAATTTAAATTAAATTTCCATTTTATTTATACAACTTAAATATCATTTTTAACCAAACTCCAAATTTCCAAACTTAAGTTATATTTTCAAAATTCAACTTAACCATTCATTTAAATTACATTTCAACCTATAGAAAATCACAATTTCTTTGCTTAAAACATATAAAAATCTATTTTAAATCAAATTTTCATAATTTTAAACTTTTAAAATATTTAAAATATTCAAAATACTCTATAAAATAATCACGGGCTTATATATAGTTTTCTACCCTAGGTCAAGTGATACGGATATATATCATTTCAATCCGTTGTTTAAAAATAAAAATCTGGGTTCTATCATTTCAAATCCGCAATCCCACGTTAAAACAAAATTAATAAAAACCGTTAAGGCCTATTATTTCAGCCCATAATGATTTTTCCCTATTCTAAAGTCCGTTCAGGTATGTATCATTTCAACCCATAGTGAACTGAATCTACAGGAAACTTACAGTGTGATAAACAGGTATAAATAAACAGTTAACAACATATAACAGTAAAATATGAGATGATATATAAACTAAGAGGTTTAACATCGCACATAAATAATCACAAGCAGTTATAGCAACATTTACAATTCTACACATTCAAATGTTGTCGCTTCATAATTGCATAAGTATATAGTGTCGTGTGAGATTTACTCACCTTTAAATGTTGGAGACTGCAATACAACTGACACAACAGAATCATAACACAATGACAAGACTATGGATTTGAGTGGAGAGTGAGATTCAATGCTACAAATTTTGTGTTACAACCCAAAACAAAAATCAAAACAAAGTTAAAATTCAACATAACATTGAAATTGAATAACCTTGAAATCAAAAGCAATTTGAATGCAACAATTTTTGCCTTGCTTCCTATATTATTTTACATGGCCTATGGGTTGAGTTTGCTTGGGTTTAGGCATGATTAGGCTCAGGTATAAGCATAGGAATGCATGGCCTATATGCTAGAACAAGGAGGGGAGTTTATAACATGAGAAGGTGAGGGGGTTTTAGGCAATGTAGTGTGATTTTGGTCAACAAAAGGGCTCGACCTTTGCTCGGCCAGTGGAGTGTGGGTTAGGTCAGCGGTTGGAGTGGTAAGGGAAGGTCTAGACAGAGGTGGTGGTGGTGGCCTAAGGTAATGGCAGTGGTGGAAATGGAAGTGGTGAACAAGTGGTGGTCAAACTAGCATGGTTCAAGGACATTGTTGCATTTTTTGGAGTTTTGGCACCATGGTGGGCTCGGTCTTGGTCAACACCAGAGGAGTAGCTGGTAATGATGACAGGGAAGAGGTGTAGGAGGTGGTGGCCATGGCTATGGCGTGGAGGCTGAGCAAACAAGCTAGAGAATCAAGGTAAAAACATATGAAAAAGAAGAAAAAGAAGAAGGAAAAATAAGACAAACCATTACCCAAAATGTTTTATCCGTGAAGGAAAATGAGATGTAATTTTTTTTTATGTGAATGAGGAATGAAATTCACGGCTTACCAAAGAAGATTACATGGCCAAAAGAAGTAAATGAGAAGTTCTGGAAAAAAAAAAAGTTTAGCATATGAAAAGCCATAGGAAAAGGAAGAGTCTTGTCTCTTCAGTTTACCATTTCTTTTAAATCAAATATAACAAAATAATTCCAGTAAACACATTTAAAAATCGAAACAAAGTGAAATAATATGAAAACAAATAATCAATTTTAAAGAAATAGAAAAAGAATTAAAGAAATTGCTTAAAAATTTAAACAGGGTTCAAAATTACAAATAAATCATCACTGGCTTTGGAAAAATATCTACTTCATTTTAAAAATATTCTAAAGAAAACATTTGAAATGAAATAATTTATTTATCATTTCTAAAATGAAATAAATAATTAAATTGGAGAAAAATAGAAAAAGAACTAAAGAAATTGTTTTAAAATTGGAAACAGGGCATGAAAATTAAAACAAAATTACCATTAACTCTAGAAAAATTCCTACTTCGCTTTAAAACAAATAAAATGTCAAATAAATAAAATAAACGAGGAAAAAATAAAGTAGGAATGAGAATAAAATAAGATCTTGAGAAAATAGAAAAATTAATAAATAATTTCTTTAATAAATTGAAACTGGAAATTATAATTTATAAACAAAATACAACTGACACTGGAAAATGTCAATTACACTTTCAAAAAATGTTTTAAAACGAAAACATATACATAACATGTTATTTTACCCATATAAATATGAATTAGAGCAATACATGACCAAATAAAATATTATTTATATAATTTAAAATAACAATTTTATTAAATATAGCAAATTACACTCAATAGTAAAAAAGGCATAACATTCACATTATAAATTAGATTTCAATGAAATGAAAAGCAATATTCTTAAAATTTTATTTACTTTCATAATAAAAGATAAAATTCAAATTTTCAAACTTTTAAATTTTTAAATTTAAAATTCAAAGTTGACCATATTGACCAAATTTTTTTTATGGAAAATATTCTTTTTAGTCATATTTGGAATTCTAATTCACATCAAAAATCAAAATTTATATTTAAAATACAAAAATTTATCCATTTAATAAGTCAAATAAAGTTTTTCAATCAAAATTCAAACTAAAATAATTGAAATGTAAAATAAAATAATCATAAAATACAGGGTTGTTATAGATATTATATAAGCTTAATTTATAAATATGACTTATAAATTAAAATGGATCTAAATTATGAGGTTTTGAATCTAAGCCTTGGAAATTTCGAAATGTGTTTCAAAATGTTTAAGGAAATAATAAGTAGCATTCTTGAAATATTTTTGATATTGAAAATTTTGTTTAAAAAAACAAGAGTTGTTTTGAAATTTCCTAAGGAATTTGTTCGGGTAGAAAACCGGGATTGGTTTAAAATTTAAAAAGTGTGATTTGGTATATAAATAGAATATATATAAATGATTTCGCGGTGAACTGAAGTAAATGTAGGGTGTTGGAACTCTAGAGTTTCCCTTGAAATGAGAAGTATAACCCAAAAAGAAAGTAAGTTTTTGAACCTATAAGTGGGAAGTGATATTAATAAGAAATTTAAATTTAGAATGTAAATTTAAATCGAGCAAGTTTAAACGAATTGGAAATTAGCTCAGGCCAAGTTAAATAGGTTTTGAACTTATAACCTGAAATTGAAAATTTCAAGGTGGAATTAAAATTTAAATTATGGAAGTTAAATGTATTAAATTGTAAAAGAAAAGGTATGAATTTGATAAGAGGTGCAAAAGAAGTTATGTAGGAATGATTTCAAAACGATTTTTGAAATAAAAACGGGTTCGAATTCTGGAAATCTGTGATGGATGCTATTGATTGATGTTTTAGATAATTTGAATGTTTATTTATTTGATATATCCTATTATCATCCTGTATGTTATTTATAGTATATATAAAACTGTAAATCGAATTATTTTGGATAAATTAAGAAATCTGTCGAAATGATATATCCATCCCTGAAATTAAATAAAAATAAAACTTTTATTTGGAACTATTTAAATGATTTAGATTCTAAGGAATAAAATTGAATTTGTGGGAATGGAATCATTTTGAATTTAAATTAGAAATGTTAAAACTGAACTTGTCAACCAGAATTGTTTAAAGTATTGGGTTTAGATTTTGAAGTTATAATTGGGAAATCAATTGAATTCTGGAAATTGACTTGTTTTAAAAAGACTTGAACTCTTACTCGAACCTTGGAAGAAATCCAAGTAAAAAGTAACCTAATTCGACAATTCAAAATTTGACTATGAATTGAATTGTTTTAAAGATTTGGGTTTTTAAATTGAATATTGAAGGTCAATTTGATTTTAGTGATTAAATCGATATTTTGGAAGTCGAACTCGAATTTATATAAATCGAGATGGGTTAAAATTGAGAATTGAAGTGGAATTAATTCAAATTTAAATTGAATTAATTGGAATTGTAATCGAAACTGAATTAATTTGAAATCGAAATGGAAATAGATATGAATTAGAATGGGAATCGAAGTTAATTCAAATTGAAATCGGAATTGAATCAATTTAAGTGGAAATGGAAATTTAAATCAATTTGAGTTGGAGAATTGGGAATTGGATTAGTTTGACTTTGAAACTATTTTTAAAAAAAATTATTTTAATATAACTTGTTTAAATCTATCTTCTTAAATATTCAAATTGTTTTGATTTTCCAAGCTATTTTACTATACAAACCATTCTTTTTTAAAACCAAAACTATCTTATATTAACTATTTAACTATTTTACAACTATTCAAGCTATTTTCTAAATTCAAACTGACCAGAGTGGAAATTGTTTATATTTAAATCATGGATATAAATACAAATTGGGATAAATTGGAGTTATAACCCAAATGGAAATTCAAAGCAAATTTTGAATTGGAACCAAAATCGGATATTAAGGCAATAATGATTTTGAAGTGATGTAGTATATGTAACAATCCGTAATTTTCAATAACTAAAAATTGTAAATTTAATATGTTTTTATGATTTAATGTTGGAAGGAATAAAATTTATATGTAATAATAGAATATAGCTGGAATAAAATGAAATAGTATAAATTTAAGGTAACTAATAACTGCTTTAAATGTAAATTCTAGTTAATTAAAAGAATTAAAGAGTTATAATTGATATAGGTTGTAAATAAATTATAGTAATGTATGTATTAATGAATAACTGGATTTAAAAAAGCAATTGATAATTCAAATGTTGATTAATTAGTGATATAAGGTGTAGTTAATTATGATTGATAATAGTAGTGGGGTAATAGTAATTATGACAATTAATTGTAAATAATAAACTTACAAATGTTATTGAGTGTAGAAATGGTGATAGTTGTTATTTGTTACCAATTTAAATAAATCAGTTACAAATAAATGTTACATGAATATCAGTTAAGACAATAACTGCCAATTTATGAATGCAATAAATGAACAGAAATGTTAATTATGTTCATAAGGTAATAATTGATTCAATGAAAGAGTGAACCAAAGATAATTGGGATTTTAAATCATAATAAAATTTACAAATATTCAATGTAATTGAATTAATGCAACCAATATGGTAAAAGATGAATTTGGAGAACATTAATGTAATATATAGTGAACCTATGTTAACTATACCCATAAGATGATAATTGGTTAAATAATAAGAATGAAAGTTAAACAAATGGATGATTGGAAATTTAATTTATAATCTTTAAATATATTGAAACTGAAATTAAATACTATAAGTTGTGCAATATTTAATAATAAGTTGATATAGAAATTTGTTTTAAAGGATTTTAAATTACTAAGAAATCTAAGATGATAGAAATTATAAATTATTAAATTTGAATTGAAAAAGTGGTTTAATTAATTTAATATTAATTTGTTTAACTAATGTGAAAATATCCATTTTAGCAACTGACTTGGATTTCGAAGAAAACAGTTTCAGGGATCCGTAACAATGAATTATTGTAGGATTTCAAGTTTTGTAACGATCAGACTTGTCGGTTGATCGTACGAACTCGAAACGCCTAAAAATTAATTTAATTGAAATTAATTTGAAATAATTTGATTTTAAGATAACTACTTCATATGATGGAATTAGGACTTGAAACCAGTTCCATTGAGTTTAAAATATCAAAAATATCTATTTTAATATATGTGATGTCCCATTTCATTTCGGTAATGAAACAAGCTTTTCAGGTCATTTATCGTTCAACATTGAAGTCAATCTTGTCCGTTCTTTATATTTTCAGCTATACTTATAAATAGCTCATTATAAACCCTAGTTGTTCTCATTTCCATTTGTCTGTACGTACAATATTGCGACGACCAGGATTTTTCGGTGTTGAATCTAGAATATTTAAGTGGTTTTAAATATAGAAATTGAATTATAAATTGGTTTTGAATATGGAAAACTTGGATTTATCTATTCAGAATGTAGATACAACAATTTGTTGGATAATATAATTATTCAATTCAATAATTGAAGATTGAGTAAAATATTTAATCTTGAGTTTTGAGCTTGCTAAAAATATTTTAAAGGCTTGTAAAATTTATATCGATAGTACTGAAGATAGTAAAAGTGTTAAAATTGAATTTGGAAGTGTTTTGTTAAGTTTTGAAAATATATTGTTTAAATTGATATTTAAAAATAGCCTTCCGAGGCATAGTCTCGGATTTCGACGAAACCAGTTCCACTGGATCCGTAATATCGTATTATTATCGGATTTCAATTTTCGTAGTGTTGGGAATGATCGTTTGGCCGTATGGTAAGTAAACGCGCTGAAAATTTATATCGAAAATTTAGTATAAATATAAGGTCCAAAAATCTATTTTCTCCATATGTCGAATTAGGACACGAAACCTTTCCCATTGTGTTTAGAATAAGGGTATAACATTATAAATGCCTAGCGGCATGCCTCAATAGGAAGACAAGATTTTAAGCTATGAGTTCAAGGCTATTTAAATTTAAATTTAAATTTGAATATAATATATTTTATTGGACTGGTCAAATAAACTTCACATCAGAGCTTTTTGCGCTCACTGTAGCAAACTAATGGTGGCACGTAAACATCATATCTTGTCCCCCCTTTCCAACTGAAGCACGCAATTCTCTCCTCCACATTTTATATCAGCCGAGCCTTCTCTTTATTTAAGAACAACAAAAAGAAAATTGGCATGCTAGAACAAAATTTGCGAGCTCTTCTTTTTCTTCTTAGCTTAATTCAAATTTCGTTCAGCTCTAAAAAAATAGTAAACGTTTTCTGTTCAAAAACAAGTAGCAAGCCCTTTCTTCCTTTGTCCCTTCGAAATCACGCTCACCCTTTCTTCAGAAACCAAATCAATTTTACGAAATCGAGCTCTCATTCAAAAAAAATAGCCGAACATGCAGAAAGAAAAGAGGGGAATCGAATCGCGAGAGTGGTGGATTTGAGGGGCTTGGCCGTAGTCGACGAAGGGTGAGGCTCTCGCGAAGGCAGGAATGGTGACGAGTTAATCGAGCACGAGGGACGGGAGTAGCAATCGAGGGCAGTGGCAAGGGAAGGCGCGCCTAAAGGTCGCGTGTGCTCGCGTAGAGGGCAGCGGAGCTAGGGTTGCGAGGTCAAGGGGATGTCATGGCGGTGGGGTACGGTGAGGTTTGGCGATGGTATGGCTTCTATTTTTGTATATCTATGCAGATTATTTTCAATTTATATAAGTATACAGAAAAGAAAAAAATGAAATGCAGATAAGGAAGTAAGTTTCAGTAACGTATATTTAATATCTATTTTCCAATTTACAGATTTATATTCACATAGGTATTTATATATATACAATAAAGAAAATTATAATATAAATATAAATACACACACACATATTTTATATATATATATATATAAGGAAATAGAATAATTATTATAGGTTTTTGAAAATATAAGGATTTGTATAAAAATTGGATTTTTTAAATCTATACAGGTTATTTATTTTTATATGTATATGTATATGATTTCAAAAGAAAAGAAAAGAGCATGAAATATATGGGGATTTTAAAATGTTTGAGGAATTTATAAAAGTAGATTTTTGAAAATCTATAATTTATTTTATTAGTGTATATGTAGTTTCAAAGGGGAATTAATAGTTAAATTAAAATCATTAGTTAATTGAAATTATTACATGGAAATTGATTATTAAAATAATCCAGAATATTAATAAATTGTATAATGTTTATACAAGGTTTTAAACCATAGAAACAAGCCAGTTTGGGATGGATTGCAAACAGCAAAATAAAAGGTGAGTTAATCTCACTAATCTAGGTTTTATTTAAATTTTAATGGTTAAATTTGAATAATTGGTTGAATGATTGAATAGATTTGATGTGCTATATTATATATAGTAGTATATAGTATATATTGAAGTGATTGATTTCCCGCATTATATAGCAGATGAGACCCTATGCACCGCATAATAGCGGATGGTATTATATACATCCATATACCGCGATATTCCACCTCGAAGTGGAATTGGTATTTTATATTGTGCTAACGTCTGAGGATGTTGGGAAACAGGTTGGAGGGATCCAACGGGATTCCTCAAATTTATTTAGATTGTTTTAATATTCTATGATTTGGTCATTGCTAATCTGTGATAAATTATATTAGTAACATAAATGTTGGATGCTATGTTTGATTGAAAATATTTGGGTGTACCGAGTTACCAAAAATATATAGATTGGATTTTTGGAAAGAAAATTAAAAGAGAGAATTTTTAAATAAAATGGTTATTAAAAATTTGGGATAAATTGAAGAATGAATCGGAAAAGAATGAAAGTGATTTGAAAATTCTAGTAAATAAATTCTGAGTTTGGAAAAGGGGATTTTGAATAAACAGAGAATAATGAATTTTAAACTTAAGTGATGTTATTTAAAGGAATAAAAGAATTTACTTTAAAAATTCTAGGTTTAAATTTATTTGAAAAGTTAAAGAAGAAATTTGGAAAATATGAAATTGGTATTTTCAGTTAAAATGATTTTAAATCATAAATAAGAAATAAAATCTGATGTTAATGGGTTTGGAATAAATTGAGTAAGGAAGGGAATTTATTTCAAAATGGAGTAACATGGAAATCAATTTGAAAATTGATTTAAGTGTTTGAGATTGGAATTTTAAAAGGGGATGGGGATAAGAAATTTATAAACTGGGTTTATAAATGTGAAGTAATATATCAGTAGATATTTGGATGAATAAATTCACGGTGGGAATTTATTAAAGGAATGGGTAAATTTGTTTAAAAATAAATAATGATTTATTTTTAAAAGATGTGAAAGAGAAGCGTATTTCCCTGGATAGCCAAGACGTTTTCAAAACAATTTTTTAAGTATAAGTTAAAAGTTTAAAGCTATTTTAAAAGCATGTTTTAGAAAATTTATTATTTTTAAATGCTTAAATTTTAAAGTAAGTATTTTTCAAATTTATCTTAGTAGTAATTATTTAAAGGTGGCTTGGTATTATGTTTTAAAGGTTAGAAATTTAGTTTTATATTTTACAAAGTAGTTTTATTTTAAATATTCTTAAAGTATATATTTTGAATAAGTATTAGAGTAATTTTTAATTTAAATGTTTTAAAGGATATTTTATAATAAAGTGTTTTAAATTATTTTAAAAATCTAAAGCATTATACTTTGTGTTTTCAGTGGAAATAAATATTTGGGAATTCATTCCATGAGAAGAGTGTGGTTTGAAAACTGTTTTTAAAGGGTTGAAAAGTGGAAATATATCTTGTGAAGATATTTTAAGGTTAATAAATAATTTGAAAAATTATTTATGTTTGATGGTTGTTTGTGAATGTTAATTGATAGTTAAATAACCGACTATTAATATTGGCCAATGCGCTGATTGTTTCTAAGAGACCGGGATCAGGATTAAATTCTCGAAAAGCACTTCGATCCGGTTTGTACTTCGTGGGTAAAACGAGTTCGGAGTCAAAGATGGAGCAGTGAAGTGCAAAGTTTAGTCGCTACTAATCCTGAGGGTAATTCCAAAATGGATGTAGTAGGAGTAGTGCCTTCAGTTCCGTTCGAACCTGGGATGGACTTGTATGGATGAATGCTTTCAAAACATCGTCAGGTGGGCGATGAGCATTTTAAGTGAAATGTTCTAAAAAGGTAACGCTTAGCCTCGAGCCTCATCAACCAGGAATGACTGAAAATCAGGGGTTATGCAACAAGGCTAAGTGGGTTGCGCCCATTACGGTGAGGTCATCCTTGTCTAAATGTCCCTTTTTATTTCGGCTTAGTGGGCGGTTGCTGATCCCAACCACGGGGTGATCTTACTTGGGATTATCCAGTAAGGGGTAGTTTCGGTCTTGTGTTGCAGGGGATCGGGAGGGATCTTCAGTACGGTGATCTTGGCCATGTACTGTGACAGGTGGTACCCCGCTACCCAGTCATTAGTTGGAAATCTATTTTCCCTACGTGCCCTTTTATGGTTTTGTTTGTAGAACCCACTTTGTGGCTAGTATGTTGGAATTTAATAAATGTAATAATTTTGGCTATTTGAGTAAGTACTTGTATATAGACACTATTATAATATAAGAGGATTTTGGTAAAAAGTGATTTGGCTATCGTAAGGTAAAAACCCGACATGTTTATTTGTGGCGTGGTCTTACGAGATGCTTTTGATTTCAAAGGAATTTGAAACTTTAATAATCAATTTGAGTGTGGTTTTCTCACGCTGGTATTCCAGACTGACTCGGGTGTTATTTAACTATAATGCTCGGGTCAGACCGAGTATTATAGAATACAGGAAAGGATGCTATGGAGCTCAGGAGATGGGCTGGATGGCGATACATACTCCCGTATTTGTTTTAGATATTCCGCTGTGTTGATTGGCTGTGTATTCAGATTTGGTGAGGATAGGTTATGATTACTGTCCAGTTGAGTATTATGTGTACTCTAATGATGTAATGTACAATCAGATTTGCTTTCATGTAAAGATCAGTTATTATCTATTATATTTTATTCCGCTGCATTTATGAGATTATGATGTTGTTTCTATTTTCTTCTTCTACCTCTTTCTTTCTTAACCCTAATGGTTCTTATTTCCGTTCACTTTGAGTTGATATGTTGGAGAGTAGTGTCGACTTAAGGGTTACGGCTGCGCGGGTTGCTACAGTGGTATCAGAGCTGAAAGGTTAAGCGAGAACCTTGACTCTGGTGGGGATTACTCATTTGAGATAGAGTCAGTAGTACTCCAGAATGAGTTTGATCGTATTAATAGTTATGAGCGCGCGTTTGCTAGTGGATATAAAAATGGTTTTATATTGTGTTGATTGATTTATTGAGTGGCATATGAACCTTCGTCGGCACAGTCTGGACAACTGTATCGAAGGGTCTTCTAAACACTTGAATAGAACAATTCGACACAATATTATTTTTGAAAGCGGGTAAATGAAATAATTTTACCTGAAAATATATTTTGATATAAAGGATATATTTTCTTAAATTGTTATGTAACCGGGATGTTTGGATGATAATATTTTAAACAAATAAGATTATAAAAATTGGAATGACTGGTATAATCAAATGGAAAAATTGTATGAGCATAAATTATATAAATGGATTAAAGTTAGAATTGGATTCAAATTAAATTTGGAAATTTAAATCCCGAAAATTTTGGAAATGTTTTTCGAATGTTTTGAAGATAAATAATAGCATTATTATTTTGGAAGTATTTCTGAAAGGAAATTGTTTCAAATAAATTTTGGGAAGGGATATTGTGACGACCCGAAAATTTTGACAAATTAAATTGGAATAATTAATTGATTTTAAACTATTTAAAAGTTAATTTAACTTGAATTCAAGATATCAATATTTACTTGATAATGAAATCAATGAATTGTATAATTTAAATATTGAATTTAATAATTGAAAATTTGGTAAATTGTTGAATCTGAAATTTCTAAGCCTGTTTAAATAATTTGAAGGCTTATGAAATTTATAATGATAATACTGGAGATAATGGAATGGTTTGAATCTAATTTAAAGATAATTTGTTCAGTTTTAATAATATACCGTTTAAAACGATATTTAAAAATAGCCTTCCGAGACACAGTCTCGGAATTCAACGAGATCAGTTCCATTGGATCCGTAATAGTTAGTTATTTCGGTTTTCAATTTTCGTAGCAATAGGAGTTGTCGTTTGACCCTGACAGCTCAAAACGCATAGAACTATTTTAATCGATTTAATTTAAAATCGATCGTTTTCTTCTGTAACTCGCGCTTACGATCAAATTAGTCTTCGGAACACGTTCCATTGTGTTTGGGACATGGGTAAAACCTTATAACCACTTAGCGGCACGCCTCGATGGTGGTTCGAAGTTTTGAGCTGGGTAAAGTGGGATATTTATAATTAAATAATATTTTAACCTGATAAGTCAAGGCTTTGCCTTCTCCGATACGCTTGTTTTTTTCTTTTAAGCACGCGTCTTCCTTTTTCCCTTCTTCCCTTGGCTATTATCATACGAAATCGAGTTTTCTTGTAAAATAAAAAAAAATAAATCATGGCCGAAGCTCTCGATTTAAAAAAAAGAACGAAGAAGGGGCGGCTCGAAGATGGTTCATAAATCAGGGGGAAATCGAATTCGTGTTCGAAGTGGCTGGAGGTCCATCTCCTTCGAGTCGCGACCTAATAGGTGTTGGTGAGCTTTGATCCTAGAGCGGCGATTGAATTCTTCGATCGTTAGAAGGAGTTTGTCAGCGATGCCCTGGAGATCCATCGCGAGTCGGTCGCGATGATGTGAGCAAGTGAGGTCAACGCGTGCGTATGCATGGTCTTGGGCGAGGACTCGTCGATTTAGGGTTGTTCGAGGTCGCGCGCGAGGGAAGGCGCAGGCCGATTAGAGCTGTGATGATGGGCGATTCTCGAGTTTGACGTTGTTCGAGGCATGCATTGTCAGGGTCTTGATAGCGATGGCTTGAATCGCTGATTGCAGTGAGGTATCCTCTTTTTTTCCCTCAATTTAAATTTAATTTATTTTTCTGCAGAAAAAAGGGGGAAAAATTATTATTAACTGAATTTAGTTGTTAATTAAATTATAAAATGGAAATGATTATTCGGTTATTTCCGATATTAATAAATTGTAAATTATCATACAAGGTCCAATTGTGGAGAAATTGGTCGTGATGAGATTGGATTGCAAATCGAAAATCAAAGGTGAGTAAATCTCACTCTATTGGTTTATTATTTAAATTTGAATGGTTAAATTTTAATAATTGGTAGAGTGATTAAACTGATTAGACGTGCACTAATGTTGGTGTGACTTGGATTTTGGTTGGTTCTCGAGTTAAATGTGGATTGACTCGAAATATTTGGGTTTAACATGTTTTAAAAAAAAAAATAAGTTATAAATAAGGAAATACTTTCATTTTAATGTTGATAAGGACTTGATGGTTGTGATCCATCAAATTAGCAGGGTAATTAAAATGGTTAATTAATTCAACTAATCAATGATTCGCGTTAATTAATTTAGTAGTTGAGAGTTTGAATTAATTAATTAAGGATTAAGTAAATTAATGAAGTTCAATTAAATTTGAATAATCATTGGGCGGTTTAATGAGTAATTACTTAAAGCAATAAATAAAATATAATTGCTTGTAGAATTAATCAAGAGATTAACTAAGATAATTAATTAAGGAGTAATTAATTTATTAATGAAGCAAATAAAAAGATAGTTAATTATAGAATGAGATTAATCGAGAATGATTAATATTGTGGTTGAATTTTAGTAATAAATTTAGATTAGATAAATTAAAATATAATTGGAAATTATAAATTTTTATAATTAATGGAGTAATTAAAGATTGATTAATTAAGATTAATTAAACCAATGATAAGTGGCTTATGAGGAGTTAAGTGATATAAGTAATCAAGGATTTATGTAATTGATATTATCAATTAATTTATGAAGTAATTAGGATTACTTATTGATTGGGATTAAGGATAATTAATAACGAGAAGATAATTAGAGGTAATTATTCGAATGAAAATGAAAGATAATTAATCTAGGGTGATTAATTAAGATGAATAACGATGGGTTGACTAATTAATTGATTTGGAATTAATTAACGTTAAATGAAGGAATCTAAGTGATTGAAGTTTGAAATTCAATTTGAAACAATTGAATTGATTTGGATGTGATTAAGCTTTGCTTGTGGATGATGGACTGGTATTGGATGTTTTGAAAAGAGTTGATATATCTGATATGAAATGTTGTGTATTCCATTTGAATAACTTGAGTTAGGATAACAGGAGTTCCGAAGAGACCGGGGTTGGGTATTGGGAAATACCCAAAACCACTTCGAATTTTTATAAATTGATTTGTGAAATCAATATGATGGAATGAATTGACTTAAGTGAATAGGTTTATTTTAGCTAAGTTTGGTACTTCGAAATTTGTATGTGAAATAAGCATTGTCTTTAGCAAATTGTGAATTGGTTAAATTGATATAAGATACCCCGGGTTTATATAAGTTGATTGCTTTGGTATTTCATGTTAGTTAGGTTTACTCACGCTGGTTTCCAGCCTGACCTGGGTGTTACTTTGGTGTAATGCTCGGGTCAGACCGAGTATTACAGATTTTCAGGTAGGTACGTTCTGGAGCTCAGGAGACAAGCTGGATGGCAAGGGCGTATAGAATATTTCCGCTGTGTTTATATTATCGTTAATCTGAGACACGATAATTGTATATATTTATTGACTGTATATATATGTGAAACTCTGATGTATATTAAATATAATCGATATATATATATAGTGTTCTTTTGTAAACTGTTATTATTTATTATTATATTTTATCCGCTGCGAATATGAGATGTTAATGTTTATGTTCTTCTTCTTCTATCTCTTTCTTCTTTTCATAACTATCTGGAACTTTCGGGTGTGAAAATTTCGGGTCGTTACATTTGGTATCAGAGCTGAAAGGTTAAGCGAGAACCTTGGCTCTGGTGGGATTACTCATTTAATAGAGTCAAAAGTACTCTAGAATGAGTTGAGTGTGTGTGTGTGTGTGTGTGTGTGTATATATATATGAGAGTGTATTTGTTATTTGCTTATAAAGATTTTAAATGATTTTATATAAAATATATATTTTGATATATAAAGTAATATTTCCTTCTAATAAATATTAAGGTGATTGGTTGTTAATTATTTAAATTTAAAATTTAGAAGAAATATAATACAACCAAACTAAATTCTTGAAGTGGAATTAAATTAAGTAGAAACAAAAATACAACCAAATTAAAATTTTAATGTGTAACGACCCGGAAAATTCGACTCAGAAAATTCCAGATAGTTAGGAAAAGAAGAAAAGAGAAAGAAGAAAAGAAATAGAACACACAACACAGAATCTCACATACGCAGCGGATAAAATATAATATCACTAATAATAGTTATACCAAAGAAAACTGTATCTATCAATTTACATTGACATATCAGAGTTACAACAATTTTTATACAACATTGGTCATATACCATTAAACATGTCTCGGATATATACAATATCATAGTGGAAACTCTCCATACGTTCCTGCCATCCAGCTCGCTTCCTGAGCTCCAGAACGTCCTTACCTGAAAAACTATAATACTCGGTCTGACCCGAGCATTACATCAAAGTAACACCCGGGTCAGGCTGGAAACCAGTGTGAGTAAACCTATCTAATATGAAATATCCCAAAACATACAACTTATATAAACCCGGGGTAACTTATTAATTTACAACTTAACAAGCTGTTATAAACATCACCTATATCACACATCAATTTGTAAGTGTCAAAACTTAGGTTAAATGGTCCAATTCACTTAAATCAAACCAAACCAGCTTAATGATTTCACAAATCAATCTATAATGAATCGAAGTGGTTTTGGGTATTTACTAATACCCGACTCCGGTCTCTTCGAAATCGATATCATCTTACTTATATTATTCAAGTGAAATAAAACTCAATTTTAAATACAGGATGTCACCTAATTCATCAACAATAGATAGCCACATAATCACAGTTTAAATCAACATATCTTGTCACATAGCACCACAACCACATATTAGGCATAACAATTAATCAAAGACTTCCAACATTGTTCTATTTATCCTTTAATTACATTAAGTAATTAATCCCTTAATTAATTTCACAAATTAATTATCCTCAACCCAATATGGTAATTAACCTTTAATTATTTCATTAATTAATTGCTAACCATAAATATTAATCATCCTTGATTAATATCATCAGTAATTAACTACCCTTAATTACTTCATCAAATAAATTAATTACTCCTTAATTATCTCTAATTAATTCCTTGATTAGTTATACAAAATAATTTGATCCAAATTTCTTCATCATTAACACCTTTAATTTCATTTAGTAATTATCAATTAATTACTTCCCTAAGTAATTACAATCCTATTAATTACGATAAGTAATTATTCATCAAATCATCAAGTAATTATTCTATTGGTTAATTATCCTCAATTGGTTAATTTTTTGCTTACTTACATTAAGTAGTTCCCATTTAAGCAACTAATCTCAAATCACTTACATTGATTTATCTCAAATTAACAAAAATAAATCAGTTAATAACCCTTAATTATTTATTTAATGCTTTACAAATTAATTACTTGATATTAGGATTTATAAACTTTATTCCCAAATCTCAAGATTCAAATCAAATTTGAATTTAAATTAAGAGTTCTGATTTAACTTTGATTAATCCTCTCTTATATTCAAACTCCATTTAAAGTCAAATTCTTTAATTACATTTTAACTTATTAAAAACTTTAATAATATTACGTCAATTTGAATACTCATTTATTTCCAAACTAGATTCAAATTCCACTAGATTTTTTTTTTAAAACTTAGATTTAAACTTAAATTTAGATTGAAAACTAGATTTAAAACTTTACTTTATTTAAATCCAGGGTTTTAAATTTTAATCTAAAATTTTTAAACGGATCAACAGGTTTCCGTATTAACCTGTTATCATACTTCAACCCAAGCTACCCTATTCCCTGCTCCAAGTCAACAAGACAACGTCTTTGAGCCAACTACCAAAATCACGAGTAAAACTCGAGTCAACTATACTGTGTCTATTTGATTAGATAGTTACTTTCAAAACAATCGTCTTAAAACATTTTAAATTTGAAATATAAATTCAATTCACATTTTAAATGTTTGATTTACTTTACTTCAAAGAACAAACTTTAACTTGTAAGTTTGCTTTCTTTTGCGAAAACTTAAACCGTGAATTTATTAAAATAACAAGTTTATCTTGTAAACTTCTCTTCTTACGGAACAGAACCAAGCACCACCCTAAACTCTGTTCGAAACCCCAACTTCCACAAACCAGTCCCGAAACCTAACTTCTTGTTTCTAATTCTTCGAGTCGTCTTTGAAAAATCACGAGAGCAAACCCAAGTTCTACTCCAAAACATTTACGAGTCAATTCCTGATTTAACTCGCGTATGCACCGAAGCAACCTTCTTCTTCCTTGATGCCAGACTCACAGCAGTTCTTCAGATACACGAAGATACGTGTGTACGTGTACACGTCGCCTGCCACCCCTCTGATCATCAGCAACATCACCGCGACTTGACCATGACCATCACAAGCTACCTGACCCTCCAGAACCCACAACCTCACCGTGGTTCGTGATTCGAGTATTACACTCAACCTGGAAATCAACCCAATTCATCCAAACCCACTCCGCATGGCCCCCTCTGGCCATCGGAGGTCTTGCGATCACCTCCTACAGCTGCTCCACCATCCCCCTCATCTTATCTCCAAGTCCGGTCCACCCCGATCCACGAACGACCTTGAAATCAGTTCGAGAATGGCGTTGACACAAGTACGCCCTTAAACCCTACTACATGGTCAAACGTTTTCCACGGCAAATTATAAATTCTTCGGTTAATTTTCTGATGATTCCCACTGCACCATCCTCCTTCACCAGCAATCACGTCATCAATTTCGTTCTTAATCAACGGAATTTGACCAAAACATGTTTCCAGTTCAACTCGCTATTCCTCATCATTTAAAAACTTAAAAATCGTAATTTCCTCACCTAAAGTCATTATTTTGTACTACGAATTCAATTGTATAATCATATCTTAAAACTAAAATACTCAAATTTTCTGATCTATGATTATTTTACTGTAAATAAATATTTTACACATCATTAACTAAATATTTTTCCCTGGAATTATTTTTAAATCCATTATCATATAGTAACAAGCAACTTCCATGTAGATATCACGGTATAATATTGATTGGATTAGGAAGATACTAATTTTTTCTACTGAGTTTGAAACTACAACTTAAAACAGAGGATAACATATGCATGAATATTTCCACGATACATACATGCATACACAATTTTATAAAAGCAAAACATTATCCCCTAATTTAATTCGAGAATCCATCACAACATCCAGACATAAAGGTGTATTCAGATCTAGTTTACTCACCTTAGTTTTTGCAACAGATAACCTGGAACAGAGAGGACACTATAAACTGGAAGCTACTCTTGGTTACGTTGTAAACAGGCTTGCTTTGATCCTCTCAGGTTACTTGGAAAATTGGTTACAGACTTGGCTTATAAATTTTGAGTTGAAGCCCTTTTTTTTTCTTTCTTTCTTCTGAATTGTTGAATCTTTTCCAGATTGATTTTTGAGAAGATTACAGGCTGATACAATCTGGTTTTAAGTTTTAGATTTTTGAGTTTAAACAAGTTTTTAGTTTCTTAAAATTTTTGAGATGATCTAAATGCTTATATCTGGTTTTCAGTTTTAGAAGAGGAGAAAAAGAATGTTTTTGAACACCAAAGGATTTTTGCTAATCCTCCCTTTTTTTCAAGAATAGACTCAAGATAATGCCACTTGTAAATTTAAGTCATATTGAACTTACAAATGTTTAAATATAAGATTACCAAGCTCACAAATATTCATATGCATGTTTACATTTGTATAAAATGCTATATATATATTTTTATATTTCTCTTATGTATACTTAAAAAAATATGTTAAAACCTTTATTTATTCTTATTTAATATTAAACTTAAGTTATTTAAATTTTAATTAATAACTATATATATACTAGTTGTAGAGTTTTTAAATCAATTCATTTTTAAGATATATATATATATATATATATATATATATATATATATATATATATAGGATTCCAAGTCATAGTTTTATTTACGCTATATGTGTGTGTGTGTGTATATTCAAATCACTAGTAATTAATAAGTATGTCTGATTTATTTGAAAATATAAGTTTTCTTTTGCAAACTTAAATTATATAAGAAGATTGTCAAATAAATACTTATATCCAGATATATAAAATTAAAGATTTTTCTATACAATCTACAAACTAAATAATTGTCCAATTCAATGTATATACATACCTATATATTATATTATGATTAGAAAATTACTTTTATTAATTTTGGAAAGATAAATTTGTCCAACTAAATAATTATAAAAGAAGATTATTAAACTAATATTATCAAACTTTAATACTTTAGTTAGGAAAATTATTAATATAAATATTTATTTAGATATTTATAATTCGACTTTTTATTTTATTTTAAAATCTTCATTTGTTAATTTTCAATTAATAGACGCCTAAAATTCGGGTTATCACATTCCTCCCCCCTTAGAATCTTTTCGTCCTCGAAAAGGAACGAAACTAGAATTTATTAAAATGATTGTTATGAGAAAAATTTCTCTTTGACAACTTTAAAACATTTTTAAAATATATATATATATATATATATATATATATATATAGTTTTGCCAAAATAGTTTTATAAAAATATCATTTTATAACTAGATGTTTCAACAAGTCCGTCCTCGTTCTTGTAGAAATTCAGTCATACGTTGATCAGGCGTAGAACTGAAAATCTATAAGTACTTAGTAGACCCATCTTCAACACCTAGTGAAAAGGCTTGGAAAATAATTTTATTGAAAATATAGGAAACAATTTTTGAAAATAGAGGATATATCTTTGGTGAGAATGCTCTGGAAATTATCACCCCCATCCATGGTCGCAGTTAACCCGATGGTTACGCTGCCATCCTGACAAAATCCACAGATAACTGTAGGCCTCCGCTCCCCTCGATTACACCATGGAACCTACTACAGATCGCAGCTACAACTGGGGTTACGTAGCTATCACAGCAAAAACCCATATAGCTATAGGCATCAGCGCCATCGAATTTCACTGCCAAAAGAATGAAAATTTTCCACTCCACTTGACCATAGATCGCAGTCTACCGATGTTGCGTTGCCTTCCCGGCAAAATCAAGTGTAGACCGTTGACACTCATCCTCCACACAATTTCCGCTATGGTCCCCACAGTAGATCGCAGTGACATCGAGTTACACTGTCGTCACAGCATAACCCAAATGCCTCTGTAGGCATCAGCGCCATCGACTTTCGCCATCCAATAATCCTCAGGAACTAGTTTGTCCGGACTCCTCACAAGATCAACTTTAGAAACCCCCCCTTGAGGCTCAAGACAGCACCACCCGGTGGTACTCCTGAGAAGTTCATTCCAAGGGAGCGCCTTTTTCCCCAGAGCCATCATCAAAACATTTTATACTATACATATATAGTATCTTTAAATCATACACCTAGTATGATCTTATACAAAGCTCCTTTACACAAAATCGATTATCCCAAAATCGATAATTCTCAAACTAGGCTTTCCAAATTTAATATTGATTTTCCCAAAAATCAAAAGCCTTTCCAAATCCATAGGTTTCCAAAACCTTTTTCCAAAATCCTCATATGATTCTTTATATATATAGATATATATAAACTCCTTTATGAAAATCTTTGGATCATTATAAACTTGTATAAAATCCTTTTATACTACAAGCACTTCCAAAATCCTTTCTTTCAGGCAGAAGATTCATCAAGGGGAGTTTTATCTTATATAACAAAGATATATAACTTTGTTTATTCAAAATCAAATATTCAAATTTGATTACTCTTTTCAATATCATTTTCATTCAAATCCGTACGATTTACACATATCATCCATACGCTATACCAATTTGATCGCTTACTCGATCACACAATTTCACTTCCGAACTAGTATCGTCCACCCGACTTCCTAGTGCGGACTCAGATCTGGTTTCTTGACCAGAAACCATCATTCTCCTTGCATAGCTTAACTATGATAGAGAATATCCAGAACCAACCTACAATCCATATCCAGGTTCGCCGTCGAAAATCGAGTGAAAAATCCCACTCGGATCGATATAACTATCTCAAAATTATGTGCTCGAATCTGGATCAAATCATTATGTGAATAGAATAACAACGTACACCCTACGTATTTATCTTATTGGTTATTAGCCAAATCAATTCTATTTCTATTGACATTCACTTTGATTTTCATTCACTTACTCCCAATTGCTTCAAACCATTTGGATTATCACCTCCATTCTTATCTCGATTGGGTTTTTAAATAATAACAGTTTGAACTCTGTCCAGTTTAAATTTAGAAAATAACATGAAAAGTTAAAGAAATAGATAAGTAATTGAAAAATAATTACTAGTTTGTAAAATAGCTATAAAATAGTTCAGTAATTGTAAAATAATTGGAAAATAGTTAAATAGTCATAGAAATTTTAAATAATTGCAAAATAGCTATAAAATAGTAATTAGTGATTGAAATTAGTAATTAGTTTATAGAATAATTAGAAAATTGTTAAACAGTTTCAAAAATAATTGTAAAACAAGTATAAGATAGTTTGGCTTTTCTAAAAGAAAGGTTGTATATATATAATGAATAGCTTGGAAAAATAGGTTTATATTAAAACAATTTATATTAAAGATAGTCCAGAGTCATACTGTTCAATTTTCAATCTCCATTCTCAATAATTCATTTTAAATTTCCATTTCCACTCAAATTGACCCAATTCCAATTTAAATAACTTCAATTTCCATTGAGATTGATTCAATCCCAATTCAAGTTGAATTAACCTCAGTTTCTTTTCAAATTTAACTTTATTCAAATTTGATCTCAAATTCTTCTAATTCAGATAAATTCCAATTGAACTAGTTCCAACTTTAATTCATTTCAACTCCAGTTTGAATTAATTCCAATTTTAAACTCCATTTCCAAATCAAGTTGAATTATTCTTGATTTCTTTTCAGATTCAATTCAAATTCCATTTGATTTTTATACTATTCAACTTTAATTTCAATTCCAAATTATTCAAATCAATTTGGACTAATTTCAAATTGAACCCACTTCAATTTCAAATCGTTTCCAATTAATCCAATTCAAAATTTCCATTTGAATTTTGTACTTATACATCCTCAATCACACCTTCAATTACTTCAAATCAAATTCAATTTGAACTAATTCAAATTTCAAATTTAAACCATCTCTCATTCATTTAAACAATTCCAATTCACAACTTAAAGATTTTTAACAACAATAGGATGATATTATCTAATTTATTTTAAAACATCCATTCATTTTAAATTTCTAGATCTCAAACCCAATTTGAAATCACTCTAACTCTCAAGTACAATCAACCATTTAACTTCCCAAGTTAAATCTTAATTTTATCTTAAAATTTTCAAATCAGGTTGAACACCCCAACATATTTAACTTTTCCTAAGTTAAACTCAATTCACTTAATCCAGTCTACCTTGCCTAGTTTGAACTTCCATTACAAATTTTGAACTTCTTATAAATAATCTTCCCACTTATTAAGTTCAAAAACTTATCACTTTGGGTATCATGTCTTATTCCAGATTTAAAACTCAATATTTAGAGTTTCTTTCAAACTAACTTTAATATTTAAGTATATCCACACATATTCATATTTACTTTTTGGCTCACCAAGCCAATTTTAAAATTGAAGTCACCTTTGGTTTCAATTCAAAATAAATTCTCTTTAAAATTTTCAAATAACTCTTGTTTGAAATAAAACCATTTCATTCAATTGCATTAAATAATATTTTTTTTCTTTAAATTAATTACATCATTAATTAATTCCAATTAATCACATTCGGTAATTAACTTATTTCTTAATTACCTTCATTAAGTATTTGTCCTTTAAATTGCTTATCTCTAGTTACTTCATTAAGTAACTCCCTCTTTAACTTACATCCTTTCTAATTCACAAGTTATTCTCCTTTTTAAAAGGTTACTTCCTTAAAACATTTTATTGTTTATTGAAGAACAATCATTCCACTATTAAACATTTATTTGGGTTGAAACCAATTCTAATTTCAATTTATTTTGAAATACTTCTCCAGTTCAAAATTTCAATTTTAGTTTGAATCCATTTCAAACTTAAGCTTACTTAATCTCAATTTGGTTGTATTATATTAATTCTTAATTCTTACAATTACTTTTAATTTAATTAATACTACAACCAATTTCCTTAATATAATAGATAATCTATTTCTTATATAAGATTCACTTACTTTTGAAATCATTTAAAAATCTTTATATAAGAAAATAACAAGTACGCTCTCTCATATATATATACACTCAACTCATTCTAGGGTACCCTTGACCCTATCCTTAATGAGTAATCCCAACAGAGCCAAGGTTCTCGCTTAACCTTCTGCTCTGATACCAAATGTAACGACCCGGAAAATTCGACTCGGAAAATTCCAAATAGTTAGGAAAAGAAGAAAAGAGAAAGAAGAAAAGAAATAGAACACACAACACAAAATCTCACATACGCAGCGGATAAAATATAATATCAATAATAATAGTTATACCAAAGAAAACTGTATCTATCAATTTACATTGACATATCAGAGTTACAACAATTTTTATACAACATTGGTCAGATAGCATTAAACATGTCTCAGATATATACAATATCATAGGGGAAACTCTCCATACGTTCCTGCCATCCAGCTCGCCTCCTGAGCTCCAGAACGTCCTTACCTGAAAAACTGTAATACTCGGTCTGACCCGAGCATTACATCAAAGTAACACCCGGGTCAGGCTGGAAACCAGCGTGAGTAAACCTATCTAATATGAAATATCCCAAAACATACAACTTCTATAAACCCGGGGTAACTTATCAATTTACAACTTAACAAGCTGTTATAAACAACACCTATATCACACATCAATTTGTAAGTGTCAAAACTTAGGTTAAATGGTCCAATTCACTTAAATCAAACCAAACCAGCTTAATGATTTCAAAAATCAATCTATAATGAATCGAAGTGGTTTTGGGTATTTACTAATACCCGACTCCGTCTCTTCGAATTCGATATCATCTTACTTATATTATTCAAGTGAAATACAACTTAATTTTAAATACAGGATGTCACATAATTCATCAACAATAGATAGCCACATAATCACAGTTTAAATCAACATATCTTATCACATAGCACCACAACCACATATTCGGCATAACAATTAATCAAAGACTTCCAACATTGTTCTATTTATCCTTTAATTACATTAAGCAATTAATCCCTTAATTAATTTCACAAATTAATTATCCTCAACCCAATATGGTAATTAACCTTTAATTATTTCATTAATTAATTGCTAACCATAAATATTAATCATCCTTGATTAATATCATCAGTAATTAACTACCCTTAATTACTTCATCAAATAAATTAATTACTCCTTAATTATCTCTAATTAATTCCTTGATTAGTTATACAAAATAATTTGATCCAAATTTCTTCATCATTAACACCTTTAATTTCATTTAGTAATTATCAATTAATTACTTCCCTAGGTAATTACAATCCTATTAATTACGATAAGTAATTATTCATCAAATCATCAAGTAATTATTCCATTGGTTAATTATACTCAATTAGTTAATTTTTTGCTTACTTACGTTAAGTAGTTCCCATTTAAGCTGCTAATCTCAAATCACTTACATTGATTTATCTCAAATTAACAAAAATAAGTCAGTTAATAACCCTTAATTATTTATTTAATGCTTTGCAAATTAATTACTTGATATTAGGATTTATAAACTTTATTTCCAAAACTCAAGATTCAAATCAAATTTGAATTTAAATTAAGAATTCTGATTTAACTTTGATTATATCCTCTGTTATATTTCAAACTCCATTTAAATTCAAATTCTTTAATTACATTTTAACTTATTAAAAACTTTAATAATATTAAGTCAATTTGAATTTAAAAACTCATTTATCTCCAAACTAGATTCAAATTCCCCTTGAATTTATATTTTTTTTAAACTTAGATTTAAACTTAAATTTAGATTGAAAACTAGATTTAAAACTTTACTTTATTTAAATCTAGGCTTTTAAATTTTAATCTAAAATTTTTAAACGGATCAACAGGTTTCTGTATTAACCTGTTATCATACTTCAACCCAAGCTACCCTATTCCCTGCTTCGAGTCAACAAACCAACGTCTTCGAGCCAACTACCAAAATCACGAGTAAAACTCGAGTCAACTATACCGTGTCTATTTGATTAGATAGTTACTTTCAAAACAATCGTCTTAAAACATTTTATCTTTGAAATATAAATTCAATTCACATTTTAAATGTTTGATTTACTTTACTTCAAAGAATAAACTTTAACTTGTAAGTTTGCTTTCTTTTGCGAAAACTTAAACCTTGAATTTATTAAAATAACAAGTTTATCTTGTAAACTTCTCTTCTTACGGAACAGAACCAAGCACCACCCTAAACTCTGTTCGAAACCCCAACTTCCACAAAACAGTCCCGAGACCTAACTTCTTGTTTCTAATTCCTCGAGTCGTCTTTGAAAAATCACGAGAGCAAACCCAAGTTCTACTCCAAAACATTTACGAGTCAATTCCTGATTTAACTCGCGTATGCACCGAAGCAACCTTCTTCTTCCTTGATGCCAGACTCACAGCAGTTCTTCAGATACACGAAGATACGTGTATACATGTACACGTCGCCTGCCACCCCTCTGATCATCATCAACATCACCGCGAGTTGACCATGACCCTCACAAGCTACCTGACCCTCCAGAACCCACAACCTCGCCGTGGTTCGTGATTCGAGTATTACACTCAACCTGGAAATCAACCCAATTCAT
Source organism: Allium cepa (assembly GCA_030765085.1). Classification (NCBI taxonomy): domain Eukaryota; kingdom Viridiplantae; phylum Streptophyta; class Magnoliopsida; order Asparagales; family Amaryllidaceae; genus Allium; species Allium cepa. The sequence continues at coordinate 1,038,431,452 of CM060941.1, read as the reverse complement.
CCAAACCCACTCCGCGTGGCCCCCTCTGGCCATCGGAGGTCTTGCGATCACTTCCTACAGCTGCTCCACCATCCCCCTCATCTTCTCTCCAAGTCCGGTCCACCCCGATCCACGAACGACCTCGAAATCAATTCGAGAATGGCGTTGACACAAGTACGCCCTTAAACTCTACTACATAGTCAAACGTTTTCCAAGGCAAATTATAAATTCTTCGGTTAATTTTCTGATGATTCCCACTGCACCATCCTCCTTCACCAGCAATCACGTCATCAATTTCTTTCTTGATCAATAGAATTTGACCAAAACATGTTTCCAGTTCAGCTCGCTATTCCTCATCATTTAAAAGCTTAAAAATCGTAATTTCTTCACCTAAAATCATTATTTTGTACTACGAATTCAATTGTATAATCATATCTTAAAACTAAAATACTTAAATTTTCTGATCTATGATTATTTTACTGTAAATAAATATTTTACACATCATTAGCTAAATATTTTTCCATGGAATTATTTTTATATCCATTATCATTTAGTAACAAGCAACTTCCATGTAGATATCAAGGTATAATATTGATCGGATTAGGAAGATACTAATTTTTTCTACTGAGTTTGAAACTACAACTTAAAACAGAGGATAACATATGCATGAATATTTCCCCGATACGTACATGCATACACAATTTTATAAAAGCAAAATATTATCCCCTAATTTAATTCGAGAATCCATCACAACATCAAGACATAAAGGTGTATTCAGATCTAGTTTACTCACCTTAGTTTTTGCAACAGATAACCTGGAACAGAGAGGACATTATAAACTGGAAGCTACTCTTGGTTACGTTGTAAACAGGCTTGCTTTGATCCTCTCAGGTTACTTGGAAAATTGGTTACAAACTTGGCTTATAAATTTTGAGTTGAAGCCCTTTTTTTTCTTTCTTCTGAATTGTTGAATCTTTTCCATATTGATTTTTGGGAAGATTACAGGCTGATACAATCTGGTTTTAAGTTTCAGATCTTTGAGTTTAAACAAGTTTTGAGTTTCTTAAAATTTTTGAGATGATCTAAATGCTTATATCTTGTTTTCAGTTTTAGAAGAGGAGAAAAAGAATGTTTTTGAACACCAAAAGATTTTTGCTAAGCCTCCCTTTTTTTTTCAAGAATAGACTCAAGATAATGCCACTTGTAAATTTAAGTCATATTGAACTTACAAATGTTTAAATATAAGATTATGAAGCTCACAAATGTTCGTTTGCATGTTTACATTTGTATAAAATGCTATATATATATTTTTATATTTCTCTCATGTATACTTTAAAAAAATATGTTAAAACCTTTATTTATTCTTATTTAATATTTAAACTTAAGTTATTTAAATTTTAATCAATAACAATATATATACTAGTTGTAGAGTTTTTAAATCAATTCATTTTTAAGATATATATATAGGATTCCAAGTCATAGTTTTATTTACGCTATGTGTGTGTGTGTGTGTATTCAAATCAATAGTAATTGATAAGTATGTCTAATTTATTTGAAAATATAAGTTTTCTTTTGCAAACTTAAATTATATAAGAAGATTGTCAAATAAATACTTATATCCAGATATATAAAATTAAAGATTTTTCTATACAATCTACAAACTAAATAATTGTCCAACTCAATGTATATACATACCTATATATTATATTATGATTAGAAAATTACTTTTATTAATTTTGGAAAGGTAAATTTGTCCAACTAAAGAATTATAAAAGAAGATTATTAAACTAATATTATCAAACTTTAATACTTTAGTTAGGAAAATTATTAATATAAATATTTATTTAGATATTTATAATTCGACTTTTTATTTTATTTTAAAATCTTCATTTGTTAATTTTCAATTAACAGACGCCTAACATTCAGTTTATCACATAATGGATTGAAAATGAAATTCTAAATCTGGTCACAGAATTTGGAAATTTTGTATCAAAGTAATGAAAAATAATAAATAAGTATATTTGGATAACTGGGACTTGTTGAAAACAATGGGTTGTTTGAAATTCGATTTGGATTTAAAAACCAAGGGTGATTTAAAATTTTAAAACATGGCTAGGAGGGTCAAGAAATAAATATGTATATATGTATGGATATACATGATATCAAAGATAATTTGAAATAAACTCTAAATGTTGAGTTTTGTTTTCCCTGAAGTGTGATGGGAAACCCAAAGTGATATAAGTCTTGAACTTATAAGAGGGAAAGAATTTTGAAATTTGAAGTGGGAATTCAAGTTGAGTAAGATTGATTGGATTAAGTAAATCGAATTTAACTTGGGAAAAGTTAAATAAGTTTGAATGAACAACTTGAATTGGAAATTTTAAGATGAAATTGGAATTTAACTTGGAAAGTTGAATGGTTGATTTGAATTGGGAATGTGGGTGATTTCAAAACAGGTTGAGATTTAAAATTTGAAAATAGATGGGCATTTTAAAAATAAATTGGATGATATCATCCTATTGTTAATAAAAATCTTTAATTTGAGAATGGTATTGTATAAATAAAATAAATTTGAATAATTAAGTTTGTAAAATAAACTTGTTTAAGAACTGGCTTCAAAACTGAAAGATAAAATTTAATAATAAATTAAATTTCTAAAATAAAATTGTATTGAACCTTGAAATACATAAGTCAAGATAATTTAAAATGGAATTTTGAGAATTGGGCTCAGAAATTAAAATGATTAAACACTTTGATTTAAAGCTTAATTTGGTTTAAAGAGTTAAACCAACCTTTGAGAATTTAACTCAAATTTCTATAATTCGAGATAGTTTAAATTCAAGATTTAATTGAATGAGTTTAAAATTGAATTTGGTTTGAAGTAATTGGATTGGTGATTGAAGATGTGTAAGTTTAAAAGTTTTAAATGGGAAATTGGATTGGATTAAATTGAAGTGATTTGGAATTCTGAAATTAAATTGATAATAATTCAAATTGATTGGAGTAGTATGAAATTATAATTAAAATTGAACAGGATTTAAAATCAACTAGAATTTGATTTAAATTGCGGAAGGAATCAAGATTGATTCAACTAGAATTGGGGATTAATCAAGCTGTGACGCCCCACCTCTATACCCACGCTAGCCAAGAACACTCCGGAGTAGTGCTGTCAACTAGCACGGAGAATAAGGCTGTTGAGGAGCGACCATCCATGTAATTGCTTATCACACGGTGGCTATAAATAATCTTCGGAAACAAACATAGAAATAATCATATCACAAATCAGTCACAGATATCCATATCACAAAGGCGGAAGAAGATATGAATATATAACTAACACATGAAAGTGTACATCAGAGTAGTGGTCAGTAAGATCCACGATAATACAAAAGAATAGCAACACGTGCTATACAAAAGAATACAACTATGAGTCTATATCTCAAGTGTATACAACAAAAACTGCTAATCTAAACAGTTAGCCAAAAGTCAGAGTGATGAATCCCTGGGAAGAAGTCAAGCAGAAGCACCTGTAACATCTCGGTCTGACCCGAGTATTATTTAAGAAAATAATAAACGGATCAGTCTAGCTATAAATATCAGATGACATGATATAACATAAAAGATATGGCATAAACATAAACATCCATAACGACATACCACTATAAGTATGTAAATAATGATCAACAGAAGATCAATCAATAAGAGATAATCATTATCACAAGAATCTTCTCAAAGATTCGAAGAGGGCATCATACCCTAAACTTGTACTCATGACAAGTCAAAGAGATAAATTCCAGAAATCAACACAAGAGATCCAGAAATCATAAAAAGGGAAAGAGGCCTATCACATGACGGTCCGAAGACCAAGGGGGGCTACCCCACATGTGTGAGTGGAATCACACAGAATGAGGTCAAGACTAACCAAAAAGCAGAAAGGTATGTGTGAATGGAATCACACAAGTGGTGTCTAGTCTAACCTTGCAATGAAAGAGACATCGCGCGATTGCTAGTCTAATTCATAAAGCGATCATCAAGATCAACGAGAAGTGTCAATTACACTAAGCTAGTAAATATAGAAGTTTAGCTTCATGTCCCATAACCACTTGCTTAACTTAAATATTTACGAACAAACTGTAAATCTTCACTAATAAAATTGTCACAAGAGGTTCAATCGAACAAGTCCAAGAATTAACCGACGAAGTGAACGCAAGCGTTTCATACCACTTGTTTTACTAAGTCGTTTAATTAGATTTCTCATCCGAGTGAGGTAAAGGCTTGTATATACTAATAGATTGGAAAACGGTTTAAGAAAAGAGCTTTGTTATTAAAAATAGAGTTGAAATTGTTTGTTAAAAGAGTTTTGATATTTACTACTAGTATTGAAACCTTTATATTATAAAGTGACAAAACACATAAGCAAGTGTAGAAACAATCAGTCACAAAGATCGCATACGGAGATGCGAATAAAATCCAAGGAAATCAGCTCAATATTTTTCAGATAAGATCCCCTACGGAGGGGGGGTCCAGGGGGGGTGGCAACCCCCCAAGGTGGGGGTGCGGGGGCAACGCCACCGCTTACGGGGTTCGACCTGCCCGGTCAGGTCGCGGGGGTCCAGGGGGCAGCGCCCCGACCAAAACGGTACGACCTAGTGAAGACAAAATGAGGTCTAACGACCTAAGGGGAATAGGGTCGAGCGACCTAAAGGTTTAACCGGTCAAGCGACCTAAGGAAGGTAAGGTCTAACGACCTAACGCTCCGACCTAACGGTCTAAAGGCCACGCGACCTAGATGATCTGCGAGCTAACGAGGCCGACCTAAGGTGCAAGCGACCTAAGTGACTACGGCCTAAAGTATGGTACGCGACCTAAAAGATGGCGCGACCTAAGACCTAGCGACCTAAGGGGATGCGCGACCTAAAAGATGGCGCGACCTAAAAGATGGCGCGACCTAAGACCTAGCGACCTAAGGGGATGCGCGACCTAAAAGATGGCGCGACCTAAAAGATGGCGCGACCTAAGACCTAGCGACCTAAGGGGATGCGCGACTTAAAAGATGGCGCGACCTAAAAGATGGCGCGACCTAAGGAAGGTCAGGTCGAACGACTTAAGGGTGATGCGACCTAAGACCTAAGCTCAGGGTGAACGACTTAACAAGGTTCACGACCTAAAGGGGCGCGACTTAATGGGTTATATGACCCAACGACCTAAGCCACTAACTCGCGAGCGACCTAAGTCCTAGGTCGTGAGCGACCTAACTGCGAGTGAGCAAAAATGGCCAGAGCCAAAGCAGAGCGACCTAACGGCCATACGACCTACGACCTAAGGTCCTGAGCGACCTAACTCCGAAAACACGAAAATGGCCAGAACGACCTAGGGGTTAACTCGTACGCGACCTACGACCTAAGGTCCACACGACCTAACTCCGAGCGAGCTAAAAACGGCCAGAACGACCTAAATGCAGAAATTTCACCCAAACACCAAAAATCGGAGTCTTTCGCCAATCCAATCCAAACCAAAAGCAAATATGCATGCTAAAGTGATAGGGAATCATTCCCAACAGTCCAAGATAGATATAGACTAGATTTGTGAGATAAAAATCTCACCTTTGCACTAAAGTTTATAAAGATGAAGCTTGAAAGCAAGGAGAAGCAATCCAAAGCTTGAATTCAATATCTTCTATTTGAATTTGGAGTTGAATGTTGGATTTGCAATTGAATTTGTGCTTGGAGTTTTAATTTCCCATTCCCTCCACCATTAATGCCAAAGCTTGATTAGTTAGGAAATTTATGAAGAGTGAGGAGAAGAGGGTTGGAACTTGGGCTTAATAGGCTAAACTAACCCAAAGTCCAAAGCGGGAAAAGTTAGTGAAATTTCACTAACTCCAAACCTATCGATGTTTATACTTAAAAAGTTGTAAACGACATTTCGAACTCAATGGAAGTGGTCTCGAGTCCTAATTTGACCGTTTGCAAAAAGTAGCTTTTCGGACCAAAATCCGATTAACGAGTTAATATTTAAATAAAATATTTAAATACAAACTCGATAAATATGCGGGTTGTTACAGACTCCCCTCCTTAAAGAAATTGCGTCCTCGCAATATATATAAGATGGAAATAAAAAGTAACAACCATAAAAGCATATTAACACAAGAGGAATTTTGAAATAAGAAGTTCACCTCTAGGAGAATGAGTAAGCAAGTCCGGATGTGTACGCTCGATGAATTCTCTGGATTCCCAAGAACAATCCTTAGGATTTGAGGACCATTGAACTTTCACAAGCGGAACATCTTTATTTCGAAGTCGTTTAACCTCAGAAGCTATAACTCGAATAGGATGCTGCTCATAAGTTAAATTCGGCAAAACTTCAATTTCTTCCACAACAGCAGGCTCAAGAATAGAATCGGAATCCCGAAGGCATTTCCGTAATTGAGAAACGTGAAATACATCATGCATAGCAGAAAACTGAGCCGGCAATGCAAGGCGATAAGCCATGGAACCAATACGTTCAGTGATAGGAAATGGCCCAATATATCGAGGCGCTAACTTCCCCGATCGACTGAAACGTACAACACCCTTTATAGGTGAAACACGAATAAAAACAGGATCCCCAACAGAAAATTCTAATTTCCTTCTTCGATTATCGGCATAGGATTTTTGTCTACTCTGGGCTTCTTTCATCCTATGTCGAATAAGTTCAATCTTTTCCGTGGAATCACGAATAAAGTCTGGACCTAAAACCAGCTTCTCACCGGCCTCAAGCCAACAAGAAGGAGATCGGCATGGCCTTCCGTAGAGTGCCTCGAAAGGTGCCATACCAATACTAGATTGGAAGCTATTATTATAGGAAAACTCAACAAGTGAAACATGATCTTCCCAACTTCCACCAAAATCAAGCACACAAGCACGAAGAAGATCTTCAAGAGTTTGATTCACACGCTCGGTTTGTCCATCGGACTGGGGGTGATAAGCGGTGCTAAAATTAAGCTTCGTTCCTAAAGCTTTTTGAAGACTCTTCCAAAATCCACTAGTAAACAATGGATCACGATCGCTAACAATAGAAGTAGGAACTCCATGCAATTTTACAATTTCCTTGACAAATAGCCTGGCCAAAAGAGGAACGGTTCGGTTAGACCGAACTGGAATAAAATGGGCGGATTTAGTAAGTCTATCAACAATCACCCATAAGCTATCATGACCCGAACGAGAACGGGGAAGGCCATCTATAAAGTCCATGGAAATTTGATCCCACTTCCAAATTGGAATTTCTAAAGGTTGCAATAACCCACCAGGCCTTTGATGTTCGGCCTTGACAAGTTGGCAAGTCATGCAATACTTAACAAAGTTAGCAATATCAGATTTCATTCCCTCCCAATAATAAAGTCGCTTCATATCAGCGTACATTTTACTACTACCGGGATGAATGGTGAATTTAGAACAATGGGAATCTTCTAAAATATCTTTACGAAGATCTCCAATATTTGGTACGATAAGTCTACCAAATTTTCGAATGCCGCCACGAGAATCAATATCATAGTCTTTCAAACCTTCAATATCAATTTTATCCTTAACATTTTTGCCGAGAAGAGCCAATTCAGAATCTAGCCCTTGAGCTTCAAGAATGCGGTCTAAAAGAGAAGGATGAGCCTCAAGGCTGCATAAAACAAGCGACGAGCATAAATCGGATACGCTCTCTCGAATCTCACAAGTGGATAAGATCTCGAGATCGTTCCATTCGGATATCATCATAGAAACAACTGCTTGTTGCTTACGGCTAAGAGCGTCGGCGACTCGATTACCCTTACCGGGGGTATAAAGAATATCAAGATCATAAGGTGCAAGGAACTCGAGCCAACGCTGTTGACGTAAATTAAGTTCTTTTTGAGAAAATAAATATTTCAAAGACTTATGATCCGTGTAAAGAATAAATTTCTCTCCCAATAGATAATGACGCCACATGCGAAGGGCGAAAACAATAGCCGCGAGCTCTAGATCATGTGTGGCATATCTAGTCTCGGCCGGCTTCAATTGCCTAGAAGCATAAGCAACAACACGTTCTTTTTGCATAAGAACGGCACCCAAACCAACGTGACTAGCATCGGTATAAACAACAAAATCTTGATTCCCCTCGGGAATCACAAGAATAGGAGCATCGGAAAGGAGTTCTTTCAATTTCTGAAAAGAGGCTTCACATTTGTCCGACCAAATGTATTTAACTCCCTTCTTAGTCAAGCCAGTAAGAGGCACGGCAATCTTAGAAAAGTCTTTAATAAAACGGCGGTAATAGCCCGCCAATCCGAGAAAACTACGAATCTCTGTCACACTCTCCGGTCTCTTCCAATCTTGAATCGCTTCAATCTTTGAAGGATCCACGGATATCCCGGATTCGGAAATAATATGACCAAGAAACTTCACACGAGATTGCCAAAAGTGGCATTTAGAAAATTTCGCCTTTAATTGATTACTCCTAAGTGTTTCCAATACAATCCGAAGATGTTTCTCATGTTCCTCCTCGGTTTTTGAATACACAAGAATATCATCAATGAATATGAGAACAAACCGATCGAGGAAATCTTTGAAAACTCGATTCATGAGGTCAACGAAATAAGCTGGAGCATTCGTTAACCCAAATGGCATAACAAGCCATTCATAAGATCCATATCGAGTATGGAATGATGTCAACGGAATGCTATCCTCAGCGATACGAAGCTGATGGAAACCGGTAGCCAAGTCCAATTGTGAAAAGACCTTAGCACCACTAAGCTGATCGAATAGATCATCAATCCGAGGTAAAGGATATTTATTTTTAATAGTAAGATCGTTAAGCTTGCGATAATCTACGCAGAGCCTCAGAGTACCATCGGATTTCTTTACGAAAATAGCTGAAGCTCCCCAAGGCGAGGAACTAGAGCGAATAAATTGCCTCGTCTCCAACTCAGATAATTGTTTACGCATCTCCTCATTTTCCTTATTAGACATGCGATAAGGAGGACGAGTAATAGGTTGAGCTCCAGAAACAAGATTAATTCTGAACTCAATTGCTCGTTTAGGTGGTAAACCTAAAACGGGCTCGAATATGTCGGAAAATTCACGAACAACATGAATACGAGAAATAATATCATCTTCATCATCATCATCGTTATCACGAGGATTTAAAGAATATAAAGATGCCACCAAACATGATTCTGAATCTTTAAGATTAACAGAAATCTGTTTAACAGATTGTGGATGTCGGAGATGGATAGTCCGCTCAGGACATAGGATATGGGCTTGATAACGGTTAAGCCAATCCATTCCCAAAATTATTCCAAAGCCTAAGTAACGCATGACATGCAAATCGGCTAGGAAAGAAAAATCACATAAAATAATCTCCACATCTTTACAAAGCAAACTAAGAGTTGCGGATCCACCAACAGGATTCGCAATTTTTAAAGAAGTCATCAATGCAGTAACACTTAAGGAAAAAGTGTCTACCAGTTCCTTTGATATAAAAGAATGGGATGCACCCGTATCAAAGAGAACTCTAATAGGTTGATCATGAAATAAAATAATACCATCAAGAATGGAATGAGAAATACCTTGGCCACGAGATGTGTTGCCAGGGGCTTGAGCCACATTTAACTTTCCCTCATTCCTGCTTTTACGTTTGAGGCATTGATGTATAAAGTGATCTGGGCTCTTACAATAGCGACAAGATTTGGGCTTAGAGCACTTATTCGCATAATGATCCCCAGACCCACAGTTGAAGCAACTCGCACCACTAGGAGAAGGAGACTTTGCCGCAGGGGTTGCCTGCTTACCCTTTTTGTTGGGATAAGGACCCTTGAATTTGTTTGGCCTCTTCTTGTTGTTGAAGTTTGGTTTAGCGCCTTCCACTTCAACATCACTCTCTCTATCAGCCTCTTCAAGACGAAGAGCGATATCAACGAGTTGATCAAATGCAACTTCTAGTTTCAGGAGCAGTGGCTTCTTAAGATTCTTATTTAAGCCATAAACGAACCTCTGGTTCTTCTTCAATGGGGTGTTGATGTATTCAACCCCATATTTGGAAAGCGACTCGAAGGCTGCGACGTAATCAGTCACAGAAGATTGACCTTGAACAAGGTCTATAAAACGTCGAGCCAAGGTTACTTTCCCAGCTTCTGGTACAAACTTTAACTCGAAGCGTCCCTGAAATTGCTCCCAGGTGAGATCCGCTTCATTAATTTCTGAAATAAGGAGTTCGTACCAGTCCAATGCTCTCTCTTGGAGCATGCTGGAAGCCACCTGAACGCGGTGGAGATCGATAAGGTTCATGCGAGAAAAGATTCGATCGCATGATTTTAACCAAGCCTGGACCTCGATGATATTTTCCGAACCTTTGAAGGGCTTCCCACCCAAGTTGGTGTAATCGCTGCACAAGCGTGCAAATCCCGACTTTGGGTGAGTAGGTTCCGGGTTAGCTCCAGCTGCTTGAGCATTAGTTACTAAATCAAGAAGCTGTTGAGCAGTCATAAAAACTCCATCCGGTGGTGGAGCACTAGATGATCCAGCTCTGGGACGACCTGGTCTAGACATTCTTTTCCTTAAGAAAGAAAGAAGAGAAAGAAAATAGTTATTCACCAAATGAATATCAAACATTCTTGACAGGTGAAATAAGGAATCATAAAAGAAATAGGATTAATCGGTTTGAAAACCCGAACAAAATCCTAAAGCAAGACTCCTAAGGTGGACTTAGGATGATGATCCTTGTCAAGTTATTCTACATTGTTTCGAAGTTTGGCTCTGATACCAAGCTGTGACGCCCCACCTCTATACCCACGCTAGCCAAGAACACTCCGGAGTAGTGCTGTCAACTAGCACGGAGAATAAGGCTGTTGAGGAGCGACCATCCATGTAATTGCTTATCACACGGTGGCTATAAATAATCTTCGGAAACAAACATAGAAATAATCATATCACAAATCAGTCACAGATATCCATATCACAAAGGCGGAAGAAGATATGAATATATAACTAACACATGAAAGTGTACATCAGAGTAGTGGTCAGTAAGATCCACGATAATACAAAAGAATAGCAACACGTGCTATACAAAAGAATACAACTATGAGTCTATATCTCAAGTGTATACAACAAAAACTGCTAATCTAAACAGTTAGCCAAAAGTCAGAGTGATGAATCCCTGGGAAGAAGTCAAGCAGAAGCACCTGTAACATCTCGGTCTGACCCGAGTATTATTTAAGAAAATAATAAACGGATCAGTCTAGCTATAAATATCAGATGACATGATATAACATAAAAGATATGGCATAAACATAAACATCCATAACGACATACCACTATAAGTATGTAAATAATGATCAACAGAAGATCAATCAATAAGAGATAATCATTATCACAAGAATCTTCTCAAAGATTCGAAGAGGGCATCATACCCTAAACTTGTACTCATGACAAGTCAAAGAGATAAATTCCAGAAATCAACACAAGAGATCCAGAAATCATAAAAAGGGAAAGAGGCCTATCACATGACGGTCCGAAGACCAAGGGGAGCTACCCCACATGTGTGAGTGGAATCACACAGAATGAGGTCAAGACTAACCAAAAAGCAGAAAGGTATGTGTGAATGGAATCACACAAGTGGTGTCTAGTCTAACCTTGCAATGAAAGAGACATCGCGCGATTGCTAGTCTAATTCATAAAGCGATCATCAAGATCAACGAGAAGTGTCAATTACACTAAGCTAGTAAATATAGAAGTTTAGCTTCATGTCCCATAACCACTTGCTTAACTTAAATATTTACGAACAAACTGTAAATCTTCACTAATAAAATTGTCACAAGAGGTTCAATCGAACAAGTCCAAGAATTAACCGACGAAGTGAACGCAAGCGTTTCATACCACTTGTTTTACTAAGTCGTTTAATTAGATTTCTCATCCGAGTGAGGTAAAGGCTTGTATATACTAATAGATTGGAAAACGGTTTAAGAAAAGAGCTTTGTTATTAAAAATAGAGTTGAAATTGTTTGTTAAAAGAGTTTTGATATTTACTACTAGTATTGAAACCTTTATATTATAAAGTGACAAAACACATAAGCAAGTGTAGAAACAATCAGTCACAAAGATCGCATACGGAGATGCGAATAAAATCCAAGGAAATCAGCTCAATATTTTTCAGATAAGATCCCCTACGGAGGGGGGGTCCAGGGGGGGTGGCAACCCCCCAAGGTGGGGGTGCGGGGGCAACGCCACCGCTTACGGGGTTCGACCTGCCCGGTCAGGTCGCGGGGGTCCAGGGGGCAGCGCCCCGACCAAAACGGTACGACCTAGTGAAGACAAAATGAGGTCTAACGACCTAAGGGGAATAGGGTCGAGCGACCTAAAGGTTTAACCGGTCAAGCGACCTAAGGAAGGTAAGGTCTAACGACCTAACGCTCCGACCTAACGGTCTAAAGGCCACGCGACCTAGATGATCTGCGAGCTAACGAGGCCGACCTAAGGTGCAAGCGACCTAAGTGACTACGGCCTAAAGTATGGTACGCGACCTAAAAGATGGCGCGACCTAAGACCTAGCGACCTAAGGGGATGCGCGACCTAAAAGATGGCGCGACCTAAAAGATGGCGCGACCTAAGACCTAGCGACCTAAGGGGATGCGCGACCTAAAAGATGGCGCGACCTAAAAGATGGCGCGACCTAAGACCTAGCGACCTAAGGGGATGCGCGACTTAAAAGATGGCGCGACCTAAAAGATGGCGCGACCTAAGGAAGGTCAGGTCGAACGACTTAAGGGTGATGCGACCTAAGACCTAAGCTCAGGGTGAACGACTTAACAAGGTTCACGACCTAAAGGGGCGCGACTTAATGGGTTATATGACCCAACGACCTAAGCCACTAACTCGCGAGCGACCTAAGTCCTAGGTCGTGAGCGACCTAACTGCGAGTGAGCAAAAATGGCCAGAGCCAAAGCAGAGCGACCTAACGGCCATACGACCTACGACCTAAGGTCCTGAGCGACCTAACTCCGAAAACACGAAAATGGCCAGAACGACCTAGGGGTTAACTCGTACGCGACCTACGACCTAAGGTCCACACGACCTAACTCCGAGCGAGCTAAAAACGGCCAGAACGACCTAAATGTAGAAATTTCACCCAAACACCAAAAATCGGAGTCTTTCGCCAATCCAATCCAAACCAAAAGCAAATATGCATGCTAAAGTGATAGGGAATCATTCCCAACAGTCCAAGATAGATATAGACTAGATTTGTGAGATAAAAATCTCACCTTTGCACTAAAGTTTATAAAGATGAAGCTTGAAAGCAAGGAGAAGCAATCCAAAGCTTGAATTCAATATCTTCTATTTGAATTTGGAGTTGAATGTTGGATTTGCAATTGAATTTGTGCTTGGAGTTTTAATTTCCCATTCCCTCCACCATTAATGCCAAAGCTTGATTAGTTAGGAAATTTATGAAGAGTGAGGAGAAGAGGGTTGGAACTTGGGCTTAATAGGCTAAACTAACCCAAAGTCCAAAGCGGGAAAAGTTAGTGAAATTTCACTAACTCCAAACCTATCGATGTTTATACTTAAAAAGTTGTAAACGACATTTCGAACTCAATGGAAGTGGTCTCGAGTCCTAATTTGACCGTTTGCAAAAAGTAGCTTTTCGGACCAAAATCCGATTAACGAGTTAATATTTAAATAAAATATTTAAATACAAACTCGATAAATATGCGGGTTGTTACAGACTCCCCTCCTTAAAGAAATTGCGTCCTCGCAATATATATAAGATGGAAATAAAAAGTAACAACCATAAAAGCATATTAACACAAGAGGAATTTTGAAATAAGAAGTTCACCTCTAGGAGAATGAGTAAGCAAGTCCGGATGTGTACGCTCGATGAATTCTCTGGATTCCCAAGAACAATCCTTAGGATTTGAGGACCATTGAACTTTCACAAGCGGAACATCTTTATTTCGAAGTCGTTTAACCTCAGAAGCTATAACTCGAATAGGATGCTGCTCATAAGTTAAATTCGGCAAAACTTCAATTTCTTCCACAACAGCAGGCTCAAGAATAGAATCGGAATCCCGAAGGCATTTCCGTAATTGAGAAACGTGAAATACATCATGCATAGCAGAAAACTGAGCCGGCAATGCAAGGCGATAAGCCATGGAACCAATACGTTCAGTGATAGGAAATGGCCCAATATATCGAGGCGCTAACTTCCCCGATCGACTGAAACGTACAACACCCTTTATAGGTGAAACACGAATAAAAACAGGATCCCCAACAGAAAATTCTAATTTCCTTCTTCGATTATCGGCATAGGATTTTTGTCTACTCTGGGCTTCTTTCATCCTATGTCGAATAAGTTCAATCTTTTCCGTGGAATCACGAATAAAGTCTGGACCTAAAACCAGCTTCTCACCGGCCTCAAGCCAACAAGAAGGAGATCGGCATGGCCTTCCGTAGAGTGCCTCGAAAGGTGCCATACCAATACTAGATTGGAAGCTATTATTATAGGAAAACTCAACAAGTGAAACATGATCTTCCCAACTTCCACCAAAATCAAGCACACAAGCACGAAGAAGATCTTCAAGAGTTTGATTCACACGCTCGGTTTGTCCATCGGACTGGGGGTGATAAGCGGTGCTAAAATTAAGCTTCGTTCCTAAAGCTTTTTGAAGACTCTTCCAAAATCCACTAGTAAACAATGGATCACGATCGCTAACAATAGAAGTAGGAACTCCATGCAATTTTACAATTTCCTTGACAAATAGCCTGGCCAAAAGAGGAACGGTTCGGTTAGACCGAACTGGAATAAAATGGGCGGATTTAGTAAGTCTATCAACAATCACCCATAAGCTATCATGACCCGAACGAGAACGGGGAAGGCCATCTATAAAGTCCATGGAAATTTGATCCCACTTCCAAATTGGAATTTCTAAAGGTTGCAATAACCCACCAGGCCTTTGATGTTCGGCCTTGACAAGTTGGCAAGTCATGCAATACTTAACAAAGTTAGCAATATCAGATTTCATTCCCTCCCAATAATAAAGTCGCTTCATATCAGCGTACATTTTACTACTACCGGGATGAATGGTGAATTTAGAACAATGGGAATCTTCTAAAATATCTTTACGAAGATCTCCAATATTTGGTACGATAAGTCTACCAAATTTTCGAATGCCGCCACGAGAATCAATATCATAGTCTTTCAAACCTTCAATATCAATTTTATCCTTAACATTTTTGCCGAGAAGAGCCAATTCAGAATCTAGCCCTTGAGCTTCAAGAATGCGGTCTAAAAGAGAAGGATGAGCCTCAAGGCTGCATAAAGCAAGCGACGAGCATAAATCGGATACGCTCTCTCGAATCTCACAAGTGGATAAGATCTCGAGATCGTTCCATTCGGATATCATCATAGAAACAACTGCTTGTTGCTTACGGCTAAGAGCGTCGGCGACTCGATTACCCTTACCGGGGGTATAAAGAATATCAAGATCATAAGGTGCAAGGAACTCGAGCCAACGCTGTTGACGTAAATTAAGTTCTTTTTGAGAAAATAAATATTTCAAAGACTTATGATCCGTGTAAAGAATAAATTTCTCTCCCAATAGATAATGACGCCACATGCGAAGGGCGAAAACAATAGCCGCGAGCTCTAGATCATGTGTGGCATATCTAGTCTCGGCCGGCTTCAATTGCCTAGAAGCATAAGCAACAACACGTTCTTTTTGCATAAGAACGGCACCCAAACCAACGTGACTAGCATCGGTATAAACAACAAAATCTTGATTCCCCTCGGGAATCACAAGAATAGGAGCATCGGAAAGGAGTTCTTTCAATTTCTGAAAAGAGGCTTCACATTTGTCCGACCAAATGTATTTAACTCCCTTCTTAGTCAAGCCAGTAAGAGGCACGGCAATCTTAGAAAAGTCTTTAATAAAACGGCGGTAATAGCCCGCCAATCCGAGAAAACTACGAATCTCTGTCACACTCTCCGGTCTCTTCCAATCTTGAATCGCTTCAATCTTTGAAGGATCCACGGATATCCCGGATTCGGAAATAATATGACCAAGAAACTTCACACGAGATTGCCAAAAGTGGCATTTAGAAAATTTCGCCTTTAATTGATTACTCCTAAGTGTTTCCAATACAATCCGAAGATGTTTCTCATGTTCCTCCTCGGTTTTTGAATACACAAGAATATCATCAATGAATATGAGAACAAACCGATCGAGGAAATCTTTGAAAACTCGATTCATGAGGTCAACGAAATAAGCTGGAGCATTCGTTAACCCAAATGGCATAACAAGCCATTCATAAGATCCATATCGAGTATGGAATGATGTCAACGGAATGCTATCCTCAGCGATACGAAGCTGATGGAAACCGGTAGCCAAGTCCAATTGTGAAAAGACCTTAGCACCACTAAGCTGATCGAATAGATCATCAATCCGAGGTAAAGGATATTTATTTTTAATAGTAAGATCGTTAAGCTTGCGATAATCTACGCAGAGCCTCAGAGTACCATCGGATTTCTTTACGAAAATAGCTGAAGCTCCCCAAGGCGAGGAACTAGAGCGAATAAATTGCCTCGTCTCCAACTCAGATAATTGTTTACGCATCTCCTCATTTTCCTTATTAGACATGCGATAAGGAGGACGAGTAATAGGTTGAGCTCCAGAAACAAGATTAATTCTGAACTCAATTGCTCGTTTAGGTGGTAAACCTAAAACGGGCTCGAATATGTCGGAAAATTCACGAACAACATGAATACGAGAAATAATATCATCTTCATCATCATCATCGTTATCACGAGGATTTAAAGAATATAAAGATGCCACCAAACATGATTCTGAATCTTTAAGATTAACAGAAATCTGTTTAACAGATTGTGGATGTCGGAGATGGATAGTCCGCTCAGGACATAGGATATGGGCTTGATAACGGTTAAGCCAATCCATTCCCAAAATTATTCCAAAGCCTAAGTAACGCATGACATGCAAATCGGCTAGGAAAGAAAAATCACATAAAATAATCTCCACATCTTTACAAAGCAAACTAAGAGTTGCGGATCCACCAACAGGATTCGCAATTTTTAAAGAAGTCATCAATGCAGTAACACTTAAGGAAAAAGTGTCTACCAGTTCCTTTGATATAAAAGAATGGGATGCACCCGTATCAAAGAGAACTCTAATAGGTTGATCATGAAATAAAATAATACCATCAAGAATGGAATGAGAAATACCTTGGCCACGAGATGTGTTGCCAGGGGCTTGAGCCACATTTAACTTTCCCTCATTCCTGCTTTTACGTTTGAGGCATTGATGTATAAAGTGATCTGGGCTCTTACAATAGCGACAAGATTTGGGCTTAGAGCACTTATTCGCATAATGATCCCCAGACCCACAGTTGAAGCAACTCGCACCACTAGGAGAAGGAGACTTTGCCGCAGGGGTTGCCTGCTTACCCTTTTTGTTGGGATAAGGACCCTTGAATTTGTTTGGCCTCTTCTTGTTGTTGAAGTTTGGTTTAGCGCCTTCCACTTCAACATCACTCTCTCTATCAGCCTCTTCAAGACGAAGAGCGATATCGACGAGTTGATCAAATGCAACTTCTAGTTTCAGGAGCAGTGGCTTCTTAAGATTCTTATTTAAGCCATAAACGAACCTCTGGTTCTTCTTCAATGGGGTGTTGATGTATTCAACCCCATATTTGGAAAGCGACTCGAAGGCTGCGACGTAATCAGTCACAGAAGATTGACCTTGAACAAGGTCTATAAAACGTCGAGCCAAGGTTACTTTCCCAGCTTCTGGTACAAACTTTAACTCGAAGCGTCCCTGAAATTGCTCCCAGGTGAGATCCGCTTCATTAATTTCTGAAATAAGGAGTTCGTACCAGTCCAATGCTCTCTCTTGGAGCATGCTGGAAGCCACCTGAACGCGGTGGAGATCGATAAGGTTCATGCGAGAAAAGATTCGATCGCATGATTTTAACCAAGCCTGGACCTCGATGATATTTTCCGAACCTTTGAAGGGCTTCCCACCCAAGTTGGTGTAATCGCTGCACAAGCGTGCAAATCCCGACTTTGGGTGAGTAGGTTCCGGGTTAGCTCCAGCTGCTTGAGCATTAGTTACTAAATCAAGAAGCTGTTGAGCAGTCATAAAAACTCCATCCGGTGGTGGAGCACTAGATGATCCAGCTCTGGGACGACCTGGTCTAGACATTCTTTTCCTTAAGAAAGAAAGAAGAGAAAGAAAATAGTTATTCACCAAATGAATATCAAACATTCTTGACAGGTGAAATAAGGAATCATAAAAGAAATAGGATTAATCGGTTTGAAAACCCGAACAAAATCCTAAAGCAAGACTCCTAAGGTGGACTTAGGATGATGATCCTTGTCAAGTTATTCTACATTGTTTCGAAGTTTGGCTCTGATACCAAGCTGTGACGCCCCACCTCTATACCCACGCTAGCCAAGAACACTCCGGAGTAGTGCTGTCAACTAGCACGGAGAATAAGGCTGTTGAGGAGCGACCATCCATGTAATTGCTTATCACACGGTGGCTATAAATAATCTTCGGAAACAAACATAGAAATAATCATATCACAAATCAGTCACAGATATCCATATCACAAAGGCGGAAGAAGATATGAATATATAACTAACACATGAAAGTGTACATCAGAGTAGTGGTCAGTAAGATCCACGATAATACAAAAGAATAGCAACACGTGCTATACAAAAGAATACAACTATGAGTCTATATCTCAAGTGTATACAACAAAAACTGCTAATCTAAACAGTTAGCCAAAAGTCAGAGTGATGAATCCCTGGGAAGAAGTCAAGCAGAAGCACCTGTAACATCTCGGTCTGACCCGAGTATTATTTAAGAAAATAATAAACGGATCAGTCTAGCTATAAATATCAGATGACATGATATAACATAAAAGATATGGCATAAACATAAACATCCATAACGACATACCACTATAAGTATGTAAATAATGATCAACAGAAGATCAATCAATAAGAGATAATCATTATCACAAGAATCTTCTCAAAGATTCGAAGAGGGCATCATACCCTAAACTTGTACTCATGACAAGTCAAAGAGATAAATTCCAGAAATCAACACAAGAGATCCAGAAATCATAAAAAGGGAAAGAGGCCTATCACGTGACGGTCCGAAGACCAAGGGGAGCTACCCCACATGTGTGAGTGGAATCACACAGAATGAGGTCAAGACTAACCAAAAAGCAGAAAGGTATGTGTGAATGGAATCACACAAGTGGTGTCTAGTCTAACCTTGCAATGAAAGAGACATCGCGCAATTGCTAGTCTAATTCATAAAGCGATCATCAAGATCAACGAGAAGTGTCAATTACACTAAGCTAGTAAATATAGAAGTTTAGCTTCATGTCCCATAACCACTTGCTTAACTTAAATATTTACGAACAAACTGTAAATCTTCACTAATAAAATTGTCACAAGAGGTTCAATCGAACAAGTCCAAGAATTAACCGACGAAGTGAACGCAAGCGTTTCATACCACTTGTTTTACTAAGTCGTTTAATTAGATTTCTCATCCGAGTGAGGTAAAGGCTTGTATATACTAATAGATTGGAAAATGGTTTAAGAAAAGAGCTTTGTTATTAAAAATAGAGTTGAAATTGTTTGTTAAAAGAGTTTTGATATTTACTACTAGTATTGAAACCTTTATATTATAAAGTGACAAAACACATAAGCAAGTGTAGAAACAATCAGTCACAAAGATCGCATACGGAGATGCGAATAAAATCCAAGGAAATCAGCTCAATATTTTTCAGATAAGATCCCCTACGGAGGGGGGGTCCAGGGGGGGTGGCAACCCCCCAAGGTGGGGGTGCGGGGGCAACGCCACCGCTTACGGGGTTCGACCTGCCCGGTCAGGTCGCGGGGGTCCAGGGGGCAGCGCCCCGACCAAAACGGTACGACCTAGTGAAGACAAAATGAGGTCTAACGACCTAAGGGGAATAGGGTCGAGCGACCTAAAGGTTTAACCGGTCAAGCGACCTAAGGAAGGTAAGGTCTAACGACCTAACGCTCTGACCTAACGGTCTAAAGGCCACGCGACCTAGATGATCTGCGAGCTAACGAGGCCGACCTAAGGTGCAAGCGACCTAAGTGACTACGGCCTAAAGTATGGTACGCGACCTAAAAGATGGCGCGACCTAAGACCTAGCGACCTAAGGGGATGCGCGACCTAAAAGATGGCGCGACCTAAAAGATGGCGCGACCTAAGACCTAGCGACCTAAGGGGATGCGCGACCTAAAAGATGGCGCGACCTAAAAGATGGCGCGACCTAAGACCTAGCGACCTAAGGGGATGCGCGACCTAAAAGATGGCGCGACCTAAAAGATGGCGCGACCTAAGGAAGGTCAGGTCGAACGACTTAAGGGTGATGCGACCTAAGACCTAAGCTCAGGGTGAACGACTTAACAAGGTTCACGACCTAAAGGGGCGCGACTTAATGGGTTATATGACCCAACGACCTAAGCCACTAACTCGCGAGCGACCTAAGTCCTAGGTCGTGAGCGACCTAACTGCGAGTGAGCAAAAATGGCCAGAGCCAAAGCAGAGCGACCTAACGGCCATACGACCTACGACCTAAGGTCCTGAGCGACCTAACTCCGAAAACACGAAAATGGCCAGAACGACCTAGGGGTTAACTCGTACGCGACCTACGACCTAAGGTCCACACGACCTAACTCCGAGCGAGCTAAAAACGGCCAGAACGACCTAAATGCAGAAATTTCACCCAAACACCAAAAATCGGAGTCTTTCGCCAATCCAATCCAAACCAAAAGCAAATATGCATGCTAAAGTGATAGGGAATCATTCCCAACAGTCCAAGATAGATATAGACTAGATTTGTGAGATAAAAATCTCACCTTTGCACTAAAGTTTATAAAGATGAAGCTTGAAAGCAAGGAGAAGCAATCCAAAGCTTGAATCCAATATCTTCTACTTGAATTTGGAGTTGAAGGTTGGATTTGCAATTGAATTTGTGCTTGGAGTTTTAATTTCCCATTCCCTCCACCATTAATGCCAAAGCTTGATTAGTTAGGAAATTTATGAAGAGTGAGGAGAAGAGGGTTGGAACTTGGGCTTAATAGGATAAACTAACCCAAAGTCCAAAGCGGGAAAAGTTAGTGAAATTTCACTAACTCCAAACCTATCGATGTTTATACTTAAAAAGTTGTAAACGACATTTCGAACTCAATGGAAGTGGTCTCGAGTCCTAATTTGACCGTTTGCAAAAAGTAGCTTTTCGGACCAAAATCCGATTAACGAGTTAATATTTAAATAAAATATTTAAATACAAACTCGATAAATATGCGGGTTGTTACACAAGTCCAACGGAATTTGGAGTTATTTGAATTGGAATTGGGTCAATTTAAATGAAGATTTAAATTGAATTGTTAGGGAGGTGAACAGTTGGCTCTTGACTATTTTCAATATAAATTGTTTTCATATAAACTTATTTTCTAAGCTATTAAATATATACAATCTTTCTTTCTTAAAGCCAAATTATTTTATATACTTGTTTTACGATTATTTTTGGGGTTATTTAACCATTTTTCAACTATTAACTAAACTAATTAGTATTTTTCAACTATTTCACAAACTAATTTCTATTTTACAACTATTTTGCAATAATCTACAAATTTTGAAACTATTCAACTATTTCTTAACCATTTTACAGTTAGTTGCCTATTTTATAGCTATTTTACAAACTAATAATTACTTTTCCACTACTTATTTATTTTTAGAATTTTCAAGCTATTTTCTAAATATAAACTGGTCGGAGTTCAAACTGTTATTAATTTAAATACCCAACTGAGATAAGAATTGAAGTATAAAGGGGTTTTATACAAGTTTGAAATGATCCAAAGTTTTAAAAATTATATATATATATATATATATATATATAAAGGATCTTATGAGGATTTTGGAAAAGGTTTTGAGAACCTTTGGATTTGGAAAGGCTTCTGATTTTTGGGTAAAATCAATATGAGAATTTGGAAAGCCTAGTTTGGGAATTATCGATTTTTGAATAATCGATTTTGTATAAATGAGCTTTGTATGAGATCATACTAGGCGTATGATTTGAAGATACTATATGTGTATAGTATAAAATGTTTTGATGTTGGCTCTGGGGTAAAAGGCATTCCCTTGATATGAACTTCTCAGGAGTACCACCGGGTGGTACTGCCTTGAGCCCCAAGGGGGGTTCTAAAGTTGATCCTGTGAGGAGTCCGGACAAAACTAGTTCCTGAGGCTTATGAGTTGAGTATACAATAATGGAGGTCGTGTGTGCCGGTGAGAGCCAATAGTTACATGGACTTTTGCTGCGACGGCAATGTAACCCAGGATGTAACTGCGACCTATGGTATAACATAGCGAAAGTCATGTGTGCCGCTGAGAGCCAACAGTCTGCGTTTGATTTTATATCGGCAGACTACGACGAATGTAGGAGTGTGTAGGATCTAGATTAACCCTAGAGGGGGGGTGAATAGGGTTATAGCAAATTTTCTCGATATAAACACAGAAACAAAATGCAGAAATAAATATGCTGAAAAAGTAAATCACACACAAAATTACCCAGCTTCGGCAACCCCTGCCTACTGCTGCATTCCCAGATTTCTATTAGAATTAAACAGTATCTCGCTTACAAACACTCTACTAGACTCGCAAACATTTGCTCCCGCTCACAAACACTCTACTAGACTCATACACCCTGCTCGCAAACATTTGCTCCCGCTCACAAACAATCTACTAGACTCGCACACCCTGCTCCGCCTATAGAGTTTTGTTTACTCGCAAACTTTGCTTCCCGCCTATAGAGCTTCGCTTACTCACAAACTCTGCTCCCGCCTATAGAGCTTTGCAAACTCGCACACCCTGCTCACTGAACTAATTCTAACTAGACAATCTGACACTACCTAAACCCTAGGTGGTGATTTACAAAGTTTTGGTTCGAAAAGTAAAATCAAAAAACAATTAAACAACAATTAAAAACACTTAAACCCTAACTAACAATAAACCCAAAAACTAAAGCCCTTTTAAAATGAATAAAGCCGGCCCCCTTTTATTTCACTCTAGCCCGTTGTCTTCTTTTGATTATTTTGCTCTGTAAAAACAATTGTCGGCCTGCTTCCTTTCTTAGTTCTGAAATTAGGGCTTTGGTTTCGTTCTCTCTACTCTGGAAATTAGGGCTTGAAGTCGTCGGCTTTAATTCGATCGATCCAGTGATGTTTTGCGTGTCGCCTTGATCGATTGATTCCTCGTTGCTTACGCGGCTGCTTCGTTGATCGAATTCCTTTCTTACTTCAGTATGTAATTATACGCTTTCGCTTTTACTGATTTTATGCTTGCTTGAATTCGATGGATTTGAGATTGCCGATGATGATGGTTTATATAGGGTTTGTAACCCTAGATTTGCGTTCGTATAAGCTTTATTTGAATTTGTCAATGAATCACCTCGGCCACTTGATGATGCTTGAATGTTTGAGATTGATTCTGACTTCTTCAAATCACTTGAATAACACGGTTTCGATTATTGACTCGTTCAATATTGTTTTGAATTGTGATGATCATGGCTTGATTTTTAACTTCGTCAATTACCTTTGCTACCTCAATTTTGACTTGTTCATTATATGACTTCGATCATTTTACTGTTGACTTTGGCTTCTTGAATTTCTAGCCCCTGCGTAATTCAGCTCTGATATATATATACATTTTCCACTGTCTTGTGTTCCCTGTTGCACTTTCACCTGTTTACTACTCTGAATTTGCTTCTCTGTTGAACTTATGCCTGGTTTGCGTTGCAGTCCATGTTTGTTGTGACATTGCATTTGCATTTGGGATTTAATCTGTAACCTTCCTCATGTATACACATGCATATGTATGTGTGTGTGTATGCTTGTGTTGGTTCATTGGTTTACTGGTATGGTTTGATTTGCTAATGTTATGGCCTATAGTGTTTACGTGAGTGTTGCTTCAATATGCCCTGGTCTGGAATAGCTCTGTTGCACTGCCTGTATTCATTGTAGTATATGTTGTACCTTGTTGTCTGCATTCCATATGCTTGCAACCTTGCTATAATATTGGCTTGTGACATTGTGACTTATTGTTCTTTGACTCTGGTGCCTTGTACAACAATGTTCTCTTGTTCATTGCTTTGTATCATTCTTTTGTTTGCTCTGGCACTGAACTTGATGGCTGAGGCAGTGTAGTATTGTTGCACTTCATTGTGGTCTCTTCATGCCTGATTTGATGTTTGTAACTTGTGGTTTCATGCTTCATGCGTGTACTCTGTTCATATGTTCTTGGTGGAATTTCTTTGGTCTGCACTGCTTGTTGATGTTTGGTCTGTGTAGTTGCAGTATTCATTATGTTGGTCGAGCTTGCATTCTTTGTTGGCACTTTTGAATGTTTGCAGCTCGGTCTTGAGTTGTTTAATGAAGAGGTTGAACTTGCATACTTCATGTAGCCTTCATGTTTGGTCTGACCTTTGCACATATGACTCTCTTCATGTTGCAGCTGATTTTTTTATTTTGATGTTGCCACTGTCTTCTTTGTACTAGCACACTTGCTCTTGTTGACTGCTTCATGTAGTTGATCTTGTCTCCGGTTTTGATCAATGCTCGGTCATGTTGCATATTGCACATTTGTGTACTTGACTGTTGCTTGATTTTCCTGTTGAGACCTCTGCACTATGCCTTGTACTTGTGGTCTGCCTTGAGTTGAATCCCGTGTGTTATTTGGGTTTGACATTGTGCTGAATTGTTAGCTGTGCTTTTGATTGATTTGTGCACACGAGTTGGCGAGGCAGTGCACACGTGTATGAATGTACACGTGTGTATTGCAGCCACTTATGGTTACCTGTCCCTGTAATATCTATATGCACGACTTTGTGATGAAATCAAGTGTGAATGATGACGAACAACCCAAATAACTGAGGCAAACCATATTTTCAAAAATCGTATTTCATTTTATATTGCAAAAATATTTCTTTTTCAATTTTACTGCGTTAGTGAATATTTTTGCAGATTACTCAGATGCTGGATTCAAACTGGAATGTAGTTGAAGACAAAATACGAGTGTGAGTGATATGTAGTGAGGTTATCAATGTAAAAATATTTGTGATGTAATCGTGATGTAATCAAAAATGTATATGTATAGTGAGAGCATGAATTTGTACTATTCAAGATTGTAATAAATATTTGTTTGAATAAAATTTCTATTTGAATTCAAAATCTGTGTAACTTGTTCTGTTTGAATTCAAATTCAAATTCTGTGTAATTTATTTTATTCAACAAATATTTATTTAATCTATGAAAAAAAATAGTACATTACCAAATACATTTAAATGAATATATATGTTTATTATCATCAAACAAAAACATATAAGCGCCTATTCAACAATCTCCCCCTTTTGATGATAACAAACATATATTTAAGATTTTGACCGTGTTAAATGTATTTGACCAATTATATACTCTAATTGCTCCCCCTATTTAAATGCTTCCTCTCTACATGATGCTCCCACTACATATATGCATACAAATAAAAATATGTAAATGAGCCTATATGCAAATGGAAAATTATTTGACCTTTGCTTGATTCTATTTGACAAAATCTTAACTTTTCTCTCCCCCTTTTGTTATCAGCAAAAGAATAACAGTGTTATAAAAATAGGGATGAAGTGACAGACATGAATCAAACATTTAACTCAATTGAATATAAATATCAAATTTCAATAAAACTCAAACAAAAATCATAATTACCCTTGTCTGGCGCATATTCCACTTTCAGAAGTGATGGGGATAAAATCATCAAAAATCCATATAGTTCTGTCTATTTGTGGTATATTTATTTCAGGAAATTTGAATATCTACTAACCATGCATAACTGTTAGGACTTTTAAATGAGATTAGTAGTATTCCAATTTAATTTAAAAAAGAAATCAAGTTCTTATAACCATGCATGACCGTGAGGACTTTTAAATGGGATTAGAATCAACTTGTCTATTAAATCAATTAATTTCGATATGTGTTCCATACATGCATAATCGTGAGGACTTTTAAATGAGCATGGAAGCACATAATCAAAAATCCAAGAAATTCACCCATGCATAACCGTGAGGACTTTTAAATGAGAGTGAATGCTTTGGATATTTATTTTTATTGCTAAATATAATAAATTGAAGCATAAATAATTTCCTTCACAGATTTAAAGATATTGAAGAGCAAATGATTTCCTTTGTAAACTACCACAAATTTACATCCTATGTGTAATTTTGATGAGTGATGGTCGATAGAAAGATGATAGAAATAGAAATGATCATGGAATTTTTACCCAACAAAAAGTTTTTATAACTCTTGTTATGAAATTCTAAAGAAATTTTCTAATTATACTTTCTCGAGTTTTAATATATGATAAATATCAACATCATCACTTTTTCAATTACTATTCATCTTTTAGATAATCAAAGGGAGTCAGATTAGTCAAAATTGTCATTTAAAATCAAATAAGAATGTCTAATCTGAAAATATGGTCAAACATGATTTTCTCGAGGGGTTTTTAAAATTTTTTTGCTTTTTGAAGATTATTTCAAGTGAAATATGTGCAGAGATTTTTCTTTGAAAAAATGATGCAGCAAATGAATGTTTCAAAAATTAATCACGTTACACTAATAATTTTTCTATCAACTATATTACCAGTGTAATCTGCATCTGAATTTAAATTTCACTCAATATTCACTCGTTGAATTTGATTGACCAAACCATGAAGTGTGCACCAAGAATTTCAAACTTAACATCAATTTAAATGACATTCTTTTGAATTTGAATTGAAGCCGAGTTAACAATCAAAAACATATCATAGTGTCAATCTTAGAAGCCATAGGATGAACAACTATCAACAGTCATTAAAACTTCATTATTATTTCAAAAACAATTTCTTAAAGTTTCAACAATTTCATAAAGTTCTTTTTCACAGCTTTCACATCAAATTTGAAATCGTGCAAATTTATAAGCAGTGACCAAAATGTCAAAACAAATATATATACGTGTAGCATGAGTAACCATCATTTGACCGAACAAATTTATATAAATTAGTTCAAAATTGAAAATCTGATTGGTCATCAATTAAGCACAAACCAATGTCATAAATAAGAACAAGTCAAAAGATCATATCAATAAAGTCCGAATCAGTCAACCATGATAATTATTCCAAGTAATTCTATTTAAAGATGGTTGGTCAATATTTTGAAAAAATCATAGCATCAAAATCATCATCTTTTGTTCATCTCAATATTGGCTGATTTTAATTTAGAGTATGGTGCAGATAATCACATTTAATATATCGTTAAAAATATACTTTTACCTGTTTTTACCTTTACGATATTTTTCGTTATTGCCCATTGTGATTCTGTCACCTTTGTACTAGGCTAAGGAACTTTGCTTTGTCGCCCGTTGTGTTTCTGGAACAGCCAAAATCCAGAGAACACCGTTGTTGTTCCTTAACCTGCCACCATACCTACACGGGAAAAGATTTATGTGACCTATTTGTTTTTATAGGTCCATGATTGTTATTGGCAGAATATGAAAAATATGTTTTTGGAGACCCAAAACTATTTATATATGTTCCTTTTGGCACCCAAATTTTTTTGACTTTCAAAGATTTTATATTTGTGCCTTTTGGAACCCAAATTGGTATAGTTTTCACATGTTTGGGTCTATACCAACAATTATTCAGATTATGTCAAAATTTTCTACAAATTGTGCACATTAAATTGACTTGATTAAATTTTGTGTTCCTATGACTATGATGTCCAATTATTTCAGATCGAGCAAAGACACTTTTACCTTTTGCATCATCATCTTGTGATTTCCCAAAACCTAGTCCTTTTCTATTGTTAGCAAAAATTTGATTTCCCAATAGCATGTTGAAAGATTTTTCTCCTTTTGAAAAGTTATTCAGGGATTTCTCAAGATTTTGGACTTTGGTTTTTAATGTTGAGTTTTCGGTGACAAGTGAGGTGCATCGATTTATAAAATCCTTTCTCCTAGTGTCGATGGTTTCCTTAAGATTCAAGTTTTCATTTTCAAGACTTTCAAAGTTATTCCTAAGTTTTGATAATTCTGAATCTAAAATCTTACATTTTTTACATTCTAGGTTTTGAATATTTTCAAGTTCAGTTTTGAACCTAAAATTTTCACGAGCAAATTCTCTCCTATCAGATTTCAGTTTTTCAATTTTAGATTCAAGAGTGTCCACTACCTTAGTAAGATCAAGACACATAAAAACTAGATCTCTATAGGAATACTCACCTGCCTCACTAGATTCCTCGGAGCTTGCTTCTGAATCTGATTTTTTCATAAGACACAAGTTAGCCTCCTTTGAGCTGCTATCTGTAACTTCCTCTCCTTCTTCATCATCCCAAGTTGCTGCAAAGGCCTTCTTCTTCTTTTTCTTTCCATTGTTGTTTTTGAGAAGTGGGCATTTTGGTTTGATGTGGCCAGGCTTGTTGCAGTTATAACATGTCAGTTCATTATCGGAATTTTCAGAATCTTTTGGCCTATTACAACTTGTTTTCTTCTTGTGTGGCTTGAATCTAGACCATCTTCTAAGATTATTGACAGCCATTGCAAGCTCTCAATTGGATCTTCTTCATCGCTTTCTTCTTTGCTCTTTAAGGCAATCGTCTTCTTCTTTGGTTCGGAGTTGTTGCGTTCTTCCTTTGCTTTTAGCTCAAGCTCATATGTCATCAAGTTACCAATCAACTCCTCCATGCTTACCTTACTCAAATCTTTTGATTCTTGGATTGCCGTGACTTTTGCCTCAAAGTTCATTGGTAAAACTCGTAGTATCTTCCTCACAAGCTCTACCTCAGTGAATACCTTCCCAAGCGCTCTAGCATTGTATACCAAGGTTGAAAAGCGTCCAAACATGTCTTTTATGCTCTAGCCTTTGTCCATCACAAAGTATTCGTATTCATTGCTGAATAGGGCTAGACGAGACTCCTTGACTTGAGAAGTTCCTTCGTGTGTAACCTCCAAAGCGTGCCAAATTTCCTGTGCTGTTGTACAATGAGAAATTCTATTAAATTCATTTTTATCAAGAGCACATATCAAAGCATTCATGGCTTTAGCATTTGTCGTTTTCAATTTCTTATCGTTAGCATCCCAGTTTAGGAATCTCAGTATCACCAACGATTATAGTGGGAGGTTTATAGCCAGTTTCAATAATATCCCAAACATCATAATCAACAGAACTAAGATAGATACCCATCCTAACTTTCCAATAAGCATAATCGTTCCCGTTAAACATGGGTGGCCTAGCAATAGATTGCTCCTCAAAAAAAGCATTATTCGGTGAATACATGACTCTAGAGTTAAAAACAAAATACCGGGCTCTGATACCACTTGTAGGATCTAGATTAACCGTAGAGGGGGGGTGAATAGGGTTATAGCAAATTTTCTCGATATAAACACAGAAAAAAAACGCAGAAATAAATATGCTGAAAAAGTAAATCACACACAAAATTTACCCAGCTTCGGCAACCCCTGCCTACTGCTGCATTCCCAGATTTCTATTAGAATTAAACAGTATCTCGCTTACAAACACTCTACTAGACTCACAAACATTTGCTCTCGCTCACAAACACTCTACTAGACTCGCACACCCTGCTCGCAAACATTTGCTCCCGCTCACAAACACTCTACTAGACTCGCACACCCTACTCCGCCTATAGAGTTTCGTTTACTCGCAAACTTTGCTTCCCGCCTATAGAGCTTCGCTTACTCGCAAACTCTGCTCCCGCCTATAGAGCTTTGCAAACTCGCACACCCTGCTCACTGAACTAATTCTAACTAGACAATCTGACACTACCTAAACCCAAGGTGGTGATTTACAAAGTTTTGTTTCGAAAAGTAAAAACAAAAAACAATTAAACAACAATTAAAAACACTTAAACCCTAATTAACAATAAACCCAAAAACTAAAGCCCTTTTAAAATGAATAAAGCCGGCCCCCTTTTATTTCACTCTAGCCCGTTGTCTTCTTTTGATTATTTTGCTCTGTAAAAACAATTGTCGGCCTGCTTCCTTTCTTAGTTCTGAAATTAGGGCTTTGCTTTCGTTCTCTCTACTCTGGAAATTAGGGCTTGAAGTCGCCGGCTTTAATTCGATCGGTCCAGTGATGTTTTGCGTGTCGGCTTGATCGATTGATTCCTCGTTGCTTACGCGGCTGCTTCGTTGATCGAATTCCTTTCTTACTTCAGTATGTAATTATACGCTTTTACTTTTACTGATTTTATGCTTGCTTGAATTCGATGGATTTGAGATTGCCGATGATGATGGTTTATATAGGGTTTGTAACCCTAGATTTGCGTTCGTATAAGCTTTATTTGAATTTGTCAATGAATCACCTCGGCCACTTGATGATGCTTGAATGTTTGAGATTGATTCTGACTTCTTCAAATCACTTGAATAACACGGTTTCGATTATTGACTCGTTCAATATTGTTTTGAATTGTGATGATCACGGCTTGATTTTTAACTTCGTCAATTACCTTTGCTACCTCGATTTTGACTTGTTCATTATATGACTTCGGTCATTTTACTGTTGACTTTGGCTTCTTGAATTTCTGGCCACTGCGTAATTCAGCTCTGATATATATACATACATTTGCCACTATCTTATGTTCCCTGTTGCACTTTCACCTGTTTACTACTCTGAATTTGCTTCTCTGTTGAACTTATGCCTGGTTTGCGTTGCAGTCCATGTTTGTTGTGACATTGCATTACTGTGCATTTGGGATTTAATCTGTAACCCTCCTCATTGGTTCATTGGTTTACTGGTATGGTTTCATTTGCTACTGTTACGGCCTATAGTGTTTACTTGAGTGTTGCTTCAATATGACCTGGTCTGGAATAGCTCTGTTGCACTGCCTGTATTCATTGTAGTATATGTTGTACCTTGTTGTCTGCATTCCATATGCTTGCAACCTTGCTATAATATTGGCTTGTGACATTGTGACTTGTTGTTCTTTGACTCTGGTGCCTTGTACAACAATGTTCTCTTGTTCATTGCTTTGTATCGTTCTTTTGTTTGCTGTGGCACTGAACTTGATGGCTGAGGCAGTGTAGTATTGTTGCACTTCATTGTGGTCTCTTCATGCCTGACTTGATGTTTGTAACTTGTGGTTTCATGCTTCATGCATGTACTCTGTTCATATGTTCTTGGTGGCATTTCTTTGGTCTGCACTGCTTGTTGATGTTTGGTCTGTGTAGTTGCAGTATTTATTATGTTGGTCGAGCTTGCATTCTTTGTTGGCACTTTTGAATGTTTGCAGCTCGGTCTTGAGTTGTTTAATGAAGAGGTTGAACTTGCATACTTCATGTAGCCTTCATGTTTGGTCTGACCTTTGCACATATGACTCTCTTCATGTTGCAGCTGATTTTTTTATTTTGATGTTGCCACTGTCTTCTTTGTACTAGCACACTTGCTCTTGTTGACTGCTTCATGTAGTTGATCTTGTCTCCAGTTTTGATCAATGCTCGGTCATGTTGCATATTGCACATTTGTGTACTTGACTGTTGCTTGATTTTGCTGTTGAGACCTCTGCACTGTGCCTTGTACTTGTGGTCTGCCTTGAGTTGAATCTCGTGTGTTATTTGGGTTTGACCTTGTGCTGAATTGTTAGCAGTGCTTTTGTATGATTTGGGCACACGAGTTGGCGAGGCAGTGCACACGTGTATGAATGTACACGTGTGTATTACAGCCACTTATGGTTACCTGTCCCTGTAATATCTATATGCCCGACTTTGTGATGAAATCAAGTGTGAATGATGACGAACAACCCAAATAACTAAGGCAAACCATATATTCAAAAATCGTATTTCATTTTATATTGCAAAAATATTTCTTTTTCAATTTTACTGCGTTAGTGAATATTTTTGCAGATTACACAGATGCTGGATTCAAAATGGAATGTAGTTGAAGACAAAATACGAGTGTGAGTGATATGTAGTGAGGTTATCAATGTAAAAATATTTGTGATGTAATCGTGATGTAATCAAAAATGTATATGTATAGTGAGAGCATGAATTTGTACTATTCAAGATTGTAATAAATATTTGTTTGAATAAAATTTCTGTTTGAATTCAAAATCTGTGTAACTTGTTCTGTTTGAATTTAAATTCAAATTCTGTGTAATTTATTTTATTCAACAAATATTTATTTAATCTATGAAAAACAAAATAGTACATTACCAAATACATTTAAATGAATATATATGTTTATTATCATCAAACAAAAACATATAAGCGCATATTCAACAGAGTGGAGAAGTTTCATTTCGATAGAGAAATTCAAAGGCCGCTAAGAGCCTGCAGTTACATGGACTTTTGCTGTGATGGCAACGTCACCCTGGATGTAACTGTGATTTGTTGTGTGGGATCCATGGCGTAATTGAGAGGCCGCGGAGAGCCTGCAGTTGCATGGACTTTTGCTGCGATGGCAACGTAACCCTGGAATGTAACTGCTACCATGGATGGGGTTGATGATTTCCAGAGCATTCTCACCAAAGATATTTCCTCTATTTTTCAAAAACTGTTTTCTATATTTTCAATAAAATTATATTCCAAGTATTTTCACTGGGTGTTGAAAACGGGTTTACCAAGTACTTATAGATTTTAATCCTACGCCTGATCAACGTATGACTAAATTTCTATGAGAACAAGGATGGACTGGTTGAGACATCGAGTTATGAAAAGTATTTTTATAAAGAGTTATTTTAATAGTATTATGTGACTTTAAAAGCTTTTCTAAATTTTTTGAAATAAAGGTGTTGGGATTTTGGAAAATCGAAGGAAATCCAAACTGAAATTATAAAATTGAAACTCGGGACAATTTAATGAAGTGATTCTTTATAATTAAAGGAAATCGAATATTAAATTAAAAGTGAAAGTAAAACAATCAGCTAAATAAATTATTTAATAGTGTATGTTAATAAAATTTAACTTAGGTAAATAAATGGTTGTAAATTAATAATGGAATTTGGTAATGAATTCGAATTGGAAATAGAATTCGACTTGGGTTTGATAATGAATTAAATAAGAAGAGATGTTGTAAAATAAAAATAAAATAAAGTTGGATTGAAAATGTGATGGTTTGCATTACAAATAAAATTCAAGGGTGATCTGAATAATGTTTAATGAAATTTG
Organism: Allium cepa; assembly: GCA_030765085.1. Lineage (NCBI taxonomy): Eukaryota > Viridiplantae > Streptophyta > Magnoliopsida > Asparagales > Amaryllidaceae > Allium > Allium cepa. The sequence goes on along the minus strand of CM060941.1, from coordinate 1,038,398,206 downwards.
CAAGAAATTTGGATACAAGAAAAGTGATTATAGTAGCAATGTTTTGAGTTGCAAAACAAAAACCAAGTAAATAGAAATAAATTGAGAGTGGCCTTGTATTAATAAAATAAATTCGATAACGAATTAAAAATTTAAAACGGGTTAATTGAGTTAAATGATAAATGGATGAAGTCTGATTGAAAAAAAAAGAAAAAGAAAACTAAATCAAAGCTGTGATCGGAAGTGGATTATCAGACTGAACTTAAATTTGGTGATATATTAATTTGAAGTATAAATGAGTTCAGTATGTGGTTGGATATTATTTTGATAAATTGAGAAGATGAATTAAAATTACAATTTAAATGGACGGGCTTACTGAATATAATGGAAGTTGATTAAATGAGAATCAAATAAAAGTAAATTTAATTTTTATGTTGGAATAAATTAAAGTAAATTAACTTAAGTTTTAAAAAAATTATGGAAGTTTGGCTTCGAATAAGTGTGAAAGCCCATTAAGTAAAAGCTTGGATTGAATTAATTTGGGAATGGCTAGAAATATACAAGAATGGAATGTGTCGAGTTAAATGAATGTTTGGTGAATAAATTTGAAATGAAATGGAATTAAATACGGGATGAGTTGAAATTTAATTGAAGTAGTTATAAACGAATATAGTCGAAATTGCATAAAAATAGTTGTCGTTGGGCGTAAACAAAAAGTAATTAAAAATTCTAGAAATTAATAAAGGCAAATAAAATTGATTTTGAATCAATTGAAGTGAATATGAGTTTGTTTGGATAAAAATCAATGGAATGTAAGAAATTGAGTTGCAAACTATTGAAACTGAATGGAATGGCTTATGAATTGATTGAAAGCAATTGAATTAGCTTAAAAGTTACATAAATCGCTTATGGAAAGCGTTTTGGTGCTTGTTGCTTATGATATATGTGTTTAACTATTGAATATAAGTGAAATGCTTGTGTTTAGCCATTAAAAATAAATGTGATGCAAATAGATTTCCCTATATAGCACTTACATATTTAAATTGAGTAAGTACAGGTACCTGAACGCCATTTGGCTGGTTTGGATTGCGCTAATTGCTTAAATTAATAAGCTGCTTGCTTAAAATGCTAAATAAGGTACGCCTACGCAATAAAAATAGGAAATATGAACTGTTTTTGCTTTTTCCGACCGTGTGGGTCGATGTATATATATTTATATCTCTTGTCAAATTGCAAAAGCTCCTCCGTACAAAGGAGACACTGTCAAAAAATTTTGAAAATTTTGGGAGTTAGAAATTTTTTGTTAAGCAATCAAACGATTTTAAATATAAAACGGAAATAGATTAGTAGATGGAACTAATAAGACTCAGTTATAAATGGAAAATAAAATTTAATATTTAAAATTGAAATAAATTGAATTCATATTAAAACGGGAAAGACGAATTTGAATAGAAGTAAATATGAGAACCTATATAAGAGAATGTATAAAATGAATTGTAATGTTACAATCGGATATTATTATCAAGTAAGATATGCAGGTATAAAAAGGGGAAAAGTAAATTGGATTTGATTCCAAAAGATAAATGTGAATTGCCGACAAAAAGGTATGTATTTTAATTTCTGTATGAATTGGATTGGGTTTTAGATGCAGCCACTTGGCTTTTGTTTTCTTTTGGAATTTGGGAGCCCTAGAGGCCTTTTGTAGTAGTACCGAGCTAGCCGCGCAAAGGAGACGCTGGCAAAATTTTTCGAAAATTTAGAGAGTTAGAAAAATTTTGAGAAAATTTTGCTAATTCAAAATTTGGTTTTAAATTGAAATTTAGATGATTGAGAAAAGGGTATTGTTTGAAACTGTAGAAGGTTTTGGGAAGTTGGTTAAGGTGATAGTGGATCTTTAATAAATGATAGTTGGTAGGATGTTGAATAGTGAGTTTTGGAAAGAGGTAAACGGGTATTGGACCATTCTTCCTATCTAGTAATTTCGGGGACGAAATTCTTTTAAGGGGGAAGGAATGTGACGACCCAAAAATTTTGACAAATTAAATTGGAATAATTAATTGATTTTAAACTATTTAAAAGTTAATTTAACTTCAATTCAAGATATCAATATTTACTTGATAATGAAATCAATGAATTGTATAGTTTAAATATTGAATTTAATAATTGAAAATTTGGTAAATTGTTGAATCTGAAATTTCTAAGCCTGTTTAAATAATTTGAAGGCTTATGAAATTTATAATGATAATACTGGAGATAATAGAATGGTTTGAATCTAATTTAAAGATAATTTGTTCAGTTTCAATAATATACCATTTAAAGCGATATTTAAAAATAGCCTTCCGAGACACAATCTCGGAATTCAACGAGATCAGTTCCATTGGATCCGTAATAGTTAGTTATTATCGGATTTCAATTTTCGTAGCAATATGAGTTGTCGTTTGATCCTGACAGCTCAAAACGCTTAGAACTATTTTAATCGATTTAATTTAAAATCGATCGTTTTCTTCTGTAACTCGCGCTTACGATCAAATCAGTCTTCGAAACACGTTCCATTGTGTTCGGGACATGGGTAAACCCTTATAACCGCTTAGCGGCACGCCTCGATGGTGGTTCGAAGTTTTGAGCTGGGTAAAGTGGGATATTTATAATTAAATAATATTTTAACCTGATAAGTCAAGGCTTTGCCTTCTCCGATACGCTTGTTTTTTTTCTTTTAAGCACGCGTCTTCCTTTTTCCCTCGGCTATTATCATACGAAATCGAGTTCTCTTGTAAAATAAAATAAAAATCATGGCCGAAGCTCTCGATTAAAAAAAAAAAAAGAACGAAGAAGGGGTGGCTCGAAGAGGGTTCATAAATCAGGGGGATATCGAATTCGTGTTCGAAGATGCCGGAGGTCCATCTCGTTCGAGTCGCGACCTGATACGGGTCGGTGAGCTTTGATCCTAGAGCGGCGATTGAATTCTTCGATCGTTAGAAGGAGTTCGTCAACGATGCCCTGGAGATCCATCGCGAGTCAGTCGCGATGATGTGAGCAAGTGAGGTCAACGCGTGCGTACGCATGGTCTTGGGTGAGGACTCGTCGATTTAGGGTTTTTCGAGGTCGCGCGCGAGGGAAGGCACAGGCCGATTGGAGCTGTGATGATGGGCGATTCTCGAGTTTGACGTTGTTCGAGGCATGCATTGTTAGGGTCTTGATGGCGATGGCTTGAATCGCAGATTGCAGTGAGGTATCCTCTTTTTTCCCTCAATTTAAATTTAATTTATTTTTCAGCAGAAAAAAAAGGGGGAAAATTATTATTAACTGTATTTAGTTGTTAATTAAATTATAAAATGGAAATGATTATTCGGTTATTTCCGATATTAATAAATTGTAAATTATCATATAAGGCCCAATTGTGGAGAAATTGGTCGTGATGAGATTGGATTGCAAATCGAAAATTAAAGGTGAGTAAATCTCACTCTGTTGGTTTACTATTTAAATTTGAATGGTTAAATTTTAATAATTGGCAGAGTGATTAAACTGATTAGACGTGCACTAATGTTGGTGTGACTTGGATTTTGGTTGGTTCTCGAGTTAAATGTGAATCGACTCGAAATATTTGGGTTTAACTTGTTTTTTTTAAACTTAAGTTATAAATAAGGAAATTTTTTCATTTTAATGTTGATAAGGACTTGATGGTTGTGATCCATCAAATTAGCAGGGTAATTAAAATGGTTAATTAATTCAACTAATCAATGATTCGGGTTAATTAATTTAGTAGTTGAGTGTTTGAATTTATTAATTAAGGATTAAGTAAATTAATGAAGTTCAATTAAATTTGAATAATCATTGGGCGGTTTAATGAGTAATTACTTAAAGTAATAAATAAAATATAATTGCTTGTAGAATTAATCAAGAGATTAACTAAGATAATTAATTAAGGAGTAATTAATTTATTAATGAAGCAAATAAAAAGATAGTTAATTATAGAATGTGATTAATTGAGAAAGATTAATATTGTGGCTGAATTTTAGTAATAAATTTAGATTAGATGAATTAAAATATAATTGGAAATTATAAATTTTTATAATTAATGGAGTAATTAAAGATTGATTAATTAAGATTAATTAAACCAATGATAAGTGACTTATGAGGAGTTAAGTGATATAAGTAATTAAGGATTTATGTAATTGATATTATCAATTAATTTACGAAGTAATTAGGATTATTTATTGATTGGGATTAAGGATAATTAATAACGAGAAGATAATTAGAGGTAATTATTTGAATGAAAATGAAAGATAATTAATCTAGGGTGATTAATTAAGATGAATAACGATGGGTTGACTAATTAATTGATTTGGAATTAATTTACGTTAAATGAAGGAATCTAAGTGATTGAAGTTTGAAATTCAATTTGAAACAATTGAATTGATTTGCATGTGATTAAGCTTTGCTTATGGATGATAGACTGGTATTGGATGTTTTGAAAAGAGTTGATATATCTGATATGAAATGTTGTGTAATTCATTTGAATAACTTGAGTTAGGATAACAGGAGTTTCGAAGAGACCGGGGTTGGGTATTGGGAAATACCCGAAACCACTTCGAATTTTTATAAATTGATTTGTGAAATCAATAGGATGGAATGAATTGACTTAAGTGAATAGGTTTATTTTAGCTAAGTTTGGTACTTACAAATTTGTATGTGAAATAAGCATTGTCTTTAGCAAATTGTGAATTGGTTAAATTGATATAAGATACCCCGGGTTTATATAAGTTGATTGCTTTGGTATTTCATGTTAGTTAGGTTTACTCACGCTGGTTTCCAGCCTGACCCAGGTGTTACTTTGGTGTAATGCTTGGGTCAGACCGAGTATTACAGATTTTCAGGGTTTTGGAGCTCAGGAGACGAGCTGGATGGCAAGGGCGTATAGAATATTTCAGCTGTGTTTATATTATCGTTAATCTGAGACATGATAATTGTATATATTTAGTGACTGTATATATATGTGAAACTCTGATGTGTATTAAATATAATCGATATATATAGTGTTCTTTTGTAAACTGTTATTATTTATTATTATATTTTATCCGCTGCGAATGTGTGATGTTAATGTTTATGTTCTTCTTCTTCTATCTCTTTCTTCATTTCATAACTATCTGGAATTTTCGGGTGTGAAAATTTTGGGTCGTTGCAGATATAGCATTGAGCCCACTTCAGTTGCTGGAAAATAATCCTGGTGATGACTGCGCAGCATCATCAATATTCATTTAGGAGTTTCTAAGTGATGGATTGCTGCCAAATTGATTTATTCAGAGGAACTAGTTTTGTTTTTTGAAATTTCAAAGGAAATTTGTTGGGAATAAAAACCAGGATTGGTTTAAAAAATTGAGAAGTGTGATTTTGGAATAATGGCGATTTCAAAATGATTTGAAAACCAAAAGCCGGTGTTTAAAAATCCTGAATCCTTATTTGAATTGAAAATCCTGATGAGATAGGTTATAAGCTTATAAATTGAGATGGTTTTTTAAATAAGGAAGGAAAATAGGAGATGTGAATATTGGAATTAAAATTTAAAGTGGAAAAAAAGAAAAAAAAAAGAAGAGAGTTAAAATAAATTTAACTTGGATAATGGTAAAGGAATTAAATTGTCGAAAATTTAATTGATTGCGACTTGAATGGAAATTTTTTTAGAAAAGTAAACGGAATAAATTTTTTGGATATAAATTGGAACTGAATTAAAATGAATTCAGAGAGTTATTGATGATATTGAATGAAATAAAATTCTTACTTAAATAAATGGAGTTGTATCACGCGGTGGATACATTAAACGAAATTAAGTTCTTACTTAATAAAATTTAAATGGATTGTGAAGTCAAAAGAATAGTATGAGGTTAGATTTAACTGGAGTTTAGTTAAATAAGATTGAATGGGAATAAATAAGGACCAAAACAAATTGTTTGGTATTTCGAAATAAAATAAAAATCCAAACATGAATTATAAAATAGATTAAACTCGAGAAAATTTATTAAAGTGAAGATAAAAATCAAATATTGAATTGATGGGAGTGTACAAATTTGGAATAAATTAGTTAATTGAATATGTTAATGGGATTTAAATTTGGTAATGAAAAAGTTGAAAGTGTAAATGAATAATGGAATTGGATTATAATAGTGATGGTTTGAATTGTAAATAAATCCAAGTAAGTAGAAATAAAATTGAAATGGTCTTGTTATTAATAAAATAAGTTGGAAGTGAATTGAAAATGTGAAACAAAGTTCAAAATAGATTGAATGAGTACACTAATTGAATTTAATAGAATGAAATTTAATTGGAAATGGAGATGAACTTAAGTTGTTAACTTAAGTGAATTGTTAAATGGTTGTTAGTGAGCTTTATGAAATGGTTTTGAATGGAACCTGTTTGAATAATGAAATGGAATAAATTGAAGTAAATTAACTTAAGGTAAGAATAATTAGAAGCTCGACTTCGATTAAGAATGTAAGACCATTAAATAAAAGCTTCGGTTGAATTAATTTGGGAATGGTTAGTAGTATGTAAGCATGGAATGTGTCGAGCTAAATAAAATGGTCGTGAATGAATTAAAATGGAATGGAATTAAATATAAATTGAGTTGGAATCAATTTAAATTGGCTATAAAACTTAAGTAATTATTTATTCACATGAATATCATCAGATTGCATATAATAAATTGTCGTTTGACGTAAAGGTAATTAAAATTCTGTGAATTGGTAGAAGTAAATAAAATTGATTTTTGGAATCAATTGAAATAAATGTGAGTAGTTTAGGTTAAAAATGAATTGAATGTAAGCAATTGAGTTGTAAACCATTTAAATTTAATGAAGTTGTATATGAATTGGTTGTAAAACAATTAAAATTAATGTCGGAACCCTATTAGTTGCTTATAAATATTGTTTAGCCTACATTGCTTATAGAAACTCATATGTTTTCTAGTTAAATATGTAAAATGTTGTTAAGTTACATGATTATTGGACTTACATATTTAAATTGAGTAAGTATAGGTACAAGGAGGTCGTTTGGCTGGATTTGATTGCGCAAATTGCTAATTGAATAAGCTGCTTGCTTAAAAATGCTAAATAGAGGTACGCCTACGCAATAAAAGCTAGGAAATATGAACTATTGCTTGTTTTTTTAATTTTCCGACCGTGTGGGCCCATGTATATATATTATATCTCTTGTCAAATTGCAAAAGCTCATCCGTACAAAGGAGACTCTGCCAAAAAATTTTGAAAATTTTGGGAGTTAGAAAAATATTTGAAAATTTTTGGAAATTTTTTTGTTAGCGACAAAACGATTTCAAATTGGAATTGAAATAAGGGATTGTGGAATAGAAATTTGAGCTAATTGTTTAGTTGGAACTAAAGGATTAGAAAATGGCATATGTGATTTTCACTAAATGGGTTTTACTAAGTTAATGGGTTGAGGCATTCGACTTCCTTAGCAATTTCAGGGACGAAATTCTTTTAGGGGGGAGGAATATGATGACCCGGATTTTTCAGCGTTGAATCTGGAATATTTAAGTAGTTTTAAACATAGAAATTGAATTATAAATTGGTTTTGAATATGGAAAACCTAGATTTATCAATTTAGAATGTAGATACAACAATTTGTTGGAAAATATAATTATTCAATTTAATAATTGAAGATTGAGTTAAATTTTAATCTTGAGTTTTGAGCTTGTTATAAATATTTTAAAGGCTTGTAAAATTTATATTGATAGTACTAAAGATAGTAAAAGTGTTAAAATTGAATTTGGAAGTGTTTTGTTAAGTTTTGAAAATATATCGTTTAAATTGATATTTAAAAATAGCCTTCCGCGGCATAGTCTCGGATTTCGACGAAACCAGTTTCATTGGATTCGTAATATTGTATTATTATCGGATTTCAATTTTCGTAGTGTTGGAAGTGATCGTTTGGCCGTACGATAAGTAAACGCGCTGAAAATTTATATCGAAAATTCGGTATTATAATAAGGTCCAAAAAACTATCTTCTCCATACGATCGAATTAGGACACGAAACCTTTTCCATTGTGCTCGGAATAGGGGTATAACATTATAAATGCCTAGCGGCATGCCTCAATAGGATGACAAGATTTTAAGCTATGAATTCAAGGCGATTTAAATTTAAATTTAATTTTAAATTTGAATTTAAATATATTTTATTGGATTGGTCAAATAAACTTCACATCAGAACTTTTTGCGGTCACTGTAGCAAACTGATGGTGCTACGTAAACATCATATCTTGTCCCCCCCTTCCAACTGAAGCACGCAATTCTCTCCTCCACATTTTATATCAACCGAGCCTTCTCTTTATTTCAGAACAACAGAAAGAAAATTGGCATGGCCGAACAAAATTCACGAGCTCTTGTTTTCTTCTTACCTTAATTCATATTCCACTCAACTCTAAAAAAAATAGTAAACATCTTCTGTTCAAAAACAAGTAGCAAGCCCTTTCTTCCTTTGTCCCTTCGAAATCACGCTCACCCTTTCTTCAGAAACCAAATCAATTTTGTGAAATTGAGCTATCATTCAAAAAAAATGTCCGAACATGCAGAAAGAAAAGAGGGGAATCGAATCGCGAGAGTGGTGGGTTCGAGAGGCTTGGCCGTAGTCTACGAAGGGGGAGGCTCTCGCGAAGGGGGGAATGGCGACGAGTTAATCGAACATGAGGGAGAGGAGTAGCGATCGAGGGCAGTGGCAAGGGAAGGCGCGGCTAAGGGTCGCGTGCGCTCGGGTAGAGGGCAGCGGAGCTAGGATTGCGAGGTCAAGGGGATGTCGTGGCGATATGGTACGGTGAGGTTCGGCGATAGTATGGCTTCTCTTTTTGTATATGTATGCAGATTATTTTCAATTTATATATGTATACAGAAAAGAAAAAAAATGAAATGCGGATAAGGAAGTAATTTTCAGTAAAGTATATTTAATATCTATTTTTCAATTTACAGATTTATATTCACATAGGTATTTATATGTACAGTAAAGAAAATTATAATATAAATATAAATTGTGACGCCCCACCTCTATACCCACGCTAGCCAAGAACACTACGGGTGAATGCTGTCAACTAGCACGGAGAATAAGGCTGTTGAGGAGCGACCATCTGTATAATTGCTTTGCGCGAGCACCGATATGTCAGATAGTATAACATGCGTTTTATCTCAAGAGGAAATCCGACACACCGATACATACACAAAGCTACTACACAGTGGCTATAATAATCTTCGGAAACAAATACAGAAATAAACATAACGTAAATCAGTCACAGATAATTCATATCACAAAGGCGGAATAAGATATGAATATTACATATAAAAGTGTACATCAGAGTAGTGGTCAAAAAGATCCACAATAACACAAAATAATAGCAACATATGCTATACAAAAGAATACATCAATGAGTCAATATCTCAAGAGTATACAACAAAAACTACTAATCTAAGTAGTAAGCAAAAGGTCAGAGTAATGAATCCCAGGGGAGAAGTCAAGCAGAAGCACCTGTAACATCTCGGTCTGACCCGAGTATTATTTAATAAGAAAATAATAAACGGATCAGTCTAACTATAAATATCAGATGAAACGATACAGAATAAGAGATATGACTAAACGCATAATAATCACAATGCCAAGCTGTGATATATATAAGTAATTGAAAATCAACGAGAGATTAATCAATATCACCAAATCTACACAAGAATCAAAGAAATGTCATGCTTCTCATTTCGTTCACCAAACCATAAATATTGACAATTATATCAATGCCAATCACAAAAGTCAGTGACACACAAATTCACCAATGCACAAATATTGATAAAACTTATCAATGGAAATCACGAAAATTGATGAAGCACAAATTCTAGAAATCATCTCAAGAAATCCAGAAATTACAAAAAGGGGGAAGGCCTATCACAAACGGGAGCACAAAGCCCACCAACACGTGTATCACAAACGGAACGCTAATTCCATGGTTGCTAACCATCACAAATTGAGCCGAAGCTCCACAAACGGCCCGAAGACCATGGGTTGCTACCCCACCAAATTAAGTCGAAACTCCACAAAACAGGGTTTAGTCTCCCTCGTAGACAAAGAGACATCGCACATTGCTAGTCTAAATCACAAAGATGATCGTCATGATCAACGAGAAGTGTCGATTACAGTAAGCTAGTAAATATATGAGCTTAGCATCATGTCCCATAACCACTAGCTTAACTTAAATATTTACGAACAAATTGTAGATCTCCACTAGAAAATTGTCACAAGGGTTTCAATCGAACAAGTCCAAGAATTAACCAACAAAGTGAACGCAAGCGTTTCATACCACTTGTTTTACTAAGTCGTTTAATTAGATTTCTCATACGAGTGAGGTAAAGGTTTGTATATACTAATAGATTAGAAATCGGTTTGAGAAAACGATCTTTGTAATAAAATAGTGTTGAAATCATTTGAAGAAAGAGTTTTGATATTTACTACTAGTATAGAAAACCTTTATATTTTTAAAGTGACAAATCACAAAGAAGATTGTTGGAACAATCAATCACTAAAATTCACATTCGAAGACGTGAATAAAAATCCAAACAAATCGATAAAGAATCCATCGAAATGGATATTCAAAAATCCCTAAAAAGGAGTCATCAAAGTCATAATAAATGACAACAACAAATAGGATCATCACGAATCGATTTAAATTGGAATTCTCAAGCGAATAGGCAAGCAGGCAAAACATTGCAGTTTCAGACATCTGAAACAAGTGGTTCAGACGTCTGAATCTGGAAATATAAAGATTTCCAGAACACAATTCAGACGTCTGAACCACTTGTTTCAGACGTCTGAGATAGGCATATTTTAGCCTATTTTCTTTCTGTTTGAAATAGAACCAATTCAGACGTCTGAAACCATATATTCAGACGTCTGAATCTGGGAATAGAAATCTTCCCAGAACAATATTCAGACGTCTGAATATTCCGTTTCAGACGTCTGAATCTGGGGTTCAGGGCATTCCCTGAACCTAGGCCAAAAATGGCCAAACGAATATCGAAAACGATCGAACGAGCAAATGGCGATGACTAAGGAATTACGTCGAACGACAACCCGGCCTAAACGGCTCTTCGATACTCCTCAAATATCAATGTCCAAATATCCATAATAGGATTTTCATAAATTAGACCAAAACACCAAAAATTGGAATAAACACGAAATCGATCCAAACCAAAATCAATTGCACACGAATAAACGTTAGGAATTCATACTTAACAATCGAAGATGATTATAGACAAAGATGTGAGATAAAAATCTCACCTTTTTACAAAATCAAACAAGAAGAAGCTTGAAAGCAAATGGAGAATCAACCCCTCTTCAACACAACCCAAATGAGCTCGAATCTATGCTCAAAACAAGAACATTCCCAAAATTAGGTTTAGGAATTTCTGAAATTGGTAAGAGAATAAGTTGGAGAAGAAGAAGAGAATGCTTACCAATGGGTTCTCTTGAATTTGGAGCTAGGAATTTGAGGTTGCAAGGGAAACTAGGGTTTTGGAGTTTTAATTTCCAATCTCTCCCACCATTATTGCCTTAGAACTAAAAAGAGGAAGAAGTGAGGGTGAATGGGGAAGAGTGGTTCAGTTTTGAGTATAAGTTGGCTAGTGGGCTGAACCCAAACTCAAATCCAAAGTGAAAAAGGTCAAATTTTTGACCAACTCCAAATATATCAAAGTTTATACTCAAAAAGGTCGCAAACGGCATTTTGAACTCAATGGAGGTGGTCTCGAGTCCTAATTCGGCTGTTTGCAAAAAGTAGCTTTTCGGACTAAAATCCGACTAACGATGAAATATTTAAATAAAATATTTAAATATAAAATTGATAAATATGCGGGTTGTTACAGACTCCCCTCCTTAAAGAAATTGCGTCCTCGCAATATTTAAGAAGAAGATATGTAGTAACAACCATAAAAGCATATTCAACACAAAAGAAATTTGAAATAAGAAGTTCACCTCAAAGAGCACGAGAAAGTAAGTACGGATGTGTTCGCTCGATGTACTCTCTAGATTCCCAAGAACAATCCTTAGGATTTGAAGACCATTGAACTTTAACAAGCGGGACATCTTTATTTCGAAGGCGTTTGACCTCCGAAGCAACAATTCGAATAGGATGCTGCTCATAAGTTAAATTAGGCGAAACTTCAATCTCTTCCACAACACCGGGCTCAAGAATAGAATCGGAATCTCGAAGACATTTCCAAAGTTGAGAAACGTGAAACACGTCATGAATAGCAGAAAATTGAGCTGGTAACAAAAGGCGATAAGCCATGGAACCAATACGTTCAGTGATAGGAAATGGCCCAATATATCGAGGCGCCAATTTTCCCGATCGACTGAAACGTACAACACCTTTCATAGGTGAAACACGAATGAACACAAGATCTCCCACAGAAAATTCTAACTTCCTTCTCCGGTTATCGGCATAGGATTTTTGTCTACTCTGGGCTTCTTTCATCCTATGTCGAATAAGTTCAATTTTCTCTGTGGAATCACGAATAAAATTGGGACCTAAAACCAGCTTCTCACCGGTCTCAAGCCAACAAGAAGGAGATCGGCATGCCTTCCGTAGAGTGCCTCAAAAGGTGCCATACCAATACTAGATTGGAAGCTATTATTATAGGAGAATTCAACAAGGGGAATATGATCTTCCCAACTTCCCCCAAAATCAAGCACACAAGCACGAAGAAGATCTTCAAGTGTTTGATTCACACGCTCGGTTTGTCCATCGGACTGAGGATGATAAGCGGTGTTAAAATTGAGCTTCGTTCCCAAAGCTTTCTGAAGACTCTTCCAAAACCCACTAGTAAACAATGGATCTCGATCACTAACAATAGAAGTAGGAACTCCATGCAATTTAACAATCTCTTTGATAAAGAGCTTGGCCAAAAGAGGAACGGTTCGGTCGGACCGAACGGGAATAAAATGGACGGATTTAGTAAGTCTATCAACAATCACCCATAAGCTATCATGACCCAAACGAGAACGGGGAAGGCCATCTATAAAATCCATGGAAATTTGGTCCCACTTCCAAATTGGAATTTCTAAAGGTTGCAATAACCCACCGGGCCTTTGATGTTCAGCCTTAACGAGTTGGCAAGTCATGCAATGCTTAACGAAGTTAGCGATGTCAAGTTTCATTCCCTCCTAATAATAAAGTCGATTCATATCCGCGTACATTTTACTACTACTGGGATGAATGGTGAATTTAGAGCGATGAGAATCTTCTAAAATATCTTTACGAAGATCACTATTATTTAGCACAATAAGTCTACCAAATCTCCGAATGCCGCCACGAGAATCGATATCAAAGTCCTTCAAACCTTCAATATCAATTTTATCCCTAATATTTTGGCCAAGAAGAGCCATTTCGAGATCTAGCCTTTGAGCTTCAAGAATGCGGTCTAAAAGAGAAGGATGAGCCTCAAGGCTACATAACACAAGTGATGAACATAAATCGGAGACACGGTCTCGAATCTCACAAGAGGATAATAGCACGAGATCATTCCATTCGGATATCATCATAGAAACAACCGCTTGTTGCTTGCGGCTAAGAGCATCGGCGACACGGTTACCCTTGCCGGGAGTATAAAGAATATCAAGATCATATGGTGCAAGAAATTCGAGCCAACGTTGTTGACGCAAATTAAGTTCCTTTTGAGAGAATAAATACTTCAAAGACTTATGATCGGTATAAAGAACAAATTTCTCACCTAAAAGATAATGACGCCAAATCCGAAGAGCGAAAACAATAGCCGCGAGCTCTAAATCATGTGTGGCATATCTAGTCTCGGCAGGCTTCAATTGCCTAGAAGCATAAGCAATAACACGTTCTCTTTGCATAAGAACGACACCCAAACCAACGCGACTAGCATCGGTATAAACAACGAAATCTTGATTCCCCTTGGGAATAACGAGAATAGGAGCATCAGAAAGAATCTCTTTTAATTTCTGAAAAGAAGCTTCACATTTGTCCGACCAAATGTATTTAACACCTTTCTTCGTCAAGCTAGTGAGAGGCACGACAATCTTAGAAAAGTCTTTGATAAAACGATGGTAATAGCGCGCCAATCCGAGAAAACTACGAATCTCTGTCACACTCTCCGGTCTCTTCCAATCTTGGATCGCTTCAATCTTTGAAGGATCCACGGAAATTCCGGATTCGGAAATAATATGACCGAGAAACTTCACACGAGATTGCCAAAAATGGCATTTAGAAAATTTTGCCTTTAAACGATTACTCCTAAGAGTTTCCAACACAATCCGAAGATGCTTCTCATGCTCCTCCTCGGTTTTAGAATACACAAGAATATCATCGATAAAGATGAGAACAAACCGGCCGAGAAAGTCTTTGAAAACTCTATTCATAAGGTCAACGAAATAGGCCAGAGCATTCGTTAGACCAAATGGCATAACAAACCATTCATAAGATCCATAACGAGTACGGAACGATGTCAAAGGAATACTATCCTCTGCAATACGAAGCTGATGAAATCCAGTAGCTAAGTCTAATTGTGAAAAGACTCTAGCACCACTAAGTTGATCGAATAGATCATCAATCCGAGGTAAAGGATATTTATTTTTGATAGTAAGATCATTAAGCTTGTGGTAGTCAACGCAAAGCCTAAGTGTTCCATCGGATTTCTTCACAAAAATAGCTGAAGCTCCCCAAGGCGAAGAACTAGAGCGAATAAATTGCTTCGTCTCCAATTCGGATAATTGTTTACGCATCTCCTCGTTTTCTTTATTGGACATACGATAAGGAGGACGAGTGATAGGTTGAGCTCTAGGAATAAGATTAATTCTGAACTCAATTGCTCGCTTAGGTGGTAATCCTAAAACGGGCTTGAATATGTCGGAAAATTCACGAACGACGTGAATAAGAGAAATAATATCACCCTCATCATCATCATCGTCATCATGAGGATTTAAAGAATATAAAGATGCAATCAAGCTGGAAACTGAATCTTGAAGATTAATAGAAATCTGCTTAACAGATTGAGGATGTCGAAGATGAATAGTCTGCTCAGGACATAGGATATGAGCTTCATAACGGTTAAGCCAATCCATTCCCAAAATCATTCCAAAGCCTAAATAACGCATGTCATGCAAATCGGCTCGGAAAGAAAAATCACACAAAATAATCTCGACATCTTTACACAATAAACTGATGGTCGCGGATCCACCAACCGAATTCGCAATTCTCAAAGAAGTCATTAAACACAAAACATCCAAAGAAAAAGTATCAACAAGTTCTTTTGATATAAAAGAATGGGACGCACCCGTATCAAAAAGAACTCGAATAGGATGATCACGAAATAAAATAATTCCATCCAGAATAGAATGAGAAATACCTTGGCCACGAGATGTGTTGCTAGGGGCTTGAGCAACATTAAGCTTTCCCTCTTTCCTACCCTGAACCTTGGGGCATGAGGATATAACATGACCGGGACCTTTGCAGTAGCGACAAGAGAGCGACTTTGGACACTTGTTCGCATAATGGTCCTTCGAACCACAATTATAGCATTCCCCACGACCAAAGGAAGAAGTCTTTGCCACGGAGGTTGCTTGCTTCCCTTTCTTATTAGGATCGGGGCCTTTGAATTTGTTTGGCTTCTTCTTGTTGTTGTTCAAGCTTGGTTTGGAACCCACCACTTCAACATCATTCTCCCTATCCGCCTCTTCAAGACGAAGAGCGATATCAACGAGTTGGTCGAAAGAAACTTCTAAATTTAGAAGTAATGGCTTCTTGAGATTTTTGTTTAAGCCATAGACGAACCTTTGGTTCTTCTTTAAAGGGGTGTTGATGTATTCAACCCCATATTTGGAAAGCGACTCGAAGGAGGCGACGTGATCATTCACGGAGGACTCACCTTGAGCAAGGTCTATAAATCGTCGAGCCAATGTCACTTTCTCTTCTTCTCGTACAAATTTCAACTCGAAGCGTTCTCGAAATTGCCCCCAGGTGAGATCCGCTTCATTAATCTCAGAAATAAGAAGCTCGTACCAGTCCAATGCTCTTTCTCGGAGCATACTAGAGGCCACCTGAACTCGGTGAAGGTCAATAAGATTCATGCGAGAAAAGATTCGATCGCATGACCTTAGCCAAGCCTGTACTTCAATAACAGTTTCGGAACCTTTGAATGGCTCCCCGCCCAAATTAGTGTAATCGCTGCACAAGCGTGCAAATCCCGACTTTGGGTGAGTAGGTTCCGGGTTAGCTCCAGCCGCTTGAGCATTAGTTACCAAATCAAGAAGCTGTTGAGCAGTCATAAAAACTCCATCTTGGGGTGGAACACTAGATGGTCCAGCTCTGGGACGACATGGTCTAGACATTTCTCTTCCTTTAGAAAGAAAGAAGAAGAAGAAAAAGGTTATTCACCAAATTGAATATCAAGCAATCTTGATAGATAAACAAAGAACCATAGGGAAAATAGGATGAATCGGTACGAAGACTCGAATTAATCCTAAAGCACGACTCCTAAGATGGACTTAGGACGATGATCCTTGTTATAATATTTCATATTGTTCCGAAGTTTGGCTCTGATACCAAGCTATGACGCCCCACCTCTATACCCACGCTAGCCAAGAACACTACAGGTGAATGTTGTCAACTAGCACGGAGAATAAGGCTGTTGAGGAGCGACCATCTGTATAATTGCTTTGCGCGAGCACCGATATGTCAGATAGTATAACATGCGTTTTATCTCAAGAGGAAATCCGACACACCGATACATACACAAAGCTACTACACAGTGGCTATAATAATCTTCAGAAACAAATACAGAAATAAACATAACGTAAACCAGTCACAGATAATTCATATCACAAAGGCGGAATAAGATATGAATATTACACATAAAAGTGTACATCAGAGTAGTGGTCAAAAAGATCCACAATAACACAAAATAATAGCAACATGTGCTATACAAAAGAATACATCAATGAGTCAATATCTCAAGAGTATACAACAAAAACTACTAATCTAAGTAGTAAGCAAAAGGTCAGAGTAATGAATCCCAGGGGAGAAGTCAAGCAGAAGCACCTGTAACATCTCGGTCTGACCCGAGTATTATTTAATAAGAAAATAATAAACGGATCAGTCTAACTATAAATATCAGATGAAACGATACAGAATAAGAGATATGACTAAACAAATAATAATCACAATGCCAAGCTGTGATATATATAAGTAATTGAAAATCAGCGAGAGATTAATCAATATCACCAAATCTACACAAGAATCAAAGAAATGTCATAATCCTCATTTCGTTCACCAAACCATAAATATTGACAATTATATCAATGCCAATCACAAAAGTCAGTGACACACAAATTCACCAATGCACAAATATTGATAAAACTTATCAATGGAAATCACGAAAATTGGTGAAGCACAAATTCTAGAAATCATCTCAAGAAATCCAGAAATCACAAAAAGGGGGAAGGCCTATCACAAACGGGAGCATAAAGCCCACCAACACGTGTATCACAAACGGAACGCTAATTCCATGGTTGCTAACCATCACAAATTGATCCGAAGCTCCACAAACGTCCCGAAGACCATGGGTTGCAACCCCACCAAATTGAGTCGAAACTCCACAAAATGGGGTTTAGTCTCCCTTGTAGACAAAGAGACATCGCACATTGCTAGTCTAAATCACAAAGATGATCGTCATGATCAACGAGAAGTGTCGATTACAGTAAGCTAGTAAATATATGAGCTTAGCATCATGTCCCGTAACCACTAGCTTAACTTAAATATTTACGAATAAATTGTAGATCTCCACTAGAAAATTGTCACAAGGGTTTCAATCGAACAAGTCTAAGAATTAACCAACAAAGTGAACGCAAGCGTTTCATACCACTTGTTTTACTAAGTCGTTTAATTAGATTTCTCATACGAGTGACGTAAAGGTTTGTATATACTAATAGATTAGAAATCGGTTTGAGAAAACGATCTTTGTAATAAAATAGTGTTGAAATCATTTGAAGAAAGAGGTTTGATATTTACTACTAGTATAGAAAACCTTTATATTTTTAAAGTGACAAATCACAAAGAAGATTGTTGGAACAATCAATCACTAAAATTCACATTCGAAGACGTGAATAAAAATCCAAACAAATCGATAAAGAATCCATCGAAATGGATATTCAAAAATCCCTAAAAAGGAGTCATCAAAGTCATAATAAATGATAACAACAAATAGGATCATCACGAATCGATTTAAATTGGAATTCTCAAGCGAATAAGCAAGCAGGCAAAACATTGCAGTTTCAGACGTCTGAAACAAGTGGTTCAGGCGTCTGAATCTGGAAATATAAAGATTTCCAGAACACAATTCAGACGTCTGAACCACTTGTTTCAGACATCTGAAATAGGCATATTTTATCCTATTTTCTTTCTGTTTGAAATAGAACCAATTCAGACGTCTGAAACCATATATTCAGACGTCTGAATCTGGGAATAGAAATCTTCCCAGAACAATATTCAGACGTCTGAATATTCCGTTTCAGACGTCTGAATCTGGGGTTCAGGGCATTCCCTGAACCTAGGCCAAAAATGGCCAAACGAATATCGAAAACGATCGAACGAGCAAATGGCGATGACTAGGGAATTACGTCGAACGACAACCCAGCCTAAACGGCTCTTCGATACTCCTCAAATATCAATGTCCAAATATCCATAATAGGATTTTCATAAATTAGACCAAAACACCAAAAATTGTAATATACACGAAATCGATCCAAACCAAAATCAATTGCACACGAATAAACGTTAGGAATTCATACTTAACAATCGAAGACAATTATAGACAAAGATGTGAGATAAAAATCTCACCTTTTTACAAAATCAAACAAGAAGAAGCTTGAAAGCAAATGGAGAATCAACCCCTCTTCAACACAACCCAAATGAGCTCGAATCTATGCTCAAAACAAGAACATTCCCAAAATTAGGTTTAGGAATTTATGAAATTGGTAAGAGAATAAGTTGGAGAAGAAGAAGAGAATGCTTACCAATGGGTTCTCTTGAATTTGGAGCTAGGAATTTGAGGTTGCAAGGGAAACTAGGGTTTTGGAGTTTTAATTTCCAATCTCTCCCACCATTATTGCCTTAGAACTGAAAAGAGGAAGAAGTGAGGGTGAATGGGGAAGAGTGGTTCAGTTTTGAGTATAAGTTGGCTAGTGGGCTGAACCCAAACTCAAACCCAAAGTGAAAAAGGTCAAATTTTTGACTAACTCCAAATATATCAAAGTTTATACTCAAAAAGGTCGCAAACGGCATTTTGAACTCAATGGAGGTGGTCTCGAGTCCTAATTCGGCTGTTTGCAAAAAGTAGTTTTTGGGACTAAAATCCGACCAACGATAAAATATTAAAATAAAATATTTAAATATAAAATCGATAAATATGCGGGTTGTTACATAAATACACACACACACACATATTTTAATATATATATATAAGGAAACA
Source organism: Allium cepa (assembly GCA_030765085.1). Classification (NCBI taxonomy): domain Eukaryota; kingdom Viridiplantae; phylum Streptophyta; class Magnoliopsida; order Asparagales; family Amaryllidaceae; genus Allium; species Allium cepa. The sequence continues at coordinate 1,038,378,697 of CM060941.1, read as the reverse complement.
GAATAATTATTATAGATTTTTGAAAATATAGGGATTTGTATAAAAATTGGATTTTTAAATCTATACAGGTTATTTTTATATGTATATGTATATGATTTCAAAAGAAAAGAAAAGACCTTTAAATATATAGGGATTTTAAAATGTTTGAGGAATTTATAAAAGTAGATTTTTGAAAATCTATAATTTATTTTATCGATGTATATGTAGTTTAAAAGGGGAATTAATAGTTAAATTAAAATCATTAGTCAATTGAAATTATTACATGGAAATTGATTATTAAAATAATTCAGAATATTAATTAATTGTTTAATGTTTATACAAGGTTTTAAACCATGGAAACAAGCCAGTTTGGAATGGATTGCAAACAGCAAAATAAAAGGTGAATTAAACTCACTCATCTGGGTTTTATTTAAATTTGAACGGTTAAATTTAAATAATTGGTTGAATGATTGAATAGATTTGATGTGCTATATTATATATAGTAATATATAGTATATATTGGAGTGATTGATTTTCCGCATTATATAGCGGATGTGACCCTATGCGCCGCATAATAGCGGATCATATTATATAAACCCATATACCACGATATTCCACCTTAAAGTGGAATTGGTATTTTATATTTTTCTAACATCTGAGGATGCAGGGAGACAGGTTGGAGGGATCCAACGGGATTCCTCAAATTTATTTAGAATGTTTTAATATTCTATGATATGGTCATTTCTAATATGTGATAAATTATATTGGTAACAGAAATGTTGGATGCTATATTTGATTGAAAATATTTGGGTGTGCTGAGTTACCAAAAATATATAGATTGGATTTTTGAAAAGAAAATTAAAAGAGAGAATTTGTAAATAAAATGGTTATTGAAAATTTGGGATAAATTGAAGAATGAATCGGAAAAGAATGAAAGTGGTTTTAAAATTCTAGTAAATAAATTCCGAGTATGGAAAAGGGGATTTTGAATAAACAAAGAATAATGAATTTTAAATTTAAGTGATGTTATTTAAAGGAATAAAAGAATTTACTCTAAAAATTCAAGGTTTAAATTTATTTGAAAGTTAAAAAAGAAATTTGGAAAATATGAAATTGGTATTTTCAGTTAAAAAGATTTTAAATCATAACTAAGAAATAAAATCCGAAGTTAATGGGTTTGGAATAAATTGAGTAAGGAAGGGAATTTATTTCAAAACGGAGTAACTTGGAAATCAATTTGAAAATTGATTTAAGTGTTTGAGATTGGAATTTTAAAAGGGAATGGGCTAAGAAATTTATAAACTTGGTTTATAAAAGTGAAGTAAGATATCAGTAGATATTTGAAAGAATAAATTCACGGTGGAATTCATTAAAGGAATGGGTAAATTTAAAAAAAAATAATGATTTATTTTTAAAAGATGTGAAAGAGAAGTTTATTTCCTTGGAGAGCCAAGTACGTTTTCAAAACAAATTTTTAAGTATAAGTTAAGAGTTTAAAGCTGTTTTAAAAGCATGTTTTAGAAAATTTTTTTTTTTTAAATGCTTAAATTTTGAAGTAAGTATCTTTCAAATTTATCTTAGTAGTATTTATATGAAGGTGGCTTGATATTATGTTTTAAAGGTTAGGAATTTAGTTTTATGTTGGAAAAATTAGTTTTATTTTAAACATTCGTAAAGTATATATTTTGAATAACTATTAAAGTAATTTTTAATTTAAATGTTTTAAAGGATATTTTATAATAAAGTGTTTTAAATTATTTTAAAAATCTAAAGTATTATACTCGGTGTTTTCAGTTGAAATAAATATTTGGGAATTTATTCTATGAGAAGAGTGTGGTTTGAAAACTGTTTTCAAAGGGTTGAAAAGTGAAAATATATATTGTGAAGATATTTTAAGGTTGATAAATAATTTGGAAAATTATTTATGTTTGATGGTTGTTTGTGAATGTTAATTGATAATTAAATAACTGACTATCAATATTGGCCAATGCGTTGATCGTTTCGAAGAGACCGGGATCGGGATTAAATTCTCGAAAACCACTTCGATTCGATTAGTGCATTTTCTTGGGGAAAACGTGTTTGGAGTCGAAGATGGAGCAGTGAAGTGCAAGGGCTAGTCGCTACTAATCCTGAGGGTAATTCCAAAATGGATGTAGTAGGAGTAGTGCCTTCGGTTCTGTTCGAACCCGGGACGGACTTATATGGATGAATGCTTTTAGAACATCGTCAGGAGGGCGATGAGCATTTTAAGTGAAATGTTCTAGAAAGGTAACGCTTAGTCTCGAGCCTCATCGACCGGGAATGACTGAAAATCATAGGTTATGCAGTAAGGCTAAGTGGGCCAGCCCATTAGGGTGAGGTCATCCCTTTCTAGATGTCTCTATTTATTTCGGCTTAGTGGGCGGTTGTTAATCCCAACCGTGGGGTGATCTTACTCAGGATTATCCAGTAAGGGGTAGTCCCGGCCTTGTGTTGCAGGGGATCGGGAGGGATCCTAGGTATGGTGATCTAGGCCACGTACTGTGACAGGTGGTACCCTAGTGCCTAGTCATTTGTTGGAAATCCATTCTCCCTACGTGCCCTTTTACGGTTTTGTTTGTAGAACCCACTTAGTGGCTAGTATGTTGGAATTTAATAAATGTAATAATTTCGGCTATTTGAATAAGTACTTGTATATAGACATTATTATAATATCAGTGGATTTTTGGAAAAAGTGATTTGGCTATCGTAAGGTAAAAACCTGACATGTTTATTTGTGGCGTGGTCTTACGAGAAGCTTTTGATTTCAAAGGATTTTGAAAATTTAATAATCAATTTGAGTGTGGTTTTCTCACGCTGGTATTCCAGACGGACTCGGGTGTTATTTAACTATAATGCTCGGGTCAAGCCGAGTATTATAGAATACAGGAAAAGATGCAGTGGAGCTCAGGAGATGGGCTGGATGGCGATACGTACTCACGTACTTGTTTTAGATATTCTGCTGTGTTGATTAGCTGTGTATTCAGATTTGGTGGGGACAAGTTATGATTACTGTCCAGTTGAGTGTTATGTGTACTCTGATGATGTAATGTATAAACAGATTTGCTTTTGTGTAAAGATCAGCTATTATCTATTATACTTTACTCCGCTGCGTTTGTGAAATTCTGATGTTGTTTCTATTTTCTTCTTCTACCTCTTTCTTTCTTAACCCTAATGGTTCGTATTTCCATTCACTTTGAGTTGATATGTTGGAGAATAGTGTCGACTTAAGGTGCACGGGTGCACGGGTTGTCACAGTGGTATCAGAGCTGAAAGGTTAAGCGAGAACCTTGGCTCTGGTGGGGATTACTCATTTGAGATAGAGTCAGTAGTACTCCAGAATGAGTTTGAGCATATTAGTAGTTATGAGCGCATATTTGTTAGTGGATATAAAAATGGTTTTATATTGTGTTGATTGATTTATTGAGGCATATGAACCATCGTCGGCACAATCTGGACAACTGTATCAAAGGGGTTTCTAAACACTTGAATAGAACAATTCGACACAATATTGTTTTCAAAAGCGGGTAAATGAAATAATTTTACCCAAAAATATATTATGATATAAAGGAAATATTTTCTTAAATTGTTATATAACTTGGATGTTTGGATGATAATATTTTAAACAAATAAGACTATAAAAATTGGAATGACTTGTATAATCAAATGGAAAAATTGTATGAGCATAATTTTATAAATGGATTAAAGTTAGAATTGGATTCAAATTAAATTTGGAAATTTAAATCTCGAAAATTTTGGAAATGTTTTTTGAAGTGTTGTGAAGATAAATAATAGCATTATATTTTTGGAAGTATTTCTAAAAGGAAATTGTTTCAAATAAATTTTGGGAAGGGATATAGCATTGAGCTCAATTCAATCGCTGGAAATTAATCCTAGCGATGACTGCGCAGCATCATCAGTATTCATTTTCGAGTTTCTAAGTGACGGATTGCTTCCAAATTGATTTATTATGAAGAACTAGTTTTGTGTTTGAAATTTCAAAGGAAATTTGTTGGGAATAAAAACCAGGATTGGTTTAAAAATTTGAGAAGTGTGATTTTGGGATAATAATTTCAAAATGATTTGAAAACCAAAAGCCGGGTGTTTAAAAAACCTGAATCCGTATTTGAGTTGAAAATCCTAATGAGATAGGTTATAAGCTTATAAATTGAGATGGTTTTTTTTAAATAAGGAAGGAAAATAGGAGATGTGAATATTGGAATTAAAATTTAAAGTGGAAAAAAAAAGAAGTGAAGAGAGTTAAAATAAATTAACTTGGATGATGGTGAAGGAATTAAATGGCCGAAAATTTAATTGGTTGCAACTTGAATGGAAATTTTTTTAGAAAAGTAAATGGGTTAATTTTTTTGGATATAAATTGGAATTGAATTAAAATGAATTCAGAGAGTTATTGATAATATAGAATGAAATAAAATTCTTACTTAAATAAATGGAATTGTATCACGTAGTGGATACATTAAATGAAATTAAGTTCTTACTTAATAAAATTTAAATGGATTGTGATGTCAAAAGAATAGTATGAGGTTAGATTTAACTAGAGTTTAGTTAAATAAGATTGAATGGGAATAAATAAGGACCAAAATAAATTGTTTGGTATTTCGGAATGAAATAAAAATCCAAACATGAATTATAAAATAGATTAAACTCGAGAAAATTTATTGAAGTGATTTTTGAAGATGAAAATCAAATACTGAATGGTAAGATGGAGGTGCACTAATTTGGAATAAATTAGTTAATTGAATATGTTAATGGGATTTACATTGGTAATGAAAAAGTTGAAAGTGTAAATGAATATTGGAATTGGATTATAATAGTGATGGTTTAAATTGTAAATAAATCCAGGTGGGTAGAAATAATACAGAAACAGTCTTGTTATTAATAAAATAAGTTGGAAGTGAATTGAAAATGTGAAACAAAGTTCAAATTAGATTGAATGAGTACAATAATTGAATTTAATAGAATGAAATTTAATTGGAAATGGAGATGGACTTAAGTTGTTAACTTAAGTGAATTGTTAAATGGTTGTTAGTGAGGTTTATGAAACAGTTTTGAATGGAACCAGTCTGAATAATGAAATGGAATAAATTAAAGTAAATTAACTTAAGTTAAGAATAATTAGAAGCTCGACTTCGAGTAAGAATGGAAGACCACTTAATAAAATCTTGGGTTGAACTAATTTGGGAATGGTTAGTAGTATATAAGCATGGAATGTGTTGAGCTAAATAAAATGGTTGTGAATGAATTAAAATGGAATGGAATTAAATATAAATTGAGTCGGAATCGATTTAAATTGGTTATAAAACTTAAATAATTATTTATTCACATGAATATCATCAGATTGCATAGAATAAATTGTCGTTTGACGTAAACGAAGGTAATTAAAATTATATGAACTTGTAGAAGTAAATAAAATTGATTTTTGGAATCGATTGAACTAAATGTGAGTTGTTTGGGTTAAAAATGAATTGAATGTAAGCAACTGAGTTGTAAACCATTTAAATTGAATGAAGTTGTATATGAATTGGTTGTAAAACAATTAAAATTAATGTCGGAACCCTATTTGTTGCTTATAAATATTGTTTAGCCTGCATTGCTTATAGAAACTCATATGTTTGCTAGTCAAAAATATGTAAACTATTGTTAAGTTACATGATTATGGCACTTAAATATTTAAATTGAGTAAGTACAGGTACAAGGAGGCTGTTTGGCTGGATTTGATTGCGCAAATTACTAATTAAATAAGCCGCTTGCTTAAAAATGCTAAATAGAGGTACGCCTACGCAATAAAAGCTAGGAAATATGAACTATTATTTTTTTTTGTTTTCCAACCGTGTCGGTCGATGTATATATATTTATATCTCTTGTCAAATTGCAAAATCTCCTCCGTACAAAGGAGACTCCTCCAAAAAATTTTGAAAATTTTGGTTGTTAAAAATTTTTTGTTAGCGACAAAACGATTTCAAATTGGAATTGAAATAAGGGATTTTGAAAATAGAAATTTAAGCTAACTGTTTAGTTGGAACTAAAGGATTAGAAAATTGAATATGGGATTTTCACTAAACGGGTTTTAGCAAGTTAATGGGTTGAGGCATTTGTCTGCCTTAGCAATTTTGGGGACGAAAATCTTTTAAGGGGGAAAGGAATGTGACGACCCGGAATTTTCAGCGTTGAATCTGGAATATTTAAGTGGCTTTAAGTATAGAAATTGAATTATAAATTGGTATTGAATATGGAAAACCTGGATTTATCTATTCAGAATGTAGATCAACAATTCGTTGGATAATATAATTATTCAATTCAATAATTGAAGATTGAGAAAAATATTTAATCTTGAGTGTCGAGCTTGTTCAAAATATTTTAAAGGCTTGTAAAATTTGTATTGATAGTACTAAAGATAGTGAAAGTGTTAAAATTGAATTTGGAAGTGTTTTGTTATCGTTTAAATTAATATTTGAAAATAGCCTTCCAAGGCATAGTCTCGGATTTCGACGAAACCAGTTCCATTGGATCCGTAATACTGTATTATTATCGGATTTTAATTTTCATAGTGTTGGGAGTGATCGTTTGGCCATACGATAAGTAAACGCGCTGAAAATTTATATCGAAAATTCAGTATAATAATGAGGTCCAAAAAGCTATCTTCTCCATACGATCGAATTAGGACACGAAACCTTTTCCATTGTGTTCAGAATGGGGGTATAACATTATAAATTCCTAGAGGCATGGCTCAATAGGATGACAAGATTTTAAGCTATGAATTCAAAGCGATTTAAATTTAAATTTACATTTCAATATAATATATTTTATTGGACTGGTTAAATAAACTTCACATCAGAGCTTTTTGCGATCACTGTAGCAAACTGATGGTGGCACATAAACATCATATCTTGTCCCCCCTTTCCAACTGAAGCACGCAATTCTCTCCTCCACATTTTATATCAGCCGAGCCTTCTCTTTATTTCAAAACAACAGAAAGAAAATTGGCATGGCCGAACAAAATTCGCGAGCTCTTCTTTTTCTTCTTACCTTAATTCAAATTCCAATCAGCTCTAAAAAAAATAGCAAACATCTTCTGTTCAAAAACAAGTAGCAAGCCCTTTCTTCCTTTATCCCTTCGAAATCACCCTCACCCTTTCTTTAGAAACCAAATCAATTTTACGAAATCGAGCTCTCATTAAAAAAAAAGGCCGAACATGCAGAAAGAAATGAGGGGAATCGAATCACGAGAGTGGTGGGTTCGAGAGGCTTGGCCGTAGTCGATGAAGGGGAAGGCTCTCGCGAAGGGGGGGAATGGCAACGAGTTAATCAAACACGAGGGAGGGGAGTAGCGATCGACAGCAATGACAAGGGAAGGCGCGGCAAAGGGTCACGTGCGCTCGCGTAGAGGGCAACGGAGCTAGGGTTGCAAGGTCAAGGGGATGTCGTGGCGATGGGGTACAGTGAGGTTCAGCGATGGTATGGCTTCTCTTTTTGTATATGTATGCAGATTATTTTCAATTTATATAAGTATATAGAAAATTAAAAAAAGAAATGCAGATAAGGAAGTAATTTTCCTTAAGGTATATTTAATATCTATTTTTCAATTTACAGATTTATATTCACATACAGCAAAGAAATTATAATATAAATATAAATACACACACATTTTTTAATATATATATAAGGAAACGGAATAATTATTATAGATTTATGAAAATATAGGGATTTTTCTAAAAATTGGATTTTTAAATCTATACATGTTATTTTTATATGTATATGTATATGATTTCAAAAGAAAAGAAAAGAGCTTGAAATATATATGGATTTTAAAATGTTTGAGGAACATATAAAAGTAGATTTTTGAAAATCTATAATGTATTTTATCAGTGTATATGTAGTTTCAACGGTGAATTAATAGTTAAATTAAAATCATTAGTCAATTGAAATTATTACATAGAAATTGATTATTAAAATAATTCAGAATATTGATAAATTGTACAATGTTTATACAAGGTTTTAAACCATGGAAACAAGCCACTTTGGAACGGATTGCAAACAGCAAAATAAAAGGTGAGTTAATCTCACTCATCTGGGTTTTATTTAAATTTGAGTGGTTAAATTTTGAATAATTGGTTGAACGATTGAATTTATTTGATGTGCTATATTATATATAGTAGTATATAGTATATATTGGAGTGATTGGTTTCCCGCATTATATAGCGGATGAGACCCTATGCGCCGCATAATAGCGAATGATATTATATAAACCCATATAAAGCGATATTCCACCTCGAAGTGGAATTGGTAACGTATGAGGATGTAGGGAAATAGGTTGGTGGGATCCAATGGGATTCCTCAAATTAATTTAAATGTTTTAATATTCTATGATTTGGTCATTGCTAATCTGTGATAAATTATATTGGTAACAGAAGTGTTGGATGCTATGTTTGATTGTGGGTGTACTAAGTTACCAAAAATATATAGATTGGATTTTTGAAAAGAAAATTAAAAGAGTGAATTTGTAAATAAAATGGTTATTGAAAATTTGGGATAAATTGAAGAATGAATTGGAAAAGAATGAAAGTGATTTTAAAATTCTAGTAAATAAATTCTGAGTATGCAAAAGGGGATTTTGACTAAACAGAGGATAATGAATTTTAAACTTAAGTAATGTTATTTAAAGGAATAAAAGAATTTACTTTAAAAATTCAAGGTTTAAATTTATTTGAAAAGTTAAAGAAGATACTTGGAAAATATGAAATTGGTATTTTCAGTTAAAAAGATTTTAGATCATAATTAAGAAATAAAATATGAAGTTAATGGTTTGAAATAAATTCAGTAAGGAAGGGAATTTATTTCAAAATGGAGTACCTTGGAAATCAATTTGAAAATTGATTTAAGTGTTCGAGATTTGAATTTTAAAAGGGGATGGGGCTAAGAAATTTATAAATTGGGTTCATAAAGTGAAGTAATAATCAGTTGATATTTGGAAGAAATAAATTCACGGTGGGAATTTATTAAAGGAATGGGTAAATTTGTTTAGAAATAAATAATGATTTATTTTTAAAAGATGTGAAAGAGAAGCGTATTTCCCTGGATAGCCAAGTACGTTTTCAAAACAAATTTTTAAGTATAAGTTAAAAGTCTAAAGCTGTTTTAAAAGTATGTTTTAGAAGATTTATTATTTTTAAATGCTTAAATTTTAAAGCAAGTATTTTCCAAATTTATCTTAGTAGTAATTATTTAAAGGTGGCTTGGTATTATGTTTTAAAGGTTAGAAATTTAGTTTTATATTGTACAAAGTACTTTTGTTTTAAATATTCTTAAAGTATATATTTTGAATAAGTGTTAAAGTAATTTTTAATTTAAATTTTTTAAAGGATATTTTATGACAAAGTGTTTTAAATTATTTTAAAAATCTAAAGTATTATGCTTGGTGTTTTCAGTGGAAATAAATATTTGGGAATTCATTCCATGAGAAGAGTGTGGTTAATGTTTTCAAAGGGTTGAAAAGTGGAGATATATCTTGTGAAGGTATTTTAAGGTTAATAAATAATTTGGAAAATTATTTATGTTTGATGGTTGTTTGTGAATGTTAATTGATAGTTAAATAACTGACTATCAATATTGGCCAATGCGCTGATCATTTCATAGAGACCGGGATCGGGATTAAATTCTCGAAAACCACTTCGATTCGGTTTGTACGTTTTCGTGGGGAAAATGAGTTCAGAGTCGAAGATGGAGCAATGAAGTGCAAGGGCTAGTCGCTACTAATCCTGAGGGTAATTCCACAATGGATGTACTAGGAGTAGTGCCTTCGGTTCCGTTCGAACCTATAACAACCCGCATATTTCTCGATTTTATATTTAAATATTTTATTTAAATATTTTGTCATTAATCAGATATTGGTCCAAAAAGCTACTTTTTGCAAACGGTCAAATTAGGACCCGAGACTACTTCCATTGAGTTCGAAATGCCGATTACAATCTTTCTAAGTATAAACTTTGATATGTTTGGGGTTAGTGGAATTTCACTAACTTTTCCCGCTTTGGACTTTGGGTTGGTTTAGGCTATTAAACCTAAGTTCCAACCCCTTCTCCTCATCTCTTCATAAATTCCTACCTAACTCTACTTTTAACATTAATGGTGAGTGGAAGGGGAAATTAAAATTCCAAGCCCAAGTTCATTAGAAAATTCAACATCCAACTCCAAAATCAAAGTAAAGACATTGGATTCAAGCTTGTATTTGCTTCTCTATTGACTTCAAGCTTCTTCTTCATTGAATTTGTGCAAAGGTGAGATTTTTATCTCACAATTCTTGTCTATAACTATCTTAGACTGTTGGGAATGAATTCCCATCACTTTAGCATGTGCATTTGCATTTGGTTTGGATTGGATTGGCGAAAAACTCCAATTTTTAGTGTTTTTGGTGAAATTCTGCACTTAGGTCGTTCTGACTATGCTAGGTCGTTTGCGTGGAAAAGTCTCGGTCACCAAATAGATCGTTTCTGGCCTTAAACTCGTTCGCATGCTTTAGGTCGTTCGCCTCGGAATTAGGTCGTAGGTCATAGGTCGTGGGCCGCTTGGTCGTAGGTCATTAGGCCTTAGGTCGTTAGGTCACTCCCTCTGTTGGAAACGTTACCTTGGTCTTAGGTCGCTTGGATCTATGTCGGTTGGCCCTATAGCGTTAGGTCAAACGGCCTTGTTAAGACGTTAGGTCGCTCGCCTTTTTATCCCTTAGGTCGTTCGGCTCGTTCACACGTTAGGTCGCTCGGCCTTTTTCACCATTAGGTCGTTAGGTCGCTCGACCACTAGGTCGTGAACACCTCTAGGTCGCTCGACCCCTTTAACTCGTAGGTCGCTCGCATCTTCTAACCCGCGAGTTCCTTAAGTCGCTCACCTCCCATAGGTCGTTAGACCTTAAAACCGTTAGGTCGCATGACCTTAATACCTTTAGGTCGTGTACCATGTTAGGTCGCGAGTTTAATTAGGTCGTTCGGCCTTAAAATGTTAGGTCGCTTGGCCTGTGCTTTTGTTAGGTCGCGAGTCCCTTAAGTCGCTCGCCTCTGTTAGGTCGCTCGTTTCTACTAACTCGCGAACACCCCTAGGTCGCAACCAATAGGTCGTTCGATCCTATCCTCCCTTAGGTCTTTACTAGGTCGTACAATTTTGGACGGGCCGCTGCCCCGCACCTCGCCCCACACCCCGCCGGGGGTGCTGCCTCCTGGACCCCCGCGACCTGACCGGGCAGGTCGAACCCCGTAGCGGGGGTGTTGCCCCCGCACCCCCACCTTGGGAAGTTGCCACCCCCCTGGACCCCACCGAACCCCCCCAGACCCCCCCCCCTCCGTAGGGGATCTTATCTGAAAAACATTCAACAGAACTTGCTTTGTTGAGATGCTAAGTTGACCATTCTTCGAGACAAACTATCTTCGGCTTCTCGGTCGATTTTATTGTATGACGACCTTGCTAAGAAGGCAGGATAACAACTTTAGAAATATGAAGGTTTCAATACTAGTAGTAAATATCAAAACTCTTTCAACAAAATGATTTCAACTCTATTTTCAATAACAAAGCTCTTTTCTTAAACCATTTTCCAATCGACTAGTATATACAAACCTTTACCTCACTCGGATGAGAAATCTAATTAAACGGCTTAGTAAAACAAGTGGTATGAAACGCTTGCGTTCACTTCGTCGGTTGATTCTTGGACTTGTTCGATTGAACCTCTTGTGACAATTTTCTAGTGAAGATTTACAGTTTGTTCGTAAATATTTAAGTTAAGCAAGTGGTTATGGGTCACGAAGATAAACTTTTATATTTACTAGCTTAGTGTAATTGACACTTCTCGTTGATCATGACGATCATTTTATGATTTAGACTAGCAATTGTGCGATGTCTCTTTGTTTGCAAGGCTAGACTAGACCTCATGGGTGTGATTCCGACTCACACATATCTCTTTGTCCGCAAGGTTAATCTAGACACCATTTGTGTGATTCCACTCACACATACCTTTTTGTTGCAAGGTTAGGCTAGACACCATTTGTGTGATTCCACTCACACATACCTTTTTGCTTTTGGTTAGCCTAGACCTCATCTGGGTGATTCCGACTCACCCATATGGAGTAGCTCCCCATGGTCTTCGGACCGTCATGTGATATGCCTCTTTCCCTTTTTCTGTGATTTCTGGATTTCTTGTGTTGATTTCTGGAATTTATGTCATTGACTTGTTATGAGTACAAGTTTAGGGTATGATGCCCTCTTTGGATCTTTGAGAAGATTCTTGTGATATTGATTTATCTCTTATTGATTGATCTTCTGTTGATCATCATTTGCATACTTATAGCAGTATTTAGTATGGATATTTTATGTTTACGCCATATCTTTTATTTTATACCATGTCATCTGATATTTATAACTAGACTGATCCGTTTATTATTTTCTTAAATAATACTCGGGTCAGACCGAGATGTTACAGGTGCTTCTGCTTGACTTCTTCCTGGGATTTGCTACTCTGACTTTTGGCTAACTATTTAGATTAGCAGTTTTTGTTGTATACACTTGGGATATAGACTCATGGTTGTATTCTTTTTTATAGCACATGTTGCTATTCTTTTGTATTATTGTGGATCTTTTTGACCACTACTCTGATGTACACTTTCATGTGTTAGTTATATATTCATATCTTCTTCCGCCTTTGTGATATGGATGTCTGTGACTGATTTGTGTTATGCTTATTCCCATGTTTGTTTCCGAAGATTATTTATAGCTACCGTGTGATAAGAAATCACATGGATGGTCGCTCCTCAACAGCCTTATTCTCCGTGCTAGTTGACAGCACTACACCGTAGTGTTCTTGGCTAGCGTGGGTATAGAGGTGGGGCGTCACAGAACCGGGACGGACTTGTATGGATGAATGCTTTCAGAACATCGTCAGGTGGGTGATGAGCATTCTAAGTGAAATATTCTAAAAAGGTAACGCTTAGCCTCGAGCCTCATCAGCCGGGAATGACTGAAAATCAGGGGTTATGCAGCAAGGCTAAGTGGGTCGCGCCCATTAGGGTGAGGTCATCCCTGTCTAGATGTCTCTGTTTATTTCGGCTTAGTGGACGGTTGTTGATCCCAACCGTGGGACGATCTTACTCGGGATTATCCAATAAGGGGTAGTCCTGGTCTTGTGTTGTAGGGGATCGGGAGGGATCCTTGGTACACTGATCTAGGCCACGTACTGTGACAGGTGATACCCTTGTGCCTAGTCATTATTTGGAAATCCATTCTCCCTACGCGCCTTTTTACGATTTTTTTATAGAACCCACTTTGTGGCTAGTAAGCTAAAATTTAATAAATGTAACAATTTCGGCTATTTGAATAAGTCCTTATATATAGACACTACTATAGTTGTAACGACCCAGAATTTTTAATAATTTAAATTTGAATATTTAATTAATTTTAAATATTAATAATTGAATTTATAAGTCAAATAAAATTTTTTATTTGAATTTTTGGATTTAATTGAATAATTAAATCGATAATTTAATATGTGAAATTATGGAAATAATTGAAAATATAGTTAAAAATGATTGTAAATAATTTGGAAAATTTTATTTAATCATACTGGAGTTATAGAAATATTTTAGAACTTTTAAAATCGAATTAAAAGTTAATTTGTGAAAATTGAATATTTTAATATTTAATAATCGACTGTAAAATAGCCAATTTTTGAACAGTCTCAGAATTGAACGAAACCAGTTCCATTGGATCCGTAATAGTTAGTTATTACCGGATTTCAATTTTCGTGTCAATCGGAGCTATCGTTTGATCGTGGCAGCTCGAAACGCATCGAATCGTTTTTAATTTAAATTTGGCGAGTCAAAATAGCCATTTTTCAAAAAGTCTCGGATTTCGACGAAACCGGTTTCATCGGATCCGTAATGTGATATTATTGTAAGGTTTCAAATTTCAAGTCAATTGGATTTACCGTTTGTCCGGTACAAATTAAAACGCCTAGAAATCGATTTAAATCGGTTTAATTCAAATTGAACGTTTTCAGCCATAACTCGCACATACTTCCGAATTAGCTTCCGAAACCTGTTCCATTGTGTCCGGAACGCGGGATAAACCCTAGGTACGCTGGTTACGGCGTCAAAATCGGAGTTCGGAATTCCCGGGATGAATAGTGTTTACGCTTGCTTTTTCTATAAATACAACATCATCTTCATAAATTAAAAAAAAAATAACAAACCCTAACCCTAAAAATTAGTAGCCGCCAGTTTCATAACCTAGGGCCAGAAATTCTCCTTCTTCATCTCTTAATCTCTTCCAATCTATCAAGAATTAGCCAAGGTGTTCAACATGAAAGTCGTAGAGCTCGACGAGAGCTTCGATTCCATACGGTGATGATCGGAAATGGTGTAACGGAGAGGGAGCTAAGCGTGGCCGTTCGTGGGCTGTTGTCATACGTGCGCACGCACCTAGATGAGGCCGAGCTTGACATGGTGGTAGGTGGTGATAGCTTGTGACGAGAGCTTCGTGTTGGTGGTTGTGTGATCGAGTATCGTCGAGCGTAGGCGAAGCATAATTCAACCCTAATTTAGCAAGATGGGTTCGGCCTCCTATTCATCACCTGGAGATAATAACGTGAAAGGGGGAAGAAAAGCAGGGGCCGTTGGATTTAGATCTGAGGGCTAGGATGAGCTGTAGGTTAAATTTATTAAGTTATGTTATATTAGTTTACATAAAACGTGTACAATCTTGTAAAATTCGTATCTTTTTCATACGAGGTCGAAAAAATGCAAACTCAGTTGCGTTGGAATCGTATGGACGAGCACTACGCGATGGAGTTAGTTTTGAGTCGTTTGGAGTTAGTGAGAATTTCGGGTGAAATTAAACGCGCGTTTAATTTTATTCGAAATTAAAGCTAAAACGGAATTTAAAACCAAGGTGAGAATTTCTCACTCAATCGAATAGATTTCGATTTTATTTTAAATAGTTAGATTTAAAATATTTGAATGCATGTTTGAATGATGACTGTAAATTATTGATTGTTAAAATAGACATTATACGCCGTTAGTAAGCGGATGTTATTTAATATAAACATATACCGCGAATATTTCATAAACAGTGAAATTGGTATTATATATAATATCAATATATATATATTGGCATATGTATATATTGCAGTTGATTGATTTCCCGCATTTTTTGTTTAGCGGATGAGACCCTATTACGCCGTTAGTAAGCGGATAATATTTATTAAGAACATGTACCGCGATAATTTCGTACTGGAGCGAAATTGGTATTGTGCTAATGTTTTTGGATGCAGGAAACAGGTTGGAGGGATCCAACTGGATTCCTCAACAGTTTTTATTTAATTTCAGATATTTTGATATTTGATGGATTATCATATCGATATATGATATCGTTAGTAGTCGTGATTGACTATTTGGTGTGTAGCATCATTGGACCCAGATTTTGGGATTTTAAAATGTTTTTAAAGTGATTTTGAAAATATACTTTATTTTTGGAATTGATCCATATTAAGTAAATAAACGTTATAATTTTTAAAGTTATAAAAATTATGATTTTTGTGAAATATTGTTAAAAGCTGATTTTTGAGAAATATGAATTAATGACTTTATAAAATAATTTTAATGGGCATTTTTGAATTTATTATGAAAAGTTTAAATATAGGATTTATAAAATTTGATTATTTTATAAATCAAAATGGTGAGATTATAAAGGAATTTAAAGACGTTTTAAAAGAATAATATAATTTGATTTATATTAAGAAATTTATAAATAGATATTTATAAATCGAAATATTGACATTATAAAACGAGTTTTTATAAGAGTTTGAATGTAGTGAAAATGAATTTCCTAAATGAATGAAATTTATGAAATTATAAACTGTGAAGTTATAAATGAAATTTTATAAGCAATAGGTTTATAAAATTCATAAAGTTATCGAAAGAATGAATTTTGGATAAATAAACAATCTTATAAGTTAAGATTAATAATTTGGGAAGTTAAATGAACGATTTTGAAAAAAAAAATCGTTTTATAAGTAATTAACTTATAATATGAACTTGTAGTTTATAATTGAGTTATAAACTGGAATAGGTTAATAAAGGAATTTATAAAAAGGAAGTTTTTATAAATAAATAGAAACGGAATTTATAAACGTTGTTTTATAAATCCGCAAATGACTTATTTTTGATAAGTTAATTGTTATAACTTAGAAATAGAGTTATATTCACGTTTTAGACTGTGAATAATCCTTTGAAATTAAAATGAATAAAAGGATGAGATTTGTTAACGAAGTTTATTCACGTTTTTGAATAGTGAATAACACGTTAAATAAAATGTTTTTGAATGTGATGTTTTAAATAGAATTAAAACGATCTAACGATGTTTTTAAACATGTTGAGATTCGAAACCATAGATTTCAACATTTATTGTTGAAATAGACGTTTTCGAGAAATAAAAGGAAATAGTGGACTATAACACTGTTGTTATAGTAAATGATTTCCGAAAGGAAATGGGTTGTATAGTATTGGGATTTATATATCTATTTAATTTCGAATCCCTATACTAGTGATTTTGGGACGTTGTAACGATGTTTTACGCAACATTCGTTTTGGCCCAAATAAAAATGTTTAAGAGAATGATTTCCCTTAAAGAATGAATAATATACTTAATTCGATTTAAGTATATTGAATATTTTCAAAGGTTGAAAATAAAGAGATTTGTCGATTACTTATTTTTGATAAGTATGGAAATGTTTTCCAATATGAAGTGAATAATTAGAATTTATCTTTTTGAAGATAAATTGAAATGAATTATTGAAATTGAATATGCATGGATATTTTGAAATATAAATTCATTATGGAATTTATATGTGAAAAGTGAAATTAGTTTGAAAATAAATATTGATTTATTTTTGAAGTGTTGAAATTATATATCTTGTAAAGATATTTTGGAAAATAAATAATTTGGAAAATTATTTGGAATCTGGTGATGTATGCATATCCAGTGATAGTTCAATAACCGACTATCAGTATTTCCCTTTGAATGGGTATTTGATGTGAATTGATTGAATTTGAATGCACACTTATTTTTGAATAAGCGCTCACTATTCGGGTTAACCGGGAAAAGACCATGGGGTCGTATAACCCATTCCGAATATGTGATACGTCGTTGTGAATTGCATTTGAAGATCGGTGTTGAAGACCGGTATTTGCGAGAGTGATAGGATGACCTATCGATTGTTTCTACACCGAGTCGCGCCGGTATAGAAACTCCCTAAGTGATGGGAAATCCGATCAGGATTGTGAATATCCGGATTGCAAGGACTTCTTTGTAAGTGCCTTCGGTTTTGTTCGATCCCGGAACAGACTTGTATGGATTGTATGTCTGACATTACAATTTGAGATATAAAGCCGATTTCTTTCAAATATATTTCTGTTGGTGGCGGAGAATTTATTCTTTGCTTAACACCCTTCTTTGAGACGTACGAGCTCAAAGGTTATATAGTTGAAGTTATCAGCGATATATTCCCAATTTGGTAATGTGACATGCTGAGTGATGCTGAAATGATCATTGTGTTGATTATTGTGATAGGATCATTTATTTGATCGTCTATCTTAGTGATCATTGTGTTGATCATTTGTTGACCCAAAGCATGGCTTTTGTATAAAGTATGTTTTTGTGGACGTGAATTCGTCGAGCCTCACATCCCGGAAATGGTCAAAACAGGAAAGAAGCAGCAAGGTTATGAGGGGTAGCACCCTTTAGGATGTGTCCATTTCCTTCTGGAAAAGGGTGGTATCATGGTATGGAGCCCAGATACTTACTCATGTTGAAAACACTTTGTTATGATTGTGTGAATTGATTAGAGAGCGCTCTCGGAAAAAGGTCCCAAAGGACCGGGGGATGGCATATTCGGTCAGTTGTTACTCAGTTAGGAGTAACCCGGCCTTGTGTTGGTAGAGATCCGGTTTGGTTCTCGGGGATGTCCATCCAGAGGCATTCTCAGTGGCAATGGGAAGTTCCTTGGCCTGACCATTTGTTGGAAATCCAATTCCCAATACGAAACTTGTACGGTATTAGTTGTAGAACCTGCTATTCACTTATGGTGGTCACCACTGTTTGGATAGTAGCTATAGTAGGCATACGATAATGGTCGTATGTTGGCTAAGATTTATATTCTACTTTCGAAATGAATTTGTTATACACTATGCACTAATAATAATATCAAATGTTATTTTAAATGCGTATCAAGCATCTTTGACTATCATAAGGAGAAATCTCCTCCGATTCTGCGTTTGCATTGTGTGTGTGTGCGGGAGGCCTTATGGTAGTCTCATTTTTAAAAGCATTGCGAATTGATTTAAAAATATTCCTCTATTTTGATTTTAAAGATAAATAAACTGTTTTGAGTTCTCACACCAGTCACATGACTGACTCGGAGTTTATTGTTTTCCTTCCTAAACTCTGGGTGCCCACCAATTTCCACACGGGCAGTTAAGAGTTAGGTTTATCAGGATATTCTGGATATTCTGGAGTTGCTGGAGGCAAGCTGGATGGCATGGCGTATTACTAGTTTATATAGTATTTCTTTTCCGCTGCACTGTTTGTTGTTGTATGATGTTGTACACTCTGATGATATGATGTAATGAAATGAAATGTAATGTAATAACTGATATAGTTCTTTGTTTAAAGATTATTCATTTATTATTATATGTTGTTCCGCTGCGAATTGTGAGATTCTGTTGTTGTTCCTTTCTGTCCCGTTCTATTTTAAAAAAAAATTCTTCTATCTTCTATTTTCAAATTCTCTGTTTTTCTGTTCTCTGTTTTCAAAAAAAAAAAAAAAATTGTCTATCTTCTTTCTCTCTATTTTCTATCTCTTCTCTCTTCTTTCTTTTTCTTAAATTCTTTTAAAAACCCATAACATCTCGGTTTTCGGCCTTTGATTTCTCGGCAGTCGATAAAGTGTGTGTCGATGTCGGATTTTCGAAAGACGAAAATCCCTGTATTGTTACAATAGTATCAGAGGATTTTGGTAAAAAGTGATTTGGCTATCATAAGGTAAAAACCCGACATGTTCATTTGTGGCATGGTCTTACGAGATGCTTTTGATTTCAAAGTATTTTGAAACATTAATAATCAATTCGAGTTTGGTTTTCTAAGGCTTGTATTCCAGACTGACTCGGGTGTTATTTAACTATAAGACTCGGGTTAGACCGAGTGTTATAGAATACAAGAAGGATGCTGTGGAGCTCAGGAGATGGGCTGGATGGCGGTACGTACTCCCGTAATTGTTTTAGATATTCCGCTGTGTTGACTAGCCGTGTATTCAGATTTGGTGAGGACAGGTTATGCTTACTGTCCAGTTGAGTGTGATGTGTACTCTGATGATGCAATGTATAAACTGATTTCCTTTTATGTAAAGATCAGTTATTATCTATTATATTTTATTCTGCTGAGTTTGTGAGATTCTGATGTTGTTTCTATTTTCTTCTTCTATCTCTTTCTTTCTTAACCCTAATGGTTCGTATTTCCGTTCACTTTGAGTTGATATGTTGGAGAATAGTGTCGACTTAAGGGGTAAGGGTGCATGGGCTGTTACAAATTCCATCTGTTTCTCACTTTCCAATGGCAAACTAACAAATACCCAAATTGCAAACAAAATCAAATCCAAAATCAAACTTCTCCAAACCCTATAAAATTATATACCGCTTCGAAGTTCTCGACGAGCGTAATCTACTGGTGTGATTCGTTTTTGTCATCGAATCACCACTTTTCTAGAAATTGAGGATGAAACTCGGGTGTTCGTTTTAGGGTTTTGAAGATCCAATGGTGGATCGTCGCCCGATCGATGATCGGGAGGCGTCGTTGGAAAGGACTCATCGAGCAGGTCATGTGAATGGCGCTCGTTGGTCGTATGGAGCACGAATTTGGCCTTGAGCGGTGCATTATGGCGGCGGTGGCACAAGGGACCAAGGGTGGCCGGAGAGGCCATGTCTTCGGCCATAGGTGCGGCTTGGGATGTGGGTTCGTGTGGGGTTATCCGATCTTGCCCATGCGAGGTATGGTGGCGCCAATCTTTGATCAATGTCGAGCATACGTGGTGGGTTCGGGTTTGTTCACGTGCGGCTTTGGGCGTTGGTTTCGAACGAGAGGATGGTATGCTTACGCGGCTTCTTTTTTTATTTTTATTTATATTTTATTTGTTTTGTAAATTTGAATTTCGATCGTTCTAATTAATATAACTTTCACATATAATGTCCAATTTATGGGCGGTTTCTTGCCATGAAATCGTATTGAAATTGTAGACATTTTGACTCTGGTTTTGACGAATTATGAGACTATTTAAATTTGAGCCCTAAATTGGATTTTAATTCGATTTAAAATCGGAGGTAAGTGTTTTGACCCACTCACAACTTCTATAATTTATTATGTGCGTTTAATTAAATTTATGATGTGATTAAAAATTTATTGATCGATGTCTTGTATATCTAAATTTTCATTCTAGTTATTTGACTTTTAGTGCATTTAATCATCGTTTAATTTAATATTGAATTAAAATTGTCAATTTAATACCTGTTATTAATTATCAAATATCTATTGATGTTTACTGATTGGTTTGAATGATGATTGTAATGAATGTTTGATTGTTGATATTGGATGACTGGATGTTGTATTTTATATTATTATAATTGCAAGTTCCCTATGGATTGAAATGATATATACCCGAACGATTTATAGATTTGGGAAAATCGTTATGGGTTGAAATGATAGAATCGAGCTATTTTATAGATTTTTATTTATTTTGGGATTGCGGTTTGAAATGATATGTAACCGTAAAATTATAAATTGCGGATTGAAATGATAAATATTTGTATCACTTGACCCTAGGGTAGAAAATTATATACGGAGACCAGACTGGTTAAATTAAATGATTTTGAACCTTTGAAATTTTGAATTCAGTTGACTAGTAATTTGAAGAAGAAATCGATTTATATGAACTGAAGTATTTTCAGTAATCCAAGTGTTAATGCTGAAAAAGGATTTGATTTAACAAAATTGTTCAAAGGATTTAAATTGGAATTTCAAGGTTGAAGTGTCAAAAATAATGAATTTAGTGGAATTGAGTTATTGAAATTTGGATAAACTTTGAAATCTATTTAAACTAATTTAAACCATTTTAATCAAATTAACTATTTTAATTAATTTTAAAACTATTTTAATTTATTTTGAATCTATTACAACCTATTTAATACAATTTAACCTATTTTACCTTTTTTTAACTAATTAAATTTATTTAATCTATTTTAATATATTATTTAATATAACTTAAATCTATTTAATCTATTTTAAAATTTTTAAATCTATTTAAGACTCCGCTTAATCTATTTTTAAATCTATTTAATCTATATTTAATATATTTAAATCATGTTAAAACCAATTAAATTAAATTTAAATCTATTCAAGCTATTTTCACTATTTGAAATATTTTTAATCTATTTAAACTATATAAATTATTTATATTTACCTAAACTATTTTCTAAAAATTTCTGACTGTATAAAGTTGAAGTATTTATATTCAAATCCTTGATGATGATACAACCTAAGTTGTAATTTGGAATTTATACTTTTTGAAAATGACATATTTTAGTGAATAAGATGATTTTGAAATGTAGAATTAATTAACAGAACTTATCGATAATTTCAAAGTGAATATGATTTGAAAGTGAACATGGTTTGAAGTGAATATGATTTCGAAAGAGATATGATTTGAAATTGAATATGATATTTTGATATAAATTGTGAATTGACTTTTAAAACGTAAAAGAACCATCCGGTGTGTAATAAGCATTTCGTTGTTAAAGTGACCGGGATCAGATACTGTCATACTCTCTCCCAATACCGAAAACCATTTTAACAACTGTGTATGTGGTGGAGATTCCATAAATGAAGTAGGATGGGTTGGCGAACGATTTCTGTATAAGGTATGACGTGACCCTGACTCCTGTGAGTCAGCTTAGATGTGAATAAAACAGGAGCCATGGCAGGCCAAGTGAGGTCGCACCTCCGATCGAACACATTTCTTCGATACCATATTATGACTTTATGATGATTTGGTGGCCACCCCTTGATTTTGATTATGGGATTGTATTTCGAGGTGGGCGGTAGTAGCTGTTATGCGTTACCACCAGTTCGGATCTGCAATTGATATATCTACCCTGGAATTGCCTCGAGTGCCGCATCCATATGCCCTATAGCGCCTTCTACGAGTTTGATTTGTGTCGTACCTATGTAGTGCTCGCTGATAGCCCACTTGCGGGTGGAGTTTACAGTATCTGTATAGACTACGATATTATATAAAATGTGTTAATAGAGATATGGGTAACGCCTTAATGTTATTTTAATACTTTACTTTACTGTAGACATATTATAATAGCGTATTTTACTACATATTAGATAGTTTAGCGGATCCTTAGGAGACGTGAATCACGAACATCTCTTAAGTTATTGCACTCACGTTAGACACTGGCTAGGAGATGTCAAACCCCGTAAACAACTCTAATGCCATCGTATTCATATTTACCATTGATTTAACTTACATAAGATCTTTTAGTTCTGACTCGAGTGTTTTTTTTTCCAATTCGCTCGGGTCAGCTTGAGCATTTCAGGTTGGAGATCTTATTTCTAAAGGATGAAGACGAAGATTTGTATAATTATTATTTATTATATTTGTTCCACTACATCATGTTGTTCCACTGCCTTTATTTATTTATTTCTGTTGTGTAACTCTGATTTTTGTGTTGTAAAAGACTAATCAAATGTATTTATAAAACAACTTCATGAACTGTTATTTGGTTATTATATTTTGTCATTTCACTGTGAGATTCTGTATTTGTTTTATTTCTTTCCATTTTTCTTATTTACCCCATAATAATCTGCCATTTTGAATGGTTTGGGTCTGACATGTGTGTCTGCTTAAAACGTCCAAAAAGGCAGGTCGTCACAGTTGGTATCAGAGCTTCGGTTTAGTGATAACCTAAGCTTTATGGGGTCTGACTCATATAAAATAGTTACTACCCTAGAATGAGTCGCTGAGGGTATATATATGAGAGAGCATATTTGTTAGTGTTATAAAAAAGTTTTTATATTGTGTTAATAATTTGTTCCATTTTGTATTTTTAAATTCTGGTTGGTACATATGACAATATGACATCGATAGGGATTTCTAAATGCTTTATAGGGTAGATCGACACAATATTTGTTTTGAATTACAGGTAAATGAAACAATTTTGCCTATTATATTTTTGTATATAAAATTGTAAATTTTATAAATGATATATTTGGTTGCAATATATTTGTTTATTAGGTAGTGAAATTTATAAGTATTGATTGGAAAATGAGATTTACAAATAAAATGAATATAAACTTAAAATTTGAGAACTTGATTTCTGGGATTTTTGTAAATTACTTTTGAAAGATTTTGGAATATAATATAAGTATTATTTGGAAGTATTTTTCGATATAAATATTTCAATGTGCTTTAGAAGAAATGCTTTAAAGGAATTTTGAAAGGAAAAAACTTTTGTACTCCCCTCTCGGTCGTTGGAAAATAGTTTAAAATGAAACCCGATTAAAATGAAACCCGATGGTTTAGTTCTTAATTTTAATGAAACCCGATTTTGGAATATATATATATATTATTTTAAAGGGATTAAAATGAAACCCGATGGTTTAGTTCTTAATTTTTTGTAAATTAGCAATTGAAATTTATAAAGTGAATGGAATTTTGACTATATTAATAGTTAAAAACTTCAAAAATGAAAATAAGAAAGTGGATGTTAAAATGATTAATGAAATAGAGAAGAATTTTTTGTTTTTTTTGTAAATTGCAAATGAAATGGAAATAAAAATAAGAAGCGGTAACTATTGAACATTTTGTTAACTAAATAAATAAGAGAAACTTAGGTAAATTTCTATTGCATTCCAGAAGATATATATATATATATATATATATATATATATATATATATATATATATATATAACTTACCAAAATATTAAAAGTTGAAATGTTAATAAGTGTAACGACCCACTATTTTGGACCATTTAAATTGACTATAAACCACACATGTCAGATTTGAATAATTAAAAATAACGGATTGTAATAAATTTTGGAGCAAATAAAATCATTCACAGAATCACAGACACAGAAATATCAAAATACTCGCAGCGGAAATAAAATACCATAGTAGTTCAGGAAGCTACTATATACATACTCTCAAAACATATACAAAATCTCATAGTAAAATAGATGCAATAGAAGTCAGGATACATAAACAACAATACCGAGATAGATACTGAATAGGAACTAAGTGGAAGAAGTAGACGAATAGATGACAGATAAGCTCCAGCAAAATTCTAGCTCCAGAAGATGAATCCAAAGCTGTGATTCTCAGGCTGACCCGAGCGTAAAGTAAAAGACAAAACACTCGAGTCAGGACATACATACTTATACAATGTAAACCAACTCAAGTGAACTGTAATAGCAATGCATAATAACTTAAAGGATGCTTGGGATCGCCCATCCTTTAAGGATCAGTCAAATCATCAATTAAGTAGTAATAAACACTATCCTAGAAATATATATATATTAAGGCAAACAATACAAATAACAGTGTTATTATGACTAGGGTAACGTAGAACTGCAATAACCACTCAACTCTAGCCGTACTATTAAAATCAAAGGCGTGCTTCTATTAATTACAAGGAAATCAATTTACACACAAAGCAGGTACCCGTGGTTATAAGTTTCAAAATGATTCATAATTCCGAATTAAAATCTTTCATTTAAAACATTAAAAGTGAAGTCATTATTCCTTCAAATCAAATATTCAATTCCCAAAAATTTAGCCTTTTCTGAGTTCATTTATTCAGTTAAATGCTTCAAATATTGAAATTTCAGATTTACAGTAGAATTTCAACCACAAATAAACTTCAATTTAAACCATTTTTAACTTATAGAATCTCATATTTCCACTATAAAAATGGTCATTTAATGCCCTTGAACTTATGATTTTTATAAAGTAAATTTCACAAATAAATATCAATAATTTCACTTATTAAATTCAAGTGTACAAATTTCCCATTCTTTACCTTTAAACAGTTATTTATCACTTAAATTTCAAACTACCATTTCATACATTTAACTAAATTTCCCTTTTATTCAATTTACTTAAACTTCCATTTTAAAAACAAATCTCACAATTCCAAGTCAATTTAAATTCCAAATTTCCATTTAATTATCCGTTAATTTAACATTTTAAACTAATTACATAAATTAAAAATACAATGTAAGTTGCTTAATTTTATTTTACAAATAACTTGATATTTTCTTTTACTTTATATTTATCCAATTCATACATCAATTATATTAATTACCAAGTTAAGCTTATAATTCCATTTTACTTAAATTCCCATTATTAAGTTAAATCAAACTTTCACATTACCACTCAAACCATCTATTAACTTATACCATTTAACCTTTTAGAAAATCACTGCTTAACCATTTTAAATCCAATATAAGTCAAAATTCATATTATTTTTTCTTCTTTCATTTACAATACATGAAATTTATAAGAAATAATATTTTGAAATCAACCACGGGTCCGGAAAATATTCCACAGCTAAATCAAGTGATACGGAAATTATCACTTGAATCCGTAATCAGTAAAATTTTCGGGTTTTGATTATTTCAAAACCTGAATCCCAAGACAAATACAAATAAATAAAAATCACTCAGGCCTATCATTTCAGTCCATAATAATTTTTCCCTATTCCAAAGTCCGTTCGGGTATGTATCATTTCAACCCATAATGATTTCTATACTAACAGGGAACTTGCAGTGATGATCAAAATAAACTGAACAGTAACAACATACAGCAGTACTAGATGATGTGACAAATAAATAAACAGGATTAACATTATATAATTTATAACACATGCATGTATAATATGATAATAAAATCTGCAGATTCACATGGTGTCAATTTACTAATTGTATAATGTCATGTGTGAATTACTCACCTCTTAAAAGCTGGAATTCGTAAATCAAACACACGCAAACAAAGATCCAAAAAGCACGATAGCACGAGTGGATTTGAGTGGAGAGAGAGCCAAGATATAAATCTTATATTCTATAATGAAACAAACCATATGTAAATATTTTTACAATACCAAAAATCTATTAAAACAAAATGGAAATAGAAATAACAAGAGACGTCGCCAAGCTTTCCCATCAAATTGGCTTGACCTTTACCCACATAGGCTCGGTCACATGCTATATTGGTTTGTCCTTGGATTTTTTAGGTGGTAATGGTCAGGTTTGGATCTGAAAATAACAAGGCTTGGTCAAGAAGGCAAAGGGTTTGGAGGTTACAACATGAGGAAGGTAAAAAGGGAAGCAAAAGGGAGGTGGTTTGTTCATCATTTTGGGCTCGATCTTGGCACATTTGGGTTTGGCCAGGGGCTAATTCAGGTCAAGTCCGATGTTAGTAGTGGGTTTTAGGTGTGGTGCTTGCTGGTGGTGGAGGCTAAGGAGGTGGCCGTGGCAAGGACATGAGTGGATGTGAATATAGGCTTGGCTAGGTATAAATTCAAGGAGTTTGGCATTGTTTTTTATGGAGTTTTGTGCAAAGGATGATCAAGGCACTTTCAGGTCAGAGGAGAATGATGTCAGGTTGTGGGTTATATGGGGAAGGAAGTGGTGGTGGTCGGTGGAGGAGATGGTTGGGGTATTGGCCGAGCAACATAGGTGAAGATCAAGGCAAATCTAAAGGAAAATTCAATAAAAATGAAGAGAAAAGAGTAGAAAAATTTTAGAAGTTAATTGCCTTTCTCTTCAGATCTGAAAATAGCGCGTATGATGAATGAGAAAGTGATGTTTTCTTTCACGTAATATACAAAATACATGGCTAGGGATCAAGGAAATAAACTGCAACAAATATGGAGGAGTTATGGTATGAAATCAATGGATGGAAAGATAAAGAGGTAATAAATCAAAGCGTAACGTATGCCTTCAATTAAAAATAGGTAACATATCTTAATTTATGCATTTCCTATATATTAAAGAAAGGTGTATATAGGAAGCTATCACAAACAAAATAAATAAAATAATGTTAAATTAAATACATTTAAAGGTATGCCTTTTAAAACAATAACATGTATATATATATATATTTGAAATTTCTTTCCAAGAAATAAATAGGGATCTAAATACTTATCCGTTTAATTACTAAATGAATGTATAAATAATTAAAATAGAAAAATAAGGTAGAGATAAATATTATGATGAATAAATAAATATTTTTAGGAAAAGTAGGAAATAAATAAAGAAAATATTTTATTTAATGGAAACTAGAATTAAAGATTGAAAACAATATACAGTCAACATTTGAAAATTATAACTATACTTTAAAAATGTTTTAAAAATAAATTATATGCATAAAATATCATGTTACACAAATTAGAACGTGATTTTACAAAAAAATATAATTTATATAAATTAAAATAAATAAATTTGTTAAATAAAATAATTTACACACAATATTGTAAAAAACATAACTTTCACAATATTAATCTGATTTCCACGAAACGAAAAGCAGTATTCGTGAAATTAAATCTATTTTCATAGTAAAAGATAAAATTTCAAAAATTCAAATATTTAAATTCTAAATTTAAAAGTCAAAGTTTGACTATTTTGACCAAAAATCCACCTTTTTGGAAATATTCCATTTATTCAGGTTTGGAATTATAATTCATACAAAAATCAAAATTTATATTTAAAATAAAAATATTTATCCATTTTAATAAATAAAATAAAGTTTTTAAATCAGGAATTTCAGTTAAAATAATTAAAATATAAAATTAAAATGATCATAAAATACTGGGTTGTTACACTCTCCCCCCCTCAAATCTTTTCGTCCTCGAAAAGGAACGATGTGTGGAAAACAAAGAAAAGATAAAATGGAATAAGATTAAGATAAGATGTCAAGAAGATTAAAATTATACCTGATAACTGTTGTTATAGTAAGTTTAACAAGGGGGAAAGTTGGAATGGCTAGAAGGGAAAATAGGTTGAAAGACATGGATGAACCATTATTCAAAGCTATATAAATTTCAGTTATTTGGAAGGGTAAAATAAATGATCAAAATATACTTATATAATACTTTATCAAAATACTTTTATAACTCGATGTCTTAACAAGTTTATCCTCGTTCCCGTAGACTCTGGCAGTGCGTTGATCAGGCGCAAAGCTAGAATTCTCCAGGTATTTAGTAGAGTTGTTTCAACACCCAGTGAAAATACTGGAAAAAGTTTTTAAAACAGATATGTAAAGTACAATCCAAACAAAACAACCAAAACCAAAACCTTTGTCTAACCATGGTTCGCAGATACACAATGGTTACGCCTGGATCCCCCAGGAAACAATCCATATCCGTAAGCTTTCTCTGCCCTGCGAGTTACGTCATGATGGCTAATAGACCGTAGGATACACAATGATTACGCTTGGATCCCCTAGGAAAAAATCCATACCTCTAGGCCTTCTCATCCAGGCGGATTTCGCTACTAATGCGACCTACAAAATTCACAGGATACACAATGATTACGCCTGGATCCCCAACGAAACAATCTGTACCCCTACGCCATCTCAGCCATGCGAATTACGCTATGTCGTCGCGCTCGAAAAAAAACCATGGGTTCTGCCACGGTGGGACACTCGAGTATCACATCCTGAAAACCAAAAATCAGAGAGAATAATATCGATAGAATGAATCCACAATGTGGCCATAGAGCGGATATCAAGCAGAAGGCACTTCCCATATCTTTACTTCGAAAATATGTATCATATAGTACGTTTTCAAATCACTTTCAAATATCATACTTATATAAAGTCCATTATATAGGATTTCATTTTCAAATCGAATACTTTCCAAAATCAATACTATATAAAATCATACTTATATAGACTTCGATTATATAAGATTTCTCTTTCCAAATTGAGTATCTTTCAAATCAGTAGTTTTCAAATCAACGTCATACTTATACAAATCCATTGTATATAAGTTCGATAACTTCCAAATCAAGTTTTTAGAACATATGGTTCCCAAATTTCAATCTATTTCAATATCAATTCAGTTTCAAAATCATATATGATTTCACCAAATCATTTCTTCCAAATTAAATATCTTCAGTATCAAAGTTTCCAAAAATAATAGGTTTAGAAAACAACCCAAGTTTCCATATTAACATAATTTAAGTCAACCAAATTCATTTTCAAAAATCATCATATAAATACTGGGTTTTAAATTCCAATCTATTTTTGAAACCAAATATTTTCTCAAAACCAATTATACCCAAAATGGTTTTCAAATTTATAACTATCCCTTTAAACCTTTAAACTATTTATTTCAATTCAAAAGATCCAATTTGCCTTTTGCTTATTATTTACTTAACAAAAGTTTCAAATTCATTTTAGTGATACTCTTCTTACTTTAAACATACAAACTAAACTTATATATTTTATCATATATTTTATGTTCTTCGAAATTTCTTAGCTTTGAAAATTAAACCTCGATTTGGAAGTGTTCGAACCTTCAAAATAGTCAGTGAAATCAAATTTCAAACCCAAGAGTTGGGAATCAGCAACAAATCAGTAAATCAATTTTTATAAATAAAGCTATACTAAATCAAATCGGAAACTCGAGGATTGAACACCGGGCTCACTTCAAATCATTTCAAATATAGATACATACATCTTTCGAAAATCAAATCATACTTCGAAATTTGGAATCAAAATTGGTTTCAGAAAATCACTCGCATAGCAAAGCTACCAGAGTGGACTCTCCCGCACTCTGAAACTCAAAAATCAATGTCGATGGTGCATGCACTCATCACCAAAATTATTTTCCAGCGAAAAAAGTGTGTTCTAGACTTCTATTTTCTTGAAAACTTCATTGAAATTTCTTCTAAGTCAATGGAATTCATTTGAACTCTTTTGAAACATTTCTTATTCGGAAAATACTTGTTAATCGTATTATCATATATTTTTGAAATCTCAAAACCAAATTTCAAAATACCAGAGTTCAATTCCTCGAAATTCAAATTCAAAACCCTTCAGTTATTAATCCTTTTATATAATTGAATTCTTTATAAATTCTCAAATTTTCAAATCCTTTCAAATTTCAGACTCTCGTTTTTAAAAGGTATATAGTCCTTATCGAAAACATTTCACTTTTATATAAAAATGCGGCCATCCTTATCAAAACAATAATTTCGATGTATACACAATTTCAAAATACAATCAACAAATTTTTTTCAAGGGATGATTCAAGGATGTATTTCAAAACACACAGGGATTCAAATTTAGAGGAACCCTACTCAAATAGAATTATTATTCAAAGTTAAGCTCGAACGAAGATGAGATAATTAAATTACCGAATAGAAGATGGATAAGCCTATATAAATCGTAGGCAACCTTAATTGGGTCAACCGTGACTTCGGGAATATAATCAATGTAGATATCTAAGGCAAATCGACATTCGAAAGCCAAAGGTAGAATCGAGGTAGAGCAGGAGATAGATGGCATTGTAAACCGAGGATACAGAAATCTCCGGTGAATCAATGCCAATTGTAAAGGAGTTTCATCCCTTTACAAATCATTCAAAGATTTGCGGAATCACTGATCTTTATAGAGGCCATTCAAAGTGGAGTTATGGAATGCTCCAAAATCGAAGGAATACAAATAGGGCAGACATGAATGGATTTCAGAACAAGTGGAAGCGTTCCAAAATTCAAGGAATCCTAATCGATAAGAATCCTAACCAAGGGATTACTAACAAGGTGGATACCGAAGGGATGAAGTTTAGGAAATCTTGATTTCAAAATAAGAGAATTTATACGAATATAAACTTTGAAAATCCTTTAAAATCATTTGAAAATCATTTTATACTTCGAGAATACGTTCTCTTACAAGGAAATGATTCTAAAATTGATTTCACTCATTTTAGGGTATTTCTACCCTATCTCTAATAAGTTTTTGCTCCGCAAGCTAAGGTTTGCCTAAAAGCAAACCTCTGATACCAAATGTAATGACCCACTATTTAAGACCATTCAAATCGACAATAATCCACACATGTCAGACTTGAAAAATTCAAAATAACAGATTGTAATAAAATTTGGAGCAAATAAAATCATTCATAGAATCATAGACACAGAATTATCAAAATACTCGCAGCGGAAATAAAATACCATAGTAGTTCAGGAAGCTACTATGTACATACTCCCAAAACATATAGAAAATCTCATAGTAAAATAGATACAATAGAAGTCAGGATACATAAACAACAATACCGAGATAGCTACCGAATAGGAACTAACTGGAAGAAGTAGACGAATAGATAGACAGATAAGCTCCAGCAAAACTCTAGCTCCAAAAGATGAATCCAAAGCTGTGATTCTCTGGCTGACCCAAGCGTAAAGTAAAACACAAAACACTCGAGTCAGGACATACATACTTATACAATGTAAACCAACTCAAGTGAACTGTAAGAGCAATGCATAATAACTTAAAGGATGCTTGCGATCGCCCATCCTTTAAGGATCAGCCAAACCATCAATTAAGTAGTAATAAACACTATCCTAAAAAAATCCATATTAAAGTAAACAATGCACATAAAAGTGTTATTGTGACTAGGGTGGCGTAGAGCTGCAATAACCGCTCACCTCTAGCCACACTCTTAAAATCAAAGGCGTGCATCTAATAATCACAAGGAAATCACATTACACACAAAGCAGTGTACCCGTTGTTATAAATTTCAAAATGATTTATAATTCCGAATTAAAATCATTCATTTAAATCATTAAAAAGTGAAGTCATTATTCCTTCAAATCAAATATTCAATTCCCAAAAATTTAGCCTTTTCTGAGTTTGTTCATTCAGTTAAACACTTCTATATTGAAATTTTAGATTTACAGTAGAATTTCAGCCACAAATAAACTTCAATTTAAACCATTTTTAACTTATAAAATCTCATATTTCCACTATAAAAATGGTCGTTTAAATATCCTTGAACTTATGATTTTTATAAAGTAAATTTCACAAATAAATATCAATAATTTCACTTATTAAATTCAAGTGTACAAATTTCCCATTCTTTACTTTTTAAAAGTTATTTATCACTTAAATTTCAAATTACCATTTCATACATTTAACTAAATTTCCCTTTTATTTAATTTACTTAAACTTCCATTTTAAACCCAAATCTCACAGTTCCAAGTCAAGTGAAATTCCAAATTTCCATTTAACTATCCATTCATTTAACATTTTAAACTAATTACATAAATTCAAAATACACTTTAAGTTGCTTAATTTTATTTTACAAATAACTTGATATTTTCTTTTACTTTATATTTATCCAATTCATACATCAATTATATTAATTACCAGGTTAAACTTATAATTCCATTTTACTTAAATTTCCATTATTAAGTTAAATCAAACTTTCACACTACCACTCAAACCATCTATTAACTTATACCAAATTTAACCTTTTAGAAAATCACTGCTTAACCATTTTAAATCCAATATAAGTCAAATTTCATATTTTTTTCTTCTTTCATTTACAATACAAGAAATTTATAAGAGATAATATTTTGAAATCAACCACGGGTCCGAAAAATATTTCATACCTAAATCAAGTGATACGAAAATTATCATTTAAATCCGTAATCAGTAAAATTTTCGGGTTTTGATTATTTCAAACCCGGAATCCCAAGACAAATACAAATAAATAAAAATCACTCAGGCCTATAATTTCAACCCATAATGATTTTACCCTATTCTAAAGTCCGTTCGGGTATGTATCATTTCAACCCATAGTGATTTCTATACTAACTGGGAACTTGCAGTGATGATCAAAATAAACTGAACAGTAACAACGTATAGCAGTATCAAATGATATGATAGATAGATAAATAGGATTAACATTATATAATTTATAATACAGGCGGGTATAACATGATAATAAAATCTACAGATTCATATGGTGTCAATTTTCTAATTATATAAGTACATATGTCATGTGTGAATTACTTGCCTCTTAAAAGCTGGAATTCGCAAATCAAACACACATAAACAAAGATCCAGAAAGCACGATAGTAGGACTTGATTTGAGTGGAGAGAGAGCCAAGGTATAAATCTTGTATTCAACAATGAAACAAACCATATAAAAATATTTTTACAATACCAAAAATCTATTGAAACAAAATGGAAATACAAATAACAAGAGACATCGCCAAGCTTTCCCATCAAATTTGCTTGACCTTTACCCATATAGGCTCAGCCACAAGGCTATATTGATTCGGCCTTGGATGTCTTCAGGTGGTAATGGTCAGGTTTGGGTCTGAAAATAACAATGCTTGGTCAAGAAGGCAAAGGGTTTGGAGGTTACAACATGAGGAAGGTAAAAAGGCAAGCAAAAGGGAGGTGGTTTGTTCATCACTTTGGGCTTGGTCTTGGCACATTTGGGCTTAGCCATGGGTTAATACAGGTCAGTTAGATGTTAGTAGTGGTGTTCAGGTGTGGTGCTTGCTGGTGGTGGAGGCTAAGGAGGTGGCTGTGGCAAGGAAATGAAGTGGATGTGAATATAGGCTTGGCTAGGTATAAATTCAAGGAGTTTGGCATTGTTTTTTGTGGAGTGTTGTGCAAGGGATTATCAATGCACTTTTAGGTCAGAGGAGAATGATATCAAGCCATGGGTTATATGGGGAAAGAAGTGGTGGTGGTCGGTGGAGGAGATGGTAGGGGTATGGGCCGAGCAACATAGGTGAAGATCAAGGCAAATCTAAAGGAAAATTCAATAAAAATGAAGAGAAAAGAGTAGAAAAATTTAAGAAGCCGTTACCTTTCTCTTCAGATCTGAAAATGGCGTGTATGATGATTAATAAAGAGATGTTTTATTTCGCGTAATATACAAAATACATGGCTAAGGATCAAGGAAATAAACTGCAACAAATATGGAGGAGTTATGGTATGAAATCAATGGATGGAAAGATAAAGAGGTAATAAATCAAAGCATAACATATGCCTTTAATTAAAAATAGGTAACTTATCTTAATTTATGCATTTCCTATATATTAAAGAAAGGTGTATAAAGGAAGCTATCACAAACAAATAAATACAATAATGTTAAATTAAATACATTTAAAGGCATTCCTTTTAAAACAATAACGTGTGTGTGTACATATATACATATACATATATATATATATATATATATATATATATATATTTGAAATTTCCTTCCAAGAAATAAATAGGGATCTAAATACTTATCCATTTAATTACTAAATGATTATATAAATAATTAAAATAAAAAATAAGGTAGAGATGAATATTATGAAGAATAAATAAATATTTTTAGGAAAAGTAGGAAATAAATAAAGAAAATACTTTATTTAATGGAAAGTAGAATTAAAGAATGAAAACAATATACAATCAACATTTGAAAATTATAACTATACTTTAAAAATGTTTTAAAAATAAATATATGCATAACATATCATGTTACACAAATTAGAACAAGATTTTACAAACAAAAATATTATTTATATGAATTAAAATAAACAAATTTGTTAAATAAAACAATTTACACACAATATTGTAAAAAACATAACTTTCACAATATTAATTCGATTTCCACGAAACGAAAAGCAATATTCTTGAAATTAAATATATTTTCATAATAAAAGATAAAATTTTAAAAATTCAAATATTTAAATTTTAAAATTAAAAGTCAAAGTTTGACCATTTTGACCAAAAATCCACCTTTTTAGAAATATTCCATTTATTCAGGTTTGGAATTATAATTCAAAAAAATCAAAATTTATACTTAAAATAACAAAATTTATCCATTTTAATAAATAAAATAAAGTTTTTAAATCAGGAATTTCAGTTAAAATAATTAAAATATAAAATTAAAATGATCACAAAATACAGGGTTGTTACAGAAGAATATGTAATAGAATATTACACAAATAATACTTGGAAAAATGTAAGTGTTCAATGTAATTAATCATAAGAATTCTTAAATTCTAAATTGTAATAAACCGAAGTTAATAGTTTGAAAGGTTACTGACTAAATGTAATAAGTGCGAATAATATAAGAAAATGATTATAAACCCAAGTAACATTTTAAGCTATTTAAGATCAGATTGAATAGTAAAAGGTGGAAACTATAAGTGAATAATTATAAACTTAAATTAATTTATAATTAAAACGAGTACTATATTAGTTGAATGATTATAACTTCAAAGAACATTGGGAATGATTTAGAAATGGAGTTGATATTCAATAATACTTTATATGGAACAAATGGATGCAAAAAATAATAATAATTTATAAATGGTAAATTGAATTGTACGGAATGTACCTAATAATTTATAATCCAATAACTGAAATAAAAATAACTTATATAGACGATTAAGGAAAAGTTATAAATGAAGGAATTGTCATTTTATGAATAAAGGAGAAATGAACTTTTGTAAGTAATAATGAATGTGAAGTAATGAGGGTAAACATTATATGAATAAGAAAAGTAAAGTAAATGAAAAGAAAAGGTAAGAAACTTAAGTATGAACTTATGCATAAATAAATATGCTCATCTAATGGAAATCAAGTATATAAATTAATAAATGTAAACTAAACTGCAATAAATCGTATGTAATACTTGAATAATGAATTCATTGGTTATTACAAACTACTGAATGGAAATAACTTATGTAAGAAATGGATGCAAAGTAATGAAAATAAATTTTCATCATATGAATAAATGGTAAAAGTGAATTTTGTACGTAATGAATGGAGATAAGTGAAATAAGTACTAAATGAATGAATGTGAAATTATTTACAATGAAACCTATATAGTACTTTAAGAATTGATTTACATATGTTTAAAAATTTGTGTTTGAGTAACATATATAAGAAAATGAAAATAACATATGTAAATAAATGAATGGAAATTCAATTTTTGTAAGAAATAAATGTAAATTAAAAAAATAATCATCGTATGAATGAAAATGGTGAACAAATGATATAAGAAGGAAATTAATAATTAATAAACTTAAATAATGTTTGGAATTTGCTGTTTGTTTTAGTTATGGGTTGCTTGGGAAAGGATAAGTTTAATTATTTAGGGTGTATGAGTAATCTATGAAGTTTATCTAAGACTGCTGAGTATATGGTATACTTAGTAGTTATTTGTCGTTCTATGCGATTAAAAGTGTCTGAACTCGAACAAACCGTTTGCTTTGCTTGATATGAATGAATGGTTGATTACTTTGATTTCATGTGATGATTTTATGCTTATTTGTAGATGATTGTTGTTATGTTGCATTTATTTGTTTTGTTATTAGTTGAACAACTTAAATATTTCTTTTATATAAAAATTAACTTCTTTGGATCATGTAAGTGAAATACAGATTATGGAAGCAACGGCTACTACTTTTGGTATCATAAATTAAGCATTGTATGCCCGACAAATAGGTACGTTCTCATATTACGGTTTTATAGCGATATTATATTGTTTTCCCATGGTTTGGGATATATTATTTTGAAATATATGTTATATATTGTTATTGTTGATATTATTATTTCTCCCAGTCCTCTCCGTACGAAGGAGAATCTACCAAAAATTTTCGAAAATTTTGGACTTAGAAATTTTTTTGTGAAATGTTTCCAAACTTTATTAATTTGAGTATAAAAGTATTTAATTGTTTATTAACTGGTATACTGTATTTAAATTATTTAATTTTGTAAATTAATTGTTTGTAAATATAATATTTTGAATAAGATATATTGATTTCTTAATTCCTTCTTTTTTCCTTTTTTCCTTTTCGGGGGCGAAAAGTTTTGAGTGGGGGAGAATGCAACGACCCATAATTTTCGATAATTAAAAACTATAAATTTAATAAGGTTTTATGATTTAATGTTGGAAGAAATAAAAATTTGTGATGTAATAATAAGAATATAACTGGAATAAAATGAAATAGTATAAATTTAAGGTGATTGATAACTGCTTTAAATGTAAAATCTAATTAATTAAAAGAATTAAAGAGTTGTAATTGATGTAGTTGTAAATAAATTATAGTATTGTATGTATTAATGGATAACTGGATTTAAAAGAGCAATTGATAATTCAAATGTTGATTAATTAATGAATTAAATTGTAGTTAATGTGACTGGTAATAGTAGTGGGGTAATAGTAGTTATGACAATTAATTGTAAATAGTAAACTGACAAATGTTATTGAGTGTAGAAATGGTGACATCTGTTATTTGTTACCAATTTAAATAAATCAATTACATATAAATGTAAATAAATGTTACATTAATGTGAGTTAACACAATGACTGCCAATTTGTGAATGTAATAAAATGAACAGAAATGTTAATTATGTTCATAAGGTAATAAATTATTCAATGAAAGAGTGAACCAAAGATAAATAAAATTATTAGGATTTTAAATCACAATAAAATTTACAGATATTCAATGTAATTGAATTAATGCAACCAATATGGTAAAAGTTGAATCTGGAGAACATTAATGTAACAAATAGTGAACCAATGTTAATTATATCCATAATATGATAAATGGTTGAGTAACAAGATTGAAAGTCAAACAAATGGATTATTGGAAATTTAATTTATAATCTTTAAATCTATTCAAATTGAAATTAAATACTGTAAGTTGCGCAATATTCAATAATAAGTTGATATACAAATTTGTTTCAAATGATTTTAAATTACTAAGTAATCTAAGATGATAGAAATCAGTAAATTATTAAATTTGAATTTAAAAAGTAGTTTAATTAATTTAATATTAATTTATTTAATTAATGTGAAAATAGCCATTTTGGCAACTGAGTCGGATTTTGAAGAAACCAGTTTCATTGGATCCGTAAGTATGAGTTATTATAGGATGTCAAGTTTAGTAACGATCGGATTTGTCTTTTGATCATACGAACTCGAAACGCGTAGGAACTAATTTAATTGAAATCAATTTGAAGTAAGGTAATTTTAAGATAACATCTTCATACGATAGAATTAGGACTTGAAACCTGTTCCATTGAGTTTAAAAATATCAAAAACATCTATTTTGATATATGGGATGAACCGTTTTCGTTTTGGGAACAAAAAGGGCTTTTTGGGTCATCTATCGTTCAACTTTCAAGTCAATCTTGTCCGTTCTTTCTATTTTCAGCTATACCGAAAAATAGCCCGTTATAAACCCTAGTTGTTCGCAATTTCATTTGTCTGTATGTACAATTCTGTCTATTTCTCACTTTCCAATGGTAGACAAACAAATCCCCAAATTGCAAACAAAAATCAAATCCAAAATTAAACTCCTCTAAATCCTATCAAATCATATGCCGTTTGAAGCTCTCAACGAGCGTAATCTACTGGCTTGATTCATTTTTGTCATCCAATCATCGTTTTTCCAGAAACAGAGGATGAACCCCAGGCGTCCGTTTTAGGCTTTTGACGATCCAACGGTGGATCGTCGCCCGATCGACAATCGGGAGGCGACATTGGGAATGACTCGTTGAGCAGGTCACGTGGATGGTGCTCGTTGGTCGTATGGAGTTCAGAGTTGGCCTAGAGCAGCATGTTATGGCGGCGGCGGTATAAGGGAGCTACGGGTAGCCGGAGAGGCCGTGTCTTCGGCCACAGGCGCGGATTGAGGTGGGGGTTCGCGTGGGGTTGTCCGATCTTGCCCAGGCGAGGTGTTGCGGCGGATCATTGGTCAACGTCGAGCATATATAGTGGGTTTGTATTTGTTCGCATGTGGCTTGGGGTGTTGGTTTCGAACGAGAGGATTGCACGCTTACGTGGCCTCTTTTTTATTTTTATTTTTATTTTATTTGTTTTGTAAATTAGAATTTTGATTGTTCTAATTATCATAACTTTCACATATGAGGTCCAATTTATGCACAGTTTCTTGCGTTGGGATCGTATTGAAATTCTAGACATTTTGACGCCTATTTAGATGAAGTATGAGGTTGTTTGAATTTGAGCCGTAAATTTGATTTTAATTCGATTTAAAATCGAAGGTGAGTGTTTTGACCCACTCACCACTTCTAAAATTTCTTATATTAGTTAAATTAAATTTTTGATGTGATTAGAAATTTATTGATCGATGTTTGGTACATCTAAATTGTCATTCTAGTTAAATTTGACCTTTAGTGCATTTAATCATCGTTTAATTTAATATTGAATTTAAATTGTTAATTTAATACATATTATTGATTATCAGTTATCTATTGATGATTATTGATTGATGTGGATGATGATTGTGATGAATGTTTGATTGTTGATATTGGTGACTGGGTGTTGTATTTTACATTGTTATAATTGCAAGTTCCCTATGGGTTGAAATGCTACATACCCGAATGATCTATAGATTTGGAAAGATCATTATGGATTGAAATGATAGACTCGAGCGATTTTATGGATTTTTGTTGAATTCGAGAATGCGGTTTGAAATGATATATAATCGTAAAATTGTAAATTGTGGATTGAAATGATAAATATCCATATCACTTGACCCTAGAGTGGAAAATTATATACAGACATCGAATTGGTTAAATTAAATGATTTTGAACCATTAAAATTCTGAATTCAACTGACTAGTGTTTTGAAGAAGAAATTGATTTATATAAACTGAAGTATTTTCGATAATCCAAGTGTTAATGATGAAAAAGGATTTGATTTAAAAAGATTGTTCAAAGGATTTAAATTGGAATTTCAAGGTTGAAGTGTCAAATATAATGAATTTAGTGGAATTGAGTTATTAAAATGTTTGGACATAACTTTGAAATCTATTTAAATTAATTTAAACCGATTTAATCAAATTAACTATTTTAATTAATTTTAAAACTATTTTTACATATTTTAAATCTGTTTTTTTTTTGGCAAGGCCAGCCGGTTTTATAGTGGACCGTCCACTTTTTATTACGAACGTAATAAAAGTTGAAGTATAGGAGTAAGGTAAAAGCACCTTAACTACTATGAAAAAGAAAATAAAAATACAGCACAGGAGTGTGAATGAAGTATCACAGCTACTATCAGAATATCGAAATCAATACTACTCCTCCTTAGAGGAATAATCACCATCATCCACAGCAACCTGTGTAGACACTAAAGGGACATTTCCCAACAAACTAGCAAAAGGGCGGAAATGAGAAGCCAGACAAGGATCATACGCCATGGAATCAGGAGAGTAAACAAATGTTCGTGCCAAGAAGAATCAGCTAGCAAGGCAGAATTCTTATTCGCAAAATGACCGTCCAAATCAAGAACCAAAGAGTCACCAGAAGGTCGGTAATAAAGGCATCTAAGGTTTTGTTGATCATCAGAAACGAATCTAAAGAAGGATTCTGCTAAGGGGTTAAATCTCATATCAGAGATGAAATCAACCCAACACCGCTCAGCATCATCCCAAACAATAGAGGGACACGTGGGACCAGGATCAGGGGCATCAGCATGAAAAGCGGAAATATCACCAGGGTCCAACAAAGCAGAAAGGGAGGCAGAGCCAGGATCAGAAGTAGGAGGCAAGCCCAAACTAGGCAAAGGAACTAGTCGAGGAGGGTCAATAGGGGAGACAATGGATGAAACCTTAGGAACCCATTTCCTGATCGGGGGGCGAGGCAGTGGGATCTTAGGAGCACTGGAAGAAACAACAGAATGCGTGCAGGAAATTGCCAGGTGGCCAAAAGGGTGATAGGTGGAGCATATATCTGGAACCCAACCGTATCGAACGCGGACCTCCACAACATGCTCAACAGCAAGCTGAACCGGAATAGAAGATGGAAGCGGCTTACCAGGGGAAATCTCAATCAGTGCCTTTGCATACATCAATTTATCACGTGCGACTGTATTTGAATCAAAACATCTCAGTTTTCCTACGTTACAAGCTAACCAGTTCAAACCAAGCAATGGTTGAAGAGCAGAGGGAATTTGCGAAAAATAAGCCCAAACGGGAATAGAAATACTTGTTCACGCGCACTAGCCACAATAGGGGACCAAGGAGTAATTATAAAGGGTTGCCCATAAATAAAAGAAGGCTCGGCCTCAAGCACAAGACTTCGTTCCTCGGGGGAGGAAAACTGAAGGAAATACAAGGAGTCAACCAGCTTAACACGTAAATTACCACGTAGCTTCCAAGCCCTACGACAAACAGTAGCCACATCGCGGAGGCCGTGATTAGGATCAAAAAAGAAACCAACTAAATAATCTGACCAAAATTCCAAACCGGCTTGCAACACAATGGGGGGAGGGATCATCACTCCATTTTCTTCAACGATTTCAAGCTCAATCGGCTTGTAGGCACCTGCATTACGGGGAAGAGAGGTGAAAAGAGAGGACCAGGATTTGTTGCCAATAAGGGAAGAGGCAATAGGAGTTGTCCCATAATTTACCGACTCATTAGCCACTCCAACAGAAACCAAACAAGGTGAACAACTGGAACTTGCTTTACAGGGAAGGGGATTAGCGAGCAGAATGGCGTCATGGGACAAAACGTCAGGAGCAAAACAGCCCAATCTAACAGAACACTTTTTAACACAGGCATTTTCAGAAGCATTAACGCATGCATTTTAAATCAGTTACAACCTATTTAATACAATTTAACCTATTTTCAACCAATTAAATTTATTTAATCTATTTTAAATCAATTTAATATAATTTAAATCTATCTAATCTACTTTTGAATTTATTTAATCTATTTAAAATCTGCTTAATCGATTTTTAAATATATTTAATTTATATTTAATCTATTTAAATCATCTTAAAACCAACTATATCAAATTTAAATCTATTTAAACTGTTTTCACTATTTGAACTATTTTAAATCTATTTAAACTATTTAAAAACTATATAAACTATTTATATTGACCTAAATTATTTTCTAAAATTTCAGACTGTATAAAGATGAAGTATTTATATTCAAATCCTCGATGATGATACAACCTAAGTTGTATTTTGGAATTTATACCTTTTGAAATTGACGTATTTGAGTGAATAAGATGATTTTGAAATAAAGAATTAATTAACAGAACTTATCGATAATTTCAAAGTGGATATGATTTGAAAGTGAATATGGTTTGAAGTCAATATGATTTCGAAAGAGAAATGATTTGAAATTGAATATGATACATTGATATAAATTGTAAATCAACTTTTGAAACATAAAAGAACCATCCTGTATGTAATAAGCATTTGGTTGTTAAAGAGACTGAGATCGGATATTGTCATACTCTCTGCCAATATCGAAAACCACTTTAACAACTATGTATGTGGTGGAGATTCCAAAAATGAGATAGGATGGTTTGGCGAATGATTTCAATATAAGGTATGAAGTGATGCTGACTCTCGTGAGTCAGCTTAGATGGGACTAAAACAGGAGCCATGCCAGGCCAAGTGAGGTCGCACCTCCGATCCGACACATTTCTTCCATACCATATTATGACTTTATGATGATTTGGTGGCCACCCCTTGGTTTTGATTACAGGCATGTGTTTCGAGGTGGGCGGTAGTAGCTACTATGCATTACCACCAATCCGGATCCGCAATTGGTATATCTACCCTGGCATTGCCTCGAGCCATGTTTACATGCCCTAGAGCGCCTTCTTCGAGTTTTTTTTGTCTACCTATGTAGTGCTCCCTGATAGCCCACGTGATGGTGGAATTTATAGTATTTGTATGGACTATGAAATTATATAAAATGTGTTAAGGGTGATATGGTTAACGGCTTAACGCTATTTAATACTTTACATTACTGTAGACATATTATAATAGCGTATTTTACTATAAAGTAGTTAGTGTAACGGATCCTTCAGAGATGTGAATCCCGAACATTTCTTAAGTTATTGCACTCCCATTAGACAATGTATAGGAGATGTCAATCCCCATAAACATCTCGGATGCCGTCGCACTCATATTTACTGTTGATTTAACTTACATAAGATCTTTTAGTTCTTACTCCAGTGTTTTGTCTTTTCAATTCGCTCGGGTCAGCCTGAGCATTTTAAGGTTGGAGACCTTATTTCTAGAGGGCGAAGATGAAAATTTGTACAATTACTATTTATTATATTTATTCTACTGCATCATG
The DNA here is from genome assembly GCA_030765085.1 of Allium cepa. Lineage (NCBI taxonomy): Eukaryota > Viridiplantae > Streptophyta > Magnoliopsida > Asparagales > Amaryllidaceae > Allium > Allium cepa. The sequence goes on along the minus strand of CM060941.1, from coordinate 1,038,335,446 downwards.
TTGTTCCACGACATTTATTTATTTATTTCTGTTGTGTAACTCTGATTTTTGTTTTGTAAAAGAATAATCTAATGTATTTATAATACAACTTCATGAACTGTTATTTGATTATTATATTTTTTTCATTCCACTGTGAGATTCTGTAAATTTTTTTTCTTTCCCTATTTCTTATTTACCCCATAACAAACTTCCCTTTTGAATGGTTTGGGTCTAACATGTATATCTGCTTAAAATGCCCAAAAAGGCAGGTCGTTACAGTATATTTTGAGTAAATGGAATGATTTCAAAATGAAGATTTAATAGTAACTATAACTAAAAATTATTTTATAAGAAGTAAGAAATGTTGCCAGTAACTTTGAAAAGTAATCAAACTTGGAAATTTGATTTGGCAAAATGAGATTATATATGGCAGTTATATATTCAAACTTCCCTTGTTAAATTTATAACCAGAAAGAAATAAATCTTTGAAAGATATTTGAAATACTAAATGGATTTTATATAAGTATGAGATGGACTTAGAAATTATTGATTCACAAATTATTTGAGTTTAAAAGAATGATCATATATGCATATGAAATGGAGATTGTAACGCCCCACCTCTATACCCACGCTAGCCAAGAACATTTCGGTGAATGCTGTCGACTAGCACGGAGAATAAGGCTGTTGAGGAGCGACCATCTGTCTAATTGCTTTGTGCGAGTACCGATATACCGGATAAAAATATAACTTTTCATCTCGAGAGGAAATCCGACATACAGACACAAACTCAAAGCTACTACACAGTGGCTATAATTTCTTCGGAAACAAATATAGAAATAAACATAACATAAATCAGTCATAGACAATTCATATCACAAAGGCGGAATAAGATATGAATACTACACTAGAAAGTGTACGTCAGAGTAGTGGTCTAAAAAGATCCACAATATCACAAAAGAATAGTTACACGAACTACACAAAAGAATAAGTATACATTAAGGAGTCTATATCTCTAATGTATACAACAAAATAACTACTAATCTAAGTAGTTAACCCAAAAGTCAAGGAGTTAATCCCGGATGAGAAGTCAAGCAGAAGCACCTGTAACATCTCGGTCTGACCCGAGTATTATTTAATAAGAAAATAATAAACGGATCAGTCTAACTATAAATATCAGATGAAACGATATAGAATAAGAGATATGACTAAACACAAAATAATCACAATGCCAAGCTGTGATATATATATAAATATATACTTAGTTGATAATCATCAAGAGATTAATCAATGTCACCAAATCTACACAAGAATCAAAGAAACGTCATACTCCTAATTTCGTTCACCATACCATAAATATTGACGATAATATCAACGTCAATCACAAAAGTCAATGACACACAAATTCCAGAAGACTACACAAGAAATCCAGAGACCACTAAAGTCAATGACACACAAATTCACCAATGAACAAATATTGATAAAACTTATCAATGGAAATCACGAAAATTGGTGAAACACAAATTCTAGGAATCTACACAAGAAATCTAGAAATCATAAAGGAGGGAAAGGCCTATCACATGAACGGGAGCATGAAAACTCACCAACAGCTGTAACCCATGAACGAGAAGCTATCTCATGGTAGCTAACCATAAATTTGACACACGAATGGTCCGAAGACCTGACACACGAATGGCCCGAAGACCGTGGGTTGCTACCCCATAAATTTGACACACGAACGGGGTTTAGTCTCCCACGCAGACAAAGAGACATCGCACATTGCTAGTCTAAATCACAATAATGATCGTCATGATCATCGAGAAGTGTCAATTACACTAAGCTAGTAAATATATGAGTTTAGCTTCATGTCCCATAACCACTTGTTTAACTTAAATATTTACGAACAAACTGTAAGTCTCCACTAGAAAATTCTCACAAGAGGTTCAATCGAACAAGTCCAAGAATTAACCGATAAAGTAAGCGCAAGCGTTTCATACCACTTGTTTTACTAAGCCGTTTAATTAGATTTCTCATACGAGTGAGGTAAAGGTTTGTATATACTAATAGATTGGAAAACGGTTTTATAAACGAGTTTGGTATTAAAATAGTATTGAAATCGTTTGAGGAAAGGGTTTTGATATTTACTACTAGTATAGAAAACCTTTATATTTTCAAAGTGACAAATCACGAAGAAGATTGTAAGAACAATCAATCACAAAAATTCACATACGAAGACGTGAATAAAATCCAAAGAAATCGATAAAGAATCCATCGAAATGGATATTCAAAAATCCCTAAAAAGAGTCATCAAAGTCATAATAGATGATAACAACAAATAGGATTATCACGAATCGATTTAAATTAGAATTTCAATCCAAAATGGCAAATTGGACTCAAACAGCAGGTTCAGTCGACTGAACAGAGATTTTCAGTCGACTGACCCTGTACATGGAAATTTTTCAGGTTCAGGAAACTTTCTGTTTCCAGTTTCAGTCGACTGTGCAGAGATTTTCAGTCGACTGAATCATGCCTGGAAACTCTCGGGTTTCAGGTTCAGTCGATTGAACAGAGTTTTTCAGTCGACTGAATCATGCCTGGGCTGTTTTTCAGCCTTATTCAAATGAAGAGCAAACTCTTCCAAAATGCAATCGGACGAACATTGGCTCTAAGGGTTTATGTCAAACGGCGACCCGGCCCTATATGCTCCTCGATGCATCACCAAAAGCATGATCAAACATCCATAAAAGGATTTTACACAAATTTGACTTAAAAACCCAAAAATTGGAATATTCACAAAACCAATCCAAATCAAGAGCAAATGCACATGAAGAAGTGTTAGGAATTCGTACCCAACAACCAAAGATAATTATAGTCATAGATGTGAGATAAAAATCTCACCTTTGAACTAAATTTATGAAGATGAAGCTATGAAGCAATGGCAAGAACAAGCACTCTTCAATTCCAACTCAACAAGCTTGAATCTAAGCATAAAAGAGAAACATTCCCTAAATTAGGTTTAGGAATTTTCTGAAATCAAAGAGAGAATGAGTTGGAGAAGAAGGAGGAGATGCTTACCAATGGGTTCTCATAGATTTTGGAGCAAGAACTTGGATTTTGCTATGGAACTAGGGCTTGGAGTTTTAATTCTTTTTCTCTTCCACCATTGTTGAAAGCTTGAAGAGTTAGGAATTAGAAATGAAGAAATGAAGAGTTGGAGTGGGTTGGGACTGAATTAGTAAGTGGATTCAGCCCAAAGCAAAAAGTAGCAAAAATTCAACTTTCTCCAAACATATCGAAGCTTATACTCAAAAAGGTCGCAAACGGCATTTTGAACTCAATGGGGGTGGTCTCGAGTCCTAATTCGACCGTATGTAAAAAGTAGGTTTTCGGACCAAAATCCAACGAACGGTGAAATATTTAAATAAAATATTTAAATATATAATCGATAAATATGCGGGTTGTTACAGACTCCCCTCCTTAAAGAAATTGCGTCCTCGCAATATTTAAGAAGGAAATATAAGAAGTAACAACCATAGAAGCATATTAACACAAAAGAAAATTTGAAATAGGAAGTTCACCATAAAGTGCTCGAAAGAGTTAGCAAGAAATCTGGTGAAACTTCAATTTCCACAATATTACCGGGCTCAAGAATGAAAACCGGAATCCCTGAGGCATTCCCGTAGATAAAAGACGTGGGGAACGTCAAGAATAGCAGAAAATTGAGCCGGTGCAACGGCGTAGTACGAAAACGGTACGCCCGAGGAACTAGAAACTCAAATAATTTGGGACATCAGCGTAGTACAAAAACGGTACGCCCAATGAACCAAAGCAAAGACATTGATGTAGTACAAACGGTACATCCAATGTATCAAAAGCAAAGACATCGATGTAGTACAAACGGTACATCCGATGTATCAAAAGCAAAGACACCGATGTAGTACAACGGTACATCCGATGAATCAAAAGCGAAGACATCGATGTAGTACAACGGTACATCCGATGAATCAAAAGCGAAGACATCGATGTAGTACAAACGGTACATCCGATGAATCAAAAGCGAAGACATCGATGTAGTACAAACGGTACATCCGATGAATCAAAAGCAAAGACATCGATGTAGTACAAACGGTACATCCGATGAATCAAAAGCAAAGACATCGATGTAGTACAACGGTACATCCGATGAATCAAAAGCGAGGACATCGATGTAGTACAAACGGTACATCCGATGAATCAAAAGCAAAGACATCGACGTAGTACAACGGTACATCCGATGAATCAAAAGCAAAGACATCGATGTAGTACAAACGGTACATCCGATGAATCAATAGCAAAGACATCGATGTAGTACAAACGGTACATCCGATGAATCAAAAGCAAAGACATCGATGTAGTACAAACGGTACATCCGATGAATCAAAAGCAAAGACATCGATGTAGTACAAACGGTACATCCGATGAATCAAAAGCAAAGACATCGATGTAGTACAAACGGTACATCCGATGAATCAAAAGCAAAGACATCGATGTAGTACAACGGTACATCCGATGAATCAAAAGCGAGGACATCGATGTAGTACAAACGGTACATCCGATGAATCAAAAGCAAAGACATCGATGTAGTACAAACGGTACATCCGATGAATCAAAAGCGAGGACATCGATGTAGTACAAACGGTACATCCGATGAATCAAAAGCAAAGACATCGATGTAGTACAAACGGTACATCCGATGAATCAAAAGCAAAGACATCGATGTAGTACAAACGGTACATCCGATGAATCAAAAGCAAAGACATCGATGTAGTACAAACGGTACATCCGATGAATCAAAAGCAAAGACATCGATGTAGTAGAACGGTACATCCGATGAATCAAAACCCGAATGATTTCGGAACACCGACGTAGTACAAAAACGGTACGTCCAATGAACCGAACACAATAAAAGAACATCGGACGCAAATTCATAAAAGAAATGAGATGAAACTCAATAAAACGAAGTACATCAAAACGCCCGATGAACTTGATAAAAAGATAATTTCATTCGGTCATCAACAAAGAAACAACCCCTTGTTGCTTACGACTAAACGCATTGGCAACACGATTTCCCCCTTCGGGAATAAAAAGAATATCAAGATCATAGGAAGCTAGGAACTCGAGTCAACTTGCAGTTCCTTAAGAGAACATAAATATTCCAAAGATTTATGATCGAGATAGAGAACAAATTTCTCATCCAAACATGATGATGCCAAATTCCAAAAGTAAAAACAATAGCCGAGAGAACTAGATCATGAGTGGCATATCTAGTCTCGACAAGCTATAATGATTTAGAAGCACAAGAGATAGCATGTTCTCCTTTGCAAGATAACGGCATCCAAACCAATACGACTAGTATCGGTACAAATAGAAAAGTCTTGGTTCCCCTTCAGGAATCACAAGAATAAAAGTATCGAAAAGAAAGAATTTCTTTTAAATAATCATCTTTCCTGAAAAGTTAAAAGTTTCAAAATTACATTTATCATTATATAATAATCTTTCTAGAAAAATTTACTACTTTCAAGTTAATATAATGTGTCTGATTGTCTCATCAAAGCGTTTAGGAAATTCCTATCGATAACGTTGATCAAGCGCATCGACCAAAATTCTTAAAGCACTCAACGGGCAATACAATCACAAAATCATCTTTTATAGGATAAATAAATCTCTTAAAAAGTTTTAAGAATATTCTTTGTTCGTTTCAAGAACAAAATCAAATTGCACTTATAATTAAATCTTATGAAAAAGATATGCAAAATTTTAAATTTCTATTTTCATCCAAAATCAATAAATACAAGAATGGTCTCATCGAAATATTCATAGAATATTCGATTTATAAAATGGATGAAATGAGTTGGACAAATTGAATGACATAATAATTCATTCATAGGAATCATAACGAGTGCGGAATGCGGTAAGTGGAATGCTAATTTCCACAACTCGTAGCAAACGAAAACCGATGGTAAGTCAAACTGAAAAGACCTTAACACCACACAAAAGATTTCTTAGGTGATAATCCTAAGACAAACTCAAAAATACCGGAAAATTTCTCAAACTACATGAATGAGAGAAATAACACTTTCCTTATAAGTGGGCTTAAGGAATAAAATGATGCCATCAAGTTGGATTCAAAATCATAAAGGAAAAATAGAAATCTGCTTAACAGATTGAAAATGTCGAAGATGAATAGTCCACTCGAAAATTAGGATATGGGCTTCACAATGATTAAGCCAATCCTTACCGAAAGGTCAATTCCGAAGCCAAAGCAAAAATATCGGCTCAGAAAGAAAAGTCACATAAAACAATCTCGACATCTAAACAAAAGCAAATTGAGTGTTGCGGATCTACCATCCGGATTCACAATTCTCAATGAAGTCAATATGCCCAAAATATTCAAAGAAAAGAATCGACAAGTTCTTTTGATATAAAAATAATGAGATGAAACCCATATCAAAAAGAACTCAAATAGAAAGTTCACGAATTAAAACAATGCCATCGAGGATTGAATGAAAATACCTTGACCAAAAGTTGCAGCTTTCCTTCTCACTTGCTTGGAAGCTTAGGACACGAAGATAAAAGATGACCCGAACCTTTGCAATAACGGCAAAAGAGGGGTTTCGGGCACTCCCCTACATGGTGGTCTGTGGAACCACAATTGTAGCATCGTCCACGACTAGAGGTAGGAACATTTGCTACCAGAGTTTGTTGCTTTCCTTTCTTATTAGAATCGGGGCCTTTGAATTTGATAGGCCTCTTCAAGTTATTGTCGAAGTTCTGTTGGGCACGCACAACTTCAACATCACCTTCATTATCGGCCTCTTCAAGATGAAGAGCGATATCAATAAGCTGATCAAATGAAACCTCAAGTTTCAGGAGTAATGGCTTCTTAAGATTCTTATTCAAGCCATAGACAAATCTCTGATTTTTCTTCAATGGGGTATTAATGTACTCAACCCCGTATTTAGACAGAGATTCGAAGGATGCGACATAGTCTGTCACAGAAGATTCACCTTGAACAAGGTCTATGAAACGCCGGGCTAAGGTTACTTTTTCAGCCTCCGGCACAAATTTCAATTCGAATCTTCCCCGGAATTGCTCCCAAGTAAGATCCGCCTCAACGATTTCAGAAATTAAAAGCTCATACCAATCCAATGCTCTTTCTTGGAGCATGCTAGAAGCTACTTGGACTCGATGAAGGTGAATAAGATTCATGCGAGAAAAGATGCGATCGCATGATTTGAGCCAAGCTTGAATTTCTATAACACTCTCGGATCCCCTGAATGGCCCTCCACCCAAATCGGTGTAGTCTCTGCACAAGCGTGCAAAACCAGATCTAGGATGAGTAGGCTCTGGATTGGTTCCGGCTGCTTGAGCGTTCTTAACAAGATCTAGAAGCTGCTGAGCAGACATGAATACTCCATCCTGAGGAGTAGCACTAGATTGACCGGCGCTGGAACGGCCAGGTCTAACCATTTCTCTTCTTTAAGAAAGAAAGAAAGAAGAGGAAAAAGTTATTCTCAAAATGAATATCAAGCAATCTTGATAGATGAAACAAGGAATCATAAAAAAAAGTAGGATAGAACGGTACGAAGACCCGAATAAAATCCTAAAGCACAACTCCTAAGAAAGACTTAGGACATGATCCTTGCTAAATTATTCTACATTATTCCGAAGTTTTGCTCTGATACCAAGCTGTAACGCCCCACCTCTATACCCACGCTAGCCAAGAACATTTCGGTGAATGCTGTCGACTAGCACGGAGAATAAGGCTGTTGAGGAGCGACCATCTGTCTAATTGCTTTGTGCGAGTACCGATATACCGGATAAAAATATAATTTTTCATCTCGAGAGGAAATCCGACATACAGACACAAACTCAAAGCTACTACACAGTGGCTATAATTTCTTCGGAAACAAATATAGAAATAAACATAACATAAATCAGTCACAGACAATTCATATCACAAAGGCGGAATAAGATATGAATACTACACTAGAAAGTGTACATCAGAGTAGTGGTCTAAAAAGATCCACAATATCACAAAAGAATAGTTACACGAACTACACAAAAGAATAAGTATACATTAAGGAGTCTATATCTCTAATGTATACAACAAAATAACTACTAATCTAAGTAGTTAACCCAAAAGTCAAGGAGTTAATCCCGGATGAGAAGTCAAGCAGAAGCACCTGTAACATCTCGGTCTGACCCGAGTATTATTTAATAAGAAAATAATAAACGGATCAGTCTAACTATAAATATCAGATGAAACGATATAGAATAAGAGATATGACTAAACACATAATAATCACAATGCCAAGCTGTGATATATATATAAATATATACTTAGTTGGTAATCATCAAGAGATTAATCAATGTCACCAAATCTGCACAAGAATCAAAGAAACGTCATACTCCTAATTTCGTTCACCATACCATAAATATTGACGATAATATCAACGTAAATCACAAAAGTCAATGACACACAAATTCCAGAAGACTACACAAGAAATCCAGAGACCACTAAAGTCAATGACACACAAATTCCAGAAGACTACACAAGAAATCCAGAGACCACTAAAGTCAATGACACACAAATTCACCAATGCACAAATATTGATAAAACTTATCAATGGAAATCACGAAAATTGGTGAAACACAAATTCTAGGAATCTACACAAGAAATCCAGAAATCATAAAGAGGGGAAAGGCCTATCACATGAATGGGAGCATGAAAACTCACCAACAGCTGTAACACATGAACGAGAAGCTATCTCATGGTAGCTAACCATAAATTTGACACACGAATGGTCCGAAGACCTGGCACACGAATGGCCCGAAGACCGTGGGTTGCTACCCCATAAATTTGACACACGAACGGGGTTTAGTCTCCCACGCAGACAAAGAGACATCGCACATTGCTAGTCTAAATCACAATAATGATCGTCATGATCATCGAGAAGTGTCAATTACACTAAGCTAGTAAATATATGAGTTTAGCTTCATGTCCCATAACCACTTGCTTAACTTAAATATTTACGAACAAACTGTAAGTCTCCACTAGAAAATTGTCACAAGAGGTTCAATCGAACAAGTCCAAGAATTAATCGATAAAGTAAACGCAAGCGTTTCATACCACTTGTTTTACTAAGCCGTTTAATTAGATTTCTCATACGAGTGAGGTAAAGGTTTGTATATACTAATAGATTGGAAAACGGTTTTATAAACGAGTTTGGTATTAAAATAGTATTGAAATCGTTTGAGGAAAGGGTTTTGATATTTACTACTAGTATAGAAAACCTTTATATTTTTAAAGTGACAAATCACGAAGAAGATTGTAAGAACAATCAATCACAAAAATTCACATACGAAGACGTGAATAAAATCCAAAGAAATCGATAAAGAATCCATCGAAATGGATATTCAAAAATCCCTAAAAAGAGTCATCAAAGTCATAATAGATGATAACAACAAATAGGATTATCACGAATCGATTTAAATTAGAATTTCAATCCAAAATGGCAAATTGGACTCAAACAGCAGGTTCAGTCAACTGAACAGAGATTTTCAGTCGACTGACCCTGTACATGGAAATTTTTCAGGTTCAGGAAACTTTCTGTTTCCAGTTTCAGTCGACTGTGCAGAGATTTTCAGTCGACTGAATCATGCCTGGAAACTCTCGGGTTTCAGGTTCAGTCGACTGAACAGAGTTTTTCAGTCGACTGAATCATGCCTGGGCTGTTTTTCAGCCTTATTCAAATGAAGAGCAAACTCTTCCAAAATGCAATCGGACGAACATTGGCTCTAAGGGTTTATGCCAAACGGCAACCCGGCCCTATATGCTCCTCGATGCATCACCAAAAGCATGATCAAACATCCATAAAAGGATTTTACACAAATTTGACTTAAAAACCCCAAAATTGGAATATTCACAAAACCAATCCAAATCAAGAGCAAATGCACATGAAGAAGTGTTAGGAATTCATACCCAACAACCAAAGATAATTATAGTCATAGATGTGAGATAAAAATCTCACCTTTGAACTAAATTTATGAAGATGAAGCTATGAAGCAATGGCAAGAACAAGCACTCTTCAATTCCAACTCAACAAGCTTGAATCTAAGCATAAAAGAGAAACATTCCCTAAATTAGGTTTAGGAATTTTCTGAAATCAAAGAGAGAATGAGTTGGAGAAGAAGGAGGAGATGCTTACCAATGGGTTCTCATAGATTTTGGAGCAAGAACTTGGATTTTGCTATGGAACTAGGGCTTGAAGTTTTAATTCTTTTTCTCTTCCACCATTGTTGAAAGCTTGAAGAGTTAGGAATTAGAAATGAAGAAATGAAGAAATGAAGAGTTGGAGTGGGTTGGGATTGAATTAGTAAGTGGATTCAGCCCAAACCAAAGCCCAAAGCAAAAAGTAGCAAAAATTCAACTTTCTCTAAACATATCGAAGCTTATACTCAAAAAGGTCGCAAACGGCATTTTGAACTCAATGGGGGTGGTCTCGAGTCCTAATTCGACCGTATGCAAAAAGTAGGTTTTCGGACCAAAATCCAACGAACAGTGAAATATTTAAATATATAATCGATAAATATGCGGGTTGTTACAGAGATAGTTTTGGAACCCATTGATTTTTAAAAACTTTTGATTTTGGCAAATAGTCAATTTTGTAAATTTGGTACACCAAATTTGAAAATTATCGACTTTGAATATATCGATTTTGTATAGGTAAAGTTTATATGTGATATATATAAAGAGTATGATTTGAAATGTACTATGTATATAGTATGATATGTTTTGAGACAAAAGTATGGAAAGGCACCCCATGAAAGTCTAAAATTAGAGTAGGAGATCCACTGAGTGGTTCTGCCTAGGAATCTAGTGGGTTCAATGAGAATTGGGATCTTAAAGGACGTCTAGACCAAAGTCATGAGTTCCTGGTGATCATTTGTTGGGTAGCGTAAGTTGAGAGGTGCCGATACTTCTAACGATCCCATTTTAAGCCAAATTTAATTTAGCGATTAATATAAACTTTTGGATTAAATTGTGAATTAATTTTGAATTTTCCAAAATAAATAAAATATGTGTTTGTTATATATATATATATATTGTAGATAGAATTTTGATTTGAATTCAAGAATAAATATTTGAAAATAAATTGGATTTAAAAACTTCATAAGCTAATAAGAATTTGTTTTCTAATTATAATGCACCCATGCACATATGTATGTATATATATATTAAGATTTGAAAGTTATATTTTGAATTTAATATAATAATTTTCAAAAACTATTTAAAGTTAAATTCTACATTTAAAAAGAAATTATATATAATATATTTGTGTTTATTTATTAATGTATAATTAGTTTTGAATCATATTCTTTAAAGTGGTACAAAAATATATATTTATTTATTTGAAAGAAAGATAGCTTAAATAGAATTTAATAAAAGATTTATTTCCTTTTCTTTTATAAAACTTTTTAAAAAAATTATACATGTATTAAATTTAGTTTTATATATAAATATAAAATATATATTAATATAGAAAGAAATGCATTAATTAAATTGAAAATATAATAAAATTATATATACAAATTAAAAACATTTAAAATACATGTAAATTACATGTGTAAGTATTATAATATAAAGATTATATAAAAAGACATGTGTAAGATAATTAGATACATGCATTTAACATTTGTATCCAATTCAACAAGCAAAATACAAATGCAACAATTTTATCATGTAAATATAACAAGTGTCATTTATTTCTTTTATTTTCAAAATTTAATAAATAAAGGAAATAAGTTATATATACACATCCATACTTTTACTTTCATTTTCTTTCATTCAAATTTCATCAAAATTAAAACCAATAAAATGAAAACCTGGAAACTTAAAACAAATCAGAGAAGTACAAATTAAAATCAAAAGGAAAACAACTATTTTAAAACCTGAAGCAATCAAAAGCATGCAATTCAACTCAGTGTTAAATCAAGCCAAGTTTCAGATCATCTCAAATAAAAGCAAGTTGTAGATCATCTTAAATATCAAGCTTCAGCCAACAATCACCTTCTAGAGATCAAGTTCAAGATCAAAATTTCATTTCCTGTTTTCAAATCTATTTCTAGGCCTATTCTCTGTTCTTTTGCACCAGGTGAGTAAACTACTTTCATAAAGCCTTAAACCTGTTATACATTGTTTGTATGAGATAAATACTTGAAAGTATGTGTGAAAAATGTTGGTATGGATGAAAAAAATGTACTTGCATGTCTGTATATATATAATTTGTGTGTGCATGTTGGGAACAGGCAAATATGCCTCTGTTTTTGATAACAGGCTTAAAATTTCTTAAAATAATTCTTAACTCCTCATCTAAACTATTATATAACACGATGTTTAAAATGAAGTTGATTGTAATGACGTAATACAAATTTTAAAAATAATTTCAAGTAGAATTATTAAGCAATTCTTCTGGAAAACTAGGATTTACAGTAAAATCAAATCATGTCAGAAATTCGACCTGCTTAATTTCAAGATTTTCTTACATGGCCAAATTCGTGTTCTAAAATGATGATTTTTGATATTAATATCAAGATTTTTAGGTTAGTGATTTGAGAGGGATTGTTAGATGAACGGAAATAGGTTTTTCTTCAATTTTTGATGATCACGAGGTCGTGTAACCTCGGGGTTGTGGCTAGAGGAAGGACGAGAGTCGGCAGTCTCGAGAAAAATGGAGTTGCATTTGTTTGATCACCGTAGTGGCGTGGCGCAGCCATATTAGGGTTTTAGGTCTTGGATTGGTCGAGGATGTTTGTATAGCGATAGCGAGTTTGTCGTCATATCGAGTTGATCCAAAGTAGGGGATTAGAAAGAGAATGGTTTGGTGAGTCTCCAGGCGGAGCAGCGCGAACTCTGGTGGTCAGAAGCAACGGTACGAGGTGGTTTAGGTTGGTTGGTTATATTCTAGGTAGATATTGAGGTTGATCAAATTCGATTTCGTGTTTGATTCTAGGATCTGGGTGGTCGAAGTGATGGAGAGGATCGTGGGTGACCTTGTGGTGCCATTGACGTCGACCGGAGTTGCTCCTACCATGTGTGCACGCGCACAGAGATTCTGACATGTATGGGTTGAAGTTTGAAATGGAGGAAGGAGAAGAAGAAGCAGGCTCGAAGTCGAACTCGGGAAATTTTGATGATGGCTCGTGTACGTTCTCGGGTTCGTTCGCGTGAGTATTATATGTTTTTAACAGTTTAATTTTTTTTTCAAACATAACAAAGAAAAAAAGGGCAAGTTTGCTTGGCGGAAAACTTGGATTGACTCGGGTAGAACTCGAGTGGGTCTCAAGTTCATGTTATAACACTTTTGAAAATTTAAATAAAATAAGTTTTTAAATAAAAACAAGTTTTAAACTATATTCTTAAAACAATTTCTTTAAATAATAAATGTTTATCTAATCTTTTTGTGACGCCCTACCTCTATACCCACGCTATCCAAGAACATTACGGTGAATGTTGTCAACTAGCACGGAGAATAAGGCCGTTGAGGAGCGACCATCTGTATAATTGCTTTGTGCGAGTACCGATATGCCAGATAAAAATATAACTTTTCATCTCAAGAGGAAATCCGACATACCGACACAAACTCAAAGCTACTACACAGTGGCTATAAAGGTCTTCGGAAACAAATATAGAAATAAACATAACATAAATCAGTCACAGACAATTCATATCACAAAGGCGGAAATAGATATGAATATAACACTAACACATGAAAGTGTATATCAGAGTAGTGGTCAAAAAGATCCACAATAATATAAAACAATAGCAACAGGTGCTATACAAAAGAATAAGTATACATCATAGAGTCTGTATCTCAAATGTATACAACAAAAGACTACTAAAGTAACATAGTTAACCAAAAGTCGGGATGATAGTCCGATAAGGAGTCAAGCAGAAGCACCTGTAACATCTCGGTCTGACCCGAGTATTATTTAAGAAGAAAATAATAAACGGATCAGTCTAGCTATAAATATCAGATGAAGTGATATATAATAAGAGATATGACATAAACATATAATAATCACAATGCCAAGCTGTGATAAATAAGTAATTGAAAATCAACAAGAGATTAATCAATATCATAATAATCTACTCAACATAAAAAGGAATGTCATACTCCTAATTTCATTCACCAAGCCACAATAAATGACACATATATCAATGCCCATCGTAAAAGTTGGTGAAACACAAATTCCAGAAATCAACACACGAAATCCAAAAATCACAATAAAAGGATGGCCAAGACATTGATGTAGTACAAACGGTACATCCAATGAATCCAAAAGCCAAAACATCGATGTAGTACAAACGGTACATCCAATGAATCGAAACACATTAGAAAGTACATGGGTCGCTAGCCCACGAAGAAATGAGACGAAGCTCAATTTAATGAGGTACGGTCCTCCACATAGACAAAGAGACATCGCACATTGCTAGTCTAAACCATAAAATGATCATCATTGATCATCAAGAAGTGTCAATTACAATAAGCTAGTAAATATATGAGTTTAGCATCATGTCCCATAACCACTAGCTTAACTTAAATATTTGCGAACAAATTGTAGATCTCCACTAGAAATTTGTCATAAGAGATTCAATCGAACAAGTCCAAGAATTAACCAACGATGTAAACGCAAGCGTTTCATACCACTTGTTTTACTAAGTCGTTTAATTAAATTTCTCATACGAGTGAGGTAAAGGTTTGTATATACTAATAGATTGGAAAACGGTTTAAGAAAACGAGCTTTGTAATAAAATAGTGTTGAAATCATTTGAAGAAAGAGTTTTGATATTTACTACTAGTATAGAAAACCTTTATATTTTTAAAGTGACAAATCACAAAGAAGATTGTAAGAACAACCAATTACTAAATTCACATTCGAAGATGTGAATAAAATCCAAAGAAATCGATACCAAATCCATAGAAATGGATATTTACAAAAAGATCCATGAAAAGAAGTCATCAAAGTCGACAATAAGTGATAACGATTAATAGGATCGCTAAAATCGATAAACAATGGAAATTCACACAAAACAGCCTGAATAGGCAAAAATAAACATCTCCAGACGTCTGATTTGGAATCCAGACGTCTGGATTTGTTCTCTGGAAATAACCCAGAGAACACTCAGACGTCTGAAACCTCAAGTCAGACGTCTGAGACCTATCCAGACGTTTGGTTTGATGGTTCAGACGTCTGAAAATAGTTTCTGTCTTTTTTTTATAATATGCGTGCATACATTTTTACTTTCCAGGTCCAAACCAGACGTCTGGACTTGGTCACCAGACGTCTGGTCACCTGGTCTAGGCAACAATTTGCCTAGGCCAAAGTGGCCAAAACGTATCGGGAGCGATCGGACGAGCAACGACGACTAAGGATTTATGCCTAGCGACAACCCGGTCTTATAGGCTCTCCGAAACACCTCTTAAAGCATGATCAAACATCAAAGTTTGGATTTTTAAAGATTTGACTACAAAACACCAAAAATTGAAATATTCACCGAATCAATCCAAACCAAAAGCAAATGAACATAAATAAGCGTTAGGAATTCATACCTAACAACAAAGATAGATATAGACATAGATGTGAGATAAAAATCTCACCTTTGAACCCAAATAAATGAAGAAGAAGCTTGGAAGCAAAGGAGAATCAACCACTCTACAAATCCAACTCACGAAGCTTGATTCTAACCAATGGGTTCTCTTTGATTTTGGACCAAGAACTTGAGCTAGCAAGAGGAACTAGGGCTTGGAGTTTTAATTTCCACTCCTCTCCACCATTGTTGCTAAAGCTTGAAGGGTTAGGAATTGGAAATGAAGTTAATGAGGAGGTGAGGGGTTGGGACTGAATACATAAGTGGGCTCAGCCCAAACCAAAACCCTAAGTGAAAAGTACCAAAAAATCAACTTTCTCCAAACATATCGAAGCTTATACTCAAAAAGGTCGCAAACATCATTTTGAACTCAATGGGGGTGGTCTCGAGTCCTAATTCGGATGTTTGCAAAAAGTAGCTTTTCGGACTAAAATCCGACTAACGATAAAATATTTAAATAAAATATTTAAATATAAAATCGACAAATATGCGGGTTGTTACAGACTCCCCTCCTTAAAGAAATTGCGTCCTCGCAATACTTAAGAGGAAAATAAGAAGTAACAACCATGGAAGCATATCAACACAAAAGAAAATTGAAACAAGAAGTTCACCATAAAGAGCACGAAAGAGTTAGCAAGAACGGGATCGCTCAATGAATCCTCTAGATTCCCAAGAGTAATCCCTAAGATTTGAGAACCATTGAACTCTCACAAGAAGGACATCTTTATTTCGAAGTCTTTTGAGCTCCGAAGCAATAATTCGAAAAGGATGTTGCTCAAAAGTCAAATTTGGTGAAACTTCAATCCCTCAATAACACCGGGCTCAAGAATAAAAACCGGAAACATAAAAGCATTTCCATAGTTAAAAGACGTGGAAAACGTCAAGAATAGCAGAAAGTTGAGCCGGTGCAACGGCGTAGTACAATCACGATACGCCCGAGAAAGTAGAAACTCGAATAATTTGGAACACCGACGTAGTACAAAGACGGTACGTCCAGTGAACCAAGAAGCCAAGTCATTGATGTAGTGCAAACGGTACATCCAATGAATCAAAAACACTGATGTAGTACAAACGGTACATCCAATGTATCAAACAGCAAAGGCATTGATGTAGTCCAAACGGTACATCCAATGAATCAAAGACACTGATGTAGTACAAACGGTACATCCAATGTATCAAACAGCAAAGGCATTGATGTAGTACAAACGGTACATCCAATGAATCAAAGACACTGATGTAGTACAAACGGTACATCCAATGTATCAAACAGCAAAGGCATTGATGTAGTACAAACGGTACATCCAATGAATCAAAGACACTGATGTAGTACAAACGGTACATCCAATGTATCAAACAGCAAAGGCATTGATGTAGTACAAACGGTACATCCAATGAATCAAAGACACTGATGTAGTACAAACGGTACATCCAATGTATCAAACAGCAAAGGCATTGATGTAGTACAAACGGTACATCCAATGAATCAAAGACACTGATGTAGTACAAACGGTACATCCAATGTATCAAACAGCAAAGGCATTGATGTACTACAAACGGTACATTCAATGAATCAAAGTCACTGATGTAGTACAAACGGTACATCCAATGTATCAAACAGCAAAGGCATTGATGTAGTACAAACGGTACATCCAATGTATCAAACAGCAAAGGCATTGATGTAGTACAAACGGTACATCCAATGAATCAAAGACACTGATGTAGTACAAACGGTACATCCAATGTATCAAACAGAAAAGGCATTGATGTAGTACAAACGGTACATCCAATGAATCAAGGACACTGATGTAGTATAAACGGTACATCCAATGTATCAAACAGAAAAGGCATTGATGTAGTACAAACGATACATCCAATGAATCAAAGACACTGATGTAGTACAAACAGTACATCCAATGTATCAAACAGCAAAGGCATTGATGTAGTACAAACGGTACATCCAATGAATCAAAGCCCAAATGATTTCGGAAAACCGACGTAGTACAAAAACGGTACGTCCAATGAACCGAAGCCCGAATGATTTCCGAACACCGACGTAGTACAAAAACGGTACGTCCAATGAACCGAACACAATAAAAGAACATCGGACGCAAGCTCATAAAAGAAATGAGATGAAACTCAATAAAACGAAGTACATCAAAACGCCCGATGAACTTGATAAAAAGATAATTTCATTCGGTCATCAACAAAGAAACAACCCCTTGTTGCTTACGACTAAACGCATTGGCAACACGATTTCCCCTTCGGGAATAAAAAGAATATCAAGATCATAAGAAGCTAGGAACTCGAGTCAACATGCAGTTCCTTAAGAGAACATAAATATTCCAAAGATTTATGATCGAGGTAGAGAACAAATTTCTCATCCAAATATGATGATGCCTAATTCCAAAAGCAAAAACAATAGCCGAGAGCACTAGATCATAAGTGGCATATCTAGTCTCGATAAACTATTATGATTTAGAAGCACAAGTGATAGCACGTTCTCTATGGCAAGAGAATGGCATCCAAACCAATACGACTAGTATCGGTACAAATAGCAAAGTCTTGGTTCCCCTTCAGGAATCACAAGAAAGAATACGAGTATCGAAAAGAAAGAACTTCTTTTAAATAATTCTCTTCCCCGAAAAGTTAAAACTTTCAAAATTACATTTTTACTTTTATGTAATAATCTTTCTACAAAAATTTACGTTTTTACAAGTCAATATATCGTATCTGATTGTCACATCAAACCGTTTAGGAAATTCCTATCGATAACGTTGATCAAGCGCATCGACCAAAATTCTTAAAGCACTCAACGGGCAATACAATCACAAAATCATCTTTTATAGGATAAATAAATCTCTTAAAAAGTTTTAAGAATATTCTTTGTTCGTTTCAAGAACAAAAATCCAGTTTTACTTATAAATAAATCTTATGAAAAAGATTTGCAAAATTTTAAATTACTATTTTCATCCAAAATCAATAAATACAAGAATGGTCTCATCGAAATATTCATAGAATATTCGATTTATAAAATGGATGAAATGAGCTGGACAAATTGAATGACATAATAAGTCATTCATAAGAATCATAACAAGTGCGGAATGCGGTAAGTGGAATGCTAATTTCCGCAACTCGTAGCAAACGAAAACCGGTGATAAAGTCAAACTGAAAAGACCTTAGCACCACACAAAAGATATTGCTTAGGTGATGATCCTAGACAAGCTCAAAAATACCAGAAATTTTTTCAAACGATATGATTGAGAGAAATAATACTTTCCTTATCATGCGGGTTTTAAGGAATAAAATGATGCCATCAAATTGGAATCAAAATCACAAAGGAAAAATAGAAATCTGCTTAACAGATTGAAAATGTCGAAGATGAATAATCCACTCGGAAAAATAGGATATGGGCTTCACAATTTAGGCCAATCCTTACATAAAAGTCAATTCCGAAGCCAAAGTAAATATCGGCTTGGAAAGAAAAGTCACATAAAACAATCTCGACATCAAAAAAAAAGCAAATTGAGTGTTGCGGATCTTCCATCCGGATTCGCAATCCTCAAAGAAGTCATCAAGCCCAAAATATTCAAAGAAAAAGAATCGACAAGTTCTTTTGATATAAAAATAATGAGATGAAACTCATATCAAAAAGAACTCGAATAAGAAGATTACAAAATAAATGTAATCAAGGATTAAATGAGAAATACCTTGACCAAGAGAAGAGTTGCTAGGAACTTGCAGCCTTCCTTCTCTCTTGCTTGGAAGCTTAGGACACGAAGATAAAAGATGGCCCGAAACTTTGCAGTACCGACAAAAGAGGGGTTTCGGACACTCCCTTGCATAATGGTCCGTGGAACCACAATTGTAGCAATGACCACGACTAGAGGTAGGAGTCTTTGCTACCGGAATTCGTTGCTTCCCTTTCTTATTAGAATTGGGGCCTTTGACTTTGATAGGCCTCTTCATGTTGTTGTTGAAGTTCTGTTGGGCACGCACAACTTCAACATCACCTTCATTATCGGCCTCTTCAAGACGAAGAGCGATATCAATAAGCTGATCAAATGAAACCTCAAGTTTCAGAAGTAATGGCTTTTTAAGATTCTTATTCAAGCCATAGACAAATCTCTGATTTTTCTTCAATGGGATATTGATGTATTCAACCCCATATTTGGAAAGCGACTCGAAGGATGCCACGTAATCAGTCACAGAGGATTGACCTTGAACAAGGTTTATAAAACGCCATGCTAAAGTTACTTTTTCAGCCTCCGGCACAAACTTTATTTCGAATCGTTCCCGGAATCGTTCCCAAGTAAGATCCGCTTCAACGATTTCAGAAATTAAAAGCTCATACCAATCTAACGCTCTTTCTTGGAGCATGCTAGAAGCCACTTGGACTCGATGAAGGTCAATAAGATTCATGCGAGAAAAGATGCGATCGCATGATTTGAGCCAAGCTTGAATTTCTATAACACTCTCAGATCCCGTGAATGGCCTTCCACCCAAATCGGTATAGTCTCGGCACAAGCGTGCAAAACCGGATCTAGGATGAGTAGGCTCCTAATTAGGACCCGCTGTTTGAGCGTTCTTGACAAGATCTAAAAGCTGCTGGGCAGACATAAAAGCTCCATCCTGGGGAGTAGCACTAGATTGACTGGCGCTGGGGCGGCCAGGTCTAACCATTTCTCTTCTTTAAGAAAGAAAGAAAGAAGAGGAAAAAGTTATTCTCAAAATAAATATCAAGCAATCTTGATAGATAAAACAAGGAATCATAAAAGAAAATAGGATAGGACGGTACGAAGACCCGAATAAAATCCTAAAGCACGACTCCTAAGATGGACTTAGGACGATGATCCTTGTTATAATATTCCATATTGTTCCGAAGTTTGGCTCTGATACCAAGCTGTGACGCCCCACCTCTATACCCACGCTAGCCAAGAACATTACGGTGAATGCTGTCAACTAGCACGGAGAATAAGGTTGTTGAGGAGCGACCATCTGTATAATTGCTTTGTGCGAGTACCGATATGCCAGATAAAAATATAACTTTTCATGTCAAGAGGAAATCCGACATACCGACACAAACTCAAAGCTACAACACAGTGGCTATAAAGGTCTTCGGAAACAAATATAGAAATAAACATAACATAAATCAGTCACAGACAATTCATATCACAAAGGCGGAAACAGATATGAATATAACACTAACACATGAAAGTGTATATCAGAGTAGTGGTCAAAAAGATCCACAATAATACAAAAGAATAGCAACATGTGCTATACAAAAGAATAAGTATACATCATAGAGTCTGTATCTCAAATGTATACAACAAAAGACTACTAAACTAACTTAGTTAACCAAAAGTCGGGATGATAGTCCAATAAGGAGTCAAGCAGAAGCACATGTAACATCTCGGTCTGACCCGAGTATTATTTAAGAAGAAAATAATAAACGGATCAGTCTAGCTATAAATATCAGATGAAGTGATATATAATAAGAGATATGACATAAACATATAATAATCACAATGCCAAGCTGTGATAAATAAGTAATTGAAAATCAACAAGAGATTAATCAATATCCCAATAATCTACTCAAGATAAAAAGGAATGTCATACTCCTAATTTCATTCACCAAGACACAATAAATGACATATATATCAATGCCCATCGTAAAAGTTGGTGAAACACAAATTCGAGAAATCAACACACGAAATCCAGAAATCACAATAAAAGGATGGCCAAGACATTGATGTAGTACAAACGGTACATCCAATGAATCCCAAAGCCAAAACATCGATGTAGTACAAACGATACATCCAATGAATCGAAACACATTAGAAAGTACATGGGTCGCTAGCCCACGAAGAAATGAGACGAAGCTCAATTTAATGAGGTACGGTCCTCCACGTAGACAAAGATACATCGCACATTACTAGTCTAAACCATAAAATGATCATCATTGATCATCAAGAAGTGTCAATTACAATAAGCTAGTAAATATATGAGTTTAGCATCATGTCCCATAACCACTAGCTTAACTTAAATATTTGCGAACAAATTGTAGATCTCCACTAGAAATTTGTCACAAGAGATTCAATCGAACAAGTCCAAGAATTAACCAACGAAGTAAACGCAAGCGTTTCATACCACTTGTTTTACTAAGTCATTTAATTAGATTTCTCATATGAGTGAGGTAAAGGTTTGTATATACTAATAGATTGGAAAACGGTTTAAGAAAACGAGCTTTGTAATAAAATAGTGTTGAAATCATTTGAAGAAAGAGTTTTGATATTTACTACTAGTATAGAAAACCTTTATATTTTTAAAGTGACAAATCACAAAGAAGATTGTAAGAACAACCAATTACTAAATTCACATTCGAAGACGTGAATAAAATCCAAAGAAATCGATAACAAATCCATAGAAATGGATATTTCCAAAAAGATCCATGAAAAGAAGTCATCAAAGTCGACAATAAGTGATAACGATTAATAGGATCGCTAAAATCGATAAACAATGGAAATTCACACAAAACAGCCTGAATAGGAAAAAATAAACATCTCCAGATGTCTGATTTGAAATCCAGACGTCTGGATTTGTTCTTTGGAAATAACCCAGAGAACACTCAGACGTCTGAAACCTCAAGTCAGACGTCTGAGACCTATCCAGACGTCTGGTTTGATAGTTCAGACGTCTGAAAATAGTCTCTGGCTATTTTTTTATAATATGCGTGCATACATTTTTACTTTCCAGGTCCAAACCAGACGTCTGGACTTGGTCACCAGACGTCTGGTCACCTAGTCTAGGCAACAATTTGCCTAGGACAAAGTGGCCAAAACGTATCGGGAGCGATCGGACGAGCAACGACGACTAAGGATTTGTGCCTAGCGACAACCCGGTCTTATAGGCTCTCCGAAACACCTCTTAAAGCATGATCAAACATCAAAGTTTGGATTTTTAAAGTTTTGACTACAAAACACCAAAAATTGAAATATTCACCAAATCAATCCAAATCAAAAGCAAATGAACATAAATAAGTGTTAGGAATTCATACCTAACAACAAAGATAGATATAGACATAGATGTGAGATAAAAATCTCACCTTTGAACCCAAATCAATGAAGAAGAAGCTTGGAAGCAAAGGAGAATCAACCACTCTACAAATCCAACTCAAGAAGCTTGATTCTAACCAATGGGTTCTCTTTGATTTTGGAGCAAGAACTTGAGCTAGCAAGAGGAACTAGGGCTTGGAGTTTTAATTTCCACTCCTCTCCACGATTGTTGCTAAAGCTTGAAGGGTTAGGAATTGGAAATGAAGTAAATGAGGAGGTGAGGGGTTGGGACTGAATACATAAGTGGGCTCAGCCCAAACCAAAACCCTAAGTGAAAAGTAGCAAAAATTCAACTTTCTCCAAACATATCGAAGCTTATACTCAAAAAGGTCGCAAACATCATTTTGAACTCAATGGGGGTGGTCTCGAGTCCTAATTCGGCTGTTTGCAAAAAGTAGCTTTTCGGACTAAAATCCGACTAACGATAAAATATTTAAATAAAATATTTAAATATAAAATCGACAAATATGCGGGTTGTTACACTTTGGGTTAGTTAAAGTTTTAAATAAATTAATTTTAAAAGGAATTCTTAATTTTTTCAAATAAGTTTAAAATGTTATAACATATATCCTTTATGTTTAAAAAGAATTCTTAAGTTTATTTAAATAATTTAAATGATATAAATAAGTAGTTAATTAAGATAATGAAGTGTTTTTTAATTAACTTAGGAGTTTTAAGTTAATTAATGTGTTAAAAATAAATTCAATTTTCAAGGTTTATTTAATAAGATTTAAATGTTGAAATTAAGTAATTAATTAAGATAAAGGGTTTATCTTTAATTAATTAGAGTGTTGATTGAATTAAGCGATCATTAATTAATGGAATTAATTAAAGGATAATTACTCAATGAGATTATTTAAAGATCATTTATTATTTAATTATAGGGTAATTAATTAATGTACTTAATCAAAGGATAATTAATTAATTAAGGGTTAATTAATTAATGTGAGTAATTAAATGATAATTACTTTATGTAATTAATTAAATGATGATTTATTAATGTGAGTAATTAAAGGATAATTACTTAAAGGATAACTACTAATGTAATTAGTGACTGAAGTAATTAAGGGATAATTAATTACTTAAAAGATAATTACATAATGTAAGTAATTAAAGGATAATTAAATAATTAAAGGTTAATTATTTAATTAAATAACTGATTAGTTAAATGTTAATTAATTAATGATTAAAGGATAATTGATTTATGGTTAAAGATTAATTAATCAAGTGATTATAGGATAATTACTTAAAGGGTTAATTTGTTAATGTAATTAATTGAAGGTTAATTAATGTAATGAATTATGGATAATTAATTAATTAAAGGATAATTGATTAAGGGTTAATTCGTGCTTGTAATTAACTTAAAGTTAATTAATCTATGTGGTTAATTAAGGGATAATTAATTGATGTAAGTAATTGAGGATGATTGCTTAAGATTGATAATTAAGGTCGATTAATTAATTTCATTAATTAATTAAAATAATAACAAATGGTTTGTAATTAATTAATGTTAATTAAACAGGGTTAGGTGATTAATTCATAAGTAATTAACTTATTTTGAGTTACTTAAATTAATTACAATTAGGTGATTTAATTAATCTTGCTTATGGATAATTGGATTATATTGAATGCCTTGAATTGTTTGATATCTCTGATGTGTGATGTTCTGTGATATGAACTGTTCAGGATTGAACTGTGATAATATAAGTTATCGATCTGTGATGAATTGTTGTATGAATGTGAACTTCTGAATTGAGTTCAAATTGTTTGCTTAAACAACTTGGCCTTCAAAATGGCATTTGAATTTTGATGCGACTGGCGGTCGGATTCCAAATGGTTATCCGAAAACCAAATCGAATATTAAAAGTGGATCTTTTGTTTAAAAGATTAAAAATGGAAACTTGTTGTGACTGTATCCACGTGTTTTTAAAATAAGCGCTCATTATTCGGATTAGCTGGGAGAGGACATTAAGTCATAAAACCCATTTCGAATAATTATACAACGAAATGGATAGCATTTGAAGACGGTGGTTGAAGACCGGTTATTTTCGAAGACGAAAGGATTACCTGTTGATTGTCTCTGTACCGAGTGGCGCCGGTATAAAGATTACCCTAAGTGGTGGGAAGTTCGGACGTGAATACGGAATACCCGGATTTGCAAGGACTTTTTCCTTAATTGGACGAAGTGCCTTCGGTTCCATTCAGACCCAGGATGGACTTGTATAGATGTATGTCTGACGTTACACTTTGAGATGTAAAGCTGGTTTTAATCAAACACATTTCTATTTGGTGGTGGAGAATTTATTCTCTTAGCTTAACACCCTTCTCTGAGACGTACGAGCTCAGAGGTTATGTTGTTGATGGTTACTAGTGACATATTTCCAATTTGGTAATGTGGCATGCTAAGTGATGGTCATTGGTTGATCGAAGCATGGCTTTTGTGAAAAGCATAGCTTTGTGGGACGAGACTTCATCGAACCACACACCCCGGAAATGGTCGAAACAGGAAGGATGTGGCAAGGTTACGGGGTCGTGCCCCTTAGGGTATGTACGTTTCCTTCTGGATAAAAAGTGGTATCATGGTATGGAGCCCGGATATTTAACATATGTGGTTGTTTGAATTTGTTGTTGGTGCCTCGGTAAAGGTCAGTGACGACAAGGGGATGGCATACTCGTGACAGTTAGTTATCTAGTTACAGAGGTAACCCGGCCTTGTGTTGGTAGAGATTCGATTAGGTTCTTGGGGCTTCCCTCCAAAATCGTACCCATTCGGAAAGAAAGTTCCTTATCCTTGACCATTTGTTGGAAATCCAATCATTCAATATGCGCCATGTACGTTTTTAGTTGTATAACCTGCCATCTAACATGGTAGCTATAGTGGGCATACTATAATGTACGTATGCTGGCTAAGATTGATACTATACTTTCGAAATGTTTCTCACACTATGCACTAATAATAATATCAAAAAGGATTTTCACGTATTAAGCATGTTTGACTATCATAAAGAGAAATCTTCCCTATGTGTGCGATTACATTGAGTGTGTGCTAGGAGGCCTTATGGTAGTTTCATTTTCCAAAAAGCATAGCATATTTATTTCTATTTCTTTTGTTCATTTCTTTTGTTCAAACAACTGTTTTGTTTGCTCACACTAGTCCCATGACTGACCTGGAGTTTATTATTCCCTTTCTAAACTTTGGGTGCCCATAATTTTCCACACGGGTAGCCTAGAGTCAGGTTATCAGCTAGACAGATAGTAGAAGATGATTTTGGAAATCTTTGAAGTCTTTGGTTTGGAACTATTATGGATCTGGAAGTCTTCAGTCTTTGAAGTCTGTTGATTTGGGATCGCATATGCTATATTGTAGGATGGTAGCTTTGGTTTTGAGCTTTTGGATTAGTCTTTGGAGCTTTGGCTATGAAGATGCAGTCCATTGGATTCTATTTTTCTCTCTCTCTTAGAAGATCTGTTGAAGATATATTTCCACTGTAGTTGCTCTTGTTCCTAGTTCTATTATTTCTTTTACGCTGTTGTATATTTGGCTATGATATTGTTGTATCATGTTGTATCCATATTGTGTATCAATAAAATCATTCTTCTTAGTTTTCCGCTGTGTTGTTTTCGCCTAATGTGTTATAAGCTCTGGCGAACTGGAATCCAATGTTTGAATCTCTAGCATTCGAATACGGGTGATGTATTGGATGTTGGTTTCGTATGTCGAAACCCCGGTCGTCATATTTGGTATCAGAGCTAAAGCTTGAGTAAAAACTTTGGCTTTGGAGTATAACTCATTAGGTGACTCATTAGAGATAGAGTAGAAATGCCCTAGGATGAGTATATTCCTTAAGATATCCTATCTGTATGCCTTAGTCAAATTATCTTACTATTCACTGATAACGAGAACAAATGCAAGAAGTGGATGAGGTAGGGGACAGGGGAGTACCATACAAATGGTCGATATCCTACAACAACACTAATTGTTGGGGACAATATTTTATATCAATCTTTTTTGATCATCATCCAATTTCAATTCTTTGATGGTTTCCTGGAAGCTACAAGAAAAAGCTTTGGTGTGGTGGAGACCATTGTTTTGGCTGAATCGGAGTGCAAGTTCACATGGGATAAATTTAAACAAGTATTTGAGCAGCGTTATATGCCTTCAGCTGGTATTTCCGAGATGTATCAAGAAATTACCTTACTTCTTACCCAATTTTCTTATTTATGATAAAATTGTTAGAGTTCTATTTCGATACTAGAGTCATGCATAGTTTTATTTCCTAGCAAACCATAGAAGAGTTAAAATTTGCACCCGAATTCGTAAACGAACCTAATTGTGTGAAAAATCCGATAGGTGGCCTTGTGAATCTTAGTTTACGTTGTAGAAAAGGTTCCTAATTCGTATTCTCATCATCAATTTTCTATCAAACATTTCATTCTTGACTTTAATGAATTGGAAACTTTACTTGGAATGAATTGGTTAACAAAATATGAAACTAAATTAGATTGTATCATTAGAACGATTTCGGTTAAAACCAAATCTAGGAATTTTGTTGTGATTTCTTGTGAGGATCCAAGTCCGAAGAGGGACAAGCTAAGGTATACTTTAGGGTATTCCAACCTGAGTTTGAAATCTATACCTATTGTTTGAGAATTTCCTATCATATTTATTGAAGTTAAGTCTTTCGAATTTAGAATCAACTTAGTTTCCAATGCCTGTCCAGTTGTGAATGCAGGTCGTAGGATGGCACCAAGAGTAGTGTAACGCCCCACCTCTATGCTCGCAATAACAAAGAGTATTAAAAGAAATACTCTCTGTTATCACGAAGAATAAGGCTGGATAGGAGCGGCCATCCGTAGTTAGGCCTTACACTAGTAATGGTTATTTCGATAGGAGTGATATACATTTTTAATTTTTTTATCTCTTATTTATTTACTCCCATCGACATACCCAATTCCAGTATAAAACGATCTACGATGGTTCATAATAGTTTAGGACAATAGATATAATATTAACACAGATAATATAAATGCGGAACACAGATAAAACAAAAGTCTCATATATATAATAACTGATGTCAGTTACAATACATGTGATACAGTACATATGATACAACTACAACTGTCGACTCTGGAAGTTACATATACAAGTACATTATCGTATATAATATACATGAATACATATCTTCCTATACAAATAAACCGACTACTATAAATGACGACCACTACTCCAAAAGATATGAAGTGACTTCATAACTCAAGCAGCAAACCAAAGTAAGATAACAACAACCTGTAAATACTCGGTCTGACCCGAGTATTAAATTCAAAAGAAAATAATACAAGGGTCAGTCTAATTCAAACTCAGTTATTAGTGTACAGAAGCAATAATAATTAAATAAAAATTAGACGAGAGTCAAAATAAATTCACCTATCCGATCCTTTAACAAGAAAATCCGATAACGGTGAATATAACACGTATAGTGTTAAACAACAATTCAGCAAACTTAAATTATCAACGAAGGTAGATGAAAGGATTATTAATGAAGATAATTTAGAAAACAGCAGAATTGCCTAAACGGCAATAAAATCTAATTACTAATGAATAATTAGAAACTCATAATATAATTTTCAAATAAATAATTAGACAACAACAAAATGTTTAAATTAAACCAAATCAAAACACCATTCAAACAATTGAAATATCCATTTAAAATGCCAACTCGGGTAGGGTTGTAGTACACGCACGCGTGTACTGCCTCGCCACTACAGCCTCTGGAATACGCAAAAGATTAATAAATCAAAATCAATTAGAATATTAATAAAAGTAATATCGTGTGGCTGCAGTACACGCTTGCGTGCACTGCCTTGCCACTACAGTGATGATGTACACAAAAGATCAACGAACCAAAATCAATGAAGATTCAAATATCAATGGCCAAGAAACAGCACATTAACTCAATTACACTGAACCTTATATATAAATGCAGTGACACATGGCATATGAGCATATGCTACATTGCAACATAGTAGCCAAGGCCGAAGTGAAGAAGAAACCAAATTAAGTAGATAATAGGTTCACATCAAAATCAATGCCCAATGAACC
Organism: Allium cepa; assembly: GCA_030765085.1. NCBI lineage: Eukaryota > Viridiplantae > Streptophyta > Magnoliopsida > Asparagales > Amaryllidaceae > Allium > Allium cepa. Next base: position 1,038,306,564 of record CM060941.1, on the reverse strand, counting down.
AGAACATAGCCTCTGAGGCTAAGAATAGACCGAAGCAAACATATCACTAAAGCATCGAACAGGAAAGTGAAGATGAGAGCACCATGTCAGTGCCGAAGTGGTCAAGGAAATGTACAAAGGAATGACATGGTAGCAGTTCCAAATCGATGCAGCAGTACCCATAAATATGAAATGCAACATGACGGCAAGTAGTGCCTCCTAACCCATCAAGTTACAGGGTTCAATATTACAACTCAACTAACTCGAAATCAGTGATACTAGAATCACCATGTATGAACCAAACTGGAGTGATATAACACACCAGTGACATCCAAAGGTATCCACAATACGGTTCACATTCGAATATAATGAATGTACCATGATGAAAAATGAATTTCAATAAACCATACAAGTTACACGGACAAGCTAATGATGCAAGTATTATCAATGCAATAGAGTCAGGTTCAAATGCAAATCTAATATCAGAAATGAAACTGCAACTGTATAAGAATGGATAGTACACAGTGTAGGACACAACAGGTTCAACCATCAGGTTCAAGAATAAAGTAAGAAAACAATGCACATGTTAACAAGATAAGGGATGCACTAGTGAACCAGGCGACGCAATGAACACTACAACATGCAACACGTAGACGATGTTAACAGGACTCGGCATGTACAAGAAGAGAAGACCACAAAACCATCATATACAAGCTTTACTGACTCGTAAGAACAAGCCAACATGGCCGCAATGCAAACACTAACCAAATGCCATCATGAGTCAAAGACCAGAGATTCCAGACACCAACAGAAGCCACAGTGCAAAGTGTGAATGTATTTACAAGGAATTGGAGACAAGACTCAATTAGCACCAGAGCTTAATACAAATTAATGCAACAGTTTTTTTTTCAACAAAATGAACAATACTTCAACCGAGACACAAGATATGCAAACAAAGTATGCGGTGACAACACAAATGCAGGTTCAACGATATATGCATACACATGTACAAATGTATGTATGCATCTATACGAAGACACACAAAATAATCAAGACCGGTTCCATCAGAATTTATCAAGGCAAAAGATAATGACCGGAGACAAAATGAATCATTAACCAAAATATATACGATTATGCCCCAAGTCGTAAATCATCTCAACATTCGTACTAAATTCAGAATCAAGTGACCGATATTAACAGAAATCAAAATCCTGATGGCCACAAACGAAAGCAACATCTTCAAATAAATTCAATGGTAACAGCTTCAATCCCAAAACCATAAGTCAATCAAGTATTCAAACCTTTGTGAATTGAAAACAACAGAAAAATCAACAACTTCGAACCACAATTTAACAGCCGAAAAATCAAGTGACCGAAGTCATGTTAAACAGCAACAAAATCATACGGAAAAAAAATCAACAGTATCATAGAGTTCAAAATTAGATGTGAGTAACATGTGTCACTCACCTTTGCCTCGATGAATTTAAGCAGCCGCAGTAAGCAACGAGGGAAGACGAATTCGATCAACTCGAAGCAACCAAGCCAAAGCCCTAAATTTTTGGTTCGAACAAGGACGAACGAACGAATTTGAGGCCGCCATTTTCTTTTCTCCTTCGTACGTTTGGTTTTAGGGTTTTTTTTTCGAATGAACGAGAATGAAATGGGGATGGGTCGAATTGCAATAAAAAGGGAACGACATTCAAAAGTATTGGGCCGAGATTCACAATTTCAAAGCTTAACAACACTTAACCAATTTTTTACGAATTTCAACCCGGTTTAAAATCTTTAACAACAAACAGCAATTAGCTGTCATCATTAATCGTCTAATGACGATAATAAAATAATTACGAAATCCCGGGTTGTTACAGACTCCCCTCCTTATAAAAATTACGTCCCCGCAATTTTCATAATTAAGGTCGTCACTACAATAAATTTTCTAACATAAACTGGTTAATCTAGAAAATAAAAGTCGAGAATATAAATGCCAAAGAATCTTTTAATTTCATAAAAGAAATTCAAATTCTCAACAAAATCTAATTATCAATTAGATAATCAGAATACAACAAAACTGGATAAATGCAATTATCAACAATATTCAATTATCAGTTAGATAATTTGAATACAGAAATCACAAAACATCAATGTCTAATTATCGATACGATAATTAGAAAACAACAAAATCTAATTATCAACAAAGGTAATTAGAAAACAAAATTCGCAAATCGCAAAACTGCTAATATCTAGTTATCCAGCAGATAAATAGAAAACACGAACTTCAAAATCAGCAACTCTAACTATCAACAGAGATGGACGGAAACAACAATTCAATATAATCAACATAATCTAGAATCAATTAGAGACTAGAAAATCTTATAATCAGCAAAATTAGCAATTACCTAATTATCAAAACGATAATCAGAAATCTCAGATCAACAAATATTTAATTATCTCAAGCGATAATCAAATCTCAAATCAACAATTATTCGATTATCAAAAATGATAATCAAATCTCAAATCAACAAATATTCGATTATCAAAAACGATAATCAAATCTCAAATCAATAATTATTCGATTATCAAAAATGATAATCAAATCTCAAATCAACAAATATTCGATTATCAAAAACGATAATCAAACTCAAATAAACAAATATTCGATTATCAAAACGATAATCAAATTCAAATCAACAAATATTCGATTATCAAAAAAGATAATCAAATCTCAAATCAACAATTATTCGATTATCAAAAATGATAATCAAATCTCAAATCAACAAATATTCGATTATCAAAAACGATAATCAAATCTCAAATCAACAATTATTCGATTATCGAAAATGATAATCAAATCTCAAATCAACTATTATTCGATTATCAAAAACGATAATCAAATCTCAAATCAACAAATATTTGATTATCAAAAACGATAATCAAACTCAAATCAGCAAATATTCGATTATCAAAAACGATAATCAAACTCAAATCAACAAATATTCGATTATCGAAACGATAATCAAATTCAAATCAACAAATATTCGATTATCAAAACTATAATCAAATCTCAAATCAACAATCATTCGATTATCAAAAATGATAATCAGAACTCATAACATCATATATATAATTATCACAAGCAATAATCAGAAACAACAAATATCCGATTATCAAAAACGATAATCAGAACTCATAACATCAAATATCTAATTACCTGTAGATAATTTGATTCAACAAATATCTAGAACCAATTAAGATATTCTAGAAAATCAACATAAAAGGTGGATCGATCCCATCATATGGCGAGTTTTAGCTACACCGCACGTGCATCTCATATGACCGAAGCCTACTAAGTACGGTCATCATAATTTTGGCGCCCATCATATGACCCGAAGGTCCAACATATGACCCGAAGGTCTGGTACTGGTATTTGACCCGAAGGTCCATCATATGACCCGAAGGTCCATCATAGTGGCTCGAAAGCACACGAAAATCATCATATATTCAATTAACGAGTCCGGAATTAACCGAAATAGCAAACGCACATGTCCCATACCACGTGTTTTACTAAATCGTTTGATTCTCTTCATCGTTTCCATGAACGTGTAAAATCATCAAACAACAAATGTTTCAATTAACGAGTCCGGAATTAACCGAAATAGTAAAAGTGTGGTTCCATACTCCGCACTTTTGCTACATCGTTTAAATCTCTTCATCGTTTCCTTGAAAGTGAAAATTGTGTATTCCAAAAATAACATTTCACATTCTCAAACGGACAAGTCCGGAATTAAGCGAATCGGTAAAAGAAAGGGGTCATAATCCTCGATTTTTCTGAAACGTTTAAGTCACTTTCTCATTCTTCTGAAAACGCAAAGTGTAAAAATTCTGAAAACAATTTCATTTATTTTTATAAAAGTAATAATTTACATTCTCAAACGAACAAGTTCGGAATTAAGAGAATCGGTAAAGGAAAGGGTTCATAGTCCTCGATTTTGCTGAATCATTTAAATCTCTTTCTCATTCTTTTGAAAACGTAAACTGAAAAAATTTTGAAAACAATTTTTATTTTTTTGAAACCATTTGAAAATCCATGCTCAAAACAGCAACATCAAAAACAATTTCGATATGGCAATTGTACTTCTCAAAACACCGTAAAAACGGATCTCAAAATTAGAATTACGGAATAACCGCTTGAAAATCCACTTTAAAACTTAACGATTACTGAAGTCAATGCGACAGTAATTTTTATACGTCAAAATCTCATCAAAATAATTCGCAACAAAATATAACACTAGTGAATTTTCATTCATCACAAACATTCATCAAAAATGTCAACAAAACACCGTACTTAAAAAATTTAGCATAAGTGTTAAAATCCCGTTATTAAAATAACGGCAACAAAATACGTTTCATAACCAAGCATCGGTTCAACGTGAAATTAATGTAGTAACGTGCAACTCATGTTTGCACGCACACTACAAAATAAACAAGAAATTACTCAAATATATCTTCGATGAAAATATTTTAAAACAGCAGAAATCTAATCAGATATGATTAGCATCAATGAAAACCAGCAAGAATTTCAACAAATCAGAACCACTGGTTAAACAACATAATGAAATTAAATTCATTTTCATATTTTGATTTTTAAAGCAAAATAATTATCAGTTGTACTCAGCGAAGCAGTCTTACTGTTTCCGCTGCGAACTCTGATAAACAAAACACAATTCAATCAATCATCAAAACACAAAATAACTTTTATTTTTAAATAAAGCTATTTAAAAATTTCATCAAAATTTCAAAACTTTAGTTTTGACTCATAACACAACTAAAACATCGACAAATAGTTGTAACACATGTTCCATCTAAGTTATGTTTTGTATTATGTCCATAAACCCCAAGCTCTGATACCAACTGTAACGTCCCACCTCTATGCTCGCAATAACAAAGAGTATTAAAAGAAATACTTTCTGTTATAATGAAGAATAAGGCTGGATAGGAGCGGCCATCCGTAGTTAGGCCTTACACTAGTATTGGTTATTTCGATAGGAGTGATATATATTTTTAATTTTTTTCATCTCTTATTTATTTACTACCATCGACATACCCAATGCCAGTATAAAACGATCTACGATGGTTCATAATAGTTTAGGACAATAGATATAATATTAACACAGATAATATAAATGCGGAACACAGATAAAACAAAAGTGTCATATATATAATAACTGATGTCAGTTACAATACATGTGATACAGTACATATGATACAACTACAACTGTCGACTCTGAAAGTTACATATACAAGTACATTATCGTATATAATATACATGAATACATATCTTCCTATACAAATAAACCGACTACTATAAATGACGACGGCTACTCCAAAAGATATGAAGTGACTTCATAACTCAAGCAGCAACCCAAAGTAAGATATCAACAACCTGTAAATACTCGTTCTGACCCGAGTATTAAATTCAAAAGAAAATAATACACGGGTCAGTCAAATTCAAACTCAGTTATTAGTGCACAGAAGCAATAATAATTAAATAAAAATTAGACGGCGGTCAAAATAAATTCACCCATTCGATCCTTTAACAAGAAAATCGGATAACGGTGAATATAACACGTATAGTGTTAAACAACAATTCAGCAAACTCAAATTATCAACGAAGATAGATGAAAGGATTATTAATGAAGATAATTTAGAAAACAGCAGAATTGCCTAAACGGCAATTAACAACAAAATCTAATTACTAATGAATAATTAGAAACTCATAATCGAATTTTCAAATAAATAATTAGACAACAACAAAATGTTTAAATTAAATCAAATCAAAACACCATTCAAACCATTGAAATATCCATTTAAAATGCCAACTCGGGTAGGGCTGCAGTACACGCACGCGTGTACTGCCTCGCCACTACAGCCTCTGAAATACGCGAAAGATTAATAAATCAAAAGCAATTAGAATATTAATAAAAGTAATATCGTGTGGCTGCAGTACACGCTTGCGTGCACTGCCTTGCCACTACAGTGATGATGTACACAAAAGATCAACGAACCAAAATCCATGAAGATTCAAATATCAATGGCCAAGAAACAACACATTAACTCAATTACACTAAACTTTATATATAAATGCAGTGACATACGGCATATGAGCATATGCTACATTGCAACATAGTAGCCAAGGCCGAAGTGAAGAAGAAACCAAACTAAGTGGATAATAGGTTCACATCAAAATCAATGCCCAATGAAGCAGAACATAGCCTCTGAGGCTAAGAATAAACCGAAGCAAACATATCACTAAAGCATCGAACAGGAAAGCGAAGATGAGAGCACCATGTCAGTGCCGAAGTGGTCAAGGAAATGTACAAAGGAATGACATGGCAGCAGTTCCAAATCGATGCAGCAGTACCCATAAATATGAAATGCAACATGACGGCAAGTAGTGCCTCCTAACCCATCAAGTTACAGGGTTCAATATTATAACTCAACTAATTCGAAATCAGTGATACTAGAATCACCATGTATGAACCAAACTGGAGTGATATAACACTTCAGTGACATCCAAAGGTATCCACAATACGGTTCACATTCGAATATAATGAATGTACCATGATGAAAATGAATTTCAATAAACCAGACGAGTTACACGGACAAGCTAATGATGCATGTATTATCAATGCAACAGAGTCAGGTTCAAATGCAAATCTAATATCAGAAACGAAACTGCAACTGTATACGAATGGATAGTACACAGTGTAGGACACAACAGGTTCAACCATCAGGTTCAAGAATAAAGTAAGAATACAATGCACATGTTAACAAGATAAGGGATGCACTAGTGAACCAGGCGACACAATGAACACTACAACATGCAACACGTAGACGATGTTAACTGGACTCGGCATGTACAAGAAGAGAAGACCACAAAACCATCATATACAAGCTTTACTGACTCGGAGGAACAAGCCAACATGGCCACAATGCAAACACTAACCAAATGCCATCATGAGTCAAAGACCAGAGAGTCCAGACACCAACAGAAGCCACAGTGCAAAGTGTGAATGTATTTACAAGGAATTGGAGACAAGACTCAATTAGCACCAGAGCTTAATACAAATTAATGCAACAGTTTTTTTTTCAACAAAATGAACAATACTTCAACCGAGACACAAGATATGCAAACAAAGTATGCGGTGACAACACAAATGCAGGTTCAACGATATATGCATACACATGTACAAATGTATGTATGCATCTATACGAAGACACACAAAATAATCAAGACCGGTTCCATCAGAATTTATCAAGGCAACAGATAATGACTGGAGACAAAATGAATCACTAACCAAAATATATACGATTATGCCCCAAGTCGTAAATCATCTCAACATTCGTACTAAATTCAGAAACAAGTGACCGATGTTAACAGAAATCAAAATCCTGATGGCTACAAACGAAAGCAACATCTTCAAATAAATTCAATGGTAATAGTTTCAATCCCAAAACCATAAGTCAATCAAGTATTCAAACCTTTGTGAATTGAAAGCAACAGAAAAATCAACAACTTTGAACCACAATTTAACAGCCGAAAAATCAAGTGACCGAAGTCACGTAAACAGCAAAAAAATCATACGAAAAAAAAACAACAGTATCATAGAGTTCAAAATTAGATGTGAGTAACATGTGTCACTCACCTTTGCCTCGATGAATTTAAGCAGCCGCAGTGAGCAACGAGGGGAGACGAATTCGATCAACTCGAAGCAACCAAGCCAAAGCCCTAAATTTTTGGTTCGAACAAGGACGAACGAACGAATTTGAGGCTGCCATTTTCTTTTCTCCTTCGTACGTTTAGTTTTAGGGTTTTGTTTTTCGAATGAACGAGAATGAAAGGGGGATGGGTCGAATTGCAATAAAAAGGGAACGCCATTCAAAAGTATTGGGCCGAGATTCACAATTTCAAAGCTTAACAACACTTAACCAATTTTTTACGAATTTCAACCCGGTTTAAAATCTTCAACAACAAATAGCAATTAGCTGTCATCATTAATCGTCTAATGACGATAATAAAATAATTACGAAATTAAGGGTTGTTCCAAGTAGACTTAATTGAGAAAACCTAAGATTTACTAGAGAAGGATCTATACAACCTAGTCTTTCTAGTTAGGGTTTAGCTGTAGTATTTGTAGCCAAATTCGATGGATCCTTAAGATTGTGCGTAGATTATTGTGATCTCAATAAGTTAACTCTTAAAAATAAATTCTTTTGCCCTAAATTGACACCCCGTTCGATCAATTGCAAGGTGCTCGATTCTTTTCCAAGATGGATCTAGCCCGAGGACACCATCAGCTGAGAATTGTGGGAAATTGTATCCATTTAACTATTTTGGGGTCCTGATACATTCTTCGAATGGTTAGTTATGCCCTTCGGACTAAACAATGCCCCTACATTTTTGTAGACCTGATGACCCGAGTATTTCGTAAAGTATTGAATAAGTTTGTTCTCGTATTTATTGTTGAAATTCTGATTTGTTAAGCCAAATGTAGAATAGATATCCAGTTTGACTGGTAAAACATTTCTATATCTTTCTATGTGTTCATCAGTTCTTTGTTTGTCTCCCTGTCTAGCAAATTTCGGGGACGAAATTTTCTTAAGGGGGAATCTGTAACGGTCCCATTTTTAAGCCAAATTTAATTTAGTGATTAATATAAAATTTTGGATTAAACTATGAATTAATTTTGAATTTTCCAAAAAAAAAAATATGTGTTTGATATATATATATATATATATATATATATATATATATATATATATATATTGTAGATAGAATTTTGATTTGAAATTCAGGAATAAATATTTGAAAATAAATTGGATTTTAAAACTTTATAAACTAATAAGAATTTGTGTTTTATATATAATATACATACATACATACATATATATATATATATATATACACACACACACATATATATATATATATATATTAAGATTAGAAAGTTATATTTCGAATTTAATATAATAATTTTCAAATGCAATTTATAGTTAAATTCTACATTTTAAAAAACTTTTATATAGTTTATATGTGTTTATTTATTAATGTATAATTAGTTTTAAATCATATTCTTTAAAGTTATACAAAAATAAATATACATTTATTTGAAAGAATGACAACTTAAATAGGATTTAATAAAAGATTTATTTCCTTTGCTTTTGTAAAACTTTCTTTTTAAAAATTATACACGTATTGAATTTAGTTTTATATATAAATATAAAACATATATTAATATAAAAAGAAATGCATTAATTAAATTGAAAATATAATGAAATTATATAAACAAATTAAAAACTTTTAAAATACATGTAAATTACATGTGTAAGTATTATAATATAAAGATTATATAAAAAGACATATGTAAGATAATTAGATACATGCATTTAACATTTGTAACCAATTCCACATGCAAAATGCAAATATAACAATTTTATCATGTAAATAAAACAAATGTCATTTATTTCTTTTATTTTCAAAATTTAGTAAATAAAGGAATTAAGTTATATATACACGTCCAAACTTTTACTTCCATTTTCTTTCATTTAAATTTCATCAATATTAAAACCAGTAAAATAAAAACCTAGAAATTAAAAACAAACCAGAGAAATACAAACTAAAATCAGAAAACAAAAAGCAAACAACTATTTCAAAACCTGAAGCAAAATCAAAAGCATGCAAGTTCAACTCATTGTTAAATCAAGCCAAGTTTCAGATCATCTCAAATCAAAATAAACTGTAGATCGTCTTGAATATCAACCTTCGGTCAACAATCGCCTTCCAGATTTCAAGTTCAATATCAAAATTTCATTTCCTGTTTTCAAATCTATTTCTAGGCCTGTTCTCTGTTCTTTTATACCAGGTGAGTAAACTATCTTCATAAAGCCTTAAACCTGTTATAACTTGTTTGTATGAGATAAATACTTGATAATATGTGTGAAAAATGTTCGTATGGATGAAAAAATATGCTTGCATGTCTGTGTATATATATAGAGAGAATTTGTGTGTGCATGCCTGGGAACAGGCAAATATGCCTTTGTTTTTTATAACAGGCTTAAAATCTCTTAAAATAATTCTCAACTCTTCATCTAAACTTTTATAAAACATTATGTTCAAAAGGAAGTTTATTTTAATGATGTAATACAAATTCTAAAAATAATTTTAACTAGAATTATTAAGCAATCATTTGGAAAACTAGGATTTACAGTAAAATCAAATCATGTCAGAAATTCGACCTGCTTAATTTCAAGATTTTCTTATGTGGCCAGATTCGTGTTCTAAAATGATGATTTTTGATATTAATATCAAGATTTTAGGTTAGCGATTCGAGAGGGATTGCTGGATGAACGGAAATAGTGTTTTCTTCAATTTCCGACGATCATGAGGTCTTGTAACCTCGGGGTTGTGGCCAGAGGAAGGGTGAGGGTCGGCGGTCTCAAGAAAAAATGGAGTTGCATTTTTCTGATCACCGTAGTGGCGCGGAGAAGCCATATTAGGGTTTTAGGGCTTGGGTTGGTCGAGGATGTTTGTATGGCGATTACGAGTTTGTCATTATATGGAGTTGATCTGGAGCAGGGTCATTAGGAAGAGAATAGTTTGGCGAGTCTCTAGGCAGAGCGACGTGAACTCTGGTGGTCAGAGGCAATAGTATGAGGTGGTTTTGGGTGATTGGTTTTATTCCTGGTGGATGTTGAGGTTTCTCAAATTCGATTTCGTGTTTGATTATAGGATCTGGGTGGTCGCAGCGATGGATAGGATCGTGGGTGACCTTGTGGTGCCATCAACGTCAACCGAAGTTGCTCCGACTATGTATGCATGTGCATAGGGATTCTGACATGTCTGGGTTGAAGTTTAAAATAGAGGAAGGAGAAGAAGAAGCAAGCTCGAAGTAAACTCAGGAAATTTGGATGATTGCTCATGTACATTCTCGAGTTCGTTTACGTGAGTATTATATGTTTTTAATAGTTTAAATTTTTTTAAACGTAACAAAGAAAAAAAGGGAAGTTTGCTCGGGGGAAAACTTGGATTGACTCGGGTGGAACTCAAGTGGGTCTCTAGTTCATGTTATAGTTTTGAAAATTTAAACAAATAATTTTTTAAATAAAAACAAATTTTAAACTATATTCTTAAAATAATTTCCTTTAAATAATAAATGTTTATCTAAACTTTGGGTTAGTTAAAGTTTTAAATAAATTCATTTTAAAAGGAATTCTTAATTTATTTAATTAAGTTCAAAATGTTTTAACATATATCCTTTATATTTAAAAAGAATTTTTAGCTTTATTTAAATAAATTTAAATGATATAAAGAAGTAGTTAATTAAGATAATGAAGTGTTTTTAATTAACTTAAGAGTTTTAAGTTAATTCATATGTTAAAAATAAATTTAATTTTCAAGGTTTATTTAAGATTTAAATGTTGAAATTAAGTAATTAATTAAGATAAAGGGTTTATCTTTAATTAATTAAGGTCTTGATTTAATTAAGGGATCACTAAATTAATGGAATTAATTAAAGGATAATTACTCAATGCGATTAATAAAAGGGTCATTTATTAATTAATTATAGGGTAATTAATTAATGTACTTAATCAACGGATAATTAATTAATTAAGGGTTAATAAATTAATGTGAGTAATTAAATGATAATTACTTAATGCAATTAATTAAAAGATGTTTATTAATGTGAGTAATAAAGGATAATTACTTAAAGGATAATTACTTAATGTAATTTGTCACGACCCGAAATCCAGCGTCTCAAAATCGACATCAAATACCTCACTTGTATCCGAATGCCGGAGATTCAAAGTCGAACTCTAGTTCGTTGGAGCTTATAACAACATTAGATGATAACACAGTGGAAACAAAATGAATTTCACTGATATACAACACATGGATACAAAATTTGGTTACAATAAATAACCACCATCAGAGTAGAATGTATATGGTACAACAACAAAATATAACGCCACAGTGGCACAACAATAAGGTCTTCAAAAAGATTCCAACATAAGCACCTTCAATACAAAAGCTCCAAATTTTCAAAGACTTCCAAACCATAAGCTTCCAAAAATCCAACAGCTACCAACCAAAGACTCCAAAAGACTTCTAGATCCAAATCTGAACTAGCTCCAAAACAGGCTAACCTGACTCTAGGCTGCTCGTGTGGAAAATTATGGGCACCCAGAGTTAAGGAAGGGAATAATAAACTCCGGGTCAGTCATGTGACTGATATGAGTAAACAAAAACAGTTGTTTGTACAAAAACAATTTAAAAAGAAATCCGTCCATGCTTTTGGAAAATGAAACTACCATAAGGCCTCCCAGCACACACACAATGCAATCGCATACATAGGGGAGATTTCTCCTTATGATGGTCAACATGCATGATACGAGCAAATTCTTTTGATATTATTATTAGTGCATAGTGTAGAAAACATTTTGAAAGTATAATATTAATCTTAGCCAGCCTACATACCATTATAGTATGCCTACTATAGCTAACATATTAGATGGCAGGTTCTACAACTAAAACCGTACAGGGCTCGTATTTGGTGATCGGATTTCCAACAAATGGCCAGGCTAAGGAACTTCCTTTCTGAATGGTACACCTCTGGAGGGATGCCTCGAGAACCTAACCGGATCTCTACCGACACAACGCCGGGTTACCTCTGTAACTAGGTAACTACTGACACGAGTATGCCATCCTCCGGTCGAAACCGACCTTTATCCGGGGCCCCAACAACAGCAACCAATAACCACATAAGTTAAGTATCTGGGCTCCATACCAGAATACCGCTTTTTATCCAGAAGGAAATGCACATACCCTAAGGTGCACTACCCCCGTAAACCTTGCCATATCCTTCGTGTTTCGACCATTTCCGGGGTGTGATGTTCGATGAAGTCTCATCCCGTAAAGCTACGCTTTTCACAAAAGCCATGCTTCGATCAACAAATGATCAGCACTCAGCATGCAGCACTAACAAGTTGGGAATATATCACTAATAACCATCAACTACATAATCTATGAGTTCGTACGTCTCAGAAAAGGGTGTTAAGCTAAGAGAATAAATTCTCCGCCACGAAACAGAAATGTATTTGATAGAAATCAGCTTTCCATCTCAAATTGTAATGTCAGACATATATCCATACAAGTCCATCCTGGGTCCGAATGGAACCAAACGTCCAATAAGGGAAGAAGCCCTTGCAATCCAGGAATCCACAATCCTGATTGTACTCCCCATCACATATGGAGATCTCTATGCCGGAGCAACTCAGTGCAGAGACAATCGACAGGTAATCCTTTCGTTCTTGAAAATACCCGGTCTTTAACCATCGTCTTCAATTACACTCCCATTTGTCGTATCATTATTCGAAATGAGTTTTATGACTTAATTTCCTCTCCCGACTCAACCGAATAATAAGCTCTTATTTTAGAAATGTGTGGATACCAAATCACAACAAATTTCCATTCATAATCTTTTAAACAAAAGATTTATCATCAAGATTCGATGTGGGTTTCGGATAACCATTTGGAATCCGACTCCCTGTCGCATCGAAATTCATATGTCGTTTTGAAGGCCAACAATTTTACTTCAATTCAGAAGTTCACAATCACACAACAATATATCATAGATGTCACAACTCAAACAAAGCAATTCATATCACATAGTATCACAATCACATATTAAAGATATCAACCAATCCAAGGCATTCAATAATAATCAATCTCCTATAAATAAGATTAACTAATGGTGTGATTATAATTAATTAATCACATAAAATTATAATTAATTAATCACATAATTACTTTCATTAATTATCGTTAATTAATGATTAAGTCTCCTTAAATATTAATTAATTAATCCTTAATTTTTAATTAATTAATCCTAATTATTTATTAATCAATCTTTAATTATTAATTAATTTTAATCATTTATTAATCAATCTTTTATTATTAATTAGTTAATCTTAAATCAATAATTAATTAACCCTCAATTATTCTTTAATTACTTATATTTAGTAATTATTCTTTAAGTAATCAACCTTTAATTACTTTCATTAATTAATCAATCTTTAATTACTTAAAACTTAATTAATTAAAAGATAAATCATTTATCTTGATTAATTACTTAATTATCATTAAAAATCTTTAAATTAATAAACCTTGTAATTAATTAACACTAACACATAAATTAACTTAATATATTTGGGTTAATTAACAATTTAAAATATTTCTTCTTAATTAACTCTTTAATTAAATTATTTATTTAAAATAATTAAAGAATTAATTTATAAATAATGCCACGTAATTAAACAAATTAAACTTAATTACTTTAAAATAATTTACTATTAAACTTTAAACAAATCCCATACTTAAAAAAACAATTATTTAAAAGAATGAGTTAAACATGTTTAAATTTGAATTTGTTTTAAAATTTTGAAAACTGTTTTATACCAACCCGAGACATCCCTGAGTTCACCCCCGAGCTACGACTCAGTTTCCCTGGGACTTCCCCGAGCGAACTTTTTTTTTATTTTTTTTATTTTGAAGTTTTAAAACCCGATATGTACTCGCAACCACTCGAACCAAAACTCGAGCCAGCATGTAAATTCCTCGAGGTCGACTTCGTGTCTTCACCCTTCTTCCTAAACATCTACTTACTAACACAACCCAGAAGCATGTGCACATGCACCGGAGTTCTGGCCACCTCTGATCTAAGCTCCGTCCATCAACGAGTCAGCGACAACCTTCCCTAACCACCAGACCACCTAGAACCCCTAAACGACAACGAACCCGCAATCAAGCTATTCGACAGAACCTGAAACAAAACTGGATCGCCAAAGATCGCCTCGACCTACCGCCTCAGGCTACCAGAGGCCTTGCAACTCCGTCTAGAGCTACCCCTGACTCCTACGCTTTGATCCCACCTATGTGATTGCCTCCGGTCCACTGACGATGATGCATCAACTTGAATTTCGACCACAACCCAAACTTGAGTTAAAACCCTACATCATCAATGTCCAACCACCATGGTAGCTAACAAATTCACCTAGTATTATTCATATGTTCGCCAACCTCTATGCTACCATTGGTGATGAACACGAGACCACATCCTCCACCGTCACCAGAATTCGTCCTCGAAATTATCAATCCATACGACACTAAAAATCTTAATTCTTTCTTTTAAAATTCATGATTTAAGAAGTTGAACAAGATTATGTAATCAAAATCCAAATTTTAAATAACTAAATTTTGGACAAATATGATTTCTACTGTATTTTTATCTTTCCCAATAAATCATTTCATTTTTAATACTTAAAAGTATTTTTAAAATTATGATCTTGCAAATTCGAACATGTTTTATTTGGTCATCAAAGTCTATAGAGGATTAAAGGGAGAGATTTGAATTTTTAATCAGTTTTGAAACCTGTAAACCTGGAACAGAGGTAAATGCCTGTTCCCAAATATGCACAGCCATATCTACATATACACACACACACATATATGTACACATGCAAACAATTTACAACTTTACTTCAAGCATGATTATAAACAACAAGTTAAAATCCAGATTTTTAAAGAGTTTACTCACCTGTATTTTGAAATAGAAAGCCTGGAATTGTTTTGAATTTTGATCACTGGAAGCTTTAATTTTTTATCTGTAACTTCTAATTAAAACTAAAGCTTGATTGTCGCTTTGCTACTTAATGTTTGAATTTGAGTTGATCTAGAATTGATCATACTTGAAAGAAGTTGAAACTGATGTTGTTTTAGTTTTAAAACTATGATTTGCTTTTGATCTTTTGAATTCTTGCAACTGGTAAATGTATCTTAACTTGACCTTTTGATTTGCTGTGCTGGTTTTAAGATTTGAAGAGGTGGTTTTATTATTCCTTTTGTTTTGTTCTTGATTTGTTCAGATTTTTGAAAGTAAAGATAAAAGAAAAATGAGATAGATGAAGAATAGATATATAGCCTAATTTCTCTTATTCATAAATTTAAAAATAAAAGACAATTTAAGACAGTTGTAAAAATACATGTTACTTTAGTTAACACTTGTTATCTTTTATATTATAATTTAACACTTGTTAAACTATGTGTTAGTATACTCACATTATGTACGCCAGATAACCAATTAGGTAACTGTACTCGATAAGGAAAAGGACCGATCCTCTCAAGTATAGGAAAAGGACCTATATATCGTGCTGCCAGCTTACCAGTCTTTCCAAATCTCAATACTCCACGCATCGGAGAAACCTCTAGGAAAACTGAATCTCTAACCTGGAACTCTAAAGTTCTTCTCTTACGGTCAACATAACTTTTCTTCCGACTTTGAGCAGTTTTCAATTTCTTTCGAATAAAATCAACCTTCTCAGTAGCTTCCTTTATCATATCTGGACCATGAACAAGCCTATCACCTGACTCAATCCAACACGCAGGTGATCTACACAGACAACCATACAATGCTTCGAAATGAGCCATCCTAATACTGGCCTAATAGCTATTATTATATGAGAATTCAACCAGATGCAAAGGGTCCTCTCATGAACCGCCAAAATCAAGGATACAAGCACGCAAAAGATCTTTCGAAATTCAATTTATTCTTTCCGTTTGCCCATCAGACTCTGGGTGGTAAGCAATACTGAAGTTCAACTTGGTTCTTAGTGTGGCTTGAAATGCCTCCCAAAATCTGGTAGTGAAGATGGGGTCAATACCACTCACTATACAACTTGGTATTCCATAGAGTCGAACAATCTCTTTCACATATATCTCTGCTAAACTTGCTGCTGTTCGTGTGGATTTTACTGGGATAAAGTGGGCAGTCTTGGTCAGACGATCCATAATAACCCAAATCGCCTGGTTACCCTTTCAAGTTTGTTGCAACCCGTCTATGAAATCCATAGACACCTGATCCCCTTTCCATTTAGGCACTTCTAGTGGTTGGAGTAACCCTGCCATCTTTATTTGATCACTCTTGATTTGCAGACAAGTTGCACAACGACTGACATAAATGGATATATCTCTCTTCATTGTTTTCCACCAGAAAGTCCTTTTAATATCTTAGTACATCTTGTTAACCCCTAGATGGATACTAAGCTTGGATTTGTGACACTCGTCCAATATTTCCCGTTTGTGATCTGGGATGTCTGGAACACACATCCTACCTTTCAGTCTTATAATTCCACTGCTATCGATTCCAAAGCTGGAATCTTCACCTCGAAGGATTCTCCCATAAATATCTCAAAGAATCTTATCTTCTTTCTTCTTATTTGCAACTTTCTCAAGAAGAGTGGGAGGGACAACAAGATAAGCAAGAATAACATGTCTTCTACTTAAAGCATCAGCTACTATGTTGACTTTTCCAGGCGTATACAGAATGTCCAGGTCATATGACGCTAGAAATTCCAGCCAACATTGCTGCCTTAGATTCAAAACCTTCTGGGTAAAGAGATACTTCAGAGATTTATGGTCTATGAACAATTTGAAATTTTCACCCAGAAGATAGTGACGCCAGATTTTTAAAGTAAAGATAACTGCTAGAAGCTCGAGATCGTGTGTTGGGTAGTTTTTCTCATGTGGTCGCAATTGTCTACTCGCGTAGGCAATCACTTTACCCTCTTGCATTAGAACAGCACCCACTCCTTCACCACACGCATCTGTATAAACAGATAAACCTTGATTCCCGTTAACAATAGCATGAACGGGAGTAGTTTTCAACCTTCTCTTCAACTCCTGGAAGCTTCCTTGCACTTCGGAGTCTAATAAAATTTGGCATTCTTTATAGTCAGCTTAGTTAATGGACTGGCTAACTTAGAGAAATTCAGGACAAACTTTCTGTAGTATCCGGCTAATCCCAGAAAACTTTTGACTTGTTTCCGAGTTGTGGGTTTCTTCCAATCTAGGATAGCAGAAATCTTGCAAAGGTCTATAGAAATCCCCACTTCTGTTACAGTATGTCCGAAAAATCGAACTTCCTTGACCCAAAAACGACATTTAGAAAATTTGGAAAATAGAATGTTCCTCCTCAATATTTCCAAAACAATTCTCAAGTGCTCGGTATGCTCTTCTTGTAACGACCCAGAATTTTGGGTCGCCAAAATTTAACATTTAATTCATTTTAAATGTTGGATATGGATTCTGATTTGAATCTTGATAATAGAAGACTATGGTTGAGTTAATAAGATGAGTTATAGTTTCAAAATATGGTGATTCCATTTGAATTGGAGTAATAATAATAATTATTAGAACTGAGAATAAATTGGAAATTGAATGGGAATTGTTATAAAATTGATGTTTAAATGCATTTTTAAGTTCCATAGGTTATAAATGATATTGTTAGATTTTTGGAAGAATTTAAAAGTTAATAGATTATTATTTGGAATTTTATATGAATTTAAAATGAATTTAATATTATTAAATATTGCAATTAATCCGATTTAAGTCCAGAATGAACCAGAACGATTTTTAATGTGTTTATAAATTTTATATGAATTATTGTTAAGTTAATAAAATTTTAAAAGTGGAGATTTGGAGTGATTTCGATAATTTCGAAAATCGCTTAATTAAATAGACGAGTTAAAATAGCCTTCCGGGGCACAGTCTCGGAATTCGACGAAACCAGTTTCATTGGATCCGTAATAGTTAGTTATTATCGGATTTCAATTTTCGTAGCAATCGGAGTTGTCGTTTGACCCCGGCAGCTCGAAACGCGTCGAAATCGTTTTAATCGGTTTAATTTTAAATTGATCGTTTTATTCCGTAACTCGTGCATACGATCGAATTAGCTTACGAAACCTATTCCATTGTGTCCGGAACGCGGAAAAACCCCAGGATAGCCTGTCGGATCATGAGAATTGGAGTTCGTTAGCATACGTGATTAAATCGAGTAATTTTATTAATAAAATAATATTAAACTATATATATATATATATATTCACGTTTATTCTCTTAAGCCCTAGCTATCTTCCAGGCCGCCATCTCTTGCATTCATGGCCGAAAATTCATCTTGATTTCCCTCAAAAATCCTTCAATCTAAGCTTCGATTTCAAAAAACTTTCTAAACGAAAATTGTAGATCGTAGTGGGATCTATAGATCCAACGGATGATTCGAGCTGTTATCAACGATGGAGGGAGGATTTTGGCTTCAAAGAATCGCCGTTCGCATGCGTTTTCGGGGAGGATGGGGGCACCGAGTTTCGAGATACTCTGGCCGAGGGAGGAGCTGAGCGTGACGAGCAAGATGAAGGTGTTAGATCATCCTCAAAGCTATCGTAGGTGGTGCGGTCCTCTGCCCTAATCGCGTGTGTGTTTGGGTTCACGTTTCTGTAAAACGCGAAGAGGAGAAGAATGCAGAAAGCTTGCGTGCGCGTTGGGTAGTTTAGATGAGCGGCTTTGATTTTCTTGGTAATTAAATAAAAGAAATTAGTTTTAAATTGTTGTTCGAACTTTGAAAATTAATAACGGTCTCATACGTTATCAGATTGTAACGAATTTGGATGCGTTGGAATCGCTGAGTCGAGCACTACGCGATGGAGCAGATCCGGAGTCAATCCGGGCAAGTAGAAATTTAGGTTAAATCGAACGTCGTTCGGTTTAATTTGAATTTCGAACGCTCGCCGAAACTCAAGGTGAGTTATTCTCACTCACATCTGGATACTAGTAAAGTAGACAGTTAGAATTGATTGATTGTTTGGATGTTTAGCTGTTTATGTCGATTATTATCAAATTGAATTGATATATATACTGTTGTGCTAATATTTGTGGATGCAGGGAAAACAGGTTGGAGGGATCCAACGGGATTCCTCACAATGTAGTAATATTTTTTTTATATTGATGATTATGCCTGTTTATATATTGTGATTGCTAATTTGTAATTGAATTGTTTTGTGATATTAACTATAAAACTCAGAATGTTAATTATAAAAGAATTTGGAGTTTTAATTTTAAAGAAATTTAATTGGGTTTCAAAAGAAACTAAGGAAATTAATAGATATGGAAATTGAAAGAATATAGAAATTATAATCTGTTGGATGGGAAAACTGAAATGAAATAGTATTGGAATATTTCTAAATAAATTGTAAATCCATAATTAATTGTAAATGGATAAATTGAATTTTAAAGAAATAAAAGATAGGGTTAATAATGAATTTTAAAGGATTTAAAATTTGAAATCTATTTAGAATGGAAATTGGAAGTTGTGAAATCTGGAATGAAAATTAAAGATAAATGTTATTAGTTGGAGATTTGGGAAATAAATTTATGTTATAAAACCATAAAACTAAAGTTAATAAATGGACAGAAATCGTGAGAAGGGTTTCTGTGATGATTTAGTAGAAATGAGATTTCCTTGGGAAAAACCAAGTTCGAGTTTAAATTGATTTTTATAAAAAGAAAGTTTTTTTAAAGCTTAAGCTGGTTTTAAAGAATGTTTTAAAAATTATTATTTTAAAAGTGATTATTTATTAATTAGCAATAGTAAAATTTTATAAATATCTTAATAATTATGTTTACAAATGGATTGTTTTAAAAGCTAGTTTTGACCTAAGTATATTGAAATAAGAGTTAGTCTTTTTACAACTCTATTTTTAATAGATAGTACAACTAAACCTTATTTTAAATTAAATTATATCTTATAAATAGTTTTGCTTTAAATATTTTGAAATTATATTTTGATTAAATAACTAGTAGTAAATTTACCTATTTTAGATATATCTTAAAATAAAATGTTTAAATTATTTTGAATCTAAATTGTTTGAACTTGGCTATTCCAATGGAGATATATGGTAAATGATGTACCTTGTAAATGGAGAACTTTGGGAAATTGTTTTCAAATGAGTTTGAAAATATGGTAATATATCTTTTAAAGATATTTAAGGTATATAAATAATTTGAGAATTATTTATTGTGTGATGGATGCTATGGATGTTTATGAATATAAATTGATAGTTAAATCACCGACTATCAATATTGGACAAATTGCGTTGATCGTTTCGAAGAGACCGGGATCGAGATTTATTTCTCGAAAACCACTTCGATCCGGTTTGTACGTTTTCGTGCGATAAAACGTTTTTCGGAGTCGAAGATGGAGCAGTGAAGTGCAAGGGCTAGTCGCTACTAATCCTGAGGATATTTCCAAAATGGATGTAGTAGGAATAGTGCCTTCGGTTCCGTTCGAACCCGGGACGGACTTGTATGGACGAATGCTTCGTGACATCGTCAGCGGACGATGGGCATTCTAAGTGAAACGTTCTAAAGGTAACGTTAAGCCTCAAGCCTCATCAACCGGGAATGACTGAAAATCAGGGGATATGCAGCAAGGCTTCGTGGGTAGCCCCACTGGAGAGTAAGGTCATCCCTGTCTAGAGGTTTTTTTTTTTTGGCTTAGTGGTGCGGTTGCTGATCCCAACCGCGGGGTGATCTTATTCGGAATTGCCCATAGGTGATTCCGGTCTTGTGTTGCAGGGGACGAAGGGAGTAGTCCTCGGTACTGTGATCTAGACCACGTACTGTGATAGGTGGTACCCCAGTGCCTAGTCATTGTTGGAAATCCATTTTCCCTACGAGCCTTTTACGAGTTTTGTTTGTATTACCCACTTCGGTGGCTAGTAGCTGGAATTTAATAATGTAACAATTTCGGCTATTTTATAAGTATTTGTAAATAGACCCTATTATAATATCAGAGGATTTCTATAAAAAGTGTTTTAGCTATCGTAAGGTAAAAACCCGACATGAATATTTGTGGCGTGGTCTTACGAGATGCTTTTGTTTTCAAAAGGATTTTTGAAACTTTAATAATCAATTGTGTGCATTATTATCAGCTGGTATGCCAGACTGACTCGGGTGTTATTTCATTATAATGCTCGGGTCAGACCGAGTATTATATGTTCAGGATAGGTTGCTATGGAGCAGGAGAGGAGCTGGAGTTCGAGACGTATTATATGTACCTATATATATATCCGCTGCTATGTTGTATGGTATGTCTGTTATGTGTTGATTGATGTATGAGTTACTCTGATTTGTGATGATGTGATATGTATAAACAGATATAGATTTCATTTTGTGTAAAGTTCTATAGTTACTATTATATTTTAATCCGCTGCGACTGTGAGATTCTGCTATTGTTTAGTTTCTTCTTCTTCTATCTCTTTTTCTTTAACCTCAATGGTTCGTATTTCTGTTCCACTTGAGTCAATTAGGGTAGAATAATGTTGATTCAAGGGGTACGGATTTGCGGGCTGTCACAGTTGGTATCAGAGCTTAGGTTGGCGACAACCTAGGCTTTGGTGGGATAATTACTCATTTAATAGAGTCAATAGTACTCTATAATAAGTTGAGTATAATAATAAATATGAGAGCGTACTTGTTAGTGTTTATAAAATTGTTTTTATACTGTGTTGACTTATCGGTTGAGTGTTTATGAATTCTGGTCGGTGCGGGAAGTACAACCGTATCGATAGGGGTTTCTAAACTCTTAAACAAGATAAACCGACATAGTATTGTTTTTAAAGTGGATAAATGAAATAATTTTATCCAAAATTATATTTTGATATAAAAGAAATGATTTTCTAGCTTATTATGTATTGGGTGTTTGTTGGATGTTAATACCAAATCAAATAAGAATCTAACAATTGATTTAAAATTTGAAATGATAAGTTAATAAGAATATAAAATATTAAAATGGTCTATAACCAAATAGAATTAATTAAATATGTTGCAAATAAGAAGTGAAATTAAAATTTGAATTTAAACCAGAATTTTAACCCGGAAGTTTTGAAAAGGATTTTTAATAGATTGAAAATAAAAATTTGGAAATTTAAAATCCTGGGAAGTTTTGAAATGTTTTCCAATGTATTGAAGACAATAATGGAGTATTGTTTTGGGTAATATTTTTGAATGGAAACTGTTTGAAATGAAATTGGGAAAGTTAAGAAGCATTGAACTCACTGTGGTCGCTGGAAAATAATCCTGATGATGCTGGCCACATCATTAGAACTCATTTTCGAGTTTCTAAAGTGATGGATTGCTTCCCTAGTAATTGGTTATGGTATTGTTTGGATTTGTTGGGGATAACAGTTGTTTTGGATATTTCAAAAATGGAAATTTGTTTGGGATATGAACAAATTGTTTTGGGTACAAACAAATTGGTTTGGAAAACATGGAAATTTGATTTGATATACCAAATGGGTATATATATTTGATATATTTCAAAATGGTTTTGAGATAAAACCGGGTAAATTGAATTCTGGGAAAGTTCTAATTAAATAATGAGTAAAGTTGAAATGAATCAACTATTGAATTTGTTAAGTGGAGCTAATGCTAATAAGAAGGAAATGAGAAATTTTAATCATGGAATTAAAATTTAATTTGAGTAATTGAAAGAGAATAAAATGTATTGAAGTAAATGAAGGGTATTGAAGTGAATGGAAATTTAAATTTAACTTGGACAAGTTAAATATATTGGACCCAGAATTAAATGGATTTGGGTTTAAATCAAAAGTAAGTTGATTTGAAAATTTGGGTTGTTGTGTAATAGATTGTACCCACAAGCTATTAAGTAATGTACTTATAATCTGAAATTATGAAATTTAGAATTTGTAAAAGATTTGGGTAAAAAAAAAAAAAAAAAAAAAAAAAAAAAAAAAAAAAAAGATCTATATCTTTATGAATTCAGGGGTATATATTTATAAAAGTTGAAATTGTGATTATAAGTTGTAGATGGATTAAAATGAGCTATATAAGCTGTTAAGTAGATAAGTTGGTGAACTTATATATAGAAATAGAATTATAATCACAAATGAGGGAATAGTGAAATGGTATAGTGGAATTAACTTAATCTCAAATGAATGTGGATTGAGATAAGGTTTGTTGGGTAATGAAATTGAAATTGAATTTCAGTTGTGTAATAAATAATATTGAAAGAAATTTAGATTCTATTTATAGGAGTAAAAAGGAAAGGTAGAAAATTTAAATGTGCCAAATGAAATAATTGGAAAATGGTGATATTATGAATGAATTCAGAGTAAATTAAGAAAGTGGAGTGAAAACTAATATGGATTATGTTATTGACTGAATTAAATTACAAATTAACTGGGATTTGTATTGTAATGGAGAATTTTGATAGTTTAGTCAAGTTTGGAAAGTAAATAGAAATCCTGATTTGAATTGGGATTCAATTATGGAAATGAATATTGGAGGTGTGAATGAATAATGGAATTTGAATATATTTATGATGATTTGGATTGTAAATAAAATTCAAATGAGTAAAATAATTTAAATGGCCTCTTTGTAAATAAAATAAGTTTAATATGAATTGGATAACTAAACAAAGAGCATTAAATTTGTATATGAATGGAAATTTGATTTGAATGAGAATCAAATGAAATAAAATTTGATTTATAAGGAAATAATGAGAATATTGTTAAAGAACTTAAGCAAATTGAAAGAAAAACAAAATGGTTGAGAATGAGCCTTATTAAGTAATGTTGAATGAAATTTGTTAGATAATAATTGCAAGAAATGATATTAATAAGTTATTGTGATAAATTAAGGATGTATGGGTTGTAAATAATCCAGGAGGGAGAGATATTAATATAAACTTGGATTGGTTAATGAAACTAATATAAATCAAAGTTGGAATTAATTTTAAAGGGTTATAAGCTTAAGTGGCAATTGTTTTGCTTGAATAACTTGAATATTTGAATGTATTTAGAATTGAGTTGTTTAAACAACTAAATTGGTTTTGGATAAATTAGAATTTGATTAAGTGAAGTCAAATTAAAATGAAACTAAATTTGGTATGCAAGAAAGAATTGAGATATTATGCAATTGAATTGATGTTTGAATAAATTGTTATGGATTAGGATCCAATTCAAAGAGTTGGTAAATGAATGCAAGTAAATTGGTTTCAAGTTGCAAATGGAATTGAGTTGGAATCAATTGGGATGAATTAACATTTTAATAAGCAATGTTTGCATATATATGGAAATAAATCATGAAAGAATTGCAAATGTTTCAAGTTTAAATAAAATTTGATTTAAAATCAAATTTGGGAATGTAAGTTAAAATAAAATTTGATTACAAATCAAATTGGAAGGGTAAGTTAAAAAAAAAAGTGTGAACAAGGCATATGTTAATTATTTTGAAATAGAAATAAATTGGTTATAAGAAATATGAATGGTGTATAGAAAGCTTGAATGTAAATCATTCAAGTGAAGTAAAATGAGGTTAGTTGGAGGAAACTAAAATGTGCGAAATTTTAATAAAGGAATGTGAGTGCTTCAAATTGGAAATAAGGATTTGATTGAAAATCAAATTAAATAATGTTGCATATAAATGAATTAAAGCACCTATTCATAATATTGAAGTGAATATGAATGAGTTGTCTTAGTGTATTCAACACTGAACTTGGTTTTGAATTAATTGGAATGCATTGAAATGTTATTAAGTAATTTTGCATAAGAATGAAGATGCTTCTACCCTGAAGATAAAGGTGGTTTGTAAATCAATTAGGAATTGTATTGAAATAGATTGCTATTAGTGAAGCATATGTTAATCCTATTGAGATAAATATGAATTGTATATGGTTGATTTGAGTATAAATCATTCAAGTGAAAGTAAATAATGTTGGACTTGAATAGATAATTGGAAAGATGATTTAAAATCTTGAATTGTTGGTAAAGGATGGTTAATATTAGTAAATTTTGAAATTTGCTTGGTTTGGATTATGCCATAGATATGTTGGATTGCTTTTATATTGGAAAATGTTGATTAAAATGCACAGATCTTGTAACTAATGAGTATGTTGAGTAAGTGCAGGAATGCGAGGCGCTCGAGAGGGTTTGAAGCGTGTATATGCATTATATATTAGCTACTTGCTATTAATTTTGCTAAAAGGTACGCCTACGCAAATAAAATTGGAAAATGATATATATATTGTGATATATTTTGGTTTCCGGCCGTGTGGGCCGATGTATATATATTTGTGTATCCTGCGATATCGCAGAAGCTCCTCCGTACAGGGGAGACTCTGCCAAAAATTTCCGTAAATTTTGAGAGTTAGAAATTTTTTTTTGGGTTTTGGGAAAAGTTAAGTAACTTATGAAGTTATAAGTTAAAATTTAAGCTTTATAATTAATAAAGCAAATAGGTTTGGGAATTGAACAAAAAGGATTTTGTGAAGTGTATATAAGCTTTTAACTAAGCTAATGGGATAAGTAAATGGGTTTAAGTGTATGTTCTACCTTATACAAATTTCGGGGACGAAATTTTTATAAGGGGGGAGGAATGTAACGACCCAGAATTTTGGGTCGCCAAAATTTAACATTTAATTCATTTTAAATGTTGGATATGGATTCTGATTTGAATCTTGATAATAGAAGACTATGGTTGAGTTAATAAGATGAGTTATAGTTTCAAAATATGGTGATTCCATTTGAATTGGAGTAATAATAATAATTATTAGAACTGAGAATAAATTGGAAATTGAATGGGAATTGTTATAAAATTGATGTTTAAATGCATTTTTAAGTTCCATAGGTTATAAATGATATTGTTAGATTTTTGGAAGAATTTAAAAGTTAATAGATTATTATTTGGAATTTTATATGAATTTAAAATGAATTTAATATTATTAAATATTGCAATTAATCCGATTTAAGTCCAGAATGAACCAGAACGATTTTTAATGTGTTTATAAATTTTATATGAATTATTGTTAAGTTAATAAAATTTTAAAAGTGGAGATTTGGAGTGATTTCGATAATTTCGAAAATCGCTTAATTAAATAGACGAGTTAAAATAGCCTTCCGGGGCACAGTCTCGGAATTCGACGAAACCAGTTTCATTGGATCCGTAATAGTTAGTTATTATCGGATTTCAATTTTCGTAGCAATCGGAGTTGTCGTTTGACCCCGGCAGCTCGAAACGCGTCGAAATCGTTTTAATCGGTTTAATTTTAAATTGATCGTTTTATTCCGTAACTCGTGCATACGATCGAATTAGCTTACGAAACCTATTCCATTGTGTCCGGAACGCGGAAAAACCCCAGGATAGCCTGTCGGATCATGAGAATTGGAGTTCGTTAGCATACGTGATTAAATCGAGTAATTTTATTAATAAAATAATATTAAACTATATATATATATATATATTCACGTTTATTCTCTTAAGCCCTAGCTATCTTCCAGGCCGCCATCTCTTGCATTCATGGCCGAAAATTCATCTTGATTTCCCTCAAAAATCCTTCAATCTAAGCTTCGATTTCAAAAAAACTTTCTAAACGAAAATTGTAGATCGTAGTGGGATCTATAGATCCAACGGATGATTCGAGCTGTTATCAACGATGGAGGGAGGATTTTGGCTTCAAAGAATCGCCGTTCGCATGCGTTTTCGGGGAGGATGGGGGCACCGAGTTTCGAGATACTCTGGCCGAGGGAGGAGCTGAGCGTGACGAGCAAGATGAAGGTGTTAGATCATCCTCAAAGCTATCGTAGGTGGTGCGGTCCTCTGCCCTAATCGCGTGTGTGTTTGGGTTCACGTTTCTGTAAAACGCGAAGAGGAGAAGAATGCAGAAAGCTTGCGTGCGCGTTGGGTAGTTTAGATGAGCGGCTTTGATTTTCTTGGTAATTAAATAAAAGAAATTAGTTTTAAATTGTTGTTCGAACTTTGAAAATTAATAACGGTCTCATACGTTATCAGATTGTAACGAATTTGGATGCGTTGGAATCGCTGAGTCGAGCACTACGCGATGGAGCAGATCCGGAGTCAATCCGGGCAAGTAGAAATTTAGGTTAAATCGAACGTCGTTCGGTTTAATTTGAATTTCGAACGCTCGCCGAAACTCAAGGTGAGTTATTCTCACTCACATCTGGATACTAGTAAAGTAGACAGTTAGAATTGATTGATTGTTTGGATGTTTAGCTGTTTATGTCGATTATTATCAAATTGAATTGATATATATATTGTTGTGCTAATATTTGTGGATGCAGGGAAAACAGGTTGGAGGGATCCAACGGGATTCCTCACAATGTAGTAATATTTTTTTTATATTGATGATTATGCCTGTTTATATATTGTGATTGCTAATTTGTAATTGAATTGCTTTGTGATATTAACTATAAAACTCAGAATGTTAATTATAAAAGAATTTGGAGTTTTAATTTTAAAGAAATTTAATTGGGTTTCAAAAGAAACTAAGGAAATTAATAGATATGGAAATTGAAAGAATATAGAAATTATAATCTGTTGGATGGGAAAACTGAAATGAAATAGTATTGGAATATTTCTAAATAAATTGTAAATCCATAATTAATTGTAAATGGATAAATTGAATTTTAAAGAAATAAAAGATAGGGTTAATAATGAATTTTAAAGGATTTAAAATTTGAAATCTATTTAGAATGGAAATTGGAAGTTGTGAAATCTGGAATGAAAATTAAAGATAAATGTTATTAGTTGGAGATTTGGGAAATAAATTTATGTTATAAAACCATAAAACTAAAGTTAATAAATGGACAGAAATCGTGAGAAGGGTTTCTGTGATGATTTAGTAGAAATGAGATTTCCTTGGGAAAAACCAAGTTCGAGTTTAAATTGATTTTTATAAAAAGAAAGTTTTTTTAAAGCTTAAGCTGGTTTTAAAGAATGTTTTAAAAATTATTATTTTAAAAGTGATTATTTATTAATTAGCAATAGTAAAATTTTATAAATATCTTAATAATTATGTTTACAAATGGATTGTTTTAAAAGCTAGTTTTGACCTAAGTATATTGAAATAAGAGTTAGTCTTTTTACAACTCTATTTTTAATAGATAGTACAACTAAACCTTATTTTAAATTAAATTATATCTTATAAATAGTTTTGCTTTAAATATTTTGAAATTATATTTTGATTAAATAACTAGTAGTAAATTTACCTATTTTAGATATATCTTAAAATAAAATGTTTAAATTATTTTGAATCTAAATTGTTTGAACTTGGCTATTCCAATGGAGATATATGGTAAATGATGTACCTTGTAAATGGAGAACTTTGGGAAATTGTTTTCAAATGAGTTTGAAAATATGGTAATATATCTTTTAAAGATATTTGAGGTATATAAATAATTTGAGAATTATTTATTGTGTGATGGATGCTATGGATGTTTATGAATATAAATTGATAGTTAAATCACCGACTATCAATATTGGACAAATTGCGTTGATCGTTTCGAAGAGACCGGGATCGAGATTTATTTCTCGAAAACCACTTCGATCCGGTTTGTACGTTTTCGTGCGATAAAACGTTTTTCGGAGTCGAAGATGGAGCAGTGAAGTGCAAGGGCTAGTCGCTACTAATCCTGAGGATATTTCCAAAATGGATGTAGTAGGAATAGTGCCTTCGGTTCCGTTCGAACCCGGGACGGACTTGTATGGACGAATGCTTCGTGACATCGTCAGCGGACGATGGGCATTCTAAGTGAAACGTTCTAAAGGTAACGTTAAGCCTCAAGCCTCATCAACCGGGAATGACTGAAAATCAGGGGATATGCAGCAAGGCTTCGTGGGTAGCCCCACTGGAGAGTAAGGTCATCCCTGTCTAGAGGTTTTTTTTTTTCGGCTTAGTGGTGCGGTTGCTGATCCCAACCGCGGGGTGATCTTATTCGGAATTGCCCATAGGTGATTCCGGTCTTGTGTTGCAGGGGACGAAGGGAGTAGTCCTCGGTACTGTGATCTAGACCACGTACTGTGATAGGTGGTACCCCAGTGCCTAGTCATTGTTGGAAATCCATTTTCCCTACGAGCCTTTTACGAGTTTTGTTTGTATTACCCACTTCGGTGGCTAGTAGCTGGAATTTAATAATGTAACAATTTCGGCTATTTTATAAGTATTTGTAAATAGACCCTATTATAATATCAGAGGATTTCTATAAAAAGTGTTTTAGCTATCGTAAGGTAAAAACCCGACATGAATATTTGTGGCGTGGTCTTACGAGATGCTTTTGTTTTCAAAAGGATTTTTGAAACTTTAATAATCAATTGTGTGCATTATTATCAGCTGGTATGCCAGACTGACTCGGGTGTTATTTCATTATAATGCTCGGGTCAGACCGAGTATTATATGTTCAGGATAGGTTGCTATGGAGCAGGAGAGGAGTTGGAGTTCGAGACGTATTATATGTACCTATATATATATCCGCTGCTATGTTGTATGGTATGTCTGTTATGTGTTGATTGATGTATGAGTTACTCTGATTTGTGATGATGTGATATGTATAAACAGATATAGATTTCATTTTGTGTAAAGTTCTATAGTTACTATTATATTTTAATCCGCTGCGACTGTGAGATTCTGCTATTGTTTAGTTTCTTCTTCTTCTATCTCTTTTTCTTTAACCTCAATGGTTCGTATTTCTGTTCCACTTGAGTCAATTAGGGTAGAATAATGTTGATTCAAGGGGTACGGATTTGCGGGCTGTCACACTTCTTTAGTTTTGGAGTAGATTAGAATATCATCAATAAATACAAGAACGAATTTATTTAACACCTCTCGGAATACTCGGGTCATTAAGTCTATGAAATATGCGGGGGCATTGGTTAGTACGAAAGGCATAATTAACCATTCGTAGAATGTGTCAGGACCCTTGAAAGCAGTTAAATGGATATAGTCTTCGGCGATCCTCAGTAGATGGAATCCTTGGGCTAGATCCATCTTAGAAAAGAATCGAGCGCCATGCAACTGATCGAACATGTCGTCGATTCTGGGCAAAGGAAATTTATTTTTGTGAGTTAATTTATTGAGGTCACGGTAGTCTACGCACAATCTCAAGGATCCATCGGACTTGGCTACGAATACCATAGCTGAACACTAACTGGAACAATTAGGACATATTAATCCTTTCTCCAGCAAATCTTAGGTTTGCTTGACTAGCTCTATTCTTTACCGTGGTACCATCCTGCGGCTTGCATGAACAACAGGACGAGCATTGGGAACCAAGTCGATTCTGCATTCAATTTCTCTATGTGGAGGTAAAGATTTAACTTCTTCGAATACGTCTGGAAACTCCCAAACAATAGGTATAGATTCCAGACTAGGTTCGAGATATCCCAAAGTACACATTAACTTATCCCTTTTCGGACTTCGATCCTCATAAGAAATCACAATGAAATTCCCAAATTTGGATGTTCTAACCGAAATCTTTCGATTGTTACAATCTAATTTAGCTTCATATTTGGTTAGCCAATTCATTCCAAGTAAGATTTTGAATTCATCAAAGTCGAGAACAAAAAGGTTGATAGGAAACTGATGATGAGAATACGTGACAGTAAACTTTCTATAACAAAAACAAAGATTCGCTGGGCCGCTAACCGGATTCTTCACGCAAGTGGATTCGTCCACAAATTCGGGTTCAAGTTTTAATTTGTTTACGGTTTGTTGGGAAATAAAGCTGTGTGTGGCTCCAGTGTCGAACAGAACTCTAACAACTCTATCATAAATAAGAAGGTTGCCTTCTAAAACTCCTTTCCTTTATCCGCTTTTGAGGTCGAAGGTTGATCCTTGATCGCATAAACCTTCGCCAAGCTTGCTTCATTGCCGGGCGTTCTTTAACTACGTGTCCAGGTTTATGGCAATAATTGCATTCCCTGGCTCCCTGACTTGTCTTCATAGGTTGATCTTTCTTTCCTTGCCTTTTAGGCTTTTTGCAACTATTCGAATAATGGCATTTTTCCAAACAATTGAAACAAGTTACATCCTTCTCCTTATTTTCCTGATTATTCTTCTTCTCCTTGCCTTGCCATGGCTTCTTCCCTCCGAACTTCCTTTTCTTCCAATTCGGATTGCTTGCATTTCCTTTTTCCTCTGAAACGTATCTACATCCCATCTCTATCAAATCAGAAAAAGATTCCTTCACGTGGACTATCATCCTTTAAAGAAATTTCTTGTTCATCCCTCGAAAAAATCTTTCATTCTTCTTGAGAGGGATATTCACCAGCTCCGGACCAAACCGAGATAACTCGTTAAATTTGTTCAAGTACTCTTCAAAAGATAAACTTCCTTGCTTCAAGTCTGTAAATTCTTGGTACATCCTGGAGATACCAGCAGACGGCATATAACGTTGCTCAAACACCTCTTTGAATCGATCCCAAGTAAATTCATCCTCTGGCTCGGCTAATGTAATAGTCTCCCACCGTACTAAAGCCTCTTCCTAGAGATGCCAAGATGCTATCAACCTCATTTGATCATCTTTTAACTTCAATCCTTTGTAAATCCTTTCGTACGATCGAATCCAGGCTTGTGCTTCTATTATAGACTCCTAGCCTATAAATGGCTTTCCCCCAAGTCTTGTAAAACATCGATATAAATCAGCCAGATTCGGCTGGGGTTGAGTGGGAATAGCTGCTTCTGTTGTTGTAGGGTCTCTACCAGCTGTAGTGGCACTTCCCCGTCCCCTACTTCATCCTCTTCTTGTGCTTATTCTCACTATCTGTAAATAGTAAGAAAACTGATTTAGGCCAATGGACCAAATAACTTAGGGATATACTCATTCTAAGGCATTTCTAACCCTATATCTAATGAGTCACCAAATGTGTTATACTCCGAAGCTAAAGTTCCTACTCACCTTTAGCTTTGATACCACTTGTCTCGACTCGAAATCCAACGTCTGAAAATTGACATCAAATGCCTCACTTGTATTCGAATGACGGAGATTCGAACATCGGACTCCAGTTCGGTGGAGCTTATGACAACATTAGATGATAACACAGCGGAAACAAAATGAATTTCATTGATATACAACACATGCACACAACATTTGATTACAACAAATAACCACCATCATTAGAATAGACTGTATATGATACAACAACAAAATATAACGCCACAACGGCACAACAACAAGGTCTTCAAAAAGATTCCAACATAAGCACCTTCAATACAAAAGCTCCAAAGCTCCAAAGACTTCCAAACCAAAAGCTTCCAAAAATCCAACAGCTACCAACCAAAGACCCCAAAAGACTTCTAGATCCAAATCTAAACTAGCTCCAGAACATGGCTAACCTAACTCTAGGCTGCCCGTGTGGAAAATTATGGGCACCAGAGTTTAGGAAGGGAACAATAAACTCTGGTTCTGTCATGGAACTGGTATGAGTAAACAA
This sequence comes from Allium cepa, assembly GCA_030765085.1. NCBI lineage: Eukaryota > Viridiplantae > Streptophyta > Magnoliopsida > Asparagales > Amaryllidaceae > Allium > Allium cepa. Next base: position 1,038,273,395 of record CM060941.1, on the reverse strand, counting down.
AAACAGTTTTTTGTACAAAAACAATTTAAAAAGAAATCCGTTCATGCTTTTGAAAAATGAAACTACCATAAGGCATCCCAGCACACACACACACAATGCAATCGCACACTTGGGGGAGATTTCTCCTTGTCATAGTCAAACATGCTTGATACAAGGAAATTCTTTTGACATTATTATTAGTGCACAGTGTAGAAAACATTTTGAAGGTATAATATTAATCTTAGCCAGCGTACGTACCATTATTGTATGCCTACTATAGCTACCATATTAGATGGCAAGTTCTACAACTAAAATCATAAAGGGCTCATATTTGGTGATTGGATTTCCAACAAATGGCCAGGCTAAGGAACTTCCTTTTCGAATGGGTATGGCTCAAGAGGGATGCCCCGAGAACCTAACCGAATCTCTGCCAACAGAAGGTCGGGTTAACTCTGTAACTAGGTAACTACTGACATGAGTATGCCATTCCTCGGTCATAACCAACCTTTATCCGGGGCCACAACAACACCAGCCAACAACCACATAAGTTAAGTATCTGGGCTCCATACCAGAATACCACTTTTTATCCAAAAGGAAATGCACATACCCTAAGGGGCGCTACCCACATAACCTTGCCGCATCCTTCCTGTTTCGACCATTTCCAGGGTGTGAGGTTCGATGAAGCCTCGTCCCACAAAGCTACGCTTTTCACAAAAGCCATGCTTTGATCAACAAATGATCAGCACCCAGCATGCCACACTACCAAGTTGGGAATATATCACTAATAACCATCAACTACATAACCTCTAAGTTCGTACGTCGCAGAGAAGGGAGTTAAGCTAAGAGAATAAATTCTCCGCCACCAAACAGAAATGTATTTGATAGAAATCAGCTTTACATCTCAAAGGTAATGTCATACATACATCCACACATGTCCATCCTATGTATGAATCGAACCGAAGCCACTTCATCCAATAACGGAAGAAGCCCTTGCAATCCGGGCATCCACAATCCCGACCGGACTCCGCATCACATATGGAGATCTCTATACTGGAGCAACTCAGTGCAGTGACAATCGACGGGTATTCCTTTCGTTCTCGAAAATACCCGGTCTTCAACCACCGTCTTCAAATGCACTCCCATTTCATATATCATTATTCGGAATGTGTTTAATGACTTAACGTCCTCTCCCGGCTCAATCGAATAGTGAGCGCTTATTTTAAAAACATGTGGATACATAAGTCACAACAAATTTCCATTTATAATCTTTTAAACAAAAGATTCACCATCAAGATTCGATGTGGGTTTCGGATAACCATTTGGTATCCGACTCTCTATTACATCGAAATTCAAATGCCATTTTAAAGGCCAAGAATTTTACTTCAATTCAAAAGATCACAATCACATATCAATATATCACAAATGTCACAGCATAAACAAAGCAATTCATATCACAATGTATCACAATCACTTATCAGAGATATCAACCAATCCAAGGCATTCAATAATAATCAATCATCTGTAAGAAAGATTAATTAATTGTCTGATTATAATTAATTACTCACATAATTACCTTCAATAATTATCCTTAATTAATGATTAATTATCTCAATTATTTATTAATCAATCTTTAATTATTAATTAATCAATCTTAATTATTTATTAGTCGATCTTTAATTATTAATTAACTAATCTTAAATCAATAATTAGTTAACCCTTAATTATTCTTTAATTACTTATATTAAGTAATTATTCTTTAAGATCAACTTTTAATTCCTTTCATTAATTAGTCAATCTTTAATTACTTAAAAACTTAATTAATCAAAAGTTAAATCATTTATCTTGATTAATTACTTAATTATCATTTAAAATATTTAAATTAATAAACCTTGTAATTAATTAACACCAATGCATAAATTAACTTAAGATATTTGGGTTAATTAACAATTGAAAATATTCTTCTTAATTAACTCTTTAATCACATTATTTATTTAAAATAATTAAAGAATTAATTTATAAATAATGTCACATAATTAAATAAATTAAACTTAATTACGTTAAAGTAATTTACTTTTAATCTTTAAACTAATCCCATACTTAAAACAAAACAATTATTTAAAAGAATGAGATAAATATGTTTAAATTTAAATTTGTTTTAAAATTTTGAAAACTATTTTATACCAACCCGAGATATCCCTGAGTTCACCCCCGAGCTACGACTCAGTTTCCCCGAGACTTCCCCGAGCCACCTTTTTTTTCTTTATTTTTGTTTTATAGTTTTAAAACCAGATATGTACTCGCAACCACCCGAACAAAAACTCGAGCGAACAGACAAATTCCCCAAGGTCAACTTCGAGCCTTCACCCTTCTTCCCAAACTTTAACTTACTAACATAACCCAGAAGCATGTGCATGTGCACCAAAGTTCTGGCCACCTCCAATCGAAGCTCCGGCCATCAACGAGTCAGCGACAACCTTCCCTAAGCACCAGACTACACAGAACCCCTAAACGACGACGAACTCGCAATCAAGTTATTCGACAGAAGCTGGAACGAAACTGGATCACCAAAGATCGCCTCGACCTACCGCCTCGGGCTACCAGAGGCCACGCAGCTCCATCCAGAGCTCCGCCTGACTCCTACGCTTCGATTCTAACCTGTGCGATCGCCTCCGGTCCACTGACGATGATGTAGCAACTCGAATTCCGACCACAATCCAAACTTGAGTTAAAACCCTACATCATCAACGTCCAGCCAACACGGTGTATAATAAATTCACCTAGTATTTTTCCTAGGTTTGGCAACCTCTAAGCTACCCTTGGTGATGAGCATGAGATCACATCCTCCATCGATCACCAGAATTTGCCAATAAACCCAAATCGGTTGATCCTCGAATTTCTCAATCCATACGACACTAAAAATCTTAATTCTTCTTTTAAAATTCATAGTTTAAGAAGACGAACAAGATTATGTAATCAAAACACAAATTTTTAACAACAAATTTTGAACAAAATTTGATTTTTAATGTATTTTTATATTTCCCAATAAGTCCATTCATTTTTAATACTTAAAAGTATTTTTAAAATTACGATCTTGTAAATTTGAACATGTTTTATTTAAACATCAAAGTCTATATAGGATTTGTGGGAGAGATTTGAATTTTTAATCAGGTTTTGAAACCTGTAAACCTTGAACAGAGGTAAATGCCTGTTCCCAGACATGCACAGCCTTATCCACATATATATACACACATATTTGTATACATGCAAATAATTTACAACTTTACTTCAAGCATGATTACAAACAACAAGTTAAATTCCAGATTTTGAAAGAGTTTACTCACCCATATTTTAAAACTGAAAGCCTGGAATTATTTTGAATTTTGGTAACAGGAAGCTTTGATTTTTGATATGTAACTTCTTATCAAAACTGAAGCTTGATTGTTGCTTTGCAACTTAATTTTTGAATTTGAGTTGATCTTGAATTTCTCAGACTTGAAAGAAGTTGAAACTGATGTTGTTTTAGTTTTAAAACTTTGATTTTCTTTTAATCTTTTGAATTCTTGCAACTGGAAAATGTATCTGAACTTGACCTTTTGATTTGCTTTGCTGGTTTTAAGATTTGAAGAGGTTGTTGTCTTATTGCTTTTGTTTTATTCTTGATTTGTTCAGATTTTTGAAAGTAAATATAAAAGAAAAATGAGATAGTAGAAGAATAGATATATATAGCCTAATTTTTCTTATTCATAAATTTTTAAAATAAAAGAAAAATTAGGACACTTGTAAAAATGCATGTTAATTAGCTAACACTTGTTATCTTTTATATTATAATTTAACACTTGTTAAACTATGTGTTAATATACTCACATCTGTCATTTTCATGCAAATAATGTGTTTATATAATTTATATATATGTATATATATATATATATATGTTATAATGAATTTAGTTTATATTAATATGTGTACTTATATTCTTATTTTTTTAAATTGTATTTTCTGTTTTTATAAATACGTTTCCTTTATTTATATATATAATTTAAAAAAAGATGATTTAATACTAAACTATACATTAATAAAAATCATACATATGCATTATTAATTTTAAATCCAAATATTTTTTAAAATATTTATATTTGGAATTTCAAATTCAAATTTCAAATTTTAAATCACAATATATATATATATATATATATATATATATATATATAACAACTCAAATCCTATTTATTTTTGGTAAAATTTAAATTAATTCACAATTTAAGTTCCAAAATTTTATATCAATTATCAAATTTAAATTTGATTTAAAAACAGGATCGTTACGTAATTAGTGATTAATTTATGTAAGTAATCAAAGGATAATTAATTACTTAAAAGATAATTACTTAATGTAAGTAATTAAAGGATAATTAAATAACTAAAGGTTAATTATTTAATAATTAATGGTTAATTAATTGATTAATTAAAGGTTAATTAATTAATGATTAAAGGATAATTGATTTATGATTAAAGATTAATTAATCAAGTGGTTATAGGATAATTACTTAAAGGGTTAATTTATTAATGTAATTAATTGAAGGTTAATTAATTAATGTAAATAACCGTGGATAATTAATTAAAGGAAAATTAATTAAGGTTTAATTAATTAATGTAATTAACTTAAAGTTAATTAATTTATGTAGTTAATTAAGAGATAATTAATTGATGTAAGTAATTGAGAATAATTGATTAAGATGGATAATTAAGGTTGATTAATTAAATCATTAATTAATTAAAATAATAAAAAATGGTTTGTAATTAATTAATGTTAATTAAGTCGGGTTAGGTGATTAATTCATAAGTAATTAATTTATTTTGAGTCAATTAAATTAATTTTAATCAGGTGTTATTAATCTTGCTTATGGATGATTGGATTATATTGAATGCCTTGAATTGTTTGATATCTCTGATGTATGATGTTCTGTGATATGAATTGTTCTGGATTGAAATATGATAATATAAGCTATCGATCTGTGATTAATTATTGTGTTAATGTGAACTTCTGAATTGAGTTGAAATTGTTTGCTTAAACAACTTGACCTTTAAAACGACATTTGAATTTCGATGCGACCGGGGGTCGGATTCCAAATGGTTATCCAAAAACCACATCGAATCTTGAAAGTGGATCTTTTGTTCAAAAGAATAAAAATGAAAATTTGTTATGACTGTATCCATTTGTTTTTAAAATAAGCGCTCATTATTCGGATTAGCCGGGAGAGGACATTAAGTCATAAAACCCATTCAGAATAATGATAAGATGAAATGGATAGAATTTGAAGATGGTGGTTGAAGACTGGGTATTTTCTAAAACAAAAATATTACCTGTTGATTATCTTTGCACCGTGTGGCCTAGGTACTGAGATTACCCAAAGTAATGGGATGTCCGGACGTAATTATGGAATATCCGAATTTGCAAGGACTTTTTCCTTAACTGGACAAAGTGCCTTCGGTTCCATTCAGACCCAGGATGGACTTGTATGGATGTATGTCTGACGTTGCACTTTGAGATGTAAAGCTGGTTTCTATCAAATACATTTTTGTTTGGTGGCAGTGAATTAATTCTCTTAACTTAACACCCTTCTTTGAGATGTACGAGCTCAGAGGTTATGTAGTTGATGGTTACTAGTGATATATTCCCAATTTGGTAATGCGACATGCTAAATGCCGATCATTGGTTGATCGAAGCATGGCTTTTGTGAAAAGCGTAGCTTTGTGGGACGGGACTTCATCGAACCTCACACCTTGGAAATGGTCGAAACTAGAAGGATGCGGCAAGGTTATGGGGGTCGCACCCACTAGGGCATGTGCATTTCCTTCTGGATAAAAAGTGGTATCATGGTATGGAGCCCAGATATTTAACTTATGTGGTTGTTGGAATTTGTTGTCGGCGCCTCGGTAAAGGTCGGTGACGACCAGGGGATGGCAAACTCGTAACATTTAGTTACCTAGTTATAGAGGCAACCCAGCCTTGTGTTGGCAGAGATCCGGTTAGGTTCTCGGGGCGTCCCTCTAGAGGCATACCCATTCGAAAAGGAAGTTCCTTAGCCTTGACCATTTGTTGGAAATCCAATCACTTAATATGCGCCTTGTACGGTTTTAGTTGTATAGTTTGCCATCTAACATGGTAGCTACAATAGGCATACTATAATGGTATGTATGCTGGCTAAGACTTATATTATACTTTCGAAATGTTTTCCACACTATGCACTAATAATAATACCAGAAAGGATTTTCGTGTATCAAGCATGTTTGACTATCATAACGAGAAATCTCTCCCATGTGCGTGATTGCATTGAGTGTGTGACGGGAGGCCTTATGGTAGTTTCATTTTCCAAAAAGCATAGCAGATTTCTTTTTATTTCTTTTGTTTATTTCTTTTGTTCAAATAACTATTTTATTTGCTCACACTAGTCCCATGACTGACCTAGAGTCAGGTTATCAGCTAGTCAAATAGTAGATGTAGATTTTGGAAATCTTTGAAGTCTCTGGTTTGGAACTATTATGGATCTGGAAGTCTTCAGTCTTTGAAGTCTGTGGATTGGGGATCACATTTGCTATATTGTAGCATGGTAGCTTTGGTTTTGAGCTTTTGGATTAGTCTTTGGAGCTTTGGCTATGAAGATGCAGTCCGTTGGATTCTATCTTTCTCTCTCTCTTGGAAGCTCCATTGAAGATATATTTCTGTTGTTGTTGCTCTTGTTCCAAGTCCTGTTATTTTATTTTCGTTGTTTTATATTTGGCTCTGATATTGTTGTATCATGTTGTATCCATATAGTGTATCAATAAAATCATTCTTCTTAGTTTTCTGCTGTGTTGTTTTCACCTAATGTGTTATAAGCTCCGGCAAACCAGACTCCAACGTTTGAACCTTCGGCATTCAAATACGGATGATGTATTGGATGTCGATTTTCGAACGCCGGAACCCGGGTCCTCACAATACCTATAGTTACATTGGTTTTTGTTGTGATAACAACATAACCTTTGTGTAACTGTGAGTTCCATAGCATGATTCGGGTGGCAGTGATTGCCTACAATCTACATTTGATTTCACTGGGATAGCGACGTAACATCGGTAGATTGCAATCTATGTGATTTGGTTCCATAGCGTAATTCGGGAAACAGCGAGTGCCTACAGTCTGCATTGGGTTTCACTTGGATAGTGATGCAATCTTTGTGTAGCCTACGATCCATGTGGTTTAGTTTTGTTTGGCAGCATAGTTTGGGGAGCAAAGATTGCCTACAGACTACTTACGGTTTTGTTGTGATTGCAGTGCAACCTTTGTGTTGTTGCAGACTATGGTGTTCCCATGGCGTAAGTCCAGAGGTAATGATGCCTACTATTTTCTCATGATTTAGCTTGTATGGTGACGCAATCATCGGGTTAACTGCGATTCATGGTGGTAAAGGGGTGATACTTTCCATATCATTTTTGGAAAAGGTTTTCAAATATTTTCATTAGGTGTTGAAATGGGTCTACTAAGTTGTAACGACCCAGAAATTTCGATCTCAAAAATTCCAGATAGTTAGTGAAAAGAAGAAAGAGAAAGAAGAAGAAACAGATAAACTCAAACTCAGAATCTCACATTCGCAGCGGATAAAATATAATATCACATAAATAATAGTTTTACAAAGAAAATCTGTATCTTTACACTTATATTTTTATATGGCTGAGTTTCAATATGTACATAAACACTAGACAGTTAATATCATATGTCCCAGACAATCTACAATATATACACAGCGGAATACTCTATATACGTTACAGCCATCCAACTTGCCTCCTGAGCTCCAGAACGTCCTTACCTGAAAATATGTAATACTCGGTCTGACCCGAGCATCACATCAAAGTAACACCCAGGTCAGGCTGGAAACCAGCGTGAGTGAACCCAACCAACATGAAATACCAATGCAAAGAACTCATTTAAATCCCGGGTGACTTATATCAATTTACAACTTCACAAGTTGTTACAGAGATCACTTATTTCATACATCAATTTCTCAGTGCTAAAGCTTAGATTAAATGGTCCAATTCACTTAAGTCATCCCTATCCAATTTATCGATTTCACATATCAATCTATAAGTGGTTTCGGGTATTTACTAATACCCGACTCCGGTCTCTTTGAATTCAATACCATCCTAACCCATGTTGTTTCAAGTGAAATACAATTCAACTTAAAATACCAGATAGCAATTCATCATTAATAGATGACTACATTACCAATGCCCACCAACCATATCATATAAAAAATATTTCATATCAGAGATATCAATCAATTCAAGACATTTAATCTATTTAATCATTCATAAGCAAGATGGAACATTCCCAAAATTAATTTAATATATCTCTAATGAAATTAACTACAAATCCTTAATTACTTAGATTCCTTTAATTAATCATTAATAAATTACAAACCAATTAATTAGTCATCATTATTTTTTCGTCTCAATAATCATCCTTGATTAATTTAATTGCACCAAGTAATTTAATCCTTAATTATTTCTCCTATGTAATCAACCTTTAATTATTTCCATTACGTAATTTCCCTTATATTGATTACATCCAGTAATTTATCCATCAATTACTTCACTAAGTAATTACCGTTATCAATCTCATTAAGTAATTTTACTTAAACAATTACCAAGTGACCATCTTTAATTAATTTACAAATAAATTAATTTTACTCATCTCATTAATTACAACTGGGTAATTTATCCCTTAATTACCTTATAAACCAATTAATTAATCTTTAATTATTAATTAATAAATCTTAATTATCAATTAATCTCCTTCAATACAAAGTAATCAAACCTTCATTTTTATATTAAGTAAGTATTAATTAGTTCCACTAATTAATAATCCCTTATTATTTTCTTTACTAATTAATCACATTTTTAATTAATTACATTTTGTAATTAATCTTAAACTAATCACATTCATTAACTAATCACATTTATTAATTAACCAACTAATCACACTAAGTAATTAATCTTTTAATTACTTTATTTTTGGTAGTTATCCTCTAAAGCTTAACTCAATTGTTTTTTTCTCTAAAACAAATAACAAAACATGATTTTATTCACAAAAATCTGCTATAGATTAAACCAAGAAATCACCTCGGGCCAAACCCGATTCAAACGCACCAGAAAAACTCGTGCCACCCTCGAGTCAACAACCAAACCCACCACTTCGAGTCGCACAACAGATTGTTCGAGTACCGCACCGAGGAAACCTTCATCTTCTCAAACTCCAATTAGTTCCAGAAATCAACGTGCACGTGGTGCACATACACCACCACTCCGATCATCGGAGTAAGCCACCGCAACTCGCGACAAACTCCCTATACTCACGTCAACCCTAACGTGGACTCCGATCGATCAATTCTCATATAAATCGAAAACGAACCCATCTCGACCAAATCTGGAACCAATCATCACCGGAATATTTACTCCTCTCCATCGCCTTCGACCTCACGATCACCTGCCCCCTTCACCGAAGCTACGTCAGCCCTTCCAGCTCCCATTCCCACCATCACGAACCACTCCGGTCTCGTGCCGTCGTCGAAGTTTCCTTGACAACCACAGCAAGCAAAACACCTACCTAAACCGTAGTTTCCTCATTTTCGATCACCTCGGCCAACAAGAAAATCCTCTATTATTTTTCTTACCATCGTCCACCTCCCAGCCACATTCGCCTACGATCTAGCCTCCATCCACTGTGCCGAACGTCAGCAATTACCGAAAATTCCCAAAATGATTATCTCGAAAATCACCATAATTTATCCACCTAAAAATCATGAAATGCATATTAAAAATCATGATTTTCCTTCACTAGTTCATTCATGTCATTCCAAACAGAAATTGAATTGGTTGGTTTTTATCATATATATACTTTTCCCACTGTTATTTCATTTTAAAAATAATTTATTAAATTTTTAACCCTTAAACTATTTTTAATATTATCATCATACATTAGCAAACGACTTTCATTAAATATCAAGGTCTAACATTTGCCTTGATAGAGAGATATGAATTTTAAAAGCCAAAACAGGGAGAGAACAGGATCTTGAATATAAATAAACTGATATACCCACACAAAATACATATAAATTTTAAAATATTTTCCAGAATGAAGCACTTCTATACAAATCAATATTTCCACATGCATTCAAGTTAAATCCAAACCAAACTAATTTTTTTTTGAAAAGGTTTACTTACCTTGAATGCCAACAGAGAAAACCTGGAATTTCTGCTTTGATCAGATTTGTTGCTTGCTGTTCTGAAATTACTTAATTTGATTCGCTTACATATCTTTACCCTGCTTAGCTCCAAGTTTTGATTGCAAAAGTTTGATATAATTAATATCCAGTTTGAACATTTTTAATCTGCTGTTACTTATGATTCGGTTGATAAATGTTTAACATATTTGAGCTTTCATTAGATCAGTTTTGAAAAAAAATGAAAAAAAATGGCCTGGCTAAATTTTTATTTTATTTTATCATTTCGAATGGAAAAGCTTTGCCACTTGTTATCATAAGTTTACAAGTGTTAATTCCCTATGTTCATGGTTTTACAAATGCCACTTGTAAATTTAATTGTGTTTATGTCCTTGTTTCAATAAATTTTACAATTTTGTTTTTAATCCCTAACTTAAAATTATTAATACTTCTTATATTTATATATTATATTTACAAATGCATATATATATGTATATACATACATACAATGTTTTATCCCAAGTATCAAAGAAGAGCATTTCAAATCCTTTATTAGATGTCATACATATATTACAAGACAATTTTCAGCATATATATGTTTTCTTATCTATTCCCAAAAGATATGTATATTTTAAAACTCTCATCATTCCTTGTTTTTAATATTATATTATATTTATAACAAAACCTTTTCTAGAATTTATACATATATCTAACTTTTAAAAGAAAAGCTTTTAGAATCTTAATAATACACTCAAAATAATCATACATATTTCTTCTTTGAATTTCAAACTACGAATTCGAACATAATTTGAAATCTACTCATATATATATAATAGTTTAATTATCTAATTTTATTCAAAGTGTTTTTAAATGAAAACTTAGTGATGATAATTAAGTAAGATAATGACTTTTTTTAAGGTAGTATAGGCCTTGATTCATGAATGGATAACTAATCAATATAATCAATTAATGATAGTTAATTAAAAACTAATTTGAAGATTATTAATTAATGTAACTAATAAAAGTACTTAAAGGAATTAATGGAATTGGTCAATTAATTAAAGGGAAATTGCTTAATATAATTAAAGGTTAATTAATTAGGATTGGTTAATCAAGGAAGAAGATTTATGGAAGTAATTAGATAATGATGATGAACTTAATGAAATTAAAGAATAATTAATCAAGGAGGATTAACTAAACATATATTTAATTTTTTTGGAAATAATAATAAGTTTTGCCATCTTAAATAATTATATCAGGAGATTGTCAAGTGTATATCTTTCTAGATATAAATATTTATTACAAATTTATTCGTTCAACTTAAAATCAGTGTTAATAACAGTTAAAATCAGATAATTATCCGAATACCTGATGTCAAAAAATCCGGGTTATCACATTCCTCCCCCCTTTGGATCTTTTGGTCCTCGAAAAGGAACGAAACCAAAATTTTATTAAAATGCTTTTATCAGAAAAATTATTGTTTGATCACTTTTAAAACACTTTTAAAATCTATACAATATTAGAAAACAATTTTTATAAAAATACTTTTTGTAACTCGATGCCTCAACAAGTCCGTCCTTGTTCTTATAGAAATTCGGTCATACATTGATCAGGCGTAGGATTGAAAATCTATAAGTACTTAGCAGACCCATTTTCAACACCCAGTGAAAATACTTGGAAAATAATTTTATTGAAAATAGAGAAAACAGTTTTTGAAAATAGAGGATATATCTTTGGTGAGAATGCTTTGGAAATCATCACTCCGATCCATGGTCGCAGTTACGTTCCAGGGTTACGTTGCCATCGCAGCAAAAGTCCATGTAAGTGCAGGTTCTCTGCGGCCTCTCGATTACGCCATGGAACCCACGACAGATCGCAGTTACATTCCAAGGTTACGTTGTCATTGCAACAAAAGTCCATGTAACTGCAGGCTCTCCACGGCCTCTGATTTTCGCTGTCAAAATGAAACTTCTCCACTCCTACATAGGTCGCAGTCTACCGATACAAAATCAAACGCAGACTGTTGGCTCTCAGCAGCACACACGACTTTCGCTATGTTACCATAGGTCGTAGTCTACCGATATAAAATCAAACGCAGACTGTTGGCTCTCAGCGGCACACACGACTTTCGCTATGGTACACTACTCATAATCCCCAGGAACTAGTTTTGTCCGTACTCCACACAGGATCAACTTTAGAACCCACCCCTCGGGACTCAAGGCAGCACCACCCGGTGGCACTCCTGAGAAGTTCATTTTAAGGAAGCGCCTTTTTTTCCAGAGCGATCATCAAAACACTTTATACTATACACATATAGTATCTTTCAAATCATACACCTAGTATAATCTCATACAAAGCTCCTTTACACAAAATCGATTATCCCAAAATCGATTATTCTCAAACTAGGCTTTCCAAATTTCAATATTGATTTTACCCAAAACTCAAGAGCCTTTCCAAATCCAAAGGTTCCTAAAATCTTTTCTAAAATCCTCATAAGATCCTTTTTATATATAGATATATATAATTTTTAAAACTTTGGATCATTTCAAACTTCTATAAAACTCCTTTTATACTTCAAAACATTTTCAAAAACCCTTTTCTTCTGCCAAAAGATTCAACAAGGGGAGTTTAATTTTATAAAACAAAGATATTCAACTTTGTTTACTCAAAATCAAATATCCAATTTGATTACACCTTTCAATATCATTTTCATTCAAATCTGTACGATGTACACATATCATCCGTACGCTATACCAATCTGATCGCTCACTCGACTGCATAATTTCACTTCCGAACTAGTATCATTGACCCGACCTTCTAGTGCGGACACAGATCTGGTTTCTTGATCAAAAGCCGTTATTCTCCTTGCATAGTCATAACTATGAAAGAGAATATCCAGAACCAATCAACAATCCATATCCAGGTTCGCCGTCGAAAATCGAGTGAAAAATACCAACTCGGATCGACATACTATCTCGAAATTATGTGCTTGAATCTGGATCAAATCATTATGTGAATAGAATAATATACGTACATCCTATGTATTTATTTCCATTGATTATCAGGCACATCAATTTCCTTTCTATTCACATTTCCTTTAATTCTCATTCACTTATTTACAATTGCCTTAATTCTCATTTGGATCATATCCTCAATCCTTATCTCAATTGGGTATTTAATCAATAACAGTTTGAATTCTGTCCAGCTTAATTTTAGAAAATAGCTTGAAAAGTTAAAAATAGATAAGTAGTTGAAAAATGATTATTAGTTTGTAAAATATTGTAAAATAGTTAAGTAATTGTAAAATAGTTGGAAAATAGATAAATAGTTATATAAATTTTAAATAGTAGTAAAATAGTTTGTAAAATATTAATCAGTTATAAAGTAGTTGAGGAGTAGTAACTAGTTTATAAAACAGTTGTAAAATAGTAAAATAGCTTCAAAAATAATTGTAAAATAAGTATAAAATACTTGGGTTTTAAGAGAAAAGTTGTATAGTAAATAGTTAGGAAAATAGATTTAAAACAGTTTATATTAAAACAATTATTTGAAAATAAACCAGAGCCAAACTGTTTAATTTCCAATCTACATTCCCATCAATTCAATTTAAATTTCCACGTCCATTTAAATTGTCTCAATTCCAATTTGAGTAACTTCAATTTCCATTGAAATTGATTCACCCCAATTCAAGTTGAATTAACCTCAGTTTCTTTCCAAATTTAACTTTATTCAACCTTGATCTCAAATTCTACTAATTCAAATAAATTTCAATTAAACTAGTTCCAATTTCAATTCATTTCAACTCCTGTTTGAATTAATCCTAATTTCAAACTCCATTTTCAGATCAAGTTGAATTATTCTTGATTTCCTCCCAAATTCAATTCAAATTCCATTTGAATTTAAAACTATTAAACTTTAATTACAATTCCAAATTATTCAAATCAATTCGGACTAATTTCAAATTGAGCCCACTTCAATTTCAAATCGTTTCAAATTAATCCAATTCAAATTTTCCAAATTTAAACCAACCCGAATCATATAAATTTGAGTTAATTATTTTTTTTAAATGTTGATTTAATCCTTTAAATCAAATCAACTTATATCTTTTAACCATTTAATTCTGAATTCAAATTCTATTTTTATCCTATTTTCAAAGTTCAAATAATAATTCAAATCCGTTTTAAACAACTAAATCATTAAAATTCAATTTATCATCGAATTTCAATTTTGAAACCAAACCTTCGAACTTTTATCTTAAACACTAAAATTTTGAGTCCAAAATGATTCCATTTTATCTTAATATTGGATATATTACCACACCCCATTTCTTTAAACAAATTCAGTTCACGGTTTAAAGATTATTAATAAGGTAATATTATCCAAATTATCTTAAAACATTCATCTATTTTCAATTTCCAGATCTCAAACCCATTTTGAGATTATTCAAATTCAAATTAACCATTTAACTTCCCAAGTTAAATCTTTAATTTCATCTTCAAATTTTCAAATCAGGTTGATCCTCACAACTTATTTAACTTTTTCCCAAGTTAAACTCAATTCACTTAATCCAGTCAACCTTACCCAATTTGAACTTCCATTACAAATTTTAAACTTCTCATAAATAATCTTCCCACTTATTAAGTTCAAAAACTTATCACTTTGGGTATCACATCTTATTGCAAATTTAAGATTCAATATTTAGAGTTTATTTCAAACCAACTTTGATATTATGTATATCCACACATATATACACATATTTACTTCTTGGTCCACCAGGCCAAATTTAAAATTTAAACAACCCTTGGTTTTAATTCACACAAATTCCTTTAAAGTCTACAAACGACTTCTTGTTCAAAAATAAGATTACATTCAAAATAGTTTGAATAATATTATTTCCTTAGCATTTTGAAAACAATTTCAAATGTTTAAATTTAGAATTCAGAACTTCACAATTTGAAACCCATTTTAATTCACATCCTTTCAAAATTTACAAGTTATGCTCTTTTTAAATGGTTACTTCCTTAAAACATTTTAATTTTTATTGGAAAACAATCATCCCATTATTAAACACAATAACCATTCTATTTCTCCGGTTTGAAACCAATTCTAATTTATCTTATTTAAAAACTCTTCCTTACTTCAAGATTTTAATTTCAGTTTGAATCCATTTCTAACTCATTTTTGATTTAATTTCAATTTGGTTGTATTTCTATTACCACTTAATTTAATTCCAATAATTTATCAACCAATTATCTTAATATTTATCAGAAAGAGATATTGCTATATATATCAAAATATATTCTTATAAAATTATTTTAAAATTTTTATATAAGAAAATAACAAGTACGCTCTCTCATATTATTAATATATATATCAACCCATTCTAGAGTACTACTTACCCTATTCTTAATGGGCAATCCCACCAGAGCCAAGGTTCTCGCTTAACCTTCTACACTGATACCAAATGTAACGACCCGGAAATTTTGATCTCGAAAATTCCAGATAGTTAGTGAAAAGAAGAAAGAGAAAGAAGAAGAAACATATAAACTCAAACTCAGAATCTCACATTCGCAGCGGATAAAATATAATATCACATAAATAATAGTTTTACAAAGAAAATCTGTATCTTTACATTTATATTTTTATACAGCAGAGTTTTAATATTTACATAAACACTGGACAGTTAATATCATATGTCCTAGACAATCTACAATATATACACAGCGGAATACTCTCCATACGTTCCAGCCATCCAACTTGCCTCCTGAGCTCCAGAACGTCCTTACCTGAAAATATGTAATACTCGGTCTGACCCGAGCATTACATCAAAGTAAACCCGGGTCAGGCTGGAAACCAGCGTGAGTAAACCCAACCAACATGAAATACCAATGCAAAGAACTCATTTAAATCCCGGGCGACTTATATCAATTTACAACTTCACAAGTTGTTATAGAGATCACTTATTTCATACATCAATTTCTCAGTGCTAAAGCTTAGATTAAATGGTCCAATCCACTTAAGTCATCACAATACAGTTTATCGATTTCACATATCAACCTATAAGTGGTTTCAAGTATTTACTAATACCCGACTCCGGTCTCTTTGAATTCAATACCATCCTAACCCTTGTTGTTTCAAGTGAAATACAATTCAACTTAAAATACTAGATAGCAGTTCATCATTAATAGATGACTACATTACCGATTTCCACCCAACATATCATATAAAAAATATTTCATATCAGAGATATCAATCAATTCAAGACATTTAATCTATTTAATCTATTTAATCGTTCATAAGCAAGATGGAACATTCCAAAATTTAATTTAATATATCTCTAATGAAATTAATTACAAATCCTTAATTACTTAGATTCCTTTAATTAATCATTAATAAATTACAAACCAATTAATTAGTCATCATTATTTTTTCATCTCAATTAATCATCCTTGATTAATTTAATTGCACCAAGTAATTTAATCCTTAATTATTTCTCCTAAGTAATCAACCTTTAATTACTTCCATTAAATAATTTCCCTTATATTAATTACATCCAGTAATTTATCCATCAATTACTTCACTAAGTAATTACCGTTATCAATCTCATTAAGTAATTTTACTTAAACAATTACCAAGTGACCATCTTTAATTAATTTACAAATTAATTAATTTTATTCATCTCATTAATTACAACTGGGTAATTTATCCCTTAATTACCTTATAAACCAGTTAATTAATCTTTAAGTATAAATTAATAAATCTTACTTATCAATTCATCTCCTTCAATACAAAGTAATCAAACCTTAATTTTTATATCAAGTAACTATTAATTAATTCCATTAATTAATAATCCCTTATTATTTGCTTTACTAATTAATCACATTTTTAATTAATTACATTTTGTAATTAATCTTAAATTGATCACATTCATTAACTAATCGCACTAAGTAATTAATCTTTTAATTACTTTATTTTTGGTAGTTACCCTCTAAAGCTTAACTCACTTGTTTTTTTTAAAACATATAACAAAACATGATTTTATTCACAAAAATCTGCTATAGATTAAACCAAGAAATCACCTCGGGCTAAACCTGATTCAAACGCACCAAAAACTCGTGCCACCCTCGAGTCAACAACCAAACCCACCACTTCGAGTCGCACAACAGATTGCTCGAGTACCGCACCGAGGAAACCTTCATCTTCTCAAACTTCAATTAGTTCCAGAAATCAACGTGCACATGGTGTACATACACCACCACTCCGATCATTTGAGTAAGCCACTACAACTCGTGACAAACTCCCTGTACTCACGTCAACCCTCACGTGGACCCCGATAGATCAATTCTCATATAAATCGAAAACGAACCCATCTTGACCAAATCTGGAACCAATCATCACTGGAATATTTACTCCTCTCCATCGCCTCCGACCTCACGATCACCTGCCCCCTTCACCGAAGCTACGTCACCCCTTCCAGCTCCCGTTGCCACCATCGCGAACCACTCCGGTCTCGTGTCGTCGTCGAAATTTCCTTGACAACCACGGCAAGCAAAACACCTACCTAAACCGTAGTTTCCTCATTTTCGATCACCTCGGCCAAAAAGAAAATCCTTTAGTATTTTTCCTACCATCGTCCACCTCCCAGCCACCTTCGCCTACGACCTAGCCTCCATCCACTGTGCTGAACGTCAGTAATTACCGAAAATTCCCAAAATGATTATCTCGAAAATCCCCATAATTTATCCATCTAAAAATCATGAAATGCATATTAAAAATCATGATTTTCCTTCACTAATTCATTCATGTCATTCCAAATATAAATTGAATTAGTTGGTTTTTATCATATATACTTTTCCCACTGTTATTTCATTTTAAAAAAAAATTATTAAATTTTAAACCCTTAAACTATTTTTAATGTTATCATCATACATTAGCAAACGACTTTCATTTAGATATCAAGGTCTAACTTTTGCCTTGATAGAGAGATTTGAATTTTAAAAGCCAAATCAGGGACCGTGCACACAGAGAACAGGATCTTGAATATAAATAAACTGATATACCCACACAACATACATATAAATTTTCAAATATTTTCCAGAATGAAGCACTTCTATACAAATCAATATTTGCACATGCATTCAAGTTAAATCCAAACCAACCTATTTTTTTTGAAAAGGTTTACTCACCTTGAATGCCAATAGAGAAAATTTGGAATTTCTGCTTTGATCGGATTTGTTGCTTGCTGTTCTGAAATAACTTAATTTGATTCGCTTACATATCTTTACCCTGCTTAGCTCCAAGTTTTGATTGCAAAAGTTTGATACAATTCATTTCCTGTTTGAACATTTTTAATCTGCTGTTACTTATGATTCGGTTGATAAATGTTTAACATATTTGAGCTTTCATTAGATCAGTTTTGAAAAAAAAATGAAAAAAAATGGCATGGCTAAATTTTTATTTTATTTTATCATTTCAAATGGAAAAGCTTTGCCACTTGTTATCATAAGTTTACAAGTGTTAATTCCCTATGTTTATGGTTTTACAAATGCCACTTGCAAATTTAATTGTGTTTATGTCCTCGTTTCAATAAATTTTACAATTTTGTTTTTAATCCCTAACTTAAAATTATTAATACTTCTTATGCTAATATATTATATATTATATTTACAAATGCATATATATATATATATGTATGTATGTATGTATATACATACAATGTTTTATCCCAAGTATCAAAGAATAGTATTTCAAATCATTTATTAGAAGTCATACATATATTACAAGACAATTTTCAGCATATATATGTTTTCTTATCTATTCCCAAAAGATATGTATATTTTAAAAATCTCATCATTCCTTGTTTTCAATATTATATTATATTTATATCAATACCTTTTCTAGAATTTATACATATATCTAACTTTTAAAAGAAAAGATTTTAGAATCTTAATTATACACTGAAAATAATCATACATATTTCTTCTTTGAATTTCAAACTACGAATTCAAATTTAATTTAAAATCTACTCATATATATATATATATATAATAGTTTAGTTATCTAATTTTATTTAAAGTGTTTTTAAATGAAAACTTAGTGATGATAATTAAGTAAGATAATGAGTTTTTTTAAGGTAGTATAGGCCTTGATTCATGAATGGATAACTAATCAATATAATCAATTAATGATAGTTAATTAATAACTAATTTGAGGATTATTAATTAATGTAATTAATAAAAGTAATTAAAGGAATTAATGGAATTGGTCAATTAATTAAAGGGAAATTGCTTAATATAATTAAAGATTAATTAATCAGGAATGGTTAATCAAGGAAGAAAATTTATGGAAGTAATTAGATAATGATGATGATCTTAATGAAATTAAAGAATAATTAATCAAGGAGGATTAACTAAACATATATTTAATTTGTTTGGAAATAATAATAAGTTTTGCCATCTTAAATAATTATATCAGGAGATTGTCAAGTAACTATTTAAAATATAAATATTTATTATCAGATTTATTCGTTCAACTTAAAATCAGTGTTAATAACAGTTAAAATCAGATAATTATCCAACTACCTGATGTCGAAAAATCCGGGTTATCACATAAGTACTAATAGATTTTCAGTCCTATGCTTGATCAACATTTCTATAAGAACAAGGACGGACTTGTTACGACATCGAGTTATGAAAAATGTTTTAAGTATAAAATTAGCTTGGTAATACTATGTAATTTAAAGTGTATATACATTTAAAATGCATAGTAAAAGAGTAAAGTGTTTAAAATGTTTAAAAATGATTAAATAATAGTACACATAAAAATTAAATTCTCGCTTTGTTCCTTTTTGAGGATGGAAAGCTCTAAGAGGGAGGAATGTAAAGACCTGGATTTTTCTATACTTGTTATTGGGATAATTGACAGATTTTAATTATCGGAACGTTGATTTTGATAAGTCGAATACGTAAATTTTTTGATGTTTCAAAAATATCTAAATATATATATTAATTCATTAAAACTATGTTAATTATAAAAGATAAATTCTGGATATGATTTTATACATACACACACACACAAACATAAACTCCACCATTAGAATTCAAGGTAGGATATCCATATATTTGGATATAAATATAAATATATACCAGTTAATGATGTTCATATATATATATATAAGCATATAAGTATATATATATATATATATATATATATATATCTGTATATACGCCTTATGAACTAACATATATGAAAATATGTAAAAAAAAATTAATTAAGCATAAGAATATGTGTACATGTATATAAAAGTGCATATGGTAATATGTTTATATATATATATAGGTAAACTTGTGTATATCAAAATGTATAGATGAATATGTAAATATATATGTATACATAACTATATATAATCATAGGAAAATATGTATAAGTATAAATATATGTATGCTTGATGACAACAATATTTATATGAATAGTTATATGTGTTTATAAAAGTAGTGTATATATAAAGATGTAAAATATGAAGAAATATATATACATATATGAAAGGATGTATACATGCAAGAAGACATCATCATGGCAAAACCTCATTTTAAGCACACACACACACACAGATATATATATATATATATATATATATATATCAAAATCAAGTCAAAATAAAATAAAATCGGGTCATATGAAAAATCAAATCAAATTTATATTCAAATCAAATCTACATATTTTCAAATCAAAATAAAAAAATGAAATAAAAAGAAAAATGAAGTACTATACATGATAACAACCTTCAGCCTTTTTTTTACCTGTTCCCTTTCTATATATGTATACACTACCTTGTTTTATGAATGTATACATTCTAAGTTCACTAATAAAAAAGGAAAAAAATATAGAAGGTAGTAAAAGTGAAGCAAGAGAAAAAGAAACAGCATAGTTCATCATTTTCAAAAGACTGCGAGTAGAACACCACCTTTTTCTTACTGGTTACCATGTATTTGCATCTAACTATGGTTTTATTGATGGATTTTGATCTAGGACAAGTATACATGCTTCTATGGTGTATACGAGCTTAGTTTATTTATGTTAGACATAGTTTTTCACCTGGAAAAAATGTTGTATCTCCTTTATTCTTCGTTGTAAAATAAAAATAGTTTAAACTTAAACTTCCAAAATTATTATCCTATGATCTTTTTAGTTTTAAACCTTGCTTCCAAAACAAAACTTGTTTGTTTTCGAGTATAGTATATTTTAAATATATATCATTGAGTTTCGTATGGAATAGAAGAAGAAAATTCCATGTTACAGTAAGTAATTTAAGTACGGTAAAAATTCGAATGTCAAGATTTTATGATTTTATTATATGATCCTGTTAGCTGTTGAAAATCATGAATTTTAGAGGTAGTTTGAGAATTTTTAGATGTGTAAGGAAGGAAAAATTGGTGAACGAACGGAGTTGGGTTTTTCGTCGAATTCTGGCGTCGTGGCCAATTTCATGGCCATTGGTTTGACATAGAGGAGGCTACGGTGGCGGGAGGTCCACGAAAAATAGTTCAATGATTTTTAGGTGCTCGGGGTGGCCGGTTAGGGTTTAGCGTGTTGTGTGGTTCAATCTCGTGTTTGAGACAAATGCGACATTGTGGGGCAACTGGGAAGGTGTGGTCTAGTGGGGAATTGGAAGAGGATGTGATGGCGAGGCTATGGAAAATTTTGGGAAGAGAATGAAGCCGGAGGCGCCGTGACGAGGTGGTTAAAGTGGCAGTGTTTCGTCCAATTCGTAGTCAAAGGGTTCGTTTTAAATTGTGAAGTCCAAGCAATGATTTTTGGGTGATCGATCGGGTTGAGGTAGTTGAGGCAACTCCTGTAGGAGGTCAACGGCAAAGTTCGATCGTTGTAGTGCGCATGCACGTGCACATGTTCGTGCATGATGCCAGTTTCGAGTGGAGGAATGAATGGGGAGGGAAAAGAGAGGATCAAAAAAGAAGGGGGAAGAGAAATGTTGGTTTGTGTTTGGGTCGTGTTGTTTGATATGGGCCGGGCTTTATTTTAAAAATAAAAGGTTGATTTAAAATGTTTATTATCAATAACCTTTTTAAAACATTAACAACATTTTTCCCCTGTAATTTAAAAACTAATTGACATGAAATTTTTTGAATTTGCGATTTTATCACCTAGTAAAATAAACTGAAATTAATTTGGTAAATTTTCTGTAATTTAAAATTTAGTTATTTAAAACAATTGAAGTGAGTTAATATTTAAAGTCTAAATTAGTTAATCTTATGATTAATAAATAAATTAGTTATTAAATGGGTTTTTTAATTTTAATTAACAGATAATAAATTGTTTTTATAATTTCTCTAATTTATAACCAATATGGATTAATGATATATACGGACTCCGTAACGACCTGCCTTTTGGACGTTTTAAGCTGAAGCACACGTCAAACTCAAACCATACAAAGGGGCAAATTTTTACCGAGGTAAATAAGAAAATGCAGAGAAAGAAAAAAACAAAACAGAATCTCGCAACTTAATGACAAAATATAATAATCAAATAACATTTCATGAAGTTGTTTACAAATAAATTTGATTATACTAGTACAATATAGAATCAGAGTTACAGTCAACAAGAACAAATAAATAAATAAATAAATGCAGCGGAACAAAATGATGTAGTGAAATAAATATAATAAATAGTAATAGCAAAAATCTTCGTCTTCGTCCTCTAGAAATAAGGTCTTCAAATCCTGAAATGCTCAGGTTAGCCCGAGCAAATCGAAAAGACAAAACATTCGAGTTAGAACTAAAAGATCTTATGTAAGTTAAATCAACGCTAAATATGCATGTAACAGCGTCAGAGATTTTTATGGGTTTTGACATCTCCTATCCATTGTCTAACATGAGTGTAGTAACTTAAGAAATGTTCGGGATTCACATCTCCTAAGGATCCGTCAGACTATCTACTATGTAGTATAATACGCTATTATAATATGTCTATAGTAAAGTAAAAGCATTAAATTAGCGTTAAAGCGTCGTCCATATCCCCCTTAATACATTTTATATATGTCCATAGTTTATACAGTACAGTACTGTACGCTCCTTCGAGAGGTTTACACAGAGTGCACCCCATAGGTATGGTACAAAACATGTGAACACGACACTCGAGGCAATGCCAGGGTAGATAAACCATGCACTCCCGGACCGATGGTAACGCATAGCAGCTACTACCGCCCACCTTGGATACACTCCCATATCAAAATCAAGGGTGGCCACCAAATCAATCACAAAGTCATAGTGTAGTATCGAAGAAATGTGCCGATAGGGGGAATGACCCCACTTGGCCTAGTATAGCTCCTGTTTTAGTCACATCTAAGCTGATTCACGGGAGTCAAGGTCACGTCATACCTATACAAAAATCGTTCGCTAAACCATCCTACTTCATTTCTGAAATCTCCACTATGTATACGGTTGTTAAAATGGTTTTCGGTGTTGGCAGAGAGTATGACAATATCTGATCCCAGACTCTTTAACAACCAATCAGTTATTACACCACGGATGGTTCTTTTACATTTCAAAAGTCAATTCACAATTTGTATCAAAATATCATATTCTCAAAACCACAATACTTTCAAAATCGTACTCACACTGAAATCATATTTACCTTTGAAATCATATCGTTTCCGAAATCATAATTTCTTTTAAAATTCATACTTCCAAATAGGTTAAATCCTTACTTCAAAATCATCATATTAAATTAATTATAACATTTAAATCCCAACTTAGGTTATAATATCATTTAGCTATATTTGCTTTTATACCAAGGAATTTGAATATAAATACATCAACTTTACTTAATTTGATTTTTTTTTAGAAAAATAGTTTAGGTAGTTATGAATGGTTTAAATAGATTTTTAAATAGTTAAAATACTCTAAGATATTTAAAATTGATTGAAAATATTTATGAATTGATTAAGATAGTTAAATATATTTAATAATAGATTTAACATGATTAAATAAATTAAATAGATTTAAAATAGATTAATAAGATTTAAAATGAATTAAAATGGTTTAATTAGTTTAAAATAAATTAAATTGGTTTAAAATAGGTTAAAATAATTTATATAGTTAATGTTGGTTAAATAGTTTAATAAATTTGAAAATCTTAATGATTAGAAATTTTAAATTAATATATTTTTAAAATAGTTTATATTAAAATATTAATTTGGAATTAATAAAAAAATTAAACTATTCATTTCATTTCAACACATTTGGACCATTTTCATTTTCCAACTCAACCAACCAAATTTCAAACCTTCAAATTTTAAATTTCAATAAACTATTCAATTTCATATCGTTTTCAATCCATGTTCAAATATCAAATCGAATTACTCGAATTTCAAAATATTTCAAAGTTATATTTCAAACAAATTCAATAGCTCAATTTCGATAGAATTTCATTTATACTTAAAACTTTAACTTTAAACTTTCAATTTAATTTCTTAAATTTTTTTTTTGAACCAATTCACATTTCAACATAAAACTTGATTTTCTAATAATAATTCAATTTATATAAATCAAATTTCTATTTCAAAATATCATTTAATTAAATTCGAAAATTAAGGATTTTAAAATCACATAATTTAACCAATCCGGTGTCCGTACATGATTCTCTACCCTAGGGTCAAGTGAAAATTAAGGATTTTAAAATCACATAATTTAACCAATCCGGTGTCCGTACATGATTTTCTACCCTAGGGTCAAGTGAAACGAAATTTATCATTTCAATCCACAATTTAAAAATCTACAGTTATATATCATTTCGAACCGTAATCTCGAATTTGATATTAATATCCATAAAATCGCCCGAGTCTATCATTTCAACGCATAACGATTTTTCCCTAGTCTATAGATCGTTTGGGTATGTATCATTTTAACCCATAGTGAACTTGCAGTTTATAATGATATAAAATACAATATCCATTTATCCAATATCAACAATGAACATCCATCACAATCATCATCCAAATCAATCAATAAACATCAATAGATAATTGATAATCAATAACAGGCATTTAACTAACAAGTTAAATTCAATAATATTAACTAATGATTTAAGTATACAAACAGCCATAAATAAATTTCCAATCACATCATAAATTTAATTTAACAAACATAAGAAATTTTAGTAGTTGTGAATGGGTTTAAACACTCACTTTTGAATTTAAATCGAATTTAGGGCCCAAATTCAAACGATCTCATAATTCGTCCAAACCTGTGTCAAAATGTTCGAAATTATGATACGATCCCCGAAAAACAAACCGCGTGTGAATTGAACCTCGTATGCAAAAGTTATTCGTATTAGAAGATTTCAATTTCAAAATTTAAATAAATTAAAAAACAAAACAAAACAAACTCACGTACACATCATCACTCTTCTCTCCCCAAGGAAATACCTTGCAGAAACGCACGCGAACCATTCGAGCCGCCATCTCGTTCGACAATGCGGCCGCCACATGGACCCGTCGCGCCACGCCAGGTGGTCGCCCAGCCTCCTCTAGGGCCACCGTTGTCGCTTCATGTCGCCGACGTCGAGGAGGGAATGACCAAAGCCGCCGGCCACTTTCTAACCCTAGTTTGAATTATAGTGACCAATCTGACCATCAAAACGCCAAACAACCCACACTGACGAACTCCCTTCGGTCCTTTCTACAATACTGTGCCAATGATTCGACAATCAGACCAAGTTGATCAAGACACGACGAACGGATGAGACTAAATCGTCCAGTTTCGGCCATCTAGCAACCCAGATCGGAAAAAACCACAAATATGACTTGTGCTCGTCGAGAGCTACACATCGATATATAATTCGATGGGATTTGAGGAGTTTTAATTTATTTTGATTTGAAATTGAATTGGTAATTTGGTTTGTCTTCCATTGAAGTGAGGAGTTGAGAAGAAAATGTAAATAGAGACAATTGAAAGTAAGAAGTAGCTAGGGTTTATAACGAGCTATTTATAGGTATAGCTGAAATAGAAAAGAATGGACCAGATCCATTTGAGTTTGAACGACAAACGACTCGAAAAGCCCGTTTTTCCTCCGAAACGAAAATTGGTCATCCCATATATGAAAATAGATGTTTTCAATATTTTTAAACTCAATGGAACATGTTTGAAGTCTTAATTCCATCATATAATGAAGTTAATTTAAAATCAGCTTATTTCAAATTGATTTCAGTTGGTTTCAATTGAGTTGATTTCTAGGCGTTTCGAGCACGTACAATCAAACGACAAGTCCAATCGCTGTGAAACTTGAAACCCTACAATAATTCACTGTTACGTATTCAATGACACTGGCTTCGTTGAAATCCAAGACAGTGGCCGAAATGGCTGTTTTTCAAGTTAATTAAAGAAAGTAGTATTAAATTAATTAAGTCACTTTTCAATTCAAATTTTAATAATTTTCAGTTTCTATCAATTTGATTACTTGGTAGTTTATAATCCTTTATAGAAAATTCCATATCAATTTAATATTGAACATTCACCAATTATCATGTTTAATTTCAATTTCACTAAATTCGGTGATTATAAATTTAAATTTCCAAAAATCCAATTGTTTGACTTTCAATCTTGTTATTCAACCAATTTTCATCTTATGGATATAATTATTTGTAACAGTCCACAATTCCGTGCCCCATTAGAGCCGACAATATTCTCCAACAGCTCAACTCAAAGTGGATGGAAATACGAACCATTAAGGTTAAAGAAGAAAGAGGTAGAAGAAGAAATAGAAAACAATATCAGAATCTCACAAACGCAGCGGAACAATATATAATAGATAAATGACCGATCTTTACAGAAAGAACTATATCTTGTTTAGACATGACATCATCAGCATACAACACAATCAATAGCAAAATACTGGACAGTTATATTAACTTGTCCCTACAAAAACTTACTACGCACTTAAGCATACACCGTAGAATATACATCAAATACGTGTTATAGATCCTGCATCTAGCTCGTCTCCTGAGCTCCACAACATCCCTTCCTGTATCTATAATACTCAGTCTGACCCGAGCATTATAGTGAAATAACACCTGAGTCAGTCTGGAAAACCAGCGTGAAAAAATACAGTCAATTGGATTTATTAATGTTTTTAAAATCCTTTGAAATCAAGGTATCTCGAAAGACCACGCTACAAATAAACATGCCGGGTTTTTTACCTTGCGATAACCAAAACATTTCTTATCAAAATACTCTAAATTATAATAATGTCTAAGCACAAAACTTATCCAAATATTCGAAATTGTTACATTCATTAATGTCCTGCGTAATAGGAGTACAAACAAGTCCGAAGGCACTTATTGGAGATTGGATTTCAATCAATGGCAGGGCTACTGGGGTACCATCCGTCACAGTACCTAGTCTAAATCATAGTATCAAGGATCTACCCTGATCCCCTGCAACACAAGACCGGAGCTACTCCTTACTAGATACGCCGAATAAGATCACCTCGTGGTCGGGATCAGCAACCACCCACACAACTGAATAAAAAGGGAAATCTAGACAGGGATGACCTTACCTTAATTAGTTGCTTGCCACTTAGCCTTGCTGTACCTCCCCTGTTTTAGCGATTCCCCGTTTATGAGGTTTGAGGACATGCGTTACCTTTTTAGCATACATACACTTAGAGTGCTCATCGTCCCCCTAACGATGTTCAGATAGCATTCATCCTTACAAGTCCGTTCCCGGTCCGAACGGAACCAAATTCACTACTCCTACTACATCCATTTTGGAATCACCCTCGGGATTAGTAGCGATTAGCCTTTGCACTTCATTCCTCCATCTTCGACTCCAAGCTCTTGCCTTCCTCACGAAAACGTTCAAACAGGATCGAAGTGGTTTTTGGGAAATTAATCCCGGTCTCTTCGAAAACGATCAGCGCATTGGCCAATATTGATAGTCGGTTATTTAACTATCAAATCACCCAATCCTCCAAACAATTGTTTTATTTTTACTGAAAAGCACCAAGTCCTAATAACTTAGATTTTAAATAATTTAAATCACATTATCCAAAGATACACACACACACACACACACACACTCTTTAAATATTTAAAATAAAAACTACTAAAAAGATTTTATTCAAAATAATAGTTATGAAATTCCATAATAATTTTCAAATAAAACTTTGCCTAAACTACCTTTAAAATAAATAACATTAATATAAAGCATAAATATTTTGTAACTATCTTTTAAATCATAACACTAGTTTAACCTTTAAAATAATTACTACTATAACTAAATTAATAAATAATTAATTTAAAATCATAAAACAATTTTAAATAATAAATTCCTCTAAAACATTCTTTTAAACAACTTTAAAACTTTTAACTTGTACTTCAAAATCTGCTTTGAAAACATACTTTGCTTTTCACAAAATTTCACTTTCCATTCCAATATAACCGTCTAATCATATATAAATGCTTCTGATTTATCCCAATTTAATTTACGTCTCAACCCATAAATTTCTTTCCACACCTTTAAAAATAAAACCACTATTTATTTTTAAAACAAATTACCCATTCCTTTATAAATTCCCACCGTGAATTTATACTTTCAAATATCCACTGGTATCTTATTTTGCTTTATAAACCCAGTTAAATTCCATAGTGTAACGACCCGTATAAATTCGATGTTTAAAATGAATTAAATTAATAAGATTTTAATTTAAATTTAGAAAGAAATAAAAATCTTATTTATTTATATGAAAGCGAATGTTGAAATTAGATGTATCAAGGGTAATTAAAATTTACATATTAAATTATATATTGCAAGTAATTGTAATAGTGGAAATTGTCGCATTTGGATATAAAGTTAAAAATAAGTAAAAAGGGGCAAGTATTGAATTCATCAATGGAATTAAATATTGATTTATGGAAAGTAAATGTAAATGGAGGTAATAAAGTAATGCAGGACAATAAATATTTTTTTTAGTACAATCCTTTTTTTATTTGTAAACTATTGTAAGATTTTAATTAATCGGAATGTGAAGATTAGGATATAGATTCAAAATTTATGTTAGACAATGGATTGCAATAATTAGAGTTAATAATTAATGGATTAAATGGAATACCAATTTACTCATAAACGTGAATATAAGAGAACTAATAAATACTGAATAAATTTTGGAATAATTGCAATAAATGTTAATTGAGTAAAACCAGTTATGTAAGTAATTACAATGTTAGGGTGTAAATAATGAACCTCTAAAAAGTCTAATTAAGAGTTAAGGACTATATTTATTGTACGTTACTTATTTTATTAGGTTGTTAAGTTAATTTGTAATCAATTTCAATTAATTCACTAAATTGTGGCAGTTAATGTGGGATAAATTGGTAAGTAAAGAATGTTGAATTCAAATAAGATGTAACCAAAGTAAAATTCCATTCATATTAGGATAATAAATGTGATAAAAAGAAATGAGACCAAAATAAAATTTAGAAAACATAAATGTAATGAAAGCTAAAATAATATTAACTATGTTGGTTAAGTAATAAATTGATTCAATATTAAGTTGTAACCGAATAGAAATCAAATTCGGAATTAATTTGCAATCAATTGGATTAATTGCAGCTAACATTTGAACACTGTATTTACTGGAATAATTGACACTAAATTGATATGTGAATTTGTTTTTAGTTAATGTATGTATCAAAGGGATTAATTACAATTAAATGGATTTAGTATTTAAAGATTTTGTAGATATTTATTTAGATGAAATTGACGCCATTACATGAGTATGAATCTAATGTAAATTTTTACTTATAGAATGGACAATTGATATTAAATGAAAGGAATAAAATTTAAGTGGGTCAATAAATTGAAATTTAATGAAATCAAACATCTAAATGTTATGTTAATAGAAATTTAAAATGGAATCTAAGAATATTTGTATAATAGATTTTGAGTCAAATGTTGATTTCATCCAGTGTAATATTTAATTTAATAATAAATGAAGTTGTAACTTATATTTTCTAAATTTAACGAAATTTGGAAATTAACACTGAAATGGATAGATTTATCAACTTCCAATGTACATCTAAACTTGTTTAAACTTCTGCAAATGATTAAGAAATATAAACGGGAATTTCTGAAATCGATAAATTTAGCAACTTTCAATTAACTTTCAATTGCTAATGTGACGCCCCACCTCTATACCCACGCTAGCCAAGAACATTACGGTGAATGCTGTCAACTAGCACGGAGAATAAGGCTGTTGAGGAGCGACCATCCGTGTAATTGCTTTGTACGAGCATCGATATGTCAGATAGTATAACATGCTACTTTATCAAGAGGAAATCCGACATACCGACACAAACTCAAAGCTACTACACAGTGGCTATAATATCTTCATAAACAAATATAGAAATAAACATAACACAAATCAGTCACAGACAATTCATATCACAAAGGCGGAAATAGATATGAATATTACACTAGGAAGATTACATCAGAGTAATGGTCTAAAAAGATCCACAATATCACAAAAGAATAGTTACATGAACTACACAAAAGAATAAGTATACATTATGGAGTCTATATCTCTAATGTATACAACAAAAACTACTAATCTAAGTAGTTAACCAAAAGTCAGAGAAATCAATCCCAAGAGAGAAGTCAAGCAGAAGCACCTGTAACATCTCGGTCTGACCCGAGTATTATTTAATAAGAAAATAATAAACGGACCAGTCTAACTATAAATATCAGATGAAACGATATAGAATAAGAGATATGACTAAACACATAATAATCACAATTTCAAGCTGTGATATACATAGGTAATTGAAAACCTACGAGAGATTAATCAATATCACCAAATCTACACAAGAATCAAAGAAATGCCATACTCCTTATTTCGTTCATCAAACCACAAATATTGACGATTTTAACAATGTCAATCACAAAAGTCAATGACACACAAATTCACCTATGCACAAATAATGATTAAACTTATCAATGGAAATCACGAAAATTGGTGAAGCACAAATTCTAGAAATCATCTCAAGAAATCCAGAAATCACAAAAGTCAATGACACACAAACTCACCAATGCACAAATATTGATAAAATTTATCAATGGAAATCACGAAAATTGGTGAAGCACAAATTCTAGAAATCATCTCAAGAAATCCAGTAAATGACACACAAATTCACCTATGCACAAAAATTGATAAATCATATCAATAGAAATCACAATAATAGGTGAAGAAGAAAATCTGAGAATTCGACACACGAAATCCAGAAATCACACAAAATAGGGGGGAGGCCTATCACACGAACGGGAGCATGAAAACTCACCAACAGCTGTAACACATGAACGAGAAGCTATCTCATGGTAGCTAGCCACTAATTTGACACACGAATGGTCCGAAGACCTGACACACGAATGGTCCAAAGACCGTGGGTTGCTACCCCACCAATTTGAGTCGAAACTCCACAAAACGTGGTTTAATCTCCCGCACAGTCAAAGAGACATCACACATTGCTAGTCTAAATCACAAAAATGATCGTCATGATCATCGAGAAGTGTCAATTACACTAAGCTAGTAAATATATGAGTTTAGCTTCATGTCCCATAACCATTTGCTTAACTTAAATATTTACGAACAAACTGTAGATCTCCACTATAAAATTGTCACAAGTGATTCAATCGAACAAGTCCAAGAATTAACCGTCAAAGTGAACGCAAGCATTTCATACCACTTGTTTTACTAAGTCGTTTAATTAGATTTCTCATACGAGTGAGGTAAAGGTTTATATATATACTAATAGATTGGAAAACGGTTTTATAAACGAATTTGGTATTAAAATATTATTGAAATCCTTTGAGAAAAGAGTTTTAATATTTACTACTAGTATAGAAAACCTTTATATTTTTAAAGTGACAAAACACAAAGAAGATTGTAGGAACAATCAATCACTAAAATTCACATACGAAGATGTGAATAAAAATCCAAAGAAATCGATACCGAATCCATCGAAACGGAGATTCACAGATTTCCCAAAGAAAATAAGTCATCAAAGTCAACAACAACTGATAACAACAATTAGGGAAACAACACAAATCGATTAGAGTTGGATATTTAAGCAACAAGGTAAAGAAGGCAAAAATCATCAGGTCGGTCGGCCGGACTCCCTGAGTCGGTCGACCGAACCTTAAAACAGAAAGTGCTTAGGCACTTGGAAGCAGGTCGGTCGACCGGACCAGAGGGGTCGGTCGGCCGAACCAGAAACAGAAGTGCAACTGCACATTTGGAAGCAGGTCGGTCGACCGGACCAGAGGGGTCGGTCGGCCGGACTTGTTTCCAGCCTCTTCCCTGCCTATTGCAAATGAGGTTCAATCTTATCCAAATTGCATTCCCTCGAGCAACGGCGCTAAGGGATTATGCCAATCGACTACCCGGCCCTATAAGCTCTTCGATGCATCTCCAAAAACATGTTCAAACATAGAAGTTAGGATTTTTAACGAATTGAACTCAAAACACTAAAAATTGGAATATACACGAATTCAATCCAAACCAAAAGCAAATGCTCACGAATAAGTGTTAGGAATTCATACCTAACAATCGAAGATAAATATAAGCATAGATGTGAGATAAAAATCTCACCTTTTCACAAAATCAAACAAGAAGAAGCTTGAAAGCAAATGGAGAATCAACCTCTCTTCAACACAACCCAATTGAGCTTGGATCTAAGCTCAAAAACAAGAACATTCCAAAAATTAGGTTTAGGAATATCTGAAATTGGTAAGAGAATAAGTTGGGGAAGAAGAAGAGAAGCTTACCAATGGGTTCTTCTTGAGTTTGGAGCTAGGAATTTGAAGTTGCAAAAGGAACTAGGGTTCTGGAGTTTTGATTTCCAATCTCTCCCACCATTAATGTTATAAAAACTGAAAAGAGAAGAGAATGAGGGTGAGTGGGGAAGAGTGGCTCAGATTTGAGCATAAGTTAACATAGGGCTGAGCCCAAAACCAAACCCAAAGTGAAAAGTAGCAAAAATCAACTTTCTCCAAACATATCGAATCTTATACTCAAAAAGGTCGCAAACGGCATTTTAAACTCAATGGGAGTGGCCCCGAGTCCTAATTCGACCGTATGCAAAAAGTAGCTTTTCAGACTAAATTTCGAGTACCGATAAAATATTTAAATATTAAAATCGACAAATATGCGGGTTGTTACAGTTCAACTATTGTAATTGATTTAGAAACATAAAGAGTTGCTTATTTATTTGAGGTTAAATTTTGGAAATTGGGTTATTTCAATTTAATGGGAATAAAATGTTAAATGTTACGTTAATGGAGTTTAAGTTGAAAATTTGGAATAATAATATATTAGACCATTTACCAATGCTAATTTGTCTACTTGGTGATAATGGAGTGAATAAAAGAATTTAAAAACCAAATAAATGAAATTTAACCCTTAATTTTTATGTTAATAGAAAGTTAGATGGAATGTAAGAATATTATGATACTTTGCAAATTCAATGAAATTTTTTATCCGTTTAAGAATAGTGAATTGAATAATAGATATAAAACAAAATAATTATACCATAAGAAGAATGTATTGAAAATAAATGGAAAGCTAATTTCATTGAAAATTTTGGAAGATTTATTGTATAATCTATAAACAATTGAAATAGAAGTTAAGGCTTTGAAAGTGTGGAATTTGCAACATCTAATCCATATGAGGAATCTTTGAATTAAAAGGAAAGAGAAGTTAATTGAAATTTATGGCAATTAATATTAGAAACGTACAGTTTTGGGTTAAATAAAAAGAGCATTTTTAATGAAAATAAAAGAACAGTTTGAGAAAAATAAAATGAACGTTTTATTTTAACGATAAGTAAAATTTTATAAAAAAGGAAAAATTTGAATTTTGAAACAACATTTTACATTCATTTTATAACAATCAGAGGCAGTATAGAAGTGATTTTAATGCTAACCTTATATTTTAAAGTAAATTTAATATTTTGAATCGTGATTGCGCGCTGAGAAAAACGCCGTTTAAATTTGAACTTCCAGTCTCGGTTCATCTTTTATTGTGTTTAGCGGCGGTCACCAGTGGCATTAATTGGAGTGTTACATTTTATTTAACGTGTGTTAATAAAATTTAATTGGGTGTTAATAAGGTGTATAATTAGGGTTAATAGAAATTAATTTAGTGGAGTAGACGTTTTGAAATTGGATCTCAAAGTTTTAGTACAACTGGTCCATTTGTTTCTTTATATTTATTCGTTACCACCTCTTTGTTTGAAATGTATAAATTTTCATTTTTATTACCTGAAGCATTCATTTCATTGGTACCATCCTCCATTAGCCTGATCTCAATTTTCCAATCTCACTGAACTTCATTATGCAAACATGACCCTATTTCATTTTCTTCCTCACATGCTTGCAACACTTTTTCCTAATCCTTCTTGAAGCTTTGAGTTGCGTGAAAGCCTCTCCACCTCACCCAATCCTTGCCACCACCTTGTTAGCAGGTACCCTAGTCGCCTTACCCAAAACGTGAAATTTGGTATTTATTTTGTTTATTTTAATATCACTATATACTTACACTTTATTATGGCAATGATCATCTTATAACTTGAATAACTTTCGCATACAATGTCCGATTTACGCACGATTTTTTTTGAAGGATCCTATTGAGATTTATGATATTTTGACGCTAGTTTGGGCAGATTCTGAGGTTGTTGAATTTTTGGGTTTAAATTGGATTTTAATTCAATTTAAATCCAAAAGGTGAGTGTTTTAACCCACTCACAACTTCTAAAATTTCTTATGTTTGTTAAATTTATTTGAGATATGAGTAGAAATTTATTTATGACTGTTTTGCATATTTTATTCATCATCTTAGTTAAATCGCATTTATTTAATATAACTGTTAATTAATTTTATTATTGCATATAAATTGACAGTTAAAATTTATTTATTTTGCATATAAACTGATAGTTAAACAGTTAAATAAATTATTGTTGCATATAAACTTTTAGTTAATAACTATCATTTTACCTGTTATATTTCATATGCTCTATATTGATGTTTGTTTAAATTTGACGATGATTGTAATAAATGGTTGATTATTGATATTTGGATGAATGGATGCTATATTTTATACTGTATAAACTGCAAATTATTATGCATTTTCATTCATTCGGGATTGCGGCTTGAAATGATATACCACCGCAAATTTTTATTTTAAATTGCGGATTGAAATGATAAATATCCGTATCACTTGACCATAGGATAGAAAATTTTATACAGGCACCGCGGCATATATATAAAATTATTTTTGAAATGAGTTTTATGGTTTGGATATGATACGGTTCAATAAATATTAAATTGGATATGATATAAAAATATTTTATACATACATAGTTAAATTGTTGAATTTAAGCTATGCATAAATCTGTTAAATAAAAATGAATAAGTTGAAAATGGCATTTGATAATTTATATTATACGAGTAAGTACAAGTTTAAGATCTTGTGTGTGTATATATATATATATATATATATATATATATAGTTTTAAACGATTCAAATCAATCAAGATTGAAAGATAAATTGGAAATTTAATTGGAATTGAGCTTATTTGAAAAATTAACTCCATAAGTGATGTTAACTTACTAAAATTGGAAATTTTAAGGTATGATATTTATAACGGGACTTAATGAATAATTCTAGTATAAATAAATGGAAGGAAAAAAATTTAGTGTTAATAAATTTAGTTTATTTTAAATGGTTATGGATTTATCATGTAAACCTTTCAAACTAAATAATAGGAAAATGAATTGTTGATTTGAAATTCCCAATCTCAGTTTTGAAATTAATTTAATACTCAAAGTTTGAAAATATTGAAATCAAAGTGTTTTATTCAAACTGAAAGTGAATCTAAAAGTTATGGGTTTAGACTGAATTTAAAGTGAATAAAACTGTGAAGGCGTGGAAATTATTTGCTTTTAAAGAAATTTTAAATTCAACCATTTTATTTTATATACTATTGAATATCCAAACCATTTAAGTTTGAACGTTATGGTTTTAAAACTATAGATTTCAAAGTATTATGTTGAAAGTTAAAATTCAAATATTTGGTTTCGAGGTATTATAAATTTTAAAAGTAGCATGATTTTGGAAAGGAAATATATTTGAAATAAAATGATATCACATTTATTTGGGTTTAAAAGCTAATGATATCGTATTCATGGGTTTTGAAATGGATAATTATATTCTGATTTTGAAAGTATAAACATTTTTAAAGACTGCGGTGTTATAATAACGTTTGGTTGTTGAAGAGACCGGGATCGGAAGTTGTCATACTCTCTGCCAACTCCGAAAACAACTTTAACAACCGTATATGCAGTGGAGATTCCATAATGAAGTAGGATGGTGGCGGCGTTTCCTATAAGGTAAATACGTGGACCCAACTCCAGTGAGTTGGCATAAGGTGGCTAAAACAGGAGCGATCGACGGGTTAATAAGGTAGCACCTTAGATTGATTCGGTGGCCACTTTTGATTTTTATTTGGGGATATGGCTCGAGGTGGGTGGTAGCTGCGGCTATGCGTTACCACCGACCCGGAAGCGTAATTGGTATATCTACCATGGCATTGCCTAGTTGTGCCGTGTCACCTACCCTAGCGCGCCTTATACGATTTTGGTTTTGTACCATACCAATGGTGTTCCCTCTGACGACGCCCAATACGGCGGAGATTACAGTACTGTATAGACTATGGGAATATATAACTGTGTTAAGGTGGAAAATGTAAAGCCTTAACGCTATTTAAAAGTAAGTTTATTTTACAATTAGACACTATATTAATAGCGAAATATACTACATAGTAAATAGTTTAACGGATCCTTAGGAGATGTAAATCCCAAGCATCTCTTGAGTTACTGCACTCATATTCATTTCTGTTAATTTAACTTACATAAGATATTTTAGTTCTAACTCGAGTGTTTTGTCTTTTCAATTCGCTCGGGTCAGTCCGAGCGTTTCAGGATTTGAAGTTTAGCTCTGCAGGACGAAGACGAAGATTAGTATTACTATCATCTACTATTATTCCACTACACTATTTAATTCCGCTGCATTGATATTTAATGGTATGTGAACTCTGATATTTATTGTATAAAAAAAGAATCAATTATTTTGTAAACAGTTTTATGAACTATATAGTTATTATTATATTTTATCCTTCCGCTGTGAGATTCTGTTTTATTTTATTTCTTCTATGTTTTTCTTATTTACCCCATTACAATCCGTCCTTCCGTATGCTTTGAATTGGCACGTGTGTCGATTTGAAGCATGCGAAAAAGATGGACGTTACATCTGTTATCAGAGCTTTGGTTTAGCGATAAACCTTAGCTTTGTGGGGTTTGACTCTTTACTAATAGGGTAGTAATACCCTATGGGAGTCGCTGAGTGTATATATATGAGAGAGCGTATCTGTTAGTGTTATAAAAAGGTTTTAATATTGTGTTAATCTGTTGTGTTTTGTATTTATAAATTTTGGTTGATGCATGGGACGCTATGACATCAATAGGGATTTCTAAACACTTAATAGGACAGACCAACATAATATTTGTTTTAATATAGGTGACTGAAATAATTTTGCCTATTATATTTTCTATATATAATTTTTTTTCAAACGATGTCTGTATTTGGCTGCAATAGATTGGTTGTTAGGCAATAAAGTGTATAAATAATAATAGAAATAAGATTGAAAAATAAAATAAGTGAAATTTGAAAATTTAGAACTTAAGTTCCGGGGTTTTGAAATTTCTTCCGAATAAATTATGGAATATAATAATATTGTTTAGAAGTATTTTCTAATAAAGATGATTTTGGAGAAAATAAGTTTTGTACTTTCCTCTCTGTCGCTGGAAAATAATTTCGGTGATGGCGGCCGTATCATCGACTTTCATTTTCGAGTTTCGAAGGGGAAGGCCACTGTAGTAGTTTTACTGTAGATTCATTTTTGAAAAATATATAAATTTTGAATTGTTTTAAATATAATTAGAGTTATATAAGTTGTAAGAATATATTTATCTATTATTTTAAAATAAATTGAAAATTTAACCCGGTATTTAGTCTTAAGTTTCCATTAAATAATAGTTTCAATTATTTTAGTAAATTGGAATGTATGTAATTAATAGTTGAAACCTTTAAAGTAAATAGATATTTAGTGCTAGGTTATGAATGAAATTAAAGGTAATTTGAAATTGCAACTTATAAAACAAAGATGAAATTATTGAACCATTAATTAATTAAAAGAATTGAAAAAAAAACTTGTATAACTTTCAAATTACACACTTAAATAACATATATATGACTTACCAAATATTAAAAGTTGAAATGTATAATAAGAAATGTAATGGAAATTATACAAGTAAAAGTAGGTAATGAAGTATTCAATGAATTTGCTATTATAAATGAGAATTTAATGTTATAAACTTAAGTTATAATTGAAATTTTACTATAAGTAAATATAATTAAAGGTAAGTAATTCAAATAGATGATTTTCAACTTAAGTAAATAAAATGGAAATACTAAGAAATTAAATGGGACATGAATATTATTGATAAACAAATGTAAATAAATAAGGGCATGCAATAAATGAATGAATAATTATAATGAAATAAAAAGAACTGACATGACATGAGTTAATGGAAATGAATAATTGTAAGTAATAAGGGAAATTAAATGAAACAAACATTGAATGAGTAAATGAAATTAAAAGTTTGTTATAAATAAATGTAAATTATAAAAGGAAAATTTACGTGGTATGAGAAAAAAAAGGAAAAGAAAAAGGGAAATTAAACAACAAATGTGTGAATGAAATTAATAAGGATAAAAAAAAGTTGTTCAAATTTGGTTGTTGTTTGGTTATGGTTGTTTGGGTAAGATACTTTAAAATTTGGGTTTGGGAGAATGAATAATCTATTTAGCTTTATCTAAGACTGTTGAGTAAATGATGCGCTAGTAGTTTATTCTTCATTTCGTACAATTTAAAAGTTTTGAACCCAAACAACTATTTGTTTGTTTGATTGAATGGTTATTTTGTATTTGTTGTATATGTTGTTTGTGAAATTGTTGGTTGTTCTATTCATTTTGTGTTAGTGATTGAAACCACTTAAATATTTCACTTTATATAAATTGTTAACCCTTTTGGATTTTGTAAGTGAAATGCAGGTTATGGAAGCAATTGCTACTGCTTTTGGTTCCATAAATTAAGCGTAAAATGCCCGAATAATAGGTACGTTTCGGATTTCGGTTTATAGCGCTATTTTATATATTTTCCCGTGTAGGGATATATTAATTTGAAAAATATATGTTGTATATTGTTATATTAATATTATATTTTCTCTCGAGCCTCTCCGTACAAAGGAGACTCTGCCAAAAAATTTCGTAAATTTTTGGATTTAGAATTTATTTTGAAAATGTTTTTCAAATTTTAGTAATTTAAGTATATAAAAAAAATTAATGGTTATAAATTGATATATTTTATCTAAATTAATTAATTTTATAAATTTAATTGTTTATAAAGTTGATGTTTGTAAGGTATAATGATTTCTTAGTTCTTCGTTTTCCCTTCTTTTCCTTTTCGGGGACGAAAAGTTTTGAGTGAGGGAGAGTGTAACGACCCGTATAAATTCGATGTTTAAAATGAATTAAATTAATAAGATTTTAATTTAAATACTGAAAGAAATAAAAATCTTATTTATTTATATAAAGCGAATGTTGAAATTAGATGTATCAAGGGTAATTAAAATTTACAAATTAAATTATATATTGCAAGTAATTGCAATAGTGGAAATTGTCGCATTTGGATATAAAGTTAAAAATAAGTAAAAAGGGGCAAGTATTGAATTCATCAATGGAATTAAATATTGATTTATGGAAAGTAAATGTAAATGGAGGTAATAAAGTAATGCAGGACAATAAATAATTTTTTTTAGTAAAATCTTTTTTTATATTTGTAAACTATTGTAAGATGTTAATTAATTGGAATGTGAAGATTAGGAGATAGATTCAAAATTTATGTTAGACAATGGATTGCAATAATTAGAGTTAATAATTAATGGATAAAATGGAATACCAATTTACTCATAAACGTGAATATAAGTGTGACGCCCCACCTCTATACCCACGCTAGCCAAGAACATTACTGAGAATGCTGTCAACTAGCACGGAGAATAAGGCTGTTGAGGAGCGACCATCCGTGTAATTGCTTTGCGCGAGCATCGATATGTCAGATAGTATAACATGCATTTTCTTTATCAAGAGGAAATCCGACACACCAGCACAAACTCAAAGCTGCTACACAGTGGCTATAAAGGTCTTCGGAAACAAATATAGAAATAAACATAACATAAATCAATCATAGACAATTCATATCACAAAGGCGGAAACAGATATGAATATTACACATGAAAGCGTACATCAGAGTAGTGGTCAAAAGGATCCACAATAATACAACGGAATAGATACCAGTGCTAGACAAAAGAATAAGTATACACCATAGAGTCTGTATATCAAATGTATATAACAAAAACTACTAAACTAGAGTAGTTAGCCAAAAGTCAGAAGATGGTTCCGGATAGGAAGCCATGAGGAAGCACCTGTAAAATATCAGTCTGACCCGAGTATTATTTAAGAAGAAAATAATAAACGGATCAGTCTAGCTATAAATATCAGATGAAGTGATATATAATAAGAGATATGACATAAACATATAATAATCACAATGCCAAGCTGTGATAAATAAGTAATTGAAAATCAACAAGAGATTAATCAATATCACAATAATCTACTCAAGATAAAAAGGAACGTCATACTCCTAATTTCATTCACCAAGCCACAATAAATGACATATATATCAATGCCCATCGTAAAAGTTGGTGAAACATAAATTCCAGAAATCAACACACGAAATCCAGAAATCACAAGAAAAAGGAACAACGACGTCGTACAGCGGGAAATCCGACGAACCAAATCACAATAAAAAAAGGATGGCCAATCCCCAAAAAAACTGGACATCGACGCACCTAGAAAGACACGCCCCATGTACAGTCGAACATCGACGCACCTAGAAAGATACGACCCATGCTCTAGCATCGACGCACCTAGAAAGATACGCCCCATGCACAAATAAACATCGATGCACCTAGAAAGATACATCCCATGCATAAATAAACATCGATGCACCTAGAAAGATACACCCCATGCAAAGTCGAACATCGACACACCTAGAAAGATACGCCCCATGCATACACGAACATCGACGCACCTAAAAAGATACGCCCCATGTCCCGACTTATTGAGCCGATTGCTCCACGAAGTAAATAAACATCGATGCACCTAAAAAGGTACACCCCATGCATAAATAAACATCGACGCACCTAGAAAGGTACGACCCATGTGTAAACAAACATCGATGCACCTAGAAAGGTACACCCCATGCATAATAAAACATTGACGCACCTAAAAAGGTACGACCCATGTGAGAAATGAGACGAAGCTCAATAAAATGAGGAACAGTCCTCCATATAAACAAAGAGACATCGCACATTGCTAGTCTAAACCACAAAGATGATCGTCATGATCAACGAGAAGTGTCAATTACAATAAGCTAGTAAATATATGAGCTTAGCTTCATGTCCCATAACCACTAGCTTAACTTAAATATTTACGAACAAATTGTAGATCTCCACTAGAAAATTGTCACAAGAGTTTTCAATCGAACAAGTCCAAGAATTAACCGACGAAGTAAACGCAAGCGTTTCATACCACTCGTTTTACTAAGTCGTTTAATTAGATTTCTCATACGAGTGAGGTAAAGGTTTGTATATACTAATAGATTGGAAATCGGTCTGAGAAAACGAGCTTTGTTATAAAATAATGTTGAAATCATTTGAAGAAAGACTTTTGATATTTACTACTAGTATAGGAAACCTTTATATTTTTAAAGTGACAAATCACAAAGAAGATTGTAGGAACAATCAATCACAAAGATTCACATTCGAGAACGTGAATAAAATCCAAAGAAATCGATATCAAATCCATCAAAGTGGATATATCTAAAATTCCCAAAGAAAAGGTCATCAAAGTCGATAATAA
Organism: Allium cepa; assembly: GCA_030765085.1. Lineage (NCBI taxonomy): Eukaryota > Viridiplantae > Streptophyta > Magnoliopsida > Asparagales > Amaryllidaceae > Allium > Allium cepa. The sequence goes on along the minus strand of CM060941.1, from coordinate 1,038,230,999 downwards.
ATGACGACAACAAAAGGGAGACAACACGAATCGATTAAAGTTGGATATTCAAACGAATTAGCAAAATAGGCAAATCTGGCAAAAATCATCAGGTCGATTGACCGGACCAGGGGGTCGGTCAGCCGAACCCTGTTCCACAAAAATCCTCGGAAGCAGGTCGGTCGGCCGAACCCCTGTAGTCGGTCGACCGGACCCTAAAACAGAAAGTGCTTTTGCACTTAGAAGCAGGTCGGTCGACCGGACCAGGGGGTCGGTCGGCCGAACCTGTTTCCAGCCTCATCCATGCCTATTACAAATGAGGTTCAATCTTGACCAAATTGCATTCGCACGAGCAACGACGCTAAGGGTTTATGTCAATCGACTACCCGGCCCTATAAGCTCCTCGATGCATCAGCAAAAACATGTTCAAACATCAAAGTTAGGATTTTTAATGAATTGAACTCAAAACACTAAAAATTGGAATACTCACAAAAGCAATCCAAATCAAAATCAAATGCACATGATTAAGTGTTAGGAATTCATACCTAACAATCGAAGAGAATTATAAGCATAGATGTGAGATTAAAAATCTCACCTTTGAACCCAAATCAATGAAGAGGAAGCTTGAAAGCAAATGGAAACCAACCACACTACAATCTCACACTAGAGCTTGAATCTAAGCTTAAAAGAAGAACATTCCCTATGTTAGGTTTAGGAAATTTCTGAAATCAAAGAGAGAATGAGTTGGAGAAGAAGAAGAGGATGCTTACCAATGGGTTCACTTGAGTTTGGAGCAAGAAGATGGATTTGCAAAGCAAGCTAGGGCTTAGGAATTTCTATTTCCCATTCTCTTCCACCATTGTTGCTAAAGCATGAAGAGTTAGGAATTAGAAATGAGGTAATGAAGAGTTGGAGAGGGTTGGGACTGAATACATAAGTGGGCTCAGCCCAAACCAAAACCCTAAGTGAAAAAGTGGCAAAATTCAACTTTCTCCAAACATATCGAAGCTTATACTCAGAAAGGTCGCAAACGGCATTTTGAACTCAATGGGGGTGGTCTCGAGTCCTAATTCGGCTGTTTGCAAAAAGTAGCTTTTCGGACTAAAATCCGACTAACTATAAAATATTTAAATATAAAATCGATAAATATGCGGGTTGTTACAGACTCCCCTCCTTAAAGAAATTGCGTCCTCGCAATACTTAAGAAGAAAATAAGAAGTAACAACCATAGAAGCATATCAACACAAAAGAAAATTTGAAATAGGAAGTTCACCATAAAGTGCACGAAAGAGTTAGCAAGAAATCTGGTGAAACTTCAATTTCCACAATATTACCGGGCTCAAGAATGAAAACCGGAATCCCTAAGGCATTTCCGTAGATAAAAGACGTGGGAAACGTCAAGAATAGCAGAAAATTGAGCCGGTGCAACGACGTAGTACAAAAACGGTACGCCCGAGGAACTAGAAACTCAAATAATTTGGGACATCAGCGTAGTACAAAAACGGTACGCCCAATGAACCAAAGCAAAGACATTGATGTAGTACAAACGGTACATCCAATGAATCAAGTAGCTAAAACATTGATGTAGTACAACGGTACATCCAATGTATCAAATAGCAAAGACATTGATGTAGTACAATGGTACATCCAATGAATCAAAAGGAAAGACATTGATGTAGTACAACGGTACATCCAATGAATCAAATGCAAAGACATTGATGTAGTACAACGGTACATCCAATGAATCAAATGAGACGGAACATCAATGTAGTATAATAACAGTACATCCGATGATCCGAACACCATAAAAGAACACCGGACACTAATCCATAAAAGGAATGAGATAAAGCTCAATAAAATGAAGGGTACCAAAACGTCCGATGAACTTGATAAAAAGATGATTCCATTCAGACAACATCAAAGAATCAACCACTTGTTGCTTACGATAAAGCGCATTGGCAACACGATTTCCCCTCCAGGAATAAAAAGAATATCAAGATCATAAGATGTCAGGAACTCGAGTCAACATGGAGTTCCATATGAGAAAATAGTTATTCCAAAGATTTATGATCGAGGTGGAGAACAAATTTCTCCCCCAAAGATGATGATGTCAAACTCTAAAAGCAAAAACAATAGCCGCGAGCACTAGATCATGAGGGGCATATCTAGTCTCAAGAGGCATTAATGATTTAGAAGCACAAGTGATAGCACATTCTCCTTTGCAAGAGAACGGCATACAAACCAATACGACTAGTATCGGTACAAATAGCAAAGTCTTGGTTCCCCTCCAGGAATCACAAGAATAAGAGTATTAAAAAGAAAGAATTTCTTTTAAATAATCTGCTTTCTTGAAAAGTTAAAACTTCCAAAATTACATTTATCATTATGTAATAATCATTCTAGAAAATTTTACTATTTTCAAGTTAATATACTGTGTCTGATTGTCTCATCAAAGCGTTTAGGAAATTCCTATCGATAACGTTGATCAAGCGCATCGACCAAAATTCTTAAAGCACTCAACGGGCAATACAATCACAAAATCATCTTTTATAGGATAAATAAATCTCTTAAAAAGTTTTAAGAATATTCTTTGTTCGTTTCAAGAACAAAATCCAGTTTTACTTATAAATAAATCTTATGAAAAAGATTTGCAAAATTTTTAAATTTCTATTTCCATCCAAAATCCATAAATACAAGAATAGTCTCATCGAAATATTCATAGAATATTCGATTTATAAAGTGGATGAAATAAGCTGGACAAATTTGAATGACATAATAAGTCATTCATAAGAATCATAACGAGTGCGGAATGCGGTAAGTGGAATGCTAATTTCCGCAACTCGTAGCAAACGAAAACCGGTGGTAAAGTCAAACTGAAAAGACCTTAACACCACACAAAAGATATTGCTTAGGTTATGATCCTAAGACAAGCTCAAAAAAAAATACCGGAAAAGTTTCACAAATATTTAGATAAGAGAAATAACACTTTCCTTATAAGTGGGCTTAAAGAATAAGATGATGCCATCAAATTGGAATCAAAATCATAAAGGAAAAATAGAAATCTGCTTAACAGGTTGAAAATGTCAAAGATGAATAGTCCACTCGAGAAAATAGGATATGAGCTTCATTAATAAGCCAATCCTATCGCACAAATCAATTCCGGAGCCTAAGTAAATCGGCTCGGAAAGAAAAGTCTCATAAAATAATTTCGACATCAATAAAAAGCAAATTGAGTGTTGCGGATCTACCATCCGGGTTCACGATCCTCAAAGAAGTCATCAAGCCCAAAATATTCAAAGAAAAAGAATCGACAAGTTCTTTTGATATAAAAATAATGAGATGAAACCCATATCAAAAAGAACTCGAATAAGAAGATCACAAAATAAATGTCATCAAGGATTGAATGTAAAATACCTTGACCAAGAGAAGAGTTGCTAGGGGCTTGCACTATATTTAGCTTTCTCATGTCCTTATTCAAAAGTTTAGGACATGCAGATAAAAGATGACCCGGTTTCTTGCAATAGCGACAAGAATGGGGTTTTGGACACATATTCGCATAGTGTTCCTTAGAATTACAATTGTAGCATCCTCCACGATTAGGGATTGGAGTCTTTGCTACAAAAGTAGTTTGCTTCACTCTCTTATTGGGATTAAGGCTCTTGAACTTAATATGCCTCTTCTTGGAAGTCCCAATATCACAAACACTTCCTTTACCAACCTCTCCATGAAGAAGAGTAACTTCCATAAGCTGATTGAAAGAAACTTCAAGTTTCAAAGGTAGAACCGTTTCGGGGTTCTTACTCAAAGCATAGATAAACTCTTGATTCTTTACAAGATCCAAAAGTTGTTGAGCAGACATAAAAACTCCATCTTGGGGAGTAGCACTAGATTGACCGGCGCTGGGGCGGCCAGGTCTAACCATTTCTCTTCTTTAAGAAAGAAAGAAAGAAGAGGAAAAAGTTATTCTCAAAATAAATATCAAGCAATCTTGATAGATAAAACAAGGAATCATAAAAGAAAGTAGGATAGAACGGTACAAAGTCCCGAATAAAGTCCTAAAGCACAACTCCTAAGAAAGACTTAGGACATGATCCTTGCTAAATTATTCTACATTGTTCCGAAGTTTGGCTCTGATACCAAGCTGTGACGCCCCACCTCTATACCCACGCTAGCCAAGAACATTACTGAGAATGCTGTCAACTAGCACGGAGAATAAGGCTGTTGAGGAGCGACCATCCATGTAATTGCTTTGCGCGAGCATCGATATGTCAGATAGTATAACATGCATTTTCTTTATCAAGAGGAAATCCGACACACCGACACAAACTCAAAGCTACTACACAGTGGCTATAAAGGTCTTCGGAAACAAATATAGAAATAAACATAACATAAATCAGTCACAGACAATTCATATCACAAAGGTGGAAATAGATATGAATATTACACATGAAAGTGTACATCAGAGTAGTGGTCAAAAGGATCCACAATAATACAACGAATAGATACCAAAGCTAGACAAAAGAATAAGTATACACCATAGAGTCTGTATCTCAAATGTATACAACAAAAACTACTAAACAAGAGTAGTTAGCCAAAAGTCAAAAGATGGTTCCGGATAGGAAGCCATGAGGAAGCACTTGTAAAATCTCAGTCTGACCCGAGTATTATTTAAGAAGAAAATAATAAACGGATCAGTCTAGCTATAAATATCAGATGAAGTGATATATAATAAGAGATATGACATAAACATATAATAATCACAATGCCAAGCTGTGATAAATAAGTAATTGAAAATCAACAAGAGATTAATCAATATCACAATAATCTACTCAAGATAAAAAGGAACGTCATACTCTTAATTTCATTCACCAAGCCACAATAAATGACATATATATCAATGCCCATCGTAAAAGTTGGTGAAACATAAATTCCAGAAATCAACACACGAAATCCAGAAATCACAAGAAAAAGGAACAACGACGTCGTACAGCGGGACATCCGATGAACCAAATCACAATAAAAAAAGGATGGCCAATCCCCAAAAAAACTGGACATCGGCGCACCTAGAAAGACACGCCCCATGTACAGTCGAACATCGACGCACCTAGAAAGATACGACCCATGCTCTAGCATCGACGCACCTAGAAAGATACGCCCCATGCACAAATAAACATCGATGCACCTAGAAAGATACATCCCATGCATAAATAAACATCGATGCACCTAGAAAGATACACCCCATGTAATGTCTAACATCGATGCACCTAGAAAGATATGTTTGATGTGATTTTTTGTTTGATGATAACAAACATATATATATCAATATATATATGTGTTTGCAGTTTGGACTATATACAGAAAGGAAGAAATATTCATATTGAATAATTATACTATTGCACAGAATCTATATAATTCAACTAGTATTTTTTTATTCAATATAATATTTTATTACAACACTTAAACAATACAAAGTTGTCAGCTCTCTCTATATATATACATACATCAGTTCATACATTTTACTTTTCTCACTACAACACTCAACACTCAGTTTTTCACTCTGTCTGCACATCTGCATCTATCTGCATTGTCCAGCTCCACTTCTCGTCCTGTCTCCTGTGTACCTGTATAATTAGCAACTACAACAGTAATCTGAAAACAAACAAATTTAAATTTGCAAAAATAAAATTTGTTTGTGTCTCAGATACATGGGTTATTGTCATCATCTTTGATTATGCAATATCTATGCATATCAGTAATTTTTATCAGGGACAGGCAATTATAAGTGGCTGCAGTACACACGTGTACATTCGTATACGTGTGCACTGCCACGCCAACTCGTGTGCACAAACTACAACAAAACACAAATTCATTCAAAGCAACATAACAGAGAAGAACAAAGACCAAGTGCAGCATCAGTCACACTTTATCAAAAATATGCAAGACAGTGGTCATGAATGCATTAACAACATCGAGCCAGAAACAGTCAAATATCCCACAAATGTCCAGACCAACAAAAACATGAATACTGCACCAACCAGAATGAACCAGTGATACAAGGCAACAAGTACAACACTGCACAAATTCAACATGAAGCAGTGCAAACTCCCAAAGATACAACAGTGAAAGAAACTGCATCACAGCAGCATGAAAAAGCGTATACAACATCAAAATACACAAAATATGGAAACTGCACCAATGCAAATCAGAACATAGTATATATAGTGATGCATAGCAACTGCATAGCAGCTACACAACAAAACACAATGCAACAGAACATAAAGCAGTTCAAATCCAAGTACAAACCCAAGAATATATGCATACACACATACATATGTATGTATGCACATATATAGTAACCAAAGTGCAGTGCAACTACAAAGAAGTCAGTGGCAAGCTACAAACACCAAGTGCAACAGTGAACACAATGTACATGCCAACAACAAATCATGAAGCAATCAACATGAATATCACAAGAGTCACAGCAAAAAATGAAGACTGCAAACTCAAGTGATAAAACATGTGTCCAGACAATATTTGAGTACATCGAACCAGCTTTCAAATGAAACAAGGAACATAAATACTGCAACTACAACAATGGAACAACAGCTCATATGAACAAGTGTACAAAGGCAACATGAACAAGTGTAGCATCTGTATCAAAGCAAACTATATCAGTAGTAGCCAAATGTTACACATGCAATGCCGAGAAGAACTATGACCATTATCATTGACTCCATTGAACAAAGACACACATGAATATGAAGACCATCAAGTGTCAACCAGACGTCACAATGGTCAGCCAGTATACATGACATAAATGCAACTACAAGAAAGTGCAGAAATCAACCCGAAGTTAAATCAGTGCAGAAATCAAGCAGAAATCAAATTCGTATTCTAATTTGGAAAAGAATCTCTGCATCAAATCTCTCGACTATATATGGTCAGTAATTAATTCAAATAGGGACCGAGAAAACAAATAAAGGAAGATATCTTCGAATTAATTAATTCGAATACAAATATGGTCAGCAATTATTCGAAATTGAATCAAGAAAGGAATACTCCAAATCCAGAACAAATTCAGGAAAATAATCAACGACGTGAAGAATCAAATCTGACAGTGGTTATTATGGTTTCAACCCTACAAATAAACCCCAAGAAATCATCATAGAACACAGAGAAATCGAGTTGAAAAGCAAGCAATCAAACGAGCAACAAAAGAAATAATATACCGAATCATCAACAACTCGATCATCAGAGAACGAGCAAGCCGAGCAACGCAATTTCAAAGTCAACAATTAATCATCAGAAATCGAGCACAAGCAAGAGCCGATAGCCGCAATTTGGATCGATGGCGTAAAGCCCTAATTTTTCTCAAAGACTCAAGCCCTAATCTCAAAAGCAAGGCCGACATTATTTTTACAAGCAAAAGAAGGAACGAAGTGGATCGGGTTAAAGAATATTAGACCGGCTTTGTTTAATTATTAAAGGGGTGTTAGTTTTATTTAGGGTTTAAACTTTAAAAGTTTTTTTTTAAAGTTGAGCAAAAATTAGGGATTAACATTTATATTTTAATCTTTGCTCCTGCAATTAATTTTGAAGTTGTTTCTTTTCTTTTTGAGTCAAAAGAATTCGTAAATCACCACCTAGGGTTTAGGTGTTGTCAGATTGTCTAGTTAGAATTAGTCCAGTTAGCAGGGTTTGCGAGTTTGCAAAACTCTATAGGCGGTAGCAGGGTTTGCAAGTCTGTTAGAGTGTTTGTAAGCGGGAAACAGTTCAATTCTAATAGAAATCTGGGAATGCAGCAGTAGGCAGGGGTTGCCGAAGCTGGGTAAATTTTGTGTGTGATTTACTTTTCAGCATATTTATTTCTACAGTTTGTTTTTGTGTTTAATTCGGAAAAATTTGCTATAACCCTATTCACCCCCCCTCTAGGGTTAATCTAGATCCTACAAGTGGTATCAGAGCAAGGTATTTTACTTTAACTCTAGAGTCATGAATCCACCAAATAATGCTTTTTCTGAGGGGCAATCTATTGCTAGGCCACCCATGTTTAATGGGAATGATTATGCTTATTGGAAAGTTAGAATGAGTATTTATCTTAGTTCTGTCGATTATGATGTTTGGGATATTATTGAAACTGGCTATAAATCTCCCACTATAGTTGTTGGTGATACTGAGATTCCTAAACCTAAGGATAGGTGGGATGCTAACGATAAGAAATTAAAAACTACAAATGCCAAAGCAATGAACGCTTTGATCTGTGCTCTTGATAAAAATGAATTTAATAGAATTTCTCATTGTACAACAGCACAGGAAATTTGGCACACTCTGGAGGTGACACACGAAGGAACTTCTCAAGTCAAGGAGTCACGACTAGCTCTATTTAGCAATGAATACGAAAACTTTGTGATGGAAAAGGGCGAGAGCATAAAAGATATGTTTGGACGTTTTTCAACTTTGGTGTACAATGCTAGAGCGCTTGGGAAGGTCTTCACTGAAGTAGAGCTTGTACGGAAGATACTGCGAGTCTTACCAATGAACTTTGAGGCAAAAGTCACTGCAATACAAGAATCGAAAGATCTGAGTAAACTAAGCATGGAGGAGTTGATCGGAAACTTGATGACATATGAGCTTGAGCTAAATGCAAAGGAGGAACGTAACAACTCCGAATCAAAAAAGAAGACGATTGCCTTAAAAAGCAAAGAAGAAAGCGGTGAAGAAGAAGAAGATCCAATTGAAGAGCTTGCGATGGCTGTCAATAATCTTAGAAAATGGTCAAAATTCAGGCCACGCAAGAAGAAAACAAGTGGTAATAAGTCAAAAGATTCCGATGATTCCGATAATGAATTGACATGCTTTAACTGCAAAAAGCCTGGCCACTTCAAACAAAAATGTCCACTTCTCAAAAACAACAAAGGAAAGAAAAAGAAGAAGAAGGCCTTTGCAGCAACTTGGGATGATGAAGAAGGAGAAGAAGTTTCGGATAATAGCTCAGAAGAGGCTAACTTGTGCCTTATGGCAAAATCAGATTCAGAAACAAGTTCAGAGGAATCCAGTGAGGTACGTGACTATTCTTATAAAGAACTTGTTTTGATGTGTTATGATCTTACTAATACAATTGATACTCTTGAAACTAAAATTGAAAAATTGAAGTCTGACAGGAGAGAACTTGTTCATGAGAATACTAGGTTAGAAACTGAACTTGAAAATATTCAGAACCTAGACTGTAAAAAATGTAAAATTTTAGATTTAGAGATATCAAGACTTAAGAATAGCTTCGACAATCTTGAAAAAGAAAACTCAAGTCTTAAGGAAACCATTGACACTAGGAAAAAGGATTTTATAAATAGATGCACCACACTTGTAACTGAAAACACAACACTAAAAACCAAAGTCCAAAATCTTGAGAAATCTCTGAATAACTTTTCAAGAGGAGAAAAATCATTTAACATGTTATTGGGAAATCAACTCTTTGCTAATAACAGAAAAGGACTAGGTTTTGGGAAAACACAGGTTGATGACTGTGCAAAAGGTAAGAGTATCTTTGTTAGAAGTGAAATTGGACATCGTGTTGAAAATTGTAGTCATAGGAACAAGAACACAAAATTTATACAAGTTTGGGTTCCTAAGAATTATACAAACAAATTTCATGTCTATAGGAACAAAAATGAAAGGACAAAACAAGTTTGGGTTCCAAAGGGATTGTTTATTCACAATGCTTCAGTTACTAATATCATTGGACCTAAGAGTTTCTCTAGGTCATCCTTCTTTCTCTTTATGTAGGTCTGTTGGCGGGCTAAGGAGCAACAAGAATGGTTTCTAGACTCAGGTTGTTCTAGACATATGACAGGTGATAAATCTAAGTTCCTTAGCCTAGAGAATTTTAGAGGTGGAAATGTGATCATGGGAGACAATAGCAAGTGTAAGATTATTGGGAAAGGTGAAGTAAGTAACGGTACTTTTTCATTGACTAATGTTTTATACGTTGATAATTTGCATCACAATCTCATTTCTATTAGCCAACTATGTGACAAAGGTATGAATGTGGTTTTTGATAGTGATACTTGCAAGATCATTGATAAAACTTCTAATAACATAGTTTTTATGGGCAAAAAAAAAGGAAATGTCTACTCACTTTCGTTTGACAATCTAAATCTTTCCAGATGTTTGGTAGCCACTGACGAAGAGGCATCTTTGTGGCATAGGAGACTTGGACATGCTAGCATGAGTCTCTTAAAAAATCTTGAAATGAAAGAATTAGTCAGAGGGTTACCACATCAGAAATTTAAAGATAACAAAGTGTGTAAAGCATGTTCCTTGGGCAAGCTTAGTCGATCATCATTTCGCCCTAAAAACATTGTTAGCACATCAAGGGTCCTCGAATTAATTCATATGGACTTATTTGGACCAAATGAAATTGCAAGCTTGAATGGAAAACGTTATTGTTATGTATTGGTTGACGATTATTCTAGATTTACATGGGTTTATTTCTTAGCCAAAAAGTCTGAATCTTTTGATTATTTTTCAAAATTTGCTAAACTTGTTCAAAATGAAAAAGGAGTTTCAATTAAAACTTTAAGAAGTGATCATGGAGGCGAATTTGAAAATTCGGAATTTGAAAACTTTTGTGAAGAAAATGGTTTAAAACATGAATTTTCTGCTCCACGAACACCTCAACAAAATGGGGTGGTTGAAAGGAAAAATCGTACATTGCAAGAATTGGCTAGATCCATGTTGAGTGAGTATAAACTACCTCTAACTTTTTGGGCAGAGGCGGTGAATACTTCGTGCTACGTAATGAATAGAGTAATGATTAGACCAATACTTGGCAAAACGTCTTATGAAGTTTGGCATGAAAGGAAACCTAACATCTCTTACTTTAGTGTTTTTGGATGCCCTTGTTTCATTCTTAACACAGGTGATCAACTTGGAAAATTTGAATCAAAGGCCGATGAGGGAATTTTCATGGGCTATTCAACCAAGAGCAAGGCTTACAGGATATACAACAAACGAACAAAGACAATTGTTGAATCAATCAATGTGAAATTTGATGAATCTGATCTGGAAAGGACGACTGAAAAGACGATTGATGATGGGGTAGATCATGAAGGGATTAAAGAAGGAACATCTAGTGAGCAAGGTGAAAGTAGGACTGTCGATGCTGATAGATTGAAGTTCAAAACCAATCATCCTCCTGAATTGGTTATAGGAGATCCTACGGAAGGTATATGCACTCGCTCTTCATTTGATAAAAATTTGTGTGCGTTTTGTTGTCATAGTGGTTTTATTTCTGAAATTGAACCTGATTCTGTTGAAATGGCTCTTAATGATGAAAGTTGGATTCTAGCAATGCAAGATGAACTTAATCAATTTGAGAGAAATAAAGTTTGGAAATTAGTTCCTAGGCCAAATGACTATCCAATTGTAGGAACTAAATGGGTGTTCAAAAACAAACTTGATGAATCAGGAAATGTAATTAGAAACAAAGCTAGGTTGGTCGCAAAAGGATATAACCAAATAGAAGGCATAGATTTTGATGAAACATTTGCTCCAGTTGCTAGGTTAGAAGCCATTAGGATTTTGCTAAGCTTTGCTTGTTATAAAGGTTTCAAACTTAAACAAATGGATGTAAAAAGTGCTTTTCTAAATGGTGATTTGAAAGAAGAGGTTTTTGTTGAACAACCCCCCGGTTTTGAAAATCACGATTTTCCAAATCATGTGTATAAACTTGAAAAAGCATTATATGGTCTTAAGCAAGCTCCTAGAGCTTGGTATGACTGCCTTTGTACATATCTTTTGGAAAATGGCTTTAAAAAGGGGAGTGCTGACACGACACTGTTTCTATTACATAAAGGAAGTGATTTTTTGATTGTTCAGATTTATGTGGATGATATCATTTATGGTGCTACTAATGAACTCTTGTGCGAGAAATTTGAACAAGTCATGCAGACTAAATTCGAGATGAGCTTGGTTGGAGAATTGAAATATTTTCTTGGATTTCAAATCAAGCAAAGCAGTGATGGCATTTTCATTTCGCAATCCAAGTATGTGTTGGAACTGTTGAAGAAATTTGGAGTTGAGAACTCCAAACCATTGAGAACTCCTATGAGCCCATCAACAAAGTTGGACAAAGACGAGAAAGGAAGTGCTGTTGATCAGAAAAAATATCGAGGGATAATTGGTTCACTTCTCTATCTTACTGCTTCTAGACCTGATATTATGTTTTCTGTGTGTTTCTGTGCACGTTTTCAATCTAATCCTAAAGAATCCCATTTGAAAGCCACTAAACGAATTTTGAGATATCTTTCACATACACACAAATTTGGATTATGGTACCCTTCTTGTGAAAACTTTGATTTAGTTGGTTATTCTGATGCTGATTATGCTGGTTCATTGGTTGACAGGAAAAGCACCAGTGGGACATGTTTCATGCTAGGACATTCATTAGTTTCATGGTCAAGTCGAAAACAGAATTGTGTTGCATTATCCACCACTGAAGCAGAATATATTGCTTTAGGAAGTTGCTGTGCTCAAATTTTATGGATGATGCAAACTCTTTCTGATTTTGGCTTAGTTTATAAACAAGTTCCATTAAAATGTGACAGTAAAAGTGCAATAGACTTATCAAATAATCCTGTTCATCATTCACGCACAAAACACATTGATGTGAGACACCACTTTCTTAGAGATCACATTGCTAAGGAAGACATTTGCATTGAATATATTTCAACTGAGGCTCAACTTGCTGATATTTTCACAAAACCCCTCCTCGAAGACAGATTTTCTAGATTACGTTTGGATTTGGGGATTATAGAAATTGACTAACCATTTTTCATTGTTAGGTTGAAATATTCTTGGATATATACTTTCAACTTCAATTTCTAGGATTCAAACAAGTTTTGGATATTTTCCAAAGATTGATTCGAATATGGTATTCAGTACTGGATATTACATAATATAATTAACTTGGTAACTTATTCCACGATCATTTCTATTTCTACCATCTTTCTATCGTTCATAATGGTTTGATAAAATAAGAAGAGTGAATTATTTTTAAATTAAAAAAAAATTAAAAAAAAAATATTATAATAATAAATAATAATAACTCTCATGCATCCATTCTGATTTAAAAGTCCTTATGGTTATGCATGGATGGAGCATGTGAGTGAATTATTTTTATCATTACTCCATTCTCATTTAAAAGTCCTTATGGTTATGCATGGATGGAGTATGGTAACTAAGTATTCTGGTCTCACTTAATAGTCTGGATGCTTAGACTAATAAGTAACTGCTAATCCCATTTAAAAGTCCTTATGGTTATGCGTGGTTAGTAAGTGCTTATTTTTTTTGTTTTTGTGCTTAAATGTCAAATTAATATTAAAATATCTCTCTTCTTATTAAAACTGATCATCGATCCATCCTCTACAATATGGAAGTTTTTATCTCGTTATGATATATTATTTTTTGTTCCTACTGTTCCATTGTTTTTTTGTCAGTCTTTTGATAATGACAAAAGGGGGAGAAGAACAAGATTTTGATGAGAAAGTAAATATTTTTTGACCTATTTCAACAAATTTGGTTAAATGTTGTTAGTTAATTTTTCTTTAGTTCTTTTATTCTTTTGTAATTTTTGTTATCTTCTAAATAGGGAGTGGTCTTGGTTGTAGGGGGAGCATTCAAATAGGGGGAGCTAAAAATTTCATGTTCAAACACATGTATTAGCATTTCAAAATCTTTAATATATATGTTTGTCATCATCAAAAGGGGGAGATTGTTTGATGTGATTTTTTGTTTGATGATAACAAACATATATATATATATATATCAATATATATATATATATATATATATATATATATATATATGTGTGTTTGCAGTTTGGACTATATACAGAAAGGAAGAAATATTCATATTGAATAATTATACTATTGCACAGAATCTATATAATTCAACTAGTATTTTTTATTCAATATAATATTTTATTACAACACTTAAACAATACAAAGTTGTCAGCTCTCTCTATATATATACATACATCAGTTCATACATTTTACTTTTCTCACTACAACACTCAGTTTTTCACTCTGTCTGCACATCTGCATCTATCTGCATTGTCCAGCTCCACTTCTCGTCCTGTCTCCTGTGTACCTGTATAATTAGCAACTACAACAGTAATCTGAAAACAAACAAATTTAAATTTGCAAAAATAAAATTTGTTTGTGTCTCAGATACATGGGTTATTGTCATCATCTTTGATTGTGCAATATCTATGCATATCAGTAATTTTTATCAGGGACAGGCAATTATAAGTGGCTGCAGTACACACGTGTACATTCGTATACGTGTGCACTGCCACGCCAACTCGTGTGCACAAACTACAACAAAACACAAATTCATTCAAAGCAACATAACAGAGAAGAACAAAGACCAAGTGCAGCATCAGTCACACTTTATCAAAAATATGCAAGACAGTGGTCATGAATGCATTAACAACATCGAGCCAGAAACAGTCAAATATCCCACAAATGTCCAGACCAACAAAAACATGAATACTGCACCAACCAGAATGAACCAGTGATACAAGGCAACAAGTACAACACTGCACAAATTCAACATGAAGCAGTGCAAACTCCCAAAGATACAACAGTGAAAGAAACTGCATCACAGCAGCATGAAAAAGCGTATACAACATCAAAATACACAAAATATGGAAACTGCACCAATGCAAATCAGAACATAGTATATATAGTGATGCATAGCAACTGCATAGCAGCTACACAACAAAACACAATGCAACAGAACATGAAGCAGTTCAAATCCAAGTACAAACCCAAGAATATATGCATACACACATACATATGTATGTATGCACATATATAGTAACCAAAGTGCAGTGCAACTACAAAGAAGTCAGTGGCAAGCTACAAACACCAAGTGCAACAGTGAACACAATGTACATGCCAACAACAAATCATGAAGCAATCAACATGAATATCACAAGAGTCACAGCAAAAAATGAAGACTGCAAACTCAAGTGATAAAACATGTGTCCAGACAATATTTGAGTACATCGAACCAGCTTTCAAATGAAACAAGGAACATAAATACTGCAACTACAACAATGGAACAACAGCTCATATGAACAAGTGTACAAAGGCAACATGAACAAGTGTAGCATCTGTATCAAAGCAAACTATATCAGTAGTAGCCAAATGTTACACATGCAATGCCGAGAAGAACTATGACCATTATCATTGACTCCATTGAACAAAGACACACATGAATATGAAGACTATCAAGTGTCAACCAGACGTCACAATGGTCAGCCAGTATACATGACATAAATGCAACTACAAGAAAGTGCAGAAATCAACCCGAAGTTAAATCAGTGCAGAAATCAAGCAGAAATCAAATTCGTATTCTAATTTGGAAAAGAATCTCTGCATCAAATCTCTCGACTATATATGGTCAGTAATTAATTCAAATAGGGACCGAGAAAACAAATAAAGGAAGATATCTTCGAATTAATTAATTCGAATACAAATATGGTCAGCAATTATTCGAAATTGAATCAAGAAAGGAATACTCCAAATCCAGAACAAATTCAGGAAAATAATCAACGACGTGAAGAATCAAATCTGACAGTGGTTATTAGGGTTTCAACCCAATAAATAAACCCCAAGAAATCATCATAGAACACAGAGAAATCGAGTTAAAAAGCAAGCAATCAAACGAGCAACAAAAGAAATAATATACCGAATCACCAACAACTCGATCATCAGAGAACGAGCAAGCCGAGCAACGCAATTTCAAAGTCAACAATTAATCATCAGAAATCGAGCACAAGCAAGAGCCGATAGCCGCAATTTGGATCGATGGCGTAAAGCCCTAATTTTTCTCAAAGACTCAAGCCCTAATCTCAAAAGCAAGGCCAACATTATTTTTACAAGCAAAAGAAGGAACGAAGTGGATCGGGTTAAAGAATATTAGGCCGGCTTTGTTTAGTTATTAAAGGGGTGTTAGTTTTATTTAGGGTTTAAACTTTAAAAGTTTTTTTTTAAAGTTGAGCAAAAATTAGGGATTAACATTTATATTTTAATCTTTGCTCCTGCAATTAATTTTGAAGTTGTTTCTTTTCTTTTTGAGTCAAAAGAATTCGTAAATCATCACCTAGGGTTTAGGTGTTGTCAGATTGTCTAGTTAGAATTAGTCCAGTTAGCAGGGTTTGCGAGTTTGCAAAACTCTATAGGCGGTAGCAGGGTTTGCAAGTCTGTTAGAGTGTTTGTAAGCGGGAAACTGTTCAATTCTAATAGAAATCTGGGAATGCAGCAGTAGGCAGGGGTTGCCGAAGCTGGGTAAATTTTGTGTGTGATTTACTTTTCAGCATATTTATTTCTACAGTTTGTTTTTGTGTTTAATTCGGAAAAATTTGCTATAACCCTATTCACCCCCCCCTTCTAGGGTTAATCTAGATCCTACAAGATACACCCCATGCAAAGTCGAACATCGACGCACCTAGAAAGATACGCCCCATGCATAGACGAACATCGACGCACCTAAAAAGATACGCCCCATGTCCCGACTTATTGAGCCGATTGCTCCACGAAGTAAATAAACATCGATGCACCTAAAAAGGTACACCCCATGCATAAATAAACATCGACGCACCTAGAAAGGTACGACCCATGTGTAAACAAACATCGATGCACCTAGAAAGGTACACCCCATGCATAATAAAACATTGACGCACCTAAAAAGGTACGACCCATGTGAGAAATGAGACGAAGCTCAATAAAATGAGGAACAGTCCTCCACATAAACAAAGAGACATCGCACATTGCTAGTCTAAACCACAAAGATGATCGTCATGATCAACGAGAAGTGTCAATTACAATAAGCTAGTAAATATATGAGCTTAGCTTCATGTCCCATAACCACTAGCTTAACTTAAATATTTACGAACAAATTGTAGATCTCCACTAGAAAATTGTCACAAGAGTTTTCAATCGAGCAAGTCCAAGAATTAACCGACGAAGTAAACGCAAGCGTTTCATACCACTCGTTTTACTAAGTCGTTTAATTAGATTTCTCATACGAGTGAGGTAAAGGTTTGTATATACTAATAGATTGGAAATCGGTTTGAGAAAACGAGCTTTGTTATAAAATAATGTTGAAATCATTTGAAGAAAGAGTTTTGATATTTACTACTAGTATAGGAAACCTTTATATTTTTAAAGTGACAAATCACAAAGAAGATTGTAGGAACAATCAATCACAAAGATTCACATTTGAAAACGTGAATAAAATCCAAAGAAATCGATATCAAATCCATCAAAGTGGATATATCTAAAATTCCCAAAGAAAAGGTCATCAAAGTCGATAATAAATGACGACAACAAAAGGGAGACAACACGAATCGATTAAAGTTGGATATTCAAACAAATTAACAAAATAGGAAAATCTGGCAAAAATCATCAGGTCGGTCGACCGAACCAGGGGGTCGGTCGGCCGAACCCTGTTCCACAAAAATCCTCGGAAGCAGGTCGGTCGGCCGAACCCCTGTAGTCGGTCGACCGGACCCTAAAACAGAAAGTGCTTATGCACTTAGAAGCAGTTCGGTCGACCGGACCAGGGGGTCGGTCGGCCGAACCTGTTTCCAGCCTCATCCATGCCTATTACAAATGAGGTTCAATCTTGACCAAATTGCATTCGCACGAGCAACGGCGCTAAGGGTTTATGTCAATCGACTACCCGGCCCTATAAGCTCCTCGATGCATCACCAAAAACATGTTCAAACATCAAAGTTAGGATTTTTAATGAATTGAACTCAAAACACTAAAAATTGGAATACTCACAAAAGCAATCCAAATCAAAATCAAAAGCACATGATTAAGTGTTAGGAATTCATACCTAACAATCGAAGAGAATTATAAGCATAGATGTGAGATTAAAAATCTCACCTTTGAACCCAAATCAATGAAGAGGAAGCTTGAAAGCAAATGGAAACCAACCACACTACAATCTCACACTAGAAGCTTGAATCTAAGCTTAAAAGAAGAACATTCCCTAAGTTAGGTTTAGGAAATTTCTGAAATCAAAGAGAGAATGAGTTGGAGAAGAAGAAGAGGATGCTTACCAATGGGTTCACTTGAGTTTGGAGCAAGAAGATGGATTTGCAAAGCAAGCTAGGGCTTAGGAATTTCTATTTCCCATTCTCTTCCACCATTGTTGCTAAAGCTTGAAGAGTTAGGAATTAGAAATGAGGTAATGAAGAGTTGGAGAGGGTTGGGACTGAATACATAAGTGGGCTCATCCCAAACCAAAACCCTAAGTGAAAAAGTGGTAAAATTCAACTTTCTCCAAACATATCGAAGCTTATACTCAAAAAGGTCGCAAATGGCATTTTGAACTCAATAGGGGTGGTCTCGAGTCCTAATTCGGCTGTTTGCAAAAGGTAGCTTTTCGGACTAAAATCCGACTAACGATAAAATATTTAAATGAAATATTTAAATATAAAATCGATAAATATGCGGGTTGTTACAATAAGAGAACTAATAAATATTGAATAAATTTTGGAATAGTTGCAATAAATGTTAATTGAGTAAAACCAGTGTATGTAAGTAATTACAATGTTGGGGTGTAAATAATTGTGACGCCCCACCTCTATACCCACGCTAGCCAAGAACACTACGGTGTAGTGCTGTCAACTAGCATGGAGAATAAGGCTGTTGAGGAGCGACCATCCATGTGATTGCTTATCACACGGTGGCTATTGTTCGTCGACGAAAATTACATCGGTTTAGAAAACCGTCGAACGAATTTAAATTAAAAATAATCGCAAGCGCACGGTGTACGAATGTAGCACGCGGCGAATACGGGTCGATCCGCAGGGAATTGATGATTTTAAAATTCTACTCAATCAAATTAACCAAAGTTGGAAGAGTGATTAACTAAAAAAAAAGACAAAAGAAAATAGATAAAAATATGAGAGTGTTAAGACAATTTAGAGGCAATTTCCACTATCTAGATCACATAAATCAACAAAATGAAGTTATGATCTCTCTTTTCTTGTCATTAGTGAATTAGTTGATGTGCTTATCATAAGTATGGTATATTTGTGCTATTAATTAGCTCAATATAAAACATCAAACTATAACACAACCACTAATACACTTTTAACTCTCATGATATATGACGACAAAGTTGAAATATAAATCTATTATAAGCATAGCCTATTAACTATTGTTTAGAAATATAGGCTATCAAATTTCAATTTCAACATTTACTTCTTTGCCATAATCATATTAAATGAAGAGGCAATTTGTGTTATGTTTGTTTAAGCATAGCCTGTTTGTTATGAACAACATAGACTATCAAATTCAAAGCTAAAGAACATCATTAAACCACTTCAAGTGTTTCCATTAAAGCACAAAAAGAGAGTATAGACATCAAAATGTTGCATCTACATACTAGAGAGCTTCATTACCCCTAAATTGTAGGGATTAAGCTCTCATATTTGTTATCAAATCAACAAATGTAGAAAGCAACATGAAAGCAAAAAGAAAGGAAAATGAAAGCTAATGGAAAAGACAAATATTCTAATTGCATAAAGGAAAATCTACACTACTTGCATAAAAGGAAATGAACATGTAATTAAAAAGAAACAATAATTAACATTACATAAAAGAAAAGAATTACATAAGAGAAGAAATGGCTAAGTAGCCATGAAAAGAGAAAGAGAGCTTTCTTTTATTTTCTAAACTAAAACTAACTAACTAAGAGGAAGATCTACATGAAACATAAGGGGTATTTATACAAGTGTTAAAACCCTAATTCATTTTCCTAGGGAATGCCCAAAATGCCCCTTAGGAAGTGTGGAGGCCAAATTATCATTAACATATCTTAATCCCCCATTAAGTGTACATGAAGCCATTAACTCCAAAAGCATGTGCATTAGCCTTTAATTTGTACATTAAGGTAGGTGGTTAGGTGGGGTCCTCCATGTTCTTCACTTTGAATTATTTCCATCTTCATTCCTTTGTATTAATTTTGTGCATGTATATCTTCATGAAACCACTTCTATTTGAGATCAATTTCCTACAAAAATATATACAAATTTTCAATTAATTTTTCTCAAACAAATATATGCACACAAATGACCGTTTTGCCCATATAGGAAGATGAATATGTGACAATTTGGAATAATTTGAATTTTTGGTTTAAACAAGTTAAAATACCCGATAAGATCATTTATTTAATTCAAATTGATTAAATATGTTGGTAAAAACATGCACATTTATGTGCACATCAAATACCCCCACACTTATGTTTTTATTCGTCCTCGAATAAAGGAAAAACCAAGATAAATCCGTTTTCATAGGGAGCACGATTGCATTGAGCATGTGCAACAAGCCGTTAAACCTTTGAGTGTCCCCAGTAGGACGAGTGTTGTCTCGTGAGGGTTTTCAGCGGATACTACCCACAAAATCCAAATGCAGGATGAAAATATTTACAAATGAAAGATTTATTTACAAAGAGATGAATGCAAGTTTTTGAAATATTTACAAAATTAAGGATTTATTTTTAAATCGACACAGATAAGTTAAATATTGGTTTTGGTCATTATCTTGAAAATTTAAGTCATTTACTTGTCAAATTTCCAACAAAAATCAAGTTATCATAACAAATAGACAATAGTTTAACTTGTTGTTTCGGTTGATAACAAAGTGTAATTATAAAATGGATCCTTAGTTGATTATCAAAGTTTATCAAAGTGGTATTTTCATTTTTTTCAATAACAAATCAAATCTAATAAGTAAAAATAGTGCTAGGGTTTCAATTGCTTGCTCTCTCATTATTTGCAAGAAAAATTACACACCTAGCTCAAGTAAACTGAGGCCAGATATACCACCCATGCACTGCCTTTCGGGCTTATGTGAGGGGAGTACGGAGCATGGCGAGTGCACACACTTTCGTGCATACACCTATTGACCGTAGGTGGTTTTTATTAAGTCTGTTTTTTACATTTGTTCCATACATGCATAACCGTGAGGACTTTTAAATGAGAATGAAAACACATAATCAAAGCTTCCAAGTAATTCACTCATGCATAACCGTGAGGACTTTTAAATGAGAGTGAATACTTTAGATATTATTATTTTTTATATTTTTTTTAGAGAGAGAGAGTTTTGCAAAATCATCTTAGCACCATTTAACTTAGAAGACAAAAAAAAAATGTTATATCCTTTACTTTAAATCAACCACTTTTTAAAACAAAGATTTTCAATTAGGATGTACTTCTAAATTAACACGTATAAATCATCCTATATACTAGTTAAACCATTATTATTTGTAATCAAACTTCAATTTTATTTTTGTTAAGACAACTAAATTTTCAAAATTTCAATTTAATAAACCAAAACCATATATTTATCTTATAGTGTTTCTTCTAAAAATAAATCAAAAGAAAATTTATTTTTGGGATTTTTTTTAATTTTTTTTGGTTTTTGGGATTTTAAAGTAAAAATAAACCATGAAAAAAAATGAAGATGAGTCCCCCCCCCACACTTGATTTTGACCGTGTCCCCACAGTCAACCCAAGTGAAAGGAATGTTTATTATTATTTACATGAAAACGAACGGTATTTACACGAGATCAGAAAGTATATCGTCAAAAAGTAAATGAAACGGTCTTCCAGAGACCGATTCATTTGTCTCGTCAAGTATACGAGACAAAGCTTAGGCTCGAAAAACCAAACCATAAAAGATTTTGAAGTTGAATGTTGATTTGGAAAAACGAATGTCGTTTTATTGAAAATTGAATGAGTTGTTTTGTTTTCAATGATTTTTGGGGCAGATAAAACAAGTGATTGAAATTCAAGTTTATTTTCACCAAATTGAAATTCAAGTTTGTCATTGAAAAATTCTTCAAAATTATTGATTTAAAAATCAAAATGGTGATGTAAATCTTCCCCTTCATAATTTAACAACTCATTTTCGAAAAGTCCAAAGAATTCATGTTCATTAAAGTCATCTTCCTTTATTGGATTATCAACAACTTTATTACATGTCTCAAGTTCAAAATTCAAAGTTGGTGTATTCAAATTTTCAGAAAAAGGAAGATCGAAATTTAAATCGAGTTTCTCACCCTCAAAAGAATTGAAATCCAACATAATTACCGTCTTTTCAACAACTTCGTTAAAATCATCATTTTCATTTCAAAAGTTGTTGTTTGAAAATCAACGATTTGGGTAAAAGATGGATTATCGTTTGACTCGTCACATATTGAAACTTGACTTTGTTTCTCACGAAAATTTTCCAATGTTTTAATCAACAAATTCGTGTGATCATCGTAAATTTCATTCATTTGCTCAACAAAGTCAAATTTGTAATTATTAACTTGAAAATTTTCGATTTGGACTTGTTGAGAACAAGAATTGTCAATTTCGATAAACGGTAGATTATTATTTGATTCTTCGTGGGTTGAGATTTGATTATGATTTTCACGATAAGTTTTGTATTTTTCAAGTAATAAATCCCCGTTATCTTTTTCCATTTCGTCAACAAAATCAAATTCATGATTATTAATTTGAATATTTTCACTTTGATTTTGTTGATAACCAAAGTTTTCAATCGTATCGCAATTGAAACTATTCCCATTGCCAAATTCGTTTGAAAAGTTGTTCCCATTTTCATGTTGAGTTTGAAATTCATTTTGGAGTTCGAAATTAAATTGGCATGGGTTATAATCGTAATCGTTTGAATTTTGAATTGAATTCAAATTTTGAAATCCTTGACTCGAGTTATTACAAAAATCAGAATTACATAAATCATTTATCTCTTGATTTTGTCGTGAAGAAAGTTCGAGTAAAGATGAAATCATTTCAATGCTATTTTCAAGAGTCGAACGTTGGTCATCGTTTTGAAAATTTTGTTGTTCGAAATTTGAATTATTCACAAAATAGTTGTTGTTAAAATATCCATACGAATTTGGACTGAAATCATATGGATTATATTGATTTTCACAACTATTGTAAAATTCAAGCGGATAAGAAAAAGGAAACTCGGACATTTTCAAGATTTTTTTTCTTTTGGTTTTTCTTATAAAGAAAAATATTTACAAGTAGAATTTATTTTTCAAAATGGAAAATTGATTTTTGTTTTGTTTTTTATGGAGTTTCAATTTTTATTTTTTGCTTTTTTTTTAAGAAAAAGTTTCTATATTTTTTTTGGATTTTTTTTTTCTAAATTTTTAAGATTTTAGAAATTTCAAAGGAAAATGATTTAAAACTTGCAAAGTAAAATAAAAGGATTATTTACAATTTTTTTAGTTTTGGATTTTGAATTTTTTTTTTAAATATGCATGAACTAATGCAACTAAATGAATGCAGTGGTTAAGTACAAATGACTTATCCTAAGTTAACCCAAAATTGTGTATTCACAAATTGTCTTAGATAAACAAGATAGTTTTCAGCCAGGTAACGGGCAGGATTTATCGGTGCACCACGAATCACCGTAGCAATGCAGCCGAAGATTTAAGTACCTTCAGAGGAACAACCACTATAATATTTACGAATCACCGTAATATTTATAAATGGTTATTACTCTGCCGTAGCCTAGACACCAAGAAATTAAATTGTTCAAAAAAAAAATTGTCAATATACAATTAAGTGCTATCGATGTCTAACCGTTATTATTAATCAAAATCTAAGATGAAATGCAGAACAGAAACTAAACGTGTATTAACAATGCAACTACGAATGAATTTTTTTTTATTTTTTAAAATGCAAATGCAAGCAACCAACAATTCAATTCAAATAAAACTAGAAATGAAAGCAGAATTTTTAGCAAGCAGAGCAATTTATTTTGGCTAGCTAAGGAAGAAATTTACAGCAAGCTATTCTTCCTTTATTTCCTGCTTTGGCAACCTGAAAATTAAAAACTAAGATATATACCCTTTTTTTGGTTTTTTTTTGAAAGGAAACTTAAAAGTAGGGTTTTACTTAAAAAAAAATAATGGAAGAAAAAAAATAACAGGTCCAAACAAATCAGAAAAAAAAAACTTTAAACAATTTGAACCCTTAACAAGAGAAACTCAAAAGCTAACTTAACAAAATAAAAAGAAAATTAGCAAGCTTCAAATGATTGAGGCCCGGCCAACCTACTAATAAAATCAAAATTACTTCCCAAATTAATCTCTGTAAAAAAAATGACTTCACTACTACAGTTAAAATTGAAACCGAAACATTCAAATCAATTCCCAATTCGTTTCCACTTCAATTCTTAAAAAAAAAAGATCGCAACTTTATTTTGAAGTTGCGTGAAGGTTGCTTGGAGGTTTGTGGTGATCTGATCGAAGTCACGGTGACTAACTGGGCTGAGTTTGTAGACGTTGCAGTCGAGGTTGGTGGGTTTCGAAGTAGAGGCGATTTGCGAAGGCGAAATTGCAATTGGCCGAGGCAGTGGCCAGATAGCGATGTCAATGTCTTGCAGTCGCTTCGGTTTCAAGCGATTGACAGTAGGCCACGGTCAAGGATGGCTGATGGTGTTTAGTGATATAGTGGTGGTTGGAAGAAAGTATGAGTTTTGATTAGATTTTGATGGTTGAAAATTGGTGGCTGCTGAGTTGAGTTCGATTCAGGTGATGGAGGGTATTTGAATTGCAGGTGATTGAGTAGTGAAGGTCGCGGTTCTAGGTGACGAGGCAAGGTGTGTGGTTGAGGAAACTGCAGTTGTAATGTCGTGATGGCTGCTGGGTGGTTGTAAGCTTCTCTACGGGTAGTTGATGATTTCGAGGTCGATTATTTCAGTCTCCGGCAGTGGTTAGGCAGAAGTTGAGGTAGCTGGTGATGTTCGCGACTCTGAAGCTGTGCTTTGACAATTATAGCTTGCGATTTTGGTTGCGGTGGAAGGTGAGGAAATGGGATAGTGGTAATGGAATGTAACAGTGAAATTATGTATGAATGAAGAAAGGTATGTGAATTGTGGGATGATACGCAGTGGTATAGCAGTTTACTGTTTGTGATTATGTATTTGAATGGAAGTTTTGTATGATATGCAGTGG
The DNA here is from genome assembly GCA_030765085.1 of Allium cepa. Classification (NCBI taxonomy): domain Eukaryota; kingdom Viridiplantae; phylum Streptophyta; class Magnoliopsida; order Asparagales; family Amaryllidaceae; genus Allium; species Allium cepa. The sequence continues at coordinate 1,038,205,958 of CM060941.1, read as the reverse complement.
TGTATTCGAATGGAAGTTGAACTTTGGGATTGCTAGGAGATGGTTGAGGTGGGTTGACAGCAGACTTGATGGAAGTAGATGGTGTATGCTGATGGACAGAGTTGGAATTGGTGGCACTGTTGGGTAGGTAGAAGTGTATGTTGAAGGCAGATATTGTGGGAAGTGATGTCGTCTATTGTTGTTGTAGTTTGGTTGATGTTGAATAGCTGGTATGATGAGGAAGTGAAGTGTTACAGGAAGTTTTGAAGGTTGTTATGGTAGGAGGTGTTTGAATGATGATGGAAAGTTTCAGTTTGAATGTAATGGATATTGGCAGTGGTGTAGTGCAGATTATAATGGTTGGAGTACGCAAGAGAGGGGAAGAGGAAGGTTGTAAATGCAACTGCTCTGCCGTGGTGAGTGAAATGCACTGATGTGCACGGTCTTTGTTGGTGGAGGAAGTTGGCAAGTGGTGTTTGACAATGAAGTTAGTGGGAAGGCAGCAATGGAAGTGCACAGGAGGAGATCAGGTGGTTAAACAGCAGTTTCGACAGTTGTGTTTGAAGGTTGAAGTGAGTTTTGCTGTAGCTAATTAAGGCAGAGGAGAATGGCAGAACTGTGTGCACAGTAAAAAGAGAATAACAATGTAAAATGTATGTACAATGTAAACTGTAAATTGCAATAAAACAATTTTTTTTTTAAAAAAAAGAAAATATGCAAATGCAATGTGAATAGAAAACAACAAGCAATAAACAATCACACAAATCAAATCACACAACAAACATAAACAACTTTTTTTTTTAAAATTCACCCACAAAATTAACACCCAAGAAAATCAAACGAAAATAATCCGAAGAATAGAAAATCAAAATCAAAGAAGTTCCCCGACAACGGCGCCAAAAACTTGTTCGTCGACGGAAATTCTATCGGTTTAGAAAACCGTCGAACGAATTTAAATTAAAAATAACCGCAAGCGCACGGTGTACGAATGTAGCACGCGGTGAATACGGGTCGATCCGCAGGGAATTGATGATTTTAAAATTCTACTCAATCAAATTAACCAAAGTTGGAAGAGTGATTAACTAAAAAAAAAGACAAAAGAAAATAGATAAAAATATGAGAGTGTTAAGACAATTTAGAGGCAATTTCCACTCTCTAGATCACATAAATCAACAAAATGAAGTTATGATCTCTATTTTCTTGTCATTAGTGAATTAGTTGATGTGCTTATCATAAGTATGGTATATTTGTGCTATTAATTAGCTCAATATAAACCATCAAACTATAATACAACCAGTAATACACTTTTAACTCTCATGATATATGACAACAAAGTTGAAATAAAAATCTATTTTAAGCATAGCCTATTAACTATTGTTTAGAAATATAGGCTATCAAATTTCAATTTCAACATTCACTTCTTTGCCATAATCATATTAAATGAAGAGATAATTTGTGTTATGTTTGTTTAAGCATAGCCTGTTTGTTATGAACAACATAGACTATCAAATTCAAAGCTAAACAACATCATTAAACCACTTCAAGTGTTTCCATTAAAGCACAAAAAGAGAGTATAAACATCAAAATGTTGCATCTGCATACTAGAGAGCTTCATTACCCCTAAATTGCAGGGATTAAGTTCTCATATTTGTTATCAAATCAACAAATGTAGAAAGCAACAAGAAATCAAAAAGAAAGGAAAATGAAAGCTAATGGAAAAGACAACTATTCTAATTGCATAAAGGAAAATCTACACTACTTGCATAAAAGGAAATGAACATGTAATTAAAAAGAAACAATAATTAACATTGCATAAAAGAAAAGAATTACATAAGAGAAGAAATGGCTAAGTAGCCATGAAAAGAGAAAGAGAGCTTTCTTTTATTTTCTAAACTAAAACTAACTAACTAAGAGGAGGATCTACATGAAACATAAGGGTATTTATACAAGTGTTAAAACCCTAATTCATTTTTCTAGAGAATGCCCAAAATGCCCCTTAGGAAGTGTGGAGGCCAAGTTATCATTAACATGTCTTAATCCCCCATTAAGTGTACATGAAACCATTAACTCCAAAAGCATGTGCATTAGCTTTTAATTTGTACATTAAGGTAGGTGATAAGGTGGGGTCCTCCATGTTCTTCACTTTGAATTATTTCCATCTTCATTCCTTTGTATTAATTTTGTGCATGCATATCTTCATGAAACCACATCTATTTGAGATCAATTTCCTACAAAAATATATACAAATTTTCAATTAATTTTTCTCAAACAAATATATGCACACAAATGACCGTTTTGCCCATATATGAAGATGAATATGTGACAATTTGGAATAATTTGAATTTTTGGTTTAAACAAGTTAAAATACCCGATATGATCATTTATTTAATTCAAACAGATTAAATATATTGGTAAAAATATGCACATTTATGTGCACATCAGCTATAAATAATCTTCGGAAACAAACATGGAAATAAGCATAACACAAATCAGTCACAGACATCCATATCACAAAGGCAGAAGAAGATATGAATATATAACTAACACATGAAAGTGTACATCATAGTAGTGGTCAAAAAGATCCACAATAATACAAAGGAATAGCAACACGTGCTATACAAAAGAATACAACTATGAGTCTATATCTCAAGTGTATACAACAAAAACTGCTAATCTAAATAGTTAGCCAAAAGTCAGAGTAGAAAATCCCGGGAAGAAGTCAAGCAGAAGCACCTGTAACATCTCGGTCTGACCCGAGTATTATTTAAGAAAATAATAAATGGATCAATCTAGCTATAAATATCAGATGACATGGTATAAAATAAAAGATATGGCATAAACATAAAATATCCATACTGACATACTACTATAAGTATGCAAATGATGATCAATAGAAGATCAATCAATAAGAGATAAATCAATATCACAAGAATCATCTCAAAGATCCAAAGAGGGCATCATACCATAAACTTGTACTCATAACAAGTCAATGACATAAATTCCATAAATCAACACAAGAAATCTAGAAATCACAGAAATAGGGAAAGAGGCCTATCACATGACGGTCCGAAGACCATGGGGAGCTACCCCATATGGGTGAGTCGGAATCACCCAGATGAGGTCTAGGCTAACCAAAAAGAAAAAAGGTATCTGTGAGTGGAATCACACAAATGGTGTCTAGCCTAACCTCGCAACAAAATGGTATGTGTGAGTGGAATCACACAAATGGTGTCTAGACTAACCTTGCGGACAAAGAGATATGTGTGAGTGGAATCACACCGATGAGGTCTAGTCTAACCTTGCAAACAAAGAGACATCGCACAATTGCTAGTCTAAATCATAAAATGATCGTCATGATCAATGAGAAGTGTCAATTACACTAAGCTAGTAAATATAAAAGTTTATCTTCGTCTCCCACAACCACTTGCTTAACTTAAATATTTACGAACAAACTGTAAATCTTCACTAGTAAATTGTCACAAGAGGTTCAATCGAACAAGTCCAAGAATTAACCGACGAAGTGAAAGCAAGCGTTTCATACCACTTCTTTTACTAAGTCGTTTAATTAGATTTCTCATCTGAGTGAGGTAAAGGTTTGTATATACTAGTAGATTGGAAATCGGTTTAAGAAAAGAGCTTTATTATTGAAAATAGAGTTTAAATCATTTTGTTGAAAGAGTTTTGATATTTACTACTAGTATTGAAACCTTCATATTTCTAAAGGTTTTATCCCGCCTTTTTAGCAAGGCCGTGATACCATAAAATCGACCGAGAAGCCAAAGATAGTTTGTCTCGAAGAATGGTCAACTCAGCATCTCAACAAAGCAAGTTATGTTGAATGTTTTTCAGATAAGATCCCCTACCGAAGGATAGGATCGAGCGACTTAAGAAGCTCACGACCTATCATTAGCACGGTCAAGCGACCTAAATAGAACGGCCTAAGGTTGAAGGCCTAGCGACCTAATGTCCAGCGACCTACGACCTAATGGGTTCAAGCAGGGTCAAGGTGGAACGACCCAATGGCACGCGACCTAAGGGGTTTATCACTCGAGCGACCTAACGGTTTAACCCTCAAGCGACCTAACGGCATATAAAGGTCAACCGACCTAGTGAAAGCAAACAAGTCATGCGACCTAACGGGCTCATGATCTATGGGTTTACGACCTAATGTGGGAACGACCCAAAGAGGCACGCGACCTAGTGGTTGAACGACCTAAAGTTGCAAAGGCCAAAGTGGAACGAATGTCGCGACCTAGCGACCTAATGTGCCACGTGACCTAACGACCTAACTAGGTCGAGCGAGTTAAGGCCTTAACGACCTAAAGGAATTAAGGCGTCATGACCTAAGGGATAATGGTCCCGCGACCTATAGGGGAAATAAGGTCTAACGACCTAGGGTGTATAGGTCAAGCGACCTAACGGTTTATAAGGTCATGCGACCTAACTGGGTTAAGGTCATGCGACCTACCAGGGAAGCCACCAAGCAACCAAATGAAGAACTGGGCATGCGACCTACGACCTAGCGGCACACGACCTACGACCTAGCGACCTAACTCTGAACAACAATTTGTGCCAGTGCGACCTAAGTGCAGAAAATCACCAAAAACGCTAAAAATTGGAGTTATTCGCCAGTCCAATCCAAACCAAATGCAAATGCACATGCTAAAGTGATGGGAATTCATTCCCAATAGTCCAAGATAGATATAGGCAAGAATGTGAGATAAAAATCTCACCTTTGCACAAATTCAATGAAGAAGAAGCTTGAAGTCAATAGAGAAGCAACTACAAGCTTGAATCCAATGTCTTTGATTTTGGAGTTGGATGTTGAATTTGCTAATGAACTTGGGCTTGGAATTTTAATTTTCCTTTCCACTCACCATTAATGCTAAAACTAGAGTTAGGTAGGAATTTATGAAGAGATGAGGAGAAGGGGTTGGAAATTAGGTTTAATAGGCTAAACCAACCCAAAGTCCAAAGCGGGAAAAGTTAGTGAAATTCCACTAACCCCAAACATATCAAAGTTTATATTTAAAAAGATTGTAAACGACATTTCGAACTCAATGGAAGTGGTCTCGGGTCCTAATTTGACCGTTTGCAAAAAGTAGCTTTACAGACCAATATCTGATTAACGACAAAATATTTAAGTAAAATATTTGAATATAAAATCGATAAATATGCGGGTTGTTACAGACTCACCTCCTTAAAAGAAATTGCTTCCTCGCAATATATAAGATGGAAATAAAAAGTAACAACCATAGAAGCATATTAACACAAAAGAAATTTGAAATAGGAAGTTCACCTCAAAGAGCAGGAGTAAGCAAGTCCGGATGCGTTCGCTCGATAAATTCTCTAGATTCCCAAGAGCAATCCTTAGGATTTGAGGACCATTGAACCTTCACAAGCGGAACATCTTTTTTCAAAGTCGTTTGACCTCCGAAGCAATAATTCGAATAGGATGCTGCTCATAAGTTAAATTTGGCGAAACTTCAATTTCTTCCACAATACCAGGCTCAAGAATAGAATCGGAATCTCGAAGGCATTTCTGTAATTGAGAAACGTGAAACACGTCATGTATGGCAGAAAACTGAGCTGGTAATGAAAGGTGATAAGCCATGGAACCAATACGTTCAGTGATAGGAAATTGTCCAATATATCGAGGCGCTAACTTTCTCGACCGACTGAAACGTACAACACCTTTCATAGGTGAAACACGAATAAAAACAAGATCTCCAATAGAAAATTCTAATTTCCTTCGCTGATTATCGGCATAGGATTTTTGTCTACTATGGGCTTCTTTCATCCTATGTCGAATAAGCTCAATCTATTCTGTGGAATCACAAATAAAGTCTGGACCTAAAACCAGCCTCTGACCGACCTCAAGCCAACAAGAAGGAGATCGGCATGGCCTTCCGTAGAGTGCCTAGAAAGGTGCCATACCAATACTAGATTGGAAGCTATTATTATAGGAAAATTCGACAAGTGAAATATGATCTTCCTAACTTCCATCAAAATCAAGCACACAAGCTCGCAGAAGATCTTCAGGAGTTTGATTCACATGCTCGGTTCGTCCATCGGACTGGGGGTGATCAGCAGTGCTAAAATTAATCTTTGTTCCTAAAGATTTTTGAAGACTCTTCCAAAATCCACTAGTAAACAATGGATCTCGATCGCTAACAATAGAAGTAGGATCTCCATGCAATTTAACAATTTCTTTGATAAAGAGTTTGGCCAAAAGAGGAACGGTTCGGTTAGATCGAACGGGAAGCGGATTTAGTAAGTCTATCAACGATCACCCATAAGCTATCATGACCCGAACAAGAACGGGGAAGGCCATCTATAAAATCCATGGAAATTTGGTCCCACTTCCAAATTGGAATTTCTAAAGGTTGCAATAACCCACCAGGCCTTTAATGTTCGGCCTTGACAAGTTGGCAAGTCATGCAACACTTAACAAAGTTAGCAATATCAGATTTCATTCCCTTCCAATAATAAAGTTGCTTCATATCAGCGTACATTTTACTACTACCGGGATGAATGGTGAATTTAGAACGATGGGAATCTTCTAAAATATCTTTTCGAAGATCACCAATATTTGGTACGATAAGTCTACCAAATTTTCGAATGTCAATTTTGTCCTTAATATTTTGGCCAAGAAGAGTCAATTCAGGATCTAGCCCTTGAGCTTCAAGAATGCGGTCTAAATGAGAAGGATGAGCCTCAAGGCTACATAAAACAAGTGATGAGCATAAATCGGATACGCGCTCTCGAATATCAAAAGTGGATATAATCTCGAGATCGTTCCATTCTGATATCATCATAGAAACAACTGCTTATTGTTTACGGCTAAGAGCATCGGCGACACGATTACCCTTACCGGGGGTATAAAGAATATCAAGATCATAAGGTGCAAGGAACTCAAGCCAACGCTGTTGACGCAAATTAAGTTCTTTTTGAGAAAATAAATATTTCAAAGACTTATGATCCGTGTAATAAATAAATTTCTCTCCCAATAGATAATGACGCCAAATTCGAAGGGCGAAAATAATAGCCGCGAGTTCTGAATCATGTGTGGCATATCTAGTCTCGGCCGGCTTCAATTGCCTAGAAGCATAAGCAACAACACGTTCTTTTTGTATAAGAACGGCACCCAAACCAACGTGACTAGCATCAGTGTAAACAACAAAATCTTGATTCCCCTCGGGAATAACAAGAATAGGAGCATCAGAAAGGAGTTCTTTCAATTTCTGAAAAGAGGCTTCACATTTGTCTGACCAAATGTATTTAACTCCCTTCTTAGTCAAGCCAGTAAGAGGCACGACAATCTTAGAAAAGTCTTTAATGAAACGACGGTAATAACCCGCCAATCCGAGAAAACTACGAATCTCTGTCACACTCTCCGGTCTCATCCAATCTTGAATCGCTTCAATCTTTGAAGGATCCACGGAAATTCCGGATTCGGAAATAATATGACCAAGAAACTTCACACGAGATTGCCAAAAGTTGCATTTAGAAAATTTCGCCTTTAATTGATTACTCCTAAGAGTTTCCAATACAATCCGAAGATGCTTTTCATGCTCCTCCTCGATTTTAGAATACACAAGGATATCATCAATGAAATGAGAACAAACCGATTAAGGAAAGCCTTGAAAACTCGATTCATGAGGTCAACGAAGTAAGCCGGAGGATTCGTTAAACCAAATGGCATAACAAGCCATTCATAAGATCCATAACGAGTACGGAACGATGTCAAAGGAATACTATCCTCAGCAATACGAAGCTGATGAAAACCGGTAGCCAAGTCCAACTGTGAAAAGACCCTAGCTCCGCTAAGCTGATCAAACAGATCGTCAATCCGAGGTAAATGATATTTATTTTTAATAGTCGGATCGTTAAGCTTGCGATAGTCAACGCAAAGCCTAAGCGTACCGTCGGATTTCTTCACGAAAATAGCCGAAGCTCCCAAAGGCGAGGAGCTAGAGCGAATAAATTGCTTCTTCTCCAATTCAGATAATTGTTTGCGCATCTCCTCATTTTCCTTATTAGACATGCGATAAGGAGGACGAGTAATAGGTTGAGCTTCAGGGGTAAGATTAATTCTGAACTCAATTGCTCGTTTAGGTGGTAAACCAAAAACGGGCTCAAATATGTCGGAAAATTCACAAACGACGTGAATTCGAGAAATGACATCTTCCTCCTCCTCATCATCATCATCATTATCATGAGGATTTAAAGAATATAAAGATGCAGTCAACACCGAATCCGAATCTTTAAGAATAATAGAAATCTGATTTACAGATTCCGGATGTCGGAGATAAATAGTCCGCTCAGGACATAGGATATGAGCTTCATAACGATTAAGCCAATCCATTCCCAAAATCATTCCAAAGCCTAGGTAACGCATAACATGCAAATCGGCTAGGAATGGAAAATCACATAAAATAATCTCCACATTTTTACAAAGCAAACTAAGAGTTGCGGATCCACCAACGGGATTCGCAATTCTCAAGGAAGTCATTAAAGCATCAACATTTAAAGAGAAAGTGTCGACAAGTTCCTCTGATATAAAAGAATGGGATGCACCCATATCAAAGAGAACTCTAATAGGTTGATCATGAAATAAAACAATACCATCAAGAATGGAATGAGAAATACCTTGGCCACGAGATGTGTTGCCTGGGGCTTGTTCCACGTTTAACTTTCCCTCCTTCTTGCCTTCACGTTTGAGGCATTGATGTATGTAATGATCCGGGCTCTTACAATAGCGACAAGATTTGGGCTTAGAGCACTTATTCGCAAAATGATCCCCAGATCCACAGTTGAAGCATCTCGCACCACTAGGAGAAGGAGACTTTGCCGCAGGGGTTGCATGCTTACCCTTTTTGTTGGGATAAGGGCCTTTGAATTTACTGGGCCTCTTTTTGTTGTTGAAGTTGGGTTTGGAAGCTACTACTTCGACATCACTTTCTTTATCAGCCTCTTCCAAACGAAGAGCGATATCTATAAGTTGGTCGAAAGGAACTTCTAACTTTAGAAGTAATGGCTTCTTGAGGCTTTTGTTTAAGCCATAAACGAACCTCTGGTTCTTCTTCAATGGGGTGTTGATGTATTCAACCCCATATTTGGAAAGCGACTCAAAGGCTGCGACATAATCAGTCACAGAGAACTCACCTTGAACAAGGTCTATGAAGCGTCGAGCCAGAGTTACCTTCTCTGCTTCTGGTACAAATTTTAACTCGAAGCATGTCCGGAATTGCTCCCAGGTATGGTCCTCTTCATTGACTTCAGAAATAAGAAGTTCATACCAGTCCAATGCTCTCTCTTGGAGCATACTGGAAGCCACTTGAACACGGTGAAGATTGACGAGATTCATGCGAATAAAGATTCGATCGCAGGTCCTCAACCAAGCCTGGACCTCGATGATAGTTTCATAACCTTTAAATGGCTTCCCACCCAGGTTGGTGTAATCATTGCACAAACGTGCAAACCCAGATTTAGGGTGAGTAGGTTCCGGATTAGAACCAGCTGCTTGAGCATTCGTGACAAGGTCAAGAAGTTGCTGGGTAGTCATATAAACTCCATCTTGGGGTGGAGCACTAGATGGTCCAGCTCTGGGACAACCAGGTCTAACCATTTCTCTTCCTTAAGAAAGAAAGAAGAGAAAGAAGAAGATTATTCATTAACGAATATCAAGCAATCTTGCTAGATAAAACAAGGAATCATAAAGGATATAGGATGAATCCGTACGACGACTCGAATTAATCCTAAGACATAACTCCTAAGGTGGACTTAGGACGATGATCCTTGTTAAGTTATTCTATATTGTTCCGAAGTTTGGCTCTGATACCAAGCTGTGACGCCCCACCTCTATACCCATGCTAGCCAAGAACACTATGGTGTAGTGCTGTCAACTAGCACGGAGAATAAGGCTGTTGAGGAGCGACCATCCATGTGATTTCTTATCACACAGTAGCTATAAATAATCTTCGGAAACAAACATGGGAATAAGCATAACACAAATCAGTCACAGACATCCATATCACAAAGGCGGAAGAAGATATGAATATATAACTAACACATGAAAGTGTACATCAGAGTAGTGGTCAAAAAGATCCACAATAATACAAAAGAATAGCAACACGTGATATACAAAAGAATACAACTATGAGTCTATATCTCAAGTGTATACAACAAAAACTGCTAATCTAAATAGTTAGCCAAAAGTCAGAGTAGCAAATCCCGGGAAGAAGTCAAGCAGAAGCACCTGTAACATCTCGGTCTGACCCGAGTATTATTTAAGAAAATAATAAACGGATCAGTCTAGCTATAAATATTAGATGACATGGTATAAAATAAAAGATATGGCATAAATATAAAATATCCATACTAAATACTGCTATAAGTATGCTAATGATGATCAACAGAAGATCAATCAATAAGAGATAAATCAATATCACAAGAATCTTCTCAAAGATCCAAAGAGGGCATCATACCCTAAACTTGTACTCATTACAAGTCAATGACATAAATTCCAGAAATCAACACAAGAAATCCAGAAATCATAGAAAAAGGGAAAGAGGTCTATCACATGACGGTGCGAAGACCATGGGGAGCTACCCCATATGGGTGAGTCGGAATCACCCAAATGAGGTCTAGGCTAACCAAAAAGCAAAAAGGTATGTGTGAGTGGAATCACACAAATGGTGTCTAGCCTAACCTCGCAACAAAAAGGTATGTGTGAGTGAAATCACACAAATGGTGTCTAGACTAACCATGCGGACAAAGAGATATGTGTGAGTCGGAATCACACCTATGAGGTCTAGTCTAACCTTGCAAACAAAGAGACATCGCACAATTGCTAGTCTAAATCGTAAAATGATCGTCATGATCAACGAGAAGTGTCAATTATACTAAGCTAGTAAATATAAAAGTTTATCTTCGTGTCCCATAACCACTTGCTTAACTTAAATATTTACGAACAAACTGTAAATCTTCACCAGAAAATTGTCACAAGAGGTTCAATCGAACAAGTCCAAGAATTAACCGACGAAGTGAACGCAAGCGTTTCATACCACTTGTTACTAAGCCGTTTAATTAGATTTCTCATCCGAGTGAGGTAAAGGTTTGTATATACTAGTAGATTGGAAAATGATTTAAGTAAAGAGCTTTGTTATTGAAAATAGAGTTGAAATCATTTTGTTTAAAGATTTTTGATATTTACTACTAGTATTGAAACCTTCATATTTCTAAAGTTGTTATCCCACCTTTTTAGCAAGGCCGTGATACCATAAAATCGACCGAGAAGCCAAAGATAGTTTGTCTCGAAGAATGGTCAACTCAGCATCTCAACAAAGCAAGTTCCGTTGAATGTTTTTCAGATAAGATCCCCTACGGAAGGATAGGATCGAGCGACTTAAGAAGCTCACGACCTATCATTAACACGGTCGAGCGACCTAAATAGAACGGCCTAAGGTTGAAGGCCTAGCGACCTAATGTCCAGCGACCTATGACCTAATGGGTTCAAGCAGGGTCAAGGTGGAATGACCCAATGGCACGCGACCTAAGGGGTTTATCACTCGAGCGACCTAACGGTTTAACCCTCAAGCGACCTAACGGCATATAAAGGTCAACCGACCTAGTGAATGCAAACAAGTCATGCGACCTAACGGGCTCACGACATATGGGTTTACGACCTAACGTGGGAACGACCCAAAGAGGCACGCAACCTAGTGGTTGAACGACCTAAAGTTGCAAAGGCCAAAGTGGAACGACTGTCGCGACCTAGCGATCTAATGTGCCACGCGACCTAACGACCTAACTAGGTCGAGCGAGTTAAGGCCTTAACGACCTAAAGGAATTAAGCCGTCACGACCTAAGGGATAAAGGTCCTGTGACCTAGAGGGGAAATAAGGTCTAACGACCTAGGGTGTATAGGTCAAGCGACCTAACGGTTTATAAGGTCATGCGACCTAACTGGGTGAAGGTCATGCGACCTAATAGGGAAGCCACCAAGCAACCAAATGAAGAACAGGGCATGCGACCTACAACCTAGCGACACACGACCTATGACCTAGCGGCACACGACCTACGACCTAGCGGCCTAACTCCGACCAACAATTTATGCCAATGCGACCTAAGTGCAGAAAATCACCAAAATCGCTAAAAATTGGAGTTTTTCGCCAATCCAATCCAAACCAAATGCAAATGCACGTGCTAAAGTGATGGGAATTCATTCCCAATAGTCCAAGATTGATATAGGAAAAATGTGAGATAAAATCTCACCTTTGCACAAATTCAATGAAGAAGAAGCTTGACGTCAATAGAGAAGCAACTACAAGCTTGAATCCAATGTCTTTACTTTTATTTTGGAGTTGGATGTTGAATTTTCTAATGAACTTGGGCATGGAATTTTAATTTCCCTTTCCACTCACCATTAATGCTAAAACTAGAGTTAGGAGGGAATTTATGAAGAGATGAGGAGAAGGGGTTGGAACTTAGGTTTAATAGGCTAAACCAACCCAAAGTCCAAAGCGGGAAAAGTTAGTGAAATTCCACTAACCCCAAACATATCAAACTTTATACTTAACAAGATTGTAAACGACATTTCGAACTCAATGGAAGTGGTCTCGGGTCCTAATTTGACCATTTGCAAAAAGTAGCTTTTCGGGCCAATATCCAATTAACGACAAAATATTTAAGTAAAATATTTAAATATAAAATCGATAAATATGCGGGTTGTTACAATAACGAACCTCCAAAAAGTGTAATTAAGAGTTAAGGACTATATTTATTGTACGTTACTTATTTTATTAGGTTGTTAAGTTAATTTGTAATCAATTTCAATTAATTCACTAAATTATGGCAGTAAATGTGGAATAAATTGGTAAGTAAAGAATGTTGAATTCAAATAAGATGTAACCAAAGTAAAATTCCATTCATATTAGGATGATAAATGTGATAAAAAGAAATGAGACCAAAATAAAATTTGGAAAATATAAATGTAATGTGAAATCTAAAATAATATTAACTATGTTGGTTAAGTAATAAATTGATTCAATATTAAATTGTAACCGAATAGAAATCAAATTCGGAATTAATTTGCAATCAATTGGATTAATTGCAGCTGACATTTGAACACTATATTTACTAAAATAATTGACACTAAATTGATATGTGAATTTGCTTTTAGTTAATGTATATATCAAAGGGATTAATTGCAATTAAATGGATTTAGTATTTAAAGATTTTGTAGATATTTATTTAGATGAAATTGAAGCTATTATATGAGTATGAATCTAATGTAAATTTTTACTTATAGAATGGACAATTGATATTAAATGAAAGGAATAAAATTTAAGTGGGTCAATAAATTGAAATTTAATGAAATCAAACATCTAAATGTTATGTTAGTAGAAATTTAAAATGGAATCTAAGAATATTTGTATAATAGATTTTGAGTCAAATGTTGATTTCATCCAGTGTAATATTGAATTTAATAATAAATGAAGTTTTAACTTATATTTTCTAAATTTAATGAAATTTGGAAATTAACACCGAAATGGATAGATTTATCAACTTCCAATGTACATCTAAACATGTTTAAACTTCTGCAAATGATTAAGAAATATAAAAGGGAATTTCTGAAATCGATTAAATTTAGCAACTTTCAATTAACTTTCCATTGTTAAACTATTGTAATTGATTTAGAAACATAAAGAGTTGCTTATTTATTTGAAGTTAAATTTTAGAAATTGGGTTATTTCAATTTAATGGGAATAAAATGTTAAATGTTACGTTAATGGAGTTTAAGTTGAAAATTTAGAAAAATAATATATTAGACCATTAACCAATGCTAATTTATCTACTTGGTGATAATGGAGTGAATAAAAGAATATAAAAACCAAATAAATGAAATTTAACACTTAATTTTTACGTTAATAGAAAGTTAGATGGAATGTAAGAATATTATGATAGTTTGCAAATTCAATGAAAATTTTTATCCGTTTAAGAATAGTGAATTGAATAATAGATATGAAACAAAATAATTATACCATAAGAAGAATGTATTGAAAATAAATGGAAAGCTAATTTCATTGAAAATTTTGGAAGATTTATTGCATAATCTATAAACAATTGAAATAGAAGTTAAACCTTTGAAAGTGTGGAATTTGCAACATCTAATCCATATGAGGAATCTTTGAATTAAAAGGAAAGAGAAGTTAATTGAAATTTATGGCAATTAATATAAGAAACATACATCTTTGGTTTAAATAGAAAGAGCATTTTTAATGAAAATAAAAGAACAGTTTGAGAAAAATAAAATGAACGTTTCATTTTAATGATAAGTAAAATTTTATAAAAAAGGAAAATTTTGAATTTTGAAACAACATTTTACATTCATTTTATAACAATCAGAGGCAGTATAGAAGTGATTTTAATGCTAACCTTGTATTTTAAAGTAAATTTAATATTTTGAATCGTGATTGCGCGCTGAGAAAAATGCCGTTTAAATTTGAACTTCCAGTCTCGGTTCATCTTTTATTGTGTGTAGCGGCGGTCCCCAGTGGCATTAATCGGAGTGTTACATTTTATTTAATGTGTGTTAATAAAGTTTAATTGGGTGTTAATAAGGTGTATAATTAGGGTTAATAGAAATTAATTTAGCGGAGTAGACGTTTTGAAATTGGATCTCAAAGTTTTAGTACAACTAGTCCATTTGTTACTTTATATTTATTCGTTACCACCTCTTTGTTTGAAATGTATAAATTTTCAATTTTGTTACCTGAAGCATTCATTTCATTGGTTCCATCCTCCATTAGCCTCATTTCAATTTTCCAATCTCACTGAACTTCATTATGCAAACATGACCCTATTTCATTTTCTCCCTCACCTGCTTGCAACACTTTTTCCTAATCCTTCTTGAAGCTTTGAGTTGCGTGAAAGGCTCTCCACCTCACCCAATCCTTGCCACCACCTTGTTAGCAGGTACCCTAGTCGCCTTATCCCAAAACGTGAAATTTGGTATTTATTTTGTTTATTTTAATATCACTATATATATACACTTTATTATGGCAATGATCATCTTATAACTTAAAAAACTTTCGCATACAATGTCCGATTTACGCACGATTTTTTTTGAAGGATCGTATTGAGATTTACGATATTTTGACGCTAGTTTGGGCAGATTCTGAGGCTGTTGAATTTTTGGGTTTAAATTGGGATTTAATTCAATTTAAATCCAAAAGGTGAGTGTTTTAACCCACTCACAACTTCTAAAATTTCTTATGTTTGTTAAATTTATTTGAGATATGAGTAGAAATTTATTTATGACTGTTTTGCATATTTTATTCATCATCTTAGTTAAATCGCATTTATTTATTATAACAGTTAATTAATTTTATTATTGCATATAAATTGACAGTTAAAATTTATTTATTTTGCATATAAACTGATAGTTAAACTGTTAAATAAATTTATTGTTGCATATAAACTGTTAGTTAATAACTGTCATTTTACCTGTTATATTTCATATGCTCTATATTGATGTTTGTTTAAATTGGATGATGATTGTAATAAATGGTTGATTATTGATATTTGGATGAATGGATGCTATATTTTATACTGTATAAACTGCAAATTATTATGCATTTTCATTCATTCGGGATTACGACTTGAAATGATATACAACCGCAAATTTTTATTTTAAATTGCGGATTGAAATGATAAATATCCGTATCACTTGACCATATGATAGAAAATTTTATACAGGCACCGTGGCATATATATAAAATTATTTTTTAAATGATTTTTATGGTTTGGATATGATACAGTTTAATAAATATTAAATTTGGATATGATATAAAAATATTTTAAACATACATAGTTAAATTGTTGAATTTAAGCTATGCATAAATCTGTTAAATAAAAATGAAAAATTGAAAAATGGCATTTGATAATTTATATTGTACGAGTAAGTACAAGTTTAAGATCTTGTGTGTGTGTGTGTGTGTATATATAGTTTTAAATGATTCAAATCAATCAAGATTGAAAGATAAATTGGAAATTTAATTGGAATTGAGCTTATTTGAAAAATTACCTCCATAAGTGTTGTTAACTTACTAAAATTGGAAATTTTAAGGTATGATATTTATAACGGGATTTAATGAATAATTCTAGTATAAATAAATGGAAGGAAAAAAATTTAGTGTTAATAAATTTAGTTTATTTTAAATGGTTATAGATTTATCATGTAAACCTTTCAAACTAAATAATAGGAAAATGAATTGTTGATTTGAAATTCCCAACCTCAGTTTTGAAATTCATTTAATACTCAAAGTTTGAAAATATTGAAATCAAAGTGTTTTATTCAAACTGAAAGTGAATCTAAAAGTTATGGGTTTAGACTGAATTTAAAGTGAATAAAATTGTGAAGGCGTGGAAACTATTTACTTTTAAATAAATTTTAAATTCAACTATTTTATTTTATATGCTGTTGAATATCCAAACCATTTAAGTATGAAAGTTGTGGTTTTAAAACTATGGATTTCGAAGTATTATGTTGAAAGTTAAAATTCAAATATTTGGTTTCGAGGTATTATAAATTTTAAAAGTAGCATGATTTTGGAAAGGAAATATATTTGAAATAAAATGATATCACATTTATTTGGGTTTAAAAGGAAATGTTATCGTATTCATGGGTTTTGAAATGGATAATTATATTCTGGTTTTGAAAGTATAAACATTTTTAAAGACCGCGGTGTTATAATAACGTTTGGTTGTTGATGAGACCGGGATCGGAAGTTGTCATACTCTCTGCCAACTCCGAAAACCACTTTAACAACTATGTACGCGGTGGAGATTCCAGAATGAAGTAGGATGGTGGCGGCGTTTCCTGTAAGGTAAGTACGTGGACCCAACTCCCGTGAGTTGGCATAAGGTGGCTAAACCATGAGAGATCGACGGGTTAATAAGGTATCACCTTTGATCGGACACATCCCTTCGATATTATACTTTGACACTTGGATTGATTCGGTGGCCACTTTTGATTTTTATTTGGGGGTGTGGCTTGAGGTGGGCGGTAGCTGCGGCTATGCGTTACCACCGACCTGGAAGCGTAATTGGTATATCTACCCTGGCATTGCCTAGTTGTGCCGTGTCACCTACCCTAGCGCGCCTTATATGATTTTGGTTTTGTACCATACCTATGGAGTGCCCTCTGACGACGCCCGGTACGGGGGAGATTACGGTACTGTATAGACTATGGGAATATATAACTGTGTTAAGGTGGAAAATGTAAAGCCTTAACGCTATTTAAAAGTAAGTTTATTTTACAATTAGACACTATATTAATAGCGAAATATACTACATAGTAAATAGTTTAACGGATCCTTAGGAGATGTAAATCCCGAGCATCTCTTGAGTTACTGCACTCATATTCATTCTGTTAATTTAACTTATATAAGACCTTTTAGTTCTGGCTCGAGTGTTTTGTCTTTTCAATTCGCTCGGGTCAGTCCGAGCGTTTTAGGATTTGAAGTTTAGCTCTGGAGGACGAAGACGAAGATTTGTATTACTATCATCTACTATTATTCCACTACACTATTTAATTCCACTACATTGATATTTATTGCTATGTGAACTCTGATATTTATTGTATAAAAAAAAATCAATTGTTTTGTAAACAGTTTTATGAACTGTATATTTCATTTTATATTTTATCCTTCCGCTGTGAGATTCTGTTTTATTTTATTTCTTTTCTGTTTTTCTTATTTACCCCATAACAATCCGCCCTTCCGTATGATTTGAATTGGCACGTGTGTCGATTTGAAGCGTGCGAAAAGGAGGGACGTTACACATAGTCTCATCCTCCTTTTAAAGCACAATTTCAAAACTAAATCAATTTCTAAATCGATTTCCAAAATTTACTCCATATTAAAATAAATTCCTTTACATACTCAATTCTATTTCAAAACCCATTAATTCCAGATTTTACTTCTTTATTATGATTTAAAATTTTATTTAAATGGAAAATATTAATTTCATACTATATTAAAAATTCTCCTTTTATTTCTTCCCAAATCATTTAAATCCTGTATTTAAAAATAAATTCTTTAATTTTTAAACAATACCACCTAAATTCTTAAAATTCTTCTATTTCCATTTATTCAAAAATCTCTTTTCCTGTACGTGGAATTTATTTATTAGAATTTAAAAATCAATTATTCCTTCCCAATTTTATTCTTAAATTTATCCAAATTATCTTGTTTAAAAATTCTCTTTTTAATTCCTTCAAGAATCCATTCTTTATATTTTTGATATCTCAATATCCCAAAATATTTTTATTCAAACCATAGCATTCAATATTTTCAATTCCCAATATAATCCATCACAGATTATCACATAAATCACATTACTGAATATAAAATAAATTCAACATTTTGAGGAATCCAGCTTAATCCCTCCAACCTGTTTCCCTACATTCATAGATGTTAGGACAATAAAAAATACCATTCCCACTTCGAGGGGGGATATCGTGGTATAAATGGTCGTCCGCTATTATGCAGGGCGCATATGGTCTCATTTGCTATATAATGCGGGAAATCAATTATTCCAATATATATAATATCAGTCCAGACTGATAACAATTATCAATTCAAGCAACTAATCCAATAATTTAGATTAACTACTTAAATTAACTGATAATCCAATTTGAGTGAGATTGACTCACCTTTGTTTTGTTTGCAACCCATTTCCATCTCGACTTGTTTTCTTTACGATTTTGACCACGTAACAAACATTATATGACTTATTAATATTCGAACAGATCGAACAATAAATTTCCACTTTATAAATTTAATATTAACTAACAATTTTTTTAAAACTAGTGATTTAATTTTAAACGAATAATTAAATTTTAAACTAATTTTCCTTTAATAAATTATTTTGGGTGACTAAATTAATTAAATAAGTTTATTGAACAAATTAATCTCCATAATTTTTAAAATTAAACTAGTAAATGAAAATAGGTGTATATATGTTTATTTATTTTGTATGATTTTTCTTTGAAACTACATATAGTAAAAGTAACCTATATACGTTTTAAAAATCTAGATTTTAGAAACTATTGAATTTTAAAATACCTTCCCTTTTCCCAAACTTTATCTACACAAAATAATTTCCTGTATTTTTTTCAAGATCTATAATAATTTTTAACCAGCTTAAAAACCAAGAATCACTATTTTAACCACTTTCCAATTATTAAATTCAGTAATTTAATTGCCAAATAAACAGTGATATCTGAAATTCAAGTTAAACTAATTTTCAAATATTTAAAATCAATCAAATATTCCAATTTCAAATATCCAAAAAGTCCGGATCATCATATTCCTCCCCCTTACAAGAATTTCGTCCCCGAATTTTCTAATTAAGAGGAATGGTCCATAACCCGTTAACTATTCCCAATCCAAATAGTTGAACTACTTACCAAACATCTTTTTATAAAATATCCATTATCATTCTTACTAATTTTCCAAAATCTTCCATAGTTTCCAAACAACATTACTTGCTCAACCATTTCAAACTATGATTTGAAATCCAAATTTAAATTATCAAAATTATCTCAAATATTTTCTAACTTCCTAAATTTTAAAAAATTTCGCCAGTGTCTCCTTTACGCGGCTGTATCTGTACAACTACAGAATGTCTCTACAGGCCCCCAGATTTCAAAAGAAAACAAAAGTCAAGTGGTTAGATTAGAAAACCATCAAATTTCATACACAAAATTTAAGTACATACCTCTTTGTTGGCCAATTCAAATTTATCTTCAGAAATCAAAATCATCCATTTATCCTTTGCCTTTAGATACCTGTACTTATCTACCAATAGTTTTTACTAGTACAGTCAAATTTATTTTTACTCATCTCTTTCCAAAATTTTCAATATTTGCTTTACTTAAGCCGTACCATGCATACATATCATCCGTACGCAATAGCAAATCCGATCGCTTACGTGATTACACAATTTTACTTTCGAACTAGTATCGTCCACCCGACTTCCTAGTGCAGACTCAGATCTGGTTTCTTGATCAGAAATCGTCATTCTCCTTGCATAGTTCTAAACTATGATAGAGAATTTCTAGAATCAATTAAAAATCCATATCCAGGGTTCGTCGTCGGAAATCGAGTGAAAAATCCCGACTCGTAATGATTTAACTATCTCAAAATTCTACGCTCGAATCTGGATCAAATTGCTATGCGAATAAAATAATATATGTTCATTCTACGTATTTATCTCAATTGATTATCAGATATCAATCTTCTTTTATTCACATTTATTTTGATTTCTATTCACTTATCCATACTTATCATTTCACACACATTTATTAAATCTTCCTTCAAATATTAACATAGAATAATTTTCCAATATAAAATTTTAGTTTAAGAATTTTACCGTTCATTTCTTAAGTTCGATATAAATATTTTATATACTTTAATATTTATTTACTTCACCACCTAAGCTTTCACATCGTTTTACACTTAACTTAAATTTTCAATTTCATTTTGAATTCAATTTATCTTCAATTCTTAATTTATTTCCAATTCAAATTAAATATTGAATTCTATCAACTATCTTCCATTCATATATGATCTGTATCATTAATTTAAACTAGTCCCATTTACTAATTTATTACAAATTCCAATAAATTTTAATTCTTAGAACTTTGTTCTTTTAGTCCACTCAACAAAAACTTTCAATTCCACTTTACTTTACATACACAATTAAAATTAGATATCAATATTCAGTTTCAATTCCATTTACTTAGAAATGTAAATTCATTCGTTCATTCACAAATTTATTTCCAACTAATAAATTTTATTTCAATAACCATTCCATTGAGTCTACTTAGAATTTTCCTCAAACTCACTTTTATTTAACTTAATTAAGTTATACTTCATTTCAAATCTGATTTTAAACCTCTGTAAGTCTTCTAACTTGCTTACATTCCATTCACTAATCTCTTTAATTTACTTCATTTAACAGGTTTACATTTCTGACTTATTTCGTTTTAACACCTACTTTAATTCAAATCTTCTTTTAGTTAAAATTTTCTATTCTAGAAAATTTCAAATTTTACTAGTTATCAAACCCATTTATATTTCTATAAACATTTTAAATAACATTCCGGAGTCTTTTAAAAAGTTACTCAACATTTCAAAATCATTTTTGAAATCAATTATATATACATAATTCATTTACAAATCGAATTATCCTTTGAATTTTAAAACCAAACCTATTTTTTGCAAACAACTCTAATTCAAAACATCCAGGTAGCAATTCCTCCCTTGGAAACTCAAAAATGCACGCCGATGATGCTGCAGTCGTCGCCGAAATTATTTTCCAGTGACTGAAAAGAGTTCAGTGCTTTTATCTCTTTTAAAACAATTTCAAGTATTTTTAATTCCAAATCCCATCAGATTCCATTCCCTATATCAAAAATATTTTCAAATAATATCACTATTATTCCTCCAAAAGCCTTTGAAAAATCATTTCAAACCCAAAGGGAATTAAAGTTTCTCAAAATTTCAAATTTCAAATCCTTTCAATCTATATCAAAAAATTACTCTGGAATTTTATTCTATTTCAATTATAAACCACATTTATAACCTACAAATTTCATTCTGTTATAAAAATTTATTTCTTAATCTTTGGTTATAATTTAATCCCTAGTTCAAATCCACACAACAATGATAATAATTTAATATTATCACTTTCTAACAACCAAGAAACCATATATAACTATAATAATTTACGAAAAATTATTTCTTTTAAATACAAAAATAATTTGGATAAAATTATTTCATTTACCCTATTTTAAAACAATACTATGTCGGTTTATCTTGTTTAAGAGTTTAGAAACCCTATCGGTGACATGGCGTCCCACATATCAACCAGAATACTCGGTCTGAATTAAATACTATAATACTATAATACGTTGTCTCCTGAGCTCCACAGCATCCCTTCCTGTATCTATAATACTCGGTCTGACCCGAGCATTATAGTGAAATAACACCCGAGTCAGTCTGAAAAATCAGCGTGAGAAAATACACTCAATTGGATTTATTAAAGTTTTTAAAATCCTTTGAAATCAAAGGTATCTCATAAGACCACGCCACAAATAAACATGCCGGGTTTATACCTTACGATAACAGAAACATTTCTTATCAAAATCCTCTGATATTATAACAGTGTCTAGGTACAAATACTTATTCGAATAGCTGAAATTGTTGCATTCATTAAATTCCAACGTAATAGGTATACAAACAAGTCCGAAGGCACTTATTGGAGATTGGATTTCCTTCATTGGTAGGGCTACTAGGGTGCCTCCCATCACAGTACCTGGTCTAGATCAGAGTACAGAGGATCCACCCTGATCCCCTGCAACACAAGACCGGAGCTACCCCTTACTAGATATTCCGAATAAGATCATCCCAAGGTTGGGATCAACAATTGTCCATACAGCCGAATAAAAAGGTACATCTAGACAGGGGTGACCTTACCCTAATTGGTTGCTAGCCACTTAGCCTTGCTGCACCTCCCTTGTTTTAGCCATTCCCGGTTGACGAGGCTTGAGGCTATGCGTTACATTTTTATCACACATACACTTAGAATGCTCATCGTCCCCTTGACGATGTTATGATAGCATTCATCCATACATGTCCGTTCTCGGTCCGAACGGAACCGAAGGCACTACTCCTACTACATCCATTTTATAACCACCCACAGAATTAGTAGAGATTAGCCCTTGCACATCACTGCTCCATCTTCGACTCCAAGCTCTTGTCTTCCTCACGAAAACGTTCAAACCAGATCGAAGTGGATTTCAGAAAATTAATCCCGATCATGGTCTCTTCGAAACGATCAGCGTATTGGCCAATATTGATAGTCGGTTATTTAACTGTCAAATCATACAATCATCCAAACAATTGTTTTATTTTTACAGAAAATCACCAAGTCCTAATAACTTAGCTTTTAAATAATTTAAATCACTTTATCCAAAGATATACACACTTTAACATTTAAAATAAAAAATACTTAAATTTTTTTATTCAAAATAATAGTTATGAAATTCCATAATAATTTTCAAGTAAAACCCAAAAATACCTTTAAAATAAAAGTTATTTATATAAAGTATAAACATTTAGTAACTATCTTTTAAATCATAATACTAGTTTAACTTTTAAAATAATTACTACCATGACTAAATTAATAAATGTCTACTTTAAAATCTTAAAACAATTTTAAATAACAAATTCCTCTAAAACATTCTTTTACAGAATTTTGAAACTTTTAACTTATACTTAAAAATCTGCTTTGAAAACATACTTAGCTTTTTACGAAATTTAACTTTCCATTCCAATATAACCGTCTAATCATTTATAAATCTTTCTGATTTATCCCAATTTAATTTACGTCTCAACCCCTAAATTTCTTTCCCACACCTTTAAAAATAAAACAACTATTTATTTTTAAAACAAATTACCCATTCCTTTATAAATTCCCACCGCGGATTTATACTTCCAAATATCCACTAATATCTTATTTTACTCAATAAACCCAGTTTATGAATTCCATAGTGTGATGAACCGGAATATTAAGCAATATCAATTTAATAATCCGGATTAAAATTAAATTGATTTGATAATCTTTGTAAATAAGATTGGAATTAATTTAATGATCTAATTAAATAAATATTTAATTGGTAGATTTTATCTTTTTAAATCTAATAAATTGTTTTCTATTTATAATGTATATAGCATATGTATATATTGTAAATAGATATATTTTTAATTTGATAAATAAATAAATCAAGTTTTCTAACATATATAGATATCCTTGGTAAAATTGGGTATAATTTTAAAGTTAAACTTTTAAAAGGATATTTAATAAATAAAGTATGGTTTTTAAAGTGATAAGATAAAAATTTAATTTCTTTAAATTGATTTATTTGATAATAAGTTTTTAGAAAAAATATATATAATAAATAACTATATGATTTTAAATACATAAGGTAAATATTTAAATGATAAAATATGTTTTAACTCAAGTTTAAATTTAAATAAAAATAACAATAAGGGTTGTTTTGATATAGTGTGATAAAAATAAATAACTTATAATAAAGAAACAATTTCTTTTATAGATTATTTATAGTTATCAAATTTGTTATTTTCAAAGTATAATAATACATTGTTTTTAACAAATAGATCTTTAATAAAAATCATTATTTTCAAAATTTAATTGTGGAGTTATATATGTATATATATAACTTCAGTTGAAAATTTAAAGAATAAATATTTTTAATTTGTTTTGAGTTTAAAATATTTGCATAAACTTTATTTTATAAATATAATTGGATTTATTCATTTTAAAACTATCTACATGTAAATAAGTAGATATTAAGTAATTAATTAAACAAAGATTCTCTTTTATCCTATATTAACATATTAACTAAATAACTAATTAACATTTAAATATAACTAATTAACATAATTATAACTAATTAACATTTAAAGGCAAATGTAAGCATTTTACAAATTAAAGGAACAAGTGTTAATCAATAAACAGTACAAGGTGACAAATGTTAAAAATTAGGACAAGTGTCTTTTATTTTATTTTATTTTAATAAAATCAAATTTCAGCTTATATAAAATCTTCTTTCCCTCATTTTTCCTTTCCTCTTCTAAAATATAAAGACAAACAAATTTGGAAAAAAATAAACACTTCCCTTGAAACCAAAAATCTAAATCATCTTCAAATCCTGAAATCTGAAATTTGCAAAATCCTGTAATCTCAACTAAATTTAAATCATCTTCAAAATACTGTAACCTCTATAACCAATCATGCAAATCTGTAGCATGCATGCAATTGAAAAATCAGGGGGCAAAGCTGAAACCTGCATTTTCTTTAGAACCTGGAATTGTTTACTGCAAGCAACTTCAATTTTTTTCAAGTACAAAGTTTTAACTCAAGTAAAAGCATTTCTGGTTTGATAAAGCATGTCAGCATTAAAGTTTTAAAGCACAAGAGTTCAGAGTTTTCCAGCTTATCAAATAAAATCCGAGGCTCTGCCTTCTTCTTTAATATGGTGAGTAACATCACATTTTTAAAATCTTTAATTGGTTATGGTTGCATGCTGAGATCTGGTATGAATGTGGGTTGAATAAATATTTATATGTGATGAATTTCTATATATATATATATATATGGATGTGAAGATATGTGTATATGTCCCATTGTCATCTCTGTTAGCAATTTTCAAGTTCAAGACTTGATTCAAAATTCACATTCTCTTAAACCCATTGATGTTAGTGTTTAGAATTTAAATTAAATTTGTTTTTATGTCATAGAGAAGGTTTTAAAGTTTTTTTTAAGTAAAATTAAATTTGAAAGCTCACGGGAACTATAAAAACATCAGTGCATGTTAAAATATGTGAAAATTCAAACTATATAATTTATAAATTCAGTATTATGAATTAAATACTAAAATCAAAACATGATTTTTAGAACAGAAATTAGGATTTTTAGTCAAGGGGTTAGAGAGCAGTTCTAGGTTCAACAGAAAAGGGAAATTTGGTGATTTCTGATGATCTATCGATTTTGGCGTATCGGGATTCTTCCAGTGGGTAGAGGAGAGATTAGTGATGCTTGGAAAAATAAGTGATGGTGATGAAAATCACCATGGAAGCAGCGGTGATGGTTTCTTATTTGTAGCCCTAGTTTTTGGAGGATTTAGTAAATTGATCGACTCGGCTTAAATGTTTGATCGAGTGTCATATGCTTTTAGGTGATGGTTGCTGAAGCGTAATCGAGGCTGTGGCCGGTGGTGGAAGCTCTCTGGTGGACGGAGCGACGTGGGGAAAGTGCTGACAGGTTTTGGATGGGTTTGGTCTTTCTGTTCGAGGTTTAAGATTTGAAATCGAATTTGAATTCGAGTTGTATGTCAGCGATGGCATGATCGAAATGGAATGGGAAGTTGGTCGTCGATGTGTGGAGGCCACCGGAGGTGGCTGAAGTTGGTCGGAGGCACGGTGCATGTGCACCGTGCACTTTTGATATTCTGATGATTTCCTGGGTATAAGCAGTAGGGAAACTCGAGAATCACTCGAGTAGGTGCTGTGTATTACTCGAAGTAGTGGGCTTGTTGACTCGGAGCAGGAAATAGGGTAGCTCGGGTTAGTGTGATAACAGGTTTTAGTATAGAAACCTGTTGATCTGTTTTAAAATTTTAAAATAAATTTAAAACCCTAGATTTAAATGAAATTAAAGTTTTAAATCTAGTTTTCAATCTGAATCTAAGTTTAAAATCTAAGTTTAAAAATAGATTCAAGTTGAATTTGAATCTAGTTTGGGAATAAATGTTATTTTAAATTCAAATTGACTTAATAATATTAAAGTGTTTAAGAAGTTAAAGTGTAATTAAATGGAGTTTGAAATGTAAAAGAGGATTTAATCAAAGTTAATCAAAATTTTAAATTTGAATTCAAATTTGATTTGAATCTTAAGAGTAGGAAATAAAATAAAGTTTATAAATTTAAATATTCTAAATAAGTCTAAAAGTTAAAGAATACTTTAAATGATTAGAGAATAAAAAAGGAATTTAGTTTTAAAATCTTTAAATTTCTTTTATATAAGTATTCTTTAACATATGAATTTCAAAATTTTATATTGGTTAAAGATACTTTGGTTTCATTTTTAAAGTTTGAACTTAAAATGAAAATTTGAAATTAAATTTGAAATAAATATTTTCAAATGTATTTATGAATGATAATTTAGCCATAGATAAGAAAGGTTTTATCTTAAAACATATTTAAAATTTACTGATTAATAATTTCATTTAATTATTAAGGTAATTAAATGAATTGTTTATTTAATTAATTAACGGAATGGATAATTAATTAAGGTAATTAAGGGCTTTAAATTATCAATTTAAAGTTTAAGTTAATTAATTAATTAAGGATAATTAGTCCATAATTAAGCATCATTAATTAAATTTAATTAATGATTAATAACTAATTAATCAAGTAATTATGAATTAATTAAGTTACAGTTAACACCGAATTAATTAAATAATTAAAGGTTGATTAATTGAATGTTAAAGATTAATTAATTTGAAATTAATAATGATTAATGAAAATTAATTACTTAAGAGAAATAACTAAAGTATGGTTAATGGTTAATGATGGTCATTAAGTTAAGATTATTTAATAATTAATTAATGTGATTAATTTAAATAATTAATTAGATTAATTAATTAAATGAAAATCAATTGTGAAATTTATTTAAGTTAATTAGTTAATAAATGTAATTAGGAAATTAATTACTTAATGTAATTAACGGAGTTTATTGTGATTAGTTTCAATAAATAAACTATGCTTAATTAATTTTAATCACTTGTTGGTTGATAATAATTACTTAATGTAATTAATGGAATGTAATTACTCAGTGAAGTAATTAATGACAATTACTTGATGTAATTAGTAGATAATGATGGAATTGTGAAAGTAATCTAGATTAAATTAGTTTGTATAATTAATCAAGGGATTAATTGAAGAAATTAATTAAGAAGTAATTAATTTGATAAATAATTTAGGGTAGTTATTACAGAGTGTAATTAATCAAAGGTGATTAATAATTATGGTTTAATTGAGATTAATTACTAAATGTAATTAATTTTAAATAAGTAATTAATTAAATATAATTAAGGGTCATTAATCAATATAATTAGTGATGTAATTAATATTGATAAATTAAGATTAATTAATCAATAATAAGTGATTAAGGGCAATTAATTAATTGTAATTAATCAAGGTTTAATGTAATTAATTATAGTTAATTAATTAATAAAGTAATTAAAGGTTAATTACTTTATTTAGTTTAGAGTAACTAATTTTGTGAAATTAATTAAAGAATAATTAATCAAGGATGATTAATTAAGTTGATTAGCTAGAGGATAATTAATTAATGTGTAATTAATGATTATGTAAGCAAGATTTATGTTGATGTAGTAATTGATTTAATTCACCTTAAATTAATTAGAGATGATGTAATTAATGCAATTCATTTTAAATTAATTATAAATGGTATGATTATGGATCAATGCTTATGAGTGGATGATATTGGTTGCCTTGAATTGTTTGAAATCTCAACTATGAGATTAGTAATGTTGAGTGATATGGATGCATTGGTTGCATTGTGATAATGATATGGATTATCTTTGATTATGATAATATGGATTATCTGTTGTGATGATTATCTATTTTGAATCTGTGAATTATCTATCTGTGTGTATATAGATAATGTAATTGAATTGTTTTAAACTCTAAAACAACTGGGACCTACAAGACACGCTTTGGATTTCGATGAGCCCGAGATCGGGTTCCATATTTGAATATCGGAAAACCACATCGATCCAAATTAACGATAAGTCATGAATCTTATGTGAAGAGTGAAGACTCGAGGTGTAAGGAGTATTCGTCAGTATAACTCTAAGGGTGATTCCAAGATGAGTTTGACGGAGATAGTACTTTTAGATTCGAGATGAAGATTCAGAGTGCAAGGGTTATCGTGTTAAATCTAAGGGTGATTCCAAAACGAGTGTAACGAGATAATGCCTTCGGTTTCGTTCGAACCCGGAACAACTTGTATGCATTGAATGCTTTCAAAACATCGTCAGGTGGACGATGAGCATTCTAAGTGATGTGTTCACTAAAGGTAATCGTAGCCTCAAGCCTCATCAACCGGGAATGGCTAAAACAGGGGAGGTGCAGCAAGGGTAAGTGGGTCATGCCCAAGTAGGACGAGATTTTCCTCTGTCTAGAGGTCCCTTTTTATTCGGCTTAGTGGGCGGTTGGCAATGCGCACCAACTGCGGGGTTGTCTTGTTCGGAACTGTTCAGTAAGGAATGGTTCCGACTTTGTGTTGCAGGGGATTGGATGTGATCCTCGGTACGGTGATCTAGGCCACGTACTGTGACGGGCGGTACCCCGGTAGCACCGCCATTGTATGGAATCCAAAATCCAATAAGTGCCAACGGTTTTGATTGTATTACCCACTTTTGTGGCTAGTATCTGGAATTTAATAAATGTAACAATTTCGGTTATTTCATATTTACTTGAAAACCCTAGACTTATTATAATATCACTGGATCCTATCTAATGTTTTGGTTAGCGTAAGGTAAAAACTTTTCCATGTTTATGTGTGGGAAGTCTTACGTGATACCTTTCTTTTCAAAAGATTTTCAAAGTTAAGT
The DNA here is from genome assembly GCA_030765085.1 of Allium cepa. Lineage (NCBI taxonomy): Eukaryota > Viridiplantae > Streptophyta > Magnoliopsida > Asparagales > Amaryllidaceae > Allium > Allium cepa. The sequence goes on along the minus strand of CM060941.1, from coordinate 1,038,176,677 downwards.
AACTTTAACCTGTTACTCACACCAGACCCATGTCTGATCCGGAGTTTATCTTCTGTTTTCTTAAACTCTTGGGTACTCAATTTTAATGAGTAGCCAAGGGAGTCAGGTTAGCTTTGACGAATTGTGGAGGAGCAATGGAGCAGGAGGCTTCTGCGTGTAGATATGTATAGTGTTCCGATGTGTTTGTGTCTGTGTGTTGTCTTCGAGTTGTAATAACTAGACAGGTGTTTATAAATGTCTAGTATGTGTTGTATTATCTGTGTAACTCTGATAGTTGTTGTAGACTATGTAATACTTATGTTATTAATATAATTTATTCGTTCCGCTGTTAAGATTCTGATGTGTTGTTTCTTCTTTCTTCTCTTTCTTTCTGTTTTCTATCCCTTTCTTTCTTATTAATGATGCGTCATTTTGTGGAGACGAATGGCGGGTCCTTACAGTGGTATCAGAGCACTAGGTTGAGCGAATTCCTAGGCTCTGGAGTGATTTATTCCTTGAGAGAGCGCATTTGTAATTTTAAATATTTATATATATTTATCTATTTCTACCTATATGTTGGGATACCTGTTCGGGTTTATCCAATATAGGTTATAAAGGTAGATAAGGTAGTGGTGTGTGTGTAACACGACAACTACCATTGGTTGGAGTCTTATGTTTGAGGTTGGAAGTGTATCTGTCGAGACTGTAGACCGAATACTGTGTCGAGTAAGTTGTGCAGAGTGTAGAGATTAATCGATCTCTGAAGGAAATCTGTAAAGGTTCGGAGTTCATCTTTGAGTTGGATAAGTAGAGTTTGGATCTGTCAGTTGGGTAGAAGCAAGTAATGGAATTTTGATACCTCAGGAAGTGTAGCTGCATGATGAGATGCAGTGACCATGCACTGTTTCCGAAGAAGTTTTCTTTGGAACAAGTTTAAGGAAGTAGATCTGCTTGGGTGTTGTGACTGAGTTCATCATGGTGTATCTGATTGCTTTGAAGTCTGAGTTTCTCGAAGAGCTTTGGATTAGGAAGTTTTTGGCATCGGTATCAGCAGTGCAGCTCGGAGTGTTCCGTGTACCGACAGGGAGGTCTTAGCTGAGTAGTTTTTCTGAAGGTGGAGTTCAGAAGCTGCAGAGTGGATCCTTTTCTTCAATGGATTGGCTAGACCAGTGTAAGTTGTTCTATTGGGTAAAGAGAGGACAGTTTTTCTTTGGAAATTTATCTGGGTTGATTGCAAAAGTGACTTGCGATTATTTGATTGCTCTCTTGGATTATTGGAGATTTTCTGGATGTCTTCTAGAGGACAGAGGTTTGTTCGCATCTGGAGATTGAATTTTCTTATCGACTCAAATTCCAGGAGTGGAACTGGTGGTTCAGTTTAGTTGAAGGATGATTTCTAGAGATGGAGGTTCGCAAAGCAGCTCAGGATTTGGTGGAACTTCTGAGTTTTCTTTATGGATCTGTTGAACCATATTTCTGGGGAGTGATGTCCAGTTTGTGCTCGCGTTCTTCATCAGCATTTCCTTCTACTTCAGATCAGAGTTGTGCAGCGGAAATAGTTTGGGAGTGTTTCTGTTGTCTTTTCCAGATTAGGAGAAGTTTGTTGTCTTCTAATATTTATGGAGTAGAGTTTGTTCTTGGTTTTGGTTGATCTTGAGGAGATCATTGTGTTGGGTTGTTTGTAGTTCTGTTTGTTTTAGAGGCATCAGCAAGGGTTAAGCTGATCAGTTTGAATGAAGGCAGCCCAGGATCGTCCGAAGACTTTTGTGGATAAGAGACGAAGGAATTTGGATGCCGGAGTCGGAGATCTGTTTGGATAAGTATTTGGTTTTCTGGATTGAATTGCCTGTTTGGATAATTGGGATCCGATATGTTTCACATATCTCTGAGGGAGTACGTGTATGGTCTATCTTTGGTTTTGGAACCAGCAGTTCTAGAGGTTTGGTTGGTGAATCAGACTCATCTACTGTCTGATATGCTGTCCAGTTTTGTAGATCTAGTTGAGTAGAAGCTCTGTAGCTTAGTAGTATTGATTGTTTGGAATCTATAGAGCGAGTATCCCGGTATATATATATATACTTGGGAAACTCGAGGAGACTCTATTCAGAATTTTATCTGGATAGATAGATTTGATTGATTGGGTGAATTGGTTACTATGGTTGTTAGCATATCATTGATATATGCTTGTGTTTTGAAATTAAATCTTTAAATGGATTATTAAATTACCTTTGTTTTAAATTTCGGGGACAAAATTCTTTTAAGGGGAAAGGAATGTGATGACCCGGAATTTTAAGCAATATCAATTTAATAATCTGGATTAAAATTAAATTGACTTGATAATCTTTGTAAATAAGATTGGAATTAATTTAATGATCCGATTAAATAAATATTTAATTGATAGATTTTATCTTTTTAAATCTAATAAATTGTTTTCTATTTTTTTTTTATAGAATATGTATATATTGTAAATAGATATAGTTTTAATTTGATAAATAAATAAATCCTGTTTTCTAATATATATAGATATCACCGTAAAATTGGGTATAATTTTAAAGTTAAACTTTTAAAAGGTTATTTAATAAATAAAATATGGTTTTTAAATTGATAAGATAAAAATTTAATTTGTTTAAATAGATTTATTTGATATAAGTTTTCTAAAAAATATATGATAAATAACTATATGATTTTAAATACATAAGCTAAATATTGAAATCATTTAAAATATGTTTTAACTCAAGTTTAAATTTTAGTAAAAATAACAATAAGGGTTATTTTGATATAGCGTGGTAAAAATAAATAACTTATTAGTAAAGAAACAATTTCTTTTATAATTTTTTTACAGTTATCAAATTTGTTATTTTCAAAATATAATAATACATTGTTTTTAATAAATAAATTTTTAATAAAAATCACTGTTTTTCAAAATTTAATTGTGTAGTTATATATGTATATATATAACTTGATTTGAAAATTTAAAGTATAAATATTTTTAATTTGTTTTGATTTTAAAATATTTGCATAAACTTTATTTTATAAATATAATTGGTTTTATTCATTTTAAAATTATCTACATGTAAATAAGTAGATATTAACTAATTAATTAAACAAAGATTCACTTTTATCTTATATTAACATATTAATTAAATAACTAATTAACATTTAAATATAACTAATGAACATAATTATAACTAATTTACATTTAAAGACAACTATAAGCATTTTACAAATTAAAGGAACAAGTGTTAATCAATAAACATTACAAGGTGACAAATGTTAAAAATTAGGACTCTTTTATTTTATTTTTGTTCTTTTATTTTAATAAAATCAAATTTCAGCTTATATAAAATCTTCTTTCCCTCTTTTTTCTTTTCTTCTTCTAAAATCGAAGACAAACAAATCTGAAAAATAAATAAACACTTCCCTTGAAACCAAATATCTAAATCATCTTCAAATCCTGTAAATCTGAAATTTGCAAAATCTTGTAATCTCAACTAAATTTAAATCATCTTCAAAATCCTGTAACCTCTATAACCAATCATGCAAATCTGTAGCATGCATGCAATTGAAAAATCAAGGAGCAAAGCTGAAACCTGCATTTTCTTTAGAACCTGGAATTGTTTACTGCAAGAAACTTCAATTTTTTCAAGTACAAAGTTTTAACTCGAGCAAAAGCATTTCTGGTTTGATAAAGCATGTCAGCATTAAAGTTTTAAAGTAAAGGAGTTCAGAGTTTTCAAGCTTTTCAAATAAAATCTGAAGCTCTGCCTTCTTCTTTAATATGGTGAGTAATATCACATTTTCCAAATCTTAAATTGGTTATGGTTGCATGCTGAGATCTGGTATGAATGTGTGTTGAATAAATATTTATATGTGATGAATTTCTATATATATATATATATATATATATATATGGATGTGAAGATATGTGTATATGTCCCATTGTCATCTTTGTTACCAGTTTTCAAGTTCAAGACTTGATTCAAAATTCACATTCTCTTAAACCATTGATGTTAGTACTTAGAATTCAAATATAATTTGTTGTTATGTCATAGAGAAGGTTTTAAAGTTTTGTTTAAGTAAAATTAAATTTGAAAGCTCACTGGAACTATAAAAACATCAGTGCATGTTAAGATATGTGAAAATTCAACCTATATAATTTATAAATTCAGTATTATGAATTAAATACTAAAATCAAAACATGATTTTTAGAACAAAAATCAAGTTTTTTAGTTAAGGGGTTAGAGAGCAGTTGTAGTGTTACGACCCGAAATTTTCCAACCCGAAAATTCCAGATAGTTATGAAAAAGAAGAAAGAGATAGAAGAAGAAGAACAGAAACACCAAACATCTCACAATCGCAGCGATAAAATATAATAATAAATAATAACAGTCTGCAAGAGAATATTATAACTGCCAGTTACATTCTAATACATCAGAGTTTCACATTATATACAGTCACCGAATATTTACAATTACCATGTCCTAGATGAATAATAATATATATACAGCGAAAATACTCTATACGCTATTGCCATCCAGCTCGCCTCTTGAGCTCCAGAACGTACCTACCTGAAATCTGTAATACTCGGTCTAACCCGAGCATTACACCAAAGTAACACCCGGGTCAGGCTGGAAACCAGCGTGAGTAAACCCAATTAACATGGAATACCAAAGCAAACAACTTATATAAATCCGGGGTAACTTATATCAATTTAACAAACTCACAATTTGCTTTAGACAACCCTAATTCCACACGTCAATTTCTAAGTACCAAACTTAGATAAAATAATCTAATTCACTTAAATCATATCATTCCAGCCTATTGATTTCACAAATCAATTTATAAAAATTCGAAGTGGATTCAGGTATCTCTCAATACCCGATTCCGTCCTCTTCGAGTCTCATACCATATTATCCCAAGTGATACAAATGATAAACACAACACTTCATATCAGAGATATCAACTCATTCAAAGCGTTCAATACCAATCAATCATTCATAAACAAATTTTATCGCTTTCCAATTTAATTCAATTAATTCTAATTGAATTTCTAACCTCCAATTACTTAGATTCTTTATCTTGTCAATTACTCAATTCAAATCAAATAATTCAATCATCCCGTCAATATTCATCTTAATTCATCAACCCGAATTAATTATCCTTCAATTCCATTCAAGCATCATCTTTAATTAACTTCCCAATATTAATTATACTTAACCAAAAATCAATAAGTAATCTCAATTTCTTCATGAATTAATTAACTAGATTAATTGTATTAATTCTTAAGTACTTATATTAATTAATTCTTCATACATCACTTGTTATGGATTAATAAATTCCAATTTATCAGTCTTTAATTACAATATAAAGTTTATAAGCTTATGATTTCCAATTATATTTCGATTTATCCTTAGCTAAATTAATTATCAAATAATTAATCATTAATTGAACCGTAAACATTAAATTTTTATCTTGATTTAACCCAACCTGTGATTATCTCCCTTTCATTTACTTCATTAAATGAATTAATTCTCCTTAATTTAATTATCTTAATTTATCTCTCGTCTTATCACACCAGTAGTTTTATTAATTACATTAAACAATTACTTATTAGACCATCAAATGATCATTCCAAATTAATATAAACTTAATTAATTAACCCAAATCATTAGTTAATTTAATTAATAAATTTCTGATTTAAATTATCCTTCCTATTTAATGAATCATCGATCATTAAACCCTATTTGATTTAAACAGAACCATTTTCTCATTTACGCTTTAAGTTTAAAACTATTTAAAACCCCAAATACCTCGAGTCAAACCATAATTGACTCGAGAAACAACCAAATCTAAAATCATTAGATCATCAGTACACATCCAAACAATTCAATCGTTCATCCAATCATTCAAATTTAGCCATTTAAATTTAAATAAAAATCCAACAGAGTGAGATTTACTCACCTTTGATTTTTGTTTGCATTCCACTCCAAATTCGACTTGGCTTCCCGATATAGACCTTGCATAAATATTATACTCTTATTAATACTTGAAATAATTAAATTATCAATTATCATTTAATAAAATTTGATTTACCAATTATTTTATTCAAACCAATTTTCCAATAATAAATAAATATTTCTTTTCTTTGGAAACCCATATACCAACAAGTGATCTATAGTTTTCAAAATCTAATTTTATATAAATATATAACATTTTAAAATTCCCTTTCTAGCCTCTATATTCATATTGAATTTCAAACAGAATTGTTTTGTATCCTACTATTAAATTACATCCTACCTCTGTATATCTTTTCAACATGTATGTGTGGAAATGTTTTATTTAGTTAAACAAAAGGAGAAAGGTACCTCGCTGCCCCAGGTCGAATTCACTGCCTCAGGTCGAAACTCCTTTCGCAAGCGCCAGCGACAAACCATCCCCCACGACCTTGACCCCGACCCCATTGCTTCGGCATGCCCCTGTACGTGCGCACAAAATCCCAAGACGAGCGTCCCTCCACGCGGCCTCACGCTCGCGAGCTCGAAACCCTAGCTCGTGTCGCCCCTTCGTGATTTCTCGCGCCACTCGTATGTAGCACCGCCATCCCCTGCTCATAATTTCCCCAACTCGATTGCGAACGCTGGCTCTCCCTTCTTCTTCGATTGGCAATTGCTTTCATTTTTTTTAAAAGGAGTCGGCCATTTATTAGGATTTGAATTAGAAGTAGGAGAGGAGTTTCGGTTTAAAAGAGGGGTGCCTGATTCAAATTGGCTTCGGCCATTTCTTTTCATTCTCTTTGAAATTTTTTTTATAAGTTCGATTTCTGGTTGAAGCTTAGAGAGGAAGACGAAAATAAATATTGGATTGGGAAATAGCTTCTCGCATACGCTTGTTGATTATTATAATTAAATATAGCAAATATCTCGAGTTGCATAACGCAAAATCCCGAACCCCAAATCAGACATGCCCACAGACGTTTATAAGGTTCTACCCGCGTTTCGAACACAATGAAACGTGTTTCGGAGGCTAATTTGAACGTATATGCGAGTTATGGAATTAAACGATTGATATTAAATTAAATCGATCAAAATAAATCTAAGCGTTTCGAGCTGCCAGGGTCAAATGACAACTCCGATGGCTACAAAAATTGAAATCCGATAATAACTAACTATTACGGATTCAATGGAACTGGTTTCGTCGAATTCCGAGACTGTGCCTCGGAAGGCTATTTTCAAATTCCATTTATACGATATATTTTCAAAACGGAACAAAACACTTCCAAATTCGATTTTAACACTTTTATTATATTCAGTATCATCATTATAAATTTTATAAGCCTTCAAATTATTTTAAACAGACTTAGAATCTTAGATTCAACAATTTACCCAATTTCAATTATTAAATTCAATATTTAAACTATATAATTCAATAATTTAATTATCTAGTAAATACTGATATTTTGAAATTCAAGTTAAAATTAACTTTTAAATATTTAAAATCGATTAATTTTTCCAATTTAATTCGTTAAAATTTCCGGGTTGTCACATCTAGGTTCAACAGAAAAGGGAAATTTGTTGATTTGTGCTGATCTATTGATTTTGAGGTATCGGGTGTGACGCCCCACCTCTATACCCACGCTAGCCAAGAACATTACGGTGTAATGCTGTCAACTAGCACGGAGAAAAAGGTTGTTGAGGAGCGACCATCCGTGTAATTGCTTTGTGCGAGCATCGATATGCCAGATAGTATTACATGCATTTCTTTATCAAGAGGAAATCCGGCATATCGACACAAACTCAAAACTGCTACACGGTGGCTATAATATTTTCGGAAACAAATATAGAAATAAACATAACATAAATCAGTCACAGACAATTCATATCACAAAGGCAGAAATAGATATGAATATATAACTAACACATTAAAGTGTATATCAGAGCAGTGGTCAAAAAGATCCACAATAATACAAAAGAATAGCAACATGTGCTATACAAAAGAATACAACTATGAGTCCATATCTCAAGTGTATACAACGAAATAAACTACTAATCTAAGTAGTTAGCCAAAAGTCAGAGAGATCAATCCCAAGTGAGAAGTCAAGCTGAAGCACCTGTAACATCTCGGTCTGACCCGAGTATTATTTAATAAGAAAATAATAAACGGACCAGTCTAACTATAAATATCAGATGAAACGATATAGAATAAGAGATATGACTAAACACATAATAATCACAATGCCAAGCTGTGATATATATAAGTAATTGAAAATCAACAAGAGATTGATCAATATCACAGAATCTACACAAGAATCAAAGAAATGTCATACTCCTTTTTTCGTTCACCAAACCATAAATATTGACAATTATATCAATGCCAATCACAAAAGTCAATGACACACAAATTCACCAATGCACAAATATTGATAAAACTTATCAATGGAAATCATGAAAATTGGTGGAACACAAATTCTAGAAATCATCTCAAGAAATCCAGAAGCCACAAAAGTCAATGACATACGAATTCACCAATGCACAAAAATTGATAAATCATATCAATAGAAATCACAAAAATAGGTGAAGCATAAATTCCAGAATTCAACACACGAAATCCAGAAATCACAAGAAAAGGGGGAGGCCTATCACACGAACGGGAGCATAAAGCTCACCAACATATGTATCACACGAACGAGAAGCTATCTCATGGTAGCTAGCCATTAATTTTTGACACACGAACGGCCCGAAGGCCATAGGGAACTACCCCACAAAGAAATGAGACGAAACTCAATAAAATGAGTTACTATCCTCCACATGGACAAAGAGACATCGCACAATTGCTAGTCTAAATCACAAAAATGATCGTCATGATCATCAAGAAGTGTCAATTACAGTAAGCTAGTAAATATATGAGCTTAGATTCATGTCCTTACTTTCTCGAATTTGAATTATATGCGATGGGAATCGCGTGAGCACGAGCACGGCGCTCGTGAAGCTGAGTGTAGCGATGGTGTGGGGTCTTCATAGGCGAGCGCTTGGAGGAGTTTGGTAGGAGATAGCCGAGCAAGCTTAGGGTTTCGCGAATCATTTCGATTTGAGGCCATATTTGTCGCGATCGAGTTCGGCTCAAGTTCATTGGGGTTTTTTTTGGCGCGCGAGGTGCTGCTGTGGCGACGAGAGGGACTTGGCAAGTGGAGAAGCTCGCGTGCAACTGGGGTAGTGCGGCAGTGGATTAGATTTTTGTCTTTGATATTGGAATCGACTACGATGGTCGCGCGTGTTCAAGAAGGTCTTGAGTTTGCCGTGAGGTATCTTCAATTATTTATAAATTTTATATTTACATCTCAGGAAGCTGAAAGTAATAATTACTGTATGTAAAGAAATCCTGTTTAGGTTAATGTAAATTTATATACAGATGTAAGTAGGAATTTGGAATGATTATGTAAAAAAAGGGGAATTTTGAAAGTTATAATTTATTTTTAAATATATATATGTATTTTCGAAGTGGAAAGAAATAAATAAAAAGAATCTACATATGCACATTTTAAACTTAGTAGTTATGATATTAGGAATGGTTTTAGTTGTGAATAATACCCAGATGAATTTGGGAATAAATTGAAAATAGCCTTGTAATTAATTGAACGAATTGAGAATAAATCGTATCTGAAATTTAAAATTTATAATAACTAATCAAATAAATTTGAAGATTGAAATGAGATTTGATGGAAATAGAATCAAGTTAAACTGAAAAGAAAAATTTACTTGTAAAATGAAAATGAGCTTAAGTATAAAATTTGAATAAATTAAAGTAAATTAACTTAAGCTAAATAGATGGAGGAGAGTTGAATTGAATTCAACTTAAACTAAGTTTAATGATATTAGGTTGGATTTAAATCAAGTAAAAATAAATTTTAATCGAAATAAAATTCGGTGAGTTACAGATAATATTTAATGGAATGAAATTCTTAAATAAATAATTGTAAACCATTTAAATTGTTAAGAAATTGAAATAACTAAGAGACAATAAGAAAAATAGAATTTTTTCAAGTTTAATAAAATGGTTTTAAATGAATGCGGATAAGAAATGAAACGCAAATGAATGGATCGTGAATAAAATTGAAATGGAATGTGTCGAGCTAAATAAAATAGTTGTGAATGAATAAAAATAGAAGAAATTAAATAATAAACTGAGTTGGAATCAATTTAAAATGGTTTTAAGCTTATGTAATTGTTATTTACATGAATAACATCAAACTTGTACAGAAAATTAGTCATTTTATCGTAAACAAAAGGAAATGTATTAACAGAGGTGAATAAAATTGATTTTCAAAATCAATTGGAATAATATGGGTTAGTTTAAAATTAAAAATGAATGGAATGTAAGCAAGTGGGTTGTACACCATGCAAGTTGAATGAAAATGGTATATGAATTAATTGAAAATAGCAGAATTAGTATGAAAACTATATAAATTGCTTACGGAAAGTGTTTAACGTGCATTGCTATTAGAATTCATGTGTTTAACTATTACAAATAAGTGAAATGTTGTTAAACTTCATATATATGGCACTTACATGTTTAAATTGAGTAAGTACAGGTACCTGAAAGCCATGTGGCTGGAGTTGGTCACGCTAATTGCTAAAATTATAAGCCGCTTGCTTAAAAATGCTAAATAATGTACGCCTATGCAATAAAAATAGGAAATATGAACTGTTTTTGTTTTTTCGACCGGGTGGGTCGATGTATATATATTTATATCTTTTGTCAAATTGCAAAAGCTCCTCTGTAGAAAGGAGACTCCGCCAAAAAAATTCAAAAATTTTGAGAGTTAGAAATTTTTTTGAAAATTTTTGTTAGCGATAAAACGATTTTAAATTGGAAATTGAAATAAATTAGGGAATGAAACTAATTTAAATAATGATATGAATCAGTTATAAATGTGAGATAAAATTCAATATTCAAAATTGAAAATAAATTGAATCCATATGGGAACGGGAGAACCAATTTGAATAAAAGTAGATATAAACTAAAGTGGTGAAGTGAGAATAAATAAAGAAGCATATAAAATGCTTATACTAAACTTAAGAAAGGAATGATGAATTCTTAATTGGAAATTGATATTACAAATATATTCTAAGTTAATATTTGAAGGAATAAATATTCACATTTTGTAAGGAAGTCAATAAAATGTTTTTGAATGTTGTGATTGGACATTATTGCTATATAGGATATACATGTATTATAAAGGGAAATGAAATTTGGTTTTAATTTCAGAAGATAAATTTGAATTCCTCGACAAAAAGGTATGTGTTTAAATTTCCATATGAAATTTGATTGGGTTTTGATCTAGCCACTTGGCTTTTGTTTTCTTTTGAAATCTGAGGGCCCATAGAGGCATTTTGTAGTTGTACCGAGCTAGCCGCACAAAGGAGACGCTGGCGAAATTTTTCGGAAATTTAGAGAGTTAGAAAAATTTTGAGAAAATTTTGATAATTTAAATTTTGATTTAAATTTAAATTTGAATAGTTGAATATGTAAAGTTATTTGAAAACTATGGAAGGTTTTGGGAAGTTGGTTGAAGTAATAGTGGGTCTTTAAAAAAGAATATATTATGGCAAGTTAATTAAACCGATAGTAATGGGTATTGGATCATTCTTTCTAACTAGTAATTTCGGGGACGAAATTCTTTTAAGGTGGGAGGAATCTGACGACCCGGAATTTTTGAGCATTTGAAATTGGAATATTTAATTGATTTTAAATATTTAAAAGTTAATTTTAACTTGAATTCAAAAAATCACTATTTCTTTGATAATTAAACTATTGAATTAAATAATTTAAAGTTGGGTAAAATGTTGAATCTAGAGTTTTAATTCTGTTAAAAATAATTTGAAGGCTCGTAAAATTTATATTGATAGTGCTGAGAATAATAGAAGTTTTAAAATTTGAATTTAACAGTGATTTGTTCTGTTTGAAAATATATCGTTTAAATTGAATTTTAAAAAATAGCCTTCCGAGGTGCAGTCTCGGAATTCAACGAAACCAGTTCCATTAGGTTCGTAATATAGTATTATTATCGGATTTCAAGTTTCATAGCGTTTGGAGTTAGTATTTGGTTGTACAATCTGAAAATTCCTAGAAATAATTTAATTGAATTTTATTTGAAAAGTCGATTTTAAAAAGCTAACTTCTCCATACGATCGAATTAGGACTCGAAACCTTTTTCATTGCGTTTGGAATAGGGGTATAACATTATACACGCATGGCGGCACGCTTCGATAGAAATTTGGAATTTTAGGTTGCTTTTGAATTTGAATCTGAATTTAATTTAAAATATTTATCCTGGCCATCCTCAGTTGAATTATTTCACATTGTAACCTTTTTCTTGTCATTTCGAAATTACTGTTGTTTGTTGATGAGAGCACGCTTCCTATGGCTTCCCAAACATGATTCTGTATCCTTCTTTCTTTTAGATACGAGACCTTTTATCCTTCCCAAACACGATTCCCTTTTTAGTAAACAATCTAGATGCTCAAACTAAAAAAATAAAAATAAATGGTGAACGAAAAAGGGGAGGAAAGCACGTCGTCTCCTATTTTAATCAGCCGCCTTCCTTTTCATTTCTCTCTCGAATGAATTGGAGTCATTACTTACTCGAATTCGAATTATATGTGACCAGAATCGCGTGATCACGAGCGCGGCGCTCGTGAAGCTGAGTGTAGCGATGGTGTGGGGTCTTTGTAGGCGAGCGCTTGGAGGTGTTTGGCAGGAGATAGCCGAGCAAGCTTAGGGTGTCACGAATCATTTCGATTTGAGGCCAGATTTGTCACGATCGAGTCGGCTCAATTTCATTAGGGTTTTTTTTGGGCACGCGAGGTGCTGCTGTGGCGACGAGAGGGACTTGGCAAGTGGAGAAGCTTGCGTGCAACTGGGGTAGTGCGATAGTGGATTGGATTTTTGTCTTTGAGATTAGAATTGACTGCGATGGTCGTGTGTGTTCAAGCAGGTCTTGAGTTTGCCGTGAGGTATCTTCAATTATTTATTAATTTTATATTTACATCTCAGGAAGCTGAAAGTAATAATCACTGTATATAAAGATATCCTGTTTCGGTTAATGTAAATTTATATACAGATGTAAGTAGGAATTTGGAATGATTATGTACAAAAAAGGGAATTTTGAAACTTATAATTTATATATATATACATGTGTGTGTGTGTGTATATGTATTTTCAAAGTGGAAATAAATAAATAAAAAGAATCTACATATGCACGTTTTAAACTTAGTAGTTTATTTTAAAATATGTGTTTATGGTGATTAGTTGATTTTATAAAACTAGTTTAGTTTTAAAAATAATGAATTATGGTAGTTATTTTGTTTAGTAACCTATTTAATTATTTTAGTTACTAAAAATAATGTATTAAAGGAAACTTTGTTTTAAATTAAATAATTAGTTGATTCAATCTATTAAATGGAAATTAATTGTTCAATTAGTCAAATATTAATAAAACCATTAGTGGAACAATTTATTAAATGAGATTAATGGTTCAATTAGTTCGAATATTAATAAAATCATATAATTGTTTATTCAAGGTCAAAAATCGAGAAACCAAGGCAATATTAGAATGGATTGCAAATAAAAGAAAAGGTGAGTTAATCTCACTCATCTGCTTATAATTTAAATTTAAATGGTTAAATTTAAACAATTGGTTGATTGACTTGATTGGATGTGTAATATTATATATAGTAGTATATAATATATCTTGGAATGATTGATTTACCGTATTTTATAGCGGATGAGACCCCATGCGCCGCATAATAGCGAATTGAATTTTATATTTAAAACCCATATACCGCGATATTCCACCTCGAAGTGGAATTGGTATAATATATTATGCTAACGTCTGTGGATGCAGGGAAACAGGTTGGAGGGATTCAACTGGATTCCTCAACATTTATTATTTCAACGTATCTAAATTCTAAAGTAAATATTTTTCAAATCCACTATCGTAGTAATTATTTAAAAGGTGACTTAGTATTTTGTTTTAAAAAGTGAAAACCTAGTTTTATATTTTATAAAATAACCTTATTTTCAAATATTCATGTAGTATGTATTTTTAACAAATTATTGAAGTAGTTTTGAATTAAATGTTTTAAAGTATTTTTCAAAGTAAAGCATTTTAAGTTATTTTAAAAATCTAAAGTTTTCTGCTTGGTGATTTCAGTGGAAATAGAAAATACTTGGAAAATTTATTCTGAGAAAGGAAGATAGTTTGAAACTGTTTTCAAAAGGGTTTGAAAAGTGGAAATATATCTTTTGAAGATATTTTTGGGATTAATAAATAATTTGGGAGATTATTTATTATTTGATGGTTGTTGTGAATGTTAATTGATAGTTAAATAACCGACTATCAATATTGGCCAAATGCGCTGATCGTTTCGAAGAGACCAGGATCGGGATTAAATTCTCGAAAACCACTTCGATCCGGTTTGTACGTTTCGTAGGGAAACGAGTTCGGAGTCGAAGATGGAGCAGTGTAGTGCAAGGGCTAGTCGCTACTAATCCTGAGGATATTTCCAAAAAGGATGTAGTAGGAGTAGTGCCTTCGGTTTCGTTCAAACCCGGGACGGACTTGTATGGATGAATGCTTTTGGAACATCGTTAGGTGGACGATGGGCATTCTTAGGGATATGTTCTAAAAGGTAATGCTTAGCCTCAAGCCTCATTAACCGGGAATGACTGAAAATCAGGGGTTATGCAGCAAGGCTTAGTGGGAAGCACCTATTTCCAGGTAAGGTCATCCCTGTCTAGATGTCCCTTTTATTTCGGCATAGTGATGCGGTTGCAGATCCCAACCGTGGGGTGATCTTACTCAGGATTATCCAGTAAGGGATAGTCCAGGTCTTGTGTTGCAGAGGTTGGGAGCGATCCTCGGTATGCTAATCTTGACCAGGTACTGTGACAGGTGGTACCCCAGTGCCTAATCATTAGTTGGAAATCCATTCTCCCTACACGCTTTTACGAGTTTTGTTTGTATTACCCACTCTGTGGCTAGTAGCTGGAATTTAATCATGTAACAATTTTGGCTATTTTAATAAGTATTTGTAAATAGACCCTATCATAATATCAGAGGGTTTTAATAAAAAGTGTTTTAGCCATCGTAAGGTAAAACCCGACATGTTTATTTGTGGCATGGTCTTACGAGATGCTTTTGTTTTCAAAAGGATTTTTGAAACTTTAATAATCAATTTGAGTGTGATTTCTCACGCTGGTATTCCAGACTGACTCGGGTGTTATTTAACTATAATGCTCAGGTCAGACCGAGTATTATAGGATACAGGAAAGGATGCTGTGGAGCTCAGGAGATAAGCTGGATGGCGATAGGTACTTCCGTACTTGGTTATTGTTCCGCTGTGTTTCCAGTTGTATGTTGTTGATGTTGATGTACTCTGATGATGTATGTATAAACAGATATAGTATTTGCTTTTGTGTAAAGATCATTGAATATCTATTATATTTTATTCCGCAGCGATGGTTAGATTCTGATGTTGTTTTCTATTTTCTTCTTCAATCTCTTCTTCTTTAACCCAAATGGTTCGTATTTTTGTTCAACTTGAGTTGATTGATGTAGAATAGTGTTGACTCAAGGGGTACGGATTTGCGGGTCCTTACACTTGGTATCAGAGCATAGGTTGGTGATAACCTTGGCTCTGGTGGGAATTACTCAAATAGAGTAAGTAGTACTCTAGAATGAGTTTGAGCATATTAATAGATATGAGCGCGTATTTGTTAGTGGATATAAAAATGGTTTTATACTGTGTTGATTGGTTTATTGAGTGGCATATGAACCTTCGTCGGCACAGTCTGGACAATTGTATCGAAAGGGTTTCTAAACACTTGAAAAGAACAGTTCGACATGGTATTGTTTTAAATGTGGCTGAATGAAATATTTTACCTAAAAATATATTTTGATATAAAAGAAAAGTTTTTGTAAACTATTTACCTAATATATAGTTGCTTGGATGTTAGGAAGAATAATATTAAATTATTATCATTGTTGTGTGAAAATTTAACTAGAAATTGAAAATATAACTAAAGATTAAGGAAATAAATTGATTTATAAAATGAAATTTATAAATGTGAATTATAAACGTGATTTATAAATTGAAATATAATCAAATGGGAATTTGTATAAGCATAAACTATACAAATGAATTATATATAAAATTTCATTTAAATCAGAATTTGGAAATTCAAAACCCCGAAGATTTTGGAAGTATTTTGAAGACAAATTATAGCATTACTCTTTCAGAAGTATTTCTGAAAGGAAATTGTTTCAAATAAATTTTAAGAAGGATATAGCATTGAATTCACTTCAGTCGCTGAAAAATAACATCGTTAATGACTGCAGCATCATCGATGTTCATTTTCGAGTTTCTAAGTGACGAATTGCTGCCAAATTGATTTGTTCAGAAAAACTAGTTTGTTTTTGAAATTTCAAAGGAAATCTGTTGGAGAGAAAAACCAGGATTGGTTTAAAATTTTGAGTAGTGTGATTTTGAGATAATGGTGATTTCAAATAATTTGAAACCAAAGGCTGGGTGTTTAAAAATCCTGATGAAATAGGTTATAATCTTATAAATTGAGATGATTTTCAAATCAGGAAGGAAATATAAGTTTTGAGTGTTGGAATTTAAATTTAAAGTGAAAAGTTAAAAATAGGATTAACATGGATTGATGAAGAAAATTGAATCGAACCGAACTAAATAAATCTGAGTTAAAATAGAATTGAATTAGAATAAAATTCAGTTGAGTTATAGGTGATATTGAATGGAATTAGATTCTTACCTGAATAAATGGAAGTAAGTTGGACAGAAATAAGTTGGAATAAATAAATTAGAACAACTTATAAAAGAATTAAAAATCTATGGAATAAAAATATGCTTGGGTGATAAATAAGCGTAAATCTTGAGTGAAAAATAAAGATGAATATATTCAAGCCTAGAATGAATAAAAATGTGTAGAATAATAAGTTGTGACTTATAAATTTAAAAGTGGAATAGAAAACCCAAAATAAATTTTTTGGATGAATTGGAAAATAAAACGGAAAAAAAATCCAAACTTGAATTATATAATAAATTAAACTTAAGAAAAATTTAATGAAGTGATATTTGGAATTAAAAATCAAGTATTGAATTTTAATCAGGGGAAGAACTAATTAGATAATAAATTACTTAATGAAATGTGTAAATGGAGTCTAATGTAGTTAAATAGAAGCTAAATTGATAGCTAATAATGAAGTTTGGAAATAAAACTCGAGTTATAAATTAAATTCGACTTGAATCGTTAGTGAAATAAATATAATTGGAAATGTTGCCAGATAAAAAGAATTGGATTAAAGTAGGAATGTTTTTAGTTGTAAATAATACCCAGATGAATTTGGGAATAAATTGAAAATAGCCTTGTAATTAATTAAATGAATTGAGAATAAATCGAATCTGAAATTTAAAATTTATAATAACTAATCAAATAAATTTGAAGATTGAAATGAGATTTGATGGAAATAGAATCAAGTTAAACTGAAAAGAAAAATTTACTTGTAAAATGAAAATGAGCTTAAGTATAAAATTTGAATAAATTAAAGTAAATTAACTTAAGCTAAATAGATGGAGGAGAGTTGAATTGAATTCAACTTAAACTAAGTTTAATGATATTAGGTTGGATTTAAACAAAATAAATTTTAATTGAAATAAAATTCGGTGAGTTACAGATAATATTTAATGGAATGAAATTCTTAAATAAATAATTGTAAACCATTTAAATTGTTAAGAAATTGAAATAACTAAGAGACAATAAGAAAAATAGAATTTTTTCAAGTTTAATAAAATGGTTTTAAATGAATGCGGATAAGAAATGAAACGCAAATGAATGGATCGTGAATAAAATTGAAATGGAATGTGTCGAGCTAAATAAAATAGTTGTGAATGAATAAAAATAGAAGAAATTAAATAATAAACTGAGTTGGAATTAATTTAAAATGGTTTTAAGCTTAAGTAATTGTTATTTGCATGAATAACATCAAACTTGTACAGAAAATTAGTCATTTTATCGTAAACAAAAGGAAATGTATTAACAGAGGTGAATAAAATTGATTTTCAAAATCAATTGGAATAATATGGGTTAGTTTAAAATTAAAAATGAATGGAATGTAAGCAAGTGGGTTGTACACCATGCAAGTTGAATGAAAATGGTATATGAATTAATAGAAAATAGCAGAATTAGTATGAAAACTATATAAATTGCTTACGGAAAGTGTTTAACGTGCATTGCTATTAGAATTCATGTGTTTAACTATTGCAAATAAGTGAAATGTTGTTAAACTTCATATATATGGCACTTACATGTTTAAATTGAGTAAGTACAGGTACCTGAAAGCCATGTGGCTGGAGTTGGTCACGCTAATTGCTAAAATTATAAGCCGCTTGCTTAAAAATGCTAAATAATGTACGCCTATGCAATAAAAATAGGAAATATGAACTGTTTTTGTTTTTTCGACCGGGTGGGTCGATGTATATATATTTATATCTTTTGTCAAATTGCAAAAGCTCCTCTGTAGAAAGGAGACTCCGCCAAAAAAATTCGAAAATTTTGAGAGTTAGAAATTTTTTTGAAAATTTTTGTTAGCGATAAAACAATTTTAAATTGGAAATTGAAATAAATTAGGGAATGAAACTAATTTAAATAATGATATGAATCAGTTATAAATGTGAGATAAAATTCAATATTCAAAATTGAAAATAAATTGAATCCATATGGGAACGGGAGAACCAATTTGAATAAAAGTAGACATAAACTAAAGTGGTGAAGTGAGAATAAATAAAGAAGCATATAAAATGCTTATACTAAACTTAAGAAAGGAATGATGAATTCTTAATTGGAAATTGATATTACAAATATATTCTAAGTTAATATTTGAAGGAATAAATATTCACATTTTGTAAGGAAGTCAATAAAATGTTTTTGAATGTTGTGATTGGACATTATTGCTATATAGGATATACATGTATTATAAAGGGAAATGAAATTTGGTTTTAATTTCAGAAGATAAATTTGAATTCCTCGACAAAAAGGTATGTGTTTAAATTTCCATATGAAATTTGATTGGGTTTTGATCTAGCCACTTGGCTTTTGTTTTCTTTTGAAATCTGAGGGCCCATAGAGGCATTTTGTAGTTGTACCGAGCTAGCCGCACAAAGGAGACGCTGGCGAAATTTTTCGGAAATTTAGAGAGTTAGAAAAATTTTGAGAAAATTTTGATAATTTAAATTTTGATTTAAATTTAAATTTGAATAGTTGAATATGTAAAGTTATTTGAAAACTGTGGAAGGTTTTGGGAAGTTGGTTGAAGTAATAGTGGGTCTTTAAAAAAAGAATATGTTATGGCAAGTTAATTAAACCGATAGTAATGGGTATTGGATCATTCTTTCTAACTAGTAATTTCGGGGGCGAAATTCTTTTAAGGGGGGAGGAATCTGACGACCCGGAATTTTTGAGCATTTGAAATTGGAATATTTAATTGATTTTAAATATTTAAAAGTTAATTTTAACTTGAATTCAAAAAATCACTATTTCTTTGATAATTAAACTATTGAATTAAATAATTTAAAGTTGGGTAAAATGTTGAATCTAGAGTTTTAATCCTGTTAAAAATAATTTGAAGGCTCGTAAAATTTATATTGATAGTGCTGAGAATAATCGAAGTTTTAAAATTTGAATTTAACAGTGATTTGTTCTGTTTGAAAATATATCGTTTAAATTGAATTTTAAAAAATAGCCTTCCGAGGTGCAGTCTCGGAATTCAACGAAACCAGTTCCATTAGGTCCGTAATATAGTATTACTATCGGATTTCAAGTTTCATAGTGTTTGGAGTTAGTATTTGGTTGTACAATCTGAAAATTCCTAGAAATAATTTAATTGAATTTTATTTAAAAAGTCGATTTTAAAAAGCTAACTTCTCCATACGATCGAATTAGGACTCGAAACCTTTTTCATTGCGTTTGGAATAGGGGTATAACGTTATACACGCATGGCGGCACGCTTCCACAGAAATTTGGAATTTTAGGTTGCTTTTGAATTTGAATCTGAATTTAATTTAAAATATTTATCCTGGCCATCCTCGGTTGAATTATTTCACATTGTAACCTTTTTCTTGTCATTTCGAAATTACTGTTGTTTGTTGATGAGAGCACGCTTCCTATGGCTTCCCAAACATGATTCTGTATCCTTCTTTCTTTTAGATACGAGACCTTTTATCCTTCCCAAACACGATTCCCTTTTTAGTAAACAATCTAGATGCTCGAACTAAAAAAATAAAAATAAATGGTGAACGAAAAAGGGGAGGAAATCACGTCGTCTCCTATTTTAATCACCCGCCTTCCTTTTCATTTCTCTCTCGAACGAATTGGAGTCATTACTTACTCGAATTCGAATTATATGTGACCAGAATCGCGTGATCACGAGCGCGGCGCTCGTGAAGCTGAGTAGCGATGGTGTAGGGTCTTTGTAGGCGAGCGCTTGGAGGTGTTTGGCAGGAGATAGCCGAGCAAGCTTAGGGTGTCACGAATCATTTCGATTTGAGGCCAGATTTGTCGCGATCGAGTTGGCTCAAGTTCATTAGGGTTTTTTTTGGGCACGCGAGGTGCTGCTGTGGCGACGAGAGGGACTTGGCAAGTGGAGAAGCTTGCGTGCAACTGGGGTAGTGCGACAGTGGATTGGATTTTTGCCTTTGAGATTAGAATTGACTGCGGTGGTCGTGCGTGTTCAAGTAGGTCTTGAGTTTGCCGTGAGGTATCATTATTTATAAATTTTATATTTACATCTCAGGAAGCTGAAAGTAATAATCACAGTATATAAAGATATCTTGTTTAGGTTAATGTAAATTTATATACAGATGTAAGTAGGAATTTGGAATGATTATGTACAAAAAAGGGAATTTTGAAACTTATAATTTATTTATATATATATATATATGTGTGTGTGTGTGTGTGTGTGTGTGTGTGTGTGTGTGTGTATGTATGTATTTTCAAAGTGGAAATAAATAAATAAAAAGAATCTACATATGCACGTTTTAAACTTAGTAGTTTATTTTAAAATATGTGTTTATAGTGATTAGTTGATTTTATAAAACTAGTTTAGTTTTAAAAATAATGTATTATAGTAGTTATTTTGTTTAGTAACCTATTTAATTATTTTAGTACTAAAAATAATGTATTAAAGGAAACTTATTTTAAATTAAATAATTAGTTGATTCAATCTATTAAATGGAAATTAATTGTTCAATTAGTCAAATATTAATAAAATCATTAGTGGAACAATTTATTAAATGAGATTAATGGTTCAATTAGTTCGAATATTAACAAAATCATATAATTGTTTATTCAAGGTCAAAAATCGAGAAACCAATGCAATATTGGAATGAATTGCAAATAAAAGCAAAGGTGAGTTAATCTCACTCATCTGGTTATAATTTAAATTTAAATGGTATCTCACTCATCTGGTTATAATTTAAATTTAAATGGTTAAATTTAAACAATTGGTTGATTGATTTGATTGGATTTGTAATATTATACATAGTAGCATATAATATATCTTGGAATGATTGGTTTCCCGCATTTTATAGCGGATGAGACCCTATGCGCCGCATAATAGCGGATTGATTTTTATATTTAAAACTCATATATCGCGATATTCCACCTCGAAGTGGAATTGGTATTTTATATCGTGCTAACGTCTGTGGATGTAGGGAAATAGGTTGGAGGGATCCAACTGGATTCCTCAACATTTATTTAAATTATTTAATATGCTCTGTTGTGATTATTTGGTATTCTATGATGAACTATATTGGAATATTGAATGCTATGGTTTGATTGAATATATTTGGGTATAATGAGTTACCAAAAATATATAAATTGGATTTTGGGAGAAAATAAAAGAAAGTGAATTTGTAAGCGAAATAATTATAGAAAATTTAAATAAATTAAGAATGAATTGAAAAGAAATGGAAGTGATATTAAAATACTAATAAATAACTTCGAGTATGAAAAGAAAAAAAAGATTTTGAATAAACAAAAATTAATGAATTGTAAAATTAAGTGATTATTTTAAAGGAATAAAGAATTATTTTAAAATTTAAAGTTTAATTTTATTTAAAAGGATTAAGAAGTAATTTGAGAAATCTAAAATTGGAATTTTCAGTTAAAAGTATTTTAAATCATAATTAAGGAATAAAATCTGAAATTAATGGATTTTGGAATAAAGGAGAGTAAATTGGAAATCAATTTGGAAATTGATTCAAGAGTTTGAAATTGGAAATTTAAAGAAGAATGTGAAGAGAAGTATATTCTCTGGATAGCCAAGTACGATCAAAGTAAATTTTTAAATATAAGATAAAAAGTTTTAGTGTTGTTTTAAAAAGCATGTTTAGGGATTTATTATTTCTAAATATCTAAATTCTAAAGTAAATATTTTTCAATCTATTATCGTAGTAATTATTTAAAAGATGACTTAGTATTTTGTTTTAAAAAGTGAAAACCTAGTTTTATATTTTATAAAGTAACCGTATTTTCAAATATTCATATAGTATGTATTTTTAACAAATTATTGAAGTAGTTTTAACTTAAATGTTTTAAAGTATATTTCAAAGTAAAGCGTTTTAAATTATTTTAAAATCTAAAGTTTTGTGCTTAGTGATTTATGTGGAAATAGAAAATACTTGGAAAATTTATTCTGAGAAAGGAAGATAGTTTGAAACTGTTTTCAAAAGGGTTTGAAAAGTGGAAATATATCTTGTGAAGATATTTTTGGGATTAATAAATAATTTGGGAGATTATTTATTGTTTGATGGTTGTTGTGAATGTTAATTGATAGTTAAATAACCGACTATCAATATTGGCTAAATGTGTTGATCGTTTCGAAGAGACCGAGATCGTGATTAAATTCTTGAAACCACTTCGATCTAGTTTGTACGTTTCGTAGGGAAACGAGTTTGGAGTCAAAGTTGGAGCACTGTAGTGCAAGGGCTAGTCGCTACTAATCCTGAGGATATTTCCAAAATGGATGTAGTAGGAGTAGTGCCTTCGGTTCCGTTCGAACCCGAGACGGACTTGTATGGATGAATGCTTTCGGAACATCGTAAGGTGGATGATGGGCATTCTAAGGGATATGTTCTAAAAGGTAACTCTTAGCCTCAAGCCCCATCAACCGGGAATGACTGAAAATCAGGGTTTATGCAGCAAGGCTTGGTGAGCATCACCTATTTCTGGGTAAGGTCATCCCTGTCTAGATGTCGCTTTTATTTTGGCTTAGTGGTGCGGTTGCTGATCCCAACCGCAGAGTGATCTTACTCGGGATTATCTAATAAGGGATAGTCTGGGTCTTGTGTTGCAGGGGGTCAGGAGTGATCCTCGATATGCTGATCTATACCAGGTACTGTGACAGGTGGTACCCCAGTGCCTAGTCATTAGTTGGAAATCCATTCTCCCTACGCACTTTTACGAGTTTTGTTTGTATTACCCACTGTGTGGCTAGTAGCTGGAATTTAATCATGTAACAGTTTTAGCTATTTTAATAAGTATTTGTAAATAGACTGTATCATAATATCAGAGGATTTTAATAAAATGTGTTTTAGCTATCGTAAGGTAAAAACCCGACATGTTTATTTGTGGCGTGGTCTTACGAGATGCTTTTGTTTTCAAAAGGATTTTTGAAACTTTAATAATCAATTTGAGTGTGATTTCTCACGCTAGTATTCCAGACTGACTCGGGTGCTAATTAACTATAATGCTCGGGTCAGACCGAGTATTATAGGATACAGGAAAGGATGATGTGGAGCTCAGGAGACGAGCTGGATGGCGATACGTACTTCCATACTTGGTTATTGTTCCGCTATGTTTCCAGTTGTATGTTATTGATGTTGATGTACTCTGATGATGTATGTATAAACAGAAATAGTATTTGTTTTTGTGTAAAGATCATTGAATATCTATTATATTTTATTCCGCTGCGATGGTTAGATTCTGATGTTGTTTTCTATTTTCTTCATATATCTCTTCTTCTTTAACCCAAATGGCTCGTATTTCTGTTCAAGTTGAGTTAATTGATGTAGAATAGTGTTGACTCAAGAGGGACGGATTTGCGGGTCGTTACACATACTGTTCCACTGCATTATTTATTGTTCTCTGGTATGTGTAATTCTGATATATATTGTATAATTATAATCGAATATTTTGTAAAACAACTTCATAAACTATATATTTGATTATTATATTTTATCATTTCGCTGCAAGATTCTGTTTTGTTCTTTTTCTTTCTCTACTTTTTCTTATTTACCACATAACAATCCGCCCTTCTGTATGGTTTAAGTCTGACGTGTGTAGTTCATCGTCAATTTAAAGCATATAAAAATGTGGGACGTTACATCTGGTATCAATTCTTTGGTTTAGCGATAAACCTTAGCTTTGTGGGGTCTGACTCTTTATTAATAGGGTAGTAATACCCTATAATGAGTCGCTAAGTGTATATATATGAGAGAGCGTATTTGTTAGTGTTATAAAAAGGTTTTGATATTGTGTTAATTTGTTCTGTTTTGTGTTTATAAATTCTGGTTGGTGCATAGGACGCTATGACATCAATAGGGATTTCTAAACACTTAATAGGATAGACCGACACAATATTTGTTTTGAATATAGGTGAATGAAATAATTTTGCCTATTATATTTTCTATATATGAAATAAAATTTCTGTAAAGATTATATTTGGTTGTAATATATTGGTTGTTAGGTAGTGAAATAAAATAAAACGAATTTTGAAAATCTGAGAACTTAAGTTCCGGGGTTTTGAAAACTTCTTTTGAATGATTCTTGAATATAATAATAATATTATTAAAAGTATGTTCTAATATTAATATTTCAATATGATTTGAAAGAATTGTTTTAAAGAAATTTTGGAAGAAATAAGTTCTGTACTCCCCTCTCTTTCGCTGAAAAATAATTTCGGTGATGAGTGCACGCATCATCGACATTCATTTTCGGATTCCGAAGAGGGAAGGCCACTGTAGTAGTTTTACTACAGATTCATTTTGATAAACAAATATAAATTTTAATTTTTTTAAATATAACTGGATATATAAGTTGTAAGTATATATTTATCTATTATTTTAAATGATTGGAAATTTAAAATCGGTATTTAGTTCTTAAGTTTCTGTTAATTAACAGTTTCAATTAGTGTAGTGAAATGGAATTTATCTAATAACTGAAACCTCTAAATGAAATAAGAGATTTAATGCTAAGTAAAAAGGAAATTTCCAGAAAGTTGAAATATGTAACCGATGAACTTAAGTTATAATGGAAATCTTACTATAATAAAATATGATAGAAGGTAAATGTTGTAAGCAAGTAGTTATAGACTTAAGTAAATGTTGAAGTTATTTATTTTGAAAATACGCAGAAAGATGAATATTGTAAATAAATGAAATTAAGCAGTGAATAAATGAATGTAATATAATAAAAGGAAAATTTCATGATATGAATAAGTGAAAATGAGATTTTGTTAGAAATGAACAAAAGCAAATGAAATTGTAAGAAATAAAATTTAAATTAAAAAGATAAATTATTATATGAATGAAATTAATAAGAATGAACTTGATTTGTTGTTCGAAATTGTTGTCTGCTTGACTTATAGCTGTTGGGGCAAAGATACTTTAAATTTGTTTGGGTGAATGAATAATCTATTTAGCTTCATCTAAGACTGTTGAGTAAATGGTGCACTTAGTAGTTATTTTTCATTCTGTACAATTTAAAGTTTTGAACTCGAACAAATATTTGTTTTGTTTGATATGGATGGGTAATTGAATTGTGTTGATTCTGTGTGATGGTTATATGCCTTGTTGCAAGTGATTGTTGTTGTATTGATTTGTTTGTTTATGGTTGAAATAATGTTAAATATTTCATTTTATATAATTATTAACTCCTTTTGGATTATATATGTGAAATTCAGGTTATGGAAGCACTTGCTACTGCATTTGGTTTCATAATATAAGCGTTGTTTGCCCGACAAATAGGTACGTTCTCAGATTACGGTTTTATAATGCTATTATATTATTTTTCCCGTGTTGGGATATATTATTTTGGAAAATATATGTTATATACTATTATATTTTCTCCCGAGCCTCTCCATACAAAGGAGACTCTACCGAAATTTTTCGTAAATTTTGGACTTAGAAAATTTTTGAAAAATGTTTACCAAACTTTATTAATTTAAGTATAAAAAGATTTAATGGTTATAAATTGGTATATTCTATTTAAACTAATTAATTTTGTAAATTTATTTGTTTATAAATTTAATATTTTAAGTAAGATATATTGATTTCTTAATTCTTCTTTTCCCTTCTCTTCCTTTTCGGGGACTAAAAGTTTTGAGTGGAAGAGAGTGTAACGACCCGTAAATTTTCATTAATTATAATTGTTAATTTAATAGGATTTTTGAAATTTAGTATTTAAGAAAATATAAATTCGTGAATTATTAATAAAAAAAAATAACTAGAACGAATTTGCAACAATATGAATGCAAGTTAATGGCTAATAACTTGAACGGAGTTCAAATTTATTGAAATAGTGGAAACAGTATAATTTGCTTATAAGTGAAATATAAGAAAAACAAATGTAAGTATTGAATTAATTAATGAAATAATGCAGTGTTAATGGTAAGTAATAAACATGTAAATGTAAGTAAAAGTAAATAGATGACCACTAATATATGTTATTTATTTACATAGTGTGTTAAATAAAATTGGTAATCAAATTGCAATTAAAGGTAATAAAGTTAATGCAAGTTAATAAATAACAAATTTAGTGAAATCCCAATTAATTGAAACAATTACGAGGTTTTAATTGATTAAAATTAGTAAATTGGGAAATAGATTCAAAGTTATATTAGTTGATAAAATAATACGTTATAACGTGTAGTTTGATAGGATCAATGCTAGAAAGTAATTATAATAATTATTGTTTGATAATAAAGTAAGAATGTGAATTAAGATTATTAATTTAAATTTAGTAAATCGGAAACAAATTTCAATAAATATAATTAAATAGTATGTTAATGATGATTGAATGAAATTTGTGTTATGTAAACAATTGTAACAATTGTTTAGGAATAATAACTTATAAGTGTGATTGGAAATAAATGGTAACAAATATTTTATGTTACCTACTTATTTAGCCCGTTAATATAAATGTGGTAAAAGTTGCAATAAATCTAAATTAAATATTTTGTTAATGAGAATTTAGTTAATAATGGGAAATAAAATTTACTTTATTCGTAATATGACAATTGGTTGAATTAAAGGAATGAAAATTCAAGATTTAAAAATTTATTGGAAATTAAGTCTTTATAATCGGAAATTGCAACTAAATAGAATTAAATATTTAAATATTACGTAAATATTAATTTAGATGAAAGTTGGAGATATTTATGTAATAAATCAAGAACCAATGTTAATTATATCCATTTGAAGATAATGGATTGAATCACAAGACTTAGAACCAAATAATTGGATTTATTTGAAATCCCAATTGGCGATTAATGAATTTATTAAAATTGAAATTGAACACGGAAATTGGTAGATTAATTAACTTTGCATTGATATCTAAATTGTTAAAGTATTGCAATTGTTTAAGGAATCAAAAATGATAAGATTTGTAAATTATGGAATTGAAATTTGAAAAGTGATGTAATTAATTTATTTAATTAATATGAAAATAGCCGTTTTGGCCACTGACTCGGATTTCGATGAAACCAATTTCATCGGATCTATAACGGTCAACTATTGTAGGATTTCATGTTTTGTAACGATCGGGATTGTCGTTTGATCGTACGGACTCGAAACGCCCAGAAATCAATTAAATTGAAATCAATTGAAATCAATTTGAAATAACTTGATTTTAGCATAACTTCTTCATACGCCGGAATTTGGACTTGAAACCTGTTCCATTGCTTTTAAAATATTTTAAAACATCTATTTTGATATATGGGTTGACCCAATTTCATCCCGGAGTCAAAACGGGCTTTTTCGGGCCATTTTATCGTTCAACGCGTATATCCAATCAATCCAGTCCATTCTAATTTCAGCTTGCCTCTGTATATCCTGTTATAAACCCTAGCCTATTTCTTATGTCATTATTCTATACGTACAATTCCAATTCAGCTGTCTCTCCTCCTCAATGGTAGAAAATCAAATTTCAGATCCAATTGCAATTCAAAATCAAATCAAAATTTCAAACTCCACAAACTATATCAAATTTTATATGCATTCGAAGCTCTCGATGGTGCATCCTAAAACTGCAATTCATTTTTGTTTTCGAATCACCGTTTGTCCTGGAATCGTAAATCATTCTCGGCAGTTCGTATTTAATTTTGGTCGATCCAACGGTGGATCTGCCTCCGATCGACGATCGGGTGGTGCCGTTGCTTAGAAGGTGTCGAGCAGTCTTAGGGTGTCGTTTGTTCGTCCCAATGGTCAATGGTTTCGCCAGAAATCGGCTCCAAAGTGGCGGCGTACGCGAAATCGCCTAGGCGACCGGATGATGCGGCGTGGTCATGGGGAGGTTGGCGTGGAGTTGGCGTCGTGGGGGTGCTATCTTATATCGACGAGCTGACCAGTGGTAGGCACGGCAAACGAATCTCGATGGAGGCTAGGGTTTGATGCCGAGTCACATTTGATCTTCCTGGAGAGAGAAAAAGAAAGGTGACGTGTGTGTTTTCTTTTTTATTTCATTAATTTAAATTAAATTCGTGTATCTTTTAAGGTTCATAAATTTTGCATACAAGGTCCAGTTCATGCACGGTTTTCTCCGCTAGGTTTGTATTGGAATTCCAGACATTTTGACGCCGGTTTGGACGAATTCGGAGACTATTCAAATTTTTGGTTTAAAATGGATTTAAATTCAATTTAAATTCATAAGGTTTTAACCCACTCACAACTTCTAAAATTTCTTATGCCTGTTAAATTAATTTTCGACGACATTAGAAATTTATTTGTGACAATTTGGCATATTTTTATTCATCATCTCAGTTAAATTGAATTTATTGAATAAAATAGTTGTTTAATTTATTATTGAATATAAACTACCATATAAATAGTTATTTAATTAATTATTGAATATAAACTGCCAGTAAATGCCTGTTATTTATTTTCTGATTATATATTGATAGCATTAGATGATGATTGATATTGGATGAATGGAAGTTGTATTTGTATTGTTATAGACTGCAAATTGTTATGGATTTTTATTTCATTCGGGATTGCGTTTTGAAATGACATATAACCGTATTTTTATTTTAAATTAAGGATTGAAATGATAAATATCCATATCACTTGACCATAGGATAGAAAATTTATATACAGACATCGTCGGTATATATATATATATATCGAAAATGATTTCTATGGTTTTGGATAGAATTATACAGTTTACTAAATATTGATTTTTTTGATATTATATAAGAAAAAATATTTTATATATAGTTAAATTCATGTATTTAAGCTATGTATAAATTTATTTAATAATATCAAATTTAATAATGGAGTTTGATTTTATTAAAGTAAAATATGGTTATGTATTTAAATCATACTTTAATATAGAGGTTATAATGATTTAAATAAATTAAGTTTGGAAGGTAAATTGGAAATTTATTTGAAATTGAGCTTATTTAAGAATTAAGCTCCATAAGTTGATGTAAAATTTACTAAACTTAAAATTTTAAAAGGTAGGATTTTTATAGCTGGATTTTTGTTCAAGATGAATTAAACGAATATTTCAAGTATAATAAATTGAAGGAAATATTTAGTTATTTGTAATTTGAGTTTTATTTAAATGATAATGGATTTATTATGAAATATTTCAAAACTAAATAATAGAACATTGAATTGTTGAATCGCAATTATCAACCTTAGTTTTGAAATTGTTTAATACTCAAAATTTGAAATATATTGAAATTAAAATGGTTTATTGAAACTGAAAGTGAGTTGAAAGTTATGAATTGAGATTTAATATAAAGTGAATAAAATTGTGAAGTCGAGGAAACTATTTTACTTTATAAAGTGATTTTAAATTCAAACAATTTTATTTTATATATTGTTTGAATATCTAAACCATTTAAGTTTTGGAAGTTACGGTTTAAAAGCTACGAAATTCGAAGTATTATGTTTTGAAAGGTTATATTTCACGTGTTTGGTTTCGAAATATTAAAATTTTAAAAGTGTTATGATTTTGGAAAGGATATATTCGAAATAAAAATGGTATTATATTGATTTAGGTTTTATAAAAATGATATCATATTTATTTGGTTTTTGAAAGGGAAATGATATTATATTTATATGGTTTTGAAATGGATAGTATATTTTGGTTTTGAAGTATAATTATTTTGAAATGACCGCGGTGTTATAATAATGTTTGGTTGTTGAAGAGACCGGAATCGGAAGTTGTCATACACTCTGCCAACTCTGAAAACCACTTTAACAACCGTGTACGTGGTGGAGATTCCAGAATGAAGTAGGATGGTGGCGCCGTTTCCTTTGAGGTAAATACGTGCACCCGACTCCCGTGAGTTAGCATAAGATGGCTAAAACAGGAGCGATTGACGGGCTATTGAGGTAGCACCTTTGATCAGACACATCCCTTCGATATTATACTTGGAATTTTGGATTGATTCGGTGGCTACTTTTGATTTTTGATTTGGGGACGTGGGTCGAGGTGGGCGGTAGCTGCACGCTACGCGTTACCACCGTCCCGGAAGCGTAATTAGTGTATCTACCATGGCATTGCCTAGTTGTGCTGTGTCACCTACCCCAGCGAGCCTTGTACGAGTTTGGTTTTCTCCCGTAGCCCGTGTGGTATCCGTTGGTGGCTTCCCGATCAGGAGGAACCATGATACAGGATGGACTACTTAGACTATTATGTGTTAAGGTGGAAAATATAAAGCCTTAACGCTATTTAAAAGTAGGTTTTCTTTACTATAGACATTATTATAATAGCGAAATATTACTACATAGTAAATAGTTTAACAGATCCTTAGGTGATGTGAATCCCGAGCATCTCTTAAGTTATTGCACTCATGTTGACATTGGATAGGAGATGTCAAATCTCGTAAACATCTCTGACGCCGTTCCCCTCATATTATTTACAGTTGATTTAACTTACATAAGATCTTTTAGTTCTGACTCGAGTGTTTTATCTTTTCAATTCGCCCGGGTCAGTCTGAGCATTTCAGGATTCGAAGACTTTATATTTGGAGGACGAAGACGAAGATTTGTATTACTATTATTTATTGTATTCCACTGCATTCATACTATTCCACTTCATTATTTATTGTTCTCTGGTATGTGTAACTCTGATATATATTGTTTAAGTATAATCGAATATTTTGTAAAACAGCTTCATAAACTATATATTTGATTATTATATATTATCATTCCGCTGCAAGATTCTGTTCTGTTCTTTTTCTTTCTCCACTTCTTCGTATTTACCCCATAACAATCCGCCCTTTTGCATGGTTTAAGTCTGACGTGTGTGGTTTATCGTCGATTTAAAGCGTACAAAAAGGCGGGACGTTACACTATTATGCAGGGCGCATAGGGTCTCGTCCACTATATAGTGCGGGAAATCAATCACTCCAATATTATATAATATCAATCCAAACTGATAACAATTATCAATTCAAGCAATCGATCCAATAATTTAAATTTTACTACTTAAATTAACTAATAATCTAATTTGAGTGAAGTTAACTCACTTTTGTTTTGTTTGCAACCAATTTCCATCTCGACTTGTTTTCTTAATGATTTTGACCTTATAACAAACATTATACGAATTATTAATATTCGAACAGATCGAATAATAAATTTCCATTTTATAAATTTAATTTTAAATAATAATTTATTTTTAAACTAATGATTTAATTTTAAACGAATAATTTAATTTTAAAATAATTTTCCTTTAATAAATTATTTATGGTGACTAAAATAATTAAATAAGTTTATTGAACAAATTAATCTCCGTTATTTTTAAAATTAAACTAGTAAATGAAAATAGGTATATATATATATATATGTATATTTATTTTGTTTTATTTTTCTTTGAAACTACATGTACTAAAAGTAACCTTTATACATTTTAAAATTTTAGTTTTTATAAACTATAGCATTTTGAAATTCCTTCCCTTTTCCCCAACTTTGTCTATATAAAATAATTTCCTGTATTTTTACAAAATCTATAATAATTTTTAACCAGCTTAAAAACCAAGATTCACTATTTTAACCAATTTTCAGTTATTAAATTCAATAATTTAATTGCCAAATAAACATTGATATCTGAAATTAAAGTTAAACTAACTTTCAAATATTTAAAATCAATTAAATATTCCAATTTCAAATATCCAAAAAATTCTGGATCGTCACATTATTATTGGTTTATAACTTAGTATATTAATATTTTACAATTTCATCTAAATTCCCACTAACATAACATTTGATTAATTTTAATAACAATAGATCCATTTATTATAGCTTAAATTCAAATAAATTGACCAGGCTTGACTTCAGATCTTTTTATTCACTCCATTATCATATTATGAATAGAATTTACATTGGTTACATCTTATTGAATTAACATTCTTCAATTGTCAATTAAATCTATATTAACAACACTAATTTAGTGAATTAATTGCAATTGATTTCAATTTAATTTAACGAACTAAAGAAATGGGTAACATATTATAATTGTCAACATTACCCTTTGGTCACAATTATAAGTTTATTATTTATAAATGTTATAAATACTTACATAACAAAAATTTTATTCATTTACCATTTATTACATACCATTTCATTATTTAGTTCAATATTTACATTTGTTTCCATATTCACTTTACAACCAAGTATACCCTTTTCATTATTTCAATTGGTTGGGATTTCATTCAAATTATTTATAATTAAATTAAATTTACATTACCACATTTCATTTTAGTATTGATTTCATTATTAAATTATAAATTTGTATTTCTTTCAAAATTAAATTAACAAACTCATTAAATTTACAATTTCTAATTACGGAAAATTTTCGGGTCGTTACAGATTCAGTAAATTAAAGCATCAAATCCTTATTTTGAATCATTCAATATTAATTATTAACCATTAATTTGGTTAATGGTTCATGCTTTGGATCATTGCTCTTGAGTATTCTTTTAATTGTTCTTGTTCGTGCCATCAAGTGGCCAGAAAAGTTAAAATAGTTAAAACAAAACATTCATACATTTTATTTGAAATAAACATATGTAATAAATTCCTATATGTGTATATTGACACCCAAAATATAAATTGTTTATTTTAAATAATTTGGCCTTTAAAATTTCATCGTTTTGTTTCGAAGAGACCAGGATCGGATATCAGTGTTATCCGGGACCACTTCAATTTAAATATCATGACGCATCCTTAAGGTTTTGATTATAGAGTCTAATATGCTGGGATTATTTTAATTAACAAATTTGACTATTTTTATGCTTAGACATAATTAAATATTGTTGGATTTCTGTAAAAGTGTTTGGGTTATAATAAGATAAAACACGTCATGTTTGTACGAGTTACCTTGGTTTTTCAAAGGATTTGATAACCTTAGTAGTTCAATTTAAGTATGTTTTACTCACGCTGGTCTCTAGCCTGACTCGAGTTGTAATGACTCGCTATTTCGAACCATTCGCATCCGCAGTCGTCGGACTTGAATTGCTCAAAATATTAGATTGTTAACTTATATTTGGCAAAAACTCAGCATATACAGTAAATAATCAATCATAGAATCACAGACACAGAGTATTACAATAATAAGCGGCGGAAAAGATAAATAGTAATTCATAAAGCAACTATATAAACCACAGAGTATGAAATAAAATATAATAGAATATCTCAAATACAATATAGTCTCGAATACAAACAGATGACAAGTCTGAACAAAACAAATGGATAGCTGAAAGTTGAATAGATATAGATGGATCATTAAGTGAAGACTCCAACTCCAAAGGTGAGTCTCAAGTGCTGTGACACTCAATCTGACCCGAGCATAAAGAAAAACACGAAACACTAGAGTCAGGATTAACATTCTTTTATTAATAAATTCAACTCAAGTGAAATGTCAAATGAAATACAAGTAATTTAAAGAATATTTGGGATTTACATCCTCTAAAGATCCGCAAAACTATCTACTATGTAGTAATATACGCTATTATAATATGTCTATAGTAAAGCAAACTATTAAAATAGCGCAAAAGCGTTACTCATATCCCCTTAACACATTTTATATAATGTTTTAGTCTGTACAGATACTGTAAACTCCACTCGCAAGTGGACTATCAGGGAGCACTCCATACGTACGACACAAAACAAACACGTAGAAAGCGCGATAGGGCATGCGACAAGGCACTCGAGGCAATGCCAGGATAGATATACCGTTTGCTAATCCGGACTGGTGGTAACGCATAGCAGCTACTACCGCGCACCTCGTGACACACTCCCAAATCAAAGGTGCACCAAATCAAATCACAAAGTAATAGAATAGTATCGAAGAAATGTGTCTGATAGGAGGAACGACCTCACTTGGCCTGGCGTGGCTCCTGTTTTAGCCGCATCAGGCTGACTCACGGGAGTCGGGGCTATGTACATTGTAACATCCCAAAATTTTGAATTTGAAATTTGGTAAATTATTTGAACTTTTAAATTTAAAATTTGAGGATTTCAAGAGAAATAAAAATATTGTTAATATTAATATTAGAAAAATATATAGAATTAAATAAATATTGATAGTTAAGTTTAAATAATTATTAATAATAATAATAAAGAAAAGAAAATATAATAAACAAGGAGACAATAAAATATGTGATGATATAAATGTTGAAAACACACACTTTCATTTAACAATGTAAGCAAACAAGTGTGTATGTGAATATCATACAAGTTGCATAGGAAGTTTATAAACATGATTTGCCAAACAAAAACATTTGATTTTAAGAATATGCAAAGTAAAGAAAATTTGTACTTTCAAAAATTTAAAGTAAAGATTGCTGTAAACAAGCATGAAGCGTTAAATGCTATTTACTCTTCAGCCCATAACTATATACATTCAAACTATTTAGCAAAGTAAAGAAAACAATACCTACAAAAAATAAAATAAAGTAAGATTTGCTGTAAGTATACAAGGGAGCAATGAACATACATTACATGCTTTCATTAAATGCCACTTACTCTTCATCATGTACAAGATCACATCAGCCC
This sequence comes from Allium cepa, assembly GCA_030765085.1. Classification (NCBI taxonomy): domain Eukaryota; kingdom Viridiplantae; phylum Streptophyta; class Magnoliopsida; order Asparagales; family Amaryllidaceae; genus Allium; species Allium cepa. Next base: position 1,038,141,338 of record CM060941.1, on the reverse strand, counting down.
CTTGAAAGATGGAAGAAGGTCTTTTGTTGTACAAAGCATGTATAAAGTAATTATACAATATAATACTTCAGTAAACCTTACCCTATACACAATCTTCATATATATGTACACATACATAAACCTTTAGTTCGTTCAACAAATCTTAGCAAAGAAACAGAAATTAAAAAGAAAAGAAAACATCACTTTTTATTCAAGTTAAAAGCAATTTACTGAAGAGAAAAAGAAAAGAAGATTCAATCTGCAGATTTTCTAAATAAAAGAAAAGTGTTCTCTGTCTCCAAATAATTTCATGTGAGTAAACATAATTCTAAAAGTCTTAAGTTAAATTTAAAAATAGTAAGGATGATTCATTTGTTATAAAAAGAATTGTATCTGTTTGATCTTTGAATAAAACCCTGTGCATATATAGGTTCCTTTGTTCTTCTCTGTTGTTTGAACAGGTTACATATTTTTTCAAAAAAAAACTCAAACTTTTCCCGTCAAAATATTGTAAAACTTTCAATTTCGGTCAAACGAGATGTTTATACCTTAATCTAGATTTTTTTTCAAAACTGATAAAACCTGTTAGTGAAATATTTCTACAGGAAATATAGTTTTACAGGAAATCAACTAATATCTAGATAAATTTGATTGTTGTAAAAAGTTAATTCATGATCATAACTTGGATTTTTACTTCACTTCAGGATTTCTAAAAACAAAACGAAGATTTTTAATTGGTTATTTTAAGAGTAGTCTGGATTTGAATAAAAATTAAATTTTTACAAATTTCTAACAATCAATTCAATTATAAATGTTGAAACTCAGATTGAAACAAGTTTGAACATCTAGGATGTTGGGAAAATTGTTGAATTAATTTTTAAACACAAGGATTGGTCGAACGAGTTAAACTTAGGGTTTAACCCTGAGTTTTACAATGGGTTGGAAGGGTGGGTATTTCGTAACCGTGGAGCGATCGAGTAGCATGAGGTGATGGGAAATGGTAGTGTGGGACGTTGATGTGATGTGGCTGGAAGCATGGATTTTTCCTGGTGAACTGTGCAAGGCGGCGAGGCATTTTTCGTGTGGGTAAGTATAAGTTACAGGGTCGAGTGAATTGCTACATTTTGGTTTCGAGACGATGGCTTCACATGGATGTTTGAATTCGAGTGTTTGAGAGTTTTTCGACTTGCCGATGGGTGCGACGGCCACCAGAACAGCGGCGCGACGTCGTGCACGACGTCGTCTTCGTGTCAGGAATATCGGGCTGGGATGTGACGCCCCACCTCTATACCCACGCTAGCCAAGAACATTACTGTGAATGCTGTCAACTAGCACGGAGAATAAGGCTGTTGAGGAGCGACCATCCGTATAATTGCTTTGTGCGAGCACCGATATGCCGGATAAAAATATAACTTTTCATCTCAAGAGGAAATCCGACATACCGACACAAACTCAAAGCTGCTACACAGTGGCTATAAAGGTCTTCGGAAACAAGTATAGAAATAAACATAACACAAATCAGTCACAGACAATTCATATCACAAAGGCGGAAATAGATATGAATACTACACTAGGAAGTGTACATCAGAGTAATGGTCTAAAAAGATCCACAATATCACAAAAGAATAGTTACACGAACTACACAAAAGAATAAGTATACATTATGGAGTCTATATCTCTAATGTATACAACAAAAACTACTAATCTAAGTAGTCAACCAAAAGTCAGAGAAATCAATCCCAAGAGAGAAGTCAAGCTGAAGCACCTGTAACATCTCGGTCTGACCCGAGTATTATTTATAAGAAAATAATAAACGGATCAGTCTAACTATAAATATCAGATAACATGATATAGAATAGGAGATATGACTAAACACATAATAATCACAATGCCAAGCTGTGATACATACATAAGTAATTGAAAATCATCAAGGGATATATCAATATCACGATAATCTACTCAAGATAAAAAGGGATGTCATACTCCTGATTTCATTCACCAAGCCACAATAAATGACATTTAAGATATGGCAAAGACGTATAATATCCATAATGGCATACTACTATAAGTATGTAAATGATAATCAACAAACGATTAATCAATATCAAAGAATCTTCTCAAAGATCCAAAAAGGGTATCATACCCAAAACTTGTATTCACAACAAGTTAATGACACACAAATTCACCTATGCACAAGAATTGATAAATTATATCAATAGAAATCACAAAGTTGGTGAAACATAAATTCCAGAAATCAACACAAGAAATCCAGTCAATGACAAACGAATTCACCTATGCACAAGAATTGATAAATCATATCAATAGAAATCACAAAAATAGGTGAAGAAGAAAATTCCAGAATTCGACACACGAAATCCAGAAATCACACAAAATAAGGGGGGGAGGCCTATCACATGAACGGGAGCATGAAAACTCACCAACAGCTGTAACACATGAACGAGAAGCTATCTCATGGTAGCTAGCCATTAATTTGACACACAAATGGTCCGAAGACCTGACACACGAATGGTCCGAAGACCGTGGGTTGCTACCCCACAAATTTGACACACGAACGGGGTTTAGTCTCCCACGCAGACAAAGAGACATCGCACATTGCTAGTCTAAATCACAAAAATGATCGTCATGATCATCGAGAAGTGTCAATTACACTAAGCTAGTAAATATATGAGTTTAGCTTCATGTCCCATAACCACTTGCTTAACTTAAATATTTACGAACAAATTGTAGATCTCCACTAGAAAATTGTCACAAGAGTTTCAATCGAACAAGTCCAAGAATTAACCAACAAAGTAAATGCAAGCGTTTCATACCACTCGTTTTACTAAGTCGTTTAATTAGATTTCTCATACGAGTGAGTTAAGGTTTGTATATACTAATAGATTGGAAAACTGTTTTATAAATGAATTTGGTATTAAAGTAGAGTTGAAATCATTATAAGAAAGAGTTTTGATATTTACTACCAGTATAGAAAACCTTTATATTTTTAAAGTGACAAATCACAAAGAAGATTGTAAGAACAATCGATCACTAAAATTCACATACGAAGATGTGAATAAAATCCAAAGAAACCGATAAAGAATCCATCGAAATGGATATTCAAAAATCCCTAAAAAGGAGTCATCAAGGTCATAATAAATGATAACAACAAATAGGATCATCACGAATCGATTTAAATTGGAAATTCAATCCAAAAGGCAAATTGGACTCAAATAGCAGGTTCAGTCGACTGAACAGAGTTTTCAGTCGACTGACCCTGTACCTGGAAATTTTCCAGGTTCAGGAAACTTTCTGTTTCCAGGTTCATTCGACTGTGCAGAATTTTTCAGTCGACTGAATCATGCCTGGAAACTCTCGGGTTCCAGGTTCAGTCGACTGAACAGAGTTTTCAGTCGACTGAATCATGCCTGGGCTGTTTTTCAGCCTTATTCAAATGAAGAGCAAATTCTTCCAAAATGCAACCGGACGAACATTGGCTCTAAGGGTTTATGCCAATCGGCAACCCGGCCCTATATGCTCCTCGGTGCATCACTAAAAGCATGATCAAACATCCATAAAAGGATTTCACACAAATTTGACTTAAAAACCCAAAAATTGGAGTATTCACAAAACCAATCCAAATCAAGAGCAAATGCACATGAAGAAGTGTCAGGAATTCATACCCAACAACCAAAGATAATTATAGTCATAGATGTGAGATAAAAATCTCACCTTTTCACAAAATCGAACAAGAAGAAGCTTGAAAGCAAATGGAGAATCAACCTCTCTTCAACACAACCCAATTGAGCTTGAATCTAAGCTCAAAAACAAGAACATTCCCAAAATTAGGTTTAGGAATTTTTGAAATTGGTAAGAGAATAAGTTGGAGAAGAAGAAGAGAAGCTTACCAATGGGTTCTTCTTGAGTTTGGAGCTAGGAATTTGATTTGCAAGAGAAACTAGGGTTTTGGAGTTTTAATTTCCAATCTCTCCCCCCATTAATGCTAAGAAGACTGAAATGAGAAGAGAATGAGGGTGAGTGGGGAAGAGTGGCTCAGATTTGAGCATTAGTTAACATAGGGCTGAGCCCAAACCAAACCCAAAGTGAAAAGTAGCAAAAACCAACTTTCTCCAAACATATCGAAGCTTATACTCAAAAAGGTCGCAAACGGCGTTTTAAACTCAATGGGAGTGGTCCCGAGTCCTAATTCGACCGTATGCAAAAAGTAGCTTTTCGGACTAAAATCCGACTAATGATAAAATATTTAAATAAAATATTTAAATATAAAATCGATAAATATGCGGGTTGTTACAGACTCCCCACCTTAAAGAAATTGCGTCCTTGCAATATTTAAGAAGAGAACATAAAGTAACAACCATAAAAGCATATTCAACACAAAAGAAATTTGAAATAAGAAGTTCACCTCAAAGAGCACGAGAAAGTAAGTCCGGATGTGTCCGCTCGATGTACTCTCTAGATTCCCATGAACAATCCTTAAGATTTGAAGACCATTGAACTTTAACAAGCGGAACATCTTTATTTCGAAGTCGTTTGACTTCCGAAGCAATGATACGAGTAGGATGTTGCTCATAAGTTAAATTAGGCGAAACTTCAATCTCTTCCACAACACCGGACTCAAGAACAGAATCGGAATCTCGAAGACATTTCCGAAGTTGGGAAACGTGAAACACGTCATGAATAGCAGAAAATTGAGCCGGTAATAAAAGGCGATAAGCCATGGAACCAATACGTTCAATGATAGGAAATGGCCCAATATATCGAGGCGCCAATTTTCCCGATCGACTGAAACGTACAACACCTTTCATAGGTGAAACACGAATGAACACAAGATCTCCCACAGAAAATTCTAACTTCCTTCTCCGGTTATCGGCATAGGATTTTTGTCTACTCTGGGCTTCTTTCATCCTATGACGAATAAGATCAATCTTTTCTGTAGAATCCCGAATAAAATCTGGACCTAAAACCAGCTTCTCCCCGGCCTTAAGCCAACAAGAAGGAGATCGGCATGGCCTTCCATAAAGTGCCTCGAAAGGTGCCATACCAATACTAGATTGGAAGCTATTATTATAGGAAAATTCAACAAGTGAAATATGATCTTCCCAACTTCCACCAAAATCAAGAACACAAGCACGAAGAAGATCTTCAAGAGTTTGATTCACACGCTCGGTTTGTCCATCGGACTGGGGGTGATAAGCGGTGCTAAAATTAAGCTTCGTTCCCAAAGCTTTTTGAAGACTCTTCCAAAATCCACTAGTAAACAATGGATCACGATCGCTAACAATAGAAGTAGGAACTCCATGCAATTTAACAATTTCTTTGATAAAGGTTTTGGCCAAAAGAGGAACGGTTCGGTTAGACCGAACGGGAATAAAATGGGCGGATTTAGTAAGTCTATCAACGATCACCCATAAGCTATCATGACCCGAACGAGAACGGGGAAGGCCATCTATAAAATCCATGGAAATCTGATCCCACTTCCAAATAGGAATTTCTAAAGGTTGCAATAACCCACCGGGCCTTTGATGTTCGGCTTTAACGAGTTGGCAAGTCATGCAACGCTTAACGAAGTTAGCGATGTCAAGTTTCATTCCCTCCCAATAATAAAGTCGCTTCATATCCGCGTACATTTTACTACTACCGGGATGAATGGTAAATTTAGAATGATGAGAATCTTCTAAAATATCTTTACGAAGATCACCAATATTTGGCACGACAAGTCTACCAAATCTCCGAATGCCGCCACGAGAATCGATATCAAAGTCTTTCAAACCTTCAATATCAATTTTATCCTTAATATTTTGGCCAAGAAGAGCCAATTCGGGATCTAGCCTTTGAGCTTCAAGAATGCGGTCTAAAAGAGAAGGATGAGCCTCAAGGCTACAAGAGATGAACATAAATCGGGAACACGCTCTCGAATTTCGCAAGTGGATAAAATCTCGAGATCGTTCCATTCGGATATCATCATAGAAACAACAGCTTGTTGTTTACGGCTAAGAGCATCGGCGACACGATTACCCTTACCGGGCGTATAAAGAATATCAAGATCATAAGGAGCAAGGAACTCGAGCCAACGTTGTTGACGCAAATTAAGTTCCTTTTGAGAAATAAATATTTCAAAGACTTATGATCTGTGTAAAGAACAAATTTCTCTCATAAGAGATAATGACGCCAAATACGAAGGGCGAAAACAATAGCCGCGAGCTCTAAATCACGAGTGGCATATCTAGTCTCGGCAGGCTTCAATTGTCTAGAAGCATAAGCAATAACACGTTCTCTTTGCATAAGAACGGAACCCAAACCAACGCGACTAGCATCGGTATATACAACGAAATCTTGATTCCCCTCGGGAATAACAAGAATAGGAGCATTAGATAGAAGTTCCCTTAATTTCCGAAAAGAAGCCTCACATTTGTCCGACCAAATGTATTTAACACCTTTTTTCGTCAAGCTAGTGAGAGGCACGGCAATCTTAGAAAAGTCTTTGATAAAACGACGGTAATAGCCCGCCAATCCGAGAAAAGTACGAATCTCTGTCACACTCTCCGGTCTCTTCCAATCTTGAATCGCTTCAATCTTTGAAGGATCCACGGAAATTCCGGATTCGGAAATAATGTGACCGAGAAACTTCACACGAGATTGCCAAAAGTGGCATTTAGAAAATTTTGCCTTTAATTGATTACTCCTAAGAGTTTCCAACACAATCCGAAGATGTTTTTCATGCTCCTCTTCGATTTTTGAATACACAAAAATATCATCAATAAAGATGAGAACAAATCGATCAAGAAAATCTTTGAAGACTCGATTCATAAGGTCAACGAAATAAGCAGGGGCATTCGTCAAACCAAATGGCATGACAAGCCATTCATAAGATCCATAACGAGTACGGAACGATGTCAAAGGAATGCTATCCTCTGCAATACGAAGCTGATGAAATCCAGTAGCTAAGTCTAATTGTGAAAAGACCTTAGCACCACTAAGCTGATTGAATAGATCATCAATCCGAGGTAAAGGATATTTATTTTTGATAGAAAGATCATTAAGCTTGCGGTAGTCAACGCAAAGCCTAAGTGTACCATCGGATTTCTTCACAAAAATAGCCGAAGCTCCCCAAGGCGAGGAACTAGAGCGAATAAATTGCTTCGTCTCCAATTTAGATAACTGTTTACGCATCTCCTCGTTTTCTTTATTGGACATACGATACGGAGGGCGAGTGATAGGTTGAGCTCCAGAAATGAGATTAATTCTGAACTCAATTGCTCGCTTAGGTGGTAATCCTAAAATGGGCTCAAATATGTCGGAAAATTCACAAACGACGTGAATAGGAGAAATAATATCACCCTCGTCGTCATCATCATCATCACGAGGATTTAAAGAATACAAAGATGCAACCAAGCTGGAATCTGAATCTTTAAGATTAATAGAAATCTGCTTAACAGACTGAGGATGTCAAAGATGAATAGTCCGCTCAGGACATAGGATATGAGCTTCATAACGGTTAAGCCAATCCATTCCCAAAATCATTCCAAAGCCTAAATAACGCATGACATGCAAGTCAGCAAGGAAAGAAAAATCACACAAAATAATCTCGACATCCTTACACAATAAACTGATTGTCGCGGATCCACCAACCGGATTCGCGATTCTCAAGGAAGTCATTAAACACAAAACATCCAAGGAAAAAGTATCAACAAGTTCTTTTGATATAAAAGAATGGGACACACCCGTATCAAAAAGAACTCGAATAGGATGATCACGAAATAAAATAATTCCGTCCAGAATAGAATGAGAAATACCTTGGCCACGAGATGTGTTGCCAGGGGCTTGAGCAACATTTAACTTTCCATCCCTCCTATTTTGAAGTTTGGGACACATATGCATAAAATGGTCCGGGCTTTTGCAATAGCGACAAGTACGAGGCTTTGAACACTTGTTCGCAAAATGGTCTTTCGAACCACAATTATAGCATTTCCCTTGAGTAGAGGAAAAGGTCTTTTCAGCAGGAGTTGCTTGCCTCCCTTTCTTATTGGGATAAGGACCTTTGAATTTTCTTGGCCTCTTCTTGTTGTTGAAGTTTGGTTTGGAACCCACCACTTCAACATCATTCTCTCTATCCGCCTCTTCAAGACGAAGAGCGATATCAACGAGTTGGTCGAAAGAAACTTCTAATTTTAGGAGTAATGGCTTCTTGAGACTTTTGTTTAAGCCATAAACAAATCTCTGATTCTTCTTCAGAGGGGTGTTGATGTATTCAACCCCATATTTGGAAAGCGACTCGAAGGAGGCGACGTAATCAGTCACGGAGGACTCACCTTGAACAAGGTCTATAAACCGTCGAGCCAATGTCACTTTCTCTGCTTCCGGTACAAATTTCAACTCGAAGCGTTCTCGGAATTTCTCCCAGGTGAGATCCGCTTCATTAATCTCAGAAATAAGAAGCCCGTACCAGTCCAATGCTCTTTCTCGGAGCATACTAGAGGCCACCTGAGCTCGGTGAAGGTCAATAAGATTCATGCGCGAAAAGATGCGATCGCATGTTCTTAGCCAAGCCTGTACTTCAATAACAGTTTCGGAACCTTTGAATGGCTCCCCACCCAAATTAGTGTAATCGCTACACAAGCGTGCAAATCCTGACTTTGGGTGAGTAGGTTTCGGGTTAGCTCCAGCTGCTTGAGCATTTGTTACCAAATCAAGAAGCTGTTGAGCAGTCATAAAAACTCCATCTTGGGGTGGAGTGCTAGATGGCACGGCTCTGGGGCGGCCTGGTCTAGACATTTCTCTTCCTTTAGAAAGAAAGAAGAAGAAGAAAAGGTTATTCACCAAATTGAATATCAAGCAATCTTGATAGACAAAACAAGGAATCATAAGGAAAATAGGATGGATCGGTACGAAGACTCGAATTAAATCCTAAAGCACGACTCCTAAGAAAGACTTAGGACGATGATCCTTGTTATAATATTCCATATTGTTCGGAAGTTTGGCTCCAATACCAAGCTGTGACGCCCCACCTCTATACCCACGCTAGCCAAGAACATTACTGTGAATGCTGTCAACTAGCACGAAGAATAAGGCTGTTGAGGAGCGACCATCCGTATAATTGCTTTGTGCGAGCACCGATATGCCGGATAAAAATATAACTTTTCATCTCAAGAGGAAATCCGACATACCGACACAAACTCAAAGCTACTACACAGTGGCTATAAAGGTCTTCGGAAACAAATATAGAAATAAAAACACAAATCAGTCACAGACAATTCATATAAAAAGGCGGAAATAGATATGAATACTACACTAGGAAGTGTACATCAGAGTAATGGTCTAAAAAGATCCACAATATCACAAAAGAATAGTTACACGAACTACACAAAAGAATAAATATACATTATGGAGTCTATATCTCTAATGTATACAACAAAAACTACTAATCTAAGTAGTCAACCAAAAGTCAGAGAAATCAATCCCAAGAGAGAAGTCAAGCTGAAGCACCTGTAACATCTCGGTCTGACCCGAGTATTTATAAGAAAATAATAAACGGATCAATCTAACTATAAATATCAGATAACATGATATAGAATAGGAGATATGACTGAACACATAATAATCACAATGCCAAGCTGTGATACATACATAAGTAATCGAAAATCATCAAGGGATATATCAATATCATGATAATCTACTCAAGATAAAAAGGGATGTCATACTCCTGATTTCATTCACCAAGCCACAATAAATGACATATAAGATATGGCAAAGACGTATAATATCCATAATGGCATACTACTATAAGTATGTAAATGATAATCAACAAACGATTAATCAATATTAAAGAATCTTCTCAAAGATCCAAAAAGGGTATCATGCCCAAAACTTGTATTCACAACAAGTTAATGACACACAAATTCACCTATGCACAAGAATTGATAAATCATATCAATAGAAATCACAAAGTTGGTGAAACATAAATTCCAGAAATCAACACAAGAAATCCAGTCAATGACACACGAATTCACCTATGCACAAGAATTGATAAATCATATCAATAGAAATCACAAAAATAGGTGAAGAAGAAAATTCCAGAATTCGACACACGAAATCCAGAAATCACACAAAATAAGGGGGGGAGGCCTATCACATGAACGGGAGCATGAAAACTCACCAACAGCTATAACACATGAACGAGAAGCTATCTCATGGTAGCTAGCCATTAATTTGACACACAAATGGTCTGAAGACCTGACACACGAATGGTCCGAAGACCGTGGGTTGCTACCCCACAAATTTGACGCACGAACGGGGTTTAGTCTCCCACGCAGACAAAGAGACATCGCACATTGCTAGTCTAAATCACAAAAATGATCGTCATGATCATCGAGAAGTGTCAATTACACTAAGCTAGTAAATATACGAGTTTAGCTTCATGTCCCATAATCACTTGCTTAACTTAAATATTTACGAACAAATTGTAGATCTCCACTAGAAAATTGTCACAAGAGTTTCAATCGAACAAGTCCAAGAATTAACCAACAAAGTAAACGCAAGCGTTTCATACCACTCGTTTTACTAAGTTGTTTAATTAGATTTCTCATACGAGTGAGTTAAGGTTTGTATATACTAATAGATTGGAAAACTGTTTTATAAACGAATTTGGTATTAAAGTAGAGTTGAAATCATTATAAGAAAGAGTTTTGATATTTACTACCAGTATAGAAAACCTTTATATTTTTAAGTGACAAATCACAAAGAAGATTGTAAGAACAATCGATCACTAAAATTCACATACGAAGATGTGAATAAAAAACAAAGAAACCGATAAAGAATCCATCGAAATGGATATTCAAAAGTCCCTAAAAAGGAGTCATCAAGGTCATAATAAATGATAACAACAAATAGGATCATCACGAATCGATTTAAATTGGAAATTCAATCCAAAAGGCAAATTGGACTCAAACAGCAGGTTCAGTCGACTGAACAGAGTTTTCAGTCGACTGACCCTGTACCTGGAAATTTTCCAGGTTCAGGAAACTTTCTGTTTCCAGGTTCAGTCGACTGTGCAGAATTTTTCAGTCGACTGAATCATGCCTGGAAACTCTCGGGTTCCAGGTTCGGTCGACTGAACAGAGTTTTCAGTCGACTGAATCATGCCTGAGCTGTTTTTCAGCCTTATTCAAATGAAGAGCAAATTCTTCCAAAATGCAACCGGACGAACATTGGCTCTAAGGGTTTATGCCAATCGGCAACCCGGCCCTATATGCTCCTCGGTGCATCACTAAAAGCATGATCAAACATCCATAAAAGGATTTCACACAAATTTGACTTAAAAACCCAAAAATTGGAGTATTCACAAAACCAATCCAAATCAAGAGCAAATGCACATGAAGAAGTGTTAGGAATTCATACCCAACAACCAAAGATAATTATAGTCATAGATGTGAGATAAAAATCTCACCTTTTCACAAAATCGAACAAGAAGAAGCTTGAAAGCAAATGGAGAATCAACCTCTCTTCAACACAACCCAATTGAGCTTGAATCTAAGCTCAAAAACAAGAACATTCCCGAAATTAGGTTTAGGAATTTCTGAAATTGGTAAGAGAATAAGTTAGAGAAGAAGAAGAGAAGCTTACCAATGGGTTCTTCTTGAGTTTGGAGCTAGGAATTTGATTTGCAAGAGAAATTAGGGTTTTGGAGTTTTAATTTCCAATCTCTCCCACCATTAATGCTAAGAAGACTGAAATGAGAAGAGAATGAGGGTGAGTGGGGAAGAGTGGCTCATATTTGAGCATTAGTTAACATAGGGCTGAGCCCAAACCAAACCCAAAGTGAAAAGTAGCAAAAATCAACTTTCTCCAAACATATCGAAGCTTATACTCAAAAAGGTCGCAAACGGCGTTTTAAACTCAATGGGAGTGGTCCCGAGTCCTAATTCGACCATATGCAAAAAGTAGCTTTTCGGACTAAAATCCGACTAACGATAAAATACTTAAATAAAATATTTAAATATAAAATCCATAAATATGCGGGTTGTTACATGGGAAGACTCGGCGAAATCCTCAAGTGAATGGGATTGTGACTCGGGTAGGACGCGAGTTCGAGTGGTTTGTCTGATGCATGAATTTTTTACTTAGTTTAAAGTTTAACTTGTTTTATAAAAAAAAAGAATAGGAAGAAGAAGAGAGCGCGGGGAAGAAAGGAAGATGGCTCTGGGAAAGTTGAAAAGTACTCGGCCTGGACTCGAGTAAAGCCTGGGTTACTCGGGTGTGTTTTAAAATGGGTTTAGCCCAAACAAATTTTCAAGTTAATAATGCTAAGTAATTTTTGTATTTGCAATGCAACCAAGATCGATTTAAGTAAGTTAAAAACTTACTATAAGTTTAAAATTTGTTAACAATATTTTTTAGAGTTTAATTAATTCTTTAATTAAGTAATTTAATTTAAATTGAAGTTAATTTACATTTAAATTTTCAATGTAACCATTAATTGATTTTTAAAGTGTAAAGCAGATTCTTAAATGAAAATTGAGGTAAATAATTTGTATTAGTTAATGATGTTAAAAGGAAATTAAGAATGATATATAGTTTGAAATTAAAATTGTTTGATAAACAATTAAGTATTCAAATTAAATTTGTAAATTGAGAATTTGTTATTCAGATAAATTAAAGTCGACAAATCAAATTTTAGCAGTTAATTAAAATAACTAATTATGAAATAATAAATCAAGTTAATCAGGATTTAATTTATTGATCCAAATTTTAATCATTGATTTAAACATCACTAAAACATATAGAGATATTAAAAGAACGTTTTGGTGGAAGGCAATGAAAAGAGACATATCCATATATGTAAGTCGTTGTGCTACCTGTCAATAAATCCAAAGTGATCAAAAGAAAGTGGCCGGTTTACTTCAACCTTTGGAAATACCGAAGTGGAAATGGGATCAGGTATCGATGGATTTCATCGACGGATTGCCACGAATCAAGAAGGGAAATGAAGCGATTTGGGTTATAGTGGACCGTCTAACCAAAACTGCTCACTTTAATCCAGTGAAATCCACTCGTACTGCAGCAAGCTTAGCAGAGCTATATGTAAAGGAAATTGTTCGTCTCCATGGTATTCCCAGTAGTATGGTGAGTGATCGTGACCCGATCTTCACCAGTAGATTTTAGGAGGCATTCCAAGCCACTTTGGGAACAAAATTAAATTTCAGCATTGCTTATCACCCACAATCTGATGGGCAAACTGAAAGGGTTAACCGAATTCTAGAAGACCTTTTGCGTACATGCATTCTCGATTTTGGTGGTTCTTGGGAGGACCATTTACATCTGGTCGAATTCTCAGTTAATAACAGCTATCAGGCCAGTATAGAAATGGCTCCTTTCGAAGCTTTATATGGTCGTCCGTGTCGGTCACTTGCATGCTGGATCGAATCAGGTGATAGACTCGTCCTTGGACTTGACATATTTAAAGAAGCCACGGAGAAGGTTGATTTTATTCGAAAGAAATTAATAACCGCTCAAAGTCGTCAGAAGAACTATTATGACCGCCGAAGAAGATATTTGAAATTTCAAGTTGGAGATTCTGTATTTCTGAAAGTGTCTCCGATGCGGGGTGTATTGAGATTCGGGAAAACTGGAAAGCTAGCACCGTGTTATATTGGTCCTTTTCCTATTCTGGAAAGGATTGGTCCTCTAGCATATCGAGTGCAGCTACCCAGCTGGTTGTCTGGCGTGCATGATGTGTTCCACATTTCTAATCTTCGGAAGTATGTGCATGACCCAGATAGTACTATTGAAGAAGCTGCTCAGCAGGATCTTGAAATCACTCCTAACTTGGCAGTAAAGAGGGAGCCGATAAAAATTGTTGATCATGATGAAAAGCAATTGCGAAACAAAGTTGTGAAACTGGTCAAAGTTCAAAGGAGTGGCGATCTAAAGGACTGTACTTGGGAAACTGAAGAAATATGAAGAAATCATATCCCAATTGCCGAGTAGACATCTCGGCTTAAACTATAAGCCATTTCCTTATTTTTCTGAATTCGTATATTCTTTGTTTTCTTTTCTCTATCTTTGTCAATTTCAAGGATGAAATTTTCTTAAGGAGAGGATATTGTAACATCCCCAAATTTTGAATTTGAAATTCGGTAAATTATTTGAACTTTTAAATTTAAATTGTGAGAATTTCAAGAGAAATAAAAATATTGTTAATATTAATATTAGAAAAATATATAGAATTAAATAAAGATTGATAGTTAAGTTTAAATAATTATAAATAATAATAATAAAGAAAAGAACATATAATAAACAAGGAGTCAATAAAATATGTGATGATATAAATGTTGAAAACACACACTTTCATTTAGCAATGTAAGCAAACAAGTGTGTGTGTGTGAATATCATACAAGTTGCATAGGAAATTTATAAACAAGATCTGCCAAACAAAAACATTCGATTTTAAAAATCTACAAAGTAAAGCAAATTTGTACTTGCAAAAATTTAAAGTAAAGATTGCTGTAAACAAGCATGAAGCATTAAATGCTATTTACTCTTCAGCCCACAAACTATATACATTCAAACAATTTAGCAAAGTAAAGAAAACAGTACTTACAAAAAATAAAATAAAGTAAGATTTGCTGTAAGTATACAAGGGAGCAATGAACATACATTACATGCTTTCATTAAATGACAATTACTCTTCATCATGTACAAGATCATATTAGCCCATTGAAAGATGGAAGAAGGTCTTTTGTTGTACAAAGCATGTATAAAGTAATTATACAATATAATACTTCAGTAAACCTTACCCTGTACACAATCTTCATATATATATACACATACATAAACCTTTAGTTCGTTCAACAAATCTTAGCAAAGAAACAGAAATTAAAAAGAAAAGCAAACATCACGTTTTATTCAAGTTAAAAGTAATTTACTGAAGAGAAAAAGAAAAGAAGATTCAATCTGCAGATTTCCTAAACAAAAGAAAAGTGTTCTGTAACGACCTGCTATTTTGGACTATTCGCATCCGCACATGTCGGACTTGAATAATTCAAAATACCGAATTGTTAATTTAAATTTGGCAAAACTGAGATATACAGTAAATAAATAGTCACAGCATCACAGACACAGAGTAATAATATGCAGCGGAAATAAAAGAGATAGTAGTTCATGAAGCTACTATGTAAATATATAAGATACATCAGAGTTTACAACAAAAGTAATACGATACATCAGATATAAATCAGAATACATCACTAGAATCATCGAATACTGAAAGCAGAATATATGGCTGGATCTTCAAACAAAGCTCCAACTCCAAAGGTGAGTCTCGAATACTGGTACACTCAGTCTGACCCGAGCGTAAGGCAAAATACAAGACACTCGAGTCAGGATTAATATTCTTATATCAATAAATCCAACTCAAGTGAAATAGCAATCGAAATACAAGTAACTCAAAGGATGTTTGGAATAACCATCCTCTAAGGATCCGCTAAACTATCTACTAGGTAGTACTGTACGCTAAGTAGATAATGTCTATTAGTAATATAAAATATCAAAATAGCGTTAAGGCGTTACCATAATCCCCCTTAACACATTTTATATTCCCAAAAGCATATACAAGACCGTAGTTTCCCCAAAACCGGAAGTCACCAGAGGGCAATCCATATACTCAAGGTACAAATCAAAACGTAGTGGTCGCGAATAGGATAATCAGTATGACAAGGTACATGAGGCGATACCAACTAGGATACTAGTAGTTGCGTGATCCGGACTGATGTTGAGCATAGCCAGCAGCTACCTCAACACCGCGAAACAACACTCCCAAATCGAGGGGTGCACCCAAATCGAATCACAAAAGTAATAGATATGGTATCGAAGAAGTGTGTCCGCTAGAGGTGGCGAACCTCAATGGCCCGGCGCGGCTCCTGTTTTAGTCATGTCAGGGGTCATCCAATATCGTTCTCTTTCTTCAGTCAACGCGTTCACCAAACCATCCACTTCATTCTGGATCAACACTCCACGTATAATAGTTATTAAAGTGGTATTCGGTATCGACAGAGAGTATGTCCATATCCGATCCCGGTCTCTTTAATAACTACGTATAATTACACCGATTGGTCGTTTAATATATTTCAAAA
The DNA here is from genome assembly GCA_030765085.1 of Allium cepa. NCBI lineage: Eukaryota > Viridiplantae > Streptophyta > Magnoliopsida > Asparagales > Amaryllidaceae > Allium > Allium cepa. The sequence continues at coordinate 1,038,125,214 of CM060941.1, read as the reverse complement.
CAATCAATTTCAATTTCAATTAGAATTCGTAAACCATTATTTCATTTGTCTTTCAAAAATCAATTTCCAAAATCTACGTTCCAAAACTCCCAAATTACCATTTCAAAGTCTTACAGTTCAATTTCAATTTTATTTAAACGATTCACATATTGATTCAAGTTCATATATAAGTTTTATTCCGAAAATCATTTAAATGATTAAATTCAACATTCAAATCAATTTAAACTTATTTATCGATTTTATTCAATATTCTTTAAGTTAATTCAACCTCCAAAACCATTCTTTTTAATTTCCAAGTCATTAAAACAATCACTTAAGTTAACTTCATTATATCAAACTTACAAATTTAATTAAATTAAATTTGTCAAATCAAATTCCTGAAGTTACAATTCTTACATTTATTTCAATGAAACGCATTTTTTCTTGTCAAAGAAATTCAATTTCATTTATTCACTTACTTAAATAATTTCCAAAACTTAATTAACAAAGAATCCCAATTTCAATTATTTACGAAGTTCCAATTTACTTATTCAAAGTTCAATTCCTCTTGTCAAAGAATTCAATTTTTATTCCATTTCCAAATAATTCAATCTTATTAAATAATTTCAATCTTAATTATTAATAATTTCAAACTTAATAATTTCAAACTTAATTATAAATTCAACCTTAATTATTAAATCATTTCAACTCATTCATTAATAATTCCACCCTTAATTATTTAATAAATTCAAATTTAACTATTACTAATTTCAAACTTAACTATTAACAATTCCAAATTTAATTATTAATAAATTCAAACAACGACCTTTCATCAGTCATTACATTAATATCTTGTTTCAGATTTTCAGTATTAACGTTTTCCTTTTATCAAAATTTACGTTTCGATTTTATTCCAAAACTTTATTTTTCAAATAAAATCTTTATCTTATTTCAAATCAAATTATTGACCAATCGGTTTATTTAATTCTCTATCCTAAGTCATGTTCATTTTGGGTATTTATCATTTCAACCCGATTCCAATTCCAATTCAAAAATCAAAGCATAGCAAAGGGAACTTGCAGTGTGATAACAGGGATGGTGTCAAAGTAAATAAACAAGCAATAACAACAATCAATAACAATTCAATAATCAATTCAAATAATCCCGAAATAATCGTATTAATTCACATTGTTATTTGTGCAAATTAATATAATTATTTCTAGAATCTACACTATCATTTCATGTAGATTAAAGATTATTACACTATTATTTTATACGGTTTTTCACTTGTCATTAAATTTCCATTTCATACTACAACAATCAATCCAATATACGTTCAATGGTTCAAAGTGTAATTTATCACTATTCTACATGTCAATTAATTTAACAATTAAAATGGTCAAATTTAACTAATCAAATTTCACATATATGTCGGTTCAACTTTTAGTTATCCTACGTCGAATTCAATTGCATAATATTTATCACTTTATACATTACAAATTTAACATCCAATATAAACAACAATCAATCAATCAATCATCAACCAAACTGTATTATCATCGCATAAATAATTAACAGATAATGGTGTCAGATGTCATAGGTGAACGGATACAGGTAATAGCATATAACAGTGTAAATAACTGACGGTCGCATATTTCAATTGTCGTTTTAATTGAAATTAAATTTAATAAATAAAAGAATATTAATCGTGAGTGAATGTTCACCTTTCGAGGCTAGAGAAAATAGAAGATGGCACGGATACGCACACTGATACGGACACTGAAATTGAGTTACAAATCCAAGCATGAATCTCAGAGCAAAGTAAGATTGGCACGAATCGACGAGCAAAACTGTTAAATAGGAATTGCCGAAATCAAATCAAAACATTCAACATAGCAACAATTACAAAACAAGTCCTACGTCAAGGTTTAACAATATAATTCTATGTGCTAACGATATCGAAATGGTCTGAAATTTGGTATGAATAAAGATCAAAACTTGTATTTCAAAACTGCAAAGAATCACTAGATTCCGACGTAAGACGGAGAAGATACGATGCGTCAAACATGAACTCAGGTCGTGTTTGCAGCAGTGTAAAATAAATTCTAAGTACAAAAGAATATCTGCCTGGGTCTAACTTCCAGATCCTCGACCACAAATCAAACGATGTCGGATTTTGCTGGAATTTGACATGTATAAACTAGGTAACTCAAACTCCTTTTTAAAAATAGAAACAACACATTCCGATAAAACATGAGTGAGATACGATGCGTCAAATATGAACTCAGGTCGTGTTTGCAGCAGTGTAAAATAAATTCTAAGTACAAAAGAATATCTGCCTGGGTCTAACTTCCAGATCCTCGACCACAAATCAAACGATGTCGGATTTTGCTGGAATTTGACATGTATTAACTACGTAACTTAAACTCCTTTTTAAAAATAGAATCAACCCATTCCGATAAAACATGAGTGAGATACGATGCGTCAAACATGAACTCAGGTCGTGTTTGCAGCAGTCACCTATTATAACTAACATATATATAAAACCAGAAGTTGACAAGCCTTATAACCTTTATAACAGGCACAGTAGAAATCAAAGTCTTTATATTTCATTTTAAAATCAATACAAAAGGTCAATGCATGTATATTCCAAATTATATATATACCTAATTTAAAGTAGCCTACTTATATATTACATAGTACAAGTTTACATAACTAATATATAACTGTCAAAAACTGTTACAAAACCCTTTATCAAAAGCAAGACAGTTACATAAACATTTCAAAACAAGACAGTTCAAATACAACAACACTAATGCACTGATACTTCATCTTTATATCTACCTTAGTATATAATATATAACTAACTTAACAGGGTATATGTGAACCCATATACACTTATGTGTTCACTAACCGGTTTTCATGAATTACACCCATGTATACAACTGACGTGTTATTAAACCATATAGCTTACTTTGAAATAACAATTTCAAAACCTGTATAATCTAACATCTATAAAATTTATACAACCAACAGATTATAATATATACATATAAACTATTACATACGATAGTAAACAAACCATCAACTTTTATAAATATACATATAACTAATAGTTTTATCAAAACTTAAAATATCCCACATAATGTACTTATGCAGGTTTGATATATACCATCCTACAGCTTATATAGAATATCATGTAAATAAAGAGTCAGGAAAGATAGATTCTTTGATCCTCCTTTGTACATTCCAGTTTTATAAAGTAAGCATATACAGTGAACATAAATATTTTATATAAAAAAAAACTAATATAACTTATAAAACCGATACTATATACATGCATATAATATAAATATACTTATATCTTAAGATTTGAAATATATATTCAAGATTACTGTACACATTAACATCAATAAATCATTTACATATGAAGTCAAGCAAAAGATTATATATACATACATCGGCTTAACAAAGAGGGGCACGCGTTGTTCACGGAGGATCCAAAGACTTGCATGAGGGTGGTCTCGGGTGGCGCACTTGCAAGAAGAAGGAGCGGGCGGAGGTTGCGAGATGGGGAGAAAGACGTTTGGCCTGGGCTAGCCGATGTGGCTCACGTGGCGGCTCTGGGCGAGGTGAAAGCGGAGGTCGTATGGTGGCTGTGGATGGTGATGGCCGAATTGAGGGAGAGGGAAAAACGTGGAGAGCGGTGGTGGAGTGACGCAGGTGGAGATGCGAGTGGTGGAAGTACGGTGAGGAGGCGAGAGGAGGAAGTGAAGGGGCATGGTGTCGGGCGGCGTTCATGCGGAGGTGGGCTACCGTACGCGTGTTGTAAGTGGAAGAGGAGGTTGACGCTTGCCTCGGCGTAGGTGGTAGCATCGTGAGAAGAGGGAAGAGGTGGAGTTTGGGTTGCGGAAGGAAGTGATGGCCGGCATGTTGCTGTTCATGCATGAGAGGGGTAGTGAAGGCCGGGATGAAGGCTAACGTGAATAAATGGAGGTGGCATGTGAAGAAATGGGAAAAGAATCCAACTTTGACATATAAGAACTGGATATATTTGCTTGGCCATGAAATCTGAAAGGAAAATAAATGGACAAGCTTCAGGAAGATTTGCTAGAGGAAGAGAAATGCATGAACAGTGCAAAATTTTGAGAGGCTAAAAGTTGAATTAATATGCAGATGTTTCGAAAAAAGAGGACAGCTATAACCATAAATATGGAATATACTTATTTTATGCTATACTATACGTTTCTCCCTTTGAATGCAGAGTCCAAATTGAAAGCCGAGTGGTAGCGTACGAAACAGGGAAACGAATAGACAAATCAAAGGACAGCTTGAAGTGAATGAATGGACAAGTCACAAATTTTATATTGAATAGGGAGTGTATTAAATGCAATGGCTGTTGATTTGGACAGGTAGACAGATGAGAAGAAATGGAACCCAAATGGTTTTATAACGGGTACCGGTTTGCGCTGCGTAACGGACCAGTTTGTACTCCGTTAACCAATTATAATCTGCAACGCCGAACTCCGATTGACACAAATAAATATACCGTTTTGGTCAGCGCGACGAGACGATCAAAACAGTATACAGATATCAGTGATTCGACTGAATTATAAAATTTTGAAATTTTCTACTAAAGGAAAATGCAGTAAAACGTCGAAAAATAAGAACGACGGAGCTGCAGAAGTCCGAATTTGGAAAAACGAAAAATGACGTCTTGCTCAGAAGACGATTTAGAATTTTTCTATGTAAAAATATTTAGGTTTCGGAAACGGTTTATTTCCGTCGATTACTAACTGATTTAAATTGAAGTAGGTTTACGCGCGAAATAAACTTTCATATTTTCGAACGAAAATTTACCAGTTGCTATGTTTAATTAGACGCATTCCAAATATGAAGTTTGAATAGCATCGGAATTTGTTTGTGAAAATTTGAAATTCTACACTAAATAATCAATTTTAAAAAATTTAAACTGGATCTGAATTTCAGGGTCGTTACATTCTCCCCCACTCAAAACTTTTCGTCCCCGAAAAGGAAGGAGGTAGGAGAATAGAAACTCCTAGAAGAAAATAGACTTGAATTACATAATAAACAATTTATTGGAACCATAGAAATTCCAATTTAAATTAATTTATATTTAACAATTTGACTTTAAATTCAAGACTTTCATAAAATTGATTTGGTTTCGCATATATTAATGTTAGGTACAAAAGATTCCTTTCAAATGAAATTCAATTTAAATTCAATTAATTCAAGATATTTTCTTAAGTTGATTTAATTCAATTTATTAACTTTCAAAACAAAATTTTCTTCTATGGATCATACCTATTATTTATTTAACTTATTATTCTATTTATCTCATAAACATTTATAATTAAAATTTAAGTGAATAACATTTACTATACGTACTTACATTTTATTTATAAAGACAATTTATATTATATATTATCCAATTTTCTTAAATTAACAACTTCAAAGATCATAAATTTGAAGTCATTTATTATAATCAAACCTTCTTTGACAAATTTAATTCTTCTTTATTCCAAATTATTATTAAATTTATTCTACTTAATATACCCCATCGCATATATTAAGTATATTTACATTTATTATAACAACTCAATTTATTAAAAATTCTTTTGATATCATTTTCTACTGTATAATATTTAATTACATAATTAACTTTTGTAAATTTAGGTAAGTTATATATAATGCAATTGAGTATTATCCAAATAAAATTTTACAATCCAGTTATTTCAAGCTAAGTATTTATATAAAATAATTTGGCTTTATTTAAAATTGTAAAATCATCCTTTAACAAATTTTTAAGAATTAATTTCCGATTAGCTTCAACAACTTGAGATAAAATAAATATATATATTCATAATATATCAAATCAAATTTAAAATCTTCAATATATATTATAAATCAAGTAATGTTTAGAAATTCAAATCAATTTATTTTTCAAAACAAACCGTAGCAAAGCTACAGAATAGTCTCTCCACTTCGAAACTCGAAAATGAATGTCGATGATGCGGCCGTCATCACCGAAATTATTTCCCAGCGACAAAGAGTAGAGCACTGATTTAAACATCTAAAATTTCTTCGAAAAGATTTCTATTCGAAATAATTTAAGCAATATACCTTTTAAACTTTAAAGTCAAGTTTGAAATCAACGGAAATTAAATTCTCAAATTCTAGTTTAAATCCATTTGAATTCCAAATCAAAATATAACCAAGCTTTATACATTCATTTATTTATTTTATGAAATAGTCAATTATTTATAAAACAATAAATGAAAATTAAATTTTTCACATTTCGGACAACAGGTTCATTAACATTTTAATTTCAGAAAAATTATACTTATTTATAAAAAAAAAATTCATTTTTTTTTTGACTAAATTTGAAAACAATATTGTGTCAGTTTTCTCTGTTCAGGTGTTTCGGAAATCCTATCGACAACGTTGATCAGACGAATTGATCGAAAACCCAAATCAACATCAACAACTCAAACAACACAATATATGTAAAACATTTTAAATATTAATTATTAAAGACACTTCCTCGCTTGACGATACAGGGTGGATTTCAAAATAAGAATAGAGATTCAAATTTGATGGAAATCAATTCAAAGAGAATTTTGATTCAATAATAAGTTCGAAAGAAAAGATAAGATGATTCAATAATAATTTCGAAAGAAAAGATAAGATGATTCAATTAACAGAATCGGAAGATGGATAAGCTTATTTAATTCACGGCCAACCTTAACCTGGTCGACCGTAATTTCAAGAATAAGATCGATGCTGAATTCCTAGGTAAATCAACATTCGATCTCAAGAAATAGAATTCAGGTATTGCAGAAGATAGATAGCATCGTAAACCGAGGATACAGAAATCTCCGGTAAATCAATGCTTATTGTAAAGGAGTTTCACCCCTTTACAAATCATTCGAAATTTGGCGAGACCGCTGGTTCATTATAAAGATTATTCGAAGTGGAGTCATGGAATACTCTAGAATTGGAAAAAGACGAATAGTGAGGGACGAGAATGAATTTTGGAACCGAGGGAACGTTCCAAAGTTCAAAGGAAACGAGAGAAGAAGAGATTGAAACTCGAGTGGGAGTGATTCTGTAAATACATTTACCCTATATGCTAAGTTCTGCCTAGAGCTACCAAAAGCTCTGATACCAACTGTAACGACCTGCTATTTTGGACTATTCGCATCCGCACATGTCGGACTTGAATAATTCAAAATACCGAATTGTTAATTTAAATTTGGCAAAACTGAGATATACAGTAAATAAATAGTCACAGCATCACAGACACAGAGTAATAATATGCAGCGGAAATAAAAGAGATAGTAGTTCATGAAGCTACTATGTAAATATATAAGATACATCAGAGTTTACAACAAAAGTAATACGATACATCAGATATAAATCAGAATACATCACTAGAATCATCGAATACTGAAAGCAGAATATATGGCTGGATCTTCAAACAAAGCTCCAACTCCAAAGGTGAGTCTCGAATACTGGTACACTCAGTCTGACCCGAGCGTAAGGCAAAATACAAGACACTCGAGTCAGGATTAATATTCTTATATCAATAAATCCAACTCAAGTGAAATAGCAATCGAAATACAAGTAACTCAAAGGATGTTTGGAATAACCATCCTCTAAGGATCCGCTAAACTATCTACTAGGTAGTACTGTACGCTAAGTAGATAATGTCTATTAGTAATATAAAATATCAAAATAGCGTTAAGGCGTTACCATAATCCTCCTTAACACATTTTATATTCCCAAAAGCATATACAAGACCGTAGTTTCCCCAAAACCGGAAGTCACCAGAGGGCAATCCATATACTCAAGGTACAAATCAAAACGTAGTGGTCGCGAATAGGATAATCAGTATGACAAGGTACATGAGGCGATACCAACTAGGATACTAGTAGTTGCGTGATCCGGACTGATGTTGAGCATAGCCAGCAGCTACCTCAACACCGCGAAACAACACTCCCAAATCGAGGGGTGCACCCAAATCGAATCACAAAAGTAATAGATATGGTATCGAAGAAGTGTGTCCGCTAGAGGTGGCGAACCTCAATGGCCCGGCGCGGCTCCTGTTTTAGTCATGTCAGGGGTCATCCAATATCGTTCTCTTTCTTCAGTCAACGCGTTCACCAAACCATCCACTTCATTCTGGATCAACACTCCACGTATAATAGTTATTAAAGTGGTATTCGGTATCGACAGAGAGTATGTCCATATCCGATCCCGGTCTCTTTAATAACTACGTATAATTACACCGATTGGTCGTTTAATATATTTCAAAACAATCAATTTCAATTTCAATTAGAATTCGTAAACCATTATTTCATTTGTCTTTCAAAAATCAATTTCCAAAATCTACGTTCCAAAACTCCCAAATTACCATTTCAAAGTCTTACAGTTCAATTTCAATTTTATTTAAACGATTCACATATTGATTCAAGTTCATATATAAGTTTTATTCCGAAAATCATTTAAATGATTAAATTCAACATTCAAATCAATTTAAACTTATTTATCGATTTTATTCAATATTCTTTAAGTTAATTCAACCTCCAAAACCATTCTTTTTAATTTCCAAGTCATTAAAACAATCACTTAAGTTAACTTCATTATATCAAACTTACAAATTTAATTAAATTAAATTTGTCAAATCAAATTCCTGAAGTTACAATTCTTACATTTATTTCAATGAAACGCATTTTTTCTTGTCAAAGAAATTCAATTTCATTTATTCACTTACTTAAATAATTTCCAAAACTTAATTAACAAAGAATCCCAATTTCAATTATTTACGAAGTTCCAATTTACTTATTCAAAGTTCAATTCCTCTTGTCAAAGAATTCAATTTTTATTCCATTTCCAAATAATTCAATCTTATTAAATAATTTCAATCTTAATTATTAATAATTTCAAACTTAATAATTTCAAACTTAATTATAAATTCAACCTTAATTATTAAATCATTTCAACTCATTCATTAATAATTCCACCCTTAATTATTTAATAAATTCAAATTTAACTATTACTAATTTCAAACTTAACTATTAACAATTCCAAATTTAATTATTAATAAATTCAAACAACGACCTTTCATCAGTCATTACATTAATATCTTGTTTCAGATTTTCAGTATTAACGTTTTCCTTTTATCAAAATTTACGTTTCGATTTTATTCCAAAACTTTATTTTTCAAATAAAATCTTTATCTTATTTCAAATCAAATTATTGACCAATCGGTTTATTTAATTCTCTATCCTAAGTCATGTTCATTTTGGGTATTTATCATTTCAACCCGATTCCAATTCCAATTCAAAAATCAAAGCATAGCAAAGGGAACTTGCAGTGTGATAACAGGGATGGTGTCAAAGTAAATAAACAAGCAATAACAACAATCAATAACAATTCAATAATCAATTCAAATAATCCCGAAATAATCGTATTAATTCACATTGTTATTTGTGCAAATTAATATAATTATTTCTAGAATCTACACTATCATTTCATGTAGATTAAAGATTATTACACTATTATTTTATACGGTTTTTCACTTGTCATTAAATTTCCATTTCATACTACAACAATCAATCCAATATACGTTCAATGGTTCAAAGTGTAATTTATCACTATTCTACATGTCAATTAATTTAACAATTAAAATGGTCAAATTTAACTAATCAAATTTCACATATATGTCGGTTCAACTTTTAGTTATCCTACGTCGAATTCAATTGCATAATATTTATCACTTTATACATTACAAATTTAACATCCAATATAAACAACAATCAATCAATCAATCATCAACCAAACTGTATTATCATCGCATAAATAATTAACAGATAATGGTGTCAGATGTCATAGGTGAACGGATACAGGTAATAGCATATAACAGTGTAAATAACTGACGGTCGCATATTTCAATTGTCGTTTTAATTGAAATTAAATTTAATAAATAAAAGAATATTAATCGTGAGTGAATGTTCACCTTTCGAGGCTAGAGAAAATAGAAGATGGCACGGATACGCACACTGATACGGACACTGAAATTGAGTTACAAATCCAAGCATGAATCTCAGAGCAAAGTAAGATTGGCACGAATCGACGAGCAAAACTGTTAAATAGGAATTGCCGAAATCAAATCAAAACATTCAACATAGCAACAATTACAAAACAAGTCCTACGTCAAGGTTTAACAATATAATTCTATGTGCTAACGATATCGAAATGGTCTGAAATTTGGTATGAATAAAGATCAAAACTTGTATTTCAAAACTGCAAAGAATCACTAGATTCCGACGTAAGACGGAGAAGATACGATGCGTCAAACATGAACTCAGGTCGTGTTTGCAGCAGTGTAAAATAAATTCTAAGTACAAAAGAATATCTGCCTGGGTCTAACTTCCAGATCCTCGACCACAAATCAAACGATGTCGGATTTTGCTGGAATTTGACATGTATAAACTAGGTAACTCAAACTCCTTTTTAAAAATAGAAACAACACATTCCGATAAAACATGAGTGAGATACGATGCGTCAAATATGAACTCAGGTCGTGTTTGCAGCAGTGTAAAATAAATTCTAAGTACAAAAGAATATCTGCCTGGGTCTAACTTCCAGATCCTCGACCACAAATCAAACGATGTCGGATTTTGCTGGAATTTGACATGTATTAACTACGTAACTTAAACTCCTTTTTAAAAATAGAATCAACCCATTCCGATAAAACATGAGTGAGATACGATGCGTCAAACATGAACTCAGGTCGTGTTTGCAGCAGTCACCTATTATAACTAACATATATATAAAACCAGAAGTTGACAAGCCTTATAACCTTTATAACAGGCACAGTAGAAATCAAAGTCTTTATATTTCATTTTAAAATCAATACAAAAGGTCAATGCATGTATATTCCAAATTATATATATACCTAATTTAAAGTAGCCTACTTATATATTACATAGTACAAGTTTACATAACTAATATATAACTGTCAAAAACTGTTACAAAACCCTTTATCAAAAGCAAGACAGTTACATAAACATTTCAAAACAAGACAGTTCAAATACAACAACACTAATGCACTGATACTTCATCTTTATATCTACCTTAGTATATAATATATAACTAACTTAACAGGGTATATGTGAACCCATATACAATTATGTGTTCACTAACCGGTTTTCATGAATTACACCCATGTATACAACTGACGTGTTATTAAACCATATAGCTTACTTTGAAATAACAATTTCAAAACCTGTATAATCTAACATCTATAAAATTTATACAACCAACAGATTATAATATATACATATAAACTATTACATACGATAGTAAACAAACCATCAACTTTTATAAATATACATATAACTAATAGTTTTATCAAAACTTAAAATATCCCACATAATGTACTTATGCAGGTTTGATATATACCATCCTACAGCTTATATAGAATATCATGTAAATAAAGAGTCAGGAAAGATAGATTCTTTGATCCTCCTTTGTACATTCCAGTTTTATAAAGTAAGCATATACAGTGAACATAAATATTTTATATAAAAAAAAACTAATATAACTTATAAAACCGATACTATATACATGCATATAATATAAATATACTTATATCTTAAGATTTGAAATATATATTCAAGATTACTGTACACATTAACATCAATAAATCATTTACATATGAAGTCAAGCAAAAGATTATATATACATACATCGGCTTAACAAAGAGGGGCACGCGTTGTTCACGGAGGATCCAAAGACTTGCATGAGGGTGGTCTCGGGTGGCGCACTTGCAAGAAGAAGGAGCGGGCGGAGGTTGCGAGATGGGGAGAAAGACGTTTGGCCTGGGCTAGCCGATGTGGCTCACGTGGCGGCTCTGGGCGAGGTGAAAGCGGAGGTCGTATGGTGGCTGTGGATGGTGATGGCCGAATTGAGGGAGAGGGAAAAACGTGGAGAGCGGTGGTGGAGTGACGCAGGTGGAGATGCGAGTGGTGGAAGTACGGTGAGGAGGCGAGAGGAGGAAGTGAAGGGGCATGGTGTCGGGCGGCGTTCATGCGGAGGTGGGCTACCGTACGCGTGTTGTAAGTGGAAGAGGAGGTTGACGCTTGCCTCGGCGTAGGTGGTAGCATCGTGAGAAGAGGGAAGAGGTGGAGTTTGGGTTGCGGAAGGAAGTGATGGCCGGCATGTTGCTGTTCATGCATGAGAGGGGTAGTGAAGGCCGGGATGAAGGCTAACGTGAATAAATGGAGGTGGCATGTGAAGAAATGGGAAAAGAATCCAACTTTGACATATAAGAACTGGATATATTTGCTTGGCCATGAAATCTGAAAGGAAAATAAATGGACAAGCTTCAGGAAGATTTGCCAGAGGAAGAGAAATGCATGAACAGTGCAAAATTTTGAGAGGCTAAAAGTTGAATTAATATGCAGATGTTTCGAAAAAAGAGGACAGCTATAACCATAAATATGGAATATACTTATTTTATGCTATACTATACGTTTCTCCCTTTGAATGCAGAGTCCAAATTGAAAGCCGAGTGGTAGCGTACGAAACAGGGAAACGAATAGACAAATCAAAGGACAGCTTGAAGTGAATGAATGGACAAGTCACAAATTTTATATTGAATAGGGAGTGTATTAAATGCAATGGCTGTTGATTTGGACAGGTAGACAGATGAGAAGAAATGGAACCCAAATGGTTTTATAACGGGTACCGGTTTGCGCTGCGTAACGGACCAGTTTGTACTCCGTTAACCAATTATAATCTGCAACGCCGAACTCCGATTGACACAAATAAATATACCGTTTTGGTCAGCGCGACGAGACGATCAAAACAGTATACAGATATCAGTGATTCGACTGAATTATAAAATTTTGAAATTTTCTACTAAAGGAAAATGCAGTAAAACGTCGAAAAATAAGAACGACGGAGCTGCAGAAGTCCGAATTTGGAAAAACGAAAAATGACGTCTTGCTCAGAAGACGATTTAGAATTTTTCTATGTAAAAATATTTAGGTTTCGGAAACGGTTTATTTCCGTCGATTACTAACTGATTTAAATTGAAGTAGGTTTACGCGCGAAATAAACTTTCATATTTTCGAACGAAAATTTACCAGTTGCTATGTTTAATTAGACGCATTCCAAATATGAAGTTTGAATAGCATCGGAATTTGTTTGTGAAAATTTGAAATTCTACACTAAATAATCAATTTTAAAAAATTTAAACTGGATCTGAATTTCAGGGTCGTTACATTCTCCCCCACTCAAAACTTTTCGTCCCCGAAAAGGAAGGAGGTAGGAGAATAGAAACTCCTAGAAGAAAATAGACTTGAATTACATAATAAACAATTTATTGGAACCATAGAAATTCCAATTTAAATTAATTTATATTTAACAATTTGACTTTAAATTCAAGACTTTCATAAAATTGATTTGGTTTCGCATATATTAATGTTAGGTACAAAAGATTCCTTTCAAATGAAATTCAATTTAAATTCAATTAATTCAAGATATTTTCTTAAGTTGATTTAATTCAATTTATTAACTTTCAAAACAAAATTTTCTTCTATGGATCATACCTATTATTTATTTAACTTATTATTCTATTTATCTCATAAACATTTATAATTAAAATTTAAGTGAATAACATTTACTATACGTACTTACATTTTATTTATAAAGACAATTTATATTATATATTATCCAATTTTCTTAAATTAACAACTTCAAAGATCATAAATTTGAAGTCATTTATTATAATCAAACCTTCTTTGACAAATTTAATTCTTCTTTATTCCAAATTATTATTAAATTTATTCTACTTAATATACCCCATCACATATATTAAGTATATTTACATTTATTATAACAACTCAATTTATTAAAAATTCTTTTGATATCATTTTCTACTGTATAATATTTAATTACATAATTAACTTTTGTAAATTTAGGTAAGTTATATATAATGCAATTGAGTATTATCCAAATAAAATTTTACAATCCAGTTATTTCAAGCTAAGTATTTATATAAAATAATTTGGCTTTATTTAAAATTGTAAAATCATCCTTTAACAAATTTTTAAGAATTAATTTCCGATTAGCTTCAACAACTTGAGATAAAATAAATATATATATTCATAATATATCAAATCAAATTTAAAATCTTCAATATATATTATAAATCAAGTAATGTTTAGAAATTCAAATCAATTTATTTTTCAAAACAAACCGTAGCAAAGCTACAGAATAGTCTCTCCACTTCGAAACTCGAAAATGAATGTCGATGATGCGGCCGTCATCACCGAAATTATTTCCCAGCGACAAAGAGTAGAGCACTGATTTAAACATCTAAAATTTCTTCGAAAAGATTTCTATTCGAAATAATTTAAGCAATATACCTTTTAAACTTTAAAGTCAAGTTTGAAATCAACGGAAATTAAATTCTCAAATTCTAGTTTAAATCCATTTGAATTCCAAATCAAAATATAACCAAGCTTTATACATTCATTTATTTATTTTATGAAATAGTCAATTATTTATAAAACAATAAATGAAAATTAAATTTTTCACATTTCGGACAACAGGTTCATTAACATTTTAATTTCAGAAAAATTATACTTATTTATAAAAAAAAAATTCATTTTTTTTTTTGACTAAATTTGAAAACAATATTGTGTCAGTTTTCTCTGTTCAGGTGTTTCGGAAATCCTATCGACAACGTTGATCAGACGAATTGATCGAAAACCCAAATCAACATCAACAACTCAAACAACACAATATATGTAAAACATTTTAAATATTAATTATTAAAGACACTTCCTCGCTTGACGATACAGGGTGGATTTCAAAATAAGAATAGAGATTCAAATTTGATGGAAATCAATTCAAAGAGAATTTTGATTCAATAATAAGTTCGAAAGAAAAGATAAGATGATTCAATAATAATTTCGAAAGAAAAGATAAGATGATTCAATTAACAGAATCGGAAGATGGATAAGCTTATTTAATTCACGGCCAACCTTAACCTGGTCGACCGTAATTTCAAGAATAAGATCGATGCTGAATTCCTAGGTAAATCAACATTCGATCTCAAGAAATAGAATTCAGGTATTGCAGAAGATAGATAGCATCGTAAACCGAGGATACAGAAATCTCCGGTAAATCAATGCTTATTGTAAAGGAGTTTCACCCCTTTACAAATCATTCGAAATTTGGCGAGACCGCTGGTTCATTATAAAGATTATTCGAAGTGGAGTCATGGAATACTCTAGAATTGGAAAAAGACGAATAGTGAGGGACGAGAATGAATTTTGGAACCGAGGGAACGTTCCAAAGTTCAAAGGAAACGAGAGAAGAAGAGATTGAAACTCGAGTGGGAGTGATTCTGTAAATACATTTACCCTATATGCTAAGTTCTGCCTAGAGCTACCAAAAGCTCTGATACCAACTGTAACGACCTGCTATTTTGGACTATTCGCATCCGCACATGTCGGACTTGAATAATTCAAAATACCGAATTGTTAATTTAAATTTGGCAAAACTGAGATATACAGTAAATAAATAGTCACAGCATCACAGACACAGAGTAATAATATGCAGCGGAAATAAAAGAGATAGTAGTTCATGAAGCTACTATGTAAATATATAAGATACATCAGAGTTTACAACAAAAGTAATACGATACATCAGATATAAATCAGAATACATCACTAGAATCATCGAATACTGAAAGCAGAATATATGGCTGGATCTTCAAACAAAGCTCCAACTCCAAAGGTGAGTCTCGAATACTGGTACACTCAGTCTGACCCGAGCGTAAGGCAAAATACAAGACACTCGAGTCAGGATTAATATTCTTATATCAATAAATCCAACTCAAGTGAAATAGCAATCGAAATACAAGTAACTCAAAGGATGTTTGGAATAACCATCCTCTAAGGATCCGCTAAACTATCTACTAGGTAGTACTGTACGCTAAGTAGATAATGTCTATTAGTAATATAAAATATCAAAATAGCGTTAAGGCGTTACCATAATCCCCCTTAACACATTTTATATTCCCAAAAGCATATACAAGACCGTAGTTTCCCCAAAACCGGAAGTCACCAGAGGGCAATCCATATACTCAAGGTACAAATCAAAACGTAGTGGTCGCGAATAGGATAATCAGTATGACAAGGTACATGAGGCGATACCAACTAGGATACTAGTAGTTGCGTGATCCGGACTGATGTTGAGCATAGCCAGCAGCTACCTCAACACCGCGAAACAACACTCCCAAATCGAGGGGTGCACCCAAATCGAATCACAAAAGTAATAGATATGGTATCGAAGAAGTGTGTCCGCTAGAGGTGGCGAACCTCAATGGCCCGGCGCGGCTCCTGTTTTAGTCATGTCAGGGGTCATCCAATATCGTTCTCTTTCTTCAGTCAACGCGTTCACCAAACCATCCACTTCATTCTGGATCAACACTCCACGTATAATAGTTATTAAAGTGGTATTCGGTATCGACAGAGAGTATGTCCATATCCGATCCCGGTCTCTTTAATAACTACGTATAATTACACCGATTGGTCGTTTAATATATTTCAAAACAATCAATTTCAATTTCAATTAGAATTCGTAAACCATTATTTCATTTGTCTTTCAAAAATCAATTTCCAAAATCTACGTTCCAAAACTCCCAAATTACCATTTCAAAGTCTTACAGTTCAATTTCAATTTTATTTAAACGATTCACATATTGATTCAAGTTCATATATAAGTTTTATTCCGAAAATCATTTAAATGATTAAATTCAACATTCAAATCAATTTAAACTTATTTATCGATTTTATTCAATATTCTTTAAGTTAATTCAACCTCCAAAACCATTCTTTTTAATTTCCAAGTCATTAAAACAATCACTTAAGTTAACTTCATTATATCAAACTTACAAATTTAATTAAATTAAATTTGTCAAATCAAATTCCTGAAGTTACAATTCTTACATTTATTTCAATGAAACGCATTTTTTCTTGTCAAAGAAATTCAATTTCATTTATTCACTTACTTAAATAATTTCCAAAACTTAATTAACAAAGAATCCCAATTTCAATTATTTACGAAGTTCCAATTTACTTATTCAAAGTTCAATTCCTCTTGTCAAAGAATTCAATTTTTATTCCATTTCCAAATAATTCAATCTTATTAAATAATTTCAATCTTAATTATTAATAATTTCAAACTTAATAATTTCAAACTTAATTATAAATTCAACCTTAATTATTAAATCATTTCAACTCATTCATTAATAATTCCACCCTTAATTATTTAATAAATTCAAATTTAACTATTACTAATTTCAAACTTAACTATTAACAATTCCAAATTTAATTATTAATAAATTCAAACAACGACCTTTCATCAGTCATTACATTAATATCTTGTTTCAGATTTTCAGTATTAACGTTTTCCTTTTATCAAAATTTACGTTTCGATTTTATTCCAAAACTTTATTTTTCAAATAAAATCTTTATCTTATTTCAAATCAAATTATTGACCAATCGGTTTATTTAATTCTCTATCCTAAGTCATGTTCATTTTGGGTATTTATCATTTCAACCCGATTCCAATTCCAATTCAAAAATCAAAGCATAGCAAAGGGAACTTGCAGTGTGATAACAGGGATGGTGTCAAAGTAAATAAACAAGCAATAACAACAATCAATAACAATTCAATAATCAATTCAAATAATCCCGAAATAATCGTATTAATTCACATTGTTATTTGTGCAAATTAATATAATTATTTCTAGAATCTACACTATCATTTCATGTAGATTAAAGATTATTACACTATTATTTTATACGGTTTTTCACTTGTCATTAAATTTCCATTTCATACTACAACAATCAATCCAATATACGTTCAATGGTTCAAAGTGTAATTTATCACTATTCTACATGTCAATTAATTTAACAATTAAAATGGTCAAATTTAACTAATCAAATTTCACATATATGTCGGTTCAACTTTTAGTTATCCTACGTCGAATTCAATTGCATAATATTTATCACTTTATACATTACAAATTTAACATCCAATATAAACAACAATCAATCAATCAATCATCAACCAAACTGTATTATCATCGCATAAATAATTAACAGATAATGGTGTCAGATGTCATAGGTGAACGGATACAGGTAATAGCATATAACAGTGTAAATAACTGACGGTCGCATATTTCAATTGTCGTTTTAATTGAAATTAAATTTAATAAATAAAAGAATATTAATCGTGAGTGAATGTTCACCTTTCGAGGCTAGAGAAAATAGGAGATGGCACGGATACGCACACTGATACGGACACTGAAATTGAGTTACAAATCCAAGCATGAATCTCAGAGCAAAGTAAGATTGGCACGAATCGACGAGCAAAACTGTTAAATAGGAATTGCCGAAATCAAATCAAAACATTCAACATAGCAACAATTACAAAACAAGTCCTACGTCAAGGTTTAACAATATAATTCTATGTGCTAACGATATCGAAATGGTCTGAAATTTGGTATGAATAAAGATCAAAACTTGTATTTCAAAACTGCAAAGAATCACTAGATTCCGACGTAAGACGGAGAAGATACGATGCGTCAAACATGAACTCAGGTCGTGTTTGCAGCAGTGTAAAATAAATTCTAAGTACAAAAGAATATCTGCCTGGGTCTAACTTCCAGATCCTCGACCACAAATCAAACGATGTCGGATTTTGCTGGAATTTGACATGTATAAACTAGGTAACTCAAACTCCTTTTTAAAAATAGAAACAACACATTCCGATAAAACATGAGTGAGATACGATGCGTCAAATATGAACTCAGGTCGTGTTTGCAGCAGTGTAAAATAAATTCTAAGTACAAAAGAATATCTGCCTGGGTCTAACTTCCAGATCCTCGACCACAAATCAAACGATGTCGGATTTTGCTGGAATTTGACATGTATTAACTACGTAACTTAAACTCCTTTTTAAAAATAGAATCAACCCATTCCGATAAAACATGAGTGAGATACGATGCGTCAAACATGAACTCAGGTCGTGTTTGCAGCAGTCACCTATTATAACTAACATATATATAAAACCAGAAGTTGACAAGCCTTATAACCTTTATAACAGGCACAGTAGAAATCAAAGTCTTTATATTTCATTTTAAAATCAATACAAAAGGTCAATGCATGTATATTCCAAATTATATATATACCTAATTTAAAGTAGCCTACTTATATATTACATAGTACAAGTTTACATAACTAATATATTACTGTCAAAAACTGTTACAAAACCCTTTATCAAAAGCAAGACAGTTACATAAACATTTCAAAACAAGACAGTTCAAATACAACAACACTAATGCACTGATACTTCATCTTTATATCTACCTTAGTATATAATATATAACTAACTTAACAGGGTATATGTGAACCCATATACACTTATGTGTTCACTAACCGGTTTTCATGAATTACACCCATGTATACAACTGACGTGTTATTAAACCATATAGCTTACTTTGAAATAACAATTTCAAAACCTGTATAATCTAACATCTATAAAATTTATACAACCAACAGATTATAATATATACATATAAACTATTACATACGATAGTAAACAAACCATCAACTTTTATAAATATACATATAACTAATAGTTTTATCAAAACTTAAAATATCCCACATAATGTACTTATGCAGGTTTGATATATACCATCCTACAGCTTATATAGAATATCATGTAAATAAAGAGTCAGGAAAGATAGATTCTTTGATCCTCCTTTGTACATTCCAGTTTTATAAAGTAAGCATATACAGTGAACATAAATATTTTATATAAAAAAAAACTAATATAACTTATAAAACCGATACTATATACATGCATATAATATAAATATACTTATATCTTAAGATTTGAAATATATATTCAAGATTACTGTACACATTAACATCAATAAATCATTTACATATGAAGTCAAGCAAAAGATTATATATACATACATCGGCTTAACAAAGAGGGGCACGCGTTGTTCACGGAGGATCCAAAGGCTTGCATGAGGGTGGTCTCGGGTGGCGCACTTGCAAGAAGAAGGAGCGGGCGGAGGTTGCGAGATGGGGAGAAAGACGTTTGGCCTGGGCTAGCCGATGTGGCTCACGTGGCGGCTCTGGGCGAGGTGAAAGCGGAGGTCGTATGGTGGCTGTGGATGGTGATGGCCGAATTGAGGGAGAGGGAAAAACGTGGAGAGCGGTGGTGGAGTGACGCAGGTGGAGATGCGAGTGGTGGAAGTACGGTGAGGAGGCGAGAGGAGGAAGTGAAGGGGCATGGTGTCGGGCGGCGTTCATGCGGAGGTGGGCTACCGTACGCGTGTTGTAAGTGGAAGAGGAGGTTGACGCTTGCCTCGGCGTAGGTGGTAGCATCGTGAGAAGAGGGAAGAGGTGGAGTTTGGGTTGCGGAAGGAAGTGATGGCCGGCATGTTGCTGTTCATGCATGAGAGGGGTAGTGAAGGCCGGGATGAAGGCTAACGTGAATAAATGGAGGTGGCATGTGAAGAAATGGGAAAAGAATCCAACTTTGACATATAAGAACTGGATATATTTGCTTGGCCATGAAATCTGAAAGGAAAATAAATGGACAAGCTTCAGGAAGATTTGCCAGAGGAAGAGAAATGCATGAACAGTGCAAAATTTTGAGAGGCTAAAAGTTGAATTAATATGCAGATGTTTCGAAAAAAGAGGACAGCTATAACCATAAATATGGAATATACTTATTTTATGCTATACTATACGTTTCTCCCTTTGAATGCAGAGTCCAAATTGAAAGCCGAGTGGTAGCGTACGAAACAGGGAAACGAATAGACAAATCAAAGGACAGCTTGAAGTGAATGAATGGACAAGTCACAAATTTTATATTGAATAGGGAGTGTATTAAATGCAATGGCTGTTGATTTGGACAGGTAGACAGATGAGAAGAAATGGAACCCAAATGGTTTTATAACGGGTACCGGTTTGCGCTGCGTAACGGACCAGTTTGTACTCCGTTAACCAATTATAATCTGCAACGCCGAACTCCGATTGACACAAATAAATATACCGTTTTGGTCAGCGCGACGAGACGATCAAAACAGTATACAGATATCAGTGATTCGACTGAATTATAAAATTTTGAAATTTTCTACTAAAGGAAAATGCAGTAAAACGTCGAAAAATAAGAACGACGGAGCTGCAGAAGTCCGAATTTGGAAAAACGAAAAATGACGTCTTGCTCAGAAGACGATTTAGAATTTTTCTATGTAAAAATATTTAGGTTTCGGAAACGGTTTATTTCCGTCGATTACTAACTGATTTAAATTGAAGTAAGTTTACGCGCGAAATAAACTTTCATATTTTCGAACGAAAATTTACCAGTTGCTATGTTTAATTAGACGCATTCCAAATATGAAGTTTGAATAGCATCGGAATTTGTTTGTGAAAATTTGAAATTCTACACTAAATAATCAATTTTAAAAATTTTAAACTGGATCTGAATTTCAGGGTCGTTACATGTTCTCTGTCTCCAAATAATTTCATGTGAGTAAACATAATTCTAAAAGTCTTAAGTTAAATTTAAAAATCGGTAAGGATGATTCATTTGTTATAAAAAGAATTGTATCTGTTTGATCTTTGAATAAAACCCTTTGCATATATAGGTTACTTTGTTCTTCTCTGTTGTTTGAACAGATTACATATTTGTTCAAAAAAAATCAAACTTTTCTTATCAAAATATTGTAAAACTTTCAATTTTGATCAAACAAGATGTTTAAACCTTAACTAGATTTTTTTTCGAAACTGATAAAACCTGTTAGTGAAATATTTCTACAGGAAATATAGTTTTATAGGAAATCAACTATTATCTAGATAAATTTGATTGTTGTAAAAAGTTAATTCATGATCATAACTTGGATTTTTACTTCACTTCAGGATTTTTAAAAACAAAACGAAGATTTTTAGTTGGTAATTTTAAGAGTAGTCTGGATTTGAATAAAAGTTACATTTTTACAAATTTCTAACAATCTATTAAATTATAAATGTTGAAACTCAGATTGAAGCAAGGATGTTGGGAAAATTGTTGAATTAATTTTTAAGCACAAGGATTGGTCAAACGAGTTAAACTTAGGGTTTAACCCTGAGTTTTACAATGGGTTGGAAGGGTGGGAATTTTGTCACCGTGGAGCGATCGATTAGCACAAGGTGCTAGGAAATGGTAGCGTGGGACGTTGACGTGACGTGGCCAGAAGCATGGATTTTTCTAGTGAACTGTGCGAGGCGGCGAGGCGTTTTCGTGTGGGTAAGTAAAAGTTAGAGGGTCGAGTGAATTGCTACATTTTGATTTCGAGGCGATGGCTTCGAATGGATGTTTGAATTTGAGTGTTTGAGAGTTTTTGGACTTACCGATGAGTGCGACGACCACCAGAACGGCGGCGCGATGTCGTGCACGTGCACGACGTCGTCTTCGTGTCAGCAAGATTGGGCTGGGGAGACTCGGCGAAATCCTCGAGTGAATGGGATTGTGACTCGGGTTGGACGCGAGTTCGAGTGGTTTGTCTGATGCATGAAATTTTTACTTAGTTTAAAGTTTAACTTGTTTAAAAAAAGAACAGGAAGAAGAGAGTGGTTTGTGTGATGCAACCAAGATTGATTTATGTAAGTTAAAAACTTACTATAAGTTTAAAAATTTTTAACAATGTTTTTTTTAGAGTTTAATTAATCCTTTAATTAAGTAATTTAATTTAAATTTAAGTTAATTTACATTTAAATTTTCAATGTAACCATTAATTGATTTTTAAAGGGTAAAGCAGATTCTTAAATGAAAATTGGGGTAAATAATTTGTATTAACTAATGATTTTAAAAGGAAATTAAGAATGATATACAATTTGAAATTAAAATTGATTGATAAACAATTAACTGTTCAAATTAAATTTGTAAATCGACAATTGGTTATTCAGATAAATTAAAGTCGACAAATCAAATTTTAGTAGTTAATTAAAATAACTAGTTATGAAATAATAAATCGAGTTAATCAAGATTTAATTTATTGATCCAAATTTTAATCATTGATTTAAACATTACTACAAATAATTGTGCGGTAAGTTTATTTAGACCACATTGGAAAATAATTAACTATGGTTGTGCACGATATTGATATTTCTATTCTATTTGTGATACTGTGTGATGTAGATTGCCATGTACTGCACTGTAATTGTGATTTGTTCTGTATTGATGTGAAAACCTGTTTGCCCGTAAAACGGCATTTAAACTTCTATGCGACAGGGAATCGGATTTCGGTTAGTTATCCAAAATCCACATCGAATCTGTAAATTTTTATGAATGATATATCCACATTGTTTAAAAATTGACTCTCACTATTCGGTTTAGCCGGGAAAGGACCTTTGTGTCATATAAACCATTCCAAATAAGTGATACGACGACATGGATGAGCATTTGAAGACAGGTGGTGAAGACCGGGTATTTGCGAGAACGATAGGATGAACTGTCGAATGACTCAGCACTGAGTTGCTTCGGTATAGATTTCTCCATATGTGATGGGGATCCGATCGGGATTGTGGACGCCCGAATTGCAAGGACTTCTTCAGAAGTGCCTTTGGTTCTGTTCGAACCCAGAACAGACTTGTGTGGATTGTACGTCTTACAATACAATTGAGATATAAAGCAGATTTCTTTCAAATACATTTCTGTTGCTGGCGGGGAATTTATTCTCTTAGCTAAACACCCTTCTCTGAGACGTACGAGCTCAGAGGTTATGTAGTTGAAGGTTATCAGTAATATATTCCCAACTTGGTAATGTGGCATGCTGAGTGCTGTTGATCATTTGTTGATCAAAGCATGGCTTTGTGAAAAGCGTAGCTTTGTGGACGAGACTTCATCGAACCTCACACCTCGAAATGGTCGTAACAGGAAAGATGTGGCAAGGTTATTGGGGGTAGCGCCCCTTAAGGTATGTACATTTCCTTCTGGATAGAAGTGGTATCATGGTATGGAGCCAAGGTACTTAACTTATGTTGATATCGCAGATATATATATATATACACACACACATATATATATACATATATATATATATATTACTTTGTGATTTGTTGTTGGGGCCTCGGATAAAGGTTGGTTACAACCGAGGGATGCCATACTCGTGTCAGTAGTTACCCAGTTAGGGGTAACCCGACCTTGTATTGGCAGAGATCCGGTTAGGTTCTTGGGTCGTCCCTCCAAAGGCGCACCCATGTGGCCCAGGAAGTTCCTTCGCCTGACCATTTGTTGAAAATCCAATTCCTAATACGAAACCCTGTACGGTTTTAGTTGTAGAACCTGCCATTTACTTATGGTGGTTACCACTGTTTAGATGGTAGATATAGTAGGCATAGTTCGAAATGTCTATGCTGGCTAAGATTAATATTCTATTTTCGAAATGCTTTCTACACTATGCACTAGTAATAATATCAAAGAAATTTTCCCGTACCAAGCATATTTGACTATCATAAGAAGAAATCTCCTACAATTCTGCGTTTGCATTGTGTGTGTGGCGGGAGGTCTTATGGTAGTTTCATTTTAAAAGCATACCGAAATTCTTTTATAAATCTAGTTCTTGAAAAGAAATTGTTTTTGTTTACTCATACCAGTCTCATGACTGACCTGGAGTTTATTGTTTCTTTCCTAAACTCTGGGTGCCCATAAATTTTTACTCGGGCAGCCTAGAAGCAGGTTATCCGTGTTTTGGAGCTAGCTTGGATTTGAAGTCTTCTGGGAGCTTTGGATTAGGAAATCTTTTGAAGTATTGGAGTTTTGAAGACCTTGTCAAAGTTGAAGTATGTTGGAAACTTGTTGAAGTTTCTATTATCGTATTATTGTTGTATCATATGTGTATCACTCTGATATTTAGGATCGATGTTGTATTGGATATTGTATCATGTTGTACCTGTGTTGATATATGACATTCATTTTGTTTCCGCTATTTTATATTCATCTGATGTTGTTATAAGCTCCATTCGAACTGAAATTTGACGTTCGAATCTACGGCAGTTAAATACAAGTAAGGTATTTGATGTCGACTTTTGAACGCTGAATTTTGGGTCGTGACATACATACCATATAGAATCGTCACTAAACCATCCTACTTCATTCTGGAATCACCACCACTTGCGCAGTTGTTAAAGTGGTTTTCGAAAATGGAAGAGAGTATGACAATATCCGATCCCAGTCTCTTTAACAACCAAACTCTTATTTCACACCACGGTCATTTCAAATAATTCATACTTCATATCAAAATATCATATCATATCCAAACCATATCACTTTAATATCACTATTCACTTTAAATAATATTCATTTCTAGAATTGTAACACTTCAAAATTTTAGCACTTTCGAAATCATAACACTTTCGAAATCACAATAATTTGACTTAACTAGTTTAGATATTGAATATATATATATTAAAATAGCTATAAATTAAAGTAGTTTATATACTAAAATAATTTATATATTAAACAAATTTCCTTAAATTTCACCAATCGATTCAAATCATTTTAAATTCTAAAATTCAATTTAAATCAATTCCAATTTAACCATTTCAAATTTAAAGTTAAAGATTCAAGTTCAAATATTCAAACATTTACAATATAAATTTCACTTATATTTCAACATTTAACTTTAAATTTATTCAAATTGGAAACTATTCCCTTAGCCACTTTTTATTTATAATAATTTGTTTAAAATCCCAATTTCTATATTTAAATCGATATTAAATATTCAATCTCAATTTTATTCAAAATTTAGAATATTCATTTAATCGTTTTTATCAAATCAAGTTATAAATCAAGTGATAATCATATCTTTTAAAAATATCAAAACTAATAAGTTTAAATCATTCCTTTCTTAAATTCAATTATTACACAATTTAAATTCCAAGCCAACATTAATTTATCTTTCCAACCTTTATTATTAAAGTTATAAATCAATTTTAAAATATTAATATAAAATTTTAATAAATATTTTAAAACATATTATATACCAATTAAATTAAATTTTTATTAAATTAAATCTTATTACTAATTGTATTTTGTGTTAAATCTTATTTATATATTTTTAAAACAATAAAACTATAAGAAAATCTTAAAATTTATATTTTTCAAAACTAACTTATAAATTAAAACTTCCAAAACATATAAATTAGGAATCTACATTTTTATACATATATAGAAAATACATTTATAAATATTTATAAAACAATATTTATTAAAACCCATATATTTTCTTTCAAACTTTGAAAATCATTTTTCCAAATATAGCCCAATGGTATCCGTATGTAATTTATTTTTATTTTTTTTGCAGATTAAGAGGGGTTAAACTGGGCCCCTACCAGCTTTATTAAAACAACGAGGAAGAAACAAGTCACAAGAACAACACAGAAAAGACAAGGGGAAAAAAAGAAGAAAAACAACAACGGCCACACAAGGAAAACACACACAAACAAGGAAAGGAGAAAAGAAAACGATATCAACTACGGAGGAAGTGTTTACGGAATCCATGGCTCAATGTGATCATCACAAAAAGGGTGCGAGCTGTCACGCATCCCCTTGAAAATATCATTCTTCAAAACAGCCCAAACGACCTCCTTACTTCTCCTTATACCTTCAAAACACCTTTTGTTTCTTTCCCGCCAAATCACCGTCATCAGTTTTTTCAAAACAAAGAAAAAACATTGCTTATTATCTTCACTCCACCTATTTGCACTGTCAATATATTCCCAGTGTTTAGTTCCAAACGTATACGCAGTTTCCCAACTACAGCAAACTACCACTCTGCCCCAAATATCAGACACAAAACCACAATCGAAAAACAAGCGTTGAACACTCTCACCCTGATGTTGACATAATTCACAAATAGGATTGACTGGCATCCCATAACTGATGAGTTTATCCCTAGTCATTAAAGCCTTATTTGAAACTTTCCAAAACATTAAATTATCACTATTAGTAGATATTGAACTCCACATCACCTTGCTCCACTTACGATCGGGCATTAACTCCACTCCAAGCAAAACATCGTATACAGCTGAGATGGTATGTGCCTTACCATTCCACTGGGCAGTATCATGTTCATTGAATGCATAAGATTTAACCTGATATTTGCTCCAATAATGCCTGACAAACTGGTTGCTTGAGTACGGTAACATAAGCTTACTATTCACAATATGTTGAACTGCAAGAGCATTAATCCCAATGCCAGATTGATACTTCTGCTGGGAAGAGAGAAACTGATCAAGGATGACGCCTTTATCAATCCAAGGCTCAGTTCAAAACTTGCACAAACTACTAGCAGATAGACGTAATTGAACAAGAGGCTTGAAACAGGACCTCAAGTTTAACAAACTCCTCCAAATCCAACTGCAAGATTGCGGTACTTCCATTAGCCAAAAGTTTTTATAACGAACATTGTGTCTGAGAGTCCATCTCACCCAGAGGGTGTTCTTTTTGGTAAGTAAGGCATTGAAATGGTGGCTAAACACAGCCTTATTCCAAATCTCAATGCTATGCAACCCCAAACCTCCTTTGTTTTTTGGTTTCTCAAATGCAGTGCAAGAACAAGGAAACGCTTTCTTTGTATGTATCGATCCAAACCAAAAAAAATCTCATCATTGCCCTTCTTATCAATTTCAACAGCTTAATAGGAAGAATGTAAGCTCTAGCCCAATAAACCATAATGGAGAAACTTATAGATTGGATCAGAATCAACCTACCTGCTTGAGACAGGAATCTGTTAGCCCAACAGTCCATGATTGCAGTAATTTTTTCATATAGAGGCAAGCATTTGGCATAGGAAATTCTTGAAGAACAAAGAGGCAATCCAAGGTACTGCATATCATCCGCCATTGCCTGCATACCAGCACTGGAAGAGAGAGCAGATTGTTGCAAGCTGGAAATGCCAGAGAACATAATACTTGACTTATTAAGATTAAATTTTAGGCCAGTGCTTCTGAAGAAATTGTGGAGGGCTCCATTAATAGAATCTATGGCAAGCTGATCGGGTTTGGTGAAGATCATTATATCATCAGGAAAAAGAAGGGAGCTGATCTCTAAGTCCTTGCATTTTGGGTGATAATGGATTTTCTTATTTTGATACAACGGTCTCAGCATGCAAGTGAAAACTTCCAACGGTCTCAGCATGCAACCCCAAACCTCCTTTGTTTTTTGGTTTCTCAAATTTTCTTTCTTATGTTCAAATGATACAGATATTTATCATTTTCCACAATTTAAATATTTTAGGGTATATATCATTTCAACCCGTAATCCCAAAAGTTTAAAATAAGTGAAAACTGCTTGGGTTTATCATTTCAACCCATAACCATTTTCTCCTATTCTACAAAATCGTTTGGGTATGTATCACTTCAACCCATAGGGAATTCTAAATTAACAGGGAACTTACAAAGTGAGAACAACGATGATAATAATATAACATATCAACAATAGGCATATATCATCAATAACAAATTAAATATAATATAAATAAGTGATCATGGTGTCAGATGTCATAGGTGAACAGTTACAGATAATAGCACGCCATATACAGCAATTAAATAACTAACAATAGCATATTTCAATTGTCGTTTCAAGTGAAATCAAAATTTCTAAAGAAAAAAATGCTAATCATGAGTGATTTCTTACCTTACGAGGCTAGAGAAATTTGACAATGAAATGGGTTGCAAATCAAAGCACGAATTCCAAAGCAATGCAAGATTGGCATGAATTCGACAAACAAAGCAAACAAATAGGAACCGATGAGAAGAAATATATATAAAATTTATATTCTAATATTAACTCATATTAAAATAATATAAAATAAAATCTTTATAATATATTTCAAAATCAATATTTAACGTACACACCTATTAAACAAAACAAACTATTATAGTATATTTGGAAAATCAAACATTTACAAAAATCAAAATCTATATCATTTGTATAAATCAATACTCAGTACATAAATAAGTTTTTATGTGTACACTACAAAATCACGATATATATGTTACATTTTTAAACCTTATCTAAGATAATTATTCATTAAAAATCCATCTTTATATATTGAAATTAATATATTTGAAAAATATAAATCTGTAAACAGATATCAGTATATAACACTGATATATGCTCTGGAAAATATATTATATAAACAGTTATACATATAAACTTACATATTATAACTAACAATATACTTCAAATATATTATAAATATACTTCAAAATCTGAAATGTACCAACTCACATTACCTACAAAATATGTACAAAACAGTGCATACATTAACATAAACTTTCGAATATATAACCTAAACAATAGAGTACCTAACTGTAAATATATACAATGCCTGTATGAACTCAAACAGACAATAAAACTTATACATATTTAAACTGATATATAACTAACGTTATTATAAAATCTATATAAACTAAAACACACACACACACACACATATATTGACATATTTTAACTGATCTGCATATAATGATATATATAGACTTATATATACACAAATAATAGGTTATATAACATATATAGATATACACAAACCAATTATGAAACCTATACATAAGCAAACAAAGAAGGGAGGAAGGGGACAAGTCTTGGCTGCTTGGGCTAAGCGCGCCAGCGAGAGGGAGGGGAGATGAGCACGACCAGGGAGTGGGTAGGTTTACGATTGAGGTGGATGTTCGGTGCTTTCGGTGGAGGCATGGTTGTTGGGGTTTGGCACTTGTAGGGGAAGTTAATGGGCTGAGTTCGGTGGGGAGAGGGAAGGTGGGGCTGATGGGTGGTTTTGGGGTTGAGCTGGTATAAGCGGCTACGGGGATCAAGGATGGAGGGTATGGTGGGAGGCTAAAAGAGAATGGATCTGGAGGTAGTGGGCTTCACGAGTTTGAGGGTGGAAGGCATAGACGGCTATGATGGAAGTTTTGTTGAGGCCAAAGGATGGATGGCGGAGGGTTGTGTGGTAAGATTGTAGAAGTCGGCGAGGTGGTGGAGATGAGTAGCTGGCAATTTATAATGGAAATGGGAAAAGTCATGTAAAGGAGGAAGAATGAACATGGTTTGGAAAATAAGAAGACTAAAAATATAAACATTAAGTAAATACGAATGGTAAATATTATAATCTGAATCTCAAATAATTGCACAAAAGAACAAAAAAAGTAACAAATGAATGAATATGAATGAACAGGCAAATTAAATGAATACAGGGAATAAAGAAAGTCCAATATGGAAATAGTAATAGTCACGTCTGAATTTATGGAGATAATAAAAGCAAATAGACATTGAGTTTATACAGTGGACAAATTGAAAGACACAAGGACCAAAAGGTTTAAAGCCGGTACCGATACGAAAAATCATTTTGTCGATTTCACCACGTATCAGTCATCGAGATGCAAAAAAGAATATACTATGGAGATCAGCACGACGAGACGATAAAAAAGGTACATAGATATCAGTGATACGATTATTCTATCAAAAGTAGATATTCGGTGCCCAGCCGCTGCAAATTTGCTGAAAATAAGATAAAGGAGCTAGAGCAGTCCCCATTTGATGAAATGAAATATGATGTCTCACTCAAAAAACGTTCTACATTTCTATTATATAAAAATATTCAGATTTTGAAAACATTTTATTTTCATCTTATAAACTGATTTAAATTGAAATTGAAAATTACACTACATAATAACTTCCATATATTTTGATGAAAATTTACCATATGCTAAGTTTTAATAGACGTTTTTCAAATATCAAATTTTTATTTCCAAATTCAATTATTTAAAAATTCACAAAAATTCAGCTAATTACGTTATTAAAACCGTTAAAATTTATGGGTCATTACACTCTCCCGCACTCAAAACTTTTCCTCCCCGAAAAGGAACGAGTTAGGAGAACAAGCAACGAGAAGAAATAGATTTGAAATATAAAATACCAGATACCACAATTAATTCCAAAATCGTATAAATTCCATCAATTTTTAAATTGATTTATATTCAATAAATTTGGTTTCAATCTATTTTATTAAATCAATAATATCCATTTATGCTCATATTTTGTTGATTGCAAATCCGAGCTAGTTTCATTCAATTTGGTTTATTTTAAATTCATTAATACTTGTTACAAAAATTTCTTTCAAAACAAAATTTATTTGATTTTACTCATTTATTTAAATCAATTTATCTTCATTTGAGTTGACTCCACTAAAATTCAAATTTCAATTATTTTGGAGTCCATATTTATTTACTTAAATAGCATTCCCTTTTTTTCCATTTAATTTATTCCACTTGGCATATTTTACAACATATATTAAGTGTATAAACACTTATTATAACCATTTATTATTCAACCAATTTATTCTCTTTTTATTGTTCAATTTATTATCTAATTAATTATTTATAAATTCTCTTAATAAAATATCATTTTGATATCTTATTGCTCACATTTATATTGTATATTATTCAGTTACCTATTCCCTTTAACATTTAACTATTTATAAGTAAGTTGTATTATTGTTTCTGAGTGTAATTAAACATTACACAAATTTTCCTTTTATTTACAACATTTATATTAAGCCAAAATTTAGTTTGAACAATTTATTACTTACATTTCCTCTTGTATAACCTTACATTACATATTCACCCTAACATTTTAACTTTTTGAATATTTTAGGTAAGTTATGTATATTAGAATGCAATTTTATATTATACAAATAAGTTTTTTTATACAAATTCAACTATTACAAGTTGGTTAAATTTCATTTATCATTTAGATATCCCACTTATTCAAAAATTTCACTTTATTTCAATAATTGAAACCATTTCTTAATATAAAACTTAAGATTCAAATTTTCGTTTTCACTTCCAACTATTTTGAAATAATTATATACATGTATATTTTATAAATCAACTCATATTCAAGAAATTGAAATTCAATTCTTTTTTTCCAAAACAAAAGTGTAGCAAATCTATTAAGTGGCCTCTCTACTCTAAAACTCGAAAATGAATGTCGATGATGTTGCAGTCATCACCGAAATTATTTTCCAGTGACAGTGGAGGAGAGTACAGACTGAAAACTTTTTCTTTGGAAATGATTTCTATTCGAAAATATATTTAAATAATATGCTTTAAAATTTTAAAAGCCATATTTTCTAAATTACCGAAAATTTAATTCCTAAGTTCTTAATTTAAATTCATTTCTATTCCACATCACTTTATAAACCATGTTTTATAATTTCATTTATTTATATCATGTGGCAATAGTCAATGGTTTACAAAACAATAAATGAAAATCAAATATTATCATTTTCTAACAACTAATCCATTTAACTATCAAATTTCAGGAAATTATACTTTTATATATAATATAATCATACACAGAATTATTTCATTTACAAAATTTGAAAATATTATTGTGCCAATTTGTTATATTCCAGTGTTTTGGAATTCCTACCGATCGCGTTAGCTAGACGAATCGATCAAAACCCCAAATCAAACTTAACAATTCAAACAACACAAAATATAGCATTTTAAATTAATTACAAATACACTTCCTCACACGATGATTTAATAATAAATCTAGAACAAGGATAGAGGTTCAATTAGAGGGATCCTATTCAAAGAGAATTCTGACTAGCGAGATAGATTCGAAAGAAAGTTAAAATAATTAAATTACAAAAGAGGAAAGGTGGATAGACTTGTATTAATCATGGGAGACCTTAACAGGGTCAACCGAGATTCCAGGAATACGATCGATGTAGAAACTCAATTTCTCGCTTACATGGGAGAGATATTTCTTCACCAAAGCATCAGGATATTCCTTGACTATCAGTGTGGAGTCAAGATCACTAGGTTGAGAATCAAATGAGAAGATAAAACTTCCTACAAAATCTGAGGTAATCGACATTGGATCACAAGAGAATTACCCAGATCGTCTACTAAGGAAATGGTTCAGGCTTTGCAAGAAATATTGGCATCAAGAATGAGATCATAGAAATCGCTGGTGAAACGATGCCTGTTGTAAAAGAGTTTCACCTCTTTACAAATCATATAGAGGTTGGTAGCACCGCCGATGGGGTTTGTCACACAAAAGATGGAGTTGACAGTTGAGGTTGGAGCTATGGGATGCTATAGTATCAAAAGAACATGACTAAGGAGAGACAAAAATGAATTTTCAAAACGATGGGGAAAGTTCTAAAAATTCGAAGGAAACCGAGTTAAAGAGGAAGGAACTCAAGCTCGAACGAAGGTGATTCTGTAATTAAATTTACTCTATACGCTAAGTTTTGCGTAGACCTGGCTCTGATACCAACTGTAATGACGCACTATTTCGAACCATTCGCTTCCGCACATGTCGGACTTGAATTGCTCAAAATATTAGATTGTTAATTTATATTTGGCAAAAAATCAGCATAAATAGTAAATAAGTCAATCACAGAATCATAGACACAGAGTATTACAACAATAAGCAGCAGAAAAGATAAATAGTAGTTCATGAAGCTACTATATAAAGCATAGAGTTTGAAATAAAATACAACAGAATATCTCAAATACAATGTAGTCACAAATAAAAAGATGACAAGTCTGCACAAAATAACTGGATAGTAAAAGCTGAATAGATATAGATGGATCTCCAAGTGAAGCGCCAACTCCAAAGTTGAGTCTCAAGTGCTGTGACACTCAGTCTGACCCGAGCATAAAGAAAACTCGAAACACTCAAGTCAGGATTAACATTCTTATATTAATAAATTTAACTCAAGTGAAATGTTAAATGAAATGCAAGCAACTTAAAGGATGCTTAGGATTTCCATCCTCTAAGGATCCGTACAACTATCTACTATGTAGTAATAGACGTTATTATAATATGTTTATAGTAAAATAAACTATTAAAATAGCGTTAAGACGTTACCCATATCCCCCTTAACGCATTTTATATAATGCCGTAGTTTATACAAATACTGTAAACTCCATTCGCAAGTGGGCTATCAGGGAGCACTTTATAGGTACGACACAAAACAAACTCGTAGAAGGCACGATAGGGCATGCGACAAGGCACTCGAGGCAATGCCATGGTAGATAAACCATTTCCAGATCTGGGCCGGTGGTAGCATATAGCAGCTACTACCGCCCACCTCATGACACACTCTCAAATCAAAGATGCGCCCAATCAAATCACAAAGTAATAGAATGGTATCGAAGAAATGTGTCTGATAGGAGGAAGGACCTCAATTAGCCCAGCGTGGATCCTGTTTTAGTTGCATCATGCTGACTCACGGGAGTCAGGGCTTTGTAAATACCATATAGAATCGTCACCAAACCATACTACTTCATTCTGGAATCTCCACCACGTGCACAGTTGTTAAATTGGTTTTCGGTATTGGTAGAGAGTATGACAATATCCAATCTCGGTCTCTTTAACAATCAAAAGCTTATTTCACACCGTGGTCATTTCAAATAGTTCATACTTCATATCAAATATCATATTCATTTCGAAGCCATATCAATTTAATATCACTATTCACTTTAAATAATATTCATTTCTAGAATCGTGACACTTCAAATTATAACATTTTCGAAATCATAACACTTTCGAAATCACAACACTTGGACTTAACCCGTTTAGATATTGAAAATAGTATGTGTGTGTGTGTGTGTGTGTGTATTAAAACAGTTATAAATTAAAATAGTTTATATTTTAAAATAATTTTATATTAAACTAGTTTCCTCTAATTTCACTAATCGATTCAAATCATTTTAAATTCCAAAATTCAATTTAAATCGATTCCATTTTAACCATTTCAAATTTAAAGTTAAAGGTTCAAGTTTATATATTCAAAGATTTACAATATCCATTTCATTTATATTTAACATTTAACTTTAAATTTCTTCAAATTGAAACTATTCCATTAACCACTTTTTTTATAATATTTATTTAAAATCCCAATTTACATATTTAAATCAATATTAAATATTCAATCTCAATTTTATTCAAAATTTAGAATATTCATTTAATCACGTTTTATCAAATCAAGTTATAGTCGTATCTTTTCAAAATCTCAAAACTAATAAGTTTAAATCATTACTTTCTTAAATTCAATTATTACCCAATTTAAATTCCAAGTCAACATTACTTTATCTTTCCAACCTTTATTATTAAAGTTATAAATCTATTTTAAAATATTAATATAAATTCTAAATAACGATTTTAAAACATATTATACTAATTAAATTAATTTTCAAATAACTAAATCTTATTATTAATTGTATTTTGTGTTAAATATTATTTATATATTTTTTAAATAATAAACCTATAAGAATATCTTAAAGTTTATATTTTTCAAAACTAACTTATAAATTAAAATTTATAAAACATATAAATTAAAAATCTAAATTTTTATACATATATAGAAATTACACTTATAAATAATATATAAAACAATTAAAACCCATATATTTCCTTTCACACTTTGAAAATCATTTTCCAAAATATAGAGCAACGGTGTCCTTATATAATTTTCTATCCTATGGTCAAGCGATATAGATATTTATCATTTCAATCCACAATTTAAATATTTACGAGAATATATCATTACAACCCGTCATCCCAAAAGTTTAAAATAAATGAAACTTGCTTGGGTTTATCATTCAACCCATAATGATTTTCTCCTATTCTACAAAATCGTTCGGTTATGTATCATTTCAACCCATATGGAATTCTAAATTAACAGGGAACTTGCAGAGTGAGAACAAAGGAGAAAATTATATAACATATCAATGAGAGGCATATATCATCAATAACAAATTAAATATAATATAAATAACAGATCATAGGGTCAGATGTCATAGATGAAACGTTACAGATAATAGAATGTCATATACAGCAACTAAATAACTACCAACAACATATTTCAATTGTCATTTCAAGTGAAATCAAATTTACTAAATATAAGAATGCTAATCATGAGTGATTGATCAACTTTCGAGGCTAGAGAAATCTGACAATGAAATGGGTTGCGAATCCAAGCACAAATTTTAAAGCTAAGCAAGATTGGCACGAATTCGACAAACAAAGCTGATAAATAGGAATCGATGATAACAAACATATATAAAATTTAAAGTCTAATATTAACTTATATTAAAATAAGATAAAATAAAATCTTTATAATATATTTCATAACTTACACACCTATTAAACAAAATAAACCTTTATAGTATATTTGGAAAATCAAACATTTACAAACATCAAAATCTATATCATTTCTCTAAAATCAACACTTAATACACAAATAAGTTTATATATGTAAGATACAAAATCACAATATATATGTAACATTTTTAAACCTTATATAAGATAATTATTCATTAAAAATCCACCTATATATATTGAAATCGACATATTTGAAAAATATAAATCAGTAAAAAAGGATCAGTATATAATACTGATATAAACTTTGGAAAATTATATAAATAGATATACATATAAACTTACATATCAAAACTTACAATATATTTCAAATATGTTATAAATATACTTTAAAATATGAAATGTACTGAATAACATTACCTACAAAATATGTATAAAACACTACGTACATTAACACAAACTGTCAAACATATAACCTAAACAATAGAGCAGCTAACTATAAATATATACCATGCCTATATGAACTCAAACAAACAATAAAACTTACATATATTTAAACTGATATATAGCTAACATTATTATAAAATCTATATAAACTAACATATATATATATTAACATATTTTAACTGACCTGCATTTAATGATATATATATATATATATAATTATATATACAAACAATAGGTTATATAGCATATATATATGTATGTATATACAAACAAATTATGAAACCTGTACATAGAAAACAAAGAAGGAAAGAAGGGGATAGGTCTCGGCTGCCTGGGCTAAGCGCGCCAGCGAAAGGGAGGGGAGAAGAGCTTGGCAAGGGAGTGGGTAGGCTTGCAATTGAGGTGGATGTTCAGTGCTTTGGGTGAAGGCATGGCTGTCAGGGTTCCACACTTGTAGGGGAAGTTGACGGGCTAAGTTCGACGGGGAGAGGAAAGGTGGGCTAATGGGTGGTCTTGGGGTTGCGCTGGTATTAGAGGCTACAAGGAGCAAGGGTGGAGCATATTCGATGGTTGGAGGCTAAAGGAGAATGGATCAGGAGGTAGTGGGCTTCACGAGTTTGAGGGTGGAAGGAATAGGCAGCTATGGTGGAAGTTTTGTTGAGGCCAAAGGATGGGTGGCGATGGGCTCTGTGGTGGGATTGCAAAAGTCAGCGAGGTGGTGGAGATGACTAACTGGAAATTTATTACGAAAATGGGAAAAGTCACGTAAAGGAGGAAGAATGAACATGGTTTGAAAGATAAGAAGACTAAAAATATAAACGTTAAGTAAATACGAACAGTAAACATTATAATTTAAATCTCGAATGAATGCACAGAACAAAAAAAGCAACCAACGAATGAATATGAATGAACTGGCAAATTAAATGAATATAGGGAATAGAGAAAGTCCAATATGGAAATAGTAATGGTCACGTTTGAATTTATGGAGATAATAAAAGCAAATAGCTGTTGAGTTTATATGGTGGATAACTTGAAAGAAATGAGGACCAAAAGATTTAAAACGGGTACCGATACGACAAATCATTTTGTCAATTTCAATGTGTATCAGTCACCGAGATACACAAATGAATATACTTTGGAGATCAGCATGATGAGACGATAAAAAGGCACAGATACCAATGATACGACTATTCTATCAAAAGTCGATGTTCAACGTCCAACTGCTGCAAATTTGCTGAAAATAAGATAAACAGAGCAAGAGCAGCCCACATTTGATGAAATAAAATATGATGTCTCACTTAGAAAATGTTCTACATTTCTATTATATAAAAATGTTTAGATTTTGAAAAAATTTTATTTTTATCTAATTAATAGATTTTAAATTGAAATTGAAAATTACACTATAGAATAAACTTCCATATTTTCTGATGAAAATTACCATTTACTATATTTTAATAGATGTTTTCCATATGTCAAATTTTCATTTTCAAATTCAATTATTTAAAAATTGACAAAAATTCAGTCAATTATGTTATTACAATCGTTAAAATTTACGGGTCGTTACATGGGTGTTACTTTATTGTAATGCTCGGATAAGACGAGTATTATAGTTTTAGGTTAGAACACTTTTGGAGCTCAGGAGATGAGCTGGATCGCAGGAGCGTATTGCGTGTCCTTGATCGCATTCCACTATGTATTATAGGCTGTATATTCAGCATTTAGGGACAAGTTATATAACTGTGTAGATTATATATGTGATGATTGTACTCTGATAAATTATATGTATAAAAATGGATACAGTTTTCCTTTGTATAAAATGCTGTTATTGTATATTATATTTTGTTCCGTTGCGATTGTGAGATTCTGTTTGTTATTCTATTTCTTCTTCCATCTCTTTTCATCTTTAATCCTAACAACCTGGTACTTTCGGCACTCGATTGCTCGGCATTGTATATAGTGAACGTATTAGTGTCGATTTTCGGAAGTTGAAAAACTTCCGGTTGTTACAAAAATGTGAGTAATAAATTAGAGATAAATATAATAAATTGATTTTGGAGTAAGTGATAGATTAATTGGTTGGTTTAGAAAAAAGATTACATTTCTATAGTTTAATATTTAAAAATATAACGATAAATGTAACTGCAAGAATAAAAGAAAGAAAAAGGGAATTAGTGCAAAATAGAGAAATCACCGTTTTTTACACTATCCAAAAAGTAAAGAAATAATAAAAGAAATATCTCGCAGTTACGACTTATTATTTAATTTAGTATTAAAATATGGAAATGAATTTTTAGTACAATTTTCATAACCAACCAAATAGAATAGAATTACTTCCTAGAATAGAAGAAAATAAAGTAAAGAATTGAGTTAATAATTGAATAAAATTATATGTTATAGATGGTAGTGAACCTAGATCTTCATTTACCGTGCAGATAATAAAATAAGATAGTTATTATGACAAGTAAATTATATAATATAAGAGAATTAAAGATAATTCAATATCATAATTAAAGAAGACAAATTAGAACAGAAAATAGACACTTGTGTTTATATATAGATTATAAAAGAATATAAAAGTGACAATTACGAGTAAAATTATAGCATAGGTTGTAATTAAGTAGAAAGAAGGGAAAGGCTTATTTAAGACTTAAATTAAGTTAATAAGCAAAGAGAGCAGAAATAATAGAAGAAGCTTAATTTAATAAACTTAAGGCTTAAATTGAGTTAATAAGCAAGATAATAGAAGTGGCACATACCAATAGCATTCCCTTTCAGTCAAGAACCGATGCACTCACAATAATTAGGTGAGGCTGGGACAAGACTATGCTAATAGGTAAATAAGTAGCGAGCAGAATAAGAAAGGTAAACTAAACGCAAAATAAAAGATTAGACTTAGGGTCTAATAAAAGATGAGATGCATTTTGAGCAGCCCAAAGGATGAAGAGCCTAACGAAGCAGTTCATGATAGATTTCAGCACAGAAGAAGCATGTCCAACTTATTTTAGGCTAGAAAGAAGTAAGAGACTTTAACGGGACGTGAGGATACTCTAGGATGGCCATCTGGTGTAGGCGTAATGATGCGGTCCTCGAGAAGAAGGTCTGTTGATGTTCCATCAAAAGAGTATGCCTTGACCGCTTTTTGCATGGCAGGACCATTATAGGCAGTCAGAAGGGGTTGGTGTTTGGAGTAGGATATTCGTATGTCCCAGTATT
Organism: Allium cepa; assembly: GCA_030765085.1. NCBI lineage: Eukaryota > Viridiplantae > Streptophyta > Magnoliopsida > Asparagales > Amaryllidaceae > Allium > Allium cepa. The sequence continues at coordinate 1,038,085,275 of CM060941.1, read as the reverse complement.
TGCAAGTAAGTTTAGTGGGCAGGACCCAAAAGGATAGTCGCATCCTAATATTGGCCAGCATCAAAACCAAGAGCAAGGTCGGGAAAGACTAGAGTTAAACCAACGGTCCGATGTTACTTTCACTATCGAGACATTGGATAAAAGGCACCTCCAATTGGATGTTAGATTGTTTGCAGTAGGGCACGACCACTTCTTTAGAGGTCTTTCGATTAGTAGAGGGTTGGCTGCTTGGGGCCATAGCCATAATGAGAAAAGAGACAGACCAAGTAGAATATATGTATTGTAAGCCTAACGAACCTATCCTTTACAGATATGAAAAATCCCCGATCGAGTTTCGTACAAGGTAGACATTGTTGGCGGGATTCAGGGAGTAGATAGAACGATTACATGTAGTCCTCAAGGTACGCACTGGGTGGTACATTGTTGATGTCCGGGCATTAGTATGGACTAGTGCGGACACAGTTTTATGTTTTCAAAGTAAATGATGGAACATCTATATTGTAGGCCTCATGTAGCAGTCCTTTATAGATGTAGCACACAATGCCATGGAACCAAGACGATGGAGTCCTTTGCGAGGGGGATACGAAAGGTACTATGGGTAGTACCAAGGAACAATAAGGTCATTGAGCATATAGCCACATATATATCAGTTATTAAGTTTTAATCTACTAAGGAGTAGATATGTACAACTCACGCCCAGAGGCGAGAGTATTACAAACCTAATGAACCTAATATAATAGTAAATGGAAATAAAATGGTAGATGTAGAATTAACCTTAGAAGTGTACAATTTATCCATTCACCAAAACTTTACTTCCGACCCCCTCCTCACTACAGGTTATGTAGATGGAAGAGACTTTCCAGCTTTAAGACACTTACTTAGAAAGTATTATTATATTGGTAACTATTTACTTACTATTATATTTTAGTCAATTCCACTATGAGATATTTAACTAAGCTCTGCTATATGTATTTGTCTATTTGCAGGATACCAAATACCTAACTCAGGCTTTAGTGGGCTTTGGTTTTAGCAGTTTTGTGAAAAATTCGGACCCACTAGAATTCGGGTAGTTACATTTGGTATCAGAGCCTAGGTTTGGGGTTCTTAAATAAATAATGAGTGAACGTATTTGTATTTTTTTCTAAAATATGAATATTTATATATACCTAGATCCATAGAAAACCCACTTTTAAGCGAAGTGACATATGGGAAGATTTCGAGTAATAGTTTTGTACATCAACTTTAGGATTGTAGGAATCCAAGAGCTATAGGCCCTAGAGTGGAAAAGTATGAGATGTACAATAAATTCAGTGTAAAAATGGAAGTCCCTATGTTAATATTTCGAAATAGATAGTTGTTTCAGATTAGTGGGCGGGGCAGTAGTGCCATAGAATAAATAGAAGCATAAGAGAGGAAATGGATTAAGAACATATATAATTGGATTGAGAAGAATGACATCGTTGGAATATTTGGTAAAGTACAAGGAAGTTAAGAACCCATTTTGAGTCTATCCCAATAATCAAACTTTTAAGAATTTGAAAATTTCTAGAAGGTTTTCAAGTTTTAGGGTTGCATAATAGAAAAGAATTAAATATGAAAACCCAGTAAAGACTAAATTTTTGTAGAAAACTAAAAAATTTCAGTAAGGAAATTTTTTGTGAAACTCTATCTTTTGAAAAAAGGAGCAATATAGCTCGAAATTATTTTTGATATAAATATTTTGGTGGTTGGACAAAATAAGTTGTTAAGTTTTGGAAATAGAGTAGGTATTTGGAGGAAGTTTAGTAATTGACATCTAATAATAGGTAACTGTACTAGTGTAGTAAGAACTCAAATAAATTAAATAGAGATGAGAATCATTATAGAAAAATGACAAATTTAACATGCTTTAATTGTATTGGTTTCTATGAATCAGCCACATAATAACTGAAGATGATTTGTTGAAATAATAAGGAAAGTAAACATAACGAAAGAGATGTACAAAATATGAAAAACACTATATTTTGTACTGTCTATTTCAACACATAAACAAAACAAAAACTCCTTGTTATTTCGCACAAAATGTACATCCTCTCTTATAGTATTCATAGAAAATTTTAGCGTTGACAGCATCTCTTAGGAGAACTAGTTCTATTGCATTAAAGTATGAAATCTCTAGGTAGAAAGTGCAGTAATAAGAGACCATATTGTTGGGTAATAATAGTTATATTATAGAAAATATAATTAGAGAGGCTAAGCAAGGGAAAATAAAAGTTTTCCCTTGTTATGCGCAATTAATTGTATGCCTTTAAAAAACCCACCTTCAATGAAGAGTATGAGCTATTATAGAGATAATAGAGGAATAAGTTGTTCTTATCTACTCCAGTTTTTGTGATCTGAAATTATGAAAGGAAATTTGTTTTGAAATAATGAAGTGATATTTTTTTTCTAGAAATGGTTTGGTGAAAAACAAGTTTTAAGGGAAAAAACTTAAATTAAGGATCCCAAGAATTTATTGAAAAAAAATGCTTTAAAAAGGAAGAGAAGGCTAAATTTTAAACTTAAAATTGTTACATATTCCCCACTAGATTTAAGGGGATGGCCTAAAGTCAAAAACTATAAAAACAAATATAGATTTTGAAAGTAGAAATGATTATGGCACTAGGAATTTTAGGAAAATTCTAAGTAAAACCTTCTGAAGGTTAGAATCTTGGGAATTGAAATTTCAAAGTAAATAAATAGATAAGCAAACTTTTGAAACTTTGAATTGTTAAAAGAAAATATAAAATAAAAGCCAAATCAAGTTTTAAATTTTGAAGTAGATGAGGATAAGTACCTAGGTAAGACGAGAAATGTTTGAGGCTATGAAGAAGATAGCAAGAATTATTTTTAGAGTGTAATAGGGAATTCCCATAGAGTGTGTAAAGCATAGGAATATTGCTTGGGTATGCTGGAGCTGCAAATAAGTGACAATAAATAATAAAATAAAATAAAATAAGACAGTGTAACTAAAAGGAAAACAACAAATTTAAAGAAAGCAACAAATGATGACCGCCTTCAACTCCTGTATTCTGGCCTTGAGCCTGTCCTTCATTTGCTTCTGCAATCCTGATTCCTTGCCCCGTACTCGTAGTTGTTGTAGTTGGTCCAAGGTTTTGCATATTCGCCGCTCTCATCTGCTCGAGGAAATTCTGCAGCATCTCCTGTTGACTCTTCATTATGCTTTCGCGCAATGAATTAGCCATAGCCTCCATCTCGTCTCTGGTGATGTAGACGGAAGCTTGTCCTTCTCCTGATCCTGAGGATGCCCCTTGGCTTCCTCCCTGTTGGCTCCTATCAATCCTCTGTCTTGTTTGTCGAGTCATTGTCTCTGAATTGGATGTAGCGGATGCTAGTTGTTCTCAGTGAAAGCACCAAAGTGTTTGCGCCAAAATTGGGCACAAACCCCGATGAATGTGAAAGCACCAGTGTTGGAATATAAATCAACAATATCCAGACACAAATCACAGATCTAAGTAGCAAAGTAATAAATGCAAACAAGAACACACGATTTATAGTGGTTCAGCTATCTCCGGCCTACGTCCACTTCAAAGGTTTTTCCTTTTATTGATGTTCTTCGATGATTTCAATCGATTACAGCGGATTACAATGAATTATAGTTCTGAAATTCAAGTACAACGGTGGTTGTTGAGTGCAAAGTAGAGCCTTGGTGGAGTCTTGATGCTTCAGAGTCTTGATCTTGCCAAAGAGAATCCGCCCCTTTTTCTGAATGACCTGGGAGTCTATTTATAGGCGTAGGCTGTTGCTCTCTTGCTGAAAACTCGGGAGACCTCTTCTGGCACGTGAGGGGGCCCATACGTACGGTCTCGGGAAGTTTGGGCCCACTTTGGCATCGGTTCGAACTCCATTCGAACCGATCAAGAATTCATCCAATCGAGGTGAAATTTGGCGTGGACATTCGTCAACATGTATGGAAGCATCTGTGAAAATTTCATGGCATTTGGATCAGCAGGTTAGGAGATATGGTGGATTCGAATTTGGGTTTATGGGATAGCTGTTTGGTTCGAACCCATGTGTTCGAACCGATGGCTTCGAATCCTTCATAGCACGCGACTTCGTGGTGACGTGGAGCGCCTTCTTCGGTTTGATCCAAGCTTTGCGCCGAGTTGAACGAGTCGAGTCTGAGTTCTTTGCCGTGTTTATTGGGTGGCTTCGTGCACTGGGTTCGAAGGTCGTCTTCGAATCGTTGGAAGGGTGTCCGTTCGAATCGATCCAAATGCGTCACCTTGGATCGATTCGAAGTTGTCTTATCATGTTGGGTTCGAAGACAGCATGGGGCGAGGCGGCTTGGATGGTTTCGAAGTAAGGCTCAGTTCACGGGTTCGAAGTCAGCTCGTGGATGGATTCGGAGTGGAGTCGAGGCCGATGGAGTCGAAGGATGATGTCGGCTGATGGATTCGAACGCCACTTCTTCGCATGGATTCGAACTAGTTGGGTTCGAACACGATGGGTTCGAAACAGATGGTTTCGAATATGATGGTTTCGAACATAATGGGTTCGAACCGAGCAATGTCAATTCCTCTTATCTTGAATCCATCATAACTTGAGCATACGACCTCGGATTGACCTGAAATTTGAGATGCAGACTTCTATGATCTTTCTTGTCGTGTCCTATCAATTGTGGCCCGTTCCGGACTCGGACAAAATTCATCGATATCCATGGTTATCCTGCAATGCATGGCTGATATTCATGAATAGCAATTATTGATTTCCAGTAAATTTTGGATATCTCAACTTTGCCAAAAGTTGGGATAACATTTTGCCCCCCAAAACATGCCTTTTCGTAAAAGGTATGTTTTGAGCGGTCTTAAATCAAGTGCAATAAATTCATGTTTCATCCATAGCTGTGGTGTTAACAATCAAGTTTGTGGCTGTTCGAAGCCAAATCAGCATTTGTTTGTTTTTCGTAGAAGTTGAGAATGAAGTTTCATTGTCTCTCCGGGCTATTATTGGCTGCTCTGAACCCTTACTAAGCCCATTCTAGACTTAGTGATTGAATAGAAAGATCCTATTGCTCTCTGGCGTTGCCTTCCATCCCTTGCACTCTGGTCCCAGTTAGGACGTATAGCGATATCATGGTCGTTCGGGACCGATCATAGCCTCTCCGGGCTCTTGCTGGATCCCATCCTGTCACTCTCCGGTGAAGGGGAAACAACGCTTAAGTGAGTCGATCCTGTCGCTCTCCGGCGAAGCAACTCACTTCTTGCACTCCGGACCCCGTCTCTCCGGGTAGGGTCATAAAGCGATCATGTTTATATTGAAATTTAATGTTCATCCTTTGACTCTCCGGTCAAAAGGTTTATTGCAAGAGATTCTAATTTATTTATTAAAATTCGAGTTCTAGACGTTCTATCTCAAACATCAGAAAAAAGCTAAACATTGCCTCTCCGGGCATATCGGTTTATCTCCATCTCAGAGCATGCCTAGGGATCTCTCCGGTTCCCGTACATGTGTAAGTGGAGCAACCGTTTATTCTGAAAATAAATCTAAATAAAATTATTCGACCGAAGTCCAAATCCTGGACTTGGCCCTTGCCATCTTTAATCAGTCGATGACGAGTCGTGATCCCGATCCAGGATCATTCCTGTTAGGTGGAGGCGGTAGTCGTTCAGGTCTTGCTGCCGTTGTCCGTTCTCTGACAAATTGTGGCAGTCTACCACCCCTAGCATGTTCTTCCACCTCATCCTTTAGGTGGCGGCATTCATCTTGTGCCCATCCAGCTCATGGAATAGGCAGTATTTTCCAGTCCTGCGCTCCCGCTCGGTGGGATCCCTTATAGGTGGCTTTCGATAGGGGAGTTGCCCCCTAGTTTCAGTGTAGATTCTTTCTAGGCCTGCAGTCAGATCGGTGTACTGCCGGAATCTTGGTTCTCGGAATTTCTTCCGTTTATCAGGACCATCGTATCTGTCATCCTGTTTCCTCTTTCCCTTGTCCGCTCCGGACTGTTCTCTGGAGGTTCCTACGCTTTGTGTGGTATTTATTTCACGACTCTCGGCTTGTGATTCTTCTAACCGAATGAACTTTTTAGCTTTATGAAAGAACTCTCCAAGATCTTGCGGTGGATCTTTAGTTAGAGAATCCTTAAATTTGGTGCCTTCCGCGACTCCTGCCACCGCCGCCATTAAAATCATTGATGGATCCGGGCGATCTACAGAAGTCACTGTCACATTGAATCTTAACAGAAAATCTTTTATGGACTCTCCGGTCCTCTGCTTGATTGATGCTAAGGTCATCACACTCTTGGGTCGTGTCACGTGGACCCTAAACTGTCTCATGAAGCAATCTACAAGCTCGCTCCATGTTCCGATTGATCCAGTCTCTAGTTGTCTGAACCATAATGAAGCTAAATCTGTCAAATATAGAGGGAAGCATCGTGCCATCACTTCCTCGGATGCCCCCAGCACTTCCATGTGCCTAATATATCTTGTAATATGCATGGTCGGGTCTGATCTCCCATCATATGGTTCTAGCGCTGGTAGTTTGAACTTTGGAGGGTTCCTTGCGTTTCGGATGTTTAGAGTGAATGGGCTCCGACTAACTTCTTCTAGGCCTCCGCTAGGCAATCCTCCTCTCATGATTCGTCGCATTAGGCCTATCATTCTCTCATCTCCGTCTAGGGGTTGGCCCTTCGTCAGATTCCTGTCCTGCCCCCCGAGCCTTGAAGGGAATTCTGGTACGTATTCTTCTGGTGGCTCATTAGCATAGGCATTGGCTCCAGTCTGTTAAGCTCCGTCTGTCGGTCTTCCGGTATCGGACCCTGAGGGTCTGCCCCCAAGGTCTCGCTGACCGCCTTCAACTCCTGTATTCTGGCCTTGAGCCTGTCCTTCATTTGCTTCTGCAATCCTGATTCCTTGCCCCGTACTCGTAGCTGTTGTAGTTGGTCCAAGGTTTTGCATATTCGCCGCTCTCATCTGCTCGAGGAAATTCTGCAGCATCTCCTGTTGACTCTTCATTATGCTTTCGCGCAATGAATTAGCCATAGCCTCCATCTCGTCTCTAGTGATGTAGACGGAAGCTTGTCCTTCTCCTGATCCTGAGGATGCCTCTTGGCTTCCTCCCTGTTGGCTCCTATCAATCATCTGTCTTGTTTGTCGAGTCATTGTCTCTGAATTGGATGTAGCGGATGCTAGTTGTTCTCAGTGAAAGCACCAAAGTGTTTGCGCCAAAATTGGTCACAAACCCCGATGAATGTGAAAGCACCAGTGTTGGAATATAAATCAACAATATCCAGACACAAATCACAGATCTAAGTAGCAAAGTAATAAATGCAAACAAGAACACACGATTTATAGTGGTTCGGCTATCTCCGGCCTACGTCCACTTCAAAGGTTTTTCCTTTTATTAATGTTCTTCGCTGATTTCAATCAATTACAGCGGATTACAATGAATTATAGTTCTGAAATTCAAGTACAACGGTGGTTGTTGAGTGCAAAGTAGAGCCTTGGTGGAGTCTTGATGCTTCAGAGTCTTGATCTTGCCAAAGAGAATCCGCCCCTTTTTCTGAATGACCTGGGAGTCAAATTTATAGGCGTAGGCTGTTGCTCTCTTGCTGAAAACTCGGGAGACGTCTTCTGGCACGTGAGGGGGCCCATACGTACGGTCTCGGGAAGTTTGGGCCCACTTTGGCATCGGTTCGAACTCCATTCGAACCGATCAAGAATTCATCCAATCGAGGTGAAATTTGGCGTGGACATTCTTCAACATGTATGGAAGCATCTGTGAAAATTTCATGGCATTTAGATCAGCAGGTTGGGAGATATGGTGGATTCGAATTTGGGTTTATGGGATAGCTGTTTGGTTCGAACCCATGTGTTCGAACCGATGGCTTCGAATCCTTCATAGCACGCGACTTCGTGGTGACGTGGAGCGCCTTCTTCGGTTCGATCCAAGCTTTGCGCCGAGTTGAACGAGTCGAGTCCGAGTTCTTTGCCGTGTTTATTGGGTGGCTTCGTGCACTGGGTTCGAAGGTCGTCTTCGAATCGTTGGAAGGGTGTCCGTTCGAATCGATCCAAATGCGTCACCTTGGATCGATTCGAAGTTGACTTATCATGTTGGGTTCGAAGACAGCATGGGGCGAGGCGGCTTGGATGGTTTCGAAGTAAGGCTCAGTTCACGGGTTCGAAGTCAGCTCGTGGATGGATTCGGAGTGGAGTCGAGGCCGATGGAGTCGAAGGATGATGTCGGCTGATGGATTCGAACGCCACTTCTTCGCATGGATTCGAACTAGTTGGGTTCGAACACGATGGGTTCGAAACAGATGGTTTCGAATATGATGGTTTCGAACATAATGGGTTCGAACCGAGCAATGTCAATTCCTCTTATCTTGAATCCATCATAACTTGAGCATACGACCTCGGATTGACCTGAAATTTGAGATGCAGACTTCTATGATCTTTCTTGTCGTGTCCTATCAATTGTGGCCCGTTCCGGACTCGGACAAAATTCATCGATATCCATGGTTATCCTGCAATGCATGGCTGATATTCATGAATAGCAATTATTGATTTCCAGTAAATTTTGGATATCTCAACTTTGCCAAAAGTTGGGATAACATTAGGCAATTGACAATTTATGGATTTGTTAAGATTGCAAAGTTATAATTGAGAGTAAATAGGAATATTTGGTAATTAATTAAAGTAAGAAAGAAATGTAAATGTTATAACTTGGTTACGAAATTTATATACGGAAGTGGATGTAAATATGAATTAATTAATGTGCGCATAAATTTATAATGGGATAAAACGTAAATTAATGTAATAAGGATGATGCAGGTTGATAATTATTCATAATGTTTGTGTTGTGGATAAACGTTACTTTAATGATTTTAATATAAAATAACGGAAGTGTGAATGGAAATTAATAGAAAAGTAAACTTATTTAAAGGTAGTAATTGGATGTAGATGTATGGAATGGAGTTAATGCAAATCAATGGAATTAATGAAGACGTTTACGTAGCTACACATTGAAAATATGAAAACAAAATGTAAGCATTGGATTAAATTAAGGAAATTAAATATTAATAAATGGTCATTTAATAAAACCAATGTTCTGCGAGTAATTATAATTGGTTGTTTGAAATACGTATAAACTTTGATTTGGAAATCAATTGGATTTAAAATGAAATTTGGTATTACATTGATGAGTTTAAATGTTAGTTTATATGTAAAGTAAATAATAGTGTAATAAAAGAATGAAATCAAGATAAATAAATTTAATTGAGACTTTAACTATAAATAATAGGTTGGATGGTAATTGTTATGGAGAATAACCATACAAGTATTATAAAGAGTATATTGGTAATAAACGATTATTTTGAATAAAGGTAATTAAATATTACTTTAATGGATATAAATGTAGTAACGGATAGAGTAAATGAAATTAGCATTATGAAAATAAATGTAACATTGTTTTGTAAGCAATAAAAGCCTACTAATGTGACTGAAGGTTAACGGTAACGATTTTTGTATGTTACCTATGTAGGTTGCTTGTAAATTTAAACTTTGAAATTTGTTACAATAATTATAATTTAATATTACGTTGATGTTAATTAAGGTAATATTTGTAAGTAATGTTAAGGTTATTCATATTGGACAAATTGTTGAGTTATAAGGATCGGGAACAAAGATTTATTTATTTTATTGGAATTTAAAATTTAATAAAAGGATTAATTGCAATTAAATGAATTTTATATTTTAAATTGGGAATTTAGATGAAATATGAGGAAATTTATGTAATAGTTTTGAATCCAATGTTGAATCCATCCATAATATGACTATTGGTTGATTTAAGTATGGGAAGCAAGATTTATTAATTTAATTTAAGTATAAAATTTTATAATTTTATTTATTGCAAAGTAAAATGGAATTAAAACGTTTAAATACTACATTATTGAAATCAAAATGGAATTTGAGGATAAGAATGTAATAAATCATAAGCCAATGTAGTCGCAAATCTTATTTTGGTAAAAGATATGAATAAGAAGGCTAAAAATTTAATAAATGGGTTTTGAGAATTTAATTTATAAATTCTAAATATAATGAAGCGGAGAAATTAACACTGCAATTGATAGACTTATCAACTTTTAATTTACATCTAAACTTGTTTAAATTTTTGTAAAGGATTAAGAAATATAAAGGTGATAAAATTGTCAGTTATAAAATTGAAATTTAAAAATTAGATTTAATTAATTAATTATTAATTTATTTAATTAATGGAAAAAAAGCCATTTTGGCCACTGACTTGAATTTCGACGAAACCTGTAACAACCCGGATATTTTAACGGTTTTAATTAACTGATTTTTTGTGAAATTTTAAACAATAAAATTTTGATACATAAATTTGGTATTTGGAATGCGTCTAGTTAAACATAGCAACTGGTAAATTTTCGTCCGAAAATATGAAGTTTATTTTCATACGTAAATTTATTTCAATTTAATCGGTTAAAAATCGATGAAATAAAACGTTTTCGAAATCTAAATATTTTTACATAGAAATATTCTAAATCATCTTCTGAGCAAGACGTCATTTTTCCTAATTTGGACTTCTTTAGCTCCGTCGATCTTATTTTTCAGCGTTTTTGCTGCATTTCCGATGGTAAAAAAATTCGGATTTTTATAATCGTACCACTGATACCCGTATATCGTTTTGATTGTTGCGTCGTACTGATCTCTATGATATATTAAATTCTGTATTTTGAAGCCCGGTTCGCAGTGAAATCCACAGAAACGATTTCTATATCGGTATCCATTTTCAAATTTTTTTACTTCCGTGACTCTTTGCTTATCTACCGGTTGGAACCTACGGTCTTTCATTGAGATAACTCTGGAATTAAATTCATGACTTTCCCAATGTATAATATAATCTATTCGTTGTTATTCTCTGACTATTTGCATTCATTTCCTATGAGATAAAATATTATAAAACAAAGCACGTACTCATTTGTTCTGGAGTCTCTCCTCTTCCCTGATGCGAGCAGCTGCTCCTTCTTCTTATTTTTATTTTTCTTACCTGTAACCGTGCTTGTGTAAAATAAAAAAATAAAAAAAGAAGCTTGTCGATTAGCAACCCCACAATAACTGAGTTCGCCGTCTTCCCAACCTTCCCACGTTATCACCCTCTCCGCCACCGTGCCGCAGCTCCACTCCTCCACCATCGACTCGCCTTCACAAGCAACACCGAGATCCGCCTCCAAAATGCTATCATCACCCACCATCAAGCCTAGATCTGTCACCCACGTCATCACCAACACATCACCTCCCACTTGCTATCGCCTCTGTCACGACCCGACTTTCCACTCCCGGAAAATCGCATCATGAATTAAGAAAGAAAGGGATAGAAAAGAGAATAGAAAGAAGAGAAGGAAGAAACAACACAAGAATCTCAACAGCGGAACGAATAAATTATATTTATAACAAAATATTACATAGTATACATCAAATATCAGAGTACACAGACATATACAACACATACTAGACAGTTATAGACACCTGTCTAGTTATACAACTCAAATCAAACACAACACTCAGAGATACCAAACACAGCGGAATTATATAACTATACGCAGAAGCCTCCTGCTCCATATGCTCCTCCACAAATCGTCAAAGCCAATCCTGAATCCTAACCTGAATTCCCTTGGCTACTCGTAAAAATTTGAGTACCCAAGAGTTAAAGAAAAACAGAAATAACTCCGGGTCAGACATGGGTCTGGTGTGAGTAACAGGTTAAAGTTGCTTAACTTTTAAAAATCCTTTAAAAGAAAGGTATCACGTAAGACTTCCCACACATAAACATGGAAAAGTTTTTACCTTACGCTAACCAAAACATTTGATAGGAAATCCAGTGATATTATAATAGTGTCTAGGGTTTTCAAGTAAATAAGAAATAGCCGAAATTGTTACATTCATTAAATTCCATCTACTAGCCACAAAAGTGGGTAATACAATCAAAACCGTTGGCACTTATTGGATTTTGGATTCCATACAATGGCAGGGCTACTGGGGTACCGCCCGTCACAGTACGTGGCCTAGATCAACGTACCGAGGATTACTCCCTTCATCCCCTGCAACACAAAGCCAGACCCATTCCTTACTGAATAGTTCCGAACAAGACAACCCCGCAGTTGGCGTACGTTCCAACTGCCCACACAGCCGAAATAAAAGGGACCTCAAGACAGGGGAAAATCTTGCTCTCCAGTGGGGGCTACCCACGAAGCCTTGCTGCACCTCCCCTGTTTTAGCCATTCCCGGTTGATGAGGCTTGAGGTTACGATTACCTTTATAGGACACATCTCTTAGAATGCTCATCGTCCACCTGACGATGTTCTGAAAGCATTCAATCCATACAAGTTCGTTCCGGGTTCGAACGAAACCGAAGGCATTATCTCGTTACACTCATATTGGAATCACCCTCAGAGTTAACGACAATAACCCTTGCACTCTGATTCACCATCTCGAATCTATAAGTACTATTCCGTCAAACTCATTACGGAATCACCCACAGAGTTATACTGACGTATAGCCCTTACACCTCGAGTCTTCACTCGCTCCACTTGGATTAACGACCTAACGTTATTTGGAATCGATGTGGTTTTCGGATATCCAAATATGAAAACCCGATCCCGGTCTCATCGAAACCAAAGCGTGTCTTTTATGTCCAAGTTGTTTTAAGTTTAAAACAATTCAATTCATTATCTAAATATACACAGATAGATAATTCACAACATAATAGATAATCAACCTTATCATTATCAACAGATAATCATATCAAAACAGATAATCCAAATTATCATCCAAGAGCAACCAATGCATCCATATCACATACACTACTCATCTCATAACTGAGATTACAAACCAGTCAACCAATACCAATCATCAAACATAAGCAAATGATCAAATGATCACACCCTCAATAATTAATTTAAAATGAATTAAATTAATTACTTAACTCTAATTAATTTAAAATGAATTAAATTAATTACTTCATCATCAAAATTCTGCTTATCTTAACCACAAATTGATTTCAAATCAATTTATAAAAATCATCTCATTATTCTTTCAATTAATCATTACTGATTAACTATCTCTAATTACAATAAGTAATTAGCTTATAAGTTGATTACACAAGTTAATTACTTAATTGATTAATAATTAATTACATTAAACATTCATTAAGTATTGATTTAATTAATCCATTCCAAATCACATCATTAATTAATTCATTAATGATTTCTATCTACAATTAATTAATTACATAAGTAATTAATCTATATATCAAACCATACATATATATTAATCACCCTTGATTAATAACCATTCAGTAATTAACTACATTAATTACTCAACCCAATAATTAATTATTCTAAATTAATTATCTAAATTAATTCCCTTAATTAATTTCAAAGTAATTCAAATCCAAATTACTTCTATATCAAATATCTTTAATTACATCCTGTAATTATTAATTACTTCCTTAAGTAATTACAAATTTATAAATTACATAAAGTAATTATCAAACAATCCACAATTGTTTAAACCAATTAAACTTTATTAATTAATCTAAACAAATCACATTAACCTTAATTAATTACATTAAGTAATTAATTTACTAATTACTTTCATTAAGTAATTAAACTTAAGCCATTAATTAATTAATCTAATTAATTATCAAAATTTATCACATTAATTAATTGTTAAATAAATTTTAAGTTAATGATCTCATTAACATTTCTTAATTACTTAATTAAGAGATTAACTTATATTAATCATCATTAGTTATTAAGTAATTAATATTTAATTACTATTTAATTAATCTTTAATTATTAATTAACTAAGTGTTAATTAAAACTAAATTAATCATTAATCACCTGATTAAATAAATCTTAATCATAAATTAAAATTTAATTAACCATCATTAATTATAGATTAATTAAACTTAATTAATTAATCTCAAATCAAATTAAAAATCATTAATTATTTGATTAAACATCCACATTTTTAATTAATTAAATAATTAATATTCATCTTAATTACCTTAATAATTAAATGATTCCAATCATTAAACTTTTATTTATCTTTTAGATAAAACATTCCTATTAATCAAGCATTTAAAAACAAAATGTTTTTAAGTTTACATTAAATTCAATTTAACATTTCTTTTAAACTTAAGATCCAAATTTATTTAAAATACAACTAAATCTTATATGTTTACAAGAAACATCTAATTAATTGATAAGTTTAAAAAGAATTTAAATTTCAATTCAAATCAAATTCAAATCAATTTAAAAACATCTTTAAATTTCAAAATTAAAATATAACTTCTATTCTCAATTTAGTTTTAAATTCTTTCAAACTCTTCTATAATTTACACCTTTAATTCAAATGCAAACCATTTGAAAACAATTTAAATTTAAACTTTATTTAAAAACTGAAGTTTAAATTTTAAATTCAGATTTAAAAACTCAATCATTTTGAATTCCTAAATTAAATACTTAACTTTTCAATTCAATATGCAAAACAACAATGCATTTACACTTGAGAGTTTAAAATCAAATTTGAATTTAAAAACATAAATGTTTTCAAATATCTGACAAATTAAATTTGAATTCATATCCAAATTTCAAACTAAACTCAGTTTTAAATCTCCACTTAAAAATTTAAACTTACCTTTTATTTAAAACAGAAAACAGTTTTCTGTTTATTTAAAAACTTAAACTTTGAATTTTTTTCCAGAACTTAAATAATTTCAAAGAACAAAATTTAAACTCATTTAAATTCATCATTAAATTCAGTTTAAAATCCAAGTTGACATTTTAAGTTTGCAATCAAATTTTAAAACTGGAAACAATTCCCTGTTCTTCTTCTTTTATTTTTTTTATTTTAAAACCAAATTTGAATTCTGCAATTAAATTATTTCAACATCTGAATTCAAATATTTTGAATTCATCTTCAGATTCAAATTTAAATCCTAAGCTAACATTTAGTTTAAATTTAAACTTAACTCTCAAATTTACTTAAAACAGAACAGTTCTGTTTTTTTAAAACCTGAAGCCAAAAGGTACTCGAGTCACCAAAAATTTTGCTTCGAGTCAGAAGCTTGCTTGCTTCGAGTTTTTTCCCAAATTACCCGAGATCTACCCGAGGGAAAAATCCCTGCAACTCAACATCAACTTCAACCTGAAACATCAACCCCACCACCATCACAAACCTGCACACACCCTTGTACATTCTCAAACCACCTCCGGCCACCTTGACCTTCATCTCCGACCATCCCCTAACTATCAGAGACTTCACTACAACATCAAAACCCCAGATCCCCTAAGATTAACTTGAATTTGAAATCAAGTTTTAAAACTAAAAACTGTAACAGTCTATTCCCACCTTCCTAAACCTGTCAACTCAAATCTCTCCACCTCTCGACCACCATCAACATCCAAACTCCGGTGGTAGCTTCATCACTTCACCATCTATCAATACCCACCACAGTTTTGAACTCGATGCACCCTTGAAACCACAGCACCCAAAATTTTATTTTTACAGTAACTAGGGTTCTTGACAGAAATTTTCAAATTTCATTCTCAAATTTGAATTGCAAACAAATTCAATAAATTCCTATAATCTTTGATGAATAAACAATCTCCTAAATCAAATTCACCCAAACAAATTTCAAGCTTCAACTATGCTTAGCTAATATATAAGACACAGAAGTTTCAAAACTGCATTTTTAACAAAGCATTAAAATTTGTAATATAACTCAAGTACAAATTTTAATCTGAATATTGTAATGAAGCAACCATATTTTTTTAAGTCATAACTCAAATGAAGGATCAAACTAAAAGACAATGGGATGTATTACATCTAACTACAACTTGAATCAGAGAAACCAGAAATGTTCAGGGAATAAATCATGCACACACACACAAACATATCCATATACATATTCACAGCATATTTATAATATAAGTTCATATCTAAATTCAAGTATGCAATCAACTTTTACCTATTTAAAATCTTAAAAGTTGAGTTACTCACCTTATTTATAAAATGCAGAGCACATTGTAGTTGCAGTTCCAAATTATGAAATGCAGACTCCCTCCTTGCTTTTAAATGATGCATGCAGGCCTTTCTTCAGATGCTTAGAAATGTAAAGCTTCAACTTGAAACTGCAGATGTCTTGCATGTTTCAGATCCAAGAAATGCAAACCTCCTTGCTTGCAAATTTCATGTATGCAGAGCTCAAATCTTAAAATTGCAGAGCTCTTTGACTTCATATGCAAAAACATGCAGGTCCTTTTTAATCTTTGATTGAAAATGAATATGCAGATTTTGTTCTCTTGCATTTCCAGATTGAAGATTAATGCATGCAGGCTTGTTTGAAAATTCATGTAGGCCTCAGCCTTTTTGATTTATACAAGCAGAGCTTTGATTCAATTTGCAAATGATATGCAGATGCCAAAGAAATGCAGAGCTTATACATAATGCAGGTTTGAGTTTGAAACGAGGAGTTGCATGCAGGTTATATTTGATGAAGGTTTGAAATGCAGATTTGAATATTTTGGGAAAGAGGAGTTTGCAGGTTTGTAATTTGGAATATGCAGATTTGTAGAAGTTGTATGCAGACTTGTATATAGTTTGTGAGAATGTAATTTCTGATTATAGATGTGAGGATGAAGTTTAGTTTTCTTTTTATTTAGGAATGAAACAAATGCATATGAATGAAGAACAAGTTCATATGAATGTAGATTTTCAGAAAATGAAATAAAAGAAAATAAAAATGAAATATTGACACTTGTAAACATAGAGACACTTGTCTTTTAAGCTTTAATATTTACATACACATGTCTTTGTGAATTAATTTAATGTTTAATTAGAGTTAAATAAGTATTAAGATTAGTTAATTAATTCCTATACAAAATTATGTGTTAAATAATTCTCTAAAGAAAAAGCAAAGCATTATTATTATAAATAGAATGATATACAAGTTATTCATTTTGAAAAGAAACTTTTTTTTTTAAAACAATTTATAAAAGAGCTTGTAACATAATTTAATATACAACTTGAATAAAAATTGAATTTTAAACTAATTAAAACATTTATCTCAAATTTAAAATCATATAGTTATTTAATTAAATATTTTTGAAAAGCTCAAATTTAAAAATAAATCACCATTTCTATTTTTAAAACATAATAAAACTATACTATACTAATTTAACTAAAACAAATTGTCTATTTAAAATATATATAAATACATATACATTATTAAATAGAAAACAATTTAAAATCTTATCTAAAATAATTTCACAAATTAAATAATTAAATAAAGAAGATTATTTAAATAAATATCAAATCTATTAACAAAATTATCAATTCAATATAAATTTAAATCCAGATTATTAAATTTATATTGTCCAAAATTCCGGGTCGTTACAATCCTTCCCCCTTAAAAGAATTTCGTCCCCGAAATTTAAAACAAAGGCAATTTAATAATCTATTTACAGATTTTATTTTAAAACACAGCATATGTTAAACATATGCCAACAACCAAGCAACCAATTCACTCAATCAGAACAAACCTAATTATCCAAAAGAATTTTGGATAAAATCTTCACGAGTTTCCCCGGTATATATATATATATATATCGGGATACTCGCTCTATAAAATACAATCAATCAATACTACTAAACTATAGAGCTCCTAACAACAATTCTATACAGAATATCAGACAACAGACGAGTCTGACTCAACAAACAAACCATCCTAAACTGCTGGTTCTACAACCAGAAATATCAAACACGTACTCCCTCAGAGATACGTGAAACATACTGAATCCCAGTTATCCAAACCGGCAATTCAACTCTAGAAAAAACCAACACTGAACTAACCAAACACAGAAGAAACCAAAACACTTCGGAGCTAGCTTCCCAAACTTATAGCTCCTTGAATCAGAGAAAAACTTAACCAAGATCCAATCTCCAATTCCAGAATCCAAATTTCTCTGTCTCTTATCCACAAAACTCTTCGGACGATCCTGGGCTACCAATACCCATCCTAATCAGCTCAACTCTTGCTGATTCCATCAGAAACAGACTGAATCAACACAATCCAATGATCTCCTCAAGATCACTCAAAAACCAAGAACACAAACCCTGCTCCTCAACAACAGAAGACAGAACAAACTTCTCCTTATTCGAGAAACAAAACAGAAACACCTCCAAACTGCTTCCGCTGCTCAACTCTGATCCGAAACAGAAGAAAATGCTGACGAAGAGCACAAGCACAGACCAGACAACACAGCACAGAAATATGGTTCCACATATCCTTAAAGAAAACTCAGATGTTCCTCTCAAACCTGAGTTGCTTCACCAACTTCCATCTCAAGGAACCATCCATCTACTAACTGAACCACCAGTTCCATTCCTGGAAAGAAAACTCGATCCCCAGATGCTGACAAACTCTAACTTCCAGAAGACATCCAGACAATCTCCAACAAACACAAGAGATCACTCAACTATCGCAAGTCATTTTTGCGATCAACTCAGCCTAAATCCAAAGAAACTGCTTTCTCTTAACCAAACAGAACAGCTCATGATAACTTAGCCAACTAACCAGAGAAAAGGTCCACTCTGCTGCTTCTGAACTCCACTTCAGAAAAACTATCCAGCCAGAAGACTCCCAATCAACTCAGAACACTCTGCTAAACTTAGCCACATCACCGGCAGATTCACTTCTTATTCTTGTTCCAAAGAAACATCTTCAGAAATATCCATAGTCACTGCATCTCATCATGCAGCTACAACTTCCTGAGATATCAAGATATCATCACTTACTTGCTTCTGCCCTACCAACAGATCAAAACTCAAATCTGTACTTCAAAGATGAACTCCGAACCTTAACAGGTTACCTTCAGAGATCGATGAAGTTCTTCATCACAACAGAACTCACTCGAGACGGTATTAGGTCTACAGTCTCGACAATACACTTCCAACCAATGGTAGTCGTGTTACACACACTTCTACCTTATTTACCTTTATAACTTACATTGGAAAAACCTGAACGGGTAATCCAACAAATAGGTAGAACCAATATATATATATATTATATATCAAAAATACAAATACGCTCTCTCAAGATAGACACCATTCCAGAGCCTAGGTATTCACTCAACCTAACGCTCTGATACCAACTGTCACGACCCGACTTTCCACTCCTGGAAAATCGCATCATGAATTAAGAAAGAAAGGGATAGAAAAGAGAATAGAAAGAAGAGAAGGAAGAAACAACACAAGAATCTCAACAGCGGAACGAATAAATTATATTTATAACAAAATATTACATAGTATACATCAAATATCAGAGTACACAGACATATACAACACATACTAGACAGTTATAGACACCTGTCTAGTTATACAACTCAAATCAAACACAACACTCAGAGATACCAAACACAGCGGAATTATGTAACTATACGCAGAAGCCTCCTGCTCCATATGCTCCTCCACAAATCGTCAAAGCCAATCCTGAATCCTAACCTGAATTCCCTTGGCTACTCGTAAAAATTTGAGTACCCAAGAGTTAAAGAAAAACAGAAATAACTCCGGGTCAGACATGGGTCTGGTGTGAGTAACAGGTTAAAGTTGCTTAACTTTTAAAAATCCTTTAAAAGAAAGGTATCACGTAAGACTTCCCACACATAAACATGGAAAAGTTTTTACCTTACGCTAACCAAAACATTTGATAGGAAATCCAGTGATATTATAATAGTGTCTAGGGTTTTCAAGTAAATAAGAAATAGCCGAAATTGTTACATTCATTAAATTCCAGCTACTAGCCACAAAAGTGGGTAATACAATCAAAACCGTTGGCACTTATTGGATTTTGGATTCCATACAATGGCAGGGCTACTGGGGTACCGCCCGTCACAGTACGTGGCCTAGATCAACGTACCGAGGATTACTCCCTTCATCCCCTGCAACACAAAGCCGGACCCATTCCTTACTGAATAGTTCCGAACAAGACAACCCCGCAGTTGGCGTACGTTCCAACTGCCCACACAGCCGAAATAAAAGGGACCTCAAGACAGGGGAAAATCTTGCTCTCCAGTGGGGGCTACCCACGAAGCCTTGCTGCACCTCCCCTGTTTTAGCCATTCCCGGTTGATGAGGCTTGAGGTTACGATTACCTTTATAGGACACATCTCTTAGAATGCTCATCGTCCACCTGACGATGTTCTGAAAGCATTCAATCCATACAAGTTCGTTCCGGGTTCGAACGAAACCGAAGGCATTATCTCGTTACACTCATATTGGAATCACCCTCAGAGTTAACGACAATAACCCTTGCACTCTGATTCACCATCTCGAATCTATAAGTACTATTCCGTCAAATTCATTACGGAATCACCCACAGAGTTATACTGACGTATAGCCCTTACACCTCGAGTCTTCACTCGCTCCACTTGGATTAACGACCTAACGTTATTTGGAATCGATGTGGTTTTCGGATATCCAAATATGAAAACCCGATCCCGGTCTCATCGAAACCAAAGCGTGTCTTTTATGTCCAAGTTGTTTTAAGTTTAAAACAATTCAATTCATTATCTAAATATACACAGATAGATAATTCACAACATAATAGATAATCAACCTTATCATTATCAACAGATAATCATATCAAAACAGATAATCCAAATTATCATCCAAGAGCAACCAATGCATCCATATCACATACACTACTCATCTCATAACTGAGATTACAAACCAGTCAACCAATACCAATCATCAAACATAAGCAAATGATCAAATGATCACACCCTCAATAATTAATTTAAAATGAATTAAATTAATTACTTAACTCTAATTAATTTAAAATGAATTAAATTAATTACTTCATCATCAAAATTCTGCTTATCTTAACCACAAATTGATTTCAAATCAATTTATAAAAATCATCTCATTATTCTTTCAATTAATCATTACTGATTAACTATCTCTAATTACAATAAGTAATTAGCTTATAAGTTGATTACACAAGTTAATTACTTAATTGATTAATAATTAATTACATTAAACATTCATTAAGTATTGATTTAATTAATCCATTCCAAATCACATCATTAATTAATTCATTAATGATTTCTATCTACAATTAATTAATTACATAAGTAATTAATCTATATATCAAACCATACATATATATTAATCACCCTTGATTAATAACCATTCAGTAATTAACTACATTAATTACTCAACCCAATAATTAATTATTCTAAATTAATTATCTAAATTAATTCCCTTAATTAATTTCAAAGTAATTCAAATCCAAATTACTTCTATATCAAATATCTTTAATTACATCCTGTAATTATTAATTACTTCCTTAAGTAATTACAAATTTATAAATTACATAAAGTAATTATCAAACAATCCACAATTGTTTAAACCAATTAAACTTTATTAATTAATCTAAACAAATCACATTAACCTTAATTAATTACATTAAGTAATTAATTTACTAATTACTTTCATTAAGTAATTAAACTTAAGCCATTAATTAATTAATCTAATTAATTATCAAAATTTATCACATTAATTAATTGTTAAATAAATTTTAAGTTAATGATCTCATTAACATTTCTTAATTACTTAATTAAGAGATTAACTTATATTAATCATCATTAGTTATTAAGTAATTAATATTTAATTACTATTTAATTAATCTTTAATTATTAATTAACTAAGTGTTAATTAAAACTAAATTAACCATTAATCACCTGATTAAATAAATCTTAATCATAAATTAAAATTTAATTAACCATCATTAATTATAGATTAATTAAACTTAATTAATTAATCTCAAATCAAATTAAAAATCATTAATTATTTGATTAAACATCCACATTTTTAATTAATTAAATAATTAATATTCATCTTAATTACCTTAATAATTAAATGATTCCAATCATTAAACTTTTATTTATCTTTTAGATAAAACATTCCTATTAATCAAGCATTTAAAAACAAAATGTTTTTAAGTTTACATTAAATTCAATTTAACATTTCTTTTAAACTTAAGATCCAAATTTATTTAAAATACAACTAAATCTTATATGTTTACAAGAAACATCTAATTAATTGATAAGTTTAAAAAGAATTTAAATTTCAATTCAAATCAAATTCAAATCAATTTAAAAACATCTTTAAATTTCAAAATTAAAATATAACTTCTATTCTCAATTTAGTTTTAAATTCTTTCAAACTCTTCTATAATTTACACCTTTAATTCAAATGCAAACCATTTGAAAACAATTTAAATTTAAACTTTATTTAAAAACTGAAGTTTAAATTTTAAATTCAGATTTAAAAACTCAGTTTTGGATTCATTTTGAATTCCTAAATTAAATACTTAACTTTTCAATTCAATATGCAAAACAACAATGCATTTACACTTGAGAGTTTAAAATCAAATTTGAATTTAAAAACATAAATGTTTTCAAATATCTGACAAATTAAATTTGAATTCATATCCAAATTTCAAACTAAACTCAGTTTTAAATCTCCACTTAAAAATTTAAACTTACCTTTTATTTAAAACAGAAAACAGTTTTCTGTTTATTTAAAAACTTAAACTTTGAATTTTTTTCCAGAACTTAAATAATTTCAAAGAACAAAATTTAAACTCATTTAAATTCATCATTAAATTCAGTTTAAAATCCAAGTTGACATTTTAAGTTTGCAATCAAATTTTAAAACAGGAAACAATTCCCTGTTCTTCTTCTTTTATTTTTTTTATTTTAAAACCAAATTTGAATTCTGCAATTAAATTATTTCAACATCTGAATTCAAATATTTTGAATTCATCTTCAGATTCAAATTTAAATCCTAAGCTAACATTTAGTTTAAATTTAAACTTAACTCTCAAATTTACTTAAAACAGAACAGTTCTGTTTTTTTAAAACCTGAAGCCAAAAGGTACTCGAGTCACCAAAAATTTTGCTTCGAGTCAGAAGCTTGCTTGCTTCGAGTTTTTTCCCAAATTACCCGAGATCTACCCGAGGGAAAAATCCCTGCAACTCAACATCAACTTCAACCTGAAACATCAACCCCACCACCATCACAAACCTGCACACACCCTTGTACATTCTCAAACCACCTCCGGCCACCTTGACCTTCATCTCCGACCATCCCCTAACTATCAGAGACTTCACTACAACATCAAAACCCCAGATCCCCTAAGATTAACTTGAATTTGAAATCAAGTTTTAAAACTAAAAACTGTAACAGTCTATTCCCACCTTCCTAAACCTGTCAACTCAAATCTCTCCACCTCTCGACCACCATCAACATCCAAACTCCGGTGGTAGCTTCATCACTTCACCATCTATCAATACCCACCACAGTTTTGAACTCGATGCACCCTTGAAACCACAGCACCCAAAATTTTATTTTTACAGTAACTAGGGTTCTTGACAGAAATTTTCAAATTTCATTCTCAAATTTGAATTGCAAACAAATTCAATAAATTCCTATAATCTTTGATGAATAAACAATCTCCTAAATCAAATTCACCCAAACAAATTTCAAGCTTCAACTATGCTTAGCTAATATATAAGACACAGAAGTTTCAAAACTGCATTTTTAACAAAGCATTAAAATTTGTAATATAACTCAAGTACAAATTTTAATCTGAATATTGTAATGAAGCAACCATATTTGTTTAAGTCATAACTCAAATGAAGGATCAAACTAAAAGACAATGGGATGTATTACATCTAACTACAACTTGAATCAGAGAAACCAGAAATGTTCAGGGAATAAATCATGCACACACACACAAACATATCCATATACATATTCACAGCATATTTATAATATAAGTTCATATCTAAATTCAAGTATGCAATCAACTTTTACCTATTTAAAATCTTAAAAGTTGAGTTACTCACCTTATTTATAAAATGCAGAGCACATTGTAGTTGCAGGTTCCAAATTATGAAATGCAGACTCCCTCCTTGCTTTTAAATGATGCATGCAGGCCTTTCTTCAGATGCTTAGAAATGTAAAGCTTCAACTTGAAACTGCAGATGTCTTGCATGTTTCAGATCCAAGAAATGCAAACCTCCTTGCTTGCAAATTTCATGTATGCAGAGCTCAAATCTTAAAATTGCAGAGCTCTTTGACTTCATATGCAAAAACATGCAGGTCCTTTTTAATCTTTGATTGAAAATGAATATGCAGATTTTGTTCTCTTGCATTTCCAGATTGAAGATTAATGCATGCAGGCTTGTTTGAAAATTCATGTAGGCCTCAGCCTTTTTGATTTATACAAGCAGAGCTTTGATTCAATTTGCAAATGATATGCAGATGCCAAAGAAATGCAGAGCTTATACATAATGCAGGTTTGAGTTTGAAACGAGGAGTTGCATGCAGGTTATATTTGATGAAGGTTTGAAATGCAGATTTGAATATTTTGGGAAAGAGGAGTTTGCAGGTTTGTAATTTGGAATATGCAGATTTGTAGAAGTTGTATGCAGACTTGTATATAGTTTGTGAGAATGTAATTTCTGATTATAGATGTGAGGATGAAGTTTAGTTTTCTTTTTATTTAGGAATGAAACAAATGCATATGAATGAAGAACAAGTTCATATGAATGTAGATTTTCAGAAAATGAAATAAAAGAAAATAAAAATGAAATATTGACACTTGTAAACATAGAGACACTTGTCTTTTAAGCTTTAATATTTACATACACATGTCTTTGTGAATTAATTTAATGTTTAATTAGAGTTAATTAAGTATTAAGATTAGTTAATTAATTCCTATACAAAATTATGTGTTAAATAATTCTCTAAAGAAAAAGCAAAGCATTATTATTATAAATAGAATGATATACAAGTTATTCATTTTGAAAAGAAACTTTTTTTTTTAAAACAATTTATAAAAGAGCTTGTAACATAATTTAATATACAACTTGAATAAAAATTGAATTTTAAACTAATTAAAACATTTATCTCAAATTTAAAATCATATAGTTATTTAATTAATTATTTTTGAAAAGCTCAAATTTAAAAATAAATCACCATTTCTATTTTTAAAACATAATAAAACTATACTATACTAATTTAACTAAAACAAATTGTCTATTTAAAATATATATAAATACATATACATTATTAAATAGAAAACAATTTAAAATCTTATCTAAAATAATTTCACAAATTAAATAATTAAATAAAGAAGATTATTTAAATAAATATCAAATCTATTAACAAAATTATCAATTCAATATAAATTTAAATCCAGATTATTAAATTTATATTGTCCAAAATTCTGGGTCGTTACAATCCTTCCCCCTTAAAAGAATTTCGTCCCCGAAATTTAAAACAAAGGCAATTTAATAATCTATTTACAGATTTTATTTTAAAACACAGCATATGTTAAACATATGCCAACAACCAAGCAACCAATTCACTCAATCAGAACAAACCTAATTATCCAAAAGAATTTTGGATAAAATCTTCACGAGTTTCCCCGGTATATATATATATATATATCGGGATACTCGCTCTATAAAATACAATCAATCAATACTACTAAACTATAGAGCTCCTAACAACAATTCTATACAGAATATCAGACAACAGACGAGTCTGACTCAACAAACAAACCATCCTAAACTGCTGGTTCTACAACCAGAAATATCAAACACGTACTCCCTCAGAGATACGTGAAACATACTGAATCCCAGTTATCCAAACCGGCAATTCAACTCTAGAAAAAACCAACACTGAACTAACCAAACACAGAAGAAACCAAAACACTTCGGAGCTAGCTTCCCAAACTTATAGCTCCTTGAATCAGAGAAAAACTTAACCAAGATCCAATCTCCAATTCCAGAATCCAAATTTCTCTGTCTCTTATCCACAAAACTCTTCGGACGATCCTGGGCTACCAATACCCATCCTAATCAGCTCAACTCTTGCTGATTCCATCAGAAACAGACTGAATCAACACAATCCAATGATCTCCTCAAGATCACTCAAAAACCAAGAACACAAACCCTGCTCCTCAACAACAGAAGACAGAACAAACTTCTCCTTATTCGAGAAACAAAACAGAAACACCTCCAAACTGCTTCCGCTGCTCAACTCTGATCCGAAACAGAAGAAAATGCTGACGAAGAGCACAAGCACAGACCAGACAACACAGCACAGAAATATGGTTCCACATATCCTTAAAGAAAACTCAGATGTTCCTCTCAAACCTGAGTTGCTTCACCAACTTCCATGTCAAGGAACCATCCATCTACTAACTGAACCACCAGTTCCATTCCTGGAAAGAAAACTCGATCCCCAGATGCTGACAAACTCTAACTTCCAGAAGACATCCAGACAATCTCCAACAAACACAAGAGATCACTCAACTATCGCAAGTCATTTTTGCGATCAACTCAGCCTAAATCCAAAGAAACTGCTTTCTCTTAACCAAACAGAACAGCTCATGATAACTTAGCCAACTAACCAGAGAAAAGGTCCACTCTGCTGCTTCTGAACTCCACTTCAGAAAAACTATCCAGCCAGAAGACTCCCAATCAACTCAGAACACTCTGCTAAACTTAGCCACATCACCGGCAGATTCACTTCTTATTCTTGTTCCAAAGAAACATCTTAAGAAATATCCATAGTCACTGCATCTCATCATGCAGCTACAACTTCCTGAGATATCAAGATATCATCACTTACTTGCTTCTGCCCTACCAACAGATCAAAACTCAAATCTGTACTTCAAAGATGAACTCCGAACCTTAACAGGTTACCTTCAGAGATCGATGAAGTTCTTCATCACAACAGAACTCACTCGAGACGGTATTAGGTCTACAGTCTCGACAATACACTTCCAACCAATGGTAGTCGTGTTACACACACTTCTACCTTATCTACCTTTATAACTTACATTGGAAAAACCTGAACGGGTAATCCAACAAATAGGTAGAACCAATATATATATATATTATATATCAAAAATACAAATACGCTCTCTCAAGATAGACACCATTCCAGAGCCTAGGTATTCACTCAACCTAACGCTCTGATACCAACTGTCACGACCCGACTTTCCACTCCCGGAAAATCGCATCATGAATTAAGAAAGAAAGGGATAGAAAAGAGAATAGAAAGAAGAGAAGGAAGAAACAACACAAGAATCTCAACAGCGGAACGAATAAATTATATTTATAACAAAATATTACATAGTATACATCAAATATCAGAGTACACAGACATATACAACACATACTAGACAGTTATAGACACCTGTCTAGTTATACAACTCAAATCAAACACAACACTCAGAGATACCAAACACAGCGGAATTATATAACTATACGCAGAAGCCTCCTGCTCCATATGCTCCTCCACAAATCGTCAAAGCCAATCCTGAATCCTAACCTGAATTCCCTTGGCTACTCGTAAAAATTTGAGTACCCAAGAGTTAAAGAAAAACAGAAATAACTCCGGGTCAGACATGGGTCTGGTGTGAGTAACAGGTTAAAGTTGCTTAACTTTTAAAAATCCTTTAAAAGAAAGGTATCACGTAAGACTTCCCACACATAAACATGGAAAAGTTTTTACCTTACGCTAACCAAAACATTTGATAGGAAATCCAGTGATATTATAATAGTGTCTAGGGTTTTCAAGTAAATAAGAAATAGCCGAAATTGTTACATTCATTAAATTCCAGCTACTAGCCACAAAAGTGGGTAATACAATCAAAACCGTTGGCACTTATTGGATTTTGGATTCCATACAATGGCAGGGCTACTGGGGTACCGCCCGTCACAGTACGTGGCCTAGATCAACGTACCGAGGATTACTCCCTTCATCCCCTGCAACACAAAGCCGGACCCATTCCTTACTGAATAGTTCCGAACAAGACAACCCCGCAGTTGGCGTACGTTCCAACTGCCCACACAGCCGAAATAAAAGGGACCTCAAGACAGGGGAAAATCTTGCTCTCCAGTGGGGGCTACCCACGAAGCCTTGCTGCACCTCCCCTGTTTTAGCCATTCCCGGTTGATGAGGCTTGAGGTTACGATTACCTTTATAGGACACATCTCTTAGAATGCTCATCGTCCACCTGACGATGTTCTGAAAGCATTCAATCCATACAAGTTCGTTCCGGGTTCGAACGAAACCGAAGGCATTATCTCGTTACACTCATATTGGAATCACCCTCAGAGTTAACGACAATAACCCTTGCACTCTGATTCACCATCTCGAATCTATAAGTACTATTCCGTCAAACTCATTACGGAATCACCCACAGAGTTATACTGACGTATAGCCCTTACACCTCGAGTCTTCACTCGCTCCACTTGGATTAACGACCTAACGTTATTTGGAATCGATGTGGTTTTCGGATATCCAAATATGAAAACCCGATCCCGGTCTCATCGAAACCAAAGCGTGTCTTTTATGTCCAAGTTGTTTTAAGTTTAAAACAATTCAATTCATTATCTAAATATACACAGATAGATAATTCACAACATAATAGATAATCAACCTTATCATTATCAACAGATAATCATATCAAAACAGATAATCCAAATTATCATCCAAGAGCAACCAATGCATCCATATCACATACACTACTCATCTCATAACTGAGATTACAAACCAGTCAACCAATACCAATCATCAAACATAAGCAAATGATCAAATGATCACACCCTCAATAATTAATTTAAAATGAATTAAATTAATTACTTAACTCTAATTAATTTAAAATGAATTAAATTAATTACTTCATCATCAAAATTCTGCTTATCTTAACCACAAATTGATTTCAAATCAATTTATAAAAATCATCTCATTATTCTTTCAATTAATCATTACTGATTAACTATCTCTAATTACAATAAGTAATTAGCTTATAAGTTGATTACACAAGTTAATTACTTAATTGATTAATAATTAATTACATTAAACATTCATTAAGTATTGATTTAATTAATCCATTCCAAATCACATCATTAATTAATTCATTAATGATTTCTATCTACAATTAATTAATTACATAAGTAATTAATCTATACATCAAACCATACATATATATTAATCACCCTTGATTAATAACCTTTCAGTAATTAACTACATTAATTACTCAACCCAATAATTAATTATTCTAAATTAATTATCTAAATTAATTCCCTTAATTAATTTCAAAGTAATTCAAATCCAAATTACTTCTATATCAAATATCTTTAATTACATCCTGTAATTATTAATTACTTCCTTAAGTAATTACAAATTTATAAATTACATAAAGTAATTATCAAACAATCCACAATTGTTTAAACCAATTAAACTTTATTAATTAATCTAAACAAATCACATTAACCTTAATTAATTACATTAAGTAATTAATTTACTAATTACTTTCATTAAGTAATTAAACTTAAGCCATTAATTAATTAATCTAATTAATTATCAAAATTTATCACATTAATTAATTGTTAAATAAATTTTAAGTTAATGATCTCATTAACATTTCTTAATTACTTAATTAAGAGATTAACTTATATTAATCATCATTAGTTATTAAGTAATTAATATTTAATTACTATTTAATTAATCTTTAATTATTAATTAACTAAGTGTTAATTAAAACTAAATTAATCATTAATCACCTGATTAAATAAATCTTAATCATAAATTAAAATTTAATTAACCATCATTAATTATAGATTAATTAAACTTAATTAATTAATCTCAAATCAAATTAAAAATCATTAATTATTTGATTAAACATCCACATTTTTAATTAATTAAATAATTAATATTCATCTTAATTACCTTAATAATTAAATGATTCCAATCATTAAACTTTTATTTATCTTTTAGATAAAACATTCCTATTAATCAAGCATTTAAAAACAAAATGTTTTTAAGTTTACATTAAATTCAATTTAACATTTCTTTTAAACTTAAGATCCAAATTTATTTAAAATACAACTAAATCTTATATGTTTACAAGAAACATCTAATTAATTGATAAGTTTAAAAAGAATTTAAATTTCAATTCAAATCAAATTCAAATCAATTTAAAAACATCTTTAAATTTCAAAATTAAAATATAACTTCCATTCTCAATTTGGTTTTAAATTCTTTCAAACTCTTCTATAATTTACACCTTTAATTCAAATGCAAACCATTTGAAAACAATTTAAATTTAAACTTTATTTAAAAACTGAAGTTTAAATTTTAAATTCAGATTTAAAAACTCAGTTTTGGATTCATTTTGAATTCCTAAATTAAATACTTAACTTTTCAATTCAATATGCAAAACAACAATGCATTTACACTTGAGAGTTTAAAATCAAATTTGAATTTAAAAACATAAATGTTTTCAAATATCTGACAAATTAAATTTGAATTCATATCCAAATTTCAAACTAAACTCAGTTTTAAATCTCCACTTAAAAATTTAAACTTACCTTTTATTTAAAACAGAAAACAGTTTTCTGTTTATTTAAAAACTTAAACTTTGAATTTTTTTCCAGAACTTAAATAATTTCAAAGAACAAAATTTAAACTCATTTAAATTCATCATTAAATTCAGTTTAAAATCCAAGTTGACATTTTAAGTTTGCAATCAAATTTTAAAACTGGAAACAATTCCCTGTTCTTCTTCTTTTATTTTTTTTATTTTAAAACCAAATTTGAATTCTGCAATTAAATTATTTCAACATCTGAATTCAAATATTTTGAATTCATCTTCAGATTCAAATTTAAATCCTAAGCTAACATTTAGTTTAAATTTAAACTTAACTCTCAAATTTACTTAAAACAGAACAGTTCTGTTTTTTTAAAACCTGAAGCCAAAAGGTACTCGAGTCACCAAAAATTTTGCTTCGAGTCAGAAGCTTGCTTGCTTCGAGTTTTTTCCCAAATTACCCGAGATCTACCTGAGGGAAAAATCCCTGCAACTCAACATCAACTTCAACCTGAAACATCAACCCCACCACCATCACAAACCTGCACACACCCTTGTACATTCTCAAACCACCTCCGGCCACCTTGACCTTCATCTCCGACCATCCCCTAACTATCAGAGACTTCACTACAACATCAAAACCCCAGATCCCCTAAGATTAACTTGAATTTGAAATCAAGTTTTAAAACTAAAAACTGTAACAGTCTATTCCCACCTTCCTAAACCTGTCAACTCAAATCTCTCCACCTCTCGACCACCATCAACATCCAAACTCCGGTGGTAGCTTCATCACTTCACCATCTATCAATACCCACCACAGTTTTGAACTCGATGCACCCTTGAAACCACAGCACCCAAAATTTTATTTTTACAGTAACTAGGGTTCTTGACAGAAATTTTCAAATTTCATTCTCAAATTTGAATTGCAAACAAATTCAATAAATTCCTATAATCTTTGATGAATAAACAATCTCCTAAATCAAATTCACCCAAACAAATTTCAAGCTTCAACTATGCTTAGCTAATATATAAGACACAGAAGTTTCAAAACTGCATTTTTAACAAAGCATTAAAATTTGTAATATAACTCAAGTACAAATTTTAATCTGAATATTGTAATGAAGCAACCATATTTGTTTAAGTCATAACTCAAATGAAGGATCAAACTAAAAGACAATGGGATGTATTACATCTAACTACAACTTGAATCAGAGAAACCAGAAATGTTCAGGGAATAAATCATGCACACACACACAAACATATCCATATACATATTCACAGCATATTTATAATATAAGTTCATATCTAAATTCAAGTATGCAATCAACTTTTACCTATTTAAAATCTTAAAAGTTGAGTTACTCACCTTATTTATAAAATGCAGAGCATATTGTAGTTGCAGGTTCCAAATTATGAAATGCAGACTCCCTCCTTGCTTTTAAATGATGCATGCAGGCCTTTCTTCAGATGCTTAGAAATGTAAAGCTTCAACTTGAAACTGCAGATGTCTTGCATGTTTCAGATCCAAGAAATGCAAACCTCCTTGCTTGCAAATTTCATGTATGCAGAGCTCAAATCTTAAAATTGCAGAGCTCTTTGACTTCATATGCAAAAACATGCAGGTCCTTTTTAATCTTTGATTGAAAATGAATATGCAGATTTTGTTCTCTTGCATTTCCAGATTGAAGATTAATGCATGCAGGCTTGTTTGAAAATTCATGTAGGCCTCAGCCTTTTTGATTTATACAAGCAGAGCTTTGATTCAATTTGCAAATGATATGCAGATGCCAAAGAAATGCAGAGCTTATACATAATGCAGGTTTGAGTTTGAAACAAGGAGTTGCATGCAGGTTATATTTGATGAAGGTTTGAAATGCAGATTTGAATATTTTGGGAAAGAGGAGTTTGCAGGTTTGTAATTTGGAATATGCAGATTTGTAGAAGTTGTATGCAGACTTGTATATAGTTTGTGAGAATGTAATTTCTGATTATAGATGTGAGGATGAAGTTTAGTTTTCTTTTTATTTAGGAATGAAACAAATGCATATGAATGAAGAACAAGTTCATATGAATGTAGATTTTCAGAAAATGAAATAAAAGAAAATAAAAATGAAATATTGACACTTGTAAACATAGAGACACTTGTCTTTTAAGCTTTAATATTTACATACACATGTCTTTGTGAATTAATTTAATGTTTAATTAGAGTTAAATAAGTATTAAGATTAGTTAATTAATTCCTATACAAAATTATGTGTTAAATAATTCTCTAAAGAAAAAGCAAAGCATTATTATTATAAATAGAATGATATACAAGTTATTCATTTTGAAAAGAAACTTTTTTTTTTAAAACAATTTATAAAAGAGCTTGTAACATAATTTAATATACAACTTGAATAAAAATTGAATTTTAAACTAATTAAAACATTTATCTCAAATTTAAAATCATATAGTTATTTAATTAAATATTTTTGAAAAGCTCAAATTTAAAAATAAATCACCATTTCTATTTTTAAAACATAATAAAACTATACTATACTAATTTAACTAAAACAAATTGTCTATTTAAAATATATATAAATACATATACATTATTAAATAGAAAACAATTTAAAATCTTATCTAAAATAATTTCACAAATTAAATAATTAAATAAAGAAGATTATTTAAATAAATATCAAATCTATTAACAAAATTATCTTTAAATCCAGATTATTAAATTTATATTGTCCAAAATTCCGGGTCGTTACAGCCTCCCTCCATTTTGTGTTGCCAAATCTCTACACGACCCCTGCCACTTCAACCGAGTGCCCCTCCGCCAAATCCATTGCTCCGGCCTTCCACCTCCACTTTGCTTTGGATGGCCGAAGCATCCCTGTTGTTGTAGATAGGTAAGAAATATGTGTACAACTTTTATACTATATATGTGTTTATATACAACTTTAGATTGATCTTTTGTTGTAACAACCCGCATATTTTACGATTGAATATTTAAATATTTTTATTTTAATATTTTATCGTTAGTCGGATTTTGTCCAAAATGCTACTTTTTGCATGCGGTCGAATTAGGACTCGGAACCACTTCCATTGAGTTCAAAACACCATTTGCGATCTTTTTGAGTATAAACTTTGATATGTTGGGGGTTAGTGGAATTTTACCACTTATTCACTTTAGACTTTGGTTTGGTTTGGCTCATTAGCCAAAGATATTAACTCTAGCTCAACCCCCTTCTCTTCATAACTTGACTTTCATTTCCTAACACTCAAGCTTCACCAAAAATGGAGGAAGGAATGGGAAATTAAAACTCCAAGCCCTAGTTCTTTGCAAATCCAACATCTAACTCCAAATTCAAAGAGAAGACATTGATTCAAGCTTCTTGGGTTGATTCTCCTTTGCTTTCAAGCTTCTCTTTCATTGATTTTGTGAAAAGGTGAGATTTTTATCTTACATCTTTGTCTATAACTATCTTTGATTGCTAGGTATGAATTCCTAACACTTAATCATGTGCATTTGCTATTGATTTGGATTGAATTGGTGAAAATCCCAATTTTTAGTGTTTTGGGTTCAAATCATTAAAAATCCAATCTTTAATGTTTCAACACGTTTTTGGCGATGAATCGAGGAGCCAATAGGACCGGGTAGCCGATAGGCATAATCCCCTAGCGTTCGTGCTCGTTCGGTTGCAAATTGAGAGAGTTTACACTTGTATTATTTAGGTCGTTTTCGGCCTGCTGCTAGGTCGCTTGTCCTGCAACCCCAAAGACCTCGGCCTTCTATGCACCCCTTTAGGTCGTTACACAACTAGGTCGCACGGCTTTAGGTCGTAACCATAGGTCGCGGCAAGTTAGGTCGTCTCCTAATTAGGTCGCTCGGTCTTGTATGCCGATAGGTCACTCGGTCTCGTATGCCGTTAGGTCGCTTGGCCTTGTTTAAGCCGCAAAATCTTAGGTCGCTCGGCCCTTTATGTCGTTAGTGCCTTAAGTCGCTCGGCCTTCTTCTGCCACTTAGGTCGCGCGTCACTCGGCCTATCCAAACCACTTAAGTCGTTTCGTGTTAGGTCGCCCACCCCCTTAAGTTGTTAAGTCGCTCGGCCCCTTTATCCCTTAGGTCGCTGACCTCCTTAGGCCGCTCGGCATGTGCATTGGTTAGGTCGCGCCACACTTTTAGGTCGTACCGTGTTAGGTTGCTCAGCTGCTAGGTCGCACCACTTCCCTAAGCCGCTTCTACCTTAGGTCGCTCCTCTGTTAGGTCGCGCCGTCTTGAGTCGCTAGGCTATTTCCATTTTGATGAATTTGGAATCAAATTCTTTAGATTTTTATTTACATCTCCGTATGTGAATTTTTGTGATTGATCATTTCTACGATCATTTTTGTGATTTTTCATTTCAAAAATATACAAACCTTTACCTCATTCGTACGAGAAATCTAATTAAACGTCTTAGTAAAACAAGTGGTATGAAACGCTTGCGTTTACTTCGCCGGTTAATTCTTGGACTTGTCGACTGAATATCTTGTGACAATTTTCTAGTAGAAATATACAATTTGTTCATAAATATTTGAGTTAAGCTAGTGGTTATGGGACATGAAGCTAATCTTTTATATTTAATAGCTTACTGTTATTGACACTTCTTAATGATCGTTGATGATCATTTTTGTGATTTAGACGAGCAAATGTGCGATGTCTCTTTGTCTACGAGGGAGACTAAACCCCGTTTCTGTGAAGCTTCGACTCAAATTGGTGGGGTAGCGACCCATGGTCTTTGAGCCGTTTTGTGGAGATTCGGCTCAAAATTAATGGTTAGCAACCATGGAATAGCGTTCCATTTTGTAATACACGTGTTGGTGAGTTTTCATGCTCCCGTTTTGTGATAGGCCTCCTTCTTTTTGTGATTTCTGGATTTTCATTGATGATTTCTAGAATTTGTGTTTCACCGATTTTCGTGATTTACATTGATATGTGTTATCAATATTTGTGCATTGGTGAATTTGTGTGTCATTAACTTTTGTGATTGACATTGATATTGTTGTCAATAATCATGGTTTTAGTGAATGAAGATATTGAGTATGACATTTCTTTTGATCTTTGAGAAGATTCTTGTGATATTGATTAATCTCTTGTTGATTTTCAATTGCATACTTTTCACAGTATGGCTTTATGGTTATCATATGTTTATGTCATATCTCTTATCCTATATCATTTTAACTGATATTTATATCTAGACTGATCCGTTATTATTTTCTTATTAAATAATACTCGGGTCAGACCGAGATGTTACATGTGCTTCTGCTTGACTTCACATCTGGGATTATCACCTTGAATTTTGGCTAACTACTTAGATCAGTTGTTTTTGTTGTATACATTTGAGTTATAGACTCATAGTTGTATGCATATTCTTTTGTCTAGCACTTGTAGCTATTCTCTTGGGATATTGTGGATCTTGTTTGACCACTACTCTGATGTACACTTTCATGTCTTATATATTCATATCTATTTCCGCCTTTGTGATATGGATGTCTGTGATTGACTTGTGTTATGCTTGTTTCTATATTTGTTTCCGAAGAATACATATAGCCACCGTGTAGTAGCTTTGAGTTTGTATCGGTATGTCGGATTTCCTCCTTAAACCAAATGCAAGTTGTACTATCTGACATATCGATGCTCGCACAAAGCAATTACGCGGACGGTCGCTCCTCAATAGCCTTATTCTTCGTGCTAGTTGATGGCATTACCCCATAGTGTCCTTGGCTAGCGTGGGTATAGAGGTGGGGCGTCATAGCTTGGTATCGGAGCCAATCTTCGGAACAATGTAGAATAATCTAACAAGGATCATCGTCCTAAGTCCATCTTAGGAGTCGTGCTTTAGGATTTAATTCGAGTCTTCGTACCGATTCATCTTATTTTTCTTTATGCTTCCTTGTTTATCTATCAAGATTGCTTGATATTCATTTGGTGAATAACCTTATTCTTCTTCTTTCTTTCTAAAGGAAGAGAAATGGTTAGACCCGGCCATCCTAGCGCCAGTCAATCTCGTGCTACTCCCCAAGATGGAGTATTTATGTCTGCTCAGTAGCTTCTTGATTTAGTAAGGAATGCTCAAGAAGCAGGATCTAATCCGGAGTCTACTCACCCTAAGTCTGGATTTTCACGTTTGTGCAGCGATTAACCCAATTTTGGTGGAAAGCCAGTCAAAGGTTCTAAAACCATTATTGAAGTCCAGGCTTGGCTGAGAACGTGCGATCGAATCTTTTCTTGCATGAATCTTGTCGATCTTCACCGTGTTCAGGTGGCCTCTAGCATGCTCGAAGAAAGAGCATTAGATTGGTATGAGCTTTTGATTTCTGAAATAATTGAAGCGGATCTTACTTGGGGGAACTTCCGGGAATGCTTCGAATTAAAATTTGTGCCAGAAGCTGAGAAGGCGACTTTGGATCTCCGTTTTATAGACCTTGTTCAAGGTGAATCTTCTGTGACAGATTATATCGCATCCTTCGAGTCACTTTCTAAATATGGGGTCGAGTACATAAACAGCCCGTTCAAGAAGAACCGGAGATTTGCCTATGGCTTGAATAAAAATCTCAAGAAGCCATTGCTTCTAAAGTTAGAAGTTTCTTTTGATCAACTCATTGATATCGCTCTTCGACTTGAAGAGGCAGATAGAGAGAGTGATGTTGAAGTTGTGAGTGCTAAACCAAACTTCAACAACAAGAAAAGGCCCAATAAGTTCGAGGGTTCTTATCCCAACAATAAGAAAGGGAAGCAAGCCTCTCCGGCAGCTAAGACTCCTACTTCTAGTAGTGGGCAATGCTACAATTGTGGTTCTAAGGACCATTGTGCAAACAAGTGTTCAAAGCCTCGTGCTTATCGTTATTGCAAAAGCTCGGATCATTATTTATCCACTTGTCCCAAACATCAAAACAGGAAGGAGGGAAAGCTTAATGTTGCTCAAGCCCCTGGCAACACATCTCGCGGTAAAGGTATTTCTCATTCCATCCTTGATGGCCTTATTTTATTTCGTGATCATCCTATTCGAGTTCTTTTTGATACGGGTGCGCCCCATTCTTTTATATCAAAAGAACTTGTTGATATTTTTTCTTTAGATGTTTTGTGTTTAATGACTTCTTTGAGAATTTCGAATCCGTTGGTGGATCCGCAACAATCAGTTTATTGTGTAAAGATGTCGAGATTATCTTGTGTGAATTTTCTTTTCGAGCCGATTTGCATGTTATGCGCTACTTAGGCTTTGGAATGATTTTGGGAATGGATTGGCTTAACCGCTATAAAGCCCAAATCCAATGTCCTGAATGGACTATTTATCTTCGACATCCTCAATCTGTTAAGCAGGTTTCTATTGACCTTAAAGATTCGGATTCCAGCTTAGTTGCATCTTTATATTCTTTAAATCCTCATGATGATGATAATGATGATGAGGAAGATATTATTTCTTTTATTCACGTTGTTCGCGAATTTTCCGACATATTTGAGCCCGTTTTAGGATTACCACCTAAGCGAGCAATTGAGTTCAGAATTAATCTCATCCCTGGAGCTCAACCTATCACTCGCCCTCCTTATCATATGTCCAATAAAGAAAACGAGGAGATGCGTAAACAAATATCTAAATTGGAGACGAAGCAATTTATTCGCTGTAGTTCCTCGCCTTAGGGAGCTTCGGCTATTTTTGTGAAGAAATCCGATGGTACACTTAGGCTTTGTGTTGACTAACGCAAGCTTAATGATTTTACTGTCAAGAATAAGTATCATTTACCTCGAATTGATGATCTATTCGTTCAACTTAGTGGTTCTAGAGTCTTTTCACAATTAGACTTAGCTACCGGTTTTCATCAGCTTCGTATGCAGAGGATAGTATTCCTTTGACATCTTTCCGTACTCGTTATGGATTGTATGGATGGCTTGTTATGCCATTTGGTTTAACGAATGCTCCGGCTTATTTCGTTGACCTTATGAATAGAGTTTTCAAAGAGTTCCTCGATCGGTTTGTTCTCATCTTTATTGATGATATTCTTGTGTATTCTAAAATCGAGGAGGAGCATGAAAAGCATCTTCGGATTGTGTTGGAAACTCTTAGGAGTAATCAATTAAAAGCAAAATTTTCTAAATGCCACTTTTGGCAATCTCGTGTGAAGTTTCTCGGTCACATTATTTCTGAATCTAGAATTTCCATGGATCCTTCAAAGATTGAAGCGATTCAAAATTGGAAGAGACCGGAGAGTGTGACGGAAATTTGTAGTTTCCTTGGATTGGCTGGTTATTACCACCGTTTCATAAAGGACTTTTTCAAAATTTCCATGCCTCTTACTAGCTTGACAAAGAAGGGAGTTAAATACATTTGGTCGGACAAATGTGAAGCTTCTTTTTAGAAATTAAAAGAACTCCTTTCTGATGCTCCTATTCTTGTTATTTCCGAGGGGAACCAAGAATTTATTGCTTATACCGATGCTAGTTGCGTTGGTTTTGGTGCCGTTCTTATGCAAAGAGGATGTGTTATTGCTTATGCTTCTAGGCAATTGAAGCCAGCCGAGACTAGATATGCCACTCATGATTTAGAACTCGCGGCTATTGTTTTCGCCCTTCGTATTTGGCGTCATTATCTTTTGGGAGAAAAATTTATTCTTTACACCGATCATAAATCCTTGAAGTATCTATTTTCTCAAAAGGAACTTAATTTGCGTCAGCAACGTTGGCTCGAATTTCTTGCAGCTTATGTCTTGATATTCTTTATACTCCCGGGAAGGGAAATCGTGTTGTGGATGCACTTAGTCACAAGCAACAAGCAGTTGTTTCTATGACGATATCCGAATGGAATGATCTCGGAATTCTATCCACTTGTGAGATTCGAGATCGTGTTTCCGATTTATGTCATCTCTTGTTTTATGCAGCCTTGTGGCTCACCCTTCTCTTTTAGACCACATTCTTGAAGCTCAAAAGCTAGATCCCGAATTGGCTCTTCTTGGCCAAAATCTTAGGGATAAAATTGATATTGAAGGTTTGAAAGACTTCGATATTGATTCTCGTGGTGGTATTCAAAAATTCGGTAGACTTATCGTGCCAAATATTAGTAATCTTCGTAAAGATATTTTAGAAGATTCTCATCGTTCTAAATTTACCATTCATCCCGGTAGTAGTAAAATGTACACAAATATGAAGCGACTTTATTATTGGGAGGGAATGAAATTTGATATTGCTAACTTTGTTAAGTGTTGCATGACTTGCCAACTTGTCAAGGCCGAACATCAAAGGCCCGGTGGGTTATTGCAACCTTTAGAAATTCCAATTTGGAAGTGGGACCAAATTTCCATGGATTTTATAAACGGCGTTCCCCGTTCTCGTTCGGGTCATGATAGCTTATGGGTGATAGTTGATAGACTTACTAAATCCACCCATTTTATTCCCGTTCGGTCCAATCGAACCGTTCTTCTCTTGGCCAAACTTTTTATCAAAGAAGTTGTTAAATTGCATGGAGTCCCTACTTCTATTGTTAGTGATCGCGATCCATTGTTTACTAGTGGATTTTGGAAGAGTCTTCAAAAAGCTTTGGGAACGAAGCTTAATTTTAGTCCCCAGTCCGGTGGACAAACCGAGCGTGTGGATCAAACTCTTAAATATCTTCTTCGTGCATGTGTTCTTGATTTTGGTGAAGCTGGGAAGATCATATTTCTCTTGTTGAGTTTTCCTATAATAATAGCTTCCAATCTAGTATTGGTATGGCACCTTTTGAGGCGTTCTATGGAAGGCCATGGCGATCTCCCTCTTGTTGGCTTGAGGCCGGTGAGAAGCTGGTTTTAGGTCCAGATTTTATTCGTGATTCCACAGAAAAGATTGACCTTATTCGTCATAGGATGAAAGAAGCCCAGAGTAGGCAAAGATCTTATGCCGATAACTGGAGGAGGAAGTTAGAATTTTCTGTGGGAGATCTTGTGTTTATTCGTGTTTCACCTATGAAGGGTGTTGTACGTTTCAGTCGATCGGGAAAGTTAGAGCCTCGATATATTGGGCCATTTCCTATCACCGAACGTATTGGTTCCGTGGCGTATCGCCTTTTATTACCGGCTCAGTTTTCTGCTATTCATGACGTGTTTCACGTTTCTCAATTACGGAAATGCCTTTGAGTCGATTCTATTCTTGAGCCCGGTGTTGTAGAAGAAATTGAAGTTTCGCCTAATTTAATTTATGAGCAACATCATATTCATATTATTGCTTCGGAGGTCAAGCCCCTTCGAAATAAAGATGTCCCGCTTGTTAAAGTCCAATGGTCCTCAAATCCTAAAGATTGCTCTTGGGAATCTAGAGAATTCATCGAGCGAACACATCTGGATTTACTTTTCCGTGCTCTTTGAGGTGAACTTCTTATTTCAAATTTCTTTTGTGTTGAATATGCTTTTATGATTGTTACTATATATTTTCTTCTTAAATATTGCGAGGACGCAATTTCTTTAAGGAGAGGAGTCTGTAACAACTCGCTTATTTTATGAATGAATATTTAAATATTTTTATTTTTATATTTTATCGTTAGTCGGATTTTGTCCGAAAAGCTACTTTTTGCATACGATCGAATTAGGACTCGGAGCCACTTCCATTGAGTTCAAAACACCGTTTGCGATCTTTTTGAGTATAAACTTTGATATGTTTGGGGTTAAACTCTAGCTCAACCCCCTTCTCTTTATAACTTGACTTTCATTTCCTAACACTCAAGCTTCATCAAAAATGGAGGAAGGAATGGGAAATTAAATCCCCAAGCCCTAGTTCTTTGCAAATCCAACATCTAACTCCAAATTCAAAGAGAAGACATTGATTCAAGCTTCTTGGGTCTATTCTCCTTTGCTTTCAAGCTTCTCTTTCATTGATTTAGTGAAAAGGTGAGGTTTTTATCTCACATCTTTGTGTATAACTATCTTTGATTGCTAGGAATGAATTCCTAACACTTATTCACGTGCATTTGCTATTGATTTGGATTAAATTGGTGAAAATCCCAATTTTTAGTGTTTTGGGTTCAAATCTTTAAAAATCCAATCTTTAATGTTTCAACACGTTTTTGGTGATGAACAGAGGAGCCAATAGGACCGGATAGCCGATAGGCGTAATCCCCTAACGTTCGTGCTCGTCCGGTTGCAAATTGAGAGACTTTGCACTTGTATTGCTTAGGTCGTTTTCAGCCTGCTGCCAGGTCGCTCGGCCTGCAACCCCAAAGACCTCGGCCTTCTGCGCACCCCTTTAGGTCGTTACACCACTAGGTCGCATGGCTTTAGGTCGTAACCATAGGTCCCGGCAAGTTAGGTCGTCTCCTAATTAGGTCGCTCGGTCTTGTATGCCGATAGGTCGCTCGGTCTCGTATGCCGTTGGGTTGCTTGGCCTTGTTTAAGCCGCAAACTCTTTGGTCGCTCGGCCCTTTATGCGGTTAGTGCCTTAAGTCGCTCGGCCTTCTCCTGCCACTTAGGTCGCGCGTCACTCGGCCTATCCAAACCACTTAAGTCGTTTCGTGTTAGGTCTCCTACCCCTTAAGTTGTTAAGTCACTCGGCCCCTTTATCCCTTAGGTCGCCGACCTCCTTAGGCCGCTCGGCATGTGCATTGGTTAGGTCGCGCCACACTTTTGGGTCGTACCTTGTTAGGTTGCTCAGCTACTAGGTCGTACCACTTACCTAAGCCGCTTCTACCTTAGGTCGCTCCTCTGTTAGGTCGCGCCGTCTTGAGTCGCTAGGCTATTTCAATTTTGATGATTTTGGAATCAAATTCTTTGGATTTTTATTCACATCTTCGTATGTGAATTTTTGTGATTGATCATTTCTACGATCATTTTTGTAATTTTTCATTTTAAAAATATACAAACATTTACCTCATTCATATGAGAAACCTAATTAAACGGCTTAGTAAAACAAGTGGTATGAAACATTTGCGTTTACTTCGCCGGTTAATTCTTGGACTTGTTCCACTGAATCTCTTGTGACAATTTTCTAGTGGAAATATACAATTTGTTCGAAAATATTTGAGTTAAGCTAGTAGTTATGGGACATGAAGCTAAGCTTTTATATTTACTATCTTACTGTAATTGACACTTCTTGATGATCGTGATGATCATTTTTGTGATTTAGACTAGCAAATGTGCGATGTCTCTTTGTCTATGAGGGAGACTGAACCCCGTTTCTGTGGAGCTTCGGCTCGAATTGGTGGGGTAGCAACCCATGGTCTTTGTAGCGACCCGACTTTTTAGCACCAAAAAATCGCATCACTAATTAAAAAGAAAGGGATAGAAGAAGAAAAGAAAGAGAAGAAAAAGAAAACAACACATCAGAATCTCATAGCGGAACGATTTAAATATAATATAGAACATATACATAGTATCATATACATCAGAGTACACAATCTAAACAACTCAAATTTCGACAGTTATAACATTTCTGTCCAATATAATACAAGACATCAACACAAAATACCACACAGCGGAAACTCTAACTATATCTACACGCTGAAGCCTCCTGCTCCAAAGCTCCTCCAGAATTCGTCAAGATATAACCTGAATCACTTGACCACTCATGCAGAATATGAGTACCCAAGAGTTTAATAAAACAGAAAATAAACACTCGGGTCAGACAGGGGTCTGGTGTGAGTAAACGGTTTAAGATTGCTTAACTTTAGAAAACCTTTGAAAATAAAAGGTATCACGTAAGACTTCCCACACATAAACATGGAAAAGTTTTTACCTTACGCTAACCAAAACATTTGATAGGAAATCCAATGATATTATAATAGTGTCTAGGGTTTTCAAATAAATATGAAATAGCCGAAATTGTTACATGATTAAATTCCAGCTACTAGCCACAAAAGTGGGTAATACAAACAAAACCGTAGGGTCTCGTAGGGAAAATGGGTTTCCATCAATGGCAGGGCTACTGGGGTACCGCCGGTCACAGTACGTGGCCTAGATCACCGTACCGAGGAGTACTCCCACTCCCCTGCAACACAAGGCCGGGACCCTTCCTTACTGAACAGTCCCGAACAAGACGACCCCGCAGTTGGCTGCAGTTCCAACCGCCCACAAAGCCGAAAAAAAAGGGACATCTAGACAGGGATGTATCTCGCTCTCCAGTGGGAGCGACCCACGAAGCCTTGCTGCACCTCCCCTGTTTTAGCCATTCCCGGTTGATGAGGCTTGAGGCTGCGATTACCTTTATAGGACCAATTTTCTTAGAATGCTCATCGTCCACCTGACGATGTGCTGAAAGCATTCAATCCATACAAGTTCGTTCCGGGTTCGAACGAAACCGAAGGCACTATCTCGTTGCACTCATTTTGGAATCACCCTCAGAGTCAATGACCATAGCCCTTGCACTCTAAATCTCCATCTCGAACCTATAAGCACTATTCGGTCAAACTCATTACGGAATCACCCACAGAGTTATACTGACGTATAGCCCTTGCACCTCGAGTCTTTACTCGCTCCACTTAGATTAACGACCTAACATTTAATTGGAATTGATGTGGTTTTCGGATATCCAAATATGGAAACCCGATATCGGTCTCATCGAAACCAAACGCCATTTTAATGTCCAAGTTATACTTAAGGGATTTAAACAATAGATATTTCAAAAATATCACTTAACATAAATGGATGTATCCATATTACACAGATAGATAAGCATCTATTATCACATGCATCTATACATATCACAAAGCAGCATATATATCACTTTCAGATATAGCATATTCACATCATCACCCATCAATCAATGTCAACCAACAACAACCAATATCATTAACTCATCCAATGATATATATCATCCAATCACTAATCATTCATAAACAAGTTTTATCCAAACTTAATTAACTTAATTAATCCTTACTTAAACTCTTGGATTATCTTCAATCCATTTTACTATTCATTAGTTAATTACAAATTAATTAATTAACCAACATCACTTAATTTATCCACTTCAATTAATCTGCCTCGATTAATTATCACTTAATTACTTTAAGTAATTATTACTTAATTACCATATTAATTAGTCATCCTGATTAATTACTTCCAAATTATACTAAGTAATTATTTCTTAATTACCTTTTAAAATTAATCATACTTGATTAACTATTCTTTAATTATTCCG
Source organism: Allium cepa (assembly GCA_030765085.1). Taxonomy (NCBI): domain Eukaryota; kingdom Viridiplantae; phylum Streptophyta; class Magnoliopsida; order Asparagales; family Amaryllidaceae; genus Allium; species Allium cepa. The sequence continues at coordinate 1,038,040,637 of CM060941.1, read as the reverse complement.
ATAATTATTCCTTAATTATCTTTTAATCATAATCACTTTTAATTAATCATACTTGATTAATTATTTTTAATTAATCATATTTAATTAATTATTTTTAATTAATCACCTTTGACTAATTACTTTAATTACATTTAGTAATTAAAACTTAATTATAAATTAATTATTCTTAAATTATAAATTAATAATTAATTATTCTCATTATTTAATTATTAATTCATTAATTAAATTTCTTTCTTAATTAATTACTTGAACAAGTAATTAATTAATTAATTAATTACTCTTGATTCCTTTTATTAATTAACTATTAATTAAATAATTTAAACCTTTAATTAATTATTAATTAATTCTTTAATTAATAACTAAAGTGGTTAATTCTGAATCACATTTACTTAATTACTTTTAATAAAGTAATTAACTTTTACTTAATAACATTAGGTACTTAACCACTTAATTACTTTAATTACTTCCCCAAGATTAACCCATAAGTGATTATCTTAATTAATCACTAATTAATCATTTAATTAATTATTTAACCTACTCATTTAAAATAAATTAAATGATTCTTAACTTCTTATATTATAAAGATTCTTAATTAAGAAATTCATTATCTTAATTATATCATTTATATCAACCAATAACTTTATCTTAATTATCTTCATGTTTGATAACCAAACTCTTTAATATAATTCTTAATTATGATTGAATACTAAATTGAAATCATTGATCCTTATTTAAAATAAATTATATTAGAAATCAATTATAATTAAAACATGTTTTAAATTAAACTTTTAAATCTTTAAAACTTTCCCATGTTATTTAAATAAACTTAATACAAGCCTTATTTTAGAAATCCACTTATTTATTAAAAAAAAAACTTTTGTATTTTCAAAATATGAAAAAAAAATTATTTTAAAACTTGATCTTGAAACAAATTAGATACATAGATACAAACTCGTTTTATCTTTGTTTAAAATTTTATGAATATTCTAAAATCAAATTCACTTTGTTAAAAGCATTTGCTGTAAAACTTTAATTATTATAACCTAACTCTGCTCCGAGAACAACTCCAAAATACCAGGATAAAAACCCGAGTAACCCACACGAAAATATCGCGTCAACCCCGAGTCTACCCCGTGTTTTCCACCTTTCATCTTGCTTCGAGTCCCACCCAACAAAAACACGGCGAAGGCTTCGAGTTTCCACCTTCTTCTTCCAGAGTCCAATAACCCCCCCTGATGCACGCAGCAGTGCACGTCAACGTGCACAACCACGTTCGGCCGACGTTGAACTTCCTCCAGCCTCCGATAAGTCGCAAATGACCTCGCCAATCCAACGCACAACCCAGAAAACTCCACTCGATCGAAAATCGAAATCTTTCCCTACAACCCAAAACTGTTCGAACCACGTCACCAGAAAAGTCAACCTCCATGGCACCTCACACGTCGAGAAGATCCACTGGTATCACCAAAGCTTCATCATGATTCTGTGACGACCGATATTTTTAACAGTTTAAATTGGAATAATAAATTAATTTTAAATATTTAAACGTTAATTGTAAACTTGACTCCCGGATATTAATATTTACTTGATAATTAAATTATTGAGTTATATAATTTGAAATTGGGTAAAATATTGAATATAGAATTTTAATCCTGTTAATAACAATTTGAAGGCTTATAAAATTTATAATGATAGGACTGAAGATAATAGAATGGTTGGAATCTAATTTATAGGTGATTTGTCAGTTTTAATAATATATCATGTAAATCGATAGTTTACAATATACTATCTACACCATCACTATTTTATTTATATTTATGTATGCTTTTAAATAATACAAAAGGTATAAGTATGTATACATTTATAAGTATAGGATAAGCGGCATGACATGGTGAAGACAAGTGGCATAATATGGACCATACACCTATCTTAAGATGAAATAGAATTATGACACATAACCCCATTAGGTGTCCATGTATAGAAACATCTTAAGACACCTAAGTAGACATGTGTCAACATTCTAAAGCTTGTGCAAAAAGAAGTAGACAAGTGTCCAAAACTAAAATTACCAAACTAGCCTTGAAAATTACTATGTAAATGGTGGAAATGTTCACTTATTTTTCTTTCTTTCACAAAACAAAAACAAAAGTAAGATAAAGTGAAAAAGCTTGGAGAAAGCCAAGGAAAAAGAGTCAAGGCAAATATACAAGTTTATGGTGAGAAAACCTATTTAAATTTCTAGTATTCATGTTATTCTTGAAGAGATGATAGTTGTAAGTAAAAGTGGTTCGGTTCTATCAAAAACACAGCTTAGTAATTTGACCATAACTTTCTCAATTATTAATGAAATTTCGATTTAATGGATGTTCTGGAAAGCTTATTTCATGTGTTACAACTTTGATGTTTTGTGTTTTCTATAATTTGGATGTTAGCTATTGCAAAATTGAATCTTTCTACTGTAATCCCGAGTGCAAAACCAATATTAGCTCTGTGCTTAAGGCTGAAACTTAATTGGCCATAACTTCTTCGTTCCTCAACCGATTTCAATAAATTTAGATGTTCCAGAAAGCTTAGACTTTGTTCTAAAACTTTTAAGTTTTGAGTTTTTCAAAGTTTCGATGTTATCTTGGCCAAAATTATAGTTGTTTATCGCTGTCCCGAGACAAAATGACAGAAGTTATGAAATTCAAATCTCAGAATTGTTTTATCCCTAACTTTTACAATTCTTATCGGAATTCGGTAATTTTAAATGTTCTGGAAATATTAAAACTAAGCTACAACTTTTGATTTATTCATTTTGCCTGATTTCGATGTTTTCTATGCTATATTTGAAATTGTTGGTCGTTGTCCTGCAAATGCATAAGTTCAGGCTAAGCTTAATGTTTTTAGTAAAATGGTCATAACTTTTGAACCGTTGATCCAAATTCGATGATCTTGGTCATTCTGGAAATCTAACGGAAAGGCCTATAACTTTTTTTTGTATCATTTTATGAAATTCATTGATTAGTATGTTGAAAAACCTCTTGCAAACTCGCTATCCTGTTGTTGTAGAGTACTCAGTGTCTTGTGCAAACCTGAGCTAGTATTTTGTGTATAACTTTTGCGTTTCTTATCCAAATCCTATAATTTTTAAATTTTTGGAACCTGCAGGAAGAATGTAATAACTTTCATTTGTATCACTTTCTAAAATTCGACCATCTATATATATGAAATTGAGGTGCAAGCTCGGGTTACATTTCTGCCCGAAATGAACATGTTTGCTTCTAAGAAAAGGGCCTTACTTGTTAGATTTTTATCATCCATTTGATAAACAATTTGATGGGTTACTTTTCATGATGGTTGAGTATACTAAGTAAATTACTTTAAAGAAGTATTTTCACACAGAAGGATTAATCGAGGATGCGGTATAAGACCATAGATAATTTAGTGAGTTTGTTAATGGAAACTAAGAAGTTAATTAAGATGAGTAGTTAATGATTGTGAACAATTAATATAATATAAGCAATTAAAGGTTAATTAATTTCTAGAGTAATTAATAATTTGAAATAATCAATGATTAATTAAGGTAATTAATCAATGTAGTTAACAGAATTTACTAATAAAAGAAGTCGAAGAAAATTACTTAATATCATAAATCAAAGGGGGTAATTATTGGTAATTACTTAATTGAGGATTAATTACTTGTTTAATTAGTGTAACAAAATTTGTTGAGGGTTAGTAAATTTATGAGCATGATTAATTCAAGGATTATTAATGAATGTAAGTGATTATAAGTTAATGAATCTGATAACTTAGTCCAAGTAGATAAGTTAAGATGAATAATGATGGGTTGACTAATTAAATTGATTTGGAGTTAATAAATGTAAATGAAGGAATCTAAGTGATTGAGGTTTGAAAATTCAATTAGAATCAATTGAATTGATTTGTGTGATTAAGCTTTGCTTATGATTGGTTGAATGGTATTGGATGCTTTGAATGAGTTGATATCTCTGATATGAAATGTTGTGTATTTCATTTGGATAACTTGGGTTGATGATATGAGTTTCGAAGAGACCGAGGTCGGGTATTGAGAAATACCCGAAACCACTTCGAATTTTATAAATTGATTTGTGAAATCAATAGGCTAGAATGAAGTGATTTAAGTGAATTGGATTATTTTATCTAAGTTTGGTACTTAGAAATTGATGTGTGGAATAAGTGATGTCTAAAATAAATTGTGGCTTTGTGAATTGATATGAGTACCCGGGTTTTAATTCAGTTGTATGCTTTGGTATTACATTAGATGGGTTTACTCACGCTGGTTTCCAGCCTGACCCGGGTGTTACTTTGGTGTAATGCTCGGGTCAGACCGAGTATTATAGATTTTCAGGTAGGTACGTTCTGGAGCTCAGGAGACGAGCTGGATGGCAAGTACGTATAGAGTATTTCCACTGCAGTATATGATTATATATCCGAGACATGATTTGTATATGATCAGTGACTGTATATATGTGAACCTCTGATGTATTAAAGTGTAATCAACAGATAAAATATTCTTTTGTAAACTGTTATTATTTATTATATTTTATCCGCTGCGAATGTGAGATTTTGGTGTTCTGTTCTTCTTCTTCTTCTATCTCTTTCTTCTTTTCCATAACTATCTGAAATTTTCGGGTTCGAAAATTTCGGGTCGTTACATTTGGTATCAGAGCTGAAGGTTAAGCGAGAACCTTGGCTCTGATGGGCTTACTCATTAATGATAGGGCAAGTGGTACCCTAGAATGAGTTGAGTGAATATATATATGAGAGAGTGTACTTGTTATTTTCTTATATAATGATTTTAAGTGATTTTATATAAGAATATGTTTTGATATATATAAAAAGCAATATTTCTTTCAAATAAATATAAAGAGAATTGGTTGTTAAAATTATTGAAATTAAATTGAGAAGTTATAGAACACAACCAAACTAAAATTGAAATTGAGATAAGTTTGAAATAAATTCAAACTGAAATTAAATCTTGAAATTGGGAAAGTTTGAGGATAAGGATAATCAATTAATTTATGTAATTAATTAAACTTTATTTAATGAGATTAATTAATGGATAATAATTGGAATTGATAAATAAGAAGGAGTTACTTGATGAAGTAGCTAGAGGTAAGTAATTTAAGGGACAATTTCTTAATGAAGGTAATTAAGAAATAAGTTAATTACTGAATGTGATTAATTACTGATGTAATTAATTTAAAGAAATAACAAATAATATTATTTAATGCATTTGAATAAATGGTCCTATTTCAAACAAGAGTTGTTTAAAAATTTAAAAAGAAACTTGTTTTGAATTTAAACCAAAGGTGGTTTAAAATTTTAAAGTATAACTTGGTATGTAAAAGAAATTAATATGTATACATGTGGATATACATAATATCAAAGGTGGTTGGAAATAACTCTAAATGGTGAGTTTTGAGTTTGAAATAAGATGTGATACCCAAGGTGATAAGTTTTTTTTTTTGAACTTAATAAGTGGGAAGATTATTTATGAGAAGTTTAAAAATTGAAATGGAAGTTCAAATTGGGTAAGGTTGACTGGATTAAGTGAATTGAGTTTAACTGGAGAAAAAGTAAAATAAGTTGGAATGATCAACCTGATTTGGAAATTCTAAGATGAAATTAAGATTTAACTTGGGAAGTTAAATGGTTAATCTGAACGGGGTGTTTGTGTGATCTCAAATGGGTTTAAGATCTGGAATTTGGAATTTGATGGATGTTTTAGAATGGAATTTTGAAATTTGGACTCAGAATTGAATTGTTTAAAAACTTTAAAGGAAAATCGATTCAAAGGAATTAAATCAACATTTGAAGTATTAACTCGAATTTATATATAATTCGAGATGGTTTAAATTTGAAATTTGAATTGGTTCAAATTGAATTTGATTTGAAGTAATTGAAAGTGTGATTGAAGATGCATGAGTATAAGATTCAAATGGAAAATTTGAATTGGATTGATTTGAATAATTAGGAATTGTAATTAAAGTTTAATAGTTTTAAATTCAAATGGAATTTGAATTGAATTTGGGAGGAAATCAAGAATAATTCAGCTTGTTGTGGAAATGGAGTTTGAAATTGGGATTAATTCAAATTGGAGTTGAAATGAATTGAAATTGGAACTAGTTCAACTGAAATTTATTTGAATTAGTAGGATCAAGGTTGAATAAAGTTAAAATTGGAAAGAAACCGAGGAATTCAACTTGAATTGGGCTAAATAGATTTCAATGGAAATTGAAGTTATTTAAATTGGAATGGGGTCAATTTAAATGGAAGAGGAAATTTAAATTGAATTGATTGGGAATGAAGATTGGGGAGTGAACAGTTTTGACTCTGGACTATTTTTAATATAAACTGTTTTAATACTAACCTATTTTTCCAAGCTATTCATTATATATACAACCTTTCTTTTAAAAGCCAAACTATCTTATACTTGTTTTACAAGTATTTTTGAATCTGTTCAACAATTTTCTAACTATTTTATAAAATAATTACTATTTTCAACTATTAATTACTATTTTATAGCTATTTTGGAATTATTTAAAATTTCTATGACTATTTAACTATTTTCCAATTATTTTACAATTACTGAATTATTTTACAGCTATTTTACAAACTAGTAATTATTTTCCAACTACTTATCTATTTTCAAAAATAAAAATAAAAATTTCAAGCTCTAAATAAACTGGTCGAAGTTCAAACTGTTATTGGTTAAATACTTAATCGAGATAAGAATAGAGGTGATAATCCAAAGGGATTAAAGCAATTGTGAGTAAGTGAATGAAAATCAAAGTGAATGTGAATAAAAATGGAATTGATTTGGCTAATAACCAATAAAAAAAATACGTAGGGTGTACGTATGTTATTCTATTCGCATAGTGATTTGATCCAGATTCGAGCACAGAATTTCGAGATAGTTATATCGATCCAATTGAGATTTTTCACTCGATTTTCGATGGCGAAACTAGATATGGATTGTTGATTGGTTCTGGATATTCTCTATCATAGTTAGACTATGCAAGGAGAATGACGGTTTCTGATCAAGAAACCAGATCTGTGTCCGCACTAGGAAGTCGGGTGGACGATACTAGTTCGGAAATGAAATTGTGTGATCGAGTGAGCGATCAGATTGGTATAGCGTACGGATGATATGTGTACATCGTACGGATTTGAATGAAAATGATATTGAAAGGAGTAATCAAATTTGAATATTTGATGTTGAGTAAACAAAGTTAAATATCTTTGTTTAATAAAATGAAACTCCCCTTGATGAATCTTTTGCTAGAAAAAAAGGGTTTTTGGAAATGTTTTGAAGTATAAAAGAAATTTTATACAAGTTTGAAATGATCCAAAGTTATAAAAGATTTTATATATCTGAATATATATATATATATAAAGGATCATATGAGGATTTTGGGAAAAGGTTTTGGGAACCTTTGGATTTGGATTTGGAAAGGCTTTTGATTTTTGGGTAAAATCAATATAAGAATTTGGAAAGCCTAGTTTGAGAATTATCGATTTTGGAATAATCGATTTGGTGTAAAGGTGCTTTGTATGAGATCATACTAGGTGTATGATTTAAAGATACTATATGTGTATAGTATAAAATGTTTTGATGATGGCTCTGGGGAAAAAGGCGCTCCCTTGAAATGAACTTCTCAGGAGTACCACCGGGTGGTGCTGCCTTGAGCCCCAAGGGGGGAGGGGGGTTCTAAAGTTGATCCTGTGAGGAGTCCGGACGAAACTAGTTCCTGGGTATTATGAGTAGAGTATACCATAGCGAAAGTCGTGTGTGTCGCTGAGAGCCAAGGTCTACGTTTGATTTTATATCGGTAGACTGCGACCTATGGTATAACATAGCGAAAGTCGTGTGTGCCGCTGAGAGCCAACAGTCTGCGTTTGATTTTATATCGGCTGACTGCGACCTATGTAGGAGTGGAGAGGTTTCATTTCGACAGCGAAAATCAGAGGCCGTTGAGAGCCTGCAGTTACATGGACTTTTGCTGCGACGGCAACATAATCCTGGGTGTAACTGTGATCTGTTGTGTGGGTTCCATGGCATAATCGAGAGGCCGCGGAGATCCTGCAGTTACATGGACTTTTGCTGCGATGGCAACGTAACCCTGGAATGTAACTGTGACCATGGATGGGGGTGATGATTTCCAGAGCATTCTCACCAAAGATATATCCTCTATTTTCAAAAATGTTTTCTATATTTTCAATAAAATTATTTTCTAAAGTATTTTCACTGGGTGTTGAAAATGGGTCTGCTAAGTACTTATAGATTTTCAGTTCTATGCCTGATCAACGTATGACTGAATTTCTGTTAGAACAAGGATGGACTGTTTGAGACATCGAGTTATAAGAAATATGTTTTATAAAATATTATCCGAATTTAAAGGCATTTCTAAATTTTAATAATTAAAAGGGAAATCCAAACAGGAATTATAAAATAAGAACTCGAGAAAATTTAATGAAGTAAGTTTCTTTGTAATAAAAGTTGGAAGTAAGCTAATAAATAATTATTTGATAAAGTATGTTAATAAAAATTTACTCGATTAAACAAATGGATTGTAAATTAATAATGGAGTATGGAAATGAATTCGAATTTGTCAATAGAATTCGACTTGGATTTGATAATGAATTAAATAAGAAGAGATGTTGTAGAAATAAAATAGAGTTGGATTGGAAAAGTGACGGTTTGAATTACAAATAAAATTCAAACGTGATATGAATAATATTTAACGAAAGTTGCAAGTAAATTGAGAATGGCTTTGTATAAATAAAATAAATTCGCAAATGAATTAGGAAAGTGCAATATAAAATGAGTTAATGGAATTAAATAATAAATGGACGAAGTCTGATTGAATAAAAAAAAATTCATTAGCGACAAAACGATCTCCAATTTGAAACTTAAAGTGAATTAGTAGATGAAACTAATATGAACCAGTTATAAATGAAGGATAAAATTTAATATTCAAAATTGAAATAAATTGAATTCGTATGAAAAAGGAGAAAACTAGTTGGCATAGAAGAAGATGTGAAAACCTATATAAGGAAAGGTAAAAAGGGATTTGAAAGGTTACGATTGGATATTGTTGTTAAATAGAATACGCAGGTATGAAAGGGAAAAGAAATTGGATTTCATTCCAAAAGATAAATGTGAATGGCCCGACAAAAAGGTATGTATTTAAAATTCTGTATGGAATTGGATTGGGTTTTGATGTGGCCACTTGGCATTTGTTTTCTTTTGGAATTTGGGAGCCCGTAGAGGCCTTTCGTAGTAGTACCGAGCTAGCCGCGCAAAGGAGACGCTGGCAAACCTTTTCGGAAATTTAGAGAGTTAGAAAAAAATTTTGAGAAAATTTCGATAACTCAAAATTGGTTTTAAATTGAAATTTAAAGGATTGAGCAAAAGGGTATTGCGTGAAAACTATTGAAGGTTTTAGGAAGTTGGTTAAGGTTAAGTGTCTTTAATAAAAGATAATTGGTAGAATGTTGAATTGTGGGTTTTGGGAAAAGTAAACGGGTTTTGAACCATTCATCCTAACTATAAATTTCGGGGACCAAATTCTTTTAAGGGGGGAGGAATGTGACGACCCGATATTTTTAACAGTTTAAATTGGAATAATAAATTAATTTTAAATATTTAAACGTTAATTGTAAACTTGACTCCCGAATATTAATATTTACTTAATAATTAAATTATTGAGTTATATAATTTGAAATTGGGTAAAATATTGAATATAGAATTTTAATCCTGTTAATAACAATTTGAAGGTTTATAAAATTTATAATGATAGGACTGAAGATAATAGAATGGTTGGAATCTAATTTAAAGGTGATTTGTCAGTTTTAATAATATATCGTGTAAATCGATAGTTTACAATATACTATCTACAACATCTCTATTTTATTTATATTTATGTATGCTTTTAAATAATACAAAAGGTATAAGTATGTATACATTTATAAGTATAGGATAAGTGGCATGACATGGTGAAGAGAAGTGGCATAATATGGACCATACACCTATCTTAAGATGAAATAGAATTATGATACATAACCCCATTAGGTGTCCATGTGTAGAAACATCTTAAGACACCTAAGTAGACATGTGTTAACATTCTAAAGCTTGTGCAAAAAGAAGTAGACAAGTGTCCAAAACTAAAATTACCAAACTAGCCTTGAAAATTACTATGTAAAGGGTGGAAATGTTCACTTATTTTTCTTTCTTTCACAAAACAAAAACAAAAGTAAGATAAAGTGAAAAAGCTTGGAGAAAACCGAGGAAAAAGAGTCAAGGCAAATATACAAGTTTATGGTGAGAAAACCTATTTAAATTTCTAGTATTCATGTTATTCTTGAAGAAATGATAGTTGTAAGTAAAAGTGGTTCTGTTCTATCAAAAACGCAGCTTAGTAATTTGACCATAACATTCTCAATTATTAATGAAATTTCAATTTCATGGATGTTCTGGAAAGATTATTTCATGTGTTACAACTTTGATGTTTTGTGTTTTCTGTAATTTGGATGTTAGCTATGTCAAAACTGAATCTTTCTACTGTAATCCCGAGAGCAAAACAAATATTAGCTCTGTGCTTAAGGCTGAAACTAAATTGGCCATAACTTCTTCGTTCCTCAACCGATTTCGATAAATTTAGATGTTCCAGAAAGCTTAGACTTTGTTCTAAAACTTTTAAGTTTTGAGTTTTTCAAAATTTCGACGTTATCTTGGCCAAAATTATAATTGTTTATCGTTGTCCCGAGACAAAATGACAGAAGTTATGAAATTCAAATCTCAGAATTGTTTTATCCATAACTTTTACAATTCTTATCGGAATTCGGTAATTTTAAATGTTCCAAAAATATTAAAAACTAAGCTACAACTTTTGATTTATTCATTTTGCCTGATTTCGATGTTTTCTATGCTATAATTGCAATTGTTGGTCCCTATCCTGCAAATGCATAAGTTCAGGCTAAGCTTAATGTTTTTAGTAAAATGGTCATAACTTTTGAACCGTTGATCCAATTTCGATGATCTTGGTCATTCTGGAAAGCTAACGGAAAGTCCTATAACTTTTGTTTGTACCATTTTCTTAAATTCATTGATTAGTATGTTGAAAAACCTCTTGCAAACTCGCTATCCTGTTGTTGTAGAGTACTCAGTGTCTTGTGCAAACCTGAGCTAGTATTTTGTGTATAACTTTTGCGTTTCTTATCCAAATCCTATAATTTTTAATGTTTTTGAAACTTCAGGTAGAATGTGATAACTTTCATTTGTATCACTTTTTGAAATACGGCCATCTATATATATGAAATTGAGGTGCAAGCTCGGGTTACATTTCAGCCCGAAATGAACATGTTTGTTTCTAAGAAAAGGGCCTTACTTGTTAGATTTTTATCATTGATTTGATAAACAATTTGATGGGTTTCTTTTCATGATGGTTGAGTATACTAAGTAAATTACTTTAAAGAATTATTTTCACACAGAAGGATTAATCGAGGATGCGGTATAAGACCATAGATAATTTAGTGAGTTTGTTAATGGAAACTAAGAAGTTAATTAAGATGAGTAGTTAATGATTGTGAACAATTAATATAATATAAGCAATTAAAGGTTAATTAAATTCTAGAGTAATTAATAATTTGAAATAATCAATGATTGATTAAGGTAATTAATCAATGTAGTTAATAGAATTTACTAATAAAAGAAGTCGAAGAAAATTACTTAATATCATAAATCAAATGGGGTAATTATTGGTAGTTACTTAATTGAGGATTAATTACTTGTTTAATCAGTGTAACAAAATTTATGGATGGTTAGTAAATTTATGAGCATGATTAATTCAAGGATTATTAGTCAATGTAAGTGATTATAAGTTAATGAATCTGAGAACTTAGTCCAAGTAGATAAGTTAAGATGAATAATGATGGGTTGACTAATTAAATTGATTTGGAGTTAATAAATGTAAATGAAGGAATCTAAGTGATTGAGGTTTGAAAATTCAATTAGAATCAATTGAATTGATTTGTGTGATTAAGCTTTGCTTATGATTGGTTGAATGGTATTGGATGTTTTGAATGAGTTGATATCTCTGATATGAAATGTTGTGTATTTCATTTGGATAACTTGGGTTGATGATATGAGTTTCGAAGAGACCAGGGTCGGGTATTGGGAAATACCCGAAACCACTTCGAATTTTATAAATTGATTTGTGAAATCAATAGGCTAGAATGAAGTGATTTAAGTGAATTGGATTATTTTATCTAAGTTTGGTACTTAGAAATTGATGTGTGGAATAAGTGATGTCTAAAATAAATTGTGGCTTTGTGAATTCATATGAGTACCCGGGTTTTAATTCAGTTGTATGCTTTTGTATTACATGTTAGATGGGTTTACTCACGCTGGTTTCCAGCCTGACCCGGGTGTTACTTTGGTGTAATGCTCGGGTCAGACCGAGTATTATAGATTTTCAGGTAGGTACGTTCTTGAGCTCAGGAGACGAGCTGGATGGCAAGTACGTATAGAGTACTTCCGCTGCAGTATATGATTATATATCTGAGACATGATTTGTATGTGATCAGTGACTGTATATATGTGAACCTCTGATGTATTAAAGTGTAATCAACAGATAAAATATTCTTTTGTAAACTGTTATTATTTATTATATTTTATCCGCTGCGAATGTGAGATTTTGGTGTTCTTTTCTTCTTCTTCTTCTATCTCTTTCTTCTTTTCCATAACTATCTGAAATTTTTGGGTTCGAAAATTTCGGGGCGTTACAGATTCTCTAAACCCACGGCAATGCTCGCGATCGCCTCCGGTTGCTTTATGATGCCGAGAATTCCAACTGAACAACAATGTCATCTATAGGGCGTTAAACCCTACCTCCTCGATCCACAATCATCACCCTCTACTAGAAATTCTTGAAGCATTTTTCGCATGATCACTGAAGCCCCCTCCACCTTCGAGTTCACCCACATCGGCCAATTTGCCGCCGTTTGCCGTGATTTGGCCAAAAACCCCAAATCAGTAAATCCCAAAATGCTCACTAATTACCCCATTAAAAATTATGATTCAAGTATTAAAAATCATAATTTTCCATTTGCAATTCAATTATGAATCCAAAATTAAAAATTGAATTCATGAATTTCTGACCCAAATTAAAAATGTACTGTAAATTTAAATATTTATAACAAATTATTCAATTTGAAATCTTTTAATTATTTTTAGATGATAGCTTATATGATTACAAACAATCTTTATTTACACATCATAAACAAATTTGGATTCAAGATTGAATTATTGAATTTACTAAGAAATCCATGTCTGCTTTTATCATACAGAGCCACTTTCAACAGCATAGTCAATCAAATATTCAACATTCCAACATGCATTCAATTTTAACTGAGGCATTCAGGAAATATCACAATATTCATTCACAAAAACAATTTGAAATCCAGGTTTTAAACTATTTTTAAATTCATTTACTCACCTTGAATCTTGTAGAAGACAGAACTGCATTTTTTCCAGGCTTCAATTTTCTTTTGCATGTTGAATGTTTAGTTTTCTTGTCTGCATTGGTTAATGTATCAGAATTGCATGATGATTTAAATCTTCTAAATTGCTCGTTTGATTATATTTGAAAATGAACTTGCATTGCTTCTTTTTATTTTTTCCAGATTTCTTCCTATTTCAGATTTACAGTTTTCATTTTCTTTTCAGATCTTTGGTTTTTGATTTACATTTTTTTCAGATTTGTATTCATCTTTTTAAAATGAAGAGAAAGATTTGCTGAAAAATAAAATCTTTCTTTTTATTATTTACAATTTAATTTAAAACTTAATTACTAAAGAGAATGACATTTGTCACAATGAAATTCTAATTTACTTACACCTATACCAATTAATTTACATTTGTCTTAACACATATTTAAAAGTTTAACAAGTGTTATTATTGTTTTATTAATGTTTTCTTTTAAATGTTATTTTATCTTTAATAATTTATTTAAGCCTTATATACATATATTTATGTAATATTCATATGAATCAAGTAACTTACATTTTTAATTCAATTTAATGTTTATATGTTTGAAACTTCTATTTTAATTCAACTCTTAAAATTTTAAAACCAATTTATCTTGTGTAAGAATAAAAATGAAAAGATATTAAGCAAATGAAATTGAAAATTTAAATCTTATCTAACTCAAGTTAAACTATATGTTTATAAAAATAAGCAATTAACTTTGTTATAAAAATTTAAACTTCAAATATCATTTCAAAAATATTAAATCAAATTAACATTTCAAATTTCAAAACTATATATGTTAAAGTTTGAAAAACTCTTGTTAAATTCAAATTAATAATTTTCCTATTTCAAATATATATACAAATATATACACACATTTCAAATAGAAAAACATTTCAATATTATATTTGTTAATTTCCAGATTAAATTTTAAAACAAATCTCAAATCACAATATATACATTCATATATATATTACAATTTGAATATAAAGTTTTATTACATTAAAAACTTATTATTTACCAAAATAAATATTTCCAAATCAAATTATTATAAGCTTTCAAAAGAATTAAATTTGCCAATTCATATTGTTAAGAAAAATATTAATAGATATTAACAAATTGTTATCATAAATCTTTAAAATAATTTTTAACTTGTCAATTTATAATGTAAAATGATCAAATCAATTTAATTATTATCAAAGATTATTAAATTGATATTGCTCAAAATTTCGGGTCGTCACATTCCTCCCCCCTTAAAAGAATTTCGTCCCCGAAATTTAAAAGCAAAGATAATTTAATAACCCAGCTAAAGAATTTTAGTTTTTAACAAGCAATCGCACAATCAATCATACACTATCAATCGTTGCAACCAATTCAAGCAAATAATTTTATCTATCCAGAAAAATTCTGAATAGAACTTACTAATATTATCTAGAGTTTCCAAGTACCTATACCGGAATACTCGCTTTACAAATCTTAAGTAACTACACTACTAAAACCAAGAACTCCCTCATCTGATTCTTCAAATCTGAACAAGATATCAGACTAAACTCAAAACCAACCCAACTACCAGATCCTTCTGCACTGCTGGTTCTATCACTCGAAGAATCATACACATATCCCTTAGAGATATGTGAAATAAAATGAATTCCAGCTATCCGGACTGCTAACTAAATCCTGTAGATCAAAATCTAATTTCTAGAGAACACAGATAAAACTCCAAATACCTCCAGAGCGAACTCTCCAGTTTCACCCAATCTCTTATAATTCCTTTGATTGGATAGAACCTAAAGTAACATCCACATTCCAACTTCACATTCCAAATCTCCTCAATTCTAACTGCATAACTCTTCCGATGCTCCTGAGTCACCTTCAATATTCCTGATTAACTTAACCCTTGCTGATTGCTCCATGAATCAACAACACCAACTCAAACCAAATCTCCAGATCCTACTCAACAAAATGGCTTTCCAAAAATAATTTGCTGAAATCCAAAGTACGAATCTATACCACAAACATCAATGGACTTCAAACCTATCTCTCATATCTGAATAGCCAACAGTTATACTTGACAACCTTGTCTACCAAATACAGAAAATTCCTTCATACTTGAATTTCCTGTAGAAATTTCTTTACTGCAACTCCCGGTTGCTCCCATACCAGAATAACTACCAACTGGCTTCCGCTGCACAACTCTGATCTAGAGCAGATAAGAATGCCATCGAAGAACACAAGCAAAATCTTTCTCCATACACAGTTCATCCGACTCATAAAAATCTTAGTGACCATTCTTCTTGATCAACACATCTCAACAGAATCTTAACTTAGAATAAGATGATCAATCCTTCTCCAAAGAGCCCTGAGCTGCCTTACCAAACTCTTCTCGCTCTAAGAGTCATCCTACTATATGGTTGAACCATTAATTCTGCTTCTGGAAATCCAAGTCGATAAGAGAACTCAATCTTCGATTCAGGTCAACTTCTAATTCCTTCAAAAACATCTGGAGAACCTCCGACTACTTCCATAGCTTTTACCCCCATATGAGATGCCTCAATTCCCAAGCCAAAGAATACTCAAAGATTCCCAACTAATCGCAAGTCACTTTTGCGATCCCACTCAGTTCAGATTCCAAAGAACTGTCTCCCCAACTAGAACAGCTTTTCCTATTCAAGATAAATCTTCAAGAATGGCTTACCTATCAGAAAACTGATAGATCACTTCCAACAAATATCCTACTCTGCTGAGCTTCCCGAAGAAATGGATGACCTCCACTATCTGCCTGATCTGCCGATAGTAGAATCCCAAAGATTACTGAATCATCGAAGGAACAGATCCATGCTGCTACTTTCAAACGTCACTTCAATGATTTTGCTAAGCCAAAAGATCATCCTTAACCACCAATTCCTGAAACTCTATCGCCCAATTCCACTAAAAGATCCTTGAGATGAGTAGACATCTCCTCAAAGAAACTCGGCTCCAAACCAAACACCAACCACTTATCTTCTTAAGAAAACAATTGAGACCATGTCCGAAATGGGGTAACTCATCGACCTTAGTCTCCTACTTCAATAAAGATAAGACACCCTTACTTGAGATCCAGAGAACCTCTAAACATTCGAATCTTCATTGTAGTAGACATCACAATTCCCTTAGCTCCATCTAAATCTGGCTCCAAAAGAAACATCTTCAGAACCATCTATGGAAACTGCATCTCATCACAAAGATATTCCTTCCTGAAGCTATCAAGATACCACCACTTGCTTCTCCTCAGCGGACAACTCAACTTTTAGAAATCCCTCTCACTTGAGAGCAAATCAAACTCACACTTCAAGAATGTATTCCAATTCTTGAAAATACTTCCTCTGGACTCAAAGAAATCCTTTCACCAATCTACAAAACTTATTCGAGACTGTATTAGATCTACAATCTCGATAAACACCTCCAACCACAACATATAAACCTCTTCCATTAGTGGTAGTCGTGTTCCACACACTCCTACCTTATCTACCTTTATAACCTATGTTGGAAAATCCGAATAGATAACCCAACTAATTAGGTAGTTATATAAATATATATATTTATATATATATATATATATATATATATATATATATATATATATATATAAATTACAAGTACGCTCTCTCAAGATAGACACCTCTCCAGAGCCTAGGTATTCACTCAACCTAACGCTCTAATACCAACTGTAGCGACCCGACTTTCTAGCACCAGAAAATCGCATCACTAATTAAGAAAGAAAGGGATAGAAGAAGAAAAGAAAGAGAAGAAAAAGAAAACAACACATCAGAATCTCACAGCGGAACGATTTAAATATAATATAGAACATATACATAGTATCATATACATCAGAGTACAAATGTAAACAACTCAAATTTAGACAGTTATAACATTTCTGTCTAATATAATACAAGACATCAACACAGAATACCACACAGCGGAAACTCTAACTATATCTACACGCTGAAGCCTCCTGCTCCAAAGCTCCTCCAGAATTCGTCAAGAGATAACATGAATCACTTGACTACTCATACAGAATATGAGTACCCAAGAGTTTAATAAAACAAAAAATAAACACTCGGGTCAGACAGGGGTTTGGTGTGAGCAAATGGTTTAAGATTGCTTAACTTTAGAAAACCTTTGAAAAGAAAAGGTATCACGTAAGACTTCCCACACATAAACATGGAAAAGTTTTTACCTTACGCAAACCAAAACATTTGATAAGAAATCCAATGATATTATAATAGTGTCTAGGGTTTTCAAATAAATATGAAATAGCCGAAATTGTTACATGATTAAATTCCAGCTACTAGCCACAAAAGTGGGTAATACAAACAAAACTGTAGGGTCTCGTAGGGAAAATGGGTTTCCATCAATGGTAGGGCTACTGGGGTACCGCCCGTCACAGTACGTGGCCTAGATCACCGTACCGAGGAGTACTCCCACTCCCCTGCAACACAAGGCCGGGACCCTTCCTTACTGAACAGTCCCGAACAAGACCACCCCGCAGTTGGCTGCAGTTCCCACCGCCCACAAAGCCGAAATAAAAAGGGACGTCTAGACAGGGATGTATCTCGCTCTCCAGTGGGAGCGACCCACGAAGCCTCGCTACACCTCCCCTGTTTTAGCCATTCCCGGTTGATGAGGCTTGAGGTTGCGATTACCTTTATAGGACCAATTATCTTAGAATGCTCATCGTCCACCTGACGATGTGCTGAAAGCATTCAATCCATAAAAGTTCATTCCGGGTTCGAACGAAACCGAAGGCACTATCTCGTTGCACTCATTTTGGAATCGCCCTCAGAGTCAACGACCATAGCCCTTGCGCTCTAAATCTCCATCTCGAACCTATAAGCGCTATTCCGTCAAACTCATTACGGAATCACCCACAGAGTTATACTGACGTATAGCCCTTACACCTCGATTCTTCACTCGCTCCACTTGGATTAACGACCTAACGTTTAATTGGAATCGATGTGGTTTTTGGATATCCAATTATGAAAACCCGATCCCGGTCTCATCGAAACCAAACGCCATTTTAATGTCCAAGTTATACTTAAGGGATTTAAACAATAGATATTTCAGAAATATCACTTAACATAAATGGATGTATCCATATTACACAGATAGATAAGCATCTATTATCACATGCATCTATACATATCACAAAGCAGCATATATATCACTTTCAGATATAGCATATTCACATCATCACCCATCAATGAATGTCATCCAACAACAACCAATATCATTAACTCATCCAATGATATATATCATCTAATCATTAATCATTCATAAACTTGTTTTATCCAAACTTAATTAATTTAATTAATCCTTAAATTAAATCAATCCTTACTTAAACTCTTGGATTATCATCAATCCATTTTACTATTCATTAGTTAATTACAAATTAATTAATTAACCAACATCACTTAATTATCCACTTCAATTAATCTGCCTCGATTAATTATCACTTAATTACTTTAAGTAATTATTACTTAATTACCATATTAATTAATCATCCTGATTAATGGCTTCCAAATTATACTAAGTAATTATTTCTTAATTACCTTTTAAAATTAATCATACTTGATTAACTATTCTCTTATTATTCCGATAATTGTTCCTTAATTATCTTTTAATCATACCTGATTAATCACTTTTAATTAATCATACTTGATTAATTATTTTTAAATAATCATATTTGATTAATTACTTTTAATTAATCACCTTTGATTAATTACTTTAAATACATTTAGTAATTAAAACTTAATTATAAATTAATTATTGTTAAATTATAAATTAATAATTAATTATTATCATTATTTAATGATTACTTCATTAATTAAATTTTTTTCTTAATTAATTACTTTAACAAGTAATTAATTACTTAATTAATTACTCTTAATTCCTTTTATTAATTAACTATTAATTAAATAATTTAATCCTGTAATTAATTATTAATTAATTAATTCTTTAATTAATAACTAAAGTGATTAATTCTTAATCACATTTACTTAATTACTTTTGATAAAGTAATTAACTTTTACTTAATAACATTAGGTACTTAACCACTTAATTACTTTAATTACTTCCCCAAGATTAACCCATAAGTGATTATCTTAATTAATCACTAATTAATCATTTAATTAATTATTTAACCTAATCATTTAAAATAAATTAAATGATTCTTAACTTCTTATATTATAAAGATTCTTAATTAAGAAATTCATTATCTTAATTATATCATTTATATCAACCAATAACTTTATCTTAATTATCTTCATGTTTGATAACCAAACTCTTCAATATAATTCTTAGTTATGATTGACTACTAAATT
The DNA here is from genome assembly GCA_030765085.1 of Allium cepa. Taxonomy (NCBI): domain Eukaryota; kingdom Viridiplantae; phylum Streptophyta; class Magnoliopsida; order Asparagales; family Amaryllidaceae; genus Allium; species Allium cepa. Next base: position 1,038,020,723 of record CM060941.1, on the reverse strand, counting down.
GAAATCATTGATCCTTATTTAAAATAAATTATATTAGAAATCAATTATAATTAAAACATGTTTTAAATTAAACTTTTAAATCTTTAAAACTTTCCCATGTTATTTAAATAAACTTAATACAAGCCTTATTTTAGAAATCCACTTATTTATTAAAAAAAACTTTTGTATTTACAAAATACAAAAAAAAATTATTCTAAAACTTGATCTTGAAACAAATTAGATACATAGGTACAAACTCGTTTTATCTTTGTTTAAAATTTTATGAATATTCTAAAATCAAATTCACTTTGTTAAAAACATTTGCTGTAAAACTTTAAAACTTTAACTATTATAACCTAACACTGCTTCGAGAACAACTCCAAAATACGAGGATTAAAACCCGAGTAACCAACACGAAAATATTGCGTCAACCCCGAGTCTACCCCGTGTTTTCCACCTTTCATCTTGCTTCGAGTCCCACCCAACAAAAACACGGCGAAGGCTTCGAGTTTCCACCTTCTTCTTCCAGAGTCCAATAGCCCCCCCCCCCCCCCCCGATGCACGCAGTAGTGCACGTCAACGTGCACAACCATGTTCGGCCGACGTTGAACTTCCTCCAGCCTCCGCTAAGTCGCAAATGACCTCGCCAACCCAACGCACAACCCAGAAAACTCCACTCGATCGAAAATCGAAATCTTGCCCTACAACCCAAAACTGTTCGAACCACATCACCAGAAAAGTCAACCTCCACGGCACCTCACACCTCGAGAAGATCCACTGGTATCACCAAAGCTTCATCATGATTCTCTAAACCCACGGCGATGCTCGCGATCGCCTCCGGTTGCTTTGTGATGCCGACAATTCCAACTGAAAAACAATGTCATTTACAGGGCGTTAAACCCTACCTCCTCGATCCACAATCATCACACTCTACTAAAAATTCTTGAAGCATTTTTCGCATGATTACTGAAGCCCCCTCCACCCTCGAGTTCACCCACATCGGCCAATTTGCAGCTGTTTGCCGTGATTTGGCCAAAAACCTCAAATCAGTAAATCCCAAAATGCTCACTAATTACCCCATTAAAAATTATGATTCAAGTATTAAAAATCATAATTTTCCATTTACAATTCAATTATGAATCCAAAATTAAAAATTGAATTCATGAATTTCTGACCCAAATTGAAAATGTACTGTAAATTTAAATATTTATAACAAATTATTCAATTTAAAATCTTGTAATTATTTTTAGATGATAGCTTATACGATTACAAACAATCTTTATTTACACATCATAAATAAATTTGGATTCAAGATTGAATTATTGAATTTACTAAGAAATCCATGTCTGCTTTTATCATACAGAGCCACTTTCAACAGCATAGTCAATCAAATATTCAACATTCCAACATGCATTCAATTTTAACTGAGGTATTCAGGAAATATCACAATATTCATTCACAAAAACAATTTGAAATCCAGGTTTTAAACTGTTTTTAAATTCATTTACTCACCTTGAATCTTTCAGAAAACAGAACTGCATTTTTTCCAGGCTTCAATTTTCTTTTGCATGTTGAATGTTTAGTTTTCTTGTCTACATTGCTTAATGTATCAGAATTGCATAATGATTTAAATCTTCTGAATTGCTCGTTTGATTGTATTTGAAAATGAACTTGCATTGTGTGACGCCCCACCTCTATGCCCACGCTAGCCAAGGACACTACGGTGTAGCGCTGTCAGCTAGCGCGGAGAATGAGTCTGTTGAGGAGCGACCATCCGTGTAATTGCTTTGTGCGAGCACCGATATGTCAGATAGTAAAAACATGCATTCTATTTCAGGAGGAAATCCGACGTACCGATACAAACTCAAAGATACTACACGGTGGCTATAAAAGTCTAGGACATAATATATAATAATAACACAGATAAAATAAATAAATGCGGAACACGGATTAAACAGAAAAGTCTCATATATATAATAACTGATGTCAGTTACAATACATTTGACACGGTACATATGATACAACTACAATAGTCGACTCTGGAAGTTACATATACAAGTACATTTTCGTATATAACATACATGAATACATATCTTCCTATACAATTACATTGACTACTACAAATGACGAATACTCCAAAAGATATGAAAGGACTTCATAGCTCAAGCAGCAACCCGAAGCTAAAAATCTACAACCTGTAAATACTCGGTTTGACCCGAGTATTATATTCAAAAGAAGATAATACCCGGGTCAGTCTAACTGAAAATATCAGATGACATGATGTAGGATAAAAGGTATGGCATAACTGCATAATAACCATAAAATCATACTATGATAAGTATGCAATTGAAAAATCAACAATGGATAAATCAATATCATAAGAATCTTCTCAAAGATCCAAGTTCACCTAGAAAGGTGATAACACGCAAATTCGCCAATGTCCAAAGATTGATAAAACACATCAATGAAAATCACGAAAAAGTGATGAAACACAAAAATGATTGTTAGAAATAATCAATCACAAGAATTCACATACGAAGACGTGAATAGAATCGAATGAAATCGATTAAGATTTGGAAACCCAATAAAAACATCAATTCCAGAACATGAATTGAACACATAAAACAATTCAAGAAATTGAAACATCAATTTAAAACTGTCTTTGCTGTGTGACTGTAGTGCACGCACGCGTGCACTGCCTCGCCACAACAGTGAGGAATTTCACAAAGACTTAGTGGAAACTCGCCAACGAACATAGGGTCAAACCCAAGAAAGAGTCGGGTTCAACACAACTGTAGTTCAAGTAAAATGGTCAAGATATGTAACTAAGTCTCAACCATAGTTCATAACGACTAACAGAAAACAGAGACTGCGACATCTCGGATTAAATTCTATAAATTTAATATCCAGTCAAATGCAAGGATGGACATAAGTGCACATAGCAATGTACACACCTTGCGAATACAAGGCAAGGCTGCAACAAGGTTGCAGTCATAAAAAAAATCACCAGCAAGCTACCAGGCTGCACATTCTAGTGCAAGCCGATGTGAAAGGCTACAAAGCCAAGCAGTGGTTAGAAAATATTATATGATACAATGAACTAAATAACATAGCAGCACTAAAAATAGTGCTACAGGTCAAGAAGTAAGTGGGCAAGTCAGAGATGCATAAATAAATCAACCACAACATATAGTGCAGCAGTTCAAAAGCAAGCATTGATGAAATATAAATACAAATTGGATGACATAATGGCAGTGAAGTGCTGACCGTAAACAGACTACAAAGGCATCATCAAGTTTGACATAAAGCAGTACTACAGGTGGGCAAGGCAACCACCAGGCAGTGGCACATTGATTGTACCAAAATGAGGGAATGTCACTGCAACATGCACCAGTGATGCATGTTAACAGCAACTACCAAATGATAGCACCCAAAACTACTTCAACATGGCAAATCCAAATATGTAACTGTTCTACATATACTTAAGCAAATTCAGGTAACAAAGTAGATCAGGCTTGAAGCCATCAGGTGAACAAAACATAAAGTCAAATGAGTGTAGACACCAAAGATACGGCATCACAATAACTAATTCCAGTAGAGTTAAAAATGAAATCAAGACACCAAGTATGCCTAAAGTTAATGCAACCTAGTACAGATCGGTGATCTGAAATGAGGCCACAATTGTGCAACTACACCAGACCGATTTCCACCAAATAAACCAGACTCAAGTCAGTACACCTGATTTGGCAAAAGCTCAACGGCAACGACAAGCATGATATAGGTATGAACAGAGAACGCTTGCAACAGTGGTGATGCAATGCAAACAACAAACATGGCACAATGAGAGAACGAAGACAGAAAATACGAAGTCCAAAAAAAATCAATATCATCAAAAAGAATTCGAGACAGTGGAGGTCACGAAATCGACATCACAGCAAAACAATCAAACAAATCAAAGTGACCAAGTTAGAAATCAATGCCGAGAATATCAGGTCACAAAATCAACATCGATAACAAAAAAATCAAGACGAGGACGAAACAATTAAAAACAGAATAAGAAAACAAAGTGGAACGATTTTCAGTTGGATGTGAGTAATAATATTTACTCACCTCTGCCACGAATGAAGCTGTCGAAGTCGAGGCCGAAGCAAATCGAAGAATCAAACGAAGTAAGCCCTAGCTGCTGAAGCGATCGATCGATCGGAGACTCCCAGTACCACGAAGTCGAATTCGACTGAACTGAAGAAGCCAGCATCTTCGACTTTGAACGCGCCCTAGCTTTGGAGAAGAGGGACGAACGATTTTGGAGCCGCCATATATTTCGCTCGTTCGTTTTGAGGTAGGGTTTTCGAATGAGAGAAATGAATGAAAGGGGAACGGGTTTTTACTTAGCGAATTAACACGGCCAACAATTGAAAACGTGGGCCGAGAATTCAAAGCCCATTAAAAAAAATAAGAAACATGGACCACTATTAAATTTTCAAAAGAGTTTCAAACTGGTTTTAAAAATTTCAAAACAGCAATTAGCTGGGAAAGGTAATTGTCTAGAGACAATAATTAATCGGTACGAAATACCGGGTTGTTACAGACTCCCCTCCTTAAAGAAATTGTGTCCTCGCAATCATAAGGAATAAATGGACAAAAGGTAACAACCATAAAAGCATATCATCACAAAATGAAGAAATTTGAAATAGGAAGTTCACCATAAAGAGCATGAAGGAGTAAGCCTGAACATGTTTGCTCAAAGTCAAATCTGATGAAACTTTAATTTCTTCAATATACCGGGCTCAAGAATAAAAACCGGAATCCCTAAGGCATTTCCGTAGAAGGAAGACGCATAAAAACATCATAAATAACAGAAAATTGAGCCGGTAATAAAAGGCGATAAGCCATGGAACCAATACGTTCAGTGATAGGAAATGACCCAATATATCGAGGCGCTAACTTTCCCTATCGACAAAAACGTAAAACACCTTTCATAGGTGAATCATGAATAATTTGGAACAACAACGTAGTACAATAACGGTACGCCCGATGAACCGATAACCATAAAAGATCATCAGACGCTAGTCCATAAAGGAAATTTGACGAAGCTCAATAAAATGAAACACATCAAAACGTCCGATGAACTTGGTAAAAAGATGATTCCATTCGGACATCATCAAAGAGACAACGACTTGTTGCCTACGAATAAGAGCATCGGCAACAAGACCTCCCTTTCCGGGAGTATACAAAGAATATCAAGATCATAAGATACAAGGAACTCGAGCCAACGTGGTTGACGCAAATTAAGTTCATTATGAGAAAATAAATATTCCCAAAATTAATGATCAGGGCAGAGAACAATTTCTCACCCAAAAATAATGATGCCAAATAGCGAAATCAATAGCCACGAGCACTAGACCATGAGTGACATATCTAGTCTCAATAGGCATAAATGATTAAAAACACAAGAGACAACACGTTCTCTTTTGCAAGAGAATGGCATGCAAACCAATACGATTAGCATTGGTACAAACGATAAAGTCTCGGTTCCCTTCGGGAATCGCAAGAGTAGAAGTATCGGAAAAGAGATGTTTTAAATAGTATTCTTTCCCGAAAAGCTAAAACTTTCGAAATTTACAATTTACTTTATATAATTATCTTTTCAGAAAGGTTTTCATTTTAAAATTCAATTTACTGTGTCTGATTGTCTCATCGAAGCGTCTAGGAGATCCCTATCGATAACGTTGATCAAGCGCATCGACCAGAATTCTTAAAGCACTCAATGGCCAATACAATCACAAAATCATCTTTTAATTTCATAAAAGAAATTCACAAATTTTCAATTAACAAGTCCGGAATTAATCGAAATAGCAAATGCACATGTCCCATAACCACGAGTTTTACTAAATCGTTTAATTCACTTCATCGTTTCCTTGAAAGTGCAAAAATTGTGTATTTTAAAATAACATTTTACAATCTCAAACGGACAAGTCTGGAATTAAACGAATCAGTAAAAGAAAAGGGGTCATAGTCCTCGATTTTGCTGAAACTTTTAAATCGCTTCCTCATTCTTTTGAAAGCGTAAACTGTAAAAAATTTGAAAACAATTTTTATTTTGAAACAATTTTTAAAACACGTGATTAAAATAGCAACATCAGTAGCAACTTCGATAAGTGGATTTTCATTCATCAAAAATGTCACAAGAATCTTCTCAAAGGTAGAAAGGGGTATCATACCCTAAACTTGTATTCATAACAAGTCAATGACACACAAATTCACCAATGCACAAAAATTGATAAAACTTATCAATAGAAATCACGAAAATTGGTGAAGCACAAATTCCAGAAGACTACACAAGAAATCCAGAAGTCACAAAATGAGCGTATGAAAACTCAAATGGGAGTATGGAAACTCAAATGGGAGTATGAAAACTCAAATGGGAGTATGAAAACTCACCTACACACGAGCATGAAAAATCATCAGCACGTGCAACACAAAGCGAGAACGGGAGCACGGAATCTCACCTACACGCGAGCATGAAAAAATCATCAACACGTGCAACGCAAAGCGAGAACGGGAGCACGGAATCTCACCTGCACGTGAGCATGAAAAATCATCAACACGTGCAATGAAAAGCGAGAACAGGAGCACGGAATCTCACCTACACGCGAGCATGAAAATCACTAACACGTGCAACGCAAAGTGAAACGCTATGTAAAAGAACATCAACAAGAGATAAATCTATATCACAAGAATCTTCTCAAAGATCCAAAAGGGTGTCATACCCAAAACTTGTACTCATAACAAGTCAATAAACTAGAATTCACCAATGCTCAAAAGCTAGAAAATCATAACAATGAAAGTCATGAAAGTAGGTGAAACATAAATTCCAGAAATCAACACAAGAAATCCAGAAAACACAAAGAGGGGGAGGCCTATCACAAAACGGGAGTATGAAAACTCACCACACCGGTATCACAAAACGAGACGCTATCTCATGGTGGCTAACCATTAAATTTTGACACACGAATGGTCTGAAGACCGTGGGGCTCTACCCCACATATGTGAGTCGCAACATCACACAAACGGGGTTTAGTCTCCCTCGTAGACAAAGAGACATCGCACAATCGCTAGTCTAAATCATAAAAAGGGGAAGGCCTATCACAAAATGGGAGCATGAAAACTCACCAACCGGTATCACAAAACGAGACGCTATCTCATGGTGACCAACCATTAATTTTGACACACGAATGGCCCGAAGACCGTGGGGCGCTACCCCGCATATGTGATGGCGAAGCATCACACAAATGCGATGGCGAAACATCACAAGAGTGGGGTCTAGTCTCCCTCGTAGACAGAAAGACATCGCGCAGTTGCTAGTCTGAAACACAAAAATGACCGTCAATGATCATCAAGAAGTGTCAATTACACTAAGTTAGTACATATAAAAGCTAAGCTTCATGTCCCATAACCACTTGCTTAACTTAAATATTTACGAACAAACTGTAAATCTTCACTAGAAAATTGTCACGAAAGGTTCAATCGAACAAGTCCAAAAATTAACCGACGAAGTAAACACAAGCGTTTCATACCACTTGTTTTACTAAGCCGTTTAATTAGATTTCTCATACGAGTGAAATAAAGATTTGTATATACAAATAGATTGGAAAACGGTTTTAAAAAAACGAGTTTAGTATTGAAAATAGAGTTGAAATCATTTTGATAAAAAGAGTTTTGATATTTACTTCTAGTATTGAAACATTTATATTTTTAAAGTGACAAATCACAAAAAAAATGATTGTAGAAACAATCAATCACAAGAATTCACATATGAAGACGTGAATAGAATTCAAAGTAATCGATGCCGAATCCTTCAAAAAGTATGTTCACAAAAATCCCGAAGAAAAGGTCATCAAAGTTGCTAATAAATGATAGCAACAAATCGGGAAAATAATCAAGAATCGATTAAATTTGGAAACCAAATCAATTCACTAAAATTCACATTCGAAGACGTGAATAAAATCCAAAGAATTCGATTCCAAATCCATCAAAGTGAAAATACCCAAAAATTCCACAAATAGAAGTTATCAAAGTCGACAAAGGTGATAACAACTAATCGGTAAAGAGGAATCGACTAACAATAGGAAAAACAAAGCGAAACGAGCGTAAATGCATAAATGACTTCAACAAAAGTAAAAATCAAGTCAATATCGAAGTCAACAATTAATGGCCATAGTCGAGTGCAAATCAACATCATCGCCATCAAAAACCCAACTTGAGTTCGAAAAGTAAACGGAGGTAGAAGCCAATATACTTCCAAAAATCAAAATCAAATGCATATGAATAAGCCTAGGAATTCAAATCTAACAGTTAAAGATAATCATAGGCAAAGATGAGAAATAAAACATCGACAAATAGTTGTAACACATGTTCCATCTAGTTATGTTTTATATTCATCCTAAACCCCAGGCTCTGATACCAAGCTGTGACGCCCCACCTCTATGCCCACGCTAGCCAAGGACACTACGGTGTAGTGCTGTCAGCTAGCGCGGAGAATGAGGATGTTGAGGAGCGACCATCCGTGTAATTGCTTTGTGCGAGCACCGATATGTCAGATAGTAAAAACATGCATTCTATTTCAGGAGGAAATCCGACGTACCGATACAAACTCAAAGATACTACACGGTGGCTATAAAAGTCTAGGACAGAATATATAATAATAACACAGATAAAATAAATAAATGCGGAACACAGATTAAATAGAAAAGTCTCATATATATAATAACTGATGTCAGTTACAATACATTTGACACGGTACATATGATACAACTACAACAGTCGACTCTGGAAGTTACATATACAAGTACATTTTCGTATATAACATACATGAATACATATCTTTCTATACAATTACATTGACTACTACAAATGACGACTACTCCAAAAGATATGAAAGGACTTCATAGCTCAAGCAGCAACCCGAAGCTAAAAATCTACAACCTATAAATACTCGGTCTGACCCGAGTATTATATTCAAAAGAAGATAATACCCGGGTCAGTCTAACTGAAATTATCAGATGACATGATGTAGGATAAAAGGTATGGCATAACTGTATAATAACCATAAAATCATACTATGATAAGTATGCAATTGAAAAATCAACAATGGATAAATCAATATCATAAGAATCTTCCCAAAGATCCAAGTTCACCTAGAAAGGTGATAACACGCAAATTCGCCAATGTCCAAAGATTGATAAAACACATCAATGAAAATCACGAAAAAGTGATGAAACACAAAAATGATTGTAGAAACAATCAATCACAAGAATTCACATACGAAGACGTGAATAGAATCGAATGAAATCGATTAAGATTTGGAAATCCAATAAAAACATCAATTCCAAAATATAAATTGAACACATAAAACAATTCAAGAAATTGAAACATCAATTTAAAACTGTCATTACTGTGTGACTGCAGTGCACGCACACGTGCACTGCCTCGCCACAACAGTGAGGAATTTCACAAAGACTTAGTGGAAACTCGCCAACGAACACAGGGTCAAACCCAAGAAAGAGTCGGGTCCAACACAACTGTAGTTCAAGTAAAACGGTCAAGATATGTAAATAAGTCTCAACCATAGTTCATAACGACTAACAGAAAACAGAGACTGTGACATCTCGGATTCAATTCTATAAATTTAATATCCAGTCAAATGGAAGGATGGACATAAGTGCACATAGCAATGTACACACCTTGCGAATACAAGGCAAGGCTGCAACAAGGTTGCAGTCACAAGAAAATCACCAGCAAGCTACCAGGCTGCACATTCTAGCGCAAGCCGATGTGAAAGGCTACAAAGCCAAGTAGTGGTTAGAAAAGATTATATGATACAGTGAACTAAATAACACAGCAGCACTAAAAATAGTGCTATAGGTCAAGAAGTAAGTGGGCAAGTCAGAGATGCATAAATGAATCAACCACAACATATGGTGCAGCAGTTCAAACAGCAAGCATTGATGAAATATAAATACAAACTGGATGACATAATGGCGGTGAAGTGCTGACCGTAAACAGACTACAAAGGCATCATCAAGTTTGACATAAAGCAGTGCTACAGGTGGGCAAGGCAACCACCAGGCAGTGGCACATTGATTGTACCAAAATGAGGGAATGTCACTGCAACATGCACCAGTGATGCATGTTAACAGCAACTACCAAATGATAGCACCCAAAACTACTTCAACATGGCAAATCCAAATATGTAACTGTTCTACATATACTTAAGCAAATTCAGGTAACAAAGTAGATCAGGCTTGAAGCCATCAGGTGAACAAAACATAAAGTCGAATGAGTATAGACACCAAAGATACGACATCACAATAACTAATTCCAGTAGAGTTAAAAATGAAATCAAGACACCAAGTATGCCTAAAGTTAATGCAACCTAGTACAGATCGGTGATCTGAAATGAGGCCACAATTGTACAACTACACCAGACCGATTTCCACCAAATAAACCAGACTCAATTCAGTACGCCTGATTTGGCAAAAGCTCAACGGCAACGACAAGCATGATATAGGTATGAACAGAGAACGCTTGCAACAGTGGTGATGCAATGCAAACAACAAACATGGCACAATGAGAGAACGAAGACAGAAAATACGAAGTCCACAAAAAATCAATATCATCAAAAAGAATTCGAGACAGTGGAGGTCACGAAATCGACATCACAGCAAAACAATCAAACAAATCAAAGTGACCAAGTTAGAAATCAATGCCGAGAATATCAGGTCACAAAATCAACATCGATAACAAAAAAATCAAGACGAGGCCGAGACAATTGAAAACAGAATAAGCAAACAAAGTGGAACGATTTTTAGTTGGATGTGAGTAATAATATTTACTCACCTCTGCCACGAATGAAGCTGTCGAAGTCGAGGCCGAAGCAAATCGAAGAATCAAACGAAGTTAAGCCCTAGCTGCTGAAGCGATCGATCGATCGGAGACTCCCAGTACCACGAAGTTGAATTCGACTAAATTGAAAAAGCCAGCATCTTCGACTCTGAACGCGCCCTAGCTTTGGAGAAGAGGGACGAACGATTTTGGAGCCGCCATTTATTTCGCTCGTTCGTTTTGAGGTAGGGTTTTCGAATGAGAGAAATGAATGAAAGGGGAACGGGTTTTTACTTAGCGAATTATCACGGCCAACAATTGAAACGTGGGCCTAGAATTCAAAGCCCATTAAAAAAAATAAGAAACATGGACCACTATTAAATTTTCAAAAGAGTTTCAAACTGGTTTTAAAAATTTCAAAACAGCAATTAGCTGGGAAAGGTAATCGTCCAGAGACGATAATTAATCGGTACGAAATACCGGGTTGTTACACATTGCCTCTTTTTATTTTTTCCAGATTTCTTCCTATTTCAGATTTATAGTTTTCATTTTCTTTTCAGATCTTTGGTTTTTGATTTACATTTTTTTCAGATTTGTATTCATCTTTTTAAAATGGAGAGAAAGATTTGCTGAAAAATAAAATCTTTCTTTTTATTATTTACAATTTAATTTAAAACTTAATTACTAAAGAGAATGACATTTGTCACAATGAAATTCTGATTTACTTACACCTATACCAATTAATTTACATTTGTCTTAACACATATTTAAAAGTTTAACAAGTGTTATTATTGTTTTATTAATGTTTTCTTTTAAATGTTATTTTATCTTTAATAATTTATTTAAGTCTTATATACATATATTTATGTAATATTCATATGAATCAAGTAACTTACATTTTTAATTCAATTTAATGTTTATATGTTTGAAACTTCTATTTTAATTCAACTCTTAAAATTTTAAAACCAATTTATCTTGTGTAAGAATAAAAATGAAAAGATATTAAGCAAATGAAATTTAAAATTTAAATCTTATCTAACTCAAGTTAAACTATATGTTTATAAAAATAAGCAATTAACTTTGTTATAAAAATTTAAACTTCAAATATCATTTCAAAAATATTAAATCAAATTAACATTTCAAATTTCAAAACTATATATATTAAAGTTTGAAAAACTCTTGTTAAATTCAAATTAATAATTTTCCTATTTCAAATATATATACAAATATGTATACACATTTCAAATAGAAAAACATTTCAATATTATATTTGTTAATTTCCAGATTAAATTTTAAAACAAATCTCAAATCACAATATATACATTCATATATATATTACAATTTGAATATAAAGTTTTATTACATTAAAAACTTCTTATTTACCAAAATAAATATTTCCAAATCAAATTATTATAAGCTTTCAAAAGAATTAAATTTGCCAATTCATATTGTTAAGAAAAATATTAATAGATATTAACAAATTGTTACCATAAATCTTTAAAATAATTTTTAACTTGTTAATTTATAATGTAAAATGATCAAATCAATTTAATTATTATCAAAGATTATTAAATTGATATTGCTCAAAATTCAGGGTCGTCAAAGTCTTCGGGCCGTTTTGTGGAGCCTCGGCTCAAAACTAATGGTCAGCAACCTTGGAATAGCATTCCATTTTGTGATACACGTGTTGTTGAGTTTTCATGCTACCGTTTTGTGATTGGCCTCCCCCTTTTTGTGATTTCTGGATTTTCATTGATGATTTCTAGAATTTGTGTTTCACCGATTTTCTTGATTTACATTGATATGTGTTATCAATATTTGTGCATTGGTGAATTTGTGTGTCATTAACTTTTGTGATTGGCATTGATATTATTGTCAATAATCATGGTTTTGGTGAATGAAGATATTGAGTATGACGTTTCTTTTGATCTTTGAGAAGATTCTTGTGATATTGATTAATCTCTTATTGATTTTCAATTTTATACTTTTCACAGTATGGCTCTATGGTTATCATATGTTTATGTCATATCTCTTATCCTATATCATTTTAACTGATATTTATAGCTAGACTGGTCCGTTTATTATTTTCTTATTAAATAATACTCGGTCAGACCGAGATGTTACAGGTGCTTCTGCTTGACTTCACATCTAGGATTATCACCCTGACTTTTGGCTAACTACTTAGATCAGTAGTTTTTGTTGTATACATTTGAGTTATAGACTCATAGTTGTATTCATATTCTTTTGCCTAGCACTTGTAGCTATTCTCTTGGGATATTGTGGATCTTGTTTGACCACTACTCTGATGTACACTTTCATGTGTTATATATTCATATCTATTTCCGCCTTTGTGATATGGATGTCTGTGATTGACTTGTGTTATGCTTATTTCTATATTTGTTTCCGAAGAATACATATAGCCACTGTGTAGTAGCTTTGAGTTTGTATCGGTATGTCGGATTTCCTCCTTAAACCAAATGCATGTTGTACTATCTGACATGTCGATGCTCGCACAAAGCAATTACGCGGATGGTCGCTCCTCAACAGCCTTATTCTACGTGCTAGTTGACGGCATTACCCCGTAGTGTCCTTGGCTAGCGTGGGTATAGTAGTGGGGCGTCACAGCTGTAGTGTATATGATTTATGATAACATAAGCTTATATTCATATATGCTACATTTATTTTAATGTATATACTATGTAAATTTGTATGTATTTATATATAAAAGTTATGATAATTTACTTTATGTTATAAGCTTCTGTAGTTTTCTAATATGAACAGGCTTCCATATATTATAATATACATTTGTATATTTAAGATTTTGTTTTAAATGGGTGTATTATATATATAAAGGTTTTGGTTAAATCAGCAGCTCATTGGTAGTTTGCATACTTGCCCGTTAGCTTACTGTAGCCTGCATGTTTTACTAGGTCCGTTATAAAATATATTTAGTAGGGATGGATTTTGGATGGTACGTATATATAGGAATTCCATCCTTGTTATGTATTTTTTATTATAGTATACTAGCTTTAAGTATTGCTTATAGTTCGCAATTCGTATAGTGTATATATATATATACTAATTATAATATTAATTGAAATATGAGTATATACAATGATGGTAATTTAAGGTGTTATAAATTTTTATATATATATATATATATATATATATATATATATATATATATATTTGACGTTGATATAGTGTTCTAGTTTAAATAATGCTTTTATTCGGATAATTAGTAGGTTTTATTAGGATAATTGGTTTTAAAATACATATATAGATATGAATTTGGACTTTGAATATGTATTTATGATTTGATTTTTTTTGAGAAGAAAATATAATATATTTTATAATTCGTTCCAGTTTATATCACGCAGATTCTGATTTATTTCATCAGTTTCTATTTATCAGCCTTGTCCGTCGTGCCTATTTGCTTCACTGAAACGTGTCCATCTAACGTTCTTCTGGAATTCGCGTTCGGATCCATAATTCGCTTCCATTTCCGTTCATATCTCTAGCCTCGAAAGGTGAGCAATCACTCACGATTAATATTCCTTTATTTATTAAATCTGATTTCAATTGAAATGACAATTGAAACATGTTGCCCTTAGTTAATTACACTGTTATATATGTTATTACATATATCAGCTCACCTGTAACATCTGACACCCTTATCTGTTATTTATACGATCATAATCCAGTTTGGTTGATAATTGATTGATTGTTTGATGTTTACATTGGACGTTTGATTGTTAATGTCTAAAGTGATAAATAATAATTGAATTTGATATAGGATAGTTAATAATTTAAATTGATATATGTAATGAATTTGACAATTTAAATTTGTATATTATGACCCCTTTAATGTTAAATTAAATTGACACGTAGAATTGGTTAATTACACCTTGAACCATTGAATGTATGTTGTATAATTGTTATAGTATGAAATCGAATAATAAAAGTCAAGTGAAGAACCGCATAAAATAATAATGTAATAATCTATAATCTACATGAAATGATTGTGTAGATTCTAGAAATAATTATATTAATTTGCACAAACAACAATGTGAATTAACGATTATTTCAGGATTATTTGAATTAATTATTGGATTGTTGTTATTGATTGTTGTTATGGCTTGTTTATTTACTTTGACACCATCCCAGTTATCACATTGCAAGTTCCCTTTGTTATGCTTTGATTTCTGAATTGAATTGGAATCGGGTTGAAATGATAAATACCCAAATAAACTTGACTTAGGATAGAGAACTAAATAAACCAATTGGTCAAAAATTTGATTTAAAAATAAAAAAATTATTTTATAAAGAATAAGGTTTGAAATGAAGTTGGAATTTGAATTTTAACGAAAGGAAAATGTTAATATTTATTAATCTGAAACAAATATTAATAAAGTAATTGATGAAAGAACGTTGTTTAATTTAAGAAATGATTGAATTAAGTTCGAAATTATTTAGTAATTAAGTTTGAAATTCTTCAATAATTAAGTTTTGAAATCATTTAATAATTAAGTTTGAAATTATTTAATAATTAAGTTTTGACAATTACTTAATAATCGAGTTTTGAAATTATTTAATAATTAAATAAGATTGAATTATTTGATAATTAAATAAAATTTGAATTCTTGGATAAGAGAAATTGAACTTCTGAATAAGTGAATTTTGAACTTCGTTAATAAATGAAATTGAGTTTCTTTATTAATTAAGTTTTTGGAAAATTATTTAATGTAAGTAAATAAATAAGTGAAATTAAATTTCTTTAACAAAGAATAAATGTGGTTTATTGAAATTAATGTAAGACTTGTAATTTAAAGAATTTGATTCGACGAATTTAATTTAATTCAATTTGTAAGTTTTGATATAATGAAGGAAAACTTAAATTTATTTAATTGGAAATTAAGTAGAAATTGTTTTGAATTGATAAATTAACTTATTGAATACTGAATGAAATCGAACAATGGATTTAAATTGGTTTGAATGTTAAATTAAATTAATTTAAATGATTTCGGAATAAAACTAATATACGAACTTAAATCAATATTTGAATTGTTTCAAATAAAATTTGAAATTGAATTATAAGATTTTGAAATGGTAATTTGCATGTTTTGAAACGTAAATTATGGAAATTGATATAGAAAGACGAATGCAATGTTGGTTTCAAATTCTACGTAAGATTGAAATTGATTTGTTTTTTGAAATATATTAAACGACCAATCGGTGTGATAATTACGAAAGTTATTAAAGAAACCGGAATCGATTATGGACATACTCTCTGTCTAAACCGAAAGCCACTTTAATAACTATACGCGGAGTGTGATCCAGAATGAAGTGGCTGGAATGATGTACGTGATGACTAAAGAAAGAAAACGATAATGGATAGCCTTGACACTTGTGTCAAATTGAAAATGACTAAAACAGGAGCCGTGCCGGGCTAAATGGGGTTAGCCACCTTGAGCGAACGCACTTCTTCGTAAACTACTCATTACTTGTTATTGATTGGTGCACCCACGATAATTTGGGAGTGTTGTTTCGTGGTGTTGCGATCGTTGCGGCGATGCGTTCTCACCAGTCCGGATCAGGCAAACGGTAGTTTCACTACCTCGAGTATTTCCTCATGTGCCTTTTCATACTTGTATCCCTATATACGCGGCCACTAGGAATTTGTTTTGTGTTATACCTATGGAGTACTCCCTAATATCCAACCCGTTTACGGTGGAGTTTACAGTGCTGTATAGTCTATGACATTTATATAAAATGTGTTAAGGGGGATAATGGTAACGCCTTAACACTATTTTGATATTTATATTACTGATAGACGTTATCTACTTAGCATACATTACTATATAGTAGATAGTTTAACGGATCCTTAGAGGATGGTTATTCCAACGTCGTTTGAGTTATTGTATTTCAATTGTTATTTCACTTGAGTTGGATTTATTAATATAGGAATATTAATCCTGACTCGAGTGTTTTGTGTTTGGCTTTACGCTCGGGTCAGACTGAGTGGTTCAGCTTTTGAGACTCACCTTTGGAGTTGGAGCTTCGCTTGGAGATCCAGCTATTTATCCAGCTTTCAAATATTCAGTTGATTCCAGTGATATATTCTGATTCTTATATTTGACTATTGTATTCAAGACTTCTGTTGAAACTTATTTAACTCTGTTATATATATAGTAGCTTTATGAACTACTATTTTTTGTTTCCACTGCATTTATTACTCTGTGTCTTTGATCTGTGATTATTTATTTATTGTATATGTTCAGTTTTGCCAAATTTAAATTAACAATTCGATATTTTGAATTATTCAAGTCCGACATGTGCGGATGCGAATAGTCCAAAATAGTGGGTCGTTACAGTTGGTATCAGAGCTTTGGTAACTCTTGGGAAAACTTAGCATATATGGTAAATGTATTTACATAATCACTTTCATTCGAGTTTGAATCTCTTCCTTTTTGACTCGATTCCCTTGAATTTTGGAACATTCCCCTCGGTTCCGAAATCCATTCGTGGCCCTCACTATTCGTCTTCTTTTTGATTCTGGAGTATCCCATAACTCCACTTTGAATGATCTTTATAATGAGTCGGCGGTCGCGCCAATCTCTAATTGATTTATAAAAGGGTGGAACTCCTTCACAATAGGCATTGATTTACCGAAGATTTCTATATCCTCGATTTACAATGCTATCTATCTCCTCCTATGCCTAAATTCTATCCTTGGAGATCTGATGTTGATTTACCTCGGAATTCTGCATCGATCTTATTCTTGAAGTCTCGGTCGATTCGATTAAGGTTGCCCGTAAATTAAATAAGCTTATCCATCTCCTGATTCTGTTAATTGAATCATCCTTCTTCCGAACTTGTATTCGAATCTAAAATTCTCATTGATTTGCGTCCATCGAATTTGAATCCCTATTCTTGTTTTGAAATCTATTCTTGTATCGTCGAGCGAGGAATTGTATTTGTAAATTAATATTAAAAATGTTATATATATATGTTGTGTTGTTTGAGTTGTTGATGTGATTTAGGTTTCCGATCGATTCGTCTAATCAACGATATTGATAGGATTTCCAAAACACTTTAACAGAGCAAACTGACACATATTGTTTTCAAATTTGGTAAACGAATTAAATTTCTTATGATTATATATATATATATATATATATATATATATATATATATTAGAAAATTTTCTGATAATGGTTAAATGAATTGGTTAACTAAATTATGTTATTTGATTTTCATTGATTGTTTTGTAAACCATTGATTTGCCGACATATAAATTAACGGAATTATAAAACCTGGTTTGTAAATTGATTTGGAAACTTAAGTGAATGCAAATCAGGAATTTGAGAATTTGATTTTCGGTGACTTCAAACTTTGATTTTAAAATTTTAAAGCGCGTAGTATTTAAAGTATTTTCAAATAGAAACCATTTTCAAAGAATTTTAAATGTTTAAATCAGTGCACTTCTATTTTGTCGCTGGAAAATAATTTCGGTGATGGTGGCCGCATCATCGATATTCATTTTTGAGTTTCGAAGTGGAGAGACTATTCCATAGCTTTGCTTCGGTTGGTTTTGAAAATAAATTGATTTGAATTTCTTAAAGTATGATTTGATTTGTAATATATATATACCGATATATGATTTAAATATGATTTGATATATTATATTTATTTATTTATTTACCTCTAAATAAATTTGAAGTTACCCGAAAATTAAACTCTCAAATTTATGATAAATGATAATTTCAATTATAAAACGAAATCAACATTTTGAATAAATAATTAAGCCTGAATAATTAAATTAGAAAATTTTACTTGTATAATACTCAATCGCATTATATATAACTTACCTAAATTTTCAAAAGTTAACTATGTAATTGAATATTATACAGTAGAAAATGATATCAAAGGAATTTTTAAATAAATTTGAGTAGTTATAATAAATGTAAATATACTTAATATATATGTGATAGGATATATTAAGTAAAACAAATTTAAAAATGATTTGGAATAAAGAAAAATTAAATTTGTCGACTAAAGTATGATTATAATAAATGACTATTCAAATTTATGATCTTTGAAATTTTTAATTTAAGAAAATTGGATAATATACAATATAAATTGTCTTCATAAATAAATTTGAGTGCTTATAATTAAGGCTATACACTTAAAGTTTAATTATAAAATGGTTAATAGAGATAAATAGAATACTAGGTAAGTTGAATAATAAATGGATTAATAAAATAAATTGTTGTTTGAAATAAATTTTGTAACAAACAATGATAAATTGAAAATAAACCATGTTAATGAAATTTGTTGAGTTTAAAAAGAAAGTGTCAATTGTTGAATATAAATTAATTTAAATTGAAATTTATATGGTTTACACTAATTTTTTTATTTGTAATTCAAGTCTATTTTCTTCTAGTTGTTTCTATTCTCCTACCTCCTTCCTTTTCGAGGACGAAAAGTTTTGAGTGGGGGAGAGTGTAACAACGCGGATATTTTAACGGTTTTAATTAATTTAATTAACTGAATTTTTGTGAAATTTTAAACAATAAAATTTTGAAATATAAATTTGGTATTTGAAATGTGTCTAGTTAAACAGAGCAACTGGTAAATTTTCGTCCGAAAATATGAAGTTTATTTTCGTGCGTAAATTTATTTCAGTTTAATCAGTTAAAAATCGATGAAATAAAACGTTTTCGAAACCTAAATATTTTTACATAGAAAAATTCTAAATCATTTTTTGAGCAAGACGTCATTTTTCATTTTTCCAAATTCGGACTTCTTTTCCGTCGATCTTATTTTTCAGCGTTTTTGCTGCATTTTCCGCTGGTAGAAAAATTCGGATTTTTATAATCGTACTACTGATACCCGTATGCCGTTTTTGATCATTTCGTCGTACTGATCTCTGCGATATATTAAATTCTGTAATTTGAAGCCCGGTTCGCAGCGAAATCCATAGAAACGAATTCTATATCGGTATCCATTTTCAAATTTTTTAACTACGGTGACTCTTCGCATATCTACAGGTTGGAACCTACGGTCTTTGATTGGGATAACTCTGGAATTAAATTCATGACTGTCCCAATGTAAAATATAATCTATTCGTTGTTATTCTCTAACTATTTGCACTCATTTCCTTCGAGATAAAATATTATAAAACAAAGCATGTACTCATTTGTTCTGGAGTCTCTCCTCTTTCCTGATGCGAGCAGCTGCTCTTTCTTCTTATTTTTATTTTTCTTACCTATAGCCGTGCTTGTGTAAAATAAAAAATAAATAAAAAAAAGAAGCTTGCCGATCAGCAACCCCACAACAACTGAGTTCGCCGTCCTCCCAACCTTCCCACATCATCACCCTCTCCACCACCGTGCCACAGCTCCACTCCTCCACCATCGACTCGCCTTCACAAGCAACACCGAGATCCGCCTCCAACATGCTATCATCACCCACCATCAAGCCCCGATCTATCACCCACATCATCACCGGCCCATCACCTCCCACTTGCTATCGCCTCTCTCCATTTTGTGTTGCCAAATCTCTGCACGGCCCCTACCACTCCAGCCGAGTGCCCCTCCGCCAAATCCATTGCTCTGGCCTTCCACCTCCACTTTGGTTTGGATGGCCGAAGCATTCCTATTGTTGTAGATAGATAAGAAATATGTGTACAAGTTTTATACTATATATGTGTTTATATGTAACTTTAGATTGATCTGTTGTAGTGTCTATGATTTATGATAACATAAGCTTATATTCATATATGCTACATTTATTTTAATGTATATACTATGAAAATTTGTACGTATTTATATATAAAAGTTATGATAGTTTACTTTATGTTATAAGCTGTTGTAGTTTTCAAATATGAAAGGGCTTCCATATATTATAATATACATTTGTATATTTAAGATTTTGTTTTAAATGGGTGTATTATATATATAAAGGTTTTGGTTAAATCAACAGCTCATTGTTAGTTTGCATACTTGCCCGTTAGCTTACTGTAGCTTGCATATTTTACTAGGTCTGTTATAAAATATATATAGTAGTAGGGATGGATTTTGGATGGTACGTATATATAGGAATTCCATCCTTGTTATGTATTTTTTTATAGTATACTAGCTTTAAGTATTGCTTATAGTTCGTGATTTGTATAGTATATATATATGCTAATTATAATATTAATTGAAATATGAGTATATACAATGATGTTAATTTAAGGTGTTATCGATATATATATATATATATATATATATATATATATATATTTGACGTTAATATAGTGTTCTAGTTTAATAATGCTATTATTCGGATAATTAGTTGGTTTTATTAGGATAATTGGTTTTAAAATACATATATAGTTATGAATTTGGACTTTGAATATGTATTTATGATTTGATTTTGTTTTGAGAAGAAAATATAATATATTTTATAATTCGTTCCAGTTTATATCACGCGGATTCTGATTTAAATACTGGGTTTTATTCAAATTATTTTAAAATAACAGATAAATATACACTTACAAATTTATATATATCAAATTATATTTAAACAATTTAACATTTATATTTGTCTATCAAAACAACTCTGCAGTAAAACTACTATAGTGGCCTTCCCACATCGAAACTCGAAAATGAATTTCATCAATTTTTATTTATCATCCTTGTCCGTCGTGCCTATTTGCTTTACTGAATCGTGTCCGTCTAACGTTGTTCTGGAATTCGCGTTCGGATCCATAATTCGCTTCCATTTCCGTTCATATCTCTAGCCTCGAAAGGTGAGCAATCACTCACGATTAATATTCTTTTATTTATTTAATCTTATTTCAATTGAAACGACAATTGAAACATGCTGTCGTTAGTTAATTACACTGTTATATATGTTATTACCTATATCAGTTCACTTGTAACATCTGATACCCTTATCTGTTATTTTATACGATCATAATCTAGTTTGGTTGATAATTGATTGATTGTTTGATGTTTACATTGGACGTTTGATTGTTAATGTTTAAAGTGATAAATAATATATTGAATTTGATATAGGATAGTTAATAATTTAAATTGATATA
The DNA here is from genome assembly GCA_030765085.1 of Allium cepa. Lineage (NCBI taxonomy): Eukaryota > Viridiplantae > Streptophyta > Magnoliopsida > Asparagales > Amaryllidaceae > Allium > Allium cepa. Next base: position 1,037,998,768 of record CM060941.1, on the reverse strand, counting down.
TGTAATGAACTTGACTATTTAAATTTGTATATTATGACCCCTTTAATGTTAAATTAAATTGACACGTAGAATTGGTTAATTACACCTTGAACCATTGAATGTATGTTGTACAATTGATATAGTATGAAATCGAATAATAAAAGTCAGGTGAAGAACCACATAAAATAATAATGTAATAATCTTTAATCTACATGAAATGATAGTGTAGATTCTAGAAATAATTATATTAATTTGCACAAACGACAATGTGAATTAATACGATTATTTTGGGATTATTTGAATTAATTATTGGATTGTTGTTATTGATTGTTGTTATGGCTTGTTTATTTACTTTGACACAATCCCAGTTATCACACTGCAAATTCCCTTTGTTATGCTTTGATTTTTGAATTGAATTGGAATCGGGTTGAAATGATAAATACCCAAATAAACTTGACTTAGGATAGAGAACTAAATAAACCGATTGGTCAATAATTTGATCTAAAAATAAAAAAAAATGATTTTATAAAGAATAAGGTTTGAAATGAAGTTGGAATTTGAATTTTAATGAAAGGAAAATGTTAATATTTATTAATCTGAAACAAATATTAATAAAGTAATTGATGAAAGAACGTTGTTTAATTTAAGAAATGATTGAATTAAGTTCGAAATTATTTAGTAATTAAGTTTGAAATTCTTCAATAATTAAGTTTTGAAATCATTTAATAATTAAGTTTGAAATTATTTAATAATTAAGTTTTGACAATTACTTAATAATCGAGTTTTGAAATTATTTAATAATTAAATAAGATTGAATTATTTGATAATTAAATAAAATTTGAATTCTTGGATAAGAGAAATTGAACTTCTGAATAAGTGAATTTTGAACTTCGTTAACAAATGAAATTGAGTTTCTTTATTAATTAAGTTTTTGGAAAATTATTTAATGTAAGTAAATAAATAAGTGAAATTAAATTTCTTTAACAAAGAATTAATGTGATTTATTGAAATTAATGTAAGACTTGTAATTTAAAGAATTTGATTCGACGAATTTAATTCAATTCAATTTGTAAGTTTTGATATAATGAAGGAAAACTTAAATTTATTTAATTGGAAATTAAGTAGAAATTGTTTTGAATTGATAAATTAACTTAATGAATACTGAATGAAATCGATCAATGAATTTAAATTGATTTGAATGTTAAATTAAATTAATTTAAATGATTTCGGAATAAAACTTATATACAAACTTAAATCAATATTTAAATTGTTTTAAATAAAATTTGAAATTGAATTATAAGATTTTGAAATGGTAATTTGGAAGTTTTGAAACGTAAATTATGGAAATTGATATAGAAAGACGAATGCAATGTTGGTTTCAAATTCTAAGTGAGATTGAAATGGATTTGTTTTTTGAAATATATTAAACGACCAATCAGTGTGATAATTACGAAAGTTATTAAAGAAACCGGAATCGATTATGGACATACTCTCTGTCTAAACCGAAAATCACTTTAATCACTATACGCGGAGTGTGATCCAGAATGAAGTGGCTGGAATGATGTACGTGATGACTAAAGAAAGAGAACGATAATGGATAGCCTTGACACTTGTGTCGAATTGGAAATGACTAAAACAGGAGCCGTGCCGGGCCAAATGGGGTTAGCCACCTCGAGCGAACCCACTTCTTCGTAAACTACTCATTACTTGTTATTGATTGGTGCACCCTCGAAATTTTGAGAGTGTTGTTTCGCGGTGTTGCGATTGTTGCGGCGTTGCATTCTCACCAGTCCGTATCAGGAAAACGGTAGTTTCACTACCTCGAGTATTGCCTCATGTGCCTTGTCATACTTGTATCCCTATATACGTGGCCACTAGGAATTAGTTTTGTGTTATACCAATGGAGTACTCCCTAATATCCCACCAGTTTACGGTGGAGTTTACAGTGCTGTATAGTCTATGACATTTATATAAAATGTGTTAAGGGGGATAATGGTAAAGCCTTAACACTATTTTGATATTTATATTACTCATAGACATTATCTACTTAGCATACATTACTATATAGTAGATAGTTTAACGGATCCTTAGAGGATGGTTATTCCAACATCCTTTGAGTTATTGTATTTCAATTGTTATTTCACTTGGGTTGGATTTATTAATATAGGAATGTTAATCCTGACTCGAGTGTTTTGTGTTTGGCTTTACGCTCGGGTCAGACTGAGTGGTTCAGCTGTAACAACCCGCATATTTGTCGATTTTATATTTAAATATTTTATCGTTAGTCGGATTTTAGTCCGAAAAGCTACTTTTTGCAAACAGCCGAATTAGGACTCGAGACCACCTCCATTAAGTTCAAAATGACGTTTGCGACCTTTTTGAGTATAAGCTTCGATATGTTTGGAGAAAGTTGATTTTTGCTACTTTTCACTTTGGGTTTGGTTTTGGGCTCAGCCCTATGTTTTAACTTATACTCCAAAACTGAACCACTCTCCCCATTCTCCCTCACTTCTTTCTCTTTTCAGTTTTCTTAGCATTAATGGTGGAGAGGAGTGGAAATTAAAACTCCAAGCCCTACTCCTCTTGCTAGCTCAAGTTCTTGCTCCAAAACTCAAGAGAACCCATTGGTAAGCATCTCCTTCATCTTCTCCAACTCATTCTCCTTCCAATTTCATAAATTTCCTAAACCTAACTTAGGGGATGTTCTTGTTTTAAGCTTAGATTCAAGCTTCTAGTGTTGAGATTGAAGTGTGGTTGATCTTCCTTTGCTTTCAAGCTTCATCTTCATAAATTTAGTTCAAAGGTGAGATTTTTATCTCAAATCTATGTTTATATCTATCTTTGTTGTTAGGTATGAATCCCTAACATTTATTCATGTGAAATTGCCTTTGATTTGGATTGGTTTTGTGAATCTTTCCATTTTTGGTGTTTGAAGACAATTCTCTAAAAATCATAACTTTGATGTTTGATCATGCTTTAAGAGGTGTTTCGGAGAGCCTATAAGACTGGGTTGTCGCTAGGCATAAATCCTTAGTCGTCGTTGCTCGTCCGATCGCTCCCGATACGTTTTGGCCACTTTGGCCTAGGCAAATTGTTGCCTAGACCAGCTGACCAGACGTCTGGTGACCAAGTCCAGACATCTGGTTTGGACCTGGAAAGTAAAAATGTATGCACGCATATTATAAAAAAAAGCCAGAGACTATTTTCAGACGGCTGAACCATCAAACCAGACGTCTGGAAAGGTCTCAGACGTCTGACTTGAGATTTCAGACGTCTGAGTGTTCTCTGGGTTATTTCCAGAGAACAAATCCAGACGTCTGGATTCCAAATCAGACGTCTAGAGATGTTTAATTTTTCCTATTCAGGCAGTTTTGTGTGAATTGCCATTGTTTATCGATTTTAGCGATCCTATTAATCGTTATCACTTATTATCGACTTTGATGACTTCTTTTTATGGATCTTTTTGGAAATATCCATTTCTATGGATTTGGTATCGATTTCTTTGGATTTTATTCACGTCTTCGAATGTGAATTTTGTAATTGGTTGTTCTTACAATCTTCTTTGTGATTTGTCACTTTAAAAATATAAAGGTTTTCTATACTAGTAGTAAATATCAAAACTCTTTCTTCAAACGATTTCAACACTATTTTATTACAAAGCTCATTTTCTTAAACCGTTTTCCAGTCTATTAGTATATACAAGCCTTTACCTCACTCGTATGAGAAATCTAATTAAACGACTTAGTAAAACGAGTGGTATGAAACGCTTGCGTTTACTTCGTCGGTTAATTCTTGGACTTGTTCGATTGAATCTCTTGTGACATTCTTCTAGTGGAGATTTACAGTTTGTTCGTAAATGTTTAAGTTAAGCAAGTGGTTATGGGACATGAAGCTAAACTTTTATATTTACTAGCTTAGTGTAATTGACACTTCTCTTTGATCATGACGATCATTTTATGGTTTAGACTAGCAATGTGCGATGTCTCTTTGTCTATGTGGAGGACCGTACCTCATTAAATGGAACTTCGTCTCATTTCTTCGTGGGCTAGCGACCCATGTACTTTCTAACGTGTTTCGATTCATCGGATGTACCGTTTGTACTACATCGATGTTTTGGCTTTTGGATTCATTGGATGTACCGTTTGTACTACATCAATGTCTTGACCATCCTTTTTATTGTGATTTCTGGATTTCGTGTGTTGATTTCTGGAATTTGTGTTTCACCAACTTTTATGACGGGCATTGATATATATGTCATTTATTGTGGCTTGGTGAATGAAAATTAGGAGTATGACATTCCTTTTTATCTTGAGTAGATTATTGTGATATTGATTAATCTCTTGTTGATTTTCAATTACTTATTTATCACAGCTTGGCATTGTGATTATTATATGTTTATGTCATATCTCTTATTATATATCACTTCATCTGATATTTATAGCTAGACTGATCCGTTTATTATTTTCTTCTTAAATAATACTCGGGTCAGACCGAGATGTTACAGGTGCTTCTGCTTGACTCCTTATCGGACTATCATCCCGACTTTTGGTTAACTACGTTAGTTTAGTAGTCTTTTGTTGTATACATTTGAGATACAGACTCTATGATGTATACTTATTCTTTTGTATAGCACGTGTTGCTATTCTTTTGTATTATTGTGGATCTTTTTGACCACTACTCTGATATACACTTTCATGTGTTAGTGTTATATTCATATCTATTTCCGCCTTTATGATATGAATTGTCTGTGACTGATTTATGTTATGTTTATTTCTATATTTGTTTCCGAAGCCACTGTGTAGTAGCTTTGAGTTTGTGTCGGTATGTCGGATTTCCTCTTGAGATGAAAAGTTATATTTTTATCTGGCATATCGGTACTCGCACAAAGCAATTATACAGATAGTCGCTCCTCAACAGCCTTATTCTCCATGCTAGTTGACAGCATTCACTGTAATGTTCTTGGCTAGCGTGAGTATAGAGGTGGGGCGTCACAGCTTGGTATCAGAGCCAAACTTCGGAACAATATGGAATATTATAACAAGGATCATCGTCCTAAGTCTTTCTTAGGAGTCGTGCTTTAGGATTTAATTTGAGTCTTCGTACCGATTCATCCTATTTTCTTTTATGATTCCTTGTTTTATCTATCAAGATTGCTTGATATTTATTTTGAGAATAACTTTTTCCTCTTCTTTCTTTCTTTCACAAAGAAGAGAAATGGCTAGACCAGGCCGTCCCTGCGCCGGTCAATCTAGTGCTACTCCCCTGGATGGAGTTTTTATGTCTTCCCAACGACTTTTGGATCTTGTAAACAATCAAGAGTTTATCTATGCTTTGAGTAAGAACCCCGAAATGGTTCTAGCTTTGAAACTTGAAGTTTCTTTCAATCAGCTTGTGGATATTACTCTTCTTCATGGAGAGGTTGGTAAAGGAAGTGCTTGTGATATTGGGACTTCCAAGAAGAGGCATATTGAGTTCAAGAGCCTTAATCCCAATAAGAGAGTGAAGCAAACTACTTTTGTAGCAAAGACTCCGATCCCTAATCATGGAGGATGCTACAATTGTAATTCTAAGGAACACTATGCGAATATGTGCCCAAAACCGCATTCTTGTCGCTATTGCAAGAAACCGGGTCATCTTTTATCTACATGTCCCAAACTTTTGAACAAGGACATGAGAAAGCTAAATATTGTGCAAGCCCCTAGAAACTCTTCTCTCGGTGAAGGTATTTTTCATTCAATCCTTGATGACATTTGCTTTGTGATTATCTTGTTCGTGTTCTTTTTGATATAGTTTCCATCTCACTATTTTGTATCAAAAGAACTTGTTGATTCTTTTTCTTTGAATATTTTGGGCTTGATGACTTCTTTGAGGATTGTGAATCCGGATGGTAGATCCGCAACACTCAATTTGCTTTTGTTTAGATGTCGAGATTGTTTTATGTGACTTTTCTTTCCGAGCCGATATTTACTTTGGCTTCGGAATTTACTTTTGTACGGATTGGCTTAATTATTATGAAGCCATATCCTTTGTCCCGTGTGGACTATTCATCCTCGACATTTTCAATCTGTTAAGCAGATTTCTATTTTTCCTTTGTGATTTTGATTCCAATTTGGTGGAATCATTTTATTCCTTAAGCCCACTTATAAGGAAAGTGTTGTTTCTCTTATCTAAATAATTTGTGAAACTTTTTCGGTATTTTTGAATTTGTCTTAGGACTGTCACCTAAGCAATCTTTTGTGTGGTGCTAAGGTCTTTTCAGTTTGACTTTATCACCGGTTTTCGTTTGCTACAAGTTGCGGAAATTAGCATTCCACTTACCGCATTCCGCACTTGTTATGATTCTTATGAATGACTTATTATGTCATTCAATTTGTCCAGCTCATTTCATCCATTTTATAAATCGAATATTCTATGAATATTTCGATGAGACCATTCTTGTATTTATTGATTTTGGATGAAAATAGTAATTTAAAATTTTGCAAATCTTTTTCATAAGATTTATTTATAAGTAAAACTGGATTTTTGTTCTTGAAACGAACAAAGAATATTCTTAAAACTTTTTAAGAGATTTATTTATCCTATAAAAGATGATTTTGTGATTGTATTGCCCGTTGAGTGCTTTAAGAATTTTGGTCGATGCGCTTGATCAACGTTATCGATAGGAATTTCCTAAACGCTTTGATGTGACAATCAGACACGATATATTGACTTGTAAAAATGTAAATTTTTGTAGAAAGATTATTACATAAAAGTAAAAATGTAATTTTGAAAGTTTTAACTTTTCGGGGAAGAGAATTATTTAAAAGAAGTTCTTTCTTTTCGATACTCTTATTCTTTCTTGTGATTCCTGAAGGGGAACCAAGACTTTGCTATTTGTACCGATACTAGTCGTATTGGTTTGGATGCCATTCTCTTGCCACAGAGAACGTGCCATCGCTTGTGCTTCTAAATCATTATAGTTTATCGAGACTAGATATGCCACTTATGATCTAGTGCTCTCGGCTATTGTTTTTGCTTTTGGAATTTGGCATCATAATATTTGGATGAGAAATTTGTTCTCTACCTCGATCATAAATCTTTGGAATATTTATGTTCTCTTAAGGAACTGCATGTTGACTCGAGTTCCTAGCTTCCTATGATCTTGATATTCTTTTTATTCCCGAAGGGGAAATCGTGTTGCCAATGCGTTTAGTCGTAAGCAACAAGGGCTTGTTTCTTTGTTGATGACCGAATGAAATTATCTTTTTATCAAGTTCATCGGGCGTTTTGATATACTTCGATTTATTGAGTTTCATCTCATTTCTTTTATGAGCTTGCGTCCGATGTTCTTTTATTGTGTTCGGTTCATTGGACGTACCGTTTTTGTACTACGTCGGTGTTCCGAAATCATTCGGGCTTCGGTTCATTGGACGTACCGTTTGTACTACATCAGTGTCTTTGATTCATTGGATGTACCGTTTGTACTACATCAATGCCTTTGCTGTTTGATACACTGGATGTACCGTTTGTACTACATCAGTGTCTTTGATTCATTGGATGTACCGTTTGTACTACATCAATGCCTTTGCTGTTTGATACATTGGATGTACCGTTTGTACTACATCAGTGTCTTTGATTCATTGGATGCACCGTTTGTACTACATCAATGCCTTTGCTGTTTGATACATTGGATGTACCGTTTGTACTACATCAGTGTCTTTGATTCATTGGATGTACCGTTTGTACTACATCAATGCCTTTGCTGTTTGATACATTGGATGTACCGTTTGTACTACATTAGTGTCTTTGATTCATTGGATGTACCGTTTGTACTACATCAATGCCTTTGCTGTTTGATACATTGAATGTACCGTTTGTACTACATCAGTGTCTTTGATTCATTGGGTGTATCGTTTGTACTACATCAATGCCTTTGCTGTTTGATACATTGGACGTACCGTTTGTACTACATCAGTGTCTTTGATTCATTGGGTGTATCGTTTGTACTACATCAATGCCTTTGCTGTTTGATACATTGGACGTACCGTTTGTACTACATCAGTGTCTTTGATTCATTGGATGTACCGTTTGTACTACATCAATGCCTTTGCTGTTTGATACATTGGATGTACCGTTTGTACTACGTCAGTGTTTTTGATTCATTGGATGTACCGTTTGCACTACATCAATGACCTGGCTTCTTGGTTCACTGGACGTACTGTCTTTGTACTACGGCGGTGTTCCAAATTATTCGAGTTTCTAGTTTCTCGGGCGTACCGTGATTGTACTACGCCGTTGCACCAGCTCAACTTTCTGCTATTCTTGACGTTTTCCACGTCTTTTAACTATGGAAATGCTTTTATGTTTTCGGTTTTTATTCTTGAGCCCGGTGTTATTGAGGGATTGAAGTTTCACCAAATTTGACTTTTGAGCAACATCCTATTCGAATTATTGCTTCGGAGCTCAAACGACTTCGAAATAAAGATGTCCTTCTTGTGAGAGTTCAATGGTTCTCAAATCTTAGGGATTACTCTTGGGAATCTAGAGGATTCATTGAGCGATCCCGTTCTTGCTAACTCTTTCGTGCTCTTTATGGTGAACTTCTTATTTCAATTTTCTTTTATGTTGATATGCTTCCATGGTTGTTACTTCTTATTTTCCTCTTAAGTATTGCGAGGACGCAATTTCTTTAAGGAAGGGAGTCTGTAACAACCCGCATATTTGTCGATTTTATATTTAAATATTTTATTTAAATATTTTATCGTTAGTCGGATTTTAGTCCGAAAAACTACTTTTTGCAAACAGCCGAATTAGGACTCGAGACCACCTCCATTGAGTTCAAAATGACGTTTGCGACCTTTTTGAGTATAAGCTTCGATATGTTTGGAGAAAGTTGATTTTTGCTACTTTTCACTTTGGGTTTGGTTTTGGGCTCAGCCCTATGTTTTAACTTATACTTCAAAACTGAACCACTCTCCCCATTCTCCCTCACTTCTTTCTCTTTTCAGTTTTCTTAGCATTAATGGTGGAGAGGAGTGGAAATTAAAACTCCAAGCCCTAGCTCCTCTTGCTAGGTCAAGTTCTTGCTCCAAAACTCAAGAGAACCCATTGGTAAGCATCTCCTTCATCTTCTCCAACTCATTCTCCTTCCAATTTCATAAATTTCCTAAACCTAACTTAGGGGATGTTCTTGTTTTAAGCTTAGATTCAAGCTTCTAGTGTTGAGATTGAAGTGTGGTTGATCTTCCTTTGCTTTCAAGCTTCATCTTCATAAATTTAGTTCAAAGGTGAGATTTTTATCTCAAATCTATGTCTATATCTATCTTTGTTGTTAGGTATGAATCCCTAACATTTATTCATGTGAAATTGCCTTTGATTTGGATTGGTTTTGTGAATCTTTCCATTTTTGGTGTTTGAAGACAATTCTCTAAAAATCATAACTTTGATGTTTGATCATGCTTTAAGAGGTGTTTCGGAGAGCCTATAAGACTGGGTTGTCGCTAGGCATAAATCCTTAGTCATCGTTGCTCGTCCGATCGCTCCCGATACGTTTTGGCCACTTTGGCCTAGGCAAATTGTTGCCTAGACCAGCTGACCAGACGTCTGGTGACCAAGTCCAGACATCTGGTTTGGACCTGGAAAGTAAAAATGTATGCACGCATATTATAAAAAAAAGCCAGAGACTATTTTCAGACGGCTGAACCATCAAACCAGACGTCTGGAAAGGTCTCAGACGTCTGACTTGAGATTTCAGACGTCTGAGTGTTCTCTGGGTTATTTCCAGAGAACAAATCCAGACGTCTGGATTCCAAATCAGACGTCTAGAGATGTTTAATTTTTCCTATTCAGGCAGTTTTGTGTGAATTGCCATTGTTTATCGATTTTAGCGATCCTATTAATCGTTATCACTTATTATCGACTTTGATGACTTCTTTTTATGGATCTTTTTGGAAATATCCATTTCTATGGATTTGGTATCGATTTCTTTGGATTTTATTCACGTCTTCGAATGTGAATTTTGTAATTGGTTGTTCTTACAATCTTCTTTGTGATTTGTCACTTTAAAAATATAAAGGTTTTCTATACTAGTAGTAAATATCAAAACTCTTTCTTCAAATGATTTCAACACTATTTTATTACAAAGCTCATTTTCTTAAACCATTTTCCAATCTATTAGTATATACAAGCCTTTACCTCACTCGTATGAGAAATCTAATTAAACGACTTAGTAAAACGAGTGGTATGAAACGCTTGCGTTTACTTCGTCGGTTAATTCTTGGACTTGTTCGATTGAATCTCTTGTGACATTCTTCTAGTGGAGATTTACAGTTTGTTCGTAAATGTTTAAGTTAAGCAAGTGGTTATGGGACATGAAGCTAAACTTTTATATTTACTAGCTTAGTGTAATTGACACTTCTCTTTGATCATGACGATCATTTTATGGTTTAGACTAGCAATGTGCGATGTCTCTTTGTCTATGTGGAGGACCGTACCTCATTAAATGGAGATTCGTCTCATTTCTTCGTGGGCTAGCGACCCATGTACTTTCTAATGTGTTTCGATTCATCGGATGTACCGTTTGTACTACATCGATGTTTTGGCTTTTGGATTCATTGGATGTACCGTTTGTACTACATCAATGTCTTGACCATCCTTTTTATTGTGATTTCTGGATTTCGTGTGTTGATTTCTGGAATTTGTGTTTCACCAACTTTTACGACGGGCATTGATATATATGTCATTTATTGTGGCTTGGTGAATGAAAATTAGGAGTATGACATTCCTTTTTATCTTGAGTAGATTATTGTGATACTGATTAATCTCTTGTTGATTTTCAATTACTTATTTATCACAGCTTGGCATTGTGATTATTATATGTTTATGTCATATCTCTTATTATATATCACTTCATCTGATATTTATAGCTAGACTGATCCGTTTATTATTTTCTTCTTAAATAATACTCGGGTCAGACCGAGATGTTACAGGTGCTTCTGCTTGACTCCTTATCGGACTATCATCCCGACTTTTGGTTAACTATGTTAGTTTAGTAGTCTTTTGTTGTATACATTTGAGATACAGACTCTATGATGTATACTTATTCTTTTGTATAGCACGTGTTGCTATTCTTTTGTATTATTGTGGATCTTTTTGACCACTACTCTGATATACACTTTCATGTTTTAGTGTTATATTCATATCTATTTCCGCCTTTGTGATATGAATTGTCTGTGACTAATTTATGTTATGTTTATTTCTATATTTGTTTCCAAAGACCTTTATAGCCACTGTGTAGTAGCTTTGAGTTTGTGTCGGTATGTCGGATTTCCTCTTGAGATGAAAAGTTGTATTTTTATCTGGCTTATCGGTACTCGCACAAAGCAATTATATAGATGGTCGCTCCTCAACAGCCTTATTCTCCGTGTGTAACGACCCAGAGTTTTTGATAACTTGAATTTGAATATTTAATTTATTTTTAATATTAATAAGTGGAATTTTTAAGTCGAATAATTTATTTATCGAATAATGGATTTAATGGGATAATTTAATCGATAATTTAATAGTGAAATTCCAGAAATAATTAAATATTGGGTTAAATGTGATTGAAAATGGTTTGGAAAATTTTGTTTTATCATATTAAAGTTATAGAAATGTTTTAGAACTTTTAAAACTGAATTTGGAATTTATTTGTGAAAATTGAATATTTTAATATTTAATTATCGACTGAAAAATAGCCAATTTTTGAACAGTCTCAGAATTGAACAAAATGAGTTTCATTGGATCCGTAATAGTTAGTTATTATCGGATTTCAATTTTCGTAGCAATCGGAGTTGTTGTTTGACCGTGGCAGCTCGAAACGCATCGATATCGTTTTAATTTTAATTCGGCGAGTTAAAATAGCCATTTTTCAAACGGTCTCGGATTTCGACGAAACCAGTTTCATCGGATCCGTAATGTGATATTATTGTAAGATTTCAAATTTCAAGTCGATCGGATTTATCGTTTGTCCGGTACAAGCCAAAACGCCTAGAAATCGTTTAAATCGGTTTAAATTTAAATCGAGCGTTTATTGCCGTATCTCACACATACGATGGAATTAGCTTCCGAAACCTGTTCCATTGTGTCCGGAACGTGGAAAAACCTTAGGATCGCCTGTCGAAACGTGAGAATTTGAGGTCGTTTGCATAGGTGTTAAATTGGAGATTTTATTATTAAAATAATATTGGTATATATGTTGTTTTCTCTTCAAAACCCTAGCCCATTTTTGCTCCAGCCGCCACTTCCATGTCTATGGCCAGAAACGAGCGAAATTCATCCCTCATAATCTCAAAATCCATGCATCGAATCGAGAAACTTTCAACACGAAACTTGTAGAGGACGTCAGGATCTATCCATCCAACGGTGGATCTGGCGAATCGTCGCCGTTTGGAGGGTATAATTGCCCGCGTTCCCTGATGTTGCGCGCGCAGCCCTAGGCACCAGGTGGGGCCGAGCTTGGCCTAGCTCTGGGCGTTGGTGGCTCTTGTCGAGGCCGTTCGGTTGGCGCTCCCTGATCGTGTTTTCATGCAGCGAGGAGGTGGTGAGATCAAACCCTAGTTCTAGCTTGTATGGGTTCTTGTTGCGTTCATCACCTGTAGCCGTGCATGCACATGAGGAAGAGAAGGAGGGGGAAGGAGATGTGCGGCCAGGATCAATTTAGGTTGAGAAATGTAAAATAATGTTTATTTATTCATATTTAAATCGTGTACAAACTTTAAACTGCGATATCTTTTTGCTGCGAGGTCCGATTTGGGCGAATCAAAGTGCGTTGGAATCGTATGGTCGTGCTCTTCGCGATGAAGCTGGTCTGGAGTCGATTGGAGCTCGTTTGAATTTCGGGTAAAATTAAACGTTCGTTTAATTTTATTCGAAACGAAGGCGAAAACCGGAAATAAAATCAAGGTGAGAACTCCTCACTCAATCGAACAGTTTGGTTTAAAATTTTAAATAGCTAATGTTGATTAATGATTGCCGTTTGATTGTGGTAGTAGATATAGTAGGATATATACTATATATAGCAATATATATATATTGGCATATGTATATATTGGATTTGATTTCCCGCCTCGTATAGCGGATGAGACCCTATTGCGCCGTTAGTAAGCGGATAATATTTTATAAATCCCATATACCGCGATATTCCACCTTGAAGTGGAATTGGTATTGTGCTAATGTCTGTGGATGCAGGGAAACAGGTTGGAGGGATCCAACTGGATTCCTCGCAAATATTTATTTGTTTATAAATATTGTGTTGATTGTTAACTATCATATCGATATATGATGTTTATTCCCGTGATTGACCATTTGATGCGGTTGCAGCATCAGATTCATTTTAAAAAGTTAAAAATAACGATTTTGAATTTAAAAGGATTTTTAAGTAATTTTTCAAGTATATGTTTTTATTAAATTTTTGAACTTGATTCATTTTAAATAAATTAAGATTTTAAATACTAAAGTTATAAAACTATGATTTTTATGAAATATAACCAAAAGGAAAATTTTAAAATAAATAGATTTATAAAATAGTTAAATTGGGTTTTTGGGTAATTTTTATTAATAGTTTATGTAAAAGATTTTATAAATTGATATCTATAAATTTAAAATTTTTGGAATTATAAGACGAGTTATTAAGTGTTAAAATGAAGTATAAAAATGGATTTCATTTAAACTATAGTTTTATAAATTATGAAAGTTATGAAATGAATTGATGTTGAAATAAAAGTTTATAAGTAATTAACTTATAAAATGGCTTTGGGCATTTAAAAGGGGATTTTTATAGAAATTGTTAATAAAGGAGGTTTTTATAAGTTGAAAACTATTATAAAAGGTGAGAAATCTTATCAGTAATAAGATTAACAATTTGTGAAGTTTTAAAAGGAACGACTTGGTAAATAAATAATATTTTAAGTATTTGACTTATAATACGAACCTTTGGTATAGAAATTGGGTTTATAAATTGAATTGGCTTAATAAAAGAGATTTCTAAACCGAAGTTATTAATAGAAATAGAATTGATAAACATTGTTTATAAATTTGAAATCAATGTAATTTGGTAAATTGAATTTAGAATTTGTTAAAGGAGTTATATTCACTCTTTTAAACGATGAATATATTATTAAGTCAAATGGGCATGTTTTGGGAGAAGAATGTTTTAAAGGAAATTTTAAAACGATTTAAAGATGCTTTAAAATGCATTAAGTATCGAAAACTTGGATTTCAACATTCATTGTTGAAATAGATGTTTTCGAGAAATAAAAGGAAATGAATACGTAGATTTCAACATTCATTGTTGAAATAGGCGTTTTCGAGAGAATGAGGAAATGATGGACTATAACACTGTTGTTATAGTAAATAGTTTCCAAATGGAAATATTTTGTGTAGTATTGGAATTTATGTTTCTATTTTTATTTTGAAACCTATTCCAGTGATTTTGGGTTGTCGTAACGATGTTTTACGTAACATTCGTTTTAACCCAAATAAAAGTGAATAAAAGAATGTTTTCCTTAAAAGAATGAAATATATACTTAACTATGATTTAAGTGTATTGAATATTTTCAAATTGTTGAAAATAAATAAATTTGTGAATTACTTATTTTTAAATAAGTATGGAAATGCTTTTCCAATATGAAATGGAACGTTTTTTGAGGATTCATTTTTTTAAAGGTAAATTGAAAGCGAATAATTTGAAATCGAGTTGAGAATCGTATATTAGTAAATATTTGGAATTTAAATTCACTATGGAATTTATAAAGGGAAGGGAAATTTGTTAAAAATAATTATTGATTTATTTTGAAGTGTGAAAATGAATTTACGAATTGGGAGCGTAAGTTTAAAATAAATCGGTAAGGATTTATTTGATGATTTGGAAATTTGTTTTCAAAGGGTATAAAGGATGAAAAATAGTTTGAAATTGGTTTTCAAATGGTTGAAGTGTGAAATTATATCGTGTAAAGATATTTTGGTAAAACAAATAATTTGGGCAATTATTTGGAAGGTGTATGTATATATATCTTGTGAAGATATTTTTGGGATTGAATAATTTTGGAAAATTATTTGGAATCCGATGATGTGGCGCATCTTTATTGATGGTTAAATAACCGACTATCAGTATTTACCCTTGGATGGTAATTGTTGTGATTGTTTGAAATTGAATGCTACACTTATTTTCAAAATAAGCGCTCGCTATTCGGTTTAGCCGGGAGAGGACCTTTGTGTCGTATATCCCATTCCGAATATGTGATACGTCGTTATGGATAGCATTTGAAGACCGGTGTTGAAGACCGGGTATTTGTGAAAACGATAGGATGACCTATCGATTGTCTCTGCATCGTTAGCCACGGTATGGAGATTTCCTTTGTGATGGGAAATTTTATCGGGATTGTGAATACCCGGATTGCAAGGGCTTCTTTGGAAGTGCCTTCGGTTCTGTTCGAACCCGGAACAGACTTGTATGGTTACGTGTCTGACATTACATTTTGAGATATAGAGCAGATTTCTTTCAAATACATTTCTGTTGGTGGCGGAGAATTTATTCTCTTAGCTTAACACCCTTCTCGGAGACGTACGAGCTCAGAGGTTATGTAGTTGAAGGTTATCAGTGATATATTCCCAATCTGGTAATGTGATATGCTGAGTGCTGCTGTGTGATGATCATTGGTTGGTCATTTGTGATATGATCATTTGTTTGATCATTTATCTTTGTGATCATTGCTTTGGTCATCTGTTGACCCAAAGCATGGCTTTGTTGCACAAAGCGTAGCTTTGTGGACGAGACTTCGTCAGGACCTCACTCCCCGGAAATGGTCGAAACAGGAATATGCGGCAAGGTTATGAGGGTCGCTCCCTTTAGGGTATGTCATTTCCTTCTGGAAAGGGTGGTATCATGGTATGGAGCCCAGATATTTACTCATGTTGATACACTATATCTATTACTGTGTGGTGTTGTTGGATCGAGCGCTCGGATAAAGGTCCCAAAGGACCGGGGGATGACATATTCGTGTAGTAGTTACCTAGTTACAGAGGTAACCCGGCCTTGTGTTGGCAGAGATCTAACCGTAACGTTAGTTTCTCGGGACGTCCCGCCAGAGGCGATCCCATGTGGCAGTAGGAAGTTCCTTAGCCTGACCATTTGTTGGAAATCCATTCATCCAATACGAGCCTTGTACGGTTTTAGTTGTATTACCTGCCATTTACTTATGGTGGCGCCCCACTGTTTAGATGGTAGTTATAGTAGGCATACGATACTGGTCGTATGCTGGCTAGGATTTATATTCTACTTTCGAAACTGTTTTCTACACTATGCACTAATAATAATATCGAAATGATTTAAATTTTGCGTAGTAAGCATCTTTGACTATCATAAGGAGAAATCTCCTCCAATTCTGCGTTTGCATTGTGTGTGTGGCGGGAGGCCTTATGGTAGTTTCATTTTCCAAAAAGCATTGCGGATTTCAAAATTTAAATTTTCTTGTTGCTTGTTTAAAGATAAACTGTTTTGAGTTCTCACACCAGTCCCATGACTGACCTGGAGTTTATTGTTCCTTTCCTAAACTCTGGGTGCCCACTATTTTCCACACGGGCAGTCTAGAGTTAGGTTATCAGGTTATTCTGGATTCGAGAGTTGCCGTGCAGATTTGGAGGCGAGCTTGGATAGCGTAGTCTATTATCTATTGTATATAGTATTCTTTCCGCTGATTTATTGTTGTACACTCTGATGATGTGATGTAATGTGATGTATGTGAAAAATGTATAGTTCTTTTGTTTTAATGATATTCATTTATCTATTATATGTTGTTCCGCTGCGATTGTGAGATTCTGATATTGTCTTCATATTTCTGTTGGTTGTTTCTGTTTCTTCTCTCTTTCTCTCTTCTTCTACCTCTTTCTTCTTCTTAAACCCTAAAGATTCGGAATTTCGTTCCTCTTTGGCTGGATTGTGGTGGAATGTTGCCAGCTCAAGGAAGTACGGATTTTCGGTTCTTTACACCGTGCTAGTTGACAACATCCACCGTAATGTTCTTGGCTAGCGTGGGTATAGAGGTGGGGCGTCACATCAGCTTTTGAGACTTACCTTTGGAGTTGGAGCTTCGCTTGGAGATCCAGCTAATTATCCAGCTTTCAGATATTCAGTTGATTCCAGTGATATATCCTGATTCTTGTATTTGACTATTGTATTCGAGACTTCTGTTGTAACTTATTTAACTCCGTTATATATATAGTAGCTTCATGAACTACTATCTTTTGTTTCCGCTGCATTTATTACTCTGTGTCTGTGATCTGTGATTATTTATTTACTGTATATGTTCAGTTTTTCCAAATGTAAATTAACAATTCGGTATTTCGAACTATTCAAGTCTGACATGTGCGGATGCGAATAGTCCAAAATAGCGGGTCGTTACAAAATCAGTTTCATTGGATCCGTATCGTTGAATTATTATAGGATTTCAAGTTTCGTATCTATCGGACTTGTCGTTTGATCGTATGGACTCGAAACGCCTTGAAATTTATGAAATTGAAATCAATTTGAAAAATATTGATTTTAGCATAACTTCTTCATACAATGCAATTTGAACCTAAAACCTTTTCCATTGCGTTTAAAATATTTTAAAACACCTATTTTGATATATGGGTTTACCCAATTTCGTTCCAGGGTTAGAACGGGCTTTTTGGGCCACTTTGTCGTTAGCGTGTATTCAACCCGATCCATTTATTCTATTTAAACTTTCTCTATAAATATCCTGCTATAAACCATAGCCTCCCAAATTATCATTTATTTGTACGTAAATTCATTATATTCCTCCTCCTCCTCAATGGTAGAAAAATTCTATAAACCCTAGATCCAATTGCAAATTCAAAAATCAAATGAAAATTCAAACTCCTTACAAAAATTTGAGAAAAATATATGTTGAAGCTCTCGACTAGCATAATTCGCTGGTGGTGTTCGTTTTTCGATTCAGATTATCATTTGATCAGAAATTGTGTTTTAATTCTCGGCCGTTCTTTGGGGTCGTAATAAATGTCGATGGATCGGGAAGCCCTTTCTGCGTTTTGTAAAGGGGCTAGCGCGTCGTTCATCGGCGAAGTTTGGAGGCGAATCAACCGTGGGATGCTCGGCAATTTCTGAATTAGCATTTTTGTAAAGTGGCGGCGACGGCTCAAAGTTCGATCGGAGGCGGTGGGATGGCTGCCGTGGGTGCGGCCTGGGTTGATGGTCTCAGGGAGGCACTCGGTTTGAGGTGATTGTCGTTGTTGGTGGCGTTATTTTCGGTCAATGGGGGAGAGTCGCGTTTTGGGATGGGTTCTGCGTTAGGTGCGAACGAAGATGTGCGTGCGCAAATTGCTTGATGACGTGGAAAATGGTAGGGGAGGGGTAAGTTTATTTGTTTAATTTAATTTTTGTTTCAAACGATTTAACTCAAATAACTTTCACAAACGTGATCCAATTCACACGCAGTTTACTCCGCTAGGTTCGTATTGGAATTACGGACACTTTGGCACTGGTTTGGTTGAATTCTGAGACTGTCAAATTTTTGTGTTTAAATTGAATTAAAATTCAGTTTAACTTCAAAAGGTCAGTGTTTTAATCCACTCACAACTTCTTAAATTTCTTATGTTTGTTAAATTGATATAGGATGTGATTTGAAATTTATTTATGGTTGTTTGGCATATTTTAATCATCATCCCACTAAAATTTAATTTAATTGTTACTTAATTATTCATTGCATATTAACTGCCAGTTAAATTGTTATTTATTTATTGCATATGAACTACCAGTTAAACAGTTATAATTTATTTTGAATATAAACTGACAGTTGATACTGTTATTTATCACCTGTTATATATTGATGTATTGTTTGAATTTGGATGATGATTGTGATAAATGGTTGATGATGGATGAATGGATGTTTTATTTATATCATCATAATCTGCAAGTTGTTATGCATTTATTTTGATTCGGGATTGCGGTTTGAAATGAGATACAACCGTATTTTTTATTTTTAAATTGCGGATTGAAATGATAAATATCTGTATCAACTAACCATAGGATAGAAAATTTTATAAAGGCACCGCGGTATATATATATAATTATTTTTGAAATAATTTTTCTGTTGTTTTGTAAAGAAATATATATGGTTTTATGAGATATAGATTTCGGATATTTGATAAAGGTTATTTTATATATAGTTAAATTCTTAGTTTTAAGCTATGTATAAAATTGTTTAAAGTATGAAGTAAGTTTAATAATAAAGTTGATTTTATTAAAATATATTATGGATAAGTATTTACTTAAATTATATTCTAATATAGAGTTTATATTGATTTTTATAAATCAAAGTTGTGAAGATAGTTTTGAAATGGATTTGGGATTTTATTTAATTAAGATCTTATCGAAATTTAGATTTAAAAAGAATATGGTGTTATAAATAAATTTGGATTTAAGATGATTTAAGTGAATAAATCTAGTCTAAATAAATTGAGGAATATTCAGCTATTGAGTTTGAAAACTTTATATAAAGGATACTGGATTTATTAAGTAAGTATTTCAAAACTAAATAATAGTAAAGTGAATTTGGCATATATATATGAATTAAAAATTTAGTTTTGAAATGGTGGAATATTTAAAACTTTGAAATATATGGAAATTTAAATGGTTTATTTGAAAATTCAAATCTGTATTTGGAATTGATTTGAGAAATTAAAAAGCTAATGTACTTTATAAAGTAATTTATTATTAAACCATTTAAGTATTTAAAATTATGTTTTGAAGCTATGGGTTTAAGGTATATATATTTGAAAGTACTATGATTTTAGAAAAAAGCAATATATTTGAAACAAAAAAATGATATCATATTGATTTGGGTTTTAAAATAGAAATGATATCATAATTATATGGTTTTGAAAAGGATATTATATTCTGGTTTTAAAGTATAAATTATTTTGAAATAACCGCAGTGTTATAATAACGTTTGGTTGATAAAGAGACCGAGATCGGAAGTTGTCATACTCTTTGCCAACTCTGAAAACCACTTTAACAACCGTGTACGCGGTGGAGATTCCAGAATGAAGTAGGATGGTGGCGGCATTTCCTTTGAGGTAAATACGTGGACCCGACTCCCGTGAGTTGGCATAAGGTGGCTAAAACATGAGCGATTCTCGGGCCAATGAGGTCATTCCTCTGATCGGACGCACTCCTTCGATACTATACTTTGACATTTGGATTTGATTTGGTGGCCACTTTTGATTTTTGATTTTGGGGATGTTGTTCGAGGTGGGCTGTAGTAGCTGCTACGCGTTACCACCATCCCGGATGCATAATTGGTATATCTACCCTGGCATTGCCTAGTTGTGCCGTGTCACCTACCCTATCGCGCCTTGTACGAGTTTGGTTTTCTCCTGTAGCCCGTGTGCTATCCTCTGGTGGCTTCCCTATCAGGAGGGACTATGATATTGGATGGAATACTGGGACTATTACGTGTTAAGGACTATATGGGTAACCCCTTAATGCTAAGAAAAAAGTAAGTTTATTTTACTATTAGACACTATTATAATAGCGAAATATTACTACATAGTAAATATTCTAACGGATCCCCCGAGCATCTCTTAAGTTACTGCACTCATATTTATTTCTGTTGATTTAACTCACATAAGATCTTTTAGTTCTGACTCGAATGTTTTTTTTCCAATCCACTCAGGTTAGTCCGAGCATTTCAGGATCGAAGATTTTATTCTGAAGGATGAAGACGAAGTTTTGTAGTACTATTACCTACTATATTATTCCACTACACTATTGTATTCTGCTGCATTATTGATATTCTATGGTATGTATAACTCTGATATATATTGTAAGTATAATTAAATATTTTGAAAAACAGCTTCATGAACTGTATATTTGATTATTATATTTTATCCTTCCGCTGTGAGATTCTGTTTTGTTTTATTTCTTTCTTGGTTTTTCTTATTTACCCCATAACAACCCGCCCTTCTGTATGGTTTAAGTCTGACGTGTGTGGTTTATCGTCGATTTAAAACGTAAGAAAAGGTGGGATGTTACATATGGTAGCAGAGCTTTAGTTTAGCGATAAACCTTAGCTTTGTGGGGTTTGACTCTTTACTAATAGGGTAGTAATAACCTATGGTGAGTCGCTGAGCGTATATATATGAGAGAGTGTATTTGTTAGTGTTATAAAAAGGTTTTAATATTGTGTTAATTTGTTCCATTTTGTATTTATAAATTCTGGTTGATGCATGGGATGCTATGACATCAATAGGGGTTTCTAAACACTTAATAGGACAGACCGACATAATATTTGGTTTTAATATAGGTAAATGAAATAATTTTGCCTATTATATTTTCTATATATAAAGTAATAAACTTTGTAAAGGTTATATTCGGTTGCATTATATGGGTTGTTAGGTAATGAAATTTATAAATAATAGTTGAAATAAGAAATAAAATAAGATAAATCGAATTGGAAAATTTAGGACTTAAGTTCTGGGGTTTTGAAACTTTCTTTTGAATGATTTTGAAATATAATAATAATATTTTAGAAGTATTTTCTGAAATAAATATTTTGTTATAATTTGAAAGAATTATTTTAAAAGGAATTTTGAAAAGGAAAATTTCTGTACTACCCTCTTTGTCGTTGGAAAATAATTTCGGTGATGAGTGCACACATAAATTTTCCAATATAAACTGTTATAATTTATTTTGAATATAAACTGATAGTTAATACCTGTTATTTATCACCTGTTATATATTGATGTATTGTTTGAATTTGGATGGTGATTGTGATAAATGGTTGATGGTTGATGATGGATGAATGGATGTTTTATTTATATCATCATAATCTGCAAGTTGTTATGCATTTATTTTGATTCGGGATTGCGGTTTGAAATGATATACAACCGCATTTTTTATTTTTAAATTGCGAATTGAAATGATAAATATCCGTATCACTTGGCCATAGGATAGAAAATTTTATACAGGCACCGCGGTATATATATATATATATATATATATATAATTATTTTTGAAATAATTTTCTATGGCTTTGTAAAGAAATATATATGGTTTTATGAGATATAGATTTTTGATATTTGATAAAGGTTATTTTATATATAGTTAAATTCATGGTTTTAAGCTATGTATAAAATTGTTTAAAGTATGAAGTAAGTTTAATAATAAAGTTGATTTTATTAAAATATATTATGGGTAAGTATTTACTTAAATTATATTCAAATATAGAGTTTATATTGATTTTTATAAATCAAAGTTGTGAAGATAGTTTTGAAATGGATTTGAGATTTTATTTAATTAAGATCTTATTGAAATTTAGATTTAAAAAGAATATGGTGTTATAACTAAATTCAGATTTAAGATGATTTAAGTGAATAAATCTAGTTTAAATAAATTGAGGAATATTCAATTATTGAATTTGAAAATTTTATATAAAGGATAATGGATTTATTAAGTAAGTATTTCAAAACTAAATAATAGTAAAGTGAATTTGGCATATATATATGAATTAAAAATTCAGTTTTGAAATGGTAGAATATTCAAAACGTTGAAATATATGGAAATTTAAATGGTTTATTTGGGAATTCAAATTTGTATTTGGAATTGATTTGAGAATTTAAAAAGCTAATCTACTTTATAAAGTAATTTATTATTAAACCATTTAAGTTTTGGAAATTATGTTTCGAAGCTATGGGTTTAAGGTATATATATTTGAAAGTACTATGATTTTAGAAAAAAGGAATATATTTGAAATAAAAAATGGTATCATATTGATTTGGGTTTTAATATAGAAATGATATCGTAATTATATGGTTTTGAAAGGGATATTATATTCTGGTTTTAAAGTATAAATTATTTTGAAATGACCGTGGTGTTATAATAACGTTTGGTTGTTAAAGAGACCGGGATCGGAAGTTGTCATACTCTCTGCATCCTTCGAAAACTACTTTAACAACCGTGTACGCTGTGGAGATGCCAGAATGAAGTAGGATGGTGGCGGCGTTTCCTTTGAGGTAAATACGTGGACCCGACTCCCATGAGTTGGCATAAGGTGGCTAAAACAGGAGCGATTCTCGGGCCAATGAGGTCATTCCTCTTATCGTACGCACTCCTTCGATACTATACTTTGACATTTGGATTTGATTTGATGACCACTTTTGATTTTTGATTTTGGGGGTGTTGTTCGAGGTGGGCGGTAGTAGCTGCTACGCGTTACCACCAGTGCGTATATGTAATCGGTATATCTACCCTGGCATTGCCTAGTTGTGCCATGTCACCTACCCTATCGCGCCTTGTACGAGTTTGGTTTTCTCCCGTAGCCCGTGTGGTATCCTCTGGTGGCTTCTCGATCAAGAGGGACTATGATATTGGATGGACTACTTGGACTATTACGTGTCAAGGGTATATGGGTAACCCCTTAATGCTAAGAAAAAAGTAAGTTTATTTTACTATTAGAAACTATTATAATAGCGAAATATTACTACATGGTAAATAATTTAATGGAATCTTAGGAGATGTGAATCCCGAGCATCTCTTAAGTTACTGCACTCATATTTATTTCTGTTGATTTAACTCACATAAGATCTTGTAGTTCTGACTTGAGTGCTTTGTTTTTTCAATCCGCTCGGGTCAGTCCAAGCATTTCAGGATCGAAGATTTTATTCTGGAGGACGAAGACGAAGTTTTGTAGTATTATTACCTACTATACTATTCCACTACACTATTGTAGTCCACTACATTATTGATATTCTATGGTATGTATAACTCTGATATATATTGTAAGTATAATTAAATATTTTGAAAAACAGCTTCATGAACTGTATATTTGATTACTATATTTTATCCTTCCGCTATAAGATTCTGTTTTGTTTTATTTCTTTCTTGGTTTTTCTTATTTACCCCATAACAACCCGCCCTTCTGTATGGTTTAAGTCTGACGTGTGTGGTTTATCGTCGATTTAAAGCATAAGAACAGGCGGGATGTTACATTCATGCACATGCATATATTTTGTATCGAATAACACTTTTGCACCAGAGCATGAATGGTCGAAAAATTGGATGTACACAAAATGGATGTGATTGATGCGAGAAATTACGTAATTTAACCCTTGTCAAATTTCGGGGACGAAATTTCCTAAAGGGTGGGAGAATGTAACACCCCACATTTTTATGTAATCAAATAACGATAGATAGTAAAAATAAACATTTTTGTAATTGTTAGAATATGGCCTCGAAACTTATAACCTTATGTTCATGGCGATTTTTTAATCAATTGACATGCATAATATGTCTTGAACGGAGTTCGAAGGAAAAGTTATTGATGATTGAAGTTTTGTATTGAGAAATAATTATACATGAAAATGTACGTAAGTATATCTACTATAAATAAATATATGTGCGTATGAAATTCCAGAAATAAAGCGCATTTTAATTTTAAAATAGATGCTACCTAAAAAGGCAATTGATTACATTGCCAAGATAAAGGAAATTAATGGATATCAGTAATTAAAGTTAATTAATTAACATCATAGGCAATGTAATCAAGTCAGCTGTTGGAGGAAATTAATTTAGATTAATTGATCACATGGAAATTTTATAAATTACAAACATTTGCAATTAATTCATAGGATATTTATAAAAGCAGTAACAAATTTATTATGTTTGTAATGAATGTAAATTATTAAGAGAATTAGATGTAAGTGGAA
Source organism: Allium cepa (assembly GCA_030765085.1). NCBI lineage: Eukaryota > Viridiplantae > Streptophyta > Magnoliopsida > Asparagales > Amaryllidaceae > Allium > Allium cepa. Next base: position 1,037,974,048 of record CM060941.1, on the reverse strand, counting down.
AAAAATGTTAAGTGTGGAATAAATTAAATAATAATATACATATATTAACTTATAACTGGTGTAATCAATTAATTAAGAAATTAATTAAAGACATTAAGTAAGCGTCAATTAATAAAAGAGGGAAACTTATATGTCAATTAACTGGATAATGAATTGGCAGTTTAAATACATACAACTAATAAATGTGTGATTTAGTTGCGCATATGATTTAATTTAGATATCAATTAAGATGGGAAAATATGCTAATTAATTAATTAGCAATTAGTTGAGCATTTTGAAAAGGTGTCAATTAATCAAAGAATATGCTATAGTTACAATAGCTAATATTGTAAATTAATTAGCTAGAAGAAAAGCACAGATATAAGATTTTTTGTTTCCAAGTTAAAAAAAGAATTAGAATGCGTACAAACATCAAATGGAGTAATTAGGTTTATGATGAAGTTAAATTAATAAGAATAAATTAAAAAGTATAACTTTTATATGCATTCAATTAATAGAGGTATTAATTGACATGTTTAAATAAGTAAGAAATTATAACTATAAGAATCAATCAATTAATATATATATACACACACACACATACATACATACATACATACATACATATATATATGATCTAATTAATTGGATAATTAATAGGAGAATCTTATTTAGAAGGAAATGTGAATTAATAGGGTCGTATAATAAAGGAATAAATGAATAACATTAGAGAATTATACGTCATAAGCTAATGTAAACAAATCAATAAATGATGGGAAGGATTGTTTTTAGGGTTAACCGGATGGTTCATACTTGTTCACTACACCTATAAATTGAACGTAACTTAACCTTAGCTCACACTGTTTTCTCTAAATCAGTTGCTATCATTGACAACAAACTCCTCTTCTCTTCTCCCTCTTCATTTCTCCTCTGTCAATCAAGTCTTTCCCTAAACAAAAAAAATTAAGTAAGGAAATACATAAAAGCAAATCAGAAAATTGCGCAAACAAATTAGAGAATTTACAGCGAAAGAAAAAGGGAAAAAGCAGAGAAAAGCATAGCAAATTAAAAGGGATAGAGATTGAAGGTAAGGACGACATGTTAGTGGAATTAATTATATATATTTTACGTTTATGGTAAATTATCGTTAGATTCCCATTCAATAATTTTATCCAGTATTTTAGTAATTAATTGTGTCAATTAGTTATGCTAAAACTGTAAGAAATTTACAGTTATTAACACCTATTTTAAAGTTAAAATTTAGCCTAAATGCTAGCTTCTTTTTATACCCTTTTTACGCGAATTATGGATTAAAATAGGAAAATTATAGATTTTAGGAAATTAGACGTAAAATAAGAAAAGTTGGAATAAAGCAAGAAAACTAAGAATTCTACAACAAATTATGCTAAAACGGGAGTAATAAATTAGAGAAAAATCTAATAAATTGACTTGGGAGTAAGTGATAGATTAGTTGGTTGGTTTAGAAAAGAGGATACAGTTCTATAGTTTAATATTTAAAAATATAACGATAAATGTAACTCCATGAATAAAAGAAGGAAAAAGGAAATTAGTGTAAAATAGAGAAATCACAGTATTTTACACTATCCAAAAAGTAAAGAAATATCTCGCAGTAACGACTTATTATTTAATTTAGTATTAAAATTTGAAAATCGATTTTTAGTATAGTTTTCGTAACTAACCAAATAGAATAGAATAGTTCCTAGAGTGGAAGAAAATAAAGTAAAGAATTGAAGGAATTGAGATAATTATTGAATAAAATTAGAAGTTAAAATGGTAATGAACCTAGATCTGCATTTATTGCGCAGACAATAAAATAAAATAGTTATTATGATATGTAATTATACAATATAAGAGAATTAAAGAGAATTCAATATCATAATAATAGAAGCCAGACTAGAATAGAAAAGAGACACTTGTAATTATATACAGATTATAAAAGAAAATAAAAGTGACACAAGTAAAATTATAACATAGGTTATAATTAATTAGAAAGAATGGAAAGGCCTATTTAAGACTTAAATTAAGTTGATAAGCAAATAGAGCAGAAATAATAGGAGAGGAATATTTCAACAAACTTAAGACTTAAATTGAGTTAATAATCAAGATAATAGAAGTGGCCCATACCAACAGCATTCCCTTTCAGTCAGGAATCGATGCTCTCACAACTGTTAAGTGAGGTTGGGACAAGATTACGCTAATTAGGGTAAATAAGTAAACAACAAAATGAGAAAAGTAAACTAAATGCAAAATAAAAGATTAGACTTAGGGTCTAATAAAAGAGTGAGATGTGTTTGGAGCAACCAAAAGGATGGTGAGCCTAACGAAGCAGTTCATCATAGATTTCAGCACAGAAGAAGCACGTCCAAATTGTTTTAGGCTAGAAGGAAGTACGAAACTTCAACGAGACATGAGAATACTGTAGGACAGCCCTCAGGTGTAGGCGTAATGATGTGGTCCTCCATAGGAAGGTCTGTAGGTGTTCCATCAAAAGAATATGCCTTGACAGCTTTTTGCATGACAGGACCATTGTAGGCAGTCAGAAGGGTTTGGTGTTTGGAGTAGGATATCCATATGTCCTAGTACTTACAAGTAAGTTTAGTAGGCATGACCCAAAAGGATAGTCACATGCGGATATCAACCAGCATCAAAACCAAGAGCAAGTTCGGGAAAGATTAGAGTTAAACCAATAGTCCAATGATACTTTCACTATCGATACATTGGATGAGGGGCATCGCCAATTGGATGTTATACTGTTTGCAGTACAACACGACCACTTAGCTCTTTGCAGGTCTTTCGATTAGTTGAGGGGTGGCTGCATAAGGCCATAGCCACGATGATAAAAGAGAGAGAGACAAAGTAGAATATCTGTATTATAAGCCTAACGAACCTGTCCTTTACAGATATAGAAAATCCCCGACCGAGTTCCATACAAGGTAGGCCTTATTGGCGGGATTCACGGAGTAGACAGAACGATTACATGTAGTCCTCAAGGTATGCACTGGAGGTACATTGTGGATGTCCGAGCATTAGTATTGACTAATGCAGACACAGTTTTACGTTTTCATAGTAAACGACGGAACATCTATATTATAGGCCTCATGGGGCGGTCCCTTATAGATGTAGTCACAAAATGCAATGGAACCAAGATGGTAGAGTCCTTTGCGAGGAGGATACGGAAGGGACTATGGGTAGTATCTTGGACCAATTTAGTCAATGGGAATATAGCTAGATATATACCAGTTATTAGGTTTTAATCTACTAAGGAGTAGATGAGTACGATTCACACACAATGGTGAGAGTATTATAAGCCTATTGAACCTAATATAAGAGTAAATGGAAATAAATTAGTATATGTAGAATTAAGCTTAGAAGTGTATAATTTATCCATTCATCAGAACTTTAGTTCCGACTCCCTCCTCACTACAGGTTTGGTAGATGGTAGAGACTTCCCAGCTTTAAGACACTTGTTTAGAAAGTGTTATTATATTGGTGAGTATTTACTTACTATTATATTTTAGTCAATTCCACCGTGAGATATTTAATTGAGCTCTGATATATTTATCTTTGGCTATTTGCAGGATACCAGATACCCAATTCCGGCTTCAGTGGGCTTGGGCTTTAGCATTTTTGCGAAAAATCCGGACCCACTGGATTTCTGGTGGTTACAGTAGTAAACCCAATACCTCCTCGAAGACATCCACAATTTCCCAAATAATAGAGATCGAACCCAACTCCTCCTTTGCTATATCAAGAGAATAAAGAAAACTAGTCATAAGTGAGCTTGGCTCTTCATAAGATATTGCCATCACCTTCCTTCCTTTTCTCAGTACAATAGTCCTCTTAAAACAGTCTAGGATTGCCTAATCCAAAGATAACCGATCGATCCCATGCAAAATATCAAATCCTAGAACCCAGGGACATACATATCACTTGAAAGGAGTTAGCCATGATAAGTGATCGGAACGCCTAAATAAATCATACCAATATTGGTTGAGCCCCTAACTAGATTCAACACGTAAAAAGGATCTAAAGCTATAGTTGGCTCAAATTTATTTTATTAACAAGAATACTAGATGTGAAACTAACATAAGCACCTGTATCAAATAAGGCACGAAATTGAATGCCATAAATATATAGAATACCATACATAACTTGCTTCCCCTTTGCAGTAGTGCAATTAAAAGGTGTTGAAGCTAGTGCAAAAATCAAGGTAGCTGTCATTTGTAGAGCATTGGACACTCCCTAGAAAATGACCTGGCTTGTGGTGGTTAAAACAACTCTGCCTCGATGCAAATTGTGCCTTGACCGTTTATGGCTGCAGCTTTGGTACCTTAGTAATAGATGACCTAACTAATTGTGCTTTTACCACCTGACCTCCCATAACTGATGTGTTGTTTTAAACAAGATGCCCCTTCTTCCCACACTTGTAACAAGTTAATCCAGAAACACCTCTCGGTGACATAAACTACCGCTTGTTGTTCCCCGCTAGTACAGAAATAGACGAATTCGATGCTAAGCACTCAAACCATAAAGACATATTCACTAAACCCATAAAAGACCCCATGATGTTATTAGTCATATCCTGTTGGAAGTCTGGACGCTTACCCGTGAAGAACATCTCATTCTTCTTCAGTGTCATGTTAGTTAAACCCAACCTAAACCAAGATAGTGCAATGAACCAGTTCTCATACTCCGCTACAGTCATGGCCGCTACTTTATATCTAAGAAGCTCCTAAACAACGAAGTCTTCCTAACTTCTAGAACAAACTTTATCTCAAATACCACCTTAAATTGGGCCCAAGAGGCTTCATTCTAATGGACATCAACTATAATAGAACTTCATCAATCAATGGTTGTTTCTATCAAATGTCATGATTCTGACACATGCTTCATCGCTTCATCTAGCACCATATCTCTAATGATCTTCTCACATGTTCTAAGCCAAGACTGGACTTCTATAATAATCTCTAAACCACTAAACCTATTACCCACATCCTTTCATAATCATGACAAAGTAAAGAAAAACTCATCTGAGGCCTGACTTGCACGACCTCCTCTAGAACATTCACTCTCTGTTCCTCGATAGAAGCAACACTTCTTGGTGTTCATGTCCCATGTTAGTGACAGTACTACACCGACCACCGTTACCTCCTCGGGTATTAGCAGCTCTAGAACACATGGTTTGTACTAACTCATAAATCTTGCTAAGCTAATGTCACAAAATTGCAAGAATCTGCTCAAAAATGCGTTTACAGTAAATTATTTCTCAACTGAAATTATGTTCTATGAAAATTTGTTCTATCCTTACTTTGCATGCTAATATCTTTCAATTCCGGTTTCGGCAAAGAAACACTGTCGTATTTTCTTCTAATGGTAGTTCAGAGGTTGTAGTATGTGACTGTAAAATTTCATTTCTTAATTCATCTATTTGCTATTTCAAATTTGCTTTGGAAAATCAATACGAAGCCTATTTTTCACCTGAACCAGAATTGCGTAAGCATGGTCGACATGCTTCCCCCTGGCCCAACATGTAGGTCGACCCATAGGCCCTTAGGTCGATAAGGCACTAGAAAGAAGTAAAATCTTTACCTCGTCTCATCAGTAAACATGACCCGAAGGTCAAAACGATCAAATGGACAAGTCAGGAATTAACCGATAAGATAAACGCACGCGTCCCATACCACGTATTTTATCAAACCATTTAATTATCCTTCTCATTCGCTCGAATAGTGCAAAAACGTATATTTTATATATAAAATAATTTAATTGATAAAACAAGCTTTTAAAACCATTTTTCGAAATCAATTTTGAAAAAAATATTTGAAAATTCCCTTATTGTAGAGAATAAATAGATTTTATATTTGAAAAATACTTTTAAAAATGTTATATAATAATTATTTTGAATGCCTATTTAAACTGTTTGGAAAAATCCGTGCTTGGAAACAAAGAAAAACAAAGAAATCTCTCAAAATCGATATTCAAATTCTATTCAAATTTAATTCAAATTCAAATCAAAAATTTAATTTCAAATTCTCCAAAACTTTGTTATCCTATTGATAGGCATCATGGCCTTCAAATATAATCAAGAATATCAATAAATAGAGCACAAAAGGTAAGCAAATTGGACTGAAAATCACAAGTCAACAATGCAAAAGAAAGTAGAAAGGGATCAATATCCAGGGGACCTAAGGGCATTTGGGTCGACCTACATGTCGAGCCAAGTGGGAAGCATGTCGACCATACTCACAAAATTCTGGTTCAGGTAAAAAATAGGCTTCGTGTTGATTTTCCAGAGCAAATTTGAAATAGCAAACAAATGAATTAAGTAATGAAATTTTACAGGCACATGCTACAACATCTGATCTATGACCAGAAGAAAATATGATAGCATTTCATTGTTGGAATTGAAAGATATCAACATGCAAAGTAAGGACATAACAAATTTTGATAGAACAAAATTTCAACAGAGAAATAATTTACTGTAACCAAATTTTGAGCATATTTTTGCAATTTTAAGACTTTGGCTTAGCCAGATTTGTGAATTATACAAAATAGCCTAGGATACGAAAAGATAAAGTCATTCAAAGAAAGTGTTATTCCTAAGGAAGAGCCATAAAGTGGAGTAAGTTTATAGAAAAATACAAATGCGCTCTTATATGTATAATATACTCTACTCCTTCTAAGGTGTCGCTTATCCCATCTCTAATGAGCCATACCCAACCAAAGCCAACGTGTTCACTCAACCTTGAGTTATGATACCAAATGTAACAACCCACTTTATCGACCCTCTAATGTTGACGATAAATTCATCAATGGTATTTGTATGTTGAGCACTCAAACATCAGGAAGATGGATAGTTAGGGTACAACTAGAGTAGAAAAGGAAAGAAAGAAAACAACATTAAAATCTCACAGTAGAACGATAATATATAACATCAAAATATGGTACAAAGGTTTACTCCAAATACAGAAACTTCAAAGTTATAAAACCTAAGTGTTATCATCAACCTAGATATTTATAACTTCCTATACTTGTAATGTTGGTACATACACACATAAAACAGTGCAACATAAATAGAAATAGATAGATAACATAACCCTTCAACTCGTCTTCGGAACTCTAAAACGTCCAAAGTAAAACCTACTTTACTCAGCCTACTCGATAGAGTACACGAGCATTAAGGAAAAACCAAAACCACATGTCAGACATAATTCTGGTACGAGAAAAGTCAAGGTACATGCAACATGTAATATTAGCCGTCGAGGCCATATGGATTATCAAAACGGTTTTCCCCTCAAAAGAAACCAACCATTCATTAAGTTTGATATAGCGATATAATAGATAATTTCTAGGATATAGAATATAAATCATATCAAATAGCTGTGATGCTTACAGTGGTCACACCACAACAATACTAAGGGTATAAAAACCACTAAGGCATAATTGCATATGGATTTTCCATGGAGATCCTTGATCAAACCGAATCCAATCTCCAACATAAGGGTCGGAAATTACTTTCAAGCATCGTATATTTGTAGATAAAATGTGACGCCCCACCTCTATACCCACGCTAGCCAAGAACACTACGGAGTAATGCTGTCGACTAGCACGGAGAATAAGGCTGTTGAGGAGCGACCATCCGTGTAATTGCTTTGTGCGAGCATCGATATGTCAGATAGTATAACATGCAAATCTTTTCAAGTGGAAATCCGACATGCCGACACAAACTCAAAGCTACTACACAGTGGCTATGATGTCTTCGGAAACAAATATAGAAATAAACATAACACAAATCAGTCACAGGTAATTCATATCACAAAGGTGGAAATAGATATGAATATAACACATGAAAGTGTACATTAGAGTAGTGGTCAAACAAGATCCACAATATCAAAAAGAATAGATACAAGTGCTAGACAAAAGAATAAATATACATCATAGGGTCTGTATCTCAAATGTATACAACAAAAACTACTAAACTAAAGTAGTTAACCAAAAGTCAGAGAAGCAAATCCCGGAAGGAAGTCAAGCGGAAGCACCTGTAACATCTCGGTCTGACCCGAGTATTATTTCATAAGAAAATAATAAACGGATCAGTCTAGCTATAAACATCAGATGAAGTGATATATAATAAGAGATATGACATAAACATATAATAATCACAATGCCAAGCTGTGATAAATAAGTAATTGAAAATCAACAAGAGATTAATCAATATCACAATAATCTACTCAAGATAAAAAGGAACGTTATACTCCTAATTTCATTCAACAAACCACAATAAATGACATATATATCAATGCCCATCGTAAAAGTTGGTGAAACATAAATTCCAGAAATCAACACACGAAATCCAGAAATCACAATAAAAAGGATGGCCAATCCCACAAACTGGACATCGACGCACCTAGAAAGACACGCCCCATGTACAGTCGAACATCGACATACCTAGAAAGATATGCCCCATGCTCTAGCATCGACGCACCTAGAAAGATACGCCCCATACATAAATAAACATCGATGCACCTAGAAAGATACATCCCATGCATAAATAAACATCGATGCACCTAGAAAGATACACCCCATGTACAGTCTAACACCGATGCACCTAGAAAGATACACCCCATGATAAGTCGAACATCGACGCACCTAGAAAGACACGCCCCATGCATAGACAAACATCGACGCACCTAGAAAGATACGCCCCATGCCCCGACTTATTGAGCCGATTTCTCCACGAAGTAAACAAACATCGATGCACCTAGAAAGACATGCCCCATGTATAGTCGAACATCGACACACCTAGAAAGATATGCCCCATGCTCTAGCATCGACGCACCTAGAAAGATACGCCCCATGCATAAATAAACATCGATGCACCTAGAAAGATACATCCCATGCATAAATAAACATCGATGCACCTAGAAAGATACACCCCATGTACAGTCTAACACCGATGTACCTAGAAAGATACGCCCCATGCACCGACTTATTGAGCCGATTGCTCCACGAAGTAAACAAACATCGATGCACCTAGAAAGGTACACCCCATGCATAAATAAACATTGACGCACATAGAAAGGTACGACCCATGTATAAACAAACATCGATGCACCTAGAAAGGTACACCCCATGCATAATAAAACATTGACGCACCTAGAAAGGTACGACCCATGTGAGAAATGAGACGAAGCTCAATAAAATGAGGAACGGTCCTCCACATAAACAAAGAGACATCGCACATTGCTAGTCTAAACCACAAAGATGATCGTCAAGATCAACGAGAAGTGTCAATTACAATAAGCTAGTAAATATATGAGCTTAGCCTCATGTCCCATAACCACTAGCTTAACTTAAATATTTACGAACAAATTGTAGGTCTCCACTAGAAAATTGTCACAAGAGATTCAATCGAACAAGTCCAAGAATTAACCGACGAAGTAAACGCAAGCGTTTCATACCACTTGTTTTACTAAGTCGTTTAATTAGATTTCTCATGCGAGTGAGGTAAAGGTTTGTATATACTAATAGATTGGAAATCGGTTTGAGAAAATGAGTTTTGTAATAAAATAGTGTTGAAATCATTTGAAGAAAGAGTTTTTATATTTACTACTAGTATAGAAAACCTTTATATTTTAAAGTGACAAATCATAGAAGTGATTGTAGAAACAATCGGGCATAAAAATTCACATTCGAAGACGTGAATAAAATCCAAAGAAATCGATATAAAATCCATCAAAGTGGATATATCTAAAATTCCCAAAGAAAAGGTCATCAAAGTCGATAATAAATGACAACAACAAAAGGGAGACAACACGAATCGATTAAAGTTGGATATTCAAACGAATTAGCAATATAGGCTAATCTGGCAAATAGTAGCAGGTCGGTCGACCGGACTCCCTGAGTCGGTCGACCGAACCAGAGGTTAGAAGTGCTCGGGGTACCAGGTCGGTCGACCGGCCCAGGGGGCTCGGTCGGCCGAAGCCTGTAACCAGCACTTCCAAACAGAGGCAGGAAGTGCCTGGACTACAGGTCGGTCGACCGGCCCAGGGGCTCGGTCGGCCGAACCTATATGCTTACACTTCCTACCCTATTTCAAAAGAGGTGCAACTCTCGATCAAATTGCAATCGCACGAGCAACGATGCTAAGGGTTTATGCCAATCGACTACCCGGTCCTATATGCTCCTCGATGCATCACCAAAAACATGTTCAAACATCAAAGTTAGGATTTTTAACGAATTGAACTCAAAAGACTAAAAATTGGAATATTCACAAAAGCAATCCAAATCAAAATCAAATGCACATGAATAAGTGTTAGGAATTCATACCTAACAATAGAAGAGAATTATAAGCATAGACGTGAGATTAAAAATCTCACCTTTGCACTAAAATTTATGAAGATGAAGCTTGAAAGCAAAGGGGAATCAACCACTCTTCAAATCCAACTCTAGAAGCTTGAATCAATGGGTTCTTCTATTAGTTTGGAGCAAGAACTTGAGCTAGCAAGAGGAACTAGGGTTTTGGATTTTTATTTCCCATTCTCTTCCACCATTTTTGCTAAAGCTTGAGTGTTAGAAAAATAAGAATGAAGTGAAGAGGAGAGGGGGTTGGGACTGAGTTAGTAAGTGGGTTCAGCCCAAACCAAAACCCTAAGTGAAAAAGTCGCAAAAATCAACTTTCTCCAAACATATCGAAGCTTATACTCAAAAAGGTCGCAAACGTTATTTTGAACTCAATGGGGGTGGTCTCGAGTCCCAATTCGACTGTTTGCACAAAGTAGCTTTTCGGACCAAAATCCGATGAACGGTGAAATATTTAAATAAAATATTTAAATATATAATCGATAAATATGCAGGTTGTTACAGACTCCCCTCCTTAAAGAAATTGCGTCCTCACAATAATTAAGAAGGAAATATAAGAAGTAACAACCATAGAAGCATATTAACACAAAAAGAAAATTTGAATCAAGAAGTTCACCATAGAGCACGAAGGAGTAAATCCTAAAGTTTTCGTTCGATGAATTCTCAAGATTTCACATGAGAAATCCTTAGGATTTGAGAACCATTGAACTTCTATCAAAAAGAATATCTTTATATCGAAGGCGCTCAACCTCCGAAGCAATGATGCGAATAGAATGTTGCTCAAAAGTCAAATTTGGTGAAACTTCAATCCCCTCAATAACACCGGGCTCAAGAATAAAAACTGGCAACATAAAAGCATTTCCATAGTTAAAAGACGGGGAAAACATCATGAATATCAGAAAATTGAGCTGGTGCAACTACGTAGTATAAAAACGGTACGTCCAATGAACCGATAAACCGGAACAATGATGTAGTATAATAATGGTACATCCATTGATCCAGATAAGATGGAACATCGATGTAGTATAATAACAATACATCCGATGAACCGAACACCATAAAAGAACATCGGACGCTAGTCCATAAAAGAAATGAGATAAAGCTCAATAGAACGAAGTATATCAAAACGTCCGATGAACTTGATAAAAAGATAATTCCATTTAGACATCATCAAAGAATCAACCACTAGTTGCTTACGACAAAGCGCATTGGCGACACGATTTCCCTTCCGGGAATAAAAAGAATATCAAGATCATAAGATGCCAGGAACTCGAGTCAACATGAAGTTCCTTAAGAGAACATAGATATTCCAAAGATTTATGATCGAGGTGGAGAACAAATTTCTCCCCCAAAAATAATGATGCCAAATTCCAAAAGTAAGAACAATAGCCGCGAGCACTAGATCATGAGTGGCATATCTAGTCTCGATAAGCTATAATGATTTAGATGCACAAGAGATAGCACGTTCTCCTTTGCAAGAGAACGACATGCAAACCAATACGACTAGTATCGGTACAAATAGCAAAGTCTTGGTCCCCCTCCAGGAATCACAAGAATAAAAGTATCGAAAAGAAAGAATTTCTTTTAAATAATCTTCTTTCCTGAAAAGTTAAAACTTTCAAAATTACATTTATCATTATGTAATAATCATTCTAGAAAATTTTACTATTTTCAAGTTAATATACTGTGTCTGATTGTCTCATCAAAGCGTTTAGGAAATTCCTATCGATAACGTTGATCAAGCGCATCGACCAAAATTCTTAAAACACTAAATGGGCAATACAATCACAAAATCGTATTCTATTTGATAAACATGTTTCTAAAAACTTTTAAGAATATTCTTTGTTCATTTTAAGAACAAAAATCAAATTGTACTTATAAATAAATCTTATGAAAAAGATTTTCAAAATTTTTTAAATTTCTATTTACATCCAAAATCAATAAATACAAGAATAGTCTCATCGAAATATTCATAGAATATTCGATTTATAAAGTGGACGAAATAAGCTGGACAAATTGAATGACATAATAAGTCATTCATAAGAATCATAACGAGTGCGGAATGCGGTAAGTGGAATGCTAATTTTCGCAACTCGTAGCAAACGAAAACCGGTGGTAAAGTCAAACTGAAAAGACCTTAGCACCACACAAAAGATATTGCTTAGGTGATGATCCTAAGACAAGCTCAAAATACCGAAAAAAATTTCACAAGTTATTTAGGTAAGAGAAATAATACTTTCCTCACTATAAGGGCTTAAAGAAGAAAATGATGCCGTTAAGTTGGAATCAAAATCATAAAGGAAAAATAGAAATCTGCTTAACAGATTGAAAATGTCGAAGATGAATAGTCCTCTCGAGAAAATAGGATATAGGCTTCATTAATGATTAAGTCAATCCTATCGCACAAATCAATTCTGGAGCCTAAGTAAAAATATCGGCTCGGAAAGAAAAATCGCATAAAATAATTTTCGACATCAAATAAAAGCAAATTGAGTGTTGCGGATCTACCATCCGGATTCGCAATCCTCAAAGAAGTCATCAAGCCTAAAATATTCAAAGGAAAAGAATCGACAAGTTCTTTTGATATAAAATAGTGAGATGAAACCCATATAAAAAAGAACTGAAATAAGAAGACCACAAAATAAATGTAATCAAGGATTAAATGAGAAATACCTTGACCACGAGAAGTGTTACCAGGAGCTTGCACTACATTGAGCTCTCCCTCCTTCTTACTTTGAAGTACGGGACATGCAATAATATGGTGACCCGAATTTTTGCAATAGCGACAAAAGAGGGGTCTCAGACACTCCCTTGCATAGTGGTTCGTGGAACCACAATTGTAGCATTGTCCACGACTAGAGGTAGGTGCTTTTGCTACCGGGGTTTCTTGCCTCCCTTTCTTGTTGGGATTGGGGCCTTTGAATTTGATAGGCCTCTTCAAGTTATTGTCGAAGTTCTGTTGGGCACGCACAACTTCAACATCACCTTCATTATCGGCCTCTTCAAGACGAAGAGCGATATCAATAAGCTGATCAAATGAAACTTCAAGTTTCAGAAGTAATGGCTTCTTAAGATTCTTATTCAAGCCATAGACGAATCTCTGATTTTTCTTCATTGGGGTGTTAATGTATTCAACCCTGTATTTGGAAAGAGATTCGAAAGATGCGACATAGTCTGTCACAGAAGATTCACCTTGAACAAGGTCAATAAACGCCGGGCCAAAGTTACTTTTTCGGCCTCCGGCACAAATTTCAATTCGAACCTTTCCCGAAATTGCTCCCAAGTGAGATCCGCTTCAATGATTTCAGAAATTAAAAGCTCATACCAATCTAATGCTCTTTCTTAGAGCATGCTAGAAGCCACTTGGACTCGATGAAGGTCAATAAGGTTCATGCGAGAAAAGATGCGATCGCATGATTTGAGCCAAGCTTGAATTTCAATAACACTCTCGGATCCCCTGAATGGCCTTCCACCCAAATCGGTGTAGTCTCTGCACAAGCGTGCAAAACCGGATCTAGGATGAGTAGGCTCTGGATCGGGACTGGCAGCTTGAGCATTCTTTACTAGATCAAGAAGCTGCTGGGCAGACATAAAAACTCCATCTTGGGGAGTAGCACTAGATTGACCGGCGCTGGGACGGCTGGTCTAACCATTTCTCTTCTTTAAGAAAGAAAGAAAGAAGAGGAAAAAGTTATTCTCAAAATGAATATCAAGCAATCTTGATAGATAAAACAAGGAATCATAAAGAAAATAGAATGAATCGGTACGAAGACTCGAATAAAATCCTAAAGCACGACTCTTAAGAAAGACTTAGGACGATGATCCTTGTTATAATATTCCATATTGTTTCGAAGTTTGGCTCTGATACCAAGCTGTGACGCCCCACCTCTATACCCACGCTAACCAAGAACACTACGGAGTAATGCTGTCGACTAGCACGGAGAATAAGGCTGTTGAGGAGCGACCATCCGTGTAATTGCTTTGTGCAAGCATCGATATGTCAGATAGTATAACATGCAAATCTTTTCAAGTGGAAATCCGACATGCCGACACAAACTCAAAGCTACTACACAGTGGCTATGATGTCTTCGGAAACAAATATAGAAATAAACATAGCACAAATTAGTCACAGATAATTCATATCACAAAGGCGGAAATAGATATGAATATAACACATGAAAGTGTACATCAGAGTAGTGGCTAAACAAGATCCACAATATCAAAAAGAATAGATACAAGTGCTAGACAAAAGAATAAATATACATCATAGGGTCTGTATCTCAAATGTATACAACAAAAACTACTAAACTAAAGTAGTTAACCAAAAGTCAGAGAAGCAAATCCCGGAAGGAAGTCAAGCGGAAGCACCTGTAACATCTCGGTCTGACCCGAGTATTATTTCATAATAAAATAATAAACGGATCAGTCTAGCTATAAATATAAGATGAAGTGATATATAATAAGAGATATAACATAAACATATAATAATCACAATGCCAAGCTGTGATAAATAAGTAATTGAAAATCAACAAGAGATTAATCAATATCACAATAATCTACTCAAGATAAAAAGGAATGCCATACTCCTAATTTCATTCACCAAACCACAATAAATGACATATATATCAATGCCCATCGTAAAAGTTGGTGAAACATAAATTCCAGAAATCAACACACGAAATCCAGAAATCACAATAAAAAGGATGGCCAATCCCACAAACTGGACATCGACGCACCTAGAAAGACACGCCCCATGTACAGTCGAACATCGACGCACCTAGAAAGATACGCCCCATGCATAAATAAACATCGATGCACCTAGAAAGGTACATCCCATGCATAAATAAACATCGATGCACCTAGAAAGATACACCCCATGTACAGTCTAACACCGATGCACCTAGAAAGATACACCCCATGCTAAGTCGAACATCGACGCACCTAGAAAGACACGCCCCATGCATAGACGAACATCGACGCACGTAGAAAGATACGCCCCATGCCCAAACTTATTGAGCCGATTGCTCCACGAAGTAAACAAACATCGATGCACCTAGAAAGACACGCCCCATGTACAGTCGAACATCGACACACCTAGAAAGATATGCCCCATGCTCTAGCATCGACGCACCTAGAAAGATACGCCCCATGCATAAATAAACATCGATGCACCTAGAAAGATACATCCCATGCATAAATAAACATCGATGCACCTAGAAAGATACACCCCAAGTACAGTCTAACACCGATGCACCTAGAAAGATACGCCCCATGCCCCGACTTATTGAGCCGATTGCTCCACGAAGTAAACAAACATCGATGCACCTAGAAAGGTACACCCCATCAATAAATAAACATTGACGCACCTAGAAAGGTACGACCCATGTATAAACAAACATCGATGCACCTAGAAAGGTACACCCCATGCATAATAAAACACTGACGCGCCTAGAAAGGTACGACCCATGTGAGAAATGAGACGAAGCTCAATAAAATGAGGAACGGTCCTCCACATAAACAAAGAGACATCGCACATTGCTAGTCTAAACCACAAAGATGATCGTCATGATCAACGAGAAGTGTCAATTACAATAAGCTAGTAAATATATGAGCTTAGCCTCATGTCCCATAACCACTAGCTTAACTTAAATATTTACGAACAAATTGTAGATCTCCACTAGAAAATTGTCACAAGAGATTCAATCGAACAAGTCCAAGAATTAACCAACGAAGTAAACGCAAGCGTTTCATACCACTTGTTTTACTAAGTCGTTTAATTAGATTTCTCATACGAGTGAGGTAAAGGTTTGTATATAATAATAGATTGGAAATTGGTTTGAGAAAACGAGCTTTGTAATAAAATAGTGTTGAAATCATTTGTAGAAAGAGTTTTGATATTTACTACTATTATAGAAAACCTTTATATTTTAAAGTGACAAATCATAGAAGTGATTGTAGAAACAATCGGGCATAAAAATTCACATTCGAAGACGTGAATAAAATCCAAATAAATCGATATAAAATCCATCAAAGTGGATATATCTAAAATTCCCAAAGAAAAGGTCATCAAAGTCGATAATAAATGACAACAACAAAAGGGAGACAACACGAATCGATTAAAGTTGGATATTCAAACGAATTAGCAATATAGGCTAATCTGGCAAATAGTAGCAGGTCGGTCGACCGGACTCCCTGAGTCGGTCGACCGAACCAGAGGTTGGAAGTGCTCGGGGCACCAGGTCGGTCGACCGACCCAGGGGGCTTGGTCGGCCGAAGCCTGTAACCAGCACTTCCAAACAGAGGCAGGAAGTGCCTGGACTACAGGTCGGTCGACCGGCCCAGGGGCTCGGTCGGCCGAACCTGTATGCTTGCACTTCCTACCCTATTCCAAAAGAGGTGCAACTCTCGATCAAATTGCAATCGCACGAGCAACGGCGCTAAGGGTTTATGCCAATCGACTACCCGACCCTATATGCTCCTCGATGCATCACCAAAAACATGTTCAAACATCAAAGTTAGGATTTTTAATGAATTGAACTCAAAACACTAAAAATTGGAATATTCACAAAAGCAATCCAAATCAAAATCAAATGCACATGAATAAGTGTTAGGAATTCATACCTAACAATAGAAGAGAATTATAAGCATAGATGTGAGATTAAAAACCTCACCTTTGCACTAAAATTTATGAAGATGAAGCTTGAAAGCAAAGGGGAATCAACCACTCTTAAAATCCAACTCTAGAAGCTTGAATCAATGGGTTCTTCTATTAGTTTGGAGCAAGAACTTGAGCTAGCAAGAGGAACTAGGGTTTTGGATTTCTATTTCCCATTCTCTTCCACCATTTTTGCTAAAGCTTGAGTCTTAGGAAAATAAGAATGAAGTGAAGAGGAGAGGGGGTTGGGACTGAGTTAGTAAGTGGGTTCAGCCCAAACCAAAACCCTAAGTGAAAAAGTGGCAAAAATCAACTTTCTCCAAACATATCGAAGCTCATACTCAAAAAGGTCGCAAACATCATTTTGAACTCAATGGGGGTGGTCTCGAGTCCCAATTCGACTGTTTGCACAAAGTAGCTTTTCGGACCAAAATCCGATGAACGGTGAAATATTTAAATAAAATATTTAAATATATAATCGATAAATATGTGGGTAGTTACAGAAAATATACCAATTAGTCGAAACACAACTAGTCCATGCCCTAACATGTGATCCCATATATCATCAACTCCCGCTACTAACATCGATAAGCATACTCCGTTTTCTATCATTTCTGATGTCAAGGTCACATAAGGAAACTCTCACACGATCCTTCATCACTCAAACATAACACGAATCACAGCTTGGTTTCCCACATAGGCCTATTTGACAAATGCTAACGTTGATATATCTCTTGGACTTTACCTTAGGATGGACAACTTAATTCTATAGCATTCCACTTCACAACCGCTTCCAAAATATAGAATCATATACTACTTTTGAAGTGGTATTCAATATGTAAAACACCTAACTGTCCTAGCCTCTTCAAAACTAATTCGATGAATTTCTGGTAAATTCGATTCCAGTTCTTTTGGAAGTAGACAAACCATTTAAAGAGGAATCCTCCCTAAGGGATCTCGTATATATAAGTTCTTAAAGCTAGATTTGTTTCATACAAATGCTCCTTCCTGGGGTTTTTCAAAGGGTATGAAGCTGTGAAGCTTTTTGATACTTCTTAAGTTATATTTGGTTAAGTTTTTATAGTCGGCTAATCAACTATCCAGTTAGAAACGATCTTTTATAAAAATCACGGTTTGTATATTTACCTCGTTTCCTACGTTCCAACTTATACTATCTCTCTGTCAAGAGTGAAGCCCTAAATTAAGCACTACTTGCATATCAAATTCTTTCCTAGACACTTTATTCTTGAGTCTCATAGATAAATAATTCTACCGCATCGTCTTTTAGTGTTAAGTATAGTTATAATAACTTTCCATAAATGAGTAAGTAATCAACATGGTTAACACTTTTTTGATGTTCTAACTTAACTATTCCACGGTCGAGAGGGAAGTTGGTAGGTTATAGCATCATTGCTTTTATCCCTACTCGAACATCAATCTTAACTCTCATAAATAGAGAAGTCAACCTCGCTCAGCTTTAGTGTTAAGCATATTCAATTACCTTTCAAACTAGTAAGTAAAAAATATACGATTTAGACACTAAGAAATTCCTAACCCCTTTGGAAATCATTTGTTTACATTTTTAAAACCCCTTTTGAAAAGATATACGTATATGTATAGTAATTTATTTATAAAACTAGATATTTAATAAAATAATTTAAAAGATAAAATATTTTCATAAGATATTATAAATATTTAACTAATTTTCTAAAAAATACATACTTAAAATTGTTTTTGAAATACTTTAAAATACTTTAATATTTAAAATATTTATTTGAAATATTACTTTAAAACAACAAGTATATAAAATATATAAAAGCTAGGAAAAACCATGTTTTCTATGTATTTAAAAATAAACCCTTTTCTTTAAAAAATCATTACTAATTCTTAAAAATCCCTAAAAATCTCAAATACTTTTAAAATGTTCTAATAAAAGCTAGAAAAACACTTTTAAAAAGAATGAAACAAAATACTTAAATTAAAATATACTTTCAAATCTTAAAGTTTAAAACAAAGGATAAAACGAGGTAGTCTTTCACAAGTGTAATTTTGGCCACTTTAGATATATTACTTAACATTTTAACATCCAAACTAACAAGCTTACATAATAAACATTATAAATATGATAAGAAACCCCTATGGATCTCTCAGCAAAGTTCCATACAAATTGCCGAATACAAGACAATTTCTAAGTTCATTCATAACGACTATCACTATAAAAGCACTTCCAAATGGAAGTCCAATTCAAACCTATGTTCAACTACAACCTATGTCTTAGTTCCAAGTTGTGCTACAAGACATATAAGTCCATTTAAGTCTATACACATGGTTTAAATATGCTATTTTCTTTTAAAGCAAGAATCGAATCAATATCACTATCATATTTCAATATTACAACATATATAAATATCCATTCAATCATAAAGAAGTAATCAATCACGAGAACATATACACAATATATTTTCTATTCAAGGTGATGAGTTAGCTCACCCTTAAGCAAGTAAACAAGCAAGTTTAAGCAACCACTTCCTATCTCTTCCTTGTAAGCACTAACTTCCTATCTTCTCCGAAACTTTTTACTTCTTCTAGGCTACATTAAGCATCCTATTGCTCATGGCCTCTTGGAGTATGGGGATATTTACTTTGGTTCATCAAAATCTAACCGAAAGGTTTTGTGATGTTGTCCTAAGGTTCTAGTCCAAGTTTGAATTTATTTGCTGTTGTGATTTTAGGAAAAACATGCACATAACATTATATGTTTTAGTTTAATTAATTAACTTTAGTTATTTATCTATTTTCTAATCTAATTAATTAAATGATTATGATAAAAAATTAGCACATTAATTTTCAAAACCAATTTTTAAAAGTTTATAACATTTATAACGTAATATTTTAAACTTAAATTACAATTTTTTTTAATTTTCAAATATTTTTTGGAAACTTAGCCCAAGGCCAAAATCAATTTAGCCCTTTATATTAGGGATAACATTTAGGCTTACTTCATCCTAAGGGCAATGCTAGTAGCTAGGTCGGGCGGAGTACTTAATTATCCAAATACAATCCTTCAACACTACCTTTCTAGACATCCTTTTATGGATAGACCATAATCAACTAGTCTGAACATTGTCGGTTTAGATGGCATGAACTATTTTGCTCCGATAACATTGCAGGAATAGAGCCACTTGAAAGTGGGTTAAATGGGTGAATTTCAAAAACGTTTCCATTTTGATCTTAGTTAAGTCTATAAAGCGCAAATTGATTTTAGATCCAATCAATTTTTAAATAAAACCTTTATTTTATTTAATATGTTTAAAAGGTATATGTTTTTTAAGTTTTAATTTACAAGTACATCGAATATACTATATTTGTGAGGTGCATGTGCTATAGATTAAAAACGTACATTGTTAATGGGACTGTATGTACTGGAACAGACTCATTTCCCCTTTACACATGACTTTATTATCTATAATAGTGGCATACTAATATATATATATATATATATATATATATATATATATGAATGTATGTATGTATGTATGTGTATATATATTAGAAATAAATATATATGTCGGAAATATATTTGTATGAAAATGACTTTAGGTAATTTTATGTGATTTTGGATTCAAAATCAACATTAATGAATTTGATTTCAATTAAAGAAAGGATTGACATTAAATTTTACATTACACAAGATTTATTCTATAAATTTGAATTGAAACAACAGATGTAAATTTCCGTGTATATAATATTACAATTTAACATTTTAGATTTATAACAACATATATTTGTGAACAATGAATTTATGATACATACATACATATATACATATGTGTGTGTGTCTTATGTGTGAATAAATAAGTTGGATATAAAAGTAAAAATTTGGATTAAACTTTTAGTTTAGAAACGAAAGTAGAGTTTAAGATTTTTTTTATAACATAATAAACTTAAAAAAGTAGACAAATGATTTAAATTTTACACAAATGTATGTTCACCAAGTTTAGACCAAAATACTTTCCTTCTTACATGTACAATATTCCAAATGTTTATACCCAAAAATTAGCCATATAATTATAGAAATCAACTTTCAAGGAATAATAAATAATTAACATATCTAATTCATTTCTAATTGCGTATATAAATTTTATAGAAGTATAAAATAGTTCTAAATCAATTTAGCTTTCAAGTTTTTTAACAAAAATATCAAAATAAAAGAAATTGGACAAGTTACGCATATGTAAATTCATGATAAGAAGAAAAGGATTTAAACAATATATAGAACAACAACAAATGAACAAATGTGAAATTGAATTTAAAAATATAAATTTGAGATGAACCTAGATTATGAAGGAATGAAAAACATATGTAGAACTGAGTTAAAAAAACACAATAGTCATATATTCAATTGAGATGGAAATATGTTTTGATTTACATATACAAGATGATCAATTAAATACATGATGAAACTTTCAAAATCCAAGCATAGAAATGATAAAACATATACATGAAATGATTTGAGAATTACCTTGGATGTTTCCTATAATTCACACTTCGAAAAGATGAATAAAAAGCTCCTAACTACTTTGGATCAATCTTCTGATCTTGCAAGGATCAAAAGATAATAACCACTTTTTTATGGTTTTTGATTTTCAAATTTTTATCCTATTACGCCATGAATTTTTGACAATGACACGATAGGAGAAGGAGAGAAATGCGGTGAATGAATTAATTACATAAGGGAGGCAATAAAAGATCGTTCAAGATAGTGGATCATTTTCTTCCTTTTATTTCTCCTTCGCCTCTTTATTTTAAAATTGACAACTCCTCCTCTCTTCTAATTTTGGTTGGCCATGTCAACAAGGGAATGGGTCTAAAAATTTTTCAAAACCTACTTTGTAATGACCCACTTGTTCGACCCTCAAATGTCGATACAAATAAATTCATGGTATTCACGTGCTGAGCACCTCAGGGCTAGAAAGACGAATTGTTTTTGATGAATTAAAAGAAGATGAAATAGAACAAGAAATAAGGAACATAATATTAGAATCCCACAACGGAACGATCATATTAATATCAAAAGATAATATAAATTGTCATCCTAAGATACAAAGCTTTTCAGAGTTATAGTAATCATCCTAGATTGTAAAATAACATGTCCTTACATTTCTAATGATACACATTAAGTAATGTAGCGGAAATGTATACTACGATAGGTAGAACTCTAAATCTTCTCCAGAATCTCTAAAGCATCCAAACTAAATTTGAAACATACACAGGGCTGACCCGAGCATGATAAGAAATTAACATCCGGATCAGTTTGGTAAACCAGCATGAGAAACACAAATCAAATAGACTTTTAATGTTATGAAAACCTTTCAAAATAAAAGTATCTCATAGGACCATGCTGCATATTAACACCGATGAGTTTTTACCTTACAATAACCAAAATTGTAATGACATGTATTTTTCGATAATTAAAATATTAAATTAAACAAGATTTTATAATTCAATATCGTGAAAATTTGAAATTTATGATTTATTAATGAGAAAACAATTAAAATGTAATTTAATAATGTTAATTTAATGTAATTGATGACTATTTTAATGTAATTTCAATCAATCAAAATAATTGAAAAGATTGATTTGGATATAACTGTAAAAAAGGAAATAAATTGAATGTTGAATTTAATGTTGAAATTATATATTATTAATTGGAATTGGCTAATATTGAATATGAATCAGTGAAGTGTAAATAGTTATAAAGGTGGTAGAATCACAATGTTTCAGGCACACAATGGGCGGCAAATCAAGTTCCTTAGCCTAGTATAGAGGTGGCAGAATCATAATAGGCAACATCGAAATACTATCGGTAAAGATAAATAGGTAAAGGTACTTCTATCTTGAACGATATATTAAATGTGATAATCTGCACCATAATCTAAATTAAATCAGCCAGTTATGTGATAATGAATGTTGATTTTGACTTTTTAAAAATTGTTGGCCAATCATATTTTTATGCCGAGAATACAATTAAGTATTTCTAGAATCTTTGAACTACTTCATCTAGATTTAATTGAACTAATGATGGTGTTTTATTGATTGATGAATGCTTATGATACACTTGGATATATTTGTTTCTAGATCTGACACTATGTTCACTATTTTTTTATTTGCACGATTTCAATTCAAATTCAAAAGAATTTCTTTTAAAAGTTGTTAAAAATGATTTTAAGGAATTTATTGCAACTTCATAGTATGGTCTATAGCATCCAACTATTGATAATCTTGAGTCAAAAGGAAATTCGGATGCAAATCACGCTGGTAATCTAGTAGATAGAAAAATTACTAGTGGAACA
This sequence comes from Allium cepa, assembly GCA_030765085.1. Classification (NCBI taxonomy): domain Eukaryota; kingdom Viridiplantae; phylum Streptophyta; class Magnoliopsida; order Asparagales; family Amaryllidaceae; genus Allium; species Allium cepa. Next base: position 1,037,950,678 of record CM060941.1, on the reverse strand, counting down.
AGTTTTATGTTGAGATATTTAGTAGTTGCGTCGTTTTTTCAAATAAAATATCTACGTATTTTTCATTTCAACTAATTTTCAACTAGCAGACATTTTTCTTTTACAAAACCCCTTCTAGAAAATAGTTTTTGTTGGCCTTGTTTCAGATTAGTCTTTTTAGAAAATTTGATTTTATAATTATTTTTGGATTTGATCTTAAATGACTACATTAACTAATCTGACTCTCTATTGATTATCGAAAATATAAATAGTGATTGATAAAGTGATGAGTGCAGATATTAATTATATATTATAACTTGAGACAGTATTAAGAAATTTCTTTAGAAATTTAAACAAAAGTTATAAAAACTTTTTGTTGGTAAAAATTCTATGACCATCTCTAATTCTATCATATTTCTATCGACCATCACTCATCAACATTCAATATAATATGTCAATATATGGCATTTTAAATGGGAAATCATTCGTTTTTCATTTTATTATATATTTTTTAGCAATAAAAACATCCAAAGTATCCACTCTCATTTAAAAGTGCTCACGGTTATGCATGGGTGAATTACTTGGAATTTTTTATTATGTGCTTTCATGCTCATTTAAAAGTCCTCACAGTTATGCATGTATGGAACGCATATCAAAATTGATTGGTTAGATAGATAAGTTGATTCTAATCCTATTTAAGTCCTCATGGTCATGCGTGCTAAGAAGATACTTGAATTCATTTTTTCGTATACAAAAATTTGAAATACTTCTAATCTCATTTAAAAGTCCTAACGGTTATGGTGTAATGAACCGAAATATTTGATATTTGAAATGGGAATATTTAATTGATTTTAAATATTTAGAAGTTAATTTTTAACTTGAATTTCAAATATCACTATTTATTTGGTGACTTAATTATTGAATTAAAATAATTGAAAATTGGGTAAAATATGAAATATTGGTTTTCAAGCTCGTTAATAATATTTCAAAGGCTTGTAAAATATATATTAACAATACCGAGGATAATAGAACCTTTAAAATTGAATTCAGTTTTGAGAATATACCATTTAAATTGACTTTTAAAAATAGCCTCCCGAGGCACAGTCTCGGATTTCAAAGAAAATATTCCATTGGATCCGTAATATTGTATTATAATTGGATTTCAAATTTTGTAGCTTTTGAAGTTGTGTGTAATCGTACGATAGGTAAACGCGTTGAAATTTATATCGAAAATTCAATAATATAACTGGGTCCAAAAGGCCTTCTTCCTTATACGATCGAATTAGGACTCAAAACCTTTTCCATTGCGTTTGGCATAGGAGTATAACATTATGAACGCCTAGCGGCACGCCTCGATAGGAGGTCAAAATTTTATGTTGCATTTATCGATACAATTTGAATTTAATAATATATAATTTTAATTACTAATCACCATCGGCTGAGAGTATGTCCACGTCAAACCTTTTTCTTCACTTCAGCGGCAGCTTTTGCTTTTTCATAATTACTGTAGCATATTGGGTTAAGCATGCTTACATCAAATCGTGTTCCCTTCTTTGTTTCTTTTAAAAAAATACGAGCAACCCCTTCCTCTTTAAAACCCAGGTCGAACACTATGATAGAAAAAAAAAGAGCTAAAATAACGTTCGAAACCGAATAAGCAGATAATGGCCTCCATAAAAAAGAGAATCTCGTTCCAGTTCTAAAATCGAACGAAATCGTTTTCATTCAAAAAAAAGAGAGCGAATTGGATTGGGTGGGGTGCGAGATCGATCAAATCAAATTACTTCGAAAAACCTAAAAAATGGAATGCAAGCGAATCGATGGTAATAACTGTGAAGCGGGGATGGGCTGGGCATTTTGATCGCGACAAGGATTTGGATTCAATTGAAGGCGGCATTGGCGCATGAAGGAAGCTCACGTGACTTCTGAGATTGGCAAGTCGTGGACTCGTTTGTTCTATCCGTGTAATAGGGTCGCGATCGTTAAACTCGTGAGCTAGTCGTAGTGGCTCGGGCGAGTGCCTGGAGGATGGTCGTGCTTACCGATAGAGTAGCGAGGGTTGTGGCATTTTTCAAGTGTAGGGATGGCCGCTGTGATGACTTATGACAGTGAAGGCTTGAGCTCATATGGGGGGATGGGTAGCTAGAGTGTTCGATCAGGAGCAGTGAGGTATAATTATTTTTTCCAATTTAAAATAAATTTATATATGTGTAAATATATATGTAGAGAAAAATATATCAGAATAAAGTAAAACCATTTCTGTTTTATAATATATATGTGTGTGTGTATAGGTTAGGAAAAAAAGGAATAATAACATTAAAGTATAGGAAACAATTTATTCTTCAATTTAAAAGATTTATATGTATAATGTATATATGTAGTAAAGAAGGAAAAAAGGGGTTTTACAGTAAAGTGGAGACCATCTTGTTTTAATTTAATATGTAAGATTTTAGGAAAATAGGAATTCTAAATGTTTAAAGATTTTATATAAATTAGATTTTTATGAGATATATCTAGATAATTTTTATAAATATATATGTAGTCCAAAAGAAAATAATACAAGCATACACATTTTTGATTTACTAGTTTATTTTAAAAAAATATGTATTATGGAGATCAATTTGTTCAATTAACTTATTTAAAATTATTATAGTTACTAAAAGATTTTTTTTAAAAGGAAAATTATTAGTTAAATTAAATTGTTAGTTAATTAAATGGTAATTAATTGTCCAATTATTTGAAATGTTAATAAACCCCTATAATGTTTATACAAGGTCAATAACCGAGGAATCAGGGAGAGATTGAAGGTGTTGCAAAACAAAATAAAGGTGAGATTTTCTCACTCATTTGGATTGCCTAGTTTAAAATTAAATATTAAATTTAAATCATTGGGTGTTGATTGATTTATCTATTGGATGATATTATATATATATATATATATATATATTGGAATGATTGATATTCCCGCAATATATAGCAGATGAGACCCTACGCGCCTCGCATAATAGCAGATGACACTTTATACTGCGATATCCCGCCTTGAAGCGGGATTGGTATTTTATTTGTTGATTAACATATGTGGATGATGGGAAGCTGGTTGGAGGGATCCAACTGGATTCATCAAAAGTGTTGAATTTATTTTCATATTCAGTTATATGAAATGTTGAATATTCTGTGATATACTATGTTGGGAAATTGATTTTTTTAATGTTAATATATTGCTGGATATATCATAGCATTTTTAAAATATAAATATTGAATTTTTAAAGGGAAATAAAAGGGGAAATTTAAAGTAAGAAAATTTATAGTAAAAATGGATAAATTTAAAAGGGTTTTTTGGGAAAAAGCAAATACTTGATTTTAAAAATCCTACTTAATAAATTCTGGAATATGGGAAAAGATTAGAGTCTTTGAATAGATGTAAATAAAAAAGGTTTTAAACTTAAGGACTTAAGAAATATTGTTTTTTAGGTGCAAAGGATATTTTTTTAGATTCATGATTTAAATGAATTAAAAAAATAAAAGGAAGAATTCCGAAAAAAGTATGAAATTGATAATCAGACTTAAATAAGGTTTTAAATCAAAATAAAAGAGTAAAACGGGAATTAACATATTTTTGAATAAGTTTGGGTAAATCCAAAATAAGTTTAAAAATAGAATTAATTCAGAGAATCGATTGGGAAATCGATTGAATGTTTTGGAAACTGTGATTTAAAGGAGAATAAGGTTATTGAATTTATAAATGGGGTTCATAAATAAAGTCAAATATTTATCAGTAATTAATTTGAAAATATAAATTCATGGTAGGAATTTATAAAGAATGGACAATTAGTTTTAAAAATAAAAAGGTGGTTTTATGTTTAAAAGTATAGAAAAGAAATTTACGGTTTTGGGGACATAAATTAGATTGGAAAAAGATCGAGGAGGATTATAAATGTTTAGATGGTTATGTTTAAATGGAAAGCGTAATTTTCTAAAAAGCCAAGTATATTTTCAAAGAAGGACTTCTAAATATAAATTAAGAAGTTCTAAAGTGTTCTAAAGAGAATGTTTTAGGAAATTATTATTTAACCATTTTTAAAATTTTAAAAGTCAATATTCATTAAGTTAATTGTTTTTTAAAAAGGTTTAAGCGGCATTATGATTTAAAAGGAAAATTATTAAATCTTTATATTTTATAAAATAGCTTTATTTCAAAAGTAGTTTTGGCTTAAGTTTTTCTTGGAAAATTATTATAAAATTTAATAATTAGTATTTTAAATAAAGTGATTTAAGTAATTTTATTTTAAATGTTAAGCGTATATTTTTGGGAAGTGGTTTAACTGCTTTAAAAATCTAATTTTAATGGACTTGGTGCTTTTCATTGAAAAGAAACAATTGGTTGAATGATTGTTTAATTTGATAGTTAAATAACCGACTGTCAATATTTGCCAATGCGTTGATCGTTTCGAAGAGACCGGGATCAGATTTAATTATCCGAAAACCACTTCGATCTAGTTTGAATGCTTGCGAATGAAGACCTTGAAGATGATGAAGATGGTGATTCGGTTTATCCAAACACTGGGAGACTTGCATGGATGAATGCTATCAGACCACCATCAGGAGGGCGATGAGCATTCTAAGTGATATGTGTTCTAAAAAGGCAATGCATACCCTCCGCCCTCATCAACCAGGAATGGCTAAAACATGTGAGGTGCAGCAAGGCTAAGTGGCTAGCAAGCAATTAGGGTAAGGTCATCCCTATCTAGATGTCCTTTTTTGATCTCGGCTTAGTGGACGGTTGCTGATCGCAACCGTGGGGTGATCTCATTCGGACTATCCAGTAAAGGGTAGCTCCGGTCTTGTGTAGTAGGGGATCGGGAGTGGTCCTCGGTACGTTGATCTAGACCACGTACTGTGACGGACAGTACCCCAGTAGCCCTGCCATTGTATGGAATCCAATCTCCAATAAGCGCCTGTACGGTTTTGATTGTGCCCAACTATGCTGGAACGTGAGATGCAAGCATTTCAGCTAGATTCTATTTTACTTTCTATAGATACTATTATAATATCAGATGGTTTTGACAAAAATGTTTTAGGTTATCGTAAGGTAAAAATCCGGCAGGTTTATTTATGGCGTAGCCTTAAGAGATATCTTTGATTTCAAAGGATTTTGAAAATTTTAATAATCCAATTGATTGTGTTTTCTCACGCTGGTTTTCCAGACTGACTCGGGTGTTGTTTTATTATAATGCTCGGGTCTGACCGAGTATTACCGATATAGGACAGGATGCTATGGAGCTCAGGAGGCGAGCTGGATGATGAGGCGTATTCACATAGATTTGTATATTCCGCTATTTATGGACAAGTTACTAAACTATCGAGATTTAATAAGATGATTGTGTACTCTGATGATTGTAAGTATTAAACAGTTACAGATTCTTTTGTATGAAATCCGTTGTTATATATTATATGTTGTTCTACCGCGATTGTGAGATTCTGATGTTGATTCTGTTTTCTTCTTCTACCTCTTTCTTCTTTAACCCCAATGGTTTGTATTTTCGACCACTTTGAGTTGAACTGATGGAGAACATTATCCGCTAAAAGAGGTATGAATTTCCGGGCTATTATAGTGGTATCAGAGCTGAAGGTTAAGCGAGAACCTCGGCTCTAGTGGGGATTTCTTATTAGAGATAAGGTTAGTAGTGCCCTAGAATGAGTTTGAGTGTATTAATAGATATGAGCATGTATTTGTTAGTGAATATAAAAACTGTTTTATATTGTGTTGATTGGTTTGTTGAGTGGCTTATGGATTCTGGTCAATAAGAGTAATTAACGTTATTGATAGGGGTCTCTAAACACTTGTATAGAACAATTCGACACTTTATTGTTTTACATAAGGTGAATGAAATAATTTTATCCAAATTATTTTTATATATAAAAGAAATAATTTTTCGTAAATTATTATAGTTATATATATGGTTGTTTGGTTGTTAGGAAGTGACAATATTAAATTATTAACATTGCTATGTGGAAATTGAATAAGAAAATGAGACTATAACCAAAGGTTGACAAATAAATTTATATAAAAAAATAAAGTTTGTAAATGTGAATTATAAATGTGATTCATAATTGAAGTGGTATAAAAAATTCTAGAGTAATATTTGAATATAGATTGGAAGGATTTGAAGTTTGAAAATTTGGGAATTTAATTTCCTTTGAGTTTGAAGATGATTTTCAAAGTTTTGGAAGAGTAATAGTGATATTATTTGGGAAATATTTTTATGGGATATGAAATCTGGTGATATTTAGAATTAAAAATATTGGAATTGTTTTAAAAGAATAAAAGCACCGAGCTCACTTTAGTCATTGGAAAATAATCTCAGTGATGACTGTATCGATGTTCATTTTCGAGTTTCCAAGAGAGGAATTGCTACCTGAATGTTTTAAGTTGGAGTTGTTTGCAAAACAGGGTTTGGTTTTGAAATTCAAAGAAATAATTTGATATACTAAGGGATTTTGGATATAGTTGATTTCAAAAATGATTTTGAAAATACCTAAGTAATTCTTTGAAACTTTGGAAGTTTAATTTAAATGTTTATGGAGACATAATTGGGTTTGCTAACTTATAAAATCTGAAATTTGTAAGAATGAAATTCAACTTAGAAGAGTTAAATAAAAAGTAAGTGTGACAATAAAGTAAAGTGGTAGGCAAACCAATTAAGAAAAGTAAAGCAAAGGAGATTAGTAAGCGGAATGTAAATAAGTTGGAGGACTTATAGAAGTTAAAAATTTAAATTGAGTTGGAATGTAAATTGAATTATATTGAATAAAGTAAATTTTGATAAAATGAATCTAAGTAAATGAAACTAAAACTGAATATTAGAATTTAAACCGAAATATGTTGAATAAAGTGAAAATTGTAGAATTAGTTCGAAGTGGACTAAAAATAATAAAGGTTTGGAAACAAAAACTGTTTGGGATTTAAAATAAATCAGAAGTGGAACTAATTTAGGAAATGGTTAATTAAATATGGGTTGAGATAAGGTGAATAGAATTCAACATTCAAAAATGGGAAGGTAATTTGAATTCAGAATGGAATTGAAAATTCAAGTTAAATGAAAGTAGGTTCAAAGGCTTAAGTGGTGAGGTGAAAATAAATATAGGAAGTGTATAAAATATTTGTAACAAACTTAAGAAATGGGTGGTCAAATTCTTAAGTAAATTTGGAATTGAGAAATATACTAATGAAGATTTAATAAAGATGGGTGAATTGATAAATGTGGATAAGTGAATGGAAATCAAAATAAATGTTAATAAAAAGAGAATGGATTTGGTTAATAATCAATTAAGATAGATACGTAGGATGTACGTATATTATTTTATTCACATAACGATCAGATCCAAATTAGCATAGAATTTCGAGATACCTATATCGATCCGAGTTGGGATTTTTGACTTGATTTTCGAAAGCGAACCCCGGATATGGATTTTTGATTGATTTTGGAAATTCTCTATCATATTAGATGGCTATGCAAGGGGAATGACGACTTCTGATCAAGAAACCAGATCTGAGTTCGCCTTAGGAAGTCGGGTGGACGATACTAGTTTGGAAGTGAAATTGTGTGATCGAGTGAGCGATCGAATTTGATGCTGTTTATAGATGGTATATGTACATCGTACGGGATTAAGTAAAGCAAACAGTGAAAATTTTGTAAAGAAACGAATAAGATGATTTTGAACTATGTGATTGGATACTATTGCAAGGTATGATACATGTATATAAAAGCGAAGGATAAATTGATGTTTGATTTCAGAAGACAAATTTAAATTGCCCGATATAAAGGTATGTATTTAAAATTGGCATATGAAATTTGATGATTTTTTTATTTAGCCACTTGCTATTTGTTTTCTTTTGAAATTTTGGGGTCCCATAGAGGCATTTTGTAGTTATGCTGAGCGAGCTACGCAAAGGAGACGCTGGCGAAATTTTTCAAAAATTTAAGGAGTTGAAAACTTTTAAATAAATGTTGATAATTTAAAATTTGGTTTTAAATTATAGTTTGAATGGTTGAGTAAATGATATTAATTGGAATAGATGGATGGGTTGGAAAGTTAGTAAGAGTGATAGTGTGTCTTTAATAAAAAGATTGTTTTGGAAAGTTGTCAGAAACTATTTGGCTTTAGGAAAATAGTTAACGGGTGTTGGACCATTCTTCTTAACTAGTAATTTCGGGGACGAAATTCTTTTAAGGGGGAAGGAATGTGACGATCCGGAATTTTTGAGATTTGAAATGGGAATATTTATTTGATTTTAAATATTTAGAAGTTAATTTTTAACTTGAATTTCAAATATCACTATTTATTTGGTGATTTAATTATTGAATTAAAATTATTGAAAATTGGGTAAAATATGAAATCTTGGTTTTCAAGCTCGTTAAAAATATTTCAAAGGCTTGTAAAATATATATTAATAATATTGAGGATAATGGAACCTTTAAAATTGAATTTAAAGTGATTTGTATAGTTTTGAGAATATACCGCTTAAATTGAATTTTAAAAATAGCCTCCCGAGGCACAGTATCGGATTTCGAGAAACCAGTTCCGTTGGATCCGTAATATTGTCTTCTTATCGGATTTCAAATTTCGTAGCTTTTGGAGTTATCGCGCAATCGTATGTTAGGTAAACGCACTGAAATTTGTATCGAAAATCAATATTATAACTGGGTCCAAAAAGCTATCTTCTTCATACGATCGAATTAGGACTCGAAACCTTTTCCATTGCATTCGGAATAGGGGTATAACATTACGAATGCCTAGCGGTACGCCTCGATCGGAGGTTAAAAATTTAAGTTGTATTTATCGAGACAATTTGAATTTAATAATATATAATTGTAAATACTAATCACAATCAGCTGAGAATCTATCCACATCAAACCTTTTTGTTCACTTCAGCAGCAGCTTTTGCTTTTTCCACAATTACTATAGCACGTTTGGTGAAGCACATCAAATTGTGTTCCCTCCTTCATTTCTTTAAAAAAACAAATACGCGCAACCTCCTCTTTAAAATCCTGGGCGAACATTTTGGTAGAAAAAAAGAGCTAAAATACAGTTCGATACCGAATAAGCAGATAATGGCCTCCATAGAAAAAAGAATCTCATTCCAGTTCTAAAATCGAACGAAATCGTTTTCATTCAAAAAAATAAAGAGCGAATTGGATTGGCTGGGGCGCGAGATCATTCGAATCGAATTAGTTCGAAAAACCTAAAAAAAGGGAACGCAGGCGAATCGATGGAAATAACAGTGAAGAGGAGAGTGGCTGGGCACGTTGTTCATAGCAAGGGTTTGGATTCGATTGAAGGCGGTGTTGGAACCTGTAGGAAGCTCGCGTGACTCCAGAGATAGGCGAGTCATGGATTTGTTTGTTCTATCCGTGTAATAGAGTCGTGAAGGTTAAACTCGCGAGCTAGTCGCAGTGGCTCCGGCGAGCGCCTAGAGGATAGTCGTGCTTAGCGATAGAGCAGCTAGGGTTGTGGCATTTTTCGAGCGTAGGGATGGCCGCTCTGATGACTGATGGCAGTGAAGGCTTGAGCTCGTATAGGGGGGATGGGTGGTCAAAGTGTTCGATGAGGAGCAGTGAGGTATAGTTCTTTTTTTCAAATTAAAATAAGTTTATATATGTGTAAATATATATAAAGAGAAAAATATATTACAGTAAAATAAAACCATTTCTATTTTATCTAATATATATATATATGTATATAATTAGGAAAAAAAGAAATAATAACAGTAAAGTATAGGAAACAATTTATTTTTCAATTTAAAAGATTTATATGTATATGGCATATACAGTAAAGAAGGAAAAAAAAGGGTTTTACAATAAAGTGGAGACAATCCTGTTTTAATTTAATATGTATGATTTTGGGAAAAATAGGAATTCTAAATGTTGGAAGAATTTATATAAATTAGATTTTTATGAGATATATATAGATAATTTTTATAAAGTCCAAAAGAAAATAATATACGTATACACGTTTTTAAATTACAAGTTTATTTTAAAAAATATGTATTATGGAGATTAATTTGTTCAATTAACTTATTTAAAATTATTATAGTTACTAAAAGATTATTTTTAAAAAGGAAAATTATTAGTTAAATTAAATTGTTAGTTAATTAAATGGAAATTAATGGTCCAATTATTTAAATGTTAATAAACCCCTATAATGTTTATACAAGGTCAAAAACCAGGGAATCAAGGCGAGATTAAAGGGGTTGCAAAACAAAATAAAGGTGAGATTTTCTCACTCATTTGGATGGCCTAGCTTAAAATTAAATGTTAAATTTAAATATTGGATGTTGATTGATTTAGCTATTGGATGATATAATATATATATATATATATATATGTATGTATGTATGTATGTTTGTATGTATGTATGTATGTATGTATGTATGTATGTATGTACGTGTGTATTTTTGTATGTATGTGTGTGTGTGTATTTTTTTCCCCGCAGCATATAGCAGATGAGACCCTATGCGCCCCTCATAATAGCGGATGACCCATTGTACCACGATATCCTACCTTGAAGTGGGATTGATATTTTATCTGTTGACTAACATCTGTGGTGCATGGAAACATGTTAGAGGTATCCAACTGGATTCCTCAAAAGCGTTGAATTTATTTTCATATTCAGTTATATGAAATGTTGAATAATTTGTGATATATTATGTTGGGAAATTGATTTATTTAAAGTTAATATATTATTGGATATATCGTGGCATTTTAAAAATATAAATATGGAATTTTTAAAGGAATAAAAGAGGAAATTTAAAGTAAGAAAGTTTATAGTAAAAATGGGTAAATTTAAAAGGGTGAATTGGGAAAAAGCATATAGTTGATTTTAAAAATCCTACTTAATAAATTTCGGAATATGGGAAAAGATTAGAGTCTTTGAGTAGATGTAAATAAAAAGGGTTTTAAACTTAAGGACGTAAGAATTATTGATTTTTAGGTGCATGGGATATATTTTTAAATTAAAGATTTAAATGAACTGAAAAAAATAAAAGTGAAAATTTTGCAAAAAATTCAAATTTGAAAATCATATTAAAATAAGGTTTTAAATCAAAATAAAAGAGTAAAACGGGAATTAATGGATTTTTGAATAAATTTGGGTATATTAAAAATAAGTTTAAAAATGGAATTAATTCAGAGAATCGATTGGGAACTCGATTAAGTGTTTTGGAAACTGTTATTTAAAGGAGAATAAGGTTATTGGATTTATAAACGGGGTTTATAAATAAAGTGAAATATTTATTAGTGGATAGTTTGAAAATATAAATTCACAGTGGGAATTTATAAAGAATGGACAATTAGTTTAAAAATAAAAAGGTGGTTTTATGTTTAAATGTATGGAAAAGAAATTTACGGGTTTGGGGACGTAAATTAGACTGGAAATAGATCGAGGAGGATTTATAAATGGTTAGACGGTTATATTGAAATGGAAAGTGTAATTTCCTGAAAAGCCATGTGTATTTTCAAAGAAGGACTTCTAAATATAAATTAAGAAGTTCAAAAGTGTTTTAATAAGAATGTTTTAGGAAATTATTATTGAACCGTTTTTAAAATTATAAAGGTAATATTCATTAAGTTTATTGTTTTTTAAAAGGTTTAAGTGGCATTATGATTTAAAAGGAAAATTATTAAATGTTTATATTTTATAAAATAACTTTATTTCAAAAGTAGTTTTGGCTCAAGTTTTACTTGGAAAATTATTATAGAATTTCATAACTTGTATTTTAAATAAACGGATTTAAGTAATTTTATTTTAAATGTTAAGCGTATATTTTTGGGAAATGATTTAGCTTCTATAAAAATCTAATTTTAAAGGACTTGGTGCTTTTCAGTGAATAGAAACAGTTGGTTGAATGATTGTTTAATTTGATAGTTAAATAACCGACTATCAATATTTGCCAATGCACTGATCGTTTCGAAGAGACAGGATCAAATTAATTATCCGAAAACCACTTCGATCCGGTTTGAACGTTTACAAATGAAAATCGTGAAGACGATGAAGACGGTGATTCGGTTTGTCCAGACCCAGGGCAACTTGCATGGATGAATGCTATCAGACCATCGTCAGGAGGACGATGAGCATTCTAAGTGATATGTGTTCTAAAAAGGTAACACACGCCCTCAAGCCTCATGAACCGGGAATGGCTAAAATAGGGGAGGTGTGGCATGGCTAAGTGGCTAGCAACCAATTAGGGTAAGTTGATCCCTATCTAGATGTCCCTTTTTGATCTCGGCTTAGTGGACGGTTGTTGATCCCAACCGCGAGGTAATCTTATTCGGACTATCCTGTAAGGGGTAGCTCCGGTCTTGTGTAGCAAGGGATCGGAAGTGGTCATCAGTACGTTGATCTAGACCATGTGTTGTAACGGGCGGTACCCCAGTAGCCATGCCATTGCATGGAATCCAATCACTAATCAGCGCCTGTATGGTTTTGATTGTGCCCAATTATGCTAGAACGTGAGATGCAAGCATTTCAGCTAGATTCTATCTTACTTTCTATAGACACTATTATAATTTTAGACGGTTTTGACAAAATGTTTTAGGTTATCGTGAGATAAAAACCCCAACATGTTTATTTATTGCGTGGTCTTACGAGATACCTTTGATTTCAAAGGATTTTGAAAACTTTAATAATCCAACTGAGTGTTTTTTCACACGCTGGTTTTCAAAACCGACTCGGGTGTTGTTTTATTAGGACTGAGTACTATAGATGCAGGACATGATGTTGTGGAGCTCAGGAGGCGAGTTGGATAACGAGGCGTATTCCCGTAGATTTGTATGTTCCACCGTGTAAGGAAAAATTACTAAACTGTCCATATTTGATATGATGATTGTGTACTCTGATGATTGTAAGTATTAAACAGTTGCAGATTCTTTTGTATGAAATCTATTGTTATATATTATATGTTGTTCCACTGCGATTGTGAGATTCTGGTGTTGATTCTATTTTCTTGTTCTACCTCTTTCTTCTTTAACCCCAATGGTTTGTATTTCCTACCGCTTTGAGTTGAACTGATAGAGAATATTGTTAACTCAAAGGGGTATGGATTTGCAGGCTATTACACGTGGTTAGTAGATATTCAAATTCTTGATATAAATATACCATAAATAGACACAGTTGTATGGTTTTGCATCATCCTCTATCATTCTATAGTGGAACATGCGCCTAACAGAGTATTTATGATTTTTGTTGGGTGCGTTTGCACACCTTGCCGAACCAGTCCATTCCTTGCCGAACCACAAGCACTACCGAACCAAAGACTCCAACCTCGTTCCTATGCACTACCGACCGAACCACTTCACCATCGGACCACCTGCCACCGGTCCAAAGCCTCGCCGAACCAGGATCTCACCGAACCAGAGCCACCCCACGCCAATGCCGAACCAACCTACCTCCTAAGCATCACCGGAACAACGTGCCACCAGACCACCGAATCAGATGGAGAAGGACCACTACCGGACCAAGCTACACCCTCGATCGAACCAAAAGCCTCTCCAACTCCACACCACCGATCCAAGGCACCACCGGACAACATACCACTCTCCACCGAACCAAGACATTCCAGATCAACCTAGTCAGGCCAGATAGCATCAGCCCAGGCCCACTAGCAGCTATATACATTCAGGACCCCCGCCCCCAGCCTCACTCTATAAATAGAGGGGCAGGGGTACAACAATGGCAGACAAGTTTTGAGAGCTCAAGCACGGAGAGAACTTTCAAACAACTTTCAGTTACTTGTAATCAAAGCTCTGTACTTGTAATCTGAATAGAAAAGGAGAATAACATATAAAGTGGACGTAGGCACGTTCTGGCCGAACCACTATAAATCTGTGTGTCTTTTATATTTTAGTCCCTGCTTTTTATATATTTGCGTAAATCACCCAAATTACCAGAAACAACATAAAATCAATTAATTCATACGACTTGGAGGTGTTTGCCCATTTTTTGTGCAAACATTTTTGGTGCTTTCACTGAGAACAGGAGCTCGAAGCTTCAGCTTCTCCCACTTAATTCTTTTCCTGTCAGCATCGTTCATTTGAAAAACATGCCTCCCGGACGGAAGAAAGATGCTAACAGAGGAAAGAACATTGCAACTAGCAGTATCCCAGATCCAGTAATCAAAGATCAAGACAATCGTCCAGTTCCAACAGCAAATGAAAATCAGGCAAATCCAACAGCCCCTGCTTCGGAACAACCAATTACAAGGGCGGATCTGGACAGGATTGTGGCTGAAGTAACTAACCGCTTCGCATCTCAACAAGAAGCCTTGGTGGACCAACTCATGTCACGCTTAAGGGATGCTGACGAATCCAACCGTAACACTGAATCATGGGGTGAGTCCCAGTCTGGAGGATCTAGGAGACGACAAGGGTCTTTCTTCTACGAAGAGGCTAACAACAGAAACAACTATGGTAGGAGCCGAGCCCGGACTCAGCCTGAATTCCGACCCGAGGAAACGCTTGGAACCGAACCCAACTTGGGAGGTACCAGGCAAGGGTCGGATGTAGCTGAGCCCGCCATGCTACCTAACCATAGAAACACCAAGGAACGGAGCCGAGCGGGAGTCCAGCCCGAAGTTGGACCTAAGGAAGTGATGAGAAGAGAACCCAGTAGGGAAAGATCAAGGCAAGGGCCAACTGTGGCTGACCCCAGCATGCCCCCAGAAGACCAGAGGCAGCCATTGGAGAATGTCAGGAGTGATAGACGATACCATCCTTACAGGTCATCTGGATGGAATCAATCCCGCAGGGAGGAACCAAACTCATTTCTATCCGCTCGAAGTTTTGACGAGAGGATGGCACGATTGTTCAGAGAGTGCGTCCAACGAGAGCAAAGGATCGGGGGATAGATGCTAGGGTAACCAGCCCCTTCACCCGTAATATCGAAACTGCCATCACCCCTCGGGAATGGAAAATGCCAACAATGGAACCTTACAAGGGAACCTCTGACCCCATTGTACACTTACAAAGATACACCCAGCATATGCTCATGAGCGGAGCAACAGAGGGAGTGTTGTGTAAATGCTTCCCACTATTCTTGACAGATCTAGCTACCTCTTGGTTCTGCCACCTACCCCAAGGGTCCATCAGCTCATGGGAAATGTTGAAAGAAAAGTTCATCAGTCAGTTCCGCATTCATGTGGAACAACCCAAGGATGCTTATTCCTTATCTAATATCAAACAGAAACCCGGAGAGACAGTGCAGCAATATCTAACCTGATTCAACGCCGCGGCGGCCGCAGTCCAAGATGCCGACGAGAAACTTATCCTAATGGCCCTCTGCAGTGGTGTACATCCGGATACTAAATTTGCTAGAAGACTAACCAAGGAAAAACCAGCTACTTTACCTGATTTCTTCCATGAAGCTGGAAAATATATGAGACTTGAAGACGCTGCCACTGAGAGGCAGTCAGGGCAACATGCTTGGACAGCTCCAAACAGGGTTCCCGCTGCAGCAAAGGATGTTCGGAGAAGTGACTCTAGAGACAATGCTGGGGGCAATAAGGGATAAAAGCGCTTATATCGACCAGGACCAAGATTTGACTCTTACACTCATTTGAATGAAACAATCGAAAACATCTTCCTAGGCACTCAAGACGATGTAGATTCAAGCGGCCCCCGCACAAGAAGGAGTCAGATAACGCACTCAAGTCTGGAAAGTTCTGTCGCTTCAACGAATCCCATGGACATGACACCAATGAATGCCACCATCTCCGGGACTTAATTGAAGAACACATCAGAAGGAAGAGACTGGAACGCTATGTAAAAAGCCAGAACAGGACTTCGACTCCTGCCAATGAGAATCCTAGGCTACCCCTCCCAGAAATAGGCGGAGGAAATCGCGACACCAGCAGCTCTAGTCAAGATAAGATAGTGGTCCATACATCGGGAGGACCACACATCGCCAACAGAAGCTGGGCAAAGATGGAAAGATACTGTAAGTCACTTAGGAACGATGAAGGCTACGTTAATTCTGTCATGGAAGAACGCTACCCGAAACAGAAAGAGAATGACGACATCACATTCAGTAGGCGTGACCTAGAGGGAAGACAGTACCCACACATGGATCCTATGGTCATCTCTGCCTAGTTCGGTCCAGCCAAAGTTTTTCGAATTTTAATAGACACTGTAAGCTCAGTAAATATCATATTCAAGCATGCTTTCGACAAAATGAAGCTTTCAATGAAGGATGTGTCTCCCTGCGACAAACCACTACATGGTGTCACTGGAGATGCGAAGATGCCCCTCGGGCAACTGGACCTCTTTGTGAGATAGCAAGTCATCCCCGCTCCGTTGTACGAAAACAAACATTTGTACTAATAGAAAGCCACTCGGCCTACAACGCCTTTTTGGGAAGAACGACCTTGTCTGACTTCCAAATTGTCCTAGCCCCATGGTGCCTGAAAATGAAATTCCCAACAAATAACGGAGTAGGAGAAATAGAGGGAGATCAAGACGCAGCCCGAGATTGCTATGTAACCGAGCTTCGCAATAACCGTAGGAAGGATAAAGGGAAGGATGCAGAGACTTCTCTCTGCAAGAAAAACTTGGAAGCATAGCAATTAAAGAAAGCCCCTCCTCTTCGATATACCAGCGATCCTTTCAACGAATTACACCCCAGGGACAAAGAGGAGGAGGCCACCACCGAGCCTGCAGAGGCTATGGAATTTGTATCTGTAGACAAACACGACCCAAGTAGACTGCTGATAGTCGGGTCTCAGTTAAGAGCGGAGTTGAAAGATCAACTCGTCGATTTTCTTCACCACAACATGGATGTATTTGCATGGACGCACGCTGACATGACAGGAATCTCCCCAGACGTAGCCTGCCACGTACTGAACATCGACCCCACCAAGGTGCCAGTAAAGCAGAAAAAGAGAAGCATGGGGGTAGAACGATCAGCAGCCCTAGAGGAAGAAGTGAAGAACTTACTTGCCAATGACTTCATACGAGAAGCCATCTACCCAGAATGGATCGCCAACCCGGTACTGGTAAAGAAAGCTAATGGGAAATGGCGAACATGCATCGATTTCTCCAACTTAAATGACGCTTGCCCGAAGGACTGCTTCCCACTTCCCCGAATCGACCAACTCGTGGACAGCACAGTCGGACACGAACTCCTATCCTTTATGGATGCATACTCAGGATATAACCAGATCCCTATGAACGCCCCCGATCAAGTCCACACTAGTTTCATCACTGACCGGGGATTGTACTTCTACAAAGTAATGCCTTTTCGATTTAAAAACGCCGGAGCTACTTATCAGCGCCTCGCCAACAAGATGTTTGCGAAATTAATAGGGCGAACTATGGAAGTTTATGTGGATGGCATGCTGGTAAAATCAAGGAAAGCCAATGATCATATAAACCACCTGGATGAGATGTTTCAAGTACTTTGCCAATATGGGATGAAGTTGAACCCTCTAAAGTGCTCCTTCGGAGTATCGTCGGGAAAATTCTTGGGATTCACCGTCCATGCCAGGGGGATTGAAGCAAACCCCGAACAAGTTCGGGCTCTGCAAGATATCAAGATACCATCCACTCGAAGAAAGATGCAAAGCCTAAATGGGAAAGTGACCGCCCTGAGCAGGTTCATCTCTAAAGCAACCGACAAATGCATCCCTTTCTTTGAAGCTCTAAAGAAAGACAAAGTAAAGTTCGAATGGACTGACGAATGCTCGACAGCCTTCCTTAACTTAATCGAACGCCTCCAGAGACCACCAGTACTCTCAACTCCAAATGAAGGCGAGGAACTATACCTATACCTTGTTGTATCGTCCCTGCTTTAAGCGCCACTTTGGTGAGAGAAGATGACCACGCGCAGCGGCCCGTATACTTTGTAAGCAAGAGATTTACTAGGGAAGAAGCCAGATACCCTAAACTTGAAAAGCTAGCATACTGTTTGCTAATCGCGTCACGGAAACTGCGACACTATTTCCAATCTCATTCCATCAGAGTTTTAACCGATCAACCGCTAAGGCAGGTACTCCATCGCCCCGACACCTCTGGGCGACTACTTAATTGGTGCATTGAGCTGAGTCAATATAATATCACCTACCATCCTCGCATCGCTATCAAGGGGCAAGCCATAGCTGATTTCATCGCCGAATTCACTACTAACGAAGGTAAGGAGCAATCTGAAATAGCAGAAGATATCAAGTGGAATCTCTTCGTAGATGGAGCATCAAATGAACAGGGCTCGGGGGCAGGTGTTGTGATAATCACCCCCAGGGGAAGGAAGCTGCACTACGCCCTAAGGCTGGAATTCGCTGCCACCAACAATGATGCAGAATACGAAGCAGTGATAGCCGGATTAGAAATTGCCCTGGAGATTGAAGTCGGTTCTTTATGTCTCCATAGTGATTCTCAAGTTATTGTAAATCAGATACTGGGAGAATTCTAGACTCGAGGAGAACGACTCACAGCATATCTAAAGAAAACCAAGCTGCTGCTCAATTAGTTGGATCACTATTTAATCAAACACATTCCTCGAGAAGAGAATCAGGAGGCCGACGAACTGGCAAAGCAAGCTAGCATGAAGGACGGCGCCGCTTCCCGAACAATAACCATCTCACATCAACTAGCCCCGAGTTACGAGACAATGAACATGATAGCTGCAATCGAAGAGGAAACTTGGATGACTCCTGTCCGGAAATATTTACAAGATGGCATACTGCTCGACGAGCGTAACGAAGCTAAGAAAATCTTAAGGAAAGCTTCCCGCTACACACTACAAGAAGGCATCCTCTATCGGCGCGGCTTCTCTAATCCCTTATTAAGGCGTGTCGCTGGAAGGGAAGCCAGGGAAGTCTTGTCCAACATCCATCAAGGAAGTTGCGGAGATCACACCGGAGGGCAGACTCTAGCCAAGAAGACACTCCGATACGGTACCTTAAACAAAGACGCCTTAGACTTCGTCAAAAAATGCGACACATGTCAGAAATTTGCTAAGATTCCTCAACTACCCAGAAATGAGATTACTCAGATGACCAGCCCTTGGCCCTTCGCAATATGGGGAATTGACTTGATTGGCGAACTACCAGTGGGCCGGGGCGGAGCCAAATATGCCATAGTAGCAGTTGACTATTTCACCGAATGGGTGGAAACGGAGCCTCTAAATAAAATATCTTCGGCAAAGGTTATTAACTTCTTGATCAAAAATGTTTTATGCAGGTAGGGGGTTCCATTCAAAATCATATCGGACAATGGACTTCAATTTGACAGCGAGGAATTCGCCGACTAGTGCCAAGAGCACGGAATTCACAAAAGCTTCACATCTGTGGCTTACCCCTAGGCAAACGGACAAGTCGAAGCTGTCAACAAAATCCTCAAAACCCTAATCAAGAAGAAACTCGAAAAGTCAAAAGGCGCTTGGGTGGATGAACTTCCTACGCCACTTTGGGCCTACCGCACATCTTATAGAACATCAACAGAGCATACTCCTTTCTCTTTGGCATACGGATCGGAGGTCATGCTCCTAGTTGAAACTGTAGTGCCTTCCCACCGCAGGATCCACTACAACCCAGAAGAGAACGAAGAACTCCTCCACATGTCTTTGGATCTAATTGAGGAGAGAAGAAACGATGCGGCACTCAAAGCAGCAGCTCATAAGAAAAAAGTTGCATCACAATACAACTCCAAAGTCAAGCACCGCAGCTTACAAGAAGGAGATCTTGTCCTCAAGCGGACCTTCCCGTGCCCCGGAGCGCTAGATCCAATCTGGGATGGACCCTATGTAATTCATAAAGATCTCCGCAACGGAGCCTATATTTTGTCAACAGTGGACGGAGAGGTGTTCCAGAGGGCATGGAACATCCAACACCTCCGTCGATACTTTTCTTAACTTGTACTGCCCATATGAAGTGAATTAACAAAGAGAATCAGTGGACGTAGGCATTTTCGTGCCGAACCACTTTAAAAATCTTGTCTCTTTTTAACTTGTTTCTTTATATCTTGGCTGCTTGTTAAGCTTTAACCTCTTCTGTTGAACAAAATCATGTATGACGACATTTCCATTCTGGACACTTCACGGCGCAACCTCACCTGGACAAGACCCAACAGGTACTATGCGAATCTATGCACTCGCCAATGAGACACTTTTGCTCCAGCATCCCTCTGCTGCGAGTTAACTCATTGCTCGCGACTGCCCTCAAAGCCAACTGTAATGAGCCGATTATAAGCCATCAAGAAGGCCGACTATAGCCGATGGCAGCTCATTACGGCGTTCGGCTCACCGGCAACTGTGAACCTACTTTAAGACCCAACATAAGGTGTGGCCAGCCAGGGGTAGTTCACGGTTGACGATCGGCACCCACGCTAGCCGGCCATAGTAAATCGAATAATACCCACGATTACGGGCCATAATGGCTCGGATAGTTACTGTGCGTGATCTCGGCTCCGATATGTCTTAAGTGCGTCTGTGGTAAAAAAGATAAACTCCCCGCAGAGGCATAAGATGGGTGACAAATGTCTCCAAGACCCACAGCTAGGGAAAGTGACTACAAAACCCGTTTGCCACGAACTTAAGCATATCGATGGCTTTCCGTGATTGGAAGTTTTACTGTTTCTCATATTTCCATTTCATTCAAAAACTTTTCTCCTATCCTATAGAACAATCCCTAAAGTACAGGTCACAAAATAAGGGAACTCTCGCTTGTGGAAATATGAACTCACATCCGGATGACGGAACACTCAGCTACATTCCATACTCAGTCACGCAAGACATTCAAAGCAACCCTCTACAACTAAAACACAAAGGGCGGTACTATCTTCTCTTGTATACAAATATGTAGCTTTAATTTATTCACATCTCATATTGGCATTGCAAAACATGAAACAATATTTTGAGCAGAAACTTAGCATCAAATACGATTAAATCACATGCATAAACACGCAGCTGTATTTCTTATGCAACATATCAAAATAACAACCACATTCGAACATAACAGAATCTGCTTATGTTATAAAGTTACATAAAGACGTTCATTGCAATGATATAATTACAGCCTAAAAATACAATAATGTTTTGGACTACAATGTACAGGAATGTCAAACAGACCAAATAAAAGAGTCAACTACATCGGGACTCCGCCTCTGTCCTGCCCGCCATCCGGATCTACTTAACTGTAGGGTCAGAACTCCCCGTATGTACTCCGGAGGTCCCGCCTGCCCAATTCAGAAGAGAATCCATCAATGATCACGAAAGATAAGCAATCAAATCATGAAAAGATTAAAAGGGAAGACTTACCAGCGTCTGCTCCCTGGTAGTCATCCTCCAGTTGCACACCCACTTCCTCGGCGGTGAGTAGCCGCATGCCCTCCTTAACCGCCACCTTCTCTTCCTTGGTGAATTGAGCCGTAACCACATCCATCCTGAAAGCCGCACCACCTTCCTTATCCGCGTCGGCCTTAGCCTCCTCCAAAGCCCGAAGATATATCCTAGCCATAACCCGGGGATAATCGTCCATCCAGGACAGGTTGCCCTGCCTCCAAGTATGGAAATACATGTCCTGAAGCATCTCGTCCATCATCCCCTCATTCTCCTCAAACTCTTTCATCCGGGCCTCAGAAGCCGACAGCCGTGCGACAGCGGCATCTCTCTCCAATCGGTATCTCGAGCAGTCAGCCTGAAGGGACTTCCGCATCACTTCCATCTCCTCCTTCAGCTTGGCCTGAGCAAGCTCTGCGGCCTCAAGCCTCCCAGATAACTCCTCTACCTGCTCAAGATCCGCGCTCCGAACCTCATCCACGGTTGCGATGGCCATATCAATTCGTTCTTTGCAAGCAGCCTCCATTTTTTGCAACTCAGCCTTGCTAGCCTCTTCCATGGTTTTCTTTAGTCGTCTGGAGGCCGCCTCATGATGGGATATCTGGATAGCCTGATTGGCAAGCTGTTTGGCCTGATCAGAAATCTTTAGCCGCAACCGAATGTTAGCACTTCTGATTTCCTCCCCAGCCTTGGCCAGTCGAGCGTGATGCTCCATTAGCCTCTTGGTCTCTTCAGCCACCCGATCGATGTTTGCCTTGGCCTCATTCCCCATGGTCACAATCCGAGTAGTAAGCAAATCGAGGTCTAAGGACTTAGCCTCATCAAGCACCCGTACCATGGGATTGCGGGGAAGAAGATGCTCACCCGTGGCCTCGTCAAAAGAGATGTCCTGAAAACTAGGGTTCAGATCCGGGTGGCCGGCGAATGGGTTGCGAACCAAATCAGGATGGTCTATCGGGGCGACGGTTGGATTTTCGGACCGATGTGGGAAAGGCACAAACTCAGTATCTTCCTCAGTAATATCATGGATAGGCTGGACTGGAGCCTGAGGGCCAGGTGAAGGTTCAAACAAAGATCGGCCCATCTTCCTCTTTTGCATATCTTCTTCAATAACTCCGAGAAGAGGGCGATAACTAACCACATCTCCGGGACGGCTAGTTGACGGCTTTGGTTTGGCTGAAGCTTTGGGTAACTTATACTGTTCAAGGCGGTGCCAAATATTTGATGTCTTGGCCACCTTACCCGTTCCTGGAGTATAAACCAAGTGTTACAAGCATGCATGAAACTATGATCCGAGAAATATGTTAAGTTAAAAGGAGTAGGAAAACGTGCTATTTTACAAACCCTGAGGAGGAGTGGGATACTGCAGTGAGTCCTGAATCTCATTCCAGGACGGGAGCTGGCCATAAAATATTACTAAGTCCTTATCATAAAGGAAGTCTGCAGAAGTTGAAAATTCACCTTGAGTTACCCTAGCTGAAGGACCCTTAGAAGATGGATCGGCACCTGTCCCAGCCTTGTCAGCCTTCTTCGCCTTCTCCACCGAGGCTGATCCTTCCTCCAACCCATCAAAAGCCTGGCGGAAGGCATCATCCGTCCACTCCTGGATCTCCCCTGCCTGCTCGAAAGACAAAGCCCCGGCACCACTACCATCCTGTCCTTCACCTTCTCCATCTCCTCCGCTCTCCTCCTCGCCTCTTTCCTCCTCTCCACCTTCCTCCGGAATATCTGGACATGTGCTAAGGGAGGGTCCATCAGACTTCTTAAGATTTTTCCCCCCAATGACTGGAGGTACCAAGAAAGGTCTCCTCTTGCTACTCTTCGCAGTGGCCCCGTCTTTAGCTTTGGCAGCTCTCTCCTCGGCTGTATCTCTCTGCTTAACCACGGATTGCGTAGTAGAATCAAGTTGTGCTCCAGGAGAGTGGCATTCCTGATCAGGTAAGAAGCCGACCTATCCCTTCCAGAGATAGTCTCTATCTCCGCAGCCATCTGTACCAGGCGATCATTCTCCACGACCGCAAAGCCACCTGACGCTAGCAAGAAGTAAAAGCATATAAGAAGAAGCATTGCAGTCGGGACAAAGAAATTACAAATGGAATTCAACTTACAGCCAGAAGTGAAAAGGCGAAAAGAAACGGAGTCGTCCTTGACGACATTCCTTCTTAAACATGGTGAATTTCGAGTATAAGTCCAAGACAGGCTTGAAGGACACGGCCGACTCTAAACTAATGTACGGAGACCCCTTCTTGTAGCCCCTCAAATTATACAAATATCGGATTTCCCGATTAGAAGGGGGGCGCCCATACCTCCTATGGAAGATAACGAATAGACACACTAAGATGGCATAGGAGTTGGGCTGAAGCTGGAATGGAGCCACCTTCAATTAAGTAAGGAAACTGACTATCCAGGCATTGATCGGAGGAATGGCCCCGCACATGCAATGGTATCGGCTATAGGCGAAATATCCTTCAGGAGGATCATACGGCATCACACCATCTCCCGGCAGCAGCATGCTCGCCCTGTCAATCCCGAAGGAGCGAGCGATGACATCAAGTTGTCCCTCTTTGAGGGAGCTCGGAAAACAATCGGGAGGAGTGTTCAGAAGCTCTTGAGGGCCATATCCGTCCACTAAGGACCTCGGGGCAGATCCATGTCGCGATGGTTCCGGCTGGACTGGGGGCACAGTGGGAGATTCTCTTCTATCCATGGATTTTCTCTGTTTTTCTGATCGGGTTTCCACTTTGCGAGACATTTATCTGCAAACACAAAAGCAAAAGTATGTTGTTAGAACAAGGAGTATGAAAATATAAAAAAGCAAGTATGAACAATCTTGAGTATCGTTCGTAGGTCGAACATAGGGACCATTCGGCATTTAAACACTACCGAATTTATTCGGTGTTGAAAGTTTTCAAGTTCATTCGGTATCGATGGTCTTTGAGTTCATTCGGTGTTGAAGGTTCTCAAGTTCATTCGGTACTGCTAGCACAAGCTCATTCGACGAAAGAAAACATACCTGGTTCGGTACTCGGTTGATTCGGTACTCAGATTGATTCGGTACTCAGGTTGATTTGGCTATCTCAAAAAGATAAAGGATAACAGTAACCTGAAGCCCCTATTTATAGGCGAAACATATCGACCGGACCAACTGGTTCGGCGCACCCAGGACCGAACGAAGCTACCTCAACTGCAGGAAAAACAAAGCACGACATATGTTAAACATATGCCCTACTTTGGGGGGCAAATGTTTGGTGCGTTTCCACACCTTGCCAAACCAGTCCACTCCTTGCCGAACCACAAGCACTACCGAACCTAAGACTTCAACCTCGTTCCTACGCACTACCGACCGAACCACTTCACCACCGGACCACCTGCCACCGGTCCAAAGCCTCGCCGAACCAGGATCTCACCGAACCAGAGCCACCCAACGCCAATGCCGAACGAACCTACCTCCCAAGCATCACCGGACCAACGTGCCACTAGACCACCGAATCAGATGGAGAAGGACCACTACCGGACCAAGCTACACCCTCGACCGAACCAAAAGCCTCTCCAACTCCACATCACCGATCCAAGGCACCACCGGACAACATACCACTCTCCACCGAACCAAGACGTTCCAGATCAACCTAGTCAGGCTAGATAGCATCAGCCTAGGCCCACCAGCAGCTATATACATCCAGGACCCCTGCGCCCAGCCTCACTCTATAAATAGAGGGGCAGGGGTACAACAATGGCAGACAAGTTTTAAGAGCTCAAGCACGGAGAGAACTTTCAAACAACTTTCAGTTACTTGTAATCAAAGCTCTGTACTTGTAATCTGAATAGAAAAGGAGAATAACATATAAAGTGGACGTAGACACGTTCTGGCCAAACCACTATAAATCTGTGTGTCTTTTACAGTTTAGTCCCTGCTTTTTATATATTTGCGTAAATCACCCAAATTACCAGAAACAACATAAAATCAATTAATTCATAGGACTTGGAGGTGTTTGCCCATTTTTTGTGCAAACAATTTTTGTTTGATTTTTTTATTGAAATTTAATATTTATACTCGATTGGGTATTAATGTTGTATTATTGTCTATCACTTTATCTCTATTTTTCTAACACTATTACTCTTTTGCTGATAATAAAAGGGGAGAGAAAAGTTAAGATTTTGGAAAATAAAGGCCAAATATTTTATTGTGTATTTTCTATTTGCATCTTGGATCATTTGCATATTTTTATTTATTTTCATGCATATTAATGGGGTGCTTTGTTTTAGAGAGGGAGCATTCAAATAGGGGAAGCAATTGAGTTCATCAACGATCAAATACATTTAATAAATTCAAAATCTTAAATATATGTTTTATCATCAAAAGGGGGAGATTGTTGAATATGCAAGTATATGATTTCGTTTGATGATAATAAAAATATATATATAAATATTCATTTAAATGTATTTGTTAATGTACTATCTTATTTTTCACTTAACTAAATAAATATTTATTGAATAAAATAAATTACATAAAATTTAAATTCAAATAGATATTTTATTGAAACAAATATTTTATTAAAATTTTGAATAGTAAAAATTAGCTCTCTCAATATACAACATTTCAAATTACAATACAATTTGTCACTATACAATTATCATTTACATTTGCACCTCGCTACATATTGCTCATTCACTCGTATTTATCTTCAACTCTATTTCAAATTGAATCGAGCATCTAAGTTATCTACAAAATACACATTGACGTAGTAAAATTTAAAAAGAAATATTTTTGCTGTGTAAAATAAAATGTATTTTTTTAAAATATTATTTGCCTCGGTTATTTGGGTTGTTCGTCATCATTTAATTTTGAATTCACCAAACAGGAAAAAACTTGTGACATGCACAATGTATCACTATACATGTTATAAGGCCGTGCACACCAATATACACTTGACAATACTGAAGGGACAGGTGAGCACAAGATCAAACCCAATCAAAAGCTAGGTTTAACTCAAGTGCAATAAAAATAATGTCACGGCATAAGCGCAAGGTCAAAACAGAGCTATAAGCTGGATTCAACTCAGGTGCAACATGAAAAACAAACCCAGATGAAAGTGTATACATGAAGCCAGCATCAAGAGAGGCTAGACAGTCCAACCAAACTAATGTAGACATGCCTCAAGACTGTAAATACCAACGCAATGCATATATATATATATATATAAATATATATATATATATATATATATTAGTAGTGATGTACACATGAAGTCCAGCTACAACATGAAAGGGCTCGAAGATCAGATTCAAAGAAAATCACAAAGGCACTAAAAGCAACCAAGGCATGAATGTAGATAGCAATTATATAAGAAGACAATGTAACATCTGGTAGCAGTTTCAAATCAGGTGAACAATGCAATCAACTGAAGTAAAGACCAATAGCGAGTGTCGACTAGGCAACAAACAAGAACAAAACAACAACCTCAAATGCTGACATAATACCATGAATACATATACATGTGCATCTAACCAAACAGGTAGGATACAAGTGTAGTCTGAACAGTTTAGTGCACAAAGAGAACAAAGGATATACATGCGTGTATACCAGGCCTGCCACAAGCTTGAACTCAGAAGAAAAGTTTTCAAATCAATGCAGCAGACTCGAATATCAATGTCACCAGTGGAAAAAACATCATATATACATAAGTACTCAAGGCAACCAGAAGTATGCAAACAAAGCATGCAGGTTCAACTCAATCAACATCATCAGGGATGAAATGCAACCTATACTGGACTACATTGAAACAACGACCACGTACAACACAGTAGTATGCAAGTGAGGCTACAAACCAGATTCATGTAAAACACAGTAACTTCAACCAGTACAGTGAATGAAATTGTAGCTCGAATGAACAATACAGACTCATGACACAAATGTACAAAACCAAATGCAAACAGCAACATGGTAGTGGATAGAGCAGTGCAGAGCAACCCAGACAAATATCACACAACAGCTATATACATATGCACAAGCAGATAAGCAAGTTCAGTCACAAAACACTCACATATATGAGCTTCATATCCAAATCAAACTACGTGATGAACACAAATGCCAAACCAGACTCACTATCGAACTGAACATGTCAATTTAAATTTCAAAGTCAAAGCCAGAGAGTAACCCATTATCTAAAAGTTATAAAGCCGAAGTCATGGAAAAAGGGATGGAACACAAGTTCGAACAAGTCAAGTTTAAATGCCGGAAGTAAATATTTTCACAAAATCAAGTGAGTGAAGTCAACATAATTCAAAGTAACAAAAAACCAAAACCGTGGTGGCCAAGGAAGTCGTATAAATCAGAATTCAAAGCCGTGATAATGAAGCAATCAGAAAATATACGAATTGAACCGGTCAGGAACAATCACCAACACTCAAGTTAAATCGAACGACCAAGATATGAATTGAATTCAAATAAATCTATATGAACGAAATTTTAGGATTTTGAATCCTATTTAAACCGTAATATCATCGGCATATAGAAATCATCGAGTTTAAGGAAATTAAACAGTAACGCAAAGAGCATAAAATTAAATACCAATCAAAATCGAACTCGATCGAGAAGCAGCCGTGTGCAAATCAACAAGACGGTCGATCGACAAAGCTAGGAAAGCGAAATCACTTATTTGATCAATTAACTAAAGTTGAAGTCTTCAACAAAGTAAAACCCTAAATATGAAAAAGAAACGAACGAAGAGAACCCACTATTTTTTCTCAAAGGATACGACCGAAGAAATAAAAGAAAAAGGGGACATTCATTTCATCACTATATTTTTAACTTGGGCCGGCTATATTATTTTTTGGACTTTTTATTCCTAAAATTAGAGTTTTGATTTTTAAATTGTTTTTAAATTTTGTATTTCTCTTTTAAATATTTGTAATGTCTAGTCGTGTGACTATGGGATGAACTATGGTGGTGTAGTTTGAGAATTCGCAACTCGGTAGCTAAGTAGTGGCAGAGTTTTGGACGTAGAGTTACGTTAGTCGATAGCGGGTGTCGCGAGTTTATGCGTATAAGCGCCCGACTACTTAATGTCTAGTAGAAACCATGGGGGAAGCACATAGGAAGGGTTTTGCCGAAGCTGGGTAAAACTGTGTTGTTCTATTTCTGTTTTCATTCTACTATTATTTGTTCTGCTATTATTTCGGCTATATCTATGTTACGATTATTTTATATACTTTCGCATTAAATTTTTATGATTAATAGTATCACCCTATTCACCCCCCTCTAGATTGAAATTGCTTCTACAGAAATGAAAGAGTTGTTAACTCTTAATTTAGAAATTTAACTTGGGATTGTAGGTTGAAATGATATACACCCATAAATTTTAAATTATTGTGGGTTGAAATGATATATATACATATCACTTGACTATAGGGCAGAAAATTATATACGGACACCGGATTAGTTAAATTAAACGATTTTAAATCCTTAATTTTTGAATCCAGTTAAATGATATTTTATAATAAAAAATGATTTATATAAAATGAATTATTTTCGAAAATCCAAGCTTTAATTGTTGAAATTTAAATTCAGTTAAATGGATTGTTTAAAGAATTTAAATTGAAATTTCAAAGTTGAATTTTGATATATAATTTATCAAACATCTGAGTTATCGTAAACGTTTAAATATTTAACTTTGAAATCTATGAATTTGAAGTGGTTCAAAATTTGTAGTTCAAACATGGACTTGAGATCGATATAAATTGAAATTATTTTAATAGAATTTGAATTGAAAGAAAATTTAATTTTGTTGAAATCTGGATATGGTCCAGATTTGTTTAAATGGAAGAAACAGTTTGATTTGATATTATTTTTAAATTAATTATTTTAATATAAACTATTTAAAGATATTATTTTAAATTCAGATTTATTTAGATTCCAAACTATTTTTTATATCAACCATTTCCAACAATCACACCATTTTATATTAAACTATT
This sequence comes from Allium cepa, assembly GCA_030765085.1. Classification (NCBI taxonomy): domain Eukaryota; kingdom Viridiplantae; phylum Streptophyta; class Magnoliopsida; order Asparagales; family Amaryllidaceae; genus Allium; species Allium cepa. The sequence continues at coordinate 1,037,921,407 of CM060941.1, read as the reverse complement.
TAACCTATTTTAATCTATTTAAACTATTTTAATCTATTTAATCAATTTTATTATATTCTAATATATTTTCATCCATTTAAAACTATTTTTAATTTATTTTAAACTATTTGGATAATTTAAACTTGTAACGACCCGTAGATTTTGATAAATTAATTGGTTGGTTTAATTTAATTTTTGAAATTAAATTTAGGAAGAAAGATGAATTAAATAGTAAATTGAATTAAATCGGTGTTCTACAAGTATTATAAATTACCTAATTAAGTGGTCAACTAATTTACTGGGAATAAAGTTCATTTAAAAGTTAAGTAATTATAATGTTGATATTGATAATAAACATTACTTTAATGATTTTAATATAGTAACAGAAGCGTGAATATAAATTAATGGAAGCGTAAATCTATTTTAAGAAGTAATTGGTGGATTGGAAAATAAGTTCAAATTATGTTAATTGGGTAATTATTACTTAAAGTGTGCAAAGTAATTAATAGAATGTAAATTTAATGTTGTAGATTTAGTAGAATCTAAAGTATTTAAAAACCGAAATTTATGTGTTCAAATTGATAGGAAGTACACATTTAAAAATATAATATTCATCAAACTAAAATGTAAATAGGCATATATTAATTTAATGAAAAAATTAGCGTTGGATATGAAATTATAAATCTGGTTTGATAAGTAGCGAACTTATAAATGCAATTAATATAGGTTGCTTGTTTAATTAATGTATCAAATAAGTTTTTGGTAATCGATTACAATAAATCTTAATTTAACATTTAGTTAATGCAAATTAAAGTAAAAATTGATGTAATAAAGAATAGAGCCCAGGTAAATTAATTATTGGATTTAAAATCTAGATTTACGCGTGAAATTGACAAATTTCAATAGGATTGAATTTTGCAGTTATTACACAGTTAGTGGAAATAAAATAGTTAATACGAATAAAGGTGAAATGGAAAGTATGAGGGTAATGTAACGTAACCAAATGTTAAATATGTTTATAAGATAACGATTTATTTGAAGAATAAGAAGGGTAATCAAGATTTGTTTATTATTTGAATAAATCAGGGTAACTGGGTTATTGCAATAAATTGAAATTAAATGTTTAAATAATACGTTATTTGAGATTTAGACGGAATAATTATTAATTTATTTAATTTAATGGAACCAATGGTAAGATCTTAACTGATTGTAATTAATAATTTGAAATAATGACTATTGGTTGAATAAAAGGATGTAATAAAGTTTTATCAATATATTCGAATTTAATACACGATAATACGATAAATTGCAATTCAATGAAGAGTAAATACTTAGAAGATTGTATAAATGGAAATTTAGATAAAATTTAAGAATATAAATATAAACAATCATGAACCAATGTATATTGCATCCTTTTGATAACGATAAATTAAATAATAGAATGAAAGGTGAATTTAATAGTATTATTGGAAATTAAATTATAATTTAATGAAATTGAGGTTAATATTGAAATTATAAATTATTGACCTCTAAATTGACATTTAAATTTGTTTAAAACCTTGTAAATGATTAAGAAGTTAAAAATGTTGAAATTTGTCAAATATCGAAATAAAATTTAAAATTTGATTTAATTAATTATTAATTTATTTAATTAATGTAAAAATAGCCATTTTGGCCAATGACTCGGATTTCGACGAAACCAGCTTCATCGGATCCGTAACGGTGAATTATTGTAGGATTTCAAGTTTCGTAGCGATCGGGCTTGTCATTTGATCATACGGACTCGAAACGCCTTGAAATTAACGAAATTGAAATCGATTGGAATCAATTTGAAAAATATTGATTTGAGCATAACTTCTTCATACGATGGAATTTGGACTTGAAACTTGTTCCATCGCATTTAAAATATTTAAAAACATCTATTTTGATACATGGGATGATCCATTTTCGTTACGGAGCCGAAACGGGCTTTTCGAGGCATTATTGTCATTTAAAACCAATTTGACTTTAAGGGTAACCTACGAAAATGATGGAATTGGACTTCGAAACTAGTTCCGTTGCATTTAAAAGGCCTTTTTACATATTGATCGCCTGTCGGCACGATTCGATTGGGCTCCGGGTCGTTTTGATGTTAAACTCTATAAATAGCGCGCAATTTGAGGCAAATTATTATTTTAAAGGCCGAAACCTTAATTCTCCTATACCCGCCACTCCAAAATTCAATGGCCAGAAAACTTCGCTACTTCAATCCAAAAATTCTCTCGATCCTCTCGATAATTCACGTTATCATCAAACGGTAAATTGAAGAACTAGGTCTCCTCTTCGCATCGGTACGGTTGAATCACCTTCGTGTAATCGAAGATGTTGGGAATTTGAGCTTGAAGGTGGGGCGTTCGGCGCTATTTTAGGGCGGAGGAGGGTGTCGATCATGGCAAGATTTTCAGCGTTTGGGGAGTTTGGCTTGGAATTCACGGTGTTGGCCATGGATCTAGGTCTGGATGAAGGAATGAGCGGCGGTGGGAGGCGAAGTGGCAGCGGGTTTGGGTTTTTGGCATGCGTTTTCCTATAGAAGGGGGTTTGGCTGTTGCGTGGTTACGGGAGAGAGAGGAAGCAACTTGCCGACGTGGCAATAATATGAGGCAAGTTTATTTATTTTGGTTTAAAATTAAATTTTGTTTTCAAACAATTTAATCACAATAACTTCTACATACGAACTCCGTTTTACGCGCAATATTTTTTGTTAGGATCATAATAAAATTCCAGACAGTTTGATGCTGGTTTGGACGAATTCTGGGACGGTCAAATTTTGGGTTTAAATTGAATTTTAATTCAATTTAAATTCAAAATGTGAGTGTTTTAACCCACTCACAACTTCTAAATTTTCTTATGTTTGTTAAATTGATATATGATGTGATTAAAATTTATTTATTGATGTTTCGCATTTTTTTCATCATCATCTCAGTTAATTTCATTTATTTAAAATTAAATTGCTATTTAATTTATTCATTGCATTTAAACTACCAGTTAAATTGTCAATTAATTATTATTGCATATAAACTACCAGTTAAATAGTTTTAATTTATTATTGATTATGACCGTTAGTTAATACCTGTTATTTATTTCCTATTATATATAAATGATATTGTTTGGATTGGATGACTTTTGAGATAATAAGGGTTTGATGATTGATATTAGATGAATGGATGTTTATTTATATTGTTATAAATCTGTAAGTTGTTATGCATTCATTTTATTCGAGATTGTGGTTTGAAATGATATACGACCGCACTTTTATTTTTAAATTGCGGATTGAAATGATATATATCCGTATCACTTGACCATAGGATAGAAAATTATACACAGGCACCGTGGTCTATATATTTAAAATATTTTGAAATGATTTTCTATGGTTTTGTAAAGAAAAATACGGGTTATATGAATATTGATTTTTGATGTTATATAAACGTCAAATTTATTATTGATTTCTAACTATATATATAAATATGCTTTGAAATATAAAACAAGCCCAAAGATAAAGTTCGATTATTTTATATAATATGGTTTAATGAATATGGATTTTGAGATTATATAATTTATTTTTTTATATTGTTGAATACTTGAATCAAAGCCATGGATAAGTGTGTTAAATAAAAATTAAGATTAATAATAGAGTTTGATTTTATTAAAATAAAATGTGAGTAAGTATTTAAACCTTATTTTAATTTAGAATGCTTAATGATTTAAATAAATTAAGGTTGGGAGACAAATTGGAGATTTATTTGAAATTGAATTTATTTAAGAAGTAAACTCAAAAAGGTTGATGTGAAATTTATTAAATTGAAATTTTAAAGGGGATAATTATTATAACTTGATTTTGGGGCTAGTTGAATTAAATGATTATTTCAAGTATAAATGAACTGAAGAAAATATTTAGCTATTTGAAACTTGAGTTTGTTTTGAATGAAAATGGATTTAATTTGTAAATTTATTTCCAAACTAAATAATAGAAGGTTTGATTTTTGAATCTAAATTATCAACTTTAGTTTTGAATGGTGGAATATTTAAATCCTTGAAATATATGAATTGAAATGGTTTATTGAGAGGTTCAAATCGGTGTTTGAAATTTATTGGTAAAATTTAAGAAGATATTTTATTATATAAGTAATCTAATATTTAAACCATTGAAGTATATTAAGTTATGTTTCAAGCTATAGATTTCAAGACATATAAATTTGAATTGTTATGATTTCATGAAAGGGATATATTTGAAATAAAATGATATCGTATTAATTTGGGTTTTTAAAATAGAAATGATATCGCATTTATATGGATTTGAAATGGATATTTTATTCTGGTTTTAAAGGTATAAACTATTTTGAAAGGACCGCGGTGTTATAATAACGTTTGGTTGTTGAAGAGACTAGGATCGGAAGTTTTCATACTCTCTGCCAACTCCGAAGCCACTTTAACAACCGTGTACGCGGTGGAGATTCCAGAATGAAGTAGGATAGTGGCAGCGTTTCCTTTGAGGTAAATACGTGGACCCAACTCCCGTGAGTTGGCATAAGGTGGCTAAAACAGGAGGGATTCTCAGGCCAATTAAGGTAGCACCTTTGATCGGACACATCCCTTCGATTTTATACTTTGACTTTTGGATTGATTCGATGGCCACTTTTGATTTTCTTTTTGGGGGTGTGGCTCGAGGTGGGCGGTAGCTGCGGCTACGCGTTACCACCAGCATGGATGCACAATTGGTATATCTACCCTGGCATCGCCTAGTTGTGCCAAGTCACCTACCCTATCGCGCCCTGTACGAGTTTGGTTTTCTCCCATAGCCCATGGGGTATTTAGGGTAGTCTCCTGATATAGAGATGAGATGATACTGGATGGACTACTGTGATTATTACTGTGTTATGATGGAGATTGGGTTACTCCTTAACGCTATTTAAAAGTAAGTTTATATTACTATTAGACACTATTATAATAGCGAAATATTACTACATAGTAAATAGTTTAACGGATCTGTAACAACCCGCATATTTAACGATTTTATATTCAAATGTTTTATTTAAATATAGCGTCGTTAGTCGGATTTGTGGATCCGAAATGTTACTTTTTGTAAATGGTCGAATGAGGACTCGAAACCACCTCCATTGAGTCCAAAATGGAGTTTGCAATCTTTTTGAGTATAAGCTTTGATATGTTTGGAGTAAGTTGAATTTTGCTACTTTTTCTAGTTGGGTTGTGGGTTTGGGATCAGCCCGCTAACTATCTAAATACCCTAGCTCAGCCCATCTCTTTCCATTCACTCATTTTCACCTCCAAACTTAAGCTAAAACTGAAAATGGGGGAAAGGAAGTGGAATTAGAAATTCCAAGCCCTAGTTTCTTCTTGCAATTTGGATTCTTGCTCCATAATCAACGAGAAGCTAGTGGTAAGCCTCCTCTTCATCTTCTCCAACTCTTTCTTCCTTCAATTTCAGAAAGTTTCCTAAACCTAACTTAGGAAATACTTGTTTTGATCTTGGAGTGAAGCTTGTTGGGTTGAAGTAGAGATTGGTTGGTCTTCTCCTTGTAATTGAGCTTCTTCTTCTTTGTTTTGGGTTAAAGGTGAGATTTTTATCTCACATCTATGCTTATATCTATCATTGATTGTTGGTTATGAATTCCTAACATTTGTTCATGTGCACTTGCTTTTGGTTTGGATTGAATCGGTGAATATCCCAATTTTTAATGTTTTGGGTTCAATTCTTTAAGGATCCTAGCTTTGATGTTTGAACATGTTTTTGGTGGTGAATCGAAGAGCTAATGGAGCTAATCGGAGAGCTGATGTTTGAACATGTTTTTGATGGACCTAGCCTATTTTTCTTTCACATGGACTATCCAGCTTGTTCCTTTTTGTTAAAGCTTTCTGTGTAGTCCTTTTTATTGTAACTCTGATATATGTATTATTTTGAATACGTCTGTATATTTTAGTTTTGTATACCACTTGACATGTATCAGCTTGTATACTCTGTTATGTATCAATATATGTGTATATTATGATCTACTGTTCTATGATGTATATTACATTTGAGTTGTTATATTCTGTTCTGATAGATCCTCCAACCACCTTTGGTTTTGTTTTAAGTATTCATTAGATATGTCGATCTGCTACGTAGGGCAATTGTCGATGTATTCAATAGATAGTTAAAGCAAGGCTATATATGGTCGCTCCTAACCAGCCTTATTCTCTGTGTTAGTTGACGGCATTACTCTGTAGTGTCCTTGGCTAGCGTGGGTATAAAGGTGGGGCATCACAGCTTGGTATCAGAGCAAGGTTCAGAAAAATATATGATAAACACAGAATAGATGCATATATTCCGGTACATCAAAGCGTATAAGTGATAAAAATCTTTGAACCATCGTGCCTCTATATTTCTTTTGTGCCTTGGTGGTAGATAGAATGTGGGAATACATCTAGGAATGCATTTTGTTCCATAGTATTCCGCATTTGAATTAGTGATATCTACCATGTGAATAATCTTGTTCTTATCGTAACTTTCAGCGTATGGCTGGAAGAGTCAGGGGACGACGTTCGGATGCTGGGCAATTCGGTAGCTCACATCCGGATGGCGTTTATATGTCTACCGATCAGTTTTTGGAATTGTTTAGGAGCACTCAGCCTCCGGTTCCTCCTCGAGTATCTCCACCTCGCAAGTCTGCCTTTGCACGTCTGTGTAGTGATTTTTCTCATCTTGGAGGGAAGCCGTTTAAAGGCTCCGAGTCTGTTCTTGAAGTCCAAGCTTGGTTTCACACGTCCGAGCGTATTTTCTCTCGCATGGATCTTTCTGATCATGGTAGAGTTCTTGTAACTTCTAGCTTATTGCAAGGGAATGCTCTTGATTGGTATGAGCTTCTTGTAGCCGAAATGAATGAGTCTACTCTTTCTTGGACTCAGTTTCGGGAGCGATTTGAACTCAAGTTCGTTCCTAAATCTGAAAAAGTTTTATTGACCCGTCGCTTCCTTGAGTTGAAGCAATGGAAATCTTTTGTTTCTGAGTAGTTGCATCATTCGAGGCTTTATCTAAGTATGGTCTTGAATTCGTTAGCACTTCTTATAAGAAGAATCTGAAGTTTGTCTCTGGTCTTAAGAAATATCTTAAGAAGTCTTTGTTGCTCCAGCTTAAGCTTTCTTTTGAGGAGTTGGTTGATTCTGCACTTCATCTCAAAACCGTCGAGAAGGAGTGTAATAGTGATGTTGATGTTGAGATTCCCAAGAACCCCAACAAGAAGCAGTTTCCATTTCAGAAGTCCAAGTCTTTTCCTTCTAAGAAGACGAAGACTGGTGGTTCTAGTTCTCAGCCTCAGTCTTCTGGAACACCTTTCATTCGGAAGTGTTTCAATTGTGGTTCTCCTGATCATATGGTTCGAGCTTGTTCCAAGTCTCTCTTCTGCCATTACTGCAAGAAGGAAGGTCATCATGTTTCAACTTTCCCTACTGTTATGGCTGGTGCCAAGTCTAGCAAGCTTTATGCTGCTAAGGCTTCTGAAGGTCCTTCTCAACCAAAAGGTATATCTCCATCAATTTTGGAAGGTTCTATTTTATTTCATGACCATAGTATTCGATTTCTTTTCGATACGGGTGCAACACATTCTTTCGTATTGAAAAAGCTCGTCGATGATTTATCCTTGGATGTTTCTTGTTTGGTTACTTCTTTAAGGATTGCGAATCCTATTGGGGGATCCACGACCCTTAGTATGCTTTGTGATGATGTTGAGATTGTTTTATGTGGCTTTTCTTTTCGTGCGAATCTGCACGTTATATCTTGTCTGGGATTTGATATGATTTTGGGAATGGAATGGCTAGTGAGATATGATGCCAGGGTTATTTGTTCGGAGAGAATTTTGTATCTTCGACATCCGGATTCGCCTACTCAGCTATCACTTGTTCTTCGGGATGTGGATAATTCCGAAATGGCTTTATGTTCTCTTAACTCGCGAGACGATGATGATATATCTCGTATTCCTATTGCTTGTGACTTTTCTGATGTTTTTGTTCGGGTTTTGCACCCAAGCAGGCAATTGAGTTCTGCATTGATCTCATTCCAGGCGTGTAGCCAGTTAGTCGTCCTCCCACGAGGATGTCTTCAAAGGAAAATGAGGAACTGAAGAAGCAACTTTTAGAGCTTGAGTCCAAGCAGTTGATTCAGTCCATTTTTTCTCCGTGGGGATCCGTGGTCGTCTTCGTGAAGAAATCCGATGGAACTCTTAGGCTTTGCATTGACTATCGCAAGCTTAACGAGTTAACCATTAGGAATAGGTATCCATTGCCTAGGATCGATGATATGTTCGATCTATTGAGTGGTGCTAAGGTCTTTTCTCAGCTTGACCTTGCCATGGGTTTTCAACAGTTACGAGTCGCGGAGAATAGCATACCTCTTACCGCTTTCCGCACTCGTTATGGTTCTTTTGAGTGGCTCGTTATGTCGTTCGGGTTGACGAACGCTCCTACTTTCTTTGTTGATCTCATGAATCGGGTATTCCAGGAATATCTCGATAAGTTCGTGCTTGTGTTCATTGATGATATCCTTATTTATTCTAAGTCTGAAGCTGAGCATGCTAATCACTTGAGAATTGTCTTGAGTACTCTCCGTCATCATCAGCTTAGAGCCAAATTGTCCAAGTGCCATTTTTGGGAGAATATGGTTAAGTTCTTAGGCCATGTAGTATCTTCCGATGGCATTTCTGTCGATCCCTCAAAGATCGAAGCCTTCTAGAATAGGAAGAGGCCCGAGAATGTTCATGAGATTCGTAGTTTCCTTGGATTGGCGGGTTATTACCGTCGGTTCATTAAGGATTTTTCCCGTGTTGTGCTTCCTCTCACCAGCCTTACTCGGAAAGGCATTCGTCTTATTTGGTCCGACGAGTGTGAAGCTTCCTTTCTATCATTGAAGGAACTTCTCACTAATGCTCCTATTCTTGTGGTTCCCAAGGGGAATCATGATCTTGTTGTCTACATCGATGCTTGTGGTAGTGGTCTCGGTGCCGTTCTTATGCAGAAGGATCGGGTTGTTGCTTATGCTTCTAGGCAACTACGTCCGAATGAAGTTCGCTATGCCACTCATGATCTTGAGTTAGCCGCCATTGTCTTTGCCTTGAAGATTTGGCGACACTATTTATTGGGCGAGCGCTTCATTCTCTATACCGATCATAAATCTTTGAAGTATTTGTTCACTCAAAAGGAACTCAATATGAGACAACAGCGTTGGCTCGAGTTTCTTGCTTCCTATGACTTTGATATCTAGTATACCCCTGGAAAGGGTAATCGTGCTGCTGATGCGCTTAGTCGCAAACATTCGGTTGTTATTTCCATGATGCTAGCCGAATGGGATATTCTTGAGACTCTATCTTTTTGTGAAATTCGTGATCGAGGTTCATCTTTTGATTCTCCTATTCTATTTTTTAGTTTGGGAGCTCGACCCAATTTGTTGGATCGTATTGCCGATGCTCAGCGGCGTGATCCTGATTTGTTGCATCTTATTCAGTTTTGTGAGTCTGGATCCTGTGATGAGGCGTTGCGGGATTTAAACATTGATTCTCATGGGTGTCTTCGCAAGAAGAACCGTCTTTTTGTGCCTTCTGATTTTGCACTTAGGCATGACATTCTTGATGACTGTCACCGTTCTAAGTATACTATTCGTCCTGGTAGTAGTATGACGTATGCCGATATGCGTCATCTTTATTATTGGGAAGGCATGAAGCGTGATGTGGCGAGTTATGTAAGTAATTGCATAACTTGTCAGCGTATTAAGGCCGAACATCAGCGTCCTTCAAGTCTTCTTCAGCCTCTAGAGATTCCATTGTGGAAATGGGATCAGATTTCTATGGATTTCATTGACGGCCTACCTCGCTCGAGATCAGGCCTATCTAGCATTTGGGTTATTGTTGATCGCCTCACTAAGTCTGCTCATTTTGTTCCTATTAAGTCTAATAGGACTGCTTCGCATTTGGCTAAGTTATATGTCAAGGAAATCATGAGACTTCACGGTGTTCCTAGTTCTATTGTGAGTGATCATGATCCCTTATTCACGAGTCATTTTTGGAAGAGTCTTCAGCAAGCTTTGGGAACAAAGCTTAATTTTAGTACAGCTTATCATCCGCAGCTCGACGGACAGGCTGAACGGGTGAATCGTATCTTGGAAGATCTTCTCCGTATTTGTATTTTTGATTTTGGTGGTAGTTGGGAGGATCATCTACCTCCTTTAGAGTTCTCCTACAATAATAGTTTTCAGTCTAGTATCGGTATGGCTCCTTTCGAAGCTTTATATGGAAGGCCATGTCGATCACCTTCTTGTTGGTTGGAATCTAAAGAGAAGCTTATTCTTGGTCCAGATTTTGTTTGTGATTCTTTTGAGAAGATTGATCTTATTCGGTTGAGAATGAAAGAGGCACAGAGTCGCCAGAAATCCTACGCTGACAGCCGTAGGAAGCCTCTCGAGTTCTCGATTGGTGATCTTGTCTTTATTCGTGTTTCTCCATTGAAGGGGGTTATGCGTTTCAGTACGACTGGGAAATTGGCTCCTCGCTTTATAGGACCATTTTCTATTACTGAACGTATTGGCCCTGTGGCTTATAGAGTTTCACTTCCTGCTCATTTATCTGGCATTCATGACGTGTTTCACGTCTCTCAACTACGGAAGTGTCTTCAGGAGTCGGATTCGGTTATTGATTCTCCTGATTTGCAAGAGCTTGAGGTCTCACCGGACTTATCTATTGTACGGCAGCCTATTCGCGTACTTGACACGGAGGTGCGACACCTTCGAAACAAGAACGTGCCGCTCGTTAAGGTTCAATGGTCCGCAAGTCCCAATAATTGTACTTGGGAAACCAGAGAGTATATCGAGCGATCTTATCCGGGTTTTCTATCTTTGCTTGGGAATGGTGAGAATATCTTTTTGTCTTAAGCTTATTTCCTTTTCTTTTGAATGTTGTATGTATGTAGTTGTTACGAGTATCTTCTCTAGGAATTGCGGGGACGCAATTTTGTAAGGAGGGGAGATCTGTAACAACCCGCATATTTAACGATTTTATATTTAAATGTTTTATTTAAATATAGCGTCGTTAATCAGATTTTTGATCCGAAATGTTACTTTTTGCAAATGGCCGAATTAGGACTCGAAACCACCTCCATTGAGTCCAAAATGGCATTTGCGATCTTTTTGAGCATAAGCTTTGATATGTTTGGAGTAACTTGAATTTTTGCAACTTTTTCTAGTTGGGTTTTGGGTTTGGGTTCAGCCCACTAACTATCTAAATACCCTAGCTCAGCCCATCTCTTTCCATTCACTCATTTTCACCTCCAAACTTAAGCTAAAACTGAAAATGGGGGAAAGGAAGAGGAATTAGAAATTCCAAGCCCTAGTTTCTTCTTGCAACTTGAATTCTTGCTCCAAAATCAAAGAGAAGCTATTGGTAAGCCTCCTCTTCATCTTCTCCAACTCTTTCTTCCTTCAATTTCAGAAAGTTTCCTAAACCTAACTTAGGAAATACTTATTTTAATCTTAGAGTGAAGCTTGTTGGGTTGAAGTAGAGAATGGTTGGTCTTCTCCTAGTAATTGAGCTTCTTCTTCTTTGTCTTGGGTTAAAGGTGAGATTTTTATCTCACATCTATGCTTATATCTATCTTTGATTGTTGGGTATGGATTCCTAACACTTGTTCATGCGCATTTGCTTTTGGTTTGGATTGAATTGGTGAATATCCCAATTTTTAGTGTTTTGGGTTCAATTCTTTAAAGATCCTAGCTTTGATGTTTGAACATGTTTTTGGTGGCGAATCGGAGAGCTAGTGGAGCTGGCGTATCAATTGGCTAAGGCTCCTTAGGTCCATTGCTCGACTGGCTGCGTTTTGGAAGAGTTTGCACTTGGATGAAATAGGGTAGGAATTGCAGAAATTTGCAGTTCGGCCGACCGAACCCCCTTGGCCGGTCGACCGAGCTGGAGCCCGAAACATTTCTGGCCTATTTCGGTCAACCGAACGCAGGGTCCGATCGACCCTGCTCCTATTTTTATGTTTTCCTATTTTTGCTCATTTTGATTGGTTTTCCAAATTTTATTGATTCAAGTTGGTTCTTAGTGGTTGTCATTGCATCTTTGACTTTGACAACTTATTTTTGACTTCATTCAAGGGTTTTCATAAATAATCCCTCTAAATCGTATGAAAAGTTTCCTTCTCCAATTCATAAATTCTATTTAAAACGCACACACACAATTTCGCATTTCGAGTGGAGTGGAAGGGAGGTTAAATGGTTAGGTAAAACACGGACCATGAATCCATGCGTCTTCTTTCCGATTAGTCCCCGACCTATTCGATTGATCGTTTTGGCCTTTTTGTCTGTTTACCGATGAGACGAGGTAAACTTTGTACTGCTTTGAGTGTGAAATTAACTAACGGATAGTAAATCGTTTAGTGGGAACGGGTGGTTATGGGACTCACGTTACCACTTTTCGGATTCCTTTTTGAGAGTTATGACACATTCCACCAGTTAGTGGTGTCCAGTACTGGGCCTTCGGACCTTCACCACTACGGTTTGCTGCCTTTGGGATAGTGTCTTCGGACCCTCCTTTAGGTTTGTTGCCTTCGGGTTTGTACCTTCGGGTTTGTGCCTTCGAGTTTGTTGCCCTATTGTATCGCTTTCGGAGTTGGTCTTTATGAGCCGCTCGAGTGATATTTGGGTTTGGAGCCTTCGGGCATATGGATCCTTGTTTATACAGTACTGAGCTCGAGCGATCTTTTGTTTTCATTGATATGTATATTCCCTAGGCATCGCCCTTCGGTGTTGGTCTTTTTGAGCCGCACGACATGTAGTGATTACCTTGTGGAACTTGTGTTACCTTCATTGATATTTGTTATTGCGTTTTTGGCTTGTTTTGGGATATTCATATCCTTTGTTTGTTGTGTTGCCGATGAGATGAGGCTTGTCTTATTATGATTCATCTTTTGTTAGATGATTGTGTTATCTCTTTTAGAGATATTTGTTATACATTGTGACTTTGCAGGTTATTGTTGTTCAGTTTATCTAACTGATTTGTTTAGCTAGACTGACCCGTGTATTTTATACTCGGGTCAGACCGAGATGTTTCAGGTTAGGTGCATTTGGACTTAGCCTATTTTTATTTCGCATGGACTATCCAGCTTGTTCCTTTTTGTTAAAGCTTTCTGTGTAGTCCTTTTTATTGTAACTCTGATATATGTATTATTTTGAATTCGTCTGTACATTTTGGTTTGCTATACCACTTAACGTGTATCAGCTTGTATACTCTGTTATGTATCAATATATGTGTATATGATGATCTACTGTTCTGTGATGTATATTACATTTGAGTTGTTATATTCTGTTCTGATAGATTCTCCAACCACCTATGGTTTTGTTTTAAGTATTCATTGGATATGTCGATCTGCTAGGTAGGGCAATAGTCGATGTATTCAACAGATAGTTAAAGCAAGGCTATAGATGGTCGCTCCTAACTAGCCTTATTCTCCATGTTAGTTGACGGCATTACTCTGTAGTGTCCTTGGCTAGCGTGGGTATAGAGGTGGGGCGTCACAGGTTTCTTAGGAGATGTGAATCCCGAGCATCTTTTAAGTTACTGCACTCAAATTTATTCCTGTTGATTTAATTTACATAAGATCTTTTAGTTCTGACTCGAGTGTTTTGTCTTTTCAATTCGCTCGGGTCAGTCCAAGCGTTTCAGGATCGAAGACTTTATTTCTGGAGGACGAAGACGAGGATTTCATTATTATTATTATTATATTTTACATGGTTCCACTACACACTGTATTCCGCTACACTGAAATTTATTGGTATGTAAAGTCTGATATTTATTGTATAAAGAAGGATCAAATGTTTTTTAACAGTTTTATGAACTGTATATTGATTATTATATTTTATCCTTCCGCTGTGAGATTCTGTTTTGTTTTTTTCTTCTTCTCTGTTTTTCATATATACCCCATAACAACCTGCCCTTCCGTATGGTTTGAATTGGCACGTGTATCGATTTAAAGCGTGCGAAAAGGCGGGATGTTACATCTGGTATCAGAGCTTTGGTGTAGTGAAAACTTTAGCTTGTAGGGTCTGACTCTTCGTTAATAGGGTAGGAATACCCTATGCGAGTCGCTGAGTGTATATATAAGAGAGCATATTTGTTAGTGTTATAAAAAGGTTTTAATATTGTGTTTTAATTTGTTCCGTTTTGTATTTATAAATTTTGGCTGGTGCATGGGGCGCTATGACATCAATAGGAATTTCTAAACACTTAATTGGACAGACCGACATAAAATTTGGTTTTAATATAGGTGAATGAAATAATTTTGCCTATTATATTTTCTATATATAAAGTAATAAATTTTATAAATATTATGTTTGGTTGTAATATATTGGTTGTTAGGTAATGAAATTTATAAATAATAGTTGAAATAAGATATAAAATAAAATAAATAAAATTGGAAATTTAGAACTTAAGTCCCGGGGTTCTTGAAACTTTCTTTTGAATGATTTTCAAATATAGTAATAATATTTTAAAAGTATTTTCTGGTATTAATGTTTCAATATAATTTAAAAGAAAATTTGGAAAAGAAATAAATTTTGTACCCCCCTCTCTATCGCTGGAAAATAATTTCGGTGACGAGTGCACGCATCATCGACATTCATTTTCGAGTTTCGAAGTAGGAAGGCCACCGTAGTAGTTCGACTACAGAAATTTTTGATAAACAAATATAAATTTGAGTTGTTTTAAATATAAATGGATATATAAGTTGTAAGTATATATTTATCTATTATTTTAAAATGATTTGAAATTAAACCCTGTATTAGTTCCTAAGTTTCCATTAATTAATAATTTCAATTATTGTAGAACTGAAACGTAGATAATTAATAATTGAAACCTCTTAAGGAAATAAGAGACTTAATGCTAGGTTATAAATGGTACTAAATGAAATTTAAAACTTTAACCTATGAAATAAAGGATATAATTATTGAACATTAAATTAATTAGAAGAAATAGAATAAATTTGTATAACTTTCAAATTACGTCCTTAAAAACATATATATAACTTACCAAATATTAAAATTTGAAATGTTTAATAAGAAATGTAATGGAAATTGTACAAGTAAAAGCATATAATGAAAGTGTACAATACATTTTCTTTTATTTATAAGAATTGATGTTATAGAGTTATAAGCTTAAGTTATAATGGAAATCATACTATAATAAAATAAAATAGAAGGGTAAGCATTATAAATGGAATTTAGTAAATAATGAAAGTAAATAAATGAAATTAAGTAGTATAAATGAATGAAAATAAACATAAGTAAAGGGTTGAAGCTATTTTAAATAAAATAAGTAGGAAAATGAATACTGTAAATAAGTGAAATTAAGTAATGAATAAATGAATGTAATGCAAATAAAAGAAATTGCATTATATATGGAAAAATGAAACTGTAGGAAATTAAATGTAAATAAAAAGATAAACCATTATATGAATGGAAAAGAGAAATCAAACAACAAATGTATGTTGTTTGTTTTGGTTTATGGTTGTTTGGGTAAGGATACTTTAAATTTGTTTAGAAGGTATGAATAATCTAATTAGTTTCACCTAAGACTGTTGAGTGAAGGGTACACTTAGTATTTTATTCTTCATTCTGTACAATTTAAAGATTTGAACTCGAACAACTACCTGTTTTGTTTGATCTGGATGGATAGTTGAATTGTGTTGTTTCTGTATGATGGTTGTATGATGTTGTTGCAATTGATTGTTGTTGTATTGATTGTTGCTTGGGGTTGAAACAACCTATATTTTATTTTATATAATTGTTAACCTTTTGGATTAGATAAGTGAAACACAGGTTACGGAAGCAATTTCTACTTCTTTTGGTTTCATAATTAAGCGTAAATTGCCCGACAAATAGGTACATTTTCGGATTACGGTTTTATAGCGCAATTTTATTATTTTTCTCGAGTTGGGATATAATATTTTGGATATTATATGTGATATTTTGTTATATTTGATATTATATTTTCTCCCGAGCCTCTCCTACAAAGGAGAATCTGCCGAAATTTTTCGAAAATTTTGGACTTAGAAAATAATTTAAAAATGTTTTCCAAACTTTATTAATTTAAGTACAAAAGATCTATTGGTTATAAATTAGTATATTTTATTTAAATTAACTAATTTTGAAAAATGTATTTGTCTATAAATTAAATGTTTTATGTAAGATATTGGATTTCCTAATTCTTCTTTTCCCTTTTTTTCCTTTTCGGGGCGAAAAGTTTTGAGTGGGGGAGAGTGTAACGACCCGTAGACTTTGATAAATAAATTGGTTAGTTTAATTTAATTTTTGAAATTAAATTTAGGAAGAATGATGAATTAAATAGTAAATTGAATTAAATCTGTGTTCTACAAGTATTATAAATTACCTAATTAAGTGGTCAATAAATTTATTGGGAATAAAGTTCATTTAAAAGTTAAGTAATTATAATGTTGATATTGATAATAAACGTTACTTTAATGATTTTAATATAGTAACGGAAGTGTGAATATAAATTAATAGAAGCGTAAATCTATTGAAGAAGTAATTGGTGGATTGGGAAATAAGTTCAGATTATGTTAATTGGGTAATTAATACGTAAAGTATGTAAAGTAATTAATAGAATGTAAATTTAATGTTGTAGATTTAGTAGAATGTAAAGTATTTAAAAACCTAAATTTATGTGTTCAAATTGATAGGAAGTACACATTTAAAAATATAATATTCATTCAGATTAAAATGCAAATAGGCATATATTAATGTAATGAAAAAATTAGCGTTGGATATGAAATTATAAATCTGGTTTGATAAGTAACGAACTTATAAATGCAATTAATATAGGTTGCTTATTTAGTTAATGTATCAAATAAGTTTTTGGTAATCGATTACAATAAATCTCAATTTAACATTTGGTTAATGTAAATTAAAATAACAATTGATGTAATAAAGAATGGAGCCCAGATAAATTAATTATTGGATTTAAAATCTAGATTTACGGGTGAAATTGACAAATTTCAATAGGAATGAATTTTGCATTTATTACACAGTTAGTGGAAATAAAATAGTTAATATGAATAAAGGTGAAACGGAAAGTATCAGGGTAATGTAACGTAACCAAATGTTCAATATGTTTATAGGATAACGATTTGTTTGAAGAATAAGAACGATAATCAAGATTTGTTTATTATTTGAATAAATTAGGGTAGTTGGGTTTATTGCAATAAATTGAAATTAAATGTCTAAATAATACGTTATTTGAGATTTAGACGGAATAATTATTAATTTATTTAATTTAATGGAACCAATGGTAAGATCTTAACAGATTGTAATTAATAATTTGAAATAATGACTATTGGTTGAATAAAGGGATGGAATAAAGTTTTATCAATTTATTTGAATTTAGTACACGATATGTAACGACCCGTAAAATTTTGATAATTTTTAATGGTTTTATTTAGCGTATTTAATTTGATTTTTGAGAAATTTTAAACAATAATATTTCGAAATAAAATTTTACATTTGGATTACGTATAGTTAAATGTGGCAAATGATAAATTTTCATCAAAAATTAAGGAAGTATATTTTAGGGTGTGATTCTGTTCAATTTAAGTCAGTAATAATTGATGTTCATAAAATAATTTATTTTGGGAAATTCAAGGCATAGTTGTTTTATTTGCCATCATTTCTTTTATTTATTTTCAAACGGTTCATTTTGCCTTTATAACATGTACTTTCATATTTATTCTTGCTATCCAATAAAGCTATTAATTGCTTTGATTGTTTCTAAAACAGTGTGTAGCTGTTACTTTTTCTACCGTTAAATTTTAATTGCTTAATAATTTTTTCAATTCACAGATAGACTTACCCATTCCTAACCATTAATAAACTTTGAAATCATCATCCTTGCCTTTCGTTATTCCCGGTTTTATAATAATAATTGAAATTTATAGTCGTTTCAGTATATAACTTTTACATGTTTTATACTCATTTAATTTCAGCAGTCCATTGCCTTTAATTTTTAAACCGTTCCATTTTCTTCCCAAGCAACATCTCACATTCCATTTCGCTTAAAAATCAGTTCCCACTTTTACTCACCTGCTCACCTTTTCTTCCATCTATCCGTTTAATAGTTATATATAAGTTGTAATACGTTTCCCAGATTCATCTCCTTTCCTTTTTCATTGACATATTAATTTTAGGAAGTGATTAATTTAAAAACCCATCTTCCCTTCATTTCTTTAAACTTTCAGCTAAATTTTAGCTTGTGACCGTTGCTGTACATTTCATTAAAAAGGTACGTTACCTTATTAATCTCCGGAATTCAAGGGTGAAAATTTTATTTTTCTAACCTTTCCTTTCCTACGCTCCCTGTTTCCACTTCTTTCATTATGACCGTTCATTATATATATACACTACAGCTGGAAAGTTATAAACGTATAAACTTAGATACGTTTTGTATTTATTAAAAATTTAAAGCTCACCTTAAATTGTGCAAAGCGTTTTTCCTTTGCCTTTATAACTTTGGGTTTATACCTACTGTTGCTTCCTCTTCCTCCGTGAAGCCTATTTTCTTTCTTTCCCAAGTTGTTACAACGCCTCTTCAAGGCCATAACAGCCGATACCCCTATTGCCATCACCCATCAGACACTCGTCATCGCTAGCTTGCATACGTTCGCATATATTAGGTATAGTACTTCTGTCTATTAGCATATATATCAGTGAATTTGTTACATGGGTTATATTATCTTGGGTTTCCCTATTTCCAGTTTAATAATATATTATACAAATTTTGCAGCGTCTATTATACGGTGTATATATATATATATGTCAAAGTTATTCTTTTATATATATAAATGTATTTGTGTATATATGTATATATGTTGTTATATTAGTTTATAAAATAAAATTTTCCTTTTTCGGCTGCGTATGTAAAGGTGTTTTTTATTCTAATTTGTTTAAGCTTAGCATTTTTTTTAAATATAATATTTTAAACGTGAATTTGATTTAAGTGAAGCTTTTCGTATCATGTTATTAAATGAAATAATATAAGGTGATTTAAAAATATATATACTTTTTTTTGAATCTTTTTGGGGTTTTTTTGGTTTTGTTATATATTACTCTTTCCTAATGTAATTACTGGAAACAACAAAATAGGTGAGTGAGAAAAAGAACGAAAACCATATATATATCTACGCATTCGAGTTTATACATTTGGTCGGTAAGTATATGGTATTTATAACGGTTTTGAAAGTAAATTTTAAGCATGTCTAAACGGTTTATGTCGTAATGGTTATATTATTATTTAAATATAAGTATCACATGCGCAGGTTTTAAGTGTATATAGTATATTTCTATTATAAAGTTTATTAAGTTATAAAGGTTTATACAGTTTATATTTTATAAGATAAAGTTTAGAAGTAATATACGCGGCAGTAGATATGTTGCAATGAACATACATTATATATAAGTTTTTATTTTAATAAGTATTATTTCAACATATATATTGCATATATGTTTGATTTTTTTTATTGTATATGTGTTTGGTTTAAAAACAATGATTTGAAATGTATGTATATTAAATTTAGAATATGTTTTATATATGTAAATAGTTATATATAATTATATATATAATTGTAAGTTCACTTATATCATTCATCTTCATCAATCTAGTTCTTATTTGAATTCGATTTTTTTTCTCTCTCTACCATTTATCAACTTTGTTCGTCGTGCCTGTTTTCTTCATCGAATCGTGTCTATCTAACGTTGCTTTGGAATTCGTAACTAAACTTCATTGTCTATTCTCTTTAGCCTCGAAAGGTGAGCAATCACTCACAATTAACGTTCTTATATTTATTAAATTGATTTCAATTGAAACAACAATTGAAGTATGCTGCTGTAGTTATTTAAATTGTTATATTTATGCTATTATATATAACTGTTCACTTGTGGGATATGACACCATATCCTATAGTTTATATTATACTGTTATTGATGATATATGCATGTTGTTATATTATTATCATATTTGTTATCACTCTGCAAGTGCCCTGTTAGTATAGTATTCACTATGGGTTGAGATGATACATATCCGAACGGACTTTAGGATAGGAGAAAATCGTTATGGGTTGAAATGATAAACCAAAGCGATTTTCATTTAATTGAATTAGGGATTACGGGTTGAAATGATATCCACCCGTATATATTTAGTGGATGGATTGAAATGATAAATATCCATAGCACTTGACCATATGATAGAAAATATATACAGACACCGTTGGTCCATATATAAATATTTTGAAATAATTTCTATGATTATGGAAAGAAATATATGGTTTAATAAATATTGATTCTTAAGATGGAAATTTTATATATAGATTTAGTCATAATATTTGATTTAAATTAGAATTTATTTAATACATATAATATGGTTAAGCATTTATGTAAATCTATATTTCAAAAAGATTTTCTTGTAATAAATTGAATAACTAAGATTGGGAGATAAATTTGGATTTATTAAAAATGGTATTTAAATAAGGATTTATTTAATTAAATCGATTTGAAATTATTAAATGGAAAATCTAAAAGTATGATTTTTATAACTGGATTTTTGATTTAAGTGATTTAATGAATATTTCACGTTTAAATAAATTAAAATAAAATATTAAGTAAAATGTAATTTAAGATTACTTAAATGATATTGAATCAAATAAGGGAGCATTTAAAGACTAAATAATAATGAGGTTAATCGAGATCTTTATGAAACTGTTAAATTTAACATTTAAATATTAAAGCTTTGAACTATATTGGAATTTAAATAGGTTATTTTGAGATTCATATATGTACTTGAAATAAATATAGTTGAATTGCTATTTAGAAACTAAATTGAATAAAAAATGAAAATTTAGGTTGAACTAAAATTTGAAATTATTATTTTAGGAAAACTAAATTGAATAAAATTTAGTTTGAAACGTTGAATACTTAAAGTTTGAAATATATTGAAATATAAAGGGGTAATTTGTGAATACAAATCCGTATTTTGAGATTTATAAAATTGAAGTGGTTATTTAGGAATTGAGTTGAATTTTACATTGATAAATTGAGATTTGACTAGATTTGAATTTTTGATTGGAGTAGATTTGAATCGTAACTGTGAAAGTGATCAAATTTGAAAACAAATATATTTGAAGTGAAATGATATTTTTTTTAATAATAAATAAAATTGAGATGACCACATTGACATGGTGTATATTTCTATCCTATATATAGTTCCAGGGATCCTTAGAGGATGGTTATCCCAAACATCTTTTATTTCAGTTGATATTTCACTTGAGTTGGATTTATTGATATAAGAATGTTAATCCTGACTCGAGTGTTTTGTGTTTTTCTTTACGCTCGGGTCATACTGAGTGATACAGCATTGAGACTCACCTTTGGAGTTTAGAGCTTCGCTTGAAGATCCAACTATCGCTTAGCTTTCAGCACTTCCAGTTAATTCGTTAAGAGAAGTCATCTGTTGCATTGGAGACTTCACTGTATCTGGGATATTCTGATGTATTTTTTTTCTAACTTTGTTATATAGTAGCTTCATGAACTACTATTCATTTATTCCACTGCGTATTATTGTACTACTCTGTATCTGTTTGCGTCAAAATTGACCACAAACACCCAATATCGTGAAAGCACCCGTTTATGAACACAAATCAGCAACAATCAATATAGAACTCAGATCTAAACAATAACAATCACAATAATTCACAAATAACAATCACAAACACAGGATTTATAGTGGTTCGGCGATCTTGCCTACGTCCACTCTGAAGCTTATGTCTTTATTGATTCACTTGATGATTTCAGTCGATTACAACAGATTACAACTGATGATAGCTCTCCAATCTGATTACAACAGCGATAATGAAGTATGGAATTTGATTCGGCAGAGTCTGGATGTTCAATGGCGGAAGATCCCCTTTTCTGAAGGCTTCAGGGTGCTATTTATAGGCGTTGGAGGCCCAGATCTCGCTCAAACTTCGGGAGACTTTTTCTGGCAGGTGAGTGGGTCCACATGACCGACCCTACCAAGTTTCGACTCGATCTGAGATTGATTCGAAGCGATTTCGAATCCATCAAAAAATGATCCAATCGAGCTGAAACATGGCAGGAACAATCTTTGCCTTGTATGGAAGCTACTGTGAAAATTTCGTTTCATTTGGATTAGTGGTTTAGGAGATATGATCGATTCAAGTTGTTTTTTTCGTGAGGGTTGTTGCATTCGAATCCATTGCTTCGAATCCACTCCCTTGGACTCCATCAGCTCACGTGGTCTTATGATGAGGTGGCGCGCGTCCTTCGAGTCGATCTTGTCTTCTCTCCGGGTTGAACGCTTCATCTCCTTGGATCTTGCCGACTTCGTATCGTGGAGTGACACGTCATCCAAGCTAGTTGACTTGGTGGATACGAACAGGTGATTGTTCATGGATTCGAACGTGACCGATTCGAACTGAGGCATCCCAATGGGTTCGAACTCGATCGATACGAACAGGATTGGTTCTAAGTGACTAACTCCTGATAGATTCGAACCTGGTTGATTCGAATGGAGTGAGGCGTTGATGGATGCGAACTATATGGAGTCGAGCTGAGACATGAGGATGGGTACAAACCTCATGGATTCGAAGTACTCCAAGCCGATGGATACGAAGAGGAATGACTCCATGGATTCGAAGCACTACAACTTGATGGATACGAAGTATCTTAGCTGGATGGATACGAACGTGCTGAGAGGATGCCCATCTGATGGATTCGAACTGATCGATTCGAAGTGATCAATATCATGCCTGATCGGTTCGAACTCGATCGACTCGAAGCGTATGCAAACCGATGGATTTGAACAAGATGGATACGAATCCTATGGGTTCGAAATGAGCATCTCCTCCACTTTTTGATGTGTTCGAACGACATTCTTTGGCTAACTTGCATCGATCATATCTCGTTCATACGATCTCCGATTAACCTGAAATTTGGAATGTGGCTTTGCTTGTCACGTCCTATCAATTGTAGCCTGATCTGGGCTCGGACAAAATTCATCGATATGCATAGCGAAGTGAAGTACAACCAATCTCTGAGATGAACTGTCTTTTGTTTTTGACCGATCTTTTGGTATCACGGCTTTGCCAAAAAGCCGGATAATATTTGCCCCCCAAAATATGCCTTGCGGTAGGAAGGCGTGTTTTATAACGCCATGAGCTGGATGTTCATATCCTGTTGATGCCCTGCAAAGGAATTTATAGTTTTATGAGACCTCAAATAACGACCGTTCGGGATCGAGATATTTGAGATGAAGTGCGACCGTTCATGGTCAAGCGCCTAACTTCAAATGACGATCGTTCGGGATCGAGCCATTTAAGGTGAAGTGCGACCGTGCGCAGTCAAGTAGCGGACCTCAAATGACGACCGTTCGCGATCGAGCCATTTGAGGTTAGGTGAGTTGTGCCGTTCGGGGCGAGTTGTGATCATTCGCGATCGTGTGCCGTTCAAGGCGATTTTGTGACCATTCGAGGTCGGGTGCCGTTCGTGGCGAATTGTGACCGTTCGAGGTCGGGTGCAGTTCGTGGCGAATTGTGACCGTTCGCGGTCGGGTGCCGTTGGAGGCGAGAAAGTGTTCCCGGGAGGGCTTGGTATTGTTGATACCAGGTTCACGTTCGAGTGGGTCCCTGGATCATTTGTCAGGGTGGTTTATCGCCATCTCAGAGCATGCCTAAGGACCGTTCGCGACTCCGTACATGTGTAAGTAGCTTAGCCATTTCAGAATTATCAGAATCAAATATCTATTCAACAGATGAGTTTTAAAATAGAAATGTCCAAACAAACAAAGTCCAAATGTCCAAATTGAAATGAAACAAAAGCAAAGCAAGGATGTCAAAGTGTAAGTTCCCACTACTAAACGGTCAATGATCATTCAGAGCATGCCTGGGGATCGTTCGCGATCTCGTACATGTGTAAATTAGTTAATTGTGTTAGTGGGAAGCTTACGACTTGTTCATCGTTATTTCAATCAATTGATAATCAAACGGTGCCTTGATTCAGGGTCGCCTCTAGCTGATGTAGACGGTGGTCGCTCTGGTTCCACCACTGGAGTTCGTCTCCTCACATATTGAAGGAGCATACCGTTCCTGATATGTCCTTCTACCTCGTCCTTCAGATGTCTACAAGCGTTATTGTTATGACCGTTTAATTCATGAAATACACAAAACTTATATGATCTTCTTTCGTCGGAAGTTGGATCCCTTCGTATTGGTCTACGATACGGAACCTGCTCCTTGGTATCCTGATAAATTCGTTCCAGACTCTCATTCAGCTCGGTGTAAGTGGTGAATCGCGGCTCCCTCCGTTGCCGCTTTGACCTGTCGTTATAATCCTCAGCCTTTCGTTTTCCTTTGTCCTTGCCTGAGTCCTTTTCGAAAGGCTTTTTGTCTTTAAGCACATAAACTTCTATTCCCTCTCCTTCTTCTCTTTCTGCATCCGCATCCTCTAATCGCAAAAACTTTTCTGCCTCGTCGTAGAATTCCGCTAGATCCACAGGTGGATCTTTGGTCAATGAATTTTTGAACTCTGTGCCGTCAGCTACTCCGGACACTGTTGCCATTACCACCATAGATGGATCTGCTCGATCCACCGAAGGTGCTGCTGCATTGAATCGCGTTAGATAACTCCTCAAAGTCTCTCCGGCTTTCTGTTTTAAAGTTGCCAAAGTCATCACATTCTTGGGTCTTGTAATGTGAACCCTGAATTACCTCATAAATCTCTTAATTAAATCATTCCATATTCCGATGGATCCATTCTCCAATTGTCTAAACCACAATGCTGCAAATATCCGCCAAGTACACTGGAAAGCACCGGACCATAACCTTCTCTGATGCCCCCAGCACTTCCATATGCCTCTTATAATTCGTTAGATGAACCGTGGGGTCCGTTCTCCCGTCATACATGTCCAACGATGGTAACTTGAGATCCGGTGGGTTCCTAGCTCGTCTGATTGCTGGAGTAAAAGGACTCCTATTAACATCCTCCAAATCTTTGTTTACCAAACCGCCTCTCATAGCTCTTCTAACCATCTCCGCAAACCTGTCATTGTCTCCGAGATGCAATCTTCGTTCATTACTTTCGACCTGCCCCCCCCCCCCCCCCCCCCCGAGTCCACGATGGAATTCTGGGATCTACCCCCTTGACTAAGCGTTCACTCCTCTGCTACTCCCGGGTTGCGCAGATGTTCCTCTCTCTCTCCGAGATTGGGTCAACGTTCTCCACAGGTGTGCCCCCTAATCTAGGTGCTATGCCGGATGGTCTTGCTCCGTTCTGGACTCCATCTGCTTCTCTATTCCGTGCTCCAAGTTGTCCTATTTGTTGAAATAAACTCTGGATCATCTCCTCTTGTTTCTTCATCATTGTCTCCATCTCGTCTCTAGTGATGAAGATCGATGCTTGATTTGCTCCTGAGGAAGCCTCTTTACTTCCTTGGTGTTCACTTCGCTCTGGCCTTGGCCTTTTGCTCGATTGCCTCGTCATAATCTCTCAAATATGAACTTTCAAACTTTTTGAATCAACTTCTAATTGGTAGAACTCCTGAGTTCAATTCTCAGTGAAAGCACCAAAATGTTTGCGTCAAAATTGACCACAAACACCCAATATCGTGAAAGCACCCGTTTATGAACACAAATCAACAACAATCAATATAGAACTCAGATCTAAACAATAACAATCACAATAATTCACAAATAACAATCACAAACATAGTATTTATAGTGGTTCGGCGATCTTGCCTACGTCCACTCTGAATCTTATGTCTTTATTGATTCACTTGATGATTTTAGTCGATTACAACAGATAATAGCTCTCCAATCTGATTACAACAACGATAATGAAGTATGGAATTTGATTCGGCGGAGTCTGGATGTTCAATGGCGGAAGATCCCCTTATCTGAAGGCTTCAGGGTGCAATTTATAGGCGTTGGAGGCCCAGATCTCGCTCAAACTTTGGGAGACTTTTTATGGCACGTGAGTGGGCCCACGCAACCGACCACACCAAGTTTCGACTCGATCTGAGATCGATTCGAAGTGATTTCGAATCCATTAAAAAATGATCCAATCGAGCTGAAACTTGGCAGGAACAATCTTTGCCTTGTATGGAAGCTACTGTGAAAATTTCGTTGCATTTGGATCAGTGGTTTAGGAGATATGATCGATTCAAGTTGTGTTTTTTCATGAGGGCTGATGCGTTCGAATTCATTGCTTCGAATCCACTTCCTTCATCTCCATCAGCTCACGTTGATATACTAAATACTTGATTCAGGAGTGGTCGAACTTATATAAAATGGATTTGTATAAGTATGAAATTGATTTGAAATCTATTGGTTTGAAAGATACTCAATTTGGAAAGAGAATTTTTTTATAATCGAAGTCTATATAAGTATGATTTGATATACTATTGATTTGGAAAGTACTCGATTTGGAAAAGGAATCCTATTTATAATGGACTTTATATAAGTATGATATTTGAAAGTATTTGGAAAGGTACTATATGATATATATTTTTTTGAAGTAAAGATATGGAAAGTGCCTTCTGCTTGATATCCGCTTTGTGGCCACATTGTGGATTCATTCTATCAATATTATTCTCTTTGATTTTTGGTTTCCCGGATGTGATACTCGAGTGTTCCCACCGTGGCGTAACCCATGGTTTTTTTTCCTCTCATGACTGCATTGCGCAAATTCCTGGCTGAGTCTGGCCTAGGGGTACGGATTGTTTCCTGGGGGATCCAAGCGTAACCATTGTGTATCCTGCATCCTGTGTAGGTCGCATTAGTAGCGAAACTGTCTGGCTGAGATGGCCTAGCGGTACGGATTGTTTCCTGGGGGACCCAGGCATAACCATTGTGTATCCTGCACCCTACTAGTCATCATGGCGTAACTCATAGGGCTGAGAAAGCTTATGCATACGGATTGTTTCCTGGGGGATCCAGGCGTAACCATTGTGTATCTGCGAACCATGGTTGGACAAAGGTTTTGGTTTGATTGTTTTGTTTGGATTATACTTTCCATATCTATTTTTTAAAGGTTTTTCAAGTATTTTCACTGGGTGTTGAAACAGGTCTACTAAGTACTTGAAGAATTCTAGCTTTGCGCCTGATCAACGCATGGCCAGAGTCTGCAAGAACGAGGATAAACTTGTTGAAACATCGAGTTATAAAATTATTTTTGAAAGGAAAAAATTCGTTTTGATGTAAAAGTATTTTATTATAAAGGTATTTCCAACAAAGAAATTTGTATTAATATTTGAGATTAAAATTTTATGGTTTGATTTAATTATTCGAGCCCGATACTATCCCTTTGAACCTACCTTATCTGCTCAGCTTCATTTATTCACCTATATTCCATTTTTCCGAATCTACCCTCCTTTCCTTTTTGAATATAATCTTTAAAATATTGTTTATTTATATACTACATGGTTTAATAGTAAATCATTAGTTTCATTAATATTTCAGAAGTTATTAATTTAATATAACATATTTAAGAAATGAGTATTAATTTATCTATAATGTTGAAAGTGTCTTAAGGTAAATCAGTAAATTTATAAACTATGGATTTAATGTTGTCAAATAACTTCCTTGAAAACATAACCAAGGATGTGAATAACTGTTCCAAATAGTTTTCATATATATTTATAAAGGTGTTATTTAAACATATAAATGTTATTTATAAGGGAAGCAGGAAATATTACAAATGGGTTTTGAAAAGTTTTAAAGTATTAAAGATAATTGAACTGCAAATGAAGTTTTCAAATGAATATTTCTAGAAAAATTTATATGGTCTTAAATTAATTGTTTATCCTTGTCTTTCAATCTATTTATCTTTCTGGTTGTTTCTATTCTCCTACCTCCTTCCTTTTCGAGGACGAAAAGGTTTGAGTGAGGGAGAGTGTAACGACCCGTAAAATTTTGATAATTTTTAATGGTTTTATTTAGCGTATTTAATTTGATTTTTGAGAAATTTTAAATAATAATATTTTGAAATAAAATTTTACATTTGGATTACGTATAGTTAAATTTGGCAAATGATAAATTTTCATCAAAACGAAAGAAGTATATTTTAGGGTGTGATTCTGTTCAATTTAAATCAGTAACAATTGATGTTCATAAAATAATTTATGTTGGGAAATTCAAGGCACAGCTGTTTTATTTTCCATCATTTCTTTTTTTTATTTTCAAACGGTTCATTTTGCCTTTATAACGTGTCCTTCCATATTTATTCTTGCTGTCCAATCAAGCTATCAATTGCTTTGATTGTTTCTAAAACAGTGTGTAGCTGTTACTTTTTCTACCATTATAATTTCAATTGCTTAATAATTTTTCCAATTCACAGATAGACTTCCCCATTCCTAGCCATTAATAAACTTTGAAATCATCGTCCTTGCCTTTCGTTATTCCCCGTTTTATAATAATAATAGAAATTTATAGCCGTTTCATTATACAGCTTTTACACGTTTTATACTCATTTAATTCCAGCAGTCCATTGCCTTTAATTTTTAAACTGTTCCATTTTCTTCCCAGGCAACAGCTCACGTTCCATTTCGCTTATAAATCAGTTTCCACTTTTACTCACCTGCTCACCTTTTCTTCCATCTATCCATTTAATAGTTATATATAAGTTATACTACATTTCCCTTATTCATCTCCTTTCCTTTTTTCTTTGACATATTAATTCTGGGAAGTGATTAATTTAAAAACCCATATTCCCCTCATTTCTTTAAACTTTCAGCTAAATTTTAGCTTGTGACAGTTGCTGTACATTTCATTAAAGAGGAACGTTACCTTATTAATCTCCGGAATTTGAGGGTGAAAATTTTATTTTTCTAACCTTTTCTTTCCTACGCTCCCTGTTTCCACTTCTTTCATTGTGACCGTTCATTATATATATACACTACAACTGGAAAGTTATAAACGTATAAACTTAGATACGTTTTGTATTTATTAAAAATTTAAAGCTCACCTTAAATTGTGCAAAGCGTTTTTCCTCTACCTTTTTAACTTTGGGTTTATACCTTAGTTGCTTCCTCTTCCTCCCTTAAGCCTATTTTCTTTCTTTCCCAAGTTGTTACAGTGCCTCTTCAAGGCCATAACAGCCGATACCCCTATCGCCATCACCCATTAGACACTCGTCGCTACTAGCTTGCATACGTACGCATATATTTGGTACAGTACTTCTGTCTGTTAGCATATATATATATATATATATATATATATATATATCAGTGAATTTGTTACATGGGTTATATTATCTTGGGTTTCCCTGTTTCCAGTTTAATAATATATAGTACAAATTTTGCAGCGTCTATTATATGGTTTATATATATATGTCAAAGTTATTCTTTTATATATATAAATGTATTTGTGTATATATGTATATATGTTGTTATATTAGTTTATAAAATAAATTTTTCCTTTTTCGGCCGCTGTATGTAAAGATGCTTTTTTTTCTAATTTGTTTAAGCTTAGTATTTTGTTTTTTTTTTATATATAATATTTTAAACGTGAATTTGATTTAAGTGAAACTTTTCGTATCATGTCATTAAATGAAATAACATAAGGTGATTTAAAAATGTATATACCTTTTTTTGAATCTTTTTGGGGTTTTGTTGGTTTTGTTATATGTTACTCTTTCTTAATGCGATGTACTGGAAACAACAAAATAGGTGAGTGAGAAAAAGAATGAAAACCATATATATATATATATATGTATATATATATATATATATCTAAGCATTCGAGTTTATACATTTGGTCGGTAAGTATATGGTATTTATAATGGTTTTGAAAGTAAATTTTAAACATGTCTAAGCGGTTTATGTCGTAATGGTTATATTATTATTTAAATATAAGTATCACATGCGTAGGTTTTAAGTGTGTATAGTATATTTATAATATAAAGTTTATTAAGTTATAAAAGTTTATACAGTTTATATTTTATAAGATAAAGTTTAAAAGTTATATACGCGGCTGTTGATATGTTGCAATGAACATACATTATATATAGGTTTTTATTTTAATAAGTATTATTTTAACATATATATTGCATAAATGTTTGATTTTTTTTATTGTATATGTGTTTGGTTTAAAAATAATGATTTGAAATGTATGTATAACTTAGAATATGTTTTATATATGTAAATTGTTATATATAATTATATATATAATTGTATGTTCACTTATATCATTCATCTTCATCGATCTAGTTCTAATTTGAATTCGAACTCTTCCATTTATGAGCTTTGTTCGTCGTGCCTGTTTTCTTCGTCGAATCGTGTCTATCTAGTGTTGCTTTGGAATTCGTAACTAAACTTCATTGTCTATTCTCTTTAGCCTCGAAAGGTGAGCAATCACTCACGATTAACGTTCTTGTATTTATTAAATTTGATTTCAATTGAAACAACAATCGAAGTATGCTGCTGTAGTTATTTAAATTGTTATATTTATGCTATTATCTATAACTGTTCACTTGTGGGATGTGACACCATATCTTATTGTTTATATTATACTGTTATGATATATGCATGTTGTTATATTATTATCATATATGTTATCACTCTGCAAGTGCCTTGTTAGTATGGTATTCACTATGGGTTGAAATGATGCATACCCGAATGGACTTTAGGATAGGAGAAAATCGTTATGGGTTGAAATGACAAACCCAAGCGATTTTCATTTAATTGAATTTGGGATTACGGGTTGAAATGATATCCACCCATATATATTTAATGGACGGATTGAAATGATAGATATCTGTAACAACCTACATTTTTACGATTGAATATTTAAATATTTTATTTAAATATTTTATCGTTAGTCGGATTTTAGTAGGAAAAGTTACTTTTTTTGCATACGGTCGAATTAGGACTCGGTACCACTTCCATTGGGTCCAAAACCACGTTTGCGATCTTTTTGAATATAAACTTTAATATGTTTGGAGTTAGTGGAATTTTGCCACTTTTTCACTTTGGGCTTTGGGTTTGGTTTAGCCCATTAACCTAAACTATTAACTCTAGCTCAACCCTCTCTTCCCTTCATTACTTCACTTTCATTTCCTAACACTCAAGCTTCATCAAAAAAGGAGAGACGAGTGGGAAATTAAAACTCCAAGCCCTAGTTCATTTGCAAATCCAACATCTAACTCCAAATCCAAAGAGAAGCCATTGATTCAAGCTTCTTGTGTTGAGATTGAAGTGTGGTTGATTCTTCCTTTTCTTTTAAGCTTCTCCTTCATTGATTTTGTGAAAAGTTGAGATTTTTATCTCACATCTTTGTCTATACCTATCTTTGATTGTTGGGTATGAATTCCTAACACTTATTCATGTGCATTTGCTTTTGGTTTGGATTGAATTGGTGAAAATTCCAATTTTTAGTGTTTTGGGTTCAAATCTTTAAAAAAAATCTTAAATTCGATGTTTGAACATGTTTTTGGTGATGCATCGAGGAGCGAATATGACCAGGTAGTCGATGGGCATAATCCCCTAGCGTCCGTGCTCGAACGGTTTCAAATTTGAGAGAGTTTTGCACTTCTATCCCCTAGGTCGCTCGGCCTGCACATTTAAGTCACTCGGCCTGCATATAGGTCGCACCAACATAGGTCGCGCCATGCTTAGGTCACTCCATGGGATAGGTAGTTCCATTTCTTAAGTCGCTAGGCCATTAGCCCGTTCCATTACTTAATTCGCTCGGCCATATGTTAAGCCGCATCTCTTAGGTCGTTCCATTACTTAAGTCGCTCGGCCTACTATCCCTCCTTAGGTCGTGCCATGCTTAGGTCGTGCCAAGTGTTAGGTCATTCCATTACTTAAGTCGCTCGGCCTACTCTCACCCCTTAGGTCGCGCCATGCTTAGGTCGTGCCAACTGTTAGATCGTTCCTTTACTTAAGTCTCTCGGCCTACTCTCACCCCTTAGGTCGCGCCATGCTTAGGTCGTGCCATGTGTTAGGTCATTCCATTACTTAGGTCGCTCGGCTTGGTCGCACCACTTAGGTCGCTCGGCCTGCTGCTATGGGTCACGTCATGGTTTAAGTCGCAACCATATAGGTCGCTTGGCCTGCTGCTATATCTCGCACCAACTTAGGTCACGCCATGCTATAGGTCACGCCATGTTAAGTTGCTCTGTTTGGCCGCATGCTATTTCTTAAGTCGATGATCCCTTGTGTCATATGCCGTGGGGTCGTATGAGTTGAACCGCTGATTTCTTGTGTTGTATTGTGTTAAGTCGTAAGTCGTGGCTGTTAAATCGCAAGGGTATTTCCATTTTGATGGATTTGGAATCGAATTCTTTGGATTTTATTCACGTCATCGAATGTGAATTTTTGTGATTTGTTTGTTTCTACAATCATTTTTGTGATTTAGACTAGCAAATGTGCGATGTCTCTTTGTCTACGAGGGAGACTAAATCCCGTTTCTGTGGAGCTTCGGCTCAATTTGGTGGGGTAGCGACCCATGGTCTTCGGGCCGTTTTGTGGAGCTTCGGCTCAAAATTAATGTTTAGCAACCATGGAATAGCGTTCCATTTTGTGATACACGTGTTGGTGAGTTTACATGCTCCCGTTTTGTCATAGGCCTCCCCCTTTTTGTGATTTCTGGTTTTCTATTGATGATTTCTAGAATTTGTGTTTCACCAATTTTCGTGATTTACATTGATAAGTCTTATCAATATTTATGCATTGGTGAATTTGTGTGTCATTAAATTTTTTGTGAATAAAAATATAGAGTGTAACATTCCTTTTTATCTTTGAGAAGATTCTTGTGATATTGATTAATCTCTTGTTGATTTTCAATTACATACTTATCATAGTATGGTATTATGGTTTTTACATGTTTGTGTCATATCTCTTATTCTATATCATTACATCCGATATTTATAGTTAGACTGATCCGTTTATTATTTTCTTATTAAATAATACTCGGGTCAGACCGAGATGTTACAGGTGCTTCTGCTTGACTTCACATCTAGGATTATGA
Source organism: Allium cepa (assembly GCA_030765085.1). NCBI lineage: Eukaryota > Viridiplantae > Streptophyta > Magnoliopsida > Asparagales > Amaryllidaceae > Allium > Allium cepa. Next base: position 1,037,888,317 of record CM060941.1, on the reverse strand, counting down.
CCCTGACTTTTGGCTAACTACTTAGATTAGTAGTTTTTGTTGTATACATTTGAGATATAGACTCATTGATGTATCCATATTCTTTTGTCTAGAACTTGTAGCTATTCTTTTGTGATTTTGTGGATTGTGTATGACCACTACTTTGATATACACTTTCATGTGTAATATTCATATATGTTTACGCCTTTGAGATATGAACTTTTGTGACTGATTTATGTTATGCTTATTTCTATATTTGTTTTCGAAGATATTATAGCCACTGTGTAGAAGCTTTGAGTTTGTATCGGCATGTCGGATTCCCCCTTTGAATGCAAGTTATATTTTTTTCTGGCATATCGGTACTCGCACAAAGCAATTACACGGATGGTCGCTCCTCAACAGCCTTATTCTCCGCACTAGTTGACGGCATTACACGGTAGTGTCCTTGGCTAGTGTGGGTATAGAAGTGGGGCATCACAGCTTGGTATCACAGCGAATTTTCGTAACAATGTAGAATAATCTAGCAAGGATCATTTTCCTAAGTCCTTCTTAGGAGTCGTGCTTTAGGATTTAATTCGATTCTTCGTACCGATTCATCCTATTTTCTTTATGATTCCTTATTTTATCTATCAAAATTGCTTGATATTCATTTGGTGAATAACCTTTTCCTTCTTCTTTCTTTCTTTCTAAAGGAAGAGAAATGGTTAGACCTGGCCGTCCCAGCGCCGGTCAATCTAGTGCTACTCCCCAAGATGGAGTATTTATGTCTGCCCAACAGCTTCTTGATCTCGTTAAGAATGCTCAGGCAGCCGGTTCAAATCCGAAGTCTACTCACTCTAAGTCTGGATTTGCACGTTTGTACAACGATTATACCAATTTGGGTGGGAAGCCATTCAAAGGTTCTGAAACTATTATTGAAGTCCAGGCTTGGCTGAGAACGTGAGATCGAATCTTTTCTCGCATTAATCTGATTGATCTTCACCGTGTTCGGGTGGCCTCTAGTATGCTCCAAGAAAGAACATTAGATTGGTATGAGCTTCTTATTTCTGAAATAAATGAAGCATGTCTTACTTGGGAGAAATTCCGGGAACGCTTCGAATTAAAATTTGTGCCAGAGGCCGAGAAGGTGACTTTGGCTCGTCGTGTAATCGACCTTGTTCAAGGTGAATCGTCTGTGGCAGATTATGTCGCATCATTCGAGTCACTTTCTAAATACGGGGTCGAATATATGAACACCCCATTGAAGAAGAACCAAAGATTTGTCTATGGCTTGAACAAAAATCTCAAGAAGCCATTACTTCTAAAGTTAGAAGTTTCTTTTGATCAACTCATTGATATTGTCTTCGTCTTGAAGAGGCAGATAGGGAGAGTGATGTTGAAGTTATGGGTGCCAAACCAAACTTCAACTATAAGAAAAGGCCTAGTAAGTTCAGAGGTCCTTATCCCAATAAGAAAGGGAAGCAAGAAACTTCAGTGGCAAAGACTTCTACCTCTAGTAGTGGGCAATGCTATAATTGTGGTTCTAAGGATCATTATGCGAACAAGTGTTCAAAGCCTCGTGCTTGTCGCTATTGCAAAAGCCCAGATCATTATTTATCTTCTTGTCCCAAACTTCAAGGCAAGAATGAGGGAAAGGCTAATGTTGCTCAAGCCCCTGGCAACACATCTCGTGGTCAGGGTATTTCTCATCCTATCTTTGATGGCATTATTTTATTTCATGATTATCTTATTCGAGTTCTTTTTGATACGTGTGTGTCCCACTCTTTTATTTCAAAAGAACTTGTCGATACTTTTTCTTTGGATGTTTTGTGTTTAATGACTTCTTTGAGAATTGCGAATCCGATTGGTGGATGCGCAACAATTAATTTACTTTGTAAAGATGTCGAGATTATTTTGTGTGATTTTTCTTTCCGAGCCGATTTGCATGTTATGCGCTACTTAGGCTTTGGAATGATTTTGGGAATGAATTGGCTTAACTGCTATGAAGCCCAACTCCTATGTCCTAAGCGGACTATTCATCTTCGACATCCTCTATCTATTAAGCAGATTTCTATTGACCTTAAAGAGTCGGATTTCGGCTTGGTTGCATCTTTATATTCTTTAAATCCTCATGATGACGATAATGATGATGGGGAAGATATTATTTCTCTTATTCACGTTATTCGTGAATTTTTCGACATATTTGAGCCCGTTTTAGGATTACTACCTAAGCGAGCAATTGAGTCCAGAATTAATCTCATCCCTGGAGCTCAACCTATTACTCGTCCTCCTTATCATATGTCCAATAAAGAAAATGAGGAGATGCGCAAACAATTATCCGAATTGGAGATGAAGCAATTTATTCGCTCTGGTTCCTCGCCTTGGGGAGCTTCGGCTATTTTTGTGAAGAAATCTTATGGTACACTTAGGCTTTGCGTTGACTACCGCAAGCTTAATGATCTTACTATCAAGAATAAATATCCTTTACCTCGGATTGATGATCTATTAAATCAACTTAGTGGTGCTAGAGTCTTTTCACAATTAGACTTAGCTACCGATTTTCATCAGCTTCGTATTACAGAGGATAGCATTCCTTTGACATCGTTCTGTACTCGTTATGCATCTTATGAATGGCTTGTTATTCCATTTGGTTTAACGAATGCTCCGGCTTTTTTCATTGACCTTATGAATCAAGTTTTCAAATATTTCCTCGATGATTTGTTCTCATCTTCATTGATGATATTCTTGTGTATTCAAAAACCAAGGAGGAGCATGAAAAGCATCTTCGGATTGTATTTTAAACTCTTAGGAGTAATCAATTAAAAGCAAAATTTTCTAAGTGCGACTTTTGGCAATCTCGTGTGAAGTTTCTTGGTCATATTATTTCCAAATCCGGAATTTCCATGGATCCTTCAAAGATTGAAGCGATTCAAAATTAGAAGAGACCGGAGAGTGTGATGGAGATCCGTAGTTTTCTTGGATTGGCAGGTTATTACCGCCGTTTCATAAAGGACTTTTCCGAAATTTCCTTGCCTCTTACTTGTTTGACAAAGAAGGGAGTTAAATATTTTTGGTCGGACAAATGTGACGCTTCTTTCCGGAGATTAAAAGAACTCCTTTCCGATGCTCCTATTCTTGTTATTCCCGAGGGGAATCAAGATTTTATTGTTTATACTGATGCTAGTCGCATTGGTTTGGGTGCCATTCTTATGCAAAGAGAACGTGTTATTGCTTATGCTTCTAGGCAATTGAAGCCAGCCGAGACTAGGTATGCCACTCATGATTTAGAGCTCGCGGCTAGTATTTTCGTCCTTCGTATTTGGCGTCATTATCTTTTGGGAGAAAAATTTATTCTGTACACCGATCATAAGTCTTTGAAGTATCTATTTTCTCAGAAGAAACTTAATTTGCATCAACAACGTTGGCTCGAATTTCTTGCAGCTTATGATTTTAATATTCTTTATACTCCCGGAAGGGTAAATCGTGTTGTAGACGCACTTAGTCGTAAGCAACAAGCGGTTGTTTCTATGATGATATACGAATGGAGCGATCTCGAGATTTTATCCACTTGTGAGATTCAAGATCATGTATCCAATTTGTTTTCATCTCTCGTTTTATGTAGTCTTGAGGCTCATCCTTCTCTTTTAGACCGCATTGTTGAAGCTTAAAAGCTAGATCCCGAATTGGCTCTTCTTGGCCAAAAATTTAGGGATAAAATTGATATTGAAGGATTGAAAGACTTTGATATTGATTCTCATGGCGGTATTCGAAAATTTGTTAGACTTATCGTGCCAAATATTAGTAATCTTCGTAAAGGCATTTTAGAAGATTCTCATCGTTCTGATTAACCATTCATCCCGGTAGTAGTAAAATCTACGCGGACATGAAGCGACTTTATTATTGGGAGGGAATGAAATCTGATATTGCTAACTTTGTTAAGTATTGCATGACTTGCCAACTCATTAGGGCCGAGTATCAAAGGCCCGGTGGGTTATTGCAACCTTTAGAAATTCAAATTTGGAAGTGGGACCAAATTTCCATGGATTTTATAGACGGCCTTCCCCGTTCTCGTTCGGGTCATGATAGCTTATGGGTGATAGTCGATAGACTTACTAAATCCACCCATTTTATTCCCGTTCGGTCCACTCGAACCGTTCCTCTCTTGGCCAAACTCTTTATTAAAGAAATTGTAAAATTGCATGGAGTTCCTTCTTCTATTGTTAGTGATCGTGATCCATTGTTTACTAGTGGATTTTGGAAGAGTCTTCAAAAAGCTTTGGGAACGATGCTTAATTTTAGCATCGCTTATCATCTCCAGTCCGATGGACAAACCGAGCGTGTGAATCAAACTCTTGAAGATCTTCTTCGAGCATGTGTTCTTGATTTGATGGAAGTTGGGAAGATCATATTTCTCTTGTTGAGTTTTCCTATAATAATAGCTTCCAATCTAGTATTGGTATGGCACCTTTTGAGGCACTCTATTTAAGTCCATGCAGATCTCCTTCTTGTTGGCTTGAGGCCGGTGAGAAGCTGGTTTTAGGACCAAATTTTATTCGTGATTCCACAGAGAAGATTGAACTTATTCGTCATAGGATGAAAGAAGCCCAGAGTAGACAAAAATCCTATGCCGATAACCGGAGAAGGAAATTAGAATTTTCTGTGGGAGATCTTGTGTTTATTCGAGTTTCACCTATGAAGGGTGTTGTACCTTTCAGTCGATCGGGAAAATTAGCGCCTCGATATATTGGGCCATTTCCTATCAACGAACGTATTGGTTTCGTGGCTTATCGCCTTTTATTACCGGCTCAGTTTTCTGCTATTCATGACGTGTTTCACGTTTCTCAATTACGGAAATTCCTTCGAGATCCCGATTCTATTCTTGAGCCCGGTGCTGTGGAAGAAATTGAAGTTTCGCCTAATTTAACTTATGAGCAGCATCCTATTCGTATTATTGCTTTGAAGGTCAAGCGCCTTCGAAATAAAGATGTTTCGCTTGTTAAAGTTCAATGGTCCTCAAATCCTAAGGATTGCTCTTGGGAATCTAGAGAGTTCATCGAGCGAACACATCCGGACTTACTTTCCCGTGCTCTTTGAGGTGAATTTCTTATTTCAAATTTTCTTTGTATTGATATGCTTTCATGGTTGTTACCATATATGTTCTTCTTAAATATTGCGTGGGTGCAATTTCTTTAAGGAGGGGAGTCTGAAACAACCCGCATATATAACAATTGAATATTTAGATATTTTATTTAAATATTTTATCGTTATTCGGATTTTGTCCGAAAAGTTACTTTTTTGCATACGGTCGAATTAGGACTCGGGACCACTTCCATTGGGTCCAAAACGCCGTTTGTGATCTTTTTGAGTATAAACTTTGATATGTTTGGAGTTAGTGGAATCTTACCACCTTTTCACTTTGGGCTTTGGGTTTGGTTTAGCCCATTAGCCTAAACTATTAACTCTAGCTCAACCCCCTCTTCCCTTCATTACTTCACTTTCATTTCCTAACACTCAAGCTTCATCAAAAATGGAGAGAGGAATGGGAAATTAAAACTCCAAGCCCTAGTTCATTTGCAAATCCAACATCTAACTCCAAATCCAAAGAGAAGCCATTGATTCAAGCTTCTTGTGCTGAGATTGAAGTGTGGTTGATTCTTCCTTTACTTTTAAGCTACTCCTTCATTGATTTTGTGAAAAGGTTAGATTTTTATCTCACATCTTTGTTTATAACTATCTTTGATTGTTTGGTATGAATTCCTAACACTTATTCATGCGCATTTGCTTTTGGTTTAGATTGAATTGGTGAAAATCCCAATTTTTAGTGTTTTCGGTTCAAATCTTTAAAATAAATCTTAACTTTGATGGTTGAAAACATTTTTGGTGATGCATCGAGGAGCCAATAGGACCGGGTAGCCGATGAGCGTAATCCCCTAGCGTCCATGCTCGACCGTTTGCAAATTTGAGGGAGTTTTGCACTTCTATCCCCTAGGTACCAACATTGGTCGTGCCACGCTTAGGTCGCGCCATGGGATAGGTCGTTCCATTTCTTAAGTCGCTCGGCCATTAGGTCGTTCCATTACTTAAGTCACTCGGCCATATGTTAATCTGCATCTCTTAGGTCGTTCCATTACTTAAGTCGCTCGGGCTACTCTCACTCCTTAGGTCGTGCCATGCTTAGGTCGTGCCAAGTTTTAGGTCATTCCATTACTTAAGTCGCTCGGCCTACTCTCACCCCTTAGGTCGCGCCATGCTTAGGTCGTGCCAAGTGTTAGGTCGTTCCATTACTTAAGTCACTCGGCATACTCTCACCCTTTAGGTCACTCCATGCTTAGGTCGTGCCATGTGTTAGGTCATTCCATTACTTAGGTCGCTTGGCTTGGTCGCACCACTTAGGTCGCTCGGCCTGCTGCTATGGGTCGCGTCATGGTTTAAGTCGCAACCATATAGGTCGCTTGGCCTGTTGCTATATCTCGCACCAACTTAGGTCGCGCCATGCAATAGGTCGCGCCATGTTAAGTTGCTCTGTTTGGCCGCATTCTATTTCTTAGGTCGACGATCCCTTGTGTCGTATGCCGTGGGGTCGTATGAGTTAAGCCGCTGATTTCTTGTGTTGTATTGTGTTAAGTCGTAAGTCGTGGCTGTTAAATCGCAAGGTTATTTCCATTTTGATGGATTTGGAATCGAATTCTTTGGATTTTATTCACGTCATCGAATGTGAATTTTTGTGATTTGTTTATTTCTACAATCATTTTTGTGATTTAGACTAGTAAATGTGCGATGTCTCTTTGTCTACGAGGGAGACTAAACCTCGTTTCTGTGGAGCTTCGGCTCAATTTGGTGGGGTAGCGACCCATGGTCTTCGGGCCCTTTTGTGGAGCTTCGGCTCAATATTAATGGTTAGCAACCATGGAATAGCGTTCCATTTTGTGGTACACGTGTTGGTGAGTTTACATGCTCCCGTTTTGTGATAGGCCTCCCCCTTTTTGTGATTTCTGGTTTTCTATTGATGATTTCTAGAATTTGTGTTTCACCAATTTTCGTGATTTACATTGATAAGTTTTATCAATATTTGTGCATTGGTGAATTTGTGTGTCATAACTTTTTTGTGAATAAAAATATATAGTGTAACATTCCCTTTTATCTTTGAGAAGATTCTTGTGATATTGATTAATCTCTTGTTGATTTTCAGTTACATACTTATCATAGTATGGTATTATGGTTTTTATATGTTTGTGTCATGTCTCTTATTCTATATCATTACATCCGATATTTATAGTTAGACTGATCTGTTTATTATTTTCTTATTAAATAATACTCGGGTCAGACCGAGATGTTACAAGTGCTTCTGCTTGACTTCACATCTGGGATTATCACCCTGACTTTTGGCTAACTACTTAGATTAGTAGTTTTTGTTGTATACATTTGAGATATAGACTCATTGATGTATCCATATTCTTTTGTCTAGAACTTGTAGCTATTCTTTTGTGATTTTGTGGATCATGTATGACCACTACTCTGATATACACTTTCATGTGTAATATTCATATCTGTTTACGCTTTTGAGATATGAACTTTTGTGACTGATTTATGTTATGCTTATTTCTATATTTGTTTCCGAAGATATTATAGCCACTGTGTAGAAGCTTTGAGTTTGTATCTGCATGTTGGATTCCCCCTTTGAATGCAAGTTATATTTTTATCTGGCATATCGGTACTCGCACAAAGCAATTACACGGATGGTCGCTCCTCAACAGCCTTATTCTCCGCGCTAGTTGACGGCATTACCCGGTAGTGTCCTTGGCTAGCGTGGGTATAGAGGTTGGGCATCACAGCTTGGTATCAGAGCGAATTTTCGTAACAATGTAGAATAATCAAGCATGGATCATCGTCCTAAGTCCTTCTTAGGAGTCGTGCTTTAGGATTTAATTCGATTCTTCGTACCGATTCATCCTATTTTCTTTATGATTCCTTGTTTTATCTATCAAGATTGCTTGATATTCATTTGGTGAATAACATTTTCCTTCTTCTTTCTTTCTTTCTAAAGGAAGAGTAATGGTTAGACCTGGCCGTCCCAGTGCCGGTCAATCTAGTGCTACTCCCCAAGATGGAGTATTTATGCGTACCCAACAGCTTCTTGATCTCGTAAAGAATGCTCAAGCAGCCGGTTCAAATCCGAAGTCTACTCACCCTAAGTCTGGATTTGCACGTTTGTGCAACGATTATACCACTTTGGGTGGGAAGCCATTCAAAGGTTCTGAAACTATTATTGAAGTCCAGGCTTGGCTGAGAACGTGCGATCGAATCTTTTCTCGCATTAATCTTATTGATCTTCACCGTGTTCGGGTGGCCTCTAGTATGCTCCAAGAAAGAACATTAGATTGGTATGAGCTTCTTATTTCTGAAATAAATGAAGCATATCTTACTTGGGAGAAATTCCGGGAACGCTTCGGCCATTAGGTCGCGCCATGGGATAGGTCGTGCCATTTCTTAAGTCGCTCGGCCATTAGGTCATTCCATTACTTAAGTCGCTCGGCCATATGTTAATCCGCATCTCTTAGGTCGTTCCATTACTTAAGTCGCTCGGTATACTCTCACGCCTTAGGTCGCGCCATGCTTAGGTCGTGCCAAGTGTTAGGTCATTCCATTACTTAAGTCGCTCAGCCTACTCTCACCCCTTAGGTCACGCCATGCTTAGGTCGTGCCAAGTGTTAGGTCGTTCCATTACTTAAGTCGCTCGGCCTACTCTCACCCCTTTGGTCGCGCCATGCTTAGGTCGTTCCATGTGTTAGGTCGTTCCATTACTTAGGTCGCTCGGCTTGGTCGCACCACTTAGGTCGCTCGGCCTGCTGCTATGGGTCACGTCATGGTTTAAGTCACAACCATATAGGTCGCTCCGCCTGCTGCTATATCTCGCACCAACTTAGGTCGCGCCATGCTATAGGTCGCGCCTTGTTAAGTTGCTCTGTTTGGCCGCATGTTATTTCTTAAGTCGATGATCCCTTGTGTCGTATGAGTTGAGCTGCTGATTTTTTGTGTTGTATTGTGTTAAGTCGCAAGTCGTGGCTGTTAAATCGCAAGGGCATTTCCATTTTGATGGATTTGGAATCGAATTCTTTGGATTTTATCCACGTTATCGAATGTGAATTTTTGTGATTTGTTTATTTCTACAATCATTTTTGTGATTTAGACTAGTAAATGTGGGATGTCTCTTTGTCTACGAGGGAGACTAAACCCCGTTTCTATGGAGCTTCGGCTCAATTTGGTGGGGTAGCGACCCATGGTCTTGGGCCGTTTTGTGGAGCTTCGGCTTAAAATTAATGGTTAGCAACCATGGAATAGCGTTCCATTTTGTGATACACGTGTTGGTGAGTTATATGCTCCTGTTTTGTGATAGGCCTCCCCCTTTCTGTGATTTCTGGATTTCTATTGATGATTTCTAGAATTTGTGTTTCACCAATTTTCGTGATTTACATTGATAAGTCTTATCAATATTTGTGCGTTGGTGAATTTGTGTGTCATCAAATTTTTTGTGAATAAAAATATAGAATGTGACATTCCTTTTTATCTTTGAGAAGATTCTTGTGATACTGATTAATCTCTTGTGGATTTTCAATTACATACTTATCATAGTATGGTATTATGGTTTTATATGTTTGTGTCATATCTCTTATTCTATGTCATTACATCCGATATTTATAGTTAGACTGATCCATTTATTATTTTCTTATTAAATAATACTCAGGTCAGACCGAGATGTTACAGGTGCTTCTACTTGACTTCACATCTGGGATTATCACCCTGACTTTTGGCTAACTACTTAGATTAGTAGTTTTGTTGTATACATTTGAGATATAGACTCACTGATGTATCCATATTCTTTTTTCTAGAACTTATAGCTATTGTTTTGTGATTTTGTGGATCTTGTATGACCACTACTCTGATATACACTTTCATGTGTAATATTCATATCTGTTTCTGCCTTTGAGCTATGAACTTTTGTTACTGATTTATGTTATGCTTATTTCTATATTTGTTTTCGAAGATATTATAGCCACTGTGTAGAAGCTTTGAGTTTGTATCGGCATTTCAGATTCCCCCTTTGAATGCAATTTATATTTTTATCTGGCATATCGGTACTCGCACAAAGCAATTACACAGATGGTCGCTCCTCAACAGCTTTATTCTCCACACTAGTTGATGGTGTTACCCTGTAGTGTCCTTGGCTAGCGTGGGTATAGAGGTGGGGCGTCACAATATCGGTAGCACTTGACCATATGATAGAAAATATATATAGACACAGTTGGTCCATATATAAATATTTTGAAATAATTTCTATGATTGTGGAAAGAAATATATGGTTTAATAAATATTGATTCTTAAGATGGAAATTTTATATATAGATTTAGTAGTAATATTTGATTTAAATTGGAATTGATTTAATACACATTATATGGTTAAGCATTTATGTAAATCTATATTTCAAAAGGATTTTCTTGTAATAAATTGAATAACTAAGATTGGGAGATAAATTTGGATTTATTAAAAATGATATTTAAATAAGGATTTATTTAATTAAATCGATTTGAAATTATTAAATGGGAAATCTGAAGGTTTGATTTTTATAACTAGATTTTTGATTTAAGTGATTTAATGAATATTTCACTTTTAAATAAATTAAAATAAAATATTGAGTAAAAAGTAATTTAAGATTACTTAAATGATATTGAATCAAATGAGGGAGCATTTCAAGACTAAATAATAATGAGGTTAATCGAGATCTTTATGAAACTATTAAATTTAACATTTAAACATTAAAGCTTTGAAATATATTGGAATTTAAATGGGTTATTTTAAGATTCAGATCTGCACTTGAAATCAATATAGTTGAATTGTTATCTAGAAACTAAATTGAATAAAAAATGAAAATTTAGGTTGGACTAAAATTTGAAATTATTATTCAGAAAACTAAATTGAACAAAATTTAGTTTGTAGTTTGAAAAGTTGAATACTTAAAGTTTGAAATTTTGAGATCTATAAAATTGAAGTGGTTATTTAGGAATTGAGTTGAATTTTAAATTGATAAATTGAGATTTGACTAGATTTGAATTTTAGATTGGAGTAGATTTGAATCGTAACTGTGAAAGTGATCAAATTTGAAAACAAATATATTTGAAGTGAAATGATATTTTGTTTTTGAATAATAAATAAAATTGAGATGACCATGGTGACATGGTGCATATTTCTACCCTTTATATAGTTCCAGGGATCCTTAGAGGATGGTTATCCCAAACATCCTCTAAGTTAATTTTATTTCAGTTGATATTTCACTTGAGTTGGATTTATTGATATAAGAATGTTAATCCTGACTCGAGTGTTTTGTGCCTTGCTTTACGCTCGGGTCGGACTGAGTGATACAACATTGAGACTCACCTTTGGAGTTTGGAGCTTCGCTTGGAGATCCAACTATCGCTTAGCTTTCAGCAATTCCAGTTGATTCGTAAAGAGTAGTCATCTGTTGCATTGGAGACTTCACTGTATCAGGGATATTCTGATGTATTTTATTTCTAACTTTGTTATATAGTAGCTTCATGAACTTCTATTCATTTATTCCGCTGCATATTATTGTACTACTCTGTATCTGTGATTCTGTGATTGATTTATTTACTGTATATGTTTTTACAATTTTAAATTAACAATTTGGTATTTTGAATTATTCAAGTCAGACATATATGGTTTTATTTTCGATTTGAATGGTTCAAAATAGCGGGTCGTTACACGATAATAGGATAAATTGCAATTCAATGAAAAGTAAATACTTAGAAGATTGTATAAATGGAAATTTAGATAAAATTTAAGAATATAAATATAAACAATCGTGAACCAACGTACATTGCATCCTTTTGATAACGATAAATTAAATAATATAATGAAAGGTGAATTTAACAGTATTATTGGAAATTAAATTATAATTTAATGAAATTGAGGTTAATATTGAAATTTATAAATTATTCACCTCTAAATTGACATTTAAATTTGTTTAAAACATTGTAAATGATTAAGAAGTTAAAAATGTTGAAATTTGTCAACTATTGAAATAAAATTTAAAATTTGATTTAATTAATTAATTATTAGTATAATTAATGTAAAAATAGCCATTTTGGCCACTGACTCGGATTTCGACGAAACTAGCTTCATCGGATCCGTAACGGTGAATTATTATAGGATTTCAAGTTTCGTAGCGATCGGGCTTGTCCTTTGATCGTTCGGACTCGAAATGCCTTGAAATTAACGAAATTGAAATCTATTGGAATCAATTTGAAAAATACTGATTTGAGCATAACTTCTTCATACGATGGAATTTGGACTTGAAACATGTTCCATCGCGTTTAAAATATTTAAAAATGTCTATTTTGATATATGGGATGATCCATTTTCGTTCGGAACCGACACGGGCTTTTCGGGGCATTATTGTCATTTCATACCAATTTGACTTTAACAGTAACCTATAAAAATGATGGAAAACTAGTTCTGTTGCATTTGGAAGGCCTTTGTTCATATTTATCGCCTGTTGGCACGATTCGATTAGGCTCCGGGTCGTTTTGACGTTAAACTCTATAAATAGCATGCAATTCGAGGCAAATTATTATTTTAAAGGCTGAAACCCTAATTCTACTACAGCCGCCGCTCCAAAATTCGATGGCAGAAAAACTTCACTACTTCAATCCCAAAATTCTCTCAATCCGCTCGATAATTCACGTTATCATCAAAAGGGAAATAGAAGAACTAGGTCTCCTCTTCGCATGGTACGGTTGAATCACCTTCGCGTAATCGGAGATGGTGGGAATTTGAGCTTGAAGGTGGGGCGTTCGGTGCTATTTAAGGGCGGAGGAGGGTATCGATGGTGGCAAGATTTTCAGCGTTTGGGGAGTTTGGCCTGGCATTCACGGTGGTGGCATTGGATCAGGGTCTGGATGAAGGAATGAGCGGCGGTGGGAGGCGAAATGGCAGCGGGTTTAGGTTTTTGGCATGCGTTTTCCTGTAGAAGGGGGTTTGGCTGTTGCGTGGTTACGAGAGAGAGAGGAAGCAACTTGCCGACGTGGCAATAATATGAGGCAAGTTTATTTATTTTGTTTAAAATTAAATTTTGTTTTCAAACATTTAATCGCAATAACTTCTACATACGAAGTCCGTTTTACGCGCAATTTTTTTTTGTTAGGATCGTAATAAAATTCCGGACACTTTAACGCTGGTTTGGACGAATTTTGAGACGGTCAAATTTTGGGTTTAAATTGAATTTTAATTCAATTTAAATTCAAAAGGTGAGTGTTTTAACCCATTCACAACTTCTAAATTTTCTTATGTTTGTTAAATTGATATATGATGTGATTTAAAATTTATTTATGGATGTTTGGCATTTTTATTCATCATCATCTCGGTTAATTTCATTTATTTAAAATTAAATTGCTATTTAATTTATTCATTGCTTTTAAACTGCCAGTTAAATTGTTAATTAATTATTATTGCATATAAACTGCCAATTAAATAGTTATTTAATTTATTATCGATTATAACTGTTAGTTAATACCTGTTATTTATTTCTTGTTACATATAAATGATATTGTTTGGATTGGATAACGTTTGGGATAATAAGGGTTTGATGATTGATATTGGATGAATGGATGTTTATTTATATTGTTATAAATCTATAAGTCGTTATGCATTCATTTTATTATGGATTGGGGCTTTAAATGATACACAACCGCACTTTTATTTTTAAATTGCGGATTGAAATGATATATATCCGTATCACTTGACCATAGGATAGAACATTATATACAGGCACCGCGGTCTACATATTTAAAATATTGTGAAATGATTTTCTGTGGTTTTGTAAAGAAAAATACGGGTTATATAAATATTGATTTTTGATGTTATATAAACATCAAATTTATTATTGATTTCTAGATATATATATATATAAATATGCTTTGAAATATAAAATAGGCCCAAAAATAAATTCGATTGTTTTATATAATATGGTTTGATGAATATCGATTTTGAGATTATATAATTTATCTTTATATATAGTTGAATACTTGAGTCTAAGCTATGGATAAGTGTGTTAAATAAAAATTAAGCTTAATAATAGAGTTTGATTTTATTAAAGTAAAATGTGAATAAGTATTTAAACCTTATTTTAATATAGAATGCTTAATGATTTAAATAAATTAAGGTTGAGAGATAAATTGGAGATTTATTTGAGATTGAATTTATTTAAGAAGTAAACTCAAAAAGGATGATGTGAAATTTATTAAATTGAAAAATTTAAAGGGGATAATTAGTATAACATGATTTTGGGGCTAGTTGAATTAAATGATTATTTCAAGTATAAATGAAGAAAATATTTAGCTATTTGAAACTTGAGTTTGTTTTAAATGAAAGTGGATTTAGTTTGTAAATTTATTTCCAAATTAATAAAAGAAGGTTTGATTTTTGAATCTAAATTATCAACTTTAGTTTTGAATGGTGGAAAATTTAAAGCCTTGAAATATATGAATTCAAATGGTTTATTGAGAGGTTCAAATAGGTATTTGAAATTTATTGGTAGAATTTAAGAAGATATTTTATTATATAACTAATATAATATTTAAACCATTGAAGTATATTAAGTTATGTTTCAAGCTATAGATTCCGAGACATATAAATTTGAATTGCTATGATTTCTTGAAAGGGATATATTTGAAATAAAATGATACATATTAATTTGGGTTTTTAAAATAGAAATGATATCGTATTTATATGGTTTTGAAATGGATATTTTATTCTGGTTTTAAAGGTATAAACTATTTTAAAAGGACCGGTGTGTTACAATAACGTTTGGTTGTTGAAGAGACCGGGATCGAAAGTTGTCATACTCTCTGCCAACTCCGAAACCACTTTAACAACCGTGTACGCGGTGGAGATTCTAGTATGAAGTAGAATGGTGGCGGCGTTTCCTTTGAGGTAAATACGTGGACCCAACTCCCGTGAGTTGGCATAAGGTGGCTAAAACAGGAGCGATTCTTGGGCCAATTGAGGTAGAACCTTTGATCGGACACATCCCTTCGATTTTATACTTTGACTTTTGGATTGATTCGGTGGCCACTTTTGATTTTCTTTTTGGGGGTGTGGCTCGAGGTGGGCGGTAGCTGCGGCTACGCGTTACCACCAGACCGGATGCATAATTGGTATATCTACCCTGGCATTGCCTAGTTGTGCCGTGTCACCAACCCTATCGCGCCTTGTACGAGTTTGGTTTTCTCCCGTAGCCCGTGGGGTATTTAGGGTAGTCTCCCGATCTGGAGATGCACTGACACTGGATGGACTGCTGGGACTATTATTGTGTTAAGGTGGAGATTGGGTAACTCCTTAACGCTATTTAAAAGTAAGTTTATTTTACTATCAGACACTATTATAATAGCAAAATATTACTACATAGTAAATAGTTTAACGGATCTTTAGGAGATGTGAATCCCGAGCATCTTTTAAGTTACTGCACTTATATTTATTCATGTTGATTTAACTTACATAAGATCTTTTAGTTCTGACTCGAGTGTTTTGTCTTTTCAATTCGCTCGGGTCAGTCCGAGCGTTTCAGGATCGAAGACTTTATTTCTGGAGGACGAAAACGAGGATTTCATTATTATTATTATTATATATTACATGGTTCCACTACACGCTGTATTCCGCTGCATTGAAATTTATTGGTATGTGAACTCTGATATTTATTGTATAAAGAAGAATCAAATGTTTTGTAACAGTTTTATGAACTTTATATTGATTATTTTATTTTATCCTTCCGCTGTGAGATTCTGTTTAGTTTTTTCTTCTTCTCTGTTTTTCTTATTTACCCCATAACAAACCGCCCTTCCGTATGGTTTGAATCAGCATGAGTGTCGATTTGAAGCGTGCGAAAAGGGGGGACGTTACAAAACAATTATAGGTATTTTAAACTATTTTAAAACTACTTAAAACTATTTGTGACTATCCAAACTATTTTCTAAAATTCAAACTGTGTAAGGCTGAATTGTTTAGATTCAAATCTTTGATTTAAAAGTGAATATAGTCAACTGATATTATAACCTAAGTTGGAATTTGAAATGTTATTTTCTAGTGAAATGACATCCTTGAGTAAATATGATGATTTGAAATGAGGGTTTAACTTATTTTGTGAATACAATTTTGAAAGTAACGATGATTTCGAAAGTGAATATGATTTCGAAAGTGATATAATTTTGAAGTGAATATGATGTTTTGATGTCAATTATGAATTGATTTTGGAAATGTTAAAGAACCATCTGGTGTGAAATAAATGTTTATTTGTTAAAGAGACCGAGATCGGATATTGTCATACTCTCTATCAATACCGAAAACCACTTTAACAACTGTGCACATAGTGGAGATTTTAGAATGAAGTAGGATGGTCTAGTAAACGATTCTATATAATGTGTTAATGTAGTCCTGACTCCCTTGAGTCAGCTTGGTGTGACTAAAAAATGAGTCACGTCGAGCCAAGTGAGGTCGCACCTTTAATAGGACATGCTTCTTCGATACCATATTTATGACATTGTGGTTGATTTGGTGGCCAACCATCAATTTGATTATGGGAGTGTGTTCCGAGGTGGGTGGTAGTAGCTGTTACGCGTTACCACCAGTCCAGATCCACAATGGTAATATCCAACCCTAGGCATTGCCTCGCATGCCTTGTTACATGCCTTAGCGTGCCCAGTATGAGTTTGGTTTGTACCGTACTTATGGAGTGCCTCTGATAGCCCTCCAATTTACGGAGGAATTACGCTACTGGTATGTGTTCAGGGGAATATGCGTAATGCCTTGACGCTATTTTAATACTTTGCTTTATTGTGGACACTATTATTACAGTGTATTATACTATGTATGTAGATAGTTTAACGGTTCCTTAGGAGGTGGAATCTTGAACATTTCTTAAGTTATTGCACGCACGTTAGACACTAGATAGGAGTTGTATAATCCTGTAAACATCTCTGAAGCCGTTACACTTATATTTACTATTGATTTAACTTACATAAGATCTTTTAGTTCCGACTCGAGTGTTTTGTGTTTTCATTACGCTCGGGGCAGTCTGAGCTTTTCGGTGTATTGAAGTCCGTTTTATCTCTGAAGGAAAAAGAAGGAGATTTGTATGCAATTTATTTTATTTATACTACTACATCATGTTGTTCCGCTGCATTATTTATATATTTCTACTGTATATAACTCTAATCTGTATTGTAAAGTGTAATCGAATGTGCAACGATCTCGAATTTAGACTATATTTAAATTTGTAACTAAATTTATTTTTGAATAAAAATGTGTGCAATTAATTTGAAATTGATATAAAATGCATTAACAAATAAAGATAAAAAAATAAGTATTGATAAATATCTCAAATAAATTTAGGGTTATGTAAAAATATAAAATGAACTTAAGAAAATTTTAGAGACACATATATACACATATTGGAATGCATGAAGTTGTAAAATGTAATAAGACAAAAGAAAAAAATAGTATATACATAAGTTGTACATACAAAATGAAGAAAGGGTATATGTAAACATGAATGGGAACCAAAGCATTTAATGCCCTCAACCCTAGTACAAGCCAAAGATCACCTCAGCCCCATAAGAAGAATAAGCTCTGACCTATAAAAATAATAATGATATATATATAATGTAAATAAAATAATCTTGTACCTACACCTCTTTCTTTCTATATATACAGCCTTTGTTTACAAGGTTAAGCACACTCGAAAACATTTTATCAAATTCTTCAAACATTTTCAAGCTGTGACAAAGCATCAAGCTTGGAAAGAATTTAACTTCATTAGCAAAAAAAATACAAGTAAGAAAACAAATCAAAGTACATACGAATAGGAGCCTGTAAGAAAAAATAGAAACATTTGTACAAACTAAAATTATCTCAGCCTCCTTAGCCTGCAAGAAGAAAAGAAAGAAAAAAAAGTAATCTTTACAGTAATAAACAAATCAAGTGAAATGATTCATGTACTTGCCATGTTCTTTAGTACATCCAAACATTATCTTCAGCCATGCCTTGTATAAGATAAATACATCACCTTGTACAAAACATATTATAACCTGTACCACTCATT
This sequence comes from Allium cepa, assembly GCA_030765085.1. NCBI lineage: Eukaryota > Viridiplantae > Streptophyta > Magnoliopsida > Asparagales > Amaryllidaceae > Allium > Allium cepa. The sequence goes on along the minus strand of CM060941.1, from coordinate 1,037,870,193 downwards.
TCTTCATATACATCAATTCCCTTATTCTATTTTTTGTTCATCAAAGCTTGCATTCCAATTTCGAAAATCATAAGTTGAAAGAAAAAAATGTGATCATTTCAACAATTTAAAATCTACAACCTGGAAGCAGATCAAGTTCAAGATGTAGTTCCAGGCTTTGCTTTTCTGTGCAAAGTCAAGTGAGTAAACCTTCATTCAATACCGTAGAATCTATTTATATCTGAATCGTTTATGATTGATATCTGAAGTTTGTTGTGAATAATGCTTGAGTAGATGTTAAAAAAAGGCCTGTTTGTTCATATATCAATATATATAAGCCTGTGCATGTTCATATGCATATATCTCTGTTTAGTTACAGGGTAAGAAACAACAAGGAAAATTCAATTTCTTCTTTTCTACTCAATATTAGGCTTGGGTTTCAAAACAAATTAGTCGTGTTTAAGAATGAGTTATAACCTAAAAATGGTTTCATGAAGTACAAATGCATATATAATGAAAAACCAAGTTTTTACAGAGAAAACTTTGAAGCCTGGAATTTTCGAACCTCACGAAATATTGGTTCAGGTATATAACTCGAATTCCTATAGAAAAATAGGATTTTTAAGCCTTGTTTGATAATTTTTAGTTGTGTGGTTTAAGAGCAGTTTAAAGATGGTCGGAATTGGTATTTTAACCAATTGTCGACGATACGATGGACTGGGGGAGACGAGGCTTTGCGTGGAGGTGGAGGAGTGATCAGGGGTCATGGAAAAAATAGTGCGATGGTCGGTAGATGGACGTGGTGGCAGCATCACGCGTTTCATTTTTTTTAACCTAGTTTTGACCTAGTTGTGTAATCGGTCTCTTTCATTGCCTACGTTGGATCGAGCACGACGTGGCTCTGGCAGATGGTGGAAGGGGTGTGGGCGCGTGAGTGGCCGGAGTTTCCCGAAGACCGGTGGTCGAGGCACCGCACACGAGACGATTGACAGGTTTCGAATGGTGTTTCCTGTTATTGTTCCAGGTTTGGTCTCGAGTGCTCAATTTCAAATTCGAGTTATTGCGTGTATTCCGATGGTTGGGATCAGAGCTAGGGATGACCTTCGACTTGCTCGAAGCAGTGGTCGCGAACGGAGGCGTGCAAGTGCACGAGTTTGATGATCTGGGAATGTTGTAGCCTGAGCACTTCCAGGCTTGCATTTGTAACATAACTCGAAGTGTTAATAATTCTCTGGTTATACGAGAGCTCCACGGGAAGCATTAGTTATTTTGAATGAAAGTTAAATAATTTGTTCACTTGAATTTGCAAGTTAAATAATTAATGTATTTAAAAAGCTAAATTTTTAAATATAAATTAAGTAATCTAGTTTAAAATTTTCTTACATAAGTTTCATATGTAAGTAATAAATGTTATTTACATTTATTTAAATGATTATAAATTGAATTTAAATTTGGTTAATGTTTAAATAAATAATCATTTTGAATCTTAAATTCAAAATGAAGTTTGAATTTAAATTTAAAATGTAATGTTCTAATACACTTTAATATTAATGAAGTCATTAATAAAGGAATTGATTATCTTAGAAATTATTAAGGTATTAAAATGATTTAAATTAATAACATAATTAAGGAGTGGCCTATGTATTTAATTTATAAATTAATAATTTAGATTAATTTATAATTAGAGATTAATTAAGAAGTAAATTAAGAAATGTTATTAGTTAATGAGGAAAATTAACTCTGAATTATTGAGTAACAAAATTAATGTGATAAATTTTGATAACAAATTAGGTTAATTAATCGAATCAATTGTAAATTGTTAATTACTTAATGAAAGCAATTAAGGGGTTAATTACTAATTGTAATTAAATTTGGATATTTTGATTAAATTAATGATAAAGATAAAATGGTAATTAATGATTTGTTATTATGAGATGATTGCTCAATGGTAAGTAATTAAAGAGTAAATTTCTTGAAATAATTAATTAAGAAGTTAATTAATTATATAATTGGTTCAAAAGTCAATTTAATTAATATGACTGATTAAGAATAACTTAATTAATTAAAGTGTTTGATAAATTAATTTATATTAAATGATTTGGAATTAATAAATCAGAATTGGATAATAAATTCATAAGTAATAAATTAAATTGGAAATGAATTGAATTAATTAGGATTAAACAATTAATTAATCCTGTTTATAAATGATTATCAAATGCTTGACCTTACTTATGAATGATTATATTGTATGAGATGCCTTGAATTGATTGTCCTATCTGATCTGTGATATTTTATTCTGTAAATTGTGGTATGTATAATTTATTCATTTATTGATGATACATCCTTATATTATCTGTGAATCTATGAATGAAGATAAGCGTTATAGTTTATATCGCTTATCAACTATAGTTCTGTGTTTTAATCTGTCATGATTGAATGATGTTGCACTATTGTGTTAAACCCCTGGACCACACCATACACACACAAATATGGATTTCACGAGGAAATCGATTAAGTCACAGATTTTTGAAAATAGTTTTGTATTTCAATTTTTAAATTCAAATTTTTTGAAAATGGATTGGGTTTGAAGTGAAAAGCTTTTGAAATGGAACTTCAAAGATGAGATTTATTTTGAATAACTTGATAAAGTATGAGGTTTAAATAATTTGATTTAAACTCAAATACAAGATTTGAAATTGAATTCTAGGGTTTGAAACTAGGGATTAAAGATGTTATACCAGTTATATATGGGTTAAACTATTTTAAATGTATTGATTTGGGAATTTGAATTTAAATTCAAGGGCTTTAACTCGTGCAAATATAATTGGATTTTTCTGAAACGAAAACTATTTGTTCTCAAATAATTAAAGCTTTCATATAAGAAATGAACATCCAATTTGTGTTAAAAAGATTTCTAGTTTAAAATAAAAATAATTTCCAAGTTATATAAACGGTTTGAAAGCTATAAGTTAAATCTTTGATTTAAAGATTTAACGAGTTAATCCAATTGGAACGGGAATTGTTTTGAAGTCTATGAATTGATCTTTGTAAAATAAATCTTTTTGTAATATAAAGATTTGAAATGGTAATTGGTTTAAACCATTTGAAAAGGAAAGTTTTTGGGTTTTAAGTTGTGACTTAATTGAAATCCCAATATCCATATGTTTTTAAATACTGCGCTCACTATTCGGTTTAGCCGGGAGAGGACCTTTGTGTCATATATCCCATTCCGAATATGCGATACGTCCTTATGGATAGCATTTGAAGACCGGTGGTGAAGACCGGATATTTTCGAAAACGAAAGGACAACTCGTCGAATGTCTTTGCATCGACTGGTCCCCGGTATAGAGACTCCATATGTGATGGGAAGTCCGAACGTGATTAGTGAATATCCGGATTGCAAGGACTTCTTTTGAAGTGCCTTCGGTTCTGTTCGAACCCGCAACAGACTTGTACGGTTACGTGTCTGACATTACATTTTGAGATATAAAGCAGATTTCTTTCAAATACATTTCTGTTGGTGGCGGAGAATTTATTCTCTTAGCTTAACACCCTTCTCTGAGACGTACGCGCTCAGAGGTTATGTAGTTGAAGGTTATCAGCGATATATTCCCAATTTGGTAATGTGGCATGCTGAGTGTTGTTGTGTGATGATTATTTATTGCTCATTTGTTGATCAAAGCGTGGCTTTGTGCCTAGCTTTGTGGACAAGACTTCGTCAGACCTCACTCCCCGTAAATGGTCAAAACAGGAATATGCGGCAAGGTTATGAGGGTCGTGCCCTTTAGGGTATGTCATTTCCTTCTGGAAAGGGTGGTATCATTGTATGGAGCCCTAATGCTTACTCATGTTGACACACTATATTTATTACTGTGTGATGTTGGTTATCGAGCGCTCGGATAAAGGTCCAAAGGGACCGGGGGATGGCTTATTCGTGTAGTAGTTACCTGGTGACAAAGGTAACCCGGCCTTGTGTTGGCAGAGAGCTGGTTAAGTTCTCGGGACGTCCCGCCAGAGGCGATCCCATGTGGCAGTAGGAAGTTCCTTAGCCTGACCATTTGTTGGAAATCCAAATAAAACAATACGCGTCTTGTACGGTTTTAGTTGTAGAACCTATCATTCACTTAATGTTGGCGCTCCACTGTTTGGATGGTAGCTATAGTAGGCATAAGTGCGGAATGCCTATGCTGGCTAAGATTTATATCTTTACTTTCGAAATTTTTTCCTACACTATGCACTAGTAATAATATCAAATGTTTCTTTTTAATGCGTATCAAGCATCTTTGACTATCATAAGAAGAAATCTCCTCCAATTATGCGTTTGCATTGTGTGTGTGGCGGGAGGTCTTATGGTAGTCTCATTTTCCAAAAGCATTGCGAATTGACTTTTAAATTATCCTTATTGCTGTTCGTTTTTTAAAAAATAAACTGTATTTGTTGCTCACACCAGTCCCATGACTGATCCGGAGCTTATTGTTCTTTCCTAAACTCTAGGTGCTCAAAATTTTCCTACACGAGCTGTCTAGAGCTGGGTTTTTCTGATAGTCAGATTTAGTGGATTATCTGGAGCTAGTTCAGTCTTTGGACACGGACTGCACTTGCTTATCTTTGTGCATAGTTATTGGGAGTTCGAGCTATTGCTGGATTGGTTCTAGGAGATGGAGTTGCAGTTTTGGCGTTCTCTTTTGAAGACTATATTAGAGTTATATTGTTCCGCTGCTAGATGTTATCTAGTTTTCTTTTCCGCTGCTATTTTATTGTATCATATCTCTGATGTATATTGATATCTATTGGATCATCTGTTGTATCAGATATTGTATCAAAGCTGTGTTGTTTACTTAATGTTGTTATAAGCTCCGGCGAATCGGATTTGAACGGTCGAATAAATGGCATTCGAATACGATTTGAAGTATGGGTGTCGATTTTCGAGCGCGAAAAATCCGCGTTCGTCACATGTGGTATCAGAGCTAAGGTTAAACTTTAGCTCAGGAGTATAACACGTTAAGTAGCTCATTAGAGACAGGGTGAAGTATCCCTAGAATGAGTGTATCCCTAAGATATCCATTGGAATGCCTCGGTAAATTCTCTTGCTATCTACTGATAGTGAGTATGAATGCAAGAAGAGGACGAGATATTGGACAGGGAAATACGACTATGAATGGTCAATACCCTGTAATAGTGGAAAAAAACTTTCTTTATCAATCTCTTTTGATTCATCTTTCCAAATTCTTTTGATTTGCCTCGTAGCAGTTGCAAGAAGAAGTTTCGGTACGGTGGTGGCCCTACGAATCATTGTAGGAAATTCTTACTTCGTATCTTCATCGGTTTCTTATCAATTTTTGATTTAAACCTTAATGAATATGAATTGAAAATTTTGAATAAATTGGAAATTTTAAATTGAGTTAACTTGATTAATAGAATATGAAGAATTATTTCAATTGTATCGATAAAATGATTTTGTTTAAAACCAAATTTGAAATTCTATTGTAATTTCTTGTGTATATCAAAGTCTGAAGAGGGACAAATTGATATACATTTTGAGATATTCCGACTTGAATTTGGAATCCATATCTTGTGTTTGAGGAATTATAGGAGATCTAATTTGTCTATCTCTGTGTTATTTTCGTGCATGCAAATTTCGAGGACGAAATTCTTTTAAGGGGGAAGTCTGTAACGATCTCGGATTTAGACTATATTTAAATTTATAACTAAATTTATTTTTGAATAAAAATGTGTGCAATTAATTTGAAATTGATATAAAATTCATCAACAAATAAAGATAAAAAAATAAGTATTGATAAATATCTCAAATAAATTTATGGTTATGAAAAAATATAAAATGAACCTAAGAAAATTTTAGAGACACATATATACACATATTGGAATGCATGAAGTTGTAAAATGTAATAAGACAAGAGAAAAAAATATTATATACATAAGTTGTACATACAAAATAAAGAAAGGGTATATGTAAACATGAATGGGAACCAAAGCATTTAATGCCCTCACCCCTAGTACAAGCCAAAGATCACCTCAGCCCCATAAGAAAAATAAGGTCCGACCTATAAAAATAATAATGATATATATATATATATATATATATATATATATAATGTAAATAAAATAATCTTGTACCTGCACATCTTTCTTTCTATATGTACAGCCTTTGTTTACAAGGCTAAGCACACCCGAAAACATTTTCTCAAATTCTTCAAACATTTTCAAGCTGTGACAAAGCATCAAGCTCGGAAAGAATTTAACTTCATCAGCAAAAGAAATACAAGTATGAAAACAAATCAAAGTACGTATGAATAGGAGGCTGTAAGAAAAAATAGAAACATTTGTACAAACTAAAATTATCTCAGCCTCCTTAGCCTGCAGGAAGAAAAGAAAGAAAAAAAATCTTTACAGTAATAAATAAATCAAGTGAAATGATTCATCTACTTGCCATGTTCTTTAGTACATCCAAACATTATCTTCAGCCATGCCTTGTACAAGATAAATACATCACCTTGTACGAAACATATTATAACCTGTACCACTCATTTCTTCATATACATCAATTCCCTTATTCTATTTTTTGTTCATCAAAGCTTGCATTCCAGTTTCGAAAATCATAAGCTGAAAGAAAAAAAATAGGATCATTTCAACAATTTAAAATCTACAACCTGGAAGCAGATCAAGTTCAAGATGTAGTTCCAGGCTTTGCTTTTCTGTGCAAAGTCAAGTGAGTAAACTTCATTCAATACCGTAGAATCTATTTATATCTAAATTGTTTATGATTGATATCTGAAGTTTGTTGTGAAAAATGCTTGAGTAGATGTTAAAAAAAATTCCCGTTTGTTCATATATCAATATATATAAGCCTGTGCATGTTCATATGCATATATCTCTATTTAGTTACGGGGTATGAAACAACAAGGAAAATTCAATTTCTTCTTTTCTACTCAATATTAGGCTTGGGTTCAAAACAAATAAGTCGTGTTTAAGAATGAGTTATAACCTAAAAATGGTTTCATGAAGTACAAATGCATATATAATGAAAAACCAAGTTTTTACAGTGAAAACTTTGAAGCCTGGAATTTTCGAACCTCACGAAATATTGGTTCAGGTATATAACTCGAATCCCCATAGAAAAATAGGATTTTTAAGCCTTGTTTGATGATTTTTAGTTTTGTGGTTTAAGAGCAGTTTAAAGATGGTCGGAATTGGTATTTTGACCAATTGTCGACGATACGATGGACTGGGGGAGACGAGGCTTCGTGTGGAGGTGGAGGAGTGATCAGGGGTCATGGAAAAAATAGTGCGATGGTCGGTAGATGGACGTGGTGGCAGCAGCACACGTTTGATTTATTTAACCTAGTTTTGACCTAGTTGTGTAATCGGTCTCGTTCATCGCCTACGTTGGATCGAGCACGGCGTGGCTCTGGCAGATGGTGGAAGGGGTGTGGGCGTGTGAGTGGCCGGAGTTTCATGAAGACCGATGGTCGAGGCGCCGCACACGAGACGATTGACAGGTTTGGAATGGTGTTTCCTGTCATTGTTCCAGGTTTGGGCTCGAGTGCTGAATTTCAAATTCGAGTTGTTGCGTGTGTTTCGATGGTTGGGATCAGAGCTGGGGATGACCTTCGACTTGCTCGAAGCATTGGTGGCGAACGGAGGTGGCGAACGGAGGCGTGCACGTGCACGAGTTTGATGATCTAGGAATGTTGTAGCCTGAGCATTTCCAGGCTTGCATTTGTAACATAACTCGAAGTGTTAATAATTCTCGGGTTATACGAGAGTTCCACTCGAAGCAGGGGGAGGCAAGACTCGAAGCGAGTCTGGGTACACTCGAGTCCATGTTTTAAAACAAGTTTAAATTAAATAGTTTTTAGTAAAAAGATAATTAGTTCCCAAACAAATGTTCAAATTTGATTTTTGATTTAATTCTTCTATTGAATGATTTTGAATGAAAGTTAAATAATTTGTTAACTTGAATTTGCAAGTTAAATAATTAATGTATTTAAAAAGCTAAATTTTTAAATATAAATTAAGTAATCTAGTTTAAAATTTTCTTACATATGTTTCATATGTAAGTAATAAATGTTATTTACATTTATTTAAAAGATTATAAATTGAATTTAAATTTGGTTAATGTTTAAATAAATAATCATTTTGAATCTTAAATTCAAAATGGAGTTTGAATTTAAATTTAAAATGGAATGTTCTAATACACTTTAATATTAATGAAGTCGTTAATAAAGGAATAGATTATCTTAGAAATTATTAAGGTATTAAAATGATTTAAATTAATAAGATAATTAACGAAAGACTTATGTATTTAATTTATAAATTAATAATTTAGATTAATTTATAATTAAAGATTAATTAAGAAGTAAATTAAGAAATGTTATTAGTTAATGAGGAAAATTAACTATGAATTATTAAGTAACAAAATTAATGTGATAAATTTTGATAACAAATTAGATTAATTAATTGAATCAATTGTAAATTGTTAATTACTTAATGAAATCAATTAAGGGGTTAATTACTAATTGTAATTAAATTTGGATATTTTCATTAAATTAATCATAGAGATAAATTGGTAATTAATGATTTGTTATTATGAGATGATTGCTTAATGGTAAGTAATTAAAGAGTAAATTTCATGAAATAATTAATTAAGAAGTTAATTAATTATATAATTGGTTCAAAAGTCAATTTAATTAATATGATTGATTAAGAATAACTTAATTAATTAAAGTGTTTGATAAATTAATTTATATCAAATGATTTGGAATTAATAAATCAGAATTGGTTAATAAATTCATAAGTAATAAATTAAATTGGAAATGAATTGAATTAATTAGGATTAAACAATTAATTAATCCTGTTTATAAATGATTATCAAATGCTTGACCTTACTTATGAATGATTATATTGTATGAGATGCCTTGAATTGATTGTCCTATCTGATCTGTGATATTTTATTCTGTAAATTGTGGTATGTATAATTTATTCATTTATTGATGATACATCTGTATATTATCTGTGAATCTATGAATGAAGATAAGCGTTATAGTTTATATCGCTTATCAACTATATTTCTGTGTTTTAATCTATGATGATTGAATGATGTTGCACTATTGTGTTAAACCCCTGGACCACACCACACAAACACAAATATGGATTTCACGAGGAAATTGATTAAGTCATAGATTTTTGAAAATAGTTTTGTATTTGTATTTTTAAATTAAATGTTTTCAAAATGGATTGGGTTTGAAGTGAAAAGCTTTTGAAATAGAACTTCAAAGATGAGATTTATTTTGAATAACCTGATAAAGTATGAGGTTTAAATAGTTTGATTTAAACTTAAATATAAGATTTGAAATTGAATTCAAGGATTTGAAACTAGGGATTAAAGATGTTATACCAGTTATATATGGGTTAAACTACTTTAAATGTATTGATTTAGGAATTTGAATTTAAATTCAAGTTCTTTAACTCGTGCAAATATAATTGAATTTTTCTGAAACGAAAACTATTTGTTCTCAAATAATTAAAGCTTTCATATAAGAAATGGACATCCAATTTGTGTTAAAAAGATTTCTAGTTTAAAATGAAAATAATTTCCAAGTTATAGAAACGGTTTGAAAGATATAAGTTAAATCTTTGATTTAAAGATTTAAAGGTTTAACGAGTTAATCCAATTGGAATGGGAATTGTTTTGAAGTCTATGAATTGATCTTTGTAAAATAAATCTTTTTGTAATATAAAGATTTGAAATGGTAATTGGTTTAAACCATTTGAAAAGGAAAGTTTTTGGGTTTTAAGTTGTGACTTAATTGAAATCCCAATATCCATATGTTTTTAAATACCTGCGCCCACTATTCGGTTTAGCTGGGAGAAGACCTTTGTGTCATATATCCCATTCCGAATATGTGATACGTCGTTATGGATAGCGTTTGAAGACCGGTGGTGAAGACCGGATATTTTCGAAAATGAAAGGACAACTCGTCGAATGTCTTTGCATCGACTGGTCCCCGGTATAGAGACTCCATATGTAATGGCAAGTCCGAACGTGATTAGTGAATATCCGGATTGCAAGGACTTCTTTTGAAGTGCCTTCGGTTCTGTTCGAACCCGGAACAGACTTGTATGGTTACGTGTCTGACATTACATTTTGAGATATAAAGCAGATTTCTTTCAAATACATTTCTGTTGGTGGCGGAGAATTTATTCTCTTAGCTTAACACCCTTCTCTGAGACGTACGCGCTCATAGGTTATGTAGTTGAAGTTTATCAGCGATATATTCCCACTTTGGTAATGTGGCATGCTGAGTGTTGTTGTGTGATGATTATTTATTGATCATTTGTTGATCAAAGCGTGGCTTTGTGCCTAGCTTTGTGGACAAGACTTCGTCAGACCTCACTCCCCGTAAATGGTCAAAACAGGAATATGCGGCAAGGTTATGAGGCTCGGGCCCTTTAGGGTATGTCATTTCCTTCTGGAAAGGGTGGTATCATGTTATGGAGCCCAGATGCTTACTCATATTGACACACTATATTTATTACTGTGTGATGTTGGTTATCGAGCGCTCGGATAAAGGTCCAAAGGGATCGGGGGATGGCATATTCGTGTAGTAGTTACCTAGTGACAAAGGTAACCCGGCCTTGTGTTGGCAGAGAGCTGGTTAGGTTCTCGGGACGTCTCGCCTGAGGCGATCCCATGTGGCAGTAGGAAGTTCCTTAGCCTGACCATTTGTTGGAAATCCAAATAAAACAATACGCACCTTGTACGGTTTTAGTTGTAGAACCTATCATTCACTTATGGTGGCGCCCCACTGTTTGGATGGTAGCTATAGCAGGCATAAGTGCGGAATGCATATGCTGGCTAAGATTTATATCTTTTCTTTCGAAATTTTTTCCTATGCTATGCACTAGCAATAATATCAAATGTTTCTTTTTAATGCGTATCAAGCATCTTTGACTATCATAAGAAGAAATCTCCTCCAATTCTGCGTTTGCATTGTGTGTGTGGCGGGAGGTCTTATGGTAGTCTCATTTTCCAAAAGCATTGCGAATTGACTTTAAAATTATCCTTGTTGCTGTTTGTTTTTAAAAAGATAAAAAAAAATTGTTGCTCACACCAGTCCCATGACTGATCCAGAGTTTATTGTTCTTTCCTAAACTCTGGGTGCCTAAAATTTTTCTACACGAGCAGTCTAGAGTTGGGTTTTTCAGATAGTCAGATTTAGTGGATTATCTGAAGCTAGTTCAGTCTTTGGACACGGACTGCACTTCCTTATCTTTGTGCATCGTTATTGGGAGTTCGAGCAATTGCTGGATTGGTTCTTGGAGATGGAGTAGCAGTTTTGGAGTTCTCTTTTGAAGACTATCTTAGAGTTATATTGTTCCGCTGCTAGATGTTATCTATTTTTATTTTCCGCTGCTATTTTATTGTATCATATCTCTGATGTATATTGATATCTATTAGATCATCTGTTGTATCAGATATTGTATCAAAGCTGTATATCAATGTTTTATTCTTTTATTCCGCTGTGTTGTTCACTTAATTTTGTTATAAGCTCCGGCGAATCGGATTTGTACGGTCGAATCTATGGCATTCGAATACGATTTGAAGTATGAATGTTGATTTTCGAGCGCGAAAAATCCGCGTTCGTCACAGAATGTTATTTTTAAAACAGCTTCATGAACTATTTATTTGATTATTATATTTTATCTTTCCGCTATGAGATTCTATGTTTTGTTTTTTTTCTTTCTATTTTCTTCTTTTTCTTATTTACCCCATAACAATCCTCCCTTTTGAATGTTTTGAGTCTGATATGTGTGGTTTATTGTCGCTTTGAACCGTTTAAAAGGTTGGTTCGTTGCATTTGGTATCAAAACTTGGTTTAGTGATAAACTTAGCTATGTAGGGTCTGATTCATTGCAAATAGGATAGTAATACCCTAAATTGAGTTGTTTGAGAGTATATATGAGAGAGCGTATTGTTAGTGTTATAAAAATGTTTTTATATTGTGTTAATTCGGTTTTGTTTAATATTTATAAATTTCGGTTGGTACATAGGATGCTATGGCATCGATAGGGATTTCTAAACACTTAATAGGGAAGAGCGACACAATACTGGTTTTGAAATATGGGTAAATGAAATAATTTTACCTAGTATTATATTTTGTATATGAAATAATAACTTTATAAATGGATATAGCTGTGTGCGATATGTTTGTTTGTTAGGAAGTGAAATTTTATAACTAATGGTTGTCAAATAGAATTTACAAATAAAGTAAATATAATTTGGAAATTTGAGAAGTTAAGTTCCTTGATTTTGAAATTGGTTTTCCAAAGAATTTGGGATATAATATTACTATTATTTGGAAGTACTTTCGGATATAAATATTTTCAATTGATCTAAAAGAAATGTTTAAATAGAATTTTAAAAGGAAATAATTTCAGTACTTCCCTTTCTTTCGTTGAAAAATAATTTCGATGATAAGTGCATGCATCAATGACGTTCATATTCGAGTTTCAAAGTGGAAAGACCACTGCAGTAGTCTTACTGCATACTTATTTTGATAAAAAAATCTTAGTTTTAAAATTTTAAATATGATTTGATATATATAAAAGATATGAGTATGTAAATTATTTCAAAGAGATTTAAATGAATCCAGAATTTAAAATTTTAAGTTCCTGTTAAATTAATGTTATTACATAGAAAAAAAGTGAAATTTTAACAGTTGAAACTTCTAAAAATGAAAATAAGAACTAGATGCTAAGTGATTAAGGAAAAATGTAAGAAATTGGAAATTTGTAACTAGTAAATCAAAAGAGTAATGAAATCAGAAGATGTAATTATTCAATATTTTGTTAACTAGAATGAATAAGATAAACTTGTGTAACATTCAATTACAACCTTAAAACATACATATAACTTACCAGAATTGTTTAAAAAGTTGTGATGTTAAATAGAAATATGTAACGGAATATTATACAAGTAAACTTAAATAATGAAAGTGCTCAAAGGGAATTATTTCTAAATAAGAATTTCGATGTTATAAAATGTTATGAACTTAAGTTAATAATTTGTAATGCTAGAAATTAAATTCAATAGAAAAAGTGAATACTATAAGTAAATGGTTATAAACTTAAATTAATAGTTGAAGCTATCTATAATTAAAGTGTATAGTAAAAGTGAATACTATATTAGGTAAATGATTATAACTTTTGAAAATGTTGAAATGATTCAGAAGTAGATTTATTATTCAATAATAATATATATGAAAGAATTAAACGTGAAAAGTAAAGGAGTTAAAAATATAAGTATAGGTTGATTCACAAATGAATATTGATATTAAAAGAAAATCAAAGTAAATAATAACTGTGAATTAAATTTTGCAAAGAGACTTATATTATATTTCAAGAATTGATTATGGATGATCTAAATAATTGAATAGAAATAACTTATGTTAGTAAATGAATGCAAATTAATGAAAAAAGAAAAAAAGGGCATTGTGGGAACAAATGGGAAATGAATTTGTAAGTAATGAAGTTAAATTAATAAAATAATCATCATATGAACGAATGAAAATAAATGAATAGAAAGGAAATTGATTAGAATAAACTTAAACGATATTTGAAATTATTGGTTGTTTTGGCTTATGTGATATTTGGGAAAGGATGCTTATAAGGATGGATAAATAATCTATTAAGTTATTATCTAAGGCTGTTGAGTATAGGGTATGCATGGTAGCATATTTATCACCCTTGTACAATTTAAAGGTTATGAACCTAAATAGACCAATTGTTTTGGTTGCTATGGATGGATGATTGGTTCCTTTGTTATATATGATGGTTGTGTTGTTTTTTGGCATGTGACTATTGTTATGTTATGTTGATTTGTTTTGCTATTAATTGAAACAAATTAAATATTTCTCTCATACATAATTCTCATTCTTTATATTATATAAGTGAAATACAAGTTGATGGAAACAAAAGCTACTACTTTTGGTTTCATAAATAAGCGTTGTCTGCCCGGTAAATAGGTACGTTTTCGAATTACGGTTTTATAGCGATATTTTATTATTTTCCCATAGTCTAGGATGTTTTATCGTTGAAATATGATATATATGTATATATATATATATGATATTATTGATATTCTTATTTTTTTAGACCTCTCCGTACAAAGGAGACTCTATCGAAATTTTTCGTAAATTTTAGACTTGAAATTTTTTTGTGAAAGTAGAACTATTTTCAAACTTTTATTAACTTGAATAGGGAAGATTTAATTGTTTATAAATTGACATATTTTATTTAAAATACTTAATTATGTAAATTATATGTTTATAAATTGGTTACTTTGAATGAAATATATCAATTTCTTAATTCATCCTCGTTCCTTTCCGAGGACGAAAAGTTTTGAGTATGGGAGAGTGTAACGACTCATATTTTTTGATAATTAAAATAATAAATTAAATAAGATTTTAGATTTAATACTGTGAAAATTTGAAATTTATGATTTATTTATGAGAAAACAATTGAAATGTAATTTAATAATGTTAATTTAATGTAGTTGATGACTGTTTTAATGTAATTTCAATCAATCGAAATAATTGAAAAAGTTGATTTGGTTATAAATGTAAATATAGAAATAAATTGAATGTTGAATTGAATGTTGAAATTATATGCAATTAATTGGAACTGGCTAATATTGAATCTGAAGTCAGTGATGTATAAGAAGTTATTACATTTGTTTGTAAATAATAAATTTATAGATATGATTAACGTGCTTAAAAGTGACGATTGGTTGTTTATCATCTCATTTTAATAGGTTGAAATAACTTGAAATCAACGTGAATTAATATAATTAAATATTGTAATTAATATTGTGAGATGATAATTGTAGAATACGAATATAACAAAATGTAACTAATGTGATTATATTCATAAGGTAGTAGTTGATTTACTATTAAGAGTGAAATCAAAATATAAGAATTTATTGGAATTTAAATTATAATGAAATGGTTTTATTCCTATTGTAATTTAAAATTAAAATTTATGTAATATTTAAATGTGGTATTTGGCATAGAAAATTTGTTTTAGAAGATTACAAATTATATGTAATCTAGAAATGATAAAGTTGTTAACTTTTATTTAGAATTTTAAAGGTTATTTAAACCAATTTAACAATAATTTAATTAATTAACATGGAAATTAGCTATTTTGGTCAATTTCTCAGATTTCAGTGAAAACAGTTTCGTCGGATCCGTAACAGCGAATTATTGTAGGATTTCAAGTTTCGTAACGATCGGTGTTGTCATTGGATCGTGCGGGATCGAAACGCGTAGAAATTAATTTAACAAATTCAACTAAAATAAGTTGATTTTAAAAGCTAACTTCTGCATAATTTTGAATTTGGGTTTGAAACGTATTCCATCGGGTTTAAAAATATCGAAAACATCTATTTTGACATATGGGATGACCTACTTTCATTTCGGAAATGGAACGAGCTTTTCGGGTAGTCATTGTCGTTTCAAACCAATTCCATATGTTCATTGATTTTATCGAGCCTTGTCTATATAAATAGATTTTTCTAACCCTAGCAGCCTTTTTATTTCTTACTACTATACGTACTGAATTTTCTGTCATTCCTTTCTTCCCAATGGCTGAAACCAAATTCCAATTATAAACCCTAATTCAATTTCAAATTCATATCGAAAATCAAACTCCTCAAAACCATGTCATATTATATATCGTTGGAAAGCTCTCGATGAGCGCAATACAATGCTTTTTTTCATTTTTCAATAGGATGCATCGTTTGGCCAGAAATCGTCGAAGAATCTCGGCCGTCTGTACCTAGGGTTTACGATCCAAAGGTGGATCATCGACCGTTTGACGATCGGAAGGCGACATTGGGAAGAGGACGGAGAGCAGCAAGCATCGACGGTCTTCGTTCGTCGGAGTGGTCAGAGGTCTCCAGAAAATGACCCCAAAGCATGACGGCGGCGGTTGCAAATTAAAAATCTGGAGGCGCCGCGTGGCCTGGTGGGGGCTTGACCGACGTGGAGGCTAGTGGAGGTTGTGGATTGGGTCGGAGATGCTCCTAGGGTCGTGTGTTTTCCTTTTGGCCGTGGCGACTGATTGTAGCAACGTGGTTTCGAACGAGAATTTCCCCATTAGGGTTTACACGTGAGTGTAGAATCAAGGTAATGATTTGTCTTTGTTTAATTAATTATATTTTAATTTTTCAAATGTTATAACGATCATATATTCTTCATAGGAGTTCGGATTCATGCGTGGTTTCCTCTATTGTAATCGTATAAGAATTCCGGACATTAGAGAGCTAGTTTGGTCGAATTCTGAGATAGTTAAATTTTGGGCCTAAATTGGATTTTAAGTAATCGAAAAATCAAAGGTGAGTGACTCGACCCTCTCACAACTACTAAATTATCTTATGATAGTTAAATTACATTTATGATATGATTAGAAATTGATTAGTTGATGTTTGGTATATTTAAATTGTCATTCCGGTTAAATCTGATACTTATTGAATTTAATTGCCATTTAATTTGACATTGAATTTTAATTGTCAATTAAATACCTGTTAACGATAACCAGTTAATTGTTGTTTTTTATTGGTTGATTTGAATTATGATTGTGATGGATGTTTAACTGTTGATATTTGAATGATTGGATGTATGTTTATTCTTATGTTGTTATCACACTGCAAGTTCCCTTAGTTTATTGTACTAAATAATTATGGTTTGCAATGATACATACCAGAATAATATTATAGATTAGGGTAAACATTATGGTTTGAACTGATAGACTCGAGCGATTTATGGATTTTGAAAATTAACTCGAGATTGCGGGTTGAAATGATATATACCGATAAATTTAAATTATTGCGGGTTGAAATGATATACATCTGTATCACTTGACCATATGGTTGAAATGATTATTGTGCCTTTTGATTCTGCACTTAGGCATGACATTCTCGATGACTGTCATCGTTCTAAGTATACCATTCATCTTAGCAGTAGTAAGATGTATGCCGATATGCATCGCCTTTATTATTGTGAAGGCATGAAGCACGATGTGGCGAGTTATGCGAGTAATTGCATGACTTGTCGACGTACCAAAACCGAATATCATAGCCCTTTTGGTCTCCTTCAGCCTCTAGAGATTCCATTATGGAAATGGTATCAGATTTCGATGGATTTTATCGATGGCCTACCTTGTTCAAGATCGGGTCATCGAAGTGTTTGGGTTATTGTCGATCGCCTCACCAAGTCTGCTCATTTTATTCCTATTAAGTCTAATAGGACAACTTCTCATTTGGCCAAGCTTTATATCAAGGAAATCATGAGACTCCACGGTGTACCTAGTTCGATTTTTTGTGACCGTGACTCTTTGTTCACGAGTTATTTCTAGCAGAGTCTTTAGCAAGCTTTGAAACAAAGCTTAATTTCAGCACAGCTTATCATCCGCAGTCTAATGGGCAGACTGAATGGGTATCTTGAAAGATCTCCTCTGTATTTGTATTCATGATTTCGGAGGTAGTTGGGAGGATCATCTAACCTTTGTAGAGTTCCCCTAGAACAATAGTTTTCAGTCGAGTATAGGTATGGCTCCTTTCGAAGCCTTATACGGAAGTTCATGTCGACCACCTTCTTGTTCGTTGGAATCTGGTGAGAGGCTTATTCTTTGGCCCAGAGTCTGTCCTTGATTCTTCTGAGAAGATTGATCTTATTTGTCAGAGAAAGAAAGAGGCACAGAGCCACCAAAAATCCTACGCGGACAACCGTAGGAAGCCTCTCGAGTTCTCTGTTGGTGATCTCGTCTTTATTCGTGTTTCTCCTTTAAAAGGGGTTATGCGCTTCAGTACGAATGGGAAATTAGCTCCCTGCTTTATAGGACCATTTCCTATTTCGAAACATATTGGCCCTGTGGCTTATAGAGTTTCACTTCCAGCTAATCTAACTGGCAATCATGACGAGTTTCACGTCTCTAAGCTTCGAAAGTGTCTTCGAGAGTCGAATTCTGTTATCGATTCTTCTAATTTGCAAGAGCTTGAGATCTCACCAGACCTATATATTGTGCAGCAGCCTATTCGCGTACTTGCTTCGGAGGTGAAATGCCTTCGAAACAAGGACGTGTCGCTCGTTAAACTTCAATGGTCCACTAATCCCAATGACTGCACTTAGGAAACCAGGGAGTTTATCTAGCGATCCTATCTCGGTTTTCTATTTTCGCTTAGCGATGGTGAGAATATCTATTTATCTCAAGCTTATTTTCTTTCTTTTTGAGTGATGAAATTAGATAGTTAAAAACAGATTCTTCTCTAGGAATTGCGAGTACACATTTTTGTTAAGGGAGAGTTTGTAACAACCATGGTTTGGAGATTACCTTTCAATATTGAATTATGATGATAACTATAATTTAATATTGTGAATTAACGTAAATTTGAAAAAATTAAGTTGTTTATTTGGAATAAACAATGAATTTTGGAATTTAAATAGAAAGAATAAAGTTCCAAGCTTTATTTATTTCGTTTGGAGTGATAATGAATGGAATATGATTTTATTTAAGTGGAAATGTAATAATTGTATTAATTATTATCCATTTGCTTCTTTTAATAATTTTCAAAAGAAGCATGTAATTTTGAAATATGGTTTATTGGAATAAAAGGTGGAAATTAGGTTAAAAATAAGCTTTGGATACAAATAATGTTTCGAAATGGTTTGAAACATTTTTCTAAGTGAGAAAAATATTGTTATGTAATTGTAGAAGTTAAAAATAAGGTCTTGTGCATTTACTTGTGAAAATTGTGTATTTTTATAAAATAAAGGATTTTAGTAGTAAAAATGTCTTAAAAATTAAAATTATTCTTTTAATATAGTATAAAATATGTTATTTCATAAGCATGTAAATTTACTTTGTTGTTGTGAAAATTTGAAAGGAAATGATATTTTGTTTTATGTATAGTGTATATGTGAACACATTTAGATACAAGTGTGAATTAAATAAAAAACCTAAGCCTAATTATTTTTCTTTTAATCTTTGAGTCAATTTGGCCCATTGGTTTTACCTGGCATTGAGAAAGTGAGAAAAAAATGCATATACATACATTTCTTTAACTCGCCTTCTTCTTCCTCTTTGTAGTAAATAAGAAGAAAAAAATCCATCTCACAAATTCCAAATCCAAGCTTATTTCTTCAACTTAATTAAAGATAACTAAAATCTCTTTCAAATCATAGTGATAATACAAAGGTAATCAAACACCAAACTTTTAGTTTCATCAAAAATCTCTGATTTGTGAAATAGGTTTCAAATTCAATGTAGTATTTGTTTTGCATGTTCTTCCTATCTCTTGTACATGTATTTAGAAGCTTCAATCTTGCTAAAAGGCTTCAACTTTGCTGCAAGATCCAAGTTTTTGTAACAAATCAGCAAGGTGAGTTGAATAAACTCACATAATTTAACAAAATAATGCTTCTAATTGCAAAAACTGTAAATAGTTTAGCTTATGTAGAAATATTTTTGAGCTTGCTTCACTGTTGTTCAAAACTATTCTATAGTGCTTCTTTAGAGGCATGTTTCTTTTGATTCCGCTAATGAAATGCTATGGGGTTTCTTGCATTTTGTAGGTTGAAAGTTGAACTTTGTTGCTACAAAATATGGTTGGAAAATATTGTCGTCTGAGCGTTTAAAACTTCTATGCAAAATCAACTCAAGCACAGATTTTTGCCTGTAGTTGTTTTTTGATCTGCTGCAAACATGGCCTGAGTCCATGTTTGAGACAACTAACTCATTCATTGCTTAATGGAATTCAATGTTTCTTTTTTTTGTTTGAAAAATGAAGGTTTTCAATATAAGCATACAAATTTTCAGCTTGATCCAAGATAATTTGGTCCTCTTTTTCATGCCTGCAAGTTGAACCCAAGATGGTTTCAGGCCTATATATTTTTGGTTTTTGAACTGTTGCAAACATGGCCTGAGTACATGTTTGAGACAACATAACTCATTCATTTCAAATCAGATTTGACTGATTCTTTTTGCAGATTGAACTAGGAATGTTGATTTGCATTCTTGCGAAATTTCATAACATCAGGGTTCATTTGTTATTTCAAAACTGCTGTCGAACTTGAACCCACGGCCTGTTGGAATTCAGCAATTTAACCATGTTTTAGTCCAACTTTGAAACGACGCAGAATCTTCGTTTCAACTCAGATTTGAGTGATTCTTTTTGCAAATTGAAGTAGGAGTTGTGAGTTACATTATTGGAAAATTTCATGACAATTAGTGTTTGTTTGCTATTACGAAACTGCTTTCGAACTAGAATTTGCAGCCTGGTGGAATTCAGCGATTTAACCTTGTTTTTAGTCCAACTTTGAAACGATGCAGATTCTTCCTTTCAAATTGGATTTGAATGAATATTTTTTCAGATTGAAGTAAGAATGTCTAACTACATTTTTGCAGAATTTCAATTCAACTGATACAGCTAACTTGTTCAAACCTACCGTCGAATATTGAGTCGCAGCTTGTTTTAAACGGATAATACTTGGTGTAATTTTCGTTGTTTCGATGTTTTCTTGATATTTATTTCATGATTTCATACACAGATATTATAATGTGTTTTAAAAATGTTTTTCAAATGAACGGGCTTTTGAAATTATTATTATACATATTTTTTAGTATAAAAATTATATACTCTATAATAAGAGAATTTCAAAGGCAATTTATAAAGCGATTTCAAAACATTCCTAAAACTCGTTTTCTTCAACTTAATTTCTATATAAAACACACAATTTTGAACTTTGAGCGACAAGGGAGGAGAATTAAGTGATTATATAAAACGCATGCTATGAATACATGCGTTTATTTTCTCAGTTAATTCCTAATCTATTCGTTTGATCGTTTTGACCTTCGGGTCTGGTTTACCAATGAGATGAGGTAAACTTTGTACTGCTTTGAGTATGGAATTGACTAAGGGTTACTAAACCGTTTAGTGCGAACATCTGGTATGGGACACACGTTAACACTTTACAGGTTCCCATCCGAAGGGTTTGTGACACATATTGCCAGTTAGTGGTGCCCAGTACTGGGCCTTCGGACCTTCCCCACTACGGTTTGTTGCCTTCGGGTTTATGCCTATGGGTTTATTACCATCGGGTTGTGCCTTTGTGAGGCGCCACCTCTATACTCACACTAGCAAAGGACACTACAGAATAATGTCATCGACTAGCATGAAGAATAAGGCTGTTGAGGAGCGACCATCTGTGTAATTGCTTTATGCGAGCACCGATATGCCAGATAAAATATCACTTTCTTTTCAAGGGAAAATCCGACATACCGATACAAACTCAAAGCTACAACACAGTGGCATGTGGTATTCGAAAATAAATATAAAATAAGCATAACACAAAATCAGTCACAGGTATTAATATCATAAAGGCGGAAACGGATAAGAATAAAACACTTAGAAGTGTACATCAAATTAGTGGTCATGCAAGATCCACTACATCACAAAAGAATAAGTACAAATGCTAGACAAAAGAATATATATACATCAAGGAGTCTCTATTTAGAATGTATAAAAGAAAAAACTACTAAACTAAAGTAGTTAGCCAAAAGTCAGAAGACAATCCTAGATAATGAGTCAAGTAGAAGCACCTGAAATACCTCGGTCTGACCCGCATATTATTTAAAAAAGAAATAATAAACGGATCAGCCTAGCTATAAATATCATATCAAATGTGATAGGATAAGAGATATGACAAAAACAAATGATAACAATAATGCCATACTGTGACAAGTATTCATTAGATAACAACAAAAATCATACAATACCTCAAGAATCTCAAAGCACCAAAAAGAATATCATATTCTTTATTTTATTCACCAAAAAACAATATTGACAAACATATCAATGACTCAAAAATTGGTGAAACATAAATTCTAGAAATCATCAATTAGGAATCCAGAAATCACAAAGGGGAAGGCCTATCAAAAATGGGAGCATGAAAACTCACCAACACATGTATCACAAACGGGTCGCTATCCTAGGGTCGCTAACCATAGAGCCAGTGCAACGACGTAGTACAATAATGGAATGCCCGAGGAGCCTGAAACTCGAATAATTTAGAACATCGACATAGTACTATAACGGTACGCCCGATGGACCTGAAACTACAATCATTCAAAACAACGACATAGTATAATAATAGTACGCCCGATGAAACTGATAAGCCGGAACAATGATGTAGAACAATAACGGTACATCCGATGTACCTGATAAGTCGGAACAACGATGTAGTACAATAACGGTACATCCGATGATCCAAATTTCTTAAAAGAACATGAGTCACTAGCCCATAAAAATGAGTCGAAACTCCAAAGAACAGTCAAATGACCGTCGGTCGTTAGCCCATAAAAATGAGACAAAGCTCCATAAAATCGAGATATAGCCCCCTACGCGGACAAAGAGACATCTCATATCGCTAGTCTAAACCATAAAGTGATCACCATTGATCAATAAAAAGTGTGAATTAAACTAAGCTAGAAAATAAATGCGTTTAGCTTCATGTCCCATAACCACTTGCTTAACTTAAGTATTTGCGAAAAAATTGTAGATTTCCACTCGAAAATTGTCACAAGATTTCAATCGAACAAGTCCGAGAATGAACCGACGAAGTAAATGCAAGCGTTTCATACTACTTGTTTTACCAAGCCGTTTAATTAGATTTCTCATACGAATGAGGTAAAGGTTTGTATATACAAATAGGTTGGAAAGCGGGTTCACAAACGAGCTTTGTATTAAAAATAGTGTTGAAATCATTTTTGCGAAAGAGTTTGAATATTTACTATTAGTATAGAGACCTTTGCATATTAAAGTGACAAACCACAGAAATGATTGTAGAAATAATCAATCACCAAAAATTCACATACGAAAGCGTGAATCAAAACATAGAAATCGATATCAAATTAATCAATCTGGATATTCCTAGAAATCCTGAAAGAAGTCACCGAAGTTGAATGATGACGGCCAATTAGATCGACCCGAAAATCGATATAAATGGAAACCCATCAAAAAGAAGCAAGATGGCTGAAATTAGAAGCTCTAGATGTCTAGAGGTTCTCCCAGACGTCTGAGTTAAGAGATTGGAAATTTTATTCCGAATCGCCTAGACGATTGAGAAGTAAGCTAAGACGTATGAGCTGATGGTTTGGAATTTTATTCCAATAGCTCCAGATGTCTGACCTTAATAACAAACGTCTGAGATGAAGCTCAGAGCAAAAATATGTTGGGCCAATGGTGGCCAAATTATCTCAAAAGCGATCAAGCGAGCAACGATGGCTAGTGTAACGACCCAGAATTTCTTTCATTTGAAATTCAGATATTTAATTGATTTTAAATGTCAACAAGTAATTTTTATAAGTCGAAAACTTATATTTCGAATATTTAGATTTAATTGGATAATTAAATCGACAATTTAATATTTGAAATTACAGAAAAATTGGGAATTTGGTTTAATGTGATTAAAAATGATTTATAAAGTTATATTAAATCATATTGGAGTTAAAACAATGTTTGTGAACTTTTAAAATCGAATTAAAAGTTAATTTGTGAAAATTGAATATTTTAATATTTAATCGACTAGTGAATATAGTCATTTTTCAAACAGCCTCACATTTCGACGAAACTAGTTTCATCGGATCCGTAATGTTATATTATTATATAGTCTCAAATTTCATGTCGATCGGATTTACCGTTTGTCCGGGGCAAGCCAAAACGCATAGAAATTAGTTTAATCGATTTAAATTAAATTTGATCGTTTATTTCCGTAACTCGCATATATGATCGAATTGGCTTTCGAAACACGTTCCATTGTGTCCGGAACATGGGATAAACCCTAGAAACACCGGTCACCGCGCGAGATTTCGAGTTCGGAAAATTTCGGGTGAATAGTGTTTTGACGAATTTTCTATAAAAGGCTATCACTTTCACCAAATTGCAAACAAACTAGTGTTTGAAGCAGCGGCCGCCACTTTCAACTATCAATGGCCGAAATACATTCTCGTTCTTCCTCCAATTTCTTCAAATCCACAAGTTAATTCAAGAAAGTTTCAACTGCAATGTTGTAGAGCTTGGCACGAACTTCAATCTGAACGGTGGAGATCGAAAAATTCGCTACGAATGGATGGAAATTCACTAGCGTTCATGGTAGGTTTGGACACGTTTTTCGAGAGCAAGGATGTGCCGAGCTTCGCCTGGCTTCGGCCATGAGTGGAGACTAGTGACGCGTGTCATTTAGCACTTTCTGATCGTGCTCCGGCACGATGTAGGTGGCGCAAAAATTGGTGCAAGATTGGTGGCCGATGGGTGTCTTCGACCTGGGAAACAACGTGATTGGGGAAGAAAAAGATGACGGCCACGATTTGATCAAAGGGTTTGGGCGGCCCAGATTCATAGGTTTAAGAAATATAAAAGAAAATTTGTAAATTAATTTATTTAAGTTCGTTCAAACTTTGCAACACCATATCTATTTGATACGAGGTCGAAAACGCACGAAACAAATTGTGTTGGCTTCGTTTTGTTGAGCACTACGCAATGGAGCTGGTTTGGAGTCATTTGGAGCTAGTGATAATTTTGGGTAAAATTAAACACACGTTTAATTTTATTCGAAACAAAACGCTACAACTGTTATCGGAAACTCAAGGTGAGAACTTCTCACTCAATCGAAATTATTTCGATTTATATTTTAACTAGTTAGATTAAAATTTCTTGAATGTGTGATTGGATGATAGTTATTATTTACTGTATCAAAATAGACCCTATACGCCATATATTAAGCGGATGTTATTTATTAAACACATATACCGCGATAATTCCTACTTGTATGGAATTGGTACTGTATATGTATTTGGAGTTGATTTCCTGCATTATATAGCGGATGAGACCCTATTGCGCCGCACAATAGCGGATAGTATTTTATAGATCCCATATACCGCGACATTCCGTCTTGAAACAGAATTGGTATTGTGCTAACATCTGTGGATGCAGGAAAACAGGTTGGAGGGATCCAACTGGATTCCTCAAACGATTGAATTGGTTTCAATGTTGTGTGTCGATCTATTTATAATCTGCGTGATTATCTTTGTGATTGAAATCGTTAAAGGATAAATTTTAGCCGAATATATTTTTAGTATCGTTAGATGCCGAATATATTATTGGTATCGTTAGATGCCGAAAATAAATAAAATTTGATTTTTGAAAATTTAAGTTGAGAATTCATAATAAAATTTAATTTTGCAATTGATTCATTTTAAATAAATAAGCGTTGAAATTTTTATGTTATAAAAATTATGATTTTTTTGAAATATACCGAAATGTGATTTTTGATATAAGCAGTTGATTAATTTATAAAATGGTTTAAATTGAGATTTTTGAATTATTATAAATGATTTATATAAAAGATTTATAAAATTGATATTTATAAATTAAAATATTAGAATTATCAAACGAGTTTTTATAAGTATTAGAATGAAGTATAAATGGATTTCATAAGTGGATGAAATCTATAGATTTATAAATTGTGAAGTTATAAAATGAATAGATTTTTTTGTAAAGTAAAAGATTTGTAAGTAATTAACTTATAAATTGGATTTTGGCGTGTAAATGGGATATGGATAGAATCTGTTAATAAAGTTATCCTATAAGTGAAGTTGTTATAAAGTATAAATGGAATTTATAAATCTTGTTTTTTTAATAAATCCGAAATCGACTTAATTGATAAGTTCATTTTTATAGCTTATTAAAGGAGATATATCCACGATTTTGGGACAGTGGATAATCCTTTAAATAAAATATGTAGAAATGTTGAATTTGGTTAACGAAGTATATTCACGATTTTGGACAGTGAATAATGTTTAAAGAAATATTTTGGGAAAGTGATATTTTAAATAGAATTAAAATAATTCAAAGATGTTTTAAAATGTATTAAGTATCGAAACCGTAGATTTCAACATCCATTGTTGAAATAGACGTTTTCGAGAAATAGAAGGAAATGGTGGACTATAACACCGTTGTTAAAGTAAATGATTTTTGAAAGGAAATGTTTTATAAGTATTGGGATTTATATATCTATCTTAATTTCGAATCCTTATACTAGTGATTTTGGGTTGTCGTAACGATGTTTTACACAACATTCGTTTTGACTCAAATAAATGTGTTTAAGAGAATATTTTCCTTAAAGAATAAAATATATACTTAATTTGGATTTAAGTATATTGAATATTTTTCAAATGTTGAAAATAAATGGATTTGTGAATTACTTATTATTGAATAAGTATGGAAATGTTTCCAATATGAAGTAAATGTTTTGAGATTATATCTTTTAAAGACAAATAAAAAGTGAATAATTGAAATCGATTTGAAAATCATATATTAGTGGATATCTGAAAATTTAAATTCACCATTGAATATATAAAGGAAAGGGAGATTTGTTTAAAAATAAACATTGATTATTTTTAAAAGTGTGGAAATAAATTTACGAATTTGGGACGTAATTTAAAGTAAATCGGTAAGGATTTATTTGATTGGTTTAAATGAACCATTTTGAAATAAAAGTTGAAAAGGTGAAAAGTGATTTGAAATCTGTTTTCAAATGGTTGAAGTGTGGAAAAATATATCTTGTAAAGATATTTTGAAAATAAATAATTTCGAAAATTATTTGGAATCGGGTGATGTTGTGAATATTGATTGATAGTTAAATAACCGACTATCAATATTGACCCTTAAATGGCTATTTGTTGTGAATTGGTTGAAACTGAATGCTACACTTATTTTTAAACAATTGCGCTCGTTATTCGGACTACCCATTTCAAATAGTGATACGACGTAATGGATAGCATTGAAGACCGGTGGTGAAGACCGGTTATTTTTGGAAACGATAGGATGACCTATCGATTGTCTCTGCACCGTTAGCTATGGTATGGAGATTTACTTTGTGATGAGAAATTCGATCAGGATTGTGAATACGTGGATTGCACGGGCTTTTTCGAAGTGCCTTCGGTTTTGTTCGAACCCGGAACAGACTTGTATGGTTACGTGTCTGACATTACATTTCTGTTGGTGACGGAGAATTTATTCTCTTAGTTAACACCCTTCTCTGGGATGTACGAGCTCAGAGGTTTTGTAGTTGAAGGTTATCAGGGATATACTTCCAATTTGGTAATGTGGCATGCTGAGTGTTGCTGTGTGATGATTATTTATTGATCATTTGTTGATCAAAGCATGGCTTTGTGAAAAAGCGTAGCTTTGTGGACGAGACTTCGTCAGACCTCACACCTCGAAAATGGTTAAAACAGGAATACGCAGCAAGGTTATGAGGGTCGCTCCCTTTAGGGTATGTCATTTCCTTCTGGAAAAGGGTGGTGTCAGGTATGGAGCCCTGATGCTTAACCTTTGTGGTTGCTCCAATCTCATTTTCTATGTGGTTGTTGCTTTGTGATCGAGGGCCCTCGGGTAAAGGTCCCAAAGGACCGGGGGGTGGCATATTCGTGTAGTAGTTACCTAGTCATAGAGGTAACCCGGCCTTGCGTTGGCAAAGAGCTGGTTAAGTTCTTGGGACGTCCCGCAAGAGGCGATCCCATGTGGCAGTAGGAAGTTCCCTAGCCTGACCAATTGCTGGAAATCCAATTCCCAATACGAACCCAGTATGGTTTTAATTGTATAACCTGCCATTTACTTATGGTGGTCGCCACTTTTAGATGGTAGCTATAGTAGGCATAGTTCAAAATTTCTATGTTGGCTAAGATTAATATTCTATTTTCGAAATGCTTTCATCACTATGCACTAATAATAATATCAAAAATGATTTGTTTGCGTAGTAAGCATCTTTGACTATCATAAGGAGAAATCTCCTCCAATTCTGCATTTTCATTGTATGTGTGCGGGGAGGCCTTATGGTGGTTTCATTTTCCAAAAGCATTGCAGATATTTTTCACTTCCCTTGTTGTTGTTGTTGTTTTAAAAGATAAATAACTGTTTTAAGTTCTCAAACCAGTCCCATGACTGACCTGGAGTTTATTATTCTCTTCCTAAACTCTGGGTGCCCATAATTTTCCACACGGGCAGCCTAGAGTCAGGTTATCAGGTCATTATGGATTCAGAAGTGCTTTGGAGCTCAAGTGGCGAGCTGGATGGCGAGACGTATTTCTTGTATATGATATTATCTTTCCGCTATAAATTCACTTGTAAGGACACGTTTGTATAACTGTCCATTGTTTTGTTGTGTTGTATATAGTTGTTGTGCACTCTGATGATGATAATGTAATGTAATAACTGATATAGTTCTTTGTTTTAAAGATTATTCATTTATCTATTATATGTTGTACCGCTGCGATATGTGAGATTCTGTTATTGTTTCTGTTGTTCTTTTTTCGTTCTATTTTCTTCTTCTTCTATCTTTTTCTACCTCTTCTTTTTAACCATAACAGTTCGGTTTTCCGGCATTCGATTGCGCGGCATTTGATATAGTGGACGTAAGAATGCCGACCTTCGGATCCTGATAAAATCGATACGTTACATGTGGTATCAGAGCATTTGGTTAAGTGACAACCTTGGCTCTATTGGGGATTACTCATTAGAGATAGAGTTAGCAGTACTCTAGAATGAGTTGAGTGTGATAATAGATATGAGCGCGTATTTGTTAGTGAATATGAAATTTTATTGTACTGTGTTGATTTATCAGTTGATTGTTTATAGATTCTGGTCGGTGCAGTCTAGCTAACTGTATCGATAGGGGTTTCTAAACTCTTAAAGTGATAAACCGACATAGTATCATTTTAAATTAGGTAAATGAAATAATTTTACCTCGATTATATTTTTTATATAAAGGAATAGTTTTTCAGAAATTATTAAAGTGTATGCAAAATTGAATTACTTGATTGTTGAAAATGTAAGAAAATATATAAGTGAATCAAAGTTGTTCGGATAATCTAAATAAAAACAATTGTAAAAGAATAAATTGTATAAGCGAAGAATTATAAGAAGGAATTATAATTAATATGATATATAATTGTGAAATAATCTTGTATAGGTAAAGTTCAATAGTGAAATTCTATAAGAAAAGATTTATGAATGTGATTTATAAATATAAGAAAATTTTGAAAGAATTTAGAGCATTGGATTTACTACTGTTGCTGGGAAATAATAAGGGTGATGACTCCAGTATCATCAGTATCATTTTCGAGTTTATGTGTGATGGATTTGCTACCATAGTAAATTGAAAATTGAATTTTGTTGTATAAACAAATTTGAAATTAAAATCCAAGTTGAAATTGATGAATATAAGTTATCAAGTTTTGAACTTATAATACGAGATAATAATGATTTTAACTTTAGTAAAGTTGAAATAAATTTGAATCAGTATGATAAAATATATGATGTGAAATTTAACTAAAGGAAGTTAAATAATTAAATCAAATTTGGAAGTTGAATAATAAGTTGTATAACTTATTAAATGTGAAGATGTAAGTAAAACCAATTATTAGGATGGTTAAACAATTTTGTTAAGCAAAACGAGGTATGAATCTGAATAAGTGATAAAATTGACTTTGATAAAAGTTAAATAGAATTTACTTCAGAGTTGGAATTTGAATTAGATTTTAACTGGATTAGGCATGTTGTTGAAATGGGAATTTAAGTTAATTTAAACAAACGATGTTTAAAAGGAATATAACTTAAGTGATGTTGAATGAAGTTGATTTTGGTATCGAAGTAAAATAATGAAGTGAACTAAATGAATATGAACTTGAATTATATAAAGGAGATTCAACTTTATTTGTAAAATAAATTAGTAATTGAATAATGAATTAAATATTAATCGATCGAAGGTAATAAATTGATATAGAATAATGGATATAAGTGTTAATTCATTTAAGGCTAATTGAATGTTAAACCAAATTAAAGGTAAACAAAGTGAATATGAATGTTGAATGTAAAGTGAATAAATTTGGTTGTATTGGATATACATTGGTTGTTAGATTATTGTTAATTGATTGAATAGAAATTCATATGCAATTGAATGAAAAAAATTGAAAGCTAAAGCAATTAAATTCAAATTGGAAGTTAAGTAAATTTAAATTGAATAGAAATTGATTTGAATTGAAAGTGAACCAATGTGAATATAAATTAGTTAATGTAAACTAATTGAAAATGAATAATTGAATTCGTTTTATATAAATTGGTTGTAAACAATTACAAGTAATGTCAAAATCATATAAGTTGCTTATAAACCTTGCTTAGTATGCATTTCTTTTAACATGCATGTGTTGTAGTTGTTTAAAAGACTAAAATGTTAATAACTTCTTATATATGTCACTTACGTGTTTATATTGAGTAAGTACAGGTACCGGGGCTACCGTTAGCGGGATTCGGTTGCGCAAAATGCTAATTAAATAACTGCTTTGCTTAAAAATGCTAAAAAGGTACGCCTACGCAAAAAAATAGGAAATATGAACCATTTTTCTATTTTCCGACCGTGTGGATTGATGTGTATATATTTATATCTATTTTCATATTGTAAAAGCTCCTCCGTACAAAGGAGGTTATGGCAAAATTTTCTGAAAATTTAAGGCGATAGGAATTTTTCGGGAAATTTTGGAATTTTTTTTGTGAAAACTAAGTTTTGATTTGAAGTTAAAGGTTAAACGATATAGTTGATTTTGAAAAGATAACTATATATGGATTTCAAAATATTAGTGAAGTTTTGTAAGAGGTTTAACTATGGATTTTGGAAAAGTTAAATATTTAAATGAATTTGACACTTAATTTGAACGAATTTTTTTGAAAAGTTAATGGTTTTAAAAACTCTTTCTTACTTGGTAATTTCGAGGACGAAATTCTTTTAAGGGGGGAAGATTGTAACGACCCAGAATTTCTGTCATTTGAAATTCAGATATTTAATTCATTTTAAATATCAACAAGTAAATTTTATAAGACGAAAAATTATATTTCAAATATTTAGATTTAATTGGATAATTAAATCGACAATTTAATACTTGAAATTACAGAAAAATTGGGAATTGGGTTTAATGTGATTAAAAAATGATTTATAAAGTTATATTAAATCATATTGGAGTTAGAACAATGTTTGTGAACTTTTAAATTGAATTAAAAGTTAATTTGTGAAAATTGAATATTTTAATATTTAATCGACTAGTGAAAATAGTCATTTTTAAAACAGTCTCGGATTTCGACGAAACTACTTTTATCGGATCCGTAATGTTATATTATTGTATGGACTCAAATTTCATGTCAATCAGATTTACCGTTTGTCTGGGGCAAGCCAAAACACATAGAAATTAGTTTAATCGATTTAAATTAAATTTGATCGTTTATTTCCGTAACTTGCACGTATGATCGAATTCGCTTCCGCAACATGTTCCATTGTGTCTGGAACGCAGGGTAAACCCTAGAAACGCCGGTCACCGCGCGAGATTTGGAGTTCGGAAAATTTCGGGTGAATAGTGTTTTGGCGAATTTTCTATAAAAGGCCATCACTTTCACCAAATTGCAAACAAACTAGGGTTTTAAGCAGCGGCCTCCACTTTCAACTATCAATGGCCAAAATACATTCTCATTCTTCCTCCAATTTCTTCAAATCCACAAGTTAATTCAAGAAAGTTTCAACTGCAATGTTGTAGAGCTCGGCACGAGCTTCAATCTGAACGGTGGAGATCGAAAAATTCGCTACGAATGGATGGCAATTCACTCTTGTTCATGGTAGATTTGGACATGTTTTATGAGAGCAAGGAAGAGCCAAGCTTCGCCTGGCTTCGGCTGTGAGTGGAGACTAGCGACGCGTGTCGTTTAGCACTTTCTGATCGTGCTTCGGCACGATGTACATGGCGCAAAAATTGGTGCAAGATTGGCGGCCGATGGGTGTCTACGACCTGGGAAGCAACGTGATTGGGGAAGAAAAAGATGACGGTCACAATTTGATCAAAGGGTTTGGGCGGCCCAGATTCATTAGGATTATAAAATATAAAAGAAAATTTGTAAATTAATTTATTTAAATTCGTTCATACTTTGTAACACCATATCTTTTTGATATGAGGTCTAAAACGCACGAAACAAATTGTGTTGGCTTCGTTTTGTCGAGCACTACGCAATGGAGCTGGTTTGGAGTCGTTTTGGAGCTAGTGATAATTTCGGGTAAAATTAAACGCACATTTAATTTTATTCGAAACAAAACGCTACAACTGTTATCGGAAACTCAAGGTGAGAACTTCTCACTCAATCGAAATTGTTTCGATTTATATTTTAAATAGTTAGATTTAAAATTTCTTGATTGTGTTATTGGATGATAGTTATTATCTGCTGTATTGAAATAGACCCTATACGCCGTATATTAAGCGGATATTATTTATTAAACACATATACCGCAATAATTCCAACTTGTATGGAATTGGTATTATATATGTATTTGGAGTTCATTTCCCGCATTATATAGCGGATGACACCCTATTGCGCCGCATAATAGCGGATAGTATCTTATAAATCCCATATACCGCGATATTCCGTCTTGAAGCGGAATTGGCATTGTGCTTACATCTGTGGATGAAGGGACACCGGTTGGAGGGATCCAACTGGATTCCTCAAATGATTGAATTGGTTTCAATGTTATGTGTTGATCTATTTATAATCTGTGTGATTATCTTTGTGTTTGAAATCGTTAAAGGCTAAATTTTAGTCGAATATATTTTTGGTATCGTTAGATGCCGAAAATAAATAAAATTTGATTTTTGAAAATTTAAGTTGAGAATTCATAATAAAATTAAATTTGTAATTGATTCATTTTAAATAAATAAATGTTGAAATTTTTATGTTATAAAAACTATGATTTCTGTGAAATATAACCGAAGAAATAAGTAGTTGATTAATTTATAAAATGGTTTAAATTGGGATTTTTGAATTATTATAAATGATTTATATAAAAGATTTATAAAATTGATATTTATAAATTAAAATAATAGAATTATAAAACGAGTTTATATAAGTGTTTGAATGAAGTATAAATGGATTTCATAAGTGGATGAAATCTATAGATTTATAAATTGTGAAGTTATAAAATGAATAAATTTTTTTGTAAAATAGAAGATTTATAAGTAATTAACTTATAAATTGGATTTTGGCGTGTAAATGGGATATGGATAGAATCTTTTAATAAAGTGATCCTATAAGTGAAGTTGTTATAAAGTATAAATGGAATTTATAAACCTTGTTTTTTTATAGATCCGAAATCGACTTATTTTGATAAGTTCATTTTTATAGCTTATTAACGGAGATATATCCACGATTTTGGGACAGTGGATAATCCTTTAAATAAAATATGTAGAAATATTGAATTTGGTTAACGAAGTATATTCACGATTTTGGAGAGTGAATAATGTATTAAAGAAATATTTTGGGAAAGTGATATTTTAAATAGAATTAAAATGATCCAAAGATGTTTTAAAATGTATTAAGTGTCGAAACCGTAGATTTCAACATTCATTGTTGAAATAGACGTTTTCGAGAAATAGAAGGAAATGGTGGACTATAACACCGTTGTTAAAGTAAATGATTTTTGAAAGGAAATGTTTTATATAGTATTGGGATTTACATATCTATCTTAATTTCGAGTCCCTATACTAGTGATTTGGGTTGTCGTAACGATGTTTTACGCAACTGATGTGCATGTAAATGTGCATATTTTAACCACCATATTTATTCTTTTCAAATTAAATAAATGATCATATTGGGTATTTTAACTTGTTTAAACAAAAATTCATATTATTTGAAATTGTCACATGTTCATCTTTATCCAGGGGCAAAATGATCATTTTTATGCATATATTAATTTGAGAACATTTAATTGGAAATTTTTATATTATTTTGTAGGAAATTACACTTAATTACAAGTGGGTTCATGAAGGAATATGCATGCACAAAATGAATACAAACGAATGAAGATGGAAATAATTCAAAGTGAAGAACATGGAGGACCCCACCTACCCACTACCTAATGTACAAATTAAAGGCTAATGCACATGCTAAAAGACATTTAAAGCTTCATGTACATTTAAGTGGGGGGATTATTAAAGCAAATGATAACTTGGCCACCACACTTCCTCCAAGGGCATTTTGGGTACTCCCCAAAAATATGCATTAGGGTTTCTAACTTGTATAAATACCCCTTATGTTTCATGTAGCCACCTTCCTCTTAGTTAGTTAGTTTTAGTTTAGAAAATAAATCAAATCTCTTTCTTTCCATGGCTACTTAGCCATTTCTTCCCTTATGTAATTTTTTTATGCAATGTTAATTATTGTTTCTTTTTAATTACATGTTCGTTTCCTTTTATGCAAGTAGTGTAGATTTTCCTTTATGCAATTAGAATAGTTTTCCATTTCACTTTGCTCTCTGTTCCTTTTCTTTTTCTCTCATGTTGCAAGCTACATTTGTTTATATGATAACAAATATGAGAGGCTAAACCCCTTCAATTTAGGGGTAATGAAGCTCTCTAATTAATGTAGCTTCAACATTTTGTCAATTCATGCTCTCTTTTTGTGCTTAATGATGATGGAAATGGTTTACTAGTTGTTTGTGCTTTGAATTTTGACAGCCTATATTGTTGACACCAAATAGGCTATGCTTAAACAATCACTAACACTAATTGCCTCTTCATCAAAATATAATTATGGCAAAAGAAAGTGATTTGAAATTAAAATTTGATGGTCTATGTTTCTAATCAATAGTTAATAGGTCATACTTAAAATAGATTTCATTTTCATTTTCTTTGTCAAGTTTCATGAAAGTTAGTAAGTGTTTTTAGGGGTGTGTTATAGTTTGATGGCTTATGTTGGCTAATCAATAGCTCAAATATGTCATACTTATGATAAACACATCAATTAAAACACTAATGACCATAAAAGAGAGATCATGATTTCATTTGTTGAACTACATGATATAGAGAGTGGATTGATTTTGAGACTCATCTTCTTCTTGAAATTTTCAGGATTAATTTTTCATTTTTCTTCCAAAAACTCAAAAAAAATCCAAAAACAAAAGAAGAATTTATTTTTAGTGTTTTTGATTTATTTTTAAAGAAACACTATAGGATAAACATATGGTTTTGGTTTATTAAATTGAAATTATTGAATGTTTATTTGTCTTAACAAAAATAAAAATGAAGTTTGATTATAAATAACAATGGTTTAACTAGTATATAGGAAGATTCATACGTGTTAATTATGAAATACATCCTAATTGAAAATCTTTGTTTTAAAAGTGGTGAATTTAAAGTAAAGGATATAACAATTTTTTTGTCTTCTAAGTTAAATAGTGCTAAGATGATTTTGCAAAACTCGCTCTCTCTTAAAAAAAATTATAAAAAAAAAAAAAATACATCCTAGGTTCACTCTCATTTAAAAGTCCTCACGGTTATGCATGAGTGAATTACTTGGAATTTTTGATTATTTGCTTTCATACCCATTTAAAAGTCCTCACGGTTATGATGTATGGAACACATGTAAAAAAAGAAGACTTAATAAAAACCACCTACGGTCGATAGTGTATGCATGAAAGTGTGTGCACTCGTCACACTCTGTGCTCCCCTCACATAAGCCCGAAAGGCAGTGCATGGGTGGTATATCTGGTCTCAGTTTACCTGAGCTAGGTGTGTAATTTTTCTTGCAAATAATGAGAGAGCAAGCAATTGAAATCCTAACAATATTTTTACTTATTTGATTTGATTTGTTATTAAAAAGAAATGAAAATGCCACTTTGATAAACTTTGATAATCAACTAAGGATCCATTTTATAATTACACTTTGTTATCAACCGAAACAACAAATTAAACTATTGTCTATGTGTTATGATAACTTCATTTTTATTAGAAATATTGACGAGTAAATGATATAAATTTTCAAGATAATAACCAAAACCTATATTTAACTTATTCGTGTCGATTTAAAAATAAATCCTTCATTTGTAAATATTTCAAAAACTTGCATTATTCTCTTTGTAAATAAATCTTACATTTTGTAAATATTTTCATCATGCATTTGGATTTTGTGGGTAGTATCCGCTGAAAATCCTCACGAGACAACACTCGTCCTACTGGGGACACCAAGAATTTTAACGGCTTGTTGCATACGCTCAGTGCAATCGTGCTCCCTACGAAAACGGATTTACCTTATTTTAGTTTATTCAAGGACGAATAAAAAGATAAGTGTGGGGGTATTTGATGTGCATGTAAATGTGCACATTTTAACCACCATATTTATTCTTTTTAAATTAAATAAATGATCATATTGGGTATTTTAACTTGTTTAAACCAAAATTCATATTATTTGAAATTGTCACATGTTCATCTTCATCCAGGGGCAAAATGATCATTTTTATGCATATATTAATTTGAGAACATTTAATTGAAAATGTTTATATTATTTTGTAGGAAATTACACTTAATTACAAGTGGGTTCATGAAGGAATATGCATGCACAAAATGAATACAAATGAATGAAGATGGAAATAATTCAAAGTGAAGAACATGGAGGACCCCACCTACCCACTACCTAATGTATAAATTAAAGGCTAATGCACATGCTAAAAGACATTTAAAGCTTCATGTACATTTAAGTGGGGGGATTATTAAAACGAATGATAACTTGGCCACCACACTTCCTCCAAGGGCATTTTGGGTACTCCCCAAAAATATGCATTAGGGTTTCTAACTTGTATAAATACCCCTTATGTTTCATGTAGCCACCTTCCTCTTAGTTAGTTAGTTTTAGTTTAGAAAATAAATCAAACCTCTTTCTTTCCATGGCTACTTAGCCATTTCTTCTCTTATGTAATTTTTTTTATGCAATGTTAATTATTGTTTCTTTTTAATTACATGTTCATTTCCTTTTATGCAAGTAGTGTAGATTTTCCTTTATGCAATTAGAATAGTTTTCCATTTCACTTTGCTCTCTTTTCCTTTTCTTTTTCTCTCATGTTGCAAGCTAAATTTGTTTATATGATAACAAATATGAGAGGCTAAACCCCTTCAATTTAGGGGTAATGAAGCTCTCTAATTAATGTAGCTTCAACATTTTGTCAATTCATGCTCTCTTTTTGTGCTTAATGATGATGGAAATGGTTTACTAGTTGTTTTTGCTTTGAATTTTGATAGCCTATATTGTTGACACCAAATAGGCTATGCTTAAACAATCACTAACACTAATTGCCTCTTCATCAAAATATGATTATGGCAAAAGAAAGTGATTTGAAATTAAAATTTGATGGTCCATGTTTCTAATCAATAGTTAATAGGTCATACTTAAAATAGATTTCATTTTCATTTTCTTTGTCAAGTTTCATGAAAGTTAGTAAGTGTTTTAAGGGGTGTGTTATAGTTTGATGGCTTATGTTGGCTAATCAATAGCTCAAATATGTCATACTTATGATAAACACATCAATTAAAACACTAATGACCATAAAAGAGAGATCATGATTTCATTTGTTGAACTACATGATATAGAGAGTGGATTGATTTTGAGACTCATCTTCTTCTTGAAATTTTCAGGATTAATTTTTCATTTTTCTTCCAAAAACTCAAAAAAATCCAAAAACAAAAGAAGAATTTATTTTTAGTGTTTTTGATTTATTTTTAAAGAAACACTATAGGATAAACATATGGTTTTGGTTTATTAAATTGAAATTATTGAAAATTTATTTGTCTTAACAAAAATAAAAATGAAGTTTGATTATAAATAACAATGGTTTAACTAGTATATAGGAAGATTCATACGTGTTAATTATGAAATACATCCTAATTGAAAATCTTTGTTTTAAAAGTGGTGAATTTAAAGTAAAGGATATAACAATTTTTTTGTCTTCTAAGTTAAATAGTGCTAAGATGATTATGCAAAACTCTCTCTCTCTTAAAAAAAATTATAAAAAAATAAAAAAAATACATCCTAAGTTCACTCTCATTTAAAAGTCCTTACGGTTATGCATGAGTGAATAACTTGGAATTTTTGATTATGTGCGTTCATAATCATTTAAAAGTCCTCACGGTTATGATGTATGGAACACATGTAGAAAAAAAAGAAGACTTAATAAAAACCACCTACGGTCGATAGTGTATGCATGAAAGTGTGTGCACTCGCCACGCTCTGTGCTCCCCTCACATAAGCCCGAAAGGCAGTGCATGGGTGGTATATCTGGCCTCAGTTTACCTGAGCTTGGTGTGTAATTTTTCTTGCAAATAATGAGAGAGCAAGCAATTGAAATTCTAACACTATTTTTACTTATTTGATTTGATTTGTTATTAAAAAGAAATGAAAATGCCACTTTGATAAACTTTGATAATCAACTAAGGATCCATTTTATAATTACACTTTGTTATCAACCGAAACAACAAATTAAACTATTGTCTATGTGTTATGATAAATTCATTTTTATTGGAAATATTGACGAGTAAATGACATAAATTTTCAAGATAATAACCAAAACCTATATTTAACTTATTCGTGCCGATTTAAAAATAAATCTTTCATTTGTAAATATTTCAAAACTTGCATTATTCTCTTTGTAAATAAATCTTACATTTTGTAAATATTTTCATCATGGATTTGGATTTTGTGGGTAGTATCCGCTGAAAACCCTCACGAGACAACACTCGTCCTACTAGGGACACCAAGATGTTTAACGGCTTGTTGCATACGCTCAGTGCAATCGTGCTCCCTACGAAAACGGATTTACCTTATTTTAGTTTATTCAAGGACGAATAAAAATATAAGTGTGGGGGTATTTGATGTGCATGTAAATGTGCATATTTTAACCACCATATTTATTCTTTTTAAATTAAATAAATGATCATATTGGGTATTTTAACCTGTTTAAACCAAAATTCATATTATTTGAAATTTTCACATATTCATCTTCATCCAGGGGCAAAATGATCATTTTTGTGCATATATTAATTTGAGAACATTTAATTGGAAATATTTTATTATTTTGTAGGAAATTACACTTAATTATAAGTGGGTTCATGAAGGAATATGCATGCACAAAATGAATACAAAAGAATGAAGATGGAAATAATTCAAAGTGAAGAACATGGAGGACCCCACCTACCCACTACCTAATGTACAAATTAAAGGCTAATGCACATGCTAAAAGACATTTAAAGCTTCATGTACATTTAAGTGGGGGATTATTAAAGCTAATGATAACTTGGCCACCACACTTCCTCGAAGGGCATTTTGGATACTCCCCAAAAATATGCATTAGGGTTTCTAACTTGTATAAATACCCCTTATGTTTCATGTAGCCACCTTCCTCTTAGTTAGTTAGTTTTAGTTTAGAAAATAAATCAAATCTCTTCCTTTCCATGGCTACTTAGCCATTTCTTCTCTTATGTAATTTTTTTTATGCAATGTTAATTAATTACATGTTCATTTCCTTTCCTGCAAGTAGTGTAGATTTTCCTTTATGCAATTAGAATAGTTTTCCATTTCACTTTGCTCTCTTTTCTTTTTCTTTTTCTCTCATGTTGCAAGCTACATTTGTTCATATGATAACAAATATGAGAGGCTAAACCCCTTCAATTTAGGGGTAATGAAGCTATCTAATCAATGTACCTTCAACATTTTGTCAATTCATGCTCTCTTTTTGTGCATAATGATGATGATGGAAATGGTTTACTAGTTGTTTTTGCTTTGAAATTTGATAGCCTATATTGTTGACACCAAATAGGCTATGCTTAAACAATCACTAACACTAATTGCCTCTTCATCAAAATATGATTATGGCAAAACTAAACTAGAAGAAAACAAAACAACTCATTCAATTTTCAATAAAACGACATTCGTTTTTCCAAATCAACATTCAACTTCAAAATCTTTTATGGTTTGGTTTTTCGAGCTTAAGCTGTGTTTCGTATACTCGACGAGACAAATGAATCGG
The DNA here is from genome assembly GCA_030765085.1 of Allium cepa. NCBI lineage: Eukaryota > Viridiplantae > Streptophyta > Magnoliopsida > Asparagales > Amaryllidaceae > Allium > Allium cepa. Next base: position 1,037,830,201 of record CM060941.1, on the reverse strand, counting down.
TTTTTGGAAGACCGTTTCATTTACTTTTTGACAATATACTTTCTGATCTCGTGTAAATACCGTTCGTTTTCATGTAAATAATAATAAACATCCCTTTCACTTGGGTTGACTATGGGGACACAGTCAAAATCAAGTGTCAGGGGAGACTTATCTTCTTCTTGAATTTTTCAGGATTAATTCTTCATTTTTCTTCCAAAAACTCAAAAAAAAAATCCAAAAACAAAAGAAGAATTTATTTTTAGTGTTTTTGATTTATTTTTAAAGAAACACTATAGGATAAACATATGGTTTTGGTTTATTAAATTGAAATTATTGAAAATTTATTTGTCTTAACAAAAATAAAAATGAAGTTTGATTATAAATAATAATGGTTTAACTAGTATATAGGAAGATTCATACGTGTTAATTATGAAATACATCCTAATTGAAAATCTTTGTTTTAAAAGTGGTGAATTTAAAGTAAAGGATATAACAATTTTTTTGTCTTCTAAGTTAAATAGTGCTAAGATGATTTTGCAAAACTCTCTCTCTCTTAAAAAAAATTATAAAAAAATAAAAAAAAAAATACATCCAAATTTCACTCTCATTTAAAAGTCCTTACGGTTATGCATGGGTGAATTACTTGGAATTTTTGATTATGTGCTTTCATACTCATTTAAAAGTCCTCGCGGTTATGATGTATGGAACACATGTAAAAAAAAAAAAAGACTTAATAAAAACCACCTACGGTCGATAGTAATGCATGAAAGTGTATGCACTCGCCATGCTCTGTACTCACCTCACATAAGCCTGAAAGGCAGTGCATGGGTGGTATATCTGGCCTCAGTTTACCTGAGCTCGGTTTGTAATTTTTCTTGCAAATAATGAGAGAGCAAGCAATTGAAATCCTAACACTATTTTTACTTATTTGATTTGATTTGTTATTAAAAAGAAATGAAAATACCACTTTGATAAACTTTGATAATCAACTAAGGATCCATTTTATAATTACACTTTGTTATCAACCGAAACAACAAATTAAACTATTGTCTATGTGTTATGATAACTTCGTTTTTATTGGAAATATTGACGAGTAAATGACATAAATTTTCAAGATAATAACCAAAACCTATATTTAACTTATTTGTGTCGATTTAAAAATAAATCCTTCATTTGTAAATATTTCAAAAACTTGCATTATTCTCTTTGTAAATAAATCTTACATTTTGTAAATATTTTCATCATGCATTTGGATTTTGTGGGTAGTATCCGCTGAAAACCCTCACGAGACAACACTCGTCCTACTGGGGACACCCAGAGGTTTAACGGCTTGTTGCATACGCTCAATGCAATCGTGCTCCCTATGAAAACGGATTTACCTTAGTTTTAGTTTTTTCGAGGACGAATAAAAAGATAAGTGTGGGGGTATTTGATGTGCATGTAAATGTGCATATTTTAACCACCATATTTATTCTTTTTAAATTAAATAAATGATCATATTGGGTATTTTAACTTGTTTAAACCAAAATTCATATTATTTGGAATTGTCACATATTCATCTTCATCCAGGGGAAAAATGATCTTTTTTGTGCATATATTAATTTGAGAACATTTGATTGGAAATTTTTGTATTATTTTGTAGGAAATTACACTTAATTACAAGTGGGTTCATGAAGAAATATGCATGCACAAAATGAATACAAAGGAATGAAGATGGAAATAATTCAAAGTGAAGAACATGGAGGACCCCACCTACCCACTACCTAATGTACAAATTAAAGGCTAATGCACATGCTAAAAGACATTTAAAGCTTCATGTACATTTAAGTGGGGGGATTATTAAAGCTAATGATAACTTGGCCACCACACTTCCTCTAAGGGCATTTTGGGTACTCCCAAAAATATGCATTAGGGTTTCTAACTTGTATAAATACCCCTTATGTTTCATGTAGCCACCTTCCTCTTAGTTAGTTAGTTTTAGTTTAGAAAATAAATCAAATATCTTTCTTTCGTGGCTACTTAGCCATTTCTTCTCTTATGTAATTGTTTTTATGCAATGTTAATTATTGTTTCTTTTTAGTTACATGTTCATTTCCTTTTATGCAAGTAGTGTAGATTTTCCTTTATGCAATTAGAATAGTTTTCCATCTCACTTTTGTCTCTTTTCCTTTTCTTTTTCTCTCATGTTGCAAGCTACATTTGTTCATATGATAACAAATATGAGAGGCTAAACCCCTTCAATTTAGGGATAATGGAGCTCTCTATTTAATGTAGCTTCAACATTCTGTCAATTCATGCTCTCTTTTTGTGCTTAATGATGATGATGGAAATGGTTTACTAGTCGTTTTTGCTTTGAATTTTGATAGCCTATATTGTTGACACCAAATAGGCTATGCTTAAACAATCACTAACACTGATTGCGTTTTCATCAAAATATGATTATGGCAAAAGCAACATTCGTTTTGACTCAAATAAATGTGTTTAAGAGAATGTTTTCCTTAAAGAATAAAATATATACTTAATTTGGATTTAAGTATATTGAATATTTTCCGAATGTTGAAAATAAATGGATTTGTGAATTACTTATTATTGAATAAGTATGGAAATGTTTCCAATATGAAGTGAATGTCTTGAGATTATATCTTTTAAAGACAAATAGAAAGTGAATAGTTGAAATCGATTTGAAAATCGTATATCAGTGGATATCTGAAAATTTAAATTCACTATGGAATATATAAAGGAAAGGGAGATTTGTTTAAATTGATTATTTTTAAAAGTGTGGAAATAAATTTACGAATTTGGGACGTAAATTTAAAGTAAATCGGTAAGGATTTATTTGATTGGTTTAAATGAACCATTTTGAAATGAAAGTTGTAAACGTGAAAAGTGGTTTGAAATCTGTTTTCAAATGGTTGAAGTGTAAAAAAATATATCATGTAAAGATATTTTGAAAGTAAATTATTTGGGAAATTATTTGAAATCGGGTGATGTTGTGAATATTGATTGATAGTTAAATAACCGACTATCAATATTGACCCTTAAATGGCTATTTGTTGGGAATTAGTTGAAATTGAATGCTACACTTATTTTTAAATTATTGCGCTCGTTATTCGGACTACCCATTCCGAATAGTGATACGACGTAATAGATAGCATAGAAGACCGATGGTGAAGACCGGGTATTTGTGAAAACGATAGGATGACCTATCGATTGTCTCTGCACCGTTAGCTACGATATGGAGATTTCCTTTGTGATGGGAAATTCGAACGGGATTGTGAATAACTGGATTGCAAGGGCTTCTTTGGAAGTGCCTTCGGTTCTGTTCGAACCCGGAACAGACTTGTATGGTTACGTGTCTGACATTACATTTTGAGATATAAAGCATATTTCTTGTAAATACATTTCGGTTGGTGAAGGAGAATTTATTCTCTTAGTTAACACCCTTCTCTGAGACGTACGAGCTCAGAGGTTTTGTAGTTGTAGGTTATCAGCGATATACTCCCAATTTGGTAATGTGGCATGCTGAGTGTTGCTGTGTGATGATTATATATTGATCATTTATTGATCAAAGCGTGGCTTTGTGAAATAGCGTAGCTTTGTGGATGAGACTTCGTCAGACCTCACACCCCGAAAATGGTCAAAACAAGAATATGCGGCAAGGTTATGAGAGTTGCTCCCTTTAGGGTATGTCATTTCCTTCTGGAAAAGGGTGGTGTCAGGTATGGAGCCCTGATTCTTAACCTTTGTGGTTGCTCCAATCTCATTTTCTGTGTGGTTGTTGCTTTGTGATCGAGGGCCCTCGGATAAAGGTCCCAAAGGACCAGGGGGTGGCATATTCGTGTAGTAGTTACCTAGTCACAGAGGTAACCCGGCCTTGCGTTGGCAAAGAGCTGGTTAAGTTCTTGGGACGTCCCGCAAGAGGCGATCTCATGTGGCAGTAGGAAGTTCCCTAGCCTGACCATTTGTTGAAAATCCAATTCCCAATACGAACCCAGGACGGTTTTAGTTGTATAACCTGCCATTTACTTATGGTGGTCGCCACTGTTTAGATGGTAGCTATAGTAGGCATAGTTCAAAATGTCTATGTTGGCTTAGATTAATATTCTATTTTCGAAATGCTTTCATCACTATGCACTAATAATAATATCAAAAGTGATTATTTTTGCACAGTACGCATCTTTAACTATCATAAGGAGAAATCTCCTCCAATTCTGCGTTTGCATTGTGTGTGTGCGGGGAGGCCTTATGGTGGTTTCATTTTTCAAAAGCATTGCGGATATTTTTCACTTCCCTTGTTGTTGTTTTTGTTTTAAAAGATAAATAATTGCTTTGATTTCTCACACCAGTCGCATGACTGACCTGGAGTTTATTGTTCTCTTCCTAAACTCTGGTTGCCCATAATTTTCCACGTGGGCTGCCTAGAGTCAGATTATCAGGTCATTATGGACTCAGAAGTGCTTTGGAGCTCAAGTGGCGAGCTGGATGGCTAGACGTATTACTTGTATATGATATTATCTTTCCGCTGTAAATTCACTTATAAGGACACGTTTGAATAACTGTCCATTGTTTTGTTGTGTTGTATATTGTTGTTGTACACTCTGATGATGATAATGTAATGTAATAACTGATATAGTTCTTTGTTTTAAAGATTATTTATTTATCTATTATATGTTGTACCGTTGCGATATGTGAGATTCTGTTATTGTTTCTGTTGTTCTTTTTTCGTTCTATTTTCTTCTTCTTCTATCGTTTTCTTCTACCTCTTCTTTTCAACCATAACAGTTCGGTTTTCCGGCATTCGATTGCACGACATTTGATACAGTGGACGTAAGAATGCCGACCTTCGGATCCCGATAAAATCGAGATGTTACAGCTAGAGATTTATGCCAAATGACAACCCTGCCCTATAGGCTCTTCAGTACACTCCAAACAACATATCAAAACATTCAATGTTGGATTTTTCATAAATTTTGACTTCAAAATACCAAAAATTGGAAAATTCACCAATCTAATTCAATTCAAAGAAAACGAACATGGAATAGGTGTTAGGAATTCATACCTAACAACTATCAATGGTATAGACATAGATGCGAGTTCAAGAACCCACCTTTAAACAAAAACACAACAAATGAGAAGCTCAAACACGAAGGAAAGATCAACCACTCTTCAACTTCAACTCTAAAAGCTCCAATCAAGGATCAAACGAAAATATTTCCTAAGTTAGGATTTAGGAATTTCTAAAATTGGAGAGACATAGAAGTAGAGAAGAAGAAGAGAATGCTTAACTAAGCTTCTCCTTGATTAATAACTTGAAGTTGAATTTCATAAGAGAATTATAGCTTAGAAATTTCTAATCTCTTTTCTTTTCCCCCCATTTTTCTAGGGCTTGTGAGTATTCGAAAATGAGGAATGAAATGAACGAAATGAGTGGAGTTAGGGTATTAGATAGAGAAGTTGGGTTAGTGGGCTGAAACCCAAATCCAAAGCCCAATAGAAAATAGCAAAATTCTAGTCAACCCCAAAAATATCGATGTTTATACTCAAAAAGGTTGTAAACGCTATTTTGAACTTAATGGAAGTCGTCTCGAGTCCTAATTCGACTGTTTACCAAAAGTAGCATTTTGGACTCTAATCCGACTAATAATGCTATAATTAAATAAAATATTTAATGTACAATCATAAAATATGCGGGTTGTTACAGACTCCACTCCTTAAAGAAATTGCGTCCTTACAATACTTAAGAAGAAAATAAAGAGTAACAACCATAAAAGCATATCAACACAAAAGAAAATTTGAAATAAGAAGTTCACCTTTAAAGAGCACGAGAGAGTAAGTCTGGATGTGTGCGCTCGATGAATTCTCTGGATTCCCAAGAGCAATCCGAAGGATTTGAGGACCATTGAACTTTCACATGTGGGACATGTTTATTACGAAGACGTTTAACCTCCGTAGCAATGATATGAATAGGATGTTGCTTATAGGTCAAATTAGGTGAAACTTCATTTTCTTCAATAACACCGGGATCAAGAATAGAATCGGAGTCCCTAAGGCATTGCCGTAGTTGAGAAAAGCGGAATACGTCATGAATAGTAGAAAATTGAGCCGGTAATAAAAGGCGATAAGCCATGGAACCAATAGCTCGGTGATGGGAAATGGGCCAATATACCGAGGTGCTAATTTTTTCGATCGATTGAAACGCACAACACCCTTCATAGGTGAAACATGAATAAACACCAAATCTCCCACAAAAAATTCCAAATTTCTTCTTCGATTATCGGCATAGGATTTTTGTTTACTTTGAGCCTCTTTGATCCTATGATGAATGAAGTCAATCTTTTCTGTGGAATCACGAATAAAATCTAGACCTAAAACCAGCTTCTCACCGGCCTCAAGCCAACAAGAAGGAGATCGGCATTGCCTTCCGTAAAGTGCCTTGAAAGGTGCCTTACCAATACCAGATTGGAAGCTATTACTATAGGAAAACTCAACAAGAGAAATATGATCTTCCCAACTTCCACCAAAATAAAGAACACATGCACGAAGAAGATCTTCGAGAGTTTGATTCACACGCTCGGTTTGTCCATCGGACTGGGGATGATAAGTGGTTCTAAAATTAAGCTTCGTTCCTAAAGCTTTTTGAAGACTCTTCCAAAATCCACTAGTAAACAATGGATCACGATAACTAACAATAGAAATAGGAACTCCATGCAATGTAATGATCTCCTTAACATAAAGTTTGGCTAAGAGAGGTACGGTTGGATTAGACCGAACGGGAATAAAATGGGCGGATTTTGTAAGTCTATCAAGAATCACCCATAAACTGTCATGACCCGAACGAGAATGGGAAAGACCGTCTATAAAGTCCATGGAGACCTAATCCCTCTTCCAAATAGGAATATCTAGAGGTTGCAATAACCCACCGGGCCTTCGATGTTCGGCCTTAATGAGTTGGCAAGTCATGCAACATTTAATGAAGTCGGCAATATCAGATTTCATTCCATCCCAATAATAAAGTCGTTTCATATCCGTGTAAATTTTACTACTATCGGGATGAATGATAAATTTAGAATGATGAGAATCTTCTAAAATATCTTCACGAAGATCACTAACTTTTGGCACAATAAGTCTAACAAATTTTCGAATGCCGCCACGAGCATCAATTTCAATGTCTTTCATACCATCAATATTACTATCCCGACAACTTTGGCTAAGATGAGCCAATTCGGGATCATGCTTTTGAGCGTCAAGAATGCAGTCTAAAAGAGAAGGATGAGCCTCAAGGCTACATAAAACAAGCGATGAACATTAATCGGGTTCACGATCTCAAATCTCACAAGTGGATAAAGTCTCGAGATTATTCCACTTGGATATCATCATAGAAACAATCGCTTGTTGCTTACGACTAAGGGCATCAGCAACACGATTCCCCTTTCTGCGAGTATAAAGAATATCTAGAACATAAGATGCAAGGAACTCAATCCAACGTTGTTGACGCAAATTAAGCTCCTTTTGAGAAAATAAGTACTTCATAGATTTATGATCGGTTTAGGGAACAAACTTCTCTCCCAAAAGATAATGACGCTAAATTCTAAGAGCGAAAGCAATGGCCGCGAGCTCTAAATCATGAGTGGCATATCTAGTCTCCGTACGCTTTAATTGCCTAGAAGCATAAGCGATAACGCATTCCCTTTGCATGAGAATGGCTCCCAAACCAACACGACTGGCATCGGTATAAACAATAAAGTTTAGGTTCCCTTCGAGAATCACAAGAATAGGAGCATTAGAAAGAAGTTCTTTTAATTTCTGAAAAGAAGCTTCAAATTTGTATGACCAAATTTACTTAACTCCCTTCATTGTCAAACTTGTAAAGGGTAAGGAAATTTTAGAAAAGTTTTTTATGAACCGACGATAATAGCCCGCCAATCCAAGGAAGCTATGAATTTTCGTCACCCTCTCTAGTTTCTTACAATTTTGAATCGCTTCAATCTTTGAAGGGTCGATGGAAATTCATGATTCAGAAATAGTATGCTCGAGAAATTTCACACTATATTGCTGAAAGTGGCACTTAGAAATTTTTTCTTTCAATTGATTACTTCTAAGAGTATCCAACACAATCCGAAGATGTTTTTTATGCTCTTCCTTGGTTTTAGAATAAACAAGAATATTATCGATAAAGATGAGAACAAATCGATCGAGGAATTCTTTGAAAACACGATTCATAAGGTCAAAGAAATAAGTTGGAGCATTTGTTAAACCAAATGGAATAACAAGCCATTCATAAGATCCATAACGAGTGCGGAACGATGTCAAAGGAATGCTATCCTCTACAATACGAAGTTGATGAAAACCAATTGCTAAGTCTAACTGTGAAAAGACTCTCATACCGCTAAGTTGATCAAATAAATCATCAATCTAAGGTAAGGGATATTTGTTCTTGATGGTGAGATCGTTAAGCCTGCGGTAGTCAATGCAAAGCCTAAGTGTGCCATCGGATTTCTTCACAAAAATAGCTGAAGCTCCCCAAGGAGAGGAGCTAGAATGAATAAACTGCTTCGCTTCAAATTCGGATAATTGACTGCGCATCTCCTCATTTTCCTTAATAGACATACGATAAGGAGGATGAGTGATAGGTAGTGCTCTAGGGATTAAATTAATTCTGAGCTCAATTGCTCGCTTAGAGGATAATCCTACAACGGGCATAAATATGTTGGGAAATTTACAAACAATGTGAATGAGGGAAAAGACATCTTCCTTATCATTATCACCATTATCATGAGGGTTTAGAGAATATAAGCATGCTACAAAATTGGAACCTAAATCATTAAGAATAATAGAAATCTTCTTAACAGATTGTTGATGTAGAAGATGAATAGTCCTCTCAGGACATAGGATGTGGGCTTCATAATGGTTAAGCCAATCCATCCCTAAAATCATTCTGAAGCCCAAGTAGCACATAACATGCAAATCGGCTTGGAAAGAATAATCACAAAAAATAATCTAGGCATCTTTACAAAGTAAACTGAGTGTTGCGGATGCACCAACCGGATTCGCAATTATCAAAAAAGTCATCAAACACATAACACTCAAAGACAAAGTATCAACAAGTTCTTTTGATATAAAAGATTGGGACGCACCCATGTCAAAAGGAACTCGAATAGGGTGATCATGAAACATAATAATGCCATCAAGGATAGAATGAGAAATACCTTAACTTAGAGAAGTGTTACTAGGATCTTGCACCACATTCAAGTTTCTCTCCTTCTTGCCTTGAAGTTTGGGACATGAAGATAAAAGATGACTCGAACTTTTGCAATAACGACAATAAAGAGGTTTTGGACACCTATTTGCAGAATGGTCCTTAGCACCATAATTATAGCATTCTCCATGATTAGGGGTAAGAGTCTTTGCTATCGAAGTTGCTTGCTTCCATTTCTTATTGGGATTAAGGACTTTGAACTTAATAGGCCTCTTCTTGTTGTTTTTGAAGTTCTGTTTGGCACCCACAACTTCAACATCACTTTCTTTATCGGTCTCTTCAAGTCGAAGAGCGATATCAACAAGCTGATCAAAAGAAACCTCTAGTTTCTAGAGTAAAGGCTTTTTGAGGCTCTTATTCAAGCCATATACAAACCTTTGATTTTTCTTTAATGGGGTATTAATATACTCGACCCCATATTTTGAGAGATATTAAAAAGATGCGTCATGGTCAGTCATAGAAGATTCACCTTGAACAATGTCAACAAAGCGCCGCGCTAAAGTCACTTTTTCAGCATCTGGCACAAATTTCAATTCGAATCTTTCTCGGAATTGCTCCCAAGTAAGATCTGCTTCGATAATCTTAGGGCCCAAAAGCTCATACTAATCTAATGCTCTTTCTCGAAGCATGCTAGAAGCCACTTGGACTCGATGTAGATCAACAAGATTCATGCGAGAAAAGATGTGGTCGCATGATTTAAGCCAAGCTTGAATTTCTATAATGCTTTCGGATCCCTTAAATGGCCTTCCACCCAAATCGGTATAATCTCTACACAAGCATGCAAACCCAGATCTAGGATAAGTAGGCTCTGGAATGGGTCTGGCAGCTTGAACATTCTTTACAATATCTAAAAGCTACTGGGTGGACATAAATACTCCATCCTGAGGAGTAGCACTGGATTGACCGGCGTTAGGACGGCCTAGTCTAACCTTTCTCTTCTTTAAGAAAGAAAAAAGAAGAGGAAAAAGGTTATTATCAAAATGAATATCTTACAATCGTGATTGATAAAACAAGGCATCATAAAAGAATATAGGATAGAACGGGTCCAATGACTTGAATTAAATCCTAAGGCACGATTCCTAAGAGAGACTTAGGACAATGATCATTGCTATAATATTCTATATTGTTCTAAAGTTTGGCTATGATACCAAACTGTGACCCCCAGCTCTATACTCACACTAGCCAAGGACACTACATAGCAATGCTGTAAAAGCCCGCATATTTTACGAAGGGGGAGTTAATTTAAAGGACAAAGATTTGTATATTTTTTGCCTCAAGGACACGACCTCAATATTTTTACCAAAAGGAAAAACATTCTTCTAAAAATTATCCATAAGGACAAACATTTTTCAAAATTATTCATAAGGAAAACAAAACAAACACCAGCTAAAAACCGATACCTAAAAACTACTACCGATAACTACAAACTGATACCTAAAAATTGCTATCAATAACTAAAAACTGATACCTACAGAAAGTTGTCTTTAGGATAAAATATTGAAGGTCTGTCCTTGAAGCTAAAAAGCTGTGAAATTTTGTCCATGACAATAATTTCCTGTTTTACGAATGTATATTTAAATATAGCATCGTTAGTCGGATTAAAGTCCAAAATGATACTTTTTGCAAAATGTCGAATTAGGACCCAAGATCACTTCCATTGAGTTCAAAACGGCGTTTGCGACCTTTTTGAGTATTAACATCGATATGTTTGGAGATGAGTTGAATTTTGCTATTTTCTATTGGGCTTTGGGTTTGGGTTTCTTCCCATTAACCCAGCATAATACCCTAGCTCCACCCCATATTCTCTTCATTCATTTTCATTTCCTTACACTTTCAAGCTAAAGTAAAAGTGGGAAAAGAAAGGGAAATAGAAATTCCTAAGCCCTAGTTCTCTTAGAAAATTCAAGTTTTGCTCTAAAATTAAAGAGAAGCTTAGGTAAGCATCGTCTTCATCTTCTCCATCTCATTCTCTCTTCAATTTTCAAAAATTCCTATAACTTAGCTTAGAAAATTCATTTTATTTGATCATAGATTGAAGATTCATGAGGTGTTGTTGAAGAGAAATCAATATTTTCTTTTTTAGAGCTTCTCACCTTTGTTTTGGGTTTAAAGGTGAGCTTTTTAACTCGCATCTATGTCTATAACTTTCATTGTTGTTAGGTATGAATTCCTAACATCTATTCATATTCATTTGCTTTTGATTTGAATTGATTTGGTGAATTTTTTCAAATTTTGGTGTTTTAAAGTCAAAATCTTTAAAGATCCTATCATGGATGTTTGAACATGTTTTTAGTGGTGTATCGAAGAGCCTATAGTGCTGGGTTGCCAATTGGCATAAATCCCTAGCATCCATCGCTCGTACGCTCGCATTTCAGTTCGGATTTGCCCTCTTTGGGCTAGGCTATTTTTTTGCCTAGCAGAAAAATTCAAACATCTAAAACAAAATTCAAAAGTCTGAAACAAAATTTAGAAGTCTAAAACCAAATTAAGACATTTGGTTGAAAATTCCAGATGTCTGAAATGGTTCTGGAAATAGAAAAAATGACGGAGACAAAACCTAGACGTCTAGAACAAAATTCAGACGTCCAAAACCAAATTCAAAGGTCTGGATGAAAATTTTAGATGTCTGAAATGGATTTGGAATTAAAAAGAGAAAGGAGAAAAACACACATACTTCCAGAACCTAGGGTCAGACATCTGGAAATACCTATCAGACGTCTGTAACTGTCAATTTTCTCTATTTTGACTGTTTTTGAGTGGATTTTCTATTTTAATCGATTTTTGTTGATTTGGTTAGTTGTTATCATTTATTATCGACTTTGATGACTTCTTTTCTTTATTTTTGGGAATATCCATTTGATGGATTTGATATCGATTTTTATGGATTTAATTCACATTATCGTATGTGAATTTTTGGTGATCGATTGTTTTTACAATCATTTTCTATGATTTGTCACTTTTAAAATACAAAGGTTTCTATACTAGTAGTAAATATTCAAACTCTTTCGCAAAGATGATTCCAACACTATTTTTAATACAAAAGTTGTTTTCAAAACCGTTTTCCAATCTATTTATATATACAAACCTTTACCTCATTCATATGAGAAATCTAATTAAATGGCTTAGCAAAACAAGTGGTATGAAACACTTGCGTTTACTTCGTCGGTTAAATCTTGGACTTGTTCGATTGAATTCTTGTGAAAATCTTCAAGTGGAAATCTACAATCTGTTCATTGATATTTAAGTTAAGCCAGTGGTTATGGGACATGGAGCTAAACTCATTTATTTACTATTTTAGTGTATTTTACACTTTATTTGATCAATGATGATCATTTTTGTGTTTTGAGTGGAACTCTATAGTTTGTTCGTAAATATTTAAGTTAAGCCAGTGGTTATGGGACATGAAGCTAAACTCATTTATTTACTAGCTTGGTGTAATTTACACTTATTGTGGAGCTTCAGCTCAAATTGGTGGGGTAGCAACCCATGGTCTTGGGGTCGTTCGTGGAGCAATCGGCTCATTCGTCCGCGTGGGGGACTATACCACGATAGATTCATGCATGAGGCGTATCTTTTAGGGTACGACGATGTTCAACTCTTTCGTCCGCATGGGAGATTGTACCGCGGTAGAGTTTGTGCATAAGGCGTATCTTTTACGGTACGTCGATGTTTGGCTCATTCGTCCACATGGCGGACTGTTCCACGACAGAGTCGGTGCATGAGGCATATCTTTTAGGGTACGTCGTTGTTCAGCTCATTCGTCCACGTGGGGAACTGTACCATGACAGAGTCCGTGCATGAGGTGCATCTTTAGGGTGCGTCGATGTTCGGATCATTTTATGGGTTTACGACCCATGGGATAACGACCCGTTTGTGATGCACGTGTTGGTGAGTTTTCATGCTCCCATTTGTGATAGGCCTTCCCCTTTTGTAATTTCTGGATTTCTATTTGATGATTTCTAGAATTTGTGTTTCACCAATTTTTGTGATTTCCATTGATAAGTTTTATCAATATTTGTGGTTTGGTGAATAAAAATAAAGAATATGACATTCTTTTTTGTGTTTGAGATTTTTGAGATATTGTATGGTTTTTATTGTTATTTAACGTATACTTGACATAGTATGGCATTATTGTTATCGTACATTTTTGTCATATCTCTTATCCTATCTCATTTTACATGATATTTATAGCTAAACTGATATGTTTATTATTTTATTCTTAAATAATACTCGAGTCAGACCGAGGTAATTCAAGCGCTTCTACTTGACTTCTTATTATGATCCGACATCTGACTTTTGGGCTAACTACTTAGCTTAGTAGTTTTTTGTTGTATACATTCGAGATAGAGACTCCTTGATGTATACACATTCTTTTGTCTAGCACTTGTACCTATTATTTTATGATGTAGTGTATCTTATATGACCACTACGTTGATGTACACTTTTATGTATTGTATTCATATCTGTTTCCGACTTAAAGGTATGAATATTTGTGACTGATTTGTGTTATGCTTATTTTATACTTGTTTCTGAAAAATACGTAGCCATTGTGTAGTAGCTTTGAGTTTGTATCGGTATGTTGAACTTCCTCTTGAATTGAAAGCGATATTTTATCTAGCATATCTGTACTCACACAAAGCAATTACACAGATGGTCCCTCCTCAACAGCCTTATTCTTCATACTAGTTGACGGCATTACTCCGAGTGTCCTTGGCTAGTGTGAGTATAGAAATGGGGCGTCACAGCTTGGTATCAGAGCTAAACTTCGAAATAATATAGAATAATTTAGCAAGGATCATTGTCCTAAGTCTTTCTTAGGAATCGTGCCTTAGGATTTATTCGAGTCTTAGGGCCCGTTCTATCCTATTTTCTTTTGTGATGCCTTGTTTTATCAATCAAGTTTGTTTGATGTTCATTCCGAGAATAACCTTTTCCTCTTCTTTCTTTCTTTCTTTGAGAAGAAGAGATGGTTAGATCTGGCCATCGCAGAGTCGGTCAATCCATTGCTACTCCTCAGAATAGAGTATTTATTTCTACCCGGCAGATTTTAGTTCTTGCAAAGAATGCCCAAGCTGTCGGACTCATTCTAGAGCTTACTCATAATAGATATGGTATTTGCTTTCTTGTGAAGAGATTATACCGATTTGGGTGAAAGGCCATTCAGGGGATCCGAAAGTGTTATAGAAATACTAGCTTGGCTTAGATCATGCGACTGCATCTTTTATCGCATGAACCTTGTTGATCTACATCGATTCCAAGTGGCTTCTAGTATGCTCCAACAGAGAGCATTAGATTGGCATGAGCTTTTAATTTCGAAAATTGTTGAAGCGGATCTTACTTGGGAGCAATTCCGGGAAAGATTCGAATCAAAGTCTACGCCGTAAGCTGAAAAAATAACTTTAGCTCGACGCTTTATTGACATTGTTCAAGGTGAATCTTCTATGATGGATTACGTTGCATCTTTCAAACCACTCTCTCTAAATATGGGGTCTAGTATATTAATACCCCATTGAAGAAAAATCAGAGGTTTGTCTATCGTTTGAATAAGAACCTCAAAAAGCCTTTACATATGAAACTAGAAGTTTATTTCGATCAGATTATAGATATCGCTCTTCAACTTGAAGAGGTAGATGAAGAAAGTGATGATGAAGTTGTGGGTGCCAAACGGAACTTCAACAACAACAAGTAGAGGCATCTCGATAATAAGTTCAAACATAATCCCAACAAAAAGGGAAGCAAGCAACATTGGTAGTAAAGACTCCTACCTCTAGTCGTGGAGAATGCTACAATTGTGGTTCTAAGGACCAATATGCAGCTATTGCAAAATTTCGGGTCATCCTATAACTTCATGTCCCATACTTCATAGCAAGAAAGAGGGAAAGCTGAATGTTGTGCAAGCTTCTAGTAACCCTTCTCTTGGTCAACGTATTTCTCATTCTATCCTTGATGGCATTAATTTTTTGTGTGATTATCCTATTCGAGTTCTTTTTGATATGGGTTCATCTCATTATTTTATTTCAAAAGAACTTGTTGATTCTTTTTCTTTAAATATTTAGGCTTGACGATTTCATTGAGAATTGCGAATTCGATTGATGGATCTGCAACACTCAGTTTACTTTGTAAACATGTCGAGATTATTTTATGTAATTGTGCTTTCTGATCTAATTCGCATGTTATATGCTACTTAGGTTTCGGGATGACTTTGGGAATGGATTGGCTTAACCATTGTGAAACCCATATCCAATATCCAGCGAGGACTATATATCTTGGACATCCTCAATCTGTTTAGCAGATTTCTATTTTTCTTAATGTTTTGATTCTAATTTGGTGACATCATTTTGTTCTCTAGACCAACTTTTTGAGGAAGATGTTATTTCTCTCATTCAAGTAGTTTGTGAATTTTCCAGTATTTTTGAGCTTGTCTTAGGATTATCAATTAAGCAATCTATTGAGTGGTGCTAAGCTCTTTTCAGTTCGACTTTGGCACCAGTTTTCATTAGCTATAAGTTGTGAATGATAGCGTTCCACTAGCCGCATTACGCACTCATTATGATTCTTATGAATGGCTTGTTATGCCATTTGGTTTGACGAACCATCCATCTTATTTCATCCATCTTATGAATGGAATATTCTACAAGTATCTTGATGGCTCCATCCTTGTATTCATTGATCTTGGATGAAAACAACAATTTAAAATTTGCAAATCCTTTTAATAAGATATCTATAAGTATAATTAGATTTTGTTCTTAAACGAGCAAAGAATATTCGTAAATTTTTTAAGAGACATGTTTATCGTATAGAAGATGATTTTGTGTTGTTTTTCCCATTGAGTTCTTTAAGAATTCTGGTCGATGTGCTTGATCGACGTTATCGATAGGAATATCCCAAACACTATGATGAGACAGTCAGACACAATAAATTGTAAATTTTTCTGTAAAGAAGATTGCATAAAGATAATTATAATTTTTGAAAGTCTTAGCTTTTCGTAAAAGAGAATCAATTAAAAGAACACCTTTCCGATGCTCTTATTCTTGTGATTCCAGAAGAGAACCAAGACTTCACTGTTTGTACCGATGCTACTTGTATTGGTTTTGGTGTTATTCTCTTGCAAAAGGGAATGTGCTATCACTTATGCTTCTATACAATTAAAGCCTATCGAGATTAGGTATGCCACTCATGATCTAGTGCTCGTGGCTATTGTTTTCGCTTTTAGAATTTGGCATCATTATCTTTTGGGAGAGAAATTTTTTCTCTACATCGATCATAAACCTTTGAAGTATTTATTTTCTCAAAAGGAACTTAATTTGGATCAACAATGTTGGCTCGAGTTGCATCTTATGATCTTGATATTCTTTATACTCTCGGAAAGGGGAATCGTGTTGTCGATGCCCTTATTCGTAAGTAACAAGTGGTTGTTTCTATGATGATATCCAAATGGAATGAAATTTTTAACAGGTTCGTCTGGCATACTATTATTGTACTACATCGTTATTCCAAATTATTCGAGTTTTAGGTTCCTCGGGCATACCGTTATTGTACTACGTCGTTGCACCGGCTAAATTTTCTGCTATTCATGACGTTTTCCGTGTCTCTTGACTACGAAAATGCCTTAGGGATTCCGATTCTATTCCTGAGCCCTGTGTTATTGAAGAAATTAAAGTTTTTCCTAATTTGACTTATGAGCAACATCCTATTTGCATCATTACTTCAGAGGTTGAGCGCCTTTCGAATAAAGATGTTCCTCTTATGAAAGTTCATTGGTCCTCAAATCCTAAGAATTGTTCTTGGGAATCCATAGAATTCATCGAGCGAGCACATCCGGACTTACTCTCTCGTGCTCTTTAAAACAAAATTCTTATTTCAAATTTTCTTTTGTGTTGATATGCTTTTATGGTTGTTACTCGTTGTTTTCTTTTTAAGAATTACGAGGACGCAATTTCTTTAAGGAGGAGAGTCTGTAATAACCCGCATATTTTACGATTGTATATTTAAATATTTTATTAAAATATGCCACCATTAACTGGATTAAAGTCTGAAATGATACTTTTTGCAAACTAACGAATTAGGACTCGAGACAACTTCCGTTGAGTTCAAAACGGCATTCGCAACCTTTTTGAGTATAAACATCGATATGTTTGGAGTTGAGTTGAATTTTGCTATTTTTCTATTGGGCTTTGGGTTTGGGTTTCAGCCCATTAACGCAACATAATACCTTAGATCCACCCCAACTTCTCTTCATTCATTTTCTTTTAATTACACTTTCGAGCTAAAGTAAAAATAGGGGAAAGAAAGGGAAATAGAAATCCCTAGGCCTTAGTTCTCTTAGAAAATTCAAGTTCTTGCTCTAAAATTAAAGAGAAGCTTAGGTAAGCATCCTCTTCATCATCTCCATCCAATTCTCTCTTCAATTTCAAGAAATTCCTATAACTTAACTTAGGAAATTCATTTCATTTGATCATAGATTGAAGATTCTTGAGGTGTTGTTGAAGAGAAATCAATCTTTGCATGTTTTAGAGCTTGTCGCTTGTTGTTTTTGGGTTTAAAGGTGAGTTTTTTAACTTACATCTATGTCTATAACTTTCATTATTGTTAGGTATAAATTCCTAACATCTATTCTTGTTCATTTGCTTTTGGTTTGAATTGATTTGGTGAATTTTCCAAACTTTGATGTTTTGAAGTCAAAATCTTTAAAGATCCTAACTTGGATGTTTGAACATGTTTTTGGTGGTGTATCGAAGAGCCTATAGTGCTAGGTTGTCAATTGGCATAAATCCCAAGCATCCATCGCTCGTTCGCCCGCATTTCGGTTTGGATTTGCCCTCTTTTGGTTAGGCTGTTTTTTGCCTAGCAGAAAAATTCAAACATCTGAAACAAAACTCAGACGCTGAAACCAAATTCAGACGTCTGGTTGAAAATTCAAAGTGTCTGAAATGGTTCTGGAAATAGAAAAAAAGGCTAGAGACAAAACCCAAACGTTTGAAACAAAATTCAGATGTTTGGTACCAAATTCAAACGTCTGGTTGAAAATTTCAGACGTTTGAAATGGATCTGGAATTAAAAAGAGAAAGGAGAAAAACACATGTACTTCCAAAATCTAGGGTCAGACGTTTGGAAATACCTACCAGACATCTGGAACTGTCAATTTTGTCTATTCTGACTGTTTTTGAGTGGATTTTCAATTTTAATCCATTTTTGTTGATTTGGTTAGTTGTTATCATCTATTATCGACTTTGATGACTTCTTTTCTGTATTTTTGGGAATATCCATTTGATGGATTTGATATCGATTTTTATGGATTTAATTCACATTCGTATGTGAATTTTTGGTGATCGATTGTTTTTACAGTCGTTTTCTATGCTTTGTCACTTTTAAAATACAAAGATTTCTATGCTAGTAGTAAACATTCAAACTCTTTCACAAAGATGATTCCAACACTATTTTTAATACAAAAATTGTTTTTAAAATCGTTTTCCAATCTATCGGTATATACAAACCTTTACCTCTATCTTATGAGAAATGTAATCAAATGGCTTAGCAAAACAAGTGATATGAAACGCTTGTGTTTAATTCGTCGGTTAATTCTTGGTCTTGTTCGATTGAACGCTCGTTACAATCTTCTAGTGGAAATCTACAATCTGTTCATATATATTTAAGCTAATTCAGTGGTTATGAGACAGGAAGCTAAATTCATTTATTTACTAGCTTAGTATAATTTACACTTCTTTTTTATCAATGATGATCATTTTTGTGTTTTGAGTGAAAATCTACAATTTGTTCGTAAATATTTAAGTTAAGCCAGTGGTTATGGGACATGAGGCTAAACTCATTTATTTACCAGTTTGGTGTAATTTACACTTGTCTTGGAGCTTCAGCTCAAATTGGTGGGGTAGCGACCCATGGTCTTCGGGCCGTTCGTGGAGCAATCGGCTCATTCGTCCTTATGGGGGACTGTATCACAACAGAGTTCATGCATGAGGCGTATCTTTTAGGGTACGATGATGTTTGGCTCGTTCGTCCGCGTGGGGGACAATACCATGACAGAGTTCGTGCATGAGGCGTATCTTTTAGGGTACGTCGATGTTTGGCTCATTCATCCGAATGGGGGACTGTACCATGACAAGTCTATGCATGAGGCACATCTTGTAGGGTGCGTCGATTTTCGGCTCATTTTATGCTAGCGACCCATAGGATAGCGACCCGTTTGTGATGCACATGTTGGTGAGTTTTCATGCTCCCGTTTGAGATAGGCCTTCCCCTTTTGCGATTTTTGGCTTTCTATTTGATGATTTCTAGAATTTGTGTTTCACCAATTTTTGTGATTTCCATTGATAAGTTTTATCAATATTTGTGGTTTGGTGAATAAAAATAAAGAATATGACATTCTTTTTGGTGTTTGAGATTTTTGAGATATTGTATGGTTTTTATTGTTATTTAACGTATACTTGACATAGTATGGCATTATTGTTATCGTACATTTTTGTCATATCTCTTATCCTATCTCATTTTACATGATATTTATAGCTAAACTGATATGTTTATTATTTTATTCTTAAATAATACTCGAGTCAGACCGAGGTAATTCAAGCGCTTCTACTTGACTCATTATCTGGGACTGTCTTCTAACTTTTGGCCAACTACTTTAGTTTAGTAGTTTATACTTTTATACATTCGAGATAGAGACTCCTTGATGTATATACATTCTTTTATCTAGCACTTGTACCTATTCTTTTGTGATGTAGTAGATCTTATATGACCACTACTTTTATGTACACTTTTATGTGTTGTATTCATATATGTTTCTGCCTTAGTGATATGAATATCTGTGACTGATTTGTATTATGCTTATTTTATATTTATTTCTGAAGACCACATAGCCACTGTGTAGTAACTTTGAGTTTGTATCGGTATGTTGGAATTCCTCTTGAGATGAAAGCGATATTTTATCTGGCACATCGGTACTTGCACAAAGCAATTACATAGATGATCGCTCCTCAACAACCTTATTCTTTGTACTAGTGGACGACATACATCGGTACTTTCACAAAGCAATTACATAGATGATCGCTCCTCAACAACCTTATTCTTTGTACTAGTGGACGACATTAGTCTGTAATGTTGTCTAGTGTGAGTATAGAGGTGGGGCATCACAAATGTTATCGACTAGCACGAAGAATAAGGCTATTGAGGAGCGACCATCTGTGTAATTGCTTTGTGCGAGCACCGATATGCTAGATAAAATATCACTTTCTTTTCAAGAAGAAATCTGATATACCGATACAAACTCAAAGCTACTACACAGTGGCTATGTCGTCTTTAGAAACAGATATAAAATAAGCATAACATAAAATTAGTCACAGATATTCATATCACAAAGGTGGAAAAAGATATGAATAAAACACATAGAAGTGTGCATCAAAGTAGTGGTCATGCAAGCTCCACTACATCACAAAAGAATAGGTACAAGTGCTAGATAAAAGAATGTGTATACATCAACGAGTCTCGATCTCGAATGTATAAAAGCAAAAACTGCTAAAGTCAAAGTGCCAAAAACGTATGGTAATAATAATGCCATACCGTGACAAGTATTCATTACATAACAACAAAAATCATACAATATCTCAAGAATCTCAAAGCACCAAAAAGAATATCATATTATTTATTTTATTCACCAAACCACAAATATTGACAAACATATCAATGCCAATCCCAAAAATTGATGAAACACAAATTCTAGAAATCATCAATCAGAAATCCAGAAATCACAAAGGGCGAGTCCTGTCAATAATGGAAGCATGAAAACTCGCCAACACGTGTATCACAAACGGGTCGCTATCCTATGGTCGCTAACCATAGACACGGTGCAACGACGTAGTACAATAATGGTACTCCCGAGGAACCTGAAACTCGAATAATTCAGAACATCAACGTAGTACAATAACGGTACTTCCGATGGACACGAAACTACAATCATTTGGAACAACGACGCAGTACAGTTACGGTACACCCGAGCCGGAACAACGATGTAGTATAATAACAGTACATCTGATGATCCTGATAAGCCGAAACAACGATGTAGTACAATAACGGTACATTCGATGATCAGAACTGCATAAAGTACATGGGTCGCTAGCCCATAAAAATGAGTCGAAACTCCAAAGAATGGTCAAAAGACGATGGGTCGTTAGCCCATAAAAATGAGACGAAGCTCCATAAAATCAATGTTTAGTCCACCATGCGGACAAAGAGACATCGCATATCGCTAGTCTAAACCATAAAATGATCACCATTGATCAATAAAAAGTGTGAATTGCACTAAGCAAGAAAATAAATGAGTTTAGCTTCATGTCACCTAACCACTGGCTTAACTTAAGTATTTACGAACAAATTGTAGATTTCCACTTGAAAATTGCCACAAGATTTCAATCAAACAAGTCCAAGAATTAACCGACGAAGTAAACGTAAGCGTTTCATACCACTTGTTTTACTAAGCCGTTTAATTAAATTTCTCATACGAATGAGGTAAAAGTTTGTATATACTAATAGGTTGGAAAGCAGGTTTAAAAATGAGCTTTTTATTAAAAATAGTGTTGAAATCATTTTTGCGAAAGAATTTGAATATTTACTACTAGTATAGAGACCTTTGCATTTTAAAGTGACAAATCACAGAAATGATTGTAGAAACAATCAACCACCAAAAATTCACATACAAAAACATGAATCAAATAGAAATCGATATCGAAGACATCAAAGGGGATATTCCCAAAAATCCAGAAAGAATTTCGAAGTTGAATGCCGATAACCAATTGGATCAACCCAAAAATCGATATAAATGGAAACCCATCAAAAAGAAGCAAGTTGGCTGAAATTAGCAGCTCTAGACGTCTGGTGGTTCTCCCAGACGTCTGAGCTGAGAGACTGGAAATTTTATTCCAAATCGCCCAGACGCTGGGAAGTAAGCTCAGATGTCTGAGCTGATGGTCTGGAATTTTATTCCCGTAGCTCCAGACGACAGACCTTAATACCAGACGTCTGAGCTGAAGCTCAGATCAAAAATATGCTAGGCCAATGATGGCCAAATTACCTCAAAAGCGATCGAGCGAGCAATGTTGGCTAGGGATTTATGCAAAACGACAACCCAGCCCTATAGGCTCTTCAATACACTCCAGACAACATGTCAAAACATCCAATGAAGGATTTTTCATAATTTTTGACTTTAAAATACCAAAAATTGGAAAATTCACTAATCCAACTCAATTCAAGGAAAATGAGCATGAAATAGGTGTTAGGAATTCATACCTAATAACTATCAAAGGTATAGACATTGTAATAGCCCGCAAACCCGTACCACTTGAGTCGACACTATTCTCCATCATATCAACTCAAAGTGAGCGGAAATACGAACCATTAGGGTTAAAGAATAAGGAGGTAGATAAAGAAATAGAAAACAACATCAGATTCTCACAATCGCAGTAGAACAATATATAATAGATAATAAAAGATTTTTATACAAAAGAATCTATAACTAAATAACACATTACATCAGAGTACAACACTATTCATAACTCACAACTGGACAGTTATCATAACTTGTCCCCAGAAAAACTGATTACGCAACATACCAAGCACAGCAGAAATAAGACAGATACGTGTGATACGTCTAGCCATCCAGCACATCCCCTGAGCTCCTTAGCGGCCCATCCAGAATTTGTACTCTATAATACTCGGTCTGACCCAAGCATTATAATTAATAAACACTCGAGTCATCTGGAAAACCAGTGTGTGAAAACATACTCAATAGGATTATTAAAGTTTTCAAAATCTTTTGAAATCAAAGGTATCTCGTTAGACCACGCCATAAATAAACATATCGGGTTTTTACCTTACGATAACCAAAACATTTCTTATCAAAATCCTCTGATATTATAATCGTGTCCGAGTACAAATACTTATTCAAAATAGCCGAAATTGTTACCATTATTAAATTCCAGCAACACTAGGTTCTACAATCAAAACCATAAAGGGCAGGTAGGGAGAATGGATTTCCATCAATGGCAGGGCTACTGGCGTAATTCCCATCACAGTACGTGATCTAGATCACCGTACCGAGGATCCACCCTGATCCCCTGCTACAAAAGACCGGAGCTACCCCTTACTAGATAGTCCGAATAAGATCACCATGCGGTTGGGATCAGCAATCACCTACACAGCTGAATACAAGGGACATCTAGACAGGGATGATCTTACCCTAATTGGTTGCTAGCCACTTAGCCTTGCATGCACCTTCCCTATTTTAGTCATTCCCAGTTGATGAGGCTGGAGGCTATGCGTTAAATTTTTAGCACACAAACACTTAGAATGCTCACCGTCCTCCTGACGATGTTTTGAAAGCATTCGTCCTTACAAGTCCGTTCCAGGTCTGAATGGAACCGAAGGCACTACTCCTACTACATCCATTTTGGAATCACCCTTAGGATTAGTATCGATTAGCCATTGCATTTCACTACTCCATCTTCGACTCCAAACTCTTGTCTTCCTCACGAAAACGTTCAAACCGGATCGAAGTGGTTTTCGAGAAATTAATCTCGATCCTGGTCTCTTTGAAACGATCAGCGCATTGGCCAATATTGATAGACGGTTAATTAGCTATCAAATAACATTCATAAACAACCATCAGACTTTAAATAATATCCCAAATTATTTATTTCAAAATATCTTCGCAAGATATTTTCGTACATTTCACCCTTGAAAATAGTTTCCAAATCACTTTTCTCTCGTGGAATAAATTCCCACCCAATTGTTTTATTTCCACCAGAAATCACCAAGTCTTAATACTTTGGATTTAAAATAAATTTAAATCACTTTATCCAAAATGTTTACTTTAAAACACTTAAAATAAAAACTATTTAAAACACTTCCTTTAAAATACTAGTTATGAAATTTAATAATAATTTTTCATGTAAAACTTAAGCCAAAACAAATTTATAAATAAAAATTATTTTATAAAGTATAAATATTAAATAATTATCTTTTAAATAATAAAACTAGTTAAACCTTTAAAATAATTACTACTATAACTAGATTAATAAATATTTACTTTAAAATCTAAAAAAAATTCAAATAATAAACTTCTCAAAGAAAACATTCTTCTTTAAAACATTTAAAACTTCTAATTTATACTTAAAAATCTTTCTTTGAAAATACACTTGGCTTTTCAAGAAATTTCACTTCCATTTCAATATAACTGTCTAATCATTTATAAATCCTACTTGGTATATTTCCAGTTTGATTTACGTCTCAATCCCGAAATTTTTTCCTTTCCACCTTTAAAAATAAAACCACCATTTATTTTTAAAACAATTACACATTCCGTTATAAATTCCCACCGTGAATTTATACTTCCAAATATCCACTGATATCTTATTTCACTTTGTAAACCCAGTTTACAAATTCCATAGTCTCATTTCCCTTTTAAAACATAGTTTCAACCACTGAATCGATTTCTAAATCGATTTCTCAAATTTACTCCATTTAAAAATAAATTCCTTTACTTGCTCAATTTATTTCAAAACCCATTAATTTCAGATTTACTCCTTTATTATGATTTAAAGTCTTATTTAAACTAAAAATACCAATTTCATGCTTTATTTAAAAATTCTTCTTTTATTTCTTCCCAAACCATTTAAATTCTGAATTTAAAAATAAATTCTTTAATTTTAAAAAAAATACCATTTAATCCCTTAAAATTAATTATTTTCAATTATTCAAAAATCTCTTTTCCCATACTCGGGATTTATTTATTAGAATTTGAAAACCCACTTTTATTCCTTCCCATTTTCATTCTCAATTTAATACAAATTCTCTATAATTATTTTACTTAAAATTCCCTCTTTATTTTCCTTTAAAAATTCAATCTTTGTATTCGATATATCCTAATATACCCAAAATATATTTAGTCGAACCATAGCATCCAATATTTTCAAAACTGATATAATCAATATAATCTATCACGGATTATCAAATAAAGCATAGAATATAAAAATAAATTCCACTACTTTGAGGAATCCAGTTGGATCCCTCCAACCTGTTTCCCTACATCCGTAGATGTTAGTCAACAAATAAAATACCAATTCCACTTCGAGGTGGAATATCGCGTTATAAAGGGTCATCTGCTATTATGCGGGGCGCATAGGGTTTCATCCGCTATATAATGCGGGAATCAATCACTCCAGTATATATATACTTTATACAATATATCACAACCAAGCTGATAATAAATTATCATTTCAAGCAAACAACCAATAATTTGAATTTAACTATCTAAATTTAAAAGGTAATCCAAATGAGTGAGATGAACTCACCTTTGATTTTTGTTTGCAATCCATTTCCATCTAAGCTTGTTTCCTTCACTATTTTGACCTTGTATAAACAATGTATGGTTTATTAATATTTGAACTAATTAAACAATCAATTATCATTTAATTTAACTAACTGATAATTTAATTTAACTAATTTTCCCTTTAATAATTTCTTAGTAGATGAAATAATTAAATAAGTTTATCCAACAAGTTAGTTACTAATAATTATTATTTTAAAAATGAAACTAGTAAATTAAAAATGTATATATACATATTTATTTTTGAAAACACAAATACTTATAAAAATAACCCGCATAGATTTAAAATTCCAATCTTTGCACAAATCCCTATATTTTCCTAAATCTATAATAATTTCCTGTTTATCTACATATTTTTAAATGAAAATACATACCTATACTTATGTTTATATGAATTAATTTTTCTATTCTTTATATTTCCATGTATATATAAAACTTAAATTGAAAAAAAAAACTGATATACCTTAATGCCCTAAATCCAAAATCACGAACCGAACCACCTTCTCCTCCTTGCATGCGAGACTTCTACTTCCCCATGTCACCGCTTCCCATGCCTTCGACTCAACATTGAGCTTTCCTCACCATGCTGCCTTGCTTGCCAGCACGACCCTAAATCTTCAGCACTTCAAACCTAGATCGAAAACCCCTCCCCGGTTGCCGCCTACGTATGCGACCAAGTCGAGACATTGCCCGCCATCGAGAGCTCACACTTGCGAACTCGAAGAACACGAACAAGTTTTGGCCCTGCTTTCTCGATTTGGGGGATAAAGGGGAATGGAGTACTCGCGATTTCCCTTCACTCTATTTTTCGATTGGAACGAGATATTGGGAAAATTGAAGAAGATGAACATTGTTGTAAACTCGACCAATCTCCCCTCTTTCGAATGATTTGATTTTCATTCTTCGTTTATATTTTTTTTACATATTTTCTTTGTTCTGCCATTTTTTTCTTTTTGAAATTTCGATTTCGATTATGTTTTGAAGATAAAGCAAGGCTCGGTTTTCTTTTTATTTACTATTTTGCGTTTTATCATATTTTTTAAAAACTGTTACGTTCCTTTGAATCAGAAAAGGAGAAACAAGTGTTATGAGGGAGGACACATGCTTCTAAGGTGAAACAAAACAACGATGTGAATTATTTCAGCTGAGTTTGACCATTATATATATATAATAGATTTAAATTTAAATTTAAATCGTCTTGAATTCACAACTCAAAATCTCGACCTCCTATTGAGGTGCGCCGCTAGGCGTTCTAAATGTTATACCCCTATTCCGAACGCAATGGAAAAGGTTCCGGGCCTAACTCGATCATAAGGAGAAGATAGCTTTTCGAACCCAGTTACTATATTAAATTTTCGATATAAATTCCAATGCGTTAAATGGCCACATGACAACTCCAAACACTACGAAAATTGTAATCCGATAATAATACACTATTACGAATCCAATGGAATTGGTTTCGTCGAAATCCGAGACTGTACCTCGGAAGGCTATTTTAAGTATCAATTTAAACAATATATTTTTAAAAGTAAACAAAACACTTCAAATTTCAACTTTAAAGCTTTCATTATCTTCAGTACTACATGTGAGAAACGCGGATTACAGATCTTAGGGCTAGGATAAACACTAGAGGGAGGGTGAATAGTGTTTTAAGGAATTATTAAATCTTTTTGAGTTTTTGTTAATTTGAACATCAAATGTATGCAATATTCAGACACAGATATGATCACAGAATCAAACACAGATGCAGAACTAAAGTAAAAGCAGTAAAGGAAAGAAAACACCGAATTTTATACTGGTTCGGAGTTACCCTACATCCAGTCCCGCACACAAGTACGGATTTTCTTCCAAAAGCAATTGTACAATTACACCCTCGATATCAAGGCAACATGGTACACCCTCCAGATTCACAATTCTCCGGCTAGAGATACTTGATTTCCGAGCAACAAGCACTACTACAAAACAGGCAATTTGCATCGGTTGTTTACCCCCCTTTTGCATCAGTTCAACAACCAATGCAACGGCTTAACGCTTTTGCATCAGTTTTGAAACCAATGACAACTGATGCAAATTATCATGGTTGGTTTCTTAAACACAGCCCCCATGTTTAATTGGTTGTAATGAAAACCGATGCAACAAAGTAACTTGTTGCATCGTTTTTTTATAACAACCAATGCAAACTAATCCCTCTATTGCATCGGTTTTTTATAACAACCGACGCAAACTAATCCCTCTATTGCATCAGCTATTTATACCTGATGCAAAAAAGCCATTCTCAAAAACCATTATTAGTGTGTGTATATATATATTATTGATTATAACAAACAATTATTGCATGCAATATTACAATCATTCAAAATTAAATTTGATGGCAAGTACAAACTGAATAACATAATACCAAAATAAACATATATCAATTAAGTGTTAATAATCTATACAAAATAATGGTTCATACATTCATTTTCATTTCATTGTTGCATATTGCTCTTTGTTTTTTTTATTGTCTTCATTTCATTGTTTCATATTGCTCCCTATTTTTCTCACTGGCCATAATCAACCACTGCATATCCATCCCACTACACCTCAAACTGCAACATCCATCCTTGCCTCATTATTGCCTCCAACCTACTTCCATTCCACATTTCAACTTCCTGCTCCTTTATCAAATACAATACCGTTGTGCACATAACCAATACTATTGCCTTGTACCACTGTGCACATAACCTATACCAATACAGTCAGCCATCTACTGCCTCTAACTAGCTAGCATCACTCCTCTTCACCGGTCATTCCATTATCATAGATCAACAACACCATCACAAAACCACAACAACCATCCCTCTACCACCTAACTGCCTTTTCCAACCTTCACCATCAGAACTTTAACTCCATCACCTGCCATATACACCAATGTCATCCCTATACAACACCAAAGCCACAAGCACCACCAGAACCAAATCCCCATACATTTACATACCAACCCCAAACCATCTACCCTATTCCACCACTAGCCTTCACAAATCACCACCTATCAATACTTCTACTGACAATCCCAAAATCTGCTACCACTTGCAAAAATACAACACATACACACTGAGACTTCATACCCAAAGGCTTCCACTATCTCACCTGAACCATTCCCTCCTACTGTGCCTCCACAGCCTACTTCAAACTGTCCCTGCACAGTGAAACAACTTCATAACCTCTGTTCCCCTTATTTCTACCAGTGCAACATCAAAACCAAAAACACTCCAGCCTTGCCTCAATCATTAAAAAAACCCTCTGCCAGTTTCAAACTGTGACCACCAAGATTGCCTTCACTTCCACCATTTCAATACTTCACCCCATAAATCATATTGCTTCATTTCCACAACCACTTGCCTGCCTTGTTCTCTGCCTTGTTCAATCAAACATCACCAGAAAATCCAGTGTTGTGTTCTCTGCCTGCTATACACCCCAGTGAATATCACACCAACATGTTTAAGCATTCCTAACCGCATACCATTCACATTGACACCCCATTGCATGCTCCATGACCAAGTAACAAATTCCACCTTCAACCAACACCTTCAACCAACACTTCAGCCACCACATCAACCACATTCCAACCTGCAATTCGCAAACATCACACACTACCATTCGACTGTCATTTCACCATACACATACATTATCAAGCCTGCAACCATAATTCTCTACCATACTTCATTTCACTATAGCTTGCATACAAATTCAACCATACTTCTGCTCTAAAAATACCACCATCACAAACCCACAGCAAAACTAACCTGGTTAGTGCTACATCACTGCCCAAAACTCAAACTGTCACATTGCATACAGTAACCAGCTGCACAGTTCTTCAACCTACTTCCTCAACTTCCTTCAATTAATACCACTGATGCCCGTAACAACTTGCCATCCCTTCACAAGAATCCACATATATTTTCATCTACAAACATCTTGCTGTCAACCCTCCCACCCCTACCACTGCAGTTGCCATTTCAACATATACTGCACACTTACCTACTAACAACCTACAAACTTCACCAAAAAAAATACATTAAGAAGGCAAGAACAAACTGAATAGGCACACAGACAATGACCATTTATAATAGTCAGTTAATAAAGACATTGGTTATGTAGTCATGTTAGTGCAAGGAACAAGGTTAATTTACTACCCCTACCAATTAAAATGATGGAAATCAAACAAGTGGGATAAGTTAAAAATACATTGTAAGGTGGGGAAGCAATTTGTTTGACGTCATCATTTAAATTTCAAACTCATGGAGTGACAGCAACCTTTAGGGTGCTTAAATGAATTAAAGCCCAGCTTCATTGTTTAATATTTGGAGGGAAAATGACACCATTGGGAAGAAAATGTAAAATATACAAATTAAACTATTAACGAGGTACCAAATATTAGATTAACTGTAAATTACATAAAATTTCGAAAAAGAATCAAAGAATCTTCAAAATTTTGTACCTCTGATTCATTAATTAATAATTTTAAATAGCTTCTGATTCGTCTCTGGGTAGAGTTAGTTGCAAAAACAGCATCATGACTTTCACATACAATATCGTTTCACAACTGGCTCTACATAAACTCAATCTGGATTAACCCACTTGAGTGTGGACACTTAAAAATAGTTTGGCTACTCAAATATATTCAATTCAATGTAATGGTATGAGTAAAATTTATGGTGTACATCACAGGTCGGTCTCGATCTTCTATAAAAGATGAAAAAATTAGCTAACAAAGGATGACGACGTACTAACGATTCATTAGTTTAAAAGCTATTATTATTATAGCTGGTATGGTTATTATTAATCATACCTTGAGATGTGAAGTCGATTGTGACATTGTTTGGCTATTCCCTGTAGATGAGAGCATATGAGGCGAATGTACAACCGAGGATGGTGGTCAAAGAGGGAACGACTGAGCGGTACTTGAAATACTCTGCATTGAGTTTTCCTTTTTACATGAAAAGCATTGTTTAATGTTAGCGCTAACTAAATGTAATGAGGGGCCATGTATATTTTCATTTCAATCTTCGTTTGACTGGCGATTGACAAACTACGCAGATTCAAACTAATGTAAATATGAAGATTCATCCACGACAAATTCATCATCTATGAACAATAGAATGATATTTAATATTTGGTCACTTCTACTGTAAATGGGAACTACACAAGTTAAAGAAATATTCCAGCAGCTCTGTGGAATGATGTTCAAATTTCACTTCAAACCAAACTCTACTGTGACTACAGAAAGCAAGGAAAGAGCTTGCGGGCCGCTAACGAAATTGTACCTTTAGTGAACTATGAAGATGCAAACAAAAAGGAGGAAAGTATTTTGCTCAGGTAATCATTTTGCGTCGTGAATTTGTTCTACTGAAAAACAGAATATACTGAAAAACATTAAGTCATACGCTAGGGAAATTACTTGGTCAAGGACATAGCCAGAAATTTATTCCCAAAAGTGAGGCTCCGGCAGCAAAAAAATGCATAAATGAACTATTAAACTTTTGAGTTATTCCGGTGGTGTTACAATGAAAAACATAAAGATAGACATTTCTTAAGAGTAACGTTACTTGCTAAGTTTAAGACTATTTTCTTTTTATATAGTGCATATTATGTTCTTTGTTTTGTGTGTACGATTGACCATGTAAATTATCACTGTTATTGTTTTTTCCTTAAGAAACTACTATATAACCTTTTCCTACTTTAATTAGCGTTACATTGGTACTCTGCATCGATAACACAAAAAGTCAACTTACTGTATTTACATTTTATTATGATAATTTTTTTTTGTCGAGCAATAAAGTTATTTTATTCCCTTTCGCATTTATATCCCATAAGCTAATTTCGATCTACCTGATGCTGGCACAAAATGCAAAGCGATGGATGTGACCTCTTTACCTATTTTACGTTATACTGACCAGTAAAAATTTATAAATGTATATGTATAGACAGTATAGTCCCTTGACTTGTGAGAAGATTCTATAATTAAGAACAATAAAAAAGCTATAGTGGGCCAAAACAGAACGAGTTTATTTTTCCTATGTAGAATTCAAACATACGCAGAAATAAATTGAGACAACTAGTAGTTTTTTATCAAATATTTATAGGTCAAGCCATACAAAAAAGTTTTTTCATGTGATTTAAATAAACAGACAAAGTAAACTAGAATATTATGTCTTTATCGCTCATTCATTCACATGTACCTCTCACATTCATTAGCATACACACACACATACATGTGAGTATGTGAGTGATTGTTTGCTCATCATTTCATGATCAGATAATATTTATACAGTTTGATACTTGACTATTAAATTTAGATAGTAATGTTTTTTATATCGATGCAATCCATAATTTATTGAATTTTTTTCCACTTTTGTAGAAAGTTAAACTATTTACTGAAGGCACTTGAAGGTCTTGGAGAAATTCACGCTTCGGCTCTCAGAACCTTTCTCTTTCAAAAACATATGTCATATGGCTCAAAATCTGGAGGATAGATTCAACACAGCAATGCATTTAAAATCAAAGACTTAAAATTGATGGTAATCATAACTCAATAAACAACGGTAAATATATTTCTCCCTTGGTTTTTTACACTTAGCAGTAGTTCAGATTCTAGCAGAACCACAAATGGAAAAGGTTCATCAATGCATCACCATACTGAAATTATGTTTTTTTTACTATGTATTATCAGGTAGGTTCACCTGCTTCTGCTTCAACAAGCCCTCAATAGTGCCGCACTCTTCCACGATCTCAAACCACACCATAACTGCTTCATCACCTCATTCCCATACACCTCCACATATTTCAACTTCATCCACTCAAACATCAAACTACCCTACACATCACAATTACGTCTCTGTTTACATTCAACCTACTTCTACATACAAAACAGTGCTGTTCCCCTTGCCTCGACCTGCAACTTGCAACTACTGCTACCGCTTCGACCAAACATTCCATCGAGAGAAAAACTCAACACTTCAAACCGCCCGCCATTGACTTCCCAATTCGAACCACCCTCAACTGCCATGAAATCATCCACTCGAACTCGAACTAACGTCGAACTCATAATGAACCGAACCGCTTTCACCAATTAGTATGGCCGAATCAAGAAAATTGGTTGAATTGTGAAAGTTTGATTGAACCGTGAAATTGGGGCTAATCCTGAAAGTTTGATTTTGTTTTTTTTTTGTATAAGCTTTCTGATTATATAAACAAGTACGCGTGCAGTTGTTTTTGAGATGGAGAAGAATTTTTTTTGGGAGTGGGTTATTCAGGAGGAAGGAGTACATTTGTCCAAAGTAATAACTTTGGAGCCAATTTTTCATTATTTCCCGCCTAAATTTCATATTGCCATCAACATGTAGTTGCATCGGTTGACTTTAAAACCGATGCGACTAAAACTATTTGCATCGGTTGTTGGTGAGAACTGATGCAAATTTGATTTTTTTTATTACCTGTTGCTTTCCACGTGTCAATTGCATCGGTTATTAAGATAGAACTGATGCAAATAGTTCTACTTGCATCAGTTTTTACTCCAACCGATGCAAACGAGGCGAAGCAATATGCACTTTTTATACTAGTGAAGTTCACCCAATTGATTTCCAAGGCTACAATCACACCTTTTCTTGCTCGATTGATTTCCAAGGCCACAATCACACCTTTTCTCGTTTAATTGATTATAAAGAAGCCTATAACTCTGAATAGCACCGAGGATCTTGTTGAGATAGTGATAGAGAATCAAACCAGAGATAATCTAGTTAGATTCAATGTTGATTTCGACAGAGTAATGGTAGTAATATGTATAAAGAAATGTGGAAGAAGAAGAGAAATGGAAACCAGAAAATATGATTAAAAATTCATTGAAAATAGCCTATATTTATAGAAGAACAATAGCCATGTCCATTCATGAAGAGATATGACGAATAGACACTTCTTTTGAAATCTAAAATTTGAAATTAACTGACACTATGTCGACATGGGTATATTGAGCATGCCGACATCCCAAAGGAATTTTTAGTGGTTTGTTTTTCTTTTGAAAATAACTTTTATCTTATATTAAAAACTATTTTAATGTTTATAAATATACTTGACTATAGCTAAAGTACATAAGTAAATATAGAGAATAATATATAAAAAAATTATATTTAAATCTAAGTATAAATATTAAAAGTTATATATATTATTATTAAAGATAGTTTTAAAACTAAGAACAATTTGATTTTGAAATTAAAGATTATTTTGAGGTTAAAAGTATTTGAAATCAGGATAGATATTTTTTATTCTTTTAAAAGGAAGGTTTTGAAAACATTTTGAAAACAAGATATAATTTTGTAAAATTATTTTGAACAAAAATTAGCGGATACAAAACAATGTTCCTCTAGATTTTTCATAGGTTCCATCCTACTTAGGGTTCCATCCGTTTAACAGGCTCGAAGTGGATTCCATTCCACGAATAAATTGGATTTTAAGATGCCAGTGCTTTTATGGGAGTTTTAACAAAAATCACTTATTCTTGAAATCTTGAACTCTTGATAATCTTGATATTCTTGATACTTGATACTCATGAGTCTTCATTCTTGATATCTTGAATCTCTATACTGTACAGTCTTCATTCTTGGTACCTGCATGGATAAATCCTGCATATACATATATTTCTAAACTATAATGTTAGTATTTATATTTTATATTCCTATTCTAAGGTTGTTTTCATCAAAACCATCATCTCACGGACTAACACTACAAATATAAATTTTATAAGCTTTTGAAATATTTTTAACAAGCATAAAATTTCAGATTCAACAATTTACCCAATTTCCAATTATTTAATTTAATAATTAAACCACTCAATAAATAGTGAGATTTGAAATTCAAGTTAAAAATTAACCTTTAAATATTTAAAATCAATTAAATGTTCCAATTTCAAATGTTTAAAATTCTAGGTTGTCACATTCCTCCCCCTTAAAAGAATTTCGTCCCCGAAGTTACTAGTGAAGAGGAATGTCCCACAATCCGTTAATTTTTCTTTCCAAAATCAAACATATATAACAGCACCCAAACAATCTTTTTACTAAAGACACTATCACACTTACTAACTTTTTAAACTTATCCATAAGTTCCAAACAATATTGCTTACTCAACAATTCAAATTATAATTCAAAACCAAATTTTAAATTATCAAAATTTTCCCAAAAATTTTCTAACTCCCTAAATTTTTGAAAACTTTCGCTAGCGTCTCCTTTGCGCGGCTAGATCGGTACAACTAAAAAATGCCTCTACGGACCCCATATTTCGATTGAAAACAAAAGGCCAAGTGGCTATACCAGAAAATCATCAAATTTCATACAGAAATTTAAATACATACCTTTTTATTGAGAAATTCAATTAAGCTTCCAAATTCAAAATCCAATTTCCTTTTACTTTTAAAACACCTGTATCCTACTTAGCAATAATGTCCAATTACCAATTTCAAAATCATTTTATACATTTCTTTACAAAAATTTCAGAATTTATTTCATTCAAACCCGTATGATATACACATACCATCCACACGCATTATCAGGTCTGAGCGCTCACTCGATCACACAATTTAATTTGGAACCAGTATGGTTCACCCGACTCCCTAGTGCGGACTCAAATTTGGTTTCTTGATCAGAAACTGTCATTCTCCTTGGATAGCCACAACTATGATAGAGAATTTCCCGAATCAATCAAAAAACCATATCCAGGTTCGCCGTCGAAAATCGAGTGAAAACTCCCAACTCGGATCGATACAACTATCTTGAAATTTTATGCTCGAATCTGGATCAAATTGTTATGTGAATAAAATAATATACGTCCATCTTACGTATTTATTTCAACTGATTTTTAGTTATATCAACTCTCTTTTTACTAACACTTGATTTCTGTTCACTTATTCACAATCATCATTTCAGATCTTTACTTAACCTTTATTCAGTATTAACTCAAAATATTTTTCCAATACCAAATTTTTCTTAAGAATTTTACCATTTCTCCTTAAGGTCAATATAAATATTTTATACACTTCTTATATTTATTTTTACTTCACTACTGAAGTTTATATCCATCACTATTCACTTTGCCTTTACAAATCCATTTGAATTCAATTTACCTTCCAATTTTAAATGTTCAATTCATTTCATCTCAAACCATATTTAATTAGTCATTTCTTTAATTGGTTCTAGTTACTAATTTATTTTAAATCTGAATGGATTTTATTTCCAAAATTTAATTATTTTTAGTCTACTTTGACTTAGTTTTTCAACTTCAAATTACTTTGCATAATTTAAATTAAGTATCATTCTGATATTCAACTTCAATTCCATTTTCTTACCCACTTAAATAAATTAGTTTACTTACTAATTTTATTTTACTAATTTATTTATGACATAATTCAAATTTAAAAGTTATTCAAATGTTTAGTCCCAATTCCCTTTAGTTATAACCAAGTATTTTCATATTCACAAATTTATCTCTAATTCGATAAATTTTATTTCGAAAACTATTCCATTTAAGTTACATGGATTTATTCCCTTTAAGCTAATTCAGTTACATTCCATTTACTAATTTACTTTAATTGGTTACATTCCAACTTATTTTGTTTTCATACTCACTTTAATTTAACTCCTCTTAAGCTAAATTTTATTCTAAAGAAGTTTCAAATTTTTATAAGTTTTTCAAACCCATTTATTATTCCACAAACATTTTAAATTAACTTCCAGAGTTTTCAACAATCACTTAAGTATTCCAAATCTTCTTGAAATCAATTATATCCAAAATCCTTTGGTATCAAATTATCTCTTGAATTTTAAAACCAAACTAAATTTTGCAAACACTCCAATTTAAAATATTTTGTCAGCAATTCCTCCCTTGGAAACTCGAAAATGAACATCAATGATGCTGCAGTCATTACCGACATTATTTTCCAGCAACCGAAAAGAGTTCAATGCTTTTATCTCTTTAAAAACCCTTCCAAATATTTTTAAATTTCAAATCTCACCAGATTTCAAATCCAATTAAAAAATATTTCTGAAATAATATTCGAAATTCCAAATTCCAAATTCTTTCAATTCATATTAAAACATTACTCTAGAATTTTTATTTATTTTCAATTATAAATCATATTTACAATTCACATTTGTAAATCCAATTTGTATATGAATTTAATTCTTAGCTTTTAGTTATGATTTTCAATTTCTTATTCAATTTCTACACAATAATGATATTAATTTAATATTATCATTCCCTAATAACCAAGCAACCATATACCATAACAATTTATGGAAAATTATTTCTTTTATAGACAAAAATAATTTCAGTAAAATTATTTCATTTACCCTATTTTAACACAATACCGTGTCGGTTTACCTTGTTTAAGAGTTTAGAAATCCCCGTCGATGACATAACATCCCATATATCGACCAGAATCCATAAACACTCAACCGATAAGTCAAAACAATATAAAAACAATTTTTTATACTCACTAACAAATACGCACTCATATCTGTTAATACATCCAAACACATTCTTTGAGTACTACCGACTCTATCTTAAATGAGTATTCCCCATCAAAGCCAAGGTTCTCGCTTAGCTTCAGCTTTGATACCAACTGTAACAGCCCACAAAACCCGTACCCCTTGAGTCGACACTATTCTCTATTAAATCAACTCAAAGTGAACGAAAATACAAATCATTAGAGTTAAAGAAGAATGAGGTAGAAGAAGAAATAGAAAACAACATCAAAATCTCACAATCGTAGTAGAACAATATATAATAGATAACAACATATTTTTACACAAAAGAATCTATAACTGAATAATACATTACATCAGAGTACAACACTATTCATAACTCACAACTAGACAGTTATCGTAACTTGTCCCCACAAAAGCTTATTACACAGCATACCAAACACAGTAGAAATAAGACAGATATGTGTGATATGTCTCCCATCCAGCACATCCCTTGAGCTCCTTAGCAGTCCATCCAGAATCTGTACTCTATAGTACTCGGTTTGACCCGTGCATTATAGATAAATAAAACCCGAGTCAGTCTGGAAAACCGGAGTGAGGAAACAAACTCAATTGGATTATTATTTCAAAATCCTTTGAAATCAAAGGTATCTCGTATGACCATGCCACAACTAAACATATCGGGTTTTTGCCTTACGATAACCAAAACACCTCTTATCAAAATCCTTTGATATTATAATAGTGTCTAAGTATAAATACTTATTTAAAAATAGCCGAAATTGTTACCATTATTAAATTCCATCAATACTAGGTTCTAAAATCAAAACCGTAAAGGGCACATTGGGAGAATGGATTTCCATCAATGGTAGTGCAACTGGGGTATCGCCTGTCACAGTACGCGGTCTAGATCACCGTACTGAGGATCCACCCTGATCCCCTGCTACACAAGACCTACGCCTTTTCGGATAGTCTGAATGAGATCACCCCGTGTTTGGGATCAGCAACCGCCCACATAGCCGAATATAAGGGAAATCTAGACAGGGATGACCTTACCCTAATTGGTTGCTAGCCACTTTGCCTTGCGTGCAATTCCCCTGTTTTAGCCATTCCCGGTTGATGAGGCTCGAGGTTATGCGTTACCTTTTTAGCACACATACACTTAGAATGGTCACCGTCCTCCTGACGATGTTCTGAAAGTAGTTGCCCTTACAAGTCCGTTTTAGGTCCGAACGGAACCGAAGGCACTACTTCTACTACATCCATTTTGGAATCACCCTTAGGATTAGTAGCGGTAACCCCTTGCACTTCACCGCTCCATCTTCGACTCCAAACTCTTGTCTTCCTCATGAAAACGTTCAAACCGGATCGAAGTGATTTTCGGGAAATTAACCCCAATCCCGGTCTCTTCGAAACGATCAGCGCATTGGCCAATATTGATAGTCGGTCATTTAATTATCAAATAACATTCACAAACATCCATCAAACTTTAAGTAATTTCCTAAATTATTTATTTCAACATATCGTTGCAAGATATTTTCCAACCTTTCACCCTTGAAAATAGTTTTCAAATCACTTTTTCTCTCGCGGAATAAATTCCCACCCAATTGTTTTATTTCCACTGGAAATCACCAAGTCTTAGTACTTTGGATTTAAAATAAATTTAAACCACTTTATCCAAAATGTAAACATTAAAACACTTAAAATAAATACTATTTATAACACTTCCTTTAAAATACGAGTTATGAAATTTAATAATAATTTTTTATGTAAAACTTGAGCCAAAACAAATTTAAAAACAAAAGTTATTCTATAAGGTATAAATATTAAATAATTATTTTTAAGTCATAAAACTAGTTAAACCTTTGAAATAATTACTACTAACTAGATTAATAAATATTTACTTTAAAATCTTAAAACAATTCAAATAATAAACTTCTCAAAGAAAACATTCTTCTTTAAAACATTTAAAACTTCTAATTTATACTTAAAAATCTTTTTTGAAAATACACTTGGCTTTTCAAGAAATTTCACTTCAATTTCAACCTAACTGTCTAATCATTTATAAATCCTACTTGGTTTATTTCCAGTTCGATTTACATCTCAATCTCGTAAAAATTTCCTTTCAACAATTAAAAATAAAACCACTATTTATTTTTAGAACAATTATCCATTCCTTTATAAATTCCCACCGTGAATTTATACTTCCGAATATCCACTGATATCTTATTTCACTTTATAAACATAGTTTATAAATTCCAAGTCTCATTTCCCTTTTAAAACACAGTTTCAAACACTAAATCGATTTCCAAATCGATTTCCAAAATTTACTCCATTTGAAAATAAACTCCTTTACTTACTCAATTTATTTCAAAACCCTTTAATTTCTGATTTACTCCTTTATTATGATTTAAAATCTTATTTAAACTAAAAATACCAAAATTTTACTTTATTTCTTCTTTTATTTCTTCCCGAACCATTTAAATCTTGAATTTAAAAATAAATTCTTAAGTTTTTTAAACAATACCACTTAAGCCCTTAAAATTTATTTATTTTCAATTATTCAAAATCTCTTTTCCCATACTCAGGATTTATTTATTAGAATTTAAAAGTAAACTTTTATTCCTTCCCAATTTCATTCTTAAATTTACCAAAATTCCCTATAATTATTTTACTTAAAATTCCCTCTTTATTTTCCTTTAAAAATTCAATCTTTATATTTTTGATATCTTAATATACCCAAAATATATTCAGTCAAACATAACATTCAATATTTTGAAAAT
Organism: Allium cepa; assembly: GCA_030765085.1. Lineage (NCBI taxonomy): Eukaryota > Viridiplantae > Streptophyta > Magnoliopsida > Asparagales > Amaryllidaceae > Allium > Allium cepa. The sequence continues at coordinate 1,037,790,283 of CM060941.1, read as the reverse complement.
AGATATAATCAATATAATCTATCACAGATGATCAAATAAAACATAGACTATAAAAATAAATACCACTACTTTGAGGAATCCAGTTGGATCCCTCCAACCTGTTTCCTTGCATTCACAGATGTTAGTCAACAAATAAATTACCAATTCCACTTCGAGGTGGAATATTACGATATAAAGGATCATCCACTATTATACAAGGCGCACAGGGTCTCATCCGCTATATAATGAAGGAATCAATCACTCCAATATATATATAGACACACACACACACTATATATATATATATATATATATATATATATATATATATGTAACATATCACATTGTGACGACCAAGGCGAACGTTCGAAAATCGACATCCAATACATCACTCATATTCGAATGTCGGGGATTCAAATGTTGTAGTGCAGTTCGTTGGAGCTTATAACACATTAGATGATAACAACACAGCGGAAACAAAATGATTTCATTGACACACAACATGGATACAACATTGATACAACAAAGGACCACCAACATCAGAGCACATCATATATATATATAATATATATATATATCATACAACAAAGGAACAATAACATAACAGCGGAACACCAACAAGGTCTTCAAAAGAATCCAACATACTATGACTTCATTCCAAAAAATCCAAACAAAAAACTTCCAGATCCACAAGCTCCAAAGACATCCAAAATCTACATCTACTGATAATATAGGATCCTATATTTATTTAGGCATCCTAAATTGATAACGCCCCACCCCGAGACCCACCTTAGCAAAGAGAATTAACAAGTAATTCTGTCTACTAAAGCGGAGAATAGTGCTGGTTAAGGGCGACCATCTATAATTTTGTCTTAAACATCTATTGAATACGTCGGTAAATGCAATATAAATTTTTCTTTCAACTCAAGTGGATCGACAAACCCAGTAAATGCTTAATCCAAAACTATAGGTAGCTAACGGATCTATCAGAACAAAATACAATAGCTGAATGTAAATCCCATCACAGAACAGTAACCAACATCATATATATACATATACACTGATACATGTTTAGTACAATACAACATGAATATAATAAATGTGGTACTCGACCACACCATAAATATCGAATCAAATATAACTACATCAAAGTATGCGAAAGAACAAAAACTACTCAAGAGAAAGAAGAGCTGATATCCAACATCGACTTCAAGCTAAGTCCAATAGATGATACCTAAAATCACTCGGTCTGACCCGAGTGAAAACACACGGGTCAGGCTAGCTAAAATCATCAGTTAAACAGAATAATCAATATGGATAATTAGGTGAATTTTATGGTATCCTTTTTCATAAAGGATGCCATGCCCTAAACAGGGTTTCAACATCATATGAAAGGACAACATCTCTTCTTGGCGATAGGAGAAATAATGATGATAAAGTCATACGTAAGTGGCATAACAGACACTTAAGCAAATGGAACATCGGCGAGCAAAATTTTAATGATAAGATTCAATAAACATCGCTTTCTCCTCGTATCAACGGCGGTATAAAAGAATATGGATAATGACTTCAAATGAATCAACTATCTTATTAGAAGTGGTTGTCAAAATAACATTACATCAAAGATACATATCTTTCATACATAGAATAAAACGCATATGGATGTATCTCATCTCATTGGCACATCCCAAGGATCATTCATGGAAATATAAAACCCAAATATAAAAGAAGTATCGTACTTATTCATACCTAATCTCATCGGTATGAACATAGATACTTCTCAAATCCATCACTAAAACTTATTATAAAAAAAATCTCATAACCATTTATACCTCATCTCATCGGTATAAATATAAATTCATCTCAAATCCACTATTAAAACTCCTTACAAAAGAATTTCCATAATTTATACCTCATCTCATTGATATAAATATAAAATGCCTCAAATCCATCTTGATAGAACCCGGAAAGAGTTCAAAACATCATATTCAAAATCACCATAAAACCATGTATAAAAATAAGCCCTTTCCTTACATAAGGCTATAATAAAGCATCATCATCAAAATAGTGAAAACGAAACATCTAAACTTCATGGAAAACAGCACGTGCTTTACATCTTGACTAGTACTAGTAATTTGGTACCATACATTGTGATGACTTGGGATCGCATAACATCATAACATCGTGATTGACTAGTCGGAACATCTTGATGACACCCAGTCACAAATCTGAGTAAAAACATCGTGGTGATTGGAGTTGGGAAATAACATCTTGAACATTGTGGTGACTCCAATCGTACTCGGTCTAGTACTAGTAACATCTTGAATGTGTCTCAATTATTCGAATAGGAACCCAAAAGGCGAGTATAGTATATCCCATACTATACGTTCGCCCCTAATGTTTTACTAATCGTTAGTTGGTTCCACATTAAAAATCATCATAAAACATCAGAACCATCATAAAACTCACTCTGCCTCATCTCATCGGCGAGTTAATATAATACCATACTTATCTCTTCTCATCGACGAGTAATGGTTCCATCGTGACTTGTAGCATTCCACCGACAAGTAAAAATCATCATAACCATCTTAACTTCATAAATCATCATTAACATCTTAAATTCATGAATACTTTATAAATAGACTTACCTCGTCTCACCGGTAAGTAAAACAACATCATGACGACTATTTCTAATCATAATTCTCCAAACGGAAATTTTTTGTCTTGGTCGCCTCATCTCATCAGCGATTGTAAAAAAATATCTAGATTGGTTCGTCATCAAACGTACTCAAAAAGAGTAATTCTCCAACCAATAATGTTTGTCAAAATTTGGCAACTTTTAAATCATCTCAAAATAATAATTCAAATTAGTTTCGGTCGTAGAAGTCCGATATTAAGCGATAAAGCAAGAACACATGTCTCATACCATATATCCTTACTAAATCGTTTAATTCTCATTCTTATACATCCGAAAGTAAAAAAATAGTTTATGATCTTTGCGCAATAATTTACTAAGGTAACCGGGTTTTAAAATAAATTTTTCGAAACCCAAAGAAATCCTTTTATTGAAATTCTACTTTTTATATAAAATAAATATAGTATATCTAATTTTATTATTTAGAAATACTCTATTTAAAATAAAATATTTAACACCATAATTACCAAGCCAGAACATGCATATACATGTTCATGAATGCAAAATAATTTTCAAGTGGTTTGAAAACAATAAGTGCACTAACAACATGGAACAAAACACAGGACAGCGGATAAAATCTGCTATTTTGAGCTAGCAAACTTTGAATTTTTTTAAAACAATCTGAACAAAAGCTGTTGCATATAATTCAAGCTTTCCAGAATGACCAAGGTCATCGAATTCGGATCAATTTTTCAAAAGTTATGATCATTTTACTAAAAACATCAAACTTAGCCTGAACTTATGCATTAACAAGACAATGACAAACAATTGCAATAATAGCATAGATAACTTTAAAATCAGGCAAAATAAATAAAACAAAAGTTGTAGCTTGGTTTCTATGCTTTCTATAATGACCAAGATCATGTAATTACGATCATTGGTTCAAAAGTTATGATCATTTTACTAAAAACATCAAAGTTAGTCTGAACTTATGCATTTGCAGGACAGCGACCAACAATTGTGATTTTAGCATAGATAACTTCGAAATCAGGCAAAATGAATAAAACCAAAGTTGTAGCTTAGTTTCTATGCTTTCCGGAACATCTAAAATTATCAAAATCAAATCAAAAACGAGAAAGTTATGGCTAATTTACTTTCAGCTTTAAGCACAGAGCAAATATTGGTTTTGCTCTCGGGATTATAGTAGAAAATTTCGATTTTGATATAGCAAACCTCAAAATTACAGAAAACTCAATACATGAAAGTTGTAGTACATGATTTAGGATTTTCGAAACATTTAAAATTATCAAAATTGGATCGAAAACGTGAAAGTTATGCCTAAATTTGTTTCAGCTTCAAAGATGGACAGAATTTAGTTTCTTAATTGAACACAATATATGACCAAAGCTTGATCTTTACAGCTCCAAACATCCAATTTTACACTAAATATGAATAAACAAGATGGTTTACAGCTAGCGTGAGTGAGATTACTCACTTAGGGTTTGTTTGCAGCAAATATACAGCAAATTAAAGAGCAATTTGGAAGCTTTAGTCTTGATTTGGAGCTAAAAGCCTATAAAAAAAGGGGAAACAAACATGCAAATAGAGAATAGAAAGTTACAACAATATCTATCCTTAATCAGAGAATTGATAACATAAATTTGAGATTTTGATATTGAACACCTGTATTTAATTTTGATTTTCTATTATCCCCTTTGATTTCACTAGTTTTGATGCTACTCTATGAAGAGCTAAGTGGAGGCCATTGTTCTAATTTTTACTATAAGTTGTATTTTCTTTTTGAGAAGAAGGAATGAACAAAAAACATATAGGCAATTCCTTCTCACTAGATACTTCTAGATTTAGGGTTTTGGATCTAAAACCTTACCCAATAAGCCTAAAGACAATTATACTTAGTGAAATTCTAAGTAATGTATTTTTTTCACCCATTTTATCAATATATGCACTTATTTTCTCAAGTTAAAGCCAAGCAAAAAAAAAAAAAAATATAAAAGCAATTCTATGAAAATAAAATTATTTTCTCTACAACATAAAATTTTATTATTTTTACCAGTAAAACCTTACTTTTATTTAAATAACACAATTTTCACATACAATACATAATACTTCATTTTTAACTCTAAAAATTTCACAAGAACTATTCTCATGTGTAATAAAATATAATAACTCATTTCAAACTTAATTTTATAGTCAAAACACACTTTTAAACCAAATTCCATCTTTTTATTTATAGAAATACCTTTTAAACAACAAATACTTCCTTCAAAAAAATTATTAAAAGAAATAATTGGAAATAATTAATAAAATTATTGCATTTTCTCCAAATAAAATCATATTTCATTCATTATTAACTCAATCAAACAAAATAATTTTTTCAATCTTTATTTTCACATTTTATTTTCAAAATTCATTGTTTTTTTCCAAATAAACAATTTAAATCTCTAATTTATTTTAATTCACCATATTAAATTATAACTTTCGTTATAATTTAACATATACAGGTAATCTCCAAAACCAAGGTTGTTACAGATAACCTGATTCTAGGTTGTCCCTGTGGAAAATTAGGGGCACCCAGAGTTTAGAAAAGGGAACAATAAACTCCGAGTCAGCCATGGGACTGGTGTGAGCAAACATAAAACAGTTGTTTGTTCATAAAGTAATAAAAGAAATCCGTTCATGCTTTTTGGAAAATGAAACTACCATAAGGTCTTCCGGCACACACTCAATGCAATCGCACAAATGGGGGAAGGTTTCTCCTTATAGCAGTCAAACATGCTTGATACACGAAAATCCTTTTGATATTATTATTAGTGCATATTTTGGAAAACATTTTGAAAGTATAATAGTAATCTTAGCTAGCATATGTATCATTATAGTATGCCTACTGTAGCTACCATTTTAAATGGAAGGTTCTACAACTAAAACCTTACAGGGATCGTATTGAGTGATTGGCTTTCCAACAAATGGCCAAGGTTAAGGAACTTCCTTTATCCGAATGGGTATGCCTCTGGAGGAACGCCCCAAGAACCTAACCGAATCTCTGCCAACACAAGGCCGAGTTACCTCTCTAACTAGGTAACTAACTATCACGAGTATGCCATCCTCCGGTCGTAACCGACCATTATTCGAGGCCCCACATCAACCAACAACCACATAAGTAAAATATCTGGGCTCCATACCAGGATACACTTGTTATCCAGAAGGAAATGCACATACCCTGACGGGCACGACCCCATAACCTTGTCGCATCCTTCTTGTTTCGACCATTTCTGGGGTGTGTGGTTTGGTGAAGTCTCGTCACACAAAGCTACGCTTTTCACAAAATCCATGCTTCGATCAACCAATGATCAACATTTAGCATGCCACATTACCAAATTGGGAATATATCACTAATAACAATCAATTACATAACCTCTGAGCTCGTTGAAGTTTTGAGGATTGGTGGCAAAAATTGAACGAAGTGGCAAATTCTGGCAGCTGTAGTTCGAGACGTGGGGTACTGTGCTCGCGTGATTTAGGGCTAGATGCGGGTTACTGTACGCAAGGTAATTTCAAATCGTTTAACGATGATAACTATTGCATACGATGTCCGATTTACGCGCGGTTTCTTTTGTTAGGATCGTATTTGAATTTTGAACATTTTGACGCTTGTTTGGACGGATTCTAAGACTGTTCAAATTTTGGGTTTAAATTAGGTTTGAATTCAATTTAAATTCAAAAGGTGAGTGTTTTAACCCGCTCAAAACTTTTAAAATTTATTATGTTTGGTAAATTAATTTATGTTGTGATTATGCATTTATTTATGGCTGTTTCGTATATTTTTTATCATCATCTCAGTTAATTGCATTTATTGAAATTAAATCGTTATTTAATTTAATATTGAATATAACTGCCAGTTAATTACCTGTTATATTTTATCATTTATATATTGATATTGATTGATTGTTTTGTATGATGATTTTGATGGATGAATGATTTTGTGATAGATGAATGAATATTTTATTTATATCATCATAATCTGCAAGTTGTTATGCATTTATTTTGATTGGAGATTGCGGTTTGAAATGATATACAACCGCGTTTTTATTTTTAAATTGCGGATTGAAATGATAAATATCCGTATCACTTGACCATAGGATAGAAAATTATATACAAGCACCACAGTGTGTATATATATATATATGATTATTTTGAAATGATTTTTATGGTTTTGTAAAGAAATAGATGAGCTATACAGATATTGATTTTAGATGTTATACAAATGCTATTTTATTATTGATTTAGCTATGTATAAATTTGTTTTGAATTATAAAATAAGCTAAATAATAAAGTTTGATTTCGTTTATATAATATGGTTAAGTATCTATTTAAATTCTATTGTATATAGAGTTTATAATGACTCAAATAAAATTAAGGTTGGAAGATAATGTGAATTTTATTTGAATTAAAGCATTTAAGAATTATCCTCAAAATTGATTTGAAATGTAAATAAATTGAGATTTAATAGGTTTGATTTTATAACTTGAATTTTGTTTAGAGGATTTAAATGAATATCAAATTGATTTAAATGAATATTATCAAATTAATTAAATTGAAAGAATGTCCAGTTATTTGAAGTCTAAAGGTTTTACTAAAATGATATTTGATTTATTAAGTAAACCTTTCAAATCTAAATAATAGTAGTTGAAATTGATATATATGAAATTATCAAAGAATAAGTTTTGAAATGGTGGAATAATTAAAGATTTGAAATATATGGAAATTATATTGGTTTATTTGGGAATTTAAAATCCATATTGGAATTGATTTGTGAAGGTGAAGAAGCTACTTTACTATATAAAGTAATTAAATATTTAAACCATTTAAGTGGTGTAGTATGTTCTAAAGTTATGAAATTCAAAGTTTATGTTTGAAAGGTTATATTTCAAATTTTGTTTCCGAAATATTATGACTTTAAAATGTTATAGTTTTAGAAAATGATATCAAATTTGATTTGGGTTTTTTTTAAAAGGAAATGATGTCGTATTTATTTGCATTTAAAAGTATAAACTATTTTGATAAGACCGCGGTGTTATAATAACGTTTGGCTATTGAAGAGACCGAGATAGAAAGTTGTCATACTCTCTGCCAACTCCGAAAAATCACTTTAACAACCGTGTACGCGGCGGAGATTCCACAATGAAGTAAGATGGTGGCGGCGTTTCCTTTGAGGTAAATACGTGGACCCGACTCCCGTGAGCTGGCATAAGGTGGCTAAAACAGGAGCGATTCTCGGGCCAAGGAGGTAGCCCTTCTTATCGGGTACATCCCTTCGATATTATACTCTATCTTTTGGATTTATTCGGTGGTCACTTTTGATTTTTGATTTTGGGGGTGTTGTTCGAGGTGGGCGATAGTAGCTGCTACGCGTTACCACCAGCTCGGATAACAATTGGTATATCTACCCTAGCATTGCCTAGTTGTGCCGTGTCACCTACCCTAGCGTGCCTTGTACGAGTTTCTATTTGCGTCGTACCTATGGAGTATCCTCTGGTAGCCTCCCAATCAAGAGGTATTACGGTAATGTATAAACTATTGGAATTATTTGTGTTAAGGAGAATATTGGGTCACTCCTTAATGCTATTTAAAAGTAAGTTTATTTTACTATTAGACACTATTATAATAGAGAAATATTACTACATAGTAAATAGTTTAACGGATCCTTAGGAGATGTGAATCCCGAACATCTCTTAAGTTAGTGCACTCATGTTAGACACTGGATAGGAGATGTCAAATCGCGTAAATATCTCTAATGTCGTTTCACTCATATTTATTCCTGTTGATTTAACTTACATAAGATATTTTAGTTCTGACTCGAGCGTTTTGTACTTTCAATTCACTCGGGTCAGTCCGAGCGTTTCAGGATTTGAAGATTTTATTCTGGAGGACGAAGATGAAGATTTATAGTACTATTATCTACTATATTATTCCACTAAACCATTTAATTCCGCTGCATTAATTATTATTCTCTGGTATGTGTACTCTGATATGTATTATATAAATATAATCAAATGTTTTGTAAAACAGCTTCATGAACTGTATATTTGATTATTATATTTTATCATTCCGCTGTAAGATTCTATTTTGTGTTTTTTTCTTTTTCTGCTTTTTCTTATTTACCCCAGAACAATCCGCCCTTCTGTATGGTTTAAGTCTGATGTGTGTGGTTTATCGTCGATTTAAATCGTGCGAAAGAGGCGGGACGTTACATTTCAAAATATACTTTTTCATTTCAAAAATCATTTTACATTTCTTCTCAAAATATCTATTCCAATCAAGCATGTATGATGTACATATATCATCCGTACACATTATCAAATCTGATCGCTCACTCGATCATACAATTTCACTTCCGAACTAGTATCGTCCACCCGACCTCCTAGTGCGGATTCAAATCTAGTTTCTTGATCAAAAACTGTCATTCTCCTTGCATAGACCTAACTATGATAGAGAATTTCCAGAATCAATCAAAAAATCCATATCCAAAGTTCGCCATCGAAAATCGAGTGAAAAATCCCAACTCGGATCGATATACTATCTCGAAATCCTGTGCTCGAATCCGGATCAAATCACTTACGGATAAAATAATATACGTACATTCTACGTATTTATCGTCATTGATTATTAGCTAAATCAATTTTATTTTCATTTACCTTCATTTTTATTCAGCTCACTTATTCACAATTGCTTCAATTCTTACCTCAATTGGTATTTAACAGTTTGCACTCTGACTAGCTTGAATTTTGAAAATGGCTTGAAAAGTTTAAAATAGTTAAGGTGTGACGACCCGGAAATTTTGAACATTTGAAATGGAATATTTAATTGATTTTAAATATTTGGAAGTTAATTCAACTTGAATATCAAATGTCACCGTTTATCTGGCAATTAAATTATTGAATTTGATTAATGGAAAATGGGTAAAAATATTGAATCTTCAGTTTTATGCTTGTTAAAAATATTTTCAAGGCTTGGAAAATTTATATTTATGATACTGAAGATAATGGAAGCTTCAAAATTGGATTTGGAAATGTTTTGTTCGGTTTTGATTTATATCGTTTAAATCGATATTTAAAAATAGCCTTCCGAGGCATAAACTTGGATTTCGACAAAACCAGTTCCATTGGATCCGTAATATTGAATTATTATCGGATTTCAATTTTCGTAATGATTGGAGTGATCCTTTGGCCCTACGATAAGCAAACGCATTGAAAATTTTATCGAAATTTAATTAAATAGTTGGATCCAAAAATCTGTCTTCTCCATACGATTGAATTTGGCCTCAGAACCGTTTTCATTGCATTCGAAATAGGGGTATTACCTTATTACGCCTGGCAGCATGTCTCGATTGGAGATTGAGATTTTGAGTTGCGATAATCGAAACAATTTAAATTTGAATATAAATTTAAACCATAAATAATACTAATGTATCAAAGCCATGTAGCATCAGACACATTGAAAAAATTTCAAGCACATGTTTGTTAGTATACCACGCGTCTCTTTTGAAAAAAAATAAGAAAGCAAATAATCGCTCAGCTGAGATAATGTAATCTCAAATTCATTTACAAAAGAAATAAATAAGTCAACAATTGAATAACATGGCCTCTCACTTTTTAAATCCCAAATGAAAAAAAATAGAAGCTCGAATTTGAATCGAATTCGTTCGCGGCCAAATGAGGTCTTTCTCGTGGAGATCTCGATCGAAGTCGAGCTACGGGGGAGGTCGCGTTCAAGATTTAGCAGGCGTGCTCAGTCTTTTCAAAAGCGATGTGGCGAGGTTCTTTGAAAGGAATTAAAAGCGGCAGTGGTGGTGCACAGTCGACAGTAGAGGGTCATGAACACGAGGTGGAAGAGGTGTCGTATGGAAAGACGTGCATGGAGGTTGCAGCCGAAGGTATTGGAGGAGGTGAGGCTCAATAGTTTGGAAGGAGTGAGGGATTGGAGGACGAGTTCGAATTCGAGACCAGGGTGGGATCTCGTGCCAATGGCATGCGCGACGGTGATCGGGGCACGAGTCGGCTCTATCAAGCGAAGGTGGAGTGGCCTGGGTTGTGCGAGCTCAAGACCGTGAAGCAATCGAGCAAGGAGGGCGGCGATTACTGTTGTTCTCACATCAAGTTCGGCCTGAGAGTGTGAGGTATTCGACTTATTTTTATTATTTTGATTTAAACTTGATTTAGTAAATATATACATGTAGAGAAAGAAAACATATTACCTGCATGTTTGAAATTTATATGAAAATGATATTTTAATTTAACAGTAAGATTTATAAATATAATTTATTTTGAAAATTTATATATGTGTATATATATACAGTAAAAGGAAGGGTATAAATAAAAATATATATATGCACACATACTTATTTTAGTTCAAAGGTATACATAGAAGATCTTTGGAAATAAATATGGATATTAAAATATTTGAAAGTTTAAATAAAATTTGATTTCTGAAATCTATCATTATTTCTAAGTGTGTGTATATATATATGTAGTTTAAAACGAGAATTATTTAAAAGAAAATTAGTTAAAAATAAATTATAGGTTTGAAAACCAAATTGTTAGTTTAGATTAAATTTATAAAATGGCAAATTTATTGTTCGATTTGTTCGATATTAATAAAATCATATAAATGTTGTACAAGATTTAAAAACTATAAAGAAAACAAGCCGGATTGGAAACGGGTTGCATGTGTAGGTAAAGGTGAGATCTTCTCACTCAATTGAAAAAATTAGAACTGCAATTTTTGATTGATTTTTTGGATGTGATAGTATATATAATAGTGCGTGTATATATATGGGAGTGATTGATTTCCCGCATTATATAGCAGATGAGACCCTATGCGCCGAATAATAGCGGATGATATGATATAAATCCTATATACCGCGATATTCCACCTCGAAATGGAATTATTTAATTGTTGTGCTAACATCTGCGAATGCAGGGAAACAGGTTGGAGAGATCCAACTGGATTCCTCACAATGTTGAATTTATTTTATACGTTTTGATTTGATAATCTGCAAATGAATATATCTGTGTGAATGATTATATTGGTGGTTGAAAATTATTGAAGGCTATGGTTTATCCGAATATATTTTTGGTATCGTAGGATACCAGAAATAAAAATTTGAATTCTTGGAAAATAAAGTAGAAACTTTTAAATAAATTCATTTTAGAGAATTGGATAAATTTAAAAGAAGGAATTTTAAAAAGGGTGAAGATTGATATTTGAAATCCTATAGAATAAATTTAGGAAAAAGATATTTTTAAATGAAAATAAATGGTTTGACTATTATTGTTTAAAAGTTAAAGAATTTATTTTAAAATTCAGATTTTAAAATCTAAATAAAGGCGTGAATATTGGATTAATGATTTTTGAAATAAAATTAGACAAATAAAGGAATAATTTATAAATGAAATCAATTTGGAAATTAATTTGGTGTTTGAAAATAAATTGGAAATCAATTTGGAATTTGATTTGGTGTTTGAAAATGAATATTTGAAATCAATTTGAAAATTATATATCAAGGGATATTTGGAAATATAAATTCACAAAAGTAATTTATAAAAGAATGGGAATTTGATAAAAAAACAAATATTAGTTTATTTTTAAAAATGTGGAAAGAAATTTACGAATTTGGAATGTAAATTTGAGATAAATCAAGAAGGATTTTTAATTGATTTAAATGGACTATTTTGAAATGGAAAGTGTATTTACAAAGCCGAATACATTTTCAAAGTAGCTTTTAAAATATAAATTGAAAGTTTTAGAATTGGTTTTAAAAAGAATATCGTTGGAGAAATTATTTTCGGAAATTGTTTTCAAATCTTCAAAGTGAATATTATTAAGTCGATTATAGAAGTGGCTATTTTAAAGATTGAATTGGTATTTGATTTAGAAAAAGGTTATTTTAATACTTATAATTTATCAAACAATTTTAATTTTAAAATTATTTGAACTTGAGTTTTATATGAGATATTGATATAAAATTTCATAACTAATGTTTTAAATAAAGTGTTTTAAAATAGTTTTTGTTTTAATGTTTCCAAATATATATTTTTTGGAAAAGCGATATAAATTATTTTAAAGTATTCGGACTCGGCAAATTTTACAGTGGAAATAAATAATATTTGAAAATTTATTACGCGTGAGGAAAGTAATTTGAAATTTGTTTTCCAAGGGTTGAAATGTGAAAATATATCTTGCGAAGATATTTTGAAAATAAATAATTGGTGGAAAATTATTTAAAATCTGGTGAATGTTGTGAATATGGATTGATAGTTAAATAATCGACTATCAATATTGGCCTTTAAATGCCATTTGAATTTCGATGCGACCGGGGGGTTGTATTAAAAACGGTTATCTGAAAACCACATCGAATCTTTGTGATGGATCTTTTTCTTAAAAGATCAAAGTGGAAATTTGTTGTGATTTACTTGAAATCTAAATGTAATACTTATTTTTAAAATAAACGCTCATTATTCGAATTAGCCGGGAGAGGACATTGTGTCATAAAACTCATTCCGCATAACGATACGACGAAATGGGATTACGTTTGAAGGCCGTGGTTGAAGACAGGTTATTTTCCAAAATTAAAGGATTACCTATCGAATGTCTCTACACCGAGTTGCTTCGGTATAGAGATTTTATCACCCTTTGTGATGGGGACTCCGGACGAGATTAGTAAATATTCGGATTTGCAAGGGCTTCTTTCCTTAATTGGAGGAAGTGCCTACAGTTCCGTTTGAATGCGGAACAGACATGTATGGATATATGTCTGACATTACACTTTGAGATGTAAAGCTGGTTTCTATCAAATACATTTCTATTGGTAGGGGAGAATCTATTCTCCTAGCTTAACACCCTTCTCTGAAACGTATGTGCTTAGAGGTTATTTAGTTGATTATTACTAGCGATATATTCCCAATTTGGTAATGTGGCATGCTAAGTATTGATGATCATTTATTGATCGAAGCATTGCTTTTGTGAAAAGCGTATCTTTGAGGACTAGACTTCGTTAGACCTCACACCCTGGAAATGGTCGAAACAGGAAGGATGCAGCACAATTATGAGGGTCGCGCCCCTCAAGGTATGTACATCTCCTTTTGGATAAAAAGTGGTATCTAGTATGGAGTCCAGATATTTAACTTGTGTGGATTTAAAGGTGGTTTTCTGGTATGGAGCCCAGATTATTTACTTAGTGGTTGTTGGTTGAGAGGCGCCTCGGATAAAGGTCGGTCTAGACCGGGGGTGGCATACTCGTGACAGTTAGTTACCTAGTTATAGAGGTAACCCGACCTTGTGTTGGCAGAGATCCGGTTAGGTTCTCGGGGCGTCCCTCCAGAGGCATAACCATTCGGTGAGGAAGTTCCTTAGCCTGACCATTTGTTGAAAACCCAATCATTCAATACGCGCCTTTTACGGTTATAGTTGTAGAACCTGCCATCTAATATTGTAGCTATAGTAGGCATACTATAATGGTACATATGCTGGCTAAGATTAATATTATACTTTCGAAATGGTTTTCTGCACTATGCACTAATAATAATATCAAAAGAGAATTTTGCGTATCAAGCATGTTTGACTATCATAAGGAGAAATCTCCTCTGCTTGTGCGCTTGCATAGTGTGTGTGCAGGGAGGCCTTATGGTAGTTTCATTTTCCAAAAGCATAGCGGATTTTTTTTCCTTTTCGTTTGTGCAAATAATTGTTTGAAGATCTCACACCAGTCCCATGACTGACCTGGAGTTTATTGTACCCTTTCTAAACTTTGGGCGCCCACAATTTTCCACACGGGGAGCCTAGAGTCAGGTTAGCAGTTGTTCTGGAGCGAAGTCAGAAAAGTATGCTGTGGAGATCAGGAGCAAGCTGGATGGTGAGGCGTATCACTAGTCTATGAGATTCTTTTCCACTGTTTGTTGTTATAACACTCTGATAATGTAATGTATAAACAGATATAGTTCTTTTGTTTTAAAGATTATTCATTTATCTATTATATATTGTCCCGCTGTGAAATGTGAGATTCTGATATTGTTTCTGTTTCTTCCTCTATCTTCTTCTTCTTTAACTCTAACGGTTCAGTTTTCCGGCGTTCGATTGTTCGGCATTTGATATAGTGGACGTATTGATGTCAAATTTCTGAAGTCGAAAATTAGGTTGTTACATTTTGGTATTAGAGCAATTGGTTAGCGATAACGTTGGCTCTGGTGGGGATTACTCATTTGAGATAGAGTTAGCTGTACTCAAGAATGAGTTTGAGTGTAATAATAGATATGAGCGCGTATTTGTTAGTCAATATAAAAAAAATTGTATTGATGTAGTGTCCCACCATTTTATACGATTTAAATCGATGATAAACTACACACGTCGGACTTAAACCATACAGAAGGACGGATTGTTATGGGGTAAATAAGAAAAAGGGAGAGAAAAAAATAAAACAAAATAGAATCTTGTAGCAGAACGATAGAATATAATAATCAAATATACAGTTCATGAAGCTGTTTTACAAAATAGTTGAATATACTTATACAATACATATCAGAGTTACACATACCAAACAATAATAAATAATGCAGCGGAATAATGTGATGCAGTGGAACAATATAGTATATAATAGTAATAATAAAATCTTTGTCCTCGTCCTCCAGTAATAGGGTCTTCAAATCCTGAAATGCTCAGGCTGACCCGAGCAAATTGAAAAGACAAAACACTCGAGTCAGAACTAAAAGATCTTATGTAAGTTAAATCAACAGAAATAAATATGAGTGGAACGACATCAGAGATGTATACGAAATTTGACATCTCCTATCCAGTGTCTAACGTGAGTGCAGTAACTTAAGAGATGCTCGGGATTCACATCTTCTAAGGATCTGTTAAACTAATTACTATGTAGTAATATTTTGCTATTATAATAATGTCTATTAGTAAAACAAACTTACTTTTAAATAGCGTTAAGGCTTTACATTTTCCACCTTAACATGTAATAGTGTCAATGGTCTATACAATACCGTAATACCTCCTGATCGGGAGGCTGCCAGAGGATACTCCATAGGTACGACACAAATCAAACTCGTACAAGGCGCGCTAGGGTAGGAAACACGGCACAACTAGGCAATGCCAGGATAGAAATACCAATTACGTCTCCGCGCTGGTGGTAATGCGTAGCAGCAACTACCACGCACCTCGAGCCACACCCCCAAATCAAAAATAAAAAGTGGCCACTGAATCAATCCTAAAGTCAGAGTAAATATCGAAGGGATGTGTCCGATAAAAGGTACTACCTTCTTAGCCCGTTGATCGCTCCTGTTTTAGCCACCTTATGCCAACTCACGGGGGTTGGGTCCATGTATTTACCTCAAAGGAAACACCGCCACCATCCTACTTCATTCTGGAATCTCCACCGCGTACACGGTTGTCAAAGTGGTTTTCGGTATCGACAGAAAGTATGCCCATATCTGATCCTGGTCTCTTTGTCAATCAATCGTTATTATAACACCGCGGTCATTTCAAAATAATTATACTTCAAAACCAGGATATGATATTCATTTCAAAACCATATAAATACAATATCATTTTCATTTTAAAAACCAAATCCATATGATATCATTTATAAAACCCAAATCAATATAATATCATTTTTATTTCAAATATATCCTTTCCCAAAATCATAGCATTTTCAAATCATAATACCTTGAAACCCATAACTTTGAAACGTAACTTCCAATACTTAAATAGTTTAATATTAAATTTATTTATATAATAAACTAGCTTCTTAAATTTCACAAATCAATTCCAAATACAGATTTGAATCCCCAAATAAACCAATTCAATTTCCATATATTTCAAAGCTTTAAATATTCCGCCATTTCAAAAGTAATTCTTTGATAATCCTATATACATCAAATTCAATTACTATTATTTAGATTTGAAATGTTTGCATAATAAATCCAATATCATTTATGAAAACATTTAACTTCACATAACTGGATTTTCTTTCAATTTATTTACTTGATATATTCATTTAAATCAACTTTATATTCATTTAAATCACTCTAAAACAAATCAAGTTATAAGAATCATACCCTTTAAAATCTCAATTTTATTTAAATTTCAAATCAAATTTATTCGAGTATAATTCTTAAATAATTCAATTCAAACCAATTTCATATTTATCTTCCAAATTAATTTTTATTTAAGTCATTAACACTCTATACATACAATATCTTAAACAGGTACTTAACCATATAATATAAAACAATCAAACTCCATTATTAAGCTTATTTTTATTAAACAAATTTATATATAGCTTAAATTCAAGAATTTAACTATATATATAATAATAATATTTATATAATATCAAAATTAATATTTATTATACCGTATATTTCCTTTCAAAGCCATAAAAATCATTTGAAAATATTTTTATATATAGACCACGGTGTCTGTATATAATTTTCTACCCTATGGTCAAGTGATACGGATATTTATCATTTCAATCCGTAATTTAAAATAATATCATTTCAAACCGCAATCCCGAATGAAGTAAAATGCATAACAACTTGCAGTCTATAACAACATAAATTACAACATCCATTCACCCAATATCAATCATCAACCGTTTATCACAATCATCATCCAATTCAAACAATAACATCAATATAGAATAGAAATAAATAACGAGTAATTACTGGCAGTTTATATTCAATAATAAATTAATTTAACTGGTAATTTCTATGCAATAATAAATTGAATACCAATTTAATTCAATAAATTCAATTTTAGCTGGAATGATAATAAAAATATACCAAATAGCAATAAATAAATTTTCAATCACATCACAAATTAATTTAACACACATAAAAAAAATTAAAAGTTGTGAGTGGGTTAAAACACTCACCTTTCGAATTTAAATTGAATTTAAATCCAATTTAAACCCAAAATTTGAACAGTCTTAGAATTCGTCCAAACCAACTTCAAAATGTCTAGAATTCTAATACGAACCTAATAGAGAAAACCGTGTATGAATTGGACCTCGTAGGTGAAAGTTATGTCGATTAGAACGAGTAGAGAAATCAAAATTAAAATTAAAGTAAATATTATATGATGTTACTGCTCTTGCCATGTCACCCGTTACTGAGTCGCGCAAACCCTATCTCGTTCGACACTCTGAACAACTGACTGGCCGCCACCTTCTCGACGCATTTTGACACCGCCTGAGGCAACACGAACTCGATCAGGAAGCGCCACCCTCACATATTCCTCCGGCCGCACCCATCGCCCCTGCAAGGCCAACTCTAGTACGCCTTAGTCGTCGCGCCGCCGAGATAAATGCCCACATTCACGCGCAAAAATCGGCCAACACAAACACATCTGGCAACAACGAACCCCATAGAAGCACTCAGCTTGACGAGCACAACAACCCCATACACTTCAATCGTCGCCAGGATGAAGGTCCATCGTTAAAATCTCGACCCTAAAATGAACAGCCAGAATTGATTTGCGACGTCAGGGAAAATAACGATTCGAATCCAAAAATGAATTGCAGATCTGAGATGCGCTCGTCGAGAGCTTCGATGTATAATTTTTCTGAATTTTTTTGAGGAGTTTGAAATTTCAATTTGATTTTTGAATTGCAATTGGATTTGGAATTGTCTGCCTTTGAACTGAGGAGGTGAAGAGGAACTGTATGCACAAACAAATGAGAAATAGAGGTAGGCTAAGGTTTATAACAAGGTACAAATAGGCAAGCTGAATTAGAATGGATCGGATCGATTGGATATACGCGTTCAACGATAAAGTGCCCGAAAAGCCCATCCTAAATCTGGAACGAAATTGGGTCAACCTATATATCAAAATAGATATTTTAAAATATTATAAATTCAATGGAACAGGTTTTAGCTCCAAATTCCATCATATAAAGAAGTTATGACAAAATCAGTTGATTTCAAATTGATTTCAATTGATTTCAATTAAATTGATTTCAAGGCATTTCGAGTCCGTACGATCAAACGACAAGTCTGATCGCTACGAAACTTGAAATCCTATAATAATTCACCATTTCGGATACGATGAAACTGGTTTCGTTGAAATCTGATTCAGTGGCCAAAATGGCTAATTTATAGTTAATTAAATAAATTAAAGATAAATCGATTAAATCAAATTTTCAGATTTTAAATTCGAAAATTGACAAATTTCATCACTTATGATTTCTCAATCATTTACAATGATTTAAAAAAATTTAAATGTCAATTTAGAGATGATAAATTTATAAATTTCAATATTAACCTCAATTTCATTAAATTCAAAACTATAAATTTAATTTCCAATAAATTAAATTTACTTTTCATTCTATTATTCAATTCATTACTATAAATCGGACGAAATTAGCATTGGATTCAAAATCTATTACATTAATATTCTCACATTCCATCTAGTTTCAATTAACATAATATTTTATTTCATTTAATTTCAATAATCCATTTATTACGGCTAAAAATCCAATAATTTAATCAACCATGAATTTTAATTATTTTCATTCAGTCGATTGCCATATTATGGATAGAGTTTACATTGGTTACTTCTTGTTGAATAAACAATCTTAAATGACAAATTAAATCTACCCTAACTGCACAAATCAAGTTAATTAACTGCAATTGATTTCACATTAAATTTTAAATTCTATTTATTTGCAATTAATTCTATTATTAAACATAAATTCCAATAAATTAATAAATCTTGAATTTCCATTCCTTTTATTCTACCAGTTGTCATATTATGAATAAAGTAAATGTTATCTCCCATTATTTACTAAATTCACATTAACAAAATATTTAATTTAGATTTATTGCAATTGATTTAGATCTAATTCAATAAATTAAATGAATGGGTAAACAATTAGTAATTATCACTATTGCCAAATATGCTCACATTCATACTTAATTATCAACTAACAATTATTATAATTACTTATCTAGCATTGATTTTATCAAATTGCAATTTATTACGTATTATTTCATCAATTAATATAACCTTTGAATTTATTTCCCAATTCACTAATTTCAATCATATATAACCTTACAATTGTTTCAATTAATAGGTATTGCACTAATTTAATTATTATTCGACTGGCATTAACATTACTGCCTTAATTTACATTCAGTTGCTATTAATCAATATATTATTGCATTGGTAAATTAAATACTTACCTATAATTACTTATTTTAAATTTTTTACCCAAGTGCAACAATTAACACTATTTCTTTGTTGAGATTTCACTTCAATTGTCAATAATAAATTTTAATTACCAATACTACATTTCATTTTTAACATTTGCTTCATTATAAATTATAAATTTTTTATTTCTTTCTAAATTTACTTACAAATATCTAATTAAATTAACCAATTTATTTATCAAAATTTACGGGTCGTTACACTCTCCCCCACTCAAAACTTTTCGTCCCCGAAAAAGAAAAGAAGGGTAAAGAGGAACTTATAAATCAATATATATTATTCAAAACATTATATTCATAACAATAAATTTACAGAATAGGACAATTTAAATAAAAATATATAGATTTATAAACAATTAAATCTTTTATATTTAAATTTATAAAGTTTGGAAAACATTTTAAAAAAATTCTAAGTCCAAAATTTACGGAAAAATCTCTGCAGAGTCTCCTTTGTATAGAGAGGCTCGGGAAAAAATATAATATCAAATATAACAATATACAATATATATTTTTCAAAATAATATATATCCCAACACGGGAAACACTATAATAACGCTATAAACCGTAATCCAAAAACGTACCTATTTATCGGGCAATTTACGCTTATATTATGAAACCAAATATAGTAGCAATTGCTTCCATAACCTGTATTTCACTTATATAATCCAAAAGGGTTAATAATTACATAAAATGAAATATTTAAGGTTGTTCTCAACTTCTAACAGACAAGTCAATATAAAACAACGACAATTAATTGCAATCACCATACAATCATCATATAGAATCAACACACATCAATTATCTATTCATATCAAACGAAACAAAACAAATAGTTGTTCGGGTTCAAAACTTTAAATTGTATAGAATGAAAAATAAACTACAAAGCGCACCATTTACTCAACAGTCTTTGATGAAGCTAAATAGATTATTTATTCATCCAAACAATTTTTAAAGTATCCTTACCCAAACAACCATAAACCAAACAATCAACGATTTCAAACAACAAATTAAGTTTATTCTTATTAATTCAATTCATACATTTTTTTGTTTGATTTCTTTTTCATTCATATAACGACTTATCTTTTTATTTTACATTTATTTGTTGCAAATTTTCATTTATTACTTACAAATCTTATTTCATTTATTAATGCTATCATTTATTAATTGTTACAAAATTTCATTTATTAATATTCATTTATTCATAGTATTCATGTTTAATTCAAATTTTTTTGCATATTAATTCATTTAGTAAGGTTTATAATCATTTATTTATAATACTTACATTTCTATTATATTTTATTAGAAACAATTTCAATTATACCTAAGTTTACAACGCTAGAGCAACAAATTCTTATTTATTAAAGAATTTCATCAAATACTTTTCACTGCTTCTAATTCATTTCTTGTATAACACCCATTGCATTTCTTATTAACATTTTAACTTTTTCTAATTTGTAAGTCATATATGTGTTAAAGAATGCAATTAAAAATCATACAAGTTTTCTTATTTCTCTTATATTCATTTAATGTTCAATAATTTTATCTTTTGTTTTATAAGTTACAATTTCAACTTTCATTTAATCCCATTTATACTTAGCATTAAATCTCTTATTTCATTTAGGGTTTCAATTATTAGTTAAATTCCATTTCACTATACTAATTGAAACTATCAATTAAAAGAAACTTAAGAACTAAATACCAGGTTAAATTTCAAATCATTTTAAAACAATAGATAAATATATAATTACAATTTATATATCAAATTATATTTAAACAGTTAAGAATTCACATTTGTTTATCAAAGCAAGTCTGCAGTAAGACTATTACACTGGCCTTGCCACTTCGAAACTCGAAAATGAATGTCGATGATGTGTGCACTCATCATCGAAATTATTTCCCAGCGATAGAGAGGGGAGAACAAAACTTATTTATTTCCAAAATTTTCTTTAAAACAATTCTTTTAAATCATATCGAAATATTTATATCAAAAAATACTTCTAAATAATATTATTATATTCCAACATCTTTTGAAAGAGATTTTCAAAAATCGTGGAACTTAGGTCCTAAATTTCCGATTTCATTTGTTTTATTTCAAATCCTACTTTACTAATATTTATAGATTACACTACCTAACAACCAATATATTACAACCAAATATAATATTTGTGAAAGTTTTATTTTATATATAGAAATATAATAGGCAAAATTATTTCATTCACATATATTGAAAACAAATATTGCGTTGGTCTGTCCTATTAAGTGTTTAGAAATTCCTATTGATGTCATAGCGTCCCATGCTGTAACAACCCTAGATTTTGAATATAATTTAAATTTGAATTTATTTTTGTTTGAAATTATTTTAAATTTGTTTTTATAGTAAGATTTCATTTGTAAATATTTTTAAAGTGATAATAAAAATTTTCCAAAATTTGTTGCATTTATTTTCTATTTTTAAAGGCTAGTTTCCGTTTTTCTTCATTTAATTATATTTAATTAAAATTTATTTATTTATTTTTGTGCATGCATTTTTTTTTGTTCTCATCTTTATTTATAAATATTTTTTAGGTACATAAAGTTTTTCCAAAATTCATTTCATTTATTTTCAAATTTTCAAGCCTAGTTTACATTTTCTTTGCTATTTTCTTAATTTAATTATATTTAATTAAAATTTATTTTTTTATTTTATGCATTAATTTTTATTTCTGACATTTTATCTTTATTTATCAGCATTTTTCATGTATTTAAAATTGCAAAAGAAATGGTGGAAATTTGAAGAGTTTTGTGACCATTTATCTGCTTAAGTCTTTTTATATTCTTGTGTTTTCATTTCAACCATCATCTCTTAAATTTTCTGCCTTAACTCCTCATTCTTTAGCCGACATCTCCTTTAGTTTTTCACGTACAAGAAAGAAAAAAACCTAAAAAATTCGGCCTTCATCCTTGTGAAAACTTTGGTAAAATTCTACTTTTCTTTTTCACTTCTTATATTTGAATCATGTGATTTTGCACTTGCTTCTTCTACTTTAGGTTCGGCCTCACCACTCCATCAACATGGCCGCCTCCATCACCACCTAAACCAGTCATCACCACCTCCTCTCCAACCCCAAATCTATGCCAAGCCATCCCATGAGTTAGATCCATATAAAAATGCACCAAACTCCACTTGAAACAAACATGGCCGAACACATCAATGCATCACCACCTCAAACTCCCCCTTGGCCTCCACCTACATCAACATCACCAGCCTTTTTCTGACCTGACACACTCTGCCACGTCAACCCTGACCCACTTGAAGCTGGCCATGCTCCTCCTTTGCTTTGGCCGAGCCATTGTTACTTTGAAACATTGTGTGTTGCTTTTGTATTGTAGCTTCATGCACACATATGTTTGTACCATTCTTCCCATGCTAGGCCGACCCATATCAGTCCACAACCAGACCCAAATACACAACATAGTCGTATACTTTAACCCATGGCCAAGTCTAGGGATAGTTGAAGTTAAGTGCAAGTGGTTTGGAGATGTTTTGTGCATTCATTTATAACATTGTTTAATTGATATTGGGTTGAAAACTTATGTAGTTTGTATTGTTTTGCTTGAATGTGTTCAAGGAAATTAATCTTTGGCTATCTCAATCTCAAATCATTGTCGTGCTTTCGTACCTCTGAAGATCTTTGTTGTGTACTTTTGTTGTTGTCATCAGCTTATACCAATGAGTTATTCTCACCAGACAGTTTTATACTTATATGACTAGTAAACCGATCACATTCGAATCTGTAAAATGCATCGCCATGTTACACCTGCTATGTTATGATCATATGATGTTCAACCATGCTTAAACACTTGTTATATCATCTGCTACTATTATATTATGCTGTTTAGTTATTTATATCAGTTTATCACAATGCAAGTTCCCTTTGGATTAGAATCACTATGGGTTGAATTGATACATACCCGAACGAACTTTAGAATAAGGGAAAATCGTTATGGGCTGAAATGATAGGCCTGAACGATTTTCAATTATTTAATTTTACTTGGGACTGCGGGTTTGAAATGAAAAAACTCGTGTTTTCTTTGTAAATTACGGGTTGAAATGATATATTACCCGTATCACTTTACCTAGGCTAGAAAATTTAATACAGGCCCATGGTTAATATAAGTTTTTCTAAAATTTTTAAAATATTTTAGAAATGTAAATATTATAATATTTTGATTTAAATTTAATTAAAAATGATTTTTGTAAGGTATTATTGATTTTATGAAAATTTATAAGTGAAATAAATTAATGGTCAAGTTAGAAATTTAAAATATAAGTTATTTTGGAAATTTTGATTTAATTAAATGGAATTTAAATAAAATATGAAAATATGATAAATTTATGATATTTTGATTTAAAATGAATTTAAAATGATTTTTAATATATTAATTATTATTATTTCGAATAAATTAAAAGGTTAAATAAATGAATATTTAGGTTGAATTTTGAAAGATAACTTAAATTGGAAATTTGTGAATTTTGTTTGAAAATAAATTTTAAGGTAGGTAAATAAAATGAAAATAAGTTATATTTGGAAATTTAAACTTAAGTGTTAAGCTAAAATTTAATTATAAAGAATTGAAATGTAATGTTTGAATTTAATATGTGAATTATTATTAAATGTTGACCTTTGAATGGAAATTTAACTTTATAAAATCATGATTATAAAGGTAATTAAATGATGGTTTTAAAAGTGAAATTATATGATTTTATAAGTTTAAAATGGTTTAAATAAAAATTAAATTGTTTATGAAAATATAGTGAATATTTGAAATTTAATTTACAGCATTTTTGAAACGCTATTATTTCTAATGTAAAGGATATTACAACATTTGTAAATGTTGTAGGTGATATAAATTAACCGAATGGCTAAATTTTGATAAAGGGATATTATAGCACCTTGTAAGTGCTATAATTGTTGAATTTAACTAGGGTTTTATTTGAATTAATGTAATCCTATTACAGCATTTTAAATGCTGTCTTTTGTTAAATTGAACTGTTTTGAAAGTAACTTTTCGTAGCATTTTCCAAATGTTGCGAAAGGTGAATTTTCATTGTTTTGATAAGTTTAAGTGAATAAATGAACTTTGAAAGATTAAAATTTTGGAAATTTAATAATTTAATTATTAAACGTAGTAACTTCAATTTAATGATTTAAATGAAGTAATTTGTTTTCAAATATAAACTATTTTGAAATGTGAGTTGAAATGGTATTTTAAATTTGAATAAAATGAAATGTGGTTTTGAAATAATATGATAAGTTGGATATTTTGAAATGGATTTGAAATGATATTGAATTGTTAAATGATATTTGATTTTTGAAATATAAATACCATTTTAATATTATAACCACTGGTTATAATAACGATTGGTTATTAAAGAGACCGAGATCGGATATGGACATTCTCTCTGTCGATACCAAAAAACACTTTTACGACTGTTTATGCGGTAGAGATTCCAGAATGAACTAGGATGGTGGCGACGTTCCTGAGGTACATTACGTGGACCCGACTCCTGTGAGTTGGCTTAAGGTGGCTAAAATAGGAGCGATCTCGGGCCAAAAGAGGTAGCACCTCTGGCCGGACACACTTCTTCGATAGCATTCTATTACTGTTGTATTGATTGGGTGCACCCCTTGATTTTGGAGTGTTGTTCGAGGTGGGCGTAGTGGCTGCTGCGTTACCACCAGCCATTGTGCGTAATTGGTATATCTACCCTGGCATTGCCTTGTGTGCCGTGTCACCTGCCATACCGAGCCTTTACTACGAGTTTGTTTTTCTCCTATAGCTCGTGTGGTATCCTCTGATAGTCTCCCGATCTAGAGATATCATGATATTGGATGAACTACTATGACTATTATGTGTGAAGGGTGATATGGGTAAGCCTGAAACGCTATTTTAAAGTAAGTTTATTTTACCGTAAACATTATTATAATAGCGCAATATTACTATATAGTAAATAGTTTAACGAATCCTTAGAGGATGGGTGATTCCAGGCATCATTTAAGTTACATGTACCTTATTACAGTTCACTTGACTTGGTTTACATTATATAAGTATATATTGTCCAGACTCGAGTGTTTTGTGTTTTGCTTTACGCTCGGGTCAGCCTGAATATTCACAGCTTGGGGTTCTCTTTCTAGAGCTGGTCTTCGCTGGAGATTCTACTTATCCACTTATATATCAGTTTCAGTTTCAGCTTTTCTAGTTTGTCTCATGTATTAGTGAACTTCTATGTATTTCGGATTTCTATTATGTTGTTCTCAAACTGATATTATGTATTAGTTTTGAGATTCTGTTATAGTAGCTTTATGAACTACTGTGTTATTTTATATTCCGCTGCGAGTTATTCTGATTGTTCTATGTCTGTGATTCTGTGTATTTGATTTCATTTGCTCCAAATTTATTTACAATCTGTTATTTTGCATCATTCAAGTCCGACATGTGTGGATTATTGTCGATTTAAATGGTACGAAATACCAGGTCATCACAGTTGGTATCAGAGCTTTGGTTTTTTTAGAAAACCATTGCCTCTATGGAGCAAAAAGTCATTAGAGATAGGTTAGTAATTCCCTAAAATGAGTAAAATCAATCTCAGAATCATATCTTTGTGAGAGACATATTTTCAAAGTATAAAATGAATTTTCAAAAAGATTTTCAAAGATTATTTTGATATTTAAAATTTTCTTGTTTTAAAGGATTTTCAAATGTTTTCTAACTTCCTTTCTTTCGTATCTACCTTGTTAGATTTTTTTTCTTTAGGATATTCATCTAAGTGAATTCTCTTTTCTTATCTTAATTTATTTTTGGCTTGTCTTTATCTTGTCCTAAATTCATTCTTGATTTTTCAGGATGAATCAAGGATATGCCAGAGGTAGGGGTCATGGTATTGCCCCAGCTCCTCAGCTTGTTGCTCCCGTTAGATTCACTGTTCTCTATAAGGAATTCTCTCAACTTGGTGGAACCCCATTCACCGGTTCAGAGAGCATCATTGAGGCTCAGCAATGGTTGCGGAGTCTTGAGAGGATATTTACTGGTCTTGATATCACTGATGCCCAGAATCGTCAGTTAGCAGCTTGGCAGTTGCGTGATTCTGCTTTAGATTGGTGGGAGTCCATTACGGCTAACACCGTCGAAGCTGATATCACTTGGGAGCAGTTTAGGTATCCTTTGTGTTATCTTGAATTTTGTACCTATTTTCCTTTTCTTTTGAATCTATCTTAAGCTGTTTTCTATATCTCTTTTCCAGGGAGGCTTTTATGGAAAAATGGATGCCCGAAGCCAGGAAATCTCAGCTTTATCGTGAATTTATGGATCTTAAGCATGGTAGCATGTCTTTTGCTGAGTATGAGAGGAAGTTCAATGAACTTTCCAAGTTCGGCCCTAGCCTGATTGACACTCCTCTCAAGAAGAATGAGAAATTTATTGCTGGCGTTCGTTCAGAGTATTATAGTCGCCTCATTTTTTATGTTCATGGTTCTTTCACCCAGCTTATGGATATAGTCATTCGCTATGAGAACCCCACATCTAAAGGTCCTTCTGTTTCTGGTGCTCAGTCTTCCTCTGCTAATTCCAAGAAGTGTAAGCCTAATTTCCACCAGCAGAAGAAGAATTGGCAAAAGCGTCCTAGTTTGGGATCTTCATCATCCGCTCCTGCTTAGAAGCAACCAGTTGATCTCTACTCTATCACTTGCTTTAGGTGTGATTAGAAGGGACACTATGCCAATAGCTGTCCTACATTAGCTGGTGCTGCTGTTCCTCTTCCTGCTCAGTTGGCTAGGCGTGATCTTCGCCATATCTATCTCTAGGCTGGTCATTTTAAGAAGGACTGCCCTACCCAGCAGAGGGGTACGCCATCTGGTATGTTTGTTGTCACTTCTGCACCATCTCTAGTTCCTCCACCTGCTCCTGCTCCTAGTGATGACCAAGGTACTCTCCAGGGTTCATTTACTTTATTCCATCATCATGTTCGTGTTTTATTTGATACTGGATCTTCCCACAATTTTATTTCTTTTGATTTGTGTGATAAGTTTGAGCATCTCCTTTCTCCTGAATATGCTTCTGTTCCATTATGTGTTTCAAATCCTATTGGGGGTCCTGCTAACCTTAATCGGATTTGTAAGCAAGTGAAACTTCTCCATTCTGATCATCGCTTTTGTGGTGATTTTTATGTTCTGGGCTTCTATGCTTTTGATTTATTGCTTGGTCAGGATTGGTTAGTGAATCAAGATGCTCGTATCTCTTGTAAAGCCCGAACTGTTCACCTTATTGATGAACAATGGAATTCCTTGATTATTCAGTGCCGCATGCCTCCGGATTTTGCTGGCAACTTTATTTATTCTCTGGATTCTTCTCCTAGTGATCTTTATTCGACTCCTATGGTTAGATTATATCTCGATGTATATGGTGACGTCACTTCTTTACCTCCGAAGTGGGAAATTGATTTTCGAATTGATCTTATTTTCGATGCTCGACGTGTTGTTCTACCTCCTAGAAGGATGGCACCCTGTGAGAAGGTCGAGATGGGAAAGCAAATTAAGGACTTGTCTTCCAAAGGTCTGATTAGGCCTAGTTTTTCTGAATGGGGAGCTGCGGTGGTTTTTGTCACCAAATCTGATGGCTCTCTTCGGATGTTTGTTGATTATAGGGAGCTGAACAAGCTCACTATAAAAGTAGAAATCCAATGCCTCGTATCAATGATATGTTTGATCAGCTTTATGGCGCCACTGTTTTCTCTCACCTTGACCTTGCCATAGGTTTTCATCAGCTCAGGGTTGCTGAGGATAGCATTTCTAAGACTGCTTTCCACACTGAGAATGGTTTTTATGAATGGTTAATCATGCCTTTCGGTTTGACTAAGGCTCCTGCTTTCTTTGTTGATTTGATGAATCGTTTTTTTCGTGATGTTCTTAATAAATTTGTGCTAGTCTTTGTTGATGATATCCTTGTCTTCTCTAAGACTTAGGATGAGCATAAGTCACATTTGAAATATGTTCTAGAGACTCTCATAAATCATCAGTTGAAGGCTAAATTTTCTAAATGCCATTTCTGGAAGGATGAAGCCCGATATCTCGAGCATATTGTTTCTAGTAATGGAGTTTCTGTTGATCCAGTCAAGATCGCTGCGATCAATGTAAATTTTTCTTCCTTCTCTGTTATCTCGCTTTTTGGCAAAGCCGTGATACCAATAGATCGGTCGAAAACAAAGGACAGTTCGTCTCAGAGATTGTTCATTCTTCACTTCACAATGGATATCGCTGAATTTTCTCCGAGTCCAGTTTGAGCTACAATTGATAGGACATGACAAGAAAGATCATAGAAGTCAGCATCTCAAATTTCAAGACAATCTGAGTTCATATGCTCAAGTTATGATCGATTCAATTTTAAGGGAAAAGCACCGGTTTCGTATCGATCACTTTCGTATCGATCAGGCTCCAATGACTTCGTATCCATCGAAGTGCCGCCCTTCGTATCGATCAGCTTCGAAACCATCAAAGTGTCTCGGTTTGTATCGATCAGTTCGAATCCATAGAAGTACCTCGGTTCGACTCGGTCCCATTCGAATCCATCGGCAGATCACCTATTTCGAATCAGTCAACTCCCAAGGCCGTGTCCGAATCCATCGAGATCGTATCGATGGACTTCGTACCCATTAGCTGATGATGCACTTCGTAACGATCGACCAATGTCTTCTTCGTATTCATCATGGAAGCATCCCTTCGAATCCATCGGGTCAAAGCACTTCGTATCCATCAGGTTACCCTGATTCGTATCCACCAATAGTTGCAGTTCGTATCCATGAATACGACATCATTCGAATCCATCGAGTCAACTAGCCTTGGTGATGTGTCATTCATCGATGTGAACATGCCGAGATATATGGAGTCGAAGCGGTCAACTCGGAGCAAAGACCGGATCGAGTCGAAGTTTGCGCTCCACGACATCGCAACAGCGCGTGCCACCATCGATTCGAAACCATCGATGCAAAGAGATAGATTCGAACCAAACAGCCACTCGAAGAACCCCATTTCGTATCGACCATATCTCTCAATCTACTAATCCAAATGCTATGAAATTTTCACAGAAGCTTGCATACACGTTGAAGAATGTCCACACCAAATTCCACCTCGATTGGATGATTTTCTGATCGAATCGAATGGAGTTCGAATAGATCCCAAAGTGGGCCCAAATTTCCTAAAACCAGGCATGTGGGCCCCCTCATGTGCCAGAAGTGGTCTCTCAAATTTTCAGCGGAATATCAGCATCCTACGCCTATAAATAGAGCCCCTGGTCATTCAGAAAAGGGATCGGAGAATTTTTAGAGAGAAAGTATGCCCGGACGCTGCCAGAATCACTCCATGTCATCATCACTGCCACTGATTTCGAATTTTGACTTACTATCTGCTGTACTTTAACATAAAATGTTGTATTCCCCGAATATCGAGCAATAAAGCGACAACACTTCACAGTGGACGTCGGCAACACGCCGAACCACTATAAATCGCTTGTCTACGCATTTACATTACTGTTGATTGGAGTTTTTGTTAGATAATACTCGTTTTGAATTTACATTCTTCAATATTATCTCTTCAACGACTCCCGAAGAGTGTTGTGACCAATTTTGGTGCAAACACTTTGGTGCTTTCACTGAGAAATGAACTCAGGTTTTCTCCTGCTCTTTGGATCTGCCATTGATACCGGAGTGAATAAATCTAAGAGAGAGATCCCGATCATCAAATCCAAATTCCTTCCATTCTATTCAGATTTGCAAAAGTTTAAGGAAAGGAATTCAACCTTCAAGATGGTTAGCACAAGAACCACCTCTAACGCTATAAATCAAGAGGAACAGGATCGACAGAATCCTGTACCACTACCTCCATCTAATCAAGACGCTACTGGACATTCGGAGCCATCAGGTCCAGTTACCCGACAAGAGTTGCAGTTTTCTACTCCAAGAGCTGACCCAGAGTCGTCAACAACTAACAGAACAGCTACGCGCTAAAGCCGAGCTAATCAACAAGCTGGATCGCCAGAAGCGAAAGAGATCCGAGAGAGACCATGCTTCTTGCTCCTCCAGCGAAAGTTCTCCATCTTCTGATTATCATAATCGATCTCCATGACCCCGACCAGATGGGAGTCACATGTCAGTCGCTGGAAATCAACCGACACTGACCGTTGGACAACTGAGAGTTGGTCCATCAGCCGGTTTCCAAACCAGACCCTCTTCCCGAGGAGGTGCGGTTCCTCACCACACCGTAGAATACCGCACCACTAACGTCGCGGCAGAACCAGGGGCCGATGCCCAAGATCAGTCGAACCTGGACCGTAGTCATAGTGGACGTACTCCTGAACCATACGTCCCAGAGGACTATGAGCCAAGAAGGCAAGACTTGGACCGTCGACAACATCCGGTCCAACCCCAAAGTATGGAACGTAATCATACACCGCCACAAGCCGCACAAAACGCGCAAATGCCGGATCTTTCGACTATGATACGTCAGATGATCCGTGAGAGCCAGGGACTCACGAATGACGATTGGGGAATTTCTCGAAGTCACATTCCTTTTACGGACGATATTCTTACTGCTGAACCCCCACGGCGATTCAGGATGCCAACTCTACCCATTTACGAGGAAACTCCGACCCCAACCAACATATTCTGAAATATGAATGGTCGATGACCGCTGCCAGAGCTGACGATTCAATGAAGTTTCGTAGTTTCCCCATATCCTTGGGGGGCATCGCTACCATGTGGTTCACTCGACTGCCACCTCGATCCATCTCTTCATTCGACCAGTTGGCCACAAAATTTGTTGAACAATTCCGCATGCATGTCGCAAGGCCAAAAGATGTCAACACTCTGTCCAGCGTCACCCAAGCTCCTGAGGAAACGCTCAGACACTACTTAGAGAGATTTCACACTGCATGTGCGGAGATCAGCAATCCGAACGATAACTCCATCCTTATGGCGCTAACTAAGGGGATCGACCCCGATTCCGAGTTTGGCAACTGGTTAGCTGGAAAACCACCTGCATCATTGGACCGTTTCCATGCCAAGGCGGCTCAATTCCTGCGAAGGGAAGATGTGAAACAGTCTAGGAAGCAAACTGATGCAGGGCCAAGCATGGAAGGAATCCAAAGCAATGTCGCAATCAAACAGTCCGGTGAGAGCTCCGGAAAAGTTCAGTTGAACGTTAAAAACAAACAAGCTCGATGAAGAGAGAGCGTGAATCAAACTAGAAAACGAGATCAAAATCGTGGCCCACAGCGCAAGGATCCAATGTTTGACAGTTACACTCCTCCGAACACATCACTGGAGGACTTGTACTTACAAACCTGTAATAAAATTCAGTACCAAAAACCCGCACCAAAACCGTCTTCAGAGAGGCAAATGCAGATGGGAAAATTTCGCTGGTTCCATGAAAGCTATGGGCACAATACGAACGAGTGTCGTCACTTACAAGATCTCGTTGAAAAACTGATCAAGGAAAGGAAACTGGAACAGTTTGTTCAGGTGTCGCATCTTGGAGAAGCGAGCCCATCAAATCAAAACAACGAACCCAATCGACCGATACAGGAAAACTCCGCCCCCACCGGCCGGAGGTTAGTAGTAAATGTTGTTGGAGGTATCCCTCATCCAACAAAGCGAAGATGCGATGAGATGAAGTCATATGCCAGTCCCACTGGGCATGCAGATTTTGCATGCTGTAGAAATTTGGAAGATAGAGTTCCGATCAAACGACAAAAAGCAATGATTGACGATATCGTATTTCAGTGTAGTAATGCTGACAGAATCATAGTCCCGACTACCGATCCACTAGTCATATCAGCTCAGGTAGGCCATGTGTGTATGAAAACAATTCTGGTTGACAGCGGAAGTTCCATGAATATAATATTTAGGCGAGCCTACGACCAAACGAATCTGAATACCAAAGACTAGAAACCATGCCAATCCAGTCTTTGCGGCTTCGACGGGAGCGCGGCCATACCCGTTGGAGTGGTAGAAATACCAATGGAGTTGGGAACTAGATAGTGTTGCAGAGTCCGGACATTGCAATTCGTGGTGGTGAACATAGATTCGCCGTACAATGCTTTCTTAGGCCGACCAGCCCTTGCTAAATTCAGGGTTGTTATTGCCCCATGGTGCCTAACCTTAAAATTCCCCACTGACGAAGGAGTTGTGTTGTTATGGGAGACCAGGCCGACTTGAGAACCGTCATACTCCGATAGCAAGTTCCTCGGTTGCACGATGTCAAGGTTCAACCCCAAACCTTCAAAATTGGTGATTTCGTCTGCAGAAGAGTACATTCAATACCCTCGCACGTGAAACCAACGTGGGAAGGGCCATGTGTGATTGAACAAAAACTCAGGAATGACCTGTTCTTGCTGTCGACCATGGGCGGCACTATTTTGCCAAGAGCCTGGAGCAGCGAGAACCTTCGCCATTGCTACGCATGACAGGCTCTATTCAATCTATGAGTACTTTGATAATTCCTTTACATTATGAAATTTTAATTTGAAATAAGGCACTGACTTCGCCATATTTTCTTATTTCAGCAATAAAATACTATCTCTTCAAGCTGGAGCCGTGATACACCGAATGCAACATTCAACAATCACGACACACGAAGAGCGAAGTTCCATCAAAGAATGGAATTTATTCAAATAGCGAGTGACTTTGATACGACCGGCCACTCACTAAGCGAAACCCTAGCTCGGGGGCAAGCCATCACATCAATGGCTGAACTGGACCAACACACGATAGTCCTACAACTATCTCCAAATTCCTAGACTGCGAATTGGAGTATAAACATCAAATAAATCGTTCACAGAGCGCGAACGGACTCCAAATTCACAGAGTGCGAATTGGAGTATAAACATCAAATAACTCGTTCCCAGAGCGCGAACGGACTCCAAATTCCCAGAGTGCGAATTGGAGTATAAACATCAAATAAGGCGTTCCCAGAGCGCGAACGGACTCCAAATTCCTAGAGTGCGAATTGGAGTATAAACATCAAATAACTCGTTCCCAGAGCGTGAACGGACTCCAAATTCCCACAGTGCGAATTTGAGTATAAACATCAAATAACTCGTTCCCAGAGCGCGAACGGACTCCAAATTCCCAGAGTGCGAATTGGAGTATAAACATCAAATAACTCGTTCCCATAGCGCGAATGGATTCCAAATTCCAAGAGTGGGAATTGGAGTATAAACATCAAATAACTCGTTCCCAGAGCGCGAACGGACTCCAAATTCCCAGAGTGCGAATTGGAGTATAAACATCAAATAAATCGCTCCTAGAGCGCGAACGGACTCCAAATTCCCAGAGTGCGAATTAGAGTATAAACACCAACTCCAACGTTCCCAGAGTGTGAACGAATTCCTAAAAAGCCCAAATAGGTGTGACTGACCATCTATCAGCAAACTCCAACTTCCCAGAGCGTGATTTGGAGTCTAAACATCCATTCCAGGTTCCCGGAGCGCGAACCGAAGCATCCGTGCTGACTCCATGTTCCCAGAGCGTGAATCGGAATATAAAATTACAGGTTCCCGGAGTGCGAACCCAAACATACATGCTATCTCCAAATTTCCAGAATGTGAATTGGAGCACAAATACCAAGTCAAAAGTTCCCGGAGTGCGAACCAAAATATCAATACTAACTCCAAGTTCCCAGAGCGTGAAGTGGAGTATAAACATCAATTCCAGGTTCCCGGAGTGTGAACCATATTACAAACATCGATAACTCTCAAATTCCCAGAGTGCGGACCGAATTATCGATCTCAAATTGTCCTAAGTCCCCAGAGTGTGGACATGTGCTTAAGATTTGCAATGAGTGCGATCGACCACTAAAATACAAATGTTGTTCACCGAAACTGAAGGGCAAAAAAGCTAAGTGTTAATCACTAATCAAAGAGATACAATGTTCGAAGTTCAACTTATTCAACAATCACACCATGTGACCAAGATTTTCAGACTTGTCAAATAAAACGAACTCTACTTGACGGTAAAAACACCACAAGTACACCGAGCTGAAAGATAAACGCTGCAAATACTTAAGCACAAAAGAAATGAGAATAGAAACAAAGAAATTGAATTTTATTTCAACTAACTGTATGTGAAGATTCATATACAAGTTCTTTCAAAAAATTCCCACTAGCAGGGGGCCAAGCCTGCATCTATACATAGCCTATGAAAGGAAAACAAAAAGGACTTCCTAGCTGCCAAAAATACACTAGAGGGAATCATCTACTTCTTCTTCTTCGGTCTCCTCTTCAACGCGGAACCACTGGAACCACTAACAGTCTTCCGCTTCGACCCCGTACCTTTTGGCGGGTCTTCCTCTGACGAAGGCATGATATCGATATACTCCTCCGAACTTGAACTTAAAGGAATATTCTCTTCTCGAGGAGTCGGAGGAGTCGGGTCTACCACCGGGGGAGGAACGGGGGCGCTGATTCCGGTTAGCGTGTCCCCAGAAGATGTCACAACAAGAGCAGTGGGATCAACCGCCGTCGTAACACATGTCGAATTACCGCCGTGTGCTGCCGCTT
This sequence comes from Allium cepa, assembly GCA_030765085.1. Classification (NCBI taxonomy): domain Eukaryota; kingdom Viridiplantae; phylum Streptophyta; class Magnoliopsida; order Asparagales; family Amaryllidaceae; genus Allium; species Allium cepa. The sequence goes on along the minus strand of CM060941.1, from coordinate 1,037,754,802 downwards.
CCATCTTTGCTTCGATTTGAGCAAGTATCTCAGCCTCACGAGCAGCACGAGACTCATGATAGGCAGCGGTGGACCGTGACGATGCAATAGAAGCAGGTGGGAACGTGCCAAGAACAAATGACATGTCAACAAAGGGGTCACTGTGTTGGCTCAAGAGTTCATTCATCATTTGTTCGTCAAAAGTAATTGAACCCCCTTGTGTCACCTCAGACGGCGCGGCTGTCGTCGTGGCGATCGCTTCAGTAATAATGCCTCCTGTTCTTGATGTGGTTCTTGGACTGCAGGCGGCGCTGTCAGTGTTACTTTACTCACTGGACGAGAAAGAAAAGAAGTTTTCAAAACACGCTTCAATACAAGTACTTCAGTTCAAACACATAGTAGATTTGTGCAGAGTACCTTCCTCAACTTGACTCGTAACTAATTGAGCAGCTTCAGAATAGTGCTCCCTGATGGGAGATAAGCGTGGCTGCTCAGGGTCGTAGCCTGGGACCAACTGCGGCTCAGTCGCTGGCGTTGGCTCCGTTCTAGATGAAGTGATCAATTCCAAACTTGTAGCTGGATGCACAATGCCAGACCCCTCACCAACTTCCAAGTGTTGGGCACCCAGTCTCTCTTTTGCGTGAGAGATCATGAAATCGTGGAGAACCTTCTTTTCATCATCAGTCAGTATATGGTTCTCCAACTCGAATTCATCAAAACCTTCGCCTGGCTTTGATGCTTTCTCTTCTTCAACCAATAAATTCCAGGCGTTGAACAAATGCGCCGGATAATCATCAAGCCATGTCAAATTTCTGTGCCTCAGCACATTAGCATTATAAGTGATGAGAAGTTCTTCTATATCTGTCTCCAGCTTAGTCTCTGCTTGAGGAACTTTCTCATCGACTTCGGCTTCCGTCTCGCGGACCTTCTCCAAGGTCGCATCTCTCTCTTTCTGAAATTCCACCGCCTGATCACACGCTTCCTGTGCGAAAACGTTAGCGGTGTTCCTCTCCTTCACAATCTCTGCAACTTTGTCCTTGAGCTCGTTTAGCTCTTTCAAGGCCGCATCCCGCTCGGCAGTCACGATGGTATTTCGGTGGCCCATGTCCTCCACCGTAGCGTAATGCTCACGCTTCATCCTATCCATGGCTGCCTGAGCTTCATCTTCTTTTCTGAGAGTTTCAATCTCCGACTTTCGAGAAGACTTGGCCTCACTGCTGAGTGCCTGAATAATGCGGTCCTTTTGGCCAAGTTCTTGAGAGGATATTTACTGGTCTTGATATCACTGATGCCCAGAATCGTCAGTTAGCAGCTTGGCAGTTGCGTGATTCTGCTTTAGATTGGTGGGAGTCCATTACGGCTAACACCGTCGAAGCTGATATCACTTGGGAGCAGTTTAGGTATCCTTTGTGTTATCTTGAATTTTGTACCTATTTTCCTTTTCTTTTGAATCTATCTTAAGCTGTTTTCTATATCTCTTTTCCAGGGAGGCTTTTATGGAAAAATGGATGCCCGAAGCCAGGAAATCTCAGCTTTATCGTGAATTTATGGATCTTAAGCAGGGTAGCATGTCTTTTGCTGAGTATGAGAGGAAGTTCAATGAACTTTCCAAGTTCGGCCCTAGCCTGATTGACACTCCTCTCAAGAAGAATGAGAAATTTATTGCTGGCGTTCGTTCAGAGTATTATAGTCGCCTCATTTTTTATGTTCATGGTTCTTTCACCCAGCTTATGGATATAGTCATTCGCTATGAGAACCCCACATCTAAAGGTCCTTCTGTTTCTGGTGCTCAGTCTTCCTCTGCTAATTCCAAGAAGTGTAAGCCTAATTTCCACCAGCAGAAGAAGAATTGGCAAAAGCGTCCTAGTTTGGGATCTTCATCATCCGCTCCTGCTTAGAGGCAACCAGTTGATCTCTACTCTATCACTTGCTTTAGGTGTGATTAGAAGGGACACTATGCCAATAGCTGTCCTACATTAGCTGGTGCTGCTGTTCCTCTTCCTGCTCAGTTGGCTAGGCGTGATCTTCGCCATATCTATCTCTAGGCTGGTCATTTTAAGAAGGACTGCCCTACCCAGCAGAGGGGTACGCCATCTGGTATGTTTGTTGTCACTTCTGCACCATCTCTAGTTCCTCCACCTGCTCCTGCTCCTAGTGATGACCAAGGTACTCTCCAGGGTTCATTTACTTTATTCCATCATCATGTTCGTGTTTTATTTGATACTGGATCTTCCCACAATTTTATTTCTTTTGATTTGTGTGATAAGTTTGAGCATCTCCTTTCTCCTGAATATGCTTCTGTTCCATTATGTGTTTCAAATCCTATTGGGGGTCCTGCTAACCTTAATCGGATTTGTAAGCAAGTGAAACTTCTCCATTCTGATCATCGCTTTTGTGGTGATTTTTATGTTCTGGGCTTCTATGCTTTTGATTTATTGCTTGGTCAGGATTGGTTAGTGAATCATGATGCTCGTATCTCTTGTAAAGCCCGAACTGTTCACCTTATTGATGAACAATGGAATTCCTTGATTATTCAGTGCCGCATGCCTCCGGATTTTGCTGGCAACTTTATTTATTCTCTGGATTCTTCTCCTAGTGATCTTTATTCGACTCCTATGGTTAGATTATATCTCGATGTATATGGTGACGTCACTTCTTTACCTCCGAAGTGGGAAATTGATTTTCGAATTGATCTTATTTCCGATGCTCGACGTGTTGTTCTACCTCCTAGAAGGATGGCACCCTGTGAGAAGGTTGAGAAGGGAAAGCAAATTAAGGACTTGTCTTCCAAAGGTCTGATTAGGCCTAGTTTTTCTGAATGGGGAGCTGCGATAGTTTTTGTCACCAAATCTGATGGCTCTCTTCTGATGTGTGTTGATTATAGGGAGCTGAACAAGCTCACTATAAAAGTAGAAATCCAATGCCTCGTATCAATGATATGTTTGATCAGCTTTATGGCGCCACTGTTTTCTCTCACCTTGACCTTGCCATAGGTTTTCATCAGCTCAGGGTTGCTGAGGATAGCATTTCTAAGACTGCTTTCCACACTGAGAATGGTTTTTATGAATGGTTAATCATGCCTTTCGGTTTGACTAAGGCTCCTGCTTTCTTTGTTGATTTGATGAATCGTTTTTTTCGTGATGTTCTTAATAAATTTGTGCTAGTCTTTGTTGATGATATCCTTGTCTTCTCTAAGACTTAGGATGAGCATAAGTCACATTTGAAATATGTTCTAGAGACTCTCATAAATCATCAGTTGAAGGCTAAATTTTCTAAATGCCATTTCTGGAAGGATGAAGCCCGATATCTCGAGCATATTGTTTCTAGTAATGGAGTTTCTGTTGATCCAGTCAAGATCGCTGCGATCAATGTAAATTTTTCTTCCTTCTCTGTTATCTCGCTTTTTGGCAAAGCCGTGATACCAATAGATCGGTCGAAAACAAAGGACAGTTCGTCTCAGAGATTGTTCATTCTTCACTTCACAATGGATATCGCTGAATTTTCTCCGAGTCCAGTTTGAGCTACAATTGATAGGACATGACAAGAAAGATCATAGAAGTCAGCATCTCAAATTTCAAGACAATCCGAGTTCATATGCTCAAGTTATGATCGATTCAATTTTAAGGGAAAAGCACCGGTTTCGTATCGATCACTTTCGTATCGATCAGGCTCCAATGACTTCGTATCCATCGAAGTGCCGCCCTTCGTATCGATCAGCTTCGAAACCATCAAAGTGTCTCGGTTTGTATCGATCAGTTCGAATCCATAGAAGTACCTCGGTTCGACTCGGTCCCATTCGAATCCATCGGCAGATCACCTACTTCGAATCAGTCAACTCCCAAGGCCGTGTCCGAATCCATCGAGATCGTATCGATGGACTTCGTACCCATTAGCTGATGATGCACTTCGTAACGATCGACCAATGTCTTCTTCGTATTCATCATGGAAGCATCCCTTCGAATCCATCGGGTCAAAGCACTTCGTATCCATCAGGTTACCCTGATTCGTATCCACCAATAGTTGCAGTTCGTATCCATGAATACGGCATCATTCGAATCCATCGAGTCAACTAGCCTTGGTGACGTGTCATTCATCGATGCGAACATGCCGAGATATATGGGGTCGAAGCGGTCAACTCGGAGCAAAGACCGGATCGAGTCGAAGTTTGCGCTCCATGACATCGCAACAGCGCGTGCCACCATCGATTCGAAACCATCGATGCAAAGAGATAGATTCGAACCAAACAGCCACTCGAAGAACCCCATTTCGTATCGACCATATCTCTCAATCTACTAATCCAAATGCCATGAAATTTTCACAGAAGCTTGCATACACGTTGAAGAATGTCCACACCAAATTCCACCTCGATTGGATGATTTTCTGATCGAATCGAATGGAGTTCGAATAGATCCCAAAGTGGGCCCAAATTTCCTAAAACCAGGCATGTGGGCCCCCTCATGTGCCAGAAGTGGTCTCCCGAATTTTCAGCGGAATATCAGCATCCTACGCCTATAAATAGAGCCCCTGGTCATTTAGAAAAGGGATCGGAGAATTTTTAGAGAGAAAGTATGCCCGGACGCTGCCAGAATCACTCCATATCATCATCACTGCCACTGATTTCGAATTTTGACTTACTATCTGCTGTACTTTAACATAAAATGTTGTATTCCCCGAATATCGAGCAATAAAGCGACAACACTTCACAGTGGACGTCGGCAACACGCCGAACCACTATAAATCGCTTGTCTACGCATTTACATTACTGTTGATTGGAGTTTTTGTTAGATAATACTCGTTTTGAATTTACATTCTTCAATATTATCTCTTCAACGACTCCCGAAGAGTGTTGTGACCAATTTTGGTGCAAACACTTTGGTGCTTTCACTGAGAAATGAACTCAGGTTTTCTCCTGCTCTTTGGATCTGCCATTGATACCGGAGTGAATAAATCTAAGAGAGAGATCCCGATCATCAAATCCAAATTCCTTCCATTCTATTCAGATTTGCAAAAGTTTAAGGAAAGGAATTCAACCTTCAAGATGGTTAGCACAAGAACCACCTCTAACGCTATAAATCAAGAGGAACAGGATCGACAGAATCCTGTGCCACTACCTCCATCTAATCAAGACGCTACTGGACATTCGGAGCCATCAGGTCCAGTTACCCGACAAGAGTTGCAGTTTTCTACTCCAAGAGCTGACCCAGAGTCGGCAACAACTAACAGAACAGCTACTCGCTAAAGCCGAGCTAATCAACAAGCTGGATCGCCAGAAGCGAAAGAGATCCGAGAGAGACCATGCTTCTTGCTCCTCCAGCGAAAGTTCTTCATCTTCTGATTATCATAATCGATCTCCATGACCCCGACAAGATGGGAGTCACATGTCAGTCGCTGGAAATCAACCGACACTGACCGTTGGACAACTGAGAGTTGGTCCATCAGCCAGTTTCCAAACCAGACCCTCTTCCCGAGGAGGTGCGGTTCCTCACCACACCGTAGAATACCGCACCACTAACGTCGCGGCAGAACCAGGGGCCGATGCCCAAGATCAGTCGAACCTGGACCGTCGTCATAGTGGACGTACTCCTGAACCATACGTCCCAGAGGACTATGAGCCAAGAAGGCAAGACTTGGACCGTCGACAACATCCGGTCCAACCCCAAAGTATGGAACGTAATCATACACCGCCACAAGCCGCACAAAACGCGCAAATGCCAGATCTTTCGACTATGATACGTCAGATGATCCGTGAGAGGCAGGGACTCACGAATGACGATTGGGGAATTTCTCGAAGTCACATTCCTTTTACGGACGATATTCTTACTGCTGAACCCCCACGGCGATTCAGGATGCCAACTCTACCCATTTACGAGGAAACTCCGACCCCAACCAACATATTCTGAAATATGAATGGTCGATGACCGCTGCCAGAGCTGACGATTCAATGAAGTTTCGTAGTTTCCCCATATCCTTGGGGGGCATCGCTACCATGTGGTTCACTCGACTGCCACCTCGATCCATCTCTTCATTCGACCAGTTGGCCACAAAATTTGTTGAACAATTCCGCATGCGTGTCGCAAGGCCAAAAGATGTCAACACTCTGTCCAGCGTCACCCAAGCTCCTAAGGAAACGCTCAGACACTACTTAGAGAGATTTCACACTGCATGTGCGGAGATCAGCAATCCGAACGATAACTCCATCCTTATGGCGTTAACTAAGGGGATCGACCCCGATTCCGAGTTTGGCAACTGGTTAGCTGGAAAACCACCTGCATCATTGGACCGTTTCCATGCCAAGGCGGCTCAATTCCTGCGAAGGGAAGATGTGAAACAGTCTAGGAAGCAAACTGATGCAGGGCCAAGCATGGAAGGAATCCAAAGCAATGTCGCAATCAAACAGTCCGGTGAGAGCTCCGGAAAAGTTCAGTTGAACGTTAAAAACAAACAAGCTCGATGAAGAGAGAGCGTGAATCAAACTAGAAAACGAGATCAAAATCGTGGCCCACAGCGCAAGGATCCAATGTTTGACAGTTACACTCCTCCGAACACATCACTGGAGGACTTGTACTTACAAACCTGTAATAAAATTCAGTACCAAAAACCCGCACCAAAACCGTCTTCAGAGAGGCAAATGCAGATGGGAAAATTTTGCTGGTTCCATGAAAGCTACGGGCCCAATAGGAACGAGTGTCGTCACTTACAAGATCTCGTTGAAAAACTGATCAGGGAAAGGAAACTGGAACAGTTTGTTCAGGTGTCGCATCTTGGAGAAGCGAGCCCATCAAATCAAAACAACGAACCCAATCGACCGATACAGGAAAACTCCGCCCCCACCGGCGGGAGGTTAGTAGTAAATGTTGTTGGGGGTATCCCTCATCCAACAAAGCGAAGATGCGATGAGATGAAGTCATATGCCAGTCCCACTGGGCATGCAGATTTTGCATGCTGTAGAAATTTGGAAGATAGAGTTCCGATCAAACGACAAAAAGCAATGATTGACGATATCGTATTTCAGTGTAGTAATGCTGACAGAATCATAGTCCCGACTACCGATCCACTAGTCATATCAGCTCAGGTAGGCCATGTGTGTATGAAAACAATTCTGGTTGACAGCGGAAGTTCCATGAATATAATATTTAGGCGAGCCTACGACCAAACGAATCTGAATACCAAAGACTAGAAACCATGCCAATCCAGTCTTTGCGGCTTCGACGGGAGCGCGGCCATACCCGTTGGAGTGGTAGAAATACCAATGGAGTTGGGAACTGGATAGTGTTGCAGAGTCCGGACATTGCAATTCGTGGTGGTGAACATAGATTCGCCGTACAATGCTTTCTTAGGCCGACCAGCCCTTGCTAAATTCAGGGTTGTTATTGCCCCATGGTGCCTAACCTTAAAATTCCCCACTGATGAAGGAGTTGTGTTGTTATGGGAGACCAGGCCGACTTGAGAACTGTCATACTCCGATAGCAAGTTCCTCGGTTGCACGATGTCAAGGTTCAACCCCAAACCTTCAAAATTGGTGATTTCGTCTGCAGAAGAGTACATTCAATACCCTCGCACGTGAAACCAACGTGGGAAGGGCCTTGTGTGATTGAACAAAAACTCAGGAATGACCTGTTCTTGCTGTCGACCATGGGCGACACTATTTTGCCAAGAGCCTGGAGCAGCGAGAACCTTCGCCATTGCTACGCATGACAGGCTCTATGAGTACTTTGATAATTCCTTTACATTATGAAATTTTAATTTGAAATAAGGCACTGACTTCGCCATATTTTCTTATTTCAGCAATAAAATACTATCTCTTCAAGCTAGAGCCGTGATACACCGAATGCAACATTCAACAATCACGACACACGAAGAGCGAAGTTCCATCAAAGAATGGAATTTATTCAAATAGCGAGTGACTTTGATACGACCGGCCACTCACTAAGTGAAACCCTAGCTCGGGGGCAAGCCATCACATCAATGGCTGAACTGGACCAACACACGATAGTCCTACAACTATCTCCAAATTCCTAGACTGCGAATTGGAGTATAAACATCAAATAAATCGTTCACAGAGCGCGAACGGACTCCAAATTCACAGAGTGCGAATTGGAGTATAAACATCAAATAACTCGTTCCCAGAGCGCGAACGGACTCCAAATTCCCAGAGTGCGAATTGGAGTATAAACATCAAATAAGGCGTTCCCAGAGCGCGAACGGACTCCAAATTCCTAGAGTGCGAATTGGAGTATAAACATCAAATAACTCGTTCCCAGAGCGCGAACGGACTCCAAATTCCCACAGTGCGAATTTGAGTATAAACATCAAATAACTCGTTCCCAGAGCGCGAACGGACTCCAAATTCCCAGAGTGCGAATTGGAGTATAAACATCAAATAACTCGTTCCCATAGCGCGAATGGATTCCAAATTCCAAGAGTGGGAATTGGAGTATAAACATCAAATAACTCGTTCCCAGAGCGCGAACGGACTCCAAATTCCCAGAGTGCGAATTGGAGTATAAACATCAAATAAATCGTTCCTAGAGCGCGAACGAACTCCAAATTCCCAGAGTGCGAATTGGAGTATAAACATCAAATAAATCGCTCCCAGAGCGCGAACGAACTCCAAATTCCCAGAGTGCGAATTAGAGTATAAACACCAACTCCAACGTTCCCAGAGTGTGAACGAATTCCTAAAACGCCCAAATAGGTGTGACTGACCATCTATCAGCAAACTCCAACTTCCCAGAGCGTGATTTGGAGTATAAACATCCATTCCAGGTTCCCGGAGCGCGAACCGAAGCATCCGTGCTGACTCCATGTTCCCAGAGCGTGAATCGGAATATAAAATTACAGGTTCCCGGAGTGCGAACCCAAACATACATGCTATCTCCAAATTTCCAGAATGTGAATTGGAGCACAAATACCAAGTCAAAAGTTCCCGGAGTGCGAACCAAAATATCAATACTAACTCCAAGTTCCCAGAGCGTGAAGTGGAGTATAAACATCAATTCCAGGTTCCCGGAGTGCGAACCGTATTACAAACATCGATAACTCTCAAATTCCCAGAGTGCGGACCGAATTATCGATCTCAAATTGTCCTAAGTCCCCAGAGTGTGGACATGTGCTTAAGATTTGCAATGAGTGCGATCGACCACTAAAATACAAATGTTGTTCACCGAAACTGGAGGGCAAAAAAGCTAAGTGTTAATCACTAATCAAAGAGATACAATGTTCGAAGTTCAACTTATTCAACAATCACGCCATGTGACCAAGATTTTCAGACTTGTCAAATAAAACGAACTCTACTTGACGGTAAAAACACCACAAGTACACCGGGCTGAAAGATAAACACTGCAAATACTTAAGCACAAAAGAAATGAGAATAGAAACAAAGAAATTGAATTTTATTTCAACTAACTGTATGTGAAGATTCATATACAAGTTCTTTCAAAAAATTCCCACTAGCAGGGGGCCAAGCCTGCATCTATACATAGCCTATGAAAGGAAAACAAAAAGGACTTCCTAGCTGCCAAAAATACACTAGAGGGAATCATCTACTTCTTCTTCTTCGGTCTCCTCTTCAACGCGGAACCACTGGAACCACTAACAGTCTTCCGCTTCGACCCCGTACCTTTTGGCGGGTCTTCCTCTGACGAAGGCATGATATCGATATACTCCTCCGAACTTGAACTTAAAGGAATATTCTCTTCTCGAGGAGTTGGAGGAGTCGGGTCTACCACCGGGGGAGGAACGGGGGCGCTGACTCCGGTTAGCGTGTCCCCAGAAGATGTCACAACAAGAGCAGTGGGATCAACCGCCGTCGTAACACATGTCGAATTACCGCCGTGTGCTGCCGCTTCCATCTTTGCTTCGATTTGAGCAAGTATCTCATCCTCACGAGCAGCACGAGACTCATGATAGGCAGCGGTGGACCGTGACGATGCAATAGAAGCAGGTGGGAACGTGCCAAGAACAAATGACATGTCAACAAAGGGGTCACTGTGCTGGCTCAAGAGTTCATTCATCATTTGTTCGTCAAAAGTAATTGAACCCCCTTGTGTCACCTCAGACGGCGCGGCTGTCGTCGTGGCGATCGCTTCAGTAATAATGCCTCCTGTTCTTGATGTGGTTCTTGGACTGCAGGCGGCGCTGTCAGTGTTACTTTACTCACTGGACGAGAAAGATAAGAAGTTTTCAGAACACGCTTCAATACAAGTACTTCAGTTCAAACACATAGTAGATTTGTGCAGAGTACCTTCCTCAACTTGACTCGTAACTAATTGAGCAGCTTCAGAATAGTGCTCCCTGATGGGAGATAAGCGTGGCTGCTCAGGGTCGTAGCCTGGGACCAACTGCGGCTCAGTCGCTGGCGTTGGCTCCGTTCTAGATGAAGTGATCAATTCCAAACTTGTAGCTGGATGCACAATGCCAGACCCCTCACCAACTTCCAAGTGTTGGGCACCCAGTCTCTCTTTTGCGTGAGAGATCATGAAATCGTGGAGAACCTTCTTTTCATCATCAGTCAGTATATGGTTCTCCAACTCGAATTCATCAAAACCTTCGCCTGGCTTTGATGCTTTCTCTTCTTCAACCAATAAATTCCAGGCGTTGAACAAATGCGCCGGATAATCATCAAGCCATGTCAAATTTCTGTGCCTCAGCACATTAGCATTATAAGTGATGAGAAGTTCTTCTATATCTGTCTCCAGCTTAGTCTCTGCTTGACGAACTTTCTCATCGACTTCGGCTTCCGTCTCGCGGACCTTCTCCAAGGCCGCATCTCTCTCTTTCTGAAATTCCACCGCCTGATCACACGCTTCCTGTGCGAAAACGTTAGCGGTGTTCCTCTCCTTCACAATCTCTGCAACTTTGTCCTTGAGCTCGTTTAGCTCTTTCAAGGCCGCATCCCGCTCGGCAGTCACGATGGTATTTCGGTGGCCCATGTCCTCCACCGTAGCGTAATGCTCACGCTTCATCCTATCCATGGCTGCCTGAGCTTCATCTTCTTTTCTGAGAGTTTCAATCTCCGACTTTCGAGAAGACTTGGCCTCACTGCTGAGTGCCTGAATAATGCGGTCCTTTTGGCCAAGTTCTTTCTCCAACTTCTTGATCGTAGCCACTCGATCGAAGGCCACCTTTGATGCTTTCTTAGTGGTATTCGACCACTCTTGATACTGAAAGAATACGTCCGAGAGATAGTCATGCATCATAGGTGCAACTAACGACGGTATCCTTTTTAGATGCGGGGGGAAGACGAATCCGTCAAAGCAAATTTCAAGAAATTCCTTCCTCAGTTGAGCAAGCCTAAATGCTCCTTCCCCCGAAGGCTCCGTCAATGTCTGCTCTGTTGACGGGGAGGCCGCGATTTCCGTTCTGCGATGAGTATCAGACCTCGGTGGTTGGGAAGACGGCTTGGGCCGTGAAGTTTCTGGAGGCGGTGCGTGAGCTCTAGGAGGTGGCATGCGAGATCGAGACCGCCGCCTATAATCTTTTTCTCTGTCAGAGTGCTCATGACTCGAGCGCCCATAGTCATAATCTTTATCTCCCTCCCTCCTATACGCTTCACAATATGAAGAAGACTGGCGTTTCTTACGGAGACTGCCGGGCATCGAACCTCTGCCAGACATGATATCTGCGAAGCAAAAACATAAAGCGAAATTAGTAATCTCTCACCATGAACGTATTACACTTAGAAATCGTGTAGTGCCGTGAAGTGTGAATGTGGGTGCAAACCCCCAACCAACCAGATGTTTCAACCGCACTAGTGGGCAGAGACTCCCTCAAAACTAAAGCTTCTGAAAGTTCTTCCAATCCGACATCATGTTGCAAGGACACATCATCCGTAATTGGAATATCGTTGAGCCCTTCATAAAGATTTTCAGTTCTCGGAGGAGACATCTCCGAAATTATAACTTCGGGAGCGGATCAAGCCGTGACAACCGATTTTCATCTTCCCTTTTTAGGTGGCTTAACAACGGCTGCCTTGCCTTTTCTTTATTATTCGGTATCTTGGGCTACATCCGCAAATTCGCCCAATGGCTCATCATCAGTATGAGTTCTCTCCGAGTCAGCCTCCTCGATTATGACAACTTTAGGTTTTCTTCGTTTGACTCATTCTTTCGAAGCGTTTCTTAAGGCACCGTCAAGCATTATGCTTTGCCTCCGCTCAATCAACCCAAGGATTCCGAGATTCCTATCTGTCAATAGCAACTCAATATTCCTCTCTTCACTGGGAATTTCTCGAAAAACCCAAACTATATCTTTGAAACGTTCACCTTCAGGTCGCTGAATTACGGCTGAAAAAGAAAATAGATGTGAGTTCGACTTAAAATACATCAGTTCTATCAACTACTCGAAAAAATAGCAATACTTACGTCTAAATAGCCATCGTCGAGCGAACCCTAGGGGGCATCTGACATAAAACCATTCCGTCCTGAAGTAGCTCAATCTTGTCCAAGCCCCCGTGAGCACTTGGCAATTTCTCACCGCCTCCAAGAATGTGAAAGATGGACTATCGACCCGACTCTGTAAGTTAAACAAGTATCTGATCTTAATCGGGAGGGGCGGTCGATGGAGATACTCCATAAATGCAATGAACAAGCTATTGAGTGACTCATATCCGTTCGGATGCAACTAAGATGGGGCGATCCTCAAAAACGAAAATACTTCTCTTATATACTGGTTAAACGGAGGGAGTGTTCCAGCTGCGCATGCGTGGCGATTGAATTTGGTATATCCCTCTGGTGGATTGTGTGGTCTATCATTTGGCCCTGGCAGTAGCGCGTCATCCATCGACAAACCATGCCTTAAGCATATTCTTCCTAGCATGTCTTCCGAAATATTGGACGGAACAGAATCTGATGGGTTACTAATGAAGGATGCGTCAGGTAACTCATCTAGAGCTGGACAAATAACTTCAATCTCAATCTCTGGAACTTCAAGCACGGGAGGGACTGAACTCTGAGTTTCTTGCGGTTGCGAACTTGAAGTTTCCATAACTAGCTAACTCACGAGAAATCATCATTAGATGCTAAAAAGCCCGTGCATTCCCCGGTGTAGAGTGCATGAATGTGTCGTGCAATCCTGTGCATTACTTGAGCAAATTTTATAGAATAAACTGTAATGTACGATAAACAAAACTCTGAAAATCAAACCGGAAATGACCGTCATCGCTGACCGTCACAACCATGCCATCCACCCGCAAACGATCGATCCAAGTTGAAGTTCGTTACACTTTTGTTAAGCTACAGTTCCAACGGCGAGCTTCGAAAGTAAGTCCAATATGCAGTTCTATGATCAAGTTCAATCATGCAAGGCAGAAGCTCGTCGTAGTCGAATGTTTTTATGTGTGCAAAAAATTCTCTAAATTCATTTAGTTTCAACTTGGAATCGGTCGCTGCAGTTCAAATTCGTATCGAATCGAAGAAATACCATCAACCGTGTTCGAATCGATACGTTTCGTATCGACCATGTTCGAATCGATACATTTCGTATCGACCATGTTCGAATCGATACGTTTCGTATCGATCAGGTTTGACTCGACATGTTTCGTATCGATCGGTTCAAAACGATGAGTTTCGTATCGATCCAGTTCGAAGCGATGCATTTCGTATCGATGAGGGGCACACCATTTCGCATCGATCAAAAAACATTGGCTTCACATCGATCGCACTGTCATATTCGTATCGATACGAAATCGCATAATCTCCTTCGATTCGAAAGCTCCACAGCTCCTTCTTCTCCAAACAGGCCTCGACTCCATGGCCGACCCCAAACTTGCTCTCATTCGCCCAGATCTTTAAGTTCATCAATACCGATCATAACAACAAGAAGGATGGATTGAGATTTCAAGTTTCATCGTTATAACACGATTCTATCCATAAATTACCTGATTTTAATGTTTAACTTCGAAGGATTGAAGAATTGAATCGATTCGAAGACGTGACAAACTGCTTTCGGAAGCTTCGAGTTGATGCAAGGGCACAGAGAGAACAAGGTAACAGTAAAAGTAAAAAAGGTGAAAATGGCTAAGTCCACGCTATTTATACGAAGCCATAGGAGAACCGGGTCGATTCGTCTCCCGGTCCATGTGACCAGTCACCACTGGTCACCCCCAACGTTCGAGTCGAACGATAGTTTCGAATCCATCACCAAAAACTTCTATCGATTTGAAATAAACGACAGATCCATCGATACGAAGCAAGCAGCAGGGACAGCCAAAGATTGTGAACTCCATCAGCTAAAAGCCCTCGTTCACATTAACAAGTTCACAACTCCATCCATTGCCTACCGATACGAACAGCGATTCCGTATCCATCAAAGTCAATCGATACGAACAACAATTTCGATCCATCAAAACTCACCGATACGAACGGATGTTTCGTATCCATCCAATCTCATTGATACGAATTATCATTTCGTATCCATCATTTCTCGTAGATACGAACGGATGTTTCGTACCCATCCAAGCTCATCGATATGAACTATCATTTCGTATCCACCAATTCGACTCGCATCGATATGAAAAACTACTTTTCAACCTTTTACATCGACTCAAGAGAGGATCGATACAAGAGGATAGTCAAAAACAACCATCAAGCGTTGTTTCAACTCAAATTTCCAAATCGGTTCAGGAGAGGATCGATACGAAATTCAACAACAAACAAAACTGACAACGACTCGTGGACGCATGACGTTAACAAGAGTCAAATTAACATATGTGTATATATGTCGGACTAATATTCGATTTTAAACATTCACAGGGATCGAATACTCATCTGGTTACGAATACAACTACCAACAGCTAAGCACTATTATACAGCAATCAATCATATCAACGCAGGGTTACAATCTTCGTTAAGAGAGCAATGATTGTTCAGAAAGAGATTGCAGCTTTTCAAAGCACGTCATGTTTCCACAAGACGTACTTTGGGGGGCAAATGTTATCCTGCTTTTTGGCAAAGCCGTGATACCAAAAGATCGATCGAAAACAAAGGAGAGTTCGTCTCAGAGATTGGTCATTCTTCACTTCGCAATGGATATCTCTAAATCTTGTCCGAGTCCAGTTTGAGCTACAATTGATAGGACAAGACAAGAAAGATCATAGAAGTCAGCATCTCAAATTTCAAGACAATCCGAGTTCATACGCTCAAGTTATGATCGATTCAATTTGAAGGGAAAAGCACTGGTTTCGTATCGATCACTTTCGTATCGATTAGGCTCCAATGACTTCGTATCCATCGAAGTGCCGCCCTTCGTATCGATCAGCTTCGAAACCATCAAAGTGTCTCGGTTTGTATCGATCAGTTCCAATCCATAGAAGTACCACGGTTCGACTCGGTCCTATTCGAATCCATCGGCAGATCACCTACTTTGAATCGGTCAACTCCCAAGAGTTCGTATCGATCAGGAGCGGCCGTGTCCGAATCCATCGAGTTCGTATCGATGGACTTCGTACCCATTAGCAGATGATGCACTTCGTAACGATCGACCAATGTCTTCATCGTATCCATCATGGAAGCATCCCTTCGAATCCATCGGGTCAAAGCACTTCGTATCCTTCAGGTTACCCTGATTCGTATCCACCAACAGTTGCAGTTCGTATCCATGAATACGACACCATTCGAATCCATCGAGTCAACTAGCCTTGGTGACGTGTGATTCATCGATGCGAACGCGCCGAGATATATGGAGTCGAAGCGGTCAACTCGGAGCAAAGACTGGATCGAGTCGAAGTTTGCGCTCCGCAACATCGCAACAGCGCGTGCCACCATCGATTCGAAACCATCGATGCGAAGAGATGGATTCGAACCAAACAGCCACTCGAAGAACCCCATTTCGTATCGACCATATCTCTCAATTTACTGATCCAAATGCCATGAAATTTTCACAGAAGCTTGCATACATGTTGAAGAATGTCCAGACCAAATTTCACCTCGATTGGATGATAGGGGTATTTTGAGGATTAATGGTAGGATCTGTGTCCCGAATGTTGATGGTTTGAGGCAGAAGTTGCTTCGGAGAATCACCAATCCAGGCTTTCTATTCATCCTGGTGTGTCGAAGATGTATCAGGATATGAAGAACCTTTATTGGTGGAAGGGGATGAAGAGGGATATCTCTATCTTTTTTAGTCGGTGTGCGACTTGTAAGCAAGTCAAAGCAGATCAATAGAAGACCTCTTATTTGTTGCAGCCCCTTGAGATTCCCAATTGAAAGTGGGAACGGGTTTCCATGGATTTCATCGATGGTTTACCAAGGACTTAGAGGGGTAATGAGAATATCTGGGTTATTGTGGATAGACTAACCAAGTCCGCTCATTTTATTCCGGTCAAGTCTACTCGTTCTGCTTCAAGCTTATCTGAGATCTACATGAGAGAGATCATTCGTCCCCATGGTGTTCCTCTCAGTACTGTTTGTGATCGTGACCCTATCTTTACCAGTCAGTTCTGGAAAGCTTTTCAGGAATCTCTGGGTACTCGTTTGAATCTGAGCACGGCTTACCATCCACAAACCGACGGTCAAACGGAAAGAGTGAATCAGATTCTCAAGAATCTTCTTCGTGCTTGTGTGCGTGATTATGGAGAATCTTGGGAAGATCATCTCCATCTTGCCGAATTCACCTACAATAATAGCTATCAAGTATAATCTTACCTTCTATTTTTCAGTCTATTCTTAATCTTTTTATCTATCTCATTCCATCTTTGCATTCAGGCCAGTCTCAAAATGTCTCCGTTTTCTGCTCTGTACGGACGACCTTGTAGATCTACATCCTGCTGGATTGAATCCGGTAATCGTTTGGTTCTTGGTCCTGATGTGATTTTGGAAGCTTTTGAGAGAGTTGAGGAGATTAAGAAGAGGTTGAGAGCCGCTCAGGATAGGCAGAAGAAGTATGCTGATAGTCATAGGCGGAATTTGGAATTTTCCGTTGGTGATCAGGTGTTCCTTAAGGTTTCTACCTTGAGGAATGTCATTCGCTTTGGTCGTAGAGGGAAGCTTTCTTCTAGGTTCATTGGTCCTTTTCACATTATGGAAAGAGTTGGTTCTTTAGCTTATCATCTGGATTCGCCCGAGAAGATTTCTGGAGAGCAAGATGTATTCCATGTCTCGCATCTTCGCCGACATCTTCATGATCCATCTCTTATTATCCAGCCTTCTGCTCTTGATAGTTTGGATATTGAGCCTAATCTGACTGTTGAGAGGAAGCCACTTCGTATTGTCAACAGAGTTACGAAGTAGCTCAGAAGAAAATCTGTTAATCTGGTCAAAGTACAGTGGAATACTGATGATCGAGATTGTACCTAGGAAACGGAGGAGACCATTCGTGCTTCGAATTTGGAATTGTTCGTTTCAGGTACTGTTTTGTTTTCTATCTTGTTTCTCTTTATTTTCATTGCCCGTTCTTTTCGAGGACGAAAAGATTTGAGCGGGGGAGTGTAACAACCCTAGATTTTGAATATAATTTAAATTTGACTTTATTTTTGTTTGAAATTATTTTAAATTTTTTTATAGTAAGATTTCATTTATAGATATTTTTAAAGTGATAATAAAAATTTTCCAAAATTTATTGCATTTATTTTCTATTTTTAAAGGCTAGTTTCCATTTTTCTGCTATTTTCTTCATTTAATTATATTTAATTAAAATTTATTTATTTATTTTTGTGTATGCATTTTATTTTTGTGTTCTTATCTTTATTTATAAATATTATTTAGTTACATAATATTTTTCAAAAATTCATTTCATTTATTTTCAAATTTTCAAGCCTAGTTTACATTTTCTTTGCTATTTTCTTAATTTAATTATATTTAATTAAAATTTATTTATTTATTTTATGCATTCATTTTTATTTTTGAGTTTTTATCTTTATTTATCAGCATTTTTCATGTATTTAAAATTGCAAAAGAAATGGTGGAAATTTGAGGAGTTTTGTGACCTTTTATCCGCTTAAGTCTTTTCATATTCTTGTCTTTTCATTACAACCATCATCTCTTCAATTTTGCTGCCTTAACTCCTCATTCTTCAACCGACAACTCCTTTAGTTTTTCACGTACAAGAAAAGAAAAAAAAACTTTAAAAAATTTCGGCCTTCATCCTTGTGAAAACTTTGGTAAAAATCTATTTTTCTTTTTTACTTCTTATATTTGAATCATGTGATTTTGCACTTGCTTCTTCTACTTTAGGTTTGGCCTCACGACTCCATCAACTTGGCCATCTCCACCACCACCTGAACCAGTCATCACCACCTCCTCTCCAACCCCGAGCCATGCCAAGCCATCCCATGAGGTAGATCCACATAAAAACGCACCAAAGTGCACTTGAAACATGCATGCCCGAACACATCAATGCATCACCACCTCAAACTCCCCCTTGGCCGCCACCTACATCACCACCACCAGCCCTTTTTTGATGTAACACCCTCTGCCACGTCAACCCCGACCCACTTGAAGCTGGCCGTGCTCCTCCTTTGCTTTGGCCGAGCCATTGTTGCTTTGAAACATTGTGTGTTGCTTTTGTGTTGTAGCTTCATGCACACATATGTTTGTACCATTCTTCCCATGCTAGGCCGACAAATATCAGTCCACAACTAGATCCAAACACACACCATAGCCATGTACTTTAACCCATGGCCGAATCTAGGGATAGTTGAAGGCAAGTGCAAGTGGTTTGGAGATGTTTTGTGCATTCATTTATAACATTGTTTAATTGAATTTGGGTTGAAAACTTATGTTGTTTGTATTGTTTTGTTTGAATGTGTTCAAGGCAATTAATCTTTGGCTCTCTCAATCTCAAATCATTGTCATGCTTTCGTGCCTCTGAAGTTCTTTGTTGTGTGCTTTGGTTGTTGTTATCAGCTTATACCAGTGAGTTATTCTCACCAGATAGTTTTATACTTATATGACTAGTAAACCGATCACATTCGAATTTGTGAAATGCATCACCATGTTACACCTGCTATGTTATGATCATATGATGTTCACAACATGCTTAAACACCTGTTATATGTACTGTTATATTATGTTGTTCTGTTATTTATATCAGTTTATCACACTACAAGTTCCCTTTAGATTAGAATCACTATGGGTTTAAAAGATACATACTCGAACGAACTTTAGAATAAGGGAAAATCATTATGGGCTGAAATGATAGGCCTAAACGATTTTCAATTATTTCATTTTACTTGGGACTGCGGGTTTGAAATGATAAAACCCGGGTTTTCTTTGTAAATTACGGGTTGAAATGATATATTAGGCTTATCACTTTACCTAAGCTAGAAAATTTAATACAGACCTGTGGTTAATATAAGTTTTTGTAAAAAATTTAAAATATTTTAGAAATGTAAATATTATAATATTTTGATTTAAATTTAATTAAAAATGATTTTTGTAAGGTATTATTGATTTTTTGAAAATTGATAAGTGAAATAAATTAATCGTAAAGTTAGAAATTTGAAATATAAGTTATTTTGGAAATTTTGATTTAATTAAATGGAATGTAAATAAATTTATGATATTTTGAATTAAAATGAATTTAAAATAATTTTTAATATATTAATGATTTTTTGAATAAATTAAAAGGTTAAATAAATGAATATTTAGATTGAATTTTGAAAGATAACTTAAATTGGAAATTTATGAATTTTGTTTAAAAATAAATTTTAAGGTAAGTAAATAAAATGAAAATAAGTTATATTTGGTAATTTAAACTTAAATGTTAAGTTAAAATTTAATGATGAAGAATTGAAATGTAATGTTTTAATTTAATATGTGAATTATTATTAAATGTTGACCTTTGAATTGAAATTTAACTTTATAAAATCATGATTATAAGGGTAATTAAATGATGGTTTTAAAAGTGAAATTATATGATTTTAAAATTTTAAAATGGTTTAAATAAAATTTAATTGTTTATGAAAGTATAGTGAATATTTGAAATTTAATTAACAACATTTTTGAAACGCTATTATTTCTAATGTAAAGGATATTACAACATTTGTAAATGCTGTAGGTGATATAAATGAACCAAATGGCTAAATTTAATAAAGGGATATTATAGCACTTTGTAAGTGCTATAATTATTGAATTTAATTAAGGTTTTATTTGAATTAATGTGACCCTACAGCATTTTAAATGCTGTCTTTTGTTAAATTGAACTGTTTTGAAAGTAACTTTCTTAGCATTTTCCAAATGCTGCGAAAGGTGAATTTTCATTGTTTTGATAAGTTTAAGTGAATAAATGAACTTTGAAAGATTAAAATTTTGGAAATTTAATAATTTAATTATTAAATGTAATAAATTCATTTTAATGTTTTAAATGAAGTAATTTGTTTTGAAATATAAACTATTTTGAAATGTGAGTTGAAATGGTATTTTAAATTTGAATAAAATGAAATGTGGTTTTGAAATGATATGATAAGTTGGATATTTTGAAATTGATTTGAAATGATATTGAATTGTTAAATGATATTTGATTTTTGAAACATAAATACCATTTTTAAATTATAACCACGGGTTATAATAATGATTGGTTGTTAAAGAGACCGGGATCGGATACGGACATACTCTCTGTCGATACCGAAAACCACTTTAACAACTGTGTACGCGGTGGAGATTTCAGAATGAAGTAGGATGGTGGTGATGTTCCTGAGGTACATTACATGGACCCGACTCCCGTGTGTTGGCTTAAGGTGGCTAAAATCGGAGCGATCTCGGACCAAAAGAGGTAGCACCTCTAGCCGGACACACTTCTTCGATACCATTCTATTACTATTGTAATTGATTGGGTGCACCCCTTGATTTTGGAGTGTTGTTCGGCCTGGGCGTAGTGGCTGCTTCGTTACCACCAGCCTGTGTGCGTAATTGGTATATCTATCCTGGCATTGCCTTATGTGCCGTGTCACCTACCATACCAAGCCTTTACTACGAGTTTGTTTTTCTCGCGTAGCCCTTGTGGTATCCTCTGATAGTCTCCCGATCGGAGATATCATGATATTGGATGGACTACTGGGACTATTATGTGTGAACGGTGATATAGGTATGCCCGGAATGCTATAATATCACAATATTACTATATAGTAAATAGTTTAATGGATCCTTAGAGGATGGGCGGTCCCAGGCATGCTTTAAGTTACTTGTACCTTATTACAGTTCACTTGAGGTGGTTTACATTATATAAGTTTATATTGTCCTGACTCGAGTGTTTCATGTTTTGCTTTACGCTCGGGTCAGCCTGAGTATTCGCAGCTGTAAGAAATGCAGATTACGGATCATAAGGCTAGAATTAACACTAGAGGGGGGGTGAATAGTGTTTATAAAGAATTACTAAATCTTTTTGAGTTTATGTTAATTTAGACACAGATGTGTGCAATACACAAACACACATATGATCATAGATAAAACATAGATGTAGAAATAAAATAAAAAGCAGTGAAGGAAAGAACACACCGGATTTTATACCGGTTCGGAATTACCCTACATCCAGTCCCGCAACACAAGTACGAATTTCCTTTCAAAAGCAATCTTTACAATTAGACCCTCGATTTCAAGGCTACGAGGTACACCCTCCAGAATCACAATCCTCTAGGTAGAGATACTTGATTTTCCGGCTACAAGGTCACCCACTTGATTTTACGGGCAACAAATTCACCCAATTGATTTCCCAAGGCTACAATCACACCTTATCACGCTTGATTGAAGGCTAAAATCACACCTTTTCTCGCTAAGTTGATTACAAAAGCCCTATAACTCTGAATAGCACCGAGGATCTTGCTGAGATAGTGATAGAGAATCAAACTACAAATGATCCAGTTCAATTCAATGTAGATTTCACCAGTGTAATGATAAGAATTTTTATTAAGAAAAGTGGAAGAAGAAGAGGAGTGAAAAACCAAAAAATCTGATGTAAAATTCATTGAAACTGACCCCTATTTATAGTAGAACGACAGTCATGTCCGTTCGTGAAGAGTTATGGCGAATAGACACTTCTTTTGAAATTGAAATTTTGAACTCAACTGACACCATGTCGACATGGTCACCATGAGTATGTCGACATCCCAAAGCATTTTTTGATGATTTGATTTTGTTTGAAAATAACCTTTATCTTATATTAAAACTATTATAAACTTTATAAATATACTTGACTATAGTTAAAATTCATAAGTAAATATAGATAATAATATATATAGAATTTAGCTATAATTTTATATTTAAATCTAAGTATAAATATTTTAAAAGTTAAATTTATTTTATTAAAAGATAGTTTAAAATTAGGAGTAATTTGACTTTGAAATTAAAGATGATTTTGAGGCTAAAATTATTTAAAATCAGGATAGATGTTTTTGATGCTTTTAAAAGGAAGGTTTTGAAATAATTTTGAAAACAAGATATAATTTTGAAAAAAAATCATTTTGAATAAAAGGTTAGCGGATACAAAACAGTGTTCCACTAGATTTTTCGTAGGTTCTATCCTACTTAGGGTTCCATCCTTTTAACAGGCCCGAAGTGGATTTCATTCCACGAATAAATTGGATTTTAAGATGCTAGTGCTTTTCTAGGAGTTTTAACAAAATTTTCTAATTAAGGAATAAATTACTTGAATTCTTGAACTCTTGATAATCTTGATACTCATGAGTCTTCAGTCTTGATATCTTGAATCTCTATACTATACAGTCTTCATTCTTGGTACATGCATGGTTAAATCCTACATATATATATATATATATATATATATATATATATCTAAACTTATAATGTTAGTATTTATATTTTATAATCTATTCTAAGGTTGTTGTCATCAAAACCATCATCTCATGGACTAACAATCTCCCCCTTTTTGATGATGACAACCTTTGTTTATAAAATATTACTTCTATCCTAATAACTCCCCCTTAATTTATGCCTAACTACCCTATTTTATACTTCTCCCCCTTTGTCATCAACAAAAAAACAAACTCTAAACTTTATAACTCCAAACTATATAACTGCCCCTAAATCAATACCCTATGATATGTGATTGTAATGGTAGTGTTATCATAAATAATCAACACTTAGATAATCCTAATACTAAAATACTAACTATTCTAAGTATATGGTAACCATACAGTTATATTTATTAATAAGGAGGAACACATATAAGAACGCAATTTATTAATCATATAATTATATTTACATTTTCGTTGTAAACATAAGAAGGAATAAACAACAAAGGTAAAGAAAGACAAGAAACTAATGTGTGTTTTTGAACATAGGAGATCTATGAATCGAACAGTTTGGATAATGGAAACAAAAATTTCCACGTTATTCGACAAGATTCCCATCTTTGTCAAAACACACTTCTCCAACGCACACAACTTTGTCGCCATCCTCTGCTTGTGCTTCTTCCATGGGTTCTTCTTCTTCTTCGCTGGCCTCTTGTTCTTGATTGAGTGAAGAATCTTCATCAATCAAGATAGGGTTGGCTTGATTATCCATTAGAAATTTTTGCAAATTCCTAATAATCTTGCCTTGTCTCTCTTGTTCCTTTTCCATACAGAGTTGAATCACTTGAATTTCAGTCATCATCTGAAGTGCATCCTTCAGAGACTCCTCCATTTTTGTTACACGAGCGAGAGTAGTACATTGAAATGGTCCAGAAGTAGGAGAGGGAAACGAAAATGTTGATTTTATGTTTGATTTGGAAGACGATGCCATGATTTTATTTGTTTCATAAGATAGAATAGAAAGAGAACAGAGAGAATGATCCAAAATTCGAAAATAAGAAGAATATATAACCAATTTTTTGAATTTTGGTGGGAATTTTTTTTTAAAAATAAAAACTTTGTATGTCGACATGGGTATATGGGGGATGTCGACATGCTCCTTTATATTTCTACTATTTGATTTATTTTAGTATTAATTATTTATCATAATAGATATATATATATTTTATATTTCATTTATTGAACAAATACCTAATTCTCTTCTTAATTTAGTAAATATTGATTCATTTAAGGGTTTTGTTAAAATATCAGCAATTTGATTCTCAGAATTGATATAATCGAGAGTAACTACTTCCTTACTTATATTATCTTTGAGAAAATGATATCTGATATCAATATGTTTAGTTTGAGCATGATGAGTAGCATTTTTGGATAAATTTATTGCACTAGTATTATCACAATAAATTGGTGATTTCGAGATATTTGAACCATAATCTTTTAAAGTTTGTTGCATATATATTACTTGAGAACAAGCCAAAGCAGTAGAAACATACTTTGCTTTAGTTGTTAATAAAGAAACTATGTTTTGCTTTTTACTAAACCAGGAAACCAGAGAATGCCCCAAAAAGTGACAGGTCGCACTTGTACTTTTTCGATCTGATTTACAACCAGCATAAGCAGTATCACAGTAAGATATTAAGTCAAAAGAATCATTTTTAGGGTAAAATAAACCATAATCGGATGTGTGTTTCACATATCTTATGATTCGTTTTACGGCTTTTAATTGCGTCTCTTTAGGTTAGGATTGATATCTGGCACAGAGGCAAACACTATGCATGATATCAGGACTACTAGCACTAATATTGAGTAATGATCCAATCATTCCTCTATATAATTTTTGATCCACATCTTTCGAGAGATCTTCTATACTAAGGTACACATTGGTTGCCATGGGAGTGGGTTTTCCACTCGCAGTAGTCAAACTAAATTTACTAATTAGGTCTTTAGCATATTTTTCTTGACTAATAAAGATACTATTATCTAATTGTTTTATTTGTAATCCTAAAAAGAAATTTAATTCACCCATATGACTCATCTCAAACTCTTTTGTCATTATTTCAAAAAATTCTTTATTCATTTCAAAATTAGTTGATCCAAAAATGATATCATCTACGTAAACTTGTACTAGTTGAATATCATTTCTATTTCTTTTAATAAAAAGAGTATTATATACTTTACCAATTTCAAAATTTGATTGTAATAAATAAGATCTTAGTCTATCATACCAGGCTCTAGGAGCTTGTTTTAGACCATATAAAGCTTTCTTAAGTTTGTAAACATGATTTGGTAATTTATCATTTTCAAAAAGTGGTGGTTGTTGAACATATACTTCTTCTTTTACAAATCGATTTAGAAAGGCACTTTTAACATCCATTTGAAATAATTTGAAATTATTATGATTTGCGAAAGCAAGTAGAACCTAATGGCTTCTAATCTTTCTACAGGCGCAAAGGTTTCATCAAAATCTATTCCTTCTTCTTGACAATAACCTTGAGCGACTAATCGAGCTTTATTTCTATCTACCTCTTCTTGTTCATTCATTTTATTTTTATAAACCCATTTAATTCCAATTATATTTTTATTTTCAGGTCTAGGAACAAGTTCCTAAACACCATTTCTAGTAAATTGATTTAATTCTTCCTACATAGCCAAAATCAATGAATCATCAGTTGATGCGTCTTTTGGATTTTTGGGTTCAATGGTTGATATAAAAGCTACATTACTCATTTGACTTAGTTGATTTCTAGTTTTAACAACAGATTGCATATCTCCCAGTATATTTTCTATAGGATGATCTTTTAAAATTTTAGTCCTTTTATTAGGATGATTAATTTCAACATTAGTTTCAACTGATTCTTGATTTTGAGTGATTAAATCCTCTTAATGATTTGTATCTTCAAAATTTTTGAAATTTTCATCAAATGAAACATGCATTGTTCCTTCGATGGTGTTAGTTTTTAAATTAAACACTCTGTATGCTTTACTTCTACTAGAGTATCCGATAAAGATTCCTTTGTCGGATTTAGAATCAAATTTATCTAAATTATCTTTTGTATTTAAAATAAAGCATTTACTTCCAAAAATTCTGAAATAAGATACCTTAGGTTTCCTTGAATAAAGAAGTTCATAAGATGTCTTATCAGTTAAAGGTCTAATTAAAATTCTATTTAAAATATAACAGGCAATAGTAACTGCTTCTGCCCAAAAATTCTTTGGTAAATTACTATCTGAAAGCATAGTTATCGCACACTCTTGAATCGACCTATTTTTACGTTCTACTACTCCATTTTGTTGTGGAGTTCTTGGAAATGAAAAATTGTGAGTTATTCCCTTTTTATTGTAGAATTCCTCAAACTTTTCATTTTCAAATTCACCACCGTGATCACTTTGAATAGTTACAATTTATAGAGAAAATTAATTTTGAATTCTTTTTGAAAAGGTGTTAAAACATTCAAAAGTACCACTTTTATGTTTCAAAAATATTGTCCATGTAAATCTAGAATAATCATCTACAATTACAAAAACATATTTACTATGATTTATTAATAGAATTTGAGATGGACCAAATAAATCAAGATGAACTAATTCAAGATGTTTGAAGTTGAAATCATATCTTTTAATTTAAAAGAACGTTTTCTAAGTTTTCCTAATTGAAAAGCATCACATAGACTATCTACTTTAAAAATCATTTTAGGAAGCCCTCTTACTAGATCATGTTTTGACAATCTAGATAAGAGTTTGAAATTCAAATGCCCAAATCTCTTATGCCAAATCCAGGGGTCACTTTTATTTGCCAACAGACACAGGTTATCATTTGAAACTTTCATACTAAGAATATAAATATTCTTTTTCCTGAATCCATCAAATATAATAGTTGAATTATTATCTTATATGTGACATTTATCTTTTTCAAATTTAATTTTATATCCTTTATCGCATAGTTGACTTATACTTAGCAGATTATGTTTCAAATTCTTAATTAGCAAAACATTAGTAATAGTAGGAGTTTTAGAATTATCGACTTTGCTGATGCCAATCACATATCCTTTTGAATTGTCTCTAAAATTAACCAGTTGTTTGTCTAATATCATTCAGTATATCTGGATTGCCAGTCATGTGTCTAGAACATCCACTATCAACTATCCATTTATTCTTTCTGATCTGCAAAATTTGTTCGTTGTGGATTGATTCCTCAACAGCCATAAAGCATGATTCCTGCACATCAAATAATTTTGGTAGATAATTTGAATTTGAATATTGATTATATGCAGACTCATGAAATAATGATGATTTAAATATTTCTAAACTAGTATTAACAAACATAGCCATTTTGAAAATTTTCAAAAGTCAGATTATGAAACTTTGAAAACCTCGCTCTGATACCAATTGTGAGAAATGCGGATTACAGATCTTAAGGCTAGAATTAACACCAGAGGAGGGTGAATAGTGTTTATAAAGAATTACTAAATCTTTTTGAGTTTATGTTAATTTAAATAGAGATGTGTGTAATATACAGACACAGATATGATCACAGAAACAAGCACGGATGCAGAAATAAAATAAAAAGCAGTATAGGAAAGAACACAACGGATTTTATACTGGTTCAGAGTTACCCTACATCTAGTCCCGCAACATAAGTACGGATTTCCTTTCAAAAGCAATCTTTACAATTACACCCTCGATTTCAAGGCTATGAGGTACAATGTCTAGAATCACAGTCCTTTGGGTAGAGATACTTCATTTTCTGGGCTACAAGTTCATCCACTTGATTTTACGGGCAATAAGTTTACCCAGTTGATCTCCCAAGGCTACAATCACACCTTATCACGCTTGATTGATTTTCAAGGCTACAATCATACCTTTTCTCGTTAAGTTGATTACAAAAGCCCTATAACTCTGAATAGCACTGAGGATCTTGTTGAGATAGTGATAGAGAATCAAACTACGAATGATCGAGTTCAATTCAATGTAGATTTCGGCAGAGTAATGATAAGAATTTTTATTAAGAAAAGTGGAAGAAGAAGAGGAGTGAAAAACCAGAAAATCTGATGTAAAATTCGTCGAAACTGA
Organism: Allium cepa; assembly: GCA_030765085.1. NCBI lineage: Eukaryota > Viridiplantae > Streptophyta > Magnoliopsida > Asparagales > Amaryllidaceae > Allium > Allium cepa. The sequence continues at coordinate 1,037,727,012 of CM060941.1, read as the reverse complement.
CCCTATTTATAGCAGAACAACAGTCATGTCCATTCGTGAAGAATTATGGTGAATAGACACTTCTTTTGAAATAGAAATTTTGAACTCAACTAACACCATGTCGATATGGTCACCATGAGTATGTCGACATCCCAAAGCATTTTTTGATGATTTGATTTTCTTTGAAAATTACCTTTATCTTATATTAAAACTATTTTAAACTTTATAAATATACTTGACTATAGTTAAAATTCATAAGTAAATATAGATAATAATATATATAGAATTTAACTATAATTTTATATTTATATCTAAGTATAAATATTTCAAAAGTTAAATATATTATATTAAAAGATTGTTTAAAAATGGAGTAATTTGACTTTGAAATTAAAGATGATTTTGAGGCTAAAATTATTTAAAATCAGGATAGATGTTTTTGATGCTTTTAAAAGGAAGGTTTTGAAATAATTTTGAAAACAAGATATAATTTTGGAAAAAAATCATTTTGAATAAAAGGTTAGCGGATACAAAACATTGTTCCACCAGATTTTTCGTAGGTTCTATCCTACTTAGGGTTCCATCCCTTTAATAGGCTCGAAATGGATTCAATTCCACAAATAAATTAGATTTTAAGATGCCAGTGCTTTTCTAGGAGTTTTAACAAAATTTTCTAATTAAAGAATAAATTACTTGAATTCTTGAACTCTTGATAATCTTGATACTCATCAGTCTTCAGTCTTGATATCTTGAATCTCTATACCGTACAGTCTTCACTGTTGGTACCTGCATGGTTAAATCCAGCATGTACATATATATCTAAACTTATAATGTTAGCATTTATATTTTATAATCTATTCTAAGGTTGTTGTCATCAAAATCATAATCTAATGGACTAACAACAGCTTGGGATTCTCTTTCTGTTGTTGGTCTTCGCTGGAGATTCTACTTATCTACTTATATATCTGTTTCAGTTTAGCTGTTCTTGTTTATCTCATGTATTAGTGAACTTCTATGTATTTGGGATTTCTGTTATGTTGTTTTCAGACTGATATTATGTATTTGTTTTGAGACTCTGTTATAGTAGCTTCATGAACTACTATGTTATTTTATATTCCGCTGCGAGTTATTCTAATTGTTTTGTGTCTGTGATTCTGTGTATTTGATTTAATTTGCTCCAAATTTATTTACAATCTGTTATTCTGCATCATTCAAGTCCGACATGTGTGGATTATTGTCGATTTGAATGATACGAAATACCGGGCCATCACACATGCACCAACCAGAATTTATAAATGCAAAACGGAACAGATTAACACAATATTAAAACCTTTTTATAACACTAACAAATACGCTCTCTCATATATATACACTCAGCGACTCACCATAGGGTATTACTACCCTATTAGTAAAGAGTCAAACCCCACAAAGCTAAGGTTTATCGCTAAACCAAAGCTTCGATACCAGATGTAACGTCCCGCCATTTTGTACGATTTAAATCGACGATAGACCACACACGTCAGACTTAAACTATGCAGAAGGACGGATTGTTATGGGGTAAATAAGAAAAAGGAAGAAAGATATAAAACAAAACAGAATCTTGCAGCGGAACGATAAATTATAATAATCAAATATACAGTTCATGAAGCTATTTTACAAAATATTTGATTATATTTATACAATAAATATCAGAGTTACACATACCAGAGAATAATAAATAATGCAGCGGAATAATGTGATGCAGTGGAACAATATAGTATATAATAATAATAAAATCTTCGTCCTCGTCCTCCAATAATAGGGTCTTCAAATCCTGAAATGCTCAGGCTGACCCGAGCGAATTGAAAAGACAAAATACTCGAGTCAGAACTAAAAGATCTTATGTAAGTTAAATCAATAGAAATAAATATGAGTGGAACGACGTCAGAGATGTTTACGGGATTTAAGATCTCTTATCCAGTGTCCAACGTGAGTGCAGTAACTTAAGATATGCATGAGATCCACATCTCCTAAGGATCCATTAAACTATTTACTATGTAGTAATATTTCGCTATTATAATAATGTCTATTAGTAAAATAAACTTACTTTTAAATAGAGTTAAGGCTTTACATTTTCCACCTTAACACATAATAGTGCCAATAGTCTATACAATACCGTAATACCTCCTGATCGGGTGGCTACCAGAGGATACTCCATAGGTACGACACAAATCAAACTCGTACAAGACGCTCTAGGGTAGGTGACATGGAACAACTAGGCAATGCCAGGGTAGACATACCAATTACGCTTTCGGGCCGGTGGTAACGCGTAGCAGCTACTACCGCCCACCTCGAGCCACATCCCCAAATCAAAAATCAAAAGTGGCCACCGAATCAATCCAACAGTCAGAGTATAATATTTAGGGGATGTGTCCGATAAAAGGTGCTACCTTCTTAGCCCGTCGATCGCTCCAGTTTTAGCCACCTTATGCCAACTCACGGGAGTCGGGTCCACATATTTACCTCAAAGGAAATGCCGCCGCCATCCTACTTCATTTTGAAATCTCCACCACGTACATGGTTGTCAAAGTGGTTTTCGGTATCGACAGAGAGTATGCCCATATCTGATCCCGGTCTCTTTGCCTACCAATCGTTATTAACACCGCGGTCGTTTCAAAATAATTATACTTCAAAACCAGGGTATAATATTCATTACAAAACCACATAAATACGATATCATTTTCGTTTTAAAAACCAAATCCATATGATATCATTTATAAAACCCAAATCAATATAATATCATTTTTATTTCAAATATATCCTTTCCCAAAATCCTAACATTTTCAAATCATAATACCTTGAAACCCATAACTTTGAAACATAGCTTCCAATACCTAAATGGTTTACTATTAAATTTATTTATATAATAAATTAGCTTCTTAAATTTCACAAATCAATTCCAAATACAGATTTGAATCCCCAAATAAACCATTTCAATTTCTATATATTTCAAAACTTTAAATATTCCACCATTTCAAAACTAATTCTTTGATAATCCTATATACATCAAATTCAATTACTATTATTTAGATTTTAAATGTTTGCATAATAAATCCTATATCAACTAAGAAAACTTTTAGCTTCACATAAATGGATATTCTTTCAATTTATTTACTTGATATATTCATTTAAATCAACTTTATATTCATTTAAATCACTCTAAACCAAATCAAGTTATAAGAATCATACCGTTTAAAATCTTAATTTTATTTGGATTTCAAATCAAATTTATTCGAGTATAATTCTTAAATAATTCAATTCAAACCAATTTTATATTTATCTTCCAACTTAATTTTTATTTAAATCATTAAAACTCTTTATATATAATATCTTAAACAGGTCCTTAACCATATAATACAAAACAATCAAACTCCATTATTAAGCTTATTTTTATTAAACAAATTTATACATAGCTTAAATTCAAGAATTTAACTATATATATGAAATAATATTTGTAAAATATCAAAAATTAATATTTATTAAACCGTATATTTCTTTCCAAAACCATAGAAATCATTTCAAAGTATTTTTTTTACATAGACCACGTTGTCTGTATATAATTTTATATCCTATGGTCAAGTTATACGGATACTTATCATTTCAATCCATAATTTAAAATAAAAATACGGTTATATTTCATTTCAAACCGCAATCTCGAATGAAATAAAATGCATAACAACTTGCGGTCTATAACAACATAAAATACAGCATCCATTCACCCAATATCAATCATCAACCATTTATCACAATCATTATCCAATTCAAACAATAACATCAATATAGAATAGAAATAAATAACAAGTAATTACTGGCAGTTTATATTCAATAATAAACTAATTTAACTAGCAGTTTGTATGCAATAATAAATTGAATACCAATTTAATTCAAAAAATTCAATTTTAACTAGAATGATGATAAAAATATACCAAATAGCAGTAAATAAATTTCCAATCACATCATAATTTAATTTAACACACATAAGAAATTTTAAAAGTTGTGAGTGGGTTAAAACACTCACCTTTCGAATTTAAATCCAATTTAAACCCAAAATTTGAATAGTCTCAGAATTCGTCCAAACTAGCTTCTAAATGTCCGAAATTCCAATACGAACCTAGCGGAGAAAACCGCGCATGAATTGGACCTCGTACATGAAAGTTATGTCGATTAGAATGAGTTGAGAAATCAAAAGTAAAATTAAAACAAATATAATATAATGTACCGCTCTTGCCACGTCATCCATTATTGAGTCGCGCAAACCCTATCTCGTTCGACACTGTGAACCACTGACTGGCTGCCACCTTTCTCAATGCATTTTGACACCGCCTGAGGCGACACGAACCCGATCAGGAAGCGCCACCCTCACATACTCCTTCGGCCGCACCCATCGCCCCTGCTAGGCCAACTCCGGTACGCCTTAGTCGTCGTGCCGCCGAGATGAACGCCCACATTCATGCACAAAAAACGGCTTACCCAAACACATCTGGCGACAACGAACCCCATAGATGTACTCATCTTGACGAACACAACAACCCCATACCGTCCAATCGTCACCAGGACGACGATCCATCGTTAAAATATCGACCCTTAAATGAACGACTAGAATTGATTTGTGATTTCAGGGCAAATAACGATTTGAATCCAAAAATGAATTGCAGATCAGAGATGCGCTCCTCGAGATCGAAATTTAATTTTTCTGAATTATTTTGAGAAGTTTGAAATTTCAATTTGAATTACAATTGGATTTGGAATTGTCTTCCATTGAATTGAGGAGGTGAATGGGAATTGTACGCACAAACAAATGAGAAATAAAGGTAGGCTAGGGTTTATAATAAGGTATAAATAGGCAAGCTGAAATTAGAATGGATCGGATCGATTGGGTATACTCGTTCAACGATAAAGTGGCCCGAAAAGCACGTTCTGACTCCGGAACGAAATTGGGTCAACCCGTATATCAAAATAGATATTTTAAAATATTTTAAATTTAGTGGAACAGGTTTCAGGTTCAAAATCCATCATATGAAGAAGTTATGACAAAATCAAATTATTTCAAATTTATTTCAACTGATATCAATTAAATTGTTTTCAAGGCATTTCGAGTATGTACGATCAAACGACAAGTCCGATCGCTACGAAACTTGAAATCCTATAATAATTCACCGTTGTGGATCCGATGAAATTGGTTTCGTCGAGATCCGAGTCAGTCGCTAAAATGGCTAATTTCTAGTTAATTAAATAAATTAAAAATAAATTGATTAAATCAAATTTTCAAATTTTAAATTCAAAAATTGACAAATTTCATCACTTATGATTTCTCAATCATTTACAATGATTTTAAAAAAAATATCAATTTAGAGATCATAAATTTATAAATTTCAATATTAACCTCAATTTCATTAAATTCAAAACTATAAATTTAATTTCCAACAATTCTATTAAATTTACTTTTCATTCAATTATTCAATTCATTACTGTCAACCAGATGAAATTAGCATTGGATTCAAAATCTCTTACATTAATATTCTCTCATTCCATCGAGTTTCAATTAACGTAATATTTTATTTCATTTAATTTCAATAATCCATTTATTACGGCTAAAAATCCAATAATTTAATTAACCGTGAATTTCAATTATTTTCATTCAATCGATTGCCATATTATGGGTAGAGTTTACATTGGTTACTTCTTATTGAATAAACAATCTTCAATGACAAATTAAATCTACTCTAACTGCACAAATCAAGTTAATTAACTACAATTGATTTCACATTAAATTTTAAATTCTATTTATTTGCAATTAATTCAATTATTAAACATAAATTCCAATAAATTAATAAATTTAGTAAATGTAAAGTGTAAATGTGATTTATAATTTGAAATAGAATTCCAGAGAAATATTTGGAAGTGGATTGAAAGGATCTGAAATTTTGAGATTTGGAAAAGTTTAAATTTCCTTGAGTTTGAAAATGATTTTCAAAGATTTGGAAAAAAATATGATGATATTATTTTGGGAAATATTTTTTGAATTGGATTTGAAATCTGGTGGAATTTGGAATTAAAAATATTTGGAAAATATTTCTGAAGGGATAAAAGCACTAAATTCTTTTCAGTCGTTGGAAAATAATTCCGATGATGATCGCGACATCATCGGTTTTCATTTTTGAGTTTTCAGGAGAGGATTTGCTGCAAAAATGTTTTAAAATTGAATTTGTTCGTAAAACGGGGTTTGGGTTTTGAAATTCAAAGGATAATTTGGAATGATGTCAAAGATGATTTTTGAAATGTTGGAAAAACTCTGGAATCCTATTTAAAATATTTATGGAATATAATTGAGTTTGGTAACTTATAAAAATTTGAAATTGTTAGAATAAAATCTAACTTGAATAATGGTCAAACTAAAATAATTTTTTAATATAAATAAGTTTGGAAACATATAAAAATTCGAATTGAAACTGATTTAACTTGGATAAAAGAAGATTTGAGTCGAATAAAACATTGATACGGATTCAAATGAAATTGAAATGCAAGTAAAGGAATTTAAAACTGAATGTTGAAATTCATTTTGAATTTGTATGTAAATGGAAATTAGTCAAGTGGGCTAAACAAAATAAAGGATTGAAATAAAAAATTTGACTTAAATGAGTAAGCAAATGAATTTAAATTGAATATGGTTGGAAATAAAGGTAAATAGAATTCAATATCTAAAATGAAGGTAAGTTGAATTCATATGGAATTGGAAATCCAGTTTAATAATAATTAGATATAAACCAAAGTGGTGAATTGAAAATAAATCTAAAAAGTATATAGAATATTATATTGAACGTAAGAAATAAATGGTAAAATTCTTAAGTAAAATCTGGAAGTTGTGAAATGGTAATTGTGAATAAGTGAATGAAAAATCAATGTGAATAAAATGAAAGAAAATTGATATAGCTAAAATGAATTGAAATAGATACGTAGGATGTACGAATATTATTTTATTCGCATAACGATTTGATCCAGAATTTGAGCACAGAATTTCGAGGTAGTTATATCAATCCGAGTTGGAATTTTTCACTCGATTTTCGACGACGAACCCTGGATGTGGATTTTTGGTTGATTATGGAAATTCTCTATCATAGTTTATGGCTATGCAAGGAGAATGACGGTTGCTGATCAAGAAACAGATCTGAGTCCACACTAGGAAGTCGGGTGGACGATACTAGTTTGGAAGCGAAATTGTGTAATCGAGTGAGCGATCAGATTTGATATTGTGTACGAATGATATACGGACATCGTGCGGATTTGAATGAAATAACAATTAAAGTTTTTCTAAAGAAATATGCAAAATGATTTTGAATATTGTAATTAGACAATATTGCTAGTAGGATATACGGATGTTATAAAGGAAATTGGGATTTTTGATTTCGAAGATAAAATTTAAATTGCTCGAAAAAGGTATGTATTTAAATTTCTATATGAAATTTGATGATTTTCTTGTCTAGCCACTTGGCCTTTTGTTTTCTTTCTGAAATCTGGAGGCCCATTGTGACATTTTGTAGTCGTACCGAGCTAGGCGCGCAAAGAGAAGCTGGCAAAAATTTTCGAAAATTTAAGGAGTTGGAAAAATTTTAAGAAAATTTGGAAAATTTAAAATTTAAATATAGATTTAAACTTGAATTGTTGAGAAAACAGTATTGTTTAGAATATACAGAAGAATTTTAGAAAGTTAGTTGAAGTGAATGGGTTTTAAATAAAAAGATTTGTTTTAGCCAGTTGATAAAATTGTTTGGTTTTGCGAATATGATAAAAGGGTTAAGGATCATTCTTCTTAACTATTAATTTCAGGATGAAATTCTTTTAAGGGGGAAGAATATGACGATCCAAAAAGTTGAACTCTTGAAATGGAATATTTAATTGATTTTAAATATTTGGAAACTAATTCAACTTGAATTTCAAATGCCACTGTTTATTGGAAATTAAATTATTGAATTTGATTAATGGGAAATGGGTAAAAATATTGTCTGCAGTTTTATGCTTGTTAAAAATATTTTCAAGGCTTGGAAATTTATATTTATGATACTTAAGATAATGGAAGCTTCAGAATTGGATTTGGAAATGTTTAGTTCAGTTTTGATTTATATCGTTCAAATCGATATTTAAAAATAGCATTCCGAGGCATAGTCTCGAATATCGACGAAACCAGTTCCATTGGATCTGTAATATTTAATTATTATTGGATTTCAATTTTCATGATGATTGGAGTGATCGTTTGGCCGTACGATAAGCAAACGCGCTGAAAATTTAATTAAATAGCTGGATCCAAAGAGCTATTTCCTCCATAGTATCGAATTTGGTCTCAGAACCTTTTCCATTGCATTCGGAATAGGGGTATAACCTTATGAACGCCTGGCGGCATGCCTCAATTGGAGATCGAGATTTTGAGTTGCGATAATCGAAATAATTTAAATTTGAATTTACATTTAAACCATAAATAATACTAATGTATCAAAGCCCTGATAAATAATACTAATTTAAATTTGAATTCGTTCGCAGTCGAGTGTGGTCTTTCTCGTGGCGATCTCGATTGAAGTCGAGCTAGGGAGGTCGCGTTCAAGATTTAGGAGGCGTGCTCGGTCTTTTCGAAAGCGATGTGGTGAGGTTCGTTGAAAGGAATTCAAGGCGGCAGTGGTGGTGCTCTGTTGACAGCAGAGGGTCGCGAACATGAGGTGGAAGAGGCGGCGTATGGGAAGTCGTGCAAGGAGGTTACGGTCGAAGGTATTGGAGGAGGTGAGGCTCGATTGGTTGGAAGGAGTTAGGGCTTGGAAGACGAGTTCGAATTCGAGACCAGGGTGGGGTCTCGTGCCAGTGGCATGCACGACGGTGGTCAGGGCAGGGGTCGGCTTTGTCAAATAAAGGTGGAGTGGCCTGGGTTGCGTGAGCTTGAGATTGGGAAGCAATCGAGCAAGGAAGGCAGCGATTACTGCTGTTCTGACATCATGTTTGGCCTGAGAGTGTGAGGTATTCAATTTATTTTTATTTTTCCGATTTAATTCATTTAGTAAATATATATATATAGAGAAACAAAAAAAATATTACATGCGTGTTTGAAATTTATATGGAAATGAGATTTTAGTTTAACAGTAAGATTTATAATAATAATTTATTTTGAAAATTTATATATGTGTCTATATATATATATATATACAGTAAAAGTAAGGGTATAAATATATATATATATATATATATATATATATGTACATATACTTATTTTAGTTCAAAGGTACTTATAGAAGATCTTTGGAAATAAATATGAATATTAAAATATTTCAAAGTTTAAATAAAATTTAATTTCTGAAATCTATCATTTATTTTTAAGTATGTATATATATAATATGTATGTATGTATGTATATGAAGTTTAAAACAAGAATTATTTAAAAGAAAATTAGATAAAACTAAATTATATGTTTAAAAACCAAATTGTTAGTTTAGATTAAATTTATCAAATGGAAAATTTATTGTTTGATTTGTTCGAATATTAATAAAATCGTATAAATGTTGTACAAGGTTTAAAAACTATGAAGAAAACAAGCTGGATTGGAAATGGGTTGCATGCGTAGGCAAAGGTGAGATCTTCTTCCTCAATTGAAATAATAAAAATTTTAATTTTTGGTTGATTGTTTGGATGTGATAGTATATATAATAGTATATATGTGTGTGTATTGGAGTGATTGATTTCCCGCCATAGCGGATGAGACCCTATGCGCCACATAATAGTGGATGATGTGATATAAATCCCATATACTGCGATATTCCACCTCGAAGTGGAATTGTTATTTAATTGTTGTGCTATTATGGATGTGAGGAAACATGTTGGAGGGATCCAACTGGATTCCTCACATTGTTGAATTTATTTGTATATGTTGTGATGTGATAATCTATGAACGATTATATTGGTGTGAATGATTATATTGGTGGTTGACAATTATTGAAGGCTATGGTTTAGCCGAATATATTTTTGGTATCATAGGATACCAGAAATAAAAATTTGGATTTATAGAAAATAAAGTATAAACTTTTAAATAAATTCATTTTAGAGAATTGGATAAATTTAAAAGAAAGAATTTTGAAAAGGGTGAAGATTGATTTTTGAAATCCTATCGAATAAATTCTAAGTATGGGAAAAAGATTTTTTTAAAAGAAAATAAATGGACTTTGACTAGTCTTGTTTAAAAGTTAAAGAATATATTTTAAAATTCAGATTTTAAAATCTAAATGAAGATGTGAATAATGGATTAATGATTTTTGAAATAGATTTGGGTAAATAAAGGAATAATTTATAAATAAAAATAAATTTTTTTGAAATCAATTTGGAAATTGATTTAGTGTTTGAAAATAATTTTGGAAATCAATTTGGAATTTGATTTGGTGTTCGAAAATGAATATTTGAAATTAATTTGAAAATTGTATATCAAGGGATATTCGAAAATATAAATTCACAAATGGAATTTATAAGAGGATGGGAATTTGATCAAAAATAAATATTGGTTTATTTTTAAAAGTGTGGAAAGAAATTTACGAATTTGGAATGTAAATTTGAGCTAAATCAAGAAGGATTTATTAGTTGAGTTAAATGGACTATTTTGAAATGGAAAGTGTATTTAGAAAGCTGAGTACGTTTTCAAAGTAGCTTTTAAAATACAAATTAAAAGTTCTAGAATTGGTTTTAAAAAGAATATTGTTGGAGAAATTATTTTTGGAAATTGTTTTTAAATCTTTAAAGTGAATATTATTAAGTTGATTATAGAAGTGGTTATTTTAAATATTGAATTGGTATTTGATTTATAAAATGGTTATTTTAATAATTACACTTTATCTAATAATTTTATTTTTAAAACTATTTGAACTTGAGTTTTATGTGATATATTGATATGAAATTTCATAACTAATGTTTTAAACAAAGTGTTTTAAAATAGTTTTTATTTTAAATGTTTCCAAATATATATTTTTTTGGAAAAGCGATTTAAATTATTTTGAAGTATTCGGACTCGGAAAATTTTTCAGTGGAAATAAATAATATTTAAAAATTTATTATGCGTGAGGAAAGTGATTTGAAATTTGTTTTCAAAGGGTTGAAATGTGAATAAATCTTGCGAAGATATTTTGAAAATAAATAACCGGGGGAAAATTATTTAAAATCTGGTGATTGTTGTGATTAAATAACCGACTATCAATATTGGATTTCAAATGGCATTTAAATTTCGATGCGACCGGGGGTCGGACTCCAAACGGTTATCCAAAAACCACACCGAATCATTATAATGGATCTTTTGTTTAAAAGATCAAAATGGAAATTTGTTGTGATTTACTTGAAATTTGAATGTAACACTTATTTTTAAAATAAGCGCTCATTATTCGGATTGGTCGGGAGAGGACTTTGTGTCGTAAAACCCATTCTGAATAATGAAATGAGAAATGGATTGCATTTGAAGACGTTGGTTGAAGGCTGTGTATTTTTAAAAAGGAAAGGATTGCCTGTCGAATGCCTCTGCACCGAGTTGCTCCGGTATAGAGATTTTATCACCCTTTGTGATGGGGAGTCCGGACGTGATTAGTAAATATCCAGATTTGCAAGGGCTTCTTTCTTAATTGGAGGATGTGCCTTCGGTTCTGTTCGAACCTGGAATGGACTTTTATGGATGTATGTCTGACATTACACTTTGAGATGTAAAGCTGGTTTCTATCAAATACATTTATGTTGGTTGCGGAGAATTTATTCTCTTAGCTTAACACCCTTCTTTGAAACGTATGTGCTCAGAGGTTATGTAGTTGATTGTTTCTAGTGATATATTCCCAATTTGGTAATATGGCATGCTAAGTATTGCTGATCATTTTTTGATCGTAGCATGGCTTCTGTGAAAAGCATGGCTTTGAGGACGAGACTTCGTCGGACCTCACACCTCGGAAATGGTCGAAACAGGAAGGATGCAGCAAGGTTATGGAGGTCGCGCCCCTCAGGGTATGTACATCTCCTTCTGGATAAAAAGTGGTATCTGGTATGGAGTCCAGATATTTAACTTGTGTGATTTAAAAGTGGTTTTCTGGTATGGAGCCCAGATTAATTACTTAGTGGTTGTTGGTTGAGAGGTGCCTCGGATAAAGGTCGGTCATGATCGGGTGGTGGCATACTCGTGACAATTAGTTACCTGGTTACAGAGGTAACCCGGCCTTGTGTTGGCAGTGATCTGGTTAGGCTCTCGAGGCGTCCCTCCAAAGGTGTACCCATTCGGTGAGGAAGTTCCTTAGCCTGACAATTTATTGGAAACCCAATCATTCAATATGCGCCTTGTACGGTTTTAGTTATAGAACCCGCCATCTAATATGGTAGTTATAGTAGGCATACTATAATGGTACTTATGCTGGCTAAGATTAATATTATACTTTCGAAATGTTTTCTACACTATGCACTAATAATAATATCAAAAGACAATTTTGGGTATCAAGCATGTTTGACTATCATAAGGAGAAATCTCCTCCAATGTGCGCTTGCATTGTGTGTGTGTGGGGAGGCCTTATGGTGGTTTCATTTTTCAAAAGCATAGCGGATTTCTTTTCCTTTTCTTTTGTGCAAATAATTCTTTTAAGATCTCACACTAGTCCAATGACTGACCTGGAGTTTATTGTTCCCTTTCTAAATTCTGGGTGCCGACAATTTTCCACACGGGCAGCCTAAGTCAGGTTAGCAGTTGTTCTGGAGCGAAGTCAGAAAAGTATGCTGTGGAGATCAGGAGTAAGTGGGACGGCGAGGCATATCACTAGTATATGATATTCTTTTCCACTGTTTGTTGTTGTAACACTATGATAATGTAATGTATAAACAGATATAGTTCTTTTGTTTCAAAGATTATTCATTTATCTATTATATATTGTCCCGCTGCGAAATGTGAGATTCTGATATAGTTTATGTTTCTTCTTCTATCTTCTTCTTCTTTAACCCTAACGGCTCGATTTTCCGGCGTTTGATTATTCGGCATTTGATACGGTGGACGTATTGATGTTGACTTTCGAAAGTCGAAAAATTGGGTCGTTACATAAGGGGTTGAAAAATAGTTATTAATTTGTAAAATAGTTGTAAATAGTTAAGCAGTTATATAATAGTTAAACAGTTGCAAAATAGTTATAAAATAGTAATTAGTTAGATGAAAAATTGTTGTAAAATAGAAATTAGTTTCAGAGTAGTTAAAAAATTAGTAAAAGATAGTTTGAATTTTAAAAAGAAAGGTTTTATAGTAAATAGCTAGGAAAATAGATTTAAAAAACTTTATATTAAAATAATTTATTTGAAAATAATAGTTCAAAGCCAAACTGTTAAAATTTCCCAAATCTCCATTTCCAGTCAATTTTTAAATCCAGTCCAAGTTGAATTAACCTCGATTCCCATTCCAAATTCGAATTAATTCCGATTTGAATTTGAACTTATTCAACTTCAATCACAGTTCCCATTAAATTCAAATCAAATTCAATTTGAACTAGTTCCAATTCCAATCTTAACTTTAACCCATCTTGAATTATATAAATTCGAGTTAAATTTTTCAATGTTGATTTAATCCTTTAAATCAAATCAACGCTTACTTTTAATTTAGCAACCTAAGTATTTGAACAACTAATTCTGAGTGCAAATTTCAAATATTCAATTTAAATTAGCTTTACTTAACTTTTTTCAAGGTTTACGTAGAAGTTCAAAGCTTTTTAAACAATTTAATTCTCAAATTCCCATTTATTACCTTATTTTAACTTCAACTCTGAAACAAATCCTTAATAATTTTATTTTCAAAGTTCATTTTTAACGTTTAAATCTTAAGTTCAAAATGATTCAATAATTTCAATTTTATTTCTAAAAATCAAAATTATTTAAATAATTTCAAACTAAAGTTTTATTTTCATTTCATTTCAGTAGTGGACATATTTTATCTCAATCCACTTCTTAATTCATAAATAATCCAATTCTCAATTTTATAGATTAATTGTAACAATAAGATGATAGCATGATATGTCAAAGTAAATAAACATCCAAATTATCTGAAACATCCATAAATAGCATCCATTACCAATTTTCAGAACTCAAACCGGTTTTGAGATCACACATAATTCCCATTTAAACCAACCATTTAACTTTCCTAAGTCAAATCTCAATTTCACCTTCAGATTTCCAATTCAGGTTGTTTGTTAAACTTATTTAACTTCCCTTAAGTTAAAATCAATTCATTTAATCCAATCAACCTTACTCAATTTGAATTCTTCATTTCAAATACATTATAAATAATACTATTTATTATTTCTTTTAACATCCTGAAACAATTTCAAATTTTCTGGACTTAGACTTTAAAACTACACAATTTAAATCCATTCTAATTTATAAGTCATACTTTTCTAAATGTTTACTTCCTTAAAACATTTCACACTGCTTTATCATAGTTTATTAGAAAACAAACAACCCATTATTAGACGTTGTAACGACCCAAAAATTTCGTTAACTAAATTTGTCATATTTTCCATAATTTTTAGTAAAATGAATGTTAGGAATTTGGTGTTGCCATTTGTTCTTATTAAAAGTTAACAATTTAAAATGAGATTTCCAATTCAATACAATAATGTAAATATTGTGGTTTAAATCCATTCTAATTTATAAGTCATACTTATCTAAATCTTTACTTCCTTAAAACATTTCACACTGCTTTATCATAGTTTATTAGAAAACAAACAACCCATTATTAGACGTTGTAACGACCCGAAAATTTCGTTAACTAAATTTGTCATATTTTCCATAATTTTTAATAAAATGAATGTTAGGAATTTGGTGTTGCCATTTGTTCTTATTAAAAGTTAATAATTTAAAATGAGATTTCCAATTCAATAAAATAATGTAAATATTGTGGTTTAAGTTTTGAATGGAATATGTGAAAACAAGGGTAATTATGGAATAATATGTTATTTATTTAGAGTATTGAATAAAAAAAAATTAAGCCAATTTTAATTAATGGTAATAATGCGATATAAGCTAATAAATTTGATCTCAATGAGATAACCATTTAATGAAGGTAATGAAACAGGATTTAGAAAAATGTATACTAGGTATAAATCAAATAGAAGGAGACAAACGTATATATCGAATTGAATTATGAATAAATACGTTGGATAGTAATTGAATGTACAATAATGGTAATTTAAAACCTATTTATAATAAGACTGCATAAGATTCAGTAAATTAAGTGGTGGAAAGATTTTTCCTAGATATACTTTGAAGATGTGAAATTAAAGGTGAATATTAAAATCGGTTAATGTAAAATAACATTGATTAACCGTAAATGGGAATAAATTTGAAAATAAAAATTTATGTTACAAGTGGGGGAAAGTAAAGATAAGGGTTAAGAGTGTTGGAATAGGTATATTAGAATAACTATAAAGTGTAAATGTACGTATTTATAGCAACATGAATTATTGAAGGAAAATAATTGGTAAACGGGGTTTGGGCTAAGGAAATGTTATTGATTGTTTTGAAACCTTATTTGTTATGGGAAAATAATTTAGCATAAGCAAAACCAATGCAAATATCTAATTTATCAGTAAAGCAATAATAATAAATAGTACTCAATGCAAATTATGTAACAATAGAATGTGAAATTTGGGGAATAGACGCAAAGTATATATGAGTTGCTAAAAGTATGCATAATAAGTGCAAATTTAATAAATCAATGTCCTGTAGAGGTTGGAGTATGGTTAGTAATAAAAGCTTTTAAAGGAAAAACCTTTAATTTATAAATGAAAATCAATGCATTAAATTAGGTGTAACTGAATGCATGTAAATAATTTTGTAAGAATAAGTTATAAACAATTTATTTGTGCATACCCGATTTAATTGAAATAACAGAAAATACAAGAACTTGATTTGCCTAGGTATATATACGTTGATAAACTATAACTAAATAGAAAGATTGGTAGTAAATAGGATATAAGAAGACAAAGGCAACTAGTAAATTAATAAATGAAATCATAATAATAAGTAGTAGTTAATGCATATATATTTGGCATTAGTGATAATTACAAAACTTTACCCATTTATCTAATTTATTTAATTAAATCCAAATCTATGGCAACATTGTTGTAATGATGGTTGTAAGTGAATTTGAATGTAAAAGGGTAACAATTATTTAGGTTAACCATTTTGAGTATGTTAAGTTAAGAATGGCAATCGATTGAAATAAATTTAAATTAATTATTTTGTTTTGGTTAATGTATTCTAGTTAATAAAGGGGAGTTTATAAGTAATGAAGCATGCACTAATGACATGTGTTATAATTCAAATGTTATTTATACCCATAAAATGTCTATTTACTGAATAGAAAGATTTTAAATCAATAAGCGAATTTATTGAGGTTCCAATTTATAATTTATAACGTTTAATGTAGACTTAATTACAAAATTGACTTAAATCGTGCAGTTAGCGTAGATTTGTTTTGTAATTAGAGTAGTTAATCCTATAAGATGAAGTTAATGCTAATTCTTTTTATAATTGGACCATTTGTTGATATAGATTATAGAAAGCAAGATGTATAAATTTAATTAAAGTATCAACATTCAACAATTGTAATTATGGAAAATTAAAATGGAAGTTGAGGATAATAAGGTGAAACCATGAACAAATGTTAATGCATCCTTATTACTGGTAAATGATGAGTATATAAAAGTTGGAAATCAAAAATAGGTTTTTGAAAACTTAATTTATAATTTCTAAATATAAGGAAGTGGAGAAATTAACACTGCAATGGATAGACTTATCAGCTTTTAATTTGCATCTAAATTTGTTTAGATCAATTTGGAAATTAATAAAATTGTGGATATATTTTGAAACGTAAACGAAACGTCTAGATTTACATTTATATATACGTTAAAATAAAATGTAAATGATAAGGAATTTATTTATTTCCTAAATCCCTAATGTGTGTAACTAATATTATTTATCTTTTGGGACCACTTCCGTTTGCACGTTAAAATTCGTGCACACCTATTCTTTTGTGATCTATCTATAAATAGACGATCAAAAAAACCCTAGCCTCCATCTTCTATCATTTGTCTGTACGTTCTTTTCTTCAACTCCTTCTCCTTCTCAAATGGATGAAAGCCTAGATCTATTTCTATTCAAATTTCAAATGAAAATTCAAACATCTCAGAAAAATTCCAAAAAAAATATATATGTTGTAGATTTCATCCATACGAATCTACGTGCAGTCTCTGTTTTCGAAATCGATACTCGAGTCAGCGGCAAATCGTGGTCAAAATCAGGAAATTCGAAACCTAAGTCAATTTGGGCGTTTTGATTTGGAGCGATTATTTGCAAATTGGTTTATGGGTATTGGAGAGTTCGGCTAGGGAAGTCGTAATGGTGGAGGCGCGTCACCATCTGGTGGCCTGGGGTGGTCTAAAGGCACGGTCAAAGATGGGGAGGTCGTGCGTTGAAATGGGTTCATTCCCTGGACGAGCATACGTGAGTTGAGAAGAAGCTTTATGACGTGGCAAGCTTTAATTAGGTTGTTGTTTAATTTTGTTTTATTTAATTTTTGTTTCATATCATTAAAATTGAACAACTTTTTCATACGTTACCCGTTTCGCGCGAAATTTCTTTTGTTAGGATCGTAATTAAATTCCGGATCTGATGACGCTGGTTTGGACAGATTTGGAGACCATTGGATTTTTGAGTTTAAATTGAATTTAAATTCAAAAGGTGAGTGTTTTAACCCACTCGCAACTTCTAAAAGTTTTTATGTTTGTTAAATTTATTTTAGATATGAGTAGAAATTTATTTATGATTGTTTGGCATGTTTTATTCAGCATATAGTTAATTCGCATTTATTTAATTTAACTGTCAATTTAATTCATTTATTGCATATTAATTGACAGTTAGAATTTATTTATTTGCATATAAACTACTAGTTAAACAGTTATAAATTTAATTGAATATAAAATGTTAGTTAATAACTGTCAATTATTTCTTGTTATATTGTATATATATTGATGGTTGTTAAACTGATGATGTTTGAAATAATTTTGATTGATGATGGGTGAATGGATGTTTTATTGTATATCATTAAACTACAAGTTATCATGCATTTTCGTTTCATTCGGGATTGTGGTTTGAAATGATATGCAACCGCAAATTTTATTTTTAAATTGCGGCTTGAAATGATAAATATCCGTATCACTTGACCATAGGATAGAAAATTTTATACAGGCACGGTGGTCTATATATAAATTATTTTAAAGTGATTTCTATGGTTTGGATGGGATACGGTTTATAAAAATTTTTAATTTTGATATTTTATAAATGTTATTCTTCTATATATATACATTTGAAGTTAAAATTTTTGAATTTAAGCTGTGTATAAATCTATTAAATAAAAATGGGAAAATTGAGAAATGGAATTTGATAATTCATATTATATGTTTAAGTTTGGAAAATTTTAAGGTGTGATATTTATAACTGGATTTTTCCAAGATAAATTTAAAATGAATATTCTAGTATAATTTAATTGAAGAAAATATTTAATTGCTAGAAATTAGAGTTTTATTTATAGATTTTTATGTAAATATTCAAGACTAAATAATAGAACATTTAATTTGGTTGAAGGAATAAATTCCAACTTTAGTTTTGAAATATTAATACTCCAAATGGATATATATATATATATATATAGAAATTGAAGTGGTTTTGGAACTTGAAAGTGATATTTAAATTTTGGTTTAGACTTTAAATAAAGAAATTTGTTTGTAAAGCCATGGAAATTATTTTCTTTACAAAGTAACCTTAAAGTCAAACCATTTATTTTATATACCGTTGAATATCCAAACCATTCAAGTTTTAGAAGTTATGGTTTTAAAATATATGAATTTCGAAATATTATGCTTTGAAAGTATAAGTCAAATATTTGGTTTCCAGATATTTTAAATTTTAAAGCAGTATAATTTTGGAAAAGAAATATATTTGGATAAAATGATATCATATTGTTTTGGGTTTTAAGATGATATCGTATTCATAGTTTTGAAATGGAATTTTTATTCTGGTTTTAAAGTATATACTATTTTAAATGATCGCGGTGTTATAATAACGATTGGTTGGCAAAGAGACCGGGATCGGATATGGACATACTCTCTGTCGATACCGAAAACCACTTTAACTAACCGTGTACGCGGTGGAGATTCCAGAATGAAATAGGTTG
This sequence comes from Allium cepa, assembly GCA_030765085.1. Taxonomy (NCBI): domain Eukaryota; kingdom Viridiplantae; phylum Streptophyta; class Magnoliopsida; order Asparagales; family Amaryllidaceae; genus Allium; species Allium cepa. Next base: position 1,037,707,748 of record CM060941.1, on the reverse strand, counting down.
GTGGCGGCGTTTCCTGTAAGGTAAATACGTGGACCCGACTCCCGTGAGTTGGCATAAGGTGGCTAAAACAGGAGCGATTCTCGGGCCAATGAGGTCATTCCTCTGATCGGACACTCCTCTTCGATATTATACTTTGACTTTGGACTGATTCAGTGGCCACTTTTATTTTTGATTTTGGGGGAGTTTTTTCGAGGTGGGCGGCAGCTGCGCGCTGCGCGTTTCCACCAGCCCGGATAGCAATTGGTATATCTACCCTGGCATTGCCTAGTTGTGCCGTGTCACCTACCATACCGAGCCTTTACTACGAGTTTTGTTTTGTACCATACCTATGGAGTGCCCTCTGACGACGCCCATTACGGGGGAGATTACGGTACTGTATAGACTATGGGAATATATTCCGTGTTAAGGGCTATATGGGTAACCCCTTAACGCTATTAAAAAGTAAGTTTATTTTATAAATAGACATTATTATAATAGCGCAATATACTACATAGTAAATAGTTTAACGGACCCTTAGGAGATGTAAATCCCGAGCATCTCTTGAGTTACTGTACTCATATTTATTTCTGTTAATTTTACTCACATAAGATCTTTTAGTTCTGACTCGAGTGTTTTTGTCTTTTCAAATTCGCTCGGGTCAGTCCGAGCGTTTCAGGATTTGAGGATTTAGCTCTGGAGGACAAAGACAAAGATTTGTATTACTAGTATCTATATTATTTCACTACACCATTTAATTCTTCTACATTGATAGTATTGGTATGGGTAACTCTGATATTCATTGTACAAGTAAAATAAAATAATTTGTAAAACAGTTTCATGAACTGTATATTTGATTATTCTATTTTATCCTTCCGCTGTGAGATTCTGTTTTGTTTTATTTCTTCTCTGTTTTTCTTATTTACCCCATAACAATCCGCCCTTCCGTATGGTTTGAATCGTCATGTGTGTCGGTTTAAAGTGTGCGAAAAGGAGGGATGTTACAGTTGGTATCAGAGTTTTGGTTTAGCGATAAACCTTGGCTTTGTGGGGTTTGACTCTTTGTTAATAGGGTAGTAATACCCTATGGGAGTCGCTGAGTGTATATATATGAGAGAGCGTATTTGTTAGTGTTATAAAAAGATTTTAATATATTGTGTTAATCTGTTCTGTTTTGTATTTATAGATTCTGGTTGATGCATGGGACGCTGTGTCATCAATAGGGATTTCAAAATACTTAATAGGACAGACCGACATAATATCTGTTTTAATATAGGTAAATGAAATAATTTTGCCTGCTATATTTTCTATATATAAAATAAATTTTTAAATGATATTATATATATATATATATTGTTTCAATAGATTGGGTGTTTGGAATAAAATTTATATATAACAGGTAAATAAGATTGAATTTAAAATCAATGAAATTTGGAAATTTTAGAACTTAAGTCCGGGATTTTGAAATTTGCTTTCAAAGGATTTTGAAGTATAATAATATTGTTATAAATATTTTCCGATATAAATATTTCAGTATAATCCGGAAGAATTGTTTTAAAGAAGATTTTGGAGAAAATAAGTTTTGTACTTTCCTCTCTGTCGCTGGAAAATAATTTCGGTGATGGCGGCCGCATCATCGACTTTCATTTTCGAGTTTCGAAGGGGAAAGGCCACTGTGGTAAATTCTACTGCAGATTTATTTTGAAATTATTTAAAATTTTAATTGTTTAAATATAATTAGAGATATAAAAGTTGTAAGAAATTATTTATCTATTATTTTTAAAATAATTTGAAATTTGACCCGGTATTTAATTCTTAAATTTCCATTAATTAATAGTTTAAATTATTTTAGTGAAATAAAAGGTAAGTAATTAATGAATTTAAACCTCTAATTTAGGTAAGAAAATTTATGCAAAGTTATAAAGGGAAATTTTAAATTTTTAACATATGAGACAAAAAGTAATATTGTTGAAAATTAAATTTAATTAAAAGAAGAGATAAAACTTGTATAAGTTCTTTTGCATTTTCTTTAACATATATAACTTACCAAATATGAAAAGTTGAAATGTTAAATAAGTGATCAGAATAGAATATTAAGTATTCAATGAATTGCTGTTAAATGAGAATTTAATGTTATAAACTTAAGTTATAATTGAAATTTTACCATAATTAAAGGTAAGTATTATAAATAGGTGATTTTAAACTTAAGTAAATAAAACGAAACTCTTTAATAAATAAGGATTGATGTGTATGGTTATAAAATTTAGTATGATTTAAATGCTACTGGTTGAATAAAATGGAAAGTAGGTAATATAAATAAATGACTGTAAACCTTAGGTAATAAATTAATAAAATCCTTTATTTATAAGAATGGAGGTTATAAGGTTAAGAATTTAAGTGTAAAAAAAAAGGGTTACTGTAATATAATATAATAGCATGTAAGCATTTAATAAATGATTGAATTTGAGAAGTGAATTAAATGTAATACAAATAAAAGAGACTTACATAACCTAAATAAAATAAAAATAATGGTAAGTAATAAGTAGAAATAAGGAAACAACCATTGGATGAGAAATAAAATTTGAAGTTTGTTAGAAATAAATGTAAATTATAAAAAGGAAAATTTATGTGGGTTGAATAAAAGAAAGGAAATCAAACAATTAAAGTATGTAATGAATTTATATAAGTTGAATTGATTTGTTGGTAAATCGATATTGTTTACTTTATAGTTGGCTGGGTAAGGAAATTTGAAGTTGTTGGATGAATAAATAATCTATTTTTGTCCCATCTAAGACTGTTGAGTAAATGATGCACTGGATAGTTATTTTTCATTCCGTACCATTTCAAGTTTTGAACCCGAACAACTATTTGCTTGTTTGATTGAATGGTTGTTTTGTTTTGTTGTGTATACTATTTGTCGAAATTGATTGTTGTTAGTAGTTGAAACCATGAAAATATTTCACTTTATATAAATAGTTAACCTTTTTAGATTATATAAGTGAAATGCAGGTATGGAAGCAATTGTTACTGCTTTTGTTTCCATAAATTAAGCGTAATTTGCCCAACAAATAGGTACGTGCCCGGTTTACGTTTTGTAGCGCTATTTTTATATATTTTCCTGTGTTGGGATATACTATTTTGAATATTCTATATTCTACTTTGTTATATTTTGGTATTATATTTTCCCGAGCCTCTCCGTACAAAGGAGACTCTGCCAAAATTTTCCGTCAATTTTGGACTTAGAATTATGTTGAAAATGTTTTCCAAACTTTAATTATTTAAGTATAAAAGGATATAATGATTATAAAATGGGTATATTTTATTTAAGGTAATAAATTTAGTAAATTACTGTTTATAAGTTAAATATTTTGAATAAGATGTATTGTTATTTAATTCTTTCTTCTCCCTTCTTTTCCTTTTCGGGGACGAAAAGTTTTGAGTGGGGGAGAGTGTAACGACCCGAAAATTTCGTTAACTAAATTTGTCATATTTTCCATAATTTTTAATAAAATGAATGTTAGGAATTTGGTGTTGCCATTTGTTCTTATTAAAAGTTAACAATTTAAAATGAGATTCCAATTCAATAAAATAATGTAAATATCGTGGTTTAAATTTTGAATGGAATATGTGAAAACAAGAGTAATTATGGAATAATATGTTATTTATTTAGAGTATTGAATAAAAAAAAATTAAGCTAATTTTAATTAATGGTAATAATGCGATATAAGCTAATAAATTTGATCTCAATGCGATAACCATTTAATGAAGGTAATGAAACAGGATTTAGAAAAATGTATACTAGGTATAAATCAAATAGAAGGAAACAAACGTATATATCGAATTGATTTATGAATAAATACTTTGGATAGTAACTGAATGTACAGTAATGGTAATTTAAAACCTATTTATAGTAAGACTGCATAAGATTCAGTAAATTAAGTGGTGGAAAGATTTTTTCTAGATATACTTTGAAGATGTGAAATTAAAGGTGAATATTAAAATTGGTAAATGTAAAATAACATTGATTAACCGTAAATGGGAATAAACTTGAAAATAAAAATTTATGTTACAAGTGGGTGAAAGTAAAGATAAGGGTTAAGAGTGTTGGAATAGGTATATTAGAATAACTATAAAGTGTAAATGTACGTGTTTGTAGCAATATGAATTATGGAAGGAAAATAATTGGTAAACGGGGTTTGGGCTAAGGAAATGTTATTGATTGTTTTGAAACCTTATTTCTTATGGGAAAATAATTTAGCATAAGCAAAACCAATGCAAATATCTAATTTATCAGTAAAGCAATAATAATAAATAGTAATCAATGCAAATTATGTAAAAATAGAATGTGAAATTTGGGGAATAGACGCAAAGTATATATGAGTTGCTAAAAGTATGCATAATAAGTGCAAATTTAATAAATCAATGTCCTGTAGAGGTTGGAGTATGGTTAGTAATAAAAGCTTTTAAAGGAAAAACCTTTAATTTATAAATGAAAATCAATGCATTAAATTAGGTGTAACTGAATGCATGTAAATAATTTTGTAAGAATAAGTTATAAACAATTTATTTTTGCATACCCGATTTAATTGAAATAACAGAAAAGACAAGAACTTGATTTGCCTAGGTATATATATATTGATAAAGTATAACTAAATAGAAAGATTGGTAGTAAATAGGATATAAGAAGACAAAGGCAACTAGTAAATTAATAAATGAATTCATAATAATAAGTAGTAATTAATGCATATATATTTGGCATTAGTGATAATTACAAAACTTTACCCATTTATCTAATTTATTTAATTAAATCTAAATCTATGGCAACATTGTTGTAATGATGGTTGTAAGTGAATTTGAATGTAAAAGGGTAACAATTATTTAGGTTAACCATTTTGAGTATGTTAAGTTAAGAATGGCAATCGATTGAAATAAATCTAAATTAATTATTTTGTTTTGGTTAATGTGTTCTAGTTAATAAATGGGAGTTTATACGAAATGAAGCATGCACTAATGACATGTGTTATAATTCAAATGTTATTTATACCCATAAAATGTCTATTTACTGAATAGAAAGATTTTAAATCAATAAGCGAATTTATTGAGGTTCCAATTTATAATTTATAATGTTTAATGTAGACTCAATTACAAAATTGACTTAAATCGTGCAGTTAGCGTAGATTTGTTTTGTAATTGGAGTAGTTAATCCTATAAGATGAAGTTAATGCTAATTCTATTTATAATTGGACCATTTGTTGATATAGATTATAGAAAGCAAGATGTATAAATTTAATTAAAGTATCAACATTCAACAATTGTAATTATTGAAAATTAAAATGGAAGTTGAGGAGAATAAGGTGAAACCATGAACAAATGTTAATGCATCCTTATTACTGGTAAAAGATGAGTATATAAAAGTTGGAAATCAAAAATAGGTTTTTGAAAACTTAATTTATAATTTCTAAATATAAGGAAGTGGAGAAATTAACACTGCAATGGATAGACTTATCAGCTTTTAATTTACATCTAAATTTGTTTACATCAATTTGGAAATTAATAAAATTGTGGATATATTTTGAAACGTAAACGAAACGTCTAGATTTCCATTTGTATATACGTTAAAATAAAATGTAAATGATAAGGAATTTATTTATTTCCTAAATCCGTAACGTGTGTAATTAATATTATTTATCTTTTAGGACCACTTCCGTTTGCACGTTAAAATTCGTGCACACCTATTCTTTTGCGATCTATCTATAAATAGACGATCAAAAATACCCTAGCCTCCATCTTCTATCATTTGTCTGTACGTTCTTTTCTTCAACACCTCCTCCTCCTCAAATGGATGCAAGCCTAGATCTATTTCTATTCAAATTTCAAATGAAAATTCAAACATCTTAGAAAAATTCCAAAAAAAAAATATATATGTTGTAGATTTCATCCATACGAATCTAAACGAAGTCTCTGTTTTAGAAATCGATACTCGAGTCAGCGGCAAGTCGCGGTCAAAATCAGGAAATTCGAAACCTAAGTCAATTTGGGCGTTTTGATTTGGAGCGACTATTTGCAAATTGGTTTCTGGGTATTGGAGAGCTCAGCTAGGGACGTCGTAATGGTGGAGGCGCGTCACCGTCTGGTAGCCTGGGGCAGTCTAAAGGCATGGTCAAAGATGGGGAGGGCGTGCGTTGAAAAGGGTTCATTCCCTGGACAAGCATACGTGAGTTGAGAAGAAGCTTTATGACGTGGCAAGCTTTAATTAGGTTGTTGTTTAATTTTATTTTATTTAATTTTTGTTTCAACTCATTAAAATTGAACAACTTTTTCATACGTTACCCGTTTCGCGCGAAATTTCTTTTGTTAGGATCGTAATTAAATTCCGGATCTGATGACGCTGGTTTGGACAGATTTGGAGACCGTTGGATTTTTGAGTTTAAATTGAATTTAAATTCAATTTAAATTCAAAAGGTGAGTGTTTTAACCCACTCACAACTTCTAAAAGTTTTTATGTTTGTTAAATTTATTTTAGATATGAGTAGAAATTTATTTATGATTGTTTGGCATGTTTTATTCAGCATATCGGTTAATTCGCACATATTTAATTTAACTGTCAATTTAATTCATTTATTGCATATTAATTGACAGTTAGAATTTATTTATTTGCATATAAACTACTAGTTAAACAGTTATAAATTTAATTGAATATAAAATGTTAGTTAATAACTGTCAATTATTTCTTTTTATATTGTATATATATTGATGGTTGTTAAACTGATGATGTTTGAATAAATTTTGATTGATGATGGGCGAATGGATGTTTTATTGTATATCATTAAACTACAAGTTATCATGCACTTTCATTTCATTTGGGATTGTGGTTTGAAATGATATACACCCGCAAATTTTATTTTTAAATTGCGGATTGAAATGATAAATATCCGTATCACTTGACCATAGGATAGAAAATTTTATACAGGCACCGTGGTCTATATATAAATTATTTTAAAGTGATTTCTATGGTTTGGATGGGATATGGTTTATAAAATTTTTTAATTTTGATATTTTATAAATGTTATTCTTCTATATATATACATATGAAGTTAAAAATTTTGAATTTAAGTTGTGTATAAATCTATTAAATAAAAATGGGAAAATTGAGAAATCGAATTTGATAATTCATATTATATGTTTAAGTTTGGAAAATTTTAAGGTATGATATTTATAACTGGATTTTTCCAAGATAAATTTAAAATGAATATTCTAGTATAATTTAATTGAAGAAAATATTTAATTGCTAGAAATTGGAGTTTTATTTATGGATTTTTATGTAAATATTCAAGACTAAATAATAGAACATTTAATTTGGTTGAAGGAATAAATTCCAACTTTAGTTTTGAAATATTAATACTCCAAATGGATATATATATATATATATATATATAGAAATTGAAGTGGTTTTGGAACTTGAAAGTGATATTTAAATTTTGGTTTAGACTTTAAATAAAGAAATATATTTGTAAAGCCATGGAAATTATTTTCTTTACAAAGTAACCTTAAAGTCAAACCATTTATTTTATATACCGTTGAATATCCAAACCATTCAAGTTTTGGAAGTTATGGTTTTAAAATGTATGAATTTCGAAATATTATGCTTTGAAAGTATAAGTCAAATATTTGGTTTCCAGATATTTTAAATTTTAAAGCAGTATGATTTTGGAAAAGAAATATATTTGGATAAAATGATATCATATTGTTTTGGGTTTTAAGATGATATCGTATTCATAGTTTTGAAATGGAATTTTTATTCTGGTTTTAAAATATAAACTATTTTAAATGACCGCGGTGTTATAATAACGATTGGTTGGCAAAGAGACCGGGATCGGATATGGACATACTCTCTGTCGATACTGAAAACCACTTTGACTAACCGTGTACGCGGTGGAGATTCCAGACTGAAGTAGGTTGGTGGCGGCGTTTCATGTACGGTAAATACGTGGACCCGACTCCCGTGAGTTGGCATAAGGTGGCTAAAACAGGAGCGATTCTCGGGCCAATGAGGTCATTCCTCTGATCGGACACTCCTCTTCGATATTATACTTTGACTTTGGATTGATTCAGTGGCCACTTTTATTTTTGATTTTGGGGGAGTTTGTTCGAGGTGGGCGGCAGCTGCGCGCTGCGCGTTTCCACCAGCCCGGATAGCAATTGGTATATCTACCCTGGCATTGCCTAGTTGTGCCGTATCACCTACCATACCGAGCCTTTACTACGAGTTTTGTTTTGTACCATACCTATGGAGTGCCCTCTGACGACGCCCATTACGGGGGAGATTACGATGCTGTATAAACTATGGGAATATATTCCGTGTTAAGGGCTATATGGGTAACCCCTTAACGCTATTAAAAAGTAAGTTTATTTTATAAGTAGACATTATTATAATAGCGCAATATACTACATAGTAAATAGTTTAACGGACCCTTAGGAGATGTAAATCCCGAGCATCTCTTGATTTACTGTACTCATATTTATTTCTGTTAATTTTACTCACATAAGATCTTTTAGTTCTGACTCGAGTGTTTTTGTCTTTTCAAATTCGCTCGGGTCAGTCCGAGCGTTTCAGGATTTAGCTCTGGAGGACGAAGACAAAGATTTTTATTACTAGTATCTACTATATTATTTCACTACACCATTTAATTCCGCTGCATTGATAGTATTGGTATGGGTAACTCTGATATTCATTGTACAAGTAAAACAAAATATTTTGTAAAACAGTTTCATGAACTGTATATTTGATTATTATATTTTATCCTTCTGTTGTGAGATTCTGTTTTGTTTTATTTCTTCTCTGTTTTTCTTATTTACCCCATAACAATCCGCCCTTCCGTATGGTTTGAATCGTCATGTGTGTCGGTTTAAAGTGTGCGAAAAGGCGGAATGTTACAGACGTAATAACAATTTCATGATAATTAGCAAGATTATCATATCAGGAAACCAATTCACTATATATTATCTCTTAATTTGTTGGGGAAAAAAATTAAATATAGGTAACTTAATTCAGCATTCTGAAAACACTTCTACAAATTTCAGGATTTTATTCTTTGGTTTGAATGCATTTCAAGCTTATCTTATTCATTTAGTTCATATTTTCTAATTTCCATAAATACATTTCCACTTAAATTCTTATGGTCTAATTTAATTTCTATAACCAACAACCAATTATCTTAATATATAGAAATTAGAAAAAGTATTGCTATATATATATATATATCAAAATATAAGCTTATATAAAAATCATTTTTAAAAATCATTTTCTAAGAAAATAACATTACGCTCTCTCACACACACACACACTGTCAACTCATTCTAGGGTACTACTGACCTTACCCTTAATGAGTAAACCCACCAGAGCCAAGGTTCTCGCTTAACCTTCACCTCTGAACCAAAATGTTACGACCCGAAATTTTCGATTTCAAAAGTCGACACTAATACGTTCACTATAGAAGTACCGAGTAATCAAACGTCGAAAAATTCTAGATTATTAGGGTTAAGAAGAAAAGGTGTAACGATCCCGATTTTTAATTAAATTTTAGTTGATAATGTAAACAAATTTTTGGATAAAATTGTAAATTAATTTGAATTTTTCAAAAATAGGATATTTGCTTATTTGAGTATTGATTTTAAAATTTAATTGAGATTTTGAATTTTTATATTTAAAATCTTATAGATAAAAAAGTAACATCCCAAAGTTATCAATTTAAATAAATAATATATTTTAAACTTTTGAATTTAATTTAAAAAGAATTGGAAGAAAAATCTAAAACAAATAAAATAAGTGGAAATAATATATGAATTAAATCCCAATTTTATTTTGCGATTAAAATATTGAAATAATAAATATTGTAAAAAGTCATTTAAATTTAAAATCTTATATATATATATATGTATGTATATGTATATTGCAAATATGAGTAAATTGAATGCATATTTAAAATTTAATTTAAATTTGTTCAAGGTGAGTGTGGATATAACAAATGGACATGAAAGTTTATATTTCAAGTTTGAAATTGAAAATTTAATTTAAATTTAAAATAAATTTTTTTAGAATTAGTAGCATTTGAAATCATTAAGATGTAATGTATATGTATAAATATTGGTTAAATACTTTCAACATTGAACATGTATGCATATATTTAAAAAGGATAAAGATATACATTTATTTTTAAAAGTGTATGAGTTATAAATATAAGATTTATAAAATTCATTTTCTTTGTAAAGAAACCAAAAAGGCTGCATATGTATCAACATGTGAAGGTGGAGTAGAATAATTAACAAGATCTAAAGCTTATGATTTTTTTTTAACAAATGGCACAAGACATCATTTCCAAAATAAAATAATCAAATTTTTTTTTTCGGAAACCTTTCACCTTGCAATTCGAATTTTAAAACTCTCAACATCTGAAGTTCAGTAATCATAGAGATTTTGCAAATCTTTAAACTCCAACACACAAGCAAGAACAAAATTCAGCAAAAAAAAAGAAAAAAAATGTCAAGCTTTCTTCAATTCAATTCAAAAGCAAAAGGAAAATATCTGAATCATCTTGAAGCATTGATCTCTCAGGTTAATTTTATTTAAAAGTTTTATAGTTAATAAAATTATGATTTTTAAATCAAGCTTTAACACAAACAAAAAAATTCAAACTGCAGATTTGTGAAAAAAAACAGTGAAGTTTCAGGTTTTTGCTAATGCTAGTTTCTAGGAATAATTGAAAAGGCAAGTAACTTTCTTTTGAAATTTAAACTTGACATTTAAATCTTTAATGAAGAAAGAATGTAATACAACAACATTCTATCAATTACTTGCAGGAAGAAGCAAGATCAAAGCTTTAAAGCTATTTTGGTTTTCTAGTTGCAGGGAATAAAAAGGTCTCTGTTCTTTTAAAAATCCTACTGTAAGTAAATAAAAAAATTGTTGTTATTGATGAACTAAATGCATAAGCTCAACTAAGAATAATCATATATCTGTAACCATCATTTGCAGATCTAAACTCTAAATCAAAATAAGAAAAGTATGGAGTTGCAGGATTCATCTTCTTTTAATTTTGCCAGGAAACTCTCCTGCCTTCTGGAAAAAAAAGGGGTGAGCAAACTTCTTCGACCCAATCTTTAAATTTATGTGATGTGTTATGCTTGTTTCTGTAAAGTAGTGAAAATTGGTTGCATGGATGTAAATGTTGCTATTGTATAGATAGATAGGTAGATGTTTAAACATGCATGCCTGTACTTATGCATTCACAAGGTTCTGTCTTGGTAACAGATTTTAAGAAATGAATTCAAAAATCAATTACACTTCACCTGATCTCCTATATGATGTATGTTAAAAACAAAATATACTGGTAATAACAAGATATTGGGTTTAAAAATATTTTTAAGGAATGAATCTGAAGAACATTTAATAAGAAAAAGGAATGCAGTGGCAAATTCTAAAATGCATGATAAATCAAATTTGATAATTTAATAATTTAATCCTATAACGTGAATCTATTTTGAAAATGAAGATTTCTGAAACTAAAATTAAGGTTTTTAGAATTAGGAGTTAAGTGCAGTTCTTGTTGAACTGGAAAGGGGAAAAATTGAATTTTCTGGTAATCTAAGTGGCTATGGTGGACGCGATCATCACTGGAGATAGTTGAATGATCATAGATTAAGGGAAAAATGCCATGAAAGTTTATTAAATCATTTTGGAGGGGTGCGAAGTGGATTTGGGTCTGTAACCCTAGTTTTTATTGAGTTGAGTATTCTGATTCGTTCTCTTCCCCTGATTGATCGAGTTGCATGGAAATTTGGGAAGTGGAAGGTCGGCCGTAGTTGAAATCATTGCCGGGGTCCTAGGGGTCATGGTGGTCGGAGGGACGAATGCAAGGCATTGACAGGTTTGGATGATGGAGTTCTGCCTGTTCCAGATTTGGGGTGAAGAGCTCGATTTCGATTTCACGATTGAATCGATGATTGGGTGGCCGGAATGGGGTGCTAGGATGGTTGTTGACTTTTCGACACTAGTGGCAGTGGCCGGAGCTCCAGCGTGGGATTGTGCACGTATTTGTGCATCAACGTGTATCAGCGAGTTTGCATTTGGGGAAGAAGAAGGCGACTCGAAGTGAGGCTCGGGACGAAACATGGATAGCTCGAGTTATAACCCGAAGTAGGAATTGGATGAAAAATGAAAACACTTTGAAATTTTTAAGTTTGAAGTTCTGGGGAATGCACTCGGGTAAAATCTTGAAAACCCCGAAGCAACACTCGGGGAGGCGCTGCAATGGCTCGGGTATAAATATGATAGCAGGTTTTAAAACCGAAACCTGCTGCTCTGTTTAAAAAAAAAAATTAAATAAATTTAAAAGCTGAGTTTAAAATGAAAAGAATAAAGTTTAAGATAAGCTTTAAATCTAGACCTTTCAAGCTGGAGTTAAGTTTAAATCTCAGTTTTCAAATAAGTTAAATTTTTAAATTTGAATAGATTTAACTATTTTAAGAGGGGTTAAGAAGTTTGTATTTTTTTTCTTTTAAAAAAAATGAAGTTTTTAATTGAAAATAGGTTTTTTTAAATCTTAAAATTTATCTGGAATCAAAATTTAATATGCATTTCAATTTTGAAATAAAAAGAAGTTTTCAAATTTAATATGTTTTAAACAAATTGAATATTAAAGTGTATTTTTAACTATGGTTTGGATTTAAACATAATTTTGGTTTTAAATTTCTTTCAAACTTCTTTACAAAATGAATATTTCTTTAACATGTGAATTAAAGATTTTTTTTTGAATTGTCTTAAGGCTTTGTTTAAAGTCAATTTGTATTCGTTTTTAAAATCTTAAATTTAAAATGGAATTTGAAAGAAAAGTTTAAAGTATATTTTTTTTAATACTTTTGATAATAATTTGATAATTAATAAGAAATAATAATTACTTAGTCAAAGTAATTAAGGGAAGATAATAAAAGCTTAAAGATTGATTTATCAATATTAAGAGTTAATTACCTTAAATAATAATTAAGAAATGTGGTTAATTAATTAAGGTAATTGAATCAAAAATAATTAATTAAGGTTAATTGAATCAAAAATTATTAATTAAGGAGTAATTAATTATTGAAATTAATTAAGGAATAAGTAATTAAGATTTAATTAATTACAATTAAGGGTTAATTAATTTGGAAATGATTAATTAATAAAGGTATTTAAGACTTAATCAATTGTAGTTAATGAAAATTAATTACTACTGAAAGTAATTATGTGTTGATAAATTTAAAAAACCACTCAAATTATTCATCTTAGTTATAGACGTTTGATTTCTATTGGATGCTATGTGATGGATTGATATATTTGATATGTACTGTGATGCTTTGCAATACTTTGTGCTGAGTTGCTATGTGTGACGAATATATTGTTACATGAATATGCAAACCTTTGACCCGTAAATGACATTTAAACTTCGATGCGACAGGGAGTCGGATTCCAGTTGGTTATCCGAAACCCACATCGACTCATATTAGTGAACCTTTGTGATTGATAAATTTACTTTATCTATGAATCTGTGAATAAAAAATAAGCGTTATGGGTTATACCGCTTATCAATATGATTGAATCTGTGATGATGATGTTGTGCACTATTGTGTTGAACCCCAGGACCACACCATACACACACAAATATGGATTGAACGTGGAAATTAGTTAAGTCATAGATTTTGAAATTGTTTTAAAATTTAATTTTTGAATCCAAAATAGTTTTGGAATTAGAATTGAATCTTTTGAAAATGAGTTTAAAAAATAAATGTTGTTTTGAATAACTTGATTGAATCTTGAAATTTAAATAATTTGATTTAAATTTGAATTCAATATTTGAATTTGAATTCTATAATTTGGGAACTAGGGTTTAAAAAGTTATTCAACTTATAAATGGGTTCATATGAATTTTTAAACCATTTTAAAGATGATGTTTTGGAATTTAAATTCAACCCAAGATTTCAACTTGTATAAATTAGATTTTTCTGAAACGAAAACTTTTTGTTTCAAATAATAAAAGCTTTCACATAAGAATTGAACTTCCAATTTGTGTTAAAAGGATTTCAAGTCTAAAGTGGAAAATAGTTTTCCAAGTTATAAATAAACCTTTGGAAACGGTTTGAAAACAATAAATTAAATCTTTAATTTAAAGATTTAACAAGTTAATCTGAATTGAAATGGACATTGTTTTGGGAAACTATGAATGGATCTTTGCGAAACTGGGTGGAACATTGTGAAACGAATCTTTTTGTAAAAAATTTAAAATGGTAATTTATTTAACTATTTGAAGAAAAGTTTTGGATTTTAAAGTTGTGACTTAACTGAAATCCCATATCCATATTTTTTTAAAATATTGCGCTCATTATTCGGATTAGCTGGGAGAGGACCTTGTGTCATATAGCCCATTTCGAATAGTGATACGACGTTATGGATTGCAACTGAAGACCGGTGTTGAAGATCGGGTGTCTTGGAGAATGATAGGATAACCTGTCGATTGACTCTACACTGAGTTGCTCCGGTATAGAGTTTCCCTACGTGACGGGAAGTCCGATCGGGATTGCGGATACCCGGATTAGCAAGGGCTTCTTCGGAAGTGCCTTCGGTTCTGTTCGAACCCGGGACAGACTTGTATGGTTGTATGTCCGACATTACACTTTGAGATATTAAACTGATCTCTATCAAATACATTTATGCTTGGTGGCGGAGAATTTATTCTCTTAGCTTAACACCCTTCTCTGAGACGTACGAGCTCAGAGGTTATGTAGTTGATATTTATCGGTGATATATTCCCAATTTTGTAGTGTGACATGCTAAGTGCTGCTGTGGGTTGATGATCATTTGTGATCAAAGCATGGCTTTTGTATAAAGCGTAGCTTTGTAGACGAGACTGCATCAGGACCTCACACCCCGGAAATGGTCGAAAACAGAAAAGATGCAGCAAGGTTATGAGGGTCGCTCCCTTCAGGGTGTGTCATTCCCTTCTGGTAAAGGGTAGTATCATGGTATGGAGCCCAGATACTTACTCATGTGGATACTGCAGATCTATTACTTTGTAATACTTTGTGGTTGTTGGTGTCGAGCGCTCGGATAAAGGTCCCAAAGGACCGGGGAATGGCATGCTCGAGTAGTAGTTACCTAGTCACAGAGGTAACCCGACCTTGTGTTGGCAGAGATCCGGTTAGGTTCTCGGGACGTCCCGCCAGAGGCGATCCCATAGACAGTAGGAAGTTCCTTAGCCTGACCATTTGTTGGAAATCCAACCAAAACAATACGCACCCTGTACGGTTTTAGTTGTATAACCTGCCATGGAATGTGGTGGTAACCTGCTATTGAATATGGTAGCTATAGTAGGCATAAGTGCGAAATGCCTATGTTGGCTAGGATTTATATTATACTTTCGAAATGATTTTCTACACTTTTCACTTATAGTAATAATATCAAAGAAATTTTCTCGTATTAAGCATATTTGACTATCATAAGGAGAAATCTCCTCCAAGTCTGCGTTTGCATTGTGTGTGTGGCGGGAGGCCTTATGGTAGTTTCATTTTCTAAAAAGCATTGCGGTTTTTCAAATTTAAATACTTCTGCTTGTTTTTAAAAGAACAAATGTTTTTGTTTGCTCATACCAGTCTCATGAATGACCTGGAGTTTATTGTTCCTTTCCGAAATTCCGGGTGCCCACAATTTTCCCACACGGGCAGTCTAGAGTTGGGTTTTTCAGATATTCAGGTTTAGTAGGTTATCTGGAGCTTGTTCGGTCTTTGGATCTGAACTGCACTTGCTATCTTTGGGCATCATTATTGGGAGTTCGAGTTATTTCTGGATTGGTGCTTTGAAGATGGAGTTCATTCTTGAAGACCATATTAGAGTTATTGTTTCGCTGCTGTGTTATCTTTTCTTTCCGCTGCTATTATATTGTATCATATCTCTGATGTATATTGATATTCATTGTATCATCTGTTGTATCATATTGTATCTGATATTTTATCAGTGTTGTATATTGATATATGCTATTCTTTTTCTTCTGCTGTGTTGTTTTACTTAATGGTGTTATAAGCTCCGGCGAACTAGATCCGACGTTGGAATCGACATTTAAATACGAGTGTAGTATTTGGTGCCGATTTTCGAAGGTCGAGTCAGGGTCGTTATAATTGGTATCAGAGCTGAGGGTTAAAACTTTAGCTCAGGAGTATAACACATTAAGTAACTCATTAGGGATAGGGTGAAGTATACCCTAGAATGAGTTTATCCCTAAGATATCCATTCGAATGCCTCAGTAAATTCTCTTACTATTCACTGATAGTGAGTATGAGTGCAAGAAGAGAACGAGATAGGGGACAAAGAGATACCAGTACAAGTGGTCAACGCCCTGCAACAACGAAAATAACTTTCTTTATCAATCTCCTTTGATTTGTCTTTCCAATTCTTTTGATTGCTTCGTAGCAGCTCGAGGAAGAAGCTTCAGTGTGAGGGTGGCCCTATTATTTAAATTTGATAAATTGTTTAGCTAAAATATAAAGTTAAATAATTTGTATCGATAAAATGATTTCTATTAAAACAAAATTTGAAATTCTATTGTAATTCCTTGTGTTGATTGAAGTCCGAAGAGGGACAAGTTGATGTATACTTTGGGATATTCCTACCTAAGTTGGAATCCATATCTAATGTTTGAGAAATTGTAGAAGATTGAATCTATCCATCTATCTATTCTCTGGGATCCGATATATTCTACGAACGATTAGTTATCCTTCGAACTAATCAATGCCCTTGCATATTCGTAGACCGGTGAACCCGAGTATCTTGTGAAATAAATGTATGAGTTTGTTCTCGTATTGTTGATATTCTGATTTGGTAAGCCAAATACAGAATTGTTATCCAATTTAATTTGGAAAGATATTTCTCTATCTTTCATCTATTCCTTGTCGTCTTCCTTGCAAATTTCGAGGACGAAATTTTTTAAGGGGGGAAATCTGTAATGATCCTGATTTTTAATTAAATTTAAATTGATAATGTAAACAAATTTTTGGATAAAATTGTAAATTAATTTGAATTTTTCAAATTAAATAGGATATTTGTTTATTTGAGTATTGATTTTAAAATTTAATTGAGATTTTGAATTTTTATATTTAAAATCTTATAGATAAAAAAGTAACATCCCAAAGTTATTAATTTAAATAAATAATATATTTTAAACTTTTGAATTTAATTTGAAAAAGAATTGGAAGAAAAATCTAAAACAAATAAAATAAGTGGAAATAATATATGAATTAAATCCCAATTTTATTTTAAGATTAAAATATTGAAATAATAAATATTGTAAAAAGTCATTTAAATTTAAAATCTTATATATATATATGTATATTGCAAATATGAGTAAATTGAATGCATATTTAAAATTTAATTTAAATTTGCTCAAGGTGGGTGTGGATATAACGAATGGACATGAAAGTTTATATTTCAAGTTTGAAATTGAAAATTTAATTTAAATTTAAAATAAATGTTTTAAGAATTAGTAGCATTTGAAATCATTAAGATGTAATGTATATGTATAAATATTGGTTAAATACTTTCAACATTGAACATGTATGCATATATATAAAAAGGATAAAGATATTCATTTACTTTTAAAAGTGTATGAGTTATAAATATAAGATTTATAAAATTCATTTGCTTTGTAAAAAAATCAAAAAGGCTGCATATGTATCAACATGTGAAGGTGGAGTAGAATAATTAACAAGATCTAAAGCTTATGATTTTTTTTAACAAATGGCAAAAGACATCATTTCCAAAATAAAATAATCAAATAATTTTTTTTTCCAGAAACCTTTCACCTTCCAATTCGAATTTTAAATCTCCCAACATCTGAAGTTCAGTAATCATAGAGATTTTGCAAATCTTTAAACTCCAACACTCAAGCAAGAACAAAATTCAGGAAAAGAAAAGAAAAAAAAACTGTCAAGCTTTCTTCAATTCAATTCAAAAGCAAAAGGAAAATATCTGAATCATCTTGAAGCATTGATCTCTCAGGTAATTTTTATTTAAAATTTTTATAGTTAATAAAATTATGACTTTTAAATCAAGTTTTAACACAAACAAAAAAAATTCAAACTGCAAATTTGTGAAAAAAAAACAGTGAAGTTTCAGGTTTTTGCTAATGCTAGTTTCTGGGAATAATTGAAAAGGCAAGTAACTTTCTTTTGAAATTTAAACATGACATTTAAATCTTTAATGAAGAAAGAATGTAATACAACAACATTCTATCAATTACTTGCAGGAAGAAGCAAGATCAAAGCTTTAAAGCTATTTTGGTTTTCTAGTTGCAGGATATAAAAAAGGTCTCTGTTATTTTAAAAATCCTGCTGTAAGTAAATAAAAAAAATTGTTGTTATTGATGAACTAAATGCATAAGCTCAACTAAGAATAATCATAAATTTGTAACCATCATTTGCCGATCTAAACTCCAAATCAAAATAAGAAAAGTAGGGAGTTGCAAGTTTCATCTTCTTTTAATTTTTCCAGGAAACTCTTCTGCCTTCTAAAAAAAAAGGGTAAGCAAACTTCTTCGACCCAATGTTTAAATTTATGTGATGTGTTATGCTTGTTTCTGTAAAGTAGTGAAAATTGGTTGCATGGATGTAAATGTTGATGTTGTATAGATAGATAGCTAGATGTTTAAACATGCATGCCTGTACTTATGCATTCACAAGGTTCTGTCTTGGTAACAAATTTTAAGAAATGAATTCAAAAATCAATTACACTTCACCTGATCTCCTATATGATGTATGTTAAAAACAAAATATACTGGTAATAACAAGATATTGAGTTTAATTTTTTTTTAAGGAATGAATCTGAAGAACATTTAACAAGAAAAAGGAATGCAGTGGCAAATTCTAAAATGCATGATAAATCAAATGTTATAATTTAAAATTTAATCCTATAACGTGAATCTATTTTGAAATGAAGATTTTTGAAACTAAAATTAAGGTTTTTAGAATTAGGAGTTAAGTGCAGTTCTTGTTGAACTGGAAAGGGGAAAAATTGAATTTTCTGGTAATCTAAGTGGCTATGGTGGACGCGATCATCACTGGAGATAGTTGAATGATCATAGATTAATGGAAAAATGCCAAGAAAATTTATCAAATCATTTTGGAGGGGTGCGAAGTGGATTTGGGTCTGTAACCCTAGTTTTTATTGAGTTGAGTATTCTGATTCGTTCTCTTCCCCTGATTGATCGAGTTGCATGGAAATTTGGGAAGTGGAAGGTCGGCCGTAGTTGAAACCATTGCCGAGGTCCTAGGGGTCATGGTGGTCGGAGGGACGAATGCAAGGCATTGACAGGTTTGGATGATGGAGTTCTGCCTGTTCCAGATTTGGGGTGAAGAGCTCGATTTCGATTTCACGATTGAATCGATGATTGGGTGGCCGGAATGGGGTGCTAGGATGGTTGTTGACATTTCGACACTAGTGGTAGTGGCCGGAGCTCCAGCGTGGGATTGTGCACGTATATGTGCATCAACGTGTATCAGCGAGTTTGCATTTGGGGAAGAAGAAGGCGACTCGAAGTGAGGCTCGGGACGAAACATGGATAGCTCGAGTTATAACCCGAAGTAGGAATTGGATGAAAAATGAAAACACTTTGAAATTTTTAAGGTTGAAGTTTTGGGGAATGCACTCGGGTAAAATCTTGAAAAACCCGAAGCAACACTCGGGGAGGCGCTGCAATGGCTCGGGTATAAATATGGTAGCCGGTTTTTAAACCGAAACATGCTGCTCTATTTAATTTTTTTTAAAATAAATTTAAAAGCTGAGTTTAAAATGAAAAAAATAAAGTTTAAGATAATTTTTAAATCTAGACCTTTCAAGCTGGAGTTAAGTTTAAATCTCAGTTGTCAAATAAGTTAAAATTTTAAATTTGAATAGATTTAACTATTTTAAGAGGGGTTAAGAAGTTTGTATTTTTTTTCTTTTAAAAAAAATGAAGTTTTGAATTGAAAATAGGTTTTTTTTTAAATCATAATTTTTTTTTCAATTTTGAAATAAAAAGAAGTTTTCAAATTTAATATGTTTTTAACAAATTGAATATTAAAGTGTATTTTTAACTATGGTTTGGATTTAAACATAAATTTGCTTTTAAATTTCTTTTAAACTTCTTTATAAAATGATTATATCTTTAACATATGAATTAAAGATTTTTTTTTGAATTGTCTTTAGGCTTTGTTTAAAATCAATTTGTATTCATTTTTAAAATCTTAAATTTAAAATGGAATTTGAAAGAAAAGTTTAAAGTAAATTGTTTTTACATACTTTTGATAATAATTTGATCATTAATAAGAAATAATAATTACTTAGTCAAAGTAATTAAGGGAAGATAATAAAAGCTCAATGATTGATTTATCAATATTAAGAGTTAATTACCTTAAAGAATAATTAAGAAATGTGGTTAATTAATTAAGGTAATTGAATCAAAAATAATTAATTAAGGTTAATTAATTGAAAGTGATTAAGAAACCATTATTAATTAAGGAGTAATTAATTATTGAAATTAATTAAGGAATAACTAATTAAGATTTAATTAATTACAATTAAGGGTTAATTAATTTGGAAATGATTAATTAATAAAGGTAATTAAGACTTAATCAATTGTAGTTAATGAAAATTAATTACTACTGAAAGTAATTATGTGATTGATAAATTTAAAAAACCACTCAAATTATTCATCTTAGTTATAGACATTTGATTTCCATTGGATGTTATGCGATGGATTGATATGTTTGATATGTGTTGTGATGCTTTGCAATACTTTGTGCTGAGTTGCTATGTGTGACGAATATATTATTACATGAACATGCAAACCTTTGACCCGTAAATGACATTTAAACTTCGATGCGACAGGGAGTCGGATTCCAGTTGGTTATCCGAAACCCACATCGAATCATATTAGTGAACCTTTGTGATTGATAAATTTACTTTATCTATGAATCTGTGAATAAAGAATAAGCGTTATGGGTTATACCGCTTATCGATATGATTGAATCTGTGATGATGATGTTGCGCACTATTGTGTTGAACCCCGGGACCACACCATACACACACAAATATGGATTGAACGTGGAAATTAGTTAAGTCACAGATTTTGAAATTGTTTTAAAATTTAATTTTTGAATCCAAAATAGTTTTGGAATTAGAATTGAAGCTTTTGAAAATGAGTTTCAAAAATAAAATTTGTTTTGAATAACTTGATTGAATCTTGAAATTTAAATAATTTGATTTAAATTTGAATTCAATATTTGAATTTGAATTCTATAATTTGGGAACTAGGGTTTAAAAATTTAATCAACTTATAAATGGGTTCATATGAGTTTTTAAACCATTTTAAAGATGATTTTTTGGAATTTAAATTCAACCCAAGATTTCAACTTGTATAAATTGGATTTTTCTGAAACGAAAACTTTTTGTTTCAAATAATAAAAGCTTTCACATAAGAATTGAACTTCCAATTTGTGTTAAAAGGATTTCAAGTCTAAAGTGGAAAATAGTTTTCCAAGTTATAGATAAACCTTTGGAAACGGTTTGAAAACAATAAATTAAATCTTTAATTTAAAGATTTAACAAGTTAATCGGAATTGAAATGGACATTGTTTTGGGAAACTATGAATGGATCTTTGCGAAACTGGGTGGAACATTGTGAAACGAATCTTTTTGTTAAAAAATTTAAAATGGTAATTTATTTAACCATTTGAAGAAAAGTTTTGGATTTTAAAATTGTGACTTAACTGAAATCCCATATCCATATATTTTTTAAATATTGCGCTCATTATTCAGATTAGCCGGGAGAGGACCTTGTGTCATATAGCCCATTCCGAATAGTGATACGACGTTATGGATTGCAATTGAAGACCGGTGTTGAAGACCGGTTGTCTTCGAGAACGATAGGATAACCTGTCGATTGACTCTGACTGAGTTGCTCCGGTATAGAGTTTCCCTAAGTGACGGGAAGTCCGATCGGGATTGTGGATACCCGGATTTGCAAGGGCTTCTTCGGAAGTGCCTCCGGTTCTGTTCTAACCCGGAACAGACTTGTATGGTTGTATGTCCGACATTACACTTTGAGATATTAAACTGATCTCTATCAAATACATTTTTTCTTGGTGGCGGAGAATTTATTCTCTTAGCTTAACACCCTTCTCTGAGACGTACGAGCTCAGAGGTTATGTAGTTGATATTTATCAGTGATATATTCCCAATTTGGTAGTGTGACATGCTAAGTGCTGCTGTGGGTTGATGATCATTTGTTAATCATTTGTGATCAAAGCATGGCTTTTGTATAAAGCGTAGCTTCGTGGACAAGACTGCATCAGGACCTCACACCCTGGAAATGGTCGAAAACAGGAAAGATGCGGCAAGGTTATGAGGGTCGCGCCCTTTAGGGTGTGTCATTCCCTTCTGGTAAAGGGTGGTATCATGGTATGGAGCCCAGATACTTACTCATGTGGATACTACAGATCTATTACTTTGTGATACTTTGTGGTTGTTGGTGTCGAGCGCTCGGATAAAGGTCCCAAAGGACCGGGGGATGGCATGCTCGAGTAGTAGTTACCTAGTCATAGAGGTAACCCGGCCTTGTGTTGGCAGAGATCCGGTTAGGTTCTCGGGACGTCCCGCCAGAGGCGATCCCATAGACAGTAGGAAGTTCCTTAGCCTAACCATTTGTTGGAAATCCAACCAAAACAATACGCACCCTGTACGGTTTTAGTTGTATAACCTGCCATGGAATGTGGTGGTAACCTGCTATTGAATATGGTAGCTATAGTAGGCATAAGTGCGAAATGCCTATGTTGGCTAGGATTTATATTATACTTTCGAAATGATTTTCTACACTTTTCACTTATAGTAATAATATCAAAGAAATTTTCTCGTATTAAGCATATTTGACTATCATAAGGAGAAATCTCCTCCAAGTCTGCGTTTGCATTGTGTGTGTGGCGGGAGGCCTTATGGTAGTTTCATTTTCTAAAAAGCATTGCGGTTTTTCAAATTTAAATACTTCTGCTTGTTTTTAAAAGACCAAATGTTTTTGTTTGCTCATACCAGTCCCATGACTGACCTGGAGTTTATTGTTCCTATCCTAAATTCTGGGTGCCCACAATTTTCCTACACGGGCAGTCTAGAGTTGGGTTTTTCAGATATTCAGGTTTAGTAGGTTATCTGGAGCTTGTTCGGTCTTTGGATCTAAACTGCACTTGCTTATCTTTGTGCATCATTATTGGGAGTTCGGGTTATTTCTGGATTGGTGCTTTGAAGATGGAGTTCATTCTTGAAGACCATATTAGAGTTATCGTTCCGCTGCTGTGTTATCTTTTCTTTCCGCTGCTATTATATTGTATCATATCTCTGATGTATATTGATATTCATTGTATCATCTGTTGTATCATATTGTATCTGATATTATATCAATGTTATATATTGATATATGCTATTCTTTTTCTTCCGCTGTGTTGTTTTACTTAATGGTGTCATAAGCTCCGGCGAACCAGATCCGACGTTGGAATCGGCATTTATATACGAGTGTCGTATTTGGTGCGGATTTTCGAAGGTCGAGTCAGGGTTGTTATAAAAGAGGTAGAAGATGAACAGAAAACAAAACACAGAATCTCATATTCGTAGCGGATCCAAAATATAATATCAAATAATAGCATTTATACAAAGAAAAGCTGTAATTGTCGGTTTACGTTCGATATGAGAATAAACCATTCATACATAAACCGGACAGTTATAATTAACTTGTCCCTGAATATACTCAGAACAAAATCTAATACACGGCAGAATATACTCCATACGTTATGCATCCAGCTCGCCTCCTGAGCACCCGAACGTTCTCATCTGAAAATCTGTAATACTCGGTCTGACCCGAGCATATAATAAAGTAACACCTGGGTCAGGCTGGAAACCAACGTGAGTAAACCTAAATAATTTGAAATACTAAGTTATAAACATAGTTGCACCAGGGTAACTCGTACCTCACTACGAGTTCTTATCTTATTATAGTCAATCACTTATTTCCAAACAATATTTAAAACTGTTACTTAGTTTAAACTGTCATGTTACTTAAATTATTCCATTCCAGCCTATTTGATTTTAAAATCAAATCTATAAAGAATCACTGAAGATTACTAGTCGAACTGGTTTCGGGTATTTGTTGATGCCTGACCCCGGTCTTTTCGAATCCAATGCCATCTCTAATCCAAGTTGTTTAAGTGAATGCAATTCAATTTTAAATACAGGATGTCACATTTACACATCAATTCATCATCGATAGATAACCCACATTATAATAGTTCAATCAAAACATATCATATCGTAGATCATCATAATATATCAGACTAGAGACATTAATTCAAACATTCGATACAATTTAATCATCCATAAGCAAGATTAATTAGTCCATTTCTAGTTAATTTAATTAACACAAAATGCATTAATTACCTTTATAAATCCTGCTTAATTATTACTAATTAATTACAAACCACTTTATTGTTATATAATTAACTACTGAAATTTATTAATCATCCTTTAGTTATTCACATTAATTAATTATCACTTAATTACTTATTAATTAATTATCCCTTAACTAACCACATTAATTAATGATCCTTTAATAAATCACATTCATTAATTGCTCCTTAAGTTAATTAAATATCCTAGTATAAAATTATTTCAAAACCAAATCAAATTATTTCCAAATCACATTTGAATTTAAAATTTAAGTTCGAAACTTGTTTGAGAAAGCTTGATAAATACCTTACTTTTGAAAATTTGTTTATGTATATTGTTTTGAAGCTTGTTAACTTACTTATACTTTTAAACTTGTTAACTAATTTTGCTTATGCTTTTAAACCTTGGTTCACGCTTTTTTTTAGTTTTAAACCCTGGTAAATATTTCTTGAAAAACTTGGTGAATACAATTACATTGTTTTAAAACTTGATAACATCCTAATTTGAAACTTATTCAATTTCTTTTATTTTTGACTCCAGGTCAAAGTAACCCGACCCGAGGCCAATTTTCCCCAAACAATCACTCGAGAACTCCATCATTTCTCCACTCGATGAACCATGCGAATGACTTGAGAATGACATCGAGTCCAGATCATAACTTTCCCGCTCCTCTTCTTCTTCCTCCTCCATTACAAAGCTACAATCCAGGCCTATCAGAAAATCACATGCACGTGCACACATGGTTGGAGGGACACCTATCAACTTCAACGACGTTCCCCAAGTCGCTGTCGATTCCATTACCCTACTAGCTACCCTGAACCCACGAACTACCCTTAGATCAAAATCAAACAAATATGAACCCATCTGGAAGATACCCGATCCAAAGATACGCCTTGCACCACCACCTCCGACCATTTTATGCCTCGCCGACCCACCTAAAGCTGCGCTACGTCATCCTGCTATTATTCCTCCTCACCCGGTCAAGTCCGATCCACTCATAGTGACGAATTTCCCTCTGGAACATCGTCGACCAAAACCGTCGACAAACCCTATTCCATCGTCAAATTGCCACTCCAATGCATGATAAAATCTCCAACCATTTCTCCACTGAGCTCCGCCACCCAAGCTTCCTCCATCACCAGTCCCGAAGCTCATCCTCCCTTCGGTCGTCGAAACTCAACGAAATCCCCCTTATCGTTTGACTCACATATTCTAGATGACCACAACACTAAAAATTATGAAATCTATATCAAAAATCATGATTTTCAAATATGAATCAAGTTACGAATTTGAAATATGGAATTCAAATGATTGATTTTCTGGCTTTAATTTATTTTCACTGCAATTTCCACCTCCTAGTAAAACTATTTGCTATCTACACTTAAAAACATTTTTAAAAATAAAATCAAGTTTATTTCAAACAAATATTCTCTAAACATCTTAACCTATAATGGTTTATATAAAGAGGAATTGAAATTTGAATGAGTTTATGGTTTGTTAAACCAAAGCAAAAACATGTACATCTAAACACAGTCATGCAGAAGTATATATACCAGGGATAACACATTAATATATTTATGCAAAACATTTTTGCAATCATTACTAGTATGATATATTATATGCAACAGAATCTAAAGAAGATTTAGTTTTAAAATGTGAGGTTTACTCACAGTTTAATCCGTAGAACAAAGAACCGTAATCTGCTTTGAAAAAAACTTCTAGTTTTATCTTGATTTACTTTATGTTGAGTTGAATGCTTGAATCGACTATGTTTGCTCGGGTTGATCTTGAAATAGTTGTTGTTGTATAAGTTGGTTTTAGTTTTCTTTTGAAAAATGAGAAGAAGAATGGATGGAGAATAGATATGTAGAAAATTACGACTTTACCTCATTTTATTACATTTCAATTTAAAAGAAACATATAACCACTTGTAATTTTGCATGATCCCTATCTTACAAATGTCTAATGCATATATTTAATATTTACGTTTGTTAATTTATATGAATTTACATTTTTATATGTTTCATATTATAGTTTAACACTCTTATATATATACATAACTTATATATATTTAAAGAAAGTACCATCTTTTATTAGATCCTATTTTTAAACTTAAGCTATTATATTTTAACTTAATTTTATCATTAGTGTTTTATGTTTTTATTAATTTATATTTATATATTTCCATTAACACATTTCTTCTTACTTATTTATGTAACTTTAAAAAAAATTATATGAAACCTCATTATATACCAACAAATAACCATATATACAAATTCTAGTTTAAAAACATAGAGTTTTTAAATCCAATTTATTTTTATGTTATTTACTTTTGAATTTCAAATCAAAATTCTTTTTTTTACGATCTACCTATATATACATAAACAAATACATATTTAAATAATTATAAAAGAAGATTGTTAAATAAATATTTATCCAAATATATATATTTATTATCATAATTATTTGTTCAACTTTATAAAATTAATATCTCAATAGTAAAATCAGTTAATTATCCAATTATTAGATGTTCAGCAATCCGGGTTATCACAGCTATGCACTAATAATAATATCAAAAGGATTTTCGTGTATCAAGCATGTTTGACTACTATAAGGAGAAACCTTCTCCATGTGTGCGACTGCATTGAGTGTGTGCCGGGGGACCTTAAGGTAGTTTCATTTTTCAAAAAGCACGAATTGATTTCTTTTATTTCTTTTTGTACAAACAATTGTTTTATGTTTGCTCGAACCAGTCCCATGACTGACCTGGAGTTTATTGTTCCCTTTTCTAAACTCTGGGTGCCCCTAATTTTCCACACCGGCAGCCTAGAATCAGGTTATCGGTAGATATAGATTTTGGAAGTCTTTGGAGCATGTGGATCTGGAAGTTTTTGGTTTGGAGCTTTGGAACTTTTGGAATGAAGTCACAGTATGTTGGATTCTTTTGAAGACCCTGTTGTTGGCTGTTATGTTATTGTTCCACTGATGTATGATATATATATATATATATATATATATATATATTGTGCTATGATGTTGGTGGTCCTTTGTTGTATCAATGTTGTATCCATGTTCTGTATCAATGAAATCATTTTGTTTTTGTTGTGTGGTTTTCTAATGTGTTATAAGCTCCAGCGAACTGGACTCCAACGTTTGAATCTCTGATATTCGTATATGGGTGATGTATTGGATGCCGATTTTCGAACGTCCGATTCCGGGTCATTACATTTATTATCAGAGCTAAAGGTTGAGTAAGAACTTTAGCTTCGGAGCATAACTCAATAGGTGACTCATTAGAGATAGGGTAAGAAATGCCCTAAAATGAGTATATTCCCTAAGTTATCTCGTCCGTATGCCTAAATCAATTTTCTTACTATTTACAAATAGTGAGAATGAGTGCAAGAAGAGGACGAGGTAGGGGAAGGGGAAGTACCACTACAAATGGTCGAGACCTTACAACAACAATAATGGAAGGAGCAGCTCTTCCCATCCAACCCCAGCCAAATCTGGCAGAATTATATCGAAATTTCTCTAGAGTTGGAGGGAAACCATTCATAGGATTAGAGACTATTATAGAAGCGCAAGCTTAGATTTGATCTTACGAGAGGATTTTTAAAGGATTGAAATTGGAATATGATCAAAAGAGGTTGATAGCTTCCTGGCAGCTCCAGAAAGAAGCTTTGGCATAGTGGGATACCATTACTTTGGCCGAGTCGAAGGATGAGTTTACTTGGGATAGATTCAAGCAAGTGTTTGAGCAGCGTTATATGCCATCCACTGGTATTTCTAGGATGAATCAGGAGTTTACTGATTTGAAGCAAGGAAATCTATCTTTTGAAGAATACTTAAATAATGAGTTATCCCGATTTGGACCTGAATTGGTGAATACCCCTCTTAAGAAGAATGAGAGATTTATCAAAGGATGAAGAAGAAGTTTCATGAAAGGATGACATGCCATGTGAAGGATTCTTTTGCTGATTTGGTAGATATGGGGTATAGATATGCCACCTTAGATAGCAAAAAGATTCTAGAAGAGAAAAGAAGCGGAAGTAATCCAAATTGGAAGAAGAGGAAGTTTGGAGGAAAGAAGCCATGGAAAGGAAATGAAAAGAAGAATACTCAGGAGAACAAGGCAAAGAGTGTTACCTATTTCAACTGTTTGGAGAAAGGCTATTACTCAAGTAGTTGCAAGAAGCCCAAGAAGCAAGGAAAGAAGGATCAACCTAGGAAGTTAGATCTAGAAGCCAGGGCTACCATTACCATAAACAGGACACATAGCTAAAGAATGCCCGACAATAATGTAGGCCCAAGTAGCGAAGGTATATGCAATCAAGGATCAACCTTCAAGCTTAGGAGCCAATAAAGGGAAAGAAGTTTTGGAAGATAACCTTCTTATTTATGATAAAATTGTTAGAGTTCTATTCGACACTGGAGCCACACATAGTTTTGTTTCCCAGCAAACCGTAGACGAGTTAAATCTTGAACCTGAATTCGTAGACGAACCAATTTGTGTGAAGAATCTGGTAGGAGGGCCTACGAATCTTTGTTTACGTTGTAGAAAAGTTCTATCTCATATTCTCATCATCAGTTTCCTATTAGCCATTTCGTTCTTGACTTTAGTGAATTTGAAATTTCATTTGGAATGAATTGGGTAACAAAACATGAAGCTAAATTAGATTGTACCAGTATAACGATTGCGGTTAAAAAGAAATTTGGGAATGTCGTTGTGATTTCTTATGAGGATCCAAGTCCGAAGAGGGACAAGCTAATGTTTAATTTAGGGTATCCTGACCGGAGTTTGGAATCCATACCTATTGTTCGAGAATTTCCTGACATATTTGACCATACCTATTGTTCGAGAATTTCCTGACATATTTGAAGAAGTTAAGTCTTTACCTCCACAAAGGGAAGTCGAATTTAGAATCGACTTGGTTCCCAATGCTCGCTCAGTTGTGCATGCAAGTAGTAGGATGGCGCCAAGGGAAAGAGTGGAGCCAGCTAAGCAAACCTAAGATTTACTGGAGAAAGGATTTATATGACCCACTCGTTCAAGTTGGGGTTCAGCTGTTGTATTTATAGCCAAGTCTGATGGATCTTTGAGATTGTGCGTAGATTATCATGATCTTAATAAATTAACCATTAAGAATAAATTTCCTTTGCCTCGAATCGATGACCTGTTCGATCAATTGCATGGTGCTCGGTTTTTTTCCAAGATGGACCTAGCTTAAGGATTCCATCAACTGAGAATTGCAGAAGATTGTATTCATTTGACTGCTTTTGGGGATCTCGATACATTCTACGAATGGTTAGTTATTCCCTTCGGACTAACCAATGCTCCTGCATATTTCGTAGACCTGATGACCCAAGTATTTTGAGAAGTATTGAATAAGTTCGTTCTAGTATTTATTGATGATATTCTGATCTATTCCAAATTAAAGAAGAGCATGCCGAACACTTAAAAATAGTTTTTGAAATATTGAGGTGGAATATTCTTTTTGCCAAGTTTTCTAAATGTCATTTTTGAGTAAAAAAAATTAGATTTCTAGGACATATTGTAACAGAAGAAAGAATTTCTGTAGACCCCGGTAAGTTTTCCGCTATCCTAGATTAGAAGCAACCCCCAACTCCAAAGGAGGTCAGTAGTTTTTTTGGGATAGCCGGATATTACCAAAATTTTGTCCAGGATTTCTCTAAGTTAGCCAATCCATTAATTAAGCTAACTATGAAGAATGCCAAATTTATTTGGACTCCAAAGTGCAAGGAAGCGTTCTAGGAATTGAAGAAAAGATTGACCAATGCTCCCGTTCTTGCTATTATTAATGGGAATAAAGGTTTATATGTTTATACAGATGCGTGGGGTGAAGGTGTGGATGTTGTTCTAATGCAAGAGGGTAGAGCGATTGCCTACCCGAGTAGACAATTGCGACCACATGAGAAGAACTACTCGACCCACGATATTGAGCTTTTGGCAGTTATCTTTGCTTTGAAAATCTGAGTTATTATCTTCTGGGTGAAAATTTTGAATTGTTCACCGGCCCTAAATCTTTGAAGTACCTCTTTCCCCAGAAGGATTTGAATCTAAGGCGACAATGTTGGTTGGAATTCCTAGCGTCATAGGAGCTGGATATTCAGTATGCACTTGGTAAGGCCAACATGGTAGCTGATGCTTTGAGTAGAAGACATGCTGTTCTTGCTTATCTTGTTGTCACCTCCATTCTTCTTGAGAAGATTGCTGGTATGCAAAAAGAAGACAAGTTTCTTAAAGAATTTATAGAAGAATATGTCGAGGCAAAGACTCCAGCTTTGAAATCAATAATAGTGGAATTATAAGGTTGAAATGGAGGATTTGTGTCCCAGACATCCCAGATCTCAAATGAGAAGTATTGGATGAATGTCACAAGTCCAAGTTTAATATCCATCCAAGGGTTAACAAAATGTATCGAGATATTAAAAGGACCTTCTGGTGGAAAATGATGAAGAGGGATATATCCATTTATGTTAGCCGATGCGCAACTTGTCAACAAATAAAGAGTGATCAAATGAAGACGGCAGGTTTACTCCATCCACCGGAAGTGCCAAAATGGAAATGGAACCAAGTGTCTATGGATTTCATAGATGGTTTGCCACGAACTCGAAAGGGTAAAGAGGCGATTTGGGTTATTGTGGATCGTCTGACCAAGACTGCCCACTTTATCCCAGTTAAATCCACCCGAACAGAAGAGAGTATGGCAGAGTTATATGTGAAGGAGATTGTTCGACTCCATGGAATACCATGTAGTATAGTGAGTGATCGTGACCCGATCTTCACTAGCAGATTTTGGGTGGCATTTCTAGCCGCACTAGGAACAAAGTTGAACTTCAGCACTGCTTACCACCCACAGTATGATAGGAAAAGTGAAAGAATAAATCGAATCTTGGAAGATCTTTTGTGTGCTTGTATTCTCGATTTTGGAGGTTAATGGGAGGACCATTTGCTTTTGGTTGAGTTTTCGTATAATAATAGTTATCAGGCCAGTATCAGAATGGCTCCTTTCGAAGCATTGTATGATCGTCCTTGTAGATCACCTGTGTGTTGGATTGAGTTAGGTGATATGCTTGTTCTTGGACCGGACATGATAAGGGAAGCTTCTTATAAGGTTGATTTCATTTGGAAAACGTTGAAAACTGCCTAGAGCCGACAGAAAAGTTATGCCGACCACAGGAGAAGCACTTTAGAATTCCATGTTAGAGATTCAGTTTTCTTAAAGGTTTCTCTAATGCGTGGAGTTTTGAGATTTGAAAAGACGGGTAAGCTGGCACCGAGATATATAGGTCCTTTTCCTATACTTGAGAGGATTGGTCCTTTTGGCTTATCGAGTGCAGTTACCTAATTGCTTAGCTGTCCTGCATAATGTTTTCCATGTTTTACACCTTCGAAAGTATGTGCACGACGCAGATCATATCATTGACGAAGCCGTTCAACATGATTTGGAAATCACACCTAACTTGGTAGTGAAAAGAGAGCCATTGAAGATTATTGATGAAGATGGAAAGCAGTTAAGGAAAAAAGTGGTGAAATTGAGAAAGTACAATGGAGTGGAGATCCAAATAATTGTACTTGGGAAACAGAGGAAAGCAGGCAGAAGTCCTATCCCAAGTGTAGAGTAGATATTTTGGCTTAGTCTGGTAAGTCATTTCTCTATCTTTTAATGTGTTCATATGTTCTTTGTTTGTCTCCCTGTCTATCAAATTTCGAGGATGAAATTTTCTTAAGGGGGGAATTTGTAACGATCCCCTTTTTAAACCAAAATTAAATAGTAATTTATATAATTTTTAGAATTAACTTGTAAAATTAATTTAAATTTTTCCAAAACAAATAAGATATGGGTTTATATATGTATATGTATATATACATATATATTGTAAATAGAATTTGAATCTGAAATTCAAAAATAAATATCTTAAGAGTAAATTGGATTTAAAACTTTATATTTTAAAAACTAGTATATATATGTATGTGTGTATGTATGTATGTATGTGTAACATCCCGGAAATTTTGGATATAAAATTCGTTATATTGTTTGAACTTTTGAATTTAAATTGGAAAATTTCATAGGAAAATAAATTTTTGTTAAAAATTAATATTACAAAGTTATATGGAATTAAATAAATAATTGATAGTTTTAATATAAATAAATAAATGATGAATAAAATTATGTAACAAACGAGAATTAACATTAAACCATAAGATGAACGTACGTTCATATTAAATACTAGTAGTTAAAAATTTTTAATTGGAATTATTTTACATTACATTCAAATATAGGCATAAGAAAACAATAACTAAAACAAATATTGTACATAAACCACATAGTTACAAAATGTTAATGCCTGAAACAACTTTTCTTTTAATAAAGTAACATGAGAAGTAAGTTAACCAAACAAAACAAAACTTAGTCTATTAAGTTGCTGTAAACCATCACAATGTAAACAATAGAAGGAATATACAAAGTAGGAAGTAAGTTGTGCAAGCCTCAACATAAATAAAATAAATGTATGAAAACAAGTTTTGGTACTAAAAAAAATAATATATATATATATATATATATATATATAAAGAAAATAACAATCGAACAGAAATCCAAATAGTACTTGCAAAGTTAAAATAATTATGTATGTTACCAAAGGAAGGAGCAAAGGCATTTAATGCCATCTTCTCAAGCAAGTAAAAATAGCACATCAGCCTCCATATAAGAAAATACAAAATACTACAAAGTACAACAGGAAAAAAAAAAAAAAAGTCTCTGGTTGCAGTCCTTGCTAAGAAAAGAAAAAAAACCTGTGCCTCTCTTTTGTATACAACTATCAATATACATATGCAGTGCAATTTAGTTTATTTCATTCGAACAAAAGTCAGAAAAGAAAAGAAAAAAAAGAAATTAAACATTACCTTGCTCTATAATCTAAACTGACCATCCATTTCAGTTGCAAGCCTGCAACATCTTCAATCTATGTTTTTACAAACTAAAGTTAACAGATAAAGAAAAGGATATCAAGTTAAGAAGAGAAAGAGCAACCTGCAGATTTTAAGACCAAAACCAAGAGTGTTTTCTGTTTCAAATACTTCAAGGTGAGTAAACAAAGTTTTGTTTTAAAGTTTAAGTTAATTATAAAGTTATGATTTTTTACCAATATAGTTAGATATGGTTTTAAAGTTGAATATGAAATTGTATATGCTACTGTGCTCTGGAAAAATTTGGATGTGGCTGTCTTAAATGTTTTTCCAAGTTTCTGAACATATAAAAGTAAAGAAATTGTAAAGTTTTCTTTATATAAAAATGTTTGAATCCTGAATATTTAAAAACTAATGGAAGTTGTTACCTAAATCAAAGCCTGAAATTTTGCTCTGATGTTTTACAGTATGTTATAATACTGTATGCATGCCTGGGTAAATGTTGAGTATCTTAACCTATGAATAAGCTAATTATGTGCCTGGGCTATAAAATTGTTTTAGTTTGCATATGCATAAGTAGTTCTTTTCTGTGCACAGCCATTTGGAAACATAAGTGCCTGTTCAAGTCAAAATCAGTTCTGTCTTTGTTTTAGAGTATCACACTTATTCAAAAACTCATCTTTAATTGTATGACAATTATTAGACTTTGATCTCAAGATAAAACTTGCGTATTTAAGAATGAACTATGAAAGAAAAATAAAAAGAATTCGTAAGGATATGTTACACAGTTGAAAAACAATGTTTTACAGTAATATGCCATATTTTGATCAAATTCGAATATCATGAAATGCTAATTCAAGTTTATAACTTGAATCTTCATTGCAAATTATGATTTTTAAGACGAAATTGGCAATTTTTAGTTGCCTATGTCGTGCGCAGTTCATTGCGGAACGAAAATAGTGTTTTGATCGATTTCTGATCATCTAACAATTTTTAGATGCTAGAAATTGGTGGGAAGTCGGGTTGAATTAGTCGAGCAGACCAGGGATCTACAAGAAAAAGGATTGATTCGACCCAGTGTTTTTGAATGGGGCTCAGCCGTTGTGTTCGTCGCTAAATCAGATGGATCTTTGAGATTGTGTGTAGATTACCGCGATCTCAATAAGCAGACTCTCAAGAATAAATTTCCACTACCTAGAATTGATGATCTATTTGATCAATTATGCGGCGCTCGTTTCTTTTCGAAGATGGATCTAGCCCAGGGATTCCATCAACTGCGAATCGCCGAAGATTGTGTACATTTAACTGCTTTCAGGGGTCCCAATATGTTCTACGAATGGTTAGTCATGCCATTTGGGCTAACCAATGCTCCAGCATAATTCGTAGATCTTATGACTCGGGTGTTTCGGGAAGTTTTGAATAAATTTGTGCTCGTATTTATTGATGATATCTTGATTTATTCCAAGACAGAAGAAGAGCATGCCGAACACCTTAGAATTGTTTTGGAAATATTGAGGAGAAATATTTTATATGCAAAATTTTCCAAATGCCACTTCTGGGTCAGAGAAGTCAAATTTCTCGGCCATATTGTTAATGAAGAAGGGATTTCGGTTGATCCTAGCAAAGTTTCGGCCATTCTTGATTGGAGAAAGCCCACTACACCAAAGGAAGTTCGAAGCTTTTTGGGTTTAGCAGGCTATTACCGGAAATTCGTTCAAGACTTTTCGAAGATAGCTAGTCCTTTAACGAAGCTAACAATGAAAGATGTAAAATTCAATTGGACTTCGAAATGTGATGAAGCTTTTCAGGAGTTGAAAAAGAGATTGACCACTGCTCCTGTCCTCGCTATTATCGATGGGAACCAAGGTTTATCTGTTTATACCGATGCTTGCGGTGATGGTTTGGGTGCAGTATTAATGCAGAATGGGAAGGTGATTGCCTACGCGAGTAGACAATTACGTCCTCATGAAAGAAATTACCCCACCCATGATTTGGAACTTTTAGCTGTTATCTTCGCTTTAAAGATATGGCGACATTATCTTCTGGGTAAGAATCCTTTCAGCTTTCTTAGTAATTTACGAAATTTACTTAACTTAAATAATATACTTAATGAACCCTCTTTTTCTAGGTGAAAAATTTGAATTATTCACCGACCATAAATCCTTGAAATATCTCTTTACCCAGAAGGATCTGAATCTGCGACAACAACGCTGGTTGGAATTTCTGGCATCTTATGACTTGGATATTCAGTATACGCCAGGAAAGGCCAATGTAGTTGCCGATGCTTTGAGTAGGAGACATGCTGTTCTTGCATATCTTGCTATCGCTCCTACTCTCCTTGAAAAGATTGCCACAAGCCAAACTGGAGACAAGTTTCTTCGAGAAATGCGGAGAAGAATAGGTCGTGGTAAGGATACTAGTTTTGAGGTAGATAATAGAGGGGTTGTAAGGATGAAAGGAAGAATTTGTGTCCCTGACATTCCAGAACTGAAACGTGAAGTTTTAGATGAATGCCACAAATCAAAACTCAGTATCCATCCCGGAGTAAATAAGATGTATCGAGATATCAAAAGAACTTTCTGGTGGAAGACGATGAAGAGAGATATCTCCATTTATGTGAGTCGCTGTGCTACTTGTCAGCAAATCAAAAGCGATCAAAAGAAAGTGGCGGGATTACTTCAGCCTTTAGAGGTACCCAAGTGGAAATGGGACCAAGTATCGATGGATTTCATCGATGGTTTGCCTCGTACTCGAAAGGGCAATGAAGCAATTTGGGTTATTGTAGACCGTTTGACTAAGACTGCCCACTTTTTGCCAGTGAAAGCTACCCGCACGGCTGCAAGTCTAGCTAATTTATATATAAAAGAAATTGTTCGTCTCCACGGTATTCCTAGCAGCATAGTGAGTGATCGTGATCCGATCTTCACTAGTAGATTCTGGGAGGCATTCCAAGCCGCTTTGGGAACCAAATTGAATCTCAGCACTGCTTATCACCCACAATCTGATGGACAGACAGAAAGGGTTAATCGAATTTTAGAAGACCTATTGCGTGCTTGTATTCTTGACTTTGGTGGATCTTGGGAGGACTATTTGCATTTGGTCGAATTTTCCTATAACAACAGCTATCAGGCTAGTATCGAAATGGCTCCTTTCGAAGCTTTATATGGTCGTCCGTGTCGATCACCTGCATGTTGGATCGAATCGGGTGATAGACTCGTTCTTGGACCAGACATGATTAAAGAAGCCACTGAAAAGGTTGATTTTATACGGAAGAAGTTATTAGCTGCTCAGAGCCGTCAGAAAAATTATTATGACCGCCGAAGGAGAGATTTGGAATTTCAGGTTGGAGATTCTGTATTTTTGAAAGTGTCTCCAATGCGGGGTGTATTGAGATTCGGGAAAACTGGAAATCTAGCACCGCGTTATATTGGTCCTTTTCCTATTCTGGAAAGAATCGGTCCGCTAGCATATCGAGTGCAGTTGCCCAGCTGGTTGTCTGGTGTGCATAACGTGTTCCATGTTTCTAGTCTTCGGAAGTATGTGCATGACCCAGATGATATTATTGAAGAAGCGGCTCAGCAGGACCTTGAAATCACTCCCAACTTGGCTGTAAGAAGGGAACCAATAAAGATTATTGATCGTGATGAAAAGCGATTGCGAAACAAAGTTGTAAAATTGGTCAAAGTTCAATGGAGTGGCGATCCAAAGGACTGTACTTGGGAAACTGAAGATAACATGAAGAAATCGTATCCCAAATACAGAGTAGACATCTCAGCTTAAAAATTGTAAGTCATTTCCTTATTTTCTGAATTCATATATTCTTTGTTGCGTTTCTTTCTCTTTCAATTTCGAGGACGAAATTTTCTTCAGGAGGGGATATTGTAACATCCCGGAAATTTTGGATATAAAATTCGTTATATTGTTTGAACTTTTGAATTTAAATTGGAAAATTTCATAGGAAAATAAATTTTTGTTAAAAATTAATATTACAAAGTTATATGGAATTAAATAAATAATTGATAGTTTTAATATAAATAAATAAATGATGAATAAAATTATGTAACAAACGAGAATTAACATTAAACCATAAGATGAACGTACGTTCATATTAAATACTAGTAGTTAAAAATTTTTAATTGGAATTATTTTACATTACATTCAAATATAGGCATAAGAAAACAATAACTAAAACAAATATTGTACATAAACCACATAGTTACAAAATGTTAATGCCTGAAACAACTTTTCTTTTAATAAAGTAACATGAGAAGTAAGTTAACCAAACAAAACAAAACTTAGTCTATTAAGTTGCTGTAAACCATCACAATGTAAACAATAGAAGGAATATACAAAGTAGGAAGTAAGTTGTGCAAGCCTCAACATAAATAAAATAAATGTATGAAAACAAGTTTTGGTACTAAAAAAAATAATATATATATATATATATATAAAGAAAATAACAATCGAACAGAAATCAAAATAGTACTTGCAAAGTTAAAATAATTATGTATGTTACCAAAGGAAGGAGCAAAGGCATTTAATGCCATCTTCTCAAGCAAGTAAAAATAGCACATCAGCCTCCATATAAGAAAATACAAAATACTACAAAGTACAACAGGGAAAAAAAAAAAAAAGTCTCTGGTTGCAGTCCTTGCTAAGAAAAGAAAAAAAACCTGTGCCTCTCTTTTGTATACAACTATCAATATACATATGCAGTGCAATTTAGTTTATTTCATTCGAACAAAAGTCAGAAAAGAAAAGAAAAAAAAGAAATTAAACATTACCTTGCTCTACAATCTAAACTGACCATCCATTTCAGTTGCAAGCCTGCAACATCTTCAATCTATGTTTTTACAAACTAAAGTTAACAGATAAAGAAAAGGATATCAAGTTAAGAAGAGAAAGAGCAACCTGCAGATTTTAAGACCAAAACCAAGAGTGTTTTCTGTTTCAAATACTTCAAGGTGAGTAAACAAAGTTTTGTTTTAAAGTTTAAGTTAATTATAAAGTTATGATTTTTTACCAATATAGTTAGATATGGTTTTAAAGTTGAATATGAAATTGTATATGCTACTGTGCTCTGGAAAAATTTGGATGTGGCTGTCTTAAATGTTTTTCCAAGTTTCTGAACATATAAAAGTAAAGAAATTGTAAAGTTTTCTTTATATAAAAATGTTTGAATCCTGAATATTTAAAAACTAATGGAAGTTGTTACCTAAATCAAAGCCTGAAATTTTGCTTTGAAGTTTTACAGTATGTTATAATACTGTATGCATGCCTGGGTAAATGTTGAGTATCTTAACCTATGAATAAGCTAATTATGTGCCTGGGCTATAAAATTGTTTTAGTTTGCATATGCATAAGTAGTTCTTTTCTGTGCACAGCCATTTGGAAACATAAGTGCCTGTTCAAGTCAAAATCAGTTCTGTCTTTGTTTTAGAGTATCACACTTATTCAAAAACTCATCTTTAATTGTATGACAATTATTAGACTTCGATCTCAAGATAAAACTTGCGTATTTAAGAATGAACTATGAAAGAAAAATAAAAAGAATTCGTAAGGATATGTTACACAGTTGAAAAACAATGTTTTACAGTAATATGCCATATTTTGATCAAATTCGAATATCATGAAATGCTAATTCAAGTTTATAACTTGAATCTTCATTGCAAATTATGATTTTTAAGACGAAATTGGCAATTTTTAGTTGCCTATGTCGTGCGCAGTTCATTGTTGAACGAAAATAGTGTTTTGATCGATTTCTGATCATCTAACAATTTTTAGATGCTAGAAATTGGTGGGAAGTTGGGTTGAACACTCACGATTCTAGGAAAAATCTTGGAAAATTTTTCTAATGTATGAACAAGGAGAACGAATCGAAACTAGGGTTTAAACCCACATTTGAACGGTGTTGATAAATCAAATAGCTGCCACGTCGACATAGCACCGGAGCTGATCGCACCGGTGGCGATCGAGGCAGTGGAGATAGGCGGAGCTCCGGTCAAGTTTCCATGGCCTATGACGGTCGGAGGAGGAGGGCGTGGGCTCTTTTCCTGGCGACGTGTTTTTGGGTTTGTTGGTCGAAACGTCTCGAATTTGCCTTTGAGTTTAATTCGAGACTCTGGGTGCTCGTACGGTTTTGGGAGGTGGAGAGCAACGTGTGGGAGGCCGCAGCACCTTCCCACGTCGATGAAGTTGGCCGTGCACGTATACGTGCAGGGGTTGTGTCAGTGGTGAAGTCTGGGAAAGGGGAGCTGAGTGACTCGAAGTCATTCTCGGGGATGTGAGGTAAAAACTCGAAGAAGAACTCGAGTTGTCCCGTGTTGTAGCGTGGTTGTTTTGGGGACTTAAGAAATTTTGAAATTTTTTTTTGAATAAATAGGGTACTCGGGTAAGTTTTTACTAAAACCCGAAGCAGAAGTCAAATTTTCTCGGGGATGACCCGAAGAACCCCTCGGGTTGGACCTGCAGGCAGCAACATTCCAGTTTGCAAGATAGGATTTAAATGATTTTTTTTCTGATCTATTCTTCATAAATGATGATAGTTGGTTAAGATAGTGTAAAGTGTTTATTTTACTTAACAATATATTTAAGAAATATATTCAAATTTGTTAACTTAAAACAAATACATTATGATAGTTAAGTAATGATTAAATAATTAATAATTAATTGCTTTAGAATTGAAGGTCGATTATTGTAAAGAAAAATCAGCAAATAAAAGTAATTAATCATTAAGAATAAACAAATTAAGATTGTTAATTAGAGATTAAGTGATTAATAAAGCTAGTTTAAAATTAAATAAATTTATAATTAAGTGAAATTCTAAAACATTGATTTAAAATAAATCAATAAAGATTTATTCGGTTAAATTATTAAACTAAATTCACTTTGACTTGTAAATAATTAACCATTGCTATGCACTATATTGATTTCTGTTGTGATTGTGGTACTGTATGTTGCACTATGACTGTGATTTGTTCTGTAGTGATGTGTAAACCCTGTTTGCCGTAAAACGGAAATTTAAATTTCGATGCGACAGGGAGTCGGATTTCAGTTTGTTATCCGAAACCCTCATCGAATTCTGAATGTGAATCTTTGTGATGGATATATTCACGTGTTTTAGAATTAACCGCTCACTATTCGGTTTAGCCGGGAAAGGACCTTCGTGTCATATAACCCATTCCGAATAGTGATACGTCGAAATGGATAGCATTTGAAGACCGGTGGTGAAGACCGGGTGTCTTCGAAAACGATAGGATAACCTATCGATTGTCTCTGCACTGAGTTGCTCCGGTATAGAGATTTCCTAAGTGATGGGAAGTCCGATCGGGATTGTGGATACCCGGATTTGCAAGGGCTTCTTCCTTTATTGGACGAAGTGCCTTCGGTTCTGTTCGAGCCCGGAACAGACTTGTATGGTCGTGTGTCTGACACTACACTTTGAGATATAGTGCCGATTTCTTTCAAATACATATCTGTTGGTGGCGGAGAATTTATTCTCTTAGCTTAACACCCTTCTCTGAGACGTACGAGCTCAGAGGTTATGTAATTGAAGGTTATCAGCGATATATTCCCAAACTGGTAGTGTGACATGCCAAGTGCTGCTGTGTGTTGATGATCATTAGTTGATCATTTGTGATCAAAGCAAAGCTTTCGTGTAAAGCATAGCTTTGTGGACGAGACCTCATCGGACCTCACAACCCGGAAATGGTCAAAACAGGAAAGATGCGGCAAGGTTATGAGGGTCGCGCCCTTTAGGGTATGTCATTTCCTTCTGGAAAAAGGTAATGTCATGGTATGGAGCCCAGATATTTACCTGTGTGGTAGCTCCAATCTCATTTACTGTGTGGTTGTTGCTTTGTGACAGAGGGCCCTCGGATAAGGTCCCAAAGGACCGGGGAGTGGCATACTCGAGTAGTAGTTACCTAGTTACAGAGGTAACCCGGCCTTGTGTTGGCAGAGAGCCGGGTAGGTTCTCGGGACGTCCCGCCAGAGGCGTACCCATGTGGCAGTAGGAAGTTCCTTAGCCTGACCATTTGTTGGAAATCCAAAGAAACAATACGAGCCCTGGACGGTTTTAGTTGTATAACCTGCCATGCAGCGTGACGGTAACCTGCCACAAAACATGGTAGCTATAGTAGGCATACGATAATGGTCGTATGCTGGCTAAGATTAATATTCTATTTTCGAAATGCTTTCTACACTATGCACTAGTAATAATATAAAACAAGAATTTTCTCGTATCAAGCATATTTGACTATCATAAGAAGAAATCTCCTCCAATTCTGCGATTGCATTGTGTGTGTGGCGGGAGGTCTTATGGTAGTTTCATTTTCCAAAAGCATAACGAATTTTCTTTATAAGTCTATTTTATTTAAAAGCAACTATTTTTGTTTACTCATACCAGTCCCATGACTGACCCGGAGTTTATTGTTTCTTTCCTAAACTCTGGGTGCCCACAATTTCTACACGGGCAGCCTAGTAGCAGGTTTCCATATTTTGGAGTTAGCAGTATTTTGGAGCTTTTGCTTTGGAGACATTCTAGAAGCTATTTGGATCTCAGGTAGTTAGTGTTTTGGGAGATTGTCATCATTTCATTGAAGACTTCTTTTGGATGTATGATCATTGATGTATTATTGTGATGTTATTTGGAGTTGTGGTGTATGTATTAATCACTCTGATGTATTATTGGATATTATGATGATGTACCTGTGATGTATGCATGATATTCATTTTAGTTCCGCTGTTTTATATTCATTTGATGTTTGTTATAAGCTCCGGCGATACGAATTTGATGTCATTTATCGGATATCGAGTTCAGGTCGTCACAGTATGTATGCGTATATGATGTTATTTGATGTATAATTAGTTTAAGTCATTTTCTTTAAAGTTATATAAATATTAATAAAAGGAAAAGTATAAATATAAAATGTAAAACACATATGTTAATATAAAACTAAATTGAAATACAATATAAATTATATAAATAAAAACATGTGTAGGCTTATGAAGATATGTGATTATAAGTGTTAAATAAATTTTATCATGCAAAATACAAGTGTCACGTTTGTTTTCATATTTTTAAAATAATAAATAAAATAAAAACAAGGCTATATGTACTACCTCTCCTACTCTTTCTATTTCCTTTCATACTTTCAAAACAAAAACAGAGAAGAATAAAAACCTGAAGCTAAAACAAAGTTCAACTCAGTTAGATCATCTCAAGCAAAGATTCAAACTTAACATAAAATAAATCAAGATCAATTTCAAATCAAACAATAAAGCAGATCAAAATCAAATTCAAAGATCAAAACAAATTTTCAGTTCCCAGTTTTAAAGCTTCTCTGCTCAAATAAAAATGGTGAGTAAACTAACATTTTAAAATCTTAAACTATTTATATCTTAATCCCTGAAGTTATGATGAAAATTATGATTGCATTTCTGTATATATGAAGGTTTTATGTATGCATGTCTGTACATATGTATATACTCCTCTGTTCTAAAGTAATGGGCTAAAACAAAGTTCAAAATTCAAATTATCATTCCTCAATCTATTTTAGGATATGATCTCTAAATGAAAAATATTAGAATTAACCAAATTAGATTTTAAGAAATAGTTTCAAGTGAATATACTTAGTATTTATTTCAAAAACAAAATATAACAGCGACAATCACTTATAAGTCAAAAAATCGAATGTCCAAATTTCTCATTACGATTATGTAAACTGATTCATACTTGAAAATGATGATTTTTTATAATAGTTTCAAGATTTTTAAGTTCATGGTTGTCGAGATATCGTGAGTTGAACGGAAATCGATTTTTCATCGGTTTCTGGCAATCGTGGAAGAGATGATCATCGTGATCATTGGTGGAGGAGGCTGGCGCGATGAGGATCCTAGCAAAAATGCTCGGTGAATTTATTGACCACCGTGGTGGCCGAACGACATCGTAGTAGTGTTTAAACCCAAGTTTTG
This sequence comes from Allium cepa, assembly GCA_030765085.1. NCBI lineage: Eukaryota > Viridiplantae > Streptophyta > Magnoliopsida > Asparagales > Amaryllidaceae > Allium > Allium cepa. The sequence goes on along the minus strand of CM060941.1, from coordinate 1,037,664,327 downwards.
GTTGATATCGGAATTCGGGTTACCGCGTCGTCGTCGATACATCGGTCTTGATCGTAGGTGGGGTAATCGAAGCGTCGGTCGTCAACGAAGCTTTGGACGTGATTGCGTGATCTATGGTGACCGAAGGTGGCAGTACGAGGCGATTCTTTGATGATCATGTTCGTCCCAGTGGGTTTCATTTTTCTCGATTTTGATTCTGGTGATGGTCATGGGTTCTGGGTGGTTGCTTGGGACAAGTAGGTCGGATGACTTACTGGTGGTAACGAAGTTGGTCGAAGGGACACCGATTGATCATGCATGTTCACAGGTATCTTTGTGCATTTGGTTTGTTGCTGTAGAAGGAAGAAAACAAGTGGTCTCAGGTTTGTCCTCGAAGAAATTTTGTTTTGGCTTGGGTTTGCTTTTGAGTCATACGCGAGTGTGGTTCCAGGTTATAAAATCTAAATCAAACAAAGGAAAAAAAAGTGGCTCGGGGGTGAACTTGGGATTGTCTTGGGTATACGAAGTTACAGTTTTAAAACTTTAAACAGATCAAGTTTAAATCAATTTCTTAATTAGTTTTTTTATATAACAATTATTTTATCTAAGTTTAGAATTAGATAATGGTTTTAAAATACATTATTTTAAACTAATTAAGTTTAAAATGTTTTAAATATAGATAACCTTTATTTTTAAAGTTCATTTTAAATAAATTTGATGACGTAATTAAGGAGTTAATTGAAAAGATAATGTTTTCAATCATTAATTAAACTTAAAAGGTTTCAAGTTAATTTATGAGTTAATAATAAATTTATTTTAAAAGGTTTATTAAATAAATTTAAATGATAATTAAAGTAATTAATTAAGATAAATGGTTTATCTTTAAATTAATTAAGGTTTGGGTAATTAAAGATTAATTAATTAATTAATTAAAGTAATTAAAGAATAATTACTTAAAGAATAATTACTTAATGTAAGTAATTAGAGAATAATTAATTAATTAATAATTAAGGTTAATTAATGATAAAAGGTTAATTAAATAATGATTAAAGGTTAATTAATTAATGAATAAAGGTTAATAAAATAATAAATGAAGGGTAATTAATTATTAATTAAAGGATTAATTAATTAATAATTTAAGGATAATTAATCAGTAATTAAAGGATAATTAATGAAAGTAATTATGTGATTAATTAATTCAATAATTAATTAAAATAATTTGTAATTACTTAATGTTAATTAAGCAGGATTTAAATGTAATTAAAGTAATTAATTTAATTTTTTGTAGATTTAATTTAATTAATTAGGAATTGAACAACTAATTAATCTTGCTTATGGATGATTGAATTATATTGAATGCCTTGAGTTGTTTGATACATTTGATATGTAATATTCTGTGATACGAATTACTTTGGATTGGGTTGTGATATCTGTGATGTATTACTGTGTGAATGTGAACTTCTGAATTGAATTAAAATTATTTACTTAAAATACTTGGCCTATAAGACGGCATTTGAATTTCGATGAGACCAGGAATTGGATTCCAAATGGTTATGTGAAAACCACATATAATCTTAAAGAAAAATGGAAATTTGTATCCACGTGTTTTTAAAATAAGCGCTCGTTATTCGGATAAGCCAGTGGAGGACATTAAGTCACAAAACCCATTTCGAACAATGATACGACAAAATAGGATGGCATTTGAAGACGGTGGTTGAAGAATGGGTATTTTCGAAAATGAAAGTATTTCCTATTGATTGTTTATGCACCGAGTTGCTCCGGTATAGGGATTTCCTTATGTGATGGGAGTCCGGTCGGGATTGAGGATATCCGGATTTGTAAGGACTTTTTCCTTAATTAGACGAAGTGCCTTCGGTTCCATTCAGACCCAGGATGGACTTGTACGGATGTATGTCTAACGTTACACTTTAAGACGTAAAGCTGGTTTATATCAAATACATTTCTATTTGGTGGCGGAGAATTTATTCTCTTAGCTTAACACCCTTCTTTGAGACGTATGAGATCAGAGTATGCCATGCTTCTACCCTCGCCTAGCCGACCCTCCTGGACCCCTCCATTTGAACTGCGACACCTCCTTTTGACGTCTTCCATGCCAAACTTTAACCCCAAAACCACGGCGAGTCTTGCCACTACAAGACGCACGACTACATCCCCGAGACCTGCTCGCCGATCTCTTCACAACGGCACCAGCCGATCGTCGATTGGTCGACGATCCACCGTTGGATCGTCGATAATCCATATGAACGGCCGAAACTGATTCGCGATTTCTGGGTAAACAGTGAATCGATATGAAAAACGAACGGTACTAGAAGATTACGCTCATTGAGAGCTTCAATATATATTTTTTTTCAATTTTTTCTAAGGAGTTTGAAAATTTTGTTTTGGATTTGAATTGGAATTGTAATTGGGAATTAGGGTTTCTCTGCCATTGAAGTGAGGAGGTGAATAGAACGTATAGAAATGAGCAACAGATGCTGCTAAGATTTATAGCAGGATATTTTATAGGCAGGGTTGACATTTGAATGGATGGATAAGATAGATTTACATGCTAACGTCGAAACGGCCAAAAAGCCCGTTTCGACTCCAGAATGAAATTGGGTAAGCCATATATTAAAATAGATGTTTTTAAATATTTTAAACGCGATGAAACAAGTTTCAAGTCCAAATTCCATCGTATGAAGAAGTTATGCTCAAACCAATATTTTTCAAATTGATTTCAATTTTATTAATTTCAAGGCGTTTCGAGTCCGTACGATCAAACGACATGTCCGATCGCTACGAAACTTGAAACCCTATAATAATTCACCGTTGCGGATCCGATGAAACTATTTTCGTCGAAATCCGAGTTAGCGGCCAAAATGGTTATTTTTACATTAATTATAAATTAATAATTAATTAATTAAATCAAAATTTCAATTTTATTTCGATAATTGACAAATTTCAACATTTTTAACTTCTTAATCATTTACAATGATTTAAACAAATTTAAATGTCAATTTATCGTTGATTAATCTATCAATTGCAGTGTTAAATTTTCAATTTCATTATATTCAAATTTATAAATTAAATTTCCAAAAAAATCTATTAAATTCACTTTCATTCAATTATTCAATTCATTATTATCAAACGGATAAAATTAACATTGGATTTACAAACTATTACCTTAATATTTTCTTGTAATCCATCTAAATTTCAATTAACGTAATATCTAAATATTTAATTCATTTAATTGCAATCAATCCTATTATCATACATTAGATTCCAATATTTTGACAACTTTATTTTGCATTCCTTTTATTCAACCAACTGTCATTTTATAAACAAAATTAACATTATTTTCGATTATTACATTCACTTATATTAACAAAACGTTAAATTTAGATTTTATTATAATTGATTACCAAAGTTTATTTAACACATTAAATAAACACGCAACCTATATTAATTTCCACCTTCTTGCTTTTTAATTGCTCTTATACGTTCGTTACTTATCAATCCAGATTAAAATTCCTTATATAACGCTAATTTTATTCCATTTCTATTTTCATCTTTATTTCAATTGCATAACATTTAATTCCAATTTTATTGTATTTGCCAAATATGTACATTAATTATTACTTATATTCTCCGTTAATTATTTACTTGGTTTCATACTTTATAAGTTCTCAATTCCAAACCATATTATAATCATCTACAGGACATTAATTTTTATTTCATTACTATTTATTTTTATGAATTCATTAATTAATTCACTAATTGCCTTTGTTTTCTTATATTCAATTTATTACCAAATATTCCTATTTACAATCAATTATAACCTAAACAGTCGTTTTAATCAATTTTGATTGCATTGAATTAATTACTTATTCTCTTACATCATCCTATAAACCAGTTGTAACATTTCTCATTATTTCATTTATTGCATTTCCATTCAATTTACACGATTCAGCTTTAATTGACTTCGTTGTTATATTCCATCCCAGTTATTATTTCATTATTTATATAATTGCTTACAACATATGAATTCACTCTATTACCCTAAATCGGACATTAATTCATATATTCATACAATATTTACATTTATTACATAATTTGCATTAAGGTTATTACATAAATCTACATCCAATTACATTTAATATTCCCAATAAATTTACTTACTTGGTCTCATGCTTTTTATTACACCAATTACTACCTTATAATAAGTTTACGTTTCTATTCTATTTACACTCACACTTTCCTCTATTTTATAAATTATTAACCTTAATTGGCATTGTTACGTTTTAATTTACTTATTATTTCATTAATAAGTTCCAAAAATTTGTTTCTCCAAATATTAAATCACAAAGTCCTATTAAATTTACCATTGCTACATTTCCTTTGTAACGACCCGATATTTTCAACCATTCGCATCCATTATAAGTGTATAGGCAGACACTCATGCCAGAATTGAATTGCTCAAAATACCGCGTTGTAAATAAAAATTTGGCAAATCTCAGAATATACAGTAAATATAAATCACAGATCACAAACACAGAGTAATAATAATGCAGCGGAAGTAAAAGAGATAGTAGTTCATGAAGCTACTATATAAATATATCAGAGTTACATAAGATATAATAGAAGAAATAAAGTACAACAGAAGTTCCAATATGATAACCAAGTACAAGAGGAATAGAACAACCGAACTGAAATAGATAAGACTACATAAGCAGATAATCTCCAGCGATTCAAATCTCCAGAAGTGGAATCCAAATCTATGAATAACTCAGGCTGACCCGAGCGTAAATAAAAATACAAACACTCGAGTCAAGACATACATACTTATACAATGTAAACCAAATCAAGTGAACTGTAGTAAAAGTACAGGGAACTTAGAAGATGCTTGGGGCCGCCCATCCTCTAAGGATCCGTTAAACTATTTACTATGTAGTAATATACGCTATATATAGTAATGTCTAATCAGTAAAGTATAATCATATAGAAAATAGCGTTAAGGGGATGGTAAACCTTAACGCGGTCGGATCTTTAAAACCAAAATCGTAGTGGGCTCGATATAAGGAGATGACACGGCACCGAGGTAATGCCAGGGTGGATACACCATTTGCACTCCCGGACCGGTGGTGACGGCAAGCCAGCAGCTTCCGCCCACCTCGAACAATACCCCCGAATCAAAGTGGCGCCACATATCGAATCACAAAAGTAATAGAATGGTTTCCGATGGAGCATGCTCGATGAAAGGGTGCGACCCTTTGTGTAGCCCGGTATAGCTCCTGTTTTAGTCATTTATGCCAACTCACGGGAGCTGGGTCCACGTAATATACCTCAAGAACGTCTCCACCATCCTACTTCATTCTGGAATCTCCACCGCGTACACAGTCGTTAATGTGGTTTTCGGTATTGGCTGGCTATAAGACAATATCCGATCCCGGTCTCTTTAACATCCAATCGTTATTATAACCCGTAGTTATAACTTAAAAAACTATTTTATACTTCAAAATAAAATATCATTTCAACCCAAATCTTCATCGAAATTGTAACAACCCGCATATTTATCGAGTTTGTATTTAAATATTTTATTTAAATATTAACTCGTTAATCGGATTTTGGTCCGAAAAGCTACTTTTTGCAAACGGTCAAATTAGGACTCGAGACCACTTCCATTGAGTTCGAAATGTCGTTTACAACTTTTTAAGTATAAACATCGATAGGTTTGGAGTTAGTGAAATTTCACTAACTTTTCCCGCTTTGGACTTTGGGTTAGTTTAGCCTATTAAGCCCAAGTTCCAACCCTCTTCTCCTCACTCTTCATAAATTTCCTAATTAATCAAGCTTTGGCATTAATGGTGGAGGGAATGGGAAATTAAAACTCCAAGCACAAATTCAATTGCAAATCCAACATTCAACTCCAAATTCAAGTAGAAGATATTGGATTCAAGCTTTGGATTGCTTCTCCTTGCTTTCAAGCTTCATCTTTATAAACTTTAGTGCAAAGGTGAGATTTTTATCTCACAAATCTAGTCTATATCTATCTTGGACTGTTGGGAATGATTCCCTATCACTTTAGCATGCATATTTGCTTTTGGTTTGGATTGGATTGGCGAAAGACTCCGATTTTTGGTGTTTGGGTGAAATTTCTGCATTTAGGTCGTTCTGGCCGTTTTTAGCTCGCTCGGAGTTAGGTCGTGTGGACCTTAGGTCGTAGGTCGCGTACGAGTTAACCCCTAGGTTGTTCTGGCCATTTTCGTGTTTTCGGAGTTAGGTCGCTCAGGACCTTAGGTCGTAGGTCGTATGGCCGTTAGGTCGCTCTGCTTTGGCTCTGGCCATTTTTGCTCACTCGCAGTTAGGTCGCTCACGACCTAGGACTTAGGTCGCTCGCGAGTTAGTGGCTTAGGTCGTTGGGTCATATAACCCATTAAGTCGCGCCCCTTTAGGTCGTGAACCTTGTTAAGTCGTTCACCCTGAGCTTAGGTCTTAGGTCGCATCACCCTTAAGTCGTTCGACCTGACCTTCCTTAGGTCGCGCCATCATTTAGGTCGCGCATCCCCTTAGGTCGCTAGGTCTTAGGTCGCGCCATCTTTTAGGTCGCGCCATCTTTTAGGTCGCGCATCCCCTTAGGTCGCTAGGTCTTAGGTCGCGCCATCTTTTAGGTCGCGCCATCTTTTAGGTCGCGCATCCCCTTAGGTCGTTAGACCTCATTTTGTCTTCACTAGGTCGTACCGTTTTGGTCGGGGCGCTGCCCCGCACCCCGCCGGGGGCGCTGCCCCCTGGACCCCCGCGACCTGACCGGGAAGGTCGAACCCCGTAAGCGGTGGCGTTGCCCCCGCACCCCCACCTAGGGGGGTTGCCACCCCCCCTCCGTAGGGGATCTTATCTGAAAAATATTGAGCTGATTTCCTTGGATTTTATTCGCATCTCCGTATGCGATCTTTGTGACTGATTGTTTCTACACTTGCTTATGTGTTTTGTCACTTTATAATATAAAGGTTTCAATACTAGTAGTAAATATCAAAACTCTTTTAACAAACAATTTCAACTCTATTTTTAATAACAAAGCTCTTTTCTTAAACCGTTTTCCAATCTATTAGTATATACAAGCCTTTACCTCACTCGGATGAGAAATCTAATTAAACGACTTAGTAAAACAAGTGGTATGAAACGCTTGCGTTCACTTCGTCGGTTAATTCTTGGACTTGTTCGATTGAACCTCTTGTGACAATTTTATTAGTGAAGATTTACAGTTTGTTCGTAAATATTTAAGTTAAGCAAGTGGTTATGGGACATGAAGCTAAACTTCTATATTTACTAGCTTAGTGTAATTGACACTTCTCGTTGATCTTGATGATCGCTTTATGAATTAGACTAGCAATTGCGCGATGTCTCTTTCATTGCAAGGTTAGACTAGACACCACTTGTGTGATTCCATTCACACATACCTTTCTGCTTTTTGGTTAGTCTTGACCTCATTCTGTGTGATTCCACTCACACATGTGGGGTAGCTCCCCTTGGTCTTCGGACCGTCATGTGATAGGCCTCTTTCCCTTTTTATGATTTCTGGATCTCTTGTGTTGATTTCTGGAATTTATCTCTTTGACTTGTCATGAGTACAAGTTTAGGGTATGATGCCCTCTTCGAATCTTTGAGAAGATTCTTGTGATAATGATTATCTCTTATTGATTGATCTTCTGTTGATCATTATTTACATACTTATAGTGGTATGTCGTTATGGATGTTTATGTTTATGCCATATCTTTTATGTTATATCATGTCATCTGATATTTATAGCTAGACTGATCCGTTTATTATTTTCTTAAATAATACTCGGGTCAGACCGAGATGTTACAGGTGCTTCTGCTTGACTTCTTCCCAGGGATTCATCACTCTGACTTTTGGCTAACTGTTTAGATTAGCAGTTTTTGTTGTATACACTTGAGATATAGACTCATAGTTGTATTCTTTTGTATAGCATGTGTTGCTATTCTTTTGTATTATCGTGGATCTTACTGACCACTACTCTGATGTACACTTTCATGTGTTAGTTATATATTCATATCTTCTTCCGCCTTTGTGATATGGATATCTGTGACTGATTTGTGATATGATTATTTCTATGTTTGTTTCCGAAGATTATTTATAGCCACCGTGTGATAAGCAATTACATGGATGGTCGCTCCTCAACAGCCTTATTCTCCGTGCTAGTTGACAGCACTACTCCGGAGTGTTCTTGGCTAGCGTGGGTATAGAGGTGGGGCGTCACAGAAATAAAGATTAAATTATTTCCAAACCATTTCAATATATTATCAAAATAAATATCAAGTCATTTCTAACCATTTCAATATTATAAATTATCATATCCTTTAAATCCCTCCTTTCAAATCATTTTAATACATCAAAATATCACAACCTTTCAAAGCTTCATTTTTTAAATCATTTAATATCAAAATATCATATCCTTCAAAACTTCATTTCAAATCATTTTAATATATCAAAATATCAAAACCACATTCATTTCAAATCATTATTCATTTTATTCAATTTAAAATACCATTTCAATTCACATTTCAAAACAGTTTATATTCAAAAAAAATCATTTTTAATCATTAAAATGAAGTTATTATGTTCAATAATTAAATTATCAAATTTTCAAAATTTTCGACTTCCAAAATTCATTTATTCACTTAAGTTTATCAAAACAGTGAAAATTCACTTTTCGTGGCATTTAGAAAACGCTACAGAAAGATACATTCAAAACAGTTCAATTTAACAAAAGACGACATTTTAAAATGTTGTAATGGGGTTTACTTAAATTTCAAATAAACTTAGTTAAATTCAAAAATTATAGCACTTACAAAAATTGCTATAATAGCTTTTAATTCAATTTAGCTTTTTAGTTCATTATCATCAACTACAGCATTTACAAATGCTGTAATATCATTTACATTGTAATTAATAGCATTTCAAAAATGCAGTCAATTAACTTCAAATATTCAATATAATTTCTCAACCAATTATATTTTTTATTTAAAACTTTTTTAACTCATAAACCATACATTTTCACATTTATAAACATCATTTAATTTTCCTCAAGTTCATGATTTTATAAAGTTAAATTTCCATTCAAAAATCAAGATTTAATAATAATTCACTTTTTAAATTGCAATGTTCAATTTTAAATTCCTTGCATTAAATTTCAACTTAACACTTAAGTTCAAATTCTCAAATATAACATAGTTTTATTTTTATTTGCTTAACTAAAAGTTCACTTTTAAGTCAATTTCATAAATTTCCAATTTTAGTTATATTTCAAAATTTCAACTTAAATATTCATTCATTTCACATTCAACTTTATCAAAAATCATTAATATGATATAAAATCACTTTAAATTAATTTAAATTCAAAATATCATAAATTTATCATATTTTCAAAGTTAATTTAAATTCCATTAAAAATTAAAGCAAAATTTCCAAAATAACTTACATTCATATTTTCTAACTTTTTCATAATTTATTTAACTTATAGATTTCCAAAAAATAAATAATACTTTACAAAAGTTATACTTTTAGTAAATTTCTAATCAAATATTATAATAATTAAATTTCTAAAATATTTTAAAATTTTTAGAAAAACATATTTTAACTACGGGCCTGTATATAATTTTCTACGTTAGGTAAAGGGATACGGGTAATATATCATTTCAACCCGTAATTTACAAAGAAAATCCAGGTTTTATCTTTACAAACCCGCAATCCCAAGTTAAAATAAATTAAATAAAACCGTTCAAGCCTATCATTTCAGCCCATAATGATTTTTCCCTATTCTAAAGTCCGTTCGGGTATGTATCATTTCAACCCATAGTGATTCTAATTTATAGGGAACTTGCAGTGTGATAAACTATACAGAATAGCATGAAATAACAGTAACATATGATATAACAGGTGTTTAAGCATGGGTGAACATCATATGATAATAATATAAGCATATATAACATGTTAATATAGTTCTACGGATTCACCAGGTGTCAATTCACATTTGTATAAGTATAAACATCTCGTGAGAAATACTCACATGTCACAAGCTGGAGAACGACACCAAAGCACATGATACAGACACAACGAAGGCACGAAAACACTACCATGATTTGAGAGTGGAGAGAAAAATAAAATTGCCTTGTATACATATAAACAAAACAATTCAAAATACATAAGTTTTTCAAAGCCAAATTACACTAAACGACACTAGGAATCAAAGCCCAAAACAAAGACGAATTCTTTGCACTTGTTCTCAACTTCACATACTTCAGTTATGAACTGAAATAGCACAGCCAAGGCATGTATAAAGATCTGGTTTGGGTCCATAGTGGTCAGCCTATCATGGTTTAAAAGTGTGGAGATTTATAGGTGCAACAAGTCAACACTACAAGGCAATTTCAAGGCAACAAAGACAAGATAACTTGACCTTGCTACAACCATTCAAAAGCTCGACTAAGGGGTTCATTTTCTTAGCCATGATGATGATATGAGTGTGGGAGAGTCAAGGCTAATATCCTTTGCAAACATTCAAACAAAACAAACAAATAACATAAGTTTTCAAACCCAAATTCAATAAAACAATGTTAGAATTAAATGCATAAAACAAAGCCAAAGTTTTTGCACTTGCTTTCTACCACCTATGCTTCAGATATAGATCTAAAATACATGCCTAAAGAGTGGGTTAGGATCAGGTCTTGGTGGTGGTGGTGGTGGAAGTGGCGGCAAAAGGTGGATGAAGGTGATGGTACCAAAACTAGGTCAGCTTGAGTGCATAGGTGATGGATTTGTGGATTTTGGTGGTGGTGTTTTCCTTCGGGTTGCTTGGCCTGCCATGGTGGTGATCTAGGGTGGATGATGATCAGAGAATAAAGTGGTGAAGGTTGGCCAAGATCTGGTTGAGGAGGATTGGAGCCATGAAGTCGAGAACAAGTTGCAAAATCACATAGAAAAACTAGAAAACAAGAGAAGAGAAGAAGATTTTACCAATTTTTTGCAAGATGGAGGCCATGATTTTTTTTTTAGGGTTGAGAAGCTTTGAAAATACGTGAAAAAGATGAGAGAATGCAGCTGAAAATAATAGAGAAAGGTACGGCCAAAATAAATGGTGTATTGATTGAAAAAGAAACGGTAAAAGAAACGGTGAAACGACTTTACGTTTCTTAGCTTTTAAAACCTTCCATACTTCCTTTTCTTTTAAATCAAGTAAAACAAAATAAACTTCAGCAAGTACATGTAAAACCGAAACAAAGTGAAAAAAAATAAAAATATATAATTAAATTTAAAGAAAATATAAAAAGAATTAAGGATATTGCTTAAAAATTGAAAACAGGGTTCAAAAATTACACTTAAAACATCAATGGCTTTGGAAAAATATCTACTTCATTTTAAAACTACTATAAAGAAAAATTTTGAAATAAAATAATTTATTTATCATTTCTAAAATAAAATAAATAATTAAATTGGAGAAAAATAGAAAAGAACTAAAGAAAATGTTTAAGAATTGAAAACAGGGCATGGAAATTACAAGAAAAATACTACTAGCTCTAGAAAAATTCCTACCTCACTTCAAAAATATTAAAAGACAAAAACATACATAAAATAACATATCAATACATATTACAATAAAATATGACAAAGAAAAATAAAATTTATACTATTTAAAATAATAAAATTGCAGAATAAACAAATTGCACTCAATATTGAAATATACATTACTTTCACAATTTAAATCCGTTTCCAACGAAACAAAAAGCAGTGTTCTTAAAATCTTATGTACTTTCATATTAAAAGATAAAATTTAAATTTTCAAACTTTTAAAATTTTAAAATAAAAGTCTAAGTTTGACTATGTTGACCAAAAACTCACTTTTTTGGAAAATATTCTTTTTAGTCATGCTTTGGAATGATAATTCATATCAAAACTAAATTTTATCATTCAAAATAAATAAAATAAGTTTTTAAATCAAAAATTTAATTAAAATAATAATAATATACAAAAAAAATAAATCACAAAATACAGGGTTGTTACACTCTCCCTCACTCAAAACTTTTCGTCCCCGAAAAGGAATGAGGTACGGGAAAGCACAGAAAAAGATAGAGTGAAACAAGATTAGGACAAGATGACAAGGAGAAGGAAATTATACATGATAACTATTGTGATAGGTAAGTTTAACAAGGTGGAGATGATCTTTCCAAGATTCTCCAAAATTAAGAACACAAGCACGAAAAGGTGGATTCAAAATGATTATCAAAGATCTATCAAAGATTATAGAAAGATTTCTAAACAGAAAGATTATAGAAAGATGCCTATACCAGTCTATAGCAAGATAAGGATAATGAGGACAAATAAAAGATAGTTTAAAAAAACAAAATAAGGAAATAAGTTTGAAATGTAACAACCCGCATATTTAACGATTATATATTTAAATGTTTTTATTTAAATATAGCGTCGTTAGTTGGATTTTTTGGTCCGAAATGCTACTTTTTGCAAACGGCCGAATTGGAACTCGAAACCACCTTCATTGGTTCCAAAATGGCATTTGCGATCTTTTTGAGTATAATCTTTGATATGTTTGGAGTAAGTGAAATTTTGGCTACTTTTTCTACTTGGGCTTGAGTTTGGGTTCAGCCCAATCTCCACTTAACCCTCTAGCTTAGCCCCTTCTCTTCATTCATCTCCATTCCATTTCACTTCTCAAGCAAAAACTGAAATGGTGGAAGGGAAGAGGAAATAGAAATTGCAAGCCCTAATTCCATTTGCAAACTCCAAATTCTTGCTCCAAAATCAAAGAGAAGCCATTGGTAAGCTCTTCTTCATCTTCTCCAACTCTTCTCCTCTTCAATTTCAGAATATTTTCTAAACCTAAATTGGGAAATATGTGTTTTATTCTTAGATTGAAGCTTGTTGAGTTGAAGTAGTGTGTGGTTGGTCTTCTCCTTGATATTGAGCTTCATCTTCGTTGTTTTTGGGTAAAAGGTGAGTTTTGAACTCACATCTACTTCTTTTGATATCATTGATGTTAGGCATGAATTCCTAAAATTGTTCATATGTTCTTTTGCTTTTGATTTGGGTTGATTCGGTGAAATTGCCAAATTATGATTTTTGAAGCCAAATCTTTGAAAATCCTTATATGGATGATGTTTATGTTGTTCGGAGTGTTTGGGTATGTCGTTAAGGTTGGGTAGTCGTTTGACGTAAGCCCATAATCAACACGCATCCGATTGCTTTCGATTTGTTTGGCCATAGTTGGCCTAGGTTCAGGAAATGCCTGAACATTGAGTTTCAGACGTCTGAAACCCTTATTTCAGACATCTGAATATTGTTCTGGGGAACATTTTCATCCCCAGATTCAGACGTCTGAAAATTATATTCCAGATGTCTGAATTGGCTAGTTTTCAACCAGAAAGGAAATAGGCCAAAATATGCCTATTTCAGACGTCTGGAAGTATGGATTCAGACGTATGAATTCTGTTTTGAAAAACAAATTAATTTTCAGATTCAGACGTCTGAATCCCTTCTTTCAGACGTCTGAATATGCTGTTTTTTTTTCAAATTGCCTTATTCGTTTAGTTTTCCAAATTTGATCGATGCTTGTTGATTCCGATTAGTTGTTTATGCATATTTGACCTTGATAATTCCTTTTTGACTTCATTCACGGGTTTTATAAATGATTTCTTCAAATCGTATTAAAAGCTCGCTTCTCTAATTTATAAATTCTATTTAAAGCACGCACAATTTCGCACTTTGAGCGAAGTGGAAGGGTGATTAAATGGTTGGGCAAAACACGGACCATGAATCTGTGCGTTTATCCTTCCGATTAATCCCCGACCTATTAAATTGATCGTTTTGACCTTCGGGTTTGGTTTATCGATGATATGAGGTAAACTTTGTACCGCTTTGAGTGTGAAAGTTACTGACGGATAGTAAACCGTTTAGTGCGAACGAGTGGTTATGGGACATACGTTAACACTTTTCGGGTTCCTTTTCGAGAGTTGTGACACATTCTGCTAGTTAGTGGTGTCCAGTACTGGGTCTTCGACCTTCACCACTACGGCTTGTCGCCCTATAGTATCGCTTCCGATGTTGGTCTTTATGAGCCGCATGGGTGGTATTGGGTTTGTGCCTTCGGGTTTGTCACCCTATAGTATCGCTTTCTATGTTGGTCGTTATGAGCCGCATGGGTGATATTGGGTATGGAGTCTTCGGGCTTATGGATCCTTGTTTATACAGTACTGAGCTCGAGCAATTTTCTGATGTTCCATTGATATGTATATTCCCTTGGTATCGCCCTTCGGTGTTTGTCTTTTTGAGCCGCATGATGTGTAGCGATTACCTTGTGGAACTTGTATACCTTATGGGTATTTTTTATTTGCCTTTTGACTTGCTTTGGGATATTTATATCCTTTGTTTATTTGAGTTGCCGAAGATATGAGGCTTGTTCTATTATGACTCATCTTTTGTTGATGATTGTTATCTCCTTTGGAGATAATTGTTATACTTTGTAACCTTGCAGGTTTATTGTTGTTCAGTTTATCTAACTGATTTGTTTAGCTAGACTGACCCGTGTATTTTATACTCGGGTCAGACCGAGATGTTTCAGGTTAGGTTCCTTTGGACTTAGCCTATTTTGCTTCTGCGTGGACTACTCCGCTAGCTTCTTTTTGTCATAGCTTTTTTTGTAGTCCCATTTTGTAGTAACTCTGATATGTATTCTATTGACTCGTCTATATATTGTGGTCTGCTATACCACTTGACTTGTATTGTTTTGTAAACTCTGTTATGTATCTGTATATGTGTATATGATGATCTACTGTTCTGTGATGTATATTACATTTGAGTTGTTATATTCTGTTCTGATAGATCCAACCACCTATGGTTTTGTTTTGAGTATTCATTGGGTATGTCGACCTTATTGTTACGTCTATGTCGATGTATTCAGTAGATAGTTAGAGAAAGGCTATAGATGGTCGCTCCCAACCAGCCTTATTCTCCATTTTAGTTGACGGCATTACCTTTTAGTGTCCTTGGCTAGCGTGGGTATAGAGGTGGGGCGTCACAGCGTGGTATCGGAGCTGAGTTCAGAACAAAATATGATAAACACAAAATAGATGCACATATTATGGTACATCAAAGTGTACAAGTGATACAAATGTTTGAATCATTGTGTCTCTTTATTCCATCAAGGTTAGATAGAGTTTGGGAATACGTCTAGGAATGCATTTTATTCCGTAGTATTCCATATTGCAATATCTACCTTGTGAATAATCTTGTTCTTATCTTACCTTCAGCGTATGGCTGGAAGAGGCAGGGGACGATGTTCGGATGCTGGGCAATCCAGTGGCTCACATCCGAATGGCGTTTATATGTCTGCTGATCAGTTTTTGGAGTTGTTTAGGAGCACTCAGCCTCCAGTTCCTCCTCGAGTGTCTCCACCTCGCAAGTCTGCCTTTGCACGTCAGTGTAGTGATTTTTCTCATCTTGGAGGAAAGCCGTTTAAAGACTCTGAATCCGTTCTTGAAGTCCAAGCTTGGTTTCGCACGTGCGAGCGTATCTTCTCTCATATGGATCTTTCTGACCATGATAGAGTTCTTGTAACTTCTAGCTTATTACAAGACCGTGCTCTTGATTGGTATGAGCTTCTTCTAGCCGAGATTGATGAGTCTACTTTTCCTAGGACTCGGTTTCAGGAGCGATTTGAACTCAAGTTCGTTCCTGAATCTGAAAAATTTTTATTGACCCGTCGCTTGCTTGAGTTGAAGCAAGGGAAATCTTCTGTTTCTGAGTATGTTGCATCATTCGAGGCTTTATCTAAGTATGGTCTTGAATACATCGGCACTTCTTATAAGAAGAATTTGAAGTTTGTTTCTGGTCTTAAGAAATATCTTACGAAATCTTTGTTGCTCCAACTTAAACTTTCTTTTGAGGAGTTGGTTGATTCGGCACTTCATCTCGATACCTTCGAGAAGGAGTGTGATAGTGATGTGGATGTTGAGGTTTCCAAGAACCCCAACAAGAGGCCGTTTCTAATTCAGAAGTCCAGGTCTTTTCCTTCTAAGAAGAAGAAGAATGGTGGTCCTAGTTCTCAGCCTCAGTCTTCCGGAACACCTTTCGTTCGAAAGTGTTTCAATTGTGGTTCTCCGGATCATGTTATTCAAGCTTGTCCTAAGCCTCTCTTCTGCCGTTATTACAAGAAGGAAGGTCATCATATTTCAGCTTGCCCTACTGTTCTGGATGGTGCTAAGTCTTGCAATCTTTATGCTACCAAGGCTTCTAAAGGTCCTTCTCAACCCAAAGGTATATCTCCATCCATTTTGGAAGGTTCTATTTTATTTTAGGATCATAGTATACGAGTTCTTTTCGATACGGGTGCTTCACATTCTTTCGTATCGAAGAAGCTCGTCGATGATTTATCTTTGGATGTTTCTTGTATGATTACTTCTTTAAGGATTGTGAATCCTATTAGGGGATCCGCGACCCTTCGTTTGCTTTGTGATGATGTTGAGATTGTTTTGTGTGGTTTTTCTTTTTGTGCGAATCTGCACGTTATTTCTTGTCTGGGATTTGATATGATTTTGGGTATGGACTGGCTAGTGAGATATGATGCCATGATTATTTGTTCGGAGAGAATTATATATCTTCGACATCCGGATTCGCCTACTCAGTTATCTCTTATTCTTCGGGATGTGGATAATTCCGAAATGGCTTTATATTCTCTTGACTCGCGAGATGATAATGATATATCTCGTATTTCCATTGCTTGTGACTTTTCTGATGTTTTTGAACCTATTTTAAGTTTGCCACCCAAGCGGGCAATTGAGTTCCGCTTTGATCTCCTTCCAGGCGCGCAGCCAGTTAGTCGTCCTCCTACGAGGATGTCTACAAGGGAAAATGAGGAACTCAAGAAGCATCTTTTAGAGCTTGAGTCCAAGTAGTTGATTCGGTCCAGTTTTTCTCCATGGGGATCCGCGGTTGTCTTTGTGAGGAAGTCTGATGGAACTCTTAGGCTTTGCATTGACTATCTCAAACTTAGCGAGTTGACCATTAGGAATAGGTATCCATTGCCTAGGATCGATGATATGTTCGATCTATTGAGTGGTGCTAAGGTCTTTTCTCAGCTAGACCTTGCCACAGGTTTTCATCAGTTACGAGTCGCGGAGGATAGCATACCTCTTACCGCTTTCCGCACTCGTTATGGTTCTTTTGAGTGGCTCGTTATGCCGTTCGGTTTGACGAACGCTCCTTCTTTCTTTGTTGATCTCATGAATCGGGTATTCCGGGAACATCTCGATAAGTTCGTCCTTGTCTTCATTGATGATATCCTTATTTATTCTAAGTCTGAAGCTGAGCGTGCTAATCACTTGAGAATTGTCTTGAGTACCCTCCGTCATCATCAGCTTAGAGCCAAATTCTCCAAGTGCCACTTTGGGAGAATAAGGTTAAGTTCTTAGGCCATGTTGTATCTTCCGATGGCATTTCTGTCGATCCCTCAAAGATCGAAGCCATCCAGAATTGGAAGAGGCCTGAGAATGTGCATGAGATTCGTAGTTTCCTTGGATTGGCGGGTTATTACCGTCGGTTCATTAAGGATTTTTATCGTGTTGTGCTTCCTCTCACTTGCCTTACTCGGAAAGGCATTCGTTTTGATTGGTCCGACAAGTGTGAAGCTCCTTTCTGACGTTGAAGGAACTTCTCACTAATGCTCCTATTCTTGTGGTTCCCGAAGGGAATCATGATCTTGTTGTTTACACCGATGCTTGTGGTAGTGGTCTCGGTGCTGTTCTTATGCAGAAAGATCGGGTAGTTGCTTATGCTTCTAGGCAACTGCGTCCGAATGAAGTTCGTTATTCCACTCATGATCTTGATTTAGCCGCCGTTGTCTTCACCTTGAAGATTTGGCGACACTATTTATTGGGTGAGCGCTTCATTCTCTATACCGATCATAAATCTTTGAAGTATTTGTTTACTCAGAAGGAACTCAATATGGGACAACAGCGTTGGCTCGAGTTTCTTGCTTCCTATGACTTTGATATCCAGTATACCCCTGGTAAGCGTAATCGTGTTGCAGATGCGCTTAGTCGCAAACATTCGGCTGTTATTTCTTGGATGCTTGCCGAATGGGATGTTCTTGAGACTCTATCTTTTTGTGAAATTCGTGATCGAGGTTCATCTTCTGATTCTCCTTTTCTATTATTTAGTTTGAGAGCTCGACCTATTTTATTGGATCGTATTGCCGATGCCCAGCGGCGTGATCCTGATTTGTTGCATCTTATTCAGCTTTGTCAGTCTGAATCTTGTGATGAGGCGTTGCGGGATTTTAGTATTGATTCTCATGGGTGTCTTCGTAAGAAGAACCGTCTTTTTGTGCCTTCTGATCTTGCGCTTAGGCATGATATTCTTGATGACTGTCACCGTTCTAAGTATACTATTCATCCTGGTAGTAGTAAGATGTATGCCGATATGCATCGTCTTTATTATTGGGAAGGCATGAAACGCGATGTGGCGAGTTATGTGAGTAATTGCATAACTTGTCAGCGTTTTAAGGCCGAGCATCAGCGTCCTTCTGGTCTTCTTCAGCCTCTTGAGATTCCATTGTGGAAATGGGATCAGATTTCTATGGATTTCATTGACGGCCTACCTCGTTCGAGATCTGGCCATTCTAGCATTTGGGTTATTGTTGATCGCCTCACCAAGTCTGCTCATTTTGTCCCTATTAAGTCTAATAGGACTGCTTCGCATTTGGCTAAGTTATATGTCAAGGAAATCGTAAGACTTCACGGTGTTCCTAGTTCTATTGTGAGTGATCGTGATACTTTATTCGCGAGTCATTTTTGGAAGAGTCTTCAGCAAGCTTTGGGAACAAAGCTTAATTTTTCTACAGCTTATCATCCGCAGTCTGATGGACAGACTGAACGGGTGAATCGTATCTTGGAAGATCTTCTCTGTATTTGCATTTTTGATTTTGGTGGAAGTTGGGAGGATCACCTACCTCTTGTAGAGTTCTCCTACAACAATAGTTTTCAGTCCAGTATCAGTATGGCTCCTTTCGAAGCCTTATGCGAAAGGCCATGTCGATCACCTTCTTGTTGGTTAGAATCTGGAGAAAAGCTTATTCTTGGCCCGGATTTTGTTCGTGATTCTTCCGAGAAGATTGATCTTATTCGGCTGAGAATGAAAGAGGCACAGAGTCGCCAGAAATCCTACGCTGACAACGTAGGAAGCCTCTCGAGTTCTCGATTGGTGATCTTGTTTTTATTAGTGTTTCTCCTTTGAAGGGGGTTATGTGTTTCAGTACGACTGGAAAATTGGCTCCTCATTATATAGGACCATTTTCTATTACTGAACGTATTGGCCCTATGGCTTATAGAGTTTCACTTCCAGCTCAATTATCTGGCATTCATGACGTATTTCACATCTCGCAACTTCGGAAGTGTCTTCGAGAGTCGGATTCTGTTATTACCTCTCCTGATTTGCAAGAGCTTGAGGTCCCACCGGACTTATCTATTGTACAGCAACCTATTCGCGTGCTTGACACGGAGGTGCGACACCTTCGGAACAAGAACGTGCCGCTCGTTAAGGTTCAATGGTCTGCTAATCCCAATGACTGTACTTGGGAAACCAGAGAGTTTATCGAGCGATCTTATCCGGGGTTTCTATCTTAGCTCGAGAACGGTGAGTTTATCTTTTCATCTCCAGCTTATTCTCTTTTCTTATGAATGTTGTATGTATGTAGTTGTTACAAATATTGTCTCTAGGAATTACGGGGACGCAATTTTGTAAGGAGGGGAGATCTGTAACAACCTGCATATTTAACGATTATATATTTAAATGTTTTTATTTAAATATAGCGTCGTTAGTCGGATTTTTGGGTCCGAAATGCTACTTTTTGCAAACGGCCGAATTGGAACTCGAAACCACCTTCATTGGTTCCAAAATGGCGTTTGCGATCTTTTTGAGTATAATCTTTGATATGTTTGGAGTAAGTGAAATTTTGGCTACTTTTTCTACTTGGGCTTGAGTTTGGGTTCAGCCCAATCTCCACTTAACCCTCTAGCTTAGCCCCTTCTCTTCATTCATCTCCATTTCATTTCACTTCTCAAGCAAAAACTGAAATGGTGGAAGGGAAGAGGAAATAGAAATTGCAAGCCCTAATTCCATTTCCAAACTCCAAATTCTTGCTCCAAAATCAAAGAGAAGCCATTGGTAAGCTCTTCTTCATCTTCTCCAACTCTTCTCCTCTTCAATTTCATAAAATTTCCTTAACCTAAATTGGGAAATATGTGTTTTATTCTTAGATTGAAGCTTGTTGAGTTGAAGTAGTGTGTGGTTGGTCTTCTCCTTGATATTGAGCTTCATCTTCGTTGTTTTTGGGTAAAAGGTGAGTTTTGAACTCACATCTACTTCTTTTAATATCATTGATGTTAGGCATGAATTCCTAACAATTGTTCATATGTTCTTTTTCTTTTGATTTGGGTTGATTCGGTGAAATTGCCAAATTATGATTTTTGAAGCCAAATCTTTGAAAATCCTTATATGGATGATGGTTATGTTGTTCGGAGTGTTTGGGTGTGTCGTTAAGGTTGGGTAGTCGTTTGACATAAGCCCATAATCAACACGCATCCGATTGCTTTCGATTTGTTTGGCCATAGTTGGCCTAGGTTCAGGAAATGCTTGAACATTGAGTTTCAGACGTCTGAAACCCTTATTTCAGACGTCTGAATATTGTTCTGGGGAACATTTTCATCCCCAGATTCAGACGTCTGAAAATTATATTCCAGACGTCTGAATTCTGTTTTGAAAAACAAATTAATTTTCAGATTCAGACGTCTGAATCCCTTCTTTCAGACGTCTGAATATGCTGTTTTTTTTCAAATTGCCTTATTCGTTTAGTTTTCCAAATTTGATTGACGCTTGTTGATTCCGATTAGTTGTTTATGCATATTTGACCTTGATAATTCCTTTTTGACTTCATTCACGTGTTTTATAAATGATTTCTTCAAATCGTATTAAAAGCTCGCTTCTCTAATTTATAAATTCTATTTAAAGCACGCACAATTTCGCACTTCGAGCGAAGTGGAAGGGTGATTAAATGGTTGGGCAAAACACGGACCATGAATCTGTGCGTTTATCCTCCCGATTAATCCCCGACCTATTCAATTGATCGTTTTGACCTTCGGGTTTGGTTTATCGATGATATGAGGTAAGCTTTGTACTGCTTTGAGTGTGAAAGTGACTGACGGATAGTAAAACGTTTAGTGCGAATGAGTGGTTATGGGACATACGTTAACACTTTTCGGATTCCTTTTCGAGAGTTGTGACACATTCCACCAGTTAGTGGTGTCCAGTACTGGGTCTTCGACCTTCACCACTACGGCTTGTCGCCCTATAGTATCGCTTCCGATGTTGGTCTTTATGAGCCGCATGGTGGTATTGGGTTTGTGCCTTCGGGTTTGTCACCCTATAGTATCGCTTTCTTTGTTGGTCGTTATGAGCCGCATGGGTGATATTGGGTATGGAGTCTTCAGGCTCACGGATCCTTGTTTATACAGTACCGAGCTCGAGCAATTTTCTGATGTTCCATTGATATGTATATTCCCTTGGTATCGCCCTTCAGTGTTGGTCTTTTTGAGCCGCATGATGTGTAGCGATTACCTTGTGGAACTTGTATACCTTATGGGTATTTGTTATTTCCCTTTTGACTTGCTTTGGGATATTTATATCCTTTGTTTATTTGAGTTGCCGATGATATGAGGCTTGTTCTATTATGACTCATCTTTTGTTGATGATTGTGTTATCTCCTTTGGAGATAATTTTTATACTTTGTTACCTTCCAGGTTTATTGTTGTTCAGTTTATCTAACTGATCTGTTTAGCTAGACTGGCCCGTGTATTTTATACTCGGGTCAGACCGAGATGTTTCAGGTTAGGTGCCTTTGGACTTAGCCTATTTTGCTTCCGCATGGACTACTCCGCTAGCTTCTTTTTGTCATAGCTTTTTGTGTAGTCCCATTTTGTAGTAACTCTGATATGTATTCTATTGACTCGTCTGTATATTGTGGTCTGCTATACCACTTGACTTGTATTGTTTTGTAAACTCTGTTATATATCTGTATATGTGTATATGATGATCTACTGTTCTGTGATGTATATAACATTTGAGTTGTTATATTCTGTTCTGATAGATCCAACCACCTATGGTTTTGTTTTGAGTATTCATTGGGTATGTCGACCTTATTGTTACGTCTATGTCGATGTATTCAATAGATAGTTAGAGCAAGGCTATAGATGGTCGCTCCCAACCAGCCTTATTCTCCGTGTTAGTTGACGGCATTACCTTGTAGTATCCTTGGCTAGCGTGGGTATAGAGGTGGGGCGTCACATGAAACCATGGAATTTTCAACGTAAACAGAAAATAAATTTTTACGCAAGTTAAATAAATCTTAACTATCCCAAATTTCATTATCTTATTATCCAATCATCTTAAATTAACAATTTTTAAAACCATGGGTTTGAAAAATAATCTTTTATTACACTCACAATGTACTTAATAAATTTTATTCTTCTTTATTCCAAATTAAATTTAGATTTATTCCTCTCAGTATATTTATCACTTATGTTAAATATACTTACACTTATTATAACTGCTTTCTTTTATTCTTATTTCTTCTAACATCATTTTATTGTAAGTTATTCAATTACCCTTTATTATATTTACCTCTATTAATCTTTTTAGAAAATCTTTTTATATTGTATATTATCCAATTACATTGTTAACTTCTGAAATTAAGGTAAGTTGTATTTGAATGCAATTGAGTATTATACAAATAAAACTTTCCAATTCAATCATTTCAATCTTAAATCATTTATTCAAATTTTTTTTGATTTTCTTTTTATAATTGAAATTATTCTTTAAAAATAAAATTTAAGAATTAAATTTCCGATTTCTTCAACCCATTTAGAGATAAATAAATGTATGTACATAATTTATCGAATCAAATTTAAATCATATGTCTATATATAATATAAATCAAGTCATATTTTAGAAATTCAACTCAAATCATTTTGATTTACCAAAACAAAGCTGCAGTAAGTCTACAGAGCGGTCTCTTCACTTCGAAACTCAAAAATGAATGTCGATGATGCTGCAGTCATCACCGAAATTATTTCCCAGCGACAAAGAGAAGAGCACTAATTTTTAAACTTTAAAATCCTTTGGAAACATATTCTTATTAGAAAATACTATAAATAATATACTTTAAAACTTAAACACAAGGTTTGAAACCATCGGAAATTAAATTCTCAGATTTCTTGTTCTAAATTCATTTCAGTTCCTAAATCAATTTATAAACAACTATCTATAAATTCATTTATAGAACAACAAATGATAAATTAAATATTATCATTTCAAATAATCAATTTTAAATCAGTTTATTAAGTTCCATAAATTTACTTATATATCAAAATTTATTTCATTAACCAAGTTTTAAAATAATATTGTGCCAGTTTGTTCTGTCAAAGTGTTTTAGAAATCCTATCGATAACGTTGATCAGACGAATCGATCGGAAACCCAAATCAACATCAACAACCCAAAGAACACAATATATAAAACAAAACATAGACATACATGTACAATTCAAAATGTTTGGAAGAATAGATTGAAAACAAAAGACAAGATGATTAAATAACAAAGTAGGGAGGTGGATAAGCTTAAATAAAACGCGGGCAACCTTAACCGGGTCAACCGTGACTTAAAGAATAAGATTAATGTGGATTTTTTTTTCTGGGGTAAATCTACATTCGATCTTAAGAGTTAGAGTTTGGGATAACAAAAGATATTAGCATCTAAACCAAGGATAGATATAAATCTCTGGTGAATCGATGCTAATGGTAAAGGAGTTTTCCCCCCTTTTCAATTCAATTTGAAATTGGCGAGACCGCCTACTCACTAAAAGATCATTCGAAGCGGAGTTATGGGATACTCCAGAATCCAAAAGAAGATGAATAGTGAGGAACATTAATGGATTTTGGAACCACAGGGAACGTTCCAAAGTTCAAAGGAATCGAGTCAGAAGGGAGAGATTCAAACTTGAATGAAAGTGATTCTGTAAATACATTCACTCCATATGCTGAGTTTTGCCTAGAGCTACCAAAGCTCTGATAGAAAATGTAACGACCCGATATTTTCAACCATTCGCATCCATTATAAGTGTATAGGTAGACACTCATGCCGGAATTGAATTGCTCAAAATACCGCGTTGTAAATAAAAATTTGGCAAATCTCAGAATATACAGTAAAATAAAAATCGCAGATCACAGACACAGAGTAATAATAATGCAGCGGAAGTAAAAGAGATAGTAGTTCGTGAAGCTACTATATAAATATATCAGAGTTACATAAGATACAGTAGAAGAAATAAAGTACAACAGAAGTTCCAATATGATAACCAAGTATAAGAGGAATAGAACAACCGAACTGAAATAGATAAGACTACATAAGCAGATAATCTCCAGCGATTCAAATCTCCAGAAGTGGAATCCAAATCTGTGAATAACTCAGGCTGACCCGAGTGTAAATAAAATTACAAACACTCGAGTCAAGACATTCATACTTATACAATGTAAACCAACTCAAGTGAACTGTAGTAAAAGTACAGGTAACTTAGAAGATGCTTGGGACCGCCCATCCTCTAAGAATCCGTTAAATTATTTACTATGTAGTAATATACACTATATATAGTAGTGTCTAATCAGTAAAGTATAATCATATAGAAAATAGCGTTAAGGGGATGGTGAACCTTAACGCGGTCGGATCTTTAAAACCAAAATCGTAGTGGGCTCGATATAAGGAGATGACACGGCACGCGAGGCAATGCTAGGGTAGATACACCGTTTGCACTCCCGGACCGGGGGTGACGGCAAGCCAGCAGCTTCCGCCCACCTCGAACAATACCCCCGAATCAAAGTGGCGCCACATATCGAATCACAAAAGTAATAGAATGGTCTCTGATGGAGCATGCTCGATGAAAGGGTGCAACCCTTTGTGTAGCCCGATATAGCTCCTGTTTTAGTCATTTATGCCAACTCACGGGAGTTGGGTCCACGTAATATACCTCGAGAATGTCGCCACCATCCTACTCCATTCTAGAATCTCCACCGCGTACACAGTTGTTAAAGTGGTTTTCGGTATTGGCCAGCTATAAGACAATATCCGATCACGGTCTCTTTAACAACCAATCGTTATTATAACCCGTAGTTCTAACTTAAAAAAATATTTTATACTTCAAAATAAAATATCATTTCAACCCAAATCTTTATCAAAATAAAGATTAAATCATTTCCAAACAATTTCAATATATCATCATACCATATCTTTCGATTCAAATATTTATCAAAATAAATATCAAGTCATTTCTAACCATTTCAATATTTTGAATTATCATATCCTTTAAAAACTTTCTCTCAAATCATTTTAATACATCAAAATATCATAACCTTTCAAAGCTTCATTTTTCAAATCATTTAATATCAAAATATCATGTCTTTCAAAACTTCGTTTCAAATTATTTTAATATATCAAAATATCAAAACCACATTCATTTCAAATCATTATTCATTGTATTCAATTTAAAATACCATTTCAATTCACATTTCAAAACAGTTTATATTCAAAAAAAAATCATTTTTAATCATTAAAATGAAGTTATTATGTTCAATAATTAAATTATCAAATTTTCAAAATTTTCGACTTCCAAAATTCATTTATTCACTTAAGTTTATCAAAACAGTGAAAATTCACTTTTCGTGGCATCTAGAAAACGCTACGGAAAGATACATTCAAAACAGTTCCATTTAATAAAAGACAACATTTTAAAATGTTGTAATAGGGTTTACTTAAATTTCAAATAAACTTAGTTAAATTCAAAAATTATAGAACTTACAAAAATTGCTATAATAGCTTTTAATTCAATTTAGCTTTTTAGTCCATTATCATCAGCTACAGCATTTACAAATGCTGTAATATCATTTACATTGTAATTAATAGCATTTCAAAAATGCAGTCAATTAACTTCAAATATTCAATATAATTTCTCAACCAATTATATTTTTTTATTTCAAACATTTTTAACTCAAAAAATCGTACATTTTCACATTTATAAACATCATTTAATTTTCCTCAAGTTCATGATTTTATAAAGTTAAATTTCCATTCAAAAATCAAGATTTAATAATAATTCACTTATTAAATTGCAATGTTCAATTTTAAATTCCTTGCATTAAATTTCAACTTAACACTTAAGTTCAAATTCTCAAATATAACTTAGTTTTATTTTTATTTGCTTAACTAAAAGTTCACTTTTAAGTCAATTTCATAAATTTCCAATTTTAGTTATATTACAAAATTTCAACTTAAATATTCATTCATTTCACATTCAACTTTATCAAAAATCATTAATATGATATAAAATCACTTTAAATTAATTTAAATTCCAAATATCATAAATTTATCATATTTTCAAAGTTAATTTAAATTCCATTAAAAATTAAAGCAAAATTTCCAAAATAACTTACATTCATATTTTCTAACTTTTTCATAATTTATTTAACTTATAGATTTCCAAAAAATAAATAATACTTTACAAAAGTTATACTTTTAGTAGATTTCTAATCAAATATTATAATAATTAAATTTTTAAAATATTTTAAAATTTTTAGAAAAACATATTTTAACTACGGGCCTGTATATAATTTTCTACGCTAGGTAAAGTGATACGGGTAATATATCATTTCAACCCGTAATTTACAAAGAAAATCCGGGTTTTCGCACTTACTTTCTACCTCCTATGCTTCAGCTATAGATCTGAAATACATGTCTAAGGAGTGGGTTAGGATCATGTCTTGGTGGTGGTGGAAGTGGCGGCAAAAGGTGGATGAAGGTGATGGTACCAAAACTAGGTCAACTTGAGTGCATAAGTGATGTATTTGTGGATTTTGGTGGTGGTGTTTGCCTTGGGGTTGCTTGGCCTGCCATGGTGGTGATCTAGGGTGGATGTTGATAAGAGAATAAAGTGGTGAAGGTTGGCCTAGATCTGGTTGAGGAGGAGTGGAGCCATGAAGTTGAGAACAAGTTGCAAAATCACATAGAAAAACTAGAAAACAAGAGAAGAGAAGAAGATTTTACCAAATTTTTGCAAGATGGAGGCCATGATTTTTTTTTTAGGGTTGAAAAGCTTTGAAAATACATGAAAAAGATGAGAGAATGCATCTGAAAAGAATAGAGAAAGGTACGGCCAAAATAAATGGTGTATCGATTGAAAAAGAAACGGTAAAAGAAACGGTGAACTTTACGTTTCTTAGCTTTTAAAACCTTCCATACTTCATTTTCTTTTAAATCAAGTAAAACAAAAT
Organism: Allium cepa; assembly: GCA_030765085.1. Classification (NCBI taxonomy): domain Eukaryota; kingdom Viridiplantae; phylum Streptophyta; class Magnoliopsida; order Asparagales; family Amaryllidaceae; genus Allium; species Allium cepa. The sequence goes on along the minus strand of CM060941.1, from coordinate 1,037,636,898 downwards.
AAACTTCAGCAAGTACATGTAAAACCGAAACAAAGTGAAAAAATTAAAATATATAATTAAATTTAAGGAAAATATAAAAAGAATTAAGGAAATTGCTTAAAAATTGAAAACAGGGTTCAAAAATTACAATTAAAACATCAACGGCTTTGGAAAAATATCTACTTCATTTTAAAAATACTATAAATAAATTTTTTTAAATAAAATAATTTATTTATCATTTCTAAAATAAAATAAATAATTACATTGGAGAAAAATAGAAAAGAACTAAAGAAAATGTTTAAAAATTGAAAACAAGGCATGGAAATTACAAGAAAAATACTACTAGCTCTAGAAAAATTCCAACCTCACTTCCAAAATATTAAAAGACAAAAACATACACAAAATAACATATCAATACATATTAAAATAAAATATGGCAAAGAAAAATAAAATTTATACTATTTAAAATAATAAAATTGCAGAATAAACAAATTGCACTCAATATTGAAATATACATAACTTTCATAATTTAAATCCGTTTCCAACGAAACAAAAAGCAGTGTTCTTAAAATTTTATGTACTTTCATAGTAGAAGATAAAATTTAAATTTTCAAACTTTTAAAATTTTAAAATAAAAGCCAAAGTTTGACTATTTTGACCAAAAACTCATTTTTTTGGAAAATATTCTTTTTAGTCATGCTTTGGAATGATAATTCATATCAAAACTAAAGTTTATCATTCAAAATAAATAAAATAAGTTTTTAAATCAAAAATTTAATTAAAATAATAAAACATACAAAAAAAATCACAAAATACAGGGTTGTTACATCCTTTTTAACGTTTGCTTCATTATAAATTATAAATTTTTTCTTTCTCAATTTAATTACAAAGATCCAACTAAATTAACCAACTTATTTATTAAAATTTACTGGTCGTTACACTCTCCGCCACTCAAAACTTTTCGTCCCCGAAAAGGAAAAGAAGAGAAAAGAAAATTAGGGAATCAATATATCTTTAAAAAATTAAATTTATAACAAATAACTTTTACAAAATTAATTAATTTAAATAAAATATGCCAATTTATAACCATTAAATCTTTTTATACTCAAATTAATAAAGTTTGAAAAACATTTTTCAAAATTTTTCTAAGTCCAAAATTTACAGAAAATTTCGGCAGAGTCACCTTTGTACGGAGAGGCTCGTAAGAAAATATAATAGCAAATATAACAATATATAACATATTTTCCAAAATAATATACATATCCCAATCCGGGAAAACAATATAATAGCGCTTACAAACCGTAATCCGAAAATGTACCTATTTGTGGGGAAATTAACGCTTAATTATGAAACCAAATGCAGTAGCAATTGATTCCATAACCTGTATTTCACTTATATAATTACAAAAAGGTTAACAATTATATAAAATGAAATATTTAAAGTTTTTTCAAACAATAACAAACAAATCAATACAAACATCAATCACTTGCAACAAGCAAACAACCATCACATAGTATTAATACAAATCAATCATCCATTCTATCAAACAAACAAATAGTTGTTCGGGTTCAAAACTTTAAATTGTACAGAATGAAGAATAAACTACTAAGTATCTCCTTTACTCAACCATCTTAGATGAAGCTAAATAGATTATTCATACATCCAGACAATTTTAAAATGTCCTTACCCAAACAACAACAATTTCAACAATGAATCAAGTTTATTTTTTATCAATTCCACTTCATCCATTTGTTGTTTGATTTCCTTTTCATTCATTATTTATTTTTATCTATTTCTGTTCATTACCTACCAATTCATTTTCATCTATCTATGTAATGCCAAATTCTATTTATTGCATTATTTTTATTTGTTTAAATTGTTCATATTCAATCAAATTTCTTAGTCGGTAAATTTATTAACTTAAGTTTATAGTCATTTTTCAGTATTCCTCTTTTATTCTTATTTTATTTAGGGGTAACTTCAACCTATTTACTTAAGTTTATTATTATTAATTTATAATACTCACCCTTTTTTTGTAGCATTTCTGTAACGACCCATAAATTTTGATGAATAAATTTGGTTAATTTAATTAAATTTTGTAATTAAATTTTGAAAGAAATAAATTTTTATAATTTATATCGAAATAAAAGTTTAAGAATGAATTTTAGCAACCAATTATTGACAATTGAAGTAAAAACAATAAATGTGAAATAGCGTCAATTGTGCACTTGTGTATACAATTTAAAATAAGTAAATAAGCTTACAAGTGGTGTAAATTAAAGGATTTGTATATAATTTATATTAATTGAATGAATTCAGTGTTATGTAGGTAATTATAATAATTGGTTGAAGCTGGATAAACTTAAGTGTAACCTTGGCATGTAAACAATTAGTATAAGTTACCTGTCTAATTTGTGGATGGAATTGGAAATAAATATTTAGTAAAAATAAATAAATGTTACATTTTTGGGGATGTGATATAATGTTTGAAAAATAGATGTAGCATTTATAATTAAAATTTATAACTTAGAATAAAATTGCAACTAATTGAAATTAATGTAAATCGTCTTACTTGGTTATAAGTTTAATATAAGCAACAAATGGAAATGTTGAATTAGTGAATCATTAATAAAAATATTAAGTAGAATGGAATTCAATTAATATAATAATGGAAAGAGTGAGTAATAAGTGAACGTAATTAGTAGTATGAAAATAAATGGCAACATTGATATAAGTAATAAAGGCTTATTTATGTGATTAAAGGGTATGTTACCTATTGTTAATTTTTTTTAATAAATGTAAATTAAATAGGAACATAGATTTATTTATAAGGTAGTAATTGATAAAATAAAGGTATGAAATATTGAAGTATGTAATGCAATGGATATCATAAATAGAATGGAATAAATTAGGGTATATATGGAATAATAACCTAGATTGATAAGTAACGAATTTATAAAGGCAATGGCAAGCAATAGATGACAATTAATATAGGTTTATTTGTGTGATGTGTAAATAAACTTTGGTAATCAATTACAATAAATCCAAATTTAAAGTTTTGTTAATGTAAATTTAAGTAATGTTGGATTTATTCATAATATGAATTGGTTGATTTAATAAATGGAAGCTTTGATTTGTGAATAATAAAAAGTTTAAAACCAAGTAAATAAAATTTATTGAGGATATTTAATAGTAATTTATGTATATATTTGGCAGGTAAATCAAATCCGTTTATAGAAATCAATTTTTAATTAATTGGAAGGAAATCTATAATAAATGAATTCATTTGTAAGAAAATGAATTTAATTTCTATATTAATTAGAAATTGTAATAAGATGATAAAATTTATGAATTATAGGATTTGAATTTAAATAGTGGTTTAATTTATTTAATTTATAATAATTGGATTACTAGAAAATGAATGAAATTAAATATATAATTATTACGTTAATATAAAATTTTAGTTGAAATTGGAGAATATTTATGTAATAGCTTTGAACCCAATGTTAGTTTCCTCCATTTGGCCATAATGAATTGAATAATAAGAATGAATAGTGAGTTAAATGGAATTATTGATAATATAATTTATAATTGATGAATATAATGAAATTTGAATTTACGCTGAAACTTAGGATTGAATCAACATTTAATTTGACATCTTAATTTGTTTAAAATCATTGTGAATGATTAAGAAATTTAAATAATAAGAATTGTCATATTTTAGAATTTAAATTTGAAATTTGATTTAATTAATTTATTTATTAATTTATTTAATTAGTGTAAAAATAGCCATTTTGGCCACTAACTCGGATTTCGACGAAACAAGTTTCATCGGATCCGCAACCGTGAATTATTGTAGGATTTCAAGTTTCGTAATGATCGGACTTGTCGTTTGATCGTACGGACTTGAAAGGCCTTGAAATAAATGAAATTGAAATCAATTGAAATCAATTTGAAAAATACTGATTTTAGCATAACTTCTTCATACGACGTAATTTGAACCTGAAACCTTTTCCATTGCGTTTAAAATATTTTAAAATACCTATTTTGATATATGGGTTGACCCAATTTCATTCCAAGGTCAGAACGGGCTTTTTGGGCCACTTTGGCGTTAGCGCGTATATCCAACCTTATCCATCCATTCTAATTTCTGACCTACCTATATAAACCCGATTATAAACCCTGATTCCCCTCATTTTTCATTTGTCTGTACGTATATCTCAACTCTCTCCTCCTCAATGACAGACAAACAAATTCTAGATCCAATTCCAAATCAAATCTAAAGCTAAAATTTCAACTCCTCAGAAAAATTTGAAAAAAATATATATTGAAGCTCTCGAAGAGCGTAATCTTGTGGTGAAACTCATCTTCCAATTCGATGCATCGTTTGTCCATAATTTCAGAATCAAATCTCGACTGTTCATCACGCGTAGATGAACAGTGTCGGATCGCAAAATTGTTTCTGGGTTTTGAAGAGAGGACGATGGGAAGCGCATCTATATGGTTTGTTTGTCGTTTTGATGGTTGGATTTTTAGCAAAAATTTAATTAGGGTTTTACATTTTGTGGCGGCTGCTGTTTTTCCGGTCGTGATCAAAGTCGTGGGTTCGAACGAGGCTTCGGAGTGGCCTCGCCGTGGTCGCCGCAAGCACCGGAGGGGAAGGGGGCGGCGCTCGGCATGAGGTGGAGACGGTTTTTGTCGAACGCGATACTGTAGTGTTGAGGCTTGGGTTTTCGCGTCTGCTTCGTGTGTTTCATGTTACAAGGGAACGACGACGACGTTTCAAAATAATGCAGGTTGAACGGGGTAAGGGGAAAAGAGTGACGTGGTGTGATGTCCCGGAAATTTAGGCAATAATTATTTAATAATTTCATTATTTTAAAATGTGAAATATTGATTTAATAAATTAATTCAAACTGGAATTCTCTTTTGAAAATTTATAATTATTTAGTTTGTTAGATGGTATTCTTTTCAATGTTAAAAATATTTAAGTTATAAATTTATCTTTCTAAACTGATATAAAAATATTTATTTATAATGTATAAATGTTTATACATTGTAAATAGAAGATTTGGTTTTAATTTTAATTTATATTAAATAAAGGATATTTTATAATTATTATATATAAATGTATAAATTGTAAATTGATTTAATTTAATGTAAATTAGTATTGTAAACTTTTCAAAAAGTTTGTTTTAAAAATCTATCTTATATTTTTTATAAAAATGTAAGTGAGTATTTATTTTGTTTATAAGAATAAATATAGTTTAGATTTTATTTTATAATAAAAGTTTATTTGGTTTTGTTTTATTTTAAAATTGCTTTTTTTTGAAATAAGATTTAATTCATTCTTGTTTAAGTATAACATTTGTTTGAAAACTCTCAAATAAAATCTAATTCAACATTTCTTTTTCTTCTATAAATCTTTTCTTTTGAAATTTAGTTTCATAAAGAATATTATTTTAAAAATAATTTAAAATATAAATGTTATAAGAAGTTTATATGTATTTATTTATAGACTAAATGTTAATAAACATTTGTAACATGCTAAATTAAGTTTGAAATAGTTTAAGATAATTTAAATACAAGTATAAATTTAGAAATTGCTTTTAAATATTTGAATGAACATGTGTTAAATTCTTAAACTATAAAATGGACACTTGTAAATTTATTACGTCTTAATACAACAAGTGGCAAACTATTTTTTTTTTTTAATTTAATTATATTGTCAAGAAATATAACAAAGCATTTGGTAAAAACCATTATCTTCAATCAAAAGAAAAATCTGAAAACCAGGTTTGTAAAAAGGGATTCCAAAACCCAATTTCTAACTCATGATTCAAGAATCAAAATACAAACCAGATTTCAGTAAATCAAAAACCAAAACACTCCAAAAATCTACAATCAATTCTCAAATCTGCAAAACCAAAACTTTCTTAAATCTACCAAATACAAATCAATTTCTTCAAAACAAATCAAATCTCCAAATTTACCTTCAAATCTATGCATTTGAAATGGATCTGCATGCTAAGTTCAACATCAAATCTGGAGCTCAACTCCAATTTAAAATCTGAGCGTTGAAGATGGAGTCTGCATGCATGTTCAACAAATTACATCATCAAGTTAAAGCAAATTCAACTAGCTAATGGAAACCCAGATTTCAAAGGCAACTTCAATATGCAGGGTCCTGAAATCTGCATTTATTGTGCTCTGCATCTTCTTAAATCAAGTGAGTAAACCATTATTTTTTAAAAACAGTTTTCCTTTTTAAATTAATGCTTAAGCAAGAATAATATCTAAAGACTAATGCATACTGTTTAAAAAAAAGAAATCAAACTGCAGTACCATTATTATTATGTTTAATGAGTAAGCTCACTATTGAAAAGTTATTTAGAATTTTCTGTTGCATGTGTATAAATTTGAACTAAGTTGCTTAAATGGTTTCTATTGTGATGAATATTCTGTGAGGTTATATGTACAAACACATATATATGGTTACGGGTATTTTATTACCTGATTCTGTTTTTAGATTCTTGAATTGATTCTCTGTGGTATTTGTTATGAAATTGAGGGATGTTTGTTTAGTATAGATTAAGCTTGTAAATCATAATTAAGATTAAATTTAAAATCTATTTTCACTGTAAACTGTAAAGGACAGTTAACATAAAAAAATCAAATCAAGAAATTTTAAACTTCTTAAATCATTGAAACAAGTTTATAACCTGAATACATGGATGAAGTCATGATTTCTGAAACTAAATTTTTTTTTTAAAGTAACCGTGGGATTTGAAAATTCTGTTTTGAACAGGATTAGAAATTTTGGGTTTTGACTGTTAGGATAGTTAATGTTAGGTGTTAAGATGCTTCATGTTAGTGGAGTGTGTATGTGAGAAATGATGAAATTGGGTGATAAATGATCAGAAGTTGTTTCAGAGGAGATGGTGATTGAAATTTAGATTTCCAGGTTTGAAGCATAGTATCTGACAGGTAAGGGTTTTTGAATATTTTGATTTCTCTGTTGCTTCGAGTGATTCGAGGTTATGGGGGATTGCAGAGGAGTCATCAAGGGAGGGTTGGCCGGAATTGTAGGTGATCAGGTGGTCGGGATAGATCATCGGGATGGTTGACAGGTTTGGGTTTTGAATACTGTGATGATTTTAGGTTGGCTTGTTCAACTCGATTTTGGATCGAGCTACTATGGGGATATCTGGAGGTTTTGATCAGATGAGGAGTTGGTTGGAGACTTGGTGGAGTTGGTCAGGGTGTCTGGTGATGGCCGGAGTGCCGGTGCATAAGCACCGTGCACATTTGTATCTCTGGTGAACTTAGTGGAGTGTGTAGGGTATTTTACTCGAAGTAAAACTCGGGTGATTTTGTTTTTGACTCGGAGCAGGTAGTGTATGAACTCGAAGTAAAAGAGGGGGTTGCTCGGGTAAAGGTTTGCAGGGTTAAAACAGAGAGTATTTTGCAGTTTTTAATGTTGAATGAAATTCAAATTCTAGTGCAGGGTTTGATTTAAGTGGAAATTGAAACTGAATTCAAATGCAGGTTTGAGTTCAAAGGTTTAAAAAAAAAAAGAATGAAAATCTTAAATTTAAACAAGATTTAAATTTGGGTTTTAAATCAATATTAAAAACAGTTGCAGGTTTTAAACCAGTGAATTTTGCAGTTTTAATTTTTGAATGAATTCATATTTTTAAAGCTGGATTTTGATTCAAGTGGAAGTTGAAAACTGAATTCAAATAGAAGTTTGAAATTCAAAGTTTTTAAGAAAATGGATCTTAAATTTAAACAAGATTTAATCTAGTTTTGAATCAAGTATAAAACAGTTTCAGGTTTGTTTTAAAACCAGATTTTTGTTTCAAAACAGTTTTGTAAGTTTTAGTTTTTGAACAAATTTAAAATGTTTAAGAAAAATTTAAATTGTTTTGAAATTAAGATAAGAACAGTTTCAAGTTTACTTTGGAATCCAGTTTTGATTTCAAAGCAGTTTTGAATCCAGTTTTGAACATATTCCAATGTGTAAAAAACAGATTTGAAAATAGAATTTGATTTCAAATAAGATTTAAAACTTGGAAGAATTTAGTTCCTTAGTATTTGAATTAAAAATATGAAGTGTTAATTTTTAGTTTGAAATTGAAATAATCAATTTATTTTCAAAGATTAATTTATTTTAATCAAGTCAATTTGTTTTAAAACTTCCTTTTATATTTAGATAATGAATGTTCATTAAACATTCATTTTATTGAAGTGTTTATAATTATTTAATTTAGATAAATGTTTTAAATAGTTAAACATTTTAAATATTATATTTTTAAACAGAATTTGAATTTAAATTTAGAAATGTATTGTGTAAATATATTTTGAATGTAAATGAGTCATTTGATAAATAATTGAATTATTTTGAAAAATATTTAAGATAATTAAGTATTTACTCAATTATTTGATTTTTAAATAATGATTTAGATTAATATTAATTAGAAATGATTTATTGGTCTAATTCAAATTTTCTTAAGTATATAATTAATGATATGTTGTTAATTAATAATGTGTGATAATTATTTAAGGATAATTTAATAATTAATTAATGTAATTAATTTTTATAATTAACTAGATTAATTAATTGAATATAATTAATTGTAATTTGTTAAGTATAATTAATTGTTAAAGTAATTAAGGAATTAATTACTTATTATAATTAATTTTGATATTGTGATTTAATTAAGTTAATTAATTTAGTTTAATTAATTTAAATAAATCATTTGATGATTTTAAGAATGTAATTACTTAATGTAATTAGTGGAGCGGGATTACTTAGAGAAGTAATACTGATAATTACTGGAATGTAATTAGTAATTTAGATAATTACTTTTGTAATTAATTAAGGAATTAATTAATGATTAATGATTTGTTAATTAATTTATAAATGAGTAATTAAAGATAGTTAATTACTTAATTTAATATTAATCAAGGTGTTTAATAATTAGATTAATTACTAAATGTAATTAATTTTAATTAAATAATTTATTTAAATATTAGAGATCATTAATTATTATAATTAATGATTGTTTAATTAAATATTAATTAATTAAGTGATTAATTAATTGTAATTAATTAAAGATAAATATAATTAATTATAATTAATTAATAAATGAGTAATTAGATGTTAATTACTTATGATTAAGGTTAATTAATTTATAAAATTAATTAAGGACTAATTACTTATTGTAATTAGTAAATGATTAATCAAAGTTGTTTAATCAAGTTAAATACTTAGGATTAATTAATTAACTGGGTTAATTAATTAATGGATGTTAAGCGGGATTTAAATGAGTAATTAATTTAATTTAATTTAAATTAATTAGAGATGGTTGTAATTAATTTAATTCATTTTAAATTAATTATAATTGATGGTTAATAAATCATTGCTTGTGGATGCTATTGATTTAATGGTTGTGATCTCAGTAATGAGATTAGTTGTATTTGTATGATATGGATGATTGGTTTAAGTATGATGGTTGTGATGGATTATTCGGTTGTGATGATTATCTGTTTATAGATGATACAGATTATCTGTTTATGGTAGGAATGTGATTATCTACTATGATATATAGTTTATCTATCTAAGTGAATTAGATAAGAATAAAATAAGTTAATTGTTTAAAACCCTTAAGTACAACATGGACATTAAAATGGCGTTTGGTTTCGATGAGACCGGGATCGGGTTTCCATATTTGGATATCCAAAAACCACATCGATTCCAATTAAACGTTAGGTCGTTAATCCAAGTTGAGCAAGTGAAGACTCAAGGTGTAAGGGCTATACGTTGGGTGATTCCGTAATGAGTTTGACGGAATAGTACTTATAGATTCGAGATGGTGATTTAGAGTGCAAGGGTTATCGTCGTTAACTCTGGTGATTCCAAAACGAGTGTAACGAGATAATGCCTTCGGTTTCGTTCGAACCCGGAACGAACTTGTATGGATTGAATGCTTTCAGAACATCGTCAGGTGGACGATGAGCATTCTAAGATTGATATGTCCTATAAAGGTAATCGTAGCCTCAAGCCTCATCAACCGGGAATGGCTAAAACAGGGGAGGTGCAGCAAAGCTTCGTGGGTAGCCCCCACTGGAGAGCAAGATTTATCCCTGTCTAGAGGTCCCTTTATATTTCGGCTGTGTGGCAGTTGGTGACGACCAATCTGCGGGGTAGTCTTGTTCAGAACTGTTCAGTAAGGAACGGGTCCGGCTTTGTGTTGCAGGGGAGTGGGAGTACTCCTCGGTACGGTGATCTAGGCCACTTACTGTGACGGGCGGTACCCTAGTAGCCCTGCCATTGATGGAATCCATAATCCAATAAGTGCATGTACGGTTTTGATTGTGCCCAACTATGTTGGAACGTGAGATGTAAGCATTCCAGCTATTTCTGTATTTTATTTTGAAAACCCTAGACACTATTATAATATCACTGGATTTCCTATCAAATGTTTTGGTTAGCGTAAGGTAAAAACTTTTCTATGTTTATGTGTGGGAAGTCTTACGTGATACCTTTTGTTTCAAAGGATTTTCTAAAGTTAAGCAACTTTTATCCCCGTTTATCACACCAGACCCCTGTCTGACCTGAGTGTTTATTTTCTGTTTTATTAAACTCTTGGGTACTCATATTACGTATGAGTAGTCAAGTGTTTCAGGATTGCTTTGACGAGTTTTCTGGAGGAGATAATGGAGCAGGAGGCTTCAGCGTGTAGATACATGTAGGGGTTCCGCTGTGTTTGAATTGTATCTGTTTTTCTCTGATGTACTAGAATTGTAATTGGTAGTCAGACGTTTATAACTGACTAGTTTGTGTTGTATTAGCTGTATTACTCTGATGTATATGATACTATGTAAAGTTTTATGTGATATATTATAATTTATTCGATTCCGCTGTTAGATTCTGATGTTGTCTGTTCTTTCTTTCCTTTCTTTTCTCTTTTCTATCCCTTTCTTTCTTCTTAGCGATGCGACTTCCTGGAGTGTGGAAGTTGGGTCGTTACACGTGGTCAAGGTGAGTTGTGTTCTCTTTTCTTTTATTTTTAAAATTGTTTTCAATCGCATTAATCGGCCTAACTTTTGCATACGACATTCGATTTACACGCGATTTCTTTTGTTAGGATCGTATTGAAATTCCGGACTTGGTGACGCTGGTTTGGATAAATTCTGAGTCGGTCAAATTTTTGGGTTTAAATTGAATTTAAAACCAATTTAAATTCAAATGGTGAGTGTTTTAACCCACTCATGACTTCTAAAATTTCTTATGTTTGTTAAATTAAACTTGGATGTGATTAGAAATTTATTTATGACTGTTTGACATATTTTTAATCATCATCTCAGCTAAATTGCATTCATTTAATTAAATTGTCAAGTGCTTATTCATTGCGTATAAACTGCCAGTTAAATTGTTATTTGTTTATCATTGCATATAAAGTGCCAGTTAAATAGTTCTTAATTTATCATTGAATATAAACTGCAAGTTAATTCCTGATGATTATTATCCGTTCTATATTGATGCTATTGTTTGAATTGGATGATGATTGTGATAAATGGTTGATGGTTTATATTGGATGAATGGATGCTGTATTTTATATTGAATAAATTACAAGTTATCATGCATTTTCATTTCAGTCGGGTTGCGGTTTGAAATGATATATAACCGTAATTTTTATTTTTAAATTGCAGATTGAAATGATAAATATTTGTATCACTTGACCATAGGGTAGAAAATTATATACAGACACTGTGGTCTATATACATATAAATATTTCGAAAATGATTTCTGTGGTTTTGTAAAGAATATATATGTGGTTTTATGAGATATTGATTTTGGATATTTGATAAAGGTTATTTTATATATAATTAAATTCTTGGTTTTAAGCTATGTATAAAATTGTTTAAAGTATGAAGTAAGTTTAATAATAAAGTTGATTTTATTAAAATATATTATGGATAAGTATTTACTTAAATTATATTCTAATATAGAGTTTATGTTGATTTTTATAAATCAAAGTTGAGAAGATAGATTTGAAATTGATTTGAGATTTTGTTTAATTAAGGTCTTATTTAGATTTAGATTTAAAAAGAATACGGTGTTATAACTAAATTCGGGTTTAAGATGATTTAAGTGAATATATCTAGTCTAAATAAATTGAGGAATATTCAATTGTTGAATTTGAAAGTTTTATTTAAAGGATACTGGATTTATTAAGTAAGTATTTCAAAACTAAATAATAGTAAAGTGAATTTGGCATATATATATGAATTAAAAATTTAGTTTTGAAATGGTGGAATATTTAAAACTTTGAAATATATGGAAATTTAAATGGTTTATTTGGGAATTCAAATCTGTATTTGGAATTGATTTTAGAAATTCAAAAGCTAGTTTACTTTATAAAGTAATTTATTATTAAACCATTTAAGTATTGAAAATTTTGTTTCGAAGCCATAGGTTTAAGGTATGCATATTTGAAAGTACCATTATTTTTGAAAAAAGATATATTTGAAATAAAAATGATATCATATTGATTTGGGTTTAAAAATAGAAGTGATATCGTATTTATATGGTTTTGAAATGGATATTTTATTCTGGTTTTAAAGTATAAACTATTTTGAAAAGACCGCGGTGTTATAATAACGTTTGGTTGTTAAAGAGACCGGGATCGGAAGTTGTCATACTCTCTGCCAACTTCGAAAACCACTTTAACAACCGTATAAGCGGTGAAGATTGCAGAATGAAGTAGGATGGCGGCGGCGTTTCCTTTGAGGTAAATACGTGGACCCAACTCCTGTAAGTTGGCATAAGGTGGCTAAAGCAGGAGCGATTCTCGGGCCAATGAGGTAGCACCTTTGATCGGACGCATCCCTTCATATTATACTCTGACTTTTGGATTGATTCTGTGGCCACTTTTGACTTTTTTTATTTGGAGGTGTGGCTCAAGGCGGGCGGTAGCTGCGGCTATGCGTTACCACTAACCCGGATAGCAATTGGTATATCTACCCTGGCATTGCCTGGTTGTGCCGTGTCACCTACCCTAGCGCGCCTTATACGATTTTGTTTTGTACCATATCTATGGAGTGCCCTCTGACGACGCCCAATACGGGGGAGATTACGGTATTGTATAGACTATGGGAATATATTATGTGTTAAGAGATATATGGGTAACCCCTTAACGCTATTTAAAAGTAAATTTATTTTACTAATAGACAATATTATAATAAAAAAATATTACAACATAGTAAGTAGTTTAACGGATCCTTAGGAGATGTGAATCCCGAGCATCTCTTAAGTTACTGCTCTCATATTTATTTCTGTTGATTTAACTCACATAAGATCTTTTAGTTCTGACTCGAGTGTTTTGTCTTTTCAATTCGCTCGGGTCAGTCCGAGTGTTTCAGGATTTGAAGACTTTATTTCTGGAGGACAAAGACGAAGATTTCATCATCATCATCATCATCATCATCATCATCATTATTATTATATTATTCCACTACACACTGTATTCCGCTGCATTGATTAACATTCACTGGTATGTGCAACTCTGATCTGTATTGTATAAATATAATCAAATGTTTATAAAATAGCTTCATGAACTATATATTTGATTATTATATTTTATCGTTCCGCTGTAAGATTCTATTTTGGTTTTTTTCTTTCTCTACTTTTTCTTATTTACCCTATAACAATCCGCCCTTCCGTATGGTTTGAATTGGCACGTGTGTCGATTTAAAACGTGCGAAAAGGCGGGGCATTACATCTGGTATCAGAGGTTTAGTGATAAACCTTAACTTTGTGGGGTCTGACTCTTTATTAATATGGTAGTAATACCCTATGGGAGTCGCTGAGTGTATATATATGAGAGAGCGTATTTGTTAGTGTTATAAAAAGGTTTTAATATTGTGTTAATTTGTTCCGTTTTGTATTTAAAAATTATGGTTGATGCATGGGACACTGTGACATCAATAGGGATTTCTAAACATTTGATAGGACAGACCGACATAATATTTGGTTTTAATATAGGTGAATGAAATAATTTTGCCTATTATATTTTCTATATATATAAAGTAAATTTTATAAGGGTTATATTTGGTTGTATTATATTGGTTGTTAGGTAATGAAATTTTTAAATAATAGTTGAAATGAGATTGAGAATAAAGCGGAAATTTAGATTTTGAAATTTCTTTTGAATGATTTTGAAATATAATAATAATATTATTAAAAAAGTATTTTCTGATATAAGTATCTCAATGTAATTTGAAAGAAATGTTTTTAAAAGAAATTTTGGAAAGATAAAGTCGTACTCCCCTCTCTGTCGTTGGAAAATAATTTCGGTGATGAGTGCACGCATCATCGACATTCATTTTCGAGTGTCAAAATGGGAAGGCCACTATAGTAGTTACTGCAGATTTGTTTTGAAAAAAAAAAGAGATTTATTGTTTTAATTATAATTGGATATATAAGTTTAAGTATAAACCTTTATCTGTTATCTTTAAAATGATTTGAAATTAAACCCGGTATTTAAATTCTTAAGTTTCCGTTATTTTACAATTTCAATTAGTGGGGTAAAATGGAAGTTAATCAATAATTGGAGCCTTCGATTAAAATATGTAATTTAGTGTTAGGTTATGAATGAAATTAAAGGTAATTTGAAAATGTAACCTATGAAACAAAGAATAATATTGTCGAACATTTAGTTAATTAAATGAAATAGAAATAAACTTGGGTAACTTTCTATTACATCCTTAAAGGCATATATATAACTTACCAAAGGATATAAAAGTTCAAATGTTAATAAGAAGATGTAATAGATATTATACAAGTAAGAAATTTGAGGGAATGAAAGTAATTAGTGAAACGCTTTTATAAATAAGGATTTAAAGTTATAATTATTATATAATTAAGTTATGATTGAAAGGCCAATAATTAAATATAATAGAAAGGTTATAAAGAAATGATAATAAACTTAAGTAAGCATTGAAGGCATTTATTTTGAAAATAAGCAGAAAATGAATACTGTAAATAAATGAAATTAAGCAGTAAATAAATGAATTAATATGCAAAGAAAACGAATTAAAAATGAAAATTTGCAAGAATTAATGAAAAAATTAAAAAAATAAATCAATATATGGATAAAAAGGAAATCAACAACAATAGTTTGAAATGAAATTAACAAAAATTAGATTGATTTATTGTTTGGAATTTGTTGTTTGTTGGGTTTATGGTTGTTTGCGTAAGGATACTTTAAAATTGTTCGGATGGATGAAAATCTATTTAGTTCATCAAGACTGTTGAGTGAATGGTGTACTAAGTAGTTTATTTTCCATTCCGTGCGATCTAAAGTTGAACCGAAACAACTATTTGTTTGTTTGATATGAATGAATGATTGATTTGTGTTGATTCCTTGTGTTGGTTGTATGACTTGTTGCTAGTGATTGATGTTTGTATTGATTTTTTGTTTATGGTTGAAACCAACTTAAATATTTCATTTTATATAATTGTTAACCTTTCTGGATTATATAAGTGAAATACAGGTTATGGAAGCAATTGCTATTACTTTTGGTTTCATAATTTAAGCGTTATTGCCCGACAAATAGGTACGTTTTCGGATTACGTTTTATAGCGCTATTATATTATTTTTCCCGGGTTAGGATATATATTATTTTGGAAATTATATATTGTATATTGTTATATCTGATATTATATTATCTCCCGAGCCTACCCGTACAAAGGAGGCTCTGCCAAAATTTTCCGTAAATTTTGGACTTGGAAAATTTTGAAAATGTTTTTCCAAACTTTAATAATTTAAGTATAAAAGATTTAATGGATACATTGGTATATTTTATTTATATTATTTTAGTTTGTAAATTTATTTGTTTATAAATTCAATATTTTAAGTAAGATATATTGAATTCTAAATTTTTTCTTTTCCCTTCTTTTTCCTTTTCGGGGATGAAAAGTTTTGAGTGGGGGAGAGTGTAACAGCCCGTAAATTTTGATGAATAAATTTGGTTAATTTAATTAAATTTTGTAATTAAATTTTTAAAGAAATAAAATTTTATAATTTATATCGAAATAAAAGTTTTAGAATGAATTGTAGCAACCAATTGTTGACAATTGAAGTAAAAACAATAAAAGTGAAATAGCGTAAATTGTGCACTTGTGTATACAATTTAAAATAATTAAATAAGCGTAAAAGTGGTGTAAATTAAAGGATTTGTATATAATTTATAATAATTAAATGAATTCAGTATTATGTAGGTAATTATAATAATTGGTTGAAGCTGGATAAACTTAAGTGTAACCTTGGCATGTAAACAATTAGTATAAGTTACCTGTCTAATTTATGGATGGAATTGGAAATAAATTTTAGTATAAATGTTACATTTATGGGGATGTGATACAATGTTTGGAAATTAGATGTAGCATTTATAATTAAAATTTACAGTTTAGAATAAAATTGCAACTAATTGAAATTAATGTAAATCGTCTTACTTGGTTATAAGTTTAATATAAGCAACAAATGGAAATGTTGAATTAGTGAATCATTAATAAAAATATTAAGTAGAATGGAATTCAATTAATATAATAACGGAAAGAGTGAGTAATAAGTGAACGTAATTAGTAGTATGAAAATAAATGGCAACATTAATGTGTAAGTAATATAGGCTTATTTATGTAATTAAAGGGTATGTTACCTTTTATTAATTTAAATTTTAATAAATGTAAATTAAATAGGAACATAGATTTATTTATAAGGTAGTAATTGATAAAATAAAGGTATGAAATATTGAAGTATGTAATGCAATGGATATCATAAATAGAATGGAATAAATTTGGGTATATATGGAATAATAACCTGGGTTGTAAGTAATGAATTTATAAATGCAATGGAAAGCAATAGGTGACCATTAATATAGGTTTATTTGTGTGATGTGTAAATAAACTTTGGTAATTAATTACAATAAATCCAAATTTAAAGTTTTGTTAATGTAAATTTAAGTAATGTTGGATTTATTCATAATATGAATTGGTTGATTTAGTAAATGGAAACTTTGATTTGTGAATAATAAAAAGTTTGAAACCAAGTAAATAAAATCTATTGAGGATATTTAATAGTAATTTATGTATATATTTGGCAAGTAAATCAAATCAATTTATAGAAATCAATTTTTAATTAATTGGAAGGAAATCTATAATAAATGAATTCATTTGTAAGAAAATGAATTTAATTTCTATATTAATTGGAAATTGTAATAAGATGATAAAATATATGAATTATAGGATTTGAATTTAAATAGTGATTTAATTTATTTAATTTATAATAATTGGATTAATGGCAAATGAATGAAATTAAATATATAATTATTACGTTAATTTAAAATTTTAGTTGAAATTGGAGAATATTTATGTAATGCTTTGAACCCGATGTTAATTTCCTCCATTTGGCCATAATGAATTGAATAATAAGAATGAATAGTGAGTTCAATGGAATTATTAAAAATATAATTTATAATTGATGAATATAATGAAATTTGAATTTACGCCGAAACTTAGGATTGAATCAACATTTAATTTGACATCTAAATTTGTTTAAAATCATTGTAAATGATTACGAAATTTAAACAATAAGTATTTTCAAATTTTAGAATTTAAATTTAAAATTTGATTTAATTAATTTATTAATTTATTTAATTAGTGTAAAAATAGCCATTTTAGCCACTGACTCGGATTTCGACGAAACCAGTTTCATTGGATCCGTAACGGTGAATTAGTGTAGGATTTCAAGTTTCTAATGATCGGACTTGTTGTATGATCGTCGGACTCGAAAGGCCTTGAAATAAATGAAATTGAAATCAATTTGAAAAATATTAATTTTAGCATAACTTCTTCATACGACGTAATTTGAACCTGAAACCTTTTCTATTGCATTTAAAATATTTTAAAATATCTATTTTGATATATGAGTTAACCCAATTTTGTTCCGAGGTCAGAACGTGTTTTTTGGGCCACTATGCCATTAGCGCGTATATCCAACCTTATCCATCCATTCTAATTTCTGACCTACCTATATAAACCCGGTTATAAACCCTAATTCCCCTCATTTTTCATTTGTCTGTATGTATATCTCAACTCTCTCCTCCTCAATGACAGATAAACAAATTCTAGATCCAATTTCAAATCAAATCCAAAGCTAAAATTTCAACTCCTAAGAAAAATATGGAAAAAATATATATTGAAGCTCTCGAAGAGCGTAATCTTCCGGTGAATTTGTTTTCCGATTCGATGCATCGTTTGTCTAGAATTTCAGAATCAATTCTCGACCGTTCATCGCTCATCGATGAACGGTGTTGGATCGCAAAATCATTTCTGGGTTTTGAAGAGAGGACGATAGGGAGCGCATCTATATGGTTTGTTTGTCGTTTTGATGGTTGGATTTGCGGCAAAAATTTAATTAGGATTTTACATTTTGTGGCGGCTGCTGTTTTTCCGGTCGTGATCTAAGTCGTGGGTTCGAGCGAGGCTTCGGAGTGGTCTCCCCATGGTCGCAGCAAGCACCGGAGGGGTAGGGCGGCGCTTGCCATGAGGTGGCGATGGTTTCCGTCGAACGCGATAAAGTAGTGTTGGGGCTTGGGTTTTCGCATCTAGTTCGTGTGTTGTGTGTTACAGGGGAACGACGGTGACGTGTCAAAATAATACAGGTTGAACAGGGTAAGGTGGAAAGAGTGACGTGTCCAAGGTGAGTTGTGTTCTCTTTTCTTTTATTTTCAAAATTGTTTTCAATCGCATTAATCAGCATAACTTTTGCATACGATATCCGATTTACGCGCGGTTTCTTTTGTTAGGATCGTATTCGAAATTCCGGACATGATGACATTGGTTTGGACGAATTCCTAGATGGTCAAATTTTTGGGTTTAAATTGAATTTAAATTGAATTTAAATTCAAAATGTGAGTGTTTTAACCCACTCACGACTTCTAAAATTTCTTATGTTTGTTAAATTAAATTTGGATGTGATTAGAAATTTATTTATGACTGTTTGGCATATTTTTAATCATCATCTTAGTTAAATTGCATTTATTAAATTAAATTGTCATTTACTTATTCATTGCATATAAACTGCCAATTAAATTGTTATTTATTTACTATTGCATATAAACTGCTAGTTAAATAGTTATTAATTTATCATTGAATATAAACTGCTAGTTAATTCCTGATGATTATTATCCGTTCTATATTAATGCTATTGTTTGAATTGGATGATGATTGTGATAAATGGTTGATGGTTGATATTAGATGAATGGATGTTGTATTTTATATTGAATAAACTGCTAGTTATCCTGCATTTTCATTTCATTCGGGATTGCGGTTTGAAATGATATATAACCGTAATTTTTATTTTTAAATTGCGGATTGAAATGATAAATATCCGTATCACTTGACCATAGGGTAGAAAATTATATACAGACACCGTGGTCTCTATATATATAAATATTTCGAAAATGATTTCTATGGTTTTGTAAAGAAATACATATGTGGTTTTATGAGATATTGATTTCGGATATTTGATAAAGGTTATTTTTTATATAGCTAAATTCTTGGTTTTAAGCTATGTATAAAATTGTTTAAAGTATGAAGTAAGTTTAGTAATAAAGTTGATTTTATTAAAATATATTATGGATAAGTATTTACTTAAATTATATTATAATATAGAGTTTATATTGATTTTTATAAATAAAAGTTAAGAAGATAGATTTGAAATTGATTTGAGATTTTATTTAATTAAGGTCTTATTTAGATTTAGATTTAAGAGAATACGGTGTTATAACTAAATTCGGGTTTAAGATGATTTAAGTGAATATATCTGTCTAAATAAATTGAGGAATATTCAATTATTGAATTTGAAAGTTTTATTTAAAGGATACTGGATTTATTAAGTAAGTATTTCAAAACTAAATAATAGTAAAGTGAATTTGGCATATATATATGAATCCAAATTTAATTTTGAAATGGTGAAATATTTAAAACTTTGAAATATATGAAAATTTAAATGGTTTATTTGGGAATTCAAATCTGTATTTGGAATTGATTTGAGAAATTAGAAAGCTAATTTACTTTATAAAGTAATTTATTATTAAACCATTTAAGTATTGAAAATTTTGTTTCGAAGCCATGGGTTTAAGGTATGTATATTTGAAATTACCATGATTTTTGAAAAAGGATATATTTGAAATAAAAATGATATCTTATTGATTTGGGTTTTAAAATAGAAATGATATCGTATTTATATGGTTTTGAAATGGATATTTTATTCTGGTTTTAAAGTATAAACTATTTTGAAAAGACTGCGGTTTTATAATAACGCTTGGTTGTTAAAGAGATCAGGATCGAAAGTTGTCATACTATCTGCCAACTCCGAAAACCACTTTAACAACAGTATACGGGGTGGAGATTCCAGAATGAAGTAGGATGGTGGCGGTGTTTTCTTTGAGGTAAATACGTGGACCCAACTTCCATGAGTTGGCATAAGGTGGCTAAAACAGGAGCGATTCTCGGGCCAATGAGGTAGCACCTTTGATCGGACACATCCCTTCGATATTATACATCGACTTTTGGATTTATTCAGTGGCCACTTTTGATTTTTTTTATTTGGGGGTGCGGCTCGAGGTGGGCGGTAGCTGCGGCTATGCGTTACCACCAGCCCGGATATCAATTGGTATATCTACCTTGGCATTGCCTAGTTGTGCCGTATCACCTACCCTAGCGCGCCTTATACGATTTTGTTTTATACCATACCTATGGAGTGCCCTCTAACGACGCCCAGTACGAGGGAGATTACGGTACTGTATAGACTATGGGAATATTTTATGTGTTAAGGGATATATGGGTAACCCCTTAAAGCTATTTAAAAGTAAGTTTATTTTACTAATAGACATTATTATAATAGCGAAATATTACTACATAGTAAATAGTTTAACGGATCCTTAGGAGATGTGAATCCCGAGCATCTCTTAAGTTACTGTTCTCATATTTATTTCTGTTGATTTAACTCACACAAGATCTTTTAGTTTTCACTCGAGTGTTTTGTCTTTTCAATTCGCTCGGGTCAGTCCGTGCGTTTCAGGATTTGAAGACTTTATTTCTGAAGGACAAAGACGAAGATTTCATTATTAATATTATTATATATATTATATTGTTCCACTACACACTGTATTCCGCTACATTGATTAACATTCATTGGTATGTGCAACTCTGATCTGTATTGTATAAATATAATCAAATGTTTATAAAACAGATTCATGAACTGTATATTTGATTATTATATTTTATTGTTCCACTGCAAGATTCTATTTTGGTTTTTTTTTTCTTTCTCTACTTTTTCTTATTTACCCCATAATAATCCGCCCTTCCGTATGTTTGAATGGGCATGTGTGTCGATTTAAAGCGTGAGAAAAGGCAGGGCGTTCCAATTTCAATTATATTTAAGTCCATAATAACTAGAACATCAATTCTTATTAATAAACGTAATTTATTGTACACATTATTTACATAAGTTTACGTGTACATAATTTCCATTACAAATCTTTAACATTTTAACTTTTAATATTTGGTAAGTTATATATATATGTATATATATATATATATGTATGTGTATATATATATATGCTTTAAGAATGTAATTGAAGTTATACAAGTTTTCTCATTTTTTTTAATTGATTTAATCTTCAATAAAATGTCCTTTGTCTTATACATTACATATTTTAAATTTCTCTAATTTCATTTTTAACTTAGCGTTAAATCTCTTATTTCATTTAGAGGCTTCAATTATTAGTTAGATTCCATTTTACTACACTAATGGAACTTAATAAATGGAAACTTAGGAATTAAATACCGGGTTTTATTCAGAAATCATTTTAAAATAATAGATAAATGTATATTATATGTCCAATTATATTTAAAACAATTAAAAATTATATTTGTTTATCAAAATAAATCTGCAGTAAAACTACTACAGTGGCCTTCCCGCTTCGAAACTCGAAAATGAATGTCGATGATGCGTGCACTCATCACCGAAATTATTTTCCAACGACGAAGAGGGGAGTACATAACTTGTTACTTTCCAAAATTTCTTTTAAAACATTCTTTGAAATCATTTTGAAGTATTTATATCAGAAAATACTTCTTAAATACTATTATTATATCCAAGATTCATTTGAAAGAAATTTTCAAAACCTCGGAACTTAAGTTCTAAATTTTCCATTTTCATTTATTTGATCTTCAATCTTATTTCAACCATTATTTACAAATTACACTACTCAACAACCAATATTTTCAACCAAATATAATCTTAAAAATTTATTTTATATATATAGAAAATACAATAGATGTAACGTCCCGCCTTTCCGTATGCTTTAAATCGACGATAAACCACATACATCAGACTTAAACCACACAGAAGGGCGGATTGTTATTGGGTAAATAAGAAAAAGTAGAGAAAGAAAAAAAACAAAATAGAATCTTGCAGCGGAACGATAAAATATAATAATCAAATAAACAGTTCATGAAGTTGTTTTACGAAAATATTTGATTTAAACTTATACAATATATATCAGAGTTACACATACCAAAGAATAATAACAATGCAGCGGAACATTTTGAATGTAGTGGAGTACTTTGATAAATAATAGTAATATAAATCTTTGTCTTCATCCTCCAGAGCTAAAGTCTTCGAATCCTGGAATGCTCAGGCTGACCCGAGCGAATTGAAAAGACAAAACACTCGAGTCGGAACTAAAATATCTTATGTGAGTTAAATCAACATAAATAAAAATGAGTGCAGTAACTTAAGAGATGCTCGGGATCCACATCTCCTAAGGATCCACTAAACTATTTACTATGTAGTAATATTTCGCTATTTTAATAATGTCTATTTGTAAAATAAACTTACTTTAAAATAGCGTTAAGGCTTTACATTTTCCAGTTAACACATAATAGTGCCAATAGTCTATACAGTGCCTGATATCTCCTGATCGGGAGACTATGAGAAGACACTCCATAGGTATGACACAAATAGAAACTCGTAGTAAAAGCTCGGTATGGTAGGTGACACGGCACAACTAGGCAATGCCAGGGTAGATATACCAATTGCTATTCGGACCGGTGGTAACGCATAGCAGCTACTACCGCTCACCTCGAACAACACCCTTCAAAATCAAAAATCCAAAGTGGCAACCGAATCAATCCAAAAGTCAGAGTATAATATCGAAGGAGTGCGTCCGATCAGAGGAATGACCTCGTTGGCTCGAGAATCGCTCCTGTTTTCGCCACCTTATGCCAACTCACGAGAGTCGGGTCCACGTATTTACCTCAAAGGAAACGCCGCCATCATCCTACTTCATTCTGGAATCTCCACAGCGTACACGGTTGTTAAAGTGGTTTTCGGAGTTGGCAGAGAGTATGACAACTTCCGCGGTCTTTTCAAAATAGTTTATACTTTAAAAACCAGAATAAAATATCCATTTTAAAACCATATAATTACGATATCACTTTCTCTTTTAAAAACCAAATCAATGTGATATCAATTTCTAATGTATCCTTTTTTGAAACCATAACATTTTCAAAGTTATAATATTTTGAAACCAAAACTTGAAATATAGCGTTTCAAAACATAAAACTTTGAATTTCATAACATTGAAACCTACTACACCACTGGTTTAAATATTAAATTACTTTATGTAAAATAAAATAGCTTCTTCATCTTGACAAAACAATTCCAATATAGATTTAAATCCCCAAATAAACCAATATAATTTCCATATATTTCAAAGCTTTAACTATTCCACCATTTCAAAACTTATTCTGTGGTAATTTCATATATATCAATTTCAACTACTATTATTTGGATTTGAAATGTTTACCTAATAAATCAAATATCATTTTAAGTAAAACTTTTAACTTCAAACAACTGGATATTCTTTCAATTTATTTAACTTGATATATTCATTTATCTCAACTTTATATTCATTTAAGTTACTGTAAACCAAATCAAGTTATAAGAATCATACCCATTAAAATCTCCATCTTATTTAAATTTCAAATCAAATTTATTCAAGTACAATTCTTAAATAATTCAATTTAAACAAATTTCATATTTATCTTCCAACTTAACTTTCATTTAAGTCATTTAAAAACTCTATCTATACAATATCTTAAATAGGTACTTAACCATATAATATAAAACAAGTCAAACTCCATTATTAAGCTCATTTTTATTAAACAATTTTATACATAGCTTAAATTAAAGAATTTAACTATATATATATATATATAAATTATTTATATAACTTCAAAAATTAATACTTATTAAACCATATATTTCTTTCCAAAACCATAGAAATCATTTCAAAATATTTTTATATATAGACCACGGTGTCTGTATATAATTTTCTATCCTATGCTCAAGTGATATGGATATTTATCATTCCAATCCGTAGTTTAAAATAAAAATACGGTTATATATCATTTCAAACCGCAATCCCGAATGAATATAAAGTGCATACAAATTTGTAGTTTAAAACAAAATAACATACAACATCCATCCACCCAATATCAATCACCAACAATTTATTACAATCATCATCCAATTTAACCAATAACATCAATTATAGAGCATATAATAAATAACAGGTAATTACTGACAGTTTATATTCAATAATAAATTAAATAATCTATCTAACTGGCAGTTTATATGCAATAATAAATTTAAAAAACAGTTTAATTTAAATAAACGCAACTAACTGAGATGATGATTTAAATATGCGTAAAAATCATAAATAGATGCATAATCACAACAAAAATTTAAGTTAACAAACATAAGAAATTTTAGAAGTTGTGAGTGGGTTAAAACACTCACCTTTTGAATTTAAATTGAATTTAAATCCAATTTAAAACCAAAAATTTGACAGTCTTAGAATTCGTCCAAACCAGTGCCAAAAAGTTAGGAATTTCCATACGATCCTAACAAAAAAAAAACCGCGCGTGAATTGGTTTTCGTACGTGAAAGATGTAGCGATAAATGTGTTTGAATTTCAAAAATAATAAAATAATAAAAAAGAACACATTCACCTCCACTCCACGTCATCCTATTTGTTCCCATTAACTATTGCACACACGCAAGCTACAGTAGCCTACGCTGATGATAGAAAACGCACGTGACCCTGATGACAGAAAACGCACGCGAGATCGGTTGTCACGCCCTCGACGCCGACGCCCCAAGAGCCGACTGCGACCATCATCCAACCACTCATCGCCCCCTCCCCACGTGGCCACGCTACACGCCACTGACCACCGCGCCTCGCCAAAACGCAATAGCCGCCAAAAATAACGAACCCTAATCGAATTTTCCAGGTTATTCCAACCGTCGATTCGCCAAATAAACTACATAGATGAAGTCCCCTCGGTCCACTCTATAATGCCCAGAAATGGTTTGACGATCGGACTAGTTTGATTTTGACGTGATGAATGGCCGAAAATCGTTCTTCAATTTCTGGACAAACCATGCATCGAATCGAAAAACGAGTTGCAGATCTGAGTTACACTCTTCGAGAGCTTCAAATCCATATAAAATTGGATAGTATTTGAGGAGATTGAATTTTTATTTGATTGTTGAATTGCAATTGAAATTAGTGTTTGCAGCCATCGAAAAGAGGAGGAGCAGATGGAATTGTACACACAGGCAAATGAGAAATAGAGGTAGGCTAGGGTTTATAACAGGGTATATATAGGCAATGTTGGAATAGAATAGATGGACCCGATTTTATAAACGCGCTGAACAATAAATGCCCGAAAAGCCCGTTCTGACCCCGAAACGAAATTGGGTCAACCCATATATCAAAATAGATGTTTTAAAATATTTTAAACGCAATGGAAAAGATTTCAAATCCAAATTCCATTGTATGAAGAAGTTATGCTAAAATCAATATTTTCAAATTGATTTCAATTTGATTAATTTCAAGGCGTTTCGAGTTCGTACGATCAAACGACAAGTCCGATCGCTACGAAATTTGAAATCCTACAATAATTCACCGTTGCAGATCCGATGAAGCTGGTTTCGTCGAAATCCGAGTCAAAGGCCAAAATGGCTATTTTTCAAATTAATTAAATAAATTAATATTAACTAATCAAATAAAAATTTCAATTTCAATTCGAAAATTACCAAATTTCATCACTTATGATTTCTCAATCATTTACAATGATGTAAACAAATTTAAATGTCAATTTTGAGTTGATTAATTCATCAATTCAAATGTTAACCTCAATTTCAATATTAAATTTCAATTTCATTAAATTTAGAAATTATAAAATAAAACTCCAAAAATTCAAAGAAATTAGCCTTCCATTTACGTTCAATACATTCCTCTTATGGTATAAATATTTTGTTTCATAACTATTACCTTAATGTTTCCCAAATTCCTCTTAGTTCTAATCATCATAGTATTAAATTCCAATTGCTACGAAAATTCCATTTATTATATATATATATATATATATATATATATATATATATATATATATATATATATTAAATTTCAATAAATTGTTTTGTTTCCATTCCAATCCCTTTTATTAAGTTCATTACTACTCTATAACCTAGTTAACCTTTTATTACCTTTTTACTATACTCAAATTTGACAACTCCTAAACATCTTATTCCATTTCCCATTACTGTAACATTTATTTATTTTATTAACATTTATTTCAAATTCTAATTCCATCAACTAATTGAACATGTAACTTATAATATATATTTACAAACCAAATATTACACCAATTGTAATATTATGAATGGAGTTAACATTAATTTCAAATATTATCTTAATTTTACATTAAGCTAATATTTACTTACCTTTAATGAAATTAAATTCTCAATTTATTTAATGCAATCAATTATGACCTTTACAATTTAATAAATTCATTAATTGCAAACTACCATTCAAATAAATCCATTCATTTGATTACCTTATTATGAATCAATTATAAACTTACCATTTTAAAGGTGATGTCAACGTGGGTACTTATCTATTACACTATTATACACCATTTACATCTTACAGTTGTATGAATGTTATATTAAATCTATTCAAATTTCTAACTCCTTTGTTATTAACAATCATATTTCCATTTATTATATCTTTGCCAAATATATACATTAATTACGGTTAAATATTCTCAATAAATTTATTTATATAGTTTCATGCTTTTTATTACACAAATTACTACCTTATAATAAGTTTATGTTACTATTTTAAATTTACATTCACACTTTCCATTATTATATTAATTATCACTAGAGTACATTAAATTATCTTCATTTGTCATTGGTGAATTTACAGGTAACAACGATCTGTCACCATTATACCATTTATAACACTTGTATGTTCATCTTTCACAACAACTACTATCTATTATATTATTTCACCCATAAGTACAATAAATTGCATTTGCCTTTATTATATTCCATTTATAACTAAGTCATAACATTTAAATTATTTATTTATTTATTTATTTAATTGGAATGTTCATTTAAGTTCATAAATTATTAACTTGTATTAACACATTACCTTAATTTACATTCAACTAATGTAACAATGGGTTCTTTGATTAACTAATTCAATACCTACTTCATATTTTTCATATTCAGTTTATATCCAGCAATAACACTTACTCTATTTCATTTATTGTAGTTTCATTCAATCTATAAAATTTATCTTTAATAACCATTGTTACACTTCATCCTAGTTATTATTTCATTATTCATTTACAAATTTTATTTGTTTCAATATTATTCCATTTATAAATTATAAGGTTTTTTAATTTCTTTCAAAATTTAATTACAAAATCTCATTAATTTAACCAATTTTATTTATCAAAATTTATGGGTCGTTACACTCTCCCCCACTCAAAACTTTTTGTCCCCGAAAAGGAAAAGAAGGGAAAATCAATATATCTTACTTAAAACATTAAATTTATAAACTAATAAATTTACAAAATTAATTAATTTGAATAAAATATACCAATTTATAACCATTAAATCCTTTTATACTTAAATTAATAAAGTTTGGAAAATATTTTCAAAAATTTTCTAAGCCCATAAAATACGGAAAATTTCGGCAGAGTCTCTTTTGTACGAGAAAGCTTGGGAGAAAATATAATATCAAATATAATAATATATAACATATATCTTTCCAAATAATGTATCCCCATACGGGAAAAATAATATAATAACGTTATAAACCGAAATCCAAAAACGTACCTATTTGTCGGGCAATTACGCTTAAATTATGAAAGCAAAAGCAATAGCAATTGCTTCCATAACCTATATTTCACTTATATAATCCAAGAGAATTAATAACTATATAAAATGAAATATTTAAAGTTATTCCAACCATAAACCAAAAAATCAATAAAAACATCAATCATTTGCAACAAGACATACAACCATCACATAGAATCAACTCAAATCAATCATTCATTCATATCAAACAAACAAATAGTGGTTCGGGTTCAAATTTAAATTGCACAGAAGAGAAAATAGACTACTTAGTGCATCATTTACTCAACGGTCTTAGATGAAGCTAAATAGATTATTCATTCATCTACTCAATTTTAAAGTACCATTGCCCAAACAACCATAAAACCAAACAAACAATAATATCCAAACAATAAATTAAATTCATTCTTTTTGATTTCATTTATTACATTTGTTGTTTGATTTCTCTTTTTCATTCATATAATGGTTCATCTTTTTAATTTACATTTATTTCTTACAATTTTATTTAGAAATAACTTCAACATATTTACTTAAGTTTAAAATTTCTTACTCACAATACCTGCCTTCTATTTATATATAATTAGTAGTATTTGAATTATACTTAAATTTATAACAACTACAACACCAAATTCTTATTTGTTAAAGAATTTCATTAATTACTTTCATTACCTCAAGTTCATTACTTGTATAATATCTATTACAATTTCTTATTAACATTTCAACTTTTTATATCTTTTGGTAAGTTATATATATGCCTTTAAGAATGTAATTGAAAGTTACACAATTTTATTTTATTTCTCTTAATTAACTTAATGCTTAATAGTAATATCCTTTGTTTTATATGTTACATATTTAAATTTTCTTTAAAGGTTTCAATTATTAATTGCCTATGTTCCAATTCACTACAATAATTGAAACTATTAATAAATGGAAACTTAAGAACTAAATACCAGGTTAAATTTAAAATCATTTTAAAATAATAGATAAGTGTATATACTTACCGTTTATATATCAAATTATATTTAAACAATTCAAAATTTATACTTATTTATCAAAATAAATCTCACTAAAACTACTACAGTGGCCTTCCCTGTAACAGCCCTGGTTTTGGTAATTACCTAATATTAAATTATAACGGAAATTATAATTTAATATTGTAAATTGAAATAAATTGGAGATTTAAATTGTTTATTTTAAATAAACAATGAAGTTTGAAAATAAAACGTGGAATAAAGTTTTAGAAAACTTTATCATGTTTATTTGTGAGAATAATGAGTGGAAAATGACTTTATTTGATGAAAATGCAATAATTATATTAACTATTGCCAATTACTTCTTTTAATAATTTTTAAAAAGAAGTATGAGATTTTTAAAGGTTGTTTATTTAAATAAAAAGGTGGAAACTGGTTTAAATAAAAAATGAGTTTTGGCTATAAATAAAGTTCGGATATAATTGAAAATATTTTCTAAGCAAGGAAATGATTTTTTTTGTTTTGTTGAATTTTTAAAGTTAAGAATAGGGTTTTATGTATTTATTTGTGCAAAATTGGTTATTTATGAAAAATAAGAGTTTTTAATAATAAAATTATTTTATAACATAAATTATCTTTTTATTAACTGTAAAATGTTTTGTTTAACTTGTAGATATGTTTACATTATTTATTGTGTTAAAACTTGGTGCAAAATGTTGTTTTATTAAGTAACATATGTTTATATATTTTGTTTAAGTGATGAATTAATTAATATAGGCTATTGATTTTCTTTTGTTTGGGTCCAAAGCCCATTTATTAACATTGCCTGAATAGAGAAAGAAATGTTTCCTTCTTCCTTCCCTTGTACGCACACAATTCATTTACAGTAAACTAAACAGAAAGAAAAAGAACTATCTCCTCTTTTCAAATCTAAACCAAATTCCTATCTTTCTTCAATTTTAATTGCTATTTTATCAAATCAAAAGAGAAATCAGAAGGTTATTGGAAGCTTTCTTCTTCTCAAAACTTGTTTCTTTCAGCAAAAATCTGAGGTTGGATCATCTCTAATTCAAGGTGAGTATCAAAACTCACATTTTCAAGATTTGATTGAGATTTCAAGGTAAGAAATCTCAATTTTGGTTGTTGCATGTTCATTTATGAATCGCTGTCAGTAAATTAGGCATATCTCTTTCATTTAAAATCGAAATTTAATAATTCTAGATGATTTGGAAAGCTTGGACATAGTTATACAGGTTTCATGTTTTAAGTTTTCTAAAATTCTGATGTTTGCTTGATCAAAATTGTACTTGTTTATTGCTGTCCTGAGAGCAAATCGACAGCAACAACAATCACAGAACTAAGAATTGTTTTTGACATAAGTTACTCGTTTCTTATCCAAATTTAATAATCTTGAAATTTTCGAAAAGCTTGAGAATAGGGCTATAAGTTTGATGTTTTAAGTTTTCTAAAATTCTGATGTTTGCTTGATCAAAATTGTACTTGTTTATTGCTGTCCCGAGAGCAAATCGACAGCAACAACAATCATGGAACTAAGAATTGTTTTAGCCATAAGTTACTCATTTCTTATCCAAATTTAATAATCTTTAATTATTTGGAAAGCTTGTACATAGTGCTACATGTTTCATGTTTTAAGTATTCTAAAATTCTGATGTTTGCTTGATCAAAATTGTACTTGTTTGTTGCTGTCTCGAGAGCAAATCGACAGCAACAACAATCACGGAACTAAGAATTGTTTTGGCCATAAGTTACTTATTTCTTATCCAAATTTAATAATCATGAACATTCTGGAAAGCATGATTATAGAGCTACAAGGCTATTGTTTTGAGTTTTCTAGAATTTTGAAGTTATCTGGGTCAAAATTGAGTGTTTCTATTACTATCCCGAGAGAAAAACTAACATTTGCTCTGTGTTTGAATCTAAAACGGAATTAATCATAGCTCTTTCATTTCTTAATCAAATTCAATAATTTTATATGTTCCAGGAAAGCTTTGATCATGTACTACAAGTTTTTTTTTTGAGTTTTCTGAAATTTTGAAGTTTGCTTGGTCGAAATTATATTTGTATGTTGCTGTCTTGAGTGCAAAATGACAGCAATAACAATCATTAATCTAAGATTTATATTAGCTCATTTTTGCTCTCATTCTTGTTCGGTTTTGATATTCTTTTTAAGATATTTTGAGAGCTATGATGCCTATTAGTAGGCTACCTATATTTGGAGAATTAGAAATTCAAATTTAAATAAAATTTGAATTGATTTTAGTTAAATTTGAATTGAATTCGTATTGAATTCAAGTTATTGGTCTTGTGCTATCTTTCTTGTTTTTCATTATTTTCGAGTGTGGTTTTCACTAAACCACTTTTGGAGTGATTTTTGAAATAAATGGTAGGTTTAAATTATTATTATGTAGCAGTTTATAATTATTTTTCTAATTTAAAATCTATTTACTTCATATAGTAAAGGAATTTCAAATATTGCTTTTGTTAATCTTTTCGGGAAAAAAGTTTTAAAAGTCTGTTTCCTTTAGTAAACTATTTTAAATATAAAATATACATTTTTACACTATTCGAATGTATGAGAAAGAGAATTAAATGATTTTGTAAAACACATGGTATGGGACATGTGCGTTTACTATTTCGGTTGATTCCGGACTTGTATGATCGAAGTTATTTGGTATTATTGATTCCGAGATGTTTTTCCATTTTATGGCGTATTTTGAGTTTTATCATTTCTATTTATTGGAATTATTTAAGATGGCCAATATTTGGCAAGTATTATGGTTTGAGATCTCCTATGTAGGAGTATGGTCGATGAAAACCTTCATGATGTTTTGTTTACTTGCCAATGATATAAGGCAAGTCTTGAGTATATAATTTTATATTTTGAGATTTATGGTTTGTAAGGAACAATCACGATGTTTTCACTTGTCGATGAGATGAGACAAGTTACGACCATTTAATACTTGTCAATGAGATGAGACGAGTATGGTGTCTATTTATCACTCGCCAATGAGACGATGTGAGACATGATTTTCTGAGTTTTATGATGTTTCTAGTGTGGCATCAACTAGCGGCTAGTAAACCGCTAAGTGCGAACGTGTGGTATGGGTCACATGTTAAAACTTTTCCGGTTCCTATACATGAGTTTATGACACATTCATACCTAACAGAACTGCTTTGAGAGGTGTTAGCGACCTAGTCATGAGGATGAACTGCTTTGGGAGGTGTTAGCAACCTTGTTAGGGCTGACAAAATGGCTTGGAAAGGTGTCAGCGACCTTGTCATGAGGGCGAACTGCTTTGGAGAGGTGTCAGCGACCTTGTCATGAGGACGAACTGCTTTGGAGAGGTGTCAACAACCTTGTCATAAGGACAAACTGCTTTGGGAGGTGTCAACGACCTTGTCTGAGGCTTTGGCTGCCTGAGTTTAGCTCGTGCAGCATTGCTTCGACATTGCAATTGAGGATTTGGCCAATCCAAGTTTTCTGAGTTTTCTCTTTTATTGTGATTTCACCATTTTAAGAAGTTTAATTACATTGATAGCCTAGTGCTATATGAGATGTTATATATATGGTGATTTTACGTAAGATGTTCTGAACTCATATCGAGTTCCTTGAGTTATGAGTTAGGATGATTTCATGATTTTATAGGATTTCTAGGTTTTTCCATTTTGGCGAGTTGAGATTGAGAATTATATAAATTTATACTGATGAGATGAGGTATAATTGAATTTGGAGATTCTTCTATATTTGAGTTTTGGATCATGCTCTTTGAGAATGTTTTATATTTTCCATTTTGGCGAGAGTTTGTATTGATGTTTCTCCTTTTGAGGGGATATGATTCATGGAAACCATGTAGGCATTTTTGGATGTTGCCAATGACATGAGGCGAATGTTTATATTATTTGAGTATTATTATCGAATTTACCTCTTTTGAGGTCTTTTTATACTTAAGTGACATTAGTTCACTTAAGTCATGAGTTGTATTCTTTATGTTTCCTCTTCTCATTCAAAAAGAATTATCACCTTGTATCTTATGCTTCATTTTATCGTCTATCCTATTAACTATTGTTTTATCTAGACTGACCCGTGTATTTTGTACTCGGGTCAGACCGAGTTGTTTCAGGCTAGCTGTCAGTTATGGGGCTTAGCTTTGATGCATCTGTTTGGATATCATCCTAGCACTTTTGTGTAGTTTATATTTCTTTCCGCTTGACTCTGATATGTATTTGATTAGATGTATATAGTGTTGTCTCTGTATCACTTTTGTGTATCAGTTTGTAGCATACCGGGATGTATCTATGTATATGTATTTGTATATATGATGATTGCTGTTATGTGATGTAACATGCATTCTATTATTGTATTTTGTTCTGATAGATACATTAGCCACCTATAGTTTTGTATTAAGCATTTATTGGATATGTCGATCCACCTGAAATAGAAAAAATATAGAGCATTTATCGGCGCATGTAATAGATGTTTAAGACAAGAATATAGATGGTCGCTCCTAACCAGCCCTATTCTCCGCATCAGCGTACAGAATTATCCAGTAATTCTCTTTGTTAATGTGGGTCTCGGGGTAGGGCGTTACAGCTTGGTATCAGAGCTGAATTCAGAACAAAATAGGATAAACACAGAACAGAATCATATATTACGATATATCCAAGTATAGTACAAATGTTCCAATTCCTTAATCATTGTGTCTTTATCTTATCGTGTCCTTTGAGATTGAAGTTTGGAATATGTCTTGGAATATTTTATTCCGTAGTATTCCAAAAATAGAATTAATGACATTTTATCTTAAGAATAATCCTAATCATAATTATTTTATATGAGTCCTCTTCAATACGGATGCTGGACACTTATCTGTATCGAAGGAGTTTGTTGATACTTTTGGATGTCCTTATCTTGTTCTTTTGTGAGGATTGCGAATCCTATTGGGTGGGTCCGCAACATTTGATGTATGAGGATTTGGGATTGTTGCTTGTTGATTATCTTTTTGTTCGAATTAGCACGCCATTTTCTATCTAGAGTTTGGAGTGTTGAAATGAAGTGGCTTGCCTATTATCAAGCCATATTCTGCGATTCGAAGAATCCTATATTGAGTGTCCTAGTTTGGCTAAT
The DNA here is from genome assembly GCA_030765085.1 of Allium cepa. Lineage (NCBI taxonomy): Eukaryota > Viridiplantae > Streptophyta > Magnoliopsida > Asparagales > Amaryllidaceae > Allium > Allium cepa. Next base: position 1,037,602,444 of record CM060941.1, on the reverse strand, counting down.
TCATTGTTTCTTGTCCATCGGAATGTTAACAATGATTCCGAAGTCTTTGTATTTACTCTTGTGTTTCGTGTTGTTGATGGTATATCTTGAATTTCAGCCAGTGTAACTGTTGATTTTTGTGAGTCCGTTCGGGTATGACATCAAGTCGGGCAATCGAGTATTGTATTGACCTCTCTTTCTATTCTGAGCCTTTAGGTCATCCACCCACGAGGATGACCACTAATAAATTGACGTGATTCAGTGAATTTATTTGATATTGCCATTTTTACTCCTTTTAAGTTATCATGTTTGGATATTCAATTGTTGATATACTTTGTCATATTACTTCACTCGAAGTAATAATTTGTTATCAATGTTAATTCTCCTCAATTGAGAAGATATTTTACCCTTGGTTTTATATCTCATAGATTTCTTTAATCTCTTGAGTGGTGTTAGGGCCATTCCTTAGCTTGACCCTACATCGATTTTTCATGAGTTACGAGTCGTGGAGAGTAGCGTTACTCTTACCGCATTTTGCACTTGTTATGAGTCTTGTGAGTGATTCGTTATACCATTTGGAATAATGAACACTCCAGTCTATTCCATCAATCTTGTGAATCGAGTATTCTGGGAATATCTAGATGAGTTCTTCTTGTGTCTTTGATTTTGACAATAAGTTATATTTGAATTTTTGTTTCTAAGAGAAATTAGATTTGTGTTTATTTGAAAAAAAATATTTTGAGTAGTGTATATAAAGTATTTCTTTTTAAAGAAAATGAATTTTTGTGTTCGGTTGTCCGTCAAGTGCTTTAAGAATTGTGGTCGATGCGTTTGGCCAACGTTATCGAAAGAAATTTCCTAAACGCTGTGATGAGACAGTCATGCACGATAAATTGAGCTTTAATAAGTAAAGTTTGGAAATAATTAATATGGTGGAGTATTAATTTTTAGTTTTATTTAAAATGTTTAATGAAGCCATTAAACTATAGTGAGTGTTAGTTTAGAACTTTTAGTATAAATTTGTGAGCTAGTTTTTGTTTTAAACCAAAATGGTATTAAAACTTGTGGGTTTAAAATTGCAAAATCCTTTTGAAAACAACTTTGAATAAATTCTCAACTTTAATAAGTTTTATGTTGATAACTAGATGTAAATTTAGTTCTTGTGACAAGTGGAAATGTGAAATTGGATTGTTTTGATAAATGAACAATTCATGTGGTATAATCAATTTAAATTTTGAGTATAATTTTAAAACTTTATATATATCACGAAAATTTATTTTTGTGGATAATCTATAATCATCTCTTGATAATGAAAGAGAGTAGTTGTCTTTTCCAAAATGAGTTTTCAAGTTAATTGTTTTAAAAGTAGATTTTGGAAAGTGATGAAAATATTTCCACTTAATGAAATGTTTTATGACGATTACATAAGTTGATCGTAATATTTTATGTTTTAGCTTTCTGGGGTTAGAAAAAAATTTAATAAATGATGTAGAAAAAAGTTTTTTTGAAAATATAGTTTGGGCTTAAAATGGTTTAGGTAAATTTCAAAATTTTAAATTGATTTTAAAAGCTGAAATTTTATTTAGAAAAGTGCTGAACTAAAACAGTGATAACTTGTGATTTATAACTCCAAAAAAAGCTCAATCTTTTTGCAAATTAAAGAACATTCAGAAAGCTATAAATTTTATTTTAATCGCTTTAAATTATTTTGCTTTTTACTAAGTCTAAAATAGGTTTAAAAGTGGATAGGCGGTTCTGCCCTATTACAAAATTCTCTAAAACTAAGCTGAAAGTAAAATTAACATAACTTTCAAACCGTAAGTCCGATTTTGATGATCTTAATATTTCTGGAAAGCATAGACTTAGTAGAACAACTTTAATATTATAATGTTTTTCATATTTTGTTGTTTACTTGGTCAAAACATGTCTTCTTTACTGCAGGTCTGAAATGAAATTGTCCTATTTCCCTTAATAATTAAATGTAGCACTTCTTATTTATGAACATGAACTAATATCATCTATTCGAGTTGAGTACAGGTGAAAAGAGGATAGTTGGGCTATATTTTGAGCAAAAAGAATGTATATAAATTTGTGCAAACTTGCTAAAAAATGCTAAAAAGGAAGGTATGTATTCGGATTAATTTTAAAATGTTAAATGATGATATATATTGTGTTTCCGACCTAATGGTCGATGTATATTATATAAATCACTTTTGCAACATTGTATACGGCCCTACGTACAAAGGAGGCTCCGTCGATATTTTTGAAAATTTCCAACACTTAGAAAATTTGAGAAACTAGTTGAAAAATAATATGTTGCAAACTAGAGTATACCTATGGAAGAATTAGAGAATAAATAACATAAACTTTATTTACTCTAATGAAGAGTAATGAATTTATAATACCTAAGTAAGAAGTTTTGAAAATTTTCAAGTGTTGAAAATTGATAAATTTAAATCTTCAGGATAATGGGTTGGAAAACTTTAAATATATTTAATTAGTTAGAGAGAGAGTTTAAAAGTCTACTCCTTGTGTTCATCTTACTCTCATGTTATTTCCTAACGACGTGCATTTATGCGGTCTTTTTAATCCGGTGGCCCTTGAAGAAACCAACTTTTTGTTGAACTATCTTGCCTCTATTGTTTCTATCTAGCATCGTTGCGGTTCCTTCCATAGTGTCTACAGAAAGAACATATTAATAACCACCTTGTTGATTAGACTTCGGGTTGAAGTTGTGCTAAATCCCGACTCTACTCGAGGAGCTTATGAGAAATCAATCTCATTTGATTGATCCTTGTGTAGCAACTTGTTGTGTTCTCATTCGAAGTTGAGACATCTTTGAAATCTTGTTTGTTGCTTGAAAAATTCAATAGTTTGCGAATCCCAATGTTAGCACTTTGGAAACCGTAGAATTAATCGAGTGAGTCTTATCTTGGTTTTCTGTCGTCCTATTTTAGGAGTGGGAAAATTTCTTTTAGACTCGAGCTAATCTATTCTTCCTTTGATTAATGAAAATAAATTAGTTGAATACAAACTCTTCTCTAGAAATTGCGAGGATGCAATTTTATTAAAGTGAGAAGTCTGTAATAGCCCTGGTTTTGGTAAGTACCTAATATTAAATTATAACGGAAGTTATAATTTAATATTGTGAATTGAAATAAATTGGAGATTTAAATTGTTTATTTTAAATAAACAATGAAGTTTGAAAATGAAATGTGGAATAAAGTTTTAGAAAACTTTATCATGTTTATTTGTGAGAATAATGAGTGGAAAATGACTTTATTTGATGAAAATGCAATAATTATATTAACTATTGCCAATTACTTCTTTTAATAATTTTTAAAAAGAAGTATGAGATTTTTAAAGGTTGTTTATTTAAATAAAAAGGTGGAAAATGGTTTAAATAAAAAATGAGTTTTGGCTATAAATAACGTTCGGATATAGTTGGAAATATTTTCTAAGTAAGGAAATGATTTTTTTTGTTTTGTTGAATTTTTAAAGTTAAGAATAGGGTTTTATGTATTTATTTGTGTAAAATTGGTTATTTATGAAAAATAAGAGTTCTTAATAATAAAATTGTTTTATAACATAAATTATCTTTTCATTAAGTGTAAAATGTTTCGTTTAACTTGTAGATATGTTTACAATATTTATTGTGTTAAAACTTGGTGGAAAATGTTGTTTTATTAAGTAACATATGTGTATATATTTTGTTTAAGTGATGAATTAATTAACATAGGCTATTGATTTTCTTTTGTTTGGGTCCAAAGCCCATTTATTAACATAGCCTGAATAGAGAAAGATGTGTTTCCTTCTTCCTTCCCCTGTACGCACACAATTCATTTACAGTAAACCAAACAGAAAGAAAAAACTATCTCCTCTTTTCAAATCTAAACCAAATTCCTATCTTTCTTCAATTTTAATTGCTATTTTATCAAATCAAAAGAGAAATCAGAAGGTTATTGGAAGCTTTCTTCTTCACAAAACTTGCTTCTTTCAGCAAAAATCTGAGGTTGGATCATCCCAAATTCAAGATGAGTATCAAAACTCACATTTTCTAGATTTGATTGAGATTTCAAGGTAAGAAATCTCAATTTTGGTTGTTGCATGTTCATTTATGGATCACTGTCAGTAAATTAGGCATATCTCTTTCATTTAAAATCGAAATTTAATAATTTTAGATGATTTGGAAAGCTTGGACATAGTGCTACAGGTTTCATGTTTTAAATTTCCTAAAATTATCAAAATTGTACTTGTTTGTTGTTGTCCCGAGAGCAAATCGACAACAACAACAATCACGGAACTAAGAATTGTTTTAGCCATAAGTTACTCGTTTCTTATCCAAATTTAGTAATCTTTAATGTTATGGAAAGCTTGAGAATAGGGCTATAAGTTTCATGTTTTATATTTTCTAAAATTCTAATGTTTGCTTGATCAAAATTGTACTTGTTTGTTGCTGTCCTGAGAGCAAATCGACAGCAACAACAATCACGGAACTAAGAATTGTTTTAGCCGTAAGTTATTCATTTCATATCCAAATTTAATAATCATCAATGATTTGGAAAGCTTGGACATAGTGCTACAGGTTTCATGTTTTAAATTTTCTAAAATTCTGATGTTTGCTTGATCAAAATTGTACTTGTTTGTTGCTGTCCCGAGAGCAAATCGACAGCAACAACAATCATGGAACTAAGAATTGTTTTAGCCATAAGTTACTCATTGCTTATCCAAATTTAATAATCTTAAATGTTCTGGAAAGCATGAAAATAGAGCTACAAGTTTATTATTTTGAGTTTTCCAGAATGTTAAAGTTATCTAGGTCAAAATTGAGTGTTTCTGTTACTATCGCGAGAGAAAAACTAACATTTGCTCTGTGTTTGAATCTGAAACGAGATTAATCATAGCTCTTTCGTTTCTTAACCAAATTCAATAATTTTATATGTTCCGGAAAGCATTGATCTACAAGTTTTATGTTTTGAGTTTTCTGAAATTTTGAAGTTTGCTTGGTCGAAATTATATTTGTATGTTGCTGTCTTGAGTGCAAAATGACAGCAAAACAATCATTAATCTTAGATTTATATTAGCTCATTTTTGCTCTCATTCTCGTTCGGTTTTGATATTATTTTTAAGGTATTTTGAGAGCTATGATGCCTATTAGTAGGCTACCTATATTTGGAGAAATAGAAATTCGAATTTAAATAGAATTTAAATTGATTTTAGTGAAATTTGAATTGAATTCGTATTGAATTCAAGTTATTGGTCTTGTGTTATCTTTCTTGTTTTTCATTATTATCGAGTGCGGTTTTCACTAAACCACTTTTGGAGTGATTTTTGAAATAAATCGACAGTTTAAATTATTATTATGTAGCAGTTTAAAATTATTTTTCTAATATAAAATCTATTTATTTCATATAGTAAAGGAATTTCAAATATTGCGTTTGTTAATCTTTTCGAGAAAAAAGCTTTAAAAGCCTGTTTCCTTTAGTAAACTATTTTAAATATAAAATATACATTTTTACACTATTCGAACATATGAGAAAGAGAATTAAACGATTTAGTAAAACACATGGTGTGGGACATGTGCGTTTACTATTTCGGTTGATTCCGGACTTGTATGATCGAAGTTATTTGGTATTATTGATTCTGAGATGTTTTGCCATTTTATGGCGTATTTTGAGTTTTATCATTTCTATTTATTGGAATTATTTAAGATGGCCAATATTTGGCAAGTACTATGGTTTGAGATCTCCTATGTAGGAGTATGATCGATGAAAACCTTCACGATGTTTTGTTTACTTGCCAATGATATAAGACAAGTCTTGAGTATATGATTTTATATTTTGAGATTTATGGTTTGTAAGGAACAATCACGACGTTTTCACTTGTCAATGAGATGAGACAAGTTACGATGCCATTTAATACTTGTTGATGAGATGAGACGAGTATGGTGTCTCTTTATCACTCGCCAATGAGACGATGTGAGACATGATTTTCTGAGTTTTATGATGTTTCTAGTGTGGCATCGACTAGCGGCTAGTAAACCGCTAAGTGCGAACGTGTGGTATGGGACACACGTTAACACTTTTCGGGTTCCTATCCATGAGTTTATGACACATTCACGATGTTTACCTAACAAAACTGCTTTGAGAGGTGTTAGCGACCTAGTCATGAGGATGAACTGCTTTGGGAGGTGTTAGCAACCTTGTTAGGGCTGACAAAATGGCTTGGAAAGGTGTCAGCGACCTTGTCATGAGGGCGAACTGCTTTGGAGAGGTGTCAGCGACCTTGTCATGAGGACGAACTGCTTTGGAGAGGTGTCAACAACCTTGTCATAAGGACAAACTGCTATGGGAGGTGTCAGCAACCTTGTCTGAGGCTTCGGCTGCCTGAGTTTAGCACGTGCAGCATTGCTTCGACATTGCAATTGAGGATTTGGCCAATCCAAGTTTTCTGAGTTTTCTCTTTTATTGTGATTTCACCATTTTAAGAAGTTTAATTATATTGATAGCCTAGTGCTATATGAGATGTCATATATATGGTGATTTTACTTAAGATGTTCTGAACTCTTATCGAGTTCCTTGAGTTATGAGTTTGGATGGTTTCATGATTTTATAGGATTTCTGAGTTTTTCCATTTTGGCGAGTTGAGATTGAGAATTATATAAATTTATACTAATGAGATGAGGTATAATTGAATTTGAAGATTCTTCTATATTTGAGTTTTGGATCATCCTATTTGAGATTGTTTTGTATTTGCCATTTTGGCGAGAGTTTGTATTGATGTTTCTCCTTTTGAGGGGATATGGTTCATGGAAACCATGTAGACATTTTTGGATGTCGCCAATGATATGAGGCGAATGTTTATATTATTTGAGTATTATTATCGAATTTACCTCTTTTGAGGTCTTCTATACTTAAGTGACATTAGTTCACTTAAGTCATGAGTTGTATTCTTTTATGTTTCCTCTTCTCATTCGAAAAGAATTATCACTTTGTATCTTATGCTTCATTTTATCGTCTATCCTCATTAACTATTGTTTTATCTAGACTGACCCGTGTGTTTTGTACTTGGGTCAGACCGAGTTGTTTCAGGTTAGCTGACAGTTATGGGACTTAGCTTTGATGCATCTGTTTGGATATCAGCCTAGCACTTTTGTGTAGTTTATATTTCTTTCCGCTTGACTCTGATATGTATTTGATTAGATGTATATAGTGTGGTCTCTGTATCACTTTTGCGTATCGGTTTGTATCATACCGGGATGTATATATGTATATGTATTTATATATATGATGATTGCTGTTATGTGATGTAACATGCATTCTATTATTGTATTTTGTTCTGATAGATCCATTAGCCACCTATAGTTTTGTATTAAGCATTTATTGGATATGTCGATCCACTTGAAATAGAAAAAAAATATAGAGCATTTATCAGCGCACGTAATAGATGTTTAAGACAAGATTATAGATGGTCGCTCCTAACCAGCCATATTCTCCGCATCAGCAGACAAAATTACCCAGTAATTCTCTTTGTTAATGTGGGTCTCGGGGTGGGGCGTCACATTCCCCTTCGAAACTTGAAAATGAATGTCGATGATGCGGCCGCCATCATCGAAATTATTTTCCAGCGATAGAGAGGAGTGTACATAAGTTATTTCTTTCCAAAGTTGCTTTAAAACAATTCTTTCAAATTATATTGAATATTTATATCAAAATATACTTCCAATAATATTATTGTTATATTTCAAAATCATTCAAAAGAAATTTTCAAAACCCTAGAACTTAAGTTCTAAATTCCCAATTTTCATTTATTTTATTTTCAATCTTATTTGGATTATTATTTATAAATTTCGTTACCTAACAACCAATATATTGCAACCAAATATATAACATTTATAAAAAGTTTATTTTATATATAGAAAATATAATAGGAAAAATTTATTTCATTCACCTATATTCAAAACAAATATTGTGTCGGTCTGTCCATCCCTATTGATGTCATAGCGTCCTATGCGCCAACCAGAATTTATAAATACAAAACGGAATAGATTAACCCAATATTAAAACCTTTTTATAACACTAACAAATATGCGCTATCTTATATATACGCTCAGCGACTCCCAAAGGGTTTTAATACCCTATTAATAAAGAGTCAGACCCCACAAAGCTATGGTTTTCACTAAACCAAAGCTCTGATACCAGATGTAACGTCCCGCCTTTCCGTCTGCTTTAAATAGACGATAAACCACATACGTCAGACTTAAACCACACAGAAGGGCGGATTGTTATGGGGTAAATAAGAAAAAGGAGAGAAAGAAAAAACCAAAATAGAATCTTACAGCGGAACCATAAAATATAATAATCAAATAAACAGTTCATAAAGCTGTTTTATGAAAACATTTGACTTAAACTTATACAATAATCAGAGTTACACATATCAAAGAATAATAACAATGCAGCGGAACATTTTGAATGTTGTGGAGTACTATAATAAATAATAGTAATATAAATCTTCGTCTTCGTCCTCCAGAGCTAAAGTCTTCGAATCCTGAAATGCTCAGGCTGACCCGAGCGAATTGAAAAGAAAAAACACTCGAGTCAGAACTAAAATAACTTATATGAGTTAAATCAACAGAAATAAAAATGAGTGCAGTTACTTAAGAAATGCTTGGGATTCACATCTCCTAAGGATCCGTTAAACTATTTACTATTTAGTAATATTTCGTTATTATAATAATGTCTATTTGTAAAATAAACTTACTTTAAAATAGCGTTAAGACTTTATATTTTCCACCTTAACACGTAATAGTGCCAATAGTCTATAAAGTGCCTGCATATCTCCTGATCGAGAGACTACGAGAAGACACTCCATAGGTACGACACAAATAGAAACTCGTAGTAAAGGCTCGGTATGGTAGGTGACACGGCACAACTAGGCAATGCCAGGGTAGATATACCAATTGCTCTCTGGACTGGTGGTAACGCATAGCAGTTACTACCGCCCACCTCGAACAACACCCTTCAAAATCAAAAATCCAAAGTGGCCACCGAATCAATCCAAAAGTCAGAGTATAATATCGAAGGAGTGCGTTCGATCAGAGGAATGACCTCATTGGCTCGAGAATCGATCATGTTTTCGCCACCTTATGCCAACTCACGGGAGTCGGGTCCACGTATTTACCTCAAAGGAAACGCCGCCGCCATCCTACTTCATTCTAGAATCTCCACCGCGTACACAGTTGTTAAAGTGGTTTTCAGAGTTGGCAGAGAGTATGACAACTTCTGATCCCGGTCTCTTCAACAACCAATCGTTATTATAACACCGCGGTGTTTTCAAAATAGTTTATACTTTAAAAACCAGAATAAATTATCCATTTCAAAACCATATAATTACGATATCACTTTCTCTTTTAAAAACCAAATCAATGTGACATCAATTTCAAATATATCCTTTTTGAAACCATAACATTTTCAAAGTTATAATATTTTGAAACAAAAACTTGAAATATGGCCTTTCAAAACATAAAACTTTGAATTTCATAACTTTGAAACCTACTACACCAATGGTTTAAATATTAAATTACTTTATATAAAATAAAATAGCTTCTTCATCTTCACAAAACAATTCCAATGTAGATTTAAATCCCCAAATAAACCAATATAATTTCCATATATTTCAAAGCTTTAACTATTCCACCATTTCAAAACTTATTCTTTGGTAATTTCATATATATCAATTTCAACTACTATTTTTTAGATTTGAAATGTTTACTTAATAAATCAAATATCATTTTAACTTTTAACTTCAAACAACTGGATATTCTTTCAATTTATTTAACTTGATATATTCATTTATCTCAACTTTATATTCATTTAAGTCACTTTAAACCAAATCAAGTTATAAGAATCATACCCATTAAAATCTCCATTTTATTTAAATTTCAAATCAAATTTATTCAAGTACAATTCTTAGATAATTCAATTTAAACAAATTTCATATTTATCTTCCAACTTAGCTTTCATTTAAGTCATTTAAAAACTCTATCTATACAATATCTTAAATAGGTACTTAACCATATAATATAAAACAAATCAAACTCCATTATTAAGCTCATTTTTATTAAACAATTTTATACATAGCTTAAATTTAAGAATTTAACTATATATGTATATATAACTTATTTATATAACTTCAAAAATTAATACTTATTAAATCGTATATTTCTTTCCAAAACCAAAGAAATCATTTCAAAATATTTTTATACATAGACCACGGTGTCTGTATATAATTTTCTACCCTGGTCAAGTGATATGGATATTTATCATTCCAATCCGTAGTTTAAAATAAAAATATGGTTATATATCATTTCAAACCGCAATCCCGAATGAATATAAAGTGCATACAAATTTGTAGTTTAAAACAAAATAACATACAATATCCATCCACCCAATATCAATCATCAACCATTTATTACAATCATCATCCAATTTAACCAACAACATCAATTATAGAGCATATAATAAATAACAGGTAATTGCTGATAGTTTATATTCAATAATACATTAAATAATCTATCTAACTGGCAGTTTATATGCAATGATAAATTTAAAAAACAGTTTAATTTAAATAAACAAAACTAACTGAGATGATGATTTAAATATGCGTAAAAATCATAAATAGATGCATAATCACAACAAAAATTTAAGGAGTGCGTCCGATCAGAGGAATGACCTTATTGGCCCGAGAATCGCTCCTGTTTTAGCCACCTTATGCCAACTCAAGGGAGTCGAGTCCATGTATTTACCTCAAAGGAAACGCCGCCACCATCCTACTTCATTCTGGAATCTCCACCGCGTACACAGTTGTTAAAGTGGTTTTCAGAGTTGGCAGAGAGTATGACAACTTCCGATCCCGGTCTCTTCAACAACCAATCGTTATTATAACATCGCAGTCTTTTCAAAATAGTTTATACTTTAAAACTAGAATAAAATATCCATTTCAAAACCATATAAATACAATATCACTTTCTCTTTTAAAAACCAAATCAATGTGATATCAATTTCAAATATATCCTTCTAAAACCATAACATTTTCAAAGTTATAATATTTTGAAACAAAGTTTCAAATATAGCCTTTAAAAACATAAAACTTTGAATTTCATAACTTTGAAACCTACTACACCACTTAAATGGTTTAAATATTAAATTAGATTATATAAAATAAAATAGCTTCTTTACCTTCACAAAACAATTCCAATATAGATTTAAATCCCCAAATAAACCAATATAATTTCCATATATTTCAAAGCTTTAAGTATTCCATCATTTCAAAACTTATTCTTTGATAATTTCATATATATCAATTTCAACTACTATTATTTAGATTTGAAATGTTTACTTAATAAATCAAATATCATTCTTGGATATTCTTTCAATTTATTTAACTTGATATATTCATTTATCTCAACTTTATATTCATTTAAGTCACTTTAAACCAAATCAAGTTATAAATATCATACCCATTAAAATCTCCATTTTATTTAAATTTCAAATCAAATTTATTCAAGTACAATTCTTAAATAATTCAATTTAAACAAATTTCATATTTATCTTCCAACTTAAATTTCATTTAAGTCATTTAAAAACTCTATCTATATAATATCTTAAATAGGTACTTAACCATATAATATAAAACAAATCAAATTCCATTATTAAGCTCATCTTTATTAAATAATTTTATATATAGCTTAAATTCAAGAATTTAACTATATATATATATATAAATTATTTATATAACTTCAAAAAATAATACTTATTAAACCGTATATTCCTTTCTAAAACCATATAAATCATTTCAAAATATTTTTACATATAGACCACGGTGTCTGTATATAATTTTCTACCCTATGGTCAAGTGATACAGATATTTATCATTCCAATCCGTAATTTAAAATAAAAATACGGTTATATATCATGTCAAACCGCAATCCCGAATGAATATAAAGTGCATACAAATTTGCAGTTTAAAACAAAATAACATACAACATCCATCCACCCAATGTCAATCATCAACCATTTATTACAATCATCATGCAATTTAACCAATAACATCAATTATAGAGCATATAATAAATAACAGGTAATTACTGACAGTTTATATTCAATAGTAAGTTAAATAATCTGTATAACTTGCAGTTTATATGCAATAATAAATCTAAAAACAGTTTAATTTAAATAAACGCAATTAACTGAGACGATGATTTCAATATGCGGAAAAATCATAAATATATTCATAATCACAAAAAATATTTAATTTAACAAACATAAGAAATTTTAGAAGTTGTGAGTGGGCTAAAACACTCACCTTTTGAATTTACATTGAATTTAAACCCAAAAATCTGATAGTCTCAGAATTCGTCCAAACCTACGCCAAAAAGTTTGGAATTTCAATACGATCCTAACAAAAAACGGTGCATGAATTTCTTTTCGTATGTGAAAGATATAGCGATAAATGTGTTTGAATTTCAAAAAAAATAAAATAATAAAAGAGAACACGTTCACCTCCACTCCACGTCATCCTATTTCTTCCCATTAACTATTTGCACGCACGCAAGCTACAGTAGCCTAACTTGATGATAGAAAACGCACGCGGCCCTGATGACAGAAAATGCACACGAGATCGGTTGTCACGCCCTCGATGCCGACGCCCTAAGAGCCGGCCACGACCATCACCCAGCCACATGTCGCCCCCCCTCCCCCCACATTGCCGCGCTACACGCCACTGACCACCGCGTCTCGCCAAAACGCAGCAGCCGCCAAAAATAACGAACCCTCATCGAATTTTCTTGGTTAATCCAACCATCGATTCTCTAAATAAACCGCATAGATGAAGTCCTCTCGGTCCACTCTACAATACCCATAAATGGTTTGACGATCGGACTAGTTTGATTTCGACGCGATGAACGGTCGAAAATTGTTCTTCAACATATGGACAAACCATGCGTCGAATCGAAAAAAGAGTTACAGATCTAAGTTACACTCTTTGAGAGCTTCGAATCCATATAAAATTTGACAGTATTTGAGGAGATTGAATTTTTATTTGATTGTTGAATTGCAATTGAAATTAGGGTTTACAGCCATTGGAAAGAGGAGGAGCTGATGGAATTGTACGCACAGGCAAATGAGAAATAGAGGTAGGTTAGGGTTTATAGCAGGGTATATATATGCAATGTTGAAATAGAATAGGTGGACCCGATTTATAAACGCGTTGAACGATAAATAGCCCGGAAAGCCCGATCTAACCCCGGAACGAAATTAGGTCAACCCATATATCAAAATAGATGTTTTAAAATATTTTAAACGCAATGGAAATGGTTTCAATTCCAAATTCCATCGTATGAAGAAGTTATGCTAAAATCAATATTTTCAAATTGATTTCAATTTCATTAATTTCAAGGCGTTTCGAGTTCGTACGATCAAACGACAAGTCTTATCGCTATGAAACTTGAAATCCTACAATAATTCACAGTTGCGGATCCGATGAAACTAGTCTCGTCGAAATCCGAGTCAGTGGCCAAAATGGCTATTTTTCCAATTAATTAAATAAATTAAAATTAAATAATTAAATCAAATTTTCAATTTCAGTTCGAAAATTGCCAAATTTCATCACCTATGATTTCTCAATCATTTACAATGATGTAAACAAATTTAAATGTCAATTTTGAGTTGATTAATTCATCAATTCAAATGTTAACCTCAATTTCAATATTAAATTTCAATTTTATTAAATTTAGAAATTATAAAATAAAACTCTAAAAATTCAAAGAAATTAGCCGTCCATTTACTTTCAATACATTCCTCTTGTGGTATAAATATTTTGGTTCATAACTATTACCTTAATGTTTCCCAAATTCCTCTTAGTTCTAATCATCATAGTATTAAATTCCATTTGCTACGAAAATTCCATTTGTTATATATATATATATATATATATATATATTAAATTTCAATAAATTGGTCTGTTTCCATTCCAATCCCTTTTATTAAGTTCATTACTACTCTATAACCTAGTTAACCTTTTATTACTTTTTACTATACTCAAATTTGACAACTCCTAAACATCTTACTCTATTTCCCATTACTATAACATTTATTTATTTTATTAACATTTGTTTCGAATTCTAATTCCATCAATTATATAAACATGTAACTTTGAAACAACCCGCATATTTTACGATTATGCATTTAAATATTTTATTAAATATAGCATCATTAGTCAGATTTTTTATCCGAAAAGCTACTTTTTGGAAACGGTCGAATAAGGACTCGAGACCACTCCCATCGAGTTCAAAATGATGTTTGCGACCTTTTTGAGTATAAACTTCGATATGTTTGAAGATAGTAGAATTTCGCTACTTTTCACTTAGGGCTTTAAGTTGGGTTTCAGACCAACAACCCCACTTATTACTCTAGCTCAGTCCACCTCTCCTCTTCACTAATCCTTATTCTTCCTAATACTCCATCTTTAGCAACAATGGAGAGAGGAATGGGAAATTAAAACTCCAAGCCCTAATCATCTTTGCAAATTCAAGTTCTAACTCCAAATTCATAGAAGAAGCTTTGGTAAGCCTTCTCTTCTTCTTCTCCAACTCATTCTCCTTTCAATTTCAGAAATTCCTAAACCTAACTTCGGAAATGTTTCTCTTTTAAGCTTAGATTCAAGCTTGTTGGGTTGGAATTAAAGAGCGATTGTTCTTACCATTGCTCTATAGCTTCTCTCTTGTGATTTTGAGTTTGAAGGTGAGATTTTTATCTCACATCTTTGTCTATATGTATCTTTGTTGTTGGGTATGAATTCCTAACATTTGTTCATGATCATTTACTTTTGATTTGAATTGATATGGTGATTTACCCATTTTTGGTTTTAAAGTCCAATTTTATGAAAATCCTTCAATGGATGATTGGATATGTTGTTGGGGGGTATCGAAGAGCTATAATGCCAGGTTGTCTCTAGGCGTAAATCCTTAGTTGTCGCGGCTCGCTCGATTGCTCCTAACATCGATTTGGCCATCATGGCCTAGGCAAATATTTGCCCAGATGAGGTGTTTAGACGTTTGGAGATCAATGCCAGATGTCTGGTTTAGCATTCTGGAGAAAATAATTCTGGCCAGAAAAATAATAAGGGCAATGACTAATTTCAGACGTCTGAATTATCATTTCAGACATCTGAAAGGAGGTCAGAAGTCTGATTTATGTCTTCAGACGCGTGGTTGGTTTTCTAGAATATTTCTAGAAACCAAAACGAAACGTCTGGATTGTCACCCAGACGTCTAAAAGGATATCAGACGTCTGATTTATGTCTTCAAACGCCTGGATGGTTTTATGGACTATTTTCAGAAGCCAAATCCAAACCCTCAGACGTTTGGAAATTCCCAGTTTTGCCTATTTTCCCAATTTTGAGTAAATTTCCAAGGTTTATCGAATTTTGTTGACCCGGTTAGTTGCTATCACCTATTATCGACTTTGATGACTTCCTTTTATGGATTTTTGGGAATATCCATTTTGATGGATTTGGTATCGATTTCTTCATATTTGATTCACGTCTTCGTATGTGAATTTTTAGTGATTGATTGCTTTTGCAATCATTTTTATGATTTGTCACTTTACAAATATAAAGGTTTCAAACTGGTAGTAAATAACAAAATTCATCAAAATGATTTCAACACTATTTTATTACAAAGCTCTTTTTTCTCAAACCGTTTTCCAATCTACTAGTATATACAAACCTTTACCTCGCTCGTATGAGAAATCTCATTAAACGACTTAGTAAAACAAGTGGTATGAAACGCTTTCGTTTACTTCGTTGGTTAATTTTTGGACTTGTTCGATTGAATCTCTTGTGACAATTTTCTGGTGGAGATGTACAATTTGTTTGTAAATGTTTAAGTTAAGCCCGTGGTTATGGGACATGAAGCTAAACTCATCTATTTACTAGCTTAGTGTAATTGACACTTCTTGATGATCGATGATGATCATTTTTGTGAGTTAGACTAGCATTGTGCAATGTCTCTTTGTCTGCGAGGGAGACTAAACCCCGTTTTTGTGGAGTTTCGACTCAAATTGGTAGGGTATCGACCCATGGTCTTTGGGCCGTTTTGTGGAGCCTCCGCTCGAAATTAATGGTTAGCAACCATAGAATAGCGTTCCGTTTTTTGATACACGTGTTGGTGAGCTTTCATGCTCCTGTTTTGTGATAGGCCTCCCCCCATTTTGTGATTTTTGGATTTCTATTGATGATTTCTAGAATTTGTGTTTCGCCAATTTTTTTGATTTCATTGATAAGTTCTATCAATATTTGTGCATTGGTGGATTTGTGTTTCAACAACTTTTATGATTGGCATTGTGATGTTTGCCAATATTTGTGACTTGGTGAATAAAAATTAAGAGTATTACATTCTTTTTGATCTTTGAGAAGATTCATGTGATATTGATTAATCTCTGGTTAATTTTCAATTACATACTTATCACAGTATGACATGATGGTTGTCATACGTTTTTGTCATATCTCTTATCCTATATCATTTCATTTGATATTTATAGCTAGACTGATCCGTTTATTATTTTCTTATTAAATAATACTCGGGTGAGACGGAGATGTTACAGGTTTGCTTGACTCCTCATCTAGGGTTTTTATTCTGACTTTTGGCTAACCACATTAGATTGGTAGTTTTTGTTATTATACATACGAGCTAGAGACTCATTGATGTGTACTTATTCTTTTGTGAAGCACTTGTATCTATTCTTTTGTGATATTGTGGATCTTGTTTGACCACTACACTGATATACACTTCTATGTGTTATATTCATATCTTTTTCCGCCTTTGTGACATGGATATCTGTGACTGATTTGTGTTATTCTTATTTCTATATTTGTTTCCCAAGATTATATGGCCACTGTGTAGTAGCTTTGAGTTTGTATCGGTATGTAGGATTTCCTCTTAAGTTGAAATGCATGTTATACTATCTGACATATCGGTGCTCGCACAAAGCAATTACATGGATGGTCGCTCCTCAACAGCCTTATTCTTACTCCGTAGTGTCCTTGGCTAGCGTGAGTATAGAGTTGGGGCGTCACAGCTTGGTATCAAAGCTAAATTTTGGAACAATGTAGAATAATTTAACAAGGATCGTCGTCCTAAGTCCATCGTAGGAGTCGTGCCTTAGGATTTAATTCGAGTGTTTGTACCATCTTATCCTATTTTCTTTTGTGATGCCTTATTTTATCAATCATTATTGTTTGATATTCAATTTGCGAATAACCTTTTTCTTCTTCTTTCTTCCTTTCTTAAAGAAGAGAAATGGTTAGACCTGGCCGTCCCAGCGCCGGTCAATCTAGTGCTACTCCTCAGGACGGAGTATTTATGTCTGCATAACAGCTTCTTGATCTTGTAAGGAACACTCAACCTGTCGGACCAATTCCCGAGCCTACTCAACCAAAATCCGGATTTGCACGCCTGTGCAGTGATTACACAAATTTGGGTGGAAAGCCGTTCAGGGGTTCCGAGGGCGTTATCGAAGTCCAAACTTGGCTTAGAACATGCGATCGCATCTTTTCTTGTATGAATCTTATTGATCTTCATCGAGTCCAAGTGGCTTCTAGCATGCTCCAAGAAAGAGCATTAGACTGGTATGAGCTTCAGATTTCTGAAATGAATGAAACGGATCTTACCTGGGAGCAATTCCGGGGACGATTCGAATTAAAGTTTGTGCCAGAAGCTGAGAAGGTGACATTGGCTCGTCGTTTTATAGACCGTGTTCAAGGTGAATCCTCCGTGGCAGATTATGTCGCATCCTTCGAGTCACTTTCTAAAATCTCAAGAAGCCATTACTTCTAAAAATAGAAGTTTCTTTTGATCAACTCATTGATATCGCTCTTCTTCTTGAAGAGGCGGACAGAGAGAGTGATGTTGAAGTTGGGAGTGCCAAACTAAACTTCAACAACAACAAGAAAAGGCCTAATAAATTCGAAGGTCCTTATCCTAATAAAAAGAGGAAACAAGCATCTCTGGCAGCGAAGACTTCTGCCTCTAGTGTTGGGCAACGCTACAACTGTGGTTCTAAGGACCATTATGTAAATAAGTGTTCAAAGCCCCGCGCTTGTCGCTATTGCAAAAGTCCAGATCATTATTTATCTACATGCCCCAAACTCCAAAACAAGAAGGAGGGAAAGCTTAATGTGGCGCAAGCCCCTTGCAACACTTCTCGTGGTCAAGGTACTTCTCATTCTATCCTTGATGGCATTATTGTGTTTCATGATCATCCTATTCGAGTTCTTTTTGATACGGGTGCGTCCCATTCTTTTATATCAAAGGAACTTGTTGATACTTTTTCTTTAAGTGTTGTTGCTTTAATGACTTCTTTGAGAATCACAAATCCGGTTGGTGCATCCGCAACACTCAGTTTACTTTGTAAAGATGTTGAGATTGTTTTATGTGATTTTTCTTTCCAAGCCGATTTGCATGTCATGCCTTACTTAGGCTTTGGAATGATTTTGGGAATGGATTGGCTTAACCGTTATGAAGCTCATATCCTATGTCCTATGCGGACTATTTATCTTCGACATCTACAATCTGTTAATCAGGTTTCTATTGTTCTTAAAGATTCGGATTCCACTTTGGCAGCATCCTTATATTCTCTAAATCCTCGTGATGACGATAAAGATGATGAGGAATATATCATATCTCTTATTCACGTTGTTCGTGAATTTTTCGACATATTTGAGCCCATTTTAGGACTACCACCTAAGCGAGCAATTGAGTTCAAAATTAATCTCATCCCTGGAGCTCAACCTATCACTCGTCCTCCTTATCGCATGTCCAATAAGGAAAATGAGGAAATGCACAAACAATTATCCAAATTGGAGACGAAGCCATTTATTCGCTCTAGTTCCTCTCCTTGGGGAGCTTCGGCTATTTTTGTGAAGAAATCCGATGGTACACTTAGGCTTTGCATTGACTACCGCAAGCTTAATGATATTACTATCAAGAATAAATATCCATTACCTCGGATTGATGATTTATTCGACCAACTTAGTGGTGCTAGAATCTTTTCACAATTAGACTTAGCAACCGGTTTTCATCAGCTTCGTATTGCAGAGGATAGTATTCCTTTGACATCGTTCTATACGCGTCATGGATCTTATGAATGGCTTGTTCTGCCATTTTGTTTAACGAATGCTCCAGCTTATTTCGTTGACCTTATGAATCGAATTTTCATAGACTTCCTCGATCGATTTGTTCTCATCTTTATAGATGATATTCTTGTGTATTGTAAAACCGAGGAAGAGCATGAAAAGCGTCTTCGGATTGTGTTGGAAACTCTTAGGAGAAATAAATTGAAAGAAATTTTTTCTAAATGCCACTTTTGGCAATCTCGTGTGAAGTTCCTCGGTCATATTATTTCTGAATTCGGAATTTCTGTGGATCCTTCAAAGATCAAAGCGATTCAAGATTGGAACAGAACGGAGAGTGTGACAGAAAGTTGTAGCTTTCTTGGATTGGCAGGTTATTACAGCCGGTTCCTAAAGGGCTTTTCTAAAATTGTCGTGCCTCTTACTAGTTTGACAAAGAAGGGAGTTAAATACATTTGTTCAGACAAATGTGAAGCTTCTTTTCATAAATTAAAAGAACTCCTTTTTGATGCTCCTATTCTTGTGATTCCCAAAGGGAACCAAGATTTTATTGTTTATACCGATGCTAGGCGCATTGTTTTGGGTGTAGTTCTTATGCAAAGAGAACGTGTTATTACTTATGCTTCAAGGCAATTAAAGCCAGCCGAGACTAGATATGCCACTCATGATTTAGAGCTCGCGGCTATTGTTTTCGGCCTTCGAATTTGGCGTCATTACCTTTTGGGAGAGAAATTTATTCTCTATACCGATCATAAATCTTTGAAGTATTTATTTTCTCAAAAGGAACTTAATTTGTGTCAACAGCATTGGCTTGAGTTCCTTGCATCTTATGATCTTGATATTATTTATACTCCGAAAAGGGAAATCGTGTTGCCGACACCCTTAGCCGAAAGCAACAAGCGGTTGTTTCCATGATGATATCCGAATGGAATGATCTCGAGACTTTATCCACTTATGAGATTCGAGATCACGTATGCGATTTATGTTCATCTCTTGTTTTATGTAGCCTTGAGGCTCATCCTTCTCTTTTAGACCACATTCTTGAAGCTCAAAAGCTAGATCCCGAATTGGCTCTTCTTAGCCAAAGTTGTAGGGATAAAATTGATATTGAAGGTTTGAAAGACTTTGATGTTGATTCTCGTGGCGGTATTCGAAAATTTGGTAGACTTATCGTGCCAAATATTAGTGATCTTCGTAAAGATATTTTAGAAGATTCTCATTGCTCTAAATTTACCATTCATCCCGGTAGTAGTAAAATGTACGCGGATATGAGGTGACTTTATTATCGGGATGGAATAAAATCTTATATTGCTAACTATGTTAAGCGTTGCATGACTTGCCAACTTGTCAAGGCCGAGCATCAAAGGCCCGTTGGGTTATTGCAACATTTAGACATTCCAATTTGGAAGTGGGATCATATTTCCATGGATTTTATTGATGACCTTCCTCATTCTCGTTCGGGTCACGATAGCTTATGGGCGATAGTTGATAGGCTTACTAAACCCGCCTATTTTATTCCCGTTCGGTCTAATCAGACCGTCCCTTTTTTGGCCAAACTCTTTATCAGAGAAATTGTTAAATTGCATGGAGTTCCTACTTCTATTGTTAGTGATCGTGATCCATTGTTTACTAGTGGATTTTGGAAGAGTCTTCAAAAAGCTTTGGGAACAAAGCTTAATTTTAGCACCGCTTATCATCCACAGTCCGATGGACAAACCGAGCTTGTGATTCAAACTCTTAAAGATCTTCTTCATCTATGTGTTCTTGATTTTGGTGGAAGTTGGGAAGATCGTATTTCTCTTGTTGAGTTTTCCTATAATAATAGCTTCCAATCTAGTATTGGTATAGCACCTTTCGAGGCACTCTATGGAAGGCCATGCTGATCTCCTTCTTGTTGGCTTGAGGCCGGTGAGAAGCTGGTTTTAGGTCCAGATTTTATTCGTGATTCCACAGAAAAGATTGATCTTATTCATCATAGGATGAAAGAAGCTCAAAATAGGCAAAAATCCTATGCTGATAACCAAAGAAGGAAATTTGAATTTTCTGTGGGAGATTTTGTGTTTGCTCGTGTTTCACCGATGAAGGGTGTTGTGCGTTTTAGTCGATCGGGAAAGTTAGCACCTCGATATATTAGTCCATTTCCCATCATCGAACGTACTGATTCCGTGGCTTATCGCCTTTCATTACCGGCTCAATTCTCTGCTATTCATGACGTATTTCACGTTTCTCAATTACGGAAATGCCTTCGAGATTCCGATTCTATTCTTGAGCCCGGTGTTGTTGAAGAAAATGAAGTTTTGCCTAATTTGACTTATGAGCAACATCCTATTCACATCATTGCTACAGAGGTTAAATGCCTTCGAAATAAAGATGTCGTGCTTGTGAAAGTTCAATGGTCTTCAAATCCTAAGGATTGCTCTTGGGAATCTAGAGAATTCATCGAGCGAGCACATCGGGACTTACTTTCTAGTGCTCTTTGAGGTAAACTTTTTATTTCAAATTTCTTTTGTGTTGAATATGCTTTTATGGTTGTTACTTTTTATTTTCTTCCTAAATATTGCGAGGATGCAATTTCTTTAAGGAGGGCAGTCTGTAACAACCCGCATATTTTACGATTATGTATTTAAATATTTTATTTAAATATAGCATTGTTAGTCGGATTTTTTGTTCGAAAACATACTTTTTGCAAACGGTCGAATCAGGACTCGAGACCACCCCCATCAAGTTCAAAATTACGTTTGCGACCTTTTTGAGTATAAACTTCGATATGTTTAGAGATAACAGAATTCTGCTACTTTTCACTTAGGGCTTTGGGTTGGGTTTCAACACATCAACCCCACTTATTACTCTAGCTCAGTCCACCTCTCCTCTTCACTTCATTCTTATTCTTCCTAATACTCAAGCTTTAGCAACAATGGAGAGAGGAATGGAAAATTAAAACTCCAAGCCCTAATCATCTCTGCAAATTCAAGTTCTAACTCCAAATTCATAGAAGAAGCATGGGTAAGCCTTCTCTTCTTATTCTCCAACTCATTCTCCTTTCAATTTCAGAAATTCCTAAACCTAACTAAGGAAATATTTCTCTTTTAAGTTTAGATTTAAGCTTGTTGGGTTGGAAATGAAGAGTGGTTGTTCTTGCCATTGCTCTATAGCTTCTCTCTTGTGATTTTGAGTTTAAAGGTGAGATTTTTATCTCACATCTTTGTCTATATCTATCTTTGTTGTTGGTTATGAATTCTTAACATTTGTTCATGATCATTTACTTTTGATTTGAATTGATATAGTTATTTACCCATTTTTGGATTTAAAGTCCAATTTTATAAAAATCCTTCAATGGATGATTGGATATGTTTTTTGGGGTGTATCAAAGAGCTATAAGGCCGGGTTGTCTCTAGGCGTAAATCCTTAGTTGTCGCGGCTCGCTCGATCGCTCCCAACATTGATTTGGCCATCATGGCCTAGGCAAATATTTGCCCAGATAAGGTGTTCAGACGTTTGGAGATCAATGCCAGACGTCTGGTTTAGCATTCTAGAGAAAATAATTCTCGGCAGAAAAATAATAAGGGCAGTGACTAATTTCAAACGTCTGAATTATCATTTCTGACGTTTGAAAGGAGGTCAGACATCTTATTTATGCCTTCAGACGCCTAGTTGGTTTTTTGGAATATTTCCAGAAATGAAAACCAGACGTCTGGATTGTCACCCAAACGTCTGAAAGGATATCAGACGTTTGATTTATGTCTTCAGATGCCTGGATGGTTTTCTGGACTATTTTCAGAAACCAAATCCAGACGTTTGAAAATTCCGAGTTTTGCCTATTTGCCTAATTTTGAGTAAATTTCCAAGGTTTATCGATTTTTTGTTGATCCGGTTAGTTGTTATCACTTATTATCAACTTTGATGGATTTGGTATCGATTTTTTAGGAATATCCATTTTGATGGATTTGGTATCGATTTCTTCAGATTTGATTTACGTCTTCGTATGTGAATTTTTAGTGATTGATTGCTTTTGCAATCATTTTTGTGATTTGTCACTTTACAAATATAAAGGTTTCAATACTAATAGTAAATAACAAAATTCATCAAAACGATTTCAACACTATTTTAGTACAAAGCTCGTTTTTCTCAAACCGTTTTCTAATCTACTATTATATACAAACCTTTACCTAACTCGTATGAGAAATCTAATTAAACGACGTAGTAAAACAAGTGGTATGAAACGCTTGTGTTTATTTCGTCGGTTAATTTTTGGACTTGTTCGATTGAATCTCTTTTGACAATTTTCTAGTGGAGATCTACAGTTTGTTCGTAAATGTTTAAGTTAAGCCTGTGGTTATGGGACATGAAGCTAAACTCATCTATTTACTAGCTTAGTGTAATTGGAACTTCTTGATGATCGATGATTATCATTTTTGTGATTTAGACTAGCATTGTGCAATGTCTCTTTGTTGCGAGGGAGACTAAACCCCATTTTTGTGGACTTTCGACTCAAATTGGTTGGGTAGCGACCCATGGTCTTCGGGCCGTTTTGTGGAGCCTCGGCTCGAAATTAACGGTTAGCAACTATGGAATAGCATTCCGTTTTGTGATACACGTGTTGGTGAGCTTTCATGCTCCCGTTTTGTGATAGGCCTCCCCCTTTTTGTGATTTCTGGATTTCTATTGACGATTTCTAGAATTTGTGTTTCGCCAATTTTTGTGATTTTATTGATAAGTTCTATCAATATTTGTGCGTTGGTGAATTTGTGTTTCAACAACTTTTATGATTGGCATTGTGATGTTTGCCAATATTTGTGACTTGGTGAAAAAAAATTAAGAGTATGACATTCTTTTTGATCTTTGAGAAGTTCTTGTGATATTGATTAATCTCTGGTTGATTTTTAGTTACATACTTATCATAGTATGGCATGATGGTTATCATAAGTTTTTTTCATATCTCTTATCCTATATCATTTCATCTGATATTTATAGCTAGACTGATCCGTTTATTATTTTCTTATTAAATAATACTCGGGTCAGACCGAGATGTTACAGGTGCTTCTGCTTGACTCCTCATCTGGGGTTTTTATTCTGACTTTTGGCTAACCACATTAGTTTGGTAGTTTTTGTTATTATACATACGAGCTAGAGACTCATTGATGTGTACTTATTCTTTTGTGAAGCACTTGCATCTATTCTTTTGTGATATTGTGGATCTTGTTTGACCACTACTCTGATATACACTTCTATGTGTTATATTCATATCTTTTTCCGCCTTTGTGATATGATATCTGTGACTGATTTGTGTTATGCTTATTTCTATATTTGTTTCCAAAGATTATATAGCCACTGTGTAGTAGCTTTGAATTTGTACCGGTACGTAGGATTTCCTCTTAAGTTGAAATGCATGTTATACTATCTGACATATCGGTGCTCGCACAAAGCAATTACACAGATGATCGCTCCTCAACAGCCTTATTCTTCGTGCTAGTTGACGACATTACTCCGTAGTGTCCTTGGCTAGCGTGAGTATAGAGGTGGAGCGTCACAAACTTATAATATATGTTTACAAGCCAAATGTTACACCAATTGCCATATTATGAATGGAGTTAACATTAATTTCAAATATTATCTTAATTTTACATTAAGATAATATTTAATTACCTTTAATGAAATTAAATTCTCAATTTATTTAATGCAATCAATTATGACCTTTACAATTTAATAAATTCATTAATTGTCAATTACCATTCAAATAAATCCATTCATTTGATTTCCTTATTATGAATCAATTATAAACTTACAATTTTAAAGGTGATGTCAACATGGGTACTTATCTATTACACTATTATACGCCATTTACATCTTACAGTTGTATGAATGTTATATTAAATCTATTCAAATTTCTAACTCCTATGTTATAAACTATCAATTACCATTTATTATATCTTTTCCAAATATATCATTAATTACGGTTAAATATCCTCAATAAATTTATTTACTTGGTTTCATGCTTTTTAATACACAAATTACTATCTTATAATAAGTTTACGTTTCTATTTTAAATTTACATTCACACTTTCCGTTATTATATTAATTATCACTAAAGTACATTTATTGTAGTTTCATTCAATCTATAAAATTTAGCATTAATAACCATTGTTACACTTCACCCTAGTTATTATTTCATTATTCATTTACAAATTTTATTCGTTTCAATATTATTCCATTTTTAAATTATAAGGTTTTTTATTTCTTTCAAAATTTAATTACAAAATCTCATTAATTTAACCAATTTTATTTAACAAAATTTACGGGTCGTTACAATAGAAAAAATTATTTCATTCACCTATATTAAAAACAAATATTATGTCGGTCTGTCCTATTAAGTGTTTAGAAATCCCTATTGACGTCATAGCGTCCCATGCACCAACCAGAATTCATAAATACAAAACGGAACAGATTAACACAATATTAAAACCTTTTTATAACACTAACAAATACGCTCTCTCATATAAATGCACTCAGCGACCCACCATAGGGTATTACTACCCTATTAGTGTAGAGTCAGACCCTACAAAGCTAAGGTTTATCGCTAAACCAAAGCTCTGATACTAGATGTAACGTCCCGCCTTTTTCGCATGATTTAAATCGACAATAAACCATATACGTCGGACTTAAACCGTACAGAAGGGTGGATTGTTATGGGGTAAATAAGGAAAAGCAGAGAAAGAAAAAAACACAAAATAGAATCTTGCAGCGGAACGATAAAATATAATAATGAAATATACAATTCATGAAGCTGTTTTACAAAACATTTGATTATATTTATACAATACATATCAGAGTACACATACCAGAGAATAATAATTAATGCAGCAGAATTAAATGGTGTAGTGGAATAATATAGTAGATAATAGTACTACAAATCTTCTTCTTCGTCCTCCAGAATAAAATCTTCAAATCCTGAAATGCTCGGACTGACCCGAGCGAATTGAAAGGACAAAACACTCGAGTCAGAAATAAAATATCTTATGTATGTTAAATCAACAGGAATAAATATAAGTGAAACGACGTCAGAGATGTTTACGAGATTTGACATCTCCTATCCAGTGTCTAACGTGAGTGCAGTAACTTAAGAGATGCTCGGGATTCACATCTCCTAAGGATCCATCAAACTATTTGCTAGGTAGTAATATTTCACTATTATAATAATGTCTAATAGTAAAATAAACTTAAGTGACACAATATTCCCCTTAACACAAATAATGCCAATAGTCTATACAGTACCGTAATACCTCCTGTTCAGGAGGCTACCAGAGGATACTCCATAGATACGATACAAATAGAAACTCGTACAAGGCGCGCTAGGGTAGGTGATACGACACAACTAGGCAATGCCAGGGTAGGTATACCAATTGCTATCCGGGCAGGTGGTAACGTGTAGCATCTACTACCGCCACCTTGAACAATACCCCCAAAATAAAAAATCAAAAGTGGCCATCGGATAAATCCAAAAGTCAGAGTATAATATCGAAGGGATGTGTCCGATAAGAGGGGCCACCTCCTTGGCCCGAGAGCGCTCCTGTTTTAGCCACCTCATGCCAACTCACGGGAGTTGGGTCCAAGTATTTACCTCAAAGGAAATGCCGACACTATCCTACTTCATTCTGAAATCTCCACCGCGTACACGGTTGTTAAAGTGGTTTTTCGGAGTTGGCAGAGAGTATGACAACTTCCGATCCCGGTTCTTCAACAACCAAACGTTATTATAACACCGCGGTCTTATCAAAATAGTTTATACTTTTAAAACCAGAATATAATATCCATTTCAAATCCATATAAAAACGATATCATTTCCACTTTTAAAACCCAAATCAAATTTGATATCATTTTCAAATATATCCTGTTCTAAAACTATAACATTTCAATGTTATAATATTTCGGAGCCAAAACTTGAAATATAACCTTTCAAACATGAACTTTGAATTTCATAACTTTGAAACATACTATACCACTTAAATGCTTTAAATATTTAATTACTTTATATAGTAAAGTAGCTTCTTCACCTTCACAAATCAATTCCAATATGGATTTTAAATTCCCAAAGAAACCAATATAATTTCCATATATTTCAAAGCTTTAATTATTCCACCATTTCAGAACTTATTCTTTGATAATTTCATATATATCAATTTCAACTACTATTATTTAGATTTGAAATGTTTACTTAATAAATCAAATATCATTTTAGTAAAACCTTTAGACTTCAAATAACTGGACATTCTTTCAATTTAATTAACTTGATAATTTTCATTTAAATCAATTTGATATTCATTTAAATCCTCTAAACAAAATTCAAGTTATAAAACCATACCTTTTAAATCTCAATTTATTTACATTTCAAATCAAGTTTTTAAGGATAATTCTTAAATACTTTAATTCAAATCAAATTCACATTATCTTCCAACCTTAATTTTATTTGAGTCATTATGAACTCTATATACAATAGAATTTAAATAGATACTTAACCGTATTATATAAAAGAAATCAAACTTTATTATTTAGCATATTTTATAATTCAAAACAAATTTATACATAGCTAAATCAATAATAAAATAGCATTTATATAACATCTAAAATCAATATTTGTATAGCCCATCTATTTCTTTAGAAAACCTTAAAAATCATTTCAAAATAATTATATATATATATATATACTGCGGTGCCTGTACATAATTTTCTATCCTACGGTTAAGTGAAACGGATATTTATCATTTCAATCGGCAATTTAAAAAAAGAATGCGGTTGTATATCATTTTAAACCGCAATATCGAATCAAAATAAATGCATAACAACTTGCAGATTATGGTGATATAAATAAAACATCCATTCATCCATCATAAAATCATACATCCGTCAAAATCATCATACAAAACAATCAATCAATATCAATATCTAACTTATAAAATATAACAGGTAATTAACTGACAGTTATGTTCAATAATAAATTAAATAACGATTTAATTTCAATAAATGCAATTAATTGAGATGATGATTAAAAATATATGAAACAGCCATAAATAAATGCATAATCACAACATAAATTAATTTACCAAACATAAGAAATTTTAGAAGTTGTGAGCGGGTTAAAACACTCAGCTTTTGAATTTAAATTGAATTCAAACCCAATTTAAACCCAAAATTTGACCAGTCTCAGAATCCATACAAACCACTGTCAAAATGTCCGGAATTCAGATACGATCCTAACAAAAGAAACGACGCGTAAATCGGATATCGTATGTAATAGTTATCATCGTTAAATGATTTAAAATTGAAAAAAAAACAATCAACACTTACAATTTGCCACGTCAACACGTAAATCGCCTCGCGTACAGTAACCCGCATCTAGCCCTAAATCACCAGACCATAGTACCTCACGTCTCGAACTACAGCTGCTAGAATTCGCCACTTCGTTCAATTTTCGCCACCAATCCTCAAAACTTCAGCCAGATCAGAGTATGCCATGCTTCTACCCTCGCCTAGCCGACCCTCCTGGACCCCACCATTTGAACCGCGACCCCTCCTTTTGACGTCTGCCGCGCCAAACTTCAACCCCAAAACCACGACGAGTTTTACCACTATGAGACGCACGACTACATCCCCGAGACCTGCTCGTCGAACTCTTCACAACGGCACGAGCAGATCGTCGATTGGTCGACGATCCGCCGTTTAGTCGACGATCCACCGTTGGATCATCGGAATTCCATATGAACGGCCAAAACTAATTCACGATTTTTGGGTAAACGGTGAATCGATACGAAAAAACAGCACCAGAAGAATACGCTCATTGAGAGCTTCAATATATATTTTTTTTCAAATTTTTCTCAGGAGTTTGAAATTTTGTTTTGGATTTGAATTGGAATTGTAATTGGGAATTAGGGTTTGTATGCATTGAAGTGAGGAGGTGAATAGAACGTATAGAAATGAGGAACAGAGGCTGCTAGGGTTTATAGCAGGATATATATAGGCAGGGTTGACATTTGAATGGATGGATAAGATAGATTTACGCGCTAACGCCGAAGTGGCCCAAAAAGCCCGTTTCGCCTCCGGAATGAAATTGGGTCAACCCATATACCAAAATAGATGTTTTTAAATATTTTAAACGCGATGGAAAAAGTTTTAAGTCCAAATTCCATCGTATGAAGAAGTTATGCTCAAATCAATATTTTTCAAATTGATTTAATTTCAAGGCGTTTCGAGTCCGTAGGATCAAACGACAAGTCCAATCGCTACGAAACTTGAAACCCTACAATAATTCACCATTACGGATCCGATGAAACTAGTTTCGTCGAAATCCGAGTCAGTGGCCAAAATGGCTATTTTTACATTAATTAAATAAATTAATAATTAATTAATTAAATCAATTTTTCAATTTTATTTCGATAATTGACAAATTTCAACATTTTTAACTTCTTAATCATTTACAATGATTTAAACAAATTTAAATGTCAATTTATCGTTGATTAATCTATCAGTTGTAGTGTTAAATTTTCAATTTCATTATATTCAAATTTATAAATTAAATTTCCAAAAAAATCCATTAAATTCACTTTCATTCAATTACTCAATTCATTATTATAAAACGGATAAAATTAACATTGGATTTACAAACTATTACCTTAATATTTTCTCATAATCCATCTAAAGTTCAATTAACGTAATATTTAAATAGTTAATTTCATTTAATTGCAATCAATCCTATTATCATACATTAGATTCTAATATTTTGACAACTTTATTTTGCATTCCTTTTATTCAACCAACTATCATTTTATAAACCAAATTAACATTATTTCCGATTATTACTTTCATTTATATTAACAAAACGTTAAATTTAGATTTTATTACAATTGATTACCAAAGTTCATTTAACACATTAAATAAACAAGCAACCTATGTTAATTTCCACCTTCTTGCTTTTTAATTGCTCTTATATGTTCGTTACTTATCAATCCAGATTAAAATTCCATATATAATGCTAATTTTATTCCATTTCTATTTTCATGTTTATTTCAATTGCATAACATTTAATTCCAATTTTATTGTATTTGCCGAATACATACATTAATTATTATTTATAATCTCCATTAATGATTTACTTGATTTCGTACTTTATAAGTTCTCAATTCCAAACAATATTATAATCACCTATAGGACATTGATTTTATTTCACTACTATTTATTTTTATGAATTCATTAATTATTTCACTAATTGCCTTTGTTTTCTTATATTCAATTTATTACCAAATATTTCTATTTAAAATCAATTATAACCTAAACAGCCATTTTAATCAATTTGGATTGCATTGAATTAATCACTTATTAACTTACATCATCTTATAACCCAGTTATACCATTTTCCATTATTTCATTTATTGCAATTCCATTCAATTTACACAATTCAGCTTTAATTAACTTCGTTTTTATAGTCCATCCCAGTTATTATTTCATTATTTATTATAATTGCTTACATCATATGAATTCACTCTATTACCCTAAATCAGACATTAATTCATATATTCATACAATACTTACATTTATTTACATAATTTGCATTAACGCTATTACATAAATTTACATCCAATTACTTTTAATATTCCCAATAAATTTACTTACTTGGTTTCATGCTTTTTATTACACCAATTACTATCTTATATTAAGTTTACGTTTCTATTCTATTTACACTCACACATTCCGTTATTTTATAAATTATTAACCTTAATTGGCACTGTTACGTTTTAATTTACTTGTTATTTCATTAATAAGTTATAAAAATTTATTTCTCCAAATATTAAATCATAAAGTCCTATTAAATTTACCGTTGCTACATTTCCTTTTTAACGTTTGCTTCATGGTAAATTATAAATTTTTTTCTTTCTCAATTTAATTACAAAGATCCAATTAAATTAACCAATTTATTTATTAAAATTTACGGATCGTTACATGAGAAATATTTGATGATTAAAAGTGGAAGTTGGATATCTATATTATTGAAATTCACTTTTTGAAGAGTAAGTAAGGTAGTAAATAAATTTATAAAAGAAATAAAATTTGAATTTTTGATTTGGCATAAATGAAGTATGTATATATATTAGTTGTATATGATAAACTCCCCTTGTTGAATCTATAACCAAAAGAAAAGATCTTTGAAAAATATTTAAAGTATAAAAGGGAATATATATAAGTATGAAGTGATCCAAGATTTTTCAAGATTTTATACATACATACATACATACATACATACATACATACATACATACATACATACATATATATATAAATGATTTTAAGAGAATGATTTTTGGAAAAAGGTTTTTGAAACACACTAATTTTGGAAAGGCTTTTGATTTTTGGGAAAAATCAATTTGGGAACTTGGAAAGCCAAGTTTGAAACTATCGATTTGAGCTATCGATTTTGTGTAAAGGAGATTTTTATGTGAATCATAAAAAGTATGATTTGAAAGAAACTATATGTGTATAGTATAAAATGTTTTGAGATTGGCTTTGGGGAAAAAGGCGCTACCATGAAATGAACTTCATAGGAGATCCACGGGGTGGTTCTGCCTTGAGCCCTAAGGGGGGACTCTAAATTTGATCCTGAAAGGAAGTCTGGACTAACCGAAGTTCCTGAGGATTGTGTGTGAGTAGTAAAAGTCGAGGGCGCTGATGCCTACAGAGACATTTGGTTATGCTGTAACATTGTGTAACCCAATGTCACTACGATCTACTGCGGACCATCGCGGAAGTCGTGTGGCAGTGAGTGCCAACGGTCTACATATGATTTCTCCGGGAGGGCGACGTAACATCGGTATACTGTGATCTATGAAAACATAGCGAAAGTCGTGTGGCAGTGAGTGCCTACAGGTACATTGGGACTTGACTGAGTCTGCGATATGTGTTGGAATGGTAAAGTTTCATTTGGCAGCGAAATTAGAGGGCACTGATGCCTACAGTTACATGGGCTTTTTTCATGACGGCGACGTAAAACCTAGGTGTACCTACGATCTGTGGCGGGTTCAATGGTGTAATCGAGGGGCACGAAGTGCCCACATGGATGGCGACGTAGTCATCGGGTTAACTACGACCATGGAGGGGGTGATGATTTCTAGAGCATTCTCACCCTAAAATATTTCCTATATTTTCAAAAATGTTTTCTATATTTTCACCAAAATATCTTTCAAGTATTTTCACTGGATGCTGAAAACGGGTCTGCTAAGTATTTATACATTTTAATTCATACGCTTGATCAATGTATGACTGAAATTCTGTGAGAACAAGGATGGACTTGTTGAGACATCGAGTTATGAAAAGTATTTTTATAAAACTATTTTGATAATATTATGTAGATTTTAAAGTATTTTAAAAAATTTAAATAAAAAGAGTTTATAGTTAAAAGTGTTCAAAGAGTATTTTAACCGATAATAAGCATTTTAATAAATTCTGGCTTCGTTCCTTTTCGGGGACGAAAAGTTTTAAAGGAGAGAGGAATGTGATAACCTGAGTTGCTGAACATATAATAATTGGATAATTAACTGATTATACTATTGAGATATTGATTTTATTAAGTTGAACAAATAATTCTGATAATAACTATATATATTTGGATAAATATTTATTTAATAATCTTCTTTTATAATTATTTAAATATGTATTTGTTTATATGTGTGTATATATATATAGGTAGGTTGTAAAAAAAGAATTTTCATTTGAAATTCAAAAGTAAATATCATAAAAATAAATTGGAATTTAAAAATCTATGTTTTTGAACTAGAATTTGTATATATGGCTATTTATTGGTATATAATTAGGTTTCGTATTATTTTTTAAAAGTTACATAACTAAGTAATAAATATGCTAATGTAAATATATAAATATAAATTAATGGAAATAGTAAACACTAATGACAAAATTAAGTTAAAATATAATAGCTTAAGTTGAAAAATAGGATTTGATAAAGGACGATACTTTCTTTATATATATATATAAGTTGTGTATATATATATATAAGTATTAAACTATAACATGAAAATATGTAAAAATATAAATTCATTTAAATTAACAAATGTAAATATTAAATATATGCATTAGACATTTGTCAGATAGGGATCATGCAAAATGACAAGTGGCTATATCTTTCTTTTAAATTGAAATATTATAAAATGAGGTAAAGCTTGTCATTTTCTATAGATCTATTCCCCATCCATTATTCTTCTCATTTTTTAAAAGAAATCTAAAATTAAATTATACTACAACAACTATTTGAAGAACAACCCGAGCAAACATAGTCGATTCAAGCATTCAACTCAACATAAAGTAAATCAAGATCAAACTAGCAGTTTTTTCAAAGCAGATTACTGTTCTCTATTCTAAGGATTAAACTGTGAGTAAACCTCACCTTTTAAAACTAAATCTTCTTTAGATTATGTTGCATATAATATATCATAGTAGTAGTGATTGTGAAAATGTTTTTCATAAATATATTAATGTGTTATCCCTGGTATTTATGCTTCAACATGACTGTGTTTAGATGAACGTGCTTTTGCTTTGTTTAAACAGACCATAAACTCATTCAAATTTCAATTCTTCTTTATATAAACCATTATAGGCTAATATGTTTAAAGATATTTGTTTGAAATAACTTGATTCTATTTTTAAAAATGTTTTTAAGTGTAAATAGCAAGTAGTTTTACTCGAAGGTGGAAATTTTAGTGAAAATAAAGTAAAGCCGGAAAATCAATCATTTTGAATTCCATGTTTCAAATTCATAACTTAATTCACATTTGAAAATCATGATTTTTGATATAGATTTCATAATTTTTAGCGTTGTGGCCGTCTAGAATTTGCGAGTTGAAAGATAAGGTGGATTTCATCAATTTTCAACGACGGGAGGGAGGATGGGCTTCGGGACTAGTGCTGGAGGAAGCTTGGGTGGTGTAGTTCAATGGAAAAATGGTCGAAGATTTTATCATGCATAGGAGTGGTCTGACGATGATGGAATATGGTTTGTCGACAGTTTTGGTCGACGATGTTCCAGAGGGAAATTCGCCACCGTGGGTGGATCAGACTTTACTAGGTAAGGAGGAATAGTAGCGTGATGACATGGTGCAGCTTTGGGTGGGTCGGTGAGGCGTAAGATGGTCGGAGGTGGTGACGCAAGGCGTATCTTTAGATCGGGTTTCTTTCTGATAGGTTCATATTCATTCGATTTTGATCTACGGTTCGTTTGTGGGTTCTGGGTAGGTAGTAAACTCGGGGAAACGGGGTGACTTGAGGGACGTCATTGAAGTTGATCGGTGTCGCTCCGACCATGTGTGCACGTGCACGTGATTTTCTGGTAGGCCTGGATGGTAGCCTTGTAATGGAGGAAGGAGATGAAAGAGGATCGGGAAAGTTACGGTCTGGACTCGATGTCGTTCTCGAGTCATTCGCGTGGTTCATCGAGTTGAGAAAGGATGGGGTGCTCGAGTAATTGTTCGGGGAAAATTTGTCTTGGCTCGGGTTACTTTGACCTGGTGTAAAAAATTATAGAAATTGAATAAGTTTCAAATCAAGATGTTATCAAGTTATAAAACTATGTAATTCTATTCAACAAGTTTTTCAAGAAATATTAACTAGGGTTTAAAACTAAAAAGAAAGCATGAACCAAGGTTTAAAAGCATAAGAAAAATTAGTCAACAAGTTTAAAAGTATAAGTTAGTTAACAAGCTTCAAAACAATATATATAAACAAGTTTTCAAAAGTAAAGTGTTTATTAAGCTTTCTCAAACAAGTTTCAAACTTAGAATTTTAAATTCAAATGTTATTTGGAAATAATTTGATTTGGTTTTGAAATAATTTTATATTAGGATAATTAATTAATTTAAAGAATAATTAATGAATGTGATTTATTAAAGGATCATTAATTAATGTGATTAGTTAAGGGATAATTAATTAATAAGTAATTAACGGATAATTAATTAATGTGAATAATTAAAGGATGATTAATTAATTTTAGTAGTTAATTATAATAATAATAAAGTGGTTTGTAGTTAATTAATTAATAATAATTAAGCATTATTTGTAAAGGTAATTAATGCATTTTGTGTTAATTAAATTAATTAGAAATGGACTAATTAATCTTTCTTATAATGATTAAACTGTATTGAATGTTTGAATTAATGTCTCTAGTTTAATATATTGTGATGATCTATGATATGATATATTTGGGTTGAACAGTAATAATGTGGGTTACCTATCGATGATGAATTGCAGTGCAAATGTGACATCCTGTATTTAAAATTGAATTGTATTCACTTAAACAACTTGGATTAGAGATGACATTGGATTCGAAGAGACTGAGGTCGGGTATCAGCAAATACTCGAACCACTTCGATTAATAATCTTCAGTAATTCTTTATAGATTTGATTTTAGAATCAAATATGCTGGAATGGAATAATTTATGTAACATGACCATTTATACTAAGTAACAGTTTTAAATATTGTTTGGAAATAAGTGACTGACTATAACAATCGTAGTGACGTACGAGTTACCCTGGTGCAACTATGTTTATAACTTAGTATTTCAAATTATTTGGGTTTAATCACGCTGGTTTCTACCCTGACCCGGGTGTTACTTTATTGTAATGCTCGGGTCAGATCGAGTATTACAGATTTTCAGGTGAGGACGTTCTGGAGCTCAGGAGGCGAGCTGGAAGTAGAAATGTATGGAGTATATTCCGCTGTATATTAGATTTTTTTTTCTGAGTATATTCAGGGAAAAGTTAATTATAACTGTCCAGTTTATGTATGAATGGTTGTACTCTGATATTGAATGTAAACTGACAATTACAGCTTTTCTTTGTATAAATGCTATTATTTGATATTATATTTTGGATCCCTACAAATGTGAGATTCTTTGTTTTGTTTTCTGTTCTTCTTCTACCTCTTTTCTCCTTAACCCTAACAATCTGGAATTTTCCGGCGTTCGACTACTTGGCATTTCTACAGTGAACGTATTAGTGTCGACTTTTGAGGTCGAAAATTTTGGGTCGTTACAATAGTGCGGAAAACATTTCAAAAATATAATATTAATCTTAGCCAGCATACGTACCATTACAGTATGCCTGTTATAGCTACCATTTTAAATGGTAGGTTCTACAAATAAAACCGTATAGGGCTCGTATTGAGTGATTGGATTTTCAACAAATGGCCAAGGCTATGGAACTTCCTTTATCTGAATGGGTACGCCTCTGGACGGACGCCCGGAGAACCTGACCTTATCTCTGCCAACACAAGGCCGGGTTACCTCTATAACTAGGTAACTGACTGTCACGAGTATGTCATCCCTCGGTCGTAACCGACCTTTATCTGGGGCCCCACAACAACCAACAACCACATAAGTAAAATATCTTGGCTCCATACCAGAATACCACTTTTTATCCAGAAGGAAATGTACATACCTTGAGGGGCGCGACCCCCATAACCTTGCCGCATCCTTCCTGTTTCGACCATTTTCGGGGTGTGAGGTTCGATGAAGTCTCATCCCACAAAGCTACGTTTTTCATAAAAGCCATGCTTCGATAAACCAATGATCACCACTTAGCATGCCACATTGCCGTATTGGGAATATATCACTAATAACAATCAACTACATAACCTCTTAGCTCATACGTCTCAGAGAAGGGTGTTAAGCTAAGAGAATAAATTCTCTGCCACTAAACAGAAATATATTTGATAGAAACCAGCTTTACATCTCAAAGTGTAACGTCAGAAATACATCCATACAAGTCCATCATGAGTCTGAATGGAACCAAAGGCACTTCGTCCAATTAAGAAAAAATTCCTTAGAAATCTGGATATCCCCAATCCCGACCGGACTCCCCATCACATAGGGAAATCTCTATATTGGAGCAACTCGGTGCAGAGACAATCAACAGGCAATCCTTTCGTTTTTCGAAAATACCCGGTCTTCAACCACTGTCTTCAAATGCCATCCTATTTCATCGTATCATTATTCGGAATGGGTTTTATGACTTATGTCCTCTTTCGGCTTATCCGAATAATGTTCGCTTATTTTAAAAACATGTGGATACAAATTTCAACTTTTATTATCTTTTAAACAAAAGATCCACCTTTGAGATTCGATGTGGTGTTCGGATAACCATTTGGAATCCGATTCTCGGTCTCATCGAAATTCAAATGTCGTCTTACAGGCCAAGTTGTTTAAGTAAACAATTTTAATTCAATTCAGAAGTTCACATTCACACAGCAATACATCACATATATCACTACTCAATCCAACTCAATCCAAAGCAATTCATGTCACAGAATATTATATATCAGAGATATCAAACAACTCAAGGCATTCAATTTAATCCAATCATCCATAAGCAAGATTAATTAGTTGTTCAATTCCTAATTAATTCAATTAAATCTCCAAATAAATTAAATTAATTAATTTAATTACTTTTAAATCCTGCTTAATTAAAATTAAGTAATTACAAATAATTTTAATTAATTATTGAATAATAATTTTAATTAATTATTGAATTAATTAATATCATAATTACTTTCATTAATTAACCTTTAATTACTGATTAATTATCCTTAAATTATTAATTAATTAATCCTTTAATTATTAATTAATTATCCTTTATTTATTAATTTATTATCCTTTAATCATTAATTAATTAACCTTTAGTCAATATTTAATTAACCTTTTATCATTAATTAATTAACATTATTAATTAATTAATTAATTAATTATTCCTTAGTTACTTACATTAACTAATTATTATTTAAATAGTTATTCTTTAATTACTTTTATTAATTAATCTTTAATTACCCAAACCTTAATTAATGTAAAGATAAACCATATATCTTAATTAATTACTTTAATTATCATTTAAATTTATTTAATAAACCTTTGAAATAAATTTATTATTAACTCATAAATTAACTTGGAACCTTCTAAGTTTAATTAATGATTGAAAACATTATCTTTTAAATTAACTCCTTAATTACATTAATAAATTTATTTAAAATAATGGTTACCTATATTTAAAACATTTTAAACTTAATTAATTTAAATTAATTTGTTTAAAAACCATTATCTAATTTCAAACTTAGATAAAATAATTATTTTATAAAAGAACTAATTAAGAAATTGATTTTGCAATGGCCTATTTTTCCGTACCATTTGAATCGACGATAAACCACACATGTCCAACTCAAATTGCACGAATAAGCGGATCATTAAGGGTAGAAAGAAAATAAAGACAGAACAGAATCTCACATGAATGGAATAACATATATTATTTCAATAATAATATTTACAGCAGAAAATTTTAAAATACAATATCAAAGTCTAACCTAAATTTAGCTTGGACAGTTATAAACACATGTCCTTAAAAATGCTGACAAACATCAGTCAAAATACACTAAGTACAACGGATAATAGAATATGTCCATATGATGATGAAGATCTCCAGGTCTCCTCTGGAAACTCCAACCGTCTTCAACTCAACCTGAAACTACTCAGATTTGACCCGAGTATTAAAAATACCCGGATCAGGCTTGATAAACCAACGCGAGATACTCGAATTTAAAATGACTACATTATCAAAACCTTTGAAAAGAAGGGTATCTCATAAGACCACAAACACACATAAATATAGATAGGTTTTTACCTTATGATAACCAAAAACCTTTATATCAAAAACCTTTGGTATCAAATACCTTAAGTCGGTCACGACTTAACAAGGCCTCACGACCTACCGACTCATGCCTCTACGCGGCCTAACACAAACACGACTCAACACACACGCGACCTAACATGCAAGCCGCGTTCCTTCCTAAGTCGTCTGGATGACTTAACAACCTACCGACTCACGACTCAACGACTCAATGACCTAACGACTTAACAACACACACGGCTAAGCGACCCAGCAGCCTAACACCCTTGCCTTATCTCGTCCACGACCTAAGCTACTAACTACCTTAAGTCGCTTCCCCGACCTATCTTCCTTAGGTCGGTAACTCGTTCAACCGACCTATCTCCTATACCACTATCCCTTAGGTCGTTAAACATTAAGCCGCTAACTAATGCTACTAACTTCCCTAGGTCGCTTACTAACTTAAGCCGTTAACTCCTAAGTTGTTAGTTCCCTTAGGTCGGCCAAACCCCTAAGTCGCTCACTCCTATAGGTCGGTCACTCCTATAGGTCGCTCCAACTCCTAAGTCGCTCCAACGACCTAAGCCACTGCACGACCTAAACCCTGGATGACTTAACTCTGAACGACTTAACAACACTAACGACCTAATAACAACAATTCTACGATCCTTCGATCCGTAAAAATACGGGTCGTTACAAAGCAAGTATTTGAGCAGCGTTATATGCCTTCAGCTGGTATTTCCAGAATGTATCAAGAAGATTACCTTGCTTCTTATTTATGATAAAATTGTTAGAATTCTATTTGACATTGGAGCCATGCATAGTTTTATTTCCCATCAAATCGTAGAAGAGTTAAATATTGAACCCGAATCCGTAGACGAACCTATTTGTATGAAAAATCCAATAGGAGGCCCTGAGAATCTTTGTTTACGTTGTAGAAAAGTTCCTATTTCATATTTCCTTTATCAGTTTCCTATCAGCCTTTTCGTTCTTGACTTTAATGAATTTTAAATTTTACTTGGAATGAATTGGTTAACAAAATATGAAGCTAAATTAGATCGTATCAATAGAATGATTTTGGTCAAAACCAAACTTAGGAATTTTGTTATGATTTCTTGTGAGGATCGAAGTCCGAAGAGGGGCAAGCTAATGTATACTTCAGGGTGTTTCGGCTTGAGTTTGAAATCCATAACTATTGTTTGAAAATTTCTTGACGTATTTAAGAAGTTAATTCTTTACCTCCGCATAGGGAAATTGAATTTAGAATTGATCTGGTTCCTAATGCCTGTCCAATTATGCATTCAATTCGTAAGAAGTGACCAAGGGAAAAGTAGAGCTAGTTATGCAAACCCAAGGTTTACTGGAGAAAGGATTTATACGACCTAGTCGTTCCAGTTGGGGTTCAGCTGTAGTATTTGTAGCCAAGTCCGATGGATCTTTGAGATTGTCCATAGATTATCGTGATCTTAATAAGTTAATCCTTAAGAATAAATTTCCTTTGCCCCGAATCGATGACCTGTTCGATCAATTGCAAGGCGCTCGATTCTTTTTCAAGATGGATCTATTCGAAGGATTCCATCAAATGAGATTACAAAAGATTGTATCCATTTGACTACTTTTGGGGGTCCCGATGTGTTCTACGAATGGTTAGTTATGCCCTTTGGACTAACCAATGCCCTTGCATATTTCGCAGACCTGATGACCCGAGTATTTCATGAAATGTTGAATAAGTTCGCTCTCGTATTTATTGATGATATTCTGATTTATTTCAAAACTGAAAAAAATGCAGAAGTCCTATCCCAAATGTAGAATAGATATTTCGGCTTAGTTTGGTAAGCCATTTCTCTATCTTTTTATGTGTTTATATGTTCTTTGTTTGTCTCTCTGTCTATGAAATTTCGAGGACGAAATTTTCTTAAGGGGGAATATGTAACGATCATGTTTTTAAGCCAAATTTAATATAGTAATTAATTTAATTTTTAGAATTAATTTGTGAATTAATTTGAATTTTTCCAAAACAAATAAGAAATGTGTTTGTTTATGTATATGTATATATATATATATATTATATATAGAATTTTGATTTGAAATTCAAAATAAATATCTTAAAAATTAAATTGGATTAAAAAAATCAATATCTTAAACTAATAAAAATATGTTTCCTAACTATAATATATATATACATATATATATATTGTGATTTGGAAGTTATGTTTTGAATTCAACGCAATAATTTTCAAAAGACATTTAAAGTTAAATTCTATATATTTAAAAACACTAAAGTTAAATATTTATTTATTTAGAAGTATAATAGCATTAGTTAAAATAAGATTTAATAAAAAGGTTCAGTATACATTCTTTTGAAATTTTTACATAAAATAAATGTAGTTCGTGTATATATATATATATATATATATATAGAAATATAAAATAAACGTAATATAAT
Source organism: Allium cepa (assembly GCA_030765085.1). NCBI lineage: Eukaryota > Viridiplantae > Streptophyta > Magnoliopsida > Asparagales > Amaryllidaceae > Allium > Allium cepa. Next base: position 1,037,561,136 of record CM060941.1, on the reverse strand, counting down.
ATAAAATTATATAAAAACATTTGTAAGCTAAAATACATGCATTAAAACAAGTGTAACAATTTTATCATCCAAATTTACAAGTGTCGTACTTTTGATTCTTTTATTTTAAAAAAATAGGAAAGCTAGACACACACACACACACACACACATCTATATCCCTCTGTTCTCATCCTTTCTTTCAAACATTCAAAACTAAAACAAAAAAAAACTTAAAACCTGAGAAAGCTATAAAACCAGATATTAAAATAAAGAAAATAAATACATCAAGCAAATCAAATATCAAGCAAAGTTCAATTCATCTCAAACAAAGCAGATCAACTCAAAATAAGTTCAGATTCAACTCAAACATAAAGAAGATCAGATCAACAACCAAAGTTCAGACCAAACCAAATTTCCAGTTTTCAAAATTTTCAAGATCAAATAATTTCCAGGTTCTTTGTTTCTTTTAAAATCAAGTGAGTAAACTAACTTGAATCTGCTTATATATCTTGATGTTTGTGTTTGACACTTGAAGTATGTTAAGAAAAATGTTTGTTTAGTTGTTAAATATGGTTTCATGTTTGTATATATATGTAAATATGGGTGTGCATGTCTATGTATAGGCAAAAATACCTCTGTTAGTTCTACAGACCCAAAACTATTCAAATTTCAATTCCTCTTCATAAAAATCCAATTTAGGCCATGATGTTTTAGAAAATATGTTTGAATTAACTAAATCTTATTTTTTAAAATGTTTTAAAAGTATAATTATCAAACATTTTGACTGGGAAGAAGTTATCCAATGAAAGCTTGAAAACTTGTCAAATTCGAGTATCACGATTTCAATTTTTCACATACATCACCTAATTCGATTTCAAAAACCATGAATTTAAAGAACAAAATGTAGATTTTTAGTTTATTAAATCATGAGAACTTGCGAGTTGAACGAGAAAGAAATTTTTGCCATTTTCTGGCGATTGGCGAGGAGTAGTTAGTTGTGATCATGGCTGTAGGAAGCTTATGCATTGGGCATCATGAGAAAAATACTTGGTGAATTTATATTTCACCATAGTGGTCGGACGACGAGGATAAAGGGTTTAAGGACCTGATTTGGTCGATGTTGGTATTCGAGCTGCTGCGCCGTCAATGATGCATCAAGATTTATCGCAGGTGGGGGAAGGGAAGATGAAGCGAGGCGAAGGTCTAGGCGAAGCAGTGCGTTATGGTGATCAGAGGTGGCGGAGCAAATGGATTTGGTGACTGGGATTTTATTCCAATGGTGCTCGATATTCTCGATTTCGATTTAGGTGATCGACATGGGTTCTGGGTAGTCGCTTAGGTAGAGAGGGTCGACGATGACTTGTTGGAGGCGACATGGTTGGTTGGATATGGTCGGGTCGACGTGCACGGTGCACATGTGCACGTTTATATCTGGTGTTGTTGTGGTAATCGAAGAAGAAGGGATCCTCGGGTTTTCTCTCGGGGAAGTTTGGTTTTGGCTCGATGTCGAACTCCATTTTTATCAAGAGGTAAGATATGTGAGAAGATCGAGTCTGGCTTGGGTTTTTGCTCGGGTATTTTCAGTTTTGGCTCGGGTTTCTTTTGTAAGCTAATTAATTTTTAAAAGCAAAAAGGAAATGACCAAGTTTTAAGTGTATTAGAATAAATAAGTTTTCAAAAGGATTATTAAACCAAGGTTCCAAAGCAAATGTTGTTAAACAAGTTTCAAAAAATTTAATTCTTAAGTCAAGTGTGTTTTGAATTTAAATTGTTTTTTTGGAATAATTATATATTAGTTAAATATTTAATTAGAGATGTTTCAAAATAAAATGATGTAATTAAGAAGTGATGAAGGTAAGTGTATTAAACTGTAATTAATCAAAAAGAGCTCAAATGATTTTGTATGTTAAGAATAAATTAATTCCGAGCATTTAATTTAATAAAATTTAAATAATGTAATTAATTAAGATAAAGGGCTTACCATTTATTAATTACGGTCTTGATTAATTAAAGGATCATTAAATAACATAAGTAATTAAAGAATAATTACTTAATGAAATTAATTAAAGGTTATTTAATTATTAATTAACAGTTAATTAATTAGGTAATTAAAGGATAATTGATTAATAATTAAAGATTAATTAATCAATTAATTATAGGATAATTACTTAATGTAATTAATTAAAGGATGATTAATTAATGTGAGTAATTAAAGGATAATTACTTAAAGGATAATTATTTAATGTAAGTAATTAAAGGGTTAATGTAATTAATTAAGGGTTAATTAATTAATGTAACTAATAAAAAGATAATTAATTAATGTAAGTAATTAAGGGATAATTAATTACTTAAAGGATAATTAATTAATGTAAGTAATTAAACGACAATTACTTAATGTAAGTAATTAAAGGATAATTACTTAATGTAAGTAATTAAAGGTTAATTAATTAATAATTAAAGGTTAATTAATTTATGATTAAAAGATAATTAATTTATTAATGTTAATTAATTATTGTCATTAATTATTGTAATTAATTAATGTAAGTAATTAAGGATGATTAATTAATTTCATAATAACAAATGGTTTGTAATTAATTAATGTTAATTAAGCAAGGTTAGGTAATTAATTCATAATTAATTAATTTATTTTGGGTTAATTAATTTAATTTTAACTTATGTGATTAATTAATCTTGCTTATGGATGATTGATTATATTGAATGCTTGGATTGATTACTATCTCTGGTATGTTAATCTGTAATATTTTGTGATACGAATTACTTTGGATTGAGCTGTGATAAATGTAAGTTATTTATCTGTAATGTATTGTTGTTCGAATATGAACTTCTGAATTGAATTAAAATTGTTTAGTTAAACAACATGGCTTTTAAGACGACATTTGAATTTCGATGAGACCGGAATTGGATTTCAAATGGTTATCCGAAAACCACATCGAATCTTAAAGGTAGGTCTTTTGTTTAAATGATTAAAAATGGAAATTTGTTGTGACTTAACAAAGATCTGAATGTATCCACATGTTTTTAAAATAAGCGCTCATTATTCGAAAAGGCCGAAGGAGGACATTAAGTCATAAAACCTATTTCGAATAATGATACGACGAACTGGAATTGCATTTGAAGATTGTGGTTGAAGACCAGATATATTCGAAAATGAAAGGATTGCATGTTGATTGTCTTTTCACCGAGTTGCTCCGGTATAGAGATAACCTTATATGATGGGGAGTCCGGATGTGATTAGGGGATATCTGGATTTGCAAGGACTTCTTTCCTTAATTGGATGAAGTGCCTTCGGTTCCATTCAGACCAATGATGGACTTGTATGGATGTATGTCTGACATTACACTTTGAGATATAAAGCTGGTTTCTATCAAATACATTTATGTTTGGTGGCGGAGAATTTATTCTCTTAGTTTAACACACTTCTCTGAGACATACGAGCTCAGAGGTTATGTAGTTAATAGTTGTTAGTGATATATTCCCAATTTGGTAATGTGGCATGCTAAGTGCTAAGCATTGGATGATCGAAGCATGGCTTTTGTGTATAGCGTAGCTTTGTGGGACAAGACTTCATCGAACCTCACACTATGTGAAATGGTCGTAACAGGAAGGATGCGGTAAGGTTATGGGATTAGCGACCCTCATGGTATGTGCATTTCCTTTTGGATAAAAAGTGGTGTTTTGGTATGAAGCCCATATATTTTACTTATGTGGTTTTTGGTTGTTGAGGCGCCACGATAAAGGTGGGTTACGACCGGGGGATGGCATACTCATGATAGTTAGTTACCTAGTTACAAAGGTAAATCGGCCTTGTGTTGGCAGAGATCCGGTTAGGTTCTCGGGACATCCCTGCAGAGGCTTACCCATTCGGATAATTTGTCATTTGTTGGAACTCCAAACCAAATAATACGTGTCCTTTACGGTTTTAGTTGTAGAACCTGCCATTTAACATGGTAGCTATAGTAGGCATACTATAATGGTACGTATGTTGGATAAGATTAATATTATACTTCAAATGTTTTCCACACTATGCACTAATAATAATATTAAATCGATTTTCGCGCATCAAGCATGTTTGACTACTATAAGGAGAAACCTCCTCCAAGTGTGCGATTGCATTTGAGTGTGTGCTGGGAGACCTTATGGTAGTTTCATTTTCCAAAAGCATGAAAGGATTTCTTTTTGTGATTTCTTTTTGCACAAATAACTGTTTTTATGTTTGCTCAGACCAATCCTGACTCGGAGTTTAGTGTTCCCTTTTCTGAACTCTGGGTGCCCCTAATTTTTCACCTGGGCGGCCTAGAGTCAGGTTATCAGTAGGTTCTAGAACTAGTTCAGATAGTAGATGTAGATTTGGATGTCTTTGAAGCTTTTGGCTTTTAGCTTTTTGGTTTGAGCTTTGGAGCGTTGGAATGAAGATGTAGTATGTTGGACTCTCTCTCTCTTAGAATACCTTGTTGGTGTTGACTTTCCGCTGTTATGTTGTTTTTCCGCTGTTGTATTGTATATTTTTGCTTTGATGATGTTAGGCATTTATTATCAGAATGTTGTAATCCCTATGGTGTATCAATAAATTTATTTTTGTTCTCATTCTACTGTTATCATCTAATGTGTTATAGCTCCAGTGAATCAGACTCCATGAATCTCCGGCATTTGAATATGGGTGATGTATTGGTTGCCGATTTTCGAAGGCTGAAGTGTGGGTCGTTATATTAACACCCAGTCTGACCCGAGCATAAAGTAAAACACAAAACACTCGAGTCATGATTAACATTCTTATTTCAATAAATCCAACTCAAGTGAAATATCAACCGAAATACAAGTAACTCGAAGGATGTTTGGGATACCCATCCTCTAAGGATCCGTGGAACTATCTACTATGTAGTAATATACGCTATTATAATAATGTCTATAGTAAAGTAAACTATTAAAATAGCGTTAAGGCGTTACCCATATCCCCCTTAACACATTTCATATAATGTCGTAGTCTATACAATACTGTAAACTCCATCAAACCAGTAGGCCATCAGGGAGCACTCCATAGGTAAGACACAAAACAAACTCGTAATGTTCTCGATAAGGTAGGTAATACGACACAACTAGGCAATGCCAGGGTAGATATACCAATTACACTACTAGGCTGGTGGTAACGCATAGTCGCAGCTGCCCCCCACCTCATCCAACACTCCCATAAAAATCCAAGGGTGCACCCAATCAATCACAATGTAATAGAACGATATCGAAGAAGTGTGTCCGATCGGAGGAGCTACCTCACTTGGCCCATCAATTGCTCCTGTTTTAGCCACCTTAAGCTAACTCACGGGCGTCAAGCCCACGTAAATACCTCATATAGGATCATCGCCAACCATTCTACTTCATTCTGGAATCTCCATTGCGTACACGGTTGTTAAAGTGGTTTTCGGTATAGGCAGAGAATATGACAATAACCGATCCCGGTCTCTGTGACAACCAAAGTTAATATAACACCGTGGTCATTTCATTTGAAATAGTTTATAATTCATATCATAATATCATATTATTTCAAAACCATATCAATTCGACATCATTGCTTCCTTTAAAATAATATTCATTTCAAAAATTATAACACTTTCTAAATTTATAATACTTTCGAATTTATAACACTTTGGAAATCATGACTTAGAAATCATAACACTTTGAAATCATAATACTTTGAAATTTTAATACTATGGAAATCATAACACTTCCCACTTAAATAGTTTAGATGCTAAAAATAGTATATATAATAAAAATAGTTATAGTTTAAAATGGTTTAATATTAAAATAATTTGTGTATTAAAATAGTTATAAATTAAAATAGTATATATTAAAATAATTAGTATATTAAAATAGTTTTACACTAAAAATAGTATAAATATGTATTAAAATAATTTATATATATTAAAATAGTTTTAATATATATATACATATATATATTAAAAATACTTTATATAAATAAATAGTTTCCTCAAATTTCACAAATCGATCCAAATCAACTTGAATTCTAAATTCAATATAATTAAATCTTAATACACAAAATTTCAATTTAATTCAACATCTTAATAAACTACTAATTTATATCCGTTTCAAATATAGATTTGAAATATAAATCGAACCATTCCGATTTCAATAGATTTCAAAGTTTAAATATTCAAACCTTTACAATAACTCAATTCTGATGAATTTCATTTATATTTCAAATTCAACTTTACCATTGAAATATTTACTTAATAAATCCGATGATATTTAAATAAATTCTCAAATTACAATTTAAATAAAACTAAATATCCCATTTCGATTTATTTAAATTTTAAAATATTCATTTAATCATCTAAAACAAAAAAATCAAGTTATAAATCATATCTTCAAAATCTCAAATTCAATAAATTCAATAAATTTCAAATCGATTTTATTTGTGTATAATTCTTAAATAATTACAATTTCAAACCAATTTCAAATTTATCTTTCCAACCTTTAATTTATCAAAATTACATAAAAATGTACTTTTAAAATATAATTTTAAATAAATACTTAAAACATATAATATACTAATTAGATTAAACTTTATTAAATTAAATCTTATTATTAAATTTATTTTTTTAATAAATATACTTTTATATGTTTTTAAAATAGTAAAATTATAAGTAAAATTTTAAAACTTATTAGTTGAAAACTAACTTATAAATTAAAAAAATTCAAACATATAAATTTAAATATCAAAATTTTAGAAATATATAAAATAACATATATATATATATTATATTTTAAAAATCAGTATTTATAAAACCATATATTTCTTTCAAAACTTTGGAAATCATTTTCAAAATATATGTAACGGCCTGCCTTTTTGGTCGTTTTAAGCAGACACACATGTCAACTCAAACCATTCATAAGGGCAAATTGTTATGGGGTAGATAAGATAAATAGAAAGAAATAAAATAAATACAGAATCTCACAGCGGAATGACAAAATATAATAATCAAATAACAGTTCATGAAGCTTTTTACAAAATAAATTTGATTACTTTTATACAATACAAAATTAGAGTTACAAACAACAAGAATAAATGAATAAATGCAGAGGAACGACATGATGCCGTGGAATATAATAAATAATACTTGTACAAATCTTCGTCTTAGTCCTCCAAAAATAAGGTCTTCAATCCTTGAAATGCTCAAGTTGATCCGAGCGAATTAAAAAGACAAAACACTCGAGTCAGAACTAAAATATCTTATGTAAGCTAAATTAGTGGTAAATATGAGTGTAATGGTGTCAGAGATATTTATGGGGTTCGACATCTCCTATCCAGTGTCTAACGTGGGTGCAATAACTTAATAGATGTTTGGAATTACCAACTCCTAAGGATCCGTTAAACTATCTACTTTGTAGTACAATACGCTATTATAATAGTGTCTACAGTAAAGTAAAAAAGTACCAAAATAGTGTTAAGGCGTTACCCATACCCCCCCTTAACACATTTACATATTCCCATAGTCTATAAAATGCCGTACGCTCCACCAAAATGGTGTTTTACCCAGAGGACACCACATAGGTACGGTACAAAACAAACTCGTAGAAGGCGCTCTAGGGCATGTGAGCACGGCACTCGAGGCAATGCCTAGGTAGATTTACCAATTGCGAAACGGGCTGATGGTAACGCATAGCAGCTGCTACCGTCCACCTCGGAACACACTCCTAAATCAAAATTAAGGGATGGCAACCAAATCATCACAAATGTCATAATATGATATCGAAGAAGCATGTCCAATCGGATGAATGACCTCAATTGGCCCAGGTATAGCTCAAGTTTTAATCACATCTAAGCTGAGTCATGATAATCTAGGTCACGTCATACCTTAAACGAAAAATCGTTCGCCAAACCATCCTACTTCATTTCTATAATATCCACCACTTGCACAAATGCTAAAGTGGTTTCATTATTGGCAGAGAGTATGACAATATTCGATCCCAGTCTCTTTAACAACCAAACGCTTATTTCACACCGGATGGTTCTTTTACATTTCAAAAGTCAACTCATAATTTATATCAAAATATCATATCCTCAAAACCATAATACTTTCGAAATCATATTCACTTTGAAATCATATTCACCTTTTAAATCATATCATTTCCGAAATCATAATTTCTTTAAAAAATCATATTTTCAGTTTGGTTAAATTCTCACTTTAAAATCATCATATACAATTAATTATAACATTTAGATTGTAGCTTCGGTTATAGCATTATTTAACCGTATTCTCCTTTAAATCAATGACTTTGGATATAAACACTTCCCCTTTACTTAGTCAGAAAATTTAGAAAATAGTTTTAAATAGTTATAAATAGTTAGAATAGTTATAAATAGTTAAATACTCCAAAATAGTTTAATTATAGGTTGAAGATACCATTGAATTAATTTAAGATAGTTAAATAGATTTAAAATAGATTAAATAAAATTAAAATAATTTAAATAGCTTTAAAATAGAATACTCAGATTTAAAATAAGTTAAATGGGTTAATTAGTTTTAAAATAAATTAAATGGTTTAAAATAGGTTAAAATGGTTTAATGTGGTTAATATATCTTAAAATAGTTAATAATTTGAAAATCTTAAAACTTAGAATCAATAAAATAATATATTTTTAAAACAGTTTACATTAAAAAATGAATTTGCAATTTATATCAATTTAAAACTATTTATTTCAATCCAACACATTTGGACTTTTTCAATTTTCAAAGACCCAATTTTAAAATTTTCAATTCAAATTCTCAATAAAATATTTAATTCATATCGCTTCCAATCCATGTTTGAAATATCAATTTAAAATTTCCCCAATTTCAATATATTTCAAAGTTATATTTCGAACAATTTTAATAACCCAATTCTGACACCTTCACGTATACTTCAAATTAACCTATAAAACTTCACTTAAATTTCTATAACAATCCCCTTAAACCAATTCCAATTTTTAACTTAAAACTTGAATTTCGATAGTAATTCTATTTTGTATAAATCCAATTTTATTTCAAAATATCATTTAACTAAATTCAAGAAAATTAAGGATTTAAAATCATTTAATTTAACCATCTGGTATCCGTATATAACTCTTTACTCTAGGATCAAGTGATATGGATATTATCATTTCAATCAGCAATTTAAAGTTTTACGATTATATATCATTTCAAACCGCAATCTCGAATCAATATAAATATCCATAAAATCGTTCTAGTTTATCATTTCAACCCATAACGATTTTTCCCAAATCTATAGATCATTCAGGTATGTATTATTTCAACCCATATGGAACTTGTAGAGTGATAACAGTATATAAGTCAAACATATCATCCAATCATCCAATATTAACAAATCAAACATCCATCATAATCACTATTCGATATAATCAATAAATATCCTAAATTAACTAATTATCAATAATAGGTATTTAATTGGCAATTTAAATTCAATAATAAATTTAATAGCGATTTATTTCAAATAAATTCAAATTAACTGAGACGGCGATTTAAAATACGCCAAACAGCCATAAATAAATTTGTAATTACATCATAAATTTAATTTAACTAACATAATAAATTTTTAAAAGTTGTGAGTGGGTCAAAACACTCACCTTTGGATCTGAATCTATTTAAAATCAAATTTAAGGCCCAAAATTCAACAGTCTCAAAATTCTTCTAAACTAACGTCAAAATATCTGAAATTTCATTACAATCCCAATAAAACAAACCACATGTGAATCAGACCTCGTATGCAAAACTTATTCGAGTTAGAACATTTGAATATCTAATATATAATAATTAACAAATAAAAAAAAGAACTGTAACAACCCAGGAATTTTTCACCAATTTATAACCATCGTTAAACGATTAATGTTGATAGCTATTTGCTGTTTGGAATTTTTATCTGTTAATATTCTTTTCATAAATTTATTTAAATGTTTTGCGGGCTTTAATTGAATCTTAGCTCATGTTTTTAGATAGCGCTGTGATCATTTACTTGGCCACCACGAGTTCCTTTATTGATTCACTTTCTTTCGCAACCCTAAGTAATCAAACAAACGAAGAAAAAAATAAAATAAAATAAATGGTTGTCGTTCGTTCCTCTTCGTCCAAATTAGGGCTTTCGAAATTCCTCGAGGTCGCGCCTCTGTTGATCGATCGGAGGATAATCGCAAGCAGCTTCGATCCATCGTCTCCTCGTTGCTCACTTCGGCCGCTTCTTTTGGTCGAGTTCGCCTTCGCCTCGGTCAAGGTGAGTAAATTTACTTACTCACATCTAATTCAACTATGCTCGGCAGTACGATTCTGTTTTGTTGTCAATGATTTTGTTCGGTCGTTGATATTCGATTGGTTGTTGAGATTGATCTTTGATTTCTTCAATTCGTATATACTTTCTGATTGATTGATACGGCTTTGAATTGCAGTTGACTTTGTGTTTTCAAATTGGTTTAAATAAAAACTAATTCTTGTGACTTCTTTCGTTTTGATTTTTGCTCAAATGTTGATTTCATTCCTTAGGCCGTTCATTTTCTTGGCCATCAGTGTTCAAATTCTTTTGCATTTGACGATTTATGATCTATTTGATCTGCATGGCATTACCGGTGTCTTTGTAGTTGTCTGCTTCAAGTTGTATTATTGAATATTGAGTCGTTTCACTGTGCACTGATGTGTGTCGTGCTTTGTTGAGTTATTTTCAACATACGGCTGTGTTTATAGGATTGTACACTTGAGCATTTTTTGTTGTTTCACTGTGACTATGGTCATTTGAATTGAGTATGTTGATTATGTAAATATTTTGGACTGCCACTATATGTATACGTATGTGTTCATATGTATATATTAGTGTGTGTTTCCTTTTTACTCTCGCACTTGGTTACACTTGAAATCTTGTTGTTCATCTGGGTATTCTGCCTTGTGAGATCTGATTTTCATGCTGCATCACCTCTGATCATACACACTGTGTATCATTTGCATGGTGTATTTGTCCCCTTTCGTTTTCAAGTATTCAAATACATTTGGGTTTTTGAGTTTTTCACTGCACTATTTTATCCAAGCGAATTTAGTTGTATTTCATGTATATGATGCAATGGTTGTTGAGGCATTGCCATTTATATTTGATCCTTCATAGGGTCTTCAGGTCTATATGCATTAGTGCTTTGACCCTGACTTGCTGTTGTTCCTTTATATGTGCTTGCATCTGAGTTTTGGTTGTTGTTTCATTTACATAAAGTTTTGCACTTGTTGCCTTTTTCTGGGTGGGGTAGTTTGCACTATGTAGTATCATGTTACCAGACTTGAGTTATTTTCACACAGACTTCATTTCATGTTGGTCTTCACCGTACCATATTGTCACTGTATATTGCTGCGAGTCAATTGCACTGTGTTGGCTTGTTATATGCTGTTACATTTCCTCACTCATGTATGTATAAAGGTGTATTTTGTCTTGAGTCTTGTCTCAGGCCATTCTTTGGTCTCTGACATTGTAAATTCACTATTTGGTTGTTCTGGTCATTTTGTAGCTTTCATGCAGTTATGTTGAGGCTACACTTGAGTCTTAGTGTACTTCATATAGGCACTGTGTATTAGTTGCATCCATGTTTTTACTTTGAGCATGTTGCATTTTGGGCATTGTTTCATCTGACTTCGGTCTTGATACTTGTACTACCTGGTCTGGATTGTGCTTTATCTTTGTGTGTGGCTATTCTTTGACCACTTCACTATCATTTTGACATTCCTTTATGTCTAGGTTCTATGCATTGCTGTGTCACTTGTGTACTTAAGTCAGTGATGTCCACCTGAGTTTGAACATTGCAGTTTTACTTGCATTGTTGGTTCCATTGTTGGTTCCATTGTTTTTCATTGTTTCTTGGATATTGAACTGCTTTATGCTTGAAGTCGTAGCCTGTACACCTGCCCTGTGTTGAATCCAGCTAATAGTTCGAGTTTGACCTTGTGCCCGGTTGTGTACATCATCACTGTAGTGGCAAGGCAGTGCACGCAGGCGTGAACTGCAGCCACACGGAATTGAGTTTTTGGGTACATTATCACTGTAGTGGCAGGGCAGTGCACGCAAGCGTGAACTGCAGCCACACAGTATGGCTTTTATGATATTCTATTTTGTTTTGATTTATTGATCTTTAGCATATTCCATATGCTATAGTGGCGAGGCAGTGCACGCGTGCGTGTACTGCAGCCTACTCGAATTAATATTTTAATTGATATTTCAATGGTTTGAACTGTTTTGTTTATTCAATTCAGTATTCTGAATTGTATTCTGATTTGTTTTAAATTTGATGATTTGTTGTTTAACACTGTTAAGTGTTATATTTATCGTTATCTGATTTGTTTATTTAAAGATCGGATAGACGAAATTTATTATGACTATCGTCTATTTGTTACTTAATTATTATTGCTTCTGTGCACTAATAACTGAGTTTGAATTAGACTGACCCGTGTATTATTTTCTTTTGAATTTAATACTCGAGTCAGACCGAGTATTTACAGATTGTTGATACCTTACTTTGGGTTGCTGCAAGAGCTATGAAGACTTTTCATACCTTTTGGAGTTGTCGTGTCATAGCATAGGTTGATATGTATTCATGTATATTAGTCGATAATGTACTTGTATACATAACTTCCAGTGTCGACTGTTGTAGTTGTATCATATGTATTGTATCACATGTATTGTAACTGACATCAGTTATTGTATATATGAGACTTTTCGTTTTATCTGTGTTCCGCATTTATATTATCTGTGTTATTATTATATATCTATTGTCCTAAACTATTATGAACCATCGTAGTTCGTTTTATACTGGAATTGGGGTATGTCGATGGGAGTAAATAAATCAGAGATGAAAAATGAAAGAATATATATATATATATATATATATATATATACCACTCCTATCGAGATAACCAATACTAGTGTAAGGCCTAACTACTGATGGCCGCTCCTCAACAGCCTTATTCTCCACGCTAGTTGACAACATTACACCGTTGTGTTCTTGGCTAGCGTGGGTATAGAGGTGGGGCGTCACAAGAACATACATCATCTTCTCCAATCATTCACGAACGCAACCCATACACGCACCCAAACATCTCCAATCGCATGCCGCTCGAGGCGGTCTGGCATCGATCGAAGATGACTATGACGTGCGCCATTGTGAAGATAGTGGCGGCCAGGGTTTCAGCATAAAAAATATTATTTTTCTCGTTTTGCGCGCTCATTTATAGCGTGAGGTCCAAAACAGCCTGAACTACAAACGAAGCATGCCACCTGGCATTCCTAATGTAAAAAGGCCTTCTGAGCTCAATGGAACCAGTTTTGAGACTCAATTCTATCATTTTCATCGGTTACTGTTAAAGTCGAAATGGTTTGAAATGACAATAATGCCCCCAAAAAGCCCGTTTCATTTCCGAAACGAAAATGGATCATCGCATATATCTAAGTAGATGTTTTCGATAATTTTATACTTAATGGAATAGGTTTCAAGTCCTAATTCCATTGTATGAAGAAGTTAACTTAAAATTAGCCTATTTTAAATTAATTTCAATTGAATTGATTTATAGGCGTTTCGAGTTCATACGATCAAACGACAAATCCAACTGCTACAAAACTTGAAATCCTACCATAATTCACCATTATGGATCCGATGAAACTAGTTTCATCGAAATCCGAGTCGGTGACCAAAATGGCTATTTTCATGATATATAAATAAATCGATTATTAAATTAATTAAATCACATTTTTATTTCAAAGTTAATAACTTACAATTCCATCATTTTGGATTGCTTTGACACTTATAATAAATTAAAATAATTTTACATATCATTTCGATGTTAATTATTTTAATAGTTACGATGTTCAATTTCAATTGCCATTAATCCTATTAATTATCATTTAATTCCGATAAGTTGATTTTATTTGATTTTAATCTTTATGCTCAATCAATTATTTCTCTACATACATAGTTAACATTGTTATATATTTCATTACATTAATAATTTACCATTTTGGTCATACTTTTCATTAACATAATATTTTATTAAAATTAATTGTAATAAATCCATTTAATATAATTTAAATTAAAATAAATTGAGCAACTTGATTCCAATTCTTTTTATTCAATCAATTGTCATATTATGCATAATATTTTCATTGGTTACATCTGATTGAACTAATATTTTACGATTATCAATTTAACCTACATCGATTGCACTAATTAAGTGAATTAATTGCCAGATTTCCAATTAAATTTAGTAGACCAAATAAATAGGTAACATATAATTGTTATCATTAAACTTTAATCACATTTATAAGTTTAGTAAATTCAAACAAATGTTATAATTACTTTGATAACACTGATTTTATTCAATCACCATTTATTATATACTATTTCATTAATTAATTCAATATTTACATTTGTTTTCTTACATTCAATTTATGGCCAAGTATAACCTTTAAATCATTTCAATAGATTGGAATTTCATTCAAATTGTTAATGATTAACTTGAACTAACATTATTACATTTCAATTTTGTTATTATTTCATTAATATATCATAAATTTTTCTCTCAACATTAAATCACCAAAAATCTTACTAAAATTATAATTTTTAATTATCGAAAATTACATGTCATTACACTCTCCCCCACTCAAAACTTTTTATCCCCGAAAAGGAAAAAGAAGGGAAAAGGAGAAATTATGTAATCAACATATCTTATTCAAAATACTAAATTTATAAACAATTGATTTACATAATTAAATACTTTAGATAAAATATATAAATTTATTAAACATTACATTTTTTATATTCAAGTTAACAAAAATTTTAAAAAAATATTTCATAAAATTTTCTATGTCCAAAATTAACGAAAAATCTCAGTAGAGTCTCCTTTGTATGGAGAGGTCTGGGAGGAATAATAATATCATTAATAATAATACATATCATATTTTTCAAAATAATATATCCCAACAGCAGCAAAAACAATATAATATCGCTAGAAAACCATAATCCGAGACCGTACCTATTTGTCGAGCAAATAACGCTTATTTTTATCAAACCAAAAGCAGTAGCAATTGCTTCCATAACCTGTATTCACTTATATAGTACAAAAAGAGTTAATACTTATATAAAATGAAATATTTAAAGTTGTTTCAATTACTAACAAACAATCATTATAACATAACAACAATCATTTGCAACCAAGAGCATACAGTCATCACATGAAATCAATGTAATCGACCATCAATCCATATTAAGTAAAACAAATGGTTTGTTCGGGTTTAGACACTTTTAAATCGCACAGAATGACAAATAAAGTACTAAGTATAGCATATACTTACCAGTCTTAGATGAAACTCAATAGATTGTTCATACATCCAAACAATTAGAAGTATCCTTTCCCAAACAACCTATAAACCAAAACAAGTAATGACTCCAATCATTAATCAAGTTCATTCTTATTAATTTCATTTCATATTATTTACCATTCTTCAGTTTCATTCATACACTGACTACTTCATTCGTTCACATTCATTTATTTACATATGTTGTTTACATTTTCTTACATATGGTACTCATACACAGTTATTTAAACATGTATAAATACAATTCTTAAAGTACTATACAGGTTTCTTTGTAAATAAATTCACATCCATTCATTCAGTGCTTATTTCCATTTATTTTCATCTGTTCCCTAAAAAATTCATTTTTTTCATTTATTCATACACTACCAATTTTCATTAACCTATAATCATTTGCTTACATATGTTCTCTCCTTTTTTTCTTTTTCATTTTTTCATTTTATTCATACAATGTCATTTCATTTCATTATTTTATATTCATTTCTTTACATAATTTATTTCCATTCAATTGTTTATAATAGTCAATGAATTCATCATTTAAGTTTTACATGCCCTTTATTTCAATTTAGTTTACATTTATTAATTTGTATACTTTATTTCCTTTAGACCTTAATATCCATTAGTGTATAAGTTCATACTTAAGTTTCTTTACTTCTGAATTTACATTCATTTCATTATATAGTGTCATTGACTATTAAATCCGTTTCTCGGATCATTTCAACTTTTTTGAAGTTATAGCCATTAAATTTTAATATATTATTCATTTTAATTATTCACTTTAATTATCAATGGCTTCAAACATTAAGTTAAGTTTATAATCTTTTACTTACAGTATTCACTTTTTTATTACATTTTATTAGTAGCATTTCAATTATAACTTAATTTTATAACCATTATAGTATCAAAATCCTTATTTACAAAAGAAATTCCATTGGACACTTTCATTAACTTAATTTTACTTGTATAGCATCCCCTTACATATTCTTATTAAATATTTCAACTTTTAATATTTGGTAAGTTATATATATTGTCCTAAGAATGCAACTGAATGTTACACAAGTTTGTCTTATAAATTCTAAATTTGCAAAATGCTCAATAGTTATCATTTCTCATTTACATATCCATTTTTATTTAAAGGCTACAAGTTTCAAATTTCTTGTATATCTCATTTATAACTTAGCATTTAATTTCTTACTTTCAATTTTTTGAAGTTCCAATTATTAAATAGTTGAAATTTTATTCCATTACAATAACTGAAATCTCTAATTTATAAAAATTTAAGAACTAAATGTCGTGTTCCATTTTAAATGATTTAAAATAATATACACACACACACACTCATAACTTTCACATCCAATCATATTTAAGCTTTGAAATTTATATTTGTTTATCAAAATAAATCTACAGTAAAACTAATACAATGGGCTTTCCACTTTGAAACTCGAAAATGAATGTCGATAATGCATGCACTCATCACCGAAATATTTTCCAGCGATAGAGAGGGGAGTACAAAACTTATTTTTTTCCAAATTTACTTTAAAACATTTCTTTAAAATTGTATGGAATTATTTATATCCTAAAACACTTCTAAATAATATTAATATTATATTCCAAAATCATTAGAAACGAATTTGTAAAAATCCTGGAATTTAAATTCTAAATTTTCCAATATACTTATTTTATTTACAAATCTTACTTCCAACCAATATTTATAAATTTCACTACCTAACAACAAATATATTACAACCAAATATATCATTTATAAAATCATTATCTTATATATAAAAATATACCATAGGCAAAATTATTTCATTTACCTATATTCAAAACAAATATTGCGTCGGTCTATCCTATTTAGTGTTTAGGAATCCCTATCGATGTCATAGCATCCTATGCACTGACCAGAATTTATAATACAAAACGGAACAAACTAGCACAATTTAAAAACCTTTTATAACACTAACAAATACGCTCTCTTATATATATACACTCAGCGTCTCATTCTAGGGTATTACTACGCTATTTAATATGAGTCAGACCCCACAAAGCTAAGGTTATCGCTAAACCAAAGCTCTGATACCGAATGTAACGACCTGCCTTTCCGAACATTTTAAGCAGACTCACATGTCGACTCAAACCAATCATAAGGGCAAATTGTCATGGGGTAAATAAGAAAAAGAGAAAGAAATAAAAAAATACAAAATCTCGTAGTGAAACGGCAAAATATAATAATCAAACAATAGTTCATGAAGTTGTTCAAAAAATAAATTTTATTACCCTTATACAATGTAGAATCAAAGTTACAGACAACAAGAATAAATAAATGCAGCAGAAGAACATGATGCTGCGGAATATAATAAATAATACTAGTACAAATCTTCGTCTTTGTCCTCCAGAAATAAGTTCTTCAATCCCTTAAATGCTCAGGCTGACCCGAGTGAATTGAAAAGACAAAACACTTGAGTCAGAACTAAAATATCATATGTAAGCGAAAACAATGTAAATATGAGTGTAACAGTGTCAGAGATGTTTACAGGGTTTGATATCTCCTAACCAGTGTCTAACGTGAGTGCAATAACTTAAGAGATGTTCCGGATTACCATCTTCAAAGGGTCCATTAAACTATCCACTATGTAGTACAACACGCTATTATAATAGTGTCTACGTAAAGTAAAAAGTACCAAAATAGCATTAAGATGTTACCCATATCCCTCTTAACACATTTTATATATTTCCATAGTCTATACAATTCCGTACGCTCCACTAAACCGGTTGTTTACCAAGAGGATATCAGATAGGTACGGTACGGTACAAAACAAACTTGTAGAAGTTGCTTTGGGGCATGTGAACACGACACTCGAGGCAATGCCTGGGTAGATTTTCCAATTGTAGAAATGGGCTGGTGCTAACGCATAGCAGCTACTACCGCCCATCTCGAAACACACTCCCAAATCAAAATCAAGGGGTGGCCACCAAATCTTCACAAATGTCATAATATGGTATCGAAGAAGCATGTCCGATCGAAGGAATAACCTCACTTGGCCTAGGTATAGCTCCTGTTTTAGTCACATCTAAGCTGACTCATGGGAGCCTACGTCATGTCATAACTTATATAGAAAATCACTCGCCAAACCATCCTACTTCATTTCTGGAATCTCCACCACATGCATAGTTGTTAAGGTGGTTTTCGGTATTGGCAGAGAGTATGACAATATCTGATCCGGGTCTCTTTAACAACCGAACAGTTATTTCACACTGGATGGTTCTTTTACATTTCAAAAGTCGATTCATAATTTATATCAAAATATCATATCCTCAAAACCATCATACTTTCGAAATCATATTCACTTCGAAATCATATTCACCTTTTAAATCATATCGTTTTCAAAATCATAATTTCTTTAAAAAATCATATTTCTAATTAGGTTAAATTCTCACTTAAAAATCATCATATTCAATTAATTATAACATTTAGATTCCAACTTAGGCTATAGCATTATTTAACCATATTCTCCTTTAAATCAATGGCTTTGGATATAAATACTTCCCTTTTACTTAGTCTGAAAATTTAGAAAATAGTTTTAAATAGCTATAAATAGTTAGAATAGTTACAAACAGATAAATACTCCAAAATAGTTTAATTATAGGTTAAAGATATCATTGAATTAATTTAGTATAGTTAAATAGATTTAAAATAGATTAAATAAAATTAAAATATATTAAATAGCTTTAAAATAGATTAATTAGATTTAAAATAAGTTAAATGGGTTAATTAGTTTTAAAATAAATTAAATGGTTTAAAATAGATAAATAAAATTAAAATAGATTAAATAGCTTTAAAGTAGATTAATTAGATTTCCAATAAGTTAGATGGGTTAATTAGTTTTAAAATAAATTAAATGGTTTAAAATAGGTTAAAATTGTTTAATATAGTTAATATAGGTTAAAATAGTTAATAATTTGAATATCTTAAAATTAGAATCATTTAAATAATATATTTTTTAAAAAGTTTATATTAAAACATGAATTTGCATTTTATCAATTTAAACTACTTATTTCATTCTAACACATTTGGACCTTTTCAATTTCCAAAGACCGAATTTCAAAATTTTTAATTCAAATTCTCAATAAAATATTTAATTCAATATCGCTTCCATTCCATGTTTGAAATATCAATTTAAAATTTCTCTATTTCAATATATTTCAAAGTAATATTTCGAACAATTTTAATTGCCCAATTCTGACAACTTCACTGATACTTCAAAATAAACTTTAAAACTTCAATTAAATTTCTTTAACAATCCCTGTAAACCAATTCCAATTTTTAATGTAAAACTTGAATTTCGATAGTAATTCAATTTTATATAAAATCCAATTTTATTTCAAAATATTGTTTAACTAAATTCAAGAAAATTAAGGATTTAAAATCATTTAATTTAACCAATCCGGTGTCCATAAATAACTCTCTACCTTAGGGTCAAGTGATACGGATATTTATCATTTCAATCCGCAATTAAAATTTTTACGGTTATATATCATTTCAAACTGCCATTTCGAATTAATATAAAAATCCATATAATTGCTCGAGTTTATAATTTCAACCCATAATGATTTTTCCCTAATCTATAGATCATTCGGGTATGTATCATTTCAACCCATAATAAATCCTATTTCTATTTATTTTATAACAACTTCCTTTATAAATTTCCTTTATAAATCTATTCAATTTCATATCTCAATGATATACTAAAATTTCATATTATAAGTCAAATACTTATAATTTATTTATTTACAAAATCATTCCTTCAAACTTCCCAAATCTATAAATCTTATAACTTCTAAGATTCATTTATTTATCCACATCTATTTCCTAAATAACTTTATAAATTTTATTTATAAAATTCTATTTATAACTTCACCGTTATAATTCTATAAGTTTCATTCATTAGTGAAATTTATTCACAATTCTTTCTAATACTTATAAAAGCTCGTTTTATAATTCCAATATTTTTAATTTATAAATATCAATTTATAAATCTTTTAATATAAAACAATTTATATTACTATTTTAAAACGTCTTTCAGCTCCTTTATAATTTCATCATTTTAATTTATAAAATAATCAAATTTCATAAATTCTATAGATTTCATTCTTTTATGAAATCCATTACAAATCATTCTATCACTTATAAAAGCTCGTTTTATAATTCAAGATATTCTAAATTTATAAATATCAATTTATAAATCTTTTAATATAAATCAATTTATATTATTACTTTAAACATCTTTAAACTCTTTCATAATTTTCATCATTCTGATTTATAAAATAAAAATTTTATAAATCCTATTTTTAGACTTCTTATAATAAATTCAGAAATCCCAGTTCAAACTATTTTATAAAATCACTAATCCCATAATTTCAAAAATTAACTTTTAACTGTATTTCTCAAAAATCATAATTTTTATAATATTAAAATTATGACATTTATTTATTTAAGATGAATCAATTTCAATATTTTATAAACGTATATTTCCAAAAATCACTTTAGAAATCAAAATCGTTATTTTTAAACTTCAAAATTGGATCCGATGATGCAACACATCAATAGCCAATCACAACTTTCAAACATCATATATCATCCATGATAACAATCAAATATCACAATATATGAAATCAAATAAATATTTGTGAGGAATCCAGTTGGATCCCTCCAACCTGTTTCCCTGCATCCACAGACATTAGCACAATACCATTCCGTTTCAAGACGGAATATCGCGGTACATGGGATTTTATAAATATATATCCGCTTACTAACGGCGTATAGGGTCTCATCCGCTAAAAGAAAATGCGGGAAATCAATCAACTGCAATATATACATATGCCAATATATATATATTGCTATATATAATATAATACCAATTCCACTGTTTATGAAATATTCGCGGTATATGTTTTTATTAAATAACATCCGCTTACTAACGGCGTATAATGTCTATTTTAACAATCAATAGATAACAATCAACATTCAAACATGCATTCAAATATTTTAAATCTAACTATTTAAAATAAAATCGAAACTGATTCGATTGAGTGAGAAGTTCTCACCTTGATTTCATTTCCGTTTTAGCGATTTATTTCGAATAAAATTAAACGGACGTTTAATTTTACCCAAAATTCTCACTAACTCCAAACGACTCCAAACCAACTCCATCGCGTAGTGCTCGTCCATACGATTCCAGCGCAACTGGTTTCGCGCGTTTTCGACCTCGTATGAAAAAATTATGATATTATGAAGTTTATACGAATTTAAACTTAATAATTACAACTTAAATTTTATAATTTTTAAACCAAACTAACATGGGCCGTTAGATTTGTTTCCCCCCCTCATCAGGCCGTGCACCCTCTCCCTTCTCCCTCTCGTGTTCATCTCCAGGTAACACAAATTGAGGCCGAACCCAACACTATAGATTAGGGTTTAACTTTTGCCACCTCCTCGAGCGACTAAACTCCATCAAACTATCACCATCGCGAAGCTCGCTCCTGACTCCACCTCCACCCTCAGACCGCACCCACTCGGCCACCCCCCTCTCTTCGAAATGCGTGCGCAAGCCGGCCACTTCAAACCCCGATTGCAGCCAATCCATAGCTCTGTTTCCAATCACAACCGTTGATCTTGTAGATCTTGATGTGCTCTATAACTTTGTAGTTGATAAATTCTTGAAATAATGCTTAGATTTGAAGATAATGGAGGAGAATCGAAACTAATTTCTGGCCGTGTATTGGGTGGAGGCGGCTAGGGTTTGCAATTTAGGTTTTTTTTTTTTTTAATTTATGAGGATGGTGGTATCTATTTATAGAAGAAAATCGAACACTATTCATCCGTAAATTCCGAACTCCGATTTACGCGCCGTAACCAGCGTTTCTAGGGTTTACCCCACGTTCCGGACACAATGGAACAGGTTTCGAAAGCTAATTCGGACATCTGTGCGAGTTATGGCTACAAACGCTCAATTTAAATTAAACTGATTTAAGCGATTTTCTAGGCGTTTTAATTTGTACCGGACAAACGGTAAATCCAATTGACTTGAAATTTGAAACCTTACAATAATATCACATTACGGATCCGATGAAACTGGTTTCGTCGAAATCCGAGACTTTTTGAAAAATGGCTATTTTCACTCGTCAAATTAAAATTAAAAATAAATCGATGTGTTTCGAGCTACCACGATCAAACGATAACTCCGATTGACACGAAATTTGAAATCCGGTAATAACTAACTATTACAGATCCAATGGAACTGGTTTCGTTCAATTCTGAGACTGTTCAAAAATTGACTATTTTCACTAGTCGATTTAAATATTAAAATATTCAATTTTCACAAATTTACTTTTAATTCGATTTTAAAAGTTCTAAAATATCGTTCTAACTTCCATATGATAAAATAAAATTTTACAAATCATTTTCAATCATATTTAACTCTATTTTCAATTATTTCCATAATTTAACATATTAAATTATCGATTTAATTATTCAATTAAATTCAATAATTCAAATTAAAATTTATTTGACTTATAAATTCACTTATTAATATTTAAAATTAATTAAATATTCATATTTTAATTAATAAAAATTCTGGGTCGTTACACATAGGGAACTTACAGAGTGATAACAGTATATAAGTCGAACATATCATCCAATCATCCAATATTAACAAATCAAATATCCATCATGATCACTATTCAATTTAATAAATAAATATCAAAAATTAACTAATTATCAATAACAGGTATTTAACTCGCAATTTAAATTCAATAACAAATTCAATAACGATTTAATTCAAATAAATTGAAATTAACTGAGATAACGATTTAAAATATACCAAACAGCCATAAATAAATTTCTAATTACATCACAGATTTAATTTAACTAACATAAGAAATTTTTAGAAGTTGTGAGTGGGTCAAAACACTCAACTTTGGATTTAAATCGATTTAAAATCAAATTTAAGGCCCAAAATTTGATAGTCTCAGAAATCGTCCAAATCAACGCAAAGATGTCAAGAATTTTAATACGATCCCAACAAAATAAACCGTTCATGAATCGGACTTTGTACATAAAAGTTATTCAAGTTAGAACATTTGAATATTTAATATATAATAATTAACAAATAAAACAAAAAGAACGTACATCATCTTCTCCAATCGTTCATTAACGCAACCCATACACGCGCCCAAACATCTCCAACTGCACGCAGCTTGAGGCCATTTGGCATCGATTGAAGATGACTATGACATGCGCCATTGAAATTGAAGATAGTGGCAGGCAGGGTTTTAGCATATTAAAATATTATTTTTCTTGCGCGCTCATTTATAGCATGAGGTCCAAAACATCCTGAACTCCAGACGAAGCATGCCGTCTGGCATTCCTAATGTAAAAAAAGGCCTTTTGAGCTCAATCAAACCGGTTTCGAGACTCAATTCTATCATTTTCATAGGTTACTTTTAAAGTCGAAGTTGTTTGAAATGATATTAATTCCCCGAAAAGGCCGTTTCATTTCCGAAATGAAAATGGGTCATCACATATATCAAAATAGATGTTTTTGATAATTTTAAACTTAATGGAATAGGTTTCAAGTCCTAATTCCATCATATGAAGAAGTTAACTTAAAATCAGCTTATTTCGAATTGATTTCAATTGAATTGATTTCTTGGCATTTCAAGTCCTTACGGTCAAACGACATTTATTCGATTTCAATTGAATTGATTTCTAGGCGTTTCGAGCCGTACAGTTAAAATAAGTTGATTTTATTTGATTTCAATCTTTATACTCAATCATTATTTCTCTACATACATAGTTGACATTGTTATATATTTCATTACGTTAATAATTTACCATCTTCGTCTTACTTTTCATTAACGTAATATTTTATTACAATTAATTGTAGTAAATCCATTTAATATAATTTAAATTAAATAAATTGAGCAACTCAACTCCAATTCTTTTTATTCAATCAATTGTCATATTATGCATAAAATTTTCATTGGTTACATCTTATTGAACTAATATTCTACAATTATTAACTTAATTTACATCAATTGCACTAATTAAGTGAATTAATTGCCATTGATTTTCAATAAGATTTAATAGACCGAATAAATAGATAACATATAATAATTGTTACCATTTACCTTTAATCACATTTATATGTTTATTAATTTTAAACTAATGTTATAATTACTTTCATATAACTGATTTTATTTAATTACCATTTACTATATACTATGTCATTAATTAATTCAATATTTACATTTGTTTTCTCACATTCAATTTATGGCCAATTATAACTTTTAAATCATTTCAATGGATTGAAATTTAATTCAAATTGTTAATGATCAACTTGAACTAACATTATTACGTTTCATTTTTGTTATTATTTCATTAATATATCACAATTTTTTACCTCTCAACATCAAGTCACCAAAACTCTTATTAAAATTATAATTTTTAATTATCGAAAATTACGGATTGTTACAATATAGACCAATGGTGTCCGTATATAATTTTCTATCCTATGGTCAAGTGATATGGATATTTATCATTTCAATCCCCAATTTAAATATCTACGGGTGTACATCATTTCAACCCATAATCCCAAATTCAATGTCAATGAAAATTGCTTGGGTTTATCATTTCAACCCATAACGATTTTCTTCTATTCTACAAGATCGTTCGGGTATGTATCATTTCAACCCAAGGGGAATTTTATACTAATATAGAACTTGCAGAGTGAGAACAAATATGATAATAATATAACATATTAACAACAGGCTTATATCATCAGTGATAAATTAAACAAAATATAAACAACAACATATGGTGTCATATCTCATAGGTGAACAGATACAGAAAATGGCATATCATATATAACAAATCTAATTAACTGTAACGCCTCACCCCGAGACCCTCCTTAGTAAGGAGAATTAACAAGTAATTCTGTCTACTAAAGCGGAGAATACGGCTAGTTAAGGGCGACCATCTATAGTTTTTTCTAAAACATCTACTGAATATGTCGACACATGCAATATAATTTTTCTTTTCTACTCAAGTGGATCGACATACCTAGTAAATGCTTAATCCAAAACTACAGGGTGCTAATGGATCTATCAGAACAAAATACAATAACCGAATGTAAACCACATCACAAAACCTTAACCAACATCATTTATATACATATACATTGATACATGTTTAGTACAATACAATATGAATACAATAAAGGTGGTACACGACCACATCATATACATGGAACCAAATGTAAATAAATCAGAGTCAAGCGGATAGAAATATAAACTACACTAAAGTGCTAGGCTGATATCTAAGTAGATGCATCAAAGATAAGTCCCGTAACTCATAGCTAACCTGAAACAACTCGGTCTGACCCAAGTACAAAATACATGGGTGATTCTAGCTAAAACAATCAGTTAATGAGGATAGATGATAATATGAAGCATAAGATACAAGGCGATAATTCTTTTCGAATGAGAAGAGGCAACAGAAAGAATACAACCTATGACTTAAGTGAACTAATGTCACTTAAGTTTACAAAGACCTCAAAAGAGGTAAATTAAATAATAATACTCAAATAATATAAACATTCGCCTCATATCATCGGCGACATCCCAAAATGTCTACATGGTTTCCATGAACCATATCTCCTTAAAAGGAGAAACATCAATACAAACTCTCGCCAAATGGCAAACATAAAACTTTCTCAAATAGGATGAGTCAAAAGTCAAATAGAGAAGAATCTCCAAATTCAATTATACCTCATCTCCTCAGCATGAATGTATATAAATCTAATCTCAACTCGCAAAATGGTAAAACCCAGAATCCGATAAAATCATGAAATCGTCCAAATTCATAACTCAAGGAACTCGATAAGAGTTCAAAACATCATTAGTGAAATCACCATATATATAACATCTCATGTAGCACTTGGCTATCGATGTAATAAAACATCTTAAAGTGGTGAAATCATAATAAAACAAAAAATAAGAAAACCGGGATTGGCCAAATCCCCGATTCCAATGCCGAAGAAATGTCGCATGTGCTAAACTCAAACGGTTGAAGCCTCAGACGAGGTCGCTTACACCTCCCAAAGCAGTTCATCCTCAAGACAAGGTCACTGACACCTTTTCAAGCCGTTTTCTCAGGCCTATCAAGGTCACTAACACCTCCCAAAGTAGTTCCTCCTCATGACAAGGTTGCTAATAACTCATAAAGAAGTTCTGTTAGATAAACATCGAGAATCTATCACAAACTCACAGGTAGGAACTCGAAAAGTGTTAATGTGTGTCCCATACCACACGTTCGCACTTAGCGGTTTACTAATCGCTAGTCGATACCACACTAGGAACATCTTAAAACTGAGAAAATCATATCTTGCCTCGTCTCATTGGCGAATGATAAAGAGACATCAACTCGTCTCATCTCATCGATAAGTATTAAATGGCATCGTAACTTATCTCATCTCATCGACAAATGAAAGCATCATAATGGTTCCTCATAAACCATAAATCTCAAAATATGAAATCATTTACTCAAGACTTGCCTTATATCATTGGTGAGTAAATAAAACATCATGATGGTTCTAATTGAACATACTCCTACGTATCCAATAAATAGGAATTATAAAACTCAAAATGCACCATAAAATGGCTAAACATCTCAGAATCATTAATCTCAAATAGCTTTGATCACAGAAGTCCGGAATTAATCGAAATTGTAAACGCACATGTCCCATACCACGTATTTGACTAAATCGTTTAATTCTCTTTCTCATACATTTGGATAGTGTAAAAGTGTATGT
Source organism: Allium cepa (assembly GCA_030765085.1). Lineage (NCBI taxonomy): Eukaryota > Viridiplantae > Streptophyta > Magnoliopsida > Asparagales > Amaryllidaceae > Allium > Allium cepa. The sequence goes on along the minus strand of CM060941.1, from coordinate 1,037,533,870 downwards.
TTTATATATAGAATAGTTTACTAGAGAAAACAAGCTTCTAAAACTTTTTTCCCAAATAGATTAATAAAATCAATATTTGAAATTCCTTTATTATAGGAAATAAATAGATTTTTGTATTAGAAAAATAATTTTAAAATACTGTATAATAATAATTTGAAATGTCCATTTGTTTCAAAAATCACTTCAAAAATGGTTTAGTGAAAACTGTGCTTGAAATAATGAAAAAACAAGAAAGATAACTCAAGACCGATAACTTGAGTTCAATACAAATTCAATTTAAATTAACCCAATATTAATTCAAATTCTATTTAAATTTGAATTTCAAATTCTCCAAATATAGCTTGCCTATTGATAGGCGACATAACTCTCAAAATATCGCAAAAAAATCATCAAAATCGAATAAGAATGAGAGCAAAAATAAGCTAATACAATTATCGGGTCAATAATTTTTATTGCTATCGTTTTGCTCTAGGAACAACAACAAACAAACATAGTTTTGACTAAGCTAACTTCGAAATTTCAGAAAACTCAAAACATGAAACTTTTAGCACAAACTCTAAGCTTTTCGAAAAATTAAAATAATTCAATTTGGATAAGAAACGTGAAAGATATGGCCAAAACAATTCTTATATCAACAATCATTGTTGCTATCATTTTGCCCTCGGGATAGCAACAAACAAACAAAGTTTTGACCAAGCAAACATCAAAATTTTAGGAAATACCAAACATGAAACATTTAGTACAACTTTTAAAATTTTCGAAACGTCTAAGATTATTGAATTTGTACAAAAAATGAAAAAGTTATGATAAAAATAGTTCACGGGTCTGAATTGCAATACCTCTTTCATTTTGGTCTCGGATTAGGAACAATCAAACACGTTTTGACCAAACTAACATCAAAATTTAAGAAAACTCAAAACATAAATTTTTTAGAAAAAAGTCTATGCTTTTCGGAACATATAAGATTATAAAATTTGGATAAGAAATGAAAAAGTTATGCTACAGATAGTTCAAGGATCTGAATTGCAATACCTCTGTCATTTTGGTCTCGGTATAGCAACCATCAAACATATGTTTGACCAAACTAACATCAAAAATTATGTAACATCTCGTTTTTAAGCCAAATTTAATTTAGTAGTTAATATAATTGTGACGACCCTCTTTTCATTCCACATAAAGACGTATCATCAATAAGAAAGAAAGAGGTAGAAATAGAATAGATAGAAGAAAGAACTCAACAATATCAGAATCTCACAGCGGAATTGGAACAAAATATAATATATCAAATAGATATTACATAGTTAATACATCAGAGTTACACAGATTACATCAACATTTCACATTAGCCAGTTATAAAGATCTGTCTAATCCATTACATTCCAATACAACAGACAAAGGCTTCAACACAACATAACGGAAATATAGATATAGCTACGTCTGAACTCCTGCTCCAAGCTATCAAGTATTCGCAAAAACTAACCTGAATCCCTTAGCTACTCATAAAAATTTGATTACGCAAGAGTTTAAGCAAAAAGAAATAAATTCCAGGTCATACATGGGTCTGGTGCTAGTAAACGGTTAAAAGTTGCTTAACTTTTGAAAACCTTTGAAAACAAAAGGTATCACGTAAGACTTCCCATACATAAACATGGGTAAGTTTTTACCTTACGCTAACCGAAACATTTGATAGGAAAACCAGTGACATTATAATAGGGTCTAGGGTTCTCAAACATATACTCACATAGCCGAATTGTTACATTTATTAAATTCCAACATACATAGGTATACAATCAAATCCGAGGGCGCTTATTGGAGATTGAATTCCATACAATGGCAGGGCTACTGGGGTATCGCTCATCACAGTACGTGGCCTAGATCAACATACCAAGGATCCACCCTAAATCCCTGCAACACAAGGCTGGAACCATTTCTTACTGAACAGTTCCAAACAAGATATCCCCGTAGTTGGCTGTAGATCCAACTGCTCACACAGCCGAGTAAAAAAAGGGACATCTAGATAGGGGTAAATCTCGTCCCATTTGAGCGTGACACGCTTAGCCTTGCTGCACCTCCCCTGTTAAGCCATTCTCGGTTGATGAAGCTTGAGGCTACGATTACCTTTATAGAACACATCTATCTTAGAATGCTCATCGGCCACCTGACGATGTTTTGAAGGCATTCAATCCATACAAGTTCGTTCTGGGTTCGAACGAAACCGAAATCATTATCTCGTTACACTCATTTTGGAATCACCCTCGGAGTTAACGACAATAAACCTTGCATTCTAAATTCTCCATCTTGATCTTCACTTTGAGATGTCATGACCAAACGTTTAACTTAGATCGATGTGGTTTTTCGATAATCAAATTTGATACCCGATCCAGGTCTCCTCGAAATCCAAACGTATCTTAAAGGCCAAGTTGTTTAAAGGTTTAAACAATTCAATTCAATTCAATTCAATATCTTAAATTCACACAACATTTAACATAGATAAATATCACACATTTATCACTGACATATCCGATATCACATCTTAGAATATCACAGCATATCATCCAATAGATATAATCCAATAGACATCATCCAATAGATATCATCCAATATATATCATCCAGTAGATATAATCCAATAGATATCATCCAATAGATAGCATCCAATTCAGATATTCTACACAAACAATCATCCATAAACAGGAATTATTAATCCATATCATAATCAATTTAAATTAAATTAATTACTTAAGAATTAATCTCATAATCCTGCTCAACCAATCACTAATTAATTACAGACATTTAATTAATTCATCACCAATTAAATTTATCATCCTCGATTAATCATCCTAAATTTCTTTATCAACCAATTAATTAATCTCTAATCACAGATTAATTATCCTTTAATTATCAATTAATAAACCTTAATTATTAATTAATTACCTTCATTACAAAGTAATCAATCCTTAATTACTTTTTATACTCAATTAATTAACCTTTAATTAACTGATTAATTGTCCATTAACTATTAATTATAACCTTAATTATTAATTAATATCTCTTAATACAAATTAGTTAATCCATAATTACTCTTATAATTAATTAATTAATAAACCTAATCATTAATTAACAACATTAATTACACATTAATTGATCCATAATTACCATTTAATCAATCCTTAATTACCATTTGATTAATCTTTAATTACCTTTGATTAATCCTTAATTACCTTTGATTAATCATCCTTTAAGTATTAATTAATAAAACCAATTATTAATTAATAAAACTTAATCACAAAATTAAGTACTTCTTAATTATTAATTAAGTGACCTTTAATTACTTAATTAAGAACTCCCTAATTACTAAATTAATCAAATCTTAATTACTTGATTAATTCATTCTTAATAACTCAATTACTCAATTAATTAATCCCTGATCATTAATTAACAATCTTTAATTAATAATCCTTAATTATAATTAATTAACATATTGGGTGCGTTTCCACCACCACCGAACCAAAGTAAAGACGACCCCTGCCGAACCAACCTCCTCCAAAAACGACCGAACCAACCTCCTCTAGAAACGACCGGACCAACCCCTCTCTCATGCTCGCCGAACCAACCTCCACCGGTCCAAACGCCATGCATCCACCACGATTCCATCTTGCCACCGAATCACCCCCCACCGAACCAGCCCACGCCGAGCCAAAACTCCAACCACACATCACCGATCCAACCCTACACACCACTGAACCAAACCCAAGGTGGCACCACCGAATGAAAGCCACTCGCCTACCACCGAATCAAACTCCACCCAGCTACGACCGAACCAACCAGATGTGCCAGGCTAGATTACTTCAGTCCAGGCCCACCAGCAGCTATATACATCCAAGACCCCTACCTCCAGGCTCACTCTATAAATAAGGGGCAGGGGTACAACAATGGCGGACAAGTTTGAGAGCTCAAGCACGGAAGGAACTTTCAAACAACTTTCAAATACTTGTATACAAAGCTTTGTACTTGTAACCTGAAAGAAAAAGGAGAATAATATATAAAGTGGACGAAGGCACGTTCTGGCCGAACCACTATAAATCTGTGTGTCTTTTACAGTTTAGTCCCTGCTTTTTATATATTTGCATAAATCACCCAAATCACTAGAAACAACATAAAACCAACTAATTCATACGACTTGGAAGTGTTTGTTCATTTTTTGGTGCAAATATTTTTGGTGCTTTCATTGAGAGCGAGGGAGCTCGAAGCTTCAACTTCTCTCACTCAACCCTTTTCCTATCAACATCATTCATTGCTTGGAAAATATGGCTCCCGGACGGAAGAAAGATGCTAACAAAGGAAAGGACATCGCAACTGGCAGTATCCCAGATCCAGTGATCAGGGACCAAGACAATCGTCTAGTTCCAACAGCAAATTTAAATCAGGCAAATCCGGCAGCCCCTACTACGGAACAACCAATTACAAGGGCGGATCTGGACAGGATTGTGACTGAAGTAACTAACCGTTTCGCATCTCAACAAGAAGCCTTGGTGGACCAACTCATGTCACGCTTAAGGGATGCTGAAGAATCCAACCGTAACACTGAATCATGGGGTGAGTCCCGGTCTGGAGGATCTGGGAGACGACAAAGGTCTTTCTTCTTCGAAGAGGCTAATGACAGAAACAACAATGGTAGGAGCCGAGTCCAAGCTCAGCCCGAATTCCAACCCGAGGAAACTCTTGGAGCCGAACCAACAGGGGAGGCACTAGACAGGGGTCGGATGTAGCTGAGCCTGTCATGCTACCTAACCATGGAAACACCAGTAGACGTGGCCGAGCTGGAGTCCATCCCGAAGTTGGACCCGAGGAAGTACTAAGAACAGAACCCAGCAGGGGAAGATCAAGGAAAGGGCCGACTGTGGCTGACCACAGCATGCCTCCGGAAGACCAGAGGCAGCCATTGGAGAAGGTCAGGAGTGATACACGATACCATCCTTACAGGTCATCTGGACGGAGTCAATCCCGCAGGGAAGAACCAAACTCATTTTTATCCGCTCCAAGTTTTGATGAAAGAATGGCGCGATTGTTCAGGGAGTGCGTCCAACAGGAGCAAAGGGATCGAGGGATAGGTGCTAGGGTAACCAGCCCCTTCACCCGCAAGATTGAAACTGCCATCACCACCCGGTAATGGAAAATGCCAACGATGGAACCTTACAAGGGAACCTCTGACCCCATCGTACACTTACAGAGATACACCCAGCATATGCTCATGAGCGGAGCAACGGAGGGAGTATTGTGTAAATGCTTCCCACTCTTCTTGGCAGACCTAGCTACCTCCTGGCTCTGCCACCTACCCCAAGGGTCCATCAGCTCATGGGAAATTTTGAAAGAAAGATTCATCAGCCAGTTCCGCATTCATGTGGAACAACCCAAGGACGCTTATTCCTTATCTAATATCAAACAGAAACCCGAAGAGACAGTGCAACAATATCTCGCCCGATTCAACGCTGCGGCGGCCGCAGTCCAAGATGCCGACGAGAAACTTATCCTAATGGCTCTCTGCAGTGGTGTACATCCAGATACTAAATTTGCTAGAAGACTAACCAAGGAAAAGCCAGCTACTTTACCTGATTTCTTCCATGAAGCTGGAAAGTATATGAGACTTGAGGATACTGCCACTGAGAGGCAGTCAGGGCAACAAGTTAAAACATCCACAGACAAGGTTTCCGCTGCAACAAAGGATGTTCGAAGAAATGACTCTAGAGACAATGCTGGAGGTAAGAAAGGGGAAAAGCGCCTATATGGACCTGGACCAAGATTTGACTCCTACACTCCTTTGAATGAAACGATCGAAAACATCTTCCTAGCCAATCAAGACGAAGTTAGATACAAGCGCCCCCCGCACAAGAAGGAGTCAGATAACGCACTCAAATATGGAAAGTTCTGCCGCTTCCACGAATCCCATGGACATGACACCAATGAATGCCACCATCTCCGGGACTTGATTGAAGAACACATTAGAAGGAGGAGGCAGGAACGCTATGTAAAATGCCAGAGAAGGACTCCAGCTCCTACCAATGAAAACCCAGGGTTACCCCTCTCAGAGGAAGGCGGAGGAAATCCCAACACCAACGGCTCTAGTCAAGAGAAAATAGTAGTCCATACCATATCAGGAGGACCACACATCACCGACAGAAGCTGGGCAGAGATGGAAAGATACGGTAAGTCGCTTAGAAACGTTGAAGGCTACGTTAATTCTGTTATGGAAGAACGCCATCCGAAACGGAAAGAGAGTGACGACATCACATTCAGTAGGCGTGATTTAGAGGGAAGACAGTACCCACACATGGATCCTATGGTTATCTCTGCCTGGTTCGGTCCAGCCAAAGTTTTTCGAATTTTAGTAGACACTGTAAGATCGGTGAATATCCTATTCAAGCATGCATTCGACAAAATGAAGCTGTCGATGAAGGATGTGTCTCCCTGCAACAAACCACTACATGGTTTCACTGGAGATGCGAAGGTACCCCTCGGGCAACTGGACCTTTTTGTTGAAATAGGAAGTCATCCCCGCTCGGCTGTGCGAAAACAAACATTTGTACAGATAGAGAACCATTCGGCCTACAACGCCTTTTTGGGAAGACCAGCCTTGTCTGACTTCCAAATTGTCCTAGCCCCATGGTGCCTGAAGATGAAATTCCCAACAGATAACGGAGTAGGAGAAATAGAGGGAGATCAAGACGCCGCTCGAGATTGCTATGTAACTGAGCTTCGCAATAACCGCAGGAAGGATAAATGGAAGGATGCAGAGACTTCTCTCTGCAAAGAAAAGCCTGAAAGCATAGCAATTAAAGAAAACCCCTCCTCTTCGATATACTAGCGATCCTTTCAACGAATTAGACCCCAGGGACAAAGAGGAGGAGGCCACCACCGAGCCTGCAGAGGCTATGGAATTTGTAGCTGTAGACAAACACGACCCAAGTAGACTGCTGAGAGTCGGGTCTCAGTTAAGAGCGAAGTTGAAAGATCAACTCGTCGATTTTCTTCGCCACAACATGGATGCATTTGCATGGACGCACGCCGACATGACAGGAATCTCTCCAAACGTAGCATGCCACATACTGAACATCGACCCCACCAAGGTGCCAGTGAAGCAGAAAAAGAGGAGCATGGGGGCAGAACGATCAGAAGCCCTCGAGGAAGAAGTAAAGAACTTACTTGCCAATGACTTCATACGAGAAGCCATCTACCCAAAATGGATCGCCAAGCCGGTACTGGTAAAGAAAGCTAATGGGAAGTGACGAGCATGCATCGATTTCTCCAACTTAAATGACGCTTGCCCGAAAGACTGCTTCCCACTCCCCCGAATCGACCAACTCGTGGACAGCACAGCCGGACACGAACTCTTATCCTTCGTGGACGCATACTCAGGATACAACCAGATCCTTATGCACGCCCCCGATCAAGACCACACCAGTTTCATCACTGACCGAGGATTGTACTACTACAAAGTAATGCATTTTGGACTTAAAAACGCCGGAGCTACTTATCAGCGCCTTGTCAACAAGATGTTTGCAAAATTAATAGGGAAAACTATGGAAGTTTATATGGATGACATGCTGGTAAAATCAAGGAAAGCCAACGATCATATAAACCACCTAAACGAGATGTTTCAAGTACTTCGCCAATATGGAATGAAACTGAATCCTCTAAAGTGCTCCTTCGGAGTATCGTCGGGAAAGTTCTTGGGATTCATCGTCCATGCCAAGGGGATTGAAGCAAACCCCGAACAAGTCCGGGCCTTGCAAGATATCAAGATACCATCCACTCGAAGAGAGATGCAAAGCCTAAACGGGAAGGTGGCGGCCCTAAGCAGGTTCATCTCTAAAGCAACCGACAAATGCATCCCTTTCTTCGAAGCTCTTAAGAAAGACAAAGGAAAGTTTGAATGGACTGACGAATGCTTGACAGCCTTCCTTAACTTGATCGAACACCTCCAAAGACCACTAGTACTCTCAACTCCAAATGAAGGCGAGGAACTATACCTACCTAGTTGTATCGTCCCATGATTTAAGCGCCGCTTTGGTGAGGGAGGACAACAACGCACAGCGACCTGTATACTTTGTAAGCAAGAGATTCACAGGGGCAGAAGCCAGATACCCTAAACTTGAAAAGATAGCATACTGTTTGCTTATCACGTCACGGAAACTGCGACACTACTTCCAATCTCATTCCATCAGAGTTTTAACCGATCAACCGCTAAGGCAAGTACTCCATCGCCCCGACACTTCCGGGCGACTACTTAAGTGGTGCATTGAACTGAGTCAATATGAGATTACCTACCATCCTCATACCGCTATCAAGGGACAAGCCATAGCTGATTTCATTGCCGAATTCATTACTAACGAAGGTAAGGAGCAATCTGAAGTAGTAGAAAATATCAAGTGGAACCTCTTCGTTGGTGGAGCATCAAATGAACAAGGCTCGAGGGCAGGTGTTGTGATAATCACCCCAGGGGAAGGAAGCTGCACTACACCCTAAGGTTGGAGTTCGCCGCCACTAACAATGACGTAGAATACGAAGCAGTGATAGCCGGATTAGAACTTGCCCTGGAGATTGGAGTCGGTTCTTTATGTCTCCATAGTGATTCTCGACTTATTGTAAATCAAATACTGGGAGAATTCCAGACTCGAGGAGAAGGACTCACATCATATCTAAAGAAGACCAAGCTGCTGCTCAATCAGTTGGATCACTATTTAATCAAACACATTCCTCGAGAAGAGAATCAGGAGGTCGACGAACTGGCAAAGCAAGCTAGCATGAAGGACGGCGCCGCTTCCCGAACAATAACCACCTCACAACAACTAGCCCCGAGTTACGAGATAATGAACATGATAGTTGCAATCGAAGAGGAAACTTGGATGACTCCTGTCCGGAAATATTTACAAGATGGCACACTGCCCTACGGGCGTAACGAAGTCAAGAAAATCTTGAGGAAAGCTTCCCGCTACACGATACAAGAAGGCATCCTCTATCGACGCAGTTTCTCTAATCCCTTATTAAGGTGTGCCGCTGGAAGGGAAGCCAAGGAGATCTTATCCAACATACATCAAGGAAGTTGCGGAGATCACACTGGTGGGCAGACTCTGGCAAAGAAGATACTCCGATATGGATATTACTGGCCCACCTTAAACAAAGACGCCCTAGACTTCGTCAGAAGATGTGACAAATGTCAGAAATTTGCTAAAATTCCTCGACTACCAGCAAACGAGATTACTCAAATGACTAGCCCTTGGCCCTTCGCAATATGGAGAATTGACTTGATTGGCGAACTGCCAGTGGGCCGAGGCGGAGCCAAATATTCCATAATAGCAGTTGACTATTTCACCAAATGGGTGGAAGCGGAGCCTCTAAATAAAATATCTTCTGTAAAAGTTATCAACTTCTTGATCAAAAATGTTTTATGCAGGTATGGGGTTCCACTCAAAATCATATCGGACAATGGACTTCAATTTGACAGCGAGGAATTCGCCGACTGGTGCCAGGAGCACGAAATTCACAAAAGCTTCTCATCTGTGGCTTACCCCCAGGCAAACGGACAAGTCGAAGCTGTCAACAAAATCCTCAAAACCCTAATCAAGAAGAAACTTGAAAAGTCAAAAGTCGCTTGAGTGGATGAACTTCCTACGGCACTTTGGGCCTACCGCACATCTTACAGAACATCAACAGGGCATACTCCTTTCTCATTGGCATACGGATCGGAGGCATGCTCCCAGTTGAAACTGTAGTGCCTTCCCACCGTAGGATCCACTACAACCCAGAAGAGAATGAAGAACTCCTACACATGTCTTTGGATCTAATTGAAGAAAGAAGAAATGATGCAGCACTTAAAGCGGCAGCTCACAAGCAAAAAGTAGCAGCACAATACAACTCTAAAGTCAAGCACCACAGCTTACAGGAAGGAGATCTTGTCCTCAAGCGGATCTTCCCACGCCCCGGAGCGCTCGATCTAATCTGGGACGGACCCTATGTAATTCATAAAGATATCTACAACGGAGCTTATATTTTGTCAACAGTGGACGGAGAGGTGTTCCAAAGGGCATGGAACATCCAACACCTCCGTCGATACTTTTCTTAACTTGTACTGCCCTTATGAAGTGAATTAACAAAGAGAATCAGTGGACATAGGCATTTTCATGCCGAACCACTTTAAAAATCTTGTGTCTTTTTAACTTGTTCCTTTATATCTTGGCCGCTTGTTAAGTGTTATCCCTTTCTGTTGAACGAAATCATGCATAACGACATTTCTGTACTGGAACTTCGCGGCGAAACCTCACCTGGACAAGACACAACAGGTACTATGCGATCCTATGCACTCGCCAATAAGACACTTTTGCTCCAGCATCCCTCTGCTGCGGGTTAACTCATTGCTCGCGACTGCCCTCAAAGCCAACTGTAATGAGCCGATTATAAGCCATCACGAAGGCCAACTATAGCCGATGGCAGCTCATTATGGCGTTCGGCTCGCCGGCAAATGTGAACCTACTTTAAGCCTCAATATAAGGTGTGGCCAGCTAGGGGTAGTTCACGGTTGACGATCGGCACCCACGCTACCCGGCCACAGTAAATCGAATAATACCCACGATTAGAGGCCATAATGGCTCGGGTAGTTACTGTGCGCGATCTCGGCTCCGATATGTCTTAAGTGCGGCTGTGGTAAAAAAGATAAACTCCCCGCGGAGGCGTAAGATGGGTGACAAATGTCTCCAAGACCCACAGCTAGGGAAAGTGACTACAAAACCCGTTTGCCACGAACTTAAGCATATCGACAGCCTTCCGTGACTGGAAGTTTTACTTTACCTATATTTCCATTCCATTTAAATACTTTTCTTGTCTCCTGCATAACGGTCCCTAAAGTACGGGACACTAAATAGGAGGCATTCGCTCACGAGAATCTGAGCCCGCGAACTGGGTGACAAGGCACTCAGTCGCATCCATGGTCAATTACACAAGATGTCAAAAGCTACCCCCTGCAACCATAACATGAAGGGCGGTACTCTTTTCTCTTGTACATAATCATGTAGCTATGATTTATTCATAACATTGCAAAACATGAGATTATATTTCGAGCAAAAGCTTAACATCGAACACAATTAAATCACGGGCATATGCATAACTAAGTTTTTTATAACAGCGCTTCAAAATAATAACAGCATTCAAAATATAACAGAATCAGCTTATGTTATAAACTTACATAAAGACGTTCAATAACATAATTACAACTTAAGAGTACATTAATGTTTTGAACTAGCATGTACAGGAATGTCAAGCAGACCAAATAAAATAGCCAACTGCACACCGGCTTCCTCTGCAGCAAGTAGCCGCATCCCCTCCTTCACCGCTACCTTCTCCTCCTTTGAGAACTGGGCGGTAACCACATCCATCCTGAATGCCGCTCCACCTTCCTTATCCTCATCGGCCTTGGCCTCCTCCAAAGCCCGGAGATATATCCTGGCCATGACCCAAGGATAGTCATCCATCCAGGATAGATTTCCCTGCTTCCAAGTACGGAAGTACATATCCTGCAACATCTCGTCCATCATCCCCTCATTCTCCTCAAACTCCCTCACCCGGGCCTCGGAGGACAGCAACTTAGCGATGGCAACATCCCTCTCCGATCGATATCTCAAGCGGTCAGCCTGGAGAGACCTCCTCATTTCCTCCATCTCTTCCTTTAGCCTAGCCTGAGCAAGCTCTGCGGCCTCAAGCCTCCCAGATAACTCCTCTACCTGCTCGAGATCCGCCCTCCGAACCTCATCCACCGTAGCAATGGCTATGTCAATCCGCTCCTTGCAGGCGACCTCCATCTTTCGTAGTTCTGCCCTACTAGCCTCTTCTATAGTCTCCTTCAACCGCCTGGAGGCTGGCTCATGCTGAGAAATCTGAATGGCTTGATCGGCAAGCTGTTTGGCCTGATCAGCAACCTTTAGCCGCAACCAAATATTACCACTCCCAATCTCCTCTCCATCCTTGACCAGACGGGCATGATGCCCCATCAACTTCCTGGTCTCCTCCGCGACCCGATCAATATTAGCCTTGGCTTCGTCCCCTATGGTAACTACCCGAGTAGTAAGCAAATCGAGATCTAAGGACTTAGCCTCATCAAGCACCTGTACCATGGGATTGCGGGGAAGAAGATGCTCACCCGTGGCCTCGCCAAAAGAGATATCCTGAAAACTCGGGTCCAGATCCGGATGGCTGGCAAATGGGTTGCGAACCAAACCAGGATGGTCTATCGGGGTGATGGTTGGATTTTCGGATGGATGTGGGGAAGGCATAAGCTCAGTATCCTCCTCAGTAATATCATGGATAGGCTAGGCTGGAGGTTGAGGGCCAGGTGAAGGTTCAAACGAAGATCGGCCCCTCTTTCTCTTTTGCATATCTTCTTCAATAACTTCGAGAAGAGGGCGATATCTGACAGCATCTCCAGGATGGCTAGCTGACGGCTTTGGTTTGGCGGAAACTTTGAGTAACTTATACTATTCAAGGCGGTGCCGAATATCTGATATCTTGGCCACCTTACCCATTCCTGGAATAAAAACCAAGTGTTACAAGCATGCATGAAACTATGACTCAAGAAGCGTGTGAAGTTAAAAGAAGGAGTTAAGAATTCACCTTGAACCGCCGGAGTTGGCTTAGCTGAAATACTCTCAGGAGATAGGCTGGCACCGGACCTGACCTTAACAGACCTCTTCGACTTCTCCACCAAGGCTGATCCTTCCTCCAACCCCTCAAAAGCCTGGCGGAAGGCATCATCCGTCCACTCTTGAATCTCGCCTGCTTGCCCAGGAGGCAAAGCCCCAACGCCATCACCACCACCATCACCTTCTCTATCGTCTCCGCTTTCTGCCTCTCCTCCTACATCGCCTCCTTCGCCTTCACCTCTATCCTCCTCCATGTCTTCCTCCCCCGGAGTCATTGGGCACGTGTTAGGGGAAGGGCCGTCGGACTTCTTGAGCTTCTTACATCCGACAACTGGAGGTTTTGTAAAAGGCCTCCTCTTGCTGCTCTTCGCAGTAGCCCCATCTTTAGCTTTAGCAGCCCTTTCCTCGGCTGTATCTCTCTGCTTAACCACGGATTGACGTGGCAGAATCAGGTTGTGCTCCACGAGAGTGGCATTCCTGATTAGGTAAGAAGCCGACCTGTCCCTTCTAGAGATAGCCTCTATCTCCGTGGCCATCTGTACCAGGCGATCATTCTCCACGACCGCAAAGCCACCTGTCGCTAGCAAGAAATAAAAGCATATAAGAAGAAGCATTGCAGTCGGGACAAAGAAATTACAAGTGGAGTTCAACTTACAGCCAGAAGTGAAAAGGCGAAAAGAAACGGAGTCGTCCTTGACGAAGAACCATTCCTTCTTAAACATGGTAAACTTCGAGTATAAGTCCAAAACCGGCTTAAAGGACACTGCTGACTCTAAACTAATGTACGGAGACCCCTTCTTGTATCCCCTCAGATTGTATAGATATCAGATTTCCCGGTTAGAAGGGGGTGCCCATATCTCCTCTGGAAGATAACGAATAGACACGCTAAGATGGCATAGGAGTTGGGCTGAAGCTGAAAAGGAGCCACTTTCAGGTAAGTAATGAAGCTGACTATCCACGCATTGATCGGAGGAATGGCCCCGCACATGCAGTGGTACCGGCTATACGCGAAGTATCCTTCGGGGGGATTGTACGGCATCACTCTGTCCCCCGGCAACAGCATAAGTGCTCTATCAATCTCGAAAGAGCGAGAAATGATATCGAGCTGATCTTCTTTGAGAGAGCTAGGAAAACAGTCGGGCGGAGAATTCAAGAGCTCCTGGGGGCCATACCTATCTACTAGCGATCTCGGAGCAGGCCCATGACGTTCGTCCCGGACTGGGGGCACTGTGAAGGGCTCTTCTCTGTCCTTGGACTTCCTTTTATTTGATCGATTTTATGCTTTGCGAGACATTTATCTGCATACACAAAAGCGAAAGACATGTCGTTAGAACAAGGAGTATGGAAACATAAGCAAATAGGTACATGCAGCCTGGAGACTCGCTCACAAATTCAAAACTCATTCGCAAAAATAAAAGTTTTCACACTCATTCGGTTTTCAAGCTCATTCGGTACACAAGGTCCGCGAACTCATTCGGATCCCCGAGCACGTCCGGTTGGAAAAGATCAAAACACTCATTCTGCAACTCACCTGATTCGGTAGGAGAGACGACTCGGCAAAATGAATTGATTCAGCAGGAAAATTCTTATCCGGTTATCTCGTTCGGTAGGGAATAGCAGAGGCCCTAGGCCCATACTTATAGGGGAAGGTTGATAACCGAACCAGTCCGTTCGGCTCTCAGGCCGAATATGGTTGTCCATGTCAAACAAAGCACGACATATGCTAAACATATGCCCTACTTTGGGGGGCAAGTGTTGGGTGCGTTTCCACTACCACCGAACCAAAGTAAAGACGACCCCTGCCGAACCAACCTCCTCCAGAAATAACCGAACCAACCTCCTCCAGAAACGACCGGACCAACCCCTCTCTCATGCTCGTCGAACCAACCTCCATCGGTCCAAACGCCATGCATCCACCACGATTCCATCTTGCCACCGAATCACCCCACACCGAACCAGCCCACGCCGAGCCAAAACTCCAACCACACATCACCGATCCAACCCTACACACCACCGAACCAAAACCAAGGTGGCACCACCGAATGAAAGCCACTCGCCTACCACCGAATCAAACTCCACCCAGCTACGACCGAACCAACCAGATGTGCCAGGCCAGATTACTTCAGCCCAGGCCCACCAGCAACTATATACATCCAAGACCCCTGCCCCCAGCCTCACTCTATAAATAAGGGGGCAGGGGTACAACAATGGCGGACAAGTTTGTGAGCTCGAGCACGGAAGGAACTTTCAAACAACTTTCAAATACTTGTACACAAAGCTTTGTACTTGTAATCTGAAAGAAAAAGGAGAATAACATATAAAGTGGACGTAGGCACGTTCTGGCCGAACCACTATAAATCTGTGTGCCTTTTACAGTTTAGTCCCTGCTTTTTATATATTTGCATAAATCACCCAAATCACTAGAAACAACATAAAACCAACTAATTCATACGACTTGGAAGTGTTTGTTCATTTTTTGGTGCAAACATAACCTTTAATTAATTAAATAATAACCCTTAATTAATTATTAATTAAAGCAATTAATTACTCTTAATTAATTACTTAATTAATCCTTTATAATTAATTAATTAAATTAATTAATTATATTTATTTCCCTTTATTAACTAATTAATCTCAAGACATTATAACCTTAATCATCTTAAGATAAAACATTATCTTATAAATGCCTTCATTACCATTAACAGTTAAAACATTTCAACATTATAATTAACTAAACTTAATTAAATCATTTAATTAGGATTTGAAACAAGATAACCATTTAACTTGATAATTTAAAGTTAACAAAACTTTACTTCCTTAAATAACTTAAAACATTATCAAGTAGAGGTTTCAAAATTAATTATAGTTTGTATTTTAAAACTTAGTTTTTATAAAATCTTAAACTTCATATTAAATTAATGTTTTAAAATCACTTTACATTTTACAAAATTTAAATCAATCAAATTTTCAAAACTTCTTAATTAATAGTTAAAAAACAATTAGAAAAATGTAAGTTTTAAACAAGAAAGCTTTAAACTAGATTTAAATTTCAAAAAAATAATTTGATTTTTAAAATATTTTAAAAACTGTTTATCAACTCTACTTCGGGTCAAACCCGATGACAACTCGAGTCTAACCTGAGTAAAACCCCTTCTTTCCAATTTTTCCAAAACTTAGATTTTATTTTAAGTTTTAAAACTTCACAGGTTACACTTACAAAACCACTCGAGCTTCGACTCGAGCCACTACCCCAAAGGCACGACCTCACCTTCGAGTCAAATCCCAATCCCCAAATAGTAGACACCAACTCACCTGTGCACCTGCATAACCACCAACGACGACAGTGATCGCTGTCGTAAACTCCAACATAATGACCATCTTCTAGTCATTCGATCCAGACCTTCAAATTACTTGTAAAAGCCTCTAATCAAAATCGAACAAAGGGGATGAAATTGGAGCTCATGACCACCATCAGAAACCCCCGTCGATCACATGCCTCCGATCATCTGAGAAGCTACAACCCTAGCCATGTCTTCCCCATACTTCCACGCAACTAACACCCGAACACGATCTCACTCGATCACCCAGAGGACTCAAATTGCTCCAGTGACCCGAACTAACCAAAATTAGGTTTAGAAACCTAAACCTACTCGCCGTCAATGCCTCGATGACCGGACAACCCACCGGCTAATTTTCCCAGACCTTTTGCCCATCAACAGTTGCTCAGAAACCCAAATCCAGTCAATCTTAAATTGCTCATTCAATTCAGTGCTAAAATTTATGACTTTATTTTTAAAAATCACAATTTCCTATGTCAATTCAAAATATGTACTTGAATCAACTTAATTCAAAACTTGATTTTATCATGCATTTACATTTTCATCTGAACTATCTTGATTCCAAAAGTACTTCAAACTTATTTTGCTAGAAATAAATTTTAAACTTTATTTTATAATTAAACAAACATATTATGTTTTTATCTTTAAACCTAACAAAGACCAGATGATTAGATTTAGGATTTTTAATCAAACTTTTTATTTCTGAACCAAGAATGAAGATACTTAAATACAACAGGCATGCACACTTGCAACACACATAAACATAGAGATAATTCATATATATGCACAAACAAAGTAACATTCATCTCAGACTTCTCAAGAAAACAAACATATATTAACTTAGATTTAAAAAAATTAAAAGGTTTACTCACAGATTTTTAAAAAATGTAGAGGCTGAAAGCTTTGAATTGCTGAGGCTTTTTTAAAACTGAAAAGCTTTGATTTTAATAATGGAACTTCATAATGTTGGTAGAGAAGGTTGAAACCCTAAAACCAGAATGCTTAAAGAGTATGATTCACCTCAGGTTGCTCCAGAAAATTTCCTACAAGCTTGGCTTACTGGTTTTGATTCTTGGGTTTGAGGAATTTACAGATTTGCATTTGAAGATCTTTGCTTACAGGCTTGATTGCTCACAGATTTGAGAAAAATGATCTACAGGGTTTGATTTGCTTACAGATTTGAAAAAAATGGTTTTAGGCTAACACTTTCAGGCTTTTGATTTGAAAAAGATTTGAACAGAGGTGGATTTTGGTGTTGAAAATGGTGATAGGTTTAAAACAGTTTACAGAGTTGAATTGTTTGATTTTGGGTTTGAGGAGGTGATTATTTGAAAATGGTTTTAGATTTTATTCATGAATTTTGGTTTTGGAAAAATAGTTTCAGGTTTGTGAAGAGTTGAACATAGTTAAGTCTCTTTGAGAATGAGAAAAGAAATAAAAGAGAGGAGAGGTGAACTTATATAATGTGCATTAGGACTTATTAAAATTAAAATAAATAAGAAATAAATGTTAACACTTGTCATAACCTATTATTAATTAACTTACATGTGTATTTATCTTGGTTTTAAAAAGTTACACTTGTATTATTTCATTTTATTTATTTATAAAAGATTTTAAAAGCTTTTAATTAATTTTCCAAATTAATAAATGCCATTGCAAATTTAATAAATGTTTTCTTAATTTTATATAAATAAAATCTTTAAAGAAAATAGAATATAAATCAATTATAATTTAAATAAAATCATACAAAATATATTTGATCCATTTTTAAATGTTAACATAAAGCTTTGTATTTATTTACTATTTAATAAACACTTTCAAATTAATATAAATAATATCCTTTTAATGAAAATAAATCGATTTTAAATAAAAACTTATTCATAATTTAATATCCAAAATAATTTCCAAGATATATATCCATTTGAATTCAAATTTAAATCTAAATTCAAATTCAATTTAAAATCCTAATTTAAAATCAATTCGAATATATATATATATATTAATTTTAAAACAAACACAAATTTAATTTGAAAATAATAACTTTATTTAAAAATCTATTTTAAATTCTATTCATAAAACAATACCAATTAAATTTGAAAATAAATATTTCATTTTAAAAATCCATTTATATCTATATTTAAAAACATCACAATATTAATTATTGTTATTTATATTTGAAAATATCAATTTTACCTATTTTAATTAATTTAATAAGTAGATTATCACATTTTAATTTCCTTGAAATTCCAGGATATCACATTCCTTCCCCCTTAAAAGAGTTTCGTCCCCGAAATTTAAAACAGAGATAATCCAAAACTTTTATTTCATTTCAACAATCCAAGCATACATGTCAAACATACACTATTAACCAAACAAACCATTTCATTCATACAAACAGTTTATTCGAACAAACAATTTATTCGAACAAACATCACTAGCTATCCGGACACAAATTTGGATAAGCCTTTCTAAAACTATCCAGATTTTCCCAAGACAAGCTCTGAAATCCTAGCTCCACAGAACCTTAACTAGCTATACTACTATGATCCAGAGCTTCCTCTTACTCCGATCCAAAATTTTGAATCGGATATCAGACCAGACTGAAAACCAGCTCAACTACCAGATCCTTCCGAACTGCAGATTGACCAAGATGGATCATTCACGTACTTCCTCAGATAAGACACTTGAAAAAAATTGTGAATTCCAGTCCTCCAAACTGGCAATTCAATCCTGTAGACCACAATCACTAATCTCCTTAAGCACTCGGAATAAACCAATACATCTTGGAGCAAAATTTCCCATCTTTCCTAATCTTATAACTTCTTTTAATCAGGAAATTTTGATGAAGACTAAATCCTTAGATCCCAAATTCCAATTGTCCTTGTCACCTGAACACAAATCCTTCTTACGATCCTACGCTGCTCTCAAACTCTTCTAGATAAGTTCCAACTTCGCAGATGCCTCACGGGTCAAACTGGACCAAGGACCAGACGATCTCTCGACTCTACCCAACAGGATGGGAATCTACCAGATCTTCCATACAAAACTCCATAGGGTGCCATCTAGATACTTGCCTGATAACTGAACGAGAATTCCATTCAATACAGATGGTCCTCCCAAGAACCATCAAAATCCAAAACACAACTCTCAACACAACCTCACAAATTCTATTCAACCTTTCTGTCAGACCGTCGATCTGGAAATGATAAGCTGAACTTAACTCAAACTCGAACCCACAGTTGATCATAAAGTCTACCAAAACATGCGGGAGAAGATAGGATCACGATTGCTAACAATGCTGACTGAAACACCAAGTAGTCAGACAAACTCCTTTAAGAAAAATTCAGCCAAAGATGCTACAATACGGGTTACTTTGACTGGAATAAAATGGGTGCTCTTAATTAACCGCTCTACAATCATCCATATTCCTCCATTTCCCTCTTTGGTTCTTGGCAAACCGTCAACGAAATCCAAAGAAATCACTTCCCACTTCCACTTCAGAACTTCCAAAGGCTGCAACAAACCTACGGTCTTCTGATGATCACCTTCACTTGCTGACGCTTCGCACATCTATAAACGAAAGCAGCAACATCCCTCTTCATGCTCAGCTACCAGAAGACTCTCTGATAGAACTCCTTGCCTCAAATCCTTCTGATGATCTCAGTGTTCCTTGACCATCAATCTATCCATAACAGGCACACACAACATCTGTGCAGAACCTAACTTATTCTTGCTATAAGAAAAAGCTAGAACAGGCTTACTGGTCAGCCTTGCCTTCATATCCGAGAAAGCCTCTTCACACTTGGGTCCACTTAACTTCGTTCCTTCCCGAGTCAGCTTGGTTGAGTGCGAAGAAATCTTAGAAATATCCATGATAATCTTCCTATATAACCTTGCCAATTCCGAAAAACTGCGGCTACTTCACTCATGAATAGTAGCTACCCTGGCTGGATCTACAGAAATACCCTTACTAGAAACAAAATGCCTCCGCAAAGAAATCTTGGATCTACTACACCAACTCTATCACTTGATGAAGGCAAACCTTCACTCCTACGAAACATACGGAGAATCTCAATGATATCCCGGAATTTCAAGGAATTTAAAATGTGATAATCTCTTAATTAATTATTTAAAATTGGTAAAATTTGTTAATTTCAAACAATAATAAATATGATGAGTTGTTTTAAAATATAGTTATAAATAGATTTTTAAATGGAATAGTTATTTACAAATCTAAATAGTGTTATTTTATAAATAGATTTCAAATAGACTTATTATTTTCAAATTTAATAAGTGTGTTTAAATACATATATGTGTGTGTGTGTGTGTGCGTATTTAAGTTATTTTTAAAGGATAATTATTTCAAAAATATTTTGGGTATAAAATATGGATAGGGTTTTTATTTAAAATAAGATTGTTTTGTATTATTTTCTTTAAAGGAAATTTATTTACAGAAATTTGGAAAAGTATTTATTTAAGAGTAAATAAATACAAAAGGTTCATATTAAAATTTAAAAATGAATTAAATATATGATATATGATTTTATTTAAAATTTAATTGGTTTTTATTTTATTTTATTTTCTTTTAAAAGGTTTTATTTATTTAAAATTAGAAAAGCATTTATAAATTAAGAAACATACTTATTAATTAAGAAAATTAATTTAAAAAAGCTTCAAAATATTTTAAAATAATATAAAAATAAATTATGACAAGTGTTAAGTTATAAACCCCTTAAAATAACAAATGTTAGCACATTAATAATGTAGAGACAAGTGTCATTTTCTTCTTATTTTCTTTTTATTTTAAATAAAATAAAAAATAACTCTGTTTAAACTTCTATCGTCCTCTTCATTTTCTTTTTTCTATCTTCTTTTCAAAGACTAAGAGAACCAAACCAGTAAACTATCTTCAACAACTCAGTTCAAAATCAAAATTGAAATTCATTCCTCAAAATCAAAACCAGAAAAACCATTCCTCAAACCATACTAAAACCTAAATCATCTCCTCTAAAACAAAGCTCAACCAGAAATAAATAAAACCCTGTAATCATCTTCTCAAGCCTGACCACATCTCCCCTAAAACAAATGCAACTAGAATTCCTCAAAAACAAAGCTGTAGCCAATTTTGAAACTCAAATCAAAGCCCTGTAATTCATTTCCAAACCTGTAAACTTTCCTCAAGACAAATATAAACCAGAAATCAAAGTCTGTAACCATTCTCAACTCAAATACAAACCTTGTAAGCAAGTTTCAAAAGCCTGTAGCAAAGGCTATTCTCAAATGCAACCTGAACAAATCAAATTTGGAATCACTAGCAAATAAGCTTCATCTTGCATCAATCAAAGTCTCAAAGCATTTATGTTCAAAGTCTTTCCTTCAACAAAGCAAAGTTTTCTCAAAACAAAACAACAAAAGCATTCAAGACTTTCAACTTCAATACCCTTCAAGTTTCTAGTTTTATCAAGTCTCTGCATTTAAAAAAAAAGGTGAGTAAACTTTTAAATTAAAAAGGTTAAGTAGGAAAATAATGGTTGCTTGTGAAATTCTGTAATGATGCTCTACATGTATATGTTTATATAAGTAGTGCCTCTGTGTATATGAATGTGTTTGAGTATGCATGTCTAGTTTATCTGTGCCTCTCTGTTTTTTAGATTACAGAGATGTAAAAATGAACCAAAATTCAAACTCCCTATCAAATCACTTTGAAGCATTGATTTTCAAACAAGTTAGTTTAGTCTAAACATCATCTAGCTTTTAATAACAAGTTCAAGTATTTTTAGTTTGGAAATTACTAGAACCAAGATAATAGGTATAAATCTTAAATATATGATAAAATCAAATTTTAATTTGTATTGATTCAAGTATATATCTTGAATCATCTTCGAAAGTTAGGATTTTTAAAACCAAAATCAAATTTTTTAAAGAAGCATTGAATGTGTAATTTGGTGATGTTTGGAATTGGGATTTTGGTTGATTTCTGATGGCCACAAGGTCTAGGGTGATTGGGATTTTAGGTGGAGGTAGAGGAAGGATCAGGATGTACATCAAAAATGGATGATGAGGTGCCTGATGGTCATGGCGACGGCCGCGAGATGATTTAGGTTCTAAACCTAGTTTTGGATCAAGCTGGGTAATTGAATCACTGCTTTACCTCTGGTGATTCGAGTTGCATAAGACTCAGGGAAGTGTAGGCATGGTCGGTCGGCAAGCCATAGTCGGGGTTGTAGCAGTATTCGTGATCGGAATCGAGGGTTCGGAGGGTTTTCATGATGATGGTTTTGGGTCTTAGATTCATCTGGGATGCTTGATTTTGAATCGAGGCTTGAGATGATGTTTAGATGATTGAAGTTGCTCGTAGGGATGTTCGGAGACTTGACGATGGTGTCGTCGATGGTCAGATGAGGCTCCTGTGCTGGTACATGTACACAGTGGAGGTTCTGGTGTTAGTGGTTTTGAGTTGTGGGTTTTGTTGTGGTTTGCTCGAAGAAGAGACCGTGTTGTTGAGTAGGTGAATCGAGTGGAAACTCGAGTAGCTCCGGGTTTGGAAACCTGTTAATAGTTTTTGATTGTTACAGGTTTTTAAATTAAAATTAAAATTAAAATTTTGAAAATTTAAGAAAAGAAATAGAACTTGAAGTGGCTCGAGTGATACTCAGGTCCAAACTGAAGCAGATTGATTTAAGAGAATATTTCAAAATTTAATAAAACAAGTTTCAAATTTAAATAAAGAAAGTTTTTAAACTTTTGAAATGAATCATGTTTTTGAACACTATTCTTTATAAAAATAAATGTTTTCTTTAACATTTTATCAAGAAGTTTGAAATTTGTTTAATTTTAAATTTTGTTAAATAAAGTTAAAGTTATTTTTAAACTTAAGCAAAAATGGAATTTTAAAGACAAGTTTTAAAATCTAAATTAAATTATGTTTAAACCATCTTTTGATAAATGTTTAAGGTTATGGAAGTTATGTTTTGTTAACTTTAATTTATCAAGAAATGATTATTTTATTTTAAAACTTAAATATTGATTTAATTAAGTATTGTTAATTATAAAGATATAATGGTTTAAAAGTGTAAATATTAAAGGCGTTAATATGATAATGTTTTATCTTAAGGTTGATTATGGTTTTTAATATCTTGATATTAATTAAATTAATCAAAGAAATTAGATATGTTTAATTAATTTAATTAATAATGGTTAAGGATAAATTAAGGAATTAATTTAGACTAATTAATTGATTTATTTAAAATTAATAATTAAGGGTTATAAGTTAATTATTTAGAGGTTAATTAACTTATAATTAAGTATAATTAATTAGATAATTAGAGATTATTAATTAATGACTAGAGAATAATTAATTAAGTAATTAAGGTTGATTAATTAGTAATTAAAAATTAACTAACTTGTAATTAAAAAGTACTTAAGTGTCATTAAATTTTATTAATTAATAGTTAGACTTTATTAATTAATAATTAAAAAATTATTAATCTATAATTAAAGTTAATTAAGTAATAATTAAACCGCTATTTACGGCTAATTGATCGTTATTAAGGATTGATTAACTGATTAATTAAGGATTAATTAATTGTTTATTAAGTTTTATTAATTGATAATTAAGGTTTATTAATTAATAATTATGGATTAATTAATCTGTAATTAAAGATTAATTAATTTATTTAAAGGGGTAATTAAGGGATGAATTACCCAATTGTAATTAATCAAATGAATATGATCAATTAATTGGTTAATTAACTAAAGATAATCTTGATGATTGATTAAGTATGAATACTTAATGAGATAAATAGTGTAATTACTTAAGGTAAGCAATTAATGTATAATTACCGGGAGGTAATTAATTAAAGGGAAATTACTTAATGGGAAGTAATTAAAGGATAATTACTTAGTAGAAGTAATTAAGGATTAATTACTTAATGTAATTAATCAAAGGATTAATATAATTAATTAAGGAGTTTACTAATTAAGGTAAGTTATTACAGGATGGTAATTACTGTTTATGATTAATTAAGGTAGATTAATGGAAGAGCTTAACTAAAGTTAATTAATTAATGTAATTAATTAACAATCGATGTAATTAACTATAGTTAATTAATTAATGAAGTAATTAATCAAGGATCATTAATTAATGTAATTAATTAAAGTAATTAAGGATTGATTAATTAAGATTAATTAATCAATAATAAGTGATTATAAGGTGATTAATTAATTGTAATTAATTAAGGATTAATGTAATTAATTATAGTTAATGAAGTAATTAAAGGTTAATTACTTTATTGGTTTGTAGATAATTAATTTGTGTAATTAATTAAGGGTTAATTACTTAATGTGATTGAAGAATAATTGGAAAACGGTGATTAATTAAGATGATGATTAATTAATTGGTTTATAATTAATTAATGGGTAACTAAGCAAGATTTTAGTAATGAAAGTAAGTGGTTTAATTTATTATAAATTAATTAGAGATGATGTAATTAATTTAGTTCATTTTAAATTAATTATAGATGTGTGATTAATAAATCATTGCTTATGGATGGCTAATTGATATTGAATGCCTTGATTGTTTGATATCTCTGATAAGATATGAGAGATATGTGATATGAGATGATTTAGTTGAATGGTGATGATATGAATTATCTATCTGTGTGAATATAGATAATGATTTGAATTGAATTGTTATAACTTTAAAACAATTTGGATCCAAAATATGGCGTTTTTCATTTCGATGAGACCGGGATCGGGTTTCCATATTTGGATATCCAAAAACCACATCGATCCAAATTAACAATAGGTCGTGAATCTCAAGTGAAGATGAAGATTCAGAGTGCAAGGCTTATTGTCATTAACTCTGAGGGTGATTCCAAAATGAGTGTAACGAGATAGTGCCTTCAGTTTCGTTCGAACCCGGAACGAACTTGTATGGATTGAATGCTTTCAGAACATCGTCAGGTGGACGATGAGCATTCTAAGATAGATGTGTTCTATAAAGGTAATCGTAGCCTCAAGCCTCATCAACCGGGAATGGTTAAAACAGGGGAGGTGCAGCAAGGCTAAGTGGGTAACACCCAAGTAGGATGAGATTTACCCCTGTCTAGAGTCCCTTTTTATTCGGCTGTGTGGGCGGTTGCTAGCTACAACCGTGGGGTTATCTTATTCAGGACTGTCCAATAAGGTATGGTTCCGGCTTTGTGTTGCAGGGATTGGAAGTAATCCTCGGTACGGTGATCTAGGCCCCGTACTGGGACGGGAGGTACCCCAGTAGTCCTGCCATTGATGGAAATCCATTCTTCCTACGTGCCCTTACGGTTTTGATTGTATTACACACTTTGTGGCTAGTATGCTGGAATTTAATCATGTAACAATTTCAGCTATTTCTTATTTAATTGAAACCCCAGACCCTATTATAATATCACTGGATTTCCTATCAAATGTTTTGGTTAGCGTAAGGTTAAAACTTGTCCATGTTTATGTGTGGGAAGTCTTACGTGATACCTCTTTTTTTCAAAGGGTTTTCAAAGTTAAGCAACTTTAACCGTTTACTCACACCAGACCCATGTCTGGCCCGGGGTTTATTCTGTTTTCCTTAAACTCTTGGGTACTCAAATTTTTATGAGTAGCCAAGGGATTCAGGTTAGCCTTGATGAATTCTGGATGTGATATGGAGCAGGAGGCTTCAATGTGGCAGATATATAGTTCCGTTGTGTTGATCTCTGTATTATCATCCGTATTGTATATTGAGTTGTATAACTAGACAGGTGTTTATAACTGTCTAGTATGTGTTTTTTAAGCTGTATAACTTTGATGTATATGATACTATGTAATACGTATGTGATTAATATAATTTATTCGTTCCGCTGTTGAGATTTTGATGTTGTTTCTTTCTTGCTTCTCTATCTTTTCTCTTCTCTATCCCTTTCTTTCTTAATAATGATGTGTCTTTCTGTGGAGAGAAAGGCAGGTCATTTCATTTGGTATCAGAGCATAGGTTGAGTGAATACCTAGGCTCTGGAGTGGTGTCTATGTTTGGAGAGCGTATTTGTAATTTTTATATACAACTATATATATCTATTCTACCTATTTGTTGGATTACCTGTTTGGGTTTTTCCAATATGAATTCTAAAGGTTGATGGGGTAGTGGTATGTGTAGCACGACTACCAATGGAAGAAGTTCGAGTGTTGAGGTTGGAAGAGTATCTGTCGAGACTGTAGATCTAATACCGTCTCGAGTAAGCTTTGCAGCATGGTGTAAGGATTTCACCAATCTCTGAAGGAAAGGTTTAGAGTCCATATTTGAAGATAAGCTTGATCGCGCTTGTGTGAGTGGATTTTCTAGAGTTTGGATCTGTTGGTTGAGCATAAGCAAGTGATGGCATCTTGGTAGCTTCAAGAAGGAGCAACTGCGTGGTAAGATGCCGTGACTATGGATATTCCCAAAGATGTTTCTTTTGGAGCAAGTTTAAGAAAGTGTGTCTACTTTGGTGTGATGGCTGAGTTATGCAGGATATTTGTGTTTGGCTTTAAGGCTCGAGTTTCTCGACGAGCTTCTGGTTAAGAAGTCTTTGGAATCTGTGGCAGCGTTGCAGCTGGGTAGTGTTTTGTGTGCCAGCAGGAAGATCTTTTGGCTTAGAAGTTTCCTAGAGGTGGAATTCAGAAGCAGCAGAGTAGATCCATTTCGTCGATGGATTGGTTAGTCGGGCATAAGCTGTTCTAATTTATGAAGAGAGAATAATATCTATGGATATTGGATTGGATAGGAACGCAAAAGTGACTTGCCATAGTTTGAGTGTTCTCTTGAGTTATAGAGTTGTGTCCTGATGACTTCAGGGAAGTCATTCTGCATTAGAGATGGAGTTCCGTGTCGACTTGGTTAATGGAGCTACCGGTAATTCAGCTGAGTAGAATGACGTCTCCTAGAGAGAGGTTTTTGGTAAACCAGCTCAGGATTGCGTGGAACATCTGAGTTTTATCTTTATGGATCTGTTGAACCATATTTCTATGATGTGCTA
The DNA here is from genome assembly GCA_030765085.1 of Allium cepa. Classification (NCBI taxonomy): domain Eukaryota; kingdom Viridiplantae; phylum Streptophyta; class Magnoliopsida; order Asparagales; family Amaryllidaceae; genus Allium; species Allium cepa. The sequence goes on along the minus strand of CM060941.1, from coordinate 1,037,506,826 downwards.
TCTAGTCTGTGCTCGTGTTCATCGATGGCACTCTCATCTGCTCCAGATCAGAGTTGTGCAGCAGAAGCAAGGTGGCAGCTATTCTAGAGTGGAAGCAACCATAAGTTGCAGTGTTTTGGATTAAAGAGTTTCTACATAAAGTTTTTCAGGATTTGGGGCCAGATTGGCAAGTGCACCTGTTTTGTCTTTTCCGGCTGGGAGAAGTTAGTTGTAGTCTACTGATAATGGCGAAGTAGAGTTGTGTTCTTGATATTAGTAGATCTTGAGAGGACCATTTTTGCTAGGTTGTTTTTGGTCCAGTTTGTTTCTAGAGGCATGAGCGAAGGTTGCGTCGATCGGGATGAATTTAGGCAGCCCAAGATCGTCTGAAGAGTTTTGTGGTTAAAAGATGGAGGAATTTGGAATCCGAAGTTGGAGATTTTGTTTTTATTGAGATTTTCTCCGGTCGAAGGAGCAATACGATTGGGTAAGATCGGGTGAGTTGGCTCCGTAGTATATTGGATTCTTTTGAGTTTTGTAAGGAATAAGTGTTTGGCTTATAAGGGTTGAATTGCCAGTTTGGAAGACTAGGATTCAAGGTATTTCACGTATCTCTGAGGGAGTACGCATATGATCCATCATTGGTTTTGGAGCCAGCTGTTTAGGAGGATTTGGTAGTTGAGTCCATCTTGACTGTGGCCAGATCTCTTGTGTAGATGGTAGATCTAGATGGGTAAGAGCTCAGTAGCTTAGTAGTGTAGCTAGTTTGGATTCAGTAGAGCGAGTATCCCAGTGTCTGTACCTGGGAAACTCTGGATAATTTAAGGAAGCTTATTCGGATCTGTGTCCGGATAGCTAGAATTATTTGTTTGGATGAATGGTTGTTTTGTTGATAGTGTATGATTGATCTGTATGCTTGAAATTGTTTGAAATAAAATAAAAGTTTTTGGATTATCGTTGTTTTAGATTTCGGGGATGAAATTCTTTTAAAGGGGGAGGAATATGATATTCCGGAATTTCAAAGAATTTAAAATGTGACAATCTCTTAATTAATTATTTAAAATTGGCAAAATTTGTTAATTTCAAACAATAATAAATATGATGAGTTGTTTTTAAAATAGTTATAAATAGATTTTTAAATGGAATAATTATTTACAAATCTAAATAGTGTTTTTTTATAAATAGACTTATTATTTGCAAATTTAATAAGTGTGTTTAAATACACACACACATATGCGTGTATGTGTATTTAAGCTATTTTTAAAGGATAATTATTTTAAAATCTTTTGGATACAAAATATGGATAAGGTTTTTATTTAAAATAAGATTGTTTTGTATTATTTTCTTTGAAGGAAATTTATTTATAGAAATTTGGATAATTATTTAAGAGTAAATAAATACAAAAGGTTTATATTAAAATTTAAAAATGAATTAAATATACTATATATATAATTTTATTTAAAATACAATTGGTTTTTATTTTATTTTCTTTTAAAAAGTTTTATTTATTTAAAATTAGAAAAGCATTTATAAATTAAGAAACATACTTATTAATTAAGAAAATTAATTTCAAAAAGCTTTAAATCTTTTAAAATAATATAAAAATAAATCATGACAAGTGTTAAGTTATAAATCCCTTAAAATAACATGTGTTAGCATATTAATAATGGTATGGAAAAGTGTCATTTTCTTTCTATTTTCGTTTTATTTTAAATAAATCAAAAATAACACTATTTAAACTTCTATCTTCCTCTTCATTTTCTTTTTTCTTTCTTCTTTTCAAAGACTAAGAGAACCAAACCTGTAAACTATCTTCAACAAATCAGTTCAAAATCAAACTTGAAATTCATTCCTCAAAACCAAAACCAGAAAAACCATTCCTCAAACCAAACTAAAACCTGAATCGTCTCCTCTAAAACAAAGCTCAACCAGAAATAAATCAAACCCTGTAATCATCTTCTCAAGCATGAACACATCTCCTCTAAAACAAATGCAACCAGAATTTCTTAAAAACAAAGCTGCAGCCAATTTTGAAACTCAAATCAAAGCACTGTAATTCATTTCCAAACCTGTAAACTTTCCTCAAGACAAATATAAACCAGAAATCAAAGTCTGTAACCATTCTCAACTCAAATACAAACCCTGTAAGCAAGTTTCAAAAGCCTATAGCAAAGGCTATTCTCAAATGCAACCTGAACAAATCAAATCTGGAATCACCAGCAAATAAGCTTCATCTTGCATCAATCAAAGTCTCAAAGCATTTACGTTCAAAGTATTTCCTTCAACAACGCAAAGTTTTCTGCAAACAAAACAACAAAAGTATTCAAGGCTTTCAACTTCAATACCCTTCAAGTTTCCAGTTTTATCAAGTCTCTGCATTTAAAAAAAGTGGGTAAAATTTTAAATCAAAAAGGTTTAGTAGGAAAATAACGGTTGCTTGTGAAATTCTGTAATGATGCTCTACACGTATATGTTTATATACGTAGTGCCTCTGTGTATATGAATGTGTTTGAGTATGCATGTCTAGTTTATCTGTGCCCCTCTATTTTTTTAGATTATAGAAATGTAAAAATAAACCAAAATTCAAACTCTATATCAAATCACTTTGAAGCTTTTATTTTCAAACAAGTTAGTTTAGTCTAAACATCATCTAGCTTTTAATAACAAGTTCAAGTATTTTTAGTTTGGAAATTTACTGGAACCAAGATAATACAGTATAAATCTTAAATATATGATAAAATCAAATGTTAATTTGTATTGATTCAATTATATATCTTGAATCATCTTCGAAAGTTAGGATTTTTAAAATCAAAATCATAATTTTGAATGAAGTATTGAATGTGTAATTTGGTGATGTCTGGAATTGGGATTTTGGCTGATTTCTGATGGCCATAAGGTCTAGGGTGATCGGGATTTTGGGTAGAGGTAGAGGAAGGATCAATAAGTATGGTAAAAATGGATGATGAGGTGCCTGATGGTCATGGCGACGGTGGCGAGATGATTTAGGTTCTAAACCTAGTTTTGGGTCAAGCTGGGTAATTGAATCATGGCTTTACCTCTGATGATTCGAGATGCATAAGACTCTGGGATGTGGAGACGTGGTGGGTCGGCAAGCCATAGCCGGAGTTGTAGCAGTATTCATGATCGGAATTGAGGGTTCGGAGGGTTTCCCTGATGATGGTTTTGGGTCTCATTTCATATGGGATGCTCAATTTTGAATCGAGGCTTAAGATGATGTTTGGATGATCGAAGTTGCTCGTAGGGATGTTCGGTGACTTGACGATGGGGTCGTCGATGGTCGGAGGAGGCTCCGACGCTGGTGCATGTGCACAGTGGAGGTTCTGGTGTCAGTGGTTTTGAGTTGTGGGTTTTGCTGTGGTTTGCTCGAAGGAGAGACCGTGTTGTTGATTAGGTGACTCGAGTGGAAACTAGAGTAGCTCTGGGTTTGGAAACCTGTCAACAGTTTTTGATTATTACAGGTTTTTAAATTAAAATTAAAATTAAAATTAAAATTTTGAAAATTTAAGAAAAGAAATGGGACTTAAAGTGGCTCGAGTGATACTCAGGTCCAAACAGAAGCAGATTGATTTAAAAGAAATTTTCAAAAGTTTTAAAAAGTTTTATAAAACAAGTTTCAAATTTAAATAAATAAGTTTTTAAACTTTTGAAATGAATCATGTTTTGGAAGACTATTCCTTATAGAAATAAATGTTTTCTTTAACATTTTATCAAGAAGTTTGAAATTTGCTTAATTTTAATTTTTGTTAAATAAAGTTAAAGTTATTTTTAAACTTAAGTAAAAATGGAATTTTAAAGAAAAGTTTTGAAATCTAAATTAAATTTGGTTTAAACCATCTTTTGATAAATGTTTAAGGTTATGGAAGTTATGTTTTGTTAACTTTAATTTATTAAGAAATGATTATTTTATTTTAAAACTTAAATATTGATTTAATTATGTATAGTTAATTATAAAGATATAATGGTTTAAAAGTGTAAATGTTAATAAGGGAATTAATAAGATAATGTTTTATCTTAAGGTTAATTAATGTTTTTAATATCTTGATATTAATTAAGTTAATTAAGGAAATTAGATACGATTAATTAATTTAATTAATAATGATTAAGGATTAATTAAGGAATTAATTAAGACTAATTAATTGATTTATTTAAAATTAATAATTAAGGGTTATAAGTTAATTAATTAGAGGTTAATTAACTTATAATTAAGTATAATTAATTAGATAATTAGAGATTATTAATTAATGATTAGAGAATAATTAATTAAGTAAGTAATGTCGATTAATTAGTAATTAGAAATTAATTAACTTGTAATTGAAAAGTACGTAAGTGTAATTAAGTTTTATTAATTAATAATTAGGCTTTATTAATTAATAATTAAGAAATTATTAATCTATAATTAAAGTTAATTAAGGATTAATTAACTGTTATTTAGGGCCAATTAATTATTATTAAGGATTGATTAACTGATTAATTAAGGATTAGTTAATTGGTTATTAAGTTTTATTAATTGATAATTAAGGTTTATTAATTAATAATTATGGATTAACTAATCTGTAATTAAAGATTAATTTATTTATTTAAAGGTGTAATTAAGGGATGGATGACCCAATTATAATTAATTAAATGAATGTGAACAATTAATTGGTTAATTAATTAAAGATAACCTTGATGATTGATTAAGTATGAATACATATTGAGATTAAATAGTGTAATACTTAGGGTAAGTAATTAATGTATAATTACTGGGAGGTAACTAATTAAAGGGCAATTACTTAATGGGAAGTAATTAGAGGATAATTACTTAGTAGAAGTAATTAAGTGTTAATTACTTAGTGCAACTAATCAAAGGATTAATATAATTAATTAAGGAGTTAATTAATTAAGGTTAGTAATTACTGGATGGTAATTACTGTTTATGATTAATTGAGGTTGATTAATGGAAGTGCTTAATTAAAGTTAATTAATTAATGTAATTAATTAAGGATCAATGTAATTAATTATAGTTAATTAATTAATAAAGTAATTAATTAAGGATCATTAATTAATATAATTAATTAAAGTAATTAAGGACTGATTAATTAATCAATAATAAGTAATTATAAGGTGATTAATTAATTGTAATTAATTAAGGATTAATGTAATTAATTATAGTTAATGAAGTAATTAAAGGTTAATTACTTAATGGTTTGTAGATAATTAATTTGTGTAATTAATTAAGGGTTAATTACTTAATATAATTAAAGAATAATTAATCAAGGGTGATCAATTAAGATGATGATTAATTAATTGGTTTGTAATCAATTAATGGATAAGTAAGCAAGATTTTAGTAATGAAAGTAATTGATTTAATTTATTTTAAATTAATTAGAGATGAAGTAATTAATTTAATTCATTTTAAATTAATTGTAGATGTGTGATTAATAAATCATTGCTTATGGATGGCTGATTGATATTGAATGCCTTGATGGTTTGATATCTCTGATGAGATATGAGACATATATGTGATATGAGATGAGTTGGTTGAAAGGTGATGATATGAATTATCTATTTATGGATACACGAATTATCTATCTGTGTGAATATTTATAATGATTTGAATTCAATAGTTTTAACTTTAAAACAACTTGGACCTAAAAGATGGCGTTTTGGATTTCGATGAGACCGGGATCGGGTTTCCAAATTTGGATATCCGAAAACCACATCGATCCAAATTAACGATAGGTCGTGAATCTCAAGTGAAGATGAAGATTCAGAGTGCAAGGGTTATTGTCGTTAACTCCGAGGGTGATTCCAAAATGAGTGTAACAAGATAATGCCTTCGGTTTCGTTCGAACCTGAAACGAACTTGTATGGATTGAATGCTTTCAGAACATTGTCAGGTGGACGATGAGCATTCTAAGATAGATGTGTTCTATAAAGGTAATCGTAGCCTCAAGCCTCATCAACCAAGAATGGCTAAAATAGGGGAAGTGCAGCAAGGCTAAGTGCGTAGCACCCAAGTAGGATGAGATTTACCCTTGTCAAGAGTCCCTTTTTATTCGGCTGTGTGGGTGGCTGCTAGCTACAACCGCGGGGTTATCTTATTCAGGATTGTCCAGTAAGGGATGGTTCCGGCTTTGTGTTGCAGGGGATTGGGAGTAATCCTCGGTACGGTGATCTAAGCCCCGTACTATGACGGGCGGTACCCTAGTAGCCCTGTCATTGATGGAAACCCATTCTTCCTACGTGCCCTTACAGTTTTGATTGTATTACCGACTTTGTGGCTAGTATGCTGGAATTTAATCATGTAACAATTTCAACTATTTCTTGTTTATCTGAAAACCCTAGACCCTATTATAATATCACTGGATTTCCTATCAAATCTTTTGGTTAGCGTAAGGTAAAAACTTACCCATGTTTATGTGTGGGAAGTCTTACGTGATACCTTTTGTTTTCAAAGGATTTTCAAAGTTAAGAAACTTTAACCGTTTACTCACACCAGACTCATGTCTGACCCGGAGTTTATTGTGTTTTTCTTAAAATTTTGGGTACTTAAATTTTTACGAGTATCCAAGGGATTCGGGTTAGCCTTGACGAATTTTGGAGGTGATATGGAGCAGGAGGCTTCAGCATTGTAGATAAATAGTTCCGCTGTGTTGATCTCTGTATTATTATCCGTATTGTATATTGAGTTGTATAACTAAACAGGTGTTTATAACTGTCTAGTATGTGTTCTGTAAGCTGTATAACTCTGATGTATATGATACTATGTAATATGTATGTGATTAATATAATTTATTCATTCCGCTGTTGAGATTCTTATGTTGTTTCTTTCTTTCTTCTCTATCTTTTCTCTTCTCTATCCCTTTCTTTTTTAATAATGATGCGTCTTTCTGTGGAGAGAAAGGTGGGTCGTTTCAATCTCTAACCACAATGATGGACTACACCTTCTGGAGATGCCTCGCTTCTAAGCAACATATACTCAAAAGAATTCCAGAATCATCGCAAGTCACTTTTGCGATTCCTCCCAACTCAGTCTCCAAAGAAACAATTCAATACTATCCATCCCATCCAAACACAGAATAGGATCAAACCCTTCGAGATCCAATACTGATGGGTCACCATAAAATTATGGGGGAGATAAGAAAATCTTAAGCCTCTACGGATCTTATCTAACTTGGTTACTCCGCCTATAGGATTAGATACAAGGATAGGACGGTCAACCAAACAAAGAGAAAGATAAAAACTTCTCTAGAACTCATGTTGGAAATCCGAACAGATACCCAACAAATTAAGATAGATATATAATTATATAAAAATTACAAATACGTGCTCTCAAGATAGATACTATTCCAGAGCCTAGGTATTATCTCAACCTATGCCCAGATACCAAGTGTGACGACCCGCCTTTCATTACACAGAAAGACGTATCATCAGTAAGGTAGAAAGAGATAGAAATAGAATAGATAGAAGAAAGAACTCAACAATATCAGAATCTCACAGCGGAATCGGAACAAAATATAATATATCAAATATATATTACATAGTTAATACATCAGAGTTACACAGATTACATCGACATTTCACATTAGACAGTTATAAAGATCTGTCTAATCCATTACATTCCAATACAGCAGACAAAGACTTCAACACAGCACAGCGGAAATATAGATATAACTACATCTAGACTCCTGCTCCAAGCTATCCAGTATTCATCAAAGCTAATCTGAATCCCTTGGCTACTTGTAAAAATTTGAGTATCCTAGATTTTAAGAAAACAGAAATAAACTCCTGGTCAGACATGGGTCTGGTGTGAGTAAAAGGTTAAAAGTTGCTTAACCTTTGAAAACCTTTGAAAACAAAAGGTATCACGTAAGACTTCCCACACATATACATGGGTAAGTTTTTACCTTATGCTAACCAAAACATTTGATAGGAAATCTAATGATATTATAATAGGGTCTTTACAAATAAATACTCACATAGCCGAAATTGTTACATTTATTAAATTCCAGCATACATATGTATAAAATCAAATCCGAGGGCGCTTATTGGAGATTGGATTCCATACAATGACATGGCTACTAGGATACCGCCCGTCACAGTACGTGGCCAAGATCAATGTACCGAAGATCCACCCTAAATCCCTTGCAACACAAGGCCGGAACCATTCCTTATTGAACTGTTCCGAACAAGATAACCTCGCAATTGGCTACAGATCCAATTGCCCACACATCTGAGTAAAAAAGGGACATCTAGACATGGGTAAATATCATCCTACTTGAGCGCGACTCGCTTAGCCTTACTGCACCTCCCTCTTTTAGCCATTCCCGGTTGATGAGGATTGAGGATACGATTACCTTTATAGAACGCATCTAACTTAGAATGTTCATCATCCACCCGACAATGTTCTAAAAGCATTCAATCCATACAAGTACGTTTCGGGTTCGAACGAAACCGAAGGCATTATCTCGTTATACTCATTTTGGAATCACCCTCAGAGTTAACGACAATAACCCTTGCACTCTAAAATCTCCATCTCGATCTTCACTTTGGGATGTCACAACCTAACGTTTAACTTGGATCAATGTGGTTTTTAGATAATCAAATTTGATACCCGATCCTGGTCTCATCGAAATCCAAACGTATCTTAAAGGCCAAGTTGTTTAAAGGTTTAACAATTCAATTCAATTCATTTCAATATGTTGAATTCACACGGCATTTAACATAGATAAATATCATACATTTATCACTGACATATCCAATATCACATCACAGAATATCACAGCATATCATCCAATAGATATAATCCAATAGTTATCGTCCAATAGATATCGTCCAATATATGTCATCCAATAGATATAATCCAATAGATATCATCCAATTCAGATATTCTACACAAACAATCATCCATAAACAACAATTATTAATCCATATCATAATTATTTAATCAATTTAAATTAAATTAATTACTTAAGAATTAATCTCCTAATCCTGCTCAACCAATCATCGATTAATTAGAAACATTTGACTAATTAATCGCCACTTAAATTTATCATCCTTGATTAATCATCCTTGATTAATCATCCTAATTTCTTTATCAATCAATTAATTGATCCCTAATCACAGATTAATTATCCTTTAATTATCAATTAATAAACCTTAATTATTAATTAATTCCCTTCATTACAAAGTAATCAATCCTTAATTACTTTTATAATCAATTAATTAACCTTTAATTAACTGATTAATCGTCCATTAACTATTAATTAATAACCTTAATTATTAATTAATATCTCTTAATACAAATTAATTAATCCATAATTACTCTTATAATTAATTAATCATTAAATAACTAATTAATTATCTCCTAATTATTAATTAATAAACCTAATTATTAATTAACAACCTTATTTACACATTAATTAATCCATAATTACCAATTAATCAATCCTTAATTACCATTTGATTAATCTTTAATTACCTTTGATTAATCCTTAATTATCTTTGATTAATCATCCTTTAAGTATTAAGTAATAAAACCTAATTACTAATTAATAAAACTTAATTACAAATTAAGTACTTCTTAATTATTCATTAAGTAACCTTTAATTTAATTAAGAACTCCCTAATTACTAAATTAATCAAATCTGAATTACTTGATTAATTCATTCTTAATTACTCAATTACTCAATTAATTAATCCCTGATCATTAATTAACAATCATTAATAATAATCCTTAATTATAATTAATTAACCTATTAAATAATAACCCATAATTAATTATTAATTAAAGAAATTAATTACTCTTGATTAATTACTTAATTAATCCTTTATAATTAATTATTTATACTTAATTCCCTTTATTAACTAATTAATCTCAAGACATTATAACCTCAATTGTCTAAAGATAAAACATTATCTTATAAATTCCTTAATTACCATCAACATTTAAAACATTTTAACATTATAATTAACTAAACTTAATTAAATCATTTAATTAGGATTTGAAATAAGATAACTATTTAGCTTGATAATTTAAAGTTAACCAAACTTAACTTCCTTAAATAACTTAAAGCATTATCAAGTAGAGGTTTCAAAGCTAATTACAATTTGTATCTTAAAACTTACTTTTTATAAAATCTTAAACTTAATTTTAAATTAATGTTTTGAAATCACTTTACATTTCACAAAATTTAAATCAATCAAATTTTCAAAACTTCTTAATTAATAGTTAAAGAAAAGAATTAGAAAAAGGTAAGTTTTAAACGAGAAAGCTTTAAACTAGATTTAAATTTAAATTTCATAAAAAACAATTTGATTTTTAAAACATTTCAAAAACTGTTTATCATCTTTGCTTCGGGTCAAACCCGAAGAACTCGGGTCTAACTCGAGTAAAACCCCTTCTTTCCAATTTTTCCAAAACTTAGATTTTATTTTAAGTTTTAAAACTTCACAGGCTACACTTAGAAACCACTCGAGTTTCGACTCGAGCCACTACGCCAAAAGGCACAACCTCACCTTCGAGTCAAAATCCCAATCCCCAAACAACAGACACTAACTCCCCTATGCACCTGCACAAGCACCAGCGACGACAGTGACCACTGCCTTATACTCCGAAACAACGACCATCTTCCAATCATTCAATCCAGACCTTCAAATTGCTCGTAAAAGTCTCTAATCAAAATCGTACAAAGGGAATGAAACTAGATCGCATGACCACCATCAGAAACCCCCTTCGATCACACGCTATTTTTCCCAGACCTTTTGGCCATCAACAGTTGCTCAGAAACCCAAATCCAGTCAATCTTAAATTGCTCATTCAATTCAATGTTAAAATTTATGATTTTCTTTGTAACAACCCGCATATTTATCGAGTTTGTATTTAAATATTAACTCGTTAATCGGATTTTGGTCCGAAAAGCTACTTTTTGCAAACGGTCAAATTAGGACTCGAGACCACTTCCATTGAGTTCGAAATGTCGTTTACAACTTTTTAAGTATAAACATCGATAGGTTTGGAGTTAGTGAAATTTCACTAACTTTTCCCGCTTTGGACTTTGGGTTAGTTTAGCCTATTAAGCCCAAGTTCCAACCCTCTTCTCCTCACTCTTCATAAATTTCCTAACTAATCAAGCTTTGGCATTAATGGTGGAGGGAATGGGAAATTAAAACTCCAAGCACAAATTCAATTGCAAATCCAACATTCAACTCCAAATTCAAGTAGAAGATATTGGATTCAAGCTTTGGATTGCTTCTCCTTGCTTTCAAGCTTCATTTTATAAACTTTAGTGCAAAGGTGAGATTTTTATCTCACAAATCTAGTCTATATCTATCTTGGACTGTTGGGAATGATTCCCTATCACTTTAGCATGCATATTTGCTTTTGGTTTGGATTGGATTGGCGAAAGACTCCGATTTTTGGTGTTTGGGTGAAATTTCTGCATTTAGGTCGTTCTGGCCGATTTTAGCTCGCTCGGAGTTAGGTCGTGTGGACCTTAGGTCGTAGGTCGCGTACGAGTTAACCCCTAGGTCGTTCTGGCCATTTTCGTGTTTTCGGAGTTAGGTCGCTCAGGACCTTAGGTCGTAGGTCGTATGGCCGTTAGGTCGCTCTGCTTTGGCTCTGGCCATTTTTGCTCACTCGCAGTTAGGTCGCTCACGACCTAGGACTTAGGTCGCTCGCGAGTTAGTGGCTTAGGTCGTTGGGTCATATAACCCATTAAGTCGCGCCCCTTTAGGTCGTGAACCTTGTTAAGTCGTTCACCCTGAGCTTAGGTCTTAGGTCGCATCACCCTTAAGTCGTTCGACCTGATCCTTCCTTAGGTCGCGCCATCTTTTAGGTCACGCCATCTTTTAGGTCGCGCATCGCCTTAGGTCGCTAGGTCTTAGGTCGCGCCATCTTTTAGGTCGCGCCATCTTTTAGGTCGCGCATCCCCTTAGGTCGCTAGGTCTTAGGTCGCGCCATCTTTTAGGTCGCGTACCATACTTTAGGCCGTAGTCACTTAGGTCGCTTGCACCTTAGGTCGGCCTCGTTAGCTCGCAGATCATCTAGGTCGCGTGGCCTTTAGACCGTTAGGTCGGAGCGTTAGGTCGTTAGACCTTACCTTCCTTAGGTCGCTTGACCGGTTAAACCTTTAGGTCGCTCGATCCTATTCCCCTTAGGTCGTTAGACCTCATTTTGTCTTCACATGTGGCATTGCCCCCGCACCCCCACCTTGGGGGGTTGCCACCCCCCCTGGACCCCCCCTCCGTAGGGGATCTTATCTGAAAAACATTGAGCTGATTTCCTTGGATTTTATTCACATCTCCGTATGCGATTTTTGTGACTGATTGTTTCTACAATTGCTTCTGTGTTTTGTCACTTTATAATATAAAGGTTTCAATACTAGTAGTAAATATCAAAACTCTTTTAACAAACAATTTCAACTCTATTTTTAATAACAAAGCTCTTTTCTTAAATCGTTTTCCAATCTATTATTATATACAAACCTTTACCTCACTCGGATGAGAAATCTAATTAAACGACTTAGTAAAACAAGTGGTATGAAACGCTTGCGTTCACTTCGTCGGTTAATTCTTGGACTTGTTTGATTGAACCTCTTGTGACAATTTTATTAGTGAAGATTTACAGTTTGTTCGTAAATATTTAAGTTAAGCAAGTGGTTATGGGACATGAAGCTAAACTTCTATATTTACTAGCTTAGTGTAATTGACACTTCTCGTTGATCTTGATGATCGCTCTATGAATTAGACTAGCAATTGCGCGATGTCTCTTTCATTGCAAGGTTAGACTAGACACCACTTGTGTGATTCCATTCACACATACCTTTCTGCTTTTTGGTTAGTCTTGACCTTAATCTGTGTGATTCCATTCACACATGCGGGGTAGCTCCCCTTGGTCTTCGGACCGTCATGTGATAGGCCTCTTTCCCTTTTATGATTTCTGGATCTCTTGTGTTGATTTCTGGAATTTATCTCTTTGACTTGTCATGAGTACAAGTTTAGGGTATGATGCCCTCTTCGAATCTTTGAGAAGATTCTTGTGATAATGATTATCTCTTATTGATTGATCTTCTGTTGATCATTATTTACATACTTATAGTGGTATGTCGTTATGGATGTTTATGTTTATGCCATATCTTTTATGTTATATCATGTCATCTGATATTTATAGCTAGACTGATCCGTTTATTATTTTCTTAAATAATACTCGGGTCAGACCGAGATGTTACAGGTGCTTCTGCTTGACTTCTTCCCAGGGATTCATCACTCTGACTTTTGGCTAACTGTTTAGATTAGCAGTTTTTGTTGTATACACTTGAGATATAGACTCATAGTTGTATTCTTTTGTATAGCACGTGTTGCTATTCTTTTGTATTATCGTGGATCTTACTGACCACTACTCTGATGTACACTTTCATGTGTTAGTTATATATTCATATCTTCTTCCGCCTTTGTGATATGGATATCTGTGACTGATTTGTGATATGATTATTTCTATGTTTGTTTCCGAAGATTATTTATAGCCACCGTGTGATAAGCAATTACATGGATGGTCGCTCCTCAACAGCCTTATTCTCCGTGCTAGTTGACAGCACTACTCCGGAGTGTTCTTGGCTAGCGTGGGTATAGAGGTGGGGCGTCACATTCTTTTTAAAAATCATGATTTTCGAAGTCAATTGAAAATATGTACTTGAATCAACTTAATTCAACACTTGATTTTATCATGCATTTACATTTTCATCTGAGCTATCTTGATTCCAGAAGTACTTCAAACTTATTTTGCTAGAAATAAGTTTTAAACTTAATTTTATAATTAATAACACATTATGTCTGAATCTCTAAATTTAACAAAGACCAAATGATTAGATTTAGGATTTTTAATCAAACTTTTTATTTCTGAACCAAGAACAGAGATAATTAAATACAACAGGCACGCACACTTGCAACACTCATAAATACAGAGATAATTCATATATATGCACATATAAAGTAACATTCATCTCAGATTTCTCAAGCAAACAAACACATATTAACTTAGGTTTAAAATTTTTAAAAGGTTTGCTCACAGATTATTTAAAAATGCAGAGGCTGGAAGCTTTGAATTGCTGAGGCTTTTTTTAAACTGAAAAGCTTTGATTTAAATATTGGATGTGATGTCTCGGAAATTTGGGCAATAATTATTTAATAATTTCATTATTAATTATTTTAAAAATGTGAAATATTGATTTAATAATTTAATTCAAACAGGGATTTTCTTTTGAAAATTAATAATTATTTAGTTTGATAAATGATATTCTTTTCAAATGTTAAAAAAATATTTAAGTGATAAATTTATCTCTCTAAGCTTATTTAAAAATATTTTATTTATAATGTATAAATGTTTATACATTGTGAATAGAAGATTTTGTTTTAATTTTAATTTATATAAAATAAAGGATATTTTCTAATTTTATATATAATTGTATAATGTGTAAATTGATTAAATTGATTTAAATTAGTATTGTAACTTTTCAAAAAGTTTGTTTTAAAAAGATCTATCTTATAATTTTCATAGGAATGAAAGTAAGTATTTATTTATTTATAAGAATAAATATAGTTTAGATTTTATTTTATAATAAAAGTTTGTTTTGTTTTATTTTAAAATTTTTGTTCTGTTTAAATAAATCATTCTTGTTTAAGTATAACATTTGATTGAAACCTTTTGAAATAAAATTGAATTCAACCCTTCTTTTCTTTTAAAATCTTTTCTTTTGAAATGTAGTTTCATAAAGGATATTATTTTAAAAATAATTAAGTAAACATTAAAATGTAAGTGCATAGTTTTATAAATAAGTTTATATGTATTTAATTAAAGACTTATGTTAATAAACATTTGTAACAAAACATTTATAAATTAAGAAATCTCTTTTAATATGACATTGTATATGTGTTAAGCATTTAACATATAAAGAAGACACTTGTACTTAATCTATAACATTAGTTAACAAGTGGCATTGTTTTTAAAAAAAAAATTATTTAAAATATATTGATAAGAAAACATAGCAATGCATTTTGTTTTAAAAAAAAAACCATTCTCTTCAATGAATCTGAACTCAGATTTTAGAAAAGGAAATTGAAAACCAAATTCAATATAAAAATCTGCAAAACAAAATACAATTCTATCAAAATCTGCAGACCAAATCTGCAAACTGTTTTACCAGAAATCAAGTTCCAACATCAATTTGAAATCAACTTCAAAACTCTAGCAATAGAAAATGAAAATTCAACAATCTGCTCAAATTTTCAACTCTGTAATCTTTATGAAGATCAACTACAAATCTGAAACCAAAGAAGATATGGGTCAGCTGATAAAATTCAACTCAACTGCAAGCTAGTAATTTAGTATTCAAAATTGGAAGTAAACTCATCAGATTCAACAGCAAGTTCAACAAGAAAATTAAATTCGAAAAGCAAGATTGAAAACTCCAGATTCAAATCCAGAGGAAAACTGTTACAGGAAGAACATTGTCCTCTGCCTCTTCAATTAAGGTGAGTAAACATCTATTTTAAAAACAGAGCTTTCTTTTGGAATTAATACTTAAGCAATGTGCTAAAACTCAAGTTTAAATAAAACTGTCATTTGAAAAAAAAAAGTCAAACTGCTGTAGATAAAAAAAGAAAAAAATGCTCTGTCTTCTTTTAAGTAAGTAACCTCACAAATGCAAAAGGGTTTGAGTTATATGTTGTATGTTTATTGATAAAAATAATCAGGTTGGTATGATTTTTTTTTGTGATAATAATCTGTGTATTTATGTATAAGTACACCTATGAATGTTGCCTGATACTTGTTTCTGTTTTTAAAAAAAACTAAGAATCTTTAAATAAAACCCATTTCCTCTTGATTGATTCTCAGTTAGGATTTATTTTGTGAACAAAATGTGTTTGTTTAATATAGATTTAGGATTATAAATTATATTTTAGTTTAATTATAATCTGTTGCCTCTGAAAACCCCAAATCAGTCATCATTGAAAATAAAAAAAATATCAACCATCTTAAATCATTAAAACAGTTTTGTGACCTGAATAAATGATTAAAGTTGTGAATTTTAAAACAAATATCACATTTTATAAATAATTGTTGAGTGTGCTTGCCTGTATTGAACAAAATTGGGTTATTGTTGATTCTTGGGCGATCAAGTGGACTGGGATGTTCGGGGTTCCTTGTGGTGATGGAGGAGTGATCAGAGGGGCGAGGAAAAATAGTGTAAGGCGGTGCAGTTGGACGTGGTGGCAACGGCGATGAATTCTTTTGTGTTAACCTAGTTTGGGGGTGGTCGGTTAATTGTTGCTTTTTGATTGCTATGGAGCATCGAGTGATATAGAACTTTGGGAATTGGAAGAGGAGACATAGGCGAAGGGATGGCCGGTGTCGTAGGTGATAAGATGGTCGGAGGAGGGTTTGTAAGCCGTTGACAGGTTTGGGTGTATGTTGCTGTGATGTTTCCAGGTGTGGTTGGATTCCTTGATTTCAAATTATGGGCTGCAGTGGGGATTATGGCAGTCGTGATCAAGTGGGATGATTGTTTGCGACATGGGGAGGTTGCCTAGGGTGGCTGGTGATGATCTGAGCGCCGGGGCGTATGCACCATGCATATGTAATTCTGGTGAACCATTTGGGATTGTGCAGAATTTTTGACTCGAGTACTACTCGGGTGAAATGGGTTGTTGACTCAGAGCAAGGGTCTTGAGAACTCGTAGTATTTTTGTTAGGTCTCGGGTTAGTATTTGGTTCAGGTTGTAAAACCTGAAGAATTTGCAGTTTTATAAATTTAAGTTGGAATTCAAAATTTTGAATTAGAATTTCAATTGGGATTTTTAAAATGCAAAGTTTAAAATGTTAGTTCAGATGAGCTTTTGAATTTCAAAGTTTTAAATTGAAATTTTAAATTTTTAAAGCAAAATTTACATTAAGTATTTGTTCAGGTTGTAAAACCTGCAATTGTGCAGTTTTTAGAATTTGATGTATTTAAATTTTTAAAATAGGATTTTGGCAAGAATTTAAATACCAAGTTAGGATCAATTTGAATTCAAAGTTTTAAAATGTAAATATTTGAATTTGAACAAGATTTATATTAAGTTGAAAATCAGGTTTAATTAAAAGAAATTTCAGGTTATTTAAATCTAGTCTAAATTTAAACAGTTTATAGATTCTTCTTAAAAATATTGATCAAATTCAATGTTTAAGTAAATTTTAAAGATGAATTGATTTCAGATAAATGTTTTAACTTGAAAACTTCTTTCTTAAATATTTGAAAAACCAAAAGTTTGAAATGTTTAACTTGAAAACTTGAGAAGTTTAAATAATCAGTTTATTTTAAAAAAAATTCCTTTAATAAATTTAAGTAAATTTGAATTTAAAATTGCTTACATAAGTATGAATGTTTTCACTTTCATTTTTAAAGTTATAATTTAATTAAATTTGGATAATGTTTAAATAGTTAAACATTTTTAAATCTTAAATTTTAAAACGAAATTTTGAATTTAATCTAGAAATGTATTATTTTAAATACATTTTGAATGTTAATGAAATCATTTATAATTAAATAAATTATTTTAAGATAATTAAGATAATAAAGGAATTAAATTAAGGAATTTATTTATTCTAAATAATGATTTAGAATGAATTTAATTAGAAATGATTCATAATGATTAATTAAAACAAAAATTTAAGGAAATATTATTAATTAATAATGATAATTATCTTAGGATAATTAATTAATATGATTAAAAATTTGATAATTAATTAGATTAATTAATTTAAGGTAATTAGTTTTAAATTGTTGAGTCTAATTACTTGATAAAAGTAATTAAAGAATTAATTACTTATTGTAATTAATTTTGATAATGTGATTTGTTAAGTTAATTAATTTAGTTTAATTAATTTAAGTAAATCATTTAATGATTTAATAAGAATAATTACTTAAGGTAATTAGTGGAACAGGATTACTTAGAAAAGTAATAAGTGATAATTACTGGAATGTAATTAATTAAGATGATTTTTAATTAAGTAATTTTGGTAATTACTTTGAAATTAATCAAGGTATTAATTAATGGAGATAATTAATTGTGAAGATAATTAATTTGTTATTGAGTAATTAAGGACAGTTAGTTACTGGTTTAATATTAATCAAAGGTGATTAATAATTGTATTTTAATTTTAGATTAATTACTAAATGTAATTAATAAAGTTATTAATTTGAATTATAAATCATTAATTAATAAAATTAATGAAGTAATTAAGGATTGTTTAAGTAAGATAATTAATTATTAAGTGATTAATTAATTGTAATTAATTAAGGACAAAAGTAACTAATTATAGTTAATTAATGAAGTAATTAAATATTAATTACTTATGAATTAGGTTAATTAATTTTGTAAAATTAATTAAGGACTAATTACTTATTGTAATTAGAGGAGGATTAATCAAAAGTTGTTTAATCAAGTTATATACTTAGTGAATAATTAATTAACTGGGTTAATTAATTAATGGATGTTAAGCAAGATTTAAATGAGTAATTAATTTAATTTAATTTAAATTAATTAGAGATGGTTGTAATTAATTTAATTCATTTTAAATTAATTATAATTGATGGTTGATAAATCATTGCTTATGGATGTTATTGATTGAATGGTTGTGATCTCAGTAATGAGATAAGTTGTATTTGTATGATATGGATGTTCGGTTAAAGTATGATGGTTTGTGATGGATTATCCGAGTGTGATGATTATCTGTTTGTGATATTGATACAGATTATCTGTTTATGACAAGGATATGATTATCTATTGTGATAAGTAGTTTATCTAACTTGTGAGATAGATAATAATGAAATGAGTTAATTATTTAAAACCCTTAAGTACAACTTGGACATTAAAATGGCTTTTGGTTTCGGTGAGACCGGGATCGGATTTCCATATTTGGATATCCGAAAACCACATCGATTCCAATTAAACGTTAGGTCGTTAATCCAAGTGGAGCAAGTGAAGACTCGAGGTGTAAGGGCTATACGTCAGTATAACTCTGTGGGTGATTCCGTAATGAGTTTGACGGAATAGTGCTTATAGGTTCGAGATGGAGATTTAGAGTGCAAGGGCTATGGTCATTGACTCTGAGGGTGATTCCAAAATGAGTGCAACGAGATAGTGCCTTCAGTTTCGTTCGAACCCGGAACGAACTTGTATGGATTGAATGCTTTCAGAACATCGTTAGGAGGACGATGAGAATTCTAAAATTTGATGTCCTATTAAGGTAATCGTAGCCTCAAGCCTCATCAACCGGGAATGGCTAAAACAGGGAAGGTGCAGCAAGGCTTCGTGGGTAGCTCCCACTGGAAAGCAAGATACATCCCTGTCTAGATGTCCCTTTATATTTCGGCTGTGTGGGGGCGATTACTAGCTAGAATCGCCGCGGTGGTCTTGTTCGGAACTATTCAGTAAGGAATGGGTCCAGCTTTGTGTTGTAGGGGAGTGGGAGTACTCCTCGGTACGGTGATCTAGGCCATGTACTATGACGGGCGGTACCCCAGTAGCCCTGCCATTGATGGAATCCAAAATCCAATATGTGCCTGTACGGTTTTGATTGTGCCCAACTATGTTGGAACGTGAGATGTAAGCATTCCAGCTATTTCTGTATTTTATTTTGAAAACCCTAGACACTATCATAATATCACTGGATTTCCTATCAAATGTATTGGTTAGCGTAAGGTAAAAACTTTTCCATGTTTATGTGTGGGAAGTCTTACGTGATACCTTTTGTTTCAAAGGATTTTCTAAAAGTTAAGCAATTTTAACCCGTTTACTCACACCAGACCCCTGTCTGACCTGAGTGTTTATTTTCTGTTTTATTAAACTCTTGGGTACTCATATTACGTATGAGTAGTCAAGTGTTTTAGGATTGCTTTGACGAGTTCTGGAGGAGATAATGGAGCAGGAGGCTTCAGCGTGTAGATATATATGGTGGTTCCACTGGGTTTGAATTGTTTATGTTTCTCTGATGTACTTGAATTGTAATTGCTAGATAGAAGTTTATAACTATCTAGTTTGTGTTGTATTAGCTGTTTAACTCTGATGTATATGATACTATGTAAAGTTTTATGTTATATATTATAATTTATTCGATTCCGCTGTGAGATTCTGATGTTGTCTGTTTCTTTCTTTCCTTTCTTTTCTCTTTACTATCCCTTTCTTTCTTCTTAGCGATGCTTCTTCCTGGAGTATGGAAGATGGGTCGTTACATTGCGGTATCAGAGCTCTAGGTTGAGCGAATACCTAGACTCTGGAGTGGTATCCTTCTTGAGAGAGCGTATTTGTAATTTTGAATATATATATATATATATATATATATATATATTTCTACCTATTAGATTGGGTTACCCGTTCAGGTTTTCCAACATAAGTAATAAAGGTAGATAGGGTAGTGGTGTGTGTAACACAACTACCAGTGGTTGGAGTTCTAGTGTTTGAGGTTGGTTATGAATCTGCTAGGGCCGCGTAGGGCATCTCGAGTAGTTCTACAGTTTGGTGTGAAGGATTTTATTGGTCTATGAAGGAAATCATTCCAAGATTCAGAGTTTATCTTTGGATTTTAAGCTTGGTTGCACTCGTGTGGGTGGATTTTCTTGAGTTTGGATCAATTGGGGGTGCTGAAGCCAGCAAGGATATTTTGGCAACCTTAGGAGGGAGTTCTGTCTATATTTGAGTTTGAAACTCAGTTTGGCAGAGTGTTTGAGTTTGGTTTGGGAGCGAGTTTCCCGAGAGATATCTGTCTTTTGGAAGACTCTGTTGTGAAGAGGCTGGTGTAGCTTTGGGATTCGATGAGCTTTTGAATAAGGAAGTTTTTGGCAGTAGTAGCAGCAGTGAGTGTCCTGTTTCTTCGTTGGTTCAGGAGTCTCTGTGCTTTTTCTGTCAGTAGTCCGGGTAGATGGTGTAGCTTGTGCATTTATTCCGGAAGCTCAGCGGGGTGTGATGTTTGAGGTTGAAGGTTGACCACTAGTTCTTCTTTTTGGATAGAAGGCTTTAGCTGTTTTGATTTTTGAAGTGAGAATGATTTCTTGGAATCTGAACTGAGTAGAATCGCAAAAAGTGACTTGCGATGGTTTGGAAGTTCTATAAGTGATCTTTGTTTGGATTGAAGCATCTCTAGAGGATGTTTGAGTTATCGAAGGGATATTTTCTGGATATCTTCAAAGTAATTAAGATTTGCATCCATCGAGAGTTTGAGTTTTGTTTCGAATTGGCTCTGGAAGCTTTTCAGGTGGATCAGCATAGTAGGAAGTTTTTTGAGAGGAGATCTGTTTCAGCTGGTAGGATTCATCGGATCTAGTTTTCTGGTTGAATTTTTGCTGTGGTGTTTGTGACTAAATCGGATAGGTCACTGAAATTTTATGGAATTTGATGAACAATGTTCCGAGATAAGTTGATCAAGTTTATACTTGTGCTCATCAATAGTATCTTCAAATCTGAGTTGCGCAGTGGAAGCATGGTGGCAGCTATTCCAGAATTTAAGCAACGCTTGATTCTTTGGGAATTTGTGTTTTAACTTGGAACAAAAGATTTCTACAGGAAATATATTTTGGAGTCTTATGATGTTATGTAGTAGAGTTTGTGTGAAGGATTTTGCTGGGTCTTGAGAAAACCATTTTATTGAGTATAATCTGGAGATCGATTATTTCTTTGTCTAGATTTGTTCTGTGTAGCATCTGTGAAGATTGGATTGATCTAGAAGGTTGGAGGCAGCCCAAAATCGTCAAGAGAGATTTGTGGATAAGAGTATTGGATCTTTCTGTGTTCTCTTGAGAGGTAAGTGTTTGATCTACATGATTGAATTTCCAGTTTGGATGTCTGGAATTTGTTATGTATTTCACGTATCTCTGAGGGAGTACGTGTATGGTTTATTACTGGCCTTGGAATCAGTAGTTCTGAGAGATTTGGAAGTTGATCAGGACTTGTCTGTAGTCCTGTATCTTGTTTAGATTTGTAGATCTAGATATATAGGAGCTCTAGATCTGTGTGGTGTAGTTAGTTTATATTCTGTAGAGCGAGTATCCCGGTGTGTATATATATATGCTTGGGGAAACTCGATGGAATTTTATCCAGAATTTGTCTGGATAATTAGAATTGTTTAATTGGTTGAATTGGTTGCTATGGTTGTTAGCATAGGTTTGATTTATGCTTGTGTTTAAAATTTAAATTCAATGAGATTATTAAATTACCTTTGCTTTTAAATTTCGGCGACGAAATTCTTTTAAGGGGGGAGGAATGTGATGTCCCGGTAATTTGGGCAATAATTATTTAATAATTTCATTATTAATTATTTTAAAAATGTGAAATATTGATTTAATAATTTAATTCAAACAGGGATTTTCTTTTGAAAATTAATAATTATTTTGTTTGATAAATGATATTCTTTTCAAATGTTAAAAAAATATTTAAGTGATAAATTTATCTCTCTAAGCTTATTTAAAAATATTTTATTTATAATGTATAAATGTTTATACATTGTGAATAGAAGATTTTGTTCTAACTTTAATTTATATTAAATAAAGGATATTTTCTAATTTTATATATAATTGTATAATGTGTAAATTGATTAAATTGATTTAAATTAGTATTGTAACTTTTCAAAAAGTTTGTTTTGAAAAGATCTATCTTATAATCTTCATAGGAATGAAAGTAAGTATTTATTTGTTTATAAGAATAAATATAGTTTAGATTTTATTTCATAATAAAAGTTTGTTTTGTTTTATTTTAAAATTTTTGTTCTGTTTAAATAAATCATTCTTGTTTAAGTAGAACATTTGATTTAAACCTTTTGAAATAAAATTGAATCCAACCCTTCTTTTCTTTTAAAATCTTTTCTTTTGAAATGTAGTTTCATAAAGGATATTATTTTAAAAATAATTAAGTAAACATTAAAATGAAAGTGCATAGTTTTATAAATAAGTTTATATGTATTTAATTAAAGACTTATGTTAATAAACATTTGTAACAAAACATTTATAAATTAAGAAATCTCTTTTAATATGAAATTGTATATGTGTTAAGCATTTAACACATAAAGAAGATACTTGTACTTAATCTATAACATTAGTTAACAAGTGGCATTGTTTTAAAAAAAAAAATTATTTAAAATATATTGATAAGAAAACATAGCAATGCATTTTGTTTAAAAAAAAACCATTCTCTTTAATGAATCTGAAATCAGATTTTAGAAAAGGAAATTGAAAACCAAATTCAATATAAAAATCTGCAAAACAAAATACAATTCTATCAAATTCTGCAGACCAAATCTGCAAACTGTTTTACCAGAAATCAAGTTCTAACATCAATTTGAAATCAACTTCAAAACTCTAGCAATAGAAAATGAAAATTCAACAATCTGCTCAAATTTTCAACTCTGTAATCTTTATGAAGATCAGCTACAAATCTAAAACCAAAGAAGATATGGGTCAGCTGCTAAAATTCAACTCAACTGCAAGCTAGTAATTTAGTATGCAAAATTGGAAGTAAACTCATCAGATTCAACAGCAAGTTCAACAAGAAAATTAAATTCAAAAAGCAAGATTGAAAACTCCAGATTCAAATCCAAAGGAAAACTGTTACAGGAAGAACATTGTTCTCTGCCTCTTCAATTAAGGTGAGTAAACATCTATTTTAAAAACAGAGCTTTCTTTTAGAATTAATACTTAAGCAATGTGCTAAAACTCAAGTTTAAACAAAACTGTCATTTGAAAAAAAAAAAATCAAACTGTTGTAGATAAAAAAAGAAAAAAAATGCTCTGTCTTCTTTTAAGTAAGTAACCTCACAAATGCAAAAGGGTTTGAGTTATATGTTGTATGTTTATTGATAAAAATAATCAGGTTGGTATGATTTTTTTTGTGATAATAATCTGTGTATTTATGTATAAGCACATCTATGAATGTTGCCTGATACTTGTTTTTGTTTTAAAAAAAACTAAGAATCTTTAAATAAAACGCATTTCCTCTTGATTGATTCTCAGTTAGGATTTATTTTGTGAACAAAATGTGTTTGTTTAATATAGATTTAGGATTATAAATTATATTTTAGTTTATTTATAATCTGTTGCCTCTGAAAAACCCAAATCAGTCATCATTGAAAATAAAACAAATATCAAACATCTTAAATCATTAAAACAGTTTTGTGACCTGAATGCTTGATTGAAGTTGTGAATTTTAAAACAAATATCACATTTTATAAATAATTGTTGTGTGTGCTTGCCTATATTGAACAAAATTGGGTTATTGTCGATTCTTGGGCGATCAAGTGGACTGGAATGTTCGGGTTTCCTTGTGGTGATGGAGGAGTGATCAGAGGGGCGAGGAAAAATAGTGTAAGGCGGTGCAGTTGGACGTGGTGGCAACGACGATGAATTCTTTTGTGTTAACCTAGTTTGGGGGTGGTCGGTTAATTGTTGCTTTTGATTGCTATGGAGCATCGAGTGATATAGAACTTTGGGAATTGGAAGAGGAGACATAGGCGAAGGGATGGCCGGTGTCGTAGGTGATAAGATGGTCGGAGGAGGGTTTGTAAGCCGTTGACAGGTTTAGGTGTATGTTGCTATGATGTTTCCAGGTGTGGTTGGATTCCTTGATTTCAAATTACGTGCTGCAGTGGGGATTATGGCAGTCGTGATCAAGTGGGATGATTGTCGGCGACATGGGGAGGTTGCCTAGGGTGGCTAGTGATGATTTGAGGCCGGTGCATATGCACCGTGCATATGTAATTCTGGTGAACCATTTGGGATTGTGCAGAATTTTTGACTCGAGTACTACTCGGGTGAAATGGGTTGTTGACTCGGAGTAAGGGTCTTGAGAACTCGAAGTATTTTTCTTAGGTCTCGGGTTAGTATTTGGTTCAGGTTGTAAAACCTGAAGAATTTGCAGTTTTATAAATTTAAGTTGGAATTCAAAATTTTGAATTAGAATTTCAATTGGGATTTTTAAAATGCAAAGTTTAAAATGTTAGTTTAGACGAGCTTTTGAAATTCAAAGTTTTAAATTGAAATTTTAAATTTTTAAAGCAAAATTTACATTAAGTATTTGTTCAGGCTGTAAAACCTGCAATTGTGCAGTTTTTAAAATTTGATGTATTTAAATTTTTAAAATAGGATTTTGGCAAGAATTTAAATACCAAGTTAGGATCAATTTGAATTCAAAGTTTTAAAATGTAAATATTTAAATTTGAACAAGATTTATATTAAGTTGAAAATCAGGTTTAATTAAAAGAAATTTCAGGTTATTTAAATCTAGTTTAAATTTAAACAGTTTATAGATTCTTCTTAAAAATATTGATCAAATTCAATGTTTAGGTAAATTTTAAAGATGAATTGATTTCAGATAAATGTTTTAACTTGAAAACTTCTTTCTTAAATATTTGAAAAAAAACAAAAGTTTGAAATGTTTAACTTGAAAACTTGAGAAGTTTAAATAATCAGATTATTTTAAAAATTTGTTTCCTTTAATAAATTTAAGTAAATTTGAATTTAAAATTGCTTACATAAGTATGAATGTTTTCACTTTCATTTTTAAAGTTATAATTTAATTAAATTTGGATAATGTTTAAATAGTTAAACACTTTGAAATCTTAAATTTTAAAATGAAATTTTGAATTTAATCTAGAAATGTATTGTTTTAAATACATTTTGAATGTTAATGAAATCATTTATAATTAAATAAATTATCTTAAGATAATTAAGATAATAAAGGAATTAAATTAAGGAATTAATTTATTCTAAATATTGATTTAGAATGAATTTAATTAGAAATGATTCATGATGATTAATTAAAAAAAAAATTTTAAGGAAATATTATTAATTAATAATGATAATTATCTAAGGATAATTAAGTAATTAATTAGTATGATTAAAATTTTGATAATTAATTAGATTAATTAATTTAAGGTAATTAGTTTTAAATTGTTGAGTCTAATTACTTGATAAAAGTAATTAAAGAATTAATTACTTATTGTAATTAATTTTGATAATGTGATTTGTTAAGTTAATTAATTTAGTTTAATTAATTTAAGTAAATCATTTAATGATTTAATAAGAATAATTACTTAAGGTAATTAATGGAGCAGGATTACTTAGAAAAGTAATAAGTGATAATTACTGGAATGTAATTAATTAAGATGATTTTTAATTAAGTAAGTTTGGCAATTACTTTGAAATTAATCAAGGGATTAATTAATGGAGATAATTAATTGTGAAGATAATTAATTTAAGGACAGCTAGTTACTGGTTTAATATTAATCAAAGGTGATTAATAATTATATTTTAATTTTAGATTAATTACTACATGTAATTAATAAAGTTATTAATTTGAATTATAAATCATTAATTAATAAAATTAATGAAGTAATTAAGGATTGTTTAAGTAAGAAATAATTAATTATTAAGTGATTAATTAATTGTAATTAATTAAGGACAAAAGTAACTAATTATAGTTAATTAATGAAGTAATTAAATATTAATTACTTATGATTTAGGTTAATTAATTTTGTAAAATTAATTAAGGACTAATTACTTATTGTAATTAGAGGAGGATTAATCAAAAGTTGTTTAATCAAGTTATATACTTAGTGAATAATTAATTAACAGGGTTTGATTTGCTTACAGATTTGGAAAAAATGGTTTCAGGCTACCACTTTCAGGATTTTGATTTGAAAAAGATTTGAACACAGGTGGATTTTGGTTTTGAGAATGGTGACAGGTTTAAAACAGTTTACAGAGTTGAATTGTTTGGTTTTGGGTTTGAGGAGGTGATTATTTGAAAATGGTTTCAGATTTGATTCATGAAATCTGGTTTTGGAAAAAAAGTTTTCAGGATTGTGAAGAGATGAACATGGTTGAGTCTTTTTGAAAATGAGAAAAGAAATAAAAGAGAGGAGAGGTGAACTTATATAATGTGCATTAGGATTTATTAAAATAAAAGAAATAAGAAATAAATTTTGACACTTGTCATAACCTATTATCAATTAACTTACATGTATATTTATCTTGGTTTTAAAAAGTTACACTTGTATTATTTCATTTTATTTATTTATAAAAGATTTTAAATTAATTTTCCAAATTAATAAATACCTTTGTAAATTTAGTAAATGCTTTTCTTAATTTATATAAATAAATCTTTAAAGAAAATAGAATATAAACCAATTATAATTTAAGTAAAATCATATAAAATATATTTGATCCATTTTTAAATGTTAACATAAAGCTTTCGTATTTATTTACTATTTAATAAACACTTTCAAATTTATATAAATAATATCCTTTTAAGGAAAATAAATCTATTTTAAATAAAAACTTATTCATAATTTTATATCGAAAATAATTTCCAAGATATTTATCCATTTAAATTCAAATTTAAATCTGAATTCAAAGTTAATTTAAATCCTAATTTAAAATTAATTCAAATATATATAATAATTTTAAAACAAACACAAATTAAATTTGAAAATAATAACTTTATTTAAAAATCTATTTTAAAATCTACTAATAAAACAATACCAATTAAAATTGAAAATAATTATTTCACTTTAAAAATCCATTTATATATATATTTAAAAACATCACATTATTAATTATTGTTATTTATATTTGAAAATAAAAAAATTTCCAATTTTAATTAATTTAATTTGTAGATTATCACATTTTAAATTCCTTGAAATTTTAGGATATCACAATAATTTTTAGAATTAATCTATGAATTAATATGAAGTTTTACAAAATTATTAAGATATGTGTTATTTTATATATATAAATTTTAAATATAATTTTGATTTGAAATTAAAAAATAAATTCCTTAAAAATAATATTAGAATCGAAAACCCTATATTTTAAAAACCAACTAAAATTTGTTTTCTAATTTTAATATATATATATATGTATGTATATGTGTGTGTGTGTATTTGTGATTTGGAAGTTATGTTTTGAAATTAATATAGTAATTTTCAAAAGCTATTTAAGGGTTAAATTCTAATATATATATATATATATATATATATATATATATATATATTTGTGTGTTTGTTTTATTAATGTGTAATTAGACTTTTAAATTATTTTCTTAAAAATTTATAAAAATAAAGAAATGCAAATGTGTTTAATAAAAATAAAAAGTTTTATTACTTTCTGTTAAAATTTTACAATAAAATAAATATAGTTTGAATATATATATAAATATAGAACATATATTAATATAAAAATTACAAGTGTCATTAATTTCTTTTTATTTTTAAAGTGATAAATAAAATTAAAAAGAGATCATACACATCTCTACTTCTCTACTATCTCATTTTCTTCATTATTCAGTTTTTTCTCAAAATTTTTGCTCAAAACCTGGAAACTTAAAAACTGAGAAAGAAACTCAAATCAGAAAAGAATCAAAATTAAACAAACAAGATTTCATCTCAAACATCAAGCAACTGAACAAGTTTCAAGATCAAAAATTCCAACAGTTCCAGCTTTCAAAGATCAAAATCAAACAACAAAATCAAAGCTTCAATTCAAATTCAACTCAACAATCAAGCTTCAGTTCAATTAAAACATCAAGCTTCAGATCAAAGGCAATATCACTTTCCAGTTTTCAAAAAAAAATCAACTATCTAGGTTCTCTATTTTGTCAAATACAGGTGAGTAAACTTTTATTAAAAAACTTAATCTATTTTTATCTTCGATGCATGTGATAAATCTGTGTAGTAATGTTGTAAATATGATTTGCATGATGTATTTTGTTGAATATAGTGAAGTACTATGGGTATATACCTGTGTATGTCTGCGTATACCTATATGCATGTCCTGTTTGATATTAATAGGCTAAAAATAAGTTCAAAAATCAATTTTTTTTTTTCCAGTCTCTTATAGCTTATGATCTTTAAAAGGAATTGGTTTGTATTTACCAGATTCAACACTAAAAAATAGTTTTATAGTAAAATTAGCAAGACATATTACTGGAATAAGAAAATAACAGTAATGATCAAATATAGGTCAGAAATTGAGTTTCTGGAAATTATGTTTTGGTTTTCCAATTCGATTCGTATTGGAAAATAATGATTTTTGATAATGGTACCATGATTTTTAAGCCCGTAATTACTGAGATTTTTCGAGTTGAATGAAAACCGATCTTTCAACGATTCTCGACGATCGACGAAGAATGGGATGGCATGCTTGATACTAGAGGTGAGGATGGAGATCAACGGAAAATTGGCCAGAGAGTTTATCGCCCATCGTGGTGGCTAGGCGATGGCAAGATAGGGTTTATCGACTGTTTTGGTCGATGAGGGTATCGTGATGATTGATTGGTCGTGGGTAAACCGGAGATGATCGGTGCATGGGTAATCGAAGCGTGGGTCAGTGACGCAGCTCTGGACGTGGACGCGTAATTACTGGCGATCAGTGGCGATGGGGCGTGATGATTTCGTTGATCGAGTTTGGGTTTGAGCTGTTTTGACATGCTCTATTTTGACTTCCATTGCTACCGAGGGTGCTGGGCGGTCTGGGTGGTCGGTGAGATCGTCGGTGACTTGATGGTGGTCGCGGCAAAGGTCGGAGCCGATCAGATTGGCGTTCATTTGCATGTGTGAACGTTTGAGTCTTTGTGTTGTTGTGGTGATTGGGGAAGAAGCCAGTTTCTCGGGTCTGGCTCGAAGACGTTGCGTGTTGTCTCGAAGGAATGAGCGGGAGAGTATGCTCAGGGTTTGGCTCGAGTATTTGCAAGTGTGGGCTCGGGTTTTGGTCTATGTTTAAATAACCAGGTTTTTAAATGAAAGCATGACCAAGTTTTAAAGTATATTAAAATTAATAACTTTTCAAAAGGAATGTAAACCAAGTTTCCAAAGTAAATTTATTAAAACAAGTTTCAAAGATTTAATTTTAAAGTCAAATGTTTCCAAAATTGTTTTGGTTTATATAATTATGTATTACGTTAATTATCTTATTAAATCCTGGTTGTTTTCAAAAATAAAATGATGTAACTGAGAAAGGATTAAGTTAATTGCATTAGACTTTAATTGATCAACAAAAGATCTCAAATGATTTTGTATGTTAATATTAAATTAATTTCAAGCAATTAATTTAATAAGATCTAAATGGTAATTAAGTAATTAATTAAGATAAAGGGTTTATCTTTAATTAATTAGGGTCTTGATTAATTAAAGGATCATTAATTAATGTGATTAATTAAAGGATCATTAATTTATTTATTAAGCAGGCTTTGGAGGTAAATTAATTTAATTTATTTGGTGATTAAATTAAATTAATTAGTAATTGAGTAATTAATTAAGGTAAATGGTTTATCTTAAAATTAAATAACATCTTAAGGTAATTGAAGTATCATTAATTAGTAATTTAATGATAATTACTTAATGAAATTAATTAAAGGATAATTAGGTAATTAAAGGTTAATAATTAACAATTAAAGGTTAATTAATTAAAGTAATTAATTAAAGGATAATTAATTACTTAAAGGTTAATTACTTAGTGTAAGTAATTAAAGGATAATTAATTCATAACTAAAGGTTAATTAATTTGTGATTAAAGGATAATTAATTAATGTAATTAATTAAGGGTTGTTAATTAATATAATTAATTAATGAAAGTAATTAAGGATAATTAATTAAGATGGATAGTTAAGGACGATTAATTAATTAATTAAAATCAATAACAAATGGTTTGTCATTACTTAATGTTAATTAAGCAGGAATAGGTAATTTATTCATAAGTAATTAATTTATTTTGGGTTAATTAAATTAATTATAATCATGTGATTAATTAATCTCTATTATGGATGATTGGATTATATTAAATGCCTTGAATTATTTGATATCTTTGATATAAATGTTCTGTGATATGAATTGCTTTGGATTAAGCTGTGATTATTGTAAGTTATTTATCTGTGATGAATTTCTATGTGAATTTGAACTTCTGAATTGAATTAAAAATTGTTACTTAAACAACATGGCCTTTAAGATGGTATTTGAATTTCGAGGAGACCGGGGGTCGGATTCCAAATGGTTATCAAAAAACTACATCGAATCTTAAAGGTGGATCTTTTGTTTAAAAGATTAAAAATGAAAATTTGTTGTGACTTAACCAAGATCCGAATGTATCCACATGTTTTAAAATAAACGCTCATTATTCGAATAAGCCTGGGGAGGACATTAAGTCATGAAACCTATTCCGAATAATGATACGATGAATTGGGATTGCATTTGAAGACAATGGTCGAAGATCGGGTATTTTGGATGACGAAAGGATTTCCTGTTGATTGTCTCTGCACCGAGTTGCTCCTGTATAGAGATTACCTTATGTGATGGGGAGTCCGGACATGGTTAGGGAATATCCGTATTTGCAAGGACTTCTTTCCTTAATTGGAAGAAGTCCATTCGGTTCCATTCAGATCCAAGATGGACTTGTATGGATGTATGTCTAACATTACACTTTGAGATATAAAGCCGGTTTCTATCAAATGCATTTCTGTTTGGTGGTAGAGAATTTATTCACTTAGCTTAACACCCTTCTCTGGGACGTACGAGCTCAGAGGTTATGTAATTGATGGTTATTAGTGATATATTCTTAATTTGGTAATGTGGCATGCTAAGTGCTGAGCATTGGTTAATCAAAGCATGACTTTTGTGTAAAGCGTAGCTTTGTGCGACGAGACTTCATCGAACCTCACACCCACACCCATAAAATGGTCAAAATAGGAAAGGATGCAACAAGGTTATGGGGTTTGCGACCCTCAGGGTATGTGCATTTCCTTCTGGATAAAAAGTGGTATCCTATATGGAGCCCAGATATTTTACTTATGTGGTTATTGTTGGAATTTTGATGGTGCCTCGGTAAAGGTCGGTTATGATCGGGGGATGGCATACTTGTGATAGTCATTTACCTAGTTACATAGGTAACCTGGTTTTGTGTTGGCAGAGATCCGGTTAGGTTCTCGGGACGTCCCTCTAGAGGCGTACCCATTCGTTAAAGGAAGTTCCTTAGCCTTTACCATTTGTTGGAAATCCAAAAAAATCAATACGATCCCTTTACAGTTTTAGTTGTAGAACCTGCCATTTAACGTGGTAGCTATAGTAGGCATATTATAATGTTACGTATGCTGACTAAGATTAATATTATACTTTCGAAATGTTTTTCATACTATGAACTAATAATAATATCAAAAGGATTTTCATGTATCAAGCATGTTTGACTGCTATAGGGAGAAACCTCCCCATGTGTGCGACTGCATTGAGTGTGTGCCGGGAGACCTTATGGTAGTTTCATTTTCTAAAAGGCTGAACGGATTTATTTTTATTTCTTTTATTACAGATAACCATTTTATGTTTGTTCACACCAGTCCCATAGTGAGAAATGTGGATTAAGGATCTTAAGGCTAGGATAAACACTAGAGGAGGGGTGAATAGTGTTTTATAGAATCGTTAAATCTTTTCCAGTTTTTGTTAATTTGAACACAAATATATGCATTATTCAGACACAGATATGACCAAAGAATCAAACACAGACGCAAATAAAAAGTAAAAGCAGTAAAGGAAAGAACACATCGGATTTTATACTGGTTTGGAGTTACCCGACATCTAGTCCCGCACACAAGTACGGATTTCCTTTCAAAACAATCTTTATAATTACACCCTCGATTTCAAGGCAACAACATACACCTTTAAGATTCACAATCCTCTGGGTAGAGATACTGATTTCCCGGGCAACAAGTTCACCCGATTGATTTTCAAGGCTACAACCACACCTTATCTTGCTTGATTGATTTCCAAGGCCACAATCACACCTTTTCTCGTTTAATTGATTACAAAGAAGCCTATAACTCTGAATAACACTGAGAATCTTGTTGAGATAGTGGTAGAGAATCAAACAAGAGATAATATAGTTAGATTCAATGTTGATTTCGGCAGAGTAATGGTAGGAATATGTATAAGAAATATGGAAGAAGAAGAGGAGTAAAAAACAAGAAGATCTGTTTTTAAAATTCGTTGAAAACATCCCTATTTATAGAAGAACAACCGCCATGTCCATTCGTTAAGAGATATGACGAATAGACACTTCTTTTGAAAATTAAATTTTGAACCAACTGACACTATGTCGACATGGGTAGGCTGAGAATGTCGACATCCCAAAGGAATTTTTGGTTATTTGTTTTTCTTTGAAAATAACTTCTATTTTATATTAAAACTATTTTAAACTTTATAAATATACTTGTCTATAGTTAAAATACATAAGTAAATAAACAAAATAATATATTCAAAATTTTACTATAATTTTATATTTAAATCTAAGTATAAATATTTAAAAATTAAATATATTATTATTAAAGATAGTTAAAATTGCGGATAATTTTGATTAAAGATTATTTTGAGGCTAAAAGTATATGAAATCAGGATAGACGTTTTTGATGCTTTTAAAAGGAAGGTTTTTAAAAACATTTTGAAAACAAGATATAATTTTTTTAAAATCATCTTGAATAAAAATTAGCGGATACAAAACAATGTTCCACTAGATTTTCATAGGTTCCATCCTACTTAGTTTCCATCCCTTTAACATGCTCGAAGTGGATTCTATTCCACGAATAAATTGGATTTTAAGATGCCAGCGCTTTTCCAGAAGTTTTAACAAAATTTCTAATTAAATTAAAAGATAAATTACTTGAACTCTTGAACTCTTGATAATCTTGATACTTATGAGTCTTCAATCTTGATATCTTGATCTCTATACTGTACAGTCTTCAATCTTGCTATCTGCATGGTTAAATCCTGCATATACATATATATCTAAACTTATATTGTTAGTATTTATATTTTATAATCTATTCTAAGGTTGTTGTCATCAAAACCATCATCTCAAGGACTAACAATCTCCCCCTTTTTGATGATGACAACCTTTTTATAAAATAATAATTCTATCCTAATAACTCCCCCTTATTCTATGCCTAACTACTCTATTTTATATTTCTCCCCCTTTGTCATCAACAAAAACTAACTCCAAATATATCAACAAAAACTATATCACTCCCCCTAAATCTAATACTCTATGATATGTGATTATAATGATAGTATTATCATAAATAATCAACAATTAGATCTAAAACTAGAACTTAGTCCTAAACTACTAACTAATCATAACTAAGTATCCATATAATAACACATATAAGAACACAAATTATTCATTAATTATATTGTTGTATTTACATTTTCATGGGAAACGGAAGAAAGAACATACACTAAAAGGAAAAAGAGGAAAGAAACTAATGAGTGTCTTTGAAAATGGGAAATCTATAAATCGAACAATTTGGATAGTGGAAACAGAAATTTCCACGTTGTTCGACAAGATTTCCATCTTTGTCAAAGCACACTTCTCCAATGCAAATGACTTTGTCATCATCTTCCACGTGCACTTCTTCCATGTGGACTTCTTCTTCTTCTTCTTCGCTGGCCTCTTGTATTTGATCTCCTGAAGAATCTTCGTCAATCAAGATTGGGTTAACATGATTGTCCATTAGAAATTTTTGCAAATTCCTAAGGATTTTGCCTTACCTCTCTCGTTCCTTGGCCATTCAAAATTGCATCACTTGCATTTCAGTCATTAACTGAAGTGCATCCTTCAGAGAATGCTCCATTTTTGTCACACGAGTGAGAGTAGTACGTTAAAATGGACCAAAAGTGAGAGAAGGAAACGAAAAGGTAGAATTTTTGTTTGATTTGGAAGAAGAGGCCATTGATTATTTGATTTCAGAAGATAGAACAGAGAAATAACAGAAAGAATGAATAAAATTTCGAAAATGAGAAGAATATATAGCCAATTATTTTGAATTTTGTGGGAAGATTTTAAAAATAAAAAAGTTATATGTCGACATGGGTTGGGGGGTATGTTGACATGGTCCTTTAAATTTATATTAACTGATTTATGTTGATTTAATTTTTAATTATATTTTTCTATTTATATTTTATATTTCAGTTATTGAACAAATACCTAATTATATTCTTAATTTAGTAAATATAGATTCATTTAATGGTTTTGTTAATATATCAGCAATTTTATTATCGGAATTAATATAATCTGGAGTAATTACTTCCTTATTTATACTAACTTTGAGAAAATGATGTCTAATATCAATATGTTTAGTTCGAGCATGTTGAGTAATATTTTTTGATAAATTTATCGCACTAGTATTATCACAATAATTGGTGATTTTGAGAATTTTAAACCATAATATTTTAAGGTTTGTTGCATATATATTACTTGAGAACAAGCCAAAGCAGCAGAAATATATTCTGCTTCAGTTATTGATAAAGAAACTATGTTTTGCTTTTTACTAAACCAGGAAATCAGAGAATGCCCCAAAAAGTGACAAGTTCCACTTGTACTTTTTCGGTCTGATTTACAACCAGCATAA
The DNA here is from genome assembly GCA_030765085.1 of Allium cepa. NCBI lineage: Eukaryota > Viridiplantae > Streptophyta > Magnoliopsida > Asparagales > Amaryllidaceae > Allium > Allium cepa. The sequence goes on along the minus strand of CM060941.1, from coordinate 1,037,471,381 downwards.
TCAGCATCACAGTAAGATACTAAGTCAAAAGATTCATTTTGGGTAAAATAAGCCATAGTCAGAAGTGTGTTTAACATATCTTATGATAAGTTTTACGGCTTCTAAGTGGGTCTCTTTAGGTTGGGATTGATATCTTGCACAGAGACAAGCACTATTCATGATATCAGGTCTACTTACAGTAATATAGAGTAGTGATCTAATCATTCATCTATATTACTTTTGATCTACATCTTTCGAAGATCTTCTTTACTAAGGTACTCATTGGTTGCCATGGGAGTGGATTTTCTACTCGCAGTAGTCAAACCAAATTTATTAATTAGGTCTTTAGCAAATTTTTCCTAACTAATAAAGATACCATTATCTAATTGTTTTATTTGTAGTCCTAAAAAGAAGTTAATTCACCCACATGACTCATCCCAAACTCTTTTGTCATTATTTCAAAAATTCTTTATTCATTTCAAAGTTAGTTGGTCCAAAAATGATATCATCTACGGAAACTTGTACTAGTTGAATATCATTTTTATTTCTTTTAATAGAAAGAGTATTATCTACTTTACCAATTTCAAATTTTGATTGTAATAAGTACGATCTTAGTCTATCATACCAGGCTCTAGGAGCTTGTTTTAGGCCATATAAAGCTTTCTTAAGTTTGTAAAAATGATTTGGTAATTTTTCATTTTCAAAAAGTGGTGGTTATTCAACATATACTTCCTTTTTTACAAATCCATTTAAAAGGGCACTTTTAACATCCATTTGAAATAGTTTGAAATTATTATGATTTGCGAAAGCAAGTAGAATCCTAGTGGCTTCTAATCTTGCTACGGGAGCAAAGGTTTCATCAAAATCTATTTCTTCTTCTTGACAAAAACCTTTGAGCGACAAATCGGGCTTTATTTCCTTGTTCATTCATTTTATTTTTATAAACCCATTTAGTTCCAGTTATAGTTTTATTCTCAAGTCTAGGAACAAGTTCCCAAATATCATTTCTAGTGAATTTATTTAATTCTTCTTGCATAGCCAAAATCCATGAATCATCAATTGATGCTTCTTTTGGATTCTTGGGTTCAATAGTTGATATAAAAGCTACGTTACTCATTTGACTTAGTTGATTTCTAATTTTAACAACAGATTGCATATCTCATAGTATATTTTCAATAGGTGGTCTTTTAAAAGTTTAGTCCTTTTATTAGGATGATTAATTTCATTATAAGTTTCAGCAGACTGTTGATTTTGAGTGATTAAATCCACTTCATCATTTGTATCTTCAAATTTTTTGAGATTTCCATCAAACGAAACATGCATTGTTTCTTCGATGTTGTTAGTTCTTAAATTAAATAATCTGTATGCTTTACTTTTAATAGAATATCCGATAAAGACACCTTTGTCGGATTTAGGGTCAAATTTATCTAATTTATCTTTGGTATTTAAAATAAAACGTTTACTTCCAAAAATTCTAAAATAAGATACTTTAGGTTTCTTTCTATGAAGAAGTTCATAAGATGTCTTATCAGTTAAAGGTCTAATTAAAATTCTATTTAAAATATAACTGGCAGTACAACTGCTTCTGCCCAAAAATACTTTGATAATTTACTATCTGAAAGCATGGTTCTCGCACACTCTTGAATCGTCCTATTTTTATGTTCTACTACTCCATTTTGTTGTGGAGTTCTTGGAAATGAAAAATTGTGAGTTATTCCCTTTTTATTGTAGAATTCCTCAAACTTTTCATTTTCAAATTCACCACCGTGATCACTACGAATGGTTATAATTTTTAGAGAAAGTTAATTTTGAATCCCTTTTGTAAAGTTCTTAAAACATTCAAAAGTATCACTTTTATGTTTCAAAAATATTGTCCATGTAAATCTAGAATAGTTATCTACAATTACAAAAATATATTTACTATGATTTATTGATAGAATTTGAGATGGGCCAAATAAATCAAGGTGAAGTAATTTAAGAGGTTTTGAAGTTGAAATCATATCTTTTAATTTAAAAGAACTTTTTCTAAGTTTTCCTAATTGACATGCATCACAAAGACTATCTACTTTAAAATTCATTTTAGGAAGACCTCTTACTAGATCATGTTTTGACAGTTTAGATAAGATTTTGAAATCCAAATGCCCAAATCTCTTATGTCAAATCCAAGGGTCACTTGTATTTGCCAAAAGACACAAGTTATCATTTGAAACTTTCATACTAAGAATATAAATATTCTTTTTCCTGATTCCCTCAAATATTATGGTTGAATTATTATCTTCAATGTGACACTTATCTTTTTCAAATTTAATTTTATATCCTTTATTGCAGAGTTGACTTATACTTAGAAGATTATGTTTCAGATTCTTAACTAGCAAAACATTAGTAATAATAGGAGTTTTAGAGTTACCGACTTTGCCGATGCCAATCACATATCCTTTTGAGTTGTCTCCAAAGTTAACCAGTCCTCCGTCTTTGTATATTATATCATTCAACATATCTGGATTTCCAGTCACGTGTCTAGAACATCCACTATCGAGTATCCATTTATTCTTTTTAATCTGCACAATTTTTCCATTGTGGAATGATTCCTAAATTCCCATAAAGCATGTTTCCTACACATCAAACAATTTTAGTAGACAACTTGAATTTGATCATTGATTATATGCAGACTCAAGAGACAATAACGATTTGAATATTTCTAACTAGTATTAACAAACATAGCCATTTAAAACTTCTTCAAAAATCAGATTATGAAACTTTGAAAACCTTGCTCTGATACCAAATGTGAGAAATGCGGATTAAGGATCTTAAGGCTAAGATAAACACTAGAGGGAGGAGGTGAACAGTGTTTTAGAGAATCGTTAAATCTTTTTCAATTTTTGTTAATTTGAACACAATGTATGCAATATTCAGGCACAAATATGATCACAGAACCAAACACATATGCAAATATAAAGTAAAATCAGTAAAGGAAAGAATACACTAGATTTTATACTGGTTCGGAGTTACCCTACATCCAGTCCCACACACAAGTACGGATTTCCTATCAAAAACAATCTTTAAAATTACACCCTCGATTCAAGGCAACGTGGTACACCCTCCAGATTCACAATCCTCTGGGTAGAGATACTTGATTTCCCGGGCAACAACTTCACCCAATTGATTTCCAAGGCTACAATCACACCTTATCTCGCTTGATTGATTTCCAAGGCCACAATCACGCTTTTTCTCGTTTAATTGATTACAAAGAAGCCTATAACTCTGAATAGCATAGAGAATCTTGTTGGGATAGTGATTTAGAATCAAACAAGAGATAATCTAGTTAGATTCAATGTTGATTTCGGTAGTAATTGTGATGCCCCACCTCTATACCCACGCTAGCCAAGAACACTACGGTGTAGTGCTGTCAACTAGCACGGAGAATAAGGCTATTGAGGAGCGACTATCCATGTGATTGCTTATCACACGGTGGCTATAAATAATCTTCGGAAACAAACATAGAAATAAGCATAACACAAATCAGTCGCATACATCCATAACACAAAGGCGGAAGAAGATATGAATATATAACTAACACATAAAAGTGTACATCAGAGTAGTGGTCAAAAAGATCCACAATAATACAAAAGAATAGCAACACGTGCTATACAAAAGAATACAACTATGAGTCTATATCTCAAGTGTATACAACAAAAACTGCTAATCTAAATAGTTAGCCAAAAGTCAAAGTAGCAAATCCCGGGAAGAAGTTAAGCAGAAGCACCTGTAACATCTCGGTCTGACCCGAGTATTATTTAAGAAAATAATAAACGGATAAGTCTAGCTATAAATATCAGATGACATGGTATAAAATAAAATATATTGCATAAACATAAAATATCCATACTGACATACTACTATAGGTATGCAAATGATGATCAACAGAAGATCAATCAATAAGAGATAAATCGATATCACAAGAATTTTCTCAAAGATCCAAAGAGGGCATCATACCCTAAAATTGTACTCATAACAAGTCAATGTCATATATTCCAGAAATCAACACAAGAAATCCAGAAATCACAAAAAAAGGGAAAGAGGCCTATCACATGACGGTCCGAAGACCACGGGGAGCTACCCCATATGGGTGAGTCGGAATAACCCAGATGAGGTCTAGGCTAACCAAAAAGCAAAAAGGTATGTGTGAGTGGAATCACACAAATGGTGTCTAGCCTAACCTCGCAAGAAAAGGTATGTGTGAGTGGAATCACACAAATGGTGTCTAGACCAACCTTGCAGACAAAGAGATATGTGTGAGTCAGAAACACACCCATGAGGTCTAGTCTAACCTTGAAAACAAAGAGACATCGCACAATTGCTAGTCTAAATCATAAAATGATCGTCATGATCAATGAGAAGTGTCAATTACACTAAGCTAGTAAATGCAAAAGTTTATCTTCGTGTCCCATAACCACTTGCTTAACATAAATATTTACGAACAAACTGTACATCTTCACTAGAAAATTTTCACAAGAGGTTCAATCGAACAAGTCCAAGAATTAACCGACGAAGTGAACGCAAGCATTTCATACCATTTGTTTTACTAAGCCGTTTAATTAGATTTCTCATCCGAGTGAGGTAAAGGTTTGTATATACTAGTAGATTGGAAAACGGTTTAAGAAAAGAGCTTTGTTATTGAAAATAGAGTTGAAATCATTCTTTTGAAAGAGTTTTGATATTTACTACTAATATTGAAACCTTCGTATTTCTAAAGTTGTTATCCCGCCTTTTTAGCAAGGCCGTGATACCATAAAATCGACCGAGAAGCCAAAGATAGTTTGTTTCAAAGAATGGTCAACTCAGCGTCTCAACAAAGCAAGTTCTGTTGAATGTTTTTCAGATAAGATCCCCTACGGAGGGGGGTCCGGGGGGGGGGGGGGGGGTGGCAACTGTAACGACCCGTAAATTTTCGATAATTAAAATAGCTAATTTAATAAGATTTCGTGATTTAATGTTAGAAAAAAAATTTGTAATTCATTTGGAATAATAATAACTGGAATGAATTGCAATAATTATCCAAATAATGAAAAAAAAGCTACTTAGTGAATGCCTTTGCAATCGATAGTTGAATAGGATATTAAATGTTGAATTCATTGGGTATGATAGAGTAATTGATTGATAAGTAAAATCTATTTGAAATCAAATATTGAATATTGAACACGTAATTGTTTAAATTAAATATTTAAAACTTATTGAATAATTGAATAACTGTAAAATGAAAATAGTGTTCTAAATTTTGAAATGGTTTTAAAAGTTGAATCTTATAAGTTCAATTTCAATATTTCAAAAGATAATGAATTATTGGATAAGCGAAATTGTCTAAATTAAATATTTGAAATTTATTGGATAAATAAAATAACGGGTTTAATATGATTAAAAATGATTTGTAAAATTTTATTTTATCATATTGGAGTTATAGTGATGTTATAGAACTTTTAAAACTGAATTTAAAATTTATTTGTGAAAATTGAATATTTTAATATTTAATTATCGACTGGAAAATAGCCAATTTTTGAACAGTCTCAGAATTGGACAAAACTAGTTCCATTGGATCCGTAATAGTTAGTTATTATCGGATTTCAATTTTCGTTGCAATCGGAGTTGTCGTTTGACCGTGGCAGCTCGAAACGCGTTGAAATTGTTTTAATATTAATTTGGCGAGTTAAAATAGTCATTTTTCAAACGGTCTCGGATTTCGACGAAACTAGTTTCATTGGATCCGTAATGTGATATTATTGTAAGGTTTCAAATTTCGTGTCAATCGGATTTACTGTTCGTCCGAGGCAAGCCAAAACGCATAGAAATTCGTTTAAATTGGTTTAATTTAAAATGTATACTTTGACTAGTCAACCCTTCTTTTCAGCTGTAAACTCTGCATTGTCCCAGTAGCTTTCCATTCACATCTCCCTCTACTTTGTTCCACACGCAATGGCAGAAAGGAGAGAAGAGGAAAAAAAAATGAATGATGAAACTTTGAAAAATCATAACTCTATTTCTACTCGACTAAAAATCACGAAACCAGCTTTAAAATTCCTATTTCATCGAGTGCTTCAATTTGATATGCTCTTTGCTGGGTGCAGCAAGGTTTGGGGTCGAGGCCATTCATAGTGGCGATCTAGGGTTTGGAAAATCGAGGGATCCAGCGATCGATTCGCGAAACGGAGCTTGGATTTGAACTCGTCGTCGAAGATAGCATCTCGGAGCAAGTTTTGGTGGCGTGCGGTTAGGGTTTGGGACGCGCGACCTGCTCGCGTTCGTGCATGGGGCTTCAGGTCGCGTTTTCCTGTAGGTGGCCGAGCTCGAAGTTGAGGGGTCCGGGAGGTGGAGATCGTGAAGGAGAGTTCGTCGGTGAAGACGGATTCGAATTTCGTCAACTATAGCTCCGTATCACTGGAGATTAGTGCACGGCAATGGTGGGTTTGTGCACAGGTTGGCTACAGGCTTCGTTTGGGGAAGATGGAGTAGTGGGCTGGGCTTTATTTGCTTTGGGTATGAATTCTTTTAAATATAATATAAATTGTTTTGTAAATTCAAATGTCGATAACTTATAAAATGTATAACTCTCACATACGAGGTCCGATTGGGACGAGACTTTTTGCGTTGCGATCGTGATGGAGAGAGCTTCGAAATGAAATTGGTTTGGATGTATTTGAAGATAGTCGAAATTTGGGCTAAATTTGGGAGTCGTCCGGTCTAGTTCCAAACCGGAACGTCTCGGCGACAATCGTAAAATCAAGGTGAGTGTTTTACAACGCTCACAACGTACTAAATATCTTTATGCTAGTTAAATTGACATTATGAAGTGATATGAATTTTATTTGTCGTTGTTTGATATAAATTTAATTGTCATATAGCTTGTTATTTGAATTAACCGTTGAAAAATTAAATTGACAGTTAAATTAAAATTGAAATTGAATTGCGATTAAATTACCTGACATTGATAACTATAAAACTGCCATGAATTGTATTGTTTATTGGATGATGTATTTTGATGGATGTTATTGGTTGATATTTGAATGTTTGGATGTTTATTTGCTTATATATATCCTGTTATGCATACATATGATACTGTGATTTAATTTAAGTGGTACATTCATCCCTGACATCTAATTGAGATAAATAACTACTTGGCCATAGGATAGAAAATTATATACGGACACCGAATTGGCTAAATTAATAAAATTTTAAATCGTCGATTTGAAATTTATTTAAGGGTTGATTTTAAAGTTATAAATAGAAATAAATTTATAGAAATCGAATTCATCGGGAAATTGAGTTTGGAATGTTGAAATAAATTTTGGTAAAAGGAAATTGTAAATAATAAAAGTTGAGACTTTGAAATTTAAAAATTGGGATTTGATTGAATTTCGAAAATTGATTTGTTTAAAGATTTAGCCTTAATTCGAGTTTTGAATATTTCTAAGTAAAAGCGATATAAAAAGATATTTTGAAATTGAGCTTGAAATTGAATCATATTTGAAATTGGGTTTCAAACTTGAATATTGATGGAAAATTTTGTTAAGTATTATAAATGGATATTTTGAAATTCAAGCTAAAAATTGATATAAATTGAAATTGAATAAATTAAAGGTGAATGAAAAATGGAATTAATTAAAGCGAATATGAAATTGAAATTGAATTAATCGAAAGTGAATATAAAATTGAAATTGATTTAATCGAAAGTGAATAAAAAAAAAATGAAATTGAATCAATCGGAAGTGAATATAAACATTTAAATTGAAATAATTGAAAGTGAATATAACATTGAATAAATTTGAATCAAAGTTGACATTGATTCGAATTGAAATCGAAGTTGAATCGGTAGAATGGAAATTGAAATTGATTTGAATTGGGAAGTTATAAATTGAAATGGGTTGGTTTTGAAGCTGTTTTATTTTGTTTTCCAAATTTCTCTGCTATATAAACCATTTTGAATACTTAAACTGTATTAATCTATTTTAAATCTACTTAACCCAATTTAAATTATTTTAAACTAAATTTATCTATTTCAAATCCATTTTAAGATTTTAAAGTATTTTAACTATTTTAATTATTTAAAACTACTTTTAAACTACTTAAAACTATTTTCTAAAATTCCAAACTGGTCAATAAGGTGAATGTTTATATTTAAAATCTTGAATCTAAATATGAATTAAGTTAAATGAAGTTGCAACCTAAATTTGAAATTCGAAATGATTTTGAAATCGAAACGAGGTATTGATGCGAAAAATGATTTTTCGAAAGGGAACCTTATATTTTGAAAGATGCGTTGATATTTGAAATGGATTTGATTTTGAAGCGAATATGATATTTTGATATAAATTATGAATCAATTTGAAATATAAAAGAGCCAACGGTGTAATAATACGTAGTTATTAAAGAGACCGGGATCGGATATGGACATACTCTCTGTCGATACCGAAAACCACTTTAATAACTATTATACGCGGAGTGTTGATCCAGAATGAAGTGGATGGTTTGGTGAACGCGTTGACTGAAGAAAGAGAACGATTATTGGATGACCCCTGACATGACTAAAACAGGAGCCGCGCCGGGCCATTGAGGTTCGCCACCTCTAGCGGACACACTTCTTCGATACCATATCTATTACATTTGTGATGCGATTTGGGTGCACCCCTTGATTTGGGAGTGTTGTTTCGCGGTGTTGGGGTAGCTGCTGGCTATGCCCAACATCAGTCCGGATCACGCAACTACTAGTATCCTAGTTGGTATTGCCTCATGTACCTTGTCATACTGATTATCCTATTCGCGACCACTACGTTTTGATTTGTACCTTGAGTATATGGATTGCCCTCTGGTGACTTCCGGTTTTGGGGAAACTACGGTCTTGTATATGCTTTTGGGAATATAAAATGTGTTAAGGGGGATTATGGTAACGCCTTAACGCTATTTTGATACTTTATATTACTGATAGACATTATCTACCTAGCGTATATTACTACATAGTAGATAGTTTCACGGATCCTTGAGAGATGGAAAATCCCGTAACATCTCTTGAGTTATTGCACGCACGTTGACACTGGATAGGAGATGTCAAACCCCGTAAACATCTCTGACGCCGTTACACTCATATTTATTTACGATTGACTTAACTTACATAAGGATATTTAGTCCTGACTCGAGTGTTTTGTCTTTTCATTACGCTCGGGTCAGTCCTGAGTTTTCAGTTTAGGTTGAAGATCATTTCCTTGGAGGACGGAGACGAAGATTTGGTATATGATCTACTACTATTATATTCATTCCATTCCGCTGCATTGTTGTATGATATTTGCTGTGTAGGTAACTCTGATAAATGTTGTATAATAATAATCAAATGTATTCATTTCAAATGTATTCATTTAATTAACAGCTTCATGAACTGTTATTTTATTATTATACTTTAGCCTTCCGCTGTGAGATTCTGTGTTGTTTCATTTCCTTTATTTCCCTTCCTTTTCTTTTCTTAATTACCCTAATAACTATCTGCTCTTTTAATGGTTTGGAATCGACATGTGTAATTGATCGTCGGTTTTAAACTGTCCAAAAAGGCGGGTCGTTACAGTTGGTATCAGAGCTTTGGTTTAGCGATAAACCTTGGCTCTAGTGGGGAATAACTCATTGAAATAGAGGTAAACTATATGAATGAGTTGAGTGTATATGAGAGAGCGTACTTGTTATTTGATATAAAATGGTTTTATATTGTGTTACTTTGTTCCGTTGAGTATTTATGGATTCTGGTCGATACTTGGGACGCCAAGGCGTCGATAGGAATTTCTAAACACTCGAATAGGACAAACCAACACAATATTGTTTTGGAATATATTTTATATAAAAGAATTATTCGAATATTTATTCATTTTGATTGAATTGATTGTTAGGAGATGATAATATTAGATGATTATCGTTATTATTTGATCAGTCAATATTTATAACAATTGATTAAATAACAATGGATTTAGGAAAATGAAATCTTGTAAACACAATTGATAATGAATATAAATAAATTTTAACTTGGATTTGGGAATTTAAATTTCGGTGTTTGAAATTGACTTACAAGAATTTGAAAAACATAATATGAGTATTATATGATAGTATAATTGAGTTGAAATTGTTTTCGAAGGATTTTTTTTTTATGATAAGTGTTATATTCCCTACTCTTGACGTTAGAAAATGATTTCGGTGATGAGTGCACGCATCATCGGCGTTTATTTTCGAGAGTCTGAGTGGGAGAGACCACTTAATAGCTTGTCTAAACCTTGTTTTGATTCAAATTTATTTTATTTTGTATTCTCTATAGTATGATTTGATATATAAATTATATAAGTATATATTATTTCAAAACTTGATTTGAAATGAAACCGGGATTGGAATTCTTAAGTCCTTTAATAATTAATGATTTTTTTTTAAATGATTGAAATGAATTTAGACTTGAATCATTGAGGAACTTCTGAATTGTGAAATGAGAAATGAACCTAAGAGCTAAGTGAAAATATCAATTGAAGTAGAAATCCTTAGAATTAGGAAATTATGAACTTAAAATAAAATTGAAACTGTAAAACTCGCGTAGTATTAAATTTCATTCTATAGCATAGATATAACTTACCAAAATATTTAAGAAGTTCAAAAATGTTATATGAATTGTTAATTGGATAATATACAAGTATAGGTTTGAATAATGAAATATGCATTTAATTAATGGTTGCAAATATAAATAAAATTGTTAGTAAATAATTGGAATTTAAATTAACATTTAAAGGTGATTCACAATTATGTTAATATAAAATGGAAATACTATATGTGAATATAAATGTGAAATTAAATTATAATGAAATTTAAGTAATGACTTAAGAATTAATTAATTGAAAATTCAACTTTAAATGAAAAGAAGTTGTATGTTGTTTAACTACATTCTATTTGTATAACTATAACTTACCAAATACTTAAAAGGTTTAAAATGCTAATAAGGATAAGTAGAGAAATAATATACCAGTGTGAGAGTGAATAATAAAATGTGAAGATCTATTGATAGTTGTAAATATAAAAGAAATTTAAGCTGTAAAATGAATGATATATCTAAGTGAATATATAAAATTTAAAATTAATGAAATATAAAATTGGTAAATGGAAACTAATTAAATTTGAATATAGTTAAATGTCAATAAACTTGGAAGTGTATGAAATTAAAGTTGACTTGAAATTGTATAATTGATTTAGTGTAGATTTTGGATGGATGTTAATGTTTGATATGCATTGGCTGTTAGATGGATGATAATTGATTAAGTAGAATTCATTAGTGTTAATGGAATTGAATAAACGGAATAAAATTGTAAAATAATTAAATTCAAATTTGAAGCAAAGTGAAATTAAATATAATTGAATTCAATTTAAATTGAAGCAAATTGACTTGAATTTAAAATGCGAATGAAACAAACTTGAATAAATCGGAAACAAATTGAATGTAAACCTATTGCATGGATGAATAAGAAAATAAATGACTTTGTGTTTATGATTGTTTTTTTTAGAAAATTTGAAGTTTTGATGGTTTGCACTTTGAAATAATAAAAGCAAATTTTTGGGAAAATCCAAATTTGTCCAATATATGCAGAAACGAAAACAACCATAACTTTTAAATGGCTGAACGGAATTCGACGATCTTGGACTTTTCGAAAAGCTCAAAAACTATAGCACAAATTTTGTTTAGATAACTTGAGAAAATTCCTTCGTCTACTAGGTTAAAAACTTGAATGTTACTCGCTGTCCTGTGTAAAAATAAGTAAAATCTGTAGTATACACCCTTAGTATTTTTGACATATATTTTTACTGGTTTATCGGATTTTGATGATCTTGTACTTTCTGGAAAGCTAAGAACATAAGCTAAAACTTTTGTTTTAAGTGTTTTGTGTTTTGACACCGTTTAGAAGGTCGAAACCACGAGTGAACGTCACAGACCTGCGCAACACTGCCCAGGCTGAAGCGTTTCCCCTAAGTAAAACGGCCATAACTTTTGAACGGATGATCCAAATTCGATGATTTTGGACATTTCGGAAAGCCTGAAATGAATGCAACAACTTTTGTTTAGATTCTGTAGTCAAATTTTACCGTTTAGGTGACCTAAAGCTAAGATTTGTTTGCTGTCCAGAAATTGAAATCTCAGTTCTGAAGCTAAATATGTTATATATATGTTGTGTAGGCTAAATATATCGTTCTATCTTTATATGCATGGTTCTAACTTAGTTATTGAGCATTGTAGTAGGTAGCAAAGGGGTTGCGCTTCGTTGTGGAGCTCGCTTCTACGCTAATCGCATAATGTAAGTAAAATGCTAATAAATGCTAAAGAAAAGGTACGCTTACGGTTTTATATGATATTGGTGATATTTATATGTTGTTTCCCCACATATGGGATGCCTCATCATTGAGATGAGATGTATATTTATGATATATATGCTATTATATTTTTTCCGATCGAGCCGCGCAAAGGAGACTCTGCCGAATTTTTCCGTAAATCCGGGTGTTAGAAAAAATTTTCAAGTTTAAATTTTTTTTTTTTTTTATATAACTTGTTTTGATAATTAACTTTTAAGTTTAGAAAGCCGTTTGGAGTAACTTAGTGGAAGCGTAGTTATGACTTTATAAATGGAATTTCATTGTTTTATAAGTTGATAACTTTGAATAAAATATATCTAATGTTGAATTCTATACTTAGTTTCTTTTCCTTTCTTTTCCCTTCTTTTCCTTTTCGGGGACGAAAAGTTTTGAGTGGGGGAGAGTGTAACGACCCGTAAATTTTCGATAATTAAAATAGCTAATTTAATAAGATTTCGTGATTTAATGTTAGAAAAAAAATTTGTAATTCATTTGGAATAATAATAACTGGAATGAATTGCAATAATTATCCAAATAATGAAAAAAAAGCTACTTAGTGAATGCCTTTGCAATCGATAGTTGAATAGGATATTAAATGTTGAATTCATTGGGTATGATAGAGTAATTGATTGATAAGTAAAATCTATTTGAAATCAAATATTGAATATTGAACACGTAATTGTTTAAATTAAATATTTAAAACTTATTGAATAATTGAATAACTGTAAAATGAAAATAGTGTTCTAAATTTTGAAATGGTTTTAAAAGTTGAATCTTATAAGTTCAATTTCAATATTTCAAAAGATAATGAATTATTGGATAAGCGAAATTGTCTAAATTAAATATTTGAAATTTATTGGATAAATAAAATAACGGGTTTAATATGATTAAAAATGATTTGTAAAATTTTATTTTATCATATTGGAGTTATAGTGATGTTATAGAACTTTTAAAACTGAATTTAAAATTTATTTGTGAAAATTGAATATTTTAATATTTAATTATCGACTGGAAAATAGCCAATTTTTGAACAGTCTCAGAATTGGACAAAACTAGTTCCATTGGATCCGTAATAGTTAGTTATTATCGGATTTCAATTTTCGTAGCAATCGGAGTTGTCGTTTGACCGTGGCAGCTCGAAACGCGTTGAAATTGTTTTAATATTAATTGGCGAGTTAAAATAGTCATTTTTCAAACGGTCTCGGATTTCGACGAAACTAGTTTCATTGGATCCGTAATGTGATATTATTGTAAGGTTTCAAATTTCGTGTCAATCGGATTTACTGTTCGTCCGAGGCAAGCCAAAACGCATAGAAATTCGTTTAAATTGGTTTAATTTAAAATGTATACTTTGACTAGTCAACCCTTCTTTTCAGCTGTAAACTCTGCATTGTCCCAGTAGCTTTCCATTCACATCTCCCTCTACTTTGTTCCACACGCAATGGCAGAAAGGAGAGAAGAGGAAAAAAAAATGAATGATGAAACTTTGAAAAATCATAACTCTATTTCTACTCGACTAAAAATCACGAAACCAGTTTTAAAATTCCTATTTCATCGAGTGCTTCAATTTGATATGCTCTTTGCTGGGTGCAGCAAGGTTTGGGGTCGAGGCCATTCATAGTGGCGATCTAGGGTTTGGAAAATCGAGGGATCCAGCGATCGATTCGCGAAACGGAGCTTGGATTTGAACTCGTCGTCGAAGATAGCATCTCGGAGCAAGTTTTGGTGGCGTGCGGTTAGGGTTTGGGACGCGCGACCTGCTCGCGTTCGTGCATGGGGCTTCAGGTCGCGTTTTCCTGTAGGTGGCCGAGCTCGAAGTTGAGGGGTCCGGGAGGTGGAGATCGTGAAGGAGAGTTCGTCGGTGAAGACGGATTCGAATTTCGTCAACTATAGCTCCGTATCACTGGAGATTAGTGCACGGCAATGGTGGGTTTGTGCACAGGTTGGCTACAGGCTTCGTTTGGGGAAGATGGAGTAGTGGGCTGGGCTTTATTTGCTTTGGGTATGAATTCTTTTAAATATAATATAAATTGTTTTGTAAATTCAAATGTCGATAACTTATAAAATGTATAACTCTCACATACGAGGTCCGATTGGGACGAGACTTTTTGCGTTGCGATCGTGATGGCGAGAGCTTCGAAATGAACTTGGTTTGGATGTATTTGAAGATAGTCGAAATTTGGGCTAAATTTGGGAGTCGTCCGGTCTAGTTCCAAACCGGAACGTCTCGGCGACAATCGTAAAATCAAGGTGAGTGTTTTACAACGCTCACAACGTACTAAATATCTTTATGCTAGTTAAATTGACATTATGAAGTGATATGAATTTTATTTGTCGTTGTTTGATATAAATTTAATTGTCATATAGCTTGTTATTTGAATTAACCGTTGAAAAATTAAATTGACAGTTAAATTAAAATTGAAATTGAATTGCGATTAAATTACCTGACATTGATAACTATGAAACTGCCATGAATTGTATTGTTTATTGGATGATGTATTTTGATGGATGTTATTGGTTGATATTTGAATGTTTGGATGTTTATTTGCTTATATATATCCTGTTATGCATACATATGATACTGTGATTTAATTTAAGTGGTACATTCATCCCTGACATCTAATTGAGATAAATAACTACTTGGCCATAGGATAGAAAATTATATACGGACACCGAATTGGCTAAATTAATAAAATTTTAAATCGTCGATTTGAAATTTATTTAAGGGTTGATTTTAAAGTTATAAATAGAAATAAATTTATAGAAATCGAATTCATCGGGAAATTGAGTTTGGAATGTTGAAATAAATTTTGGTAAAAGGAAATTGTAAATAATAAAAGTTGAGACTTTGAAATTTAAAAATTGGGATTTGATTGAATTTCGAAAATTGATTTGTTTAAAGATTTAGCCTTAATTCGAGTTTTGAATATTTCTAAGTAAAAGCGATATAAAAAGATATTTTGAAATTGAGCTTGAAATTGAATCATATTTGAAATTGGGTTTCAAACTTGAATATTGATGGAAAATTTTGTTAAGTATTATAAATGGATATTTTGAAATTCAAGCTAAAAATTGATATAAATTGAAATTGAATAAATTAAAGGTGAATGAAAAATGGAATTAATTAAAGCGAATATGAAATTGAAATTGAATTAATCGAAAGTGAATATAAAATTGAAATTGATTTAATCGAAAGTGAATAAAAAAAAAATGAAATTGAATCAATCGGAAGTGAATATAAACATTTAAATTGAAATAATTGAAAGTGAATATAACATTGAATAAATTTGAATCAAAGTTGACATTGATTCGAATTGAAATCGAAGTTGAATCGGTAGAATGGAAATTGAAATTGATTTGAATTGGGAAGTTATAAATTGAAATGGGTTGGTTTTGAAGCTGTTTTATTTTGTTTTCCAAATTTCTCTGCTATATAAACCATTTTGAATACTTAAACTATATTAATCTATTTTAAATCTACTTAACCCAATTTAAATTATTTTAAACTAAATTTATCTATTTCAAATCCATTTTAAGATTTTAAAGTATTTTAACTATTTTAATTATTTAAAACTACTTTTAAACTACTTAAAACTATTTTCTAAAATTCCAAACTGGTCAATAAGGTGAATGTTTATATTTAAAATCTTGAATCTAAATATGAATTAAGTTAAATGAAGTTGCAACCTAAATTTGAAATTCGAAATGATTTTGAAATCGAAACGAGGTATTGATGCGAAAAATGATTTTTCGAAAGGGAACCTTATATTTTGAAAGATGCGTTGATATTTGAAATGGATTTGATTTTGAAGCGAATATGATATTTTGATATAAATTATGAATCAATTTGAAATATAAAAGAGCCAACGGTGTAATAATACGTAGTTATTAAAGAGACCGGGATCGGATATGGACATACTCTCTGTCGATACCGAAAACCACTTTAATAACTATTATACGCGGAGTGTTGATCCAGAATGAAGTGGATGGTTTGGTGAACGCGTTGACTGAAGAAAGAGAACGATTATTGGATGACCCCTGACATGACTAAAACAGGAGCCGCGCCGGGCCATTGAGGTTCGCCACCTCTAGCGGACACACTTCTTCGATACCATATCTATTACATTTGTGATGCGATTTGGGTGCACCCCTTGATTTGGGAGTGTTGTTTCGCGGTGTTGGGGTAGCTGCTGGCTATGCCCAACATCAGTCCGGATCACGCAACTACTAGTATCCTAGTTGGTATTGCCTCATGTACCTTGTCATACTGATTATCCTATTCGCGACCACTACGTTTTGATTTGTACCTTGAGTATATGGATTGCCCTCTGGTGACTTCCGGTTTTGGGGAAACTACGGTCTTGTATATGCTTTTGGGAATATAAAATGTGTTAAGGGGGATTATGGTAACGCCTTAACGCTATTTTGATACTTTATATTACTGATAGACATTATCTACCTAGCGTATATTACTACATAGTAGATAGTTTCACGGATCCTTGAGAGATGGAAAATCCCGTAACATCTCTTGAGTTATTGCACGCACGTTGACACTGGATAAGAGATGTCAAACCCCGTAAACATCTCTGACGCCGTTACACTCATATTTATTTACGATTGACTTAACTTACATAAGGATATTTAGTCCTGACTCGAGTGTTTTGTCTTTTCATTACGCTCGGGTCAGTCCTGAGTTTTCAGTTTAGGTTGAAGATCATTTCCTTGGAGGACGGAGACGAAGATTTGGTATATGATCTACTACTATTATATTCATTCCATTCCGCTGCATTGTTGTATGATATTTGCTGTGTAGGTAACTCTGATAAATGTTGTATAATAATAATCAAATGTATTCATTTCAAATGTATTCATTTAATTAACAGCTTCATGAACTGTTATTTTATTATTATACTTTAGCCTTCCGCTGTGAGATTCTGTGTTGTTTCATTTCCTTTATTTCCCTTCCTTTTCTTTTCTTAATTACCCTAATAACTATCTGCTCTTTTAATGGTTTGGAATCGACATGTGTAATTGATCGTCGGTTTTAAACTGTCCAAAAAGGCGGGTCGTTACAGCAACCCCCAAGGTGGGGGTGCAGGGGCGACACCCCCGCTACGGGGTTCGACCTGCCCGGTCAGGTCGCGGGGGTCCAGAGGGCAGCGCCCCGTCCAAAATGGTACGACCTGGTGGAGACCTAAGGGAGGATAGGATCGAGCGACGTCCGAGTATAAGGGGTCGAGCGAACTAGAGGTGTTCGCGACCTAACGACCTAAACAAGGTCGAGTGAGTTAAGGTGATGCGCGACCTAACCCGTCACGCGACTTAACGAAGGCAAGGCCGAGCGAGTTAGGGTGATGCGCGACCTAACGGAGGCGAGCGACTTAAGGGACTCGCGACCTAATATAAATGAGTTAAGGAGTAATACACGACCAAGAAGGTGCGAGCTAAGGTACACACGACTTAAAGGAGACTCGCGACCTAACAGTTGCACAGGTCGAGCGACCTAAAGGGTTACGACCTAACGGTGTTCGCGAGTTAAGCAAGGCAAACGACCTACTAGTTGCCGACCTAAGAGGAAATAAGGTCCAACGACCTAAGGGTTCACGCGACCTAGTGGAACACGCGACCTAAAGGGTAAACGACCTAAGGTCCAACGACCTAACTCATTTGAGCAACCTAATGGTTTAAAGGCCTAACCCATGTGAACAACTTAAGGTCATACGACCTAAAGGGGAACGACCTAAGGTCACGCGACCTAACGAGGTAGGCAAGGCCGAGCGACCTAAAGGGGCACGACCTAAAGGCGAGCGACCTACGACTTACGACCTTACGACCTAATTCCGAGGCGAATTTTCCACCAGAACGACCTAATTCCGAGGTAGTGCGACCTAACTGCAGTTTTTCGCCAAAAACACTAAAAATTGGAGTTTTTCGCCAATCCAATCCAAACCAAATGCAAATGTACATGCTAAAGTGATGGGGAATCATTCCCAACAGTCCAATATAGTTATAGACTAGAATTGTGAGATAAAAATCTCACCTTTGCATAAATTCAATGAAGAAGAAGCTTGAAGTCAATAGAGAAGCAACTACAAGCTTGAATCCAATGTCTTTACTTTGATTTTGGAGTTGGATGTTGAATTTGCTAATGAACTTGGGCTTGGAATTTTAATTTCCTTTTCCACTCACCATTAATGCTAAAACTAGAGTTAGGTAGGAATTTATGAAGAGATGAGAAGAAGGGGTTGGAACTTAGGTTTAATAGGCTAAACCAACCCAAAGTCCAAAGCGGGAAAAGTTTGTGAAATTCCACTAACCCCAAACATATCAAAATTTATACTTAAAAAGATTGTAAACGACATTTCGAACTCAATGGAAGTGGTCTCGAGTCCTAATTCGACCGTTTGCAAAAAGTATCTTTTCGGACCAATATCCGAATAACGATAAAATATTTAAACAAAATATTTAAATATATAATCGATAAATATACGGGTTGTTACAGTAATGGTAGGAATATGTATAAGAAATGTGGAAGAAGAAGAGGAGTGAAAAACCATAAAATCTGTTTTTAAAATTCATTGAAAACATCCCCTATTTATAGAAGAACAACAGCCATGTCCATTCTTGAAGAGATATCATGAATAGACACTTCTTTTGAAATTTAAATTTTGAAACCAACTGACACTATGTCGACATGGGTAGGTTGAGCATGTCGACATCCAAAAGGAATTTTTAGTGGTTTATTTTTCTTTGAAAATAACTTCTATTTTATATTTAAACTATTTTAAACTTTATAAATATACTTGTCTATAGTTAAAATACATAAGTAAATATATAGAGTAATATATACAAAATTTTACTATAATTTTATATTTAAATCTAAGTATAAATATTCAAAAATTAAATATATTATTATTAAAGATAGTTAAAACTATGGATAATTTTGATTAAAGATTATTTTGAGGTAAAAGTATTTGAAATCAGGATAGATGTTTTTGATGCTTTTAAAAGGAAGGTTTTGAAAAACATTTTGAAAAAAGATATAATTTTGTGAAAATCATTTTGAATAAAAATTAGCGGATACAAAACAATGTTCCACTAGTTTTTTTGTAGGTTCCATCCTACTTAGGGTTCCATCCCTTTAACAGGCTCGAAGTGGATTCCATTCCACGAATAAATTGGATTTTAAGATGCTAGTGCTTTTCTAGGAGTTTTAATCATAATTTTTAATTAAATTAAAAAATAAATTGCTTGAACTCTTGATAATCTTGATACTCATGAGTTTTCAATCTTGATATCTTGAATCTCTATACTGTACAGTCTTCATTCTTGGTACCTGTATGGTTAAATCCTGCATATACACACACACATATATATATATATATAGAGACTTATACTATTAGTATTTATACTTTATAATTTATTCTAAGATTATTGTCATCAAAACCATCATCTCAAGGACTAACATCCATGACCGACATGGAGTTTATTGTTCCCTTTTCTGAACTCTGTGTGCCCATAATTTTCAACACGGGCAGCCTAGAGTCTGGTTATCAGTAGATTCTGGAACTATTTCAGATAGTCGATGTAGTCTTTGAAGTCTTTGACGCTTTTGGCCTTTAGCCTTTTTGTTTTGGAGCTTTGGATGAAGATGCAGTCTGTTGATCTCTCTCTTGGAAGACCCTATTGATGTATTCTCTTTCCGCTGTTATTGTTTCTTTTCCGCTGTTTTATTGTATATATTGGCTCCGATGTTATTGGGCATTTGTTATCAAAATGTTATATCCATGTCGTTTATCAATAAAAATCATTTTGTTTTGCTGTGCTGTTATCATCTAATGTGTTATAAGCTCTAGGGAACCGGACTCCAACGTTTGAATCTCCACATTCGAATACGGGTGATGTATTGGATGCAGATTTTCAAACGTTGAGGCACGGGTCTTCACAATTTAAGAAAACTCAAAACATAATACTGTTAGAAAAAAGTCTAGGCTTTCCGGGACATCTAAGATTATTGAATTTGGATAAAAAATGAAAAGGTTATGATACAAATAGTTTAAGGGTCTGAATTGCAATACCTCTGTCATTTTGGTCTCGGAATAGCAACAATCAAACACATTTTTGGCCGAACTAACATCAAAATTTTAGAAACTCAAAACATGAAACTTGTAGCAGATAATCTAAGCTTTATGCAACATAAAGAATTGTCAAATTCGGACAACAAATGAAAAAGATATACATAAATTACCAGCAACATTTAGCATAGAAAGTCATAGTTTTACAATGAGAGGGCAGCGATTTTTCAACCCTCTATGCTAAAAAAATTCAAAAGTGTTTAACATGAAATTATCGCATTCTTATCAAACTTTGCATGACTTCAAACAAAATCAAATTCAAATTTAAAACAAGAGAGATATGCCTAATTTATTGATAGTGAGTCACAAACAAACATGCAACAAACCAAAATTGAGATTTCGATATTGAAATCTCAATCTAAGCTAGAAAATTTGAGTTTTGATACTCACCTTGTTGCAAATCATTGCCAAATCTCGAATCGGTGCCAAAGACGCAAGCTTTAGCCAAGAACAGAGCTTTTAAAACCTGTAACAGCTTGAGGAAAGAACATGCAACAACATAGAGAAACAATTAACAGGTTTTCACTTCAAATTAGATTTTTGACGGAGATTTTGGTTTTAGAATAGGGATTACCTGAGTTTAGCACTTGAACTAACATTTTAAAAGCATCAATTTTTCTTTTATTTGATGGATTTAGCATAGATTGAAGAAGGAAGGGAGAAGCAGCTATTAACAAGCTTCTGGACTTTTACAGAAGAAATAAGAAAAGCGTATACGTACAACACTTTCTTTTCTCATTTCTTAATTACATTTATTAACTACATGTTAGGTATTCTATTTGTTGATGGACTTAAGCCCACAAATAAGAGAATTTAATTTAATGTTAATATTTAACCACTTATTACACTTTACAAAGAATTCTAACAAATTTAATCAACCATATTTCAAGTTCCTCTTTTTAAAATTGGGGAAACTTTATTGTTATGATAATAAAATGTTTTTACACACAAATAAATTATTATTTATATTTTTAAAACATTTTATTATCATACTTCTCTATTTTAAAGTAAATAAAATTTTTACATTTTTAATTACACATCTCATTGTAATTAACACTATAAATTACACAAAAATAACATTTTGTGTAATAAAATTCTATAACCCATTTCAAATCTAATTTAACGATAAAATTATATTTTTAAACTCAATTCCATCATTTTATAAAATATATCCCATTTTAAAAATTATTACTTCTTTTAAAAATCATTAAAAGAAGTAAATAGCAATAATTAACATAATTATTGCATTATCTCTATATTAAACTTATTTCCTCATTTTATTAGCTCAAATCATCTTAATAAACTTTCCAAAACTTTATTTTTATCATTTTATTCTCAAATACATTGTTTATTCCCATTAAAATAATAAATTTCTTCATTTATTATTAATTTACACTATTAAATCATAACTGCCGTTATAATTTAATACTCTCAGGTAATCGCTAAAACCAGGGTCGTTACATTAATAGTTCAATTTAGCAGCATATTTCAATTGTCTTTTAGAATGAAATCGAGTCTAATAAATATAAGAATGTTAATCGTGAGTGATTGTTCACCTTTTAAGGCTAGAGATATTTGACAATGAAATGAACTACGAATCCAAGCACGAATTCCAAAATAAAGCACGATGGACATGATATCGACGAACAAAGCGAAGCTGGAAGTCTAAAATTGACGGAGGGCAAATCAAAATTAGCTTAACATAAACTGAAACAAAATAAATATTATATTTATATATATGTTTCTATAAAATCAATTTAAAATTTGAAAATCCAAACTTAAGTATACACATATGTGTAAATTAATATATAAACATGTAGAAACTCACATACAAAAAATAAAACATATATACCTTATATTTTGAAATAAGTACTTATATAGATATACAAACATGTCACGGCGTGTGTACCACCTATATAAAATTAAAATTTAAAATCTATGTACATTTATAAAACTGTCAAATATATAACTTATACAAGGTAATAACTATAAAATCTTATACTGACATAAACATCAAATTTGAAAGTCAATGTATATCTATATATCACTTGAAATCATTTCTCAAAGACAATATACTATATGCATACTAACATATACATTTACCTGCATACAAATGTTGCAGGAGCATATATAATATATGTATACATCAGATCACCAAAAGTACATACAGTATATGTATGGAAAACAACTCATAAAAACTACTATATAACCTATATAAACGTATAACACATATAAAATATATAACTTATATACTTGTAACATTTTAAAAATCGATATTATATACATATAAAAGCTGCAAATATTATATCATGTAAATATATATCTTATATACACTTCATATACACACACACACACAATATTAAACATATAACATATACTTAAAATATTAACAAACTGTTATATATATGTATACCTAACACACACACATATATATATATATATAGTTGTAAATTTATATATACGTCTTTGTATAATATATACCGTAATCGTGAATATATACTATAACTTGATAGGATTGGTTAGAAGCTTTATAACATAATATATATAATACCTTTTTTTTCTTTCTAGCAAAAAAAAAAGAAAAGAAAACAAGCTTGATGTGATATCCCGGAATTTTTGGCAGTATCAATTTAATAATCTGTATTAAAAAATTTAATCGATTTGATGATCTTTGTTAATAAGATTGGATTAATTTAATAATCTAATTAAATAAATATTTAATTGATAGATTTTATCTTTTAAAGCTAAATAAATTGTTTTCTATTTACGGTGTATATAGAAAATGTATACATTGTAAATAGATTAGCATTGTTTTAAATTTAATAAATAAAGGGCATATTTTCTAATTCTAATATTTTTGCAAATTGGAAATTTTTTTTTATTTTATATAAGCTTTTCAAAAGCTATTTGATAAATAATATATGGTTTTAAATTGTTAAGATAAAAGTTTAATTTGTTTAAATTGATTTTGAGTTTAAATTTAAATAAACTAACAATAAGGTATGTTTTAATTTCCTTTTTAAATATAGTTTGATAAAATAAATAATTTATTAGTAAAGAAATAATTTCTTTTATAATTATTTTAATTTGTTAATTAGTTATTTTTAAACAATAATAATAATGTATTGTTTTTAACAAATGGATTTTAATATAAAAAAATAGTTTGTTATTTAAAATTGAATTTTTGAATTTGATTTGAATTTGAGTTTAAAGCCTTGAAACTTAGTATAAATATCTTAAATTATTTTGGATTTTAAAATATTTGTATAAACTTTTATTTATAAATACAATTTTTTTATTTCTTTTAAAATTATTTGTACATACATAAGTACTTATTAACTAATTACTTAAACATCATCTTTCATGAACATTTAACATATTAACTAAATATTAATTAACATTTAATTATAACTAATTAACCTTAAAAGACATGTGTTAGGTGATTAACAACTTATATGATAAATGTTAAATTTGAAGACAAGTGGCATTTGTAATTTAGTTTTTCTTTTGTTTTGATTTTTTTTTAAATAATTTCAGCCCTTATATTTATAAATCTCCTTCCCTTCCCTTTCTTTTTCTATTTTTCTAAATCTAGAAGCTAAGTCCAAATGTAAAACTAAGAAACTTAGCATGTTCTATGCTCAAACCAGAAAATCACTATCATGAAATCACTCCTCAAGATCAAAACATAAATCCTTGTAACCATAACCAAATCTGAGAACAACTTCCTCAAAAATCAGATCAAAACCTTCATTATTTTCAAACCAATGCCTGTATATTTTCTTCAATCTGAAAAGCAAAGCTTACAACATCTTTTTCAAACTTGAGATGAATCAAATCCTGTATTTTATTTTCAAAGCAAACCTATAACTATTTCAAACATATCTCTGTTCAAAAACAACAACCTGTCACCATGTAAAAAATCAAGTGCCTGCATAATTTCAAATCGGGAATTCAAAGCAGCTGCAGGCACGTAGATCTTATTTAAAAATAAGTTTTGAAGCTCCAGCAACTCAAGTTTTCATCAAGCAATTCAAGTTTAAAGAAAAGAAGTAATTTTCAAGTTTTAATTCAAGCAAATCAGCAATTCAAGTTTGTCTGTCAAAAGCTTTTCAAAATATGCTCTGTTCATCTTCTTTAATCAGGTGAGTAACAATTTCCTTAAAAGGAAAAGTTTAAGTAGGAATTTGTTTGCATGTTAATTTCTGGAATATGTTTGTATTGTGTTTATATTCAAATGCATTTATTCTGTATATAGATGGATATATGGATGTGTGTATGCCTGTTACTTCTGTAACTTCTCTGTCTTAGTTTTCAAACTAAGATTTCGAACAAAATTCATATTCTCTTGATTTAATTTCTGTTAGGACTTAGTCTATAAACAAAACTTGTTTGTTTCATCCTTAATTACAGTCTAACATTTATTTAAGTTAAAATAAACTGGAAATATCTCTGGAAAATCATAACAACAGTGCATATGTAATAAAACTGAAACTCAAACATTTTAATTGATAAATTCAGTGATATATTATGAATTCTTAATCCAACACATGATTTTTAAGATCGAAATCATAATTTTTAATGTTAAATTGAGGGTGCATTTCTGGTTTAACAGAAAGGGGTTTTGGGAAGTTTTCTGGTGATCTAGTTGCTTTGGAGGTTTGGGATCTTCAGTGATGATAGAGGAGTGATCAGTGTTGAAGGAAAAAATGGTGGGTGGTGTTGAACTTCATCGAGGAGGCAACGGTGAGGATTTCTTTTCTGTAAACCTAGTTTTTGATAGGCTTAGTTGATTTGGTCGGCATGACTTTTATGTTTGATCGAGTGAAGTGAGGTTTGGAGAGATGGAAATATGGCCATTGACGAGTTTGTGGTCGGAGTCACTGCTATTCCAGTGGTCGGATGGTCAGGGACGAGGCATGTTCCAGGTTTGAAGTTGATTCCTGTTTTTCTGTTCTAGGTTTGGGGGTTTTGAACTCGAATTCAATTTCGAGTTGTGAAAGATGATCTGTTGATCATGTTTGGATGTGGGGTTGGTCGCCGATGAGGGTAGACTATTGGAGATGGTAGGAGGCGATTAAAGTCACCGTGCACGTGCACGGTGCACTTTATTTCTGATGATTGCTGTTAGTTTTTGAGTAAAAAGGGTTACTCGAGTTTTTACTCAAAGTAAGTAGATGGGTTGCTCGAAGTTTTTAGTTGGTGGACTCGAAGCAACTGAAGCGTTAGCTCGGGTCAAGCTTGTGATATAGGTTTTCAAATCCTGACCATTTAAAATTTATAAAACTGAATTTTAATTTATAAAGAAACGATTTAAACAAAGTTTAGATCTAAGATTTTAAATCTGGATTCAAATCTAAATTTGAATCCTAGTTTTTAAATAAAATATAGTTTTTAAATTTTAAATTGTTTAAACAACTTTAAAATGTTTAAGTAGTTTTAATTCTAAAAATAAAGTTTTAAAATGTAAGTAGAGTTTAAAAATCTAAAGATTAATCTGGATTCAAATTTAATTATGTATTCCAGTTTTAAAATGAAAGAAAGTTTTAAATTTAAATGATTTAAACAATTTTGAATGTTTAAAGTGTAATTTAAATTGATTTGAATTTAATAATAAATTTGGATTTAAATTCTTTTAAACTTCTTTATTAAACGAGTATTTCTTTAACATGTGAAATGAAAAAGTTTTTAGAAATGTGTTTTAAACTTTGTTAAGAATAAATTTGTATTCATTTTAAATTTTCAAAGTTAAAATGAAATTTGAAAGTAAATTTAAAGTAAATTGTTTTAAAATACTTTGTAAATGATAACTTGATCATTAATAAGAATAATGTTTTTCTTAAAGTTAATTGGAATTTAATGATTTATAATTCGTTAAATTTTTATGGAAATTAAATGGGTAATTAATTTATTTAATTAATTAATGATTTAGATTAATTAAATAAGTAATTAGAGGTTTAAATTAATTAATTAAAGTTTAGATTAATTAATTAAGGTATAATTAATTTGTAATTAAGAATTATTAATTATAATACTAATTAATGATTAAGAATTAATTAATGTTGTGATTAAGGATTAATTAAGTTACAGTTAACACTTAATTAATTAAATGATTAGAGATTAATTAATTGGTTAGTAAGATTAATTATTTTGAAATTAATAATGATTAAAGTAAGTTAATTACTTTAGAAAAGTAATTAAAGAATTTTTAATTGTTAATGATGCTCATTAACTTATGATTATTTAATAATTAATTAATGTGATTAATTTTAATAATTAATTAGATTAATTAATTAATGATAATCATTTATGAACTTGTTTAAGTTTAATTACTTAATGGAAGTAATTAAGGAATTAATTACTTAATGTAATTAATTAAGTTTAAGTGTAATTTGTTTAAGTTAATTAATTAAGTTTAATTAAGTTAAACACTGGATGTTTTGACAAATAATTACTTAATGTAATTAATGGATTGAATTACTCAGTGAAGTAATTAATTGATAATTACTGGATGTAATTAATGAAAATGATTTAAGAATGGAAGTAATTTGGATTAAATTGCTTTATAATTAATCAAGGGATTAATTAAGATAAATAATTAAGGAAAAATTTATTGGCTTAATAAAGTAATTAAGGGTAGTTAATTGCTGAAGGTAATTAATCCAGGGTGATTAATAAGTTTGGTTTAATTAAAGATTAATTACTTATTATAATTAATTAATAAATTAATAAATTAAAATGTTATTAGGGATCGTTAATTAATATAATTAATGATGTAATTTAGGGTTGATTAATTAAGATTAATTAATCAAATATAAGTGATTAAGGTAATTAATTATAGTTAATTAATTAACGAAATAATTAAAGGTTAATTACTGTTTTTGGTTTAGAATAATAATTTGTGAAATTAATTAAAGAATAATTACTTGAATGCAATTAAAGAATAATTAATCAAGGGTGATTAATTAAGGTGGATAATTAGAGAATATTTAATTAATTGATTTGAAATTAATTAATAGTTATGTAAGCAAGATTTATATGATGAAAGTAATTAATTTAATTCACTTTAAATTAATTAGAGATGGAAGTAATTAATTTAATTCATTTTAAATTAATTATAGATGCTGTGATTTTAGATCATTGCTTATGTATGATATTGTTCATCTTGAATGGTTTGAGATCTCAAATATGAGATAAGTAATGCTGTGTGATATGTATGCTTTGGATTGCATTATGATGATGTAACAACCCGATATTTTCAGCCATTCGCATCCGCACATGTCGGACTTGAATTGCTCAGAATACTGCGTTGTAAATAAATTTGGAGCAAATGAAATACAATCACAGAATCACAGACACATAAATATCAGAATAACTCGCAGCGTAAATAAAAATACCATAGTAGTTCATGAAGCTACTATAACAAACTCTCAAAAAAATAATACATAATATTAGTCTGAAACATATACAATAGAAATCTCAAATACATAGAAGTTTATAAATACCAGAGCTGAAATAGAACAACGAAAACTGAAAGGAAATAGATAACTAGATAAGAAGAATCTCCAGCGATTCCTATCTCCAGAAAAGAAATCCAAAGCTAAGCTGTAAATAC
Source organism: Allium cepa (assembly GCA_030765085.1). Lineage (NCBI taxonomy): Eukaryota > Viridiplantae > Streptophyta > Magnoliopsida > Asparagales > Amaryllidaceae > Allium > Allium cepa. Next base: position 1,037,443,250 of record CM060941.1, on the reverse strand, counting down.
TCAGGCTGACCCGAGCGTAAAGTAAAACACAAAACACTCGAGTCAGGACAATATATACTCATATAATGTAAACCAACTCAAGTGAACTGTAGTAGAAATGCACAATAACTTAAAGGATGCTTGGGATCGCCCATCCTTTAAGAACCAGTTAAACTATAAATTAAATACATTTTCACTTTTGAAACAATCATTTAAATACCCTTATATTCATGATTTTATAAAGTTCAATTTCCATTCAAAATCAAATTTAATAATAATTTACTTATTAAAATTCCAACATTAAATTTTAAATTCATTAAATTAAATTTAACTTAACACTTAAGTTTAAATTTTCAAATATAACTCAATTTCATTTTTATTTACTTAACTTAAAACTTTTAAGCCAAATTCACAAATTTCCAATTTTAGTTATATTTCAGAATTTCAACTTAAATATTCATTCATTTCACATTTAACTTTATTAAAAAATCATTAATATATTATAAAATCATTTTAAATTCTTTTAAATTCAAAATATCATATATTTATCTTATTTTCATATTTAATTTAAATTCCATTTATCTCCAAATTATAATTTCCAAAATAACTTACATTTCAGATTTTCTAATTTTACCATTTATTTATTTCACTTATAAAATTTTAGAAAATCAATAATGCTTTACAAAAATCATTTTTTATCAAATTTACAACAAAATATTATAATATTTACATTTCTAAAATATTTTAAAATTTTAGAAAAACATATTTTAACAACGGGTCTGTATTTCATTTTCAAGCCTAGGTAAAGTGATACGGGTATATATCATTTCAACCTGTAATTTACAAAGAAAACCCGGGTTTGATCTTTTCAAACCCGCAATCCTAAGTAAATGAAATAAATGAAAATCATTTAGGCCTATCATTTCGGTCCATAATGATTTTCTCCTATTCTAAAGTCCGTTCAGGTATGTGTCATTTCAACCCATAGTGGTTCTAATCTAAAGGGAACTTGCAGTGTGATAAACTGATAAAAATAATAGAACAGCATAATATAATAGTAACAGATGTTATAACAGGTGTATAAGCCTGGGTGAATATCATATAATCATAATATAGCAGGTGTAACATGATAATGCATTTTACAGATTCAAAAGGGGTCAATTTACTAGTTATATATGTACATATTGTCTGGTGAGAATAACTCACTGTTTTGAGCTGGAGACACAACGAAAAATGCACGATTGAGATCCAAACAAGCACGATAACACGACACAAAGATGAGTGGAAGAGACAAAGATTAATTCTCCTTGGATACATGAGACAAAACAAATAAATATAACATAAGTTTTCAACCCAAATTCAATTAAACAAAGCTAGAAATGAATACACAAAACATCACCGAAGTGTTTGCACTTGCTTTCTACCACCTATGCTTCAACTCCAGATCTGAAATGGCATGGCTAAAGGCATGGTCTGGATGTGGTTTGGGTTCTTAAAGGTCGGCCTAGCATGGCAAAATGATGGAGCAAAGATATATGAGCATGAACTAACACTACAAGGCAAATATCATGGATTCCTATGCACTAGAGGGCTCGGCCAAGGCCAAAGAGGGCATGGCCAGGTCTGTAGTGGGCTTGAGGATGATTTGGCAGTGGGCTCAGTTTAGGAATTTGCTGGTAGTGGTGGTGTATGGTCGGCCAAAGTGATGGAGGAGGTGATGGAAGCAAGGTAGCTAGGCTATGTTGGATATAGGTGGAGTTTGCTTCATATTTTGGTGGATCATCAACATGGATGGCCTCGGCTCTGGAATGGCAGTGGAGAGGAGAGTATGGTGGATGGAATAGGTGGTGGTGGAGGCGGCCAAGGCGCTGGAGATGGAGGGGCCGAACTGCATAAGAGATTGCAAGTGCAAAAATCAAGTAAATCAAGTAGAAAATGCAAAAAGAAATGAAAGTTTTTATCAAAATTTCTTCTTGGAGATGGCCAAAATTTTTTATAGGGCTTAAGGGAAAATTTTCACGTGAGAAAAAATGGAAGAGTCAGCTGAAACAAAGAGATATGGTCAGCAAATGATTAATGCAAGTGTTATTGAATTTGAAAAGACAAAAGGAGGTGAAAAGACAATGGTATGTTAAAGGTCAAAACTCTTCATATTTCTCTAATTTCTTTTGCAAATTTTAATGAGTGATAAATTATTTATAATTACTGATAAAAACACGAAAATATAGTAAATAAACAGAAATAAATCAATCAATATTAATTATATATATTTTAATTATAAAAACAGCAAAAATTGCAAACTAGTCATGAAAATATGAAAATAAATGCAATGAAGTTTGGAAAATTTTAATGTACTTGAAAAATATTTATAAATAAAGATAAGAACACAAAATAAAATGAATTCACAAAATACATAAATAAATATTAATTTAATATAATTTAATGAAGAAAATAGCAGAAAAATAGAAACTAGCCTTTGAAAATAGAAAATAAAAGCAATAGACTTTGGGAAAATTTAAACACCACTTTAATAAAATTTAAAAGACAAAATATATATAAAATGACATATTGACACATTTTAAAATAAAATATGACAATAAAAATATGGTTTATATTATTTAAAATAAGCAGAATTGTTATATAAAGCAGATTACACTCAATATTGGAATATACATAACTTTCACAATTTAAATCTGTTTTCAACGAAACAAAAAGAAATATTCAAGTTATTAAGTCTATTTTCATAATAAAAGATAAAATTTAAGAATCTAAATATTTAAATTTGAAATTTAAAAATCAAAGTTTGACCCAAATTTACCGAAATCAACATTTCAGGAAAATATTCAATTTATACCATTTTGGAATTATAAATCACATAATAATCAAAGTTTATATTTAAAAATGAAAAGTTTGAAATGGAACCAGTTAAAAAAATGTAAAAATGAAATAAAGTCAAAATTAAAATATGCATAAAAATCTAAGGTTGTTACACTCTCCCCCACTCAAATCTTTTCGTCCTCGAAAAGGAAGGAAGTGGAGAAACAGCTAGAAAGAGAAATAGGTTGGAAGACATTCGAAAGAAGGTAGGCAGAAAGTAGCTAGGAGGGGAAGCAGGTTGAAAGACAAGGATGAACCATTATTTAAACCAATATACATTTCAATTAAAATTTCATAATATTTTAAACATTTTATAATATGATGAATAGTCATTTCATTCAAATCTGATGGTTCAAAGTAAATTTTTTTTAAACATTTTAAAATCTTTAGAAGGGAAAATAATTGATCAAAATATTCTTTATATAGTACTTTATCAAGATACTTTTATCAAAACAGTTTTATAACTCGATGTCTTAAGAGGTTTACTTTCGTTCCTGCAGACTCTAGCTATGCGTTGATCAGGCGCAGAGCTAGAATTCTCCAGGTACTTGGTAGACTTGTTTCAACACCTAGTGAAAATAATGAAAACACTTTTAAAAACAGATATGGAAAGTACAATCCAAACAAATCAACCAAACCGAAACAGTTGTCTAACCATGGATCGCAGATACACAATGGTTACGCCGGGATCCCCCAGGAAACAATCCGTATCCGTAAGCTTTCTCAGCCCTGCGAGTTACGTCATGATGACGAGTAGAATGCAGGATACACAACGGTTACGCCTGGGTCCCCCAGGAAACAATCCGTACCCCCAGGTCAGCTCAGCCAAGCATTTGTGCTACTAATGCGACCTACATAGAGTGCAGGATACACAATGGTTACGCCTGGATCCCCCAGGAAACAATCCGTACCCCTAGGACAGCTCAGCCAGGCAGTTGCGCTATGCAGTCGCGATCATAAGACCATGGAGATTGCCATGGAATTCGATGGACACTCGAGTATCATATCCGGAAAACCCAAATCAAAGAGAGAGAATAATATCGATAGAATGAATCCACGGTGTGGCCATAAAGCGGATATCAAGCAGAAGGCACTTACCATATCTTTACTTCAAAAATATGTATCATATAGTACCTTTCAAAATCACTTTCAAATATCATACTTATATAAAGTCCATTTTATATAAGATTTCATTTCAAATCAAATACTTTTCAAAATACTAGTATATCAAATCACACTTATATAGATTTCGATTATATAAGATTTCACTTTTCAAAATTTGGGTACCCTTTCAAATCAACAGTTTACTTATACAAATCATTTTTATATAAGTTCGATAGCTCCCAAATCAAGTATTTAATAAAACAAGGTTCTAAATTTCAAACTATTTCGATATCAATTCACTTTTAAAATCATATATGATGTCACCAAATCATTTCTTTCAAGTTATATACATTCAGTTTCAAAATTTCTTAAAACAATAGGTTTAGAAAATACTCCTGGTTTCCAAATCAACAATATTTTTGGTCAAACACATTCATTTCCATTTTAAACCTATATTCACTTCAAAATCATAATACTTTCAAAGTTATAAATCTTTCGAAACCAAAATACTTGAAATCATTATACTTTGAAAATCATACATTTGAAATCATAAAACATTCCCTTGATTCTTTACGTTTCACAAATTTATTCAATTAAACTTAAATCTAAAATTTTCAAATTTTAATTCAATTCAAACCATCAGTTCAATTCACTTAATATTTTTTTTAGATTTGATCCACAAAATAAACTATTCAGTCTTAAATATATTTCAAGGCTTAAATATACCATATTTCAAGACTAAATTTTATAATTTCGTATATCTCAAATTTTACTTCATTATTCCTTACATATGTCATTATTTCGCAACATTACATTCGATCGCTCGCTTGATCACACAAGTTCTCTTTCGAACTTGTATTGTCCATTCGACTTCCCTAATGCGGACTTCGATATGGTTTCTCGACTAGAAGCCATCAGTCTCCTCGCATAGCCATATACTATGATAGAGAATTCTAAAATCAAGCCCAAAATCCATATCAATTATTCGCCATCAAGAATCAAATGAAAAATCCTAATACAAAATGATGTAATTCACCTCGAACTTGTGTACTCAAACTTGGATCAAATTAATTATGCGAATAAAACAGCATACATACAACTTATGTGTCTATTACAACTTGTTAAATAAATAGTTTCATAAAGATGTTACTAAGTTAAAGCATTTAAAACCAAATTTTTATCAAACATTTGAAGACTAATTTTTATCCAAAACATTTCAAACTAAATTTCATATTAGTATAATTCAAAATAGCCTTATTTATTTACTTAACAAAATAGTTTCAACTTATAAAAATCATATTATTTCATACTTGAAACATACAAACTAAACTTATATTCTTTATCAAATACCTTATACCTTTCAAAAAAAATAGCTTTGAAAAGTTAACCTTGATTTGGAAGTGCTCGGATCTTAAAATAGTCGAAGAAATCATATTTTCAATCCAAGAGTTGGAAATCAACTCTAAATTAGTAAATCAGTTTCAAAAGTTAGGTTTCAAAATCTGAAACTCGAGGACTGAACACCGGCTTACTTTAAATCTTTTCAAATATACACATACATATATATACAGATCTATCTTTCGAATATCAAACCATACTTCGAAATCTCAAATCAAAATTGGTTTCACAAAATCACTTGCATAGAAAAGCTACTAGAGTGGCCTCTCTCTCACTCAGAAACTCGAAAATCAATGTCAATGATGCATGCATTCATCACCGAAATTATTTTCCAGCGACATAAGTGAGTTCTGGACTTCGAATAACTTTGAAAAACTTCTTTGAAATTCCTTCGAAATCATTGAAATTCATTCGAATACATTTGGAACATTTCTTATTTGAAAAGAAAATATATATCTTTAAATCATATTATTATTATATATTTTCCAAAATCTTAAAACCGATTTCAAAACACCGGAATTCGATTCCTCGAAATTCAAATTCAAAACCCTTCAGTTATAAATCATTTTTGTATAAATCAAGTTCTTATAAAATTTTCAAAATTTCAAATTCTTTCGAAATTTCAAATTTTCATTTTTGAAAGGTATATAATCCTTATCGAAAACATTTCACTTTTATATATAAAAATATGGCCATCCTTAATAATTTCGATGTATGCACAATTTCAAAATACAACCAAACACAAATTTCCAAAGGATGATTCAAGGAAGGATTTCAAACAAACAAAGATTCAAAATTAGAGGAACTCTAATCAAATAGAATTCTAGTTCGAAGATAAACTCAAACGAAGATGAGATAATTTAATTACCAAATAGAGGATAGATAAGCCTACATAAATTGCGGGCGACCTTAACCGGTCAGCCGAGACTTTAGGAATATAATCAATACGGAAATCTAAGGCAAATCGACCTTCGATCGCCAGAGATAGAATCCGGGTAGAGCAGGAGATAGATAGCATCGACATCCAAGGATACAAAAATCTTCAGTGAATCAATGCCAATTGTAAAGGAGTTTCACCACTTTACAAATCATTCAAAGATTTACGGAATCACTGCTCTTTAAAGAGGTCATTGCAAAGTAGAGTTACGGAATGCTCCAAAATTAAAAGGAAAAATGAGGAAAACAAGACTGGATTCCAGAACAAGTGGGAGTGTTCCAAAGTTCAAGGAATCCTAGTCGATAAGAATCTTAACCAAGAGATTTCTAACAAGGTGGATACCGAAGAGATGAAGTTTAGAAAATCTTGATTTCGAAATAAGAACATTTTTATACCAAAATAATCTTTGAAAATCTTTTAAAAATCATTTGGAAATCATTTTATACTTCGAAAATACGTTCTCTCACAAAGAAAGGATTCTGAGATTGATTTCACTCATTCTAGGGTATTTCTACCCTATCTCCAATGAGTTTTTGCTCCGCAGGCTAAGGTTTGCCTTAAACCAAAGCTCTGATACCAACTGTAACAACCCGATATTTTCAGCCATTTGCATCCGCACATATCGGACTTGAATTGCTCAAAATACCGCGTTGTAAATAAATTTGGAGCAAATGAAATACAATCACAAAATCACAGACACAGAAATATCAGAATAACTCGCAGCGGAAATAAAAATACATAGTAGTTCATGAAGCTACTATAACAAATTCTTAAAAAAATAACACATAATATTAGTCTGAAACATATACGATAGAAATCTCAAATACATAGAAGTTTATAAATACCAGAGCTGAAATAGAACAACGAAAAATGAAAGGAAATAGATAACTAGACAAGCAGAATCTCCAGCGATTCCTAGCTCCAGAAAAGAAATCCAAAGCTAAGCTGTAAATACTCAGGCTGACCCGATCGTAAAGTAAAACACAAAACACTCGAGTCAGGACAATATATACTTATACAATGTAAACCAACTCAAGTGAACTGTAGTAGAAATGCACAATAACTTAAAGGATGCTTGGGATCGCCCATCCTTTAAGAATCAGTTAAACTATAAATTAAATACATTTTCACTTTTAAAACAATCATTTAAATACCCTTATATTCATGATTTTATAAAGTTCAATTTCCATTCAAAATCAAATTTAATAATAATTTACTTACTAAAATTCCAACATTAAATTTTAAATTCATTAAATTAAATTTAACTTAACACTTGAGTTTAAATTTTCAAATATAACTCAATTTCATTTTTATTTACTTAACTTAAAATCCACTTTTAAGTCAAATTCACAAATTTCGAATTTTAGTTATATTTCAAAATTTCAACTTAAATATTCATTCATTTCACATTTAACTTTATTAAAAAATCATTAATATATTATAAAATCATTTTAAATTCTTTTAAATTCAAAATATCATAAATTTATTGTATTTTCATATTTAATTTAAATTCTATTTATCACCAAATTATAATTTCCAAAATAACTTACATTGCAGATTTTCTAATTTTACCATTTATTTATTTCACTTATAAAATTTTAGAAAATCAATAATGCTTTACAAAAATCATTTTTTATCAAATTTACAACAAAATATTATAATATTTACATTTCTAAAATATTTTAAAATTTTAGAAAAACATATTTTAACAACGGGTCTGTATTTCATTTTCTAGCTTAGGTAAAGTGATACGGGTATATATCATTTCAACCCGTAATTTACAAAGAAAACCAGGGTTTGATCTTTTCAAACCCGCAATCCTAAGTAAATGAAAATAATTGAAAATCATTTAGGCCTATCATTTCAGTCCATAATGATTTTCACCTATTCTAAAGTCCGTTCGGGTATGTATCATTTAAACGCATAGTGATTCTAATCTAAAGGGAACTTGCAGTGTGATAAACTGATAAAAATAACAGAACAACATAATATAACAGTAACAGATGTTATAACAGGTGTATAAGCATGGGTAATATCATATAATCATAATATAGCAGGTGTAACATGATAATGCATTTTACAGATTCAAAAGGGGTCAATTTACTAGTTATATATGTACATATTGTCTGGTGAGAATAACTCACTGTTTTGAGCTGGAGACACAACGACGAATGCACGAATGAGATCCAAACAAGCACGATAACATGACACAAAGATGAGTGAAAGAGGCAAAGATTAATTCTCCTTGGATACATGAGACAAAACAAATAAATATAACATAAGTTTTCAACCCAAATTCAATTAAACAAAGCTAGAAATGAATACACAAAACATCAACGAAGTGTTTGCACTTGCTTTCTACCACCTATGCTTCAACTCCAGATCTAAAATGGCATGGCTAAAGGCATGGTTTGGATCTGATTTGGGTTCTTAAAGGTCGGCCTAGCATGGCAAAATGATGGAGCAAACATATATGAGCATGAACTAACACTACAAGGCAAATATCATATATACCTATGCACTAGAGGGCTCGGCCAAGGCCAAGGAGGGAACGGCCAGGTCTGTAGTGGGCTTGAGGATGATTTGGCAGTGGGCTCAGGTCAGGAATTTGCTAGTGGTGGTGGTGTATGGTCGGCCAAAGTGATGGAGGAGGTGATGGAAGCAAGGTAGCTAAGCTATGTTGGATATAGGTGGAGTTGCTTCATATTTTGGTGGATCATCAACATGGATGGCCTCGGCTCTGGAATGGCAGTGGAGAGCGGAGTATGGTGGCTGGAATAGGTGGTGGTGGAGGCGGCCAAGGCGCTGGAGATGGAGGGGCCGAACTGCATAAGAGATTGCAAGTGCAAAAATCAAGTAAATCAAGTAGAAAATGTAAAAAGAAATGAAAGTTTTTATCAAAATTTCTTCTTAGAGATGGCCAAAACTATTTTTAGGGATTGAGGTAAAATTTTCACGTGAGAAACAATGGAAGAGTCGGCTGAAACAAAGAGATATGGTCAGCAAATGATTAATGCAAGTGTTATTGAATTTGAAAAGGCAAAAGGAGGTGAAAAGACAATGGTATGTTAAAGGTCAAAACTCTTCATATTTCTCTAGTTTCTTTTGCAAATTTTAATGAATGAAAAATTACTTATAATTACAGATAAAAACATGAAAATATAGTAAGAAACAAAAATAAATAAATAAATATTAATTATATATAATTTAATTAATAAAAACAGCAAAAATTGCAAACTAGTCATGAAAATATGAAAATAAATGCAATGAAGTTTGGAAAATTTTTATGTACTTGAAAAATATTTATAAATAAATATAAGCACACAAAATAAAAAAGAATTTACAAAATACATAAATAAATATTAATTTAATATAATTTAATGAAGAAAATAGCAGAAAAATGAAAAGTAGCCTTTAAAAATAGAAAATAAAGGCAATAGACTTTGGGAAAATTTAAACACCACTTTAATAAAATTTAAAAGACAAAATATACATAAAATGACATATTGACAAATTTTTTAATAAAATATGACAATAAAAATATGGTTTATATTATTTAATATAAACAGAATTGCTATATAAAACAGATTACACTCAATATTGGAATATATATAACTTTCACAATTTAAATCTGTTTTCAACGAAATGAAAAGCAATATTCAAGTTATTAAGTCTATTTTCATAATAAAAGATAAAATTTAAGAATCTAAATATTTAAATTTGAAATTTAAAAATCAAAGTTTGACCCAAATTTACCGAAATCAACATTTCAGGAAAATATTCAATTTATACCATTTTGGAATTATAAATCACATAATAATCAAAGTTTATATTTAAAAATGAAAAGTTTGAAATGGAACCAGTTAAAAAAAATTAAAAATGAAATAAAGTCAAAATTAAAATATACATAAAAATCTAAGGTTGTTACAGATGATGATATGGATTATCTTTTGATAATGATAATATGGATTATCTGTTGTGATAATAATGATGATTTTCTATTGTGATATGTGAATTATCTATCTGTGTGTATATAGATAATGAAATTGAATTGTTTTAAACTTTAAAACAACTTGGCCTTAAAAGATACGCTTTGGATTTCAATGAGACCGGGATCGGGTTTCCAAATTTGGATATCCGTAAATCACATTGTTCCAAATTAACGATAGGTCATGAATCTCAAGTGAAGATGAAGATTCAGAGCGCAAGGGTTATCGTCGTTAACTCTAAGGGTGATTCCAAAATGAGTGTAACGAGATAATGCCTTTGGTTTTGTTCGAACCCGGAACAAACTTGTATGGATTGAATGCTTTCAGAACATCGTCAGGTGGACGATGACCATTCTAAGATAGATGTGTTCTCTAAAGGTAATCGTAGCCTCAAGCCTCATCAACAAGGAATGGCTAAAATAGAGGAGGTGCAGCAAGGCTAAGTGAGTCATGCCCAAGTAGGACGAGATTTTCCCCTGTCTAGAGGTCCCTTTTTATTCGGCTTAGTGGGCAGTTGGATATGCGCACTAACTGCAGGGTTGTCTTGTTCAGGACTGTCAAGTAAGGGATGGTTTCGGCCTTGTGCTGCAGGGGATTGGGAGTAATCCTCGGTACGTTGATCTAGGCCTCGTACTGTGATGGCGGTACCCCAGTAGCCCTGCCATTGTATGGAATCCAAAATCCAATAAGCGCCCTCGGATTTGATTGTATTACCCACTTTTGTGGCTAGTAGATGGAATTTAATAAATGTAACAATTTTGGCTATTTTCTATTTACTTGAAAACCCTAGACCTATTATAATATCACTGGACTTCCTAGCAAATGTTTTTGCTAGCGTAAGGTAAAAACTTTTCCATATTTTTGTGTGGGAAGTCTTACGTGATACCTTTCTTTTCGAAGGTTTTTCAAAGTTAAGCAACCTTAACCTGTTACTCACACCAGACCCATGTCTGACCCGGAGTTTATCTTCTATTTTCTTAAACTCTTGGGTACTTAAATTTTTACGAGTAGCCAAGGGATTCAGGTTAGCTTTGACCAATTACGGAGGAGCAATGGAGCAGAAGGCTTCAACGTGTAGATATATATTATTTCGCTGTGTTTGATTTCTCTGAGTTGTAATGAGTTGCATAACTAGACAAGTGTTTATAACTGTCTAGTATGTGATGTATAATCTGTGTAATTCTGATAGTTGTTGTATACTATGTAATAATTATGTTATTAATATAATTTATTCGTTCCGCTGTTGAGATTCTAATGTGTTTTCTCTTCTTTCTTCTCTTTCTTTCTCTATTCTTTCACTTTCTTTCTTGTTAATGATGCGTCATTCTGTGGAGATGAATGGCGGGTCATTACACTTGATATATATAAATTACCTTATATATGATAGGCTTGGGAATGGTAATGGCCGAGGCTTTCTTGGGTTTGCAATGTTGAACGTGGGGGTGGTAGCGATCTCAGGTAGAGGAAGTTGGGGCTGCCTGGGTGCTTGCGCACTATTGGAGGGTGGAGGATTGAGGAGCCGAAATGATTTGGGCTTGGGGAAGGTCACGCGATAGTGGATAGGAAGCAGGGTTGCACGGGGTTCAAGGCGGAGGTTCGAGTGAAGAGGGAAAGATGGTGGATGGGATGATGGGTTTGGTTTCGGTTGAGTTGGATTTGCTCGGTTGTTGGCCGTTTGGATGGAGTTGAATGGAAGGGGTAGGATGCGTAGGGTGGCCTTGGTTGCGTGTGTGCTTGCGTGCCAGGTGAAGGAGGAAAGGTGGCGGCTTGTATGGAAAGGATCGGTTGCACATATTAGTGGAGGGGAGAGTGGAAGAGGTGAAGCAAGGAGAAGATGAGCAACAGAGGGAGAGGAAGGTAACAGGGCAATATGGAGGAGAAGAACAAAACTTATATTGGTTTTTTTTTTCAAAGCACATAAACAGACAAATTTTTTATATTGAATACCATAAGTTAACATTGGAAAGCAAAAGTCACGAGGTAAATTTTGAGAATTTTAAAAGCCAATGGTATACGTTCACACGGTATAAAAATGAAAGGTCAAGGGAAAACAAAAGGTTCAAAAACGTAACCGATACGGAAATCGTTTTGTAGATTTCGCCTTGAACTGGACTTCAAAATTGACAAATGAATATACTGTGGAGGTCAATATGATGAGATGAATAAAACGGTACACAGATATCAGCGCTATGATCATCCTATCAAAAGTCAATATTCAGTACCAAAAATGCTGCTAAAACGCCGAAAATAAGATAAATGGAGCAATAATAGTCCAAATTTGATGAAACAAAAGATCACGTCACTTAGAAGACGATTCATAAACTTATTATATAAAAACATTCATATTTGAGAAATAATATATTATCATCAAATATTAACTGATTTAAATTTTAAATAAAATTATACAAGAAAATAGACTTCCATATTATCTGATGAAAATTTACCATTTCTTGTTTATATAGATGTATTTCAAATATCAAATTTTATTTCCAAATTAAATTATTTAAAATTTCACAAAAATTCAGTTAATTACGCTATTTAAAACTATTAAAATTTATGGGTCGTTACATTCGTAGTGGTTGGCTAAGGCTGTGCAAGGCCGGACTTTGGCGATCTATCGTTGACAGTGCTAGTCGGAAATCACAGACGATCAAAAGATGCATTTTGGGTTCATTCGTGTGGTTTAGATGATGATCTGAGGTACGGTTGACGACGTATGATGCAGAGGAGCGCAGCTTTCGTATAGGCTGGTGTGGCGGCATCAGTCGTAGGGAGCAACGTCGATGGGTGGAAAAGTGGAGGTCGAGGGTTGCGATATCGATCGTGCTTGGTTTCCTAAGTCGGAAGAACGCTAATTGTGTGATTTATTCGATAATTAAATTTCAAATTACTATTAGTTAAGCTATTTACTAAATCAATTAAATTCTAACATTTATTAATTCATATCTAAGTCATACGAGGTCCAAATTGAACGTGACAAGTTGCATTGCAATCGTATCAGCAAATACTACGTTACAGAGTAGGATTGGATGGATTTAGCGCTAGTGTGAATTTTGGTTAAAATTGAACGCCTCTACGATTTTAATTAAAATTGGAACGCTTTGCGATAACTGGAATCAAAGTAAGTTAACTCACCTCTCTGGCCCACTTATAATTTTTATATAAACGTGGATAACTTTATTATGGACTATAGTGGTTGATTTGAATTATTTACTATATTTATTAGTTGGTTTGGTGATACTCTCGCCGCTGGAGCAGATAGGACAATATACATTCTCGTGAATGAGCGAATGACCCTTTATATACAATTCTAGCTCAAAGCGGTTGATTTATATTTTATGATTACTATGTGGATGCAGGAGGATAGGTTGGAGGGATCCAATAGGATACCTCATACTGTTGATTTTATTTTCATATATTGTGTTATATAATCTGTTGGAAATTATATGTTGAATGGTTGAAGCGATATAGTTATTACAAATGTGCATTGAAATCCCTGAAATTAAACATGTCTTTAAATTGGATAAATCAGAACAAATAGATATATTGGATATATATTCGGTTTTTTACACATGTTTTTGAATTTTGGACATAAATGGTAACTTGGGAAGTTATTACCATTAGATAACAAGTGGTGAGGGAAATATTTGGTTTAATAAAGTAAAAATGACTTTTACTTTATATATATCCTTTTAAATTATTTTTAAAATAGCTTTGTAAATATTTGTTTAAAGAAATTAATTTAAGAAGTTTTGAAGTATAAAAATGTTTTATAATTATTTTTGAATTTCAATGTAAATGGGTTTTCATATTGAATATGTTTTAAGGATTTTAAATAAGTTTTAAGAGATATTTAATGTAGATGTTTTAAACAATAATATAATAGGTTTTTTTTTAATTATTTCTAATAATATAATAGTTTCTAAAGCAGTTTAAGTGTATATACAGTTTTTAGTTAACAAGTTAAATATTTTATTTAAAGTAAATAGAAGTTTCATATTATATTATCTTTTTAAATTTTCCTTAGTATTAAATATTTTACCTTATAACTAAATCAGTGTATATATACCAAAATATTATTTTAATTCGTTTGAACATATTAGTAGGTGTTTTAAAGTGTGTGTAACGACCCATAATTTTCAATAATTAAATTTATTAATAAATAAGTTTTGGAATTTAATGTTGTGAAAAAATAAAAATTTAAGATTTAATAATGAGAAAAATAACTAAAATGTAATATTAATAACGTTAATTTAAGGTAATGGATGACTATTTGAATGTAATCTCAAGTAATTAAAATAATTGGAAAGTTTTAATTAGCTATAAAATGTAAACGAGGAAATAAACTAAATGTTTTATTAACTGGTGAAATAATAGGTAATTAATTGTAATTTGATGAAATCAGTATTGTGTAAGTAGTTATAATAATTGTTTGTAGATAATAAACTTATAAATGTGATTAAATTTAGAAAAGGAAACAATTGTTATTTGTTACCAATTTATTTAATCTGTTGAGTTAAATTGGAAATCAATTACAATTAAATATAATTAAATATTACGTTAATATGAGTTAGGATGATAACTGAAAATGTGAATGTAATTAAATGTGCAGAAATGTCAATTATATTCATAAGGAAATTATTGATTTAATAATAATTGTGAAACCAAGATAAATGAATTTAGTGTGTCACGGCCTGGATTTTCAATGCTTGAAAATTGGCATCAATACGTCCACTGTATTACATGCCGAACAAATGTCAAAAGTACCATTTCGTAAGGGAAAAGAAGAAATAGGTAGAAGAAGAAAATATAAATAACAACGCTGAATCTCACAATCGCAACAGAACAATATATAACAGACAAGAACTGATCTTTATACAAAGAACTATAACTGTTTTTATACGTTACATCATCAGAGTACAACAAAAGACAGTAGCACAATACCAGACAGTTATAACAACTTGTCCTCACAAAAGCTGACTATAAAGCTTACAATGCACAGCGGATTATACAACAGGTATGTGTGATACGTCTCACCGTCCAGCTCGTCTCCTGAGCTCCGTAGCATACTATCCTGAATCTATAATACTCGGTCTTACCCGAGCATTATAATAAAATAACACCCGAATCAATTTAGAAAACCAGCATGAGAAAACACACTCAAATTGAATTATTAAAGTTTAAAAATCCTTTGAAAATCTAAGGGATCTCGTAAGACCACCCCACAAATAAGCATGCCGGGTTTTTACCTTATGATAACCAAAACATTTTATATCAAAATCCTTTGGTACTATAATAGTGTCTAAGCATAAATACTTATTCAAATAGCTGAAATGCTTGCATCTCACATTCCAGCATACTTGGGCAATAAAAATAGTACGATGCTTATTGGAGATTGGATTCCGTACAACGGCAGGGCTATTGGGGTACCACCTATCACAGTACATGTAACATCCCGATATTTCATGCCATTCCCGTCCACACATGTTGGACATAAATTGCTCAAAATATCAGATTGTTAATTTATATTTGGCAAAGCTCAGCATATACAGTAAATAAATCAATCACAGAATCACAGACACAGAGTAATATAATAATAAGCAGCGGAAACAAATGAAAAATTGTTTATAAAGCTACTATATATATGTACACACACACACATATATATATATATAACAAAGTATGAAACAAAATACAGCGGAAATCAAGATATATAGAAGTCTCAATACAATAGTCAAATAACAAAATCTGAAAATATCACTGGAGTCAACTGAATAACTGAAAGTAGAATAGATATAGCCGGATCTCCAAGCGAAGTTCGAACTCCAAAGGTGAGTTTCAAATGCTGTGATACTCAGTCTGACCCGAGTGTAAAGCAAAAACACAAAACACTCGAGTCAGGATTAACATTCTTATAGCAATAAATCCAATTCAAGTGAAATACCAACTAAAACACAAGTAATTTAAAGAATGTTTGGGATACCCATCCTCTAAGGATCCGTTGAACTATCTACTATGTAGTACAATACGCTATTATAACATGTCTATAGTAAAGTAGAAGTATTAAAATAGCGTTAAGGCGTTACATATATCCCCCTTAACACATTTTTATAGATTTCCATAGCCCATATAGTACTGTAACTCCCTCGTACCGAGCGTCGTCAGAGGGCACTCCATAGGTATGGTACAAAACAAACTCGTAGTGGTCTCGATATGGTAGGTAACATGACACAACTAGGCAATGCCAGGGTAGATATACCAATTACACTTCCGGGCCAGTGGTAACGCATAGCTGCAGCTACCGCCCACCTCGATCCACACTCCCAAAAATCCAAGGGTGCACCAAATCAATCAAAGTAATAAAATAGTATCAAAGGAGTGTGTCCGATCGGAGGAGCTGCCTCACTTTTCCCATCAATTGCACTTCTTTTAGCCACCTTAAGCTAACTCATGGGAGTCAGGTCCACGTATATACCTCAAATAGAATTGTCGCCACCGTCCTAATTCATGCTGTAATCTACATCGTATATACAGTTGTTAAAGTGGTTTTGTTATTGGAAGAGAGTATGACAACAATCGATCTCGGTCTCTTTAACAATCAAACGTTTTTATAACCCCATGGTCATTTCAAAATATCATACTTCAAAACCAAAATATCTTACCCATTTCAAAACCATATCAATACAATATCATTTCTCACTTAGAACAATATTCATTTCCAAAATCATAACACTTTCCAAAATTATAACTCTTTCGAAATTATAACACTTTGAAATTATAACACTTTGGAAATCATAACACTTTGAAAATATAATACTTTGAAATTCATTACACTTTGAAATCCATAACACTTCCCACTTAAACAGTTGAGATATAGAAAATAGCATATAAAATAAAATAATTTATAAATTAAATAATTAATATGTTAAAAATAGTTATAAGCTAAAATAGTTTACATTAAAATAATTAGTATATTAAAATAGTTTATATTAAAAATAGTTTATATTAAAAATAGTTTATATTAAAAATGATTTATATTAAAAATAGTTTATATTAAAAATGATTTATATTAAAAATAGTTTATATTAAAGTAATATATATATATATATACACACACATATATATATTGAAATAGTTTTATATTAAAAATAGTGTATATATTTATATATTAAAATACTTTATATAATAAAAAAAAGTTTCCTCAAAGTTCACAAATTAATTCAAGTTAACTCAAATTCCAAAATCCCATTTAAATAAAATCTCAGTTCTTCCGTTTCAGTTCAATTCAAATCTCAATAAACCATTTTATCAATTTCAAATGCAGATTTGAACTACAAAATAACCATTCCGATTTCAACGGGTTTCAAAGCCTAAATATTCAAACATTTATAATAACTCAATTTTGATAAATTCATTTATAATTCAAATTTAACTTTAGCGTTATTTAACAAATCCGATAATCATTTAAATAAAACCGTAAATTACAATTTAAATAAACTAAATATTCCTTTTAATTTACTTAACTTGAACTATTCATTTAGTCACATTAAATCAAAATCAAGTTATAAAATCATATCTTTAAAATCTCAAATTCAATAGGTTTCAAGTTAATCTTATTTAAGTATAATTTCTCAAATAAATACAATTTCCAATCAATTTCAAACTATCTTTACAACCTCAATTTATAAATATTATTAAAATATCTATTCAAAAAATATAATTTTAAATAAATGCTTAAACATATTATATACTAATGAAATCAAACTTTATTAAATTAAATCTTATTATTAAACTTATTTTATATTAAAACTAATTTATACATGTTTTAAAATAGTAAAACTATAAATAAATTCTTAAAATTTATAATTTCAAAACTAACTTATAATTTAAAAAATTTAAACATAAAATTTTAAAAATCAAGAACAAATATAAAAACATTTATATATATAATATTTTGAAATTAATATTTATATAAAACCATATATATATCTTTTTAAACCTCGGAAATCATTTCAAATTATATATAGACCAGCAGTATCTGTATATAATTTTCTATCCTGTAGTCAAGTGATACGGATATTTATCATTTCAATCCGCAGTTTAAATATACGGGTACATACCTTTTCAACCAGCAATCCCAAATTCAATGTCAATGAAAATCGCTTAGGTTTATCATTTCAACCCATTACGATTTTCTCATATTCTACAAGATTGTTTGGGTATGCATCATTTCAACCTATAGAAAATTCTATATTAATAGGAAACTTGCAGGGTGAGAACAAATATGATAATAATATAACAGGAATATATCATCAATAGTAGATAAAATGTAAATAACATATCATGGTGTCAGATGTCATAGGCGAACAAATACGGGTAATGGCATATATATAGAAATTAAATAACAAACAGTAGCATATTTCAATTGTCGTTTCAATTGAAATCAAATTTAATAAATATAAGAAAGCTAATCGTGAGTGATTGCTCACATTTCGAGGCTAGAGATATTTGATAATGAAATGATATGAGTTACGAATCCAAGCTTGAATTCTAAAGCGAAGCAAGATTAGCACAAATCCGACTAAAAAAGATGATAACAGGAATCAATGGAAACAAATCGAATCAGTTTTGATATAAACTGAAAATATATATTCATTATTATATATATATATATATTAATTTAAGACAAATATGAGAATAATATAAAATTTTCAAAATCATTATTAAATCAAAACCATATAATTACTTTCAAAACTATATTATCACAAAAATCAATATATTAGCAGCATATATGCAACAATTTTGCAGATTATATCTATGAATAAATGTATGTATAAACTAAACTATAAACACAATATTTGCATGTGGTTAAAAAGGCAGACTAGATCTATAAACAACATATGTAGACATAGTTTATAAAATATGCATCAAAATATACATACCTCGGTTAATATATACATACATGTGTGCAGACCGACCGATATATGTATAAATATATACAAATATATTATCTAATAAATTATATAAACTAATGACATATCTGTATAAACTAACATACGTAGTTAAAAGGTAACTAACATAACATATTAATATATATATATATATATATATATACGTATAAAGTTTATGTATGCTAGATATAATTGTATTTGAACAAATTCTCTGATATACTTTATATATACATTATATTCCATAACTTCATATATACGAAAAATTTGAAAGCACACAGATAATATAGTTTATAACATAGAAAAATATATTTCATAAAACCTTTTAAAACTTAATATTCAATACTTAACCAGTTGGTTTATGCAATTTAGGACAACTAGGTAGATATATATAGCTTTTGTCCTGATATATATAAACATATATAACTTACATCTTATATAAAACATATATATATATATATATATATATAAGAAAATTGGAAAGACTATTTCAATGAAAGAGTACATACATTTAAATATAAACAGAACGAGTTGTAGTTGAGGCCGAGTTGATGGCTACCAGAGGGAGATGAAGGCGTTGGTGGTCGGGGTTGTTTGGCACGGCCGCGCCGACTTAATGGGGGTGAAGGATGTTATGCATGTGCCCTAAGTGGCAGTGGGAAAGTCAAGCGATTGGATCTGGTCGGAGCTGTCACGAGTTGGGGTCTAGGTTGGCTCGAGTGTGATAGAAGCTGGGTGCTACGGCCAAGGTGTTGGGCTATTGGATTTGGTGGATCTCAGCTGTCACTGGCATGGGAGTGTGGGGAAGAGGCTGATGGGTGGTCTTCGGGGTGTTGGATTCGAGAGGTTTAGGGCAAGGGGAGCTCAAGAAGAAGCGGACGGTGGATGGAGTGGAGAGGGTAGCTTGGAACTCAAAAATGCAAATGGAGAGAGAGTAGTACGTTAACGAATGAAAGAAGAAGGAAAGAAAAAAATGTAGGAGAGGAGAAGATTACAGAGAATATGCATGGGAATGTTTTATATAACTTTATTATTTAATATTTTTTTTTGAGAAAGCAGAGAAAAAAAATGAACGAACCAAAATTGAAATGAACCAGTAGGAATAGCAGAAGTTGTACATAAATTTTTGGGAATATTAATAGTTAGTGGCTATTAGCTTTCAACTGGTAGGCAGTGAATGGTTGTGGGAAACCAAAAGCCAAATTGCTGAACCAATACAGGAATCGTTCCGTATATTTCGTCGTCTCCCGAACTCTGAAATACCCAAACGAATATACTGTGGAGATCAGCATGACGAGACGGTTAAAACGGTATACAGATATCAATGATACAATCATCCGATCAAAAGTCGATAATCGGTACCGAAAAATGCTGCTAATTCGTTGAAAATAAGATGAACGGAGCAATAGCTGTCCAAATTTGGTGAAACGAAATATGACGTCTCACTCAAAAGATGATTTACAAATTTATTATATAAAAATATTCAGGTTTGGAAGACATTTTATTAACATCAAATATTAACTGATTTAAATTTAAATAAAATTACACAAATAAATAAACTTCCATATTATCAAATGAAAATTTACCATTTGCTATGTTTAAGTAGATGTATTACAAATATCAAATTTTTATTTCAAAATTCTATTATTTAAAAATTCACAAAATTTCAGTTTAATTACATTATAAAATTATTATAAATTTACGGGTTGTTACAGTACACCTCTAGAAAAATTTACCAAGGACCACTCCGGATCCCCTGCAACACAAGACTGGAACTATCCCATACTAGATAGCCCGAATAAGATCACCCCACGGTTGGGATCAGCAACCGTCCACATAGCCGAAATAACGGGACTCTAGACAGGGGTGACCTTATCCTACTTGGGAGCTACCTACTTAGCTTTGTTGCACCTCCCCCATTTTAGGAATTCCCAACTGATGAGGCTTAAGGCCACGATTACCTTTTTCGAAAGATTCACTTAGAATGCTCATTGTCCTCCAATGACAATATTCTAATAGCATTCATCCATACAAGTCCGTTCCCGGTCCGAACAAAACCGAAGGCACTATTCCTACTATATCCATTTTGGAATCACCCTCAAGATTAGTAGCGATTAGCCCTTGCACTTCACTGCTCCATCTTCGAATCCAAGCTCTTGTCTTCCTCTCGAAAACAAACTCGTTTGATCGAAGTGGTTTTCGGATCACAAATCTGAGCCCTAGATCTTCGAAACAACGTTTGCTATTCCCGATAAACTCAACCACGGTTCTTTAGGAAATAAACAGATGAAAATAAGATCGAAGTTCACCTCCTAACCGTTCATGTGGATGGATTTTTTTATAAACGTCCTAGAAGAACGAAATGAGTTTATACGTACATTATAGCACTTCGAATGGTAACTATACCACATAATTCCCGTACTTCTTATAGATATTTCTAAATTTACATCTGGGTCCAGATTTGATAGTCGGTTATTAACTATCAAATAAACAATTGTTCAAAAAATATTTTATTTCCACTGAAAACGCCAAGCCTTATTTAATTTAGATTTTTAAAAAATTAGATCACTTTATCCAAAAATAAACACATAAAATATTCAAAACAAAGCTAATTAAATCAGTTTATTCAAAATAATAGTTATGAAATTTTATAATAAATTTCCAAGTAAAACTTTAACCAAAACTACTTTTTAAAATAAAGCTATTATATAAAATATAAATATTTGATAATTTTCCTTTAAATGGTAACACTATTTAACCTTAAAATTATATTTACTACTATAACTAACTTAATTAATTTCTACATTAACAATTTTTAAAATAATTAAATAATAAATTTTCTAAAAACTTCCCTTTAAACACTTTTAAATTTTCCATTTAATATTTTAAATTCTTTCCCTTTGAAATAACTTAACTTCTCAGAAAAGCACATTTTCAACTTCAATAAAGCCAGTCTAATCATTTATAAATCCTTCTCGATTTATCTCTAGTTAAAAATTTATGTTCCAACTCCGTACATTTCCTTTCTCACATTTTTAAAAATAAACCAATTTTTTTAAATGATTTATCCGTCTCCTTGTAAATTCCAACCGTGAATTTATAATCCCAAATTATCCACTGATAACCACTTTATTTAATTTATAAACGCAGTTAAAAAATCCCATAGTCTCATTTTCATTTAATAACCGTCATAAAATACTTAAGTCGATTTTAAATCAATTTTCTGAGTTAAATTCCATTTTGAAATTTCTTCCTTCGTCAACCCAACCTTATTCCTAAATCCACCAATTTCAGATTCGCTCCTTTATTATGATATAAAATCTAATTCATACCTAAAACATTAGTTTCATATTTTATTTTATTTTCCCAAATTTCCTCTTTATTTTTCTCAAATCCATTTTAATCTCAAATTTAAAAATAAATACTTTTATACTTAAAAAAATTGCTTAAGTCCCATTTTTAAATACTTTTATTCAATTATTTCAAAATCTCTATCCTTCCATATTTAGAAATTATTAAGTAAAATTTTAAAATCAACTATTCATTTTTTCCAAATTCATCTCTTTTAAATTTATCCAACTTTACTATAAATCTCTTGCTTTAAATATTCCATTTTTACTTCCCGTTAAAAATTCATATATTTTGAAAATTCCAAAAATATATCCAGCAATATCATAGCATCCAATAAATTTAATTTTCCAACCTAATCTATCACAGATTATTCAAATAAACCATATCACCGAATATGAAAATAAATTTCAATATTTTGGAGGAATTCAGTTGGATCCCTGCAATCGGTTTCCCTGCATCCATAGATGTTAGCACACAACCTATTCTATCACGGATTATTCAAACAAATCATACCACCGAATATGAAAATAAATTTCAATATTTTGGAGGAATCCAGTTGGATCCCTACAATCTGTTTCCCTGCATTCACAGATGTTAGCACAATATAAAAAATACTAATCCCACTTCGAGGTTGATATCACGGTATTTAGGGTCATCCGCTATTATGCGGGACGCATAGGGTCCCATCCTCTTTATAATGCGGGGATATCAATCACTCCAATACTAATATATATACTACTATATATATGTAGTCATCGAACAGATAATTATAGATCTACACATCCAATCAACATCCAATAATTTAAATTTAGACATTTAAATTTAAAAATGGTAATTCAAATGAGTGAAAGATTCTCACCTTGATTTTTCGAATTTGTAAATCCCTCCACTCCCAGTGTCGCATTCATTTATTTTGATCCTTGCATAAATAAACTATGAATAATATATCATTTTCGATGAATAAAATAGTTATCGACTAATTGAATTAAAAGTTTAACTTGAGTAACGTTAATTAAAATGCTTCAAAATTAATTAACCATAATATCACAGCCCCGCCGCCGTTCAGAACTCCTCGACATCGACTTCTCCTACGAGCAGACCCCAAATCACCCAACCCACAGCATCACCAGTGGGAATCGCCTCAGCCTTCCTCTTCCACCTGCACGGCCTTGGGAAAAAACCCACTGACCTTGCCAACTTCCTGCACTCATTCGACCACAAATCTAGCATCACTGCTCCTCTCCATGTCACATGAAACTCCACCTCCCTGTCATCGACAGTGCCACTTCCACGTCGAACACTCCCATCGCCACTGCCCCCCTCCCAATTCGCGGTCACTACCATCAATTCGAACCTCGCGATCGAGTGCCACCCCTCGAGCCTTGACAAAGACTGTGCCGCACCTCATCATGGATCCTCTACCGTTGCTTGCACCATCCCCCTCGACCTTGTCAGCGGCCGCGGCACCTTTTCTTACACCTGCGCATGAATCCACATCCCAACCATCTCAATGGTGTCATGCTCGAGATTTGAAAATACGCGACGAGATTGATTCGATTGAGATCAATGCTGTATTTTTTTATATTTTTCTTAAAACTTTGGCCGTTAATTCAATTTTTATTTCGGTGAATAGAGGGAAATCGAGCTGTGGGAAAGGATGAGGGAAGAAATGAAATCAAATAGATCTGCCTTGTTTTTGATTCCTCTAAACGTATATATTTATAAATATTTTTTCCTTCCTTTCAATTGATATGAATTCCGAAAAGAAGAAGACGTGATTTTGACTGGTTGCATGTTTTAATGAGTTAGTCTACAATGGCCTGAGGTGACAAAAAAACAGCAGATGTGAATTTTTTCAAGTTAATGAATATATATATTTAAATTTTAAATAATCTCAAATTCGTAGCTTAAAATTTCAACCAACTATTGAGGAATGCCGCTAGGCGTTTATAATGTTATACCCTTATTCCGAATGCAATGGAAGAGGTTACAAATCCTAATTCGATCGTATGGAGAAGATGCTTTTCGGACCCAATTATTATATTAAATTTCGATATAAATTTCAACGCGTTTATATCCTGTACGGCTAAACGATAACTCCAAATACTATAAAAATTGGAACTTGATGATAATATAATATTATGAATCCAATGGAACTCGTTTCGTCGAATTCTGAGATTGTCCCTAGGAAGGCTATTTTTAAATGTCAATTTGAACGAGCTATTTTAAAAATTGAACATATCACTTTAAATTCGGTTTTAAAACTTTTATTACCTTCCTTATTATTAATATAAATTTTACAAGCCTTTAAATTATTTTTATCGAGCTTAAAGCTCAACATACAAAATTCAACCAATATTCAGTTATAAAATTCAATAATTAAATTATCAAGTAAATTGCTATATTCAAACTCTGAATTATTCTATAAATAGAAACCAAATTTTCATATTAAAAGTCAATCACAATTCAAACCTAATATTTATAACCATTCAAATATTCAAAATCGAACGACAAAAAATTTAGGTCGTTACATAGTGGGACTTTAAACTATAACTAATGTGAAAATCGACAAAAATTCAATATAATTGAATTAGTACAACTAATATGGTGAAAGATGAAATTGGAGAATATTAATGTAATAAGATGTAAACCAATCTTAACTATGCCTATAGAGTAACGATTGATTGAATAAAAAGATTGAAATCTAATTAAATCAATTTATTGGAATTAGAATATAATTAATTGGAATTAAATTTAATTAAATATTATGGTTAAAGTCAGAAAATGCATCAATTGTAGAAAATGAGGATAAAAAGATAGAAAACTATGTTGATAATTTCATAATGTATTGGTTGATTTAATAGTAGGAGTGTAAATCAAAATAAAGGAATAAAAATGAATAAGTTTAGTAAAGGAGTAAACATATGTTTATTTATTTGAAGTGTTTGGTAGCTGAAAGATTGATTGTAGAGACAAGAAACTATGATTTAGTAAGAAATGTATTATTACTGTTTGTATCCAATAGTGTAAAAATATGCTTAAATTACTATTAGATAGGAAATAACTGTTCTACTTCGCATTACATTCATTTAGTCCATTTTACAACTTAATCAACGGAAATTAATGTAACTGAAATTTTCTAATAGGAGAGAGAATATTAAATTGTACATTAATGGGTGTAATTAAAAGTAGCTTATGTTTTGTGAAAATACACGGAAAGTTTGAGTTAATGAAAAGAAAATTTACAGCAAATAAATTGAAATTTTTTTGTGAATGTAGGCTTAGTTTCAAAATAAAGAATAGAATGAATTATTTTAAAGGCAGAAATATACGTTTATTTGAATTGTGTTTTAGCTTATGGATTGATTACAAGAATAGGAAAATAATCTATTTCAGTAAGTTATTTGTTACTCTTATGTATAAATAACTAATTTATAAACATGTTTAAATAAACAATTGTTATATTGTTCATTCATTTTAGTTGTCTGTTTTGAAATTTAACTTTGTAAGTAATTGCAATTAATGTAATTTAAATATTTCAATTAAAAGGAAAAAAACGTTGATTGCAATTAATAGATTTAGTAAAAGAAACGCATGTTGTGTGTTCAACAAAAAGGGTGTTTTAAGGGAAATAAAAGATCATTTTGGAAAAATCAAATTGAACGTCTTCATTTTTAAGGTAAGTATGAATTTTGTTATTATGCGTAGATAAAAACCTAAATGCATACAAATTTGAATATTATTTGAGTTAATGAATTTATTTTGGTTACGTTTCAAAATAAAATTTGAATTTCAAAAGGATGTGCGATGTACATGGTCCATTTTGTTATTAATTGTTGCATGAACATTTTAAAATACTTACCTTATTATTAATACTTAATCTTTTCATTTCTCCTTCTATTTAATACCTAAGCCTAGACTTTTAGGTTGTATTTAATTCTTGCTACCCCATTTTCACATATACAAAATTTTTACTACTTTGGTTTGCAAACTTTTCCATTCCTACGTGCATTTCCTTATGCATTACTAAAGCTTGGAGCTTTCAAAATAAAATATGCCATTTATTATTGTCCCTCCACCTGCATTTCCTAATTATAAACAATCTACAACTTATTTCTTCATTTGCATTTTGTTTCTCTTGACACCTCATATTCAAAAGCTCTTATTCTTGCAAATCTAAAAGCTTTCTTTTCTAAAACATGATTTTTTTTTCATTTTTCATACATGTCCTGTCCTCATCTTAGTTGTTCTTTAATCTTTTCCTTAAGCCTCATCTGGAGAAAAATGTAACTATTAATTTTTTAATGCGTACTAATTATTATTTTAATAATATTTCTTATAGCATGAATATTTATTGCATAAAAACTTTGATTCACGTGCAATTTCTTCTGTTGGATTCATATTTAAATTTCGGACAACATGAAATTAATTTAGTTGAATTTGGAGACTGTTGAGTTTTTGCGCTTCTGTTTAGATTTTTATGGGCTAAAATTAAAGGTGAGTGTTTTAACCCACTTAGAACCACTAAATTGTCTTATGTTAGTTAATTTAAATTTATGATATGATTAGAAATTGATTGGTTGATGTTTGGTATATTTAAATTGTCATTCCAGTTAAATATGACTTTATTGCATTTAATCATCATTTAATGTAATATTGAATTTGATTGTCAATTGAATACTTGATGATAATAATTAGTTAATTGATGTTGTTTATTGGTTGATTGAAAGATGATTGTGATGTTTGTTTGATTATTTGATATTGGATGAGTGGATGTTATATTTTTATATTGTTATAACACTTCAAGTTCCTTA
This sequence comes from Allium cepa, assembly GCA_030765085.1. Lineage (NCBI taxonomy): Eukaryota > Viridiplantae > Streptophyta > Magnoliopsida > Asparagales > Amaryllidaceae > Allium > Allium cepa. The sequence goes on along the minus strand of CM060941.1, from coordinate 1,037,415,853 downwards.
TGGGTTGAAATAATACATACCCGAACGATCTATAGATTCAGGAAAAATCATTAAGGGTTGAAATGATAAACCCAAGCGATTTTATGGATTTTGAATTTTATTTGGGATTGTGGGTTGAAATGATCTATATCTGTAAATATAAAATATTTGCGGATTGAAATGATAAATATCTGTATCACCTGACCACTACACGGACACTGGATTGGTTAAATTAAATGATTTTAAATCCTTAAATTTGAATCTATTCAATCTGTTTAATCTAATTTAGATCTATTTAATCTATTTTAAATCTATTTAATCAATTTTGAATCTGTTTAATCTATTTTAAATCTATATAAACTATCTTCGATCCATTCAAACTATTTTAGTCTTTTTTTCTATTTTCGAGTATTTTATTTGTTTAAAAAATTTATTTTTACTATGGTAAACTATTTTTCTATTTGTAATTATCTAAACTATGCTATAAATTTCAGACTAAGTAAAGTGAAAGTGTTTATATTTAAATCCTTGATTCAAAAGCTAATATGGTTAACTGACGTCATAACATAAGTTGGGATTTGAAATGATATTTGCTATTGAAATGGCATCTTTGAGTAAATATGATGATTTTGAAATGAGTAATTAACCCATCTTATCGCCATGATTTCGAAAGTGAATATGATTTTGAAAGTAAATATGGTTTCGAAAGTGATATGGTTTGGACTAAATATGATATTTTGATATCAATTATGAATCGATTTTGGAAATGAAAAGGAACCATCCGGTGCGAAATAACGGTTTGGTTGTTAAAGGGACGGGGATGGATATTGTCATACTCTCTGCCAATAAAAAACACTTTAACAACTGTGTACGTGGTGGAGGCTCTTGAATGAAGTAGGATGGTTTGGGGAACGATTCTGCATGAGGTATTTACGTAGCCTCGACTCCCGTGAGTTAGCTTTGATGTGACTAAAACATGAGCTATATCGAGCCAAGTGAGGTCGCACCTCCTATTGGGCACATTTCTTCGATACCATAATATGACTTTGTGATTCGTTTGGTGGCCACCCCTTGATTTTGATTATGGAAGTGTGTTTTAAGGTGTGCAGTAGTAGCTGCTATGCGTTACTACCAGTCCGAAAAAGCAAATGGTAGAATCCTACTCTGGCGTTGCCTCAAGTGCCTTGTTCACATGCCATATAACACCTTCTACGAGTTTGGTTTGTACCATATTAATGGAGTTCCCTCTGAGTAAACATCACGGAGAAGCTGTGATGCCCCACCTCTATGCTCACAATAACAAAGAGTATTAAAAGAAATACTGTCTGTTATTACGAAGAATAAGGCTGGATAGGAGCGGCCATCCGTAGTTAGGCCTTACACTAGTATTGGTTATCTCGATAAGGGTGGTATATATTTTTGATTTTTCATCTCTTATTTATTTACTCCCATCGACATACCCAATTCCAGTATAAAACAAACTACGTTGGTTCAAAACAGTTTAGGACAATATATATAATAATAACACAGATAAACTAAATGCGGAACACAGATAACAAAAGTCTCATATATATATAACTGATGTCAGTTACAATACATGTGATACAGTACATATGATACAACTACAACTGTCGACTCTGGAAGTTACATATACAAGTACATTATCGTGAATAACATACATGAATAAATATCTTCCTATACTATAACAACGACTACTCCAAATGATAGAAAGAAACTTCATAGCTCTGGCAGCAACCCAAAGCAAGATATCTACAACCTGTAATAACTCGGTCTGACCTGAGTATTACATTCAAAAGAAAATAATACACGGGTCAGTCTAATTCAAACTCAGTTATTAATACACAGAAGCAATAATAATTAAATAACAAATAGACGACAGTCAAAGTATATCTCGTCTATCCAATCCTTTAATAAGAAATCAGATAATGGTAAATATAATGCATAACAGCATTAACAACGAATCAACAAATTCAAATCATCAACAAAGGTGAATAAAAGGATTATCAATGTAGATAATTTAGAAAACAACAGAATTACCTAAACGGCAATTAAAAACAAAATCTAGTTATTAAATAAATAATTAGAAACTCATAAGCTAATTATCAAATAGATAAGTAGACAACAGCAGAATGATCAATTAAAACCAAATCGAAATATAATTTCAAAATATTGAATTGAACACACAAAATAATTCAAACAATTGACATATCAATTAAAATGCCAATTCTGTTTTGGCTGCAGTACACGCTCACGTACACTGCCTTGCCAATACAGCATATGAAATATGCAAAAGATCAATGAACCAGAAACAAATGGCATCAACCCAAATCAAAATGAACCATATTTAACTACAACAGCAAGCACAACATCTATCCAGTAACCATCAAATAGTAACCATCAAATGAACAAAGTGCACATGAATGCACAATGAAAGCTCACAAATGAGCACAAAGTCAAACCCGAAATACCGGATTCAACTCAAGTGTAATAAAATAATGTCAATACTGTATGGCTGCAGTACACGCACGCGTGTACTTCCTCGCCACTACAACATGAATTACATAAAAGCTCAGTAAATCAAAAGCAGCTGGCACCAACTCGAGATCAAGTTTGATTTATACGACTCAAACTCAACTGGTTAGTACCATCTAACCAAATTCAAAATGTAAGCAGGTATAACAAGAGTGGTCAGTGAAACCCAGAGCTAACAGCAATGCAAAGGAATGAAAAAGGTCAAGCCTGGACAACATGAATGCGAACCCAATTGTACACAATGGATGTACACTGCAAACTGCACATGGACAAAATGAAACAGAGGTGCAACATGGAACTACAGATATATAGACCAACAAAGGTGATATCATACACAAGGTTACAAATGTACATATGCACAGCATGGCACAAATACATATGAACATGAAGCAGTACCAATGTACATGAACATGAAGGCAATAGATACAAGGCACCAATAACAACTACACGAAACAGGATAACATGAAGCAGTAACTAATGTACATGAACCTGAAGGCAACAAATACAAGGCACCAATAACAACTACACATGTAGTTCAAAAGTGAAAACTGTATAATGTAATATGAAGATACTTCATCATGAAAACAACTGCAGATTGTCTCGAAGACAAACTCAGGTAGAACAGATAAAGCAAATATGGTCGAGACAACCAAGCTGGATATGCTACACTTATGCAATATGCTCAATTATAAAAGGGTCAAGGAGAAATTGAAACAACACTACAACAGGGGTGATGCAGTGCAATAAAACATGAATTACTGGAGCACTTGCAACAACAACACGACCTGACTCAATATGTATAAGAATCTACTGGCAAGAATTGAGATGCACCAGCCTCAATTGTTATAGTGCAACATCAACAAACTCAGATATATACTTGTGTGAACATTATGTATATATGTAGTTAGGCTTTCAAATGAATAGATGAACATGTACCCAATGACAACTAGACAAGCAATAAAGAATGACCAAACTCTATGAGACCACATTGCAGATGCAGCCGACTCAAGTCACTATGCAGTTAGCCAACAACAAGTGCTGCGTCAGTGAACAACTCAGCAATGAACTCGACCATGAACAAGACTCAAGTACCACCAGAGTTCAACTCAAAGAGATAGTCGACCAACAGTTACATGATTCAAAACAGCATAACAAATGAAACAAGGAACCAGGCTACACAATAAATATCAAAGTGCAAACGACCAGAGCTCAACATACATGAACCACAACAATGTGTTAAACCAGACCAGTTCAGTGAAAAAATGAAACCACAAATGTACAAAACCATATGCAACTAAAACTGGACCAGTAAGCAAAACCGAAGTCACAGTGAAATCGTCAAAACAAAATCAAAGCCGAAGCATAGAATTGTCAACCAAACAAAAGTCCACAAAATCAAGTGACCGAAGTCAACAAAAATCAGCAAATTCAAAGCCGAGAGTGTCACCTAATCAAACAGCGAAAATCACAATTTTAAACAAGCTAGAAATCATCAAAATTGAATTAGATGTGAGTGATAAGAAATTACTCACCTTTTATCAACGAAAGCAGATCCAAATCCAACTCGTAGCCGAAATCATCTCGAGAGACGTTGATTCGAAAATCACGAAGCCCTAATTTTTCAAACGAACGTGAAAGGAACGGGCAGCCATGTTTTCTTTTGTATGCTTTAGGGTTTTTGAACGAAATGAAGGAAGGGGGTCAGATTTTGCCAAAAGAAACGAAGAGGGGAACCGGTTATACCCTTCGACATTTATCACAGTCCAACAATAAAAAGAAAACATGGGTTACAATTTTATTTAAAGCCCACTTACACTTAACAATTTTTCAAAAGAATTACAACCGATTAAAATTCCCAATAGCAATTAACAACCAATTTAATCGTCATTTGACGATAATTAATTGTTATAAAACCCCGGTTTGTTACATACTCCCCTCCTTATAAAAATTGCGTCCCCGCAATTTCATAATTAAAAGCGTCAATAACAATTATTTTTCTAACATAAACTGGATAAGCTAGAAAATTAAAGCTCGAGAATACAATCGCCAAAGAAATCTTTTAATTTCACAAAAGAAATTCACAAATTTTCAACAAAAATCCAACTATCAAATAGATAGTCAGAAAACAACAAAACTGAATAAATGTAATTATCAAAAATGATAATCAGAAATCTCAATTCAACAAATATCTAATTATCACAAACGATAATCAGAAATCTCAAATCAACAAATATCTAATTATCAAAAACGATAATCAAAACCACAAATATCTAATTATCAAAAACGATAATCAGAAATCTCAAATCAACAAATATCCGACTATCAAAAATGATAACTGGAAATCTCAAATCAACAAATATCTAATTATCAAAAACGATAATCAGAAATCAACTAATATCCGATTATCAAAAACGATAAGCAGAAACAACAAATATCTGATTATCAAAAACGATAATCAGAAACAACAAATATCCGATTATCAAAAACGATAACCAGAAACAACAAATATCCGATTATCAAAATTGATAACCAGAAACAACAAATATCCGATTATCAAAAACGATAATCAGAAATCAAAAAATATCTGATTATCAAAAACGATAATCAGAATCAACAAATATCCGATTATCAAAAACGATAATCAGAAATCTTAATTCAACAAATATCTAATTATCAAAAACGATAATCAGAAATCTCAAATCAACAAATATCTGATTATCAAAAACGATAATCAAAATCACAAATATATAATTATCAAAAAACGATAATCGAAAATCTCAAATCAACAAATATCCGATTATCAAAAACGATAACCAGAAATCTCAAATCAACAAATATCTAATTATCAAAAACAATAATCAAAAATCAACAAATATCTATCTGGTTATCAAAAACTATAATCAGAAACAACAAATATCCGATTATCAAAAACGATAATCAGAAATAAAAAATATCCGATTATCAAAAACGATAATCAGAAACAACAAATATCTAATTATCAACAAAGATATTAGAACTCATATAAACAAATATCCAATTACCTGCAGATAATTGAAAACAACAAATATCTAGAAATCAATTAAGATAATCTAGAAAATCAACATAAAAGGTTGGATTGATCCCATCAGATGGCCATTTTTTAGCTACGTCGCACGTGCATCTCAGATTGCCGAAGCCTACCAAGTACTATAAATTTTGGCATCCATCAGATGACCCGAAGGTCCGTAGAGTGACCCGAAGGTTTAGTACTGGTATTTGACCCGAAGGTCCGCAGAGTGGCCCGAAAGCCCAACAAATGACCCGAAGGTCCAACATATGACCCGAAGGTCCAACAAATGACCCGAAGGTCCATCAGAGTAGCTCGAAAGCACACGAAAATCATCAAAACAGCAGATGTTTCAATTAACGAGTCCGGAATTAACCGAAATAGCAAACGCAAATGTCCCATACCATGAGTTTTACTAAATCGTTTAATTCTCTTCATCGTTTCCTTAAAAGTGAAAAATTGTATATTCCAAAAATAACATTTCACTTTCTCAAACGGACAAGTCCGGAATTAAGCGAATCAGTAAAAGAATGGGGTCATAGTCCTCGATTTTGCTGAAACGTTTAAATCGCTTTCTCATTCTTTTGAAAGCGTAAATTGCAAAACTTCTGAAAACAATTTCATTTATTTTATAAAAGTAATAATTTACATTCTCAAACGGACAAGTCCGGAATTAAGCGAATCAGTAAAAGAAAGGGGTCATAGTCCTCGATTTTGCTGAAACGTTTAAATCGCTTTCTCGTACTTTTGAAAGCGTAAACTGCAAAACTTCTGAAAACAATTTCATTTATTTTATAAAAGTAATAATTTGCATTCTCAAACGGACAAGTCCGGAATTAAGCGAATCAGTAAAAGAAAGGGGTCATTGTCCTCGATTTTGCTGAAACGTTTAAATCGCTTCCTCATTTTTTTGAAAGCGTAAACTGTAAAAATTTTGAAAACAATTTTTAAAACACGTGATTAAAATAGTAACATCAGTAGCAACTTCGACAAGGAAATTGCACTTCTCAAAATACCGTAAAAACGGACAACAAAATCAACATTGCGGGATAACCGCTTGAAAATCCACTTTAAATTTAACAGTTACTGAAGTCAAAGTGACAATAATTATAAACGTCAAAATCTCATCAAAATAATTCGCACCAAAATATAATACCAGTGAATTTTCATTCATAAAAAAAAGTCAACAAAACACCGCGCTTCAAAATTTAGCACCGATGTAAAAATCTCGTTATAAAAATAACGGCAACAAAATATTTTTAAAACCAAACACCGGTTCAACATAAAATTAATGCAGTAACGTGCAACTCAAATTTGCATGCATACTACAAAATGAACAGAGAAATCATTCGAATATATCTTTAATGAAGATAATTCAAAACAGCAAAAATCTCAACAAAATCACATATCTGCAATCTCTTCGGATCCTCAAATCGGATTCGAAATTTTCAAAGAAAACAAATTAAACATAGCTATGTGAACAACAAATGAAATTTATTTCAATTTCATATTTTGATTTTTAATCAAAAAGGTTATCGGCTGTATTCAGCGAAGACAGTCTCACTGTTTCCGATGTGCCCTCTGATAAACAAAACACAAATTTCTCAATCAACAAAACACAATTTCACTTTTTATTTTTAAATAAGGATATTTAAAAATTTCATCATAATTTCAAAACTTTAGTTTTGACTCAAGGAACATTAAAAACATCGACAAATAGTTGTAACACATGCTCCATCTAAGTTATGTTTTATATTATGTCCATAAACGCCCTAGCTTTGATACCAATTGTGACGCCCCACCTCTATGCTCACAATAACAAAAAGTATTAAAAGAAATACTATCTGTTATTACGAAAAATAAGGCTGGATAAGAGCGGTCATCTGTAGTAAGTCCTTACACTAGTATTGGTTATCTCGATAGGAGTGGTATATATTTTTGATTTTTCATCTCTTATTTATTTACCCCCATCGACATACCCAATTCTAGTATAAAACGAACTACGATGGTTCATAATAGTTTAGGACAATATATATAATAATAACACAGATAAACTAAATGCGGAACACAGATAACAAAAGTCTCATATACATACATACATACATACATACATATATATAACTGATGTCAGTTACAATACATGTGATACAGTACATATGATACAACTACAACTATCGACTCTGGAAGTTACATATACAAGTACATTATCGTGAATAATATACATGAATACATATCTTCCTGTACTATAACAACGACTACTCCAAATGATAGAAAGAAACTTCGTAGCTCTAACAGCAACCCAAAGCAAGATATCCACAACCTGTAATAACTCGGTCTGACTCGAGTATTACATTCAAAAGAAAATAATACATGGGTCAGTCTAATTCAAACTCAGTTATTAATGCACAGAAGCAATAATAATTAAATAACAAATAGATGACAGTCAAAGTATATCTCGTCTATCCAATCCTTTAATAAGAAATTGGATAACGGTAAATATAATACATAACAGCATTAACAACGAATCAGCAAATTCAAATCATCAACAAAGGTGAATTAAAGGATTATCAATGTAGATAATTTAGAAAACAACAGAATTACCTAAATGGAAATTAACAAAAAAATCTAATTATTAAATAAATAATTAGAAACTCATAAGCTAATTATCAAATAGATAATTAGACAACAGCAGAATGATCAATTCAAACCAAATCGAAATATAATTTCAAAATATTGAATTGAACACACAAAACAATTCAAACAATTGAAATATCAATTAAAACGCCAATTCTGTTTTGGCTGCAGTACACGCTCGCGTGCACTGCCTCGCCAATACAACATATGAAATATGCAAAAGATCAATGAACCAGAAACAAATGGCATCAACCCAAATCAAAATGAACCAGATGGAACTGCAATAGCAAGCACATCATCTATCCAGTAACCATCAAATAGTAACCATCAAATGAACAAAGTGCACATGAATGCACAATGAAAGCTCACAAATGAGCACAAGGTCAGACCCGAAATACCGGATTCAACTCAAGTGCAATAAAATAATGTCAATACTGTGTGGCTGCAGTACACGCACGCGTGTACTGCCTCGCCACTACCACATGAATTACACAAAAGCTCAGCAAATCAAAAGCAACTTGCACCAACTCGAGATCAAGTTTGAGTTATACGACTCAAACTCAACTGGTTAGTACCATCTAACCAAATTCAAAACGTAAGTAGGTACAACAAGAGTGGTCAGTGAAACTCAGAGCTAACAGCAATGCAAAGGAATCAAACAAGGTCAAGCCTGGACAACATGAATGCGAACCCAATTGTACACAATGGATGTACACTACAAACTGCACATGGACAAATTGAAACAGAGGTGCAACATGGAACTGCAGATATATAGACCAACAGAGGTGATATCATACAAAAGGTTACAAATGTACATATGCACAGCATGGCACAAATGCATATGAACATGTAGCAGTACCAATGTACATGAACATGAAGGCAATAGATACAAGGCACCAATAACAACTACACGAATCTAGATAACATGAAGCAGTAACTAATGTACATGAACCTGAAGGCAACAAATACAAGGAACCAATAACAACTACACATGTAGTTCAAAAGTGAAAACTATATAATGTAATATGAAGATACTGCATCATGAAAACAGCTGCAGACTGTCTCGAAGACAAACTCAGGTAGAACAGATAAAACAAATGTGGTCGAGACAACCAAGCTGGATACGCTACACTTACGCAACATGCTCAAATGTAAAAGGGTCAAGGAGAAATTGAAACAACACTGCAACAGGGGTGATGCAGTGCAATACAACATGAAGTACTGGAGCACTTGCAACAGCAACACGACCTGACTCAATATGTATAAGAATGTAATGGCAAGAATTAAGATGCACCAGCCTCAACAGTTATAGTGCAGCATCAACAAACTCAGATATATACTTGTGTGAACAGCATGTATATATGTAGTTAGGCTTTCAAATGAATACATGAACATGTACCCAATGACAACCAGACAAGCAATAAAGAATGACCAAACTCGATGAAACCACATTACAGATGCAACAGACTAAAGTCACTGTGCAGTTAGAGCCAACAACAAGTGTTGCATTAGTGAACAACTGAACAATGAACTCGACCAGGAACAAGACTCAAGTGCCACCAGAGTTCAACTCAAAGAGATAGTCAACCAATAGTTACATGATTCAAAACAGCATAACAAATGAAACAAGGAACCAGGCTACACAATAAATATCAAAGTGCAAACGACTAGAGCTCAACATACATGAACCACAACAATGTGTTAAACCAGACCAGTCCAGTGAACAAATGAAATCACAAATGTACAAAACCATATGCAACTGAAACTAGACCAGTAAGCAAAACCAAAGTCACAGTGAAATCGTCAAAACAAAATCAAAGCCGAAGCATAGAATTGTCAACCAAACAAAAGTCCACAAAATCAAGTGACCGAAGTCAACAAAAATCAGTAAATTCAAAGCTGAGAGTATCACTTTATCAAACAGCGAAAATCAAAATTTTAAACAAGTCAGAAATCATCAAAATTGAATTAGATGTGAGTGATAAGAAATCACTCACCTTTTATCAACGAATGCAGATCCAAACCCAACTCGCAGCCGAAATCATCTCGAGAGACGCTGATTCGAAAATCATGAAGCCCTAATTTTTCGAACGAACGTGAAAGGAACGAGCCGCCATATTTTCTTTCGTATGCATTAGGGTTTTTGAACGAAATAAAGGAAGGGGGTCGGGTTTTGCCAAAAGAAATGAAGAGGGGAACCGGTTATACCCTTCGACATTTATCACAGTCCAACAATAAAAAGAAAACATGGATTACAATTTTATTTAAAGCCCACTTACACTTAACAATTTTCAAAAGAATTACAACTGATTAAAATTCCCAATAGCAACTAACAACCAATTTAATCGTCATTTGACGATAATTAATTGTTACAAAACCCCGGGTTGTTACAGAAGCTTACGGTATTGTATAGACCATAAGAATATAAAAAATGTGTTAAGGGGGATATAGGTAACGTCTTAATGCTATTTTAATACTTTACTTTACTGTAGACACTATCGTAATAGCGTATTGTACTATGTATGCAGATAGTTTAATGCACCCTTAGGAGATGTAAATCTCGAACATCTCTTAAGTTATTTCACTCATGCTAAACACTGGATAGGAGATGTCAAACTCCATAAACATCTCCGACGCCGTTACACTCATATTTATTTACTCTTCATTTAACTTACTTAAGATATTTTAGTTCTGACTCGACTGTTTTGTCTTTCAATTCGCTCGGGTCAGTCTGAAATTTTCAGTTTATCGAAGACTACCGTTTGGAAGATGAAGACGAATAGTTAATACAATTATTATTTATTATATTACTTTCGCCGCATCAAGTTGTTTCGATGTATTATTTATTTATTGCTTTTGTATGTACTCTGATATGAATTCTAAAAGTGTAATCAAGTATTATTTGTAAATAGCTTGTAGTGACCCGGCAATTTTAACGGCTTTATGCGTAATTAACTAAATTTTTCTGGAAATTTAAATAATAAAAATTTGATATTTGAGATGTGTCTATTTAATTATAGTAAATGGCAAAATTTTATTTCAAAATAGGAAAGTATTTTACTTGTGAAATTTCAAAATAAAAATTTAATCAGTTGTTTGTTGAAAATTTAATGTTTTCGGAGTATGAATATTTTTATATAATAAAAATGTAAACCATTTTCTAAGAAAGACGTCGTAGTTTTTTTGGCCAAATTTGGACTTCTATAGCTCCGTTTATCTTATTTTCTACGTTTTAGCTCCATTTTCAATAGCAGAAAATTCAAGTTTTTACAACTTGATCATATCACTGATGGCTGTGTATAGTTTTATTCGACTCTTTGTGCTTATCTGCACAATATATTTATTTCTGTATTTTGAGTACCGGTACACGATGGTAACGATCGTACAGTTCATGTATCGGTACCATATTTGTAACTTTATAATTTCCTTTGCTTTTCAAATTTGAAACGTGCAGCCCAAAAAAAAATTGCTTTAATTTTTCAACTAAATCATAGTGTGACTAATGCTATTCATTTACTCTCTTTATATATGCGCCTTTCCACTTTTGCTCTTCATTTCCAAAGTTATGTTCATATTTCTCTTGTTCTTTTCTCCTCTGATGTTTCCTTTCCTCTTTCAAACTGTTTTGCCGAGCTCTTCCTTTCCTTTTTTTTCCATTTCTCAGGCCCAAACGCAAAAAAAATCCCCTCTGTTTTCCCCAAGTCTAACCCGTGCATATCCACCATTTTCCCAAAGCCAAATTGCAGAAAAGAACAAAAAAGAAATAAAAGAACAACATGCCTTGGCCAAAGCAAACCCCACCCACTCGGCCTCCATACGCCACCATCCAATGCCGTGTTCATCCTCCATTCCACACCCAGCCTACACCACTTCACCACCACCCTCCAACCACACCGCCATATTTCCCAGCACTACCAGTGTAACATCCCACCTTTTTGGACAGTTTAAGAAGACACATGTGCCAATTCAAACCATACATTAGGGCGAATTATTATTAGGGTAAATAAGAAAAAGCAGAGAGAAAGAAAAGATGAAAAAACAAAACAGAATCTTGCAGCGAAATGGAAAAATATAGTAATAAATAACAGTTCATGAAGCTGTTTATAAAACATTTGATTATACTTATACAACACAGAATCAGAGTTACACATATCAGAGATAAATAAATAACAATATAGAGGTACAATGTGATGCAGCAGTATAATAAAGTAAATAATCGTTGCACAAATCTTTGTCTTCGTCCTCCAGAAATAAGGTCTTCAAATCCTGAAATGCTCAGGCTGACCCAAGCGAATTGAAAAGAGAAAACACTCGAGTTAGAACAAAAAGATCTTATGTAAGTTAAAATCAATGATAAATATGCGTGTGACGGCATTAGAGATGTTTACGGGGTTTGACATCTCCTATCCAGTGTCTAATGTAAGTGCAGTAACTCAAGAGATGTTTAAGATTCACATCTCCTAAGGATCCATTAAACTATCTACTAGGTATTACAATACGCTATTATAATACGTCTATAGTGAAGTAAAAGTATTAAAATAGTGTTAAGGCATTACCCATACCCCCCTTAACACATTTTATATATTCCCATAGTCTATACAGTATGGTAATCCCACCCGTACTAGACGTCGTCAGAGAGCTCTCCATAGATATGGTACCAAACAAACTCGTAGAAGGCGCGGTAGGGTAGGTGACATGGCACAACTAGGCAATGCCAGGGTAGTTAAACCAAGTACACTTTCAGACTGGTGGTAATGCATAGCAGCAACTACTGCCCACCTAGGAACACACTCCTGAGTAAAAATCGTAGGTGGCTACCAAATAAATCAAAACTCAGAATATAGTATCGATGGAGTGTACCTGATCGAAGGAATAACCTCATTTTCCCTATCGATTGCTCCTATTTTAGCCACCTTAAGCCAACTCATCGTAGTCGAGTCAACATATATACCTCTTATAGGATCGTCGCCACCATCCTACTTCATTTTGGAATCTCCACCGCATACACAGTTGTCAAAGTAGCTTTGGTATTGGCAGAGAGTATGACAATATCCAATCCCGGTCTCATTAACAACCAGTCACTTATTATACACTGGATGGTTCTTTTTCATTTTCGAAATCGTTTCATCATTAATATTAAATTATCATATTCAATTCAAACCATATCACTTTCAAAATCATTACTTACTTGCGAAATCATATTCGCCTTTGAAATCATAGTTCGATAATTAGATTTCCTTTCAAAGTCAAATTCACAATTCATATCAAAATATCATGTTCTCAAAAACTATACCCCTTTCAAATCATATTTCTTCAAAAAATCATATTTCCAAAACAGGTTAAGTCATTGCTTCAAATCATCATTTTGATTTATTATAACATTCAAAATTCCAACTTAGGTTGTAACATCGTTTAACCTTATTCTCTTTTTAAACCAATTGAATTGAATTTAAACACTTCCACTTTACTAAATCTAGAAATTTGGGAATAGTTTAAATAATTATAAATAGTTAAAATACTCCAAAATAGTTTAATTATAGGTAAAGTACTTTTAACTGTTTTAAGACAGTAAATAGATTAAATTAAGATTAAATATAATTAAAATAGTTTACATAACTTTAAAATAGATTAATTATATTAAATCAAATTAAAATAGTTTAATTAGTTTAAAAATAAATCAAATTGGTTTAAAAATAGATCAAAATAATTTATATAGTTAATATTAGATAATTAGTTTAATAATTTTGAAAATCTTAATAACTAGAAAATTTAAAATAATATATTTTAAAACAGTTTACTTCAAATATGAGTTTGAAATTAATACCAAATTAAACTATTTATTTCATTTCAGCGAATTTGGACCATTTCAAAATTTCAAATCGATAAACAAAACTTCAATAAACTATCGAATTTCATATCGTTTCAGTCCATGTTCAAATATCAAATTTTGGATTATTCCAATTTCAAAATATTTCAAGCTAGACTTCGAACAAATTCAATATCCTAATTCCGATCGAATTTAATTTCAACTTAAAAGTTTAATTTTAAGCTACAATTTCATTTCTTAAAGCAATTCCTTTAAACCAATTCGCATTTCAACATAAAACTTGATTTTTCCAAAATACTTCAATTTATATAAATCAAATTTCATTTCAAAATATCATTTAATTAAACTCAAAAATTTAAGGATTTTAAAAATCATTAAATATAACCAATTCAATGTCGAGTCAAGTGATAAGGATATTCATCATTTCAATCCACAATTTAAAATTTCATGTTTATATATCATTTCAAACTGTAATCCCGAATATAGTAGGATTTCAACTTTCTTAACGATCGGGCTTGTCGTTTGATCGTACGGACTCGAAACACCAAGAAATCAATTTGAAATAAGCTGATTTTGACGTAACTTCTTCATACGATGGAATTAGGACCTGAAACATATTCCATTGAGTTTAAAATATTTGAAAATATCTATTTTGATACATGGGATGACACATTTTCGTTCCGGAGGCAGAACGGGCTTTTCGGGTCATTGATCATTGAACTTCCAATTCGACCTAGTCCATTCTTTCTATTTTCAACTCCATCTATAAATACCTCTCTATAAACCCTAGCCACTCCTCAATTTCATTTTTCTATATGTACATTTCTTCCCAACTCCTCATTCCAATGGCAGATGAAACCTAATTTCCAAATTACAAATCCAAATCAAAAATCAAATTGAAACTCAAACTCCACAAACTATGTCGAATTATATATCAACTTCAAGCTCTCGAAGAGTGCATGTCAATTATGTGATTCATTTCTCAGTCTGAGTTGCTGTGTAGCCGGAATTGGCTAGTTTATTTTTGGCCGTCCATCGCTCGACGGTGAACTTCGTTTGATCGGCTATTCTTTTGTATAGGAATGTGGGGAGTCGCGAGGGGATCACATCGAAGTGGGTAGATCGACGAGTTGACGGCTGGATTGGCCAATTTAATTCATTAGGGATTATATGCTAAGCGGTGGCTGAACAAATTTGGAGTGTCGTTCGGCGGCGTCAGAGGTTGTGGGTGATCGAGAGATCTGGTAGCATCGACGAGCATGGCGGCGTGATTATGGGTCGAACGGAGGCGGCTCGTTAGGGTTTCAGGAAGATGCTTGATCATGAAGCACTGTAGATCGCGTAACTTAGGTTTCGGCTATAGGTATGTGACGTGTAAACTTTAAATTATTATTCTATTTGTTTCAATTTAATCGTATAACTTCTAACCACTATAATTTTCACATACAAGGTTCATTGTGCACGCGATTCTCTCCGCTAGGATGTATTGAAATTACAGACATTTTGACGCTAGTTTGGACGAATTCTGAGACTTTTTGAATTTTTCGGTTTAAATTGGATTTAAATTCAATTTAAATTCAATTTAAATTCAAAGGTGAGTGTTTTAACTCACTCACAACTTTTAAAATTTCTTATGTTTGTTAAATGATATTTATGATATGATTAGAAATTATTTATGACTTTTTTGTGCATTTTAATCATCATCTAAGTTAATTTGAATTTGTTTGAATTAAATCGTTATTTAATTTATTATTGAATATAAACTGCTAGTAAATACCAGTTATCGATTATCATTTCCATATTGATATTTATTGATTGTTTTGGATGATGAATGTGATGGATGTGGATTGTTGTTATTGCTTGAATGGATGTTTTATTTTTATATTTATAAAATGCAAGTTCGTTATGGATTTTGTTTAATTCAGGATTGTAACATCCCGCCTTTTTGCACACTTTAAACCGACACACGTGCCAATTCAAAGCATACGCAAGGGCGGATTGTTATGGGGTAAATAAGAAAAACAGAGAAGGAATAAAACAAATAGAATCTCACAGCGGAAGGATAAAATATAATAATAAATATACAGTTCAAAACAGTTTACAAAACAGTTATTTCACTTATACAATGAACATCAGAGTCACACATACCAATACAACAATGCAGCGGAATATAAAGAGTATGTGGTGTAATACTATATATAAATAATGCTGAATCTTCGTCTTCGTCCTCCAAGCTAAATCTGCTATCCTGAAATGCTCGGACTGACCCGAGCGAATTTGAAAAGACAAAAACACTCGAGTCAGACTAGAATATCTTATGTGAGTTAAATAAACAAAAATAAATATGAGTACAGTAACTCAAGAGATGCTCGGGATTTACATCTCCTAAGGATCCGTTAAACTATTTACTATGTAGTATATTGCGCTATTATAGTAGTGTCTATTTATAAAATAAACTTACTTTTTAATAGCGTTAAGGGGTTACCCATATAGCCCTTAACACGTAATAGTCCCAGTAGTCCATCCAATATCATAGTCCCTCCTGATCGGGAAGCCACTAGAGGATACCACACGGGCTACGGGAGAAAACCAAACTCGTACAAGGCGCGATAGGGTAGGTGACACGGCACAACTAGGCAATGCCAGGGTAGATATACCAATTACGCTTCCGGGCCGATGGTAACGCGAAGCCGCAGCAACCGCCCACCTCGAAACAACTCCCCAAATCAAAAAAATAGAAGTGGCCACTGAATCAATCCAAAGTCATAGTATAATATCGAAGAGGAGTGTCCGATCAGAGGAATGACCTCATTAACCCGTCGATCGCTCCTGTTTTAGCCACCTTATGCCAACTCACGGGAGTCGGGTCCACGTATTTACCTTACAGGAATCGTCGCCACCAACCTACTTCATTCTGGAATCTCCACCGCGTACACGGTTAGTCAAAGTGGTTTTCGGTATCGACAGAGAGTATGTCCATATCCGATCCCGGTCTCTTTGCCAACCCATCGTTATTATAACACCGCGGTTATTTAAAAATAGTTTATACTTTTAAACCAGAATATAATCCATTTCAAAACCATAATATTACGATATCATTCCAAAACCCAAAACCATATTTTACCACTTATCCCAAATATAATTCCTTTCCAATAATAAAAGGCTTTAACTTCATAATATCTGAAAATCGAATATTTTCAAAGCATAATATTTTTGGAAATCCATAATTTCAAACCCTAACTTTTAAAACTCAAATGGTTTGGATATTCAACGGTATATGAATTTCAAAGGCTTAACTTTACTGTCACTTTGTAAAGAAATAAGTTATATGGCTTTATGGAAATATTTCTTTATCTAAAGTTAAAACCATAATTTAGATATCACTCTTAAGTTCCAAAACCATTTCAATTTCCATATATATAAATCCATTGGAGTATTAATATTCAAAAACTAAAATTGGAATATATTCTTTCAACAAATTAAATGTTTTATTATTTAGTTTGAATATTCACATAAATCCTTAAACAACTCCAATTTCTAGTAATAAAACATATGTATTTTTCGATTCCAATTATATTAGAATATTTTTCCAATTCAAATTCATATTAGAATATTCATTTCAATTTTTCTTGGGAAAAATCCAATTATAAATATCATATCTTAAATTTCCAAACTTAACATTTAAACATATGATATAAATTTATCCAACTCCATTTTCTAAATTTTCTTCCATTTTACTAAGGGAATTTATACACCTTTTTATTTCAAAATTTCCAACTTTTCATGTACATAAATACGGAAGAAAAATATTTATACAGTATAGAATTTAAGATTATTATAAACCGTATTCCATCCAAACCATAGAAATCACATTAAAATAGTTATATATAGACCGCGGTGCCTGTATATAATTTTCTATCCTATGGTCAAGTGATACGGATATTTATCATTTCAATCCGCAATTTAAAAATAAAACTTTGCGGTTTTATCATTTCAAACCACAATCCCGAAAAATGAAATATGCATGATAAATTTGCAATTTTAATGATATGCAATAAACATTCATTCATCAACAACATCCATCATCCAATCGCAACCATCAACCAATTTCAATCAATAACAGTATATATCTATGAACATATACAACAGGTAATAACTGTCAGTTTTTTTCCAAATTAAATTTATCAACTATTTATCTAACAGTTTACTCAATATAAATTTACATAACTGTTAACTAGCAGTTCTTATGCAAACAATAATTTCTAACAGCCAATTAATATGCAATCAATCAATTTAAATTAACAGCTAAATTCAAAAAATGCAATTCAACAGATATGGATGAAATAACATGCCCAAAAGCTCATAAATAAATTTCTATTCATTTCTAAAATTTATTTAACAAACATAAAAGCTTCTAGTAATCGTGAGTGGGTTAAAACACTCACCTTTTGAATTTAAATCGAATTTAAATTCGATTTAAACCCAAAAATTCGCCCGTCTCAGAATTTGTCCAAACCAGCGTCATCAAGTCCGGAATTAAATTACGAACCTAACAAAAAAAACCGTTCGTAAAACGGGTATCGTATGAAAAAGTTATTTGGTTTTATCGAGTTGAAATTCAAATATAAATTAATAAAAAGGAACATAATCACCTCAACAAACAAAACACGTCAGCACTGAGATCCAATCACG
This sequence comes from Allium cepa, assembly GCA_030765085.1. Lineage (NCBI taxonomy): Eukaryota > Viridiplantae > Streptophyta > Magnoliopsida > Asparagales > Amaryllidaceae > Allium > Allium cepa. The sequence continues at coordinate 1,037,397,122 of CM060941.1, read as the reverse complement.
TTTCTCCTTCTCGTGAGACTCAGGCTGTTCGAACGCAAACCCTAAGTTGACTGAGCCGCCACCATCATCGAATTTGCTCACCTCCCACGGCCATCTTCAGGCTGATCAGAGCACGGCAATCGAAACCCTAGGTCAGGCCGCCCCCACCTCGAGCAGTCGCGAAGCCTCCGGTCGCCCCTCCTGTTACGCGACCGCCGCGCCTCTTGAGCCAATTCCTGGCGAACTCGCTTAGCATCTAGGTGAATTGGTACCAGATCCAAGACCTGCACGTCACCAGCTCCGCAACGATGCCTCCCGATCGACGATTGGGCAAAGATCCACCGTTGGATCGACCAAGATTCCAAACGAACGGCCGAGAAAGAACTGCAGATTCTGGACAAACGACGCCTCGAAATCAGAAACGAATTGCACCAGAATATTACGCATATCGAAAACATTGACATATATTTTTTTTGGATTTTTAGGAGGACTTTGAATTTTCACTTTGTTTTGCAATTTGAAATTTGATCTGAGATGTATACATTGAGGAAGAAAGAGGGCTGAAGGCAATGAACGTACAGACAAAGACAATAAGGAGGAGGCTAGGGTTTATGATAGCATATATATAGGTTGGGCTGGGTTAGAATGGATGGGCTAGATAGATGAACGTACGGAACAAACAAAGGCCCAAAAAGCTCGTTCTGACCCCGGAACGAAATTCGTCAAACCCATATATCGAGATAGGTATTTTAAAATATTCTGAACGCGATGGAAAAAGTTTCGTGACCAAATTTGATCGTATGAAGAAGTTATGCTGAAAACAAGATTTTCAAATTGATTTCAAATTGATTTTAATAAAATTGATTTCAAGGCGTTTCGCGTCCGTACGATCAAACGACAAGTCCGATCGATACGAAAATTGAAACCTTATAATAATTCACCGATACGGATCCGATGAAACTGGTTTCGTCGAAATCCGAGTCCGTGACAAAAATGGCTATTTTTAATATTTATTAAATCAATTTACTAAATCACAAAAATCAAATTTTATTATTCAACTCCCAATATTGGCCAAATTTCATTATTTCTATAGTTCAATCAATTCCAAATTATTTACCAAGCTTGGATGTGAATTAAAACCTATAAATGTCTCAATTTGAAGTGTTAATTTCTGCATTTTTTTATTATTATTTGGGAATTATAAATTATATTCTAAACTCACTTATTAAAGCTTATATCTTATACTCTCAATCAAAATCCAATTAGATAAATAGATTTGATTTCCATTCCAATTCATTTGATTTCAAATAAACTTTTTACCATAAATAAAATTCCAAATTATTAATAACTTTATCCCCATTTCCTTTATTTTCTTAACTATTATCAATTCCAACCTTAATGAGTTCAACCTTAAAATTGTTGATTGATTTTATTAAATTCACTTCCTTTCTATTATCCAAAGTTATTGATGTCAACTAACATTAGTTTAGGATTTCACTCCAATGTTTGAAATTTTCATTTTACTTTAATAACGTAATAATTTACGTTTAATTCCATTTATATATGTAGTAAGTACCATTTGTTGGATTTAATATTCAGATTATAAATAAAGTCTTGCTTTCTAAAGTTGTATCAACTATGGTCCAACTAACTTGAATTAGCCTTAACTTAAATTTATGGACTCAACTATTGCAACAAATCCAAATAAACAATAAGGCTTGATTCCTATATTAACTTCTTGTTTTCAATTAACTTTATATCCACATGATTTCAATGTATAATTGACACTTTTATATCCACTTGATTTCACCATTTCATCTTTTATTTATTAAATCCACTATAGCCAAATGTATGAATTTAACATACATAAATATTTTCAATCTCAACTTAAATTCATTTAACGTAATCATAAACGTTTAAATTTTCTTAATGGCAGAAATCCAATTACCTCCATTCTTTTATTCACATGGATAAAATCTGGTTTTAAAACTTTACTATAACCCATAGTCTCATTTTATTAGGAATATACACTACCTGTAAAGTAAATTTTTCTCAGCAAAGATCTTACACACTATGTTCCGTAAAATTAGATTTCACAAATTTAGCTACTGCATTTTCTAGTTTAAGTAACATAAAGGTTATATACCTTGAAATCATTCTAAATTTCCCAACTCAATTTACAAGAAACAAGAATAGGTAACATATAATAGTCGTTTACTCCAAATTCTAGTCACCTAAATAGGCTTTTACTACATGCAAATAAATGTTACTATTTATTTTCATAGTACAAATCTCAATAATTATTCCATTTAAATTTGCTTAGGCCATTTATAGTCCACTATACATATCTACATAAATGGGCAATTTATTCTATTTTATTAAGTATCAATCCTATTTAGTCCTGTTATATTTTTATGCATTCTTCTCTTTTACTTTACAAAATGGAATAACCCTTTAAACTCATCCCTTAATAACAAAACCGTTATAAATCCAATAAATTCCCAAAAATCGAAGTTTGTACACATTTTCACAACTATCATGATTTCTTACAACGTTGAATTTATTAAATGACCATTTATTAAAGTTAAATTCCTTTAATTGAATCAATGCTTATTATTATATATATTTCATTCTTACCATTATAAATTTATTAACGTATTTACACATTTCTATCTTTCAAATATTAATAACCCAAACTGATTACAAACACTGTTTCTATAAATTTTCATAAATTTGTTCCACTATACTTTTGTTTACATAAAATAAATTCTATGTTACTATTAGTTTTCTTTTTTCTTTACTACAGACATAAATTATTACTATCTACACTAATTACATCTTTATATTAATGAATACCATTAAAGTAAATATTCATATTAACTTTTACAGATTCAACTTAAATTTGTTTCTTAAAATTACTTCAAATCAAGTTGTGACAATTTACATTGTCCACCTCTATTATTATAAAATATTGTAGTTACACTAAATTGCAATTACTACAACTATACCAAATCTCTGCATTTTATTCTTAAACAAATAAGAACTTATATAAATCTATTCTATTAAACATCATAATTTTAACGGGTCGTTACAATCTCCCCCACTCAAAACTTTTCGTCCCCGAAAAGGAAAAGAAGGGAGGAGGAAGAATAAACAGTACTTTTTATTTCAATTTTTAATTTATAAACAATATTTTCCTGGATTAATCCTCCTAAATGAAATATTCCTGTTTTATAATCATTATATCCTTTAATACTTGAGTTATTAAAGTTGGAAAAATATTTTAACAAAATTCTAAGTCCAAAATTTTCGAAAATTTTTGGCAGAGTCTCCTTTGTACGGAGGGACTCTGGAGAAAATATAATATCCAAATATACAAGTATATTACATATATAATCAAAATATTATATCCCAACACGGGAAAAATATATAAAATATCGCTTTAAACGTAATCCGAAAACGTACCTATTGTCGGGCAATATACGCTTTATTATTTTGGAACCAACAGCAGTAGCAGTTGCTTCCAACACCTGTACTTACTAATAAAATCTAAAAGGTTAAATATTTATTTTAAATGAACTATTCAAGTGGATTCAATCATTCATACTCAATCAAATGCAACAACCATACATTTTAACAAACAGCACAACCACATACAACAACCCATCATTTAAATCAAACGACAATTAGTTGTTCGGGTTCAGATTCTGAAGTTGTACGAATGAAGAATAACTATCAAGTGCATCCGTTGCTCAACAGCCTAAGATGGAACAAAGATAGATTATTTGTAAATCTAACAACTCCATAATTCCTTACCCAACAACATACATCAACCAACAATTCAACCCAACACCAAAATAGCTGATTATACATTCATTTCATAATTCAGTGTTTTGATTTTCTTCCCTTTATTTATGGAGGAATTCCTTTATTTCTTACAAGTTTTATTTTCCAATTATCACCAAATTCATTATATTTGTATTTCCTTTTTATTACTTAAGTTTTCTTTTTATCACTTAAGTTTATAAAATAAATTCTCATTAATAACAACAAATATTTTGAATCTCTTCACTTGTAAGATTTCTTTTAAACTTTAAATCTACTAACATTCATTAATTATGAATTGCAGTCATTAAAATTTTCCTACTTTCCATTATATTAGAGTAGGGGAGATAAAACATACTTAAGTGAATACTCATATAATAAATTCTTATTTTGAATTTCATGTTATATACTAAGGTTCATATCATCTATTAATAATTCTTAACTTTATTTTCAGTAAAATTTCAATTATAACCTTAGTTTATAGCATTTAATTCTTATTATAACAGTAGTTTATTGAATACTTCGTTTTCTAAATTCCTACTTGTAAAATATTCAATTCTTGTTTCTTATTTAACATTTCAACTTTTAATTTTTGGGTAAGTTATTTATGTTAAAGAAAATGCAATTGAACCTTATACAAGTTAAATCTCCATTCCTTTAATTAAATTTAATGTTTATCCATATTACCCTTTGTCTCATATGTATGCAAATTCCTCTTTATAGCTTTGCAGTTATTCTCTTATTTCAATTAGAGGTCTCAATTCATTTATTACTTAACTTTTATTTCACTAACAAATTTTAAACAATTAATTAACGGAAAAATTTAGAATTAAATACCGGGTTAAATTTAAATTTATTTCAAAATAATAGATAAATAAGTTCTTACAACTCAATATCTCTAATTATAGTTAGAACAATAAAAGAAAATTTTAGAAATTTCAAAATAAATCTGCAGTAGAATTTTCTACAGTGGCCTTTCCCCTTCGAAACTCGAAAATGAAAGTCGATGATGCGGCCGTCATCACCGAATTTATTTTCCAGCGACAGAGAGGAAAGTACAGAATTTAAATTTTTCCAAAATCTCCTTTAAAACAATTCTTCCAATTTATACGAAATATTTATATAAGAAAATACTTATAAACCAAATCAATAAATTTCACAAATTCTTTGAAAGCAGATTTGGAAAAATCCCGGACTTAAGTTCTAAAATCTCCAATTTGATTTATCATAATTTCAACTTAGCTTCAGTTATTATAGATATTTTTATTTTCTAACACCCAATCTATAGCAACCAAATATATATATATCTTTATAAAACTATTTTTATATATAGAAAATATAATAGGAAAAATTATTTCATTCACCTATATTAAAAACAAATATTATGTCGGTCTGTCCTATTAAGTGTTTAGAAATCCCTATTGATGACATAGCGTCCCATGCATCAACCAGAATTTATAAATACAAAGCGGAACAGATTAACACAATATCAAAACTTTTTATTAATACTAACAAGTACGCTCTCTCATATATATACACTCAGCGACTCCCATAGGATATTTCTACCCTATTAACAAAGAGTCAAACCCCACAAAGCCAAGGTTTATCGCTAAACCAAGGCTCTGATACCAACTGTAACATCCCGCCTTTTTGCACACTTTAAACCGACACACGTGCCAATTCAAAGCATACGCAAGGGCGGATTGTTATGGGGTAAATAAGAAAAACAGAGAAGGAATAAAACAAATAGAATCTCACAGCGGAAGGATAAAATATAATAATAAATATACAGTTCAAAACAGTTTACAAAACAGTTATTTCACTTATACAATGAACATCAGAGTCACACATACCAATACAACAATGCAGCGGAATATAAAGAGTATGTGGTGTAATACTATATATAAATAATGCTGAATCTTCGTCTTCGTCCTCCAAGCTAAATCTGCTATCCTGAAATGCTCGGACTGACCCGAGCGAATTTGAAAAGACAAAAACACTCGAGTCAGACTAGAATATCTTATGTGAGTTAAATAAACAAAAATAAATATGAGTACAGTAACTCAAGAGATGCTCGGGATTTACATCTCCTAAGGATCCGTTAAACTATTTACTATGTAGTATATTGCGCTATTATAGTAGTGTCTATTTATAAAATAAACTTACTTTTTAATAGCGTTAAGGGGTTACCCATATAGCCCTTAACACGTAATAGTCCCAGTAGTCCATCCAATATCATAGTCCCTCCTGATCGGGAAGCCACTAGAGGATACCACACGGGCTACGGGAGAAAACCAAACTCGTACAAGGCGCGATAGGGTAGGTGACACGGCACAACTAGGCAATGCCAGGGTAGATATACCAATTACGCTTCCGGGCCGATGGTAACGCGAAGCCGCAGCAACCGCCCACCTCGAAACAACTCCCCAAATCAAAAAAATAGAAGTGGCCACTGAATCAATCCAAAGTCATAGTATAATATCGAAGAGGAGTGTCCGATCAGAGGAATGACCTCATTAACCCGTCGATCGCTCCTGTTTTAGCCACCTTATGCCAACTCACGGGAGTCGGGTCCACGTATTTACCTTACAGGAATCGTCGCCACCAACCTACTTCATTCTGGAATCTCCACCGCGTACACGGTTAGTCAAAGTGGTTTTCGGTATCGACAGAGAGTATGTCCATATCCGATCCCGGTCTCTTTGCCAACCCATCGTTATTATAACACCGCGGTTATTTAAAAATAGTTTATACTTTTAAACCAGAATATAATCCATTTCAAAACCATAATATTACGATATCATTCCAAAACCCAAAACCATATTTTACCACTTATCCCAAATATAATTCCTTTCCAATAATAAAAGGCTTTAACTTCATAATATCTGAAAATCGAATATTTTCAAAGCATAATATTTTTGGAAATCCATAATTTCAAACCCTAACTTTTAAAACTCAAATGGTTTGGATATTCAACGGTATATGAATTTCAAAGGCTTAACTTTACTGTCACTTTGTAAAGAAATAAGTTATATGGCTTTATGGAAATATTTCTTTATCTAAAGTTAAAACCATAATTTAGATATCACTCTTAAGTTCCAAAACCATTTCAATTTCCATATATATAAATCCATTGGAGTATTAATATTCAAAAACTAAAATTGGAATATATTCTTTCAACAAATTAAATGTTTTATTATTTAGTTTGAATATTCACATAAATCCTTAAACAACTCCAATTTCTAGTAATAAAACATATGTATTTTTCGATTCCAATTATATTAGAATATTTTTCCAATTCAAATTCATATTAGAATATTCATTTCAATTTTTCTTGGGAAAAATCCAATTATAAATATCATATCTTAAATTTCCAAACTTAACATTTAAACATATGATATAAATTTATCCAACTCCATTTTCTAAATTTTCTTCCATTTTACTAAGGGAATTTATACACCTTTTTATTTCAAAATTTCCAACTTTTCATGTACATAAATACGGAAGAAAAATATTTATACAGTATAGAATTTAAGATTATTATAAACCGTATTCCATCCAAACCATAGAAATCACATTAAAATAGTTATATATAGACCGCGGTGCCTGTATATAATTTTCTATCCTATGGTCAAGTGATACGGATATTTATCATTTCAATCCGCAATTTAAAAATAAAACTTTGCGGTTTTATCATTTCAAACCACAATCCCGAAAAATGAAATATGCATGATAAATTTGCAATTTTAATGATATGCAATAAACATTCATTCATCAACAACATCCATCATCCAATCGCAACCATCAACCAATTTCAATCAATAACAGTATATATCTATGAACATATACAACAGGTAATAACTGTCAGTTTTTTTCCAAATTAAATTTATCAACTATTTATCTAACAGTTTACTCAATATAAATTTACATAACTGTTAACTAGCAGTTCTTATGCAAACAATAATTTCTAACAGCCAATTAATATGCAATCAATCAATTTAAATTAACAGCTAAATTCAAAAAATGCAATTCAACAGATATGGATGAAATAACATGCCCAAAAGCTCATAAATAAATTTCTATTCATTTCTAAAATTTATTTAACAAACATAAAAGCTTCTAGTAATCGTGAGTGGGTTAAAACACTCACCTTTTGAATTTAAATCGAATTTAAATTCGATTTAAACCCAAAAATTCGCCCGTCTCAGAATTTGTCCAAACCAGCGTCATCAAGTCCGGAATTAAATTACGAACCTAACAAAAAAAACCGTTCGTAAAACGGGTATCGTATGAAAAAGTTATTTGGTTTTATCGAGTTGAAATTCAAATATAAATTAATAAAAAGGAACATAATCACCTCAACAAACAAAACACGTCAGCACTGAGATCCAATCACGTTTCTCCTTCTCGTGAGACTCAGGCTGTTCGAACGCAAACCCTAAGTTGACTGAGCCGCCACCATCATCGAATTTGCTCACCTCCCACGGCCATCTTCAGGCTGATCAGAGCACGGCAATCGAAACCCTAGGTCAGGCCGCCCCCACCTCGAGCAGTCGCGAAGCCTCCGGTCGCCCCTCCTGTTACGCGACCGCCGCGCCTCTTGAGCCAATTCCTGGCGAACTCGCTTAGCATCTAGGTGAATTGGTACCAGATCCAAGACCTGCACGTCACCAGCTCCGCAACGATGCCTCCCGATCGACGATTGGGCAAAGATCCACCGTTGGATCGACCAAGATTCCAAACGAACGGCCGAGAAAGAACTGCAGATTCTGGACAAACGACGCCTCGAAATCAGAAACGAATTGCACCAGAATATTACGCATATCGAAAACATTGACATATATTTTTTTTGGATTTTTAGGAGGACTTTGAATTTTCACTTTGTTTTGCAATTTGAAATTTGATCTGAGATGTATACATTGAGGAAGAAAGAGGGCTGAAGGCAATGAACGTACAGACAAAGACAATAAGGAGGAGGCTAGGGTTTATGATAGCATATATATAGGTTGGGCTGGGTTAGAATGGATGGGCTAGATAGATGAACGTACGGAACAAACAAAGGCCCAAAAAGCTCGTTCTGACCCCGGAACGAAATTCGTCAAACCCATATATCGAGATAGGTATTTTAAAATATTCTGAACGCGATGGAAAAAGTTTCGTGACCAAATTTGATCGTATGAAGAAGTTATGCTGAAAACAAGATTTTCAAATTGATTTCAAATTGATTTTAATAAAATTGATTTCAAGGCGTTTCGCGTCCGTACGATCAAACGACAAGTCCGATCGATACGAAAATTGAAACCTTATAATAATTCACCGATACGGATCCGATGAAACTGGTTTCGTCGAAATCCGAGTCCGTGACAAAAATGGCTATTTTTAATATTTATTAAATCAATTTACTAAATCACAAAAATCAAATTTTATTATTCAACTCCCAATATTGGCCAAATTTCATTATTTCTATAGTTCAATCAATTCCAAATTATTTACCAAGCTTGGATGTGAATTAAAACCTATAAATGTCTCAATTTGAAGTGTTAATTTCTGCATTTTTTTATTATTATTTGGGAATTATAAATTATATTCTAAACTCACTTATTAAAGCTTATATCTTATACTCTCAATCAAAATCCAATTAGATAAATAGATTTGATTTCCATTCCAATTCATTTGATTTCAAATAAACTTTTTACCATAAATAAAATTCCAAATTATTAATAACTTTATCCCCATTTCCTTTATTTTCTTAACTATTATCAATTCCAACCTTAATGAGTTCAACCTTAAAATTGTTGATTGATTTTATTAAATTCACTTCCTTTCTATTATCCAAAGTTATTGATGTCAACTAACATTAGTTTAGGATTTCACTCCAATGTTTGAAATTTTCATTTTACTTTAATAACGTAATAATTTACGTTTAATTCCATTTATATATGTAGTAAGTACCATTTGTTGGATTTAATATTCAGATTATAAATAAAGTCTTGCTTTCTAAAGTTGTATCAACTATGGTCCAACTAACTTGAATTAGCCTTAACTTAAATTTATGGACTCAACTATTGCAACAAATCCAAATAAACAATAAGGCTTGATTCCTATATTAACTTCTTGTTTTCAATTAACTTTATATCCACATGATTTCAATGTATAATTGACACTTTTATATCCACTTGATTTCACCATTTCATCTTTTATTTATTAAATCCACTATAGCCAAATGTATGAATTTAACATACATAAATATTTTCAATCTCAACTTAAATTCATTTAACGTAATCATAAACGTTTAAATTTTCTTAATGGCAGAAATCCAATTACCTCCATTCTTTTATTCACATGGATAAAATCTGGTTTTAAAACTTTACTATAACCCATAGTCTCATTTTATTAGGAATATACACTACCTGTAAAGTAAATTTTTCTCAGCAAAGATCTTACACACTATGTTCCGTAAAATTAGATTTCACAAATTTAGCTACTGCATTTTCTAGTTTAAGTAACATAAAGGTTATATACCTTGAAATCATTCTAAATTTCCCAACTCAATTTACAAGAAACAAGAATAGGTAACATATAATAGTCGTTTACTCCAAATTCTAGTCACCTAAATAGGCTTTTACTACATGCAAATAAATGTTACTATTTATTTTCATAGTACAAATCTCAATAATTATTCCATTTAAATTTGCTTAGGCCATTTATAGTCCACTATACATATCTACATAAATGGGCAATTTATTCTATTTTATTAAGTATCAATCCTATTTAGTCCTGTTATATTTTTATGCATTCTTCTCTTTTACTTTACAAAATGGAATAACCCTTTAAACTCATCCCTTAATAACAAAACCGTTATAAATCCAATAAATTCCCAAAAATCGAAGTTTGTACACATTTTCACAACTATCATGATTTCTTACAACGTTGAATTTATTAAATGACCATTTATTAAAGTTAAATTCCTTTAATTGAATCAATGCTTATTATTATATATATTTCATTCTTACCATTATAAATTTATTAACGTATTTACACATTTCTATCTTTCAAATATTAATAACCCAAACTGATTACAAACACTGTTTCTATAAATTTTCATAAATTTGTTCCACTATACTTTTGTTTACATAAAATAAATTCTATGTTACTATTAGTTTTCTTTTTTCTTTACTACAGACATAAATTATTACTATCTACACTAATTACATCTTTATATTAATGAATACCATTAAAGTAAATATTCATATTAACTTTTACAGATTCAACTTAAATTTGTTTCTTAAAATTACTTCAAATCAAGTTGTGACAATTTACATTGTCCACCTCTATTATTATAAAATATTGTAGTTACACTAAATTGCAATTACTACAACTATACCAAATCTCTGCATTTTATTCTTAAACAAATAAGAACTTATATAAATCTATTCTATTAAACATCATAATTTTAACGGGTCGTTACAAGGATTGAGGTTTGAAAACATATATATAACCGTATTACGTTAAATTGCGGACTGAAATGATAAATATTTGTATCACTTGACCCTAGGGTAGAAAATTATATACGGACACCGAATTGGTTAAGTTAAATGATTTTTAAATCCTTAAATTTTTGAATTTAATCAATTGATGTTTGGAAATAAAATTTGATTTATATAAATTGAAGTATTATAGAAAAATCAAGTTTTCCGTTGAAATGCGAATAGGTTTAAAAAGGAATTTCTTTAAGAAATTAAATCGGAAGTTTAAAGTTAAACTTTTATGTATAAATGAAATGCTATCGAAATTGAGTTATTGAATTTGTTTGAAAATAACATTGAAATGTTTTGAAATTGGAGTAATCCATATTGATATTTTGAAAATGGATTGAAAAGATATGAAATTCGATAGTTTATTGAAATTTTATTTGTCGATTTGGAAATTTGAAATAGTCCAAATATGTTGAAATGAAAGGAATAGTTTAATTTGATATTAATTTCAAACTCATATTTTAATATAAACTGTTTTAAGAATACATTATTTTAAAATTTCTAATTATTAACGTTTCCAAATTAATTGAACTATTTAACTAATATTAGCTATATGAATTATTTTAATCTATTTTAAACCAATTTAATTTATTTTAAACTAGTTAGACTATTTTAAATTATTTTAAATCTAATTAATCGATTTTAAAGCTATTTAATATATTTTAATTACATTTAATCTATTTAAATTATTTATAACTATTTAAACTGCTTTCTTCCAAATTCCAAACCAAGTAAAATTGATGGGTTTATATTCAAATTTCTCGATTTTTAAAGTGAATATGGTTAATGATGTCATAACCTAAGTTGGGATTTAAAAGTTATAAGTAATTGAATATGATGATTTTGGAGTAAGGAATTTACCTAATTTGAAAGTATGATTTTTGAAAGAAAACATGATTTTGGAAACGATGAGGATTTGAAAGTGATATAGTTTTGAGAATACGATGTTTCGATATAAATTGTGAATTTGACTCTAAAAGGAAATATAATTATCGAACTATGATTTCAAAGGTGAATATGATTTCGAAAGTAAGTAATTATTTCAAAAGTGATATGGTTTGAATTGAATATGATATTTCGATATCAATTATGAAGTGATTTTGGAAATGTAAAAGAACCATCCAGTGTGTAATAAGCGATTGGTTGTTAAAGAGACGAGGATCAGATATTGTTATACTCTCCGCCAATACCGAAAACCACTTTGACAACTGTGTACCCGGTAGAGATTCCAGAATGAAACAGAATCGTGGAGACAATCCTCTATGAGATATATACGTGGACCCTACTCCCATGAGTTGGCTTAAGGTGGCTAAATTAGGAGCAATCGACGGGCCAAGTGAGGTGGCTCCTCCGATCGGGCACACTCCATCGATTTATATTCTGACTTTGTGATTTATTCATTGGCCACCCTTCGATTTTTAATCGGGAATGTGTTTTGAGTTGGGCGGTAGTTGCGGCTATGCGTTACCAACAGTCCAGATGTGTAATTGGTATATCTACCCAGGCATTGCCTTGTTGTGCCGTGTCATCTACCATACATGCCTTCTACGAGTTTGTTTTATATCGTACCTATGGGGTATCATTTGGCGGCTCCAGTTTACGAGGAGTTACGGTATTGTATATACTACTGACATAATAAAAATGCGTTAAGGTGGAAAATGTAAAGCCTTAATGCTATTTTAATAGTTTACTTCACTATTGACATTACTATAATAGCGTATATTACTACATAGTAGATAGGTTAATGGATCCTTAGGAGGTGTGAATCCCGAGCATCTCTTAAGTTATTGCACTCACGTTAGAAATTGGATAGGGGATGTCAAATCCCGTAAACATCTCTAATGCTGTTCCACTCATATTTATTTCCTTTGATTTAACTTACATAAGATTTTTTAGTTCTGACTCGATTTTTTGTCCATTCAATTCGCTCGGGTCAGCCTAAGCATTTCAGGATTTGAAGACCTTATTTCTGAAGGACGAAGACGAAGATTTGTGCTACTATTACTTACTATATCTATTATTTACTGTATGTGTTCCACTGCATCACATTGTTCCGCTCATTATTATTTATTATTCTCTAGCTTGTATAACTCTTATTCTGCATTGTATTATATAATCAAATGTTTTGTAAACAGCTTCATGAACTATTATTTGATTATTATATTTTGTCATTCTGCTGTGAGATTCTTTTTTTTTATTTCTTTCTCTTTTTCCTATTTACGCGAATAACAGTCTGCCTTTTTGTATGGTTTGAGTTGGTATGTGTGCCTGCTTAAAGTGTCCAAAAAGGCGGGATGTTACAGTTGGTACGAGAGCTTTGGTTTAGCGAAAACCTTAGCTTTGTGGGGTTTGACTCTAAATAATAGGCTAGTAATACCCTATGATGAGTCGCTGAGTGTGTGTGTATATATATGAGAGAGCGTATTTGTTAGTGTTATAAAAGGTTTTATATTGTGTTAATTTGCTCTGTTTTGTATTTATAAATTCTGTTTGGTGCATAGGATGTTATGACATCGATAGGGATTTCTAAACACTTAATAGGATAGACCGACACAATATTTGTTTTGAAATTAGGTAAACGAAATAATTTTTCCTATTATATTTTGTATGTAAAATAATAAATTTCATAAATGATATATCTTTGGTTGTAACATATTTGTTGTTAGGTAGTGAAAATTTATAAATGTTGGTTGAAAATAAATTTTGTAAGTAAATAAATATCAATTGGAAAATTAGAACTTAAATTCTGGGATTCATGAAAATTTCTTTCGGACGATTTTCGGAATATAATAACAATATTATTGTTCAGAAGTATTTGCTGATATAAATATTTCTGTATGATTTGAAAGAATCGTTTTAAGGAAATTTTAGAAAGAAATAAGTTCTGTACTTCCTTATCTGTCATTGGAAAATAATTTCGGTGATTAGTGCATGCATCATCGACGTTCATTTTCGAGTTTCAAAGTGGGAAGGTCGTGTAGTTATTTTACTGCATTATTGTTTTGATTTCCAAGTATGATTTGATATATATAAAGATATGATTATATATATGTATTGGAATAATTGAAATAGAACCGGCATTTTGTTCTTAAATTTCCATAAACTAGAGATTTCAATTATTGTACTGAAGTAAAATCTTAATAATTGGAACTTCTAAAATAAAAGTAAGGAATTAAATGTTAAATTAAAATTGAAATATATAGAAATCGAAATTTGTAACTTGGAAATAAAAGGATACGAAAATAAGAAATGGAAATTATTGGGACCTTTGTTTACTCAAATGAAATAAGTTAAACTTGTGTAACTTTCAATTTGCATTCTTAAAAAAAAGATAGATATAACTTAGTAAAAGTACTAAAAGTTGTAATGTTTAGTAAGAAAATGTAATGGAAATTTTACAAGTAAAAAAATTTCATGCAATGAAAGTATTCAATGAAATCCTTTTATAAATAAGAATTGGATGTTATAGTCGTTATGAACTTAAGTTATAATTGAAACGTTATTATAATAAAGTGTGATAGATAGAAAGTATTATAAGTAAGTAATAAAAACTTAAGTAAATGAATTGATATGCTAAGAAATTAAATGGAACATGAATACTATAAAAAAAAATATGAATTATAAACTAAAGTAAATTTTGGAAGCAATTGATAAATTAAAGAAATGAATGAAAATAAAAAAAGTAAGGAACTTAAGAATGCATTTATGCATTATTGAGTACTAAGGTCTAATTGGAATCAAGTATATAAATTAATTAATGTAAACTAAATTTGTAATAAAATGTATGAAATACTTGAATAATAAATTCAGTGGTTAGTATAAACACTTGAATGGAATAACTTATATGAGAAATGAATATAAAGTAATGTAAAGAAATTGACATTATTTAAACAAATGAAAATGAGATTTTGTAAGTAATGAATGCAAAAAAAAAGTGTTGAATGAATAAATGGGGATAAATTAAAGAAAGTAATCACTGAATGAATGAAAAAAAATGATAAACAACATATCTTGTGTAAAGGAGTTAATAAGAATAAACTTAAATAATGTTAGAATCTGTTATTTGCTTGGTTTATGGATTGTTTGGGAAATGATACCTCTAATAGTTTGATGTATGAATAAATCTGTCAAGTATTATGTAACGACCCGTGTAAATTCGATGTTTAAAATGTATTAAATTAATAAGATTTTAATTTAAATTTAGAAAGAAATAGAAATCTTATTTATTTATATGAAATAGAATGTTGAAATTTGATGCATCAAGGGTAATTAAAATTTACAAATTAAATTTTTATACTACAATTAATTGTAATAGTGGAAACTGTTGCATTTGGATATAAAGTTAGAAATAAGTAAATAAAGGCAAGTATTGAATTCATCAATGAAAATAAATAATTTATTTAGTACAATCCTTTTTTATTTGTAAACTATTGTAAGGTGTTAATTAATTGAAATGTGAAAATTAGGAAATAGATTCAAATTGTATGTTAGATAATGAATTGCAATAATTAAAGTTAGTAATTAATGGATTTGATGGAATGATTAATTGGATTTAGAATCTTAATTTGTATGTGTGCATATATTTATAATGGAATATAAAAGGGTAAAATAATAATATACAAATATATTTAAGGTTATAATAGGGGTTACTAGTAAATTCACTCATTTACCAATAAAGATAATTAGATGTGACTTAATAGTAATTAATTAAATAACGAAAGGAGTAAATGTATATATTTATAGCATTAATTACAATTGGATAGGGATTTTAAGTAACCATGTAATACATTGTAAGTAATGCTAATAATAAGGAATTGGGATGAATTCAAAATTTGTAACATATGCCTTGTAAACATATATTTTTAATTACCTGCTTATTTGTTAATGGGATTAGAATTTGTAATAAGTGATAATAAAATAAATGAATGTTACACTAATGGAAAATGAAATAATTAAATGTTGAGTAAATTATAGGATCGTATTTATTATAAGCGTTATTTTAATAATCATGATTAATTGTGAAATTAGTACGGGAAGATGTAAAGTAATAACTAGGGAAGTAATACGTTTTAAATTAAATATAACCTAAACTTAGTTGTAAGTAAAAGGTTGACATTGAATCTAATCCATTGGAAAATTATTAAAAATAAACTGGATTCAATTTATAATAAAGAGGTTAGTTTAGGAAACTGAATACATACTATAAATGGGTAAATCAAGTTACTTTAAATTGAAACGGGAATTGTTTTAAATAATTATAAATAAATAAGTAAATCAAGAAGATTAAATTTATGAATTATTGAATTTGAATCTTTAATAGTGAGTTAATTTATCTAATTTATAATAGTTGGATTTATTGCCAATAAATGAAATCAAATATTTAACTATTATGTTAATATAAAAATTAAGTTGAAAATTGGGAAATATTTATGTAATAATTTTAAATCCAATGGTAAACATTTATATTTGAAATTTATGAATGGAATAAATATAGGTTAATTCAAATAAAAGGAAATTTTGGAAATTTATCCATAATTTTGAGTTTTATGAAATCGAAGGTTTATATTGATTTAACCTTTAATAAATTGACATTTAAAGACTTTTAAATCATTATAAATGTTTGAGAATTATTAAGTGATAAAGATTTCCAATTCTAAAGCTGAAATATAAAAATTGGATTTATTTACTAATTTTAAATTTATTTAATTAATGTAAAAATAGCCATTTTGGTCACGGACTCAGATTTTGACGAAACCAGTTTCATCGGATCCATAACTGTGAATTATTGTAGGGTTTCGAGTTTCGTAGCGATCGGACTTGTCGTTTGATCGTACGAACGCGAAATGCCTTGAAATCGATTTAATTGAAATCAATTTGAAAACAATTTGAAAATATTGATTTCAGCATAACTTATTCATACGATGGAATTTGGACGTGAAACTTTTTCCATCGCGTTCATAATATTTTTAAATACCTATTTCGATATATGGGTTGACCCAATTTCGTTCCGGAGTCAGAACGGTCTTTTTGGGCCAATTATCGTTCAGCACGTTTGTTTATCAGATCCATCTACTCTATTTCTAACCTACCTTTATAAACCCAGTTATAAACCCTAACCTTCATCTATTCTCGTTTGTTTGTGCGTTCATTTCCTCAGCTCCTCGTCTTCCCAATGGCTGCAAACCCTAGATCTAAATTCAAATTTCAAAAATCAAATCCAAAAGTCAAAATTCCAAGCCCTCAGAAAAATCTCAAAAAAATATATGTTGTAGATTTCTTCGACACGAATCCACGGGTGGTGTTTGTTTCTGCAATTGACGCTCGTTTCAGCCGGAAAAGCTCGGTCAAAGATCAAATTTCGAAACCCTAGGGCTAAATGGGCCGTTTTCGATTGGGGCATCGATCGAACAATTGGGTTCTGGGTTCTGGAGAGGTCATGATGCCGAGTGGTTTGGAGGTGGTCGTGTCGTAGATGGTTGGCCGTGGATGCAGAGATTTGCGATTTAGGGTTAAAAGGGGGACGGCGGCCGGAAGGGAATTGGATGGCTGGACCTTGGCCATGGCGAGCGGCCGAGGCTGGGGAGGCTACGCCGTGTTGCGGCGGCGAAATTGGTAAGGAGGTGCGGCGGCTTTCGTTCGCGTTCTGATGTATGGTGCTAGGTTTTCAGTAAAAGGACGTGAGCCGGTTGCATGAGAAAATGATGCGCGCATAAATAGTAGTGACGTGGAAAATTTAATATTAGGTAAGTTTTATTTAATTTAATTTTTGTTTCAATCGCAATTCTCGACATAACTTTCTCACACATTATCTGTTTCATGCGTAATTTTTTTGTTAGGATCGTAATAAAATTCCAGACTTGATGACGCTAGTCTGGACGTATTCTGAGACAGTCAAAATTTTGGGTTTAAATTGGATTTAAATTCAGTTTAAATCCCAAAGGTGAGTGTTTTAACCCACTCACAAATTCTAAAATTTCTTATGTTTGTTAAATTGACTTTAGATATGAGTAGAAATTTATTTACGACCGTTTGGCATGTTTTATTCATTATCTCTGTTAAATCGCATTTATCTAATTTAACTGTTAATTAATTTTATTATTGCATATAAATTTGACAGTTAAAATTTATTTATTTGCATAAAAACTGCTAGTTAAACAGTTACTAAATTTATTTTGAATATAAACTGTTAGTTAATAACTGTCATTTATTTCCTGTTATATTTTATATGCTATATATTGATGTTTGTTTTAAATTGATGATGATTGAAATAAATTGGTTGATGATTGATATTGGGTGAATGGATGATGTGTTCTATCTTATATAAACTGCAAGTTATCATGCATTTTCATTTCATTCGGGATTGCGGTTTGAAATGATATACAACCGCATTTTTATTTTAAATTGCGTACTGAAATGATAAATATCCGTATCACTTGACCATAGGATAGAAAATTTTATACAGGCACCGCGGTATATATATAAAAATATTTTTGAAGTAATTTTCTATGGTTTGGATAGGATAAGGTTTAATAAATATTTAATTTGATATTATAAAAATCTTATTTTTATATACATATATAGTTAAATTTTTAAATTTAAGCTAGGTATAAATTTGTTAAATAAAATAAATAAGTTGAATAATGGAGTTTTAATGATTTAAGTCAAGTAAGATTGGATGGTAAAATTTGAAATTTATTTGAATGGAACTTATTTAAAAAAAATCACTCCATAAGTTGATGTAAAACTTGTTAAAGCTTGAAAATTTTAAGGATATGATATTTATAGATTGATTTTTATTCAAAATAAATTAAATGAATATTTCTAGTATAAATAAATTGAAGAAAATATTATTTGTTAGGAATTTGAGTTTTATTTTGTGGATTTATTTTATGAATATTTCAAAACTAAATAATAAGACAATAAATTGTTGAAGAGAATTTCCATCCTTAAGTTTTGAAATTGTTAAATACTCAAAGGTAGAAAAATATTGAATTTGAAGTGGTTTATTTAACTGAAAGTGAATTTAAAATTTATGGTTATAGACTAAAATTTTAAATGAAGAAAATTGAAAAGTCGCGGAAATTATTTTATTTTATAAGGTAATTTTAAATTCAAACTATTTTATTCTATATACCGTTTGAATATCCAAACCACTCAAGTTTTAGAAGTACGAGTTTAAAGCTATGAATTTCGAAGTATTATGTTTTGAAAGTTATAACTTAAATGTTTGGATTTCAGATATTATAAAATTTAAAGCAGTATGATTTGGAAAAGAAATATATTTAAAATAAAATGATATTATTGATTTGGGTTTTATAAAAATAATATCAAATGAGTTGTTTTGGAAATGGAAATGATATCGTATTTATGGGTTTTGAAATGTATAATTATTTTCTGGTTTTAAAGTATAAACTATTTTAAAGACCACGGTGTTATAATAACGTTTGGTTGTTGAAGAGACCGGGAACGGAAGTTGTCATACTCTCTGCCAACTCCAAAAACCACTTTAACAACCGTGTACGCGGTGGAGATTTCAGAATGAAGTAGGTTGGTGGCGGCATTTCCTGTAAGGTAAATACGTGGACCCAACTCCCGTGAGTTGGCATAAGGTGGCTAAAACAGGGGCGACCGACGGGTTAATAAGGTAGCACCTTTGATCAGACACATCCCTTCGATATTATACTTTGACTTTTGGATTGATTCGGTTGCCACTTTTGAGTTTATTTGGGGGTGTGGCTCGAGGTGGGCGGTAGCTACGCGCTACGCGTTACCACCGACCCGGAAGCATAATTGGTATATCTAGCCTGGCATTGCCTAGTTGTGCGTGTCACCTACCCTATCGGGCCTTGTACGGGTTTGGATTTCTCCCGTAGCCCGTGTGGTATCCTCTGGTGGCTTCTCGATCAGGAGGGACTATGATATTGGATGGACTACTGGGACTATTACGTGTTAAGCGGAATATTGGGTCACCCTTAACGCTATTTTAAAGTAAGCTTTATTTTACAACTAGACACTATTATAATAGCGCAATATATTACATAGTAAATAGTTTAACGGATCTTTAGGAGATGTAAATCCCGAGCATCTCTTGAGTTACTGCACTCATATTTATTTCTGTTAATTTAACTTAAATAAGATCTTTTAGTTCTGACTCGAGTGTTTTGTCTTTTCAATTCGCTCGGGTTAGTCCGAGCATTTTAGGATTGGAAGTTTTAGCTCTGGAGGACGAAGACGAAGATTTGTATTACTATCTATTATATTATTGCACTACACTATTTAATTCCGCTGCATTGATTATGAGTTGTATGTGAACTCTGATATTTATTGTATAAAGAAAATCGAATGTTTGTAAATAGTTTATGAACTGTATATTTATATTTATATTTTATCCTTCCATTGTGAGATTCTATTTTGTTTTTTCTTTCCCTTTTTTTTCCTATTTACCCCCATAACAATCCGCCCTTCCGTAAGGTTCGAATTGGCACGTGTGTCGATTTAAAGCGTGCGAAAAGGCGGGACGTTACAGTTGGTATCAGAGCTTTGGTTTAGCGATAAACCTTAGCTTGGTGGGGTCTGACTCTTTATTAATAGGGTAGTAATACCGTATGGGAGTCGCTGAGTGTATATATCTGAGAGAGCGTATCTGTTAGTGTTATAAAAAGGTTTTGATATTGTGTTAATTTGTTCCATTTCGTATTTATAAATTCTGTTTGATGCATGGGACGCTATGGCATCAATAGAGATTTCTAAGCACTTAATAGGACAGACCGACATTATATTTGTTTTATATAGGTGAATGAATAATTTTGCCTATTATATTTTCTATATATAAAATTTAAATTTTTTCAAATGATATCTATATTTTGCTGCAATAGATTGGTTGTTAGGTAATAAAGTGTATAAATAATAACAGAAATAAGATTGGAAAATAAAATAAATGAAACATGGAAATTTAGAACTTAAGTTCCGGGGTTTTGAAATTTCTTTCGAATGAACATTGGAATATAATAATATTGTTCATAAGTACTTTCTGATATAAATATTTATTATAATTCCAAAGAATTGTTTTAAAGAAGATTTTGGAGAAAATAAGTTTTGTACTTTCCTCTCTGTCGCTGGAAAATAATTTTGGTGACGGCGGCCGCATCATCGACTTTCATTTTCGAGTTTCGAAAGGGGAAGGTCACTGTAGTAGTTTTACTACAGATTCATTTTTGAAAAATGTATAAATTTTGAATTATTTTAAAATATAATTACAGATATATAAGTTGTAAGAATATATTTATCTATTGTTTTGAAATAATTTGAAATTTAACCCAGTATTAAATTCTTAAATTTTCATAAATTAATTGTTTCAATTATTGTAGTGAAGTGAAAGGGAAGAAATTAATAAAATTGAAACCTCTAATTTAGGTAAGAGATTTAAGGCTAAGTATAAAGGAAATAGTAAGAAAGTTGAAAGGGTAACTTATAAGAAAAGGTAAAAATTTACTGAACCATGAATTAATTAAAGGAAATGGAACAGACTTGTATAAATTTCAAATTACACCCTTAAATAACATATATATAACTTACCAAATATTAAAAAGTTGAAATGTTTAATAAGGGATTGTAATAGAATATTATACAAGTAGAAATTTGAAATAATGAAAGTATTCAATGGGATTGCTGTTAAATGAGAATTTAATGTTATAAACTTAAGTTATAATTGAAATTTTACCAAGTAAATATAATTAAAGGTAAGTATGATAAATAGACGATTATAAAATTAAGTAATTAAAGTGTAAATAAAATGAGGTCATGCAATAATAAATGAATGAATAATGGTAATTAGTAAATGAAAAATGAATATAATATAATAAAGGGAAATTGTAAACTTAAGTAAAGGGGTTGAAGTTATTTCTAAATAAAATTAAAAGAAACAAATGAAAATAAAAGGAAAACCGGTATATGAATGAAAAGAATCATTGAATGAATGAAAGAAAGGAAATTAAACAACTAATGTATGAAACAAAATTAATAATAAGTAAATTTGATTTGAATTATGTTGTTTGGTTTATGGTTGTTGGGGTAACGATAATTTAGAGTTGTATGGATGGGTGAATAACCCATTTAGTTTTATTTAAGACCGTTGAGTAAATGATGCGCTAGTAGTTTATTCTCCATTTCGTACAATTTAAAAGTTTGAACCCGAACAACTATTTTTTTGTTTGGTTGAATGGTTGCTTTGAATTTGTTGTGTATGCTGTTGATAAAATTGATGGTTGTTGTATTGATTTGTTATTAGTGATTGAAACCACTTAAATATTTCACTTTATATAAATTGTTAACCCTTTAGATTTTATATGTGAAATGCAGGTTATGGAACAAATTGCTACTGCTTTTGGTTTCATAAATTAAGCGTAAATTTGCCCGACAAATAGGTACTTTCGAATTACGGTTTAAAGCATTGATTTATATATTTTTTCGGGTTGGGATATATTATTTTGGATAAAATATGCAATATAATTGTTATATTTTGGAAATTATATTTCTTTCCGAGCATCTCCGTACAAGGGAGACTCTGCCGAAATTTTTCGTAAATTTTGGACTTAGAAATTTTTTTTTTTGAAAATATTTTCAAAATTTGTTTATTTAAGTATAAAAGGTATAATGATTATATAATATGTATATTTTAGTTAAAATAATAAATTTTGTAAATTATTGTCTATAAGTTTATATTTTGAATAAGATATATTGATCTCTGAATTCTTCCTTTTCCCTTCTTTTCCTTTTCGGGGACGAAAAGTTTTGAGTGGGGGAGAGTGTAACGACCCGTGTAAATTCGATGTTTAAAATGTATTAAATTAATAAGATTTTAATTTAAATTTAGAAAGAAATAGAAATCTTATCTATTTATATGAAAGAGAATGTTGAAATTTGATGTATCAAGGGTAATTAAAATTTACAAATTAAATTTTTATATTGCAATTAATTATAATAGTGGAAATTGTTGCATTTGGATATAAAGGTAGAAATAATTAAATAAAGGCAACTATTGAATTCATAAAGAAAATAAATAATTTATTTAGTACAATCCCTTTTTATTTGTAAACTATTGTAAGGTGTTAATTAATTGAAATGTGAAAATTAGGAAATAGATTCAAATAGTATGTTAGATAACGAATTGCAATAATTAAAGTTAGTAATTAATGGATTTGATGGAATGATTAATTGGATTTAGAATCATAATTCGTATGTGTTCATATATTTATAATGGAATATAAAAGGGTAAAATAATAATATACAAGTATATTTAAGGTTATAATAGGGGTTACTAGTAAATTCACTCATTTACCAATAAAGATAATTAGATGTGACTTAATAGTAATTAATTAAATAATGAAAGGAGTAAATGTATTTATTTATATATTAATTACAATTGGGTAGAGATTTTAAATAACCATGTAATACATTGTAAGTAATGCTAATAATAAGGAATCGGGATGAATTCAAAATTTGTAACATATGGCTTGTAAACATATATTTTTAATTACCAGCTTATTTGTTAATGGAATTAGAATTTGTAATAAGTGATATTAAAATAAATGAATGTTACACTAATGGAAAATGAAATAATTAAATGTTGAGTAAATTATAGGATCGTATTTATTATAAGCGTTATTTTAATAATTATGATTAATTGTGAAATTAATATGGGAAGATGTAAAGTAATAACTAGGGAAGTAATACGTTATAAATTAAATGTAACCTAAACTTAGTTATAAGTAAAAGGTTGACATTGAATCTAATCCATTGGAAACTTATCAAAAATAAACTGGATTAAATTTATAATAAAGAGGTTAGTTTAGGAAACTGAATACATACTATAAATGGGTAAATCAAGTTACTTTAAATTGAAACGGGAATTTTTTTAAATAATTATAAATAAATAATTAAATCAAGAAGATGAAATTTATGAATTATTGAATTTGAATCTTTAATAGTGAGTTAATTTATCTAATATATAATAGTTGGATTTATTGCCAATAAATGAAATCAAATATTAACTATTATGTTCATATAAAAATTAAGTTGAAAATTGGGAAATATTTATGTAATAATTTTAAATCCAATGGTAAACCTTTATATTTTAAATTTATGAATGGAATAAATATAGGTTAATTCAAATAAAAGGAAATTTTGGAAATTTATCCATAATTTTGAATTTTATGAAATCGAAGGTTTATATTGATTTAATCTTTAATAAATTGACATTTAAAAACTTTTAAATCATTTTAAATGTTTGAGAATTATTAAGTGATAAAGATTTCCAATTCTAAAACTGAAATATAAAAATTGGATTTATTTACTAATTTAAATTTATTTAATTAATGTAAAAATAGCCATTTTGGTCACGGACTCGGATTTCGACGAAACCAGTTTCATCGGATCCGTAACTGTAAATTATTGTAGGGTTTCAAGTTTCGTAGCGATCGCACTTGTCGTTTGATCGTACGAACGCGAAATGCCTTGAAATCGATTTAATTGAAATCAATTTGAAAATATTGATTTCAGCATAACTTCTTCATACGATGGAATTTGGATGTGAAACTTTTTCCATCGCGTTCATAATAATTTTAAATGCCTATTTCGATATATGGGTTGACCCAATTTCGTTCCGGAGTCAGAACGGGCTTTTTGGGCCAATTATCATTCAACACGTTTGTTTATCGGATCCATCAACTCTATTTCTAACCTACCTCTATAAACCCAGTTATAATACCTAGCCTTCATCTATTCTCATTTGTTTTTGCGTTCATTTCCTCAGCTCCTCCTCTTCCTAATGACTGCAAACCCTAGATCTAAATTCAAATTTCAAATTTCAAAAATCAAATCCAAAAGTCAAAACTCAAAGTCCTCAGAAAAAGCTCAAAAAATTATATGTTGTAGATTTCTTCGACACGAATCTACGGGTGGTGTTTGTTTCTGCAATTGACGCTCGTTTCAGCCGGAAAAGCTCGGTCAAAGATCAAATTTTGAAACCCTAGGGCTAAGTAGGGCGTTTTCGATTGGGGCATCGATCGAACAATTGGGTTCTGGGTTCTGGAGAGGTCGTGATGCCGAGTGGTTTGGAGGTGGTCGTTTCGCGGATGGTTGGCTGTGGACGCAGAGATTTGCGATTAAGGGTTAAAAGGGGGACGACGGCCGGCAGCGAATTGGATGGCCGGACCTTGGCCATGGCGAGCGGCCGAGGCTAGGGAGGCTACGCCATGTTGCGGCGGCGAAATTGGTAAGGAGGTGCGGCGGCTTTTGTTCGCGTTCTGATGTATGGTGCTAGGGTTTCGGTAGAAGGACGTGAGCCTGTTGCATGAGAAGATGATGCGTGCGTAAATAGCAGTGACGAGGAAAATTTAATATTAGGTAAGTTTTATTTAATTTAATTTTTGTTTCAATCGCAATTCTCGACATAACTATCTCATACATTATCCGTTTCATGCGTAATTTTTTTCGTTAGGATCGTAATAAAATTCCGGACTTAATGAAGCTGGTTTGGACGGATTCTAAGACTGTCAAAATTTTGGGTTTAAATTAGATTTAAATTCAGTTTAAATCCTAAAGGTGAGTGTTTTAACCCACTCACAACTTCTAAAATTTCTTATGTTTGTTAAATTGACTTTAGATATGAGTAGAAATTTATTTATGACTGTTTGGCATGTTTTATTCATTATCTCTGTTAAATCGCATTTATTTAATTTAACCGTTAATTAATTTTATTATTGCATATAAATTTGGCAGTTAAAATTTATTTATTTGCATAAAAACTGTTAGTTAAACAGTTACTAAATTTATTTTGAATATAAATTTTTAGTTAATAACTGTCATTTATTTCCTGTTATATTTTATATGCTATATATAGATGTTTGTTTTAAATTGATGATGTTTGAAATAAATTGGTTGATGATTGAATTGGGTGAATGGATGATGTGTTCTATCTTATATAAACTGCAAGTTATCATGCATTTTCATTTCATTCGGGATTGCGATTTGAAATGATATACAACCGCATTTTTATTTTTAAATTGCGTATTGAAATGATAAATATCCGTATCACTTGCCGCGGTATATATATAAAAATATTTTTGAAGTAATTTTCTATGGTTTGGATAGGATACAGGTTTAATAAATATTTAATTTGATATTATAAAAATCTTAATTTTATATACATATATAGTTAAAATTTTAAATTTAAGCTATGTATAAATTTGTTAAATAAAATAAATAAGTTGAATAATGGAGTTTTAATGATTTAAGTCAATTAAGATTGGAAGGTAAAATTTGAAATTTATTTGAATGGAACTTATTTAAAAATTTCACTCCATAAGTTGATGTAAAACTTGTTAAAGCTTGGAAATTTTAAGGGTATGATATTTATAACTAGATTTTTATTCAAAATAAATTGAATGAGTATTTCTAGTATAAATAAATTGAAGGAAATATTATTTGTTAGGAATTTGAGTTTTATTTTATGGATTTATTTTATGAATATTTCAAAACTAAATAATAGGAAAATAAATTGTCGAAGAGAATTTCCAACCCTAAGTTTTGAAATTGTTAAATACTCAAAGGTAGAAAAATATTGAATTTGAAGTGGTTTATTTAACTGAAAGAGAATTTAAAATTTATGGTTTTAGACTAAAATTTTAAATGAAGAAAATTGAAAAGTCGCGGAAATTATTTTATTTTATAAGGTAATTTTAATTCAAACTATTTTATTCTATATACCGTTTGAATATCCAAACCACTCAAGTTTTAGAAGTATGATTTTAAAGCTATGAGTTTCGAAGTATTATGTTTTGAAAGTTATAACTTAAATATTTGGATTCCAGATATTATAAAATTTAAAGCATTATGATTTGGAAAAGAAATATATTTAAAATAAAATGATATTATTGATTTGGGTTTTATAAAAACAATATCAAATGAGTTGTTTTGGAAATAGAAATGATATCGTATTTACGGGTTTTGAAATGGATAATTATTTTCTGGTTTTAAAGTATAAACTCTTTTAAAGACCACGGTGTTATAATAACGTTTGGTTGTTGAAGAGACCGGGAACGGAAGTTGTCATACTCTCTGCCAACTCCGAAAACCACTTTAACAACCGTGTACACGGTGGAGATTCCAGAAGGGCATTGTTATTGACACACCCAACAGATAAGGGGGGTCAAAAAATTAATTGTCAAATAATCATTATGGGGAGGTATTTAATATATGTGCCTCCCCTTAAAATTTTTTTAAGTATGGACAATAATATCCTTCATTTTAAAAAACCTAATTAATTGCTGCTAAACAGGATTAGTGGTAAAACCCTAATCCTAAAAATCTTCCATGGTGGAATTCAATCTAAATTCTATGGAAGACGGTGAAAACAATATGGTATTAACACAGGAAAGTGAACGGCTAGTTGTATTTGTGGAAGAACCTGTCGTTGAGGAGGTAATTTTTTTTTTAATTCCATCGTTTTACTGTAGCAGGTATTTCGTTCGGCGGTAGCGTGCCGTGCAACCCAGTTGGCAGATTTAAATTTGTTATATACGGTCATGTTATGCCGTTTTTTAATGCATATATCGGCTGGTTCTAGCCGATTACATCGTAAAACGTATATATTTTTATATTCGGCAAGAGTCGGCCGATTTGATGATTGTTTAACGGTGGGATGTTGCCGACTATTATGGTGAAAATAGTAAACTTGTTTATGACTAGCAAATATCGTTTCAGAAGTCATTGTACGGCATGTTATCGCCGTACGCTACCAGCTTCTACCGTTATAAAATACAATATTATTCTGCCGTTATATTTTTTTTTCAAACAGAGTACCGATATTGAATTTGACATTCACCGATGTAGTAATAGTAAAGAAGCGAAACAGAGTCCGGATAATTTGGAAAATAATAAGGATATTGAAAGCGATAATGAAGTTAACAAATCCAAAGAAATCGAAAGCGATGAAGATAAAGAACAAGTTAAAACGGACATTGAAATGTCTTTGTCCGACTATCCTGATTTAACATCAGAATTCAGTACTGACAGGGTATGTATTAATGTGTCAATAGTTTTTGTTGATTTTTTTGTGTACATGACACAATACTGTTGTTTCAGATTTTTGAGTCGAAGGATCAAGTTCGAGATTGGTGCATTAACCGAGGGTTAGGTTGTAAGTGTGTTATTGTTACCAAAAGAAGTAGAATGAAAAATGTACATGGGAATGGAAAAGGCTCGAGGATGGATTTAGTATGTGAAAGAAGTGGTCAATATGTTGATCATAAGTCGAAGAATTATGTTCCAATATCTTCCAAAAAAAAGAAGAAGAACAGGTAGTAGAAAATGTGACTGTCCTTTTGAGTTACATGCACATTGTAGACGTGATGGGACGTGGATACTGACTGTAAAGAATGGGTGTCACAATCATACACTTCCAAACGTTTTAACTGGTCATCCTTTTGTCGCGAGACTCAACGAAGACGAAGTCAAGACTGTTGCAACAATGACTAATAGTGGAGTTAAACCTCGAAATATTTTAACTGCTATTAGAATTGACAATCCTTCCAACCAATCAACCATTCGAACTGTGTACAATGCCAAAATCAAACTTAAAATGTGCAATACAGAAGGTAGATCCGTTATGCAACAATTTATGAAATTGGCATCTACCAATAATTATAC
This sequence comes from Allium cepa, assembly GCA_030765085.1. Taxonomy (NCBI): domain Eukaryota; kingdom Viridiplantae; phylum Streptophyta; class Magnoliopsida; order Asparagales; family Amaryllidaceae; genus Allium; species Allium cepa. The sequence goes on along the minus strand of CM060941.1, from coordinate 1,037,368,077 downwards.
CGTATATCAAAGAGTTGATGAACAAAGCAATGAAATCACCGACTTATTTTTCAGCCATCCTAGATGTGTAGTGCTTGCTCAATGTTTTTATCAAATTTTGTTCTTGGATTGTACTTTCAAGACCAATAGGTATAAGTTACCTTGTTTCCATATGGTTTCACAGACATCGACAGGGGCTACGTTTACTGTTGCATTAGCATTTTTAAGTCGTGAGACAACGGATTCCTATAAATGGGCTCTTGAATGTGTGCCGAAGTGTTACAGGGATAATGAAATTCCAGGGATTATCATCACCGATGCAGAAATCGCTTTAATAAATGCCGTCGCAAATGTGTTTCCAGCATCATATCATATCCTTTGTGCCCGGCATATATCTAAGAATGTGATGGAAAATTGTAAACCAAATTTTATACAAAGGAAGAGAGTAATAATTGGTGAAAAAGAAGTCGTTGTGGAGGATGATGAAGGAAAAAAAGGAATACGAAAGTTTTTGGGAAGGATGGACAAATGTGATAAATTCGTTGTCTATAGAAGAGTACCACAGAAATTTAAACTCTTTTCGTGATAAATGGATAGGTAAGCATAAAAAATTTGTCACGTATGTCCTCAAAAATTGGCTAACAAAGTACAAGGAGATGTTTGTTATGGCTTGGACAAACAAAATTAAACACTACGATAATGTTTCTACCAGCATTGTTGAAAGTGCCCATTATCGTCTAAAATTGTATTTTAATTCGGCCGCTGGTAGTTTTGTTCAATGTTGGAGTAGTGCACATCTATGTTGTGAGAATGAACTAGTTACCATCGAGCATGCATTCGAAACAAGTACGTCTAAAACAATGCATCGATTTAGAATCGAACCAATGTTTAAAGAGTTATTGGGGAATGTATCGCATAAAGCATTGGATTTAATACTAACTGAACTAAAAAGTGTGTCAACTGTTGGTATGACAATCGACCAATGTGGTTGTGTGTTATGGAAAGTTAACGGATTACCATGTGCACATATGCTTGTAGATTTTAGACACACCCACGGTTTCATCCCCTTATCCGTTGTTGACTCTTACTGGAAGCAGTTGTCATGTATTCCACCAATTGTGCATCGTTCCATGTTTGCATTTTTCGATTTGCCAGAAATCATTGCGTTGAAAAATAGGTATGAAGAATCTCCGGATAACGTTCGACTTGTTATCCAAAAACAGTTAAAATCAATTGCTTTCCCACAAACAACTGCTGTTTTAGAACCACCGGTGGCTACTATCAAAAAAGGCAGACCATCCAAAAAGGAACAATCCACCAAACGAGAACTTTCACACTTTGAACATGTTGAAGCGTCATTGTCATCTAGCTCAAACCTCACACCTTGCGGCAGATATTTGAAGAAGCTTGGCATAAAAACGAAGGCGTCACCATCCAAAAAATTTGATGGCGAGTATTTGTGGCAATTGCCCAAACATATAAGAGCTTACATACTCAGTATAGACGATGTGCCTAGGGACGGTGACTGTGGTTATTGGGTCGTCGTTAAACAATTGAATCTTCAAAATAGACGACCATCAAATCCCTGCAAGTTTGTTCGTGAGTCTATGGTTGACAATTTGACTGTTAATGCTGAGATGTACCGTAATATGTGGGATAACTGCGGATACGATGAAATGATGAATAGGATACAAAATCCTGAGTGGATGCAGATGCCCAAATCAGGATATATAATAGTAGAAACATTTGGCACCGTGGTAGTGTTGATAAGTAATCTCATGTCCTGCACTTTTGTTCCCACCATGGTACAAATGAATTTGTTGAAAGAAAATAGAATAGTGGTTATGGGACATGTAGACAACTCGCATTATGTTGGTCTTACACTAACACCAAATTCTCCTATCCCTCCAATACCACAATTCGGATATTTTCAACGACTTTATAATATCAATGCCGAAGACTGGATCAAACCATATGTGGAACGTATCAACAAATGGTTAGTTTACATGAATGATGGCGAAAAAGAAGAGCAGACTACGGCAGTAGACTTAACTAGCGTGTAATGAAAATTATGAACATGTTTCAACATTAATATTTCTGAAATCTTAACTTGTTTTTTATATGAAGATTGTAATATTGGGTGGATGTATGCACGCGTACAAGTTTTTGTTATGTATTTTGTGAATTTTGTATAAACATTTTGATATTTGGTTGATTTATGCATGCGTACAAGTTTTTGTTATTTTTTTGGTGAATTTTGTATGAACAGGTTCCAACCTGAGATGTTTCGATCCATCCTTGCCGTATTATTGTGTATTATTCGGTACGTATAGACCGTATATGGTATATTGGAAGCAAATAATTCAAAGCAAGTTATTCGGCAAAGGAATGCTGTGTTGTATTAACATAAACGGAGGTGGTGCGCCGAAAAAAAATGAGTTATACGTCTGATACCAACCGTCTGAACAATCATAAAAATACTAACCTTTAACCGAGAGTATACGGCCAAGTCCTGCCGTATTTTAGAACAAATATCGATATCTGTACATCGCTAAAAACCTAATTCAATCTCTATTTTTAAACAACACGACAACGCTATGTTGTACAAAAATGAATTAAACGGCGTAGCACCACCGTCTACATAAATGATTTATTAAGATGTATAACCGAGAGTTTACGGCCAAGTACTGCCGTATTGTAGTACAAATATCGGTAGTTGTACACCGTTATAACCTAACCCAATCTCTGTATTTAAACAACACGACATCCTTATGCCGTAGAAATGTAATTTAAATGGTACAGGATCACCGTCTGCATAAATGAATTATTCACATGTATAACCGAGAGTTCACGGCAAAGACTTGCCGTATTGTCGGCTAATATATGGCAGATTGCCACCGTATAGTCATTATACGGTAAGATTTCGCCGTACATTAATACAAACATCGGCCAAATGTTACCGTCTGCACAGAAAGAATATGAAAACAATTCCAACTCGAAAGTTTGCGGCCTCATCTTGCCGTATTATGGTGATAAGTTCGGTTGTCCATCACCGAATAAAGGATTAACGGTGAGCATTTGCCGCATTTCCTAACACTGACCAATACACATATATCATTGTTTTTACCACAATCATTGACTGAATCACAAACACAAATCAGTGTACCAAACCCAAACACAAGTCACATGACCAAAACATTTCAAAATTCAATCTCAAATATGAAGACAGATCATTTAACAAAATATTAATTACCAAACTACAAACACATTTCCCAACCATTTCATATCATAAGCATTCGTCAGTGGAAAACTTAAATTACATCACCATTCTTCACAAAAAACACAATTGTCATTAGCTTACATATACTACAATGGTAGCAAAACAAGAATCAAAATTACCGTTGTGTCAATTTTAATAGTATACTAAAAATTACTTGCGACCGCCACGTTTTCCCTTTCTAGAAGATTTGCTCGTTGATGCGGTTTGCGATTTCTTTTTTCCACTCCCTCGTACATCTCTTGTTCTCTTTGACTTTTTTGATGGACCAACGTCTTCATCGACTTCTCCATGCTCTCCATACAAGTCCAATGGTTCTGGATTTTCTATTTGCTCAACTTTCTTCAAAAGATTATCACGATACACAGTTGGAGGACATGACTTTATGTAATTAGCAATATGACTTAATCTGCGTTTATAGAAGAAAAAAAAGGTATTACTCTAACAAAAATGTGTAATAGCCAAACTAAAAAGTGTACGTGTACTTTTAAATATTAAAAAAATTAGAACATAATATGACACAAACTTACAATGCGTACAAGCAACGATTTTGACTCAATATCGGCGACCGGTGTGGTAATTCTTTTGCTAGGATTGGTCACTATAGGATGAGATGCGATACGGTACCACTGTGAATACGACTCAACACAGTCTGAAGGATTCACCGCTACTTGCGAAGTTAAGCTTTCATGCAACAGATGATTATTCCACTCCGACCATCCCAAATCCCCAACATTGTGATATATTGCTTTAAACGAACAAGTTGACGACTTAGACCTCTTTTTGTCTTAAGTGAAAGAAGTAGTAGGAATGGGTTGGACGTAACCAAACTGTCGTAATGTTCTTTGTGGCAAGTACAACTCAGTGGTTTCGAAACACACGATGGGGCCGTTGAACAATGCACACTGTTGAAATATGTACGCATCTCTTTTATCTTTGTACGGGTCCCAAACAATATCACAACTCTGCAGATCATCTATTCTTTCCCTTATACTTACCAATTCGTCATTCAAATTTGACCCTTGTTCCATTGCAAAATAAAATGCGGCTCTCACGTCACCAACTCCAGCTCCTACACAGTTTCTATGTCGCCGTAAGACCGGAAAGTGTTCGAATATCCATACCTACATAGGCTAAATATATTAGTAATGTACGGTGATCAAAAAAACATTATTTAAACACCCTTACCTGAAACAAGGTCATACACCCCGAAAATTGTTGAACATTCTTTCTAGTTGTCTGACCAAGACTATGAATTAACCAACTAAGACATGCAGTGGCCCAAGAATACTTATGCACCTGGCTGAGATCCCCAAGACATTGTAGAAAATGAACGCCTACTTTGTTACCAGACTTATCACCACACACTAAACATCCTATGGTATACAGTAGATATGCAGTTGCACAATGATTTTTCCGTTCCTGAGTATCTGATTCTTTTGAATTTGAGAACTGACTTCTCAACCATTCCAATCTAATCTTCTTTTCGCCAGCCAAAACCGATATTGACGTTGGTCTGCCAACCCCAAGGTTTTTCTCCAATAACGAATAAACATTTTCAAAAAAAATTAACCTTGATCCACCGAGGCCTCCTGTAACAGCGTTGCCTTCAGCTGGAAGCCCGGTAATGTGGAAAACTTCGTCTATGGTTATCATCATCTCACCAAATGGAAGATGAAATGTATTTGTCTCTGGATAAAACCTCTCGATGAATGCGTTAATAAGGACTTTGTCTAGTTTTTCATGTGCATGTAATATAAGTGGATAAAAACCAGACCCCATAACTATGTCCTTCACAAACTGACACTCGCCATCCAAGTCCCATAATCGTTGGGTTCCAACGTGGCTATGAACTTTCACAATCCTAGATTCGCCATTAGGAGCCTAAAGATTGTTAAATACAATTTAAATAATATACACTATGCATTAATTAAACTAAATATTATACAATAGTGAACAATTTACCTTCGAATTCCAAATTTTGTGTGCAATATGGTCTTTATAAGCAAATAGGAGTGATGGATGCACTGTGTCATCTTCTTGATTTTGACTGGGTTGTTCTTTCGTCTCTTCCTTGATTTTTTTCCTACCACGCTAGGTTGTTCCTCTACTACAGCTTTACCATGTTCAACAACCTGCCTCTCATCAACTACCCTAAGTTCGTGCCTCTCATCCCCTTCATCGAATGCTTCTGCATCTTTCTCTGGATCATTTCCTTCCTGCACATTCGCTTGTTCAGCACTTTCACTACCTTCCTCACCATTGAATTCCTCTTCGTTACTATCTTCCCCGTCATTTGATTCTTCATCTTCGTTGCTTTGCTCTCCGTCACTCCCTACTTCAACATCATCATCTTCCACACCTTCATCATCTCCTTCGGTGTTTGTTTCCTCAGATTCATTCAACGTATCCTCAGCTTCATTCCGTGTACCCTCTTCCTGTTTTTTTTCAAGTTCTAGCTTTTGCCTTTCACTTTGCAGTCTTTTACGATTGGAGGTCGTCATTGGTTTCCTGCAAATACAATACGAAAGAGCATATAATAATTGACATGCATAAACATCCTATGTTCACATACAAATAGTCACTGTATAATGAATAAGTTCTCTCTAACAACTACATTAGTTTGGTTAATTATATGAAGGTACAAATTGTGCTTAAATAAAGAATTTCTATACTAATACTTGGTTGGTGGTTTCCAAAAATATAATCTCATTTTTGCTCTTTAGTGGTTTACATACTTACAAACAAAACTTGAATGAATTCTCCACAATTTTCAATATTGTAAGTTTCACAATATTTCTTGAATTATCAACATGTTCATATATACATATTTGTGACTTACAATTAATTTAATTGGATTGATCTTAGTAATAGCAACATCTAACCTGTAGTTTTAAAAAATGCATATAAATAAATATCAATAAATCAAAATTTATTTTGTATTAAATATCAGTTATGATTTAAAGGTTTTGATAGCAAGTACATCCCATTAATTATTTACTTTCTAAAGATTACATGATATTCCCTTAGTTCTATGTACATATAAAAAGATCAATATCCAGAGATATTTGCAATTAAACATGCGGCGTTAACTTTAGAGTAAATGATTTTTAAACAGTCAAAAGAATATATAGAAATCAATTTACCTAAATTTATTTCAGTACATTTCTAATTCCCTATAAAACCAAGACAGTTTATACCAGATTATTTACATTTTTCCTATAAACAAGGATAATGGACTACGATAAAAATGCATAGCATGGTTGTTTTGTTCATCTGTTTTACATAAATTCCTATATTTTCATATAAAACGGCAACGGACAATAGTATAAATTAGTATAACTCGGCAAGACCTAGCCGTTTCATCCACTATTCTATGGTCAGACACTGCCGTATTTGCCTCTACAGCTCAAATTGTGTTCATGGAATGATAGAACGGCTAGAGGTCACCGAATGATACATACCAAATAACTTTGCAACACCAAAAATAGATCCCTAACTCGACATAACCCCACCATACTCCACGAACGACTACATTCAATCGAACAAAACCCTAAATTCGATTTCAGCAAAAGCACCGAACGAAACCCTAAAATCGATTTCTACAAAATCACCGATCGAAATCAAAATCAATAATCAAAATCACTTACCTCTTCAACTCGACTTCCAATTGAGGTGAATCAGCATTTTCGCTTAACTGCTTGCTGGTTGTCCTCTTCGTCCTCACCATTTTCAATTCGAATTTGTGGAAGCTTCTGATATTGGGGGCGACAGGAGGACGAACTAGGGGAGACAGGTACGAAATGTTTGGAAGAAGAACAGCCTTCTCTTTTTTTAACTGAGGATGCTTTTTCAAAACGAAGGGTAAATATGTAAACTAACTTATTTTTTATGTTTCCCCCCTTAGTACTTTTATAACTAATAGGTGTCCCCTTAATAATTTACCCCCCCTTATCTGTTTTGGGTGTGTCAATAACAATGCTCTTCCAGAATGAAGTAGGTTGGTGGCTGCGTTTCCTGTAAGGTAAATACGTGGATCCAACTCCCGTGAGTTGGCATAAGGTGGCCAAAACAGGAGCGGTCGACGGGTTAATAAGGTAGCACCTTTGATCGGACACATCCCTTCGATATTATACTTTGACTTTTGGATTGATTCGGTGGCCACTTTTGATTTTATTTGGGGGTGTGGCTCGAGGTGGGCGGTAGCTGCGCGCTACGCGTTACCACCGACCCGGAAGCATAATTGGTATATCTACCCTGGCATTGCCTAGTTGTGCCATGTCACCTACCCTATCGGGCCTTGTACGAGTTTGGATTTCTCCCGTAGCCCGTGTGGTATCCTCTGGTGGCTTCCCGATCAGAAGGGGCTATGATATTGGATGGACTACTGGACTATTACGTGTTAAGTGGAATATTGGGTCACTCCTTAACGCTATTATAAAGTAAGCTTTATTAATGCTATTTTAAAGTAAGCTTTATTTTAAAGTAGACACTATTATAATAGCGCAACATATTACATAGTAAATAGTTTAACGGATCCTTAGGAGATGCAAATCCCGAGCATCTCTTGAGTTACTGCACTCATATTTATTTCTGTTAATCTAACTTACATAAGATCTTTTAGTTCTGACTCAAGTGTTTTGTCTTTTCAATTCGCACGGGTCAGTCCGAGCGTTTCAGGATTGGAAGTTTTAGCTCTGGAGGACGAAGACGAAGATTTGTATTACTATCTATTATATTATTCCACTACACTATTTAATTCCGCTGCATTGATTATGATTGGTAATTGAACTCTGATATTTATTGTATAAAAAAAATAAAATGTTTGTAAACAGTTTATGAACTGTATATTTATTTTTATATTTTATCCTTCCGCTGTGAGATTCTATTTTGTTTTTTTCTTTCTGTTTTCCATATTTACCCCATAACAATCCGCCCTTCCGTATGGTTCGAATTGGCACGTGTGTCGATTTAAAGCGTGCGAAAGGGCGGGACATTACATTTTATCTGAGAGATATATGATATACTTGGTAGTTTATTTGTCATTCTATGTGATTAATAGTGTTTAAACCCGAACAAACCATTTTTCTGCTTGTTATGGATAGATGGTTGATGATATTGATTTCATATGATGATTGTGCGTTGTGGTTGCAAGTGACTGTGTTTTTATCATTTGATTTGTTTGTTAGTGGTTGATTTTTTTTAAATATTTCATTTATATAATTATTAACTTCTTTGGATTGTATAAGTGAAATACAAGTTATGAAAGCAATTGCTAATGCTTTTGGTTTCATAATTAAGCGTTTATTTGTCCGACAAATAGGTACGTTCTCGGATTACGGTTTTATAGCGTTATTATATTATTTTTTCCCATGTTGGGATATATTATTTTGGAAAACATATATTATATATTGTTATATTTGATATTATAATTTCTCCCGAGACTCTCCGTACAAAGGAGACTGTACCGAAATTTTTCGTGAATTTTGGACTTAGAAATTTTTTTGAAATGTTTTCCAATCTTTTGTTAAACCGAAAATTTAAGATTTAAGATTTAATTATTTATAAATTTATATATTTTATTTAAATTATTTTATTTTGTAAATTTATTTTTTATAAATTTTATATATATGGATTTCTTAATTCTTTCTTTTCCCTTCTTTTTCCTTTTTGAGGACGAAAAGTTTTGAGTGGGAGGAAAGTATAACGACCCATAAATTTTCGACTATTTAAATTGTTAAATTAATAAGTTTTGGTAATTTAATATGGAAAGAAATAAAAACTTTGTAATTTAATAATGAAATGAATGCTAAAATGAAATGTAATAATGGTAATTAAAACTAATTATTAACAATTGAAATGAAATTGCAATGATGAAATAATGTAAATTGTTATACTTGGTTATAAAATTTAATATAAAGAAACAAATGAAAGTATGGAATAGATTAGTGGAATAGTATGTAACTGATGGCAATTGGATTAAATCGGTGTTATATAAGTAACTACAGTACTTGTTTGAAAATAATGAATTTATAAAAAGGGTGATTAAGAGTTAATGGCAATAATTATTATAAATTACATATATATTTAATCCGTTATACTAAATTTGAAATCAGTTGTAACTAAATGGAATTAAATATTACCTTAATAAGGATTTGGATAAAATTGGAAATTATTAGTGTAATAAAATATAAACTAGTGTAATTATAGCCCATAATAATAATCCGTTTAATAACAAGATGGAAAGCAAATTAAATTGAATTATTGGGAGTTAAATTATAATCCATGAATACATTGAAATGGAAATTGAAAACTTTGTAATTGTGAAATATTGCACAGTAAATTGATATAAGAATTTGTTTTAAAGGATTGTAAATCGCTAAGTAATCCAAAGGGATAGAAATTGTAAATTATTAAATATTGAATCAAAAAGTGATTGATCGATTTAATATTAATTTACTTAATTGACCTGAAAATAGCCATTTTGGCCACTATGTCGAATTTTGACGAAACCAGTTTCATCGAATCTGTAAAGGTGAATTGTAGTAGGATTACAAGTTTCGTAAAGATCGGGCTTGTTGTTTGATCGTACGTGCTCAAAACGCCTAGAGATCAACTTAATTGAAATCAATTTGAAATAAGCTGATTTTAACCTAACTTCTTCATACGATGGAATTAGGACCTGAAAACTATTCCATTTAGTTTAAAATATTTTAAAACGTCTATTTTGACATTTGGGATGCCCCATTTTCATTCCGGATGCAGAACGGGCTTTTCGGGTCATTTATCGTTGAACTTCCAATTCGATCTAGTCCATTCTTTCTATTTTCAGCTCCATCTATAAATACCTCGTTATAAACCCTAGCCACTCCTCATTTTCATTTGTCTGTACGTACATTTCTTTCCAACTCCTCATTCCAATGGAAGACAAAATCTAATTTCCAAATTTCAAATCCTAATCAAAAATCAAATTGAAAATCAAACTCCACACAATATATTAAATTATATATCGATTTGAAGATCTCGAAGAGCGCAAGTCAATTATCTGATTCGTTTCTCAATCCGAGTTGCTGTGTGGTCGAAATTGGCTAGTTTATTTTCGTCTGTTCATCGCTTGACATTGAACTTCGTTGATTGGCTAATCTTTGGTATGGGGCTGCGTAGAGTCGTGAGCGGATCGCATTGGAGTGGGAAGTTCGAAGAGTTGACGGTTTGATTGGCCGATTTAATTCATTAGGGTTTATATACTAAGCGACAGCTGCTCGAATTTGGAGTGTCGTTCGGCGGCGTCGGAGGTTGTGGATGGCTGAGGGCTCTGGTAGCATCGGTGTGCGTGGCGGCGCGATTATGGGTCAAACGGAGGTGGGGCATTAGGGTTCAGGAAGATGCTTGATCGTGAAGCATTGTAGGTTATAGATATGTGACCTGTAAACTTTAAATTATTACTTTATTTGTTTTCAATTTCACCGTATAACTTTTAACCGCTATAATTTTCACGTACGAGGTCCATTTTGCAATGGGTTCTGTCCGCTAGGACCGTATTGAAATTACGGACATTTTGACGCTGGTTTGGACGAATTTGGAGACTGCTTGAATTTTTGGGTTTAAATTGGATTTAAATTCAATTTAAATTCAAGGGTAAGTGTTTTAACCTACTCACAATGTAACAACCCGCATATTTTACGATTGTATATTTGAATATTTTATTTAAATATTGCATCTGTAGTCGGATTTAAGTCTGAAATGCTACTTTTTGCAAGCAGTCGAATTGGGACTCGAGACCTCTTCCATTGAGTCCAAAAGGGCATTTATGACTTTTTTAAGTATAAACATTGATATGTTTGGAGTTGAGTAGAATTTTGATGTTTTCATTTAGGGCTTTGGGTTTGGATTTCAGCCCATCAACCCAACATATTAACCCAACTCCACTCCACTCCTCTTCATTCCTTCATAATATTTCCTAATACTCAAGCTTTAGCAAAACTGGAGGAAAAGATTGGAAACTAAAATTTCTAAGCCCTATATTCTTAGGAAATTCAAATTCAAGCTCAAGAAATCCAAGAGAAGCTTAGGTAAGCGTCCTCTTCATCTACTGCATCTCATTCCCTCTTCCATTTCAGAAATTCCTAAAAACTAACTTAGGAAAAACTTCACCTTTGTTAATAGATTGAATATTCTAGAGGACTAGTGAAGAGGAATTGATCTTGCCTTATTTAAAAAGCTTTTCCTTCAATGTTTTTGGGTTTAAAGGTGAGTTTTTTAACTCACATCTATGTCTATATCTTTGATAGTTGTTAGATAGTGATTCCTAACATCTATTCCTTGTCCATTTGCTTTGGATTGAATTGGTTTTATGAATTTTCCAATTTTTGGTGTTTTGAAGTTAAATCCTTAAAAATCTTAGCTTTAATGCTTGAACATGTTTTTGGGGTGTGTCAAAGAGCCTATAAGGCTGGGTTGTCGCATGGCATAAATCTCTAGTCGTCATTTCTCGTTCGATCGCCTCCGTTTGGTTTTCACCTTTCATTGGGGCTAGGCTGAGAATACTGGAAATTCCAGTTCAGCCGATTGAACTAGGAAGTCAGTCGACTGAACCAGAACCCAGAAATTTTCCTGAGCCAGTATCAGTCGACTGACCACCCTGGTTCAGTCGACTGAGCCTGGAAACCGAAAGTTTCCAGACATGTGTCAGTCGACTGACCACTCTGGTCCAGTCGACTGAACCTGGAAATGGAAATTTTGCAGGAATTGTGTCAGTCGACTGACCACCCTAGTTCAGTCGACTGAATCTGCTGTCTCACCCAATTTTGCCTTTTTGTGTGTAGTTCTAATTTTTAATCGATTCATGATGATCCGATTTGTTGTTGTCATCTTTGTTGACTTTGATAACTTATTTTTCGACTTCGTATGTGAATTTTTGGTGATTGATTGTTTTTACAATCAATTTTGTGATTTGTCACTTTAAAATACAAGCATTTCTATACTAGTAGTAAATATTCAAACTCTTTCGCAAATAAGATTTCAACTCTCCTTTTAATACAAATCTTGTTTATAAAATCGTTCTCTAACCTACTAGTATATACAAACCTTTACATCATTCGTTTGAGAAGTCTAATTAAATGGCTTAGATAAACAAGTGGTATGAAATGCTTGCGTTTACATCATCCGTTAATTTTTGGACTTGTTCGATTGAATCTCTTGTGATAATTTTCGAGTAGAGATCTACAATTTGTTCGTAAATATTTAAGCTAAGCCAGTGGTTATGGGACATGAAGCTAAACTCATTTATTTACTAGATTAGTGTAATTCACACTTTTTATCAATCATTGATGATCATTTGTGATTTAGACTTGCGATATGCGATGTCTCCTTGTCCACGGAGGGGACTCTACCTCGTTTTATTGAGTTTCGTCTCATTTCTTTTATAGGCTAACGACCTACGGGTTCTTTGGAGTTTCGACTCGTTTTTTGTGGGCTAGCGACCCATGTTCTTTTATGGAGTTCGATTCACCGGACGTACCGTTGTACTACATCGTTGTACCGGCTTATCAGGTTCATCGGGAGTACCGTTGTACTACATCTTGTTCCGAATTATTTGAGTTTCAGGTTCCATGGGCGTACCGTTATTGTACTACATCGTTGCACCGGCTCTATGGTTAGCGACCCGTTTGTGATGCACGTGTTGGTGAGATCTCATGCTCCTGTTTATGATAGACCTCCCCCTTTGTAATTTCTGGATTTCTAATTGATGATTTCTAGAATTTGTGTTTCACCAATTTTGCGATTGGCATCGACATATTTGTCAGTATTTGTGGTTTGGTGACATTCTTTTTGACCTCTGAGATTCTTGAGATATTGTATGATTTTTGTTGTTGTTAAATGTATACTTTTCACAGTATGGCATTATTGTTATCATACGTTTTTGTCATCTCTCTTATTATATCTCATTTTTATCTGATATTTATAGATAGACTAATCCGTTTATTATTTTCTTATTAAATAAACTCGGGTCAAACCGAGATGTTACAAGTGCTTCTGCTTGACTCCTTATTTTGGACCATCATCTAACTTTTGTCTAACTACTTAGTTTAGTAGTTTTTGTCACTATACATTCCAGATAGAGACTACTTGATGTATACTTATTCTTTTGTCTAGCACTTGTACCTATTCTTTTGTGATGTAGTGGCTCTTGTATGACCATACTTTGATGTACACTTTTATGTGATATATTCGTATCTGTTTCGCCTTTGTGATATGGATATCTGTGACTGATTTGTGTTATGCTTATTTCTATATTTGTTTCCGAAGTTCACATAGCCATTGTGTAGTAGCTTTGAGTTTGTATTTGATATGTCGAATTTCCTCCTGAAATGAAATGCATGTTATACTATCTGATATATCGGCACTCGCACAAAGCAATTACACGGATGGTCGCTCCTCAATAGCCTTATTCTTCGTGCAAGTTGACGGCATTACTTCGTAGTATCCTTGGCTAGCGTGAGTATAGAAGTGGGGCGTCACACACAACTTTTAAAATTACTTATGTTTGTTAAATTTTATTTATGATGTGATTAGAAATTATTTATGACTGTTTGGTATATTTTAATCATCATCTAAGTTAATTTGAATTTATTTGAATTAAATCTTTATTTAATTTATTACTGGATATAAATTGCCAATAAATACCTGTTATCGATTATCAATTCTATATTGATATTTATTGATTGTTTTGGATGATGATTGTGATGGATGTGGATTCTTGATATTGGTTGAATGGATGTTTTATTTTATATCATTATAAACAGCAAGTTCGTTATGGATTTTTTTTAATTCTGGATTGCAGTTTGAAATGATATATATAACCGTAATATGTTAAATTGCGGATTGAAATGATAAATATCTGTATCACTTGATCCTAGGGTAGAAAATTATATACGAACATTGAATTTGTTAAATTAAATGATTTTAAAATCCTTAAACTTTTGAAATTAATCAATTGATGTTTTGAAATCAAATATGATTATATAAATTGAAGTATTATAGAAAAATCAACTTTTGTATTGAAATGCGAATTGTTTTGAAAAGGATTTTCTTTAAGAAATTAAATCGGAAGTTTAAAGTTAAACTTTTAGGTAAAAATGAAAATTTTCGGTAGGGTCTCGTCTTCACGGAAAGGCTCGGGAAAAATAACAATATCAATAATAATCATATATATCAAATATTTTTCAAAATAACATATCCCAACACAGGAAAAACAATACAATATTGCTAGAAAACCTTAATCCAAAAATGTACCTATTTGTCGGGCAATTTACGCTTATTTTTATGAAAACAAAAGCAGCAGCAATTGCTTCCATAACCTGTATTTCACTTATGTAATCCAAAAAGAGTTAATAGTTATATAGAATGAAATATTTAAAGTTATTTCAACCACTAACAAACAGATCAACGTAAAACAACAATCACTTGCAAACACAACATACAATCATCATATGAAATCAATATAATCAATCATCCATCCATAGCAAACAAAACAAATGGTTTGTTTGGGTTCAAAACTTTTAATTGTATATAATGATAATAAGCTACTAAGTATACTGTCTACTCAACAGTCTTAAATAAAACTCAATAGATTATTCATACATCCAAACAATTAGAAGCACCATTTCCCAAACAATCTATAAACCAAACAAACGACGACTTTAAACAATAAATCAAGTTCATTCTTTTTAATTCCATTTCTCAGTGATCATTTCTTTAGTTTACATTTATTCCTTACAAAATTCAATTTCCATTCATTCATTCAGCGTTTATTTCATTTATTACTTACAAAAATCCATTTTCATTTATCCATGTCATGTCAATTTCTTTTTATTGCACTATTTTCATTCATTCATTACTTAATTTCACTTATTTACATTCATTTATCTATAGTACTCATGTTCAATTCAATTACTCAGCATATCAATTCATGAACTTAAGTTGATATTCTACTACTTAGAATACTTACTATCGATCACATTTTATATAGTAACATTTCATTTATAACTTAGGTTTATAACAACTATAACATCAAATTCTTATTTGTAAAAGTAATTCATTGAACACTTCCATTATTTAAGTTTTTCTTTTATCATATTCCATTACATTTTCTTATTAAACATTACAACTTTTAATATTTTATAAGCTATATATATATGCTTTAAGAATGCAATTGCACGTTATACAAGTTTTTGTCATTTCTTTAAATTAATTTAATGTTCAATAATCATATCCTTTGTTTTATAGGTTACAAATTTCAACTTTCTTTTTCATTTATAACCTAGGATTTAATCTCTTATTAGAGGGTTCCAATTATTAATTAGTTACATTACATTTCACTACAATAATTAAAACTATTAATTAATAGAACCTTAAGAACTAAATACCGGAGGTTCCATTTCAAATCATTTTAAAAATAATAGATAAATGTATATACTTACAACTTATATATCCAATTATATTGTCATGACCCAAAATTTGGCATTCGAAAATCGACATCAAATACCTCGCTTATATTCGAGTGCCGTAGATTCAAACATCGAAGTCCGTTTCGCGCTGGAGCTTATAACACATCAGGCGATACAACACAGTGGAAACAGAAATGAAATTTTATTGATACACAACATTTGATACAACAATGATACAAATGAAATAATCAACACATGTACCAGAGATACACAACTGCGGAAAACAGAGAAGAAAACACTAGCAATAGCAGCGGAAAAATAATATCTTCAATGCCACACTCCAAACTCCAAACCAGAAGCTCGAACCACCATCAAGCTGAACTTGAAATGCAATGCGATCGCCAAACCCAAGACTCCAAAGATTTCCAAAAGCCATACCTACTATTTGATTATTTGAAAACCTAACTCTATGCTGCCCGTGTGATAAATTGTGGGCACCTAGAGTTTAGAAAGGGAACAATAAACTCCAGGTCAGTCATGGGACTGTTGTGAGCAAAAAAAAAAAAGTTTATCTTGAACAAAACAAACAAAAAGAAATCCGCAATGCTTTTTGGAAAACGAAACTACCACAAGGCCTCCCGCCACACACACAATGCAAGCGCACACTTGGAGAAGATTTCTCGTTATGATAGTCAAACATGTTTGATACTCGAAAATCCTTTTGATATAATTAATAGTGCATAGTGCAGAAAACATTTTGAAAGTATAATATTAATCTTAGCCAACATAGGTACCATTATGTTATGCCTAATATAGCTACCACCTAAGGTGGCAGATTATACAACTGCAATCATAAAGGGCTCGTATTGTTTTGTTTAGATTTCCAACAAATGGTCAGGCTAAGGAAATTCCCCACCACATGGGTATGCCTCTGGAGGGACGCCCCAAAAACCTAACCGGCTCTGCCAACACAAGGCCAGGTTACCTCTATAACTAGGTAACTACTAACACGAGTATGTCATCCCCCGGTCATTACCGACCTTTATCTGAGGTACCTCTACACCAATAAATTCCAACAACCACATAGGTTAAATATCTGGGCTCCATACCATGATACCACCTTTTTCCTGAAGGAAATGCACATACCCTAAAGGGCGCGACCCTCATAACCTTGCCGCATTCTTTCTGTTTCGACCATTTTCGGGTTGTGAGGTTTGACGAAGTTTCGTCCAGAAAGCTACGTCTTTTCACAAAATCCATGCTTTGATCAACAAATGATCAGCTGCACTTAGTATGACACATTACCAAATTGGGAATATATCACTAGTAACCATCAACTACATAACCTCTGAGCTCGTACGTCTCAGAGAAGGGTGTTATGCTAAGAGAATAAATTCTCCGCCACCAAACAGAAATGTATTTGATAGAAACTAGATTTACATCTCAAAGTGTAATGTCAAACATACATCCGTACAAGTCCGTTCCAGGTTCAAATGGAACCGAAGTCACTTCAAAGAAGCCCTTGCAAATCCGTGTATCCACAATCCCAATCGAACTCCCCATCACATATGGAGATCTCTATACCGCGGCCTCTCGATGCAGAGACAATCGATAGGTAATCCTTTCGTTCTCGAAAATACCCGGTCTTCACCGTCGTCTTCAAATGCACTCCCATTACGCCGTATCATTATTCGGAATGGGTTTTATGACATAAAGTCCTCTCCCGGCTAAACCGAATAATAACCGCTTAATTTTAAAACCATATGAATATATTGGGATCTTAGTCAAGTGACAACTTCTAGCCCAAAACCTTTCTTTTTGAATGGTTTAAACAAATTTCCACTTTCAATCTTTTTAAATAAAATATTCACCTTTAAGATTCACTTCAATTTGAAATAAAGTTCACCAATCTTTAACAAAGATTCATTCATAGCTTTCAAAACTATTTTCAATTTGTTTCATCCATAACTTGAAAATCTTTTCAACAATAGCTGGAAATCCTTTCCTTTATATGAAAGCAATTATCATTTGAAAACAAATGCTTTTCATTTCGAAAAAATCCGATTGAATTTATTCAAGATATAGCCTTTCAAAGTTTACATTGGAAAATCAGCGAACTGTCGTATTCCCGGCAAGTTCTATTTGAATTAAATTCAAATCTCTAAAATAATTTATTAAAAAAATAGTTTTAAATCCATATATATATATATATATATATTGTATAACTCGTATAACCCTTTCAAACCATAATTCCCAAAATAATTTCAAACTTAAACAAGTTATACTATACTCAACTCAATTTCAATTTCAAAACTTCCTTTTAAAAATTTTCGTATTCAACCCAATTCCAGTTCCAAACCATTTTGAATACAAAATTCAACTTTAAAATCATTTCACTAGTAAAATAATATTAAATTCAAAATATCCATGGCTTAACCAATTCCTCGTGAAATCCATATTTTTGTGTGTGGTGTTGTCCAGGCGTTTTACACACAACAATAACATGTCACAACCATCATCAATTCAAGCACAATAATATCAATAAGCGGTATAATCCCATAACGCTTATCTTCATTCACAATTTCATAGATGTAAATATGTAAATTCAACACAGATAAATAACTCACAGTTCACAGCTCAATCATATCACAGAACATCACATATCAGGGATATCAAAGCTTTCAATACAATACAATCCAAACATCCATAAGTAAGATCAATTAATCACTAGATTAATTTAAACCAGATTAATTACTTATGAATAAATTACTAATCCTGCTTAATTAACATTAATTAATTACAACCCATTTGAGATTAATTAATCAACCATAATTATCCATCCTAATTAATTATCCTTAATTAATTAATTATTCCTTAATTAATCACATAGATTAACTTGAAGTTAATAATTTAATTAATCCTTAATTAATTACATTAATTAATCATCCTCTAATTAATTAACCTTGAATCATTATGTAATTAATCCTTAATTATCCTTTAATTAATTAACTTTTAATCACTTGATTAATCAACCTTTAATCATTAATTATTCATCCTTGATTACTTTCATTAAGTAAATATCTTCAAGTGATTAATTACCTTGCAATTACTTGTGATGCCCAACCTCTATGCTCACAATAACAAAGAGTATTAAAGGAAATACTGTCTGTTATTACGAAGAATAAGGCTGGATAGGAGCGGCCATCCATAGTAGGCCTTACACTAGTATTGGTTATCTCGATAGGAGTGGTATATAATTTTTATTTTTCATCTCTTATTTATTTACTCCCATCGACATACCCAATTCCAGTATAAACCAACTACGATGGTTCATAATAGTTTAGGACAATATATATAATAATAACATAGATAATATAAATGCGGAACACAGATAAAACAAAAACTCTCATACATATAATAACTGATTCAGTTACAACACATGTGATACAGTACATATGATACAACTACAATTGTCGACTTTGGAAGTTACATATACAAGTACATTATCGTATATAATATACATGAATACATGTCTTCCTATACTATGACACGACTACTCCAAAAAGTATGAAAAGACTTCATAGCTCAAGCAGCAACCCAAAGCAAGATATCTACAACCTGTAATACTCGGTCTGACCCAGGTATTAAATTCAAAAGAAAATAATACACGGGTCAGTCTTATTCAAACTCAGTTATTAGTGCACAGAAGTAATAATAATTAAGTAACAAATAGACAACAGTCACAATAAATCTCGTCTATCCGATCCTTAAATAAAGAAATCGGATAACGATAAATATAACACGAAACAGTGTTAAACAACAAATCAGCAAATCCAAATTATCAACGAAGATAAATTAAAAGGATTATCAATGAAGATAATTTAAAAAGATTATCAATGAAGATAATTTAGAATACAACAGATTTTCCTAAACGGCAATTAACAACAAAATCTAATTATTAAATAAATAATTAGAAACTCATAATCTAATTATCAAAAAGATAATTAGATATCAACAAAACCATCAAATTAAACCAAATCAAAATACGACACAAAATATTGAAATATCAATTAAAATGTCAATTCGGGTAGGGCTGTAGTACACGCATGTAAAGCACTGCCTCGCCACTACAACATATGGAATACGCAAAGGATCAATAAATCAAAACAAAATAGAATATCAATAAAAGCAATACCGTGCGGCTGCAGTACACGCTTGCGTGCACTGCCTTGCCACTATAGTGATGATGTACCCAACAGATCAACGAACCAAAATCAATGAAGAATCAAATATCAATGCCACAGCCTCAATGGTCAAAGCAGACAGACATGGACAATGTGCACGTATGTGCACAATGAAAATTCGCAAATGAACACAAGGTCAAACCCGAATTACCGGATTAAACTCAAGTGCAATTAGAAAAAACAAATCCAATTGCAGCAATGCAATGCAAATCAGCAAAGGCAAGACTGCATACAAAAGAAACTGCAGTCACCACATGAATGCGACATTACCTAAAACAGTAATGAGTCAGGTACAACAACAAGAAAGAACCAGACCACAAAGGTAATCAAAGTGGTCAGGCAATTTAAATCCAAAACAACGCTCAGTGCACTGCATAAGTATGAATCAAACTCATATGTATATTGCAATAGTACCAAGGGAAAGATATGAAAATTGCACAGCAAATATGCAACTACCAAACTGGGTCAAGCAAGTGCAACACAGTGACAAGCTACCCAAATGCACTCATGTACAACACGACTGCGAAATGAAGAAGGTGCCAAACCATAATCAAAATGCAAACATCAAGTCACTGACTCAACAAATGCATATATATGACAATGTGCACATATGTACACACTGCTACAACAAAAATGAACACCAGCTTCAGACCAAAGTATATATGTACATAAACAATGCACAACAGGTATGAACTGTGAAATTCAATGCCTAAGAACAAAACAAAGTAAACAGAGGTTGCAACAGAGATGAACAAGAGTGAACCAAAGTAACTGCAGTAACTCAAAGCAGTAATTTACAAGTAAACAACTACAGTTCGATGCCAACCCCAAAGGTGATGACCAAAATGGCATGTCAAGGTATAGCATACGCAAATACAAGAATGCATTTATGTATATATCTGAATACACATACATATCTATACTAATTGAAACAGCACTAGCATAAGCAAGTGACAAAGGTATTTCAAACTAAGCCATCAAGAAAGTGTCGAATTCCAATTTATTTTCACAAAATCACTTTTGTCATGTCCCAATCCAAAATATCAGATGAATACCAGCATCAAGTAGCGGTTCCAAACTGATGATATACAGCAAGTAGTACAAGTCAAAGACTACAGTACTACGGCTGGAACAAAATACACTGACGAATTCCAACAAATCGTGGATCAACAATTTCACAACTAAGATAAAGACCGAAGTCAACACTGGAAGCAATACAAAGAAATCATCAAAGATCAGGGCACAACCGAGATGAACAATCACAGTGTAAATTCATGTTCAGGGCACAGTGCATATCAACCCGAAGGCATGCTCAAAGAAAAATCCAACCCAAGTTCAAGTTATACGAATAAAACTCAAACTGGAGGCAATAATTTAAATGAAAATGGACAACAAGTTCCAGATGGGTATTGCGAGTACGGACTCGACTGAATCGAAGTAAACAAATTTAACAAGTACTCAAATCAGTAAAAGTGAAAAGCAACAGTCTCAGTGAAGCTCAGAGCCACATGACAATGCAGACTCAACGAAGTATGGTAGAAACTAAATGTGACGCCCCACCTCTATACCCACGCTAGCCAAGAACACTATGATGTAGTGCTGTCAACTAGCACGGAGAATAAGGCTTTTGAGGAGCGACCATCCATGTAACTTCTTTATGCGAGCACCGTTATGTCAGATAGTATAGCATGCATTTCATTTAAGGAGGAAGTCCGACATACCGATACAAACTCAAAGCTATCACACGGTGGCTATAAATAATCTTAGGAAACAAACATAGAAATAAGCATAACACAATCAGTCACAGACACCCATATCACAAAGGCGGAAGAAGATGTGGATATATAACTAACACATGAAAGTGTACATCAGAGTAGTGGTCAAAAAGATCCACAATAATACAAAAGAATAGCAACACATGCTATACAAAAGAATACAACTATGAGTCTATATCTCAAGTTTATACAACAAAAAATGCTAATCTAAATAGTTAGCCAAAAGTCAGAGTAGCAAACCCCGAGGAGAAGTCAAGCAGAAGCACCTGTAACATCTTGGTCTGAACCGAGTATTATTTAAGAAAATAATAAACGGATCAATGTAGCTATAAATATCAGATGACATGGTATAAAATAAAAGATATGGCATAACATAAAATATCCATACTGACATACTACTATAAGTATGAAAATGATGATCAACAGAAGATCAATCAATAAGAGATAAATCAATATCACAAGAATCTTCTCAAAGATCCAAAGAGGGCATCATACCGTAAACTTGTACTCATAACAAGTCAATGACATAAATTCCAGAAATCAACACAGGAAATCCAGAAATCATAGAAAAAGGGAAAGAGGCCTATCACATGACGGTCCGAAGACCATGGGGAGCTACCCCATATGGATGAGTCGGAATCACCAAGATGAGGTCTAGACTAACCAAAAATCAAAAAGGTATGTGTGAGTGAAATCACGCAAGTGGTGTCTAGTCTAACCTCGCAAAGAAAAACGTATGTGTGAGTGAAATCACACAAGTGGTGTCTAGACTAACCAAGAAGGTAAAAAGGTACGTGTGAATGAAATCACACAAGTGGTGTCCAGTCTAACCAAGCAAACAAGAGACATGAAACAATTGCTAGTCTAAATCATAAGAATGATCGTCATGATCAACGAGAAGTGTCAATTACACTAATCTAGTAAATATAAAAGTTTAGCTTCATGTCCCATAACCACTTGCTTAACTTAAATATTTACGAAGAAACTGTAAATCTTCAATAGAAAATTGTCACAAGAGATTCAATCGAACAAGTCCAAGAATTAACCGACAAAGTAAACGCAAGCGTTTCATACCACTTGTTTTACTAAGCCGTTTAATTCAATTTCTCATACGAGTGAGGTAAAGGTTTGTGTATACTAGTAGATTGGAAAACGGTTTAAGAAAAGAGCTTTGTTATTGAAAATAGGGTTGAAATCATTTTGTTGAAAGAGTTTTGATATTTACTACTAGTATCGAAACCTTTGTATATTTTAAAGTGACAAATCACAAAGATGATTGTATGACAATCGATCATCAAAATTCACTTACGAAGACGTGAATAAATTCCAAAGAAATCGATAAAGAATCCATCGAAATAGATATTCAAAAATCCATACAATCGACCAAGAAGCCCAAGATAGCTTGTCTCGAAGAATGATCGACTCAGCATCTCAACAAAACAAGTTCTGTTGAACGTTTTTCAGATAAGATCCCCTACGAAGGGAGGTCCAGGGGGAGTGGCAACCCCCTAAGGTGGGGGTGCGGGGGCAACGCCCCTGCTACGGGGTTCGACCTGCCCGGTCAGGTCGCGCGGGTCCAGGGGGCAGCGCCCCGACCAAAACGGTATGACCTAGTGGTTAAAGGGACACGACCTAGTGGTCCAGCGACCTAAAGGGTATAGGTCATGCGACCTAAAATGGGTTCGCGACTTAACACTCAAACGACCTAAAGAAAATAAGGGGCCGAGCGACCTATAAGAAGCAGCGACCTAAATAGAATCGAGGTCCAACGACCTACGGGTTAGGTCATGCGAGTTAAGGAGGTCAACGACCTAACAGAGACATGCGACCTAATAAAGGAACGCGACCCAAAGGCACGCGACCTAGCGAATCAAGGGTCTAACGACCTAAAAGTATAAAGGTCATGTGACCTATCGGTTTAAGTGGCGAGCGACCTAAGTGTTACGACCTAAGAGTCGAACGATTTAGCGTGGACGCGACCTAAAAGCCATAGGACCTAATGACCTAAGGTCATACGACCTTGCGACCTTAAGAGTTACGACCTAAAGGTCGAGCGACCTACGACCTAAAACCCAACGACCTAATTCCGAGGCGAACAACCTTACACGTGCTAACGGGTTTTAAGGCCAGAAACGAGCTATTTGAAGGCCGAGACTTTTCCACGCGAACGACCTAGCATTGGCAGAACGAACTAAGTGCAGAATTTTAGCAAAAACACTAAAAATTGGAGTTTTTCGCCAATCCAATCCAAACCAATTGCAAATGTTCATGCTAAAGTGATGGGGAATCATTCCCAATAGTCCAATATAGTTATAGACTAGAATTGTGAGATAAAAATCTCACCTTTTTACTAAAATGGATGAAGATGAATCTTGAAATGCTATGCAAGGATCAACCACTAGCTTGAATCAATGTCTTCACTTGAGTTTTGGAGTTGATGTTGGATTAGCAATGAAGACTTAGCTTTTGGAGTTTTAATTTCTCTTTCCACTCACCATTAATGCAAAAGCTTGAGTTGGTAGGAATTTATGAAGAGTGAAGAGAAGGAAGGTGTTGGGCTTGAGTTATAATGGCTAAGCTAACCCAAAGTCCAAAGCGGGAAAAGTTAGTGAAATTCCACTAACTCCAAACCTTAAATGTTTATACTTAAAAGTTGTAAACGACCTTTCGAACTCAATGGAAGTAGTCTCGAGTCCTAATTTAACCGTTTGCAAAAAGTAGCTTTTCGGACCAAAATCCGATTAACGATAAAATATTTAAATAAAAAATCGACAAATATGCGGGTTGTTACAGACTCCCCTCCTTAAAGAAATTGCATCCTCGCAATATATAAGATGGATATAAAAAGTAACAACCATAAAAGCATATTAACACAAAAGAAATTTGAAATAGGAAGTACACCATAAAGAGATCTGGTGAAACTTCAATTTCTTCCACAACACCTGGCTCAAGAATAGAATCGGAATCTCGAAAGCATCTCCATAATTGAGAAACGTAAAACACGTCATATAATAGGAGAAAATTGAGCCGGTAATAAAAGGCGATAAGCTATGGAATCCATACGTACGGTGATAGGAAATGGCCCAATATAATGAGGCACTGATTTTCCCGATCGACTGAAACGTACAACACCCATCATAGGTGAAACATGAATAAATTCTGGATCTAAAACTAGCTTCTCACCAGCCTCAAGCCAACAAGAAGGAGATTGGCATGGCCTTCCCTAGAGTATCTCGAAAGATGCCATACCAATACTAGATTGGAAGCTATTATTATAGGAAAATTCAATAAGAGGAATATGATCTTCCCAGCTTCCACCGACATCAAGCACACAAGCTCGAAGGAGACTTTCAAGAGTTTGATTCACACGCCCGGTTTGTCCATCGGACTGGGGTGATAAGCGGTGATAAAATCTCAAAGACTTTTCCAAAGTCCACTAGTAAACAGTGGATCACTGTCGCTATCAATAGAAATAGGAACTCCATATAATTTAACAATTTCTTTTAATAAAGAGTTTGGCAAAAAGAGGAACGATTCGGTTAAACCGAACGGGAATAAAATGGGGTGATTTAGTAAGTCTATCTACTGTAACCCATAAGTTACTATGACCCGAATGATAACGGGAAAGGCCATCTATAAAATCCATGGAGATTTGGTCCCACTTACGAATTGGAATTTCTAAAGGTTGCAATAACCCATCAGGCCTTTGGTGTTCGGCCTTGACAAGTTGGCAAGTCATGCGACACTTAACAAAGTTAGTGATGACAGATTTCATTCACTCCCAATAATAAAGTCGCTTCATATCTGCGCACATTTTAGTACTACTGGGATGAATGGTAATATTAGAACGATGTGAATCTTCTAAAATATAATGACGAAGATCACAAATATTTGGTACGATAAGTCTACCAAACTTCCAAATGTCGCCACGAAAATCAATATCGAAGTCATTCAAACTTTCAATATTAATTTCGTCCCTACGACCTTGGCTACGAAGAGCCAATTCGGGATATAGCCCTTTGAGCTTCAAGAATGCAGTCTAAAAAGAAGGAGGAGCCTCTAGACTACATAAAACCAGGGATGCACATAAATCAGATTTTTGCGATCTTGAATCTCACAAGTGGATAGAGTCTCGAGATCGTTCCATTCGGATATCATCCTATAAACAACTGCTTGTTGCTTACAACTAAGTGCATTGGCAACACGATTTCCCTTCCAGGAGTATAAAGAATATCAAGATCATAAGATGAAAGAAATTCGAGCCAACATGGTTGACAAAAATTAAGTTTCTTATGAGAAAATAGATATCCCAATGATTTATAATCGAGGTAGAGAACAAATTTGTCCACCAAAGATGATGATGCCAAATATTAAAAGCAAAATCAATAGCCGCGAGCACCAGATTATAAGTGGCATACCTAGTCTCGATCGGCTTTAAAGATTTAAAAGCAAAATTGATTGCACGTTCTCTTTCGCAAGAGAACGACATCCAAACCAATACAATAAGCATTGGTACTAAAGTTAAAGTCTTGGTTCCCTTTGTGAAACACAAGAATAAGAGTATCAAAAAGAGAGAATTTTAATTTTCTTTTCCCAAAAGCTAAAACTTTCAAAATCACAACCACCTTTATAGAAAACTTACATTTTACAAGTCAATTTATTGTGTGTGATTGTCTCATCAAAGCGTTTAGGAAATCCCTATCGATAGCGTTGATCAAGCGCATCGACCAGAATTCTTAAAACACTAAATGGGCAATACAACACAAAATTATCCTTTTATAGGAATTTAAAATATCTTCTCAAAAAGATTTGAAAATTTTTAAATTTCTATTTTCATCCAAAATTAATAGGTACAAGATTGGAATTATTGAGATATTCATAGAATACTCGATTTATAAAATGGATGAAATAGACTGGATAAACTGAATGACACAATATGTCATTCATATAAATCATAACGAGTGCGGAATGTGGTATGTGGAAGGCTAACCTCCGCAACTCGTAGCGATTGAAATTCGGTGGCAAGGTCAAACTGGAAAGACCTTTACACCACTCAAAAAGGTTGCTTAGGTGATAATCCTAAGACAAACTCAAAAATACCGGAATATTCTCAACCGATAAGAATGAGAGAGATATCTTCTTACTCAACATGTGAGCTAAAAGAGCAAAAAGATGCCATCAATTTGAAATCAAAATCATAAAGAAAAAATATGAACCTGCTTAACAGATCGAAAATATCGAAAATGAATAGTCCTTTCGGAAAAATTGGATATGGGCTTTGCAATAAGCCAATCCTTTCATGCAAATCAATTCCGAAACCAAAGCAATGCATAACATGCAATTTGGTTCGAAAGGAAAAATCACATGAAATAATTTTCGATATCAGTAAAAAGCAAGTAGAGTGTTGCGGATCCACTAATCCGGATTCGCAATCCTCAAAGAAGTCATCAAGCCCAAAACATAAAAAGAAAGAGAATCATCAAGTTCTTTTGATATAAAAATGATGAGACGAACCCATATCAAAAAGAACTCGAATCGGATAATCGAAAACAAATGAAAGCAAGGATTAAATAAGAAGTACCTTGACCCAGAGGAGTTTCGTTAGAAGCTTTTAGCTTTCCTTCTCTCTTGATAGATCGTATGGGACATGCAGACAAGTAATGGCCCGAGCCTTTGCAATAGCGGCAATAGAGAGGTTCCGGGCACATAATTACACAATGGTCTGTAGAACCACAATTGTAACATCATTTACGACTAGAGGTAGGTGGCTTGGCTACCGAAGTTTCTGGTTCCGCCCTCTTCTTGCCTAGAAGTATGGGGTAGACAGAAATATGATGACTGGAATCTTTGCAATAATGACAAAAGAGTGGTTCCAGACACTCCTTCGCATAGTGGTCCCTAGAACCACAATTGTAGCATCGTCCATGATGAAGGATTGGAGTCAATGCTACAAAAGCAGGTTGCTTCACCTTCTTATCGGGATAATGGCTTTTGAACTTAATATGCCTCTTCTTGGACATCCCAATATCACTATCAATTCCTTTATCAGCCTCTTCTTCTTGTAGACTGATATCTACAAGCTGGTCGAAAGGAACTTCTAGTTTCAAAGGTAAGATCTTTGTGGGATTCTTACTCAAAGCATAGATAAACCTTTGATTCTGAGTAAGATCCAAAAGTTGTTGGGCAGACATGAATACGCCATCCAGAGAAGGACTACTGGATTGACCAGCGCTAGGACTGCCAGAACTAACCATCTCTTCTTCCTTCAAGAAAGAAAGGAAGAAGAAGGAAAAGATTATTCTTAGAATGAATATCAAGCAATCTTGATAGATAGAACAAGGAATCACAAAAGAAAATAGGATGAATCGGCACGAAGACTCGAATTAATCCTAAGGTAGGACTCCTAAGATGTACTTAGGACGATGATCCTTGTTATGTTATTATACGTTGTTCCGAAGTTTGGCTCTGATACAAAGCTCTGACGCCCCACCTCTATACCCACACTAGCAAAGAACACTATGATGTAGTGCTATCAACTTGCACGGAGAATAAGGCTATTGAGGAGCGACCATCCATGTAACTTCTTTATGCGAGCACCGTTATGTCAGATAGTATAGCATGCATTTCATTTATGGAGGAAGTCCGACATACCGATACAAACTCAAAGCTATCACACAGTGGCTATAAATAATCTTCGGAAACAAACATAGAAATAAGCATAACACAATCAGTCACAGACATCCATATCACAAAGGCGGAAGAAGATGTGGATATATAACTAACACATGAAAGTGTACATCAGAGTAGTGGTCAAAAAGATCCACAATAATACAAAAGAATAGCAACACGTGCTATACAAAAGAATACAACTATGAGTCTATATCTCAAGTTTATATAACAAAAACTGTTAATCTAAATAGTTAGCCAAAAGTCAGAGCAACAAACCCTGTGGAGAAGTCAAGCAGAAGCACCTATAACATCTCGGTCTGACCCGAGTATTATTTAAGAAAATAATAAACGGATCAGTCTAGCTATAAATATCAGATGACATGGTATAAAATAAAAGGTATGGAATAACATAAAATATCCATACTGACATACTACTATAAGTATGAAAATGATGATCAATAGAAGATCAATCAATAAGAGATAAATCAATATCACAAAAATCTTCTCAAAGATCCAAAGAGGGCATCATACCGTAAACTTGTACTCATAACAAGTCAATGACATAAATTCCATAAATCAACACAGGAAATCCAGAAATCATAGAAAAAGGGAAAGAGGCCTATCACATGACGGTCCGAAGACCATAGAGAGCTACCCCGTATGGATGAGTCGGAATCACCCAGATGAGGTCTAGACTAACCAAAAATCAAAAAGGTATGTGTGAGTGAAATCACACAAGTGGTGCCTAGTCTAACCTCGCAAACAAAACCGTATGTGTGAGTGAAATCACACAAGTGGTGTCTAGACTAACCAAGAAGGTAAAAAGGTATGTGTGAATGAAATCATACAAGTGGTGTCCAGTCTAACCAAGCAAACAAGAGACATCGCACAATTGCTAGTCTAAATCATAAGAATGATCGTCATGATCAACGAGAAGTGTCAACTACATTAAGCTAGTAAATATAAAAGTTTAGCTTCATGTCCCATAACCACTTGCTTAACTTAAATATTTACGAACAAACTGTAAATCTTCACTAGAAAATTGTCACAAGAGATTCAATCGAACAAGTCTAAGAATTAAACGAAAGTAAACGCAAGCGTTTCATACCACTTGTTTTACTAAGCCGTTTAATTCAATTTCTCATACGAATGAGGTAAATGTTTGTGTATACTAGTAGATTGGAAAACGGTTTAAGAAAATAGCTTTCTTATTGAAAATAGGGTTGAAATCATTTTGTTGAAAGAGTTTTGATATTTACTACTAGTATTGAAACCTTTGTATATTTTAAAGTGACAAATCACAAAGATGATTGTAGGACAATCGATCATCAAAATTCACTTACGAAGACGTGAATAAATTCCAAAGAAATCGATAAAGAATCCATCGAAATAGATATTCAAAAATCCATACAATCGACCGAGAAGCCCAAGATAGCTTGTCTCGAAGAATGATCGACTCAGCATCTCAACAAAACAAGTTCTGTTGAACGTTTTTCAGATAAGATCCCCTACGGAGGGGGGTCCAGGGGGAGTGGCAACCCCCTAAGGTGGGGGTGCGGGGGCAACGCCCCTGCTACGGGGTTCGACCTGCCCGGTCAGGTCGCGCGGGTCCAGGGGGCAGCGCCCCGACCAAAACGGTATGACCTAGTGGTTAAAGGGACACGACCTAGTGGTCCAGCGACCTAAAGGGTCTAGGTCATGCGACCTAAAATGGGTTCGCGACTTAACACTCAAACGACCTAAAGAAAATAAGGGGCCGAGCGACCTATAAGAAGCAGCGACCTAAATAGAATCGAGGTCCAACGACCTACGGGTTAGGTCGTGCGAGTTAAGGAGGTCAACGACCTAACAGAGACACGCGACCTAATAAAGGAACGCGACCTAAAGGCACGCGACCTAGCGACTCAAGGGTCTAACGACCTAAAAGTATAAAGATCATGCGACCTATCGGTTTAAGAGGCGACCGACCTAAGTGTTACGACCTAAGAGTCGAACGACTTAGCGTGGAAGTGACCTAAAAGCCATAGGACCTAATGACCTAAGGTCATACGACCTTGCGACCTAAAGAGTTACGACCTAAAGGTCGAGCGACCTACGACCTAAAACCCAACGACCTAATTCCGAGGCGAACGACCTAACACGTGCTAACGGGTTTTAAGGCCAGAAACGAGCTATTTGAAGGCTGAGACTTTTCCACGCGAACGACCTAGCATTGGCAGAACGACCTAAGTGCAGAATTTTGACAAAAACACTAAAAATTGGAGTTTTTGGCCAATCCAATCCAAATCAATTGCAATTGTGCATGTTAAAGTGATGGGGAATCATTCCCAATAGTCCAATATAGTTATAGACTAGAATTGTGAGATAAAAATCTCACCTTTTCACTAAAATGGATGAAGATGAAGCTTGAAATGCTATGCAAGGATCAACCACTAGCTTGAATCAATGTCTTCACTTGAGTTTTGGAGTTGATGTTGGATTAGCAATGAAGACTTAGCTTTTGGAGTTTTAATTTCTCTTTCCACTCACCATTAATGCAAAAGCTTGAGTTGGTAGGAATTTATGAAGAGTGAAGAGAAGGAGGGGGTTGGGCTTGAGTTATAATGGCTAAGCTAACCCAAAGTCCAAAGCGGGAAAAGTTAGTGAAATTCCACTAACTCCAAACCTATCAATGTTTATACTTAAAAAGTTGTAAACGACCTTTCGAACTCAATAGAAGTGGTCTCGAGTTCTAATTTAACCGTTAGCAAAAAGTAGCTTTTCGGACTAAAATCCGATTAACGATAAAATATTTAAATAAAATATTTAAATAAAAAATCGACAAATATGCGGGTTGTTACACTAAAACTGTGTCATTCAAGTAAATTGAAAAGTCAGAAATCAATCTCCAGCAAAACTCAATTCGAGACCGTGGTGTCTAAGTACAATAACCAAGTCGCGAATCAACACCAAGGGTATCAGGTGTCATTTTGTACAAACAGAAACTAGTATTTGAAATCATCAATACCCAAATGAAATTGAATGACCTAGCAGATTAATTAACATATTCAAACAAATATACCCGAGCGCAAATAAAGGAGGTTGAACAGACCCAAAAATCATCAAGCCATGGTTAAACAGAAATCGAACCATGCCAGAAAACATCAACACAAAACAAAGTCGAATGGCCAAGACGAAGTCAAGCTACTCTCGGTCGAACACAAAAATTAGCAAATTCGAATCGAATAAAACGGTGGTTTAAATTAGATGTGAGTGAATAACATCACTCACCTTTGCATCGAAGAACGCACCCAAATTAGCATACTTCAGAGACGAAGTCGTGGTCTTCGAGGAAATCGAGCGGAGCCAAAAGAAAAACGAAACCCTAATTTGCAAGCAAGCCGCCATTTTTCTTTTTCTTTCCAATTTTAGGGTTGCGAAGTGAAAATGAAATAGAGATGGGGGAAATTCGGGTTTGCTTGTTTAGTTTAGGGTTTGCCACTGAAAATTTAATAAAGATAGGAACCGGGTTATCTACACTTGATAATTATCACGGCACAAGGATAAGACATTAGCCAAAATCTTGTTTACAGCTCGCACAACATTTTAAAAAATTTATAAAAGAATTTCAACCTGATTTAAAAACTCTAAACAGAAAACAACTAGCAAAATTAATCGTCTAACGACAATAATTAACCGGTACAAACCTTGGGTTGTTACAGACTCCCCTCCTTATAAAAATTGCGTCCCCGCAATTTTCATAATTAAGTCGTCAATAACAATTATTTTTCTAAGATAGACTGGTTAAGCTAGAAAATAAAGGTCTAAAATACAAACGTCAAAGAAATCTTTGAATTTCATAAAAGAAATTCACAAATTTTCAACAAAATCTAACTATCGAATAGATAATCAACAAACAACAAAACTGAATAAATGCAATTATCAGCAATATTCAAGTATCACTTAGATAATTAGAATACAAAAATCACAAAACAGCATATCTAATTATCGATATGATAATTTGAAAACAACAAAATCTAATTATCAACAAGGATAATTAGAAAACACAAATCACAATTCGCAAGACCGCAAACATCTAGTTATCAACCAGATAATTAGAAAAAAATGAACTTCATAATCAACAAACTCTAACTATCAACAGAGATAGATAGAAAACAGCAATTCAACATAATCTAGATTCAATTAGAGACTAGAAAATCTTATAATCAGCAATATTAGAAATTTTCTATTTATCAAAACGATAACCAGAAATCTCAAATCAACAAATATTTAATTATCACAAATGATAATCAAATCTCAAATCAATAAATATTTAATTATAAAAAACGATAATCAAATCTCAAATCAACAAATATTTAATTATCAAAAACGATAATCAAATCTCAAATCAACAAATATTTAATTATCACAAACGAAAATCAAATCTCAAATCAACAAATATTTAATTATCACAAACGAAAATCAAATCTCAAATCAACAAATATTTAATTATCAAAAACGATAATCAAATCTCAAATCAACAAATATTTAATTATCAAAAACGATAACCAAATCTCAAATCAATAAATATTTATTTATCAAAAACGATAACCAAATCTCAAATCAACAAATATTTAATTATCACAAAGGATAATCAAATCTCAAATCAACAAATATTTAATTATCAAAATCGATAATCAAATCTCAAATCAACAAATATTTAATTATCACAAATGATAATGAAACTCAAATCAACAAATATTTAATTATCAAAAACGATAATCAAATCTCAAATCTACAAATATTTAATTATCACAAATGATAATCAAATCTCAAATCAACAAATATTAATTTATCAAAAACGATAATAAAATCTTAAATCAACAAATAGCCAATTATCAAAAACGATAATCAGAATCAACAAATATCCAATTATCAAAAACGATAATCAGAATAAACAAATATCCAATTATCAAAAACGATAATCAGAATCAACAAATATCCGATTATCAAAAACGATAATCAGAATCAACAAATATCCAATTACCTGCAGATAATTGGAAACAACAAATATCTAGAAATCAATTAAGATGACTAGAAAATCAACATAAAAGGTGGATCGATCCCAACAAATGGCGAGTTTTAGCTACGCCACACGTGCATCAACATATGGCCGAAGCCTACCAAGTACCGTCAGCATAATTTTTGGCGCCCAACAAATGACCCAAAGGTCCAACATATGACCCGAAGGTCTGACACTGGTATTGACCCGAAGGTCCAACATATGACCCAAAGGTCCAACATATGACCCGAAGGTCCAACATAGTGGCTCCAAAGCACACGAAAATCATCAAAACGACAAATTTTCAATTAACGAGTCCGGAATTAACCCACATAGCAAACGCATATGTTCCATAACCACGAGTTTTACTAAATTGTTTAATTCTCTTCATCGTTTCCTTGAAAGTGCAAAATTGTGTATTCCAAAAATAACATTTCACATTCTCAAATGGACAAGTTCGGAATTAAGCGAATCAGTAAAAGAAATGGGTCATAGTCCTCGATTTTGCTGAAACGTTTAAATCGCTTCCTCATTCTTTTGAAAACGCAGACTGCAAAACTTTTGAAAACAATTTCATTTATTTTATAAAAGTAATAATTTACATTCTCAAACGAACAAGTCCGGAATTAAGCGAATCAGTAAAAGAAAGGTGTTATAGTCCTCGATTTTGCTGAAACGTTTAAATCGCTTCCTCATTCTTTTGAAAGCGTAAATTATAAAAAATTTAAAAACAATTTTATTTTGAAATAATTTTTTAAAACACGTGATTAACACAGCAACATCAATAGCAACTTCGACAAGAAAATTGCACTTCTCAAAATACCGTAAAAAAGGACAACAAAATCAGCATTGCGGGATAACCGCATGAAAATCCACTTTAAAATTTGACGGTTACTGAAGTCAAAGTGACAGAAATTTGTAAACGTCAAAATCTCATCAAAATAATTTGCATCAAAATATAATACCAGTGAATTTTCATTCATCAAAAATGTCACAAAACACCGTGCTTCAAAAATTTAGCATCGGTGTGAAAATCCCGTTATAAAAATAACGGCAACAAAATACGTTTAAAACCAAACATCGGTTTAACGTAAAATTAATGCAGTAACATGTAACTTATATTTGCACGCACACTACAAAATGAATAAAGAAATCATTCTATTATATCTTCAATGAAGATAATTTAAAACAACAAAAAAATCTAATCAACCATGTGATTAGGATCAGGGAAAACCAGCAAGAATCTCAACAAGATTATAACCACTGGTTAAACAACATATTGAAATTAAATTCATTTTCATATTTCGGTTTTTAAACCAAAATAATTATCAGCTTTACTCAGCGAAGCAGTCTCACTGTTTTCGCTGCGCATTTTGATAAACAGAACACAAATCAACCAATCATCAAAACACAATTTCACTTTTATTTTTAAATAAAGATATTTAAAAATTTCATCAAAATTTCAAAACTTTAGTTTTGACTCAAAGCACAACCAAACATCGACAACTAGTTGTAACACATGTTCCCTAAACCCAGGCTTTGATACCAACTGTGACGCCCCACCTCTATGCTCACAATAACAAAGAGTATTAAAGGAAATACTGTATGTTATTACGAAGAATAAGGCTGGATAGGAGCGGTCATCCGTAGTAGGCCTTACACTAGTATTGGTTATCTCGATAGGAGTGGTATATAATTTTAATTTTTCATCTCTTATTTATTTACTCCCATCGACATTCCCAATTCCAGTATAAAATGAACTACGATGGTTCATAATAGTTTAGGACAATAAATAAAATAATAACATAGATAATATAAATGCGGAACACAAATATAACAAAAAGTCTCATATCTATAATAACCGATGTCAGTTACAATACATGTGATACAGTACATATGATACAACTACAACTGTCGACTCTGGAAGTTACTTATACAAGTACATTATCGTATATAATATACATGAATACATATCTTCCTATACGATGACACGACTACTCCAAAAAGTATGAAAAGACTTCATAACTCAAGTAGCAACCCAAAGCAAGATATCTACAACCTGTAATACTCGGTTTGACCCGAGTATTAAATTCGAAAGAAAATAATACACGGGTCAGTCTAATTCAAACTCAGTTATTAGTGCACAGAAACAATAATAATTAAGTAACAAATAGACGACAGTCACAATAAATCTCGTCTATCCGATCCTTAAATAAAGAAATCGGATAACGATAAATATAGCACGAAACAGTATTAAACAACAAATCAGCAAATCCAAATTATCGACGAAGATAAATTAAAAAGATTATCAATGAAGATAATTTAAAAAAATTATCAATGAAGATAATTTAGAAAATAATAGAATTGCCTAAACGGCAATTAACGACAAAATCTAATTATTAAATAAATAATTAGAAACTCATAATCTAATTATCAAAAAGTTAATTAGATATCAACAAAACCATCAAATTAAACCAAATCAAAATACGACACAAAATATTGAAATATCAATTAAAATATCAATTCGGGTAGGGCTACAGTACACGCACGCGTGCACTGCCTCGCCACTACAGCATATGGAATACACAAAGGATCAATAAATCAAAACAAAATAGAATATCAATAAAAGCAATACCATGTGGCTGCAGTACACGCTTGCGTGCACTGCCTTTCCACTACAATGATGATGTACCCAACAGATCAACGAACCAAAATCAATGAAGAATCAAATATCAATGCCACAGTCTCAATGGTCAAAGCAGACAGACATGGACAATGTGCACGTATGTACACAATGAAAATTCACAAACGAACACAAGGTCAAACCCGAATTACCGGATTCAACTCAAGTGCAATTAGAAAAAACAAATCCAATTGCATCAATGCAATGCAAATCAACAAAGGCAAGACTGCATACAAACGAAACTATAGTCACCACATGAATGCGACATTACCTAAAACAGTAATGAGTCAGGTACAACAACAAGAAAGAACCAGACCACAAAGGCAATCAAAGTGGTCAAGCAATTTAAATCCAAAAACAATGCTCAGTGCACTGCATAAGTATGAATCAAACTCATACATATATTGCAATAGTACCAAGGAAAAGATATGAAAAGTGCACAGCAAGTATGCAACTACCAAACTGGGTCAAGCAAGTGCAACACAGTGACAAGCTACCCAGATGCACTCATGTACAACACGACTGCGAAATCAAGAAGGTGCCAAACCATAATCAAAATGCAAACGTCAAGTCACTGACTCAACAAATGCATATATATGACAATGTGCACATATGTGCACATTGCTACAACAAAAATGAACACCAGCTTTAGACCAAAGTATATATGTACATAAAAAATGCACAACAGGTATGAACTATGAAATTCAATGCCTAAGAACAAAACAAATTAAACAGAGGTTGCAACAGAGATGAACAAGAGTGAACCAAAGTAATTGCAGTAACTCAAAGCAGTAATTAACAAGTAAACAACTACAGTTCGATGCCAACCCTAAAGGTGATGACCAAAATGGCATGTCAGGGTATAGCATACACAAATACAAGAATGCATGTATGCATATATTTTAATACACATACATATCTATACTAATTGAAACAGCACTAGCATAAACAAGTGACAAATGTAGTTCGAACTAAGCCATCAAGAAAGTGTTGAATCCCAATTTATTTTCACAAAATCACTTTTATCAAGTCCCTATCCAAAATATCAGATGAATACCAGCATCAAGTAGCGGTTCCAAACTGATGATATACAACAAGTAGTACAAGTCAAAGACTACAGTACTACGGTTGGAACAAAATACACTGACGAATTCCAACAATTCGTGGATCAACAATTTCACAACTAAGATAAAGACCGAAGTCAATACTGGAAGCAATACAAAGAAATCATCAAAGATCAGGGCATAGCCGAGATGAACAATCACAGTGTAAATTCATGTTCAGGGCACAGCGCATATCAACCCGGAGGCATGCTCAAAGCAAAATCCAACCCAAGTTCAAGTTATACGAATAAAACTCAAACTGGAGGCAATAATTTAAATGAAAATAGACAGCAAGTTCCAGATGGGTATTGCGAGTACAGACTCGAGTGAATCGAAGTAAACAAATTTAACAAGTACTCAAATTAGTAAAAGTGAAAAGCAATAATCTCAGTGAAGCTCAGAGCCACATGACAATGCAGATTCAACGAAGTATGTTAGAAACTAAAACTGTGTCATTCATGTAAATTGAAAACTCAGAATCAATCTCCAGCAAAAATCAATTCGAGACCGTGGTGACTAAGTACAATAACCAAGTCGCGAATCAACACCAAGGGTATCAGGTGTCATTCTATTCATATTGAAACTAGTCGTTGAAATCATCAATACCCAAACGAAATTGAACGACCGAGCAGATTAATTAACATATTCAAACAAATATACCCGAGCGCAAATAAAGGAGGTCGAACAGACCCAAAAACCATCAAGCCATGGTTAAACAGAAATCAAACCATGCCAGAAAACATCAACACAAAACAAAGTCGAATGGCCGAGACGAAGTCAAGCTACTCTCGGTCGAACACAAAAATTAGCAAATTCGAATCGAATAAAAACGGTGGTTTAAATTAGATGTGAGTGACTAATATCACTCGCCTTTGCATCGAAGAACGCACCCAAAGATCGCATACTTCAGAGACGAAGCCGTGGTATTCGAGTAAATTGAACGGAGCCAAAAGAAAAACAAAACCCTAATTTGCAAACGAGCCGCCATTTTTCTTTTTCTTTCCAATTTTAGGGTTGTGAAGTGAAAATGAAATAGAGAGAGGGGAAATTCGGGTTTGCCTTGTTTAGTTTAGGGTTTGCCACTGAAAATTTAATAAAGATAGGAACCGGATTATCTACACTTGATAATTATCACGGCACAATGATAAGACGTGGGCCAAAATCTTGATTACAGCCCGCACAACATTTTAACAAATTTATAAAAGAATTTCAACCTGATTTAAAAACTCCAAACAGCAAACAGCTAATCGTCTAATGACAATAATTAACCAGTACAAAACCGCGGGTTGTTACAGACTTATCATTAGTTAAAATTAATTAATTAATTATTCTTTAATGTAATTACACAAAGTAATCATTTCTTAATTACATTAAGTAATAATCTTTTATTAATTACATTAAGTAATTATACTTAATTAATTTCATTAAGTAATTTTCCTTTAATTGCCCATCATTAATTGCTTAACTCATAACAAATTAATTAATCCTTAACTAATACTTCTAATACTTAATTAACCTTTAATTAAGTAATTATCATTAAATTTCAAATTAATGATCCTTTAATCTTAAGACAACCCATTTATCTTAATTAATTTCATAATTATCATTTAAATCTTATTTTGAATACCTTTGAAATAAATTATCATTAACAAACCAATCCTTTAATTAATTACATTAGTTAATTAACCCTTACGTAATTAACTACACTTTATCAAATTCTATTTGAAAAACATTATGAATCATATTAATTAATCACTAAGTACATAATCATCAAAATAATTGATCTTTAAAACATTTAACCTTAAAACTTTGATTTTTGAAATAAATTTATCCCAATAATTAACTTAGATTTTTAAGTAAATTAACAACCATAAAAATCTTTATCTTTTTAATAACTTCTTATTTTAAATAAACTTAAGAAAGAATTAATGAAATTATACATACTAAAACACTTAAACTTGATTAATCTAAAATAATTCATTTTAAAATCTTTAATTAATCCAAACTTAAATAAAAACAATTATTTTAAAGAATTAATCGAGAAATGTTTTAAACTTAAATTTGTTTTGAAATTTAAAAAACAACTCAACTTCACATACCCAAGCAAATCACTGAATAAACCCAAGCCTAAACCCGAGATACCCCT
The DNA here is from genome assembly GCA_030765085.1 of Allium cepa. NCBI lineage: Eukaryota > Viridiplantae > Streptophyta > Magnoliopsida > Asparagales > Amaryllidaceae > Allium > Allium cepa. The sequence continues at coordinate 1,037,328,711 of CM060941.1, read as the reverse complement.
ACCTCTTTCTTTTTTTTCTCTTCTTTGTTTTGGTTAGAACCTGTTACAACATTAAAACGTTCGTGAACATCTTCGAATGCTAACCCGAGCCTTAACTCCTTTTTCCCCCGATCCAACTTCGAGCACCATACTTCCTTCCCCAAAGCACCAACATCAGACACCATTAACAACCCGTGCACTTGTTCACATGGTCAGAGCGTCTTCGACCATCGCCGTGGCCTCACCCACGTCACCCATGATCACCACTAACCGTTCGACCACCCGAGTCCAAGCATCGACCACAAAAACGAAGTCAAGCACGTAGGAACCAAACCTGAAACAACCCATCACCAAAAAACCTCCCATTGCCAGTGATCCCGACCACTAGGCATCTCGCCATCACACCCATAGCTGCATCTTGACACCACTCGATGGTCCTCCTCGGTGCAATCTCTTTCAAGTCACCCAAGTTGATGTACAAACCTGATTTTCGACATCAACTAAAAAATAGGTTAAAACCCTTCTTCACCAGAGATCAGCCACCTCAGTCCACGATAAATCCATCAACCATTTTTGCTGGAAACCCTGACCTCTAAGCTAGCTATGGCCATGATCCCGAGACCCACTACCACTCTGATCGGCAGAATTTTCAAAAAGAGAAATTTCAGTTCATCATGAAATTTCACCATTAAAAATAACTTAAAAATTCTGATTTTTATATCAAAATTCATAATTTCCAAATTCGAATAGGGCTATATACTTGAAACATGAAATTTAGATTATTGTTTTTCTGACTTGAAATTGAACATTATTATAATATCCCAATTTCAAAATATTTAATCAATATTTTCACTTGAATTTATTTTTAAAAATGATGTTACACATATACAAGCATTTTTCATTCAGGGGTCAAAGTCTAAATTTGTTTAGGTGGAGTGATCTAAATTTTTAAACAGGTTTTAAAATCGTGGAACTTAGAATAGAGAGATTTCCAGACATGCACACACATATTCTTCACACACATATACATTAAATTATATTTACATCATCATGCAAGCATTTTTCATATTACTCTTCATAGATTATCACATGCTAACTCAAGATATAGCAAAATAAAAGAGTTTACTCACCTGGAATGTCAAAACAGAGAACATGTTTGAGTTTTAAATCTGGAAATGTCATTTGATATGGAATGATTTTTTTTGATTTAAATCTGAAGTTGATCCCGATTTTGCATCTGTTTTGCTTGATCTGTTACTTAATTTAGAATTAAAGCCTGATTATTTTAAGATGATCTGTAACTTCAGGTTTGAAAAGAAGCCTTTGTTTGAATTCTTTTCTTTGATATGTGTTTTTATTTCCAGGTTAGAGATGCCCTGCTACTACGAATTTTGATTTGCTTTATGTTGATTGATTCTTTGATTTGAGACTGCGATGATTTTACTTGAATTGTTTCAGGTTTTGGTTTAATTCTTTTCTAATGCTTTTGATTCAAAATGAAGATAGAAGAGTGTTGAACTGAAATAGCCTTCTTTTTAATATATGTTTATATTTCAAATTAAATGAAAGAAAAGATTTGCCGCTTGTTAATTAAGCTAACACATGTAATTACATAAAATGATAAGCCTACACTTGTTAATTTATATGTTAAAATTATCTAACACTTGTGACTTTGTATGCATAATTAACCTACACTTGTATCTTTGTATAAGAATATGTTTTAAATAAGTATAAATTAATTTTATACTTGTAATTTATTTGTATTTATACCCTTTTTATATTTATGTTTATGTACATACATATATATATATATATGTATGTATTTATACAAATTTAGTTATGTGTAACTTTAAAAGAAGAATCTTAACCTTTTTATCAATCTTACTTAAATTTTTAAACTTAATTTAATATATACCTATATATATTTGAACCATTTTTGTTTCAAAAGATATATATATATATATATATATATAATAAGGCTCTGTATTTAATATTATTTAAACTTTTATTCAAGTTATTTTTTTTAAGTGAATGAATATTTATATTCATACATTTTTTATTATTTACATGTTTATATTATCTTAAGAAAATGATTTTAAAACTAAATTATACACTAATTAATATATATATTAAATTTTAACCTTTAAATAGCCTTTTGAAAATTTATTTATATTTAATTCAAGTCATAACTTCCAAAATACGTATTACATATATATATATCACAATTAGAAAACAAATTTTATAAATCTTAAAATATATAGTATTTAAATTCAATTTATTTTCTAAAATATTTATTTTTGAGTCCAAATTCAAAATTCAATTAAGAATCAATTTGTATACATATATAAAAATAAACAACCTATATTTTTTTTTAAATTTCAAATTCAAATTTTTAATTACAATCTCTTAATATACATTTATTCCCAAATTTTCAAATCAATTCACAATTAATCCCAAAAATTGTATTAATTACCAAATTAAAATTGGCTTAAAAACGGGATCGTTACAGATTCCCCCCCTTAAGAAAATTTCGTCCTCGAAATTAGCTAGACAGGGAGACAAATAAAGAACAGATGAACACATAAAGGTAGAGAAATGTTTCATTAGATCAAACTGAAATATTTATTCTATATTTGGCTTACCAAATCAGAATATCATCAATAATTGTGGGAACAAACTCATTCAACATTTCACGAAGTACTCGAGTCATCCGGTCTACGAAATATGCAGGGGCATTGGTTAGTCCGAAGGGCAACTAACCATTCGTAGAATATATCTATACCCCAAAGAATAAACAAACAGATACAATTCAATTTAACTTCATATTTTATTAATCAGTTCATTTTAAATAAAATTTCAAATTCATTAAAGTTTAAAAACGAAAAGTTGATAGGGAACTGATGAAGAGAATACGGAATAGGAATTAGAACTTTTTCTACAATGATTCGCAGGGCCACCACCATTCCAAAGTTTTTCTTGAGCTGCCACGAAGCCATCAAAGAATTGAAATTAGATGATAAACAAAAGAAATTGATGGGAAAAGATTGTTCCTTGTTGTTACAGGGTATTGACCATTTGTAGTGGTACTCCCCTGTCCCTTATCTCATGCCCTTTTTGCACTCATAGTCACTATCTGTGAATAGTAAGTGAATTTACTAAGGCATACGAATGGATATCTTAGGGATATACTCATTCTAGGGCATTTATATCTCTATCTCTAATGAGTCAGCTAATGTGTTATACTCCTGAGCTAAAGTTCTTACTCAACCTTCAGCTCAGATACCAAAATGTCACGACCCGAAATCCGGTGTTCGAAAATCGACATCAAATACCTCACTTGATTATGAATGCTGCAGATTCAAACATCGAAGTCCGTTTTGCGCTGGAGCTTATAACACATTAGGTGATACAACACAGCGGAAACAGAAATGAAATTTTATTGATACACAACATTTGATACAGCAACGATACAAATGAAATAATCAACACATAAATCAGAGATGCACAACAGCGGAAAACATAGCAGAAAACACAAGCAATAGAAGCGGAAAAAATAATATCTTCAATGCCAACACTCCAAACTCCAAACCAGAAGCTCGAACCACCATCAAGCAGAACTTGAAACGCAATGCGATGGCCAAACCCAAGATTTCCAAAAGCAACACCTACTATTTGATTATCTGAAAACCTGACTCTAGGCTGCACGTATGGAATATTGTAGGCACCCTGAGTTTAGAAAGCGAACAATAGACTCCAGGTCAGTCATGGGACTAGTGTGAGAAAACAAAAACATTTTATGTTAAACAAAACGAGCAAAAAGAAATAAAAAGAAATCCCCAATGATTTTTGGAAAATGAAACTACCACAAGGCCTTCCGCCACACACACAATGCAAGCGCACACCTGAAGGAGATTTCTCCTTATGATAGTCAAACAAGCTTGATGCGCGAAAATCCTTTTGATATTATTATTAGTGCATAGTGCAGAAAACATTTCGAAAGTATAATATTAATCTTAGCCAGCATAGGTACCATTATATTATGCCTGTTGTAGCTACCACATGAGGTGGCAGGTTGTACAACTACAATCGTAAATGGCTCATATTGTTTTGTTTGGATTTCCAACAAAGGGATAGGCTAAGGAACTTCCCCACCATATGGGTATGCTTCTGGAGGGATGCCTCGAGAACCTAACCTTCTCTCTGCCAACACAAGGCCAGGTTACCTCTGTAACTAGGTAACTACTGACACGAGTATGCCATCTCCCAGTCGTTACCGACCGTTATACGAGGTAATTCTACACCAACAAATTCCAACAACCACATAGGTTAAATATCTGGGCTCTATACCATGATACCACCTTTTTCAAGAAGGAAATGCATATACCCTAAAGGGTGCGACATTCATAACCTTGCCACATTCTTCTTGTTTCGACCATTTTCGGGTTGTGAAGTTTGATGTAGTCTCGTCCACAAAACTACGCTTTTCGCAAAATCCATGCTTTGATCAACAAATGATCAGCAGCACTTAGTATGCCACATTACCAAATTAGGAATATATCGCTAGTAAGCGTCAACTACATAACATCTAAGCTCGTACGTCTCAAAGAAGGGTGTTAAGCTAAGAGAATAAATTCTCCACCACCAAACAAAAATGTATTTGATAGAAACCAGCTTTATATCTCAAAGTGCTATGTCAAACATACATCTATATAAGTCTATTCCGGGTTCGAATAGAACCGAAGGCACTTCAAAGAAGCCCTTGCTAATCCGGGTATCCACAATTTCGATCGGACTCCCCATCACATATGAAGATCTCTATACCGCGACCACTCGATGCATAGATAATCGATAGGTAATCCTCGTTCTCGAAAATACCCGGTCTTCACTACCGTCTTCAAATGCACTCCCATTACATCGTATCATTATTCGAAATGGGTTTCATGACATAAATCATATCCCGGCTAAACCGAATAATGAGTGCTTAATTTTAAAATCATATGGATATATTGGGGTCTTAGTTAGGCCACAACTTCTAGCTCAAAACCTTTCCTTTTGAATGGTTTAAACTAATTTCCACTTTTAATCTTTCTAAATAAAAGATTCACCTTTAAGATCCACTTCAATTTGAAACAATTCACCAATCTTTAACAAAGATTCATTCATAGCTTTCAAAATGTGATATCCCGAAAATTTCAAGAAATTTAGAAAGAGTAATAATCTCCTTTATAAATTATTAAAAATTGGTAAATTGTTATTTTCAAGCAACAATAATAATGTGTTGTTTTATATAAATAGATTTTAAGTAGGATTAATATTTACAAATTGAATTTTGTGTTTGTTTAAATATATATTTGAGTTGAATTTAAATTGAATTTTAAATTGAATTTGAATTTGGATTAGAATATTGAAATTCAAAAGATAGATATATATGTTAAATTTATTTCGGATTTGAAATTGTATTATATATGATTTTATTTAGAATATTGTTGTTTTATATTATTTTCTTTAAAGGATTTTAATTAAGGTATGTATTTATTAATTAGGAAATTAAAAAAAGCTTTATAACCATTTAAAAATTAATAAATTCACATGTGTTAGCTTATAATTCTCTTTAATAACAAGTGTAAATGAACTAAGTATGGTAAAAGACAAGTGTTTAATTTTTTAACAAGTGTCACCATTTTTATTTTATTTTCTTTATTTTTAATAAATCCTAAATTAAGTCTATATAAACACATCTTTTCCCTATCTCTCATTTTCTTTGGTCAGTGAAAAGAAAATCAAAAGCTGAGAAAAACAAAGTCAGTAAAAAAATCTGTAACAAAGAAAAAAGCAATCTTTTCTCCAATTTAAAATATGGAGCTCTTCAAATTCAAGTGCCACTCAGTTTCAAATCTAAAAGCAAGTGTTTCAAATTCAAATACAACTTAGATTAGAGGCAAGCTAAGCCACTTATCTCATATCAACTCCAGTTTCAGTTCAAAAGATTAAATCAAGCTTCCATTTTTTTTAAAAAAAAAAATTCTTTGGCTTCTGTTTAACTGGTGAGTAAACATCTTTCTTAAAACTTTAAGTTAATAAGAACCCGATGCATGTGAATATCCTAGAAATGTGTAATATGTGATATGCTTTCCATGGTAGTATAATGTGATTTCCTGTTTATATGCATGAGGATTTTTGTATGAATGTCTGGGAAGATTATATATGCTCTGTTCTTAGTTTTACAATTTTAAATTATATTCAAAATCAAATTGCTCTTCCCTTAATTTTTTTTAGGGATTGATATTTAAACAAAAATCGTTTGAAATGGAAAGATATTTAATCTAAAAATAATTTCAGATAACAATTAATAGTAGTTTTAAAATAAAATAAAAGAACATTAGGACTGTAAATTCTATCAAATGTTCGACTAGAATGATTTCTAGTTTCTAGTATATAATTGATTTTGTTTTTGAAATTTAGGATTTTCAAAGATAAATTCACGATTTTTAAGTTTATAATTTAAGAGAAATCGTGAGTTGAACGGCAGCTAGGTATTTAGCAATTGCTGATGAGCGGGTTGGTGTAGAAGGTCAGAATCAATGTCGTAGGAAGCTGGGATGTTAACGAACCAGGCAAAATTGTTCGATGGATTTATCGATCACCGAGGTATTAGCGTGGGATAGATTTAGGGTTTAATGGCTTTGTTTCATCAACGATGGTTTTTGGGTTCGTGCGAAGTCATCGGTGCATCGGGGGTAGATCGGACTTGGGGAAAATGATGCATGGGTTGAAGGGGAGGGTTCTGGTGGATTGTCTAGAATTCTGGTGAACTAGAGTGACGGGAAGATGATGGTTTCGACGGCAGGTTGGGTTCGAGATAGTGTTGACAAGCTCGATTTCGTTCTAGTCAATTTCGTTGAACCTGGGTGGTTGGAATCAGGTGAGAGGATCGTTGTCGATTTGCCGACGACGACAACGATGGTTGAAGAACGTTGATAATGTGTGCACGTACACATGATTGTCTATGTGTCTGAGTAATTCGTGATCGGGGAAGAAGTATAAAGCTTCGAGGCTAGCTCGGGAAAGGATGTGGCTGGTCTCGGGAAACATAGAGGAGGGAGACTCAGGAATTTACTCGGGGATTTCTTGGGTCTTGACTCGAGTTTGGTAATTTAGTATAAATCAGTTTCTTTTATTTTTTCAAATTTTGACAAATCCAAATTTTTGTTAATAATAAAGGTATGTCCAAGTTTAGTTAGTTAAAGGGTTTTTAAACAAAATTATTTTAAATTAATTAAGTTTAAAAGTCTTTAAGATAAAAAGGGTTATCTTAATTTGATTTAGGTTCGGATAATTAAGGATTAAATTATGCATAATTACTTAATGAAAATTATAAAATTATAAATACTTAGAGTAAGTATTTAATTTATAATTACAATATGTAATTAATTAAAAGGGATAATTACTTGATGGAATTAATTAAATGTAAGTAATTAAATGGAAGAAATTATGAATTAATTTCTTGATGTAATTAATTAAAGAATAAATAATCATTGGATAAGATTAATTTAAGTTAATTAGTGAATAAGATTAATTAAGGATCACTTGTTAAAAGTAATTAATTAAAAGAGTAATTAATTAATAGGAGGATCATTAATTAATGTAATTAATTAATTAATAACAATAATTAAAGGCTAATTAATGTGAATGGCTAAGAATAATTAATCTATGTGATTAATTAAAGGTTAATTACTTAATGTAATTAAAGAATAATTAATCAAGGATGATTAATTAAGATGGATAATTAAAGGGGGATTAATTAAAGGTTAATTACTTAATGTAATTAAAGAATAATTAATCAAGGATGATTAATTAAGATGGATAATTAAAGGGTGATTAATTATTTGGGTTGTAATTAATTCATGACAAGTAGGCAAGATTAAGTCAATCCAAGTGATTTAATGTTGGCAATTAATTTAATTAGAGATCAATTAAAGTGATTACGAATGAATCAATCTTGCTTATGAATGATTGAATTAGTATCTAGTCTGATAACTTATGTACTATGAAAGAATATGTGGAGTTGTATTGTGATATTTTGGATTATCTATCAATAGTGAATTTCTGTGTAATGTGACATCTTGTATTTAAATTTGAATTGTAAATAGTTTAGATTTGAAGTGACATTGAATTCGAAGAGGCAGGGGTCGGGTATCCGCAAATACCCGAAACCACTTCGATTCTTTATAAATTTGAGTTTAGAACCCAACGTGCTTGGAATAAATTAAGTACTTGGCCTTTAATTAGGCAATAGGTCTTAGATATTGTTTGTAATAAGTAACTAATTTAAATGAGTTGAGAACTCGTAGAAGTGTGAGTTACCCTGGTAATTCACATAAGTTATATAGCTTGGTATTTCTTATTATATGGGTTCACTCACGTTGGTTCCCAGCCTGACCCGGGTGTTATTTAGATGTAATGCTCTGGTCAGACCGAGTATTACTGATTTCCAAGTAAAGACGTTTTGGAGATCAGGAGGCGAGCTGGATGGCAGGAACGTATGGATGTGTATTCCGCTGAGTATATTACTGTTGTTTATCTGGGACAAGTTGTTATACTGTCTAGTTTTAATGAGATTGAATCTAACTCGGATGTATTAACGTAAATTAACTGATATAGTTTTTCTTTTGTATAACTTCTATTATTTCATATTATATTTTGATCCGCTGCGAATGTGAGATTCTGTGACTTGTTTCTGTTTCTTCTTCTATCTCTTTCTTCTTTTCCCAATTATCTAGAATTTTCGTGATCGAAAATTTTAGGTCGTTATAGTTGGTATCGGAGCTGAAGTTTAAGTGAGAACCTTGGCTCTAGTGGGTTTACTCATTAAGGATAGGGTAAGTAATACACTAAAATGAGTTGAGTGTATATAAATATATGAGAGCGAACTTGTTATTTTCTTATATAAAGGTTTTTAAATGATTTTAAAGGTAAATAATTTTTATATGAGTCTATATTTTGATATATAAAGAAACAATTTCTCCAACCACTATATAATAAGAAAACTAGTGGTTATATTAATTGAATTAAAGGTAATAATAAGAATTAAGTGGTAATAGAAATACTGTAGCAGTCCGATTTTTCGACGCCCGAAAGTCGACATCGATACGTCCACTGTATCTAATGTCGCACAGTCGAATGCCAGAAGACCGAACCGTTAGGGTTTAAGAAGAAGAGGTAGAAGAAGAAGGAAAGAAAATAACAACAGAATCTCACATATCGCAGCGGAACAACTATAATAGATAAACAAATATCTTTAAACAGAATCACTATATCAGTTATTACATTACATCACGTTACATTATCAGAATGTACAACAACAGTGGAAAGAAATATTACATATATACGCCTTGCCATATAGCTCCAACTCTCGATCTCCACAGCAACTTCTTGACTTTGCTTCCGAATAACTGCTAACCAGACTCTAGGCTGCCCGTGTGGAAAAATATGGGCACCCAGAATTTAGAAAGGGAAAAATAAACTCCAGGTCGGTCGTGGGACTGGTGTGAGATCTTAAAAACAGTTATTTTCACAAAGAAAATAAAAGAAATCCGCTATACTTTTTGGAAAATGAAACTACCATAAGGCCTCCCGGCACACACACAATGCAATTGCACACATGGGGGAGATTTCTCCTTATGATAATCAAATATGTTTACTACGCAAAATCCCTTTTGATATTATTATTAGTGCATAGTGGAAAACATTTAAAAATAATAATATTAATCTTAGCCAGCATAGATACCATTATATTATGCCAGCTATAGCTACCATTTTAAATGGCAGGTTCTACAACTAAAACCGTACAAGGCTCGTATTGTTTCTTTGGATTTTCAACAAATGGTCAGGCTAAGGAACTTCCTATGCCACATGGGTACGCCTCTGGAAGTGCGTGCCGAGAACTTAACCAGCTCTCTGCCAACACAAGGCCGGGTCACCTCTGTAACTAGGTAACTACTACACGAGTATGCCATCTCCCGGTCCTTTGGGATCTTTATCCGAGGATCTTCTACACCAACAACCACAAAGAAAAGTATTTACAGTAACCACAAAGGTTAAATATCAGGGCTCCGTAACTGACACCACCCTTTTCCAGAAGGAAATGACATACCCTAAAGGGCGCGACCCTCGTAACCTTGCCGCATCTTTCGTGTTTCGACCATTTCCGGGGTGTGAGATCCGATGAGATCTCGTCCACAAAGCTACACTTTTCACAAAGTCATGCTTTGATCAACAAATGATCAGCAGCACTTCGTATGCTGCGTTACTAATTTGAGAATATATCACTAGTAACCATCAACTACATAGCCTATGAGCTCGTACGTCTCAGAGAAGGGTGTTAAGCTAAGAGAATAAATTCTCCGCCACCAACAGAAATGTATTTAATAGAAACCAGCTTTACATCTCAAAGTGTAATGTCACACACACATCCATACAAGTCCGTTCCGGGATCGAGCGGAACTGAAGGCAATTCCAAAGAAGCCCTTGCAAATCTGGATATTCACAAATCATGTCCGGAATTCCCATCACAAAGATGATAAAATCTCTATACCGGAGCAACCCGGTGTAGAGACATTCGACAGGTAATCCTTCGTTTTCGAGAATACCCAGTCTTCAATACCATCTTCAAATGCAACCACATTTCATCATATCGTTATTCAGAATGGGTTTTAAGACACAAGGTCCTTTCCCGGCTAATCCGAATAACAAGCGCTTATTTTTAAAAATAAGTGTTCATTCAGATTTCAAACAAATTACAACAAATTCCACATTGATCTTTTAAATAAAAGATCCATCACAATCACAAAGGTTCGATGTGGTTTTCGGATATCCAATTGGAATCCGACCCCCGGTCGCATCGAAATTCAAATGCCATTTGAAAGGCAAATATTGATAGTCGGTTATTTAACTATAAATAAATATTCACAACAAACACTAAGATTTAAATAATTTTCCAAATTATTTATTTCCAAAATATCTTTGCAAGATATAATTTTTTTTAACACTTCATCTATTGAAAACAAATTTCAAATTATTATATGCCTTTCAATCATTTGAAAACAAATTTCAAATCACCATCCTCACTTGGAATAAATTTCCAAATATTTATTTGATTCCACTGAAAATTTGCCGAGTTAAAATACTTTAAAACAATTTAAATTACTTATCAACATATATACTTTGCAATATTTAAAACAAAACTATTTTAAAACACTTGCTTAAATATTAGTTATGAAAACACTATATTGAAATCTCGTATAAAAATTCAAGTCCAAACTAATTTTTAAAATAAAATTAGTAGATATGATATAACTATTTAAATATCCATTTTCTAAAACAAATATCAGTTTAATCTTTAAATAATCACTTCTATAATAAATTAAAATAAATCTTTACTTTAAAGATTTTCAAAATAACCCAAGTAAATAATCTTTTCTTAAAACCATCTTTACAACTTCAATTTCATATTTATAGACTATATTGAAAACATACTCGGCTTTCCAGGGAAAGTACACCTTCCAATTTAAAATGGTTCATGCAAATCAACTTATAAATCCTTCTGGATTTACTTTAAATTTACGTTCCAAATCCCTAAATTCCTTTCCACACTTTTAAAAATAAAACAATATTTATTTTTAAAACAAATTCCCCTTTCCTTTATAAAATTCTTATTGCGAATTTAAAATTTTCAAATATCCACGGATATACGATTTTCAAATCAGTTTCCATATATTCATTTTTTTGAGCACCTAATTTAATATTTAATTGATTTCCAAATTTATTTTCAAATACCAAAACAGTTTCCAAAAATTGATTTCTAAATTTATTTCAACACCAAATTTATTATCCTTTGAAACAAATTCCTTCTTTGAATTTATTCAATTTTCTAAAATTAATTTACTATAAATTTTCTACTAAATTTCAAAAATCAAATTTTATTTATTTATGGTATCCTACGATACCAAAAACATATTTGGCTAAATTATAGCCTTCAACAATTTCGATCGTCAATATAACCATCCACAAATTATCAATCAATCACATCACACATATGAAATAATATCCATACAAATTTGAGGAATCCTGTTGGATCCCTCCAACCTGTTTTCCCTACATCCACAGACGTTAGCACAACAATTAAATACCAATTCCACTTCGAGGTGGAATATCGCGGTATATGGGACTTATAAAATATCATCCTCTATTATGCGGCACATAAGGTCTCATCCACTATATAATGCCGGAAATCAATCACCCAATATATACTATATACTACTATATATATATATATATATAGTATCATCCAGTGAATAATTATTATAAATCAATCACCCAAACACACAGTCAATAAATTTTAAATCTAACTATTTAAATTTAACTGGAGGTTTTAATTGAGTGAGAAGATCTCACCTTTTATTTGCAACACGATTCCATCTTGACTTGATTTCACCATTTTAGACCTTGTATAAATAATTCAAGATTTATTACTATTTAAATTGATCGAACAATTAATTACTGTTTAATAACTTAATTAATTGATAGTTATACTTAAACCAATTTTTTCTTTAATAATTTATTTAACTAAAATTTAACTTTCTAAACTAAATTTAATAAAATAACCTTTGGTAAAAATATTTAAATAAGTTTTATTAAATAAAACTACCTTTATAATATACCTATTTTCTATTTTATTTTCGCAAAATCATATATATATTCACTGTTTTAGTAAAAATAGAAATTGGATTTAAATTTCTTTTTAGAACATATTATAATTTTATTAAATCTAGATCCATACATATATATAAACTGCATTTAAATCCTTTACAGTAATTATTATTTTTCTTTTTCTGCTTCCATATAAAAAACTGAAAACTGCATAATTTAATTAATTAAATAAAAATTAAAATTGCCATATCTTACTGTTTTTGTTCGACTTCGAACACGCTACCCTTCACCGTCGACAACCCAGACCTCGACATTACCCTCTACACCATTCGCAAAACAAAACCCTAGCCTCGCCGAGAACTCCATTGCGACCCCCCATTTCTTCGAGAAACCCGTCGCCTGCTAATACCCAGACCTAATCGTCACACGCCCTCCTTCTGCAGCAATTTCGAGCAACCGTCATGTCTTGCGTCGATGCTGCCCACAATCCACGAATGCCACGCAAATTCAAAGTCGCGTTGCCCTATTGCGACCATCACTGTTGTCTCCTGAAACGAAATCGAACACCCTTATCGCCTTCGACCGTTCGATCCCAACATGCCTGCCTTGCTCGCGCGTTTATGCCCCTCCATCGCCCGGTGATTTAACTCACGCGATTGATTTTTTAGGTTTTCTTTTCGTTTAAAATTGCTCGCTGCTATTTAGGAAGGAGAAGAAGGAATTTGAGGAGCGGCCATTATTGAAGCCGAGAATTTCTCTTATATATATATATATATATATATATATATATATATATATATATATATATTAGATCAAACTACATGATTTGAGAAGAGGGGGAAAGTAGAGAAAGGGGTACGAAGGAGACAGTTTGGTGGCTGGTTGTACGTATTGTCGGAATAAAAATAAGTGGATATAATTTAAATTGATTTCAAATTGTCTCGAATTTGTAGCTTAAATTTTTCGACCTCCTAACGAGATGTGCCGCTAGGCGTTTATAATGTTATACACCTATTTCGAATGCAACGGAAAAGGTTTCAAGCCCTAATTTGATCGTATGCGCGAGTTACGGAAATAAACGATCAATTTTAAATTAAATCGATTAAAACAGTTTCTATGCGTTTTGAGCTGCCACGGTCAAACGACAACTCCAATTGCTACGAAAATTGGAATTCGATAATAACTAACTATTACGGATCCAATGGAACTAGTTTCGTCGAATTCCGAGACTGTGCCTCGAAAGACTATTTTTTTAAATATCGATTTAAACAACAAAATTTCAAAACTGAATAAATTATTTCCAAATTCAATCTTGAAGCTTCCATTATCTTCAGTATCATCAATATAAATTTTCTAAGCCTTGAAAAATATTTTTAACAAGCTTAAACCGAAGATTCAACATTTTACCCAACTTCGATAAATTAAATTCAATAATTAAATTGCCAAAATCATAGTAAATTTTGAAATTCAAGTCAAACTAACTTCCAAATATTTAAAATCAATTAAATATTTCATTTCAAATGTTAAAAATATCCGGGTCGTCACATCCTTCCCCCTTGAAAGAATTTCGTCCCGAAATTACTAGTTAAGAAGAATGATCCTCAACCCGTTTAATATTTTCCCAAAACAAATAGTTTTCAACAATTTGTCAAAGAAAATCTTTTTACTAAAGATCCATTATCACTTCAATTATCTTTCTAAAATCTTCCATAGATTCCAAACAACCTTGTTTTCTTAACAATTCAAATTTAGATTCAAATTCAAATTTCCAAAATTTTCTCAAAATTTTTCTAGCTCCCAAAATTTTTGAAAATTTTTGCCAGCGTTTCCTTTGCACGGCTAGCTCGGTACGGCTACAAAATGGCACCACAGGCCCTCAGATTCCAAAAGAAAACAAAAGGCCAAGTGGCTAGACAAGAAAAACACCAAATTTCATATAGAAATTTAAATACGTACCTTTTTGTCGAGCAATTTCAAATTTCTCTTCGAAAATCAAATCCCAATTTCCTTTTCCTGTAACATACATGTATATTCTACTTAGCAATAATATCCAATTACAACATTCAAATTTATTTTGCACATTCCTTTACAAAATTTTCAATGTATACTTCTTATACCATTTTTTACTTCACTACTGAAGTTATATATTCATTTTCATTAAACTTTACATTTTCAATTTCATTTAAATTCAATTTACAATTTCAATTCTATTTGAATTCAATTTATCTTCTACTCTGAATATTGAATTTTATTTTCCAATATAACTGATTCATATTATTAATTTAAATTAGTTTCATTCACTAATTTACATCAATTTCCAATTTGAAATTGTTTATCGCTAATAAAAAAATTTCCCCAATTTTTTTTTCTATCTCCTAAAATTTTCGGAAAACTTTGGCAGTCCCATTTGCACGGAGGAGCTTTTGCAATTTGACAAAATATATAAATATATAATCATCGACCCACTCGGTCGGAAAAAACAAAAACAGCTCATATTTCCTATTTTTATTGCGTTGGCATACCGTATTTAGCATTTTTAAGCAAGAGGCTTATTTAATTAGCATTTTGCGCAATCATATCCAGCCAAACGGCCTCCCTGTACCTGTACTTACTCAATTTAAACACGTAAGTGACATATATAGGAAATTCATTTACATTTCACTTATTTTTTATAATAAACACATAGTTTTCACAAGCAATGCGTTCAAAATAATTCCCGTTACCATATGAATTCAATTATTACTATATTGATGAAAATGAAATTCCTTGTGCTCTTAATTGTTTGGATTCATACTTACATAACTACTCCTAGTTTTTCTATTATGCTAAATGGAACATCTGGATACTTTAGTTCCAAACATGGGTTAAGACAAGGCGACCCAATTTCTTCCTACCTTTTCATCATTGTATTGGAATATTTCAATTCTTTCCTTTGTCACCAAGCCGGAAACAATTGTATAAAATTACATCCTAAATGCAAAAGACCATTAATGATTAGTCTACTCTTTGCTAATGATCTGGTTTACTTCTCAAAACCAGATAGACAATCTATTTCAACCATCATTGTAACGACCCGCCTTTTTGGACAGTTTAAACCGACGATCAAATACACGTGCCGATTCCAAACCATTCAAAAGGGCAGATGGTTATTGGGGTAAATAAGAAAAGAAAAGAAAGAGAAATAAAGGAAATGAAACAACATAGAATCTCACAGCGGAACGATAAAATATAATAGTCAAATAAACAGTTCATGAAGCTGTTTACTATACTTTGACAATTATTTATACAACATTTATCAGAGTTATACATATACAACAGAACAATTAAAATAATGCAGCAGATAGCATGATATAAGGGTAATAATAGTAATAGTATACCAAATCCTTGTCTTCATCCTCCAGAATAGATCTTCAAAAATTTGTAAAATTCAGGACTGACTCGAGCGTAATGAAAAGACAAAACACTCGAGTCGGGACTAAAATATCCTTATGAAAGTTAAATCAATCGTAAATAAATATGAGTGTAACGGCGTAAGAGATGTTTACGGGGTTTGACATCTCATATCCATTGTCAACGTGCGTGCAATAATTTAAGAGATGTTACGGGATTCTCTATCTCTTAAGGATCCGTTAAACTATCTACTATGTAGTAATGTACGCTAAGTAGATAATGCCTATCTGTAATATAAAGTATCAAAATAGCGTTAAGGCATTACCATAATCCCCCTTAACACATTTTTATAATGTCATAGTCTATACAGCACCGTAAGCCCCACCGTAAACTGGTGGTTATCAGAGGGTACCCCATAGGTATAACACAAAACATAACATAGTGGCCGCGAAGAGGATAATCAGTATGACAAGGTACATGAGGCGATACCAACTAGGATACTAGTAGTTGCGTGATCCGGACTGATGTTGCGCATAGCCAGCAGCTACCCCAACACCGCAAAACAACACTCCCAAATCAAGGTGTGCACCCAAATCGAATCACAAATGTAATAGATATGGTATCGAAGAAGTGTGTCCGCTAGAGGTGGCAAACTTCAATAGCCCGACGTGGCTCCTATTTTAGTCATGTCAGGGGCCATCCAATATCGTTCTCTTTCTTCAATCAACACGTTCACCAAACCATCCACTTCATTTTGGATCAACACTCCGCGTATAATAGTTATTAAAGTTGTTTTCAGTATCGATAGAGAGTATGTCCATATCCAATCCCGGTCTTTTTAATAACTACGTATTATTACACCGTTGGCTCTTTTATATTTCAAATCGATTCATAATTAATATCAAAATATCATATTCGCTTCAAAAATCAAGTCCAATTCAAATATCATCGTATCTATTCAAATGTAAGATTCCGTTTCAAAAGTCATTTTCCGCATCAATATCTCATTTCGATTTCAAAATCATTTCGAATTTCAATTTAGGTTGCAACTTCATTTAATCCAATTCGTATTCAAATTCAAGATTTAAATACAAACATTTCACCTTATTGACCAGTTTGGAATTTTAGAAAATAATTTAAGTAGTTTAAAAGTAGTTTAAATAATTAAAATCGTTAACAATACTTAAAATCTTAAAGTGGATTTGAAATAGATAAATTAGTTTAAAATAATTTAAATTGGGTCAAGTAGATTTAAAATAGATTAAAATAGTTTAAGTATTTAAAAATGGTTTATATAACAGAGTAATTTGGAAAACAAAATAAAACAGCTTCAAAACCAAACCATTTCAATTATAATTTCCCAATTCAAAACAATTTCAATTTCCCTTCTACCGAATCAATTTCGATTTTGATTCAATCAACGTCAACTTTGACTTCGAATTTATTCAATTTTATATTCACTTCCAATTAATTCAATTTCAATTTATATCGATTTGGAGCTTGATTTTTCAAAATATCAATTTATAACACTCTCAATATTCAAATTTAAATCCAAATTTCAAATATGATTCAATTTCAAGCTCAATTTCAAAATATCATTTTTATATCGCTTTTACGTAGTAATACTCAAAGTTCGAAATAATGTTCAATCTTTAAAACAAATAGACTTTTCGAAATTCAATCATATCCCAATTTTTATTCTCAAAGTCTCAACTTAAATTATTTAACAATTTTCTTTAACCAAATTTTTTTTCAACATTCCAAACTCAATTTTCCGATGAATTCGATTTCTATAAATTGATTTATATTTATAACTTTTAAATCAAAACATTTAAATCAATTTTAAATCAACGATTTTAAATTTTATTAATTTAGCCAATTCGGTGTCCGTTTATAATTTTCTATTCTATGGCCAAGTGATTATTTATTTAAATCAAATGTCAGGGATGAATATATATCACTTAAATCAATCATAGTGTCATATGCATGCATAACAGGTTATATATAAGCAAATAAACATCCAAACATTTAAATATCAACCAATAGCATCCATCGAAATACATCATCCAATAGGCAATACAGTTCATGACAATTTCATAGTTATCAATGTCAGGTAATTTAATCGCAATTCAATTTTAATTTCAATTTAACTGTTCAATTAAATTTTCAACGGTTAATTCAAATGACAATCTATATGACAATTAAATTTATCAAACAACGACGAATAAAATCATAACACTTCATAATGTCAAATTTTACTAGCATAAAGATATTTAGTACGTTGTGAGCGTTATAAAACACTCACTTTGATTTCAATGTAGTTCCAGCGTTTTATTTCGAATAAAATTAAACGAGCGTTTAATTTTATCCGAAATTTTCTCTAGCTCCAAACGATTCCAATCCAGCTCCATAGTGCAGTATTCGACAAAACGATTGCAACGCAATTCGTTTCGTCCAAAACGGACCTCGTATGAAAGAGTTACATCATTTTAAAGTTTACACGAATTATAAATATAGAAATTTTACAATTTCTTTTAAATTTTCAACCTCATCAGATCTGGGCCATTCGTTTTTGAAGATGGAATCCAGGCCGCGCGCGCATCTCGTCTTCTCCTCCCAGTATACGCGAACGTGAACCCATCTTTGCCGACCCTAACCCTAAATCACGCACCACCCTACGAGCATCTCCACGTAGATCACGCACCACCATTAGAAGCGCCACCCACAGCTCCATGCTCGGCCACGATATAGGCGAGCGCGGCCCTCCCTACTGCGCGCCAAACGAGGCCGAACAGCCATGGTTCCAGCCCCAGTTGCCGTTGAATCACAGCTCCATATTCGATCTCGACCGTTGAAGTTACAGTTCGCGATGTGCTCTACACTTTTCTAGTTGGAAGTATTTCGATTCGATTAGAGGATTTGAAGAAATCGAGGGTGAAAGAATAGTGTTTTCTGGCCATTGGTTTGTATAAGAGTCGGCCGGCCCTGAAACCCTAGGACTTGAGTTTTTTTTTTTTTTGCAAAAGTGAATGTTAAAGGTGCTTATATAGAAAATTTACGAAACATTATTCACTCCGAATTACGCGCGATGACAGACGTTTCTAGTGTTTACCCTGCGTTCCGACACAATAGAATAGGTTTCGGGAGCTAATTCGATCATCTGTACGAGTTACGGAAATAAACGATCGATTTTAAATTAAATCGATTAAACTGATTTCTATGCGTTTTGGCTCGTCCCGGACAAACGGTAAATCCGATTGACATGAAATTTGAAATATTATAATAATATCACGTTACGGATCCGATGAAACTGGTTTCGTCAAAATCGGAGACTTTTTAAAAAATGGCTATTTTAACTCGTCAATTAAATATTAAAATATTCAATTTTCACAAATTTACTTTTATTTCAATTTTAAAAGTTCTACAACATCATTCTAACTTTAATATGATAAAATAAAATTTTACAAATCATTTTTTTAATCATATTAAACCCGTTATTCAATTATCCAATAAATTCCAATTTAAAAATCTTATTAACTCTATTATAATCCCAATATAACTTACATTCACTTTGGAAACCAATTTCAATCATATTAAATCAAATTTTAATTATTCACTCTATTTTCATATATTAAATTTCAATATCAAATTAACCATATCAAATTCGAAATTTAATTATTCAGACATTCGTAATATTAAATTTAAACAAATTTTATTATTCTTGAATCACTATCTTTTGAGATATTCAAAAACGAACTTAAAAATTTAACTTTTGAAACGAATTAAAATTATAGAACAACCATTTCTATTATACGGTTATTCAATTCCCATTATTAAATTATTCAATAAATCCCAAATATTAAATTTAAACAATTTAACTGCTCAATACTTGACGGATTTCAATATTGGATTTTTAAATAAAAATTTCATTATCAGTCGATTTACTATATTACATCAAATGAATTCCACATTATTATTTAACTATAGTTAGAGATAATGCACTCAACTAATATATAAACTTTCTTTCCAATTGCAATTGGTTCACAAATTCAATTCGACTAACTAAATGAATAGGTGACTTAAATAATTATCACCGTTAACTTTTAATTACTTATAAGTTTACTATTTACAAACAAGCGTCACAATTACCTATACAATACAAATTCATTCAATTACCTTTGACTACATTTTATTTCAATTGATTTGGGATTTCATTCAATTCATAAATAATTAACTTAGATAAAATTTGTTGCATTTCATTCTAGTTATTATTATTCCAAACGAATTACAAATTTTTTTCTAACACTAAATCACGAAATCTTTTAAATTAGCTATTTTAATTATCGAAAATTTACGGGTCGTTACACTCTCCCCCACTCAAAACTTTTCGTCCTCGAAAAGGAAAAGGAAGGGAAAAGGAACTAAGTATAGAATTCAACATTAGATATATTTTATTCAAAGTTACCAACTTATAAACAATGAAATTCCATTTAAAAAGTCATAACTACGCTTCCACTAAGTTACTCTGAACGGCTTTCCAACTTTAAAAGCTAGTTATCAAAACAAGTTATAAAAAAAAATTTAAAACTTGAAAAATTTTCTAATACCCGGATTTACGAAAAATTTCGGCAGAGTCTCCTTTGCGTGGCTCGATCGAAAAAAAATGACAGTATATATATCACAAATATACATTTCATCAAGTGACGAGGCATCCCACAGGGAAAAAGTGTAAAAGTACGGTATGTAATTCGAGATATGTACCTTATACATTATTAGCGAGCATATACGGCTAATATAGCGTGAAAGCGAGCTCCAAATGCGAAGCAAGCGCAATCCGCGCCTACTAAACACTCAACAAACCATGAGAAACATGCATATATGAAAATAATATCAATATACACACATAACAACTACATGTGCCAACATAGCAAATGCAACAAAACAACAAATGCATCCACCAAATCAATTATCATCCAACTATCATCCAACAAATCCATAACCAATCAATATAAATTCACTTCTCATTAATATTTATTCACTTGCTTTTCAATTTTAATCATAGTTGATTTATTAAAGTTGGAATTTACTAACATTCATTCTCAATTCATTAGTTAACATTCACTAATTTATATTCACATTGGTTCACTTCCAATTTGAATCAAATTAAATTCTATTTAAATTCATTTAACTTCCAATTTGATTTCAATGATTTATAGCTTTCAATTTCATTAACAATCAACTAACAATCATATAACAACCAATCATATAATTTTAAAAGAATCATTTTATATTTGACATCATAAATTTCCAATATTAACTTTAAATTAAGTTCGTAAGCCGTACATATATCATCGGTGAGCAATATCAATCTAATCGCTTATTCGATCACACAATTTCACTTCCAAACTAGCATCGTTCACACGACTCTCTAGTGCGGACTCAGATTTGGTTCCCTAATTGGAAACTGTTACTCTCCTTGCATAGCCATATACCATGATAGAGAATTCCAGAATCAAATTAAAAATGCATATCCAGGGTTCGCCGTCGAAAATCGAGTGAAAAATCCTAACTTGGATCGATATAAATCATCCCGAAATTTTATGCTCGAATTTGGATCAAATCGTTATGCGAATAAAATAATATACGTACAATCTCACGTATTACCTTCCAATAGATTTCTATCTAATTTATCTATACTAAATTATTTTATTGACTTTTTTTCACTTAATTACTCACAATCTATTATTCAGTTAGTATATTCATTTCTTTACATGGCATATTTTTTTTAACATTATCTTTTCTTAAATATCATATCAAAGAATTTGCTTATTCAAGTTCATTTTAAACATTCTATATAATTTAATTAAACTCAATTTCTTTTCCCAATTGATTCTTAGCTATAAGAAATTCCTTTGTTTACATTTATTGCATTTTCATAATTTAAGTTAAGAATGAATTCATTTGTGGAACATTTTATTAACCGACACTTTAGTTTATTAATCATCCTATAAAGTCTAACCTCTCATAAATGACTTTTCTTAGTTTACAGTTATCTTAAAGGTTACAATTTTTTTTTTCAATCCCTTTGTAATTTATATTTATTTTCTATAACCAATTTACAAAGATACAATACGATTCATTTATCTTCTTTCTTAAGTTCACTTACTTGTTCCATTTATCCATTCATCATTTCATGTTATATTTAAGTATATAACATTTTTATCACAACCAAATTTTCCATTTATATATATTTTAATTCATTTTGAGTTTTCCTTACTTGTATATTTCAATTACTTTCAGGTTCTGTTTATCTATACAATATCTCATTACATATCCAAAACATCATTTTAACTTTTTACATTTGGTAAGTCTTGTTATATGTTATCAGAATGTAATTTTGGTATTATACAAATTTATAGAATTTCATTTTTCTAAATTAGAATGTTCATAAATTTAATTTGTTTAAATCCTCTTTACCTTTCAACTTTAAAGTTTTCCAAACAATAGCTTAGATATCTTAATCCTCTTATTTTATAAATTCTGGTTATTCACATTTCCTTCAAATAATTTGAAAATTATTAATTAACAAAACTTAGAAATATAAATGCCTGGATCTTTCCAAATCATTTGGAATAAACATATACACTTATATCTTTAATATATCAAATCATACCTTTGGAGTTAAACCAAAACCCATTTACCCAAAATAATTTCGAGGAAAAGCAAAGCTTCTTAGAAGTCTCCCCACTTTGAGACTCGAAAATGAACGTCGATGATGCTACGCAGTCATCACCGAAATTATTTTCCAGCGACATAAGAGAGGAGTACTTAATTCATTCCTTCTTAAAAATCCTTTCAAAATATTTCCTATAAACCTTTTCCAACTAATATCACAATATATTTTCTTCAAAGCTTTGAAAACCATTTTAAAACCTCCGGGTCTTAAATTTAATATTTTCCAATTTAAATCTATTTTAATTTATAAGTCACCTTTATAATTTTATAGTATTTTATTTCTTAAAACACTCCACAAGTGTTTTATTATTGTTTATTTTGTAATTCAGCTTACTTATTAAATTACAATATCCAATTAATGATAATAACCAATATTTTCATTCCTAACAACCAGGTAAGCTAGATAAGTCACAATAATTTCTGAAATTTTTTCTTTATATACAAAATATAATTGAGCAAAATTATTTCATTTACCCAATTTCAAAACAATACTATGTCGAATTATTATGTTTAAGTGTTTAGAGATCCTTATCAATGACGTTAATTACTCGTATTGACCAGAATCCATAAGCCACTCAAAAAATCAACCAACACAATATAAAACATTTTATATCACTAACAAATACGCTCTCTCATATATATACACTCAACGACTCATCATAGGGTATTACTACACTATTTATAAAGAGTTAGATCCCACAAAGCTAAGGTTATCGCTTAACCAAAGCTCTGATACCAACTGTAACGACCCGCCTTTTTGGATAGTTTAAACCGACGATCAAATACATATGCCGATTCCAAACCATTCAAAAGGGCAGATGGTTATTGGGGTAAATAAGAAAAGAAAAGAAAGAGAAATAAAGGAAATGAAACAACACAGAATCTCGCAACGGAACGATAAAATATAATAGTCAAATAAACAGTTCATGAAGCTATTTACTATACTTTGACAATTATTTATACAACATTTATCAGAGTTATACATATACAACAGAACAATTAAAATAATGCAGCAGATAGCATGACGCATGGGTAATAATAGTAATAGTATACCGAATCTTCGTCTTCATCCTTCAGAATAGATCTTCAAAAATCTGTAAAACTCAGGACTGACCCGAGCGTAATAAAAGACAAAACACTCGAGTCAGGACTAAAATATCCTTATGAAAGTTAAATCAATCGTAAATAAATATGAGTGTAATGGCGTCAGAGATGTTTACGGGGTTTGACATCTCATATCCAGTGTCAACGTGCGTGCAATAACTTAAGAGATGTTACGGGATTCTCCATCTCTTAAGGATCCGTTAAACTATCTACTATTTAGTAATGTACGCTAAGTAGATAATGCCTATCAGTAATATAAAGTATCAAAATAGCGTTAAGGCGTTACCATAATCCCCCATAACACATTTTTATAATGCCATAGTCTATACAGCACCGTAAGCCCTACCGTAAACTGGTGGTTATCAGAGGGTACCCCATAGGTAAAACACAACACATAACGTAGTGGTCGCGAATAGGATAATCAGTATGACAAGGTACATGAGGCGATACCAACTAGGATACTAGTAGTTGCGTGATCCGAACTGATGTTGAGCATAGCCAGCAGCTACCCCAACACCGCGAAACAACACTCCCAAATCAAGGGGTGCACCCAAATCGAATCACAAATGTAATAGATATGGTATCGAAGAAGTTTGTCCGCTAGAGTTGGCGAACCTCAATGGCCCGGCGCGGCTCCTGTTTTAGTCATGTTAGGGGTCATCCAATATCGTTCTCTTTCTTCAATCAACACGTTCACCAAACCATCCACTTCATTCTGGATCAACACTCCGCGTATAATAGTTATTAAAGTGGTTTTCGGTATCGACAGAGAGTATGTCCATATCCGATCCCGGTCACTTTAATAACTACGTATTATTACACCGTTGGCTCATTTATATTTCAAATCGATTCATAATTGATATCAAAATATCATATTCGCTTCAAAAATCAAGTCCAATTCAAATATCATCGTATCTATTCAAATGTAAGATTCCGTTTCGAAAGTCATTTTCCGCATCAATATCTCATTTCGATTTCAAAATCATTTCGAATTTCAATTTAGGTTGCAACTACATTTAATCCAATTCGTATTCAAATTCAAGATTTAAATACAAACATTTCACCTTATTGACCAGTTTGGAATTTTAGAAAATAGTTTAAGTAGTTTAAAAGTAGTTTAAATAATTAAAATAGTTACCAATACTTAAAATCTTAAAGTGGATTTGAAATAGATAAATTAGATTAAAATAATTTAAATTGGGTCAAGTAGATTTAAAATAGATTAAAATAGTTTAAGTATTTAAAAATGGTTTATATAACAGAGTAATTTGGAAAACAAAATAAAACAGCTTCAAAACCAAACCATTTCAATTATAATTTCCCAATTCAAAACAATTTCAATTTCCCTTTTACCGATTCGATTTCGATTCAATCAACGTCAACTTTGACTTCAAATTTATTCAATTTTATATTCACTTCCAATTAATTCAATTTCAATTTATATCGATTTGGAGCTTGATTTTTCAAAATATCAATTTATAACACTCAACAAAATTATCCTTCAATATTCAAATTTAAATCCAAATTTCAAATATGATTCAATTTCAAGCTCAATTTCAAAATATCATTTTTTATATCGCTTTTACGTAGTAACACGCAAAGTTCGAAATAATGTTCAATCTTTAAAACAAATAGACTTTTCAAAATTCAATCATATCCCAATTTTTATTCTCAAAGTCTCAACTTAAATTATTTAACAATTTTCTTTAACCAAAATTTATTTCAACATTCCAAACTCAATTTTCCGATAAATTCGATTTCTATTTATAACTTTTAAATCAAAACATTTAAATCAATTTTAAATCAACGATTTTAAAATTTATTAATTTAGCCAATTCGGTGTCCGTATATAATTTTCTATCCTATGGCCAAGTGATTATTTATTTAAATCAAATGTCAGGGATGAATATATATCACTTAAATCAATCATAGTGTCATATGCATGCATAACAGGTTATATATAAGCAAATAAACATCCAAACATTTAAATATCAACCAATAGCATCCATCGAAATACATCATTCAATAGGCAATACAGTTCATGGCAATTTCATAGTTATCAATGTCAGGTAATTTAATCGCATTTCAATTTTAATTTCAATTTAACTGTTCAATTAAATTTTCAACGGTTAATTCAAATGACAATCTATATGACAATTAAATTTATCAAACAATGACAAATAAAATCATAACACTTCATAATGTCAAATTTAACTAGCATAAAGATATTTAGTACGTTGTGAGCGTTATAAAACACTCACTTTGATTTCAATGTAGTTCCAGCGTTTTATTTCGAATAAAATTAAACGAGCGTTTAATTTTATCCGAAATTTTCTCTAGCTCCAAACGATTCCAATCCAGCTCCATAGCATAGTATTCGACAAAACGATTGCAACGCAATTCGTTTCGTCCAACACGGACCTCGTATGAAAGAGTTACATCATTTTAAAGTTTACACGAATTATAAATATAGAAATTTTACAATTTCTTTTAAATTTTCAACCTCATCAGATCTGGGCCGTTCGTTTTTGAAGATGGAATCCCAGCCGCGCGCGCATCTAGTCTTCTCCTCCCAGTATACGCGAACGAGAACCCATCTTTGCCGACCCTAACCCTAAATCACGCACCACCCTACGAGCATCTCCACGTAGATCAGGCACCACCATTAGAAGCGCCACCCACCACTCCATGCTCGGCCGCGATATAGGCGAGCTCGGCCCTCCCTACTGCGTGCCAAACGAGGCCGAACAGCCATGGTTCCAGCACCAGTTGCCATTGAATCACGGCTCCATATTCGATCTCGACCGTTGAAGTTACAGTTCGTGATGTGCTCTACACTTATCTAGTTGGAAGTATTTCGATTCGATTAGCGGATTTGAAGAAATCGAGGGGGAAAGAATAGTGTTTTCTGCCCATTGGTTTGTATAAGAGTCGGCGTGCCCTGAAACCCTAGGGCTTGAGTTTTTTTTGTGCAAAAGTGAATGTTAAAGGTGCTTATATAGAAAATTTACGAAACACTATTCACTCCGAATTTTCGAACTCCGATTTAAGTGCGGTGACCGGAGTTTCTAGGATTTACCCCGCGTTCCGGACACAATGGAATAGGTTTCGGGAGCTAATTCGATCATCTATGCGAGTTACAGAAATAAACGATCGATTTAAATTAAATCGATTAAACCGATTTCTATGCGTTTTGGCTCGTCCCGGACAAACGGTAAATCCGATTGACACGAAATTTGAAATCTTACAATAGTATCACATTATGGATCCGATGAAACTGGTTTCATCGAAATCCTAGACTGTTTGAAAAATGGCTATTTTAACTCGTCAATTAAATATTAAAATATTCAATTTTCACAAATTTACTTTTATTTCGATTTTAGAAGTTCTACAACATCATTCTAACTTTAATATGATAAAATAAAATTTTACAAATCATTTTTTTAATCATATTAAACCCGTTATTCAATTATCCAATAAATTCCAATTTAAAAATCTTATTAACTCTATTATAATCGCAATATAACTTACATTCACTTTGGAATCCATTTGAATCATATTAAATCAAATTTCAATTATTCACTCTATTTTCATATATTAAATTTCAATATCAAATTAATCATATCAAATTCGGAATTTAATTATTCAAACATTCGTAATATTAAATTTAAACAAATTTTATTATTCTTGAATCACTATCTTTTGAGATATTCAAAAACGAACTTAAAAATTTAACTTTTGAAACGAATTAAAATTATAGAACAAACATTTCCATTATATAGTTATTCAATTCCCATTATTAAATTATTCAATAAATCCGAAATATTAAATTTAAACAATTTAATTGCTCAATATTTGACGGATTTCAATATTGGATTTTTAAATAAAAATTTCATTATCAGTCGATTTACTATATTACATCAAATGAATTCCACATTATTATTTAACTACAGTTAGAGATAATGCACTCAACTAATATATAAACTTTCATTCCAATTGCAATTGGTTCACAAATTCAATTCGACTAACTAAATGAATAGGTAGCTTAAATAATTATCACCGTTAACTTTTAATTACTTATAGTTTACTATTTACAAACAAGCGTCACAATTACCTATACAATACAAATTCATTCAATTACCTTTGACTACATATTATTTCAATTGATTTGGGATTTCATTCAATTCATAAATAATTAACTTAGATAAAATTTGTTGCATTTCATTCTAGTTAATATTATTCCAAACGACTTACAAATTTTTTTTCTAACACTAAATCACGAAATCTTTTAAATTAGCTATTTTAATTATCGAAAATTTACGGGTCGTTACAATCATGAAGCATTTAACCACCCCTTAAAGCTTCTACTGGTTTGAAAATAAACAGAGCAAAGTCCAACATCCTAATTGTAGGCCTTGATGACAATGAAATTACAAGCATTACGACCTTATCCAACCTTGCTTACATGCCGGCGAACCTTGTGTATTTTGGGATACCCTTTACCACTACCAAAATTACAACCAACCAGTACCACCCTATGTTTGAATCCATCATTGGCAAACTATGAAGGTGGCCTACTCACCTATTATCTCAAGCAGGTCATTTCACTATCATCATTACTATTGCCACTGCTATGACGTCTTATTACTCCAGAACTTCCATGCTGCAAAAAAAACTAGTCACCATACTGAATAATGCCCTTAATCACTTCCAATGGTCTGGAAACTGTTTCTCTAAGAACTCTACCCCATGTGCTTTAAAGAAGATCAACATGCCTAAGCACAAAGGGGGACTTGGGATTTTAAATCTCAGAGAACGAAACATTGTTTGTGACGCCCCACCTCTATACCCACGCTAGCCAAGAACATTACGGTGAATGCTGTCGACTAGCATGGAGAATAAGGCTGTTGAGGAGCGACCATCCGTGTAATTTCTTTGCGCGAGCACCGATATGTCAGATAATATAACATGCATTCTATTTCAAGAGGAAATCCGACATACCAACAAAAACTCAAAGCTACTACACGGTGGCTATATAAATCCTTCGGAAACAAATATAGAAATAAACATAACACAAATCAGTCACAGACAATTCATATCACAAAGGCGGAATAAGATATAAATATTACACTAGAAAGTGTACATCAGAGTAGTGGTCTAAAAAGATCCACAATATCACAAAAGAATAGTTACACGAACTACACAAAAGAATAAGTATACATTAAGGAGTCTATATCTCAAATGTATACAACAAAATAACTACTAATCTAAGTAGTTAACCCAAAAGTCAAGGAGTTAATCCCGGATGAGAAGTCAAGCAGAAGCACCTGTAACATCTCGGTCTGACCCGAGTATTATTTAATAAGAAAATAATAAACGGATCAGTCTAACTATAAATATCAGATGAAACGATATAGAATAAGAGATATGACTAAACACGTAATAATCACAATGCCAAGCTGTGATATATATATATATACTTAGTTGATAATCATCAAGAGATTAATCAATGTCACCAAATCTACACAAGAATCAAAGAAGTGTCATACTCTTTATTTCGTTCATCAAACCACAAATATTGACGATAATATCAATGTCAATCACTGAAGTCAAAGACGCACAAATTCCAGAAGACTACACAAGAAATCCAGAAATCACAAAAGTCAATGACACACAAATTCACCAATGCACAAATATTGATAAAACTTATCAATGGAAATCACGACAATTGGTGAAACACAAATTCTAGAAATCTACACAAGAAATCCAAAAATCACAAAAGGGGGGAAGGCCTATCACAAACGGGAGCATAAAGCTCACCAACACGTGTATCACAAACGGAACGCTAATTCCATGGTCGCTAACCATCACAAATTGAGCCGAAGCTCCACAAACGGCCCGAAGACCATGGGTTGCTACCCCATCACAAATTGAGTCGAAACTCCACAAAACGGGGTTTAGTCTCCCTCGCAGACAAAGAGACATCGCACATTGCTAGTCTAAATCACAAAGATGATCGTCATGATCAGCGAGAAGTGTCGATTACACTAAGCTAGTAAATATATGAGTTTAGCTTCATGTCCCATAACCACTTGCTTAACTTAAATATTTACGAACAAACTGTAAATCTCCACTAGAAAATTGTCACAAGAGGTTCAATCGAACAAGTCCAAGAATTAACCGACAAAGTAAACGCAAGCGTTTCATACCACTTGTTTTACTAAGCCGTTTAATTAGATTTCTCATACGAGTGAGGTAAAGGTTTGTATATACTAATAGATTGGAAAACGGTTTTATAAACGAATTTGGTATTAAAATAGTATTGAAATCGTTTGAGGAAAGAGTTTTGATATTTACTACTAGTATAGAAAACCTTTATATTTTTAAAGTGACAAATCACGAAGAAGATTGTAAGAACAATCAATCACAAAAATTCACATACGAAGACGTGAATAAAATCCAAAGAAATCGATAAAGAATCCATCGAAATGGATATTCAAAAATCCCTAAAAAGAGTCATCAAAATCATAATAGATGACAACAACAAATAGGATTATCACGAATCGATTTAAATTGGAATTCCAATCCAAAATGGCAAATTGGACTCCAACAGCAGGTTCAGTCGACTGAACAGAGAATTTCAGTCGACTGACCCTGTACATGGAAATTTTCCAGGTTCAGGAAACTTTCTGTTTCCAGTTTCAGTCGACTGTGCAGAAGTTTTCAGTCGACTGAATCATGCCTGGAAACTCTCGGGTTTCAGGTTCAGTCGACTGAACAGAGAATTTCAGTCGACTGAATCATGCCTGGGCTGTTTTTCAGCCTTATTCAAATGAAGAGCAAACTCTTCCAAAATGCAATCGGACGAACATTGGCTCTAAGGGTTTATGCCAATCGGCAACCCGGCCCTATATGCTCCTCGATGCATCACCAAAAGCATGATCAAACATCCATAAAAGGATTTTACACAAATTTGACTTAAAAACCCAAAAATTGGAATATTCACAAAACCAATCCAAATCAAGAGCAAATGCACATGAAGAAGTGCTAGGAATTCATACCCAACAACCAAAGATAATTATAGTCATAGATGTGAGATAAAAATCTCACCTTTTCACAAAATCGTACAAGAAGAAGCTTGAAAGCAAATGGAGAATCAACCTCTCTTCAATCACAACCCAAATGAGCTTGAATCTAAGCTCAAAACAAGAACATTCCCGAAATTAGGTTTAGGAATTTCTGAAATTGAATGGAGAAAGAGTTGGAGAAGAAGAAGGAGATGCTTACCAAGGGGTTCTTCTTGAGTTTGGAGCAAGGAGATGGATTTGCAAGAGAATCTAAGGTTTTGGAATTTTAATTTCCAATCTCTCCCACCATTAACACTCTAAAAACTGAAATGAGAAGAGAATGAGGGTGAGT
Source organism: Allium cepa (assembly GCA_030765085.1). Taxonomy (NCBI): domain Eukaryota; kingdom Viridiplantae; phylum Streptophyta; class Magnoliopsida; order Asparagales; family Amaryllidaceae; genus Allium; species Allium cepa. The sequence goes on along the minus strand of CM060941.1, from coordinate 1,037,297,376 downwards.
GGGGAAGAGTGGCTCAGATTTGAGCATAAGTTAACATAGGGTTGAGCCCAAAAACCAAACCCAAAGTAAAAAGTAGCAGAAATCAACTTTCTCCAAACATATCGAAGCTTATACTCAAAAAGGTCGCAAACGGCATTTTAAACTCAATGGGAGTGGTCCCGAGCCCTAATTCGACCGTATGCAAAAAGTAGCTTTTCGGACTAAAATCCGACTAACGATAAAATATTTAAATAAAATATTTAGATATAAAATCGACAAATATGCGGGTTGTTACAGACTCCCCTCCTTAAAGAAATTGCGTCCTCGCAATATTACAAGAAGAAGATACATAGTAACAACCTTAGAAGCATATTCAACACAAAAGAAGTTTGAAATAAGAAGTTCACCTCAAAGAGCACGAGAAAGTAAGTCCGGATGTGTACGCTCGATGTACTCTCTAGATTCCCAAGAACAATCCTTAGGATTTGAAGACCATTGAACTTTAATAAGCGGAACATCTTTATTTCGAAGTCGTTTGACTTCCGAAGCAATGATACGAATAGGATGTTGCACATAAGTTAAATTAGGCGAAACTTCAATCTCTTCCACAACACCGGGCTCAAGAATAGAATCGGAATCTCGAAGACATTTCCGAAGTTGAGAAACGTGAAACACGTCATGCATAGCAGAAAATTGAGCCGGTAATAAAAGGCGATAAGCCAAGGAACCAATACGTTCGGTGATAGGAAATGGCCCAATATATCGAGGCGCTAATTTTCCCGATCGACTGAAACGTACAACACCTTTCATTGGTGAAACACGAATAAACACAAGATCTCCCACAGAAAATTCTAACTTCCTTCTTCGGTTATCGGCATAAGATTTTTGTCTACTTTGGGCTTCTTTCATCCTATGACGAATAAGATCAATCTTTTCTGTGGAATCACGAATAAAATCTGGACCTAAAGCCAGCTTCTCACCGGCCTCAAGCCAACAAGAAGGAGATCGTCATGGCCTACCATATAGTGCCTCGAAAGGTGCCATACCAATACTAGATTGGAAGCTATTATTATAGGAAAATTCAACAAGTGAAATATGATCTTCCCAACTTCCACCAAAATCAAGAACACAAGAACGAAGAAGATCTTCAAGAGTTTGATTCACACGCTCGGTTTGTCCATCGGACTGGGGATGATAAGCGGTGCTAAAATTAAGCTTCGTTCCCAAAGCATTTTGAAGACTCTTCCAAAATCCACTAGTAAACAATGGATCACGATCACTAACAATAGAAGTAGGAACACCATGCAATTTAACAATTTCTTTGATAAATATTTTGGCCAAAAGAGGAACAGTTCGGTTAGACCGAACGGGAATAAAATGGGCAGATTTAGTAAGCCTATCAACAATCACCCACAAGCTATCATGACCCGAACGAGAACGGGGAAGGCCATCTATAAAATCCATGGAAATTTGATCCCACTTCCAAACTGGAATTTCTAAAGGTTGCAATAACCCTCCGGGCCTTTGATGTTCGGCCTTAACGAGTTGGCAAGTCATGCAACGTTTAACGAAGTTAGTGATGTCAAGTTTCATTCCCTCCCAATAATAAAGTCGCTTCATGTCCGCGTACATTTTACTACTACCGGGATGAATGGTAAATTTAGAACGATGTGAATCTTCTAAAATATCTTTACGAAGATCACCAATATTTGGCACGACAAGTCTACCAAATTTCCGAATGCCGCCACGAGAATCGTTATCAAAGTCTTTCAAACCTTCAATATCCATTTTATCCCTAATATTTTGGCCAAGAAGAGCCGAGTTGGGATCTAGCCCTTGAGCTTCAAGAATGCGGTCTAAAAGAGATGGATGAGCCACAAGGCTACATAAAACAAACAATGAGCATAAATCGGAAACACGGTCTCGAATTTCACAAGTGGATAAAACCTCGAGATCGTTCCATTCGGATATCATCATAGAAACAACAGCTTTTTGTTTACGGCTAAGAGCATCGGCGACAAGATTACCCTTACCGGGAGTATAAAGAATATCAAGATCATATGGTGCAAGAAATTCGAGCCAACGCTGTTGACGCAAATTAAGTTCCTTTTGAGAGAATAAATATTTCAAAGACTTATGATCTGTGTAAAGAACAAATTTCTCTCCTAAGAGATAATGACGCCAAATCCGAAGAGCAAAAACAATAGCCGCGAGCTCTAAATCATGAGTGGCATATCTAGTCTCAGCAGGCTTTAATTGCCTAGAAGCATAAGCAATAACGCGTTCCTTTTGCATAAGAACGGCACCCAAACCAGCGCGACTAGCATCGATATAAACAACGAAATCTTGATTCCCTTCGGGAATAACAAGAATAGGAGCATCAGAAAGAAGTTCTTTCAATTTCTGAAAAGAAGCTTCACATTTGTCCGACCAAATGTATTTAACACCTTTCTTCGTCAAGCTAGTGAGAGGCACGGCAATTTTAGAAAAATCTTTAATAAAACGACGGTAATAGCCCGCCAATCCAAGAAAACTACGAATCTCTGTCACATTCTCCGGTCTCTTCCAATCTTGAATAGCTTCAATCTTTGAAGGATCCACGGAAATTCCGGATTCGAAAATGATGTGACCGAGAAACTTCACACGAGATTGCCAAAAATGGCATTTAGAAAATTTTGCCTTTAATTGATTACTCCTAAGAGTTTCCAACACAATCCGAAGATGTTTTTCATGCTCCTCCTCGGTTTTAGAATAAACAAGAATATCATCGATAAAGATGAGAACAAACCGGTCGAGAAAGTCTTTAAAAACTCGATTCATTAAGTCAACGAAATAAGCCGGGGCATTTGTTAACCCAAATGGCATAACAAGCCATTCATAAGATCCATACCGAGTGCGGAACGATGTCAAAGGAATGCTATCCTCTGCAATACGAAGCTGATGAAAACCGGTAGCCAAGTCCAATTGTGAAAAGACTCTAGCACCACTAAGTTGATCGAATAGATCATCAATCCGAGGTAAAGGATATTTATTTTTGATAGTAAGATCATTAAGCTTGCGATAGTCAACGCAAAGCCTAAGTGTACCATCGGATTTCTTCACAAAAATAGCTGAAGCTCCCCAAGGCGAGGAACTAGAGCGAATAAATTGCTTCGTTTCCAATTCAGATAACTGTTTGCGCATCTCCTCGTTTTCTTTATTGGACATACGATAAGGAGGACGAGTGATAGGTTGAGCTCCCGAAGTAAGATTAATTCTGAACTCAATTGCTCGTTTAGGTGGTAATCCTAAAACGGGCTCGAATATGTCGGAAAATTCACAAACGACGTGAATAAGAGAAATAATATCACCCTCATCATCATCATCATCATCACGAGGATTTAAAGAATATAAAGATGCAACCAAAGCAGAATCTGAATCTTTAAGAATAACAGAAACCTGATTAACAGATTGAGGATGTCGAAGATGAATAATCCGCTCAGGACATAGGATATGAGCTTCATAACGGTTAAGCCAATCCATTCCCAAAATCATTCCAAAGCCCAAGTAACGCATGACATGCAAATCGGCTCGGAAAGATAAATCACACAAAATAATCTCGACATCTTTACACAATAAACTGATTGTTGCGGATCCACCAACCGGATTCGCAATTGTCAAAGAAGTCATTAAACACAAAACATCCAAAGGAAAAGCATCAACAAGTTCTTTTGATATAAAAGAATGGGACGCACCCGTATCAAAAAGAACTCGAATAGGATGATCACGAAACAAAATAATTCCATCTAGAATAGAATGAGAAATACCTTGGCCACGAGATGTGTTGCCAGGGGCTTGAGCAACATTTAACTTTCCCTCCTTCTTGCCCTGAAGCTTGGGGCATGAAGATATAACGTGACCGGGAACTTTGCAGTAGCGACAAGAAAGAGACTTTGGGCACTTGTTCGCATAATGGTCCTTCGAACCACAATTATAGCATTCCCCACGACCAAAGGAAGAAGTCTTTGCCACGGGGGTTGCTTGCTTCCCTTTCTTATTGGGATAAGGGCCTTTAAATTTGTTTGACCTCTTTCCGTTGTTGAAGTTTGGTTTGGAACCCACCACTTCAACATCATTCTCTCTATCCGCCTCTTCAAGACGAAGAGCGATATCAACGAGTTGGTCAAAAGAAACTTCTAACTTTAAAAGTAATGGCTTCTTGAGGCTTTTGTTTAAGCCATAAACAAATCTCTGATTCTTCTTCAGAGGGGTGTTGATGTATTCAACCCCATATTTGGAAAGCGACTCGAAGGAAGCGACGTAATCAGTCACGGAGGACTCACCTTGAACAAGGTCTATAAATCGTCGAGCCAATGTCACTTTCTCTGCTTCCGGTACAAATTTCAACTCGAAGCGTTCTCGGAATCTCTCCCAAGTGAGATCCGCTTCATTAATCTCAGAAATAAGAAGCTTGTACCAATCCAATGCTCTTTCTCGGAGCATACTAGAGGCCACCAGAACTCGGTGAAGGTCAATAAGATTCATGCGAGAAAAGATTCGATCACATGACCTTAGCCAAGCCTGTACTTCAATAACAGTTTCGGAACCTCTGAATGATTCCCCACCCAAATTAGTGTAATCGCTACACAAGCGTGCAAATCCCGACTTTGGGTGAGTAGGTTCCGGGTTAGCTCCAGCTGCTTGAGCATTTGTTACCAAATCAAGAAGCTGTTGAGCAGTCATAAAAACTCCATCCTGGGGCGGAGTGCTAGATGGCACGGCTCTGGGGCGGCCTGGTCTAGACATTTCTCTTCCTTTAGAAAGAAAGAAGAAGAAGAAAAGGTTATTCACCAAATTGAATATCAAGAAATCTTGATAGATAAACAAGGAATCATAAGGAAAATAGGATGGAACGGTACGAAGACCCGAATAAAATCCTAAAGCACAACTCCTAAGATGGACTTAGGACTATGATCCTTGTTATAATATTCCATATTGTTCCGAAGTTTGACTCTGATACCAAGCTGTGACGCCCCACCTCTATACCCACGCTAGCCAAGAACATTACGGTGAATGCTGTCGACTAGCATGGAGAATAAGGCTGTTGAGGAGCGACCATCCGTGTAATTTCTTTGCGCAAGCACCGATATGTCAGATAATATAACATGCATTCTATTTCAAGAGGAAATCCGACATACCAACACAAACTCAAAGCTACTACACGGTGGCTATATAAATCCTTCGGAAACAAATATAGAAATAAACATAACACAAATCAGTCACAGACAATTCATATCACAAAGGCGGAATAATATATGAATATTACACTAGAAAGTGTACATCAGAGTAGTGGTCTAAAAAGATCCACAATATCACAAAAGAATAGTTACACGAACTACACAAAAGAATAAGTATACATTAAGGAGTCTACATCTCAAATGTATACAACAAAATAACTACTAATCTAAGTAGTTAACCCAAAAGTCAAGGAGTTAATCCCGGATGAGAAGTCAAGCAGAAGCACCTGTAACATCTCGGTCTGACCCGAGTATTATTTAATAAGAAAATAATAAACGGATCAGTCTAACTATAAATATCAGATGAAACGATATAGAATAAGAGATATGACTAAACACGTAATAATCACAATGCCAAGCTGTGATATATATATATATATACTTAGTTGATAATCATCAAGAGATTAATCAATGTCATCAAATCTACACAAGAATCAAAGAAGTGTCATACTCTTTATTTCGTTCATCAAACCACAAATATTGACGATAATATCAATGTCAATCACTGAAGTCAAAGACGCACAAATTCCAGAAGACTACACAAGAAATCCAGAAATCACAAAAGTCAATGACACACAAATTCACCAATGCACAAATATTGATAAAACTTATCAATGGAAATCATGAAAATTGGTGAAACACAAATTCTAGAAATCTACACAAGAAATCCAGAAATCACAAAAGGGGGGAAGGCCTATCACAAACGGGAGCATAAAGCTCACTAACACGTGTATCACAAACGGAACGCTAATTCCATGGTCGCTAACCATCACAAATTGAGCCGAAGCTCCACAAACGGCCCGAAGACCATGGGTTGCTACCCCATCACAAATTGAGTCGAAACTCCACAAAACGGGGTTTAGTCTCCCTCGCAGACAAAGAGACATCGCACATTGCTAGTCTAAATCACAAAGATGATCGTCATGATCAGCGAGAAGTGTCGATTACACTAAGCTAGTAAATATATGAGTTTAGCTTCATGTCCCATAACCACTTGCTTAACTTAAATATTTACGAACAAACTGTAAATCTCCACTAGAAAATTGTCACAAGAGGTTCAATCGAACAAGTCCAAGAATTAACCGACAAAGTAAACGCAAGCGTTTCATACCACTTGTTTTACTAAACCGTTTAATTAGATTTCTCACACGAGTGAGGTAAAGGTTTGTATATACTAATAGATTGGAAAACGGTTTTATAAACGAATTTGGTATTAAAATAGTATTGAAATCGTTTGAGGAAAGAGTTTTGATATTTACTACTAGTATAGAAAACCTTTATATTTTTAAAGTGACAAATCACGAAGAAGATTGTAAGAACAATCAATCACAAAAATTCACATACGAAGACGTGAATAAAATCCAAAGAAATCGATAAAGAATCCATCGAAATGGATATTCAAAAATCCCTAAAAAGAGTCATCAAAATCATAATAGATGACAACAACAAATAGGATTATCACGAATCGATTTAAATTGGAATTCCAATCCAAAAAGGCAAATTGGACTCCAACAGCAGGTTCAGTCGACTGAACAGAGAATTTCAGTCGACTGACCCTGTACATGGAAATTTTCCAGGTTCAGGAAACTTTCTGTTTCCAGTTTCAGTCGACTGTGCAGAAGTTTTCAGTCGACTGAATCATGCCTGGAAACTCTCGGGTTTCAGGTTCAGTCGACTGAACAGAGAATTTCGGTCGACTGAATCATGCCTGGGCTGTTTTTCAGCCTTATTCAAATGAAGAGCAAACTCTTCCAAAATGCAATCGGACAAACATTGGCTCTAAGGGTTTATGCCAATCGGCAACCCGGCCCTATATGCTCCTCGATGCATCACCAAAAGCATGATCAAACATCCATAAAATGATTTTACACAAATTTGACTTAAAAACCCAAAAATTGGAATATTCACAAAACCAATCCAAATCAAGAGCAAATGCACATGAAGAAGTGTTAGGAATTCATACCCAACAACCAAAGATAATTATAGTCATAGATGTGAGATAAAAATCTCACCTTTTCACAAAATCGAACAAGAAGAAGCTTGAAAGCAAATGGAGAATCAACCTCTCTTCAATCACAACCCAAATGAGCTTGAATCTAAGCTCAAAACAAGAACATTCCCGAAATTAGGTTTAGGAATTTCTGAAATTGAATGGAGAAAGAGTTCGAGAAGAAGAAGGAGATGCTTACCAAGGGGTTCTTCTTGAGTTTGGAGCAAGGAGATGGATTTGCAAGAGAATCTAGGGTTTTGGAATTTTAATTTCCAATCTCTCCCACCATTAACACTCTAAAAACTGAAATGAGAAGAGAATGAGGGTGAGTGGGGAAGAGTGGCTCATATTTGAGCATAAGTTAACATAGGGTTGAGCCCAAAAACCAAACCCAAAGTAAAAAGTAGCAGAAATCAACTTTCTCCAAACATATCGAAGCTTATACTCAAAAAGGTCGCAAACGGCATTTTAAACTCAATGGGAGTGGTCCCGAGCCCTAATTCGACCGTATGCAAAAAGTAGTTTTTCGGACTAAAATCCGACTAACGATAAAATATTTAAATAAAATATTTAAATATAAAATCGACAAATATGCGGGTTGTTACATTGTTGTTGCTTCTAAACACCTCAATGCTCTTCTTGCAGGACAATAAACCCTTTTAATTCTTTTCAAAACATTCCTCTAGAATTCCATTTCAAATTACAAATCACATTTTCAATTTACATTCTCAAATTTCATTTGTATGTGAATTTATTCCCTTATCCTTTCAATTCATCTTTATAAATTTCATTTGTTAAATGAATTTATCTCTAAATCTTTGGTTATACCATTATTTCTTATTAAATTTCCATACAATAATGATGATAATTTGATAACATTACTTCCTAACAACCAAGCAACCATATATCATAACATTTTATAGAAAATCATTTCTTTTGTATACAAAAATAGTTTTGGGTAAAATTATATCATTTATTCTAATTTTATAACAATACTGTGTTGGTTTATCTCGTTTAAGTGTTTAGAAACCCCTATCGATATAGTTGGCCAGACTGCACCGACCAGAATCTATAAACAATCAACCGATAAGTCAACACAATACAAAACAATTTTATATTCACTAACAAATACGCGCTCATATTTATTATTACAGTCACACTCATTCTAGAGTACTACTGACTCTATCTCTAATGAGTAACACCCAACAGAGCCAAGGTTATTGCTTAACCAATTGCTCTGATACCACATGTAACAGTTCGATTTTTCGACGCCCGAAAGTCGACATCGATACGTCCACTGTATCTAATGCCGCACAGTCGAAGTCGGAAAACCGAACCGTTAGGGTCTAAGAAGAAGAGGTGGAAGAAGAAGGAAAGAAAAGAACAATAGAATCTCACATATCGCAGCGGAACAACTATAATAGATAAATAAATATTTTAAAACAGAATCACTATATCAGTTATTACATTACATTATCAGAGTGTACAACAATAGCAGAAAGAAATATTACATATATAAGTGATACGCCTCACCATCTAGCTCCAACTCCTGATCTCCACAGCAACTTCATGACTTTGCTCCTGAGTAACTGCTAACCCGACTCTAGGCTGCCCGTGTGGAAAATTGTGGGCACCCAGAGTTTAGAAAGGGAACAATAGACTCCAAGACAGTTGTGGGACTGGTGTGAGATCTTAAAAACAGTTATTTTCACAAAGAAAATAAAAGAAATCCGCTATGCTTTTTGAAAAATGAAACTACCATAAGGCCTTACGGCACACACACAATGCAATCACACACATGGGGAAGATTTCCCCTTATGATAGTCAAATATGCTTACTGCGCAAAATCCCTTTTGATATTATTATTAATGCATAGTGGAAAACATTTCGAAAGTGTAATATTAATCTTAGCCAGCATAGGTACCATTATATTATACCAGCTATAGCTACCATTTTAAATGGCAGGTTCTACAACTAAAACTGTACAAGGCTCGTATTGTTTCTTTGGATTTCCAACAAATGGTCAGGCTAAGGAACTTCCTATGCCACATGGGTACGCCTCCGGAGAGACGTCCCGAGAACTTAGCCAACTTTCTGCCAACACAAGGCCGGGTTACCTTTGTAACTAGGTAACTACTACACGAGTATGTCATCACTCGGTCCTTTGGGACCTTTATCCGATGATCCTCTACACCAACAACCACAAAGAAAAGCATTTGCAGTAACCATAAAGGTTAAATATCAAGGCTCCATACCTGACACCACCCTTTTCCAGAAGGAAATGAGATACCCTAAAGGGCGCGACCCTCATAACCTTGCCGCATCTTTCCTGTTTCGACCATTTTCGGGGTGTGAGGTCCGATGAGGTCTCGTCCATGAAGCTACACTTTTCACAAAGTCATGCTTTAATCAACAAATGATCACCAGCACTTCGTATGCCGCGTTACCAATTTGGGAATGTATCACTAGTAACCATCAACTACATAACCACTTAGCTCGTACGTCTCAGAGAAGTGTGTTAAGCTAAGAGAATAAATCTCCGCCACCAACAGAAATGTATTTGATAGAAACTAGCTTTACATCTCAAAGTGTAACGTCAGACACACATCCATACAAGTCTGTTCCAAGATCGAACGAAACCGAAGGCACTTCCAAAGAAGCCCTTGCAAATCTGGATATTCACAAATCACGACCAAAATTCCCATCACAAAGATGATAAAATTTCTATACCGAAGCAACCCTGTGCAGAGACATTCGACAGGTAATCCTTTCGTTTTCGAGAATACCCAGTCTTCAACACCGTCTTCAAATGCAACCACATTTCGTCGTATCGTTATTCGGAATGGGTTTTATGACACAAGGTCCTGTCCCGGTTAATCTGAATAACGAGTGCTTATTTTTAAAAATAAGTGTTCATTCAGATTTCAAACAAATCACAACAAATTCCACGTTGATCTTTTAAATAAAAGATCCATCACAATCACAAAGGTTCGATGTGGTTTTCAGATATCCACTTGGAATTCGACCCCCGGTCGCATCGAAATTCAAATGCCATTTGAAAGGCAAGTATTGATAGTCGGTTATTTAACTATCAATAAATATTCACAGCAAACACCAAGATTTAAATAATTTTCGAAATTATTTATTTTTAAAATATCGTTGCAAGATATAAATTATTTTAACACTTCATCTATTTGAAAACAAATTTCAAATCACTTTATGCCTTTCAATCCTTTGAAAACAAATTTCTAATCACCATCCTCACTTGGAATAAATTTCCAAATATTTATTTGATTCCACTGAAAATTTGCCGAGTTAAAATACTTTAAAACAATTTAAATTACTTATCCAACATATATACTTGGAAATAATTAAAACAAAACTATTTTAAAACACTTATTTAAATATTAGTTATGAAAATACTATATGGAAATCTCGTATAAAAATTCAAGTCCAACTAACTTTTAAAATAAAATTAGTATATAGGTATAACTATTTAAATATCCATTTTCTACAACAAATATCAATTTAATCTTTAAATAATCACTTCTATAATAAATTAAAATAAATATTTACTTTAAAAAATTTCAAAATAACCCAAGTAAATAATCTTTTCTTAAAACCATCTTCACAACTTCAATTTCATATTTATAGACTATATTGAAAACATACTCGGCTTTCCAGGGAAAATACACCTTCCATTATAAAATGGTTCATTCAAATCAATTTATAAATCCTTCTAGATTTACTTTAAATTTACGTTCCAAATCCGTAAATTCCTTTCCACACTTTTAAAAATAAAACAATATTTATTTTTAAAACAAATTCCCCTTTCCTTTATAAAATTCCCATTGTGAATTTTAAATTTTCAAATATCCACGGATACACAATCTTCAAATCAATTTCCAAATATTCATTTTTAAGCACCGAATTAAATTCTAAATTGATTTCCAAATTTATTTTAAATACCAAAACAATATCCAAAAATTGATTTCTAAATTTATTTCAACACAAAATTTATTATCCTTTGAAACAAATTCCTTCTTTGAATTTATTCAATTTTCAAAAATTAATTTACTATAAATTTTCTACTAAATTTCAAAAATCAAATTTTATTTATTTATGGTATCCTACAATACCAAAAACATTTTTAGCTAAATTATAGCCTTCAACAATTTCGATCATCAATATAATCATCCACAAATTATCAATCAATCACATCACACATGAAATAATATTCATACAAATTTGAGGAATCCTGTTGGATCCCTCCAACCTGTTTTCCGTGCATCCACGGACGATAGCACAACAATTAAATACCAATTCCACTTCAAGGTTGAATATCGCGGTATATGGGATTTATAAAATGTCATCCGCTATTATGCGGCGCATAGGGTCTCATCCGCTATATAATGAGGGAAATCAATAACCCAATATATACTATATACTACTATATATATAATATCATCCAGTGAATAATTATTATAAATCAATCACCCAAGCACATAGTCAATAAATTTTAAATCTAACTACTTAAATTTAACTGGAGATTTTAATCGAGTGAGAAGATCTCACCTTTTATTTGCAATTCGATTCCATCTTGACTTGATTTCACCATTTTAGACCTTGTATAAATAATTCAAGATTTATTACTATTTAAATTGATCGAACAATTAATTACTGTTTAATAACTTAATTAAGTGATAGTTTTACTTAAACCAATTTTTTTCTTTAATAATTTATTTGACTAAAATTTTAATTTCAAAACTAAATTTAGTAAAATAACCTTTGGTAAAAATAATTAAATAAGTTTTATTAAATAAAACTACCTTTATAATATATCTATTTTCTATTTTATTTTCGCAAAATCATAAACATGTATATTCACTGTTTAGTAAAAATATAAACTGGGTTTAAATTTCTGTTTAAAACATATTATAATTTTATTAAATCTAGATCCGTACATATATATAAACTACATTTAATACCTTTACTGTAATTATTATTTTTCTTTTTCTGCTTGCATATAAAAAACTTAAAACTGCATAATTTAATTAATTAAATAAAAATAAAAATTTCCATACTTTACTATTTTCGCTCGACTTCGAACACGCTACCCTTCACCGTCGACAGCCTTGACCTCGACAATCCCCTCTATACCATTCGCGCAAAACAAAACCCTAGCCTCGCCGAGACCTCCATTGCGACCCCCCATTGCTTCGAGAAACCCATCGCCTGCCAAAACCCAAACCTAATCGTCATGTGCCCTCCTTCTGCAGTAATTTCGAGCCACCGTCATGTCTTGCATCGATGCTGCCCACAATCCACGAATGCCACGCAAATTCGAAGTCGCGCTGCCCTATTGCGACCATTACTGTTGCGCTTGAAACGAAATCGAGCACCCTTATCGCCTTCGACCGTTCGATCCCCAAAATGCCTGCCTTGCTCGCGCGTTTATGCCCCTCCATCGCCTGGCGATTTAACTCGTGTGATTGATTTTGTTTAGGTTTTGTTTTCGTTTAAAAATGCTTGCTGTTATTTAGGAAGGAGAAGAAGGAATTTGAGGAGCGGCCATTATTTGATTGAAGCCGAGAATTTCTTTTATTTATATGCATATATATATATATATATATATATATATATTAGATCGAACATCATGATTTGAGAAGAGGGGCAAAGTAGAGAAAGGGGTACAAAGGAGACAGTTTGGTGGTTGGTTGTACGTATTGTCGGAATAAAAATAAGTAAATATAACTCAAATTGATTTCAAATTGTCTCGAATTTGTAGCTTAAATTTTTCGACCTGCTAATGAGACGTGCCGCAAGGCGTTCATAATGTTATATACCTATTCCGAATGCAACGAAAAAGGTTTCAAGTCCTAATTTGATCGTATGCACGAGTTGCGGAAATAAACAATCAATTTTAAATTAAATCGATTAAAACAGTTTCTTTGCATTTTGAGCTGCCAGGGTCAAACGAGAACTCCAATTGCTACGAAAATTGGAATCTGATAATAACTAACTATTACGGATCCAATGGAACTGGTTTCGTCGAATTCCGAGACTGTGCCTCGGAAGGCTATTTTTTTAAATATCGATTTAAACAATAAAATTTCAAAACTAAATAAATTATTTCCAAATTCAATACTGAAGCTTCCATTATCTTCAGTGTCATCAATATAAATTTTCTAAGCCTTAAAAAATATTTTTAACAAGCTTAAAACTAAAGATTCAACATTTTACCCAACTTCGATAAATTAAATTCAATAATTAAATTGCCAAAATCATAGTAAATTTTGAAATTCAAGTCAAACTAACTTCCAAATATTTAAAATCAGTTAAATATACCATTTCAAACGTTAAAAATTTCCAGGTCGTCACAAATACAACCAAATGGAAATTGAATAGTATGAACTAAATTAATAAAGAAATGGATCCAAACTGAAATTAAATCCTAAATCTGTCGAAGTGTTTCCAGAATAAGATATAAAAAATGAATTGGTATTCAGATATGATAATCTTGGTTATTATCATAAATGGTTGATGTGTTCAGTAATGTAATGTGTGTTAACGATTAAGCAAAATGAAATGTTTAAGGAAGTAAACATTTAAGTGAGTATGATTTATAAATTGAAATTGAAAAAGGGCTTAAATGGTGAAGTTTTAATTCTAAGTCCAAAAAATTTGGAATTTGTTTCAAAGTGCTAAAAGAAATAATAAATAGTATTATTTGAATGAAAGGTTCTTGTTTCAAACAAGAGTTGTTTGAAAATTTTAAAGAAATTTGTTTGAATTAAAACCAAAGGTAGTTTAAAAATTTAAGGTATAACTTGTTGTGTAAAGGAAATAAATATGTATGTATGTGGGATATACATAATATTAGAACCGATATGAAATGAACACTAAGGTTGAGTTTTGAATTCTTCCTTGGAATGTGATGTGAAGATCCAAAGTGAAATAAGTTTTTAAACTTAAGCGAGAAGATTATTAATATGAAGTTTAAAATTTGAAATGGGAATTCAAATTTTGTAAAGTTGACTGGATTAAGTAAATTAAATTTTAACTTTAGGAAAGTTAAATAAGCTAATAAACAACCTGAATTGGAAATTTCAAGATGAAATTTGAGATTTAACTTAGGGAAGTTAAATGGGGTGATTTGGTATGAAGTTATATAAGATCTCAAAACGGGTTTGAGTTCTGGGAATGTGTGATGGATGCTGTTGATGGATGTTTTAGATAATTTGGATGTTTATTTATACCCTGCTATCATCTTATTGTTATTAATAATCTATGAAACTGTGAATTGGAATATTTGAAATGAATTAAGAAATGGATTAGAATAATACACACACACACACACATTGCAGAGATAAATGGAAAATGAAATCACTTTGAATTTAAGATTTGAATGTTTAAAGGGAGCTCGCAAATTGAAAAACGGAATTAGAAAAATGGAATCATTTTGGACTTAAGATTTGAATGTTTAAGATAAGATTTCAACTGAAATTCCTAAGGTTTGGTTCCAAAATTGAAATTTGGTGATAAACTGAATTTCAAAGATTTAGTTGTTTAAAAACGATTTGAATTATTATTTGAACTTTGAAATAAGTTAAGTAAAGATAATTTAAAAATGGAATTTGGATTTAGAATTAATGGTTTGAAGGTATAAGTTGATTTGACTTAAAGGATTACATAAACATTTAAAAATTTAACTTGAATTTATATAATTCGCAATGGTTTAAAGTTGAAATTTGAAATGAATTAGTTCAAATTGAATTTGATTTGAATTAATTGGAATTGTGATTGAACTTGTATAAGTTTAAAATTCAAATGGAAAATTTGAATTAGATTAATTTTAGATGAAATTGAAATTTAATGAGTTCAAATTCAAATGGAAATTGGGATTAATTCAACATGGAATTGAAATGAATTGAAATTGGTTCAATTTGAAATTTATTTGAATTAATTGAAATTTTGATTAAAGTTGAATAAGTAAATTCAAATGGAATTTGGTTCGAATTTAGAAAAGAAATTGAGGATAATTCACCCTTAATTGGGATTGGATCAGTTTAATGAAATGGGAAATTGATTGAAAATGGAGATTGGGAAGTTGAATAGTTTGGCTCTGGACTATTTTCTAAATAAATTATTCTAATAAAAGCTATCTTAAATCTATTTTTCCAAGCTATTTACTATATATAACCTTTCTTTTTAAAGCCAAACTAGTTTATACTTATTTTACAATTATTTTTGGAACTATTTAACTATTTTACATCTATTTCATAAATTAATTACTATTTTTCAACTACTTTATAAAAAATTACCTTTTTACAGCTATTTTACAAATTAATAATTATTTTTCAATTACTTAGCTATTTTAATTCTTCAAGCTATTTTCTAAATTTAAGCTGGACAGAGTTCAAACTGTTTGAGATTAATTACCAATTGAGATAAGGATTAAAGTGATAATCCAAATGGAATTGAAACAATTGTGAATATGCGGATAGAAATTAAAGTGAATGTGAATAGAAAAGGAGATTGATTTGGCTAATAATCAATAGAGATAAATACATAGGGTGACATATATTATTCTATCCGCATAATGATTTGATCCAGATTCGAACATAGAATTTCGAGATAGTATATTGATCCGAGTTGGGATTTTTCACTCGATTTCCAATGGCGAACCTGGATATGGATTTTTGATTGGTTTTGGGATTCTCTATCATAGTTATGACTATGCAAGGAGAATCATGGTTTCTGATCAAGAAACCAGATCTGAGTCCACATTAGGAAGTTAGGTGGATGATACTAGTTCGGTAGTGAAATTTTTTGATCGAGTGAGCGATCAGATTAATATAGCGTACATCATACGAGTTTGAATGAAATTCATATTGAAAATGTGAGGGTAAGAACAATAAAATGGGTTTTGAATGAAAAGTATATTTTGTGAAATATATGATGAAATAAAGTGGAAATTGGATATTTCTATGGTAGAAATTTACTTTATGGAAGTAAGTAATATGGTAAGTGACTTTATAGAGTAATCAAATTTGACTATTTGATTTGGAATAAACAAAGTTATATATCTTTGTTATATAAGATAAATCTCCCCTTGTTGAATCTATTGCCCGAAGGAAAGGGTTTTGAAAAGAATTTGAAGTATAAAAAGGGAATCTATACAAATATGAAGTGATCCAAAGATTTTCAAAGTTATATATATATATATACATACACACACACACACATATATATATATATATATATGAAGGATCTTATGAGAATAATTTTGGAAAAAGGTTTTGGAACTTATGGATTTTGGAAAGGCTTTTGAATTTTGGGTAAAATCAATTTTGGAGATTTGGAAAGCCTTGTTTTAGAATTACCTATTTTGGAATAATCGATTTTGAGAAAAGGAGATTTATATGAGATTCATACTAGGTATATGATTTGGAAGATACTATATTTGTATAATATAAAGTGTTTTGAAAATGGCTCTGGAGAAAAAGGCATCCCTTTAAATGAACTTCTTAGGAGTACCATATAGGTTGGTACTGCCTTGAGCTCCAAGGGAGAGGCTCTAAAGTTGATCATGTAAGGAAGTCTGGACAAACTGAAGTTCCTGAGGATTATTGGGTAGTGAAATTCGAGGGCGCTGATGTCTACAAAGGCATTTGGGATATGCTGTGACAACAGTGTAACTCGATATCGCTGCGATCTACTACGGACCATAGCGGAAATCGTGTGGAGGTGAGTGTCAATAGTCCACGATTGATTTTGTCGGGAAGGCAATGTAACATCGGCAGACTACGATCTATGGTCGAGTGGAGAAGTTTCATTCTTTTGGCAGCGAAATTTGAGGGCGTTGATGCCTAAAGTTATAAGGGTTCTTTCTGTGATGGCAATGTAACCCTAGAGGTAGCTGCGATCTGTAGCGGGTTCCATGGGGTAATCGAGGGGCGCAGAGTGCCTACAGTTATCTATGGATTTTTCTAGGATAGCAACGTAACCATCGGGTTAACTACGACCATGGATGGGGGTGATGATTTCCAGAGCATTCTCACCAAAGGTGTTTTCTCTATTTCAAAAATATTTTCAATATTTTCAATAAATTATTTTTCAAGTATTTTAACGGGATGTTGAAAACGGGTTTACCAAATACTTATAGATTTTCAGTCCTACGCCTGATCAACGTATGACCCAATTTCTTTGAGAACAAGGATGGACTGGTTGAGACATCGAGTTATAAAAAGTATTTTTATAAAACTATTTTTGTAATACTATGTATATTTTAAAAGTGTTTTAACTTTTTTTTAATAAAAGAGTAGTTTTCCCGATAACAAGCATTTTAATAAATTCTGGCTTCGTTCCTTTTTTAGGACGAAAAGATTCTAAGGGGGGAGGAATGTGATATCTTGGAAATTTCAAGCAATTTAAAAAGAGTAATAATCTCCTTTATAAATTATTAAAAATTGGTAAAATCGTTATTTTCAAGCAACAATAATAATGTGTTGTTTTATATAAATAGATTTTAAGTAGGATTATTATTTACAAATTGAATTTATGTTTGTTTAAATATATATATTTGGGCTTAGAACCCAACAGGCTGGAATTGGAATAAATTAAGTAACTTGGCCTTTTATTGGGCAATAGACCTTGGATGTTGTTTGTAATAAGTAAATGACTTAAATAAGTTGAGAACTCGTAGAAGTACGAGTTACCCTTGTAATTCACATAAGTTATATAGCTTGGTATTTCTTATTATATGGGTTTACTCACGCTGGTTTCCAACCTGACCCGGATGTTATTTTGATATAATGCTCGGTCAGACCAAGTATTACAGATTTCTAGGTAAGGACGTTCTAGAGCTCTAGAGGCGAGCTGGATGGCAGGAACCTATGGAGTGTATTCCGTTGAGTATATTGCTATTGTTGTTTATTTGGGACAAGTTGTTATACTGTCCAGTTTTTTTGAGATTGAACGTAATTCTGATGTATTGATGTAAATTAACTTATACAGTTTTTCCTTTGTTTAACTGCTATTATTTGATATTATATTTTGTTTCGCTGCGAATGTGAGATTCTGTGACTTGTTTCCGTTTTCTTCTTCTATCTCTTTCTTCTTTTCCTAACCATCTGGAATTTTCGGGATCGAAAATTCTAGGTCATTATACAAAACTATTTTCAATTTGTTTCACCATAACTTGAAAATCTTTTCAACAACAACTGGAAATCCTTTCCTTTATATGAAAGTAATTATCATTTGAAAACAAATGTTTTCATTTCGAAAATATCCGATTAAATTTACTTAAGATATATCCTTTCAATGTATACATTAGAAAATCAGCGAACTGCCATATTCCCGGCAAGTTCTATTTGAATTAAATCCAGATCTCTAAAATAATTTATTAAAAAATAGTTTTAAATCCATACATACATACATACATACATACATACATACATACATACATACATACATACATACATACATACATGCATGCATACATACATACATACATATATATATATATTGTATAACTCGTATAACCCATTCAAACCATAATTCCTAAAATAATTTCAAACTTAAATAAGACATATTATATTCAACTCAATTTCAATTTCAAAACTTGCTTTTCAAAAAATTTCATATTCAACCCGATTCCAGTTCCAAACCATTTTGAATACAAAATTCAACTTTAAGATAATTTCACCAATAAAATAATGTTAAATTCAAAATATCTGTGGCTTAACCAATTCCTTGTGAAATCCATATTTATGTGTGTGTGTGTGTGGTGTAGTCCAGGGGTTTTACACACAGCAATAACATATCACAACCATCATCAATTCAAGCACAACAATATCGATAAGTGGTATAATCCCATAACTCTTATCTTCATTCACAGATTCACGGATGTAAATAAGTAAATTCAACACAGATAAATAAATCATAGTTCACAGATCAATCATATCACAGAACATCACACATCAGGGATATCAAAGCATTCAATACAATCCTAAAATCCATAAGTAAGATCAACTAATCACCTGATTAATTTAAACCAGATTAATTACTTATGAATAAATTACTAATCCAAGTTAATTAACATTAATTAATTATAACCCATTTGAGATTAATTAATCAGCCTTAATTATCCATCCTAATTAATTATCCTAATTAATTAATTATTCCTTAATTAATCACATAGATTAACTTGAGGTTAATAATTTAATTAATCCTTAATTAATTACATTAATTAATCATCCTCTAATTAATGAACCTTTAATCATTAAGTAATTAATCCTTAATTATCCTTTAATTAATTAACTTTTAATCACTTGATTAATCAACCTTTAGTCATTAATTATTCATCCTTAATTACATTCATTAAATAATTATCTTCAAGTGATTAATTATCTTTCAATTACTTATCATTAATTAAACTTAAATAATTAATTATCCTTTAATGTAATTAAACAAAGTAATAATCCCTTAATTACATTAAGTAATAATCTTTTATTAATTACATTAAGTAATTATACTTAATTAATTTCATTAAGTAATTTTCTTTAATTACCCATCATTAATTACTTAACTCATAACAAATTAATTAATCCTTAATTAATACTTAATTAACCTTCAATCAAGTAATTATCATTAAATTTCAATTAATGATCCTTTAATCTTAAGATAACCCATTTGTCTTAATTAATTTCATAATCATCATTTAAATCTTATTTTAAATACCTTTGTAATAAAGTATCATTAACAAACCAATCCTTTAATTAATTACATTAGTTCATTAACCCTTAAGTAATTAATTACACCTAATTATGTTACCAAATTCTATTTGAAAACAATTACTAATCGTATTAATTAATCACCGAATATATAATCATCAAAATAATTGATCTTTAAAACATTTAACATTAAAACTTGGATTTTTGAAACAAATTTATCCCAACAGTTAACTTAGATTTTTAAGCAAATTAAGAACCATAATTTTTTTATCTTTTTAATAACTTCTTATTTTAAAATAAACTTAAGAATGAATTAATAAAATTATATATACTAAAACACTTTAAACTCGATTAACCTAAAATAATTCATTTTAAATCCTTTAATTACTCCAAACTTAAATAAAAAAAATTATTTAAAAGAATTAATTGAGAAATGTTTCAAACATAAATTTGTTTTGAAATTTTTTTTAAAAAATAATTCAACTTCACATACCAGAGAAAATCAATAAATAAACCCGAGACACCCCTCCCTCTTTTTTTCTCTTCTTTGTTTTGGTTTTAAAATTAGAACCTCTTACAACATTAAAACGTTCGTGAACATCTTCGAATGCCAACCCGAGCCTTAACTTCTTTTTCCTCGGGTCCAACTTCGAGCACCACACTTCCTTTCCCAAAGCACCAACATCAGACACCACTAACAACCCGTGCACGTGTACACATGGTCGGAGCATCTCCAACCATCGTCGCGGCCTCATTCACGTCACCCATGATCACCACTAACCGTACGACCACCCAGGTCCAAGCATCGACCGCAAAAACGAAGTCGAGCATATAGGAACCTAACCTAGAACAACCCGTCACCAGAAAACCTCCCCGTGCCAGCGATCCCGACCACCAAACATCTCGACATCACACCCGTAGCTGCATCTTGAGACCCCTAATCCCCCACGGCACGATCACTTCTAGTTCACCTACATTGACGTGCGAACACGATTTTTGACATCAATTAAAAACTGGGTTAAAACCCTTCTTCACCGTAATCAGCCACCTCAGTCCACTATAAATCCTTCTACCATTTTTGCTGAAAACCCTGACCTCTAAGCTAGCTATGTCCATGATCCCGAGACCCACTACCACTCCGATCGCCAGAATTTTCAAAAAGTACAATTTCAGTTCATCTCGAAATTTCACCATGGATAATAACATAAAAATTCTGATTTTATATCAAAATTCATAATTTCCAAATATGAATTGGGCTATATACTTGAAACTTGAAATTTAGATAATTGTTTTTCTGACTGGAAATTGAACACTACTATAATATCCCAATTTCAAAATATTTAATCAATATTTTCACTTGAATTCATTTTTAAAAATGTTATTACACATATACAAGCATTTTTCATTCAGAGGTCAAAGTCTAAATTTGTTTAGGTGGAGTGATTTAAATTTTTAAACAGGTTTTAAAAACCTGGAACTTAGAACAGAGAGATATTCGGACATGCACACACATATTCTTCTAACACATACACATTAAATAATATTTACATCATGATGCAGGCATTTTTATATTACGCTTCACAGATTATCACATGCTAACTCAAGATATAGCAAAATAAAAGAGTTTACTCGCCTGGAATGTCAAAACAGAGAACATGTTTGAGTTTTAAATCTGGAAATGGCTTTTGATCTGGAATGATTTGTTTTTTATTTAAATCTGCACTTGATCCTGATTTTGCATCTTTTTTACTTAATCTATTACTTAATATAGAATTGAAGCTTGATTATTCGGAGATGATCTACAGCTTCAGGTTTTAAAAGAAGCCTTTGTTTGAATTCTTTTCATAGTTATACGTTTTTATTTCCAGGTTTGAGATGCTCTGCTAGTATGAATTTTGATTGCTTTGTGTTGAATTGATTCTTTGATTTGAGACTATGACGATTTTACTTGAATTGTTTCAGGTTTTGGTTTAATTCTTTTCTCAGTTTTTTGATTTGAAAATGAAGATAGAAGTGTATTGAACTGAAATAGCCTTCTTTTTAATATGTTATTATATTTCAAATTTAAAGAAAGAAAAGGTTTGCCACTTGTTAATTAATCTAACACATGTAATTACGTAAAATGATAAGCCTACACTTGTTAATTCATATGTTAAAAAAATCTGACACTTGTGGTTTTTTATGCATAATTAACCTACACTTGTATCTTTGTATGAGAATATGTTTTAAATAAGTATTAATTAATTTGATACTTATAATTTATATGTATTTATACCCTTTTTATATTTATGTTTATATATATATTTATATAAGTTTAGTTATGTTTAATTTTAAAAGAAGAATGTTAACCTTTTTATCAATCTTGCTTAAATTTTTAAACTTAAGTAATATATACCTATATATATAAACCATTTTTGTTTCAAGATATGTGTGTGTGTGTATATATATAATAAATCTTTGTATTTATTCTTATTTAAATTTTTATTCAAGTTATTATTCTTTAAAATGAATGAATATTTATATGTATACATTTTCTATTATTTACATGTTTATATTATCTTAAGAAAATGATTTTAAAACTAAATTAAACACTAATTAATATATATATTAAATTTCAACCTTTAAATAGCCTTTTGAAAATTTATTTACATTTAATTCAAATCATAACTTTCGAAATACATATTACACACACACATATATATATATATATCACAATTAGAAAACAAATTTTATAAATCTTAAAATATAGAGTATTTAAATTCAATTATTTTCTAAAATATTTATTTTTGAGTTCAAATTCAAAATTCAATTAAAAATCAATTTGTATACATATATATAAATGAACAACATATATTATTATTTTTTAAAATTTCAAATTCAAATTTTCATTTACAATCTCTTTATATATATTTATTCCCAAATTTTCAAATCAATTGAAAATTAATCCCAAAAATTATATTAATTACTAAATTAAAATTGGCTTAAAAATGGGATCGTTACATATATTTAAAACAATTTAAAATTTATATTTTTTTCAAAAGAAATCTGCAGGAAAACTACTACAGTGGCCTTCCCAAAATTTCTTTAAAATAATTCTTTTCAATTATATTGAAATAGTTATGTCAGAAAATACTTATAAATAATATTATTATATTCCAAAATCATTCGAAAGAAATTTTCAAAAACCCTGAAACTTAATTTATAAATTTCCAATTTTCATTTATTTTATTTTCAAATCTTATTTCCAACCACTATTTATAAATTTCACTACCTAACAACAAATATATTACAACCAAATATATCATTTATAAAATTTATTTTTTATATACAGAATATAATAGGCAAAATTATTTCATTACCTATATTTCAAAACAAATATTGTGTGGGTCTGTCCTATTAAGTGTTTAGAAATCCCTATCAATGTCATAGCGTCCTATGCACTAACCAGAATTTATAAATACAAAGCAGAACAAACAACACAATATAAAAACCTTGTATAACACTAATAAATACGCACTCTCATATATATACACTTAACGTCTTATCATAGGGTATTACTACCCTATTAATAAAGAGTCAGATCCCATAAAGTTAAGGTTTTCGCTAAACCAAAGCTCTGATACCAACTGTAACATCCTGCCTTTTTGGACAGTTTAAGCAGAGACACGTGCCATCTCAAACCATACAGAAGGACAGATTTTTATTGGGGTAAATAAGAAAAAGTAGAGAGAAAGAAAAGAAGAAAAAACCAAAGAGAATCTTACAGCGGAATAACAAAATATAATAATCGAATAGCGGTTCATGAAGCTGCTTACAAAACATTTGATTATTCTTATACAACGCAGAATAAGAGTTACATATATCAGAGATAAATAAATAACAATGCAGTGAAACAGTGTGATGCGACGGAATAATATAGTAAATAATAGTAGCACAAATCTTCATCTTCGTCCTTCAGAAATAATGTCTTCAAATCCTGAAATGCTCAGGCTGACCCGAGCGAATTGAAAAGACAAAACACTCTAGTCAGAACTAAAATATTTTATGTAAGTTAAAATCAATGGTAAATATGCGTGTGATGGCGTCAGAGATGTTTACGGGGTTTGACTTCTCCTATCCACTATCTAACGTGAGTGCAATAACTCAAGAGATGTTCGGGATTCACATCTCCTAAGAATCCATTAAACTATCTACTATGTAGTACAATACGCTATTATAATATATCTACAATAAAGTAAAAGTATTAAAATAGCGTTAAGGCATTACCCATATCCCCCCTAACAAACTTTATATATTCCCATAGTCTATACAGTACCGTAATCACGCCCGTACTGGATATCGTCAGAGGGCACTCCATAGGTATGGTATAAAACAAACTCGTAGAAGGCATGCTACGGTGGTGACACAGCACAACGAGGCAATGCCATGGTAGATATACTAATTACACTTTTGGACTGGTGGTAACGCATTGCAGCTACTACCGCCCACCTCGAAACACACTTCAAGTAAAAATCGCAGGTAGATACCAAATAAATCAAAAGTCAGAACATAGTATCGATGGAGTGTGCCCGATCGGAGGAATGATCTCACTTGGCTGATCGATTGCTCCTGTTTTAGCCACCTTATCCAACTCATGGGAGCCGGGTCCATGTATATACCTCATATTGCATCCTCACCTCCATGCTACTTCATTCTGGAATGTCCACCGCATACACAGTTGTCAAAATGGTTTTTGGTATTGGCAGAGAGTATTGCAATATTTGATCCCGGTATCTGATCGCTTATTACACAAAGGATGGTTCTTTTCATTTCCAAAATCATTTCATCATTGACATCAAATTATCATATTCAATTCAAACCATATCACTTTCGAAATCATTACTTATTTTCAAAATCATATTCGCCTTTGAAATCATAGTTCGATAAATATATTTCCTTTTAAAGTCAAATTCACAATTTATATAAAAATATCGTGACCTTAAAAAATGTACCCCTTTCAAATCATATTTCTTCCAAAAATCATATTTCCAAAACAGGTTAAGTCATTGCTTCAAAATCATCATTTTAATTTATTATAACATTCAAAATTCCAACTTAGATTATAACATCACTTAACCTTATTCTCTTTTTAAACCGATTGAATTGAATTTAAATACTTCCACTTTACTAAATCTGGAAATTTAGAAATAGTTTAAATAATGATAAATAGTTAAAATACTCCAAAATAGTTTAATATAGGTAAAGTACTTTTAATTTGATTTAAGGCAGTAAATAAATTAAATTTAGATTTAATATAATTAAAATAGATTACATAACTTTAAAATAGATTAATTATACTTAAAACAAATTAAAATGGTTTAATTAGTTTAAAAATAAATCTAATTGGTTTTAAAATAGATCAAAATAATTTATATAGTTAATATTAGTTAAATGGTTAAATAAATTTGAAAACCTTAATAATTAGAAAGTTTAAAATAATATATTTTAAAACAGTTTCTTAAAATATGAGTTTGAAATTAATACCAAATTAAACTATTCATTTCATTTCAACATATTTGGACCATTTCAAATTTCCAAATCGACAAACAAAATTTCAATAAACTATCGAATTTCATATCGTTTCAGTCCATGTTCAAATATCAAATTTCGGATTATTCCAATATCAAAATATTTCAAGTTATATTTTGAAAAATTTCAATAGCCCAATTCCAATCGAATTTCATTTGAACTTAAAAAATTAATTTTAAGCTAAAATTTCATTTCTTAAAGCAATTCCTTTAAACCAATTCACATTTCATCATAAAACTTGATTTTTCCAAAATACTTCAATTTATATAAGTCAAATTTCATTTAGAAATATCATTTAATTAAATTCAAAAATTTAAAGATTTTAAAAATCATTAAATTTAACCAATCCGGTGTCTGCATATAATTTTCTACCCTAGGGTCAAGTGATACAGATATTTATCATTTCAATCCGCAATTTAAAATTATATGGTTAGATATCATTTCAAACCGCCATCTCGAATTAAATAACATCCATAAAATCGCTCGAGTCTATCATTTTAACCCATAATGATTTTTCCTTAATCTGTAGATCATTTGGGCATGTATCATTTCAACCCATAGTGAGCTTGCAGTTTATAACGATATAAAATACAACATCCATTCATCCAATATCAACAATCAACATCCATCAGTCATCATCCAAATATATCAATAAAATCAATATACAACTGATAAACAATAACAGGTATTTAACTGGCAATTTATATTCTATGATAAATTAATGATTTAATTCAAATAAATTCAAATTAACCGAGATGATGATTAAAATTATACCAAACAGCCATAAATAGATTTCTAATCGCATCATAAATTTAATCTATCGAACATAATTTTTTTTATAAGTTATGGATGGGTTAAAACACTTACCTTTGAATTTAAATCCAAATTAGGACCAAAATTCAAACCGTCTCAGAATTCATCCACAGCTTCAAAATGTTCTTAATTTCGATACGATTCCAGCAAATCAAACTGCATATGAATTGGACCTCGTATGTAAAAGTTATGCGTATTGGAAGATTAAGGATTAAAAAGATTAAAATATATAAAATAATAATACTTACATACCAGTCATCACCTTCTTAACGTACACGATCGAAACCCAAAAAAGCTACAAGCAATGCGATTTACAACACCCGCCACCATCAAGGTATTTTCGTCGCCACCACACCGAACTTCGCCTCGATCGGACCATACCTCCTTTACCCCCATACCGAGCTACCCCCTTGCTCACTTGCGCCGTCATCTGGTTCCCCCATATGGAAGCCGCTGTCGATCAACTCACGAAGCCACCACGCCGAATTAAGGCACCTCCGACCCATACTAACTACACCGATGTTCCTTGCTAACCCTCCTCTACTGGCCAACACCTCTTGATCGTCTGTAACAACCCTGAGATTGCGATTACCGAATGATAAATTAAAAATTATGATTTTTAAGTTAAAAATGGGGCTAAACAAATTTTTGGGAATTTAAATTTGCAATTGGTTTGCAAATTAAAATATTTTGGGTTGAAATGGGGAATTTTTAAATAAAAAGTGATTATGGGTTAATGGGCCAAATGAGATAATTACATGGTTTTAATTAAAACTAGAATGCTTATTAGGATTTTTGTTCACATGATAACTTAGAAAATAAACTAAGTCCTAATGGGTTTCTAAACCCTCTTACCATAACCCATTAGCCTAACCCCCTCCTATATAATATCTTAAACTCATAACCCTAACCCTCCTCCTCTTCATAAATTCCTAAAACCTAGATCTAAACAAAATTAATGGCCTCCATTTAGAAGCTCCACCTCCTTCTCTTCATAAATTAGTTTAATCCTAAGAAAAAAAAAGGTAATGCAATCTCTCCTATTCTCTAATCCTTCTTCTTAATCCCTATTTATCTCCTCCATCTTATTGAAATTATTGTGTATTTTTTTGTTGATTTTGGATCCTTGAAGTCTCTTGATCTTTGCTTGGAGGTTGAGAGTTTGGCTTGCTTGATATTATGCACACAACCCATTTGATCATTTGCTTCATTGAGGTAATTACTATGTATTAGTAATTATTGCGAGTATAATTTTGGTGAAAATTTTGATGCTAAAACTTGAAAAAAACAACCCTAGATCACCAAAAACTGCATAATTAGTTGGCTGGAAATTGCTTCAGCCTGAAACAGGCTGAAAACCCAATTTTGAGTGCACCCAGGCTGCTGTCCAGGTGCAGCTGGCTAGCCCAGTAGGGCTAGCTAGAAGTGGGCCAAAGTCCCCAGCCCACACGGGCTGGGGCCGGCCACAGACCCAGCTTGCTTGGGGCTGGGCGGGCCATAGGTCCCCAGCCCGCGTGGGCTGGGGCGGGTCTCCAGTCCCCAGCCTGCTTGGGGCTGGGGCGGGCCCAAATCCCCAGCTCGCGTGGGCTGGGGTGGCCCTCAGATCCCCAGCCCGCGTGGGCTGGGGCGGGGCCCAAATCCGCAGCCCACGTGGGCTGGGATGGCCCTCAGATCCCCAGCCCGCGTGGGCTGGGGCGGGGCCCAAATCCGCAGCCCACGTGGGCTGGGATGGCCCTCAGATCCCCAGCCCGCGTGGGCTGGGGCGGGGCCCAAATCCCCAGCCCGCGTGGGCTGGGGCGGCCCACATTCCCCCCAGCCCCAGCGGGCTGGGGAGGGGGCCATTTGTTTTCCCCCCAGCCCGCGGGCTGGGGGGGGATGGGGGGTGTTCCGCCCAGCCCAATTGGGCTGGGGGTCTTCTGTTCCGCCCAGCCCAATTGGGCTGGGGAACTTGTGTTCTTCCCCAGCCCAATTGGGCTGGGGCCTTGTTATTTTCCCAGCCCATGTGGGCTGGGCTAAAAAAAAAAATCAAGCATCACCTCTGTTTTCAGCTTTTGAGCGCCACTTCGCGATGCCGCCACGTTCGCATTGGAAGTCGGAATTCGACGTTTTTGGTCTCGTTGGAAAGGTGGAGTTGCGAACTCTATCTCTGGGGAATTTGGACAACATTGGACTTCGTTTGGTACTTCGATTTTCGTGCCAAAGTTAGACTTTGGTCGCTGTTGGAAAACAATATGAATCTTTCTCTGGGTTAAAGTTTGAGACGTCACTGCCACTTCGTCTCAACTCGGAATCCAGAAATTCTTTTTGCATCTTAAAGTAGGGATGTTGGACTATATGCCTACCAATTTTCATGCCATTTGGACACAGTTTGCTGGTCCAAATAAATTTCCGAACTTGGGTTCGCAGCAGTTTTTGAATGGTTTCAAACACTTAGAATATTTTTGATGATTTTCTGGTTTTCGTCGATTTGTTTGAGATTTGTCCCTGGATTTCGTACACGGGCTTTATAAAAAGGATTTAAAAGGATTTTTCACTCCAAAATGGCTTTTGAAAATTATTATATAATATTATTTTTATTATTAAGTTAATTACTCCATAATATGAGACTTTTCAAAAGACCGTTTTAAAAGTGATTTCGAAATCAATTACAAATCCGTTTTACACCATTATTTTCTATAATAAAAATCTCACACTCACTTTTAGCACTTCGAGCGAAGTGGAAAGGTGCTTAAACGGATAGGAAATATCCGGCTTATGGAAACCGTGTGTATTTTCTTTCCGGTTAATCCCCGACCTATTCGATTGATCGTTTTGACCTTTGGGTCTAGTCTACCGATGATATGAAGTGGACTTTTTATTATTTGGAGTGTGAGCTTGCTATTGGTTAGTAAACCGTTTAATGCGAACGTGGGGTATGGGACTCATTGTTAACACTTTACGGGTTCCTCTCCAAGAAGTTAGTGACACATTAGCCTCTGGGCGGCCAGTACTGGACCTCTGGGTCACTACGCCTCTGGGCAACCGTCTCTGGACACCTGCTATATGGAGCAGTTTATTTTTCGGCGTGCGCCTCTAGGCCTTTATCCTTCTGGGAAGGATCTTGCCATTTCGCGCGTTCCGCATCTGTGCGAGTGATCGATCACAACTCTAAGTACTTGGCAACAACGACTCTGGTCGGTGCACGTGCAATATTTGTACTATCTGATGATTTTATATCCATTCGAGTATCGCCATTCGGTGTTGGTTCTATGGAACCATACGATGTAAGTGCGATTACCTTGTGGATTCACAGTGTCTCTGGACACTGCTTTTCAGTGTTTGATTTCATTGACTTTTCAGTATATCCCTATTGCTCTTTGGAGCATCGATCCTTGCTTGGGCATTGATCACAGACTCTGGTCACTCTTGGGATTATTTCCTATGGGCAACTTTATATAACTTTGGCTACGCCGATGATATGAGGCGATTTTATTTATTCCACACTTTGGTGTGATATTCTCTTTGGAGATTTTTACTGTTTATTGATGATTAGGGATCGTCATTATATTCATGTAGTCCATATTGCTCTTCTCTTTGGAGCAGTACTGTTTTATTTATGTACTGCATTATTATATATATCTCAGTTATTACTGATTGTTTAGCTAGCCTGACCTGAGTGTTTTCGCTCGGGTCAGACCAAGTTGTTTCAGGTTAGGTCTTTGGACTTAGCTTTCTGTGCTTCCGCTTGGACATTATCTGCTATGCTGATAGATAGCTCTTTTATTTGTCCACTATTCAGCTACTCTGTTATTTCAGACTCTTATGTACATATTTTTGACTCACATGTGTGAGCGGTGGCTTTGTACCCACCTTTTGATACTTGGATCTGTATTGACGATATATTGTACCTATGTTCTGTGACTGTTATGTGTTTGTTCTGTGATGATGTTATCATTTAGTGTTATGTTTGTTCTGAACCTATTTTCCTTAGCCATTGTAGTTTCGTTATAAATATCTATTGGATATGTCGAACCACTTGAGAAAAGAAAACCACCTATTCGACGTATTCAGTAGATAGTTATAGCTTGATTACATATGGTCGCTTCCATTATACTCTATTCTCCGTTCTAGTAGACGGTATCACTACGTAATACTCTTTACTAGAGTGGGTCTCGGAGTGGGGCGTTACATCTTGGTATCAGAGCTAAGATTCAGAATTAAGCATAACAAACACAGAATAGACACGTAGTATAATACGTTACAATACGATCCAAATTGAACATCTCCACCTTTAGATAAATAAGTTAGGAATATATGTAGGAATTTATTATATTCCGTAATATTCCTTAATGAATTATCTATCTTTGAATCGAGCTTAACTAAATCTTTGGATGTTACTTGTTTAGTTTCTTCACTAAGGATTGTGAATCCCATCGGCGGATCCACGACCCTTAGCTTGCTTTGTGAGAATATAGATATTGAACTTTGTGGATTTTCTTTCCGTGCGAATCTGCATGTTATGGAGTATTTGGGATTTGATATGATTCTTGGCATGGATTGGCTCGTTCAGCACGACGCCAAAATTATTTGTTCGGAGCGGATATTATTCATTCATCACCCTGATTCTCCTCTCTGTTAGCTATTGTTCTTAAGGATGTTGGGCTTTCTGATGTTACTTTATTTTCTCTTGATTCACGAGATGATGATTTGGACAAATCTCGTATGCCTGTTGTTCGGGATTTCCCCGATATATTCGAGCCAGTATTAGGCCTGCCGACAAAGCGGGCCATTGAGTTCCGCATCGATCTCATTTCAGGCTCCCACCCTGTTGGGCGTCCTCCCACGAGGATGTCTATTAAGGAGAATGAAGAACTCAGTAAACAGTTAGTTGAGCTTGAGGCGAAGCAGTTCATTCGATCCAGTTCTTCGCCATGTGGTGCCGCTGTCGTCTTCGTTAAGAAGCCCGATGGCTCTCTTAGGCTTTGCATTGACTATTGCAAGCTTAATGAGTTGACCATCAGAAATCATTATCCATTGCCACGGATAGACGATATGTTTGATCAGTTGAGCGGTGCGAAGGTCTTTTCACAGCTCGACGTTGCCACCGGATTTCATCAGCTCCGAGTTGCGGAAGATAGCATTCCTCTTACCGCTTTCCGCACTCGTTATGGTTCTTTTGAGTGGTTGATCATGCCATTCGGCTTGACGAACGCACCGGTTTTCTTCGTCGATCTTATGAATCGAGTATTCCCGAAATACATCGATAGATTCGTTCTGGTTTTCATCAACGATATTCTTATTTACTCTAGATCCAAGGCAGAGCATGCTCATCATTTGCGGATCGTCTTGGATACTCTTCGTCAGCATCAGCTTAAGGCCAAGCTCTCCAAGTGCCATTTTTAGGAGAGCAAGGTCAAGTTCTTGGGCCATATTGTATCATCTGAGGGTGTTTCTGTCGATCCTGCCAAGATCGAAGCTATTCAGAATTGGAAGCAGCCCGAGAACGTTCATGATATTCGCAACTTCCTTGGTCTAGCGGGTTATTACCGTCGGTTTATCAAGGATTTCTCTCGAGTTGCACTTCCCCTTACGACGTTGACTCGTAAGGGTGTTCGCTTTATTTGGTCTAATAAGTGTGAAGCTTCCTTTCAGCGACTGAAGGAACTTCTCACTCATGCTCCTATTCTTGTGGTTCCTGAGAGTAACCAAGATCTTGTTGTTTACACCGACGCTTGTGGTAGCGGGCTCGGTGCTGTGCTTATGCAGAAGGATCGGGTAGTTGCTTATGCTTCCAGGCAACTGCGTCCGAATGAGGTTCGCTATCCGACTCATGATCTTGAGTTGGCAGCTATCGTCTTTGCCTTGAAGACGTGGCGTTACTTTCTATTAGGCGAACGCTTCACTCTTTACACCGATCACAAGTCGCTGAAGTGTCTTTTCAGTCAGAGGGATCTCAATATGAGGCAGCAGCGATGGCTTGAGTTTCTCACCTCATATGATTTAGATATTCAGTATACCCCTGGCAAGGGTAATCGTGTTGCAGATGCGCTCAGTCGCAAGCACTCGGCGGTAGTTTCTATGACGATTGCCGAGTGGAATGTTCTTGAGACTCTATCTTTATGTGATATTAGAGATCGAGCTTCATCTTCTGATGCTCCTGTCTTATTATTTAGCTTGGAAGCTCGTCCTATCTTATCGGATCGCATTGCCCATGCTCAGCGGCAGGATGCAGACTTATTACATCTTATTCATCTTCTCGAGTCAGGATCCAGTGATGAGACATTGCTGGATTATTCTTTGGATTTTCATCGGTGTCTTCGTAGGAAGAACCGTATTGTTGTACCATCTGATTTATCACTTAGGCGTGACATTCTAGACGGGTGCCATCGCAATAAGTACACTATACATCTTGGTTCGAGTAAGATGTATGCCGATATGTGCCGGCCATATTATTGGGAGGGTTTGAAGAGAGATGTGGCAAGTTATGTGAGTAGTTTCATGACTTGTCAACAGATCAAGGCCGAGCATCAGCGTCCATCTGGTCTTTTTCAGCCTCTAGAGATTCCATTATGGAAATGGGATCAGATATCCATGGATTTCATTGACGGTCTGCCTCGATCGAGGTCAGACCATACTTCTATCTGGGTTATTGTTGATCGCTTGACCAAATCGGCTCATTTCATTCCGATTAAGTCCACTCGGACTGCACCTCAGTTGGCCAAGCTCTATGTGAAGGAAGTCATTCGACTTCATGGCATTCCTACCTCTATCGTCTGTGATCGAGACACTATCTTTACTAGTCACTTCTGGAAGTGTCTACAGTCAGCTTTGGGCACAAAGCTGAATCTCTCGACTGCTTATCATCCTCAGACTGACGGTCAGACAGAGAGGGTGAATCGGGTTTTGGAGGATCTTTTGCGCTGTTGTATTCTGGATTTCGGAGGTAGTTGGGAGGATCACTTACCGCTCGTATAGTTCTCCTACAGCAATAGTTTTCAGTCTAGTATCGGCATGGCACCTTTCGAGGCTCTATACGGAAGGCCATGTCGCTCTCCTACTTGTTGGTTAGAGTCTGGCGAGAAGCTCATTCTTGGTCCAGATTCAGTTCGGGAATCTTCTGAGAAGATCGTGCTTATCCGTCAGAGAATGAAAGAGGCACAGAACCGCCAGAAATCCTACGCGGACAACCGTAGGAAGCCTCTTGAGTTCTCCATTGGCGATTCTGTCTTTATTCGGGTTTCTTCCATGAAAGGGGTTGTGCGTTTCAGTTCTACTGGGAAACTGGCCTCTCGCTATATTGGACCGTTTCCTATCACGGAACGCATCGGCCTTGTCGCCTATAGAGTGGCTCTACCTGCTCATTTCTCTGGAATACATGATGTGTTCCATGTTTCTCAGCTTCGCAAGTGTGTGCGCAATCCTGATTCTATTATCGAGCCTCATATCGTACCTGATTTGGAGATCTCACCCGATCTATCTATAGGGCAGCAACCTCTTCGTGTGCTTGATTCGGAGATCAGATGTCTTCGAAACAAAGAGGTTCCGCTTGTGAAGATTCAGTGGTCGTCTAATCCTAAGGACTGCACTTGGGAGACCAGAGAATTTATCGAGCGCACTTATCCTGGTTTTCTTTCATCTTCCGACATGGGTGAGCATCTATATTTTATCTTCTGTATTCCTTTTGTGGATTAGATGTTACAGACGACTTCTATATTTAAGGAATTGCGGAGACGCAATTTTCTTAAGGGTGGAGTCTGTAACAACCCTGAGATTGCAATTACCGAATGATAAATTAAAAATTATGATTTTTAAGTTAAAAAGGGGGCTAAACAAATTTTTGGGAATTTAAATTTGCAATTGGTTTGCAAATTAAAATATTTTGGGTTGAAATGGGGAATTTTTAAATAAAAAGTGATTATGGGTTAATGGGCCAAGTGAGATAAATTACATGGTTTTAATTAAAACTAGGATACATATTAGGATTTTTGTTCACATGATAACTTAGAAAATAAACTAAGTCCTAATGGGTTTCTAAACCCTCTTACCATAACTCATTAGCCTAACCCCCTCCTATATAATATCTTAAACTCATAACCCTAACCCTCCTCCTCTTCATAAATTCCTAAAACCTAGATCTAAACAAAATTAATGGCCTCCATTTAGAAGCTCCACCTCCTTCTCTTCATAAATTAGTTTAATCCTAGAAAAAAAAAGATAATGCAATCTCTCCTATCCTCTAATCCTCCTTCTTAATCCCTATTTATCTCCTCCATCTTGTTGTAATTATTGTCTATTTTTTTGTTGATTTTGGGTCCTTGAAGTCTCTTGATCTTTGCTTGGAGGTTGAGAGTTTGGCTTGCTTGATATTGTGCACACAACCCATTTGATCATTTGCTTCATTGAGGTAATTACTATGTGTTAGTAATTATTGCTAGTATAATTTTGGTGAAAATTTTGATGCTAAAACTTAAAAAAACACCCCTAGATCACCAAAAACTGCATAATTAGTTGGCTGGAAATTGCTTCAGCCTAAAACAGGCTGAAAACCCAATTTTGAGTGCACCCAGGCTGCTGCCCAGGTGCAGCAGGCTAGCCCAGTGGGGCTAGCCAGAAGTGGACCAAAGTCCCCAGCCCACACGGGCTGGGGCCGGCCACAGACCCAGCCCGCTTGGGGCTGGGCGGGTCGTAGGTCCCCAGCCCGCGTGGGCTGGGGCGGGTCTCCAGTCCCCAGCCCGCTTGGGGCTCGGGCGGGGCCCAAATCCCCAGCCTGTGTGGGCTGGGGTGGCCCTCAATCCCCAGCCCGCGTGGGCTGGGGTGGGGCCCAAATCCCCAGCCCGCGTGGGCTGGGGCGGCCCACATTCCCCCCAGCCCCAGCGAGCTGGGGAGGGGGCCATTTGTTTTCCCCCCAGCCCGCGGGCTGGGGGGGTGTTCCGCCCTGCCCAATTGGGCTGGGGTCTTCTGTTCCGCCCAGCCCAATTGGGCTGGGGAACTTGTGTTCTGCCCCAGCCCAATTGGGCTGGGGGCTTGTTATTTTCCCAGCCCATGTGGGCTGGGCTAAAAAAAAAAAAAAAAAAATCAAACATCACCTCTGTTTTCAGCTTTTGAGCGCCACTTCACGATGCCGCCACGTTCGCATCGGAAGTCGGAATTCGACGTTTTTGGTCTCGTTGGAAAGGTGGAGTTGCGAACTCTATCTCTGGAAAATGTGGACAACATTGGATTTCGTTTGGTACTTCGATTTTCGTGCCAAAGTTAGACTCTGGTCGCTGTTGGAAAACAGTATGAATCTTTCTCTGGGTTCAAGTTTGAGACGTCGCTGCCACTTCGTCTCAACTCGGAATCCAGAAATTCTTTTTGCATCTTAAAGTAGGGATGTTGGACTATATGCCAACCAGTTTTCATGCCATTTGGACACAGTTTGCTGGTCCAAATAAATTGCCGAACTTGGGTTCGCAGCAGTTTTTGAATGGTTTCAAACACTTAAGAATATTTTTGATGATTTTCTGGTTTTCGTCGATTTGTTTGAGATTTGTCCCTGGATTTCGTACACGGGCTTTACAAAAAGGATTTAAAAGGATTTTTCACTCCAAAATGGCTTTTGAAAATTATTATATAATATTATTTTAATTATTAAATTAATTACTCCATAATAGGAGACTTTTCAAAAGACTGTTTTAAAAGTGATTTCGAAATCAGTTACAAATCCGTTTTACACCATTATTTTCTATAATAAAAATCTCACACTCACTTTTAGCACGTCGAGCGAAGTGGAAAGGTGCTTAAACGGTTAGGAAATATCCGGCTTATGGAAACCGTGTGTATTTTCTTTCCGGTTAATCCCCGACCTATTCGATTGATCGTTTTGACCTTTGGGTCTAGTCTACCGATGATATGAGGTGGACTTTTTATTGTTTGGAGTGTGAGCTTGCTATTGGTTAGTAAACCGTTTAGTGCGAACGTGGGGTATGGGACTCATTGTTAACACTTTACGGGTTCCTCTCCAAGAAGTTAGTGACACATTAGCCTCTGGGCGGCCAGTACTGGACCTCTGGGTCACCATGCCTCTGGGCAACCGTCTCTGGACACCTGCTCTATGGAGCAGTTTATTTTTCGGCGTGCGCCTCTGGGCCTTTATCCTTCTGGGAAGGATCTCGCCGTTTCGCGTGTTCCGCATCTGTGCGAGTGATCGATCACAACTCTACAGTACTTGGCAACAACGACTCTGGTCGGTGCACGTGCAATATTTGTATTATCTGATGATTTTATATCCATTCGAGTATCGCCATTCGGTGTTGGTTCTATGGAACCATACGATGTAAGTGCGATTACCTTGTGGATTCACAGTGTCTCTGGACACTGTTTTTCAGTGTTTGATTTCATTGACTTTTCAGTATATCCCTATTGCTCTTTGGAGCATCGATCCTTGCTTGGGCATTGATCACAGACTCTAGTCACTCTTGGGATTATTGCATATAGGCAACTTTATATAACTTTGGCTACGCCGATGATATGAGGCGATTTTATTTATTCCACACTTTGGTGTTGATATTCTCTTTGGAGATTTTTACTGTTTATTGATGATTAGGGATCGTCATTATATTCATGTAGTCCATATTGCTCTTCTCTTTGGAGAAGTACTATTTTATTTATGTACTGCATTATTATATATATCTCAGTTATTACTGATTGTTTAGCTAGCCTGACCCGAGTGTTTTTGCTCGGGTCAGACCGAGTTGTTTCAGGTTAGGTCTCTGGACTTAGCTTTCTGTGCTTCCGCTTGGACATTATCTGCTATGCTGATAGATAGCTCTTTTATTTGTCCACTATTCATCTACTCTGTTATTTTAGACTCTTATGTACATATTTTTGACTCACATGTGTGAGCGGTGGCTTTGTACCCACCTTTTGATACTTGGATCCGTATTGACGATATATTGTACCTATGTTCTGTGACTGTTATGTGTCTGTTCTGTGATGATGTTATCATTTAGTGTTATGCTTGTTCTGAACCTATTTTCCTTAGCCATTGTAGTTTCGTTATAAATATCTATTGGATATGTCGAACCACTTGAGAAAAGAAAACCACCTATTCGACGTATTCAGTAGATAGTTATAGCTTGATTACATATGGTCGCTTCCATTATACTCTATTCTCCGTTCTAGTAGACGGTATTACTACGTAATACTCTTTACTAGAGTGGGTCTCAGAGTGGGGCGTTACATCGTCGCAAGGATGACGATCCATCATCGAATCGAGAAGCCATACAATGAACGTACAGAGCTTAATCGTCCACTTCCAGCAACACAGTGTGACGACCCGTAATTTTCGACTATATAAATTGTTAAATTAATAAGTTTTGGTAATTTAATATGCACCAAAATAAAAACTTTGTAATTTAATAATGAAATGGATGCTAAAATGAAATGTAACAATGGTAACTAAAACTAATTATTAACAATTGAAATGAAATTCCAATGATGAAATAATGTAAATTGTTATACTTGGTTATAAAATTTAATATAAGGAAATAAATGTAAGTATGGAATAGATTAGTGGAATCGTATGTTATTGATGGCAGTTGGATTAAATCTGTGTTATATAAGTAATTACAATACTTGTTTGAAAATAATGAATTTATAAAAAGGGTGATTAAGAGTTAACGACAACAATTATTATAAATTACCTATATATTTAATCTGTTATATTAAATTTGAAATCAGTTGCAACTAAATATAATTAAATATTACCTTAATAAGAATTTGGATAAAATTGGAAATTATTAGTGTAATAAAATATAAACTAGTTTAATTATAGCCACACAATAATAATTGATTTGATAACAAGATGGAAAGCAAATTAAATTGAATTATTAGGAATTAATTATAATCCTTGAATACGTTGAAATGGAAATTAAAAACTTTGTAATTGTGAAATATTCCACAGTAAATTGATATAAGAATTTTTTTTAAAGGACTATAAATCGCTATGTAATACAGAGGGCTAGAAATTGTAAATTATTAAATATTGAATCAAAAAGTGATTGATTGATTTAATATTAATTTATTTAATTAACACGAAAATAGCCATTTTGGCCATTGACTCGGATTTCGATGAAAAGAGTTTCATCGGATCCGTAATGGTGAATTATATTAGGATTTCAAGTTGCTTAATGATTTGGCTTGCCTATTGATCATACAGACTCGAAATGCCTAGAAATCAATTTAATTGAAATTAATTTGAAATAAGCCGATTTTAATGTAACTTCTTCGTACGACGGAATTAGGATTTGTGTAACAACCTGATATTTTCAACCATTCATATCCACACATGCCGGATTTGAGTTGCTCAAAATACCATATTGTTAATTTATATTTGGCAAAACTCAGCATATATAGTAAATAAATAAACACAAAATCACAAACACAGAGTAATATACCAATAATGCAGCGAAAACAAGAGAATAGTAGCTCATGAAGCTACTATATATATAACAGAGTAAATAAGATACAACCGAAGTTTCCAATACAATAGTTAAATACAAGATCAGAATACATCACTAGAATCAACTGAATATTTGAAAGCTGGATAGATAGCTGGATCTCCAAACGAAGATCCAACTCCAAAGGTGAGTCTCAAAAGCTGTATCACTTAGTCTGACCGAACGTAAAGCAAAACACAAAACACTCGAGTCAGGATTAACATTCTTATATCAACAAATCCAACTCAAGTTAAATAACAACCGAATACAAGTAACTATAAGGATGTTTGGGATAACCATCCTCTAAGGATCCGTTAAACTATCTACTATGAAGTAATATACGTTATTATAATAATGTCTAAAGTGGAGTATAATATATTTTAAAAATAGCGTTAAGGCGTTACCCATATCCCCCTTAACACATTTTATAGTGCCAATAGTCTATATAGTACCATAATACCTCCTGATCGGGAGGCTACCAGAGGATACTCCATAGGTGCGACACAAATCAAACTCGTACAAGGTGCGCTAGGGTAGGTGACACGGCACAACTAGGCAATGCCAGGGTAGATATACCAACTACGCTTCTAGACC
Organism: Allium cepa; assembly: GCA_030765085.1. NCBI lineage: Eukaryota > Viridiplantae > Streptophyta > Magnoliopsida > Asparagales > Amaryllidaceae > Allium > Allium cepa. The sequence goes on along the minus strand of CM060941.1, from coordinate 1,037,257,961 downwards.
GGTGGTAATGCGTAGCAACTACTACCGCCCAGCTCAAGCCACACCCCCAAAATAAAAAGGGCCCCAATATTTCACAAAGTAATAGAATAGTATCGAAGGAGTGTGTCCGATAAAAGGTGCTACCTTCTTAGCCCGTCAATCGCTCCTGTTTTAGCCACCTTCTACCAACTCACGGGAGTCCGGTCGCCGCAACTATCCTATTTCATTCTGGAGTCTCCACCACGTACAGTTGTTAAAGTGGTTTTCGACATCGACGGAGAGTATGCCCATATCCGATCTCGGTCTCTTTAACAACCAAATGATATTATAACACCGCGGTCATTTCAAAATAGTTTATATTCCAAAACCAAAATATCGTTGCCATTTAAAACCATATCAATATGATATCATTTCCATTTCAAAGCCAAATAAGATATCATTTCCATTTCAAATATATCCATTACCGAAATCACAATACTTCAAAGTTATAACACTTCGAAACCAAATACTTGAAAATATAACATTTCAAGACATAATACTTTGAACTTCATAGCTTCAAAAACATAACTTCCACCCTTTAAATAGTTCAGATATTCAAGTAGTATATATAACAAAATAGTTTAAATTTGAAATTACTTTATAAAATAAAATAATTTCCTCAACTTCTCAAATTGATTCAAATCAACTTGAATCCGAAAATTCAATTTAAATCAATTCTCAATTAATAAATTTAAACTCAATTCAGCTTCAATAATCCATTTCAATTTATATCAAATTCCGAATACAGATTTGAACCCCAAAACAACTATTTCAATTTCAATATATTTCAAAGCTTAAATATTTAATATTTCAAAACTAAATTTGATAAATCATATATATCAAACTCACTTTACTATTATTTAGTTTTGAAATATTTACTTAATAAATACAATATCCTTTAAATAAAACTTCAAATTTCAATAACTGAATATTCCTTTAGTTTATTTAAACTTGATGTATTCATTTAAGTCACCTTAAACCGGAATTAAGTTATAAAACCATATTCCTTTAAAACCTCAATTTCAATAAGTTCTAAATGGATTCTTATTAATTATAATTCTTAATTAAATAAAATTTCAAATTAATTTCAAAACTATCTTTTCAACCTTAATTTATAAAAATCATAATAAACTCTATATTAAAATATACTTTAAATAAATACTTATCCATATCATATTTTAATAAAATCAACTTTATTATTAAAATTATTTATATCAAACAAATTTATACATAGCTTAAATTAAGAATTTGACTATATATATAAAATAGCATTTATATAATATCTAAAATCAATAATTATACAAAACCATATATTTTTCCAAAACCATAGAAATCATTTCAAAATACTTATATATAAACCAATGCTGTCTGTATATAATTTTCTATCCTATGGTCAAGTGATACAGATATTTATCATTTCAATCCGCAATTTAAATATATACGGGTATATATCATTTCAACACGCAATCCCAAATTTAATTCAATGCAAATCGTTTGGGTGTATCATTTCAACCCATAACGATTTTCTCCTATTCTAAAGTCCGTACGGGTATGTATCATTTCAACCCATGGTTAATTCTATACTAACAGAGAACTTGCGAGTGATAACAGGTATGATAATAATATAATAGGCATATATCATCATATGAGTAACAGATAATGTTGTCAGATGTCATAGTGAATAGATACAGATAATAGCATATGTAAAAGTGTAAATATAACTAACAGCAACATATTTCAATTATCGTCTCAATTGAAATCAAATTTAATAAATAAAAGAACGTTAATCGTGAGGGGTTTCTCACCTTTCGAGGCTAGAGATGAACGAGAATACAACGAGTTACGAATTCCAAGCATGCATTCCAAAGCAAAGCAAGATGATACGAATTCAACGAAGAAAACAGGCATGACAGACACAGCTGATAAATGGGAAATCGATGAGAACTAATCAGAATCATTTTCGATATAGACTGAAAATAGCTACATTATTATTATATATTTCAGTATTTTAATTTAAAACAATGATTTAAAATATTATAAAAATTTCTAAATCATTATTCTTAAACCCAAGCATAAAATTATAAAGAATTTTATTATACTTTAAAACCATTTCCAAAAACAAATTCTTGAACACATCTACATAAAACTGTATTGAAACTGAATAATATACATTTGCATACCATATGTAATTTAAGATAAAATAATATATATGGCTCATATAAATTTATGTGTATAAAATCAACATTTATATAATTCAGGTATGAGCTGACATAACCATTACAACAAAATATAATATAGCATCAGAATATAAAATACTCTATATAACATGTATATATTATATTTAAGTTAGTATTGACTATAAAACATCACATAGGTATTAAAACATAATTATATATATAAGTATATGTATATATACTGACTATAAGTAACTCTACATCAAAAAGAACATATATATTTGTATAGAACAATCAAAACAAAACTTCACTTTGTATATATACTCTTTAGACAGATATAAGAAAAACATATTGTTAGCGCTAGAATTGATCACTAACACCCTTTGAGATAGATTGTGTAGAGAGATTAATGAAGAAAGTAAATTAAAACAGAGAACTGTATACTAAGTTAAATGCAGAAAATAAGAACACCGGATTTATAGTGGTTCGGCATAACTGCCTACGTCCACTTTGAAGTTAATCTTTATTGCTTTCACAAGTGACTGAATACAGATACAATCCGTACTATAAAGACTTGAATACAAATTCTAAGTAAAATAGAGTGAGTCTTGAAAGCGGTAGAGTCTCCCTAGTGTTCTCAAAAAAAGATCCATTTCATTATTCCCATGCCCTTCTATTTGTAGGCGAAGATGGTTGGACTTCCCTAATGGGCCTAGGAGTAAGATACCTCGGCCCGTGGTGAGTGACTTCAGTGTGTCGAAATGTAAATACCGAACGACAAATGCCAAGCCACATGTCCAAGACGGTCGACACCTCTATGCCAAACGAGGCAGTGTGTTGCGCTAAGTGTGTAGGCCGAACAAGGCTGGAATGTCGAACGAGGCCGGAAGGCCGAACGAGGCTGTAGTGCCGAACGGGTATGAATGCCGAGCGAGACTCCTGCCGAACGATACCGAATGCCTAGCGAAGTTTATGCCGAACGACCCTGCTATGCCGATCAAGGCTCTATGCCGAGCGAGGTTTGTGCCGAACGACCCTACTGTGCCGAACAAGGCTTCGTGCCGAGCGAAGTTCATGCCGAATGAGGGTAGATGCCGAAGGACCCTGCTATGCCGATCGAGGCTGGAATGCCGAGCAGGGCTTAGATGCCGAGCGCGGATAGATGCCGAACGGAGCTTGGATGCCGAACGAGGCTTGAATGTCGAGTGATGCTGGATGCTGAATGAGGCTTGAATGCCGAGTGATGCTGGATGTCGGTCGAGACTTCTCTGCCAAACGAGGCTGGATGCCGGCCGAGGCTTCCTTGCCGAACGATATGAAATGCCGAACGACATAGCTGTGCCGAACGACCCTTTATGCCGAACGAGCCTTCTACATCAAGTCTCTTATTACCTGGTCAAGCCAACGGGTAACACTTGCTCCCAAAGTGTATCATGTGGATGAACGTGATGAGCTTTGAATCATTAGCACTCATGTTTCTCTTAAAGCTTTGGCTTTGTCTCCTCGATAGTGTCTTCCTAAATGTCGAACGACATACGAATGCCGAACGACTTACGAATGCCGAACGACTTACGAATGCCGAACGACATACCAATGCCGAATAACATTCGAATGTCGAACGAGTGAGGTGCTTTGACCGGTTCTATCGGTCATTGTCCATTCGATTTCTCTTCTCTCTATATAAGTCGATACTTCTTCTTCCTTCCCTTTTTACTTCCACTCCCTAGAACTTACGAACTCTCCTCCCAACAGACTTCAGAGAATTATCTACTCTTCCCTTCCCTTCTCAAACTCCATACGTGACCTCACCTTCTTCGCCAATCAATCGAATCTAAACAGAACCGCATCGCCTACTCCAGAATCTCCCCGAGCTTTAACTCATTTCTTAGGTAATGACCTTTCCCTTAAACACTTCACCCCGACTAGGAGACCTAGCGTGAGATTCGAACTCGTGAATCTCTGCAAAATCAAGGTCAATAGGGATCGCGTGGAGCAGGAGGAGTTAAGGTCGAAGTGTGGGCGTTTAATGGAGTTTAATGCTAAGCGGAGGAGAGAAGAGGATGTCAGAGGTGTTTGAAGGAGGGAGTTGGTGGAAGACGTACTGATGTAGCTCGGCATGACTTCCTTATGTCGAGCGATGGAGGGGAAGTACAGGAGTGAAATCGGAGTTAAGGTTTAGTGTGCCGAGCGATGTGGCTCGGCATGATTACCTCATGTCGGATGAGGTAGGAGGGAAAGCAGAAGAGAAGTAGGAGCTAGGTAGAATGCCGAGCGATGCGGTTCGGGGTGAGTTTGGTTCAGCACGACTCCCTTATGCCGAACGGTGGAGAGGACAGTTGGGAGAGTGGAGTGTTGAACAATGCAGCTCGGCATTATTGCGGTTCGACACGTCTTGCCGCATGCCAAATGGTAATGAGAGTGGGTGCACATGACATTTAAACCTATCTCATCCTGGACTTAGAAAATTGTTGACTTAACATCTTTTCATGCCTGAATATACGACATTGAACAAGGATGGACTTAAACAATCAAGCATATCGGACAATCCAGACTGATAACAGTTCGAATTGTCCTGTGTTTAGACAACTGAAAACTTGAACTTAACTCGCTTAACAGTTAATAACCTTTCATAAGCAGTGTCGATGCCGAGTTCAAAACATAAACCATCTTACGATAAGCTCTCGTAGACATTTAGTGATGACGGTCTTCGAAGATGATAGTTCGAAGTTTAACTTTATTTCACCAACCCAGTGACTTTTAATTTCTTGGCACTTATATTCGAATGATCACACTAGTTCACACATCACACGGGGGGATATTTATGTTATTAAGCCTAACGTCGATTGTTTTTCAAGTATAGTTCAAACAGGTGTTTTGTCAGATTCAATCTTCATTAGAGATGTCTAGGAAATCTAGCCCTGCTACGATCTCGGACAGACCCGGGCTATCCTCTCGGAAAGAAGTAGTAGGAACTTCAAATCCATCAACTACTCCTGCACAATACTTGTCGAGCCCTGCGACCGCATCTATCGACTTGTCTCCCGATGCCCTGGAGGCAGCGATCTTCTTAGACGATCCAATCGATTCCCATGCCACGAGGATTAACGAAAGTACGCTCCGTCGGATATGCTCAATCCACGGAATCCCCTTCGACGATGTGTTAGTTCCATCGGGGCAGGATCGTCCTCACTTGTCCCCAGTCGAGTATACAACATGTAATAGATTCATGTGCTGGGTTGGTAGCGTGTCGCCATTCAACTCCTTTCTTCGAGACGTGTTGCAGTATATCGAGATTGCCATATCGCAACTGCATCCGAACAGCCATGCATTCATATAGGGAACTTGCATTCTCTTCATGAGTGTCCTCTTCAGGCTTCCGACTCTGGGCGATATCCGCTATATTTATCGCTTCAAGAGACGGTCAGATAGCCCATCGTTAATATTCCTCGAGCCACATAGTAAATGCCAAATCCTTACTGGGGCATGGAGCGAATTTTCCCAGTACAAGAAATACTGGTTCTAAGCGCGTTGTCATCTTGGTTTTTCCAGGAGATAGGTATAAAGAAGTAAGTTCCTTTTTTGAATCAATACTTGAATTTGGCTAAATTTTCATCTTTTCTGACTCTTCGTCTACTTTCACAGGTATCAACCCACGTCCTGAGGGCCTCGGATATTCTAAAGCTGCCTAAGCCATCCGAGCTCTCCCCGTAGAAGACCGGGACATCAGATCTCTCATTTCGAATGAGTCGCTCTCGAAATTTGGGTTGCGAGTGGAAGGTCACCGAATATGCCTCCCCTAAGGTGTTACCATAACCAAGCCTGCTTCGGGCGAAGGAAAAAAGCAGGCCGAGTCTTCAGCACGTAACAACCCCGACACACTAGAGGAGGGGGAGATTAAAGAAGTCGAAACGCCTGAAGTACAGGGTGAAAATGTTAGTCCTTCTCAGGACCCAACAGTCAAAGTTCATGATACTGAAACGACGCCTTCCCCTTGGAAGGGGAAGAAGAAACTGATATACAAGCTGAGGAAGAAAACAGTGGTCGGAACTTCTAAGGTTACCCTTATTCCAATGGAGAAAGAACCTTTCCCGTAGCACTTAGAAAGTTCTTTGAAAGGCCTGTTGAACCTTACCATAGCCGATGATCTGCTCAACTATGGTTTCGACGATCCAGAGGCCCTTAAGCTTCATTCGCCCGCGAGAGGCGATACAAGCGCTCAAGCCCAAAACCAGGGAGAAATACTCTTATTAGTAAAGAAACTGGTCCGTCGGGGGAAACACTAGGACACACAAAAACATATGCACTTCACCTTCCACATAAATTTCGGTCACCACTCTACTCTTCGCTAACTCATTGTTATTTAAACTTTTTGTAGGTGACATAGGGCGTACACATGGACTTGACCACCTTCGTTGTTCATCGATTTTTCACCAATCTTGCCGGGATTCGGGTTCCGGCAAGCGTCGAGATAGAGATGACTCTGGCGATCGAGACTACCACCGTCGAGAATCATCATACCGAAGAAAAATTTCTAGTTAGCCCTCATATCCTCGTGATCCTCCTTCTCAACCAGAGCACAGTGAAGGGAAACCAGCACATAAGGGGTCCCAACCTGAGGCCCATCAGGATCAATACTCCGATTCATCAAGTGCCAGGCAATCTCGAGATCCCCACAGAACACCTTCAGTCACCAAGCAGACTCCTCTTGCTCCTATATCTGATCCATCGGTAGCAAAACGACTTGCTGAGCTTAAAGCCTCGTTTCCAAAGATATGCTTCGAAGGCTTAAAATTTATTCCGGCGATTCACCAAATTCCAGGACATGTCAAGCAAAGCGCCATTGCTTACACTAATGATGTCTATCTTCAGCACGATGCATTCGTCACTTAGCCGAAAAGTTTCAGAAGTCTCCATTGAGCGTCAGCATGAAATTGATCGCCCGAAGCTCGAAGCTATCCATGACAAGGACATCATTAAAGCTCAGGACGAAGATCTCTCTACGTACAAATCTCAACTTGAAGCCGTCCAACAGAGTGCTAAAGATACCGCGGAGGCCGTCAACCATCTGGACTCAACTCACAAAAAAGAAATCGACGAGGCGGTCCAACGTTGTGGGGCCCTGGCTTTAGAGAAGGATTCAGTGCAGAAAGAAAGGGATGCATTTTCCCTCAGAGTCAAAGAGCTGGAGGATCAACTCCGCAAAGAAAGAGAGGAGAAGACTGCTATCCAAGAAGAGTGAAACTATATTGCGATGAGATCATTACTACATGACTTCTGAAGGCGAAGCTCGATGACGAACTTTCTAAAGTCGGGATGCTAAAGGATGAAGCCTGTGAAGAGGGCAAGAAACTAGCATCTACGGAGATTGACCCTTGCCTTGAGGTGGCAAAGAGGCTGGTAGGGAGGAGGTCAAATGCAAGTTTGACCCACTGATTAGAGAATTCAACGCCCGTGTCCTCATGCATCGGGACTTAACTTTTCTAGGTGAGGGCTACCTCGAATCCCTAGCTGAGGCGTGGGAGACTCTAATGAAAATCAGGAAGGTCGAACTTGGCGCCGAGGAGGTCGATGAAGATGCTTTAATAAAAGAATTTCTTAAGGGGAACGAGCCTTCAGACCTGTCTGCAGCGAAGGCTCTTTACTGCAAAAGTTCCTCCTCATCTAAAGAGAAAGATGTTATTGCCGGTCCATTCGGAACTGAGTCTCCAGCTCATGCTCCTACTCAGTCGGCTGATCGGCTGGTACTTGATCCATTTGAGCAGCATTTTGGGTATGACCCGAAGGACCTTAGCCTCGGTGTTCACGTTCTATCTCCTATTCCAGAGGGTGAGACCCCTTAGATGGCCGAGAGTCAGCCAGAAGCCGGTATAAAACCATTCATTTTAAATTCCAAGAGTCGTCGTTTTCGACGAGAGGTCATTGTATTCTAATGTTTGTTTTATGTGATTTTGTGCAGGCCATTCTGATCCCATGCCCACTCCGAGGAGCGATGACGCCAAGGAGGTGAAGGAGAAAACAAGTGAGGCTACTCATGCAGGAGAGACTCCCGGTCCAGATGCCCAGGTGATTGGGGGGCATGATGAGGACAAGTCCGAGACTTCATCTCCCATCGAGGGAAGTTACGAAATCGAGATCAAAAGCGCCTCTTAACATACTTCTAAAATGAGCATGAAGGAGCAACTCGAGGAGAAAAAGAAAACGACGGCCGAAATCGAAGTCTAGCCTCGAGTAGTGGACCTAGATGATCCTCTGAACAAGCCGTTGAAGGTCATTCTTCTTGGTGGGTCCAGGCCATTAGAGGTTCCCCGTACTTACCCGGTTGTTACCTCCCCATCAAAGAAAATTTCCAAGGGAAAATACACGGGAGAGGAGTCATATGAGAAGTTGAAGGAGGGAAAGAAGTCGAAGAAATCAAAGAATTAATTGTTACTCTTGCTCAACGAGAGTTAGTTTAGATTATGTAATTATTTTTATTTATTTTCGTAGTCACGTAAATAGACTTTTGATTCCAAGTTTTAAAAGATTTGTAGCAGAAACTTATTTTTGAATAAATAAAGCTTAGTTCTTTTGTATTTCAAAAGACTTTTATCGTTCAGCTTTTTGTATGATTGTGGTCGAAGCCCAAGCTATTGTGAGTTACATAAGCTTCTTAGTTCATCTCCATATAAGTCGGATACTCTTTGGAATTGTACATTCTTTATTCCATGCTATGGGTACTTAAAATAACTTTTTAGTTCATTCCCTGGGAATTCATAGTACTCCAGTCCACACTCCGGGGACTTGGAGATTTTAAGTTGTTTATACTCTAGTCCGCACTCTGGGGACTCGGAGTACTCCAGTCCGCACTCCGAGGACTTGGAGATTTTGTGTCGTTTACACTCTGGTCCGCATTCTTGGGACTCAGAGTACTCCAGTTCGCACTCTGGGGACTTGGAGATTTTAAGTCGTTTATACTCTAGTATGCACTCTGGGAACTCAGAGTACTCCAGTCTACACTCAGGGGACTTGAAGATTTTAAGTCATTTATAGTCTAGTCTGCACTCTAGAGACTTAGAGTACTCCAGTCCAGACGTAGGGGACTTGGAGCTCCGCACTCTGGGGACTCAGAGTACTCCAGTCCGCACGTAGGGAACTTAGAGATTTTAAGTCGTTTATTGTAACGACCCAGTATGTTCAACCATTCACATCCACACACGTCGGACTTGAATTGTTCAAAATCCGCGTTGTAAATAAAATTTAGCAAATCTTAGAATATACATTAAATAAACAATCATAGAATCACAAACACAGAATCAGAATACTCGCAGCGGAATTTAAAAATAACTTAGTGGTTCATGAAGCCACTATCAATAGTCTCAAAAAGCATAAAGTACACGGTCTTAAACCAAATTTAGTTTGAAATCTCCCCAGAAACTCTCAATATTAGATTGTCTGGATTTCAAAGCGTAAATAAGAACTGAACAGAAACTTGATGGCAGCTTGAAAAGAGATGATCAGCAGAAGCCCAAGCTCCAGAGGTGAAGTCTGAACTGAAACTCAGGCTGACCCGAGCGTAAAATAAAACATAAACACTCGAGTTAGGACATACATACTTATACAGTGTAAGCTAATTCAAGTGTACAGTAATATAAAGCAAGTAACTTAAAGGATGCTTGGGACCTCCCATCCTCTAAGGATCCGTTAAACTATTTACTATGTAGTATTAATTTCGCTATTATAATAGTGTCTATATTAAAATAAACTTACTTTTAAATAGCGTTAAGGAGTTACCCAATCTCCCCCTTAACACAATAATAGTCCCAGTAGTCCATCCAATATCATAGTCCCTCCTGATCGGGAAGCCACCAGAGGATACCACACGGGCTACGGGAGAAAACCAAACTCGTACAAGGCTCGCTATTGTAGGTGACACGGCACAACTAGGCAATGCCAGGGTAGATATACCAATTACGCTTTCGGACCGGTGGTAATGCAGAGCTTCTACTACCGCCCACCTCGAACAACACTCTCGAATCAAAGGTGCACACCAAACAATCCCAAAGTAATAGAATGGCATACGAAGAAGTGCGTCCGATCAAAGGTGCTACCTCATTAGTCCGTCAATCAGTCGTGTTTTAGCCACCTTATGCCAACTCACGAGAGTCGGGTCTACGTATTTACCTCAAAGGAACTGTCACCACCATCCTACTTCATTCTGGAATCTCCACCGCATACACGGTTGTCAAAGTGGTTTTCGATATCGACAGAGAGTATGCCCATATCCGATCCCGGTTTATTTAACAACCAACGTTATTATTACCCGTGGTTATAAATTCCAAAATAGTTTATATTTTTAAATCAAATACTATTTAAAAGTGAAGTTATAATTCTTATAAAATCCAATATACATCCTACAGGTTATGTCTTAGTTTATTTTTGTCAACTACAGCACTTGCACAGTGCGGTAGTATCCTTTACACAGATTTGAGTAAATTAAATTTTAAACTTCAATATAGTTTGAACAATAATTAAACCAATTAATCATATTCCACCTTTAAATAGTCATTTAAATTTACTCAATAAATTATGATTTTTATAAAGTACATTTTACAAATATATATCTAACCTCTCTATGCTTTACTTATTAAAATCAAGTGCAAAATTTCCCATAATATTTTACTTAATAATTAAGTTCAATTACCACTTCAAAGTAAACTAAATTTCTAATCAATTTCTTAAATTACCACTTTATATTCAAAATTTAGCTATATTCCAATTTCCATTCTAAGTATTCACTTTATTTAACAATTTAATTCATAGCCAACTTAACCCTTTATTTATTTACTTTCATTTAAATTTTTACCAAAACGTCATATTTTATTACTCAACTAGCATTCCATTTTTATTTTACAAATCAACTTTACAAAGTAAATTTATCCTTTAAATTCTTAACATTTATTTATTTACATCTTTAACTTGTATAATATCACTACACTTATAAGAATCATTTTAATCAAATTTTTAAACAAAATATTATAACGTTCTAATTTAAAAATATTTAATATTTCCAGAATATATATATATATATATATATATAACCACGGGTCTGTATAATATTTCTAACCTCGGTCAAGTGATACAGATAATATATCATTTCAATCCGTAATTTATAAAGAAAATCCGGGTTCTATCATTTCAAACCCGCAATCCCAAGTTGAATAAACAAATAAATATCGTTCAGGCCTATCATTTCAGCCCGTAACGATTCTATTCTTCAGGGAACTTACAGTGTGATAAACAGTAAATAAATGAATAAAAATCAGCATACATATAACAGTAGATAATATAACTGATGATGTGTAAATGTGATAATAGGGTTTTTAACATCATAAATTTATATCACGGGCAAGCAAAATATAAAATATAACTATTTTACAATTACACTTGTTATTAATTTACCGATCTATAAGTATGTTTGTCAGGTGAGAAATACTCACCTTTTTGCTGCCGAAGATTAGACTCAAAAATAAGATAACCACACCGAAATAGAGTAGAAAGCACGATCAAATATTGGAAGATGAGACAAACTGATTTCGATCTTGAAACAAGATAAATAAATAAAACAGAGTACGCGAATTCCAGTTGCGGACAAAGCAAATTTTTAAATAAAACAAAATTGATACGAGCTAAAATAAAAGGAAAATTGACTCAAATTGCTCGACCACTCCATCGCACGACTTGACCCATTAAAACAAAAGCTCAGCCTGCCCATATATTTTTTCCAAATCAAAATTTACAGAATAAATTTATACTCTATTCTTTACCCTTTTTACAAATATTATGACGTGTAAAAAAATAGGTGGCAAATCTTATGTGGGCAACATGAAATTCACGGTAGTGATACATAAAGGTAGCGCATGCAATTTTTTTTTTCTTTTTCATTTTTTTTCTTTGTTAAGAAACAAGTAAAATAACAGAATCTCTATGATATCCCGGGAATTTTGGCAATATCAATTTAATAATCTGTATTTAAAATTTAAAACGATTTGATAAATTCTATTAATACAATTTGATTTGATTTAATAATCCAATTAAATAAATGTTTAATTGGTGAATTTTATCTTTTAAAAGCTAATAAATTGCTTTCTATTTATAATGTATGTATATATGTATATATATTGTAGATAGATAAGTTTTGATTTGTAAATTAATAAACAAATAAAATCTTGTTTTTAAATTCTGATATTCATTTGATAATTTGGAGATTATTATTTTATTTAATAATTAACTATTCAAAAACTATTTAATAAATAACTATTTGGTTTTAAGATGCTTAAAGAAATTGTTTTAAAGTGTTTAAATATATTTTAAAGCATAGTTTAAATTTTAATAAGATAAACAAAAGTTTATTTTATTTCTTTCTGAATATAGCTTAATAAATATAGTTTGGAATTATATATGGAAATTTTAAAATACCATTTATATATTAAACATTAATCCATTTAATTAAGAAAAATAAGATAAGTAATTTATGGTTTCTTTTATAAATGATTTAAAACTGATAAATGAGTTATTTTCAAATAATAAATGTATTAATATAAATATAGATAAGATTTTAAAAGACAATGTTATTATTTTAAAATTAAAATATACTGATAAATTAGTTTTAAAATTGGAATTTTTAAATGTATGAATAGCATTTGAAATTGAATTTAATTTTGAAATTCAAATGAATAAACATATATGAATCTTGTAAATAAGCTTTCATTTTTATATAAATTGTTTTATTTCATTAAAAAGAAATACATATATATTTATTTATGAAATTAATTTATATGTATTTAATAAATAAAAAGGATTTTAATTACCTTTAAAATAAATAAAAACAAATAATATTAATTTCAAGACACATGTTATTAAACTAAGGGGTGAAATGACAAGTGTAATTGAATTAAATAACTAGTGTAATAAGTGTTATTTCTTTTTACAAGTGTCTTTTATTTTTATTTTTCTTTTAAAAAATTTTGAAAAATCAATTACACTCATATAAAACATGTTTTCCTCAAGCTCTTTCGTTTTCTATTCTTTTTTTTTTTTTGAAGATAAATCTCAGCTGAAAAACAAATCAATAACAAAATTCTCAAAACCCAAATCAATATCTTGTAACCCATTTCAAATTCCTCTTCAATTCAATCTGTAATTCCTTTCCTCTGTAAAATCATTTTCAAAAACAAATGACAATCTGCATGCAAGTTTAAAGCACAAGCAAATCCTTAAGTTCAAAATGCAAAGTCTGTTGAAACATACAAGCAAGTCCTCTGTAAACCATTTTCAAATGCAAAGGAAATGGCCTGCATGCAAATTTAATCATCAAACAAGTAGCCTCTGCATTTTTTTTAAAATCTGGGAATCAAGTACAAGTCTCTACATTTTCTTTTAACCTGGGAATAAAGTGAAATCTGAAGCAAGTCAAATTTCAAATACACTACATGCATGTTTAAAATCTGCAACTCAACTTCAAGTAACATTCTGCAACTCAGTTATAATCTGAAGAAAAGCTTTCAAAAACAGTTTTTCAAAGATATAGGCTCTTTCCTCATTGTCTCAGGTGACTAACACGTTCAAAAATTTAATATAAGTTTGTTGCTTAAATAAGTATGTTTGTGTATGTTATCTGGATTGCATGTTGATAATATGCATGTGTAAATGATTTTAAATGCATTGCTGAATATATGCATATAAATGTTTGAATGTATGTGCTGTGAATCTGCTCCTTCCTATACTTAACTTCAGAAGTAAAGATTTTAATAAAAATCCATTTTCTTTAAATCAAGTTTATGATAGGATTTAAGATTCAAATAATATCTGAATTGTTTGATTATAAAGAAAACTTAAAAATTGTAATTAAGTTAAAATTAATTGTAATCTGCTTTATAAACTAAAATCGGCAGTGAAGTTAAATTTTGGAAAATTCAAAACTCTTGAAATCATGAATTCAGGGTTAAATTTTGAATGCTTATTCCAAATCATGATTTTAAAAATCAAATTACAAAATTTTAGGGTAGAAATGAAAAGTAATTTTGTTTTTACTAGAAATTGGGTTTGGGGTTTTTGCTGATGCCCCCAACGGTCAGGGTGGTCATGGTTGCTTCTGGTGTTCGATTAGGGGTCAGTGATGTAGGATAAAATGGGGGTGGTGGTGGAAATGCACTGTGGTGAAGGTGATGGTAAAAATTTATCCCTAAACCTAGTTTTGAGTAGTTCTGTAGTTTTGGATCATTGCGATCCTCTGGTTGATCGAGTTCGATGGAACTCAGGGGAAGAGTAGCTAGGGCATGGACGAGGACATGGTCGGAGTCGCCAGTGTTCTGGTGGTCAGCGATGGATGTACGAGGTGTTTTCAGGTTTTGGGGGATGGGGGTGTTCCTGTGCTATCAGGTTTTGGATTGGGGAAACTCAGTTTGATTTCTGGATGATGGTGGGTTTCTGATGATCGCGATGAGCTTCAATGGTGATCGACGACTTGCTTGTTGTCTGGGTAGTGGCCGAAGGTGGCCAAGACCACCGTGCATGTGCACGGTGAGGAAATGGTGACAGGGAAGTTTGCGTTTTGCAGTTTTATTTTGGCTCGAGTCATACTCGGGCAATTCGAGCTTTTGCTCGAAGATAATCTTGGTTTTACTCGAAGTAAAATAGAGGGAGACTCGGGTTTTCTGTTGGTTTCAGGTTTCAGAGAAACCTGTACTATTCGATTCAAAAATTGTTTTAAAATCTGAATGCAGGCTTTCTAACAAGAATTTAAAAATTAAATTAAAAGTATGGTTTTCAATTTGAGTTGAATTCCAGTTTTTAAATTTAATTCAAACTTTTTAAAGTAAATGTTTACAGGTTTCTTTGGGAAACCTGTATATTCAGTTTAAAAGAAAATTGAGTTTTTGCAAAAAAAATATCTAAAGTAGGGTTTTTAAAACAGAAATTTAAACTGAAAATTTAAGTGTGAATTTCAAAACTAGATTTGAATTCAAGTTTCAAATTTAATTTAAACTATTTAAACTAAAGTGTTTAAACAACCTTTAAAAGAGTTTAAATATTTGAATTTAAGTTAAAGCTTTAAATTTAAAGTAGAAGATTTAAACATAAGTTTAAATCTGAAAATCAAAAATTCAATTTGAATCATGTTTTGAAAATAAAGGAAGTTTTAAATGTTTAAACAACTTTAATTGTTGAAACATATTTTAAATAAGATTTGTATCTTAGACAAATATGGGTTCAAACATCTTTTATAAACAAGAAATTATTTAGCATAATTTTTAAAAAGGTTTTAGAATGTTTTTAAAACTTTGATAAAGTTAAGTTTGAGTTCATTTTAAAATTTTAAATTTTAAATGTAGTTTGAAAACAAATTTTAAAGTAAGTAGTTTTAAATTTATTTGTTAATGATAATGTAATCATTAAAAAGGAATGTTTTAAAATAAATCAAAGATTTAATATTTTTGATTGTTTAAATTAGTAAGGTAATTAGATGGACAATTAATTAATTAATTAAATTAATTAAATAAGGATTTTGAAATTTTTGATTAAGGTTAAAGTTAATAAATTAGGATTAA
This sequence comes from Allium cepa, assembly GCA_030765085.1. Taxonomy (NCBI): domain Eukaryota; kingdom Viridiplantae; phylum Streptophyta; class Magnoliopsida; order Asparagales; family Amaryllidaceae; genus Allium; species Allium cepa. Next base: position 1,037,242,183 of record CM060941.1, on the reverse strand, counting down.
TTAATTTGGCAATAAGATCATTAATTAAATAAGTTAAGATTTTAATTAATGATTGGAAATTAATCAAGAGGTTAAGATTAATTAAGTTAAAAAATTAATTAATTAAATAATTAGTGATCACTTAAATGATTTTTAAAGATTATTAAATTTGTGATTAATAATGATTAATTAAATAAATTAACTAAGTAAGGTAACTAAAGAAATTAATGATAAGTTAATGAAGGTCATTAACTTGGGATTATATATTAATTAATTAAATAATTAATTTTGATAATTAATTAGATTAATTAAATTTGATAATCATTATGGAATTTGGTTAAGTATGATTACTTTGTGAAGGTAATTAAAGTTATTAATTACTCATTGTAATTAATAAATTAAAATGATTAGATTAAATTAATTAATTAATTAAGTTTAATTAATTTAGAATGATCATTGATGGGTTGGCAAGTGATTAATGATGAATAATTACTTAAAGAAGTAATTAAGATAAGTAATTACAGAATGTAATTTATTTAAGTATGAAGAATTGAGGTTAATTGTTTGTGGAATTATTATGGAGGATAATTTCTTTTTGAAAGAAATTAATAATTAATTATTTGGTGTAAATTAATTTAAGCAATTATTGATTAAGTCATTTGGAAAATAATTAAGTAATGTAATTAAGGATAATTAATTACTAATAAAATGATATAATTAATTATTAAATATAATTTAGGGGTAATCAATTTACTCAATGCAGTAATTAAGAATGGTTAATTACTGAAGTTAATTAATCAAGGTGATTAATAATTAAGGTTAATTACTTGATGAAGTTAATTAATTTAAATGTAATTAGGAATCATTAATTAATATAATTAATGACGTGATTAAGGATTAATTAATTGAGATTAAGTAATTAATTAATGTAATTAATTAAGGGTTAATGTGATTAATTATAATTAATTAATTATGTAACTAGAGGTTAATTACTCTATTTGATTAAGGAAAATAAATTTGTGAAATTTATTACTTGAATGTAATTAAATATGATTAATCAAGAGTGATTAATCAAAGAAGATTAATTAGTGGTTAATTAATTAGTTGATTGATTTGTAATCAATGGTTGTATAAGAAGGATTTATAGATTGAGGAAATTAATTTAATTTATTTTAAATTAATTAGATATGATGTAATTAATTTAATTCATTTTAAATTAATTATATATAATGTGATTATTAAATCCTTGTTATATATGGATAATATAGATTTCCTTCAATGGTTTGAATCTCAGATATGAGATTAGTAATGATGTGTGATATGGATGCATTGGTTGCATTGTGATGATGAATTGGATTATCTTCTGATAATGATAATATGGATTATCTGTGGTAGTAATTATCTATTGTGATGATATAAATTATCTATCTGTGTGTATATAGATAGTTTAAATTGAATTGTTTTAAACTTAAAACAACTTGGACCTAAAAGACACGTTTTGAATTTCGATGAGACCAGGATCGGGTTTCCATATTTGGATATCTGAAAACCATAACGATCCAAATTAACGATAGGTCGTGAATCTCAAGTGAAGATAAAGATTCAGTGTGCAAGGGTTATCATCGTTAACTCTGAGGGTGATTCCAAAATGAGTGTAACGAGATAATGCCTTCGGTTTCGTTCGAACCCGAAACGAACTTGTATGGATTGAATGCTTTCATAACATCTTTAGGGGGACGATGAGCATTCTAAGAGATGTGTTCTCTAAAGGTAATCGTAGCCTCAAGCCTCATCAACCAGGAATGGCTAAAACAGGGGAGGTGCAGCAAGGCTTCGTGGGTAGCTCCCACTGGAGAACGAGATTTACCCATGTCTAGAAGTCCCTTTTATTCGACTGTGTGGGCGGTTGATTCGCGACAACTGCCGGGGTTGTCTTGTTCGGGACTATCCAGTAAGGGATGGTTCCGGCCTTTCGTTGCAGGGGAGTTTGGGTGGCTCCTCGGTACGGTGATCTAGGCCACGTACTGTGACGGGCGGTACCCCTGTAGCCCTACCATTGTATGGAATCCAAAATCCAATAAGTGCCAACGGTTTTGATTGTATTACCCGCTTTTGTGGCCAGTATCTGGAATTTAATAGATGTAACAATTTCGGCTATTTCATATTTACTTGAAAACCTTAGACACTGTTATAATATCACCGGATTTTCTATCAAATGTTTTGGTTAGCGTAAGGTAAAAACTTTTTCATGTTTATGTGTGGGAAGTCTTACGTGATACCTTTCTTTTTAAAGGTTTTTCAAAAGTTAAGCAACTTTAACATGTTGCTCACACCAGACCCTTGTCTAACCCGGAGTTTATTTCTGTTTTTTTCTTAAACTCTTGGGTACTCAAATTTTTACGAGTAGCTAAGGGATTCAGGTTAGCTTTGACGAATTATAGAGGAGCAAATGGAGCATGAGGCTTCTGCGTTGTAGTTATCTAGTATTCCGCTGTGTTGGTATCCCTGAGTCGTTTGTTGAGTTGTTTGTACTGTGTTTTAATAACTAGACAGGTGTTTATAACTGTCTAGTACGTGCTGTATTATCTATGTAACTCTGATAGCTGTTGTCTATCTATGTAATACTTTGATTATTAATATAATTTATTCGTTCCGCTGTTGAGATTCTGTTGTTGTTTCTTCTTTCTTCTCTTTCTTTCTCTTTCTATCCCTTTCTTTCTTAATTCATGACACGCCTTTCTGGTTAGTGCAAGACGGGTCGTGACAGTTGGTATCAGAGCATTAGGTTGAGTGAATACCCAGGATCTGGAGTGGTGTCTATCTTGAGAGAGAGTATTTGTAGTTTTGATATATATATATATATATATATATATATATATATATATATATATTATTTCTACCTATCTGTTGGGTTACCTGTTCGGGTTTTCCAATATAGGTTATAAAGGTAGATAAGGTAGTGGCGTGTGAAACACGACTACTACCATTGGTTGAAGTTTGAATGTTGAGGTTGGAAGTGTATTTGTCGAGACTATAGACCTAATACCGTCTCGAGTGAGTTTTGTAGTTTGGTGAAAGGATTTCATCGATCTCTGAAGGAAACTTGTAAAGGTTCGGAGTCTACCTTTGAAGTTGGATGAGTAAAGTTTGGATCTGTTAGCAGAAGTGTGTGATGGTGTATTGATACCTCAGGAACTGGTAGCTGCGTGATGAGATGCAGTGAATATGGATGTCTCTGAAGATGTTTTCTTTGGAACAAGTTTTAGGAAGTGTGTCTGCTTCGGTGATGTGGCAGAGTCCAGCTGGTTGTTTATGTTTGGCTTTGAGGTTCGTGTTTCTCGAAGGGCTTTGGATTAAGAATCTTTGGCATCGGTGTCATCAGTGCAGCTCGGAGTATTCTGTGTTGACTGGAGGTCTTCTGGCTTAGCAGTTTTTCTGAGGTGGAGTTCAGAAGCAGCAGACTAGATCCGTTTCTTCGGTGGATTGGCTAATTAAGAGTAAGCTGTTCTGTTTGGTAAAGAGAGAACAGTTTTCTTTGGGAATTGGTCTGTGTTGATCGCAAAAGAGACTTTCGATTGTTTGAGTGTTCTCTTGTGTTATCTGAGATTTTTATGGATATCTTCTGAGGAGTCAGAGGTTTGTCTGTATCGGGAGATTGATTTTTCTTATCGACCGGATTCCAGGAGTGATACCAGTGGAGCAGCTAGTAGAAGGAGGATTTCTCGAGATAGAGTTTGGTGAAGCAACTCAGGATTGGTGGAACTTCTGAGTTTTCTTTTATGGATCTGTTGAATCATATTCTGGGATGTGTTGTCCAGATTGGGCTCGAATTCTTCATCAGCATTTTTCTTCTTTTCCAGATCAGAGTTGTGCAGCGGAAGCAGTTTAGGAATGTTTCTGTTTTGTCTTTTCCGGATAGAAGAAGTGAATTTGTTCTTCTGAGATTTGAAGAGTAGAGTTGTGTATTTGGTTTTGGATTGGTCTTGAGGAGATCATTGTGTTGGATTGTTTTTGGTCCAGCTTGTTTCTTTTTGGGGCATGCAAAGGTTGAGCTGATCAGGAAGGTTTTAGGCAGCCAGGATCATCAGAAATGTTTTGTGGATTAGAGACGGAGGAATGGATTCTGGAGTCAGAAATTTGTTTTGGATCTCTTTTGTGTTTTGGTTGGATTGGTGTTTGGTTTTCAAGAGTTGAAATTGCCAGTTTGGATAATTGGATTTAATGAGTTTCACGTATCTCTGAGGGAGTACGTGTATGAGCTATCTCTGGTTGTGGAACTAGCTGTTCAGGAAGGTTTGGTTGTTGAGTCAGACTCGTCTGTAGTCTGATATCTTGTCTACTTCTGTAGATTTAGATGAGTAGAAGCTTTGTAGTTTCGTAGTTTAAATTGTTTGGATTCTGTAGAGCGAGTATCCCAGTATGTATATACTTGGGGAAACTCGAGGAGATTTTACCTAGAATTTTGTCTCGATAATTAAATTTGTTTGATTAGATAAATTGGTTGCTTTTGTTGTTAGCATATGATTGATATATGCTTGTGTTTAAATTAAATCTTAAATAAGATTATTGAATTACCTTTGCTTTTAAATTTCGGGGACGAAATTCTTTTAAGGGGGGAGGAATGTGATATCCCGGGAATTTTGGCAATATCAATTTAATAACCTGTATTTCAAATTTAAACTAATTTGATAAATTATGTTAATAAAATTTGATTTGATTTAACAATCCAATTAAATAAATGTTTAATTGGAGAATTTTATCTTTTAAAAGCTAACAAATTGCTTTCTATTTATAATGTATGTATATATGTAAATATATTGTAGATAGATAGGTTTTGATTTGTAAATTAATAAACAAATAAAATCTTGTTTTAAAATTCTGATATTCATTTTGATAATTTGGAGATTATTATTTTATTTAATAATTAACTATTCAAAAACTATTCAATAAATAACTATTTGGTTTTAAAATACTTAAAGAAATTGTTTTAAAGTGTTTAAATATATTTTAAAGCATAGTTTAAATTTTAATAAGATAAACAACAGTTTATTTTATTTCTTTTTGAATATAGCTTAATAAATATAGTTTGGAATTACATATGGAAATTTTAAAATACCATTTATATATTAAACATTAATCCATTTAATTAAGAAAAATAAGACAAGTAATTTATGATTTCTTTTATAAATGATTTAAAATTGATAAATGAGTTATTTTCAAATAATAAATGTATAAATATAAATGTAGATAAGATTTTAAAAGACAATGTTATTATTTTCAAATTAAAATATGTTGATAAATTAGTTTTAAAATAGGAATTTTTAAATGTATGAATAGCATTTGAAATTGAATTTAATTTTGAAATTCAAATGAATAAACATATATGTATTTTGTAAATAAGCTTTCATTTTTATATAAATTGTTTTATTACATTAAAAAGAAATACATATACATTTATTTATGAAATTACTTTATATGTATTTAATAAATAAAAAGGATTTTAATTACTTTTAAAATAAATAAAAACAAATAATATTAGTTTCAAGACACATTTTATTAAACTAAGGGGTGAAATGACAAGTGCAATTGAATTAAATAACTAGTGTAACAAGTGTTATTTCTTTTTACAAGTGTCTTTTATTTTTATTTTTCTTTTAAATTTTTTTGAAAAATCAATTACACTCATATAAAACATGTTTTCTTCATGCTCTTTCTTTTTCTATTCTTCATTTTTTTTTCAAAAATAAATCTCAGCTGAAAAACAAATCAATAACAAAATTCTCAAAACCCAAATCAATATCTTGTAACCTATTTCAAATTCCTCTTCAATTCAATCTGTAATTCCTTTCCTCTGTAAAATCATTTTCAAAAACAAAATGAAAATCTGCATGCAAGTTTAAAGCACAAGCACATCCACAAGTTCAAAATGCAAAGTCTGTTCGAACATGCAAGCAAGTCCTCTGTAAACCATTTTCAAATGTAAAGGAAATGGCCTGCATGCAAATTTAATCATCAAACAAGTAGCCTCTGCATTTTTTTTTAAAATGTGGGAATCAAGTACAAGTCTCTACATTTTCTTTTAACCTGGGAATAAAGTGAAATCTGAAGCAAGTCAAATTTCAAATAGCCTACATGCATGTTTAAAACTGCAACTCAACTTCAAGTAACATTCTGCAACTCAGTTATAATCAGAAGAAAAGCTTCCAAAAACAGTTTTTCAAAGATATAGGCTCTGTCCCCATTGTCTCAGGTGAGTAACACTTTCAAAAATTTAAATATAAGTTTGTTGCTTAAAAAATTATGTTTGTGTATGCTATCTGGATTGCATGTTGATAGTATGACTGTGTAAATGATTTTAAATGCACTGCTGAAGATATGCATATAAATGTTTGAATGTATGTGCTGTGAATCTGCTCCTTCCTGTACTTAACTTCAGAAGTAAAGATTTCAATAAAAATCCATTTTCTTTAAATCAAGTTTATGATAGGATTTAAGTTGCAAATAATATCTGAATTGTTTTATTATAAAGAAAACTTAAAAATTGTATTTAAGTTAAAATTAATTGTAATTTGCTCTGTAAACTAAAATCAACAGTGAAGTTAAATTTTGGAAAATTCAAAACTCTTGAAATCATGAATTCAGGGTTAAATTATGAATGCTTATTCCAAATCATGATTTAAAAATCAATTACAAATTTTTAGGGTAGAAATGAAGAGCAGTTTTGTTTTTACTGGAAATTGGGTTTGGGGTTTTTGCTGATGCTCCCAAGGGTCAGGGTGGTCATGGTTGCTTCTGGTGTTGGATTAGGGGTCAGTGATGTAGGATAAAATGGGGGTGGTGGTGGAAATGCACTATGGTGAAGGTGATGGTCAAAATTTATGCCTAAACCTAGTTTTGAGTAGTTCTATAGTTTTGGATCATTGCGATCCTATGGTTGATTGAGTTCGATGGAACTCAGGGGAAGAGTAGCTAGGGCATGGACGAGGACATGGCCGAAGTCTCCAGTGTTCTGGTGGTCAGCGATGGATGTTCGAGGTGTTTTCAGGTTTTGAGGGATGGGGGTGTGCCTGTGCTGCCAGGTTTTGGATTGGGGAAACTCAGTTTGATTTTTGGATGATGGTGGGTTTCTGATGATCGCGATGAGCTTCAATGGTGATCGGCGACTTGCTTGTTGTCTGGGTAGTGGCCGGAGGTGGTCAAGACCACCGTGCATGTGCACGGTGAGGAAATGGTGACAGGGAAGGTAGGGTTTTGTAGTTTTATTTTCGCTCGAGTCATACTTGGGCAATTCGAGCTTTTGCTCGAAGATAATCTTGGTTTTACTCGAAGTAAAACAGGGGGAGACTCGGGTTTTCTGTTGGTTTCAGGTTTCAGAGAAACCGGTACTATTCAATTCAAAAATTGTTTTAAAATCTGAATGCAGGTTTTCTAACAAGAATTTAAAACTTAAATTTAAAAGTATGGTTTTCAATCTGAGTGAATTCCAATTTTTAAATTTAATTCAAACTTTTTAAATTAAATGTTTACAGGTTTCTTTGGGAAACCTGTATATTTCCACTTTAAAAGAAAATTGAGTTTTCGTAAAAATAATATCTAAAGCAAGGTTTTTAAAACAGAAATTTAAACTTAAAATGTAAGTATGAATTTCAAAACTAGATTTGAATTCAAGTTTTAAATTTAATTTAAACTATTTAAATTAAAGTGTTTAAACAACCTTTAAAAGAGTTTAAATATTTGAATTTAAGTTAAAGCTTTAAATTTAAAGTAGAAGATTTAAACATAAGTTTAAATCTGAAAATCAAAAATTCAATTTGAATCATGTTTTGAAAATAAAGGAAGTTTTAAATGTTTAAACAACTTTAATTGTTGAAACTTATTTTAAATATGATTTGTATCTTAGGTAAATATGGGTTCAAACATCTTTTATAAATAAGAAATTATTTAGAATAAGTTTTAAAAAGGTTTTAGAATGTTTTTAAAACTTTGATAAAGTTAAGTTTGACTTCATTTTAAAATTTAAAATTTAAAATGTAGTTTGAAAACAAATTTTAAAGTAAATTGTTTTGTAACAACCTGATATTTTCAACCATCCGCATCCGCGCATGCTGGACTTGAATTGCTCAAAATACCGCGTTGCAAGTAAAATTTGGCAAGTCTCAGGACATACAGTAAATAAAAATCACAGAACACATACACAGAGTAAGAAATGCAACGGAAGTAAAATAGATAGTAGTTCATGAAGCTACTATGAAAATATATCAGAGTTAAATAAAATACAACAGAATAAATAAAGTACAACACAAGTCTCGAGATGATAACCAAGTACAAGCTGAATAGAACAATAGAACTGGAATAGATAAAACTAGATAAGAAGATGATCTCCAGCGATTCTAATCTCCAGAAAGTGGAATCCAAATATGTGAATAACTCAGGCTGACCCAAGCGTAAATAAAATACAAACACTCGAGTCAGGACAATATATACTTATAAAATGTAAACCAACTCAAGTGAACTGTAATAAAGTACGAGTAACTTAAAGGATGCCTGGGACCGCCCATCCTCTAAGGATCCGCTAAACTATTTACTATGTAGTAACATTTCGCTATTATAATAATGTCTACAGTAAAATAAACATACTTTTAAATAGCGTTCCGGGCTACCCATATCATCCTTCACACATAATAGTCCCAGCAGTCCATCCAATATCATGACATCTCCACACCGGGTGACTGTCAGAGGATACCATACAGGCTACGGGAGAAAGACAAACTCGTAGTAAAGGCTCGGTATGGTAGGTGACACGGCACACAAGGCAATGACATGGTAGATATACCAATTACGCACACGGGCTGGTGGTAACGCAGCAGCCACATACGCCCACCTCGGAACACACTCTCATATCAAAATCGGAGGATGGCCATCTAATCAATCACAAGTAAGAGTATAGTATCGAAGGAATGTGTCCGATCGGATGAATGACCTGACTTGGCCCGAGATCGCTCCTGTTTTAGCCACCTTATGCCCACTCACGGGAGTTGGGTTCACGTAATATACCTCAAGAACGTCGCCACCATCCTACTTTATTATGGAATCTCCACCGCGTACACGGTTGTCAAAGTGGTTTTCGGTATCGACAGAGAGTATTCCAGATATCCAATCCCGGTCTCTTTGCCAACCAATCGTTATTATAACCTGTAGTTATAATTTAAATCGGTATTTATACTTCAAAACAGAATATCATTTCAAATCCAAATCTTTATCAAAATAAAGATTAAATTAATTCCAAACCATTTCAAAAACATCATATCTTTCCAAAACTTCATGTCAAATCATTTCAATATATTAAAATATGATATCTTTACAAAAATTCATTTCCAACCATTTTAATATATCAAAATATCATATCTTACTAAACTTCATTTCCAATCATTTTAATATATCAAAATATCATATCTTTACTAAACATCATTTCCAATCATTTTAATATATCAAAATATCATATCTTTACAAAACTTCATTTCCAATCATTTTAATATATCAAAATATCATATCTTTACAAAACTTCATTTCAAATCATTATTCATTTCATTCAATTTAAAATACCATTTCAATTCACATTTCAAAACGGTTTATATTTCAAATCAAATTACTTCATTTAAATCAAAAATGAAGTTATTACATTTAACAATTAAGTTATTAAATTTCCAAAATTTTCAAATTTTAATCATTTATTCACTAAAGTTTATCAAAACAATGAAAATTCACTTTTCGCGGTATTTAGAAAACGTTACGGAAAGTTACATTCAAAATAGTTCAATTTAACTATAGACAACATTTTTAAATGCTGTATTAGAGATTACTTAAATTTCAAATAAACTTATTTAAATTCAATAATTTTAGCACTTACAAAAATGCTATAATAGCCTTTAATTCAATTTAGCTTTTTGGTTCATTATCATCAACTACAGCATTTACAAATGTTGTAATATCATTTACATTGCAATTAATAGCATTTCAAAAATACAGTTAATTAACTTCAAATATTCAATTTAATTTCACAACCAATTATATTTTTATTTAGAACACTTTTTTTTCTTATAGAATCATACATTTTCACATTTATAAACATCATTTAGTTTTCCTTAAGTTGATGATTTTATAAAGTTAAATCTCCATTCAAAAATCAAGATTTACTAATAATTCACTTATTCAATTTCAACATTCAATTTTAAATTCATTGAATTAAATTTCAAATTAACACTTAATATTACAATTTCAAAAGATGACTTAATCTCAAATTTATTTACTTAACTTAATATTCACTTTTAAGCCAAATTCACAAATTCCCATTTTGGTTATGTTTCAAAATTTTAACTTAAATAATCATTCATTTCACATTTTTACTTTATTCAAAAATCATTAATAAATTATAAAATCACTTTAAATTCATTTTAAATTCAAATTATCATAAATTTATCATGATTTCATATTTAATTTAATTTCCAATTATAATCAAATCAAAATTTCCAAAATAACTTACATTCAGATTTTCTAATATTTCCATAATTAATTTAACTTATAAATTTCCAGAAAATCAATAGTACTTTAAAAAATTATTTTTATTTAATTTTAAATCAAAATATAGTAATATTTACATTTCTAAAATATTTTACAAATTTTAGAAAAACATATTTTAACTACGGGTCTGTATATAATTTTCAACGCTAGGTAAAGTGATACGGGTAATATATCATTTCAACCCGTAATTTACAAAGAAAAATCCGGGTTTTATCATTTCAAACCCGCAGTCCCTAGTAAATAAAAATAATTAAAAATCATTCAGGCCTATCATTTCAGCCCATAACAATTTTCCCTTATTCTAAAGTCTGTTCGGGTATGTATCATTTCAACCCATAGTGATTCTAATCTAAAGGGAACTTGCAGTGTGATAAACTGATATAAATAACAGAACAACATAATATAATAGTAACAGATGACATAACCAGTGTTTAAGCATCGGTGAACATCATATGATCATAGTATATCAGGTGTACATGATAATGCATTTTACAGATTCAAAAGGGGTCAGTTTACTAGTTATATAAGTACAAATTGTCTGGTGAGACTAACTCACCTGTTTAGAGCTGGAGATATCCACCAAAGACCACAACACAACACAATAAAGGCACGATGGCATGGATATGACTTGAGAGTGGAGAGCCAAAGCAATTAGACTTGTTTAAACATTTACAAAAATAATGCAACCTTATATAAGTTTCAACACGAATTACACTAGAACAACACTAGAAATCAAAGCCCAAAACGATGTCAAATTCATCGCACTTTTTCTCAACTTCGTATAGATCAGTTATAGGTTGGATAACCTCAGACAACATATGAAGTTGGTGCTGGGTTTGGATCTATAGTGGTCGGCCTAGGTTGATTTGAATGGTGATGAATATAGCTGCAACAATTTACAAAAACAAGGCAAATACCAGGCAACAACTTCATCTCTAAGCTCCTAATGTGCTCGGTCAGAGGCTAGGTGTGCCCAACCAATGGTGCAGGTGGTGGTGGGTGATGTGGCAGAGGGTGGAGGTTAGGTCAGAGGTGGTGGTGGTGGAGGATGTGGCGGCTAGAGGTGGTAGAAGGAGCGGGATGCAAAAGTAGCTCGGTTTGCAACATATGTGATGGTCTAAGTGGATTTTGGTGGTGCTCCTTGCCATGGATGGGCTCGGCCTACCTTGGTGATGAAATAGGGTGGGTGATTGTTAGAGAAAAGTGGTGGTAGATGTCAGGTCAGATCTGGTTGAGGAGGATCCAAGCTATGAAGGTGAGAACAAGTACAAAATTCAAATAGAAAAGTAGAAAAACAAGGAAGAAGAAGGTGGAATTTACCTCAACTCCTTCAAGAAATTGCCGTATTTTTTTAGATGAGAAGTGGATTTGAGATCCACGTGAAAAATGAGAAAGTGGTTGAGAGGATGAAGAAACATACGGCAAAAAAAATAAAAAAATAAACGATGTATGTTGGGAAAATGAAGAGGTGAAAGAGAAAAGGTCAAAAGAAGATAAAGAGTTTCAAGTCTTTTCAAATTTCCACAAATTTATTTTAAATTTATAAATACATAACAAGGCTGATAATAAATATAAATAAACTAAGAAAATAAAATAAATAAGAAAAATAAATAAATAAATATAAATAAAATCAAATAAATAAAGAAAATGGCAATATATACATAACTAGGCTTTATAAATTTGAACAAATTCAAATGAACTTTAGAAAATCTTTACGTACTTGAAAAATATTTACAAATAAAGATAAAAACATAAAATAAAAATGAATTCCAAAAAAAAAAAATTAAATATAATTTAATGAAGAAATTAGCAAAGAAATGGAAACTAGGCTTTAAAAATTGAAATAAATTCAAGTAAACTTTAGAAAAATTATACTATCACTTCAAAAATATTAAGAGACAAAAATATACATAAAATAACATATTAACACATATTAAAATAAAAATATGACAAAGAAAATATAATTTATATAATTTAAAATAGACAAAATTGTTAAATAAATCAAATTACACTCAAAATTGAAATGTACATAACTTTTACAGTTTAACTCCGTTTTCAACGAAACGAAAAGAAGTGTTCAAGTTATTACCTCTATTTTCATAAAAAAATATAAAATTTAATATTTAAAATAATTTAAATTTGAAGTTTAGAAGTCAAAATTTGAACAGTTTGACCAGAAATTCACTTTACAGTAAAATATTCAAATTATACTGGTTTGAACTATAAATCACGTAATAATCAACATTTATATTTAAAAATGAAATGTTTGAAATACAACAAATTTAAAATAACTTAAAATAAAAATAAAGTCAATTTAAAATATAAGCAAAATCTAGGGTTGTTACTCTCTCCCCTACTCAAAACTTTTCGTGCCCGAAAAGGAATGAGGTACGGGAAAGCACAGAAAAAGATAGAGTGAAATAAGATTAAGACAAGATGACATGAAGATTGGAATTATCCCTGATAACTGTTGTTATAGGTATGTTTAACAAGGTGGAGAGGATCTTCCCAAGATTCTCTAGATGGAGGAACACAAGCATGAAAAGATCCTCTAGAATCTAATTTACTCTTTCTGCTTGACCGACGGTCCGTGGATGGAAAGCAGTGCTCAGATTAAAAGATTACCAAAGATTATAGAAAGATTTCTAAACAGAAAGATTATAAATAGATGCCTATACCAGTCTATAGCAAGATGAGGAAAAATAAGGACAACTAAAGACAATTTGAAAATAAAATAAGGAAATAAATTTGAAACCATGGAAATTTTAACTTAATTTTTTCTTTTTCTATAAGTTAAATAAATCTTTAACTATCTCAAATTTCATTATCTTATTATCCAATCATCTTAAATTAACAGTTTTAAAACCATGGGTTTGAAAAAATTTAATCATTTATTAAACCCATAATGTACTTAATAAATTTAATTCTTCTTTATTTCTAAATTAAAATAAAAATTTATTCCTCCTCAATATATTTATCACTTATGTTAAATATACTTACACTTATTATAACTGCTTTAGTTTATTCTTAGTTCTTCTAACATTATTTTGTTGTAAGTTATTCAATTACCCTTTATTATATTTACCTCTGTTAATCATTTTATAACTAAAATTAAAGTGTATAACATTTATTATAACCACTCAAATTTTATTTATAAAGTCTTTTTATATTGTATATTATCTAATTACATTGTTAACTTATGAAATTAAGGCAAGTTATATTTGAATGCAATTTTATTATACAAATAAAACTTTCTAACTCCTCATCTCAAGTTTGAATCATTTATCTAAAATTTTGATTTTCTTTTTATAATTGAAATGATTCTTTAAAATAAAATTTAAGAATTAAATTTTCGATTTCTTCAAACCATTCAGAGATAAATAAATATATAAACATAACAAGACAAATCATATTTAAATCATATATATATATATATATATCATAAATCCAGTCTTATTTTAGAAATTCAAATCAATTAAATTTCCCAAAACAAAGTTGTAGCAAGACTACATTATGGCCTCTTCACTTCGAAACTCGAAAGTGGACATCGATGATGCCGCGGTCATCACCGAAGTTATTTTCCAACGATAAAGAGAAGAGCACTAATTTCTAAACTTTCAAGTTCTTTGAAAACAAATTTCTATACGAAAATACTTTAGATAATATAACCTTTTAAAACTTTAAACACAAGGTTTGAAACCATCGGAAATTGAATTCTCAAATTTCTTGTTTTAAATTCATTTCAGTTTCCAAATCAATTTATAAACAACTATTTATAAATTCATTTATAGAACAATAAATGATAAATCAAGTATTATCATTTCAAATAATCAATTTAAATCAGTTTATTAAGTTCCATAAATTTACTTATATATCAAAATTTATTTCATTAACCAAATTTTAAAATAATATTATGTCAGTTTGTTCTGTCAAAGTGTTTTAGAAATTCTATCGATAGCATTGATCAGACGAATCGATTGGAAACCCAAATCAACATCAACAACTCAAACAACACAATATATAAAACAAAATATAGATTCATAAGTACAATTCAAAATGTCTGAAGAATAGATTGGAAACAAATGACAAGGTGATTAATTAACAGAGTAGGGAGATGGGTAAGCTTAAGTAAATCGCGGGTTACCTTAACCAAGTCAACCGTGACTTAAAGAGTAAGATCAATGTGAATTTTTCTGGGGTAAATCTACATTCGATCTCAATATATAGAGTTTGGAATGAAAAAAGATATTAGCATCTAAACAAAGGATAGATATAAATCTCTGGTGAATCGATGCTAACTGTAAAGAAGTTTCCTCCTTTACAAATGATTTTTTTTAAAGATTGGCGGAACCGCCAATTCACTATAAAGCACATTCGAAGTGGAGTTATAGGATACTCTAGAATCAAAAGGAGATGAATAGTAAGGGACTCGAATGAATATTGGAACCGCAGGGAACGTTCCAAAGTTCAAATTGAATTTGAATCAAAGAGGAAGAGCTTCAAGTTTGGATGAAAGTGATTCTGTATCTAAATTTACCATACATTCTAAGTTTTGCCTCAATGCCAAAGCTCTGATACCAACTGTAACAACCCGATATTTTCAACCATCCGCATTCGCACATGCCGGACTTGAATTGCTCAAAATACCGCGTTGTAAATAAAATTTGGCAAATCTCAGGACATATAGTTTAAAAATCACAGAACACAGACACAGAGTAAGAAATGCAGCGGAAGTAAAAGAGATAGTAGTTCATGAAGCTACTATGAAAATATATTAGAGTTAAATAAAATAGAACAGAATAAATAAAGTACAACAGAAGTCTCGAGATGATAACCAAGTACAAGCTGAATAGAACAACAGAACTGGAATAGATAAAACTAGATAAGCAGATGATCTCCAGCGATTCCAATCTCCAAAAAGTGGAATCCATATGTGAATAACTCAGGCTGACCCGAGCGTAAATAAAATACAAACACTCAAGTCAGGACAATATATACTTATAAAATGTAAACCAACTCAAGTGAACTGTAATAAAGTACAAGTAACTTAAAGGATGCCTGGGACCGCCCATCCTCAAAGTATCCATTAAACTATTTACTATGTAGTAATATTTCGCTATTATAATAATGTCTACAGTAAAATAAACATACTTTTAAATAGCGTTCCGGGCTACCCATATCACCCTTCACACATAATAGTCCCAGCAGTCCATCCAATATCATGACATCTCCACACCGGGTGACTGTCAGAGGATACCACACGGGCTACGGGAGAAAAACAAACTCGTAGTAAAGGCTCGGTATGGTAGGTGACACGACACACAAGGCAATGCAAGGGTAGATATACCAATTACGCAAACGGGATGGTGGTAACGCAGCAGCCACATACGCCCACCTCAGAACTCACTCCCATATCAAAATCGAAGGATGGCCATCTAATCAATCACAAGTAAGATTATAGTATCGAAGGAATGTGTCGGATCGGAGGAATGACCTCACTTGGCCCGAGATCGCTCCTATTTTAGCCACCTTATGCCAACTCATGGGAGTTGGGTTCACGTAATATACCTCAAGAACGTCGCCACCATCCTACTTCATTCTGGAATCTCCACCGCGTACATGGTTGTCAAAGTGGTTTTCGATACCGACAGAGAGTATGCGAGATATCCGATCCCGGTCTCTTTGCCAACCAATCATTATTATAACCCATAGTTATAATTTAAAATGGTATTTATACTTCAAAACAGAATATCATTTAAAATCCAAATCTTTATCAAAATAAAGATTAAATTAATTCCAAACCGTTTCAAAAAATCATATCTTTCCAAAACTTCATGTCAAACCATTTCAATATATTAAAATATGATATCTTTACAAACTTCATTTCCAACCATTTTAATATATCAAAATATCATATCTTACTAAACTTCATTTCCGATCATTTTAATATATCAAAATATCATATCTTTACAAAACTTCATTTCCAATCATTTAATATATCAAAATATCATATCTTTACAAAAATTCATTTCAAATCATTATTCATTTCATTCAATTTAAAATACCATTTCAATTCACATTTCAAAACAGTTTATATTTTAAATCAAAATACTTCATTTAAATCAAAATTGAAGTTATTACATTTAATAATTAAATTATTAAATTTCCAAAATTTTCAATTTTAAAGTTCATTTATTCACTTAAGTTTATCAAAACAATGAAAATTCACTTTTCGCAGCATTTAGAAAACGCTACGGAAAGTTACATTCAAAACAGTTCAATTTAACTAAAGACAGCATTTTTAAATGTTGTAATAGAGTTAACTTAAATTTCAAATAAACTTAGTTAAATTCAATAATTTTAGCACTTACAATAATGCTATAATAGCCTTTAATTCAATTTAGCTTTTTAGTTCATATCATCAACTACAGCATTTACAAATGTTGTAATATCATTTACATTGCAATTAATAGCATTTCAAAAATGCAGTTAATTAACTTCAAATATTCAATATAATTTCACAACCAATTACATTTTTATTTAAAACACTTTTTTTCTTATAAAATAATACATTTTCACATTTATAAACATCATTTAATTTTGCTTAAGTTCATGATTTTATAAAGTTAAATTTCCATTCAAAAATCAAGATTTACTAATAATTCACTTATTAAATTTCAACATTCAATTTTAAATTCATTGAATTAAATTTCAAATTAACACTTAATTATAAAATTTCAAAAGATGACTTAATCTCAAATTTATTTACTTAACTTAATATTCACTTTTAAGCCAAATTCACAAATTCCCATTTTGGTTAGTTTTCAAAATTTTAACTTAAATAATCGTTCATTTCACATTTTAACTTTATTCAAAAATCATTAATATATAATTAAATCACTTTAAATTCAATTTAAATTCAAATTATCATAAATTTATCATAATTTCATATTTAATTTAATTTCCAATTATAATTAAATCAAAATTTCCAAAATAACTTACATTCAGATTTTCTAACTTTTCCGTAATTTATTTAACTTATAAATTTCCAGAAAATCAATAATACTTTAAAAAAAAAATTAATTAATTTTAAATCAAAATATAGTAATATTTACATTTCTAAAATATTTTAAAAATTTTAGAAAAACATATTCTAACTACGGGTCTGTATATAATTTTCTACGCTAGGTAAATTGATACGGGTAATATATCATTTCAACCCGTAATTTACAAAAAAAAATCCGGGTTTTATCATTTCAAACCCGCAGTCACAAGTAAATGAAAATAATTGAAAATCATTCAGGCCTATCATTTCAGCCCAGAATGATTTTCCCTAATTCTAAAGTCTGTTTGGGTATGTATCATTTCAACCCATAGTGATTCTAATCTAAAGTGAACTTGCAGTGTGATAAACTATTTTAAATAACAGAACAGCATAATATAACAGTAACAGATGACATAACCGGTGTTTAAGCATGGGTGAACATCATATGATCATAGTATAACAAGTGTACATGATAATGCATTTTACAGATTCAAAAGGGGTCAGTTTACTAGTTATATAAGTACAAATTGTCTGGTGAGACTAACTCACATGTTCAGAGCTGGAGATATCCACCAAAGCACACAACACAACACGATGAAGGCACGATGACATGGATATGACTTGAGAGTGGAGAGCCAAAGCAATTAGACTTGTTCAAACATTTACACAAAACAATGCAACCTTATATAAGTTTCAACACGAATTACACTAGAACTACACTAGAAATCAAAGCCCAAAACGATGTCAAATTCATCGCACTTGTTCTCAACTTCATATGGATCAGCTGGAGGTTGGATAAGCTCAGCCAAGACATGAATTTGGTGCTGGGTTTGGATCTACCGTGGTCGGCCTAGGTTGATTTGAATGTTGATGAATATAGGTGCAACAATTTACAAAAACAAGGCAAATACCAGGCAACAACTTCATCTCTAAGCTCCTAATGTGTTCGCCCAGAGGCTAGGTGGGCCCAACCAGTGGTGCAGGTGGTGGCCGGTGACGTAGAAGAGGGTGGAGGTCAGGTCAGAGGTGGTGGTGGTGGAGGATGTGGCGGCTAGAGGTGGTAGAAGGAGCAGGATGCAAAAGTAGCTCGGTTTGCAACATATGTGATGGTCTAAGATGATTTTGGTGGCGCTCCTTGCCATGGATGGGCTCGGCCTGCCTTGGTGGTGAAATAGGGTGGGTGATTGTCAGAGAAAAGGGGTGGTAGAGGTCAGGTCAGATCTGGTTGAGGAGGAGCCAAGCTATGAAGGTGAGAACAAGTACAAAATTCAAATAGAAAAGTAGAAAAACAAAGGAAGAAGAAGGTGAAATTTACCTCAACTCCTTCAAGCAATTGGCGAATTTTTTTTAGATGAGAAGTGGATTTGAGATCCACGTGAAAAATTAGAAAGTGGCTGAGAGGATGAAGAAACATACGGCAAAAAAAATAAAATAATAAATGATGTATGTTGGGAAAATGAAGAGGTGGAAGAGAAAAAGTCAAAAGAAGATAAAGAGTTTCAAGTCTTGTCAAATTTCCACAAATTTACTTTAAATTTATAAATACATAACAAGGCTGATAATAAAGATAAATAATTTCAGAAAATTAAATAAATAAGAAAATTAAATAAATAAATTTAAATAAAATCAAATAAATAAAGAAAATGGCAATACATACATAACTCGGCTTTATAAATTTGAAACAAATTCAAATAAACTTTAGAAAATCTTTATGTACTTGAAAAATATTTATAAATAAATATAAGAACACAAAATAATAATGAATTCCAAAAAAAATATTTTAATTAAATATAATTTAATGAAGAAATTAGCAGAGAAATGGAAACTAGGCTTTAAAAATCAAAATAAACCCAAGTAAACTTTAGAAAAATTATACTATCACGTCAAAAATATTAAAAGACAAAAATATACATAAAATAACATATTAACACATATTAAAATAAAATATGACAAAGAATATATAATTTATATAATTTAAAATAGACAAAATTGTTAAATAAATCAAATTACACTCAAAATTGAAATGTACATAACTTTTACAGTTTAACTCCGTTTTCAACGAAACGAAAAGCAGGGTTCAAGTTATTACATCTATTTTCCTAATAAAATATTTAGAAGTCAAAGTTTGAACAGTTTGACCAGAAATTCACTTTAAAGTAAAATATTCAAATTATACTAGTTTGAATTATAAATCACTTAATAATCAACATTTTTTTTAAAATGAAATGTTTGAAATACTACAAATTTAAGATAACTTAAAATAAAAATAAAGTCAATTTAAAATATAAGCAAAATCTAGGGTTGTTACATGTTTTAAATTTGTTTGTTAATGATAATGTAATCATTAAAAAAGAATGTTTTAAAATAAATCAAAGATTTAATATTTTTGATTATTTAAATTAGTAAGGTAATTAGATGGATAATTAATTAATTAATTTAATTATTTAAATAAGGATTTTGAAATTTATTAATTAAGGTTAAAGTTAATTAATTAAGATTAATTAATTTGGGAATAAGATCATTAATTAAATAAGTTAAGATTTTAATTAATGATTAGAAATTAATCAAGAGGTTAAGATTAATTAAGTTAAAAACTTAATTAATTAAATAATTAGTGATTACTTAAACGATTTTTAAAGATTATTAAATTTGTGATTAATAGTGATTAATTTAAATAAATTAACTAAGTAAGGTAATTAAAGAAATTAATGATAAGTTAATGAAGGTTATTAACTTGGGATTATTTATTTATTAATTAAACAATTAATTTTGATAATTAATTAGATTAATTAAATTTGATAATCATTATGGAACTTGGTTAAGTATGATTACCTTGTGAAGGTAATTAAAGTTATTAATTACTCATTGTAATTAATAAATTAAATTGATTAGATTAAATTAATTAATTAAGTTTAATTAATTAGAATGATCATTGATGGGTTGATAAGTGATTAATGATGAATAATTACTTAAAGAAGTAATTAAAATAAGTAATTACAGAATGTAATTTATTTAAGTATGAAGAATTGAGGTTAATTGTTTGTGGAATTATTATGGAGGATAATTTCTTTGTGAAAGAAATTAATAACTAATTACTTGGTGTAAATTAATTTAAGCAATTATTGATTAAGTCATTTGGAAAATAATTAAGTAATGTAATAAATTAAGGATAATTAATTACTAATGAAATGATATAAATTTACATAATCTTGTTCAATAATGGCGTCCACCTCCACTCCCACTCCCTGTCCATCGCCTTCTGACCCTCCTCCAATCTCATTTGTCCCCAACAAATACAAAACCCATCCGAACCCTCTACCACACGTTCCATTGGCCCCTCCTCGTCCACCATCCAACTCGCTCCCTAAGGTCCCCATTCCCGGTGCTTCGGTTAGTAGTCCTCCCCCTCCCCTGCATCAGAGACACTCCACAACCAAATCTTATGCTCAAGCCTTGTGCTCTATGCCTATGGTCTTACCTACTCCCCCCCAGGCTCAGCGCCGTCACTGGAGGCTACCAGAATTCAAATCTGTTCGTTCTACAATCGAATTCTTGAAACCGAAAGGTCGCTGTCTCAGATGTGCAGATTTGGGACACGTGGAAAAGTTTGTAGGGACTCAAAGATTTGCTATTTCTGTGGTTTTTTCGGGAATGCATTCTCGCACTGTCCCAAGAAAACAAAAAGTCACTTTTCATTCCAAAATTCCAACTCTGCCCATTCCACAAAAGACAAAACCAAAAACTCTTCAAAACCCGCAGCTGGGACCCCACATTCATCATTCCCTCTCGAAAATCATAACGCCACTCAGAAGCCATCACATCCGGAGTCTTCTAGATCCACTCCCCCTCATCAGCCAATTCTTTGTCCCACCCATCCCATATCCTCTACCACACGAAAATTATCAATGGAAGACTCCTCCCTCTACCTCACGGCCACGATTATTGATGGCTTCTGGTCCATCGAATCT
The DNA here is from genome assembly GCA_030765085.1 of Allium cepa. Taxonomy (NCBI): domain Eukaryota; kingdom Viridiplantae; phylum Streptophyta; class Magnoliopsida; order Asparagales; family Amaryllidaceae; genus Allium; species Allium cepa. The sequence goes on along the minus strand of CM060941.1, from coordinate 1,037,220,613 downwards.
CTCCAGCTCGTGCTCTCCAAAACCTTCCACCACGACGAATGGCCACTTTGAGTTCTCACTGACAACAGCTTTATCTTCTACTGCCCCACCTTTGACATCCGCAACCAAGCCCTCCAACTGAAAACCTTAAGGAAACCGGGTGGCTCTATCCTACTGAGATGGTCGGACTCCGAACAGTAAGCTCCTGATCTTGGACCACCATCATGGACCAGAGTCAGTGGATTCCCGGACTTCCTCCGTAACAACATGATCGCTGTTAGAGTTGCGCTCAGCCCTATTGGTCGATTTGTCGCCTTTGATGACTGTGACTGGGCGAATTTCGACCATAGATTTCTCTTTGTCAGTATGCAATTCTTTAAAGGAGTGGGTAGTCCATGCTCTTTTGTAGTGCACCTCAACAATGCTGACCACTTGCTTACGGTGGAGAAATTGGAACATGCACATCCAGCACACAGACCGAATAGGATGTTCTTGGGAGCAGATTACGACATAGATTTTGGAGGAATAGACGAATCTATTACCCCTCAAGACTCGGCTGAGAACCGTTTCGACGCCATGTTTCCTGACCCCAACATACCCCAATCCCATCCGGCGCCTGCCCAGGGTCCCGATTCATCCCAGGAGGTTGATTGCCCTCGTGGTTGGGACCCCTGGCCTGTGGAACCAAATGAAGATATTGTTGTGAACCGCAACCCCCCCTTATCTCCCACCTGCTGTGTCCGTCCTAACCAAAACGATTCATCCATCCCAGAAGTTGCTCAGGTCTCTCCTCTCAATCAAGGGACCCGCCGGACTCAACCAGGGCCGGATTGAATTGACCAAATCACACCTGCCCTTGTTCGCCGGAGTTCCAGAATCAGCCGAGCTGCATCTCTACCTGGTAGTTTCTATAAAACTGTTGTTTTTTCATCTGCTAATAAAAGTCTTAATAAAAAAATGGCACGTTGCATGGGTGTGAGACTTAGTGAAGATCAGTACTTGGCCATGCAAACACTAGAATCAGAGAGGCTATCCCTTTCCCAATGAAAATAATTTCGTGGAATGTTAGGGGTTTGGGGGACCCGTCTAAAAGACATGCAGTTAGACTCATTTTAGCCCCACACAGAGCTGATATTCTCTTCTTACAAGAATCCAAACTATCTGATCCATCACAATCTTTCATCACACACATAGGTGGGCCAACATTAACGTGTTGGGCCCATGTAAACGCAACTGGGTCCAAAGGTGGCCTAATTACTGCTTGGAACGAAGCAGTATGGTCACACTGTCATGCTTCTTCACATACATCTGCTTTACACGTAACCTTACGCCACATACAAACCGACACTGTCTATTTCTTCTCAAACATCTACGGCCCACAAAGCATCCAAGAGAGAAATGAACTTTGGGCAGAATGTTTCTCTTTCGCCTCTTATCTTAACGGCCCTTGGATCGTTGGGGGCGACTTTAACACTACTAGATCACCTTCTGAGCGTAACTCTGATCGCTATTCGGTGGATTCAGACTCTTTCAACTCCTTCATCAATGCCTGTTCCCTCATCGACCCTCCTATTAGCAACTGTCAATTCACCTGGTCTAACCGTAGATCTGTTCCCGCCTTAGCCAAACTAGATAGATTCCTCTACTACTCTACTTGGGATGATCTATTACCTCTTTCCTCGGTCTCTAGTCTTGCCTCATCTGTATCAGATCACTGCCCTCTCATCTTGGATACTGGATCTCAGCCACCCATCAGCCGTCCCTTCAGATTCGAACGCCTTTGGCTTTTGGAACCCTCCTTTGATAGCTTCGTCGAACAGATATGGTCACAGCCATCACAAATCCAATCAGCCTCCGCCAGAATAGTGTCCAAACTTCGCTCCCTCAGAAAGATCATTAAACCGTGGGCCAGATCCATTGGGGGATCTGTCCGTTCACGAATCTCATCCACCCAAGACGAAATTTTAGAATTAAATATCATTGAGGAATCTCGACCGCTCTTTGAGTCAGAGCGGACACGTCTACTAACTCTCGAATTGGATCTAGATAGACTTGTTAAGCAAGAAGAAATTGGTTGGTAACAGAGATCTAAAGACGAATGGTTAGAAGATGGAGACAGAAACACCTCATACTTTCATCGAATGGCCAGCGGGCGCCGTATATCGCTGCTTATTTCAGAATTGCATCATAACAACTCCTCTTATTCAAACCCGTCTGACCACCTGTGTCTGTTCACTGATTACTTCAGGGACATCCTCGGCAAGCGTTCCCCTTCCCTCCTGGAGATCAATTGGGCCCTCCTATACCCATCCCAAGCCAACATCCCCATCGATCACCCGTTTTCAGATGAAGAAATCTGGACTGCTTTGAATGATACGTCAGATGATAAAGCACCTGGTCCTGATGGTTTTGGTCCAATCTTGTTCAAACACTTCTGGAATATAGTTAAACATGATATTCTAGATATGTGCAAAGAATTCCAATCCGACCCTTCAGTTATCTCGAAATTGAATTATGCGAAAATCATCCTCATTCCTAAGGTCCCTGGTGCTAATACCCTTCCCTCTTTCTGTCCTATCAGCCTCCTCAACACAACTTTCAAAATCATTACCAAAGTTCTAGCCAATCGTCTCCAACAAGTTATCGCCCCTCTGGTTGGGGCTGAGCAGTCGGCCTTTATACTCGGAAGGAACATCATGGATTGCATTGCCACGACCCAAGAAATCATCTCCTTCTGTCACCACTCTTCCACACCGGGTGCCCTCCTTAAGCTCGATTTTTCCAAATCTTTTGACACTGTAAATTGGAACTTCATCCTAGAACTCATGACTCATAGAGGTTTCCCCCCCAATTGGTGCAATTGGATCAAACATATTCTTAACTTGAGCATATCTAAAATTTCGATTAATGGTGCTTCTGGGGGACATATTAAATCTGCTCGGGGTCTGAGACAAGGTAACCCTCTTTCACCTCTTATCTTCGTCCTAGTTGCGGACGTCTTTAACAGAATGCTTAAACTGGCCTCATCCAATGGTTTATTCTCAGGTATTTCTCTACCCGACTCGTCGTTGTCAGTCTCCAACTTGCAATTCGCAGATGACACTATTTTATTCGTCTCTCCCTAGGATAAGTACATCCATTGTCTAAAAGTAGCCCTATACACCTTCGAAAGTATATCTGGCCTTTCCATTAACTTCAACAAAAGTTCGATCATTATGTTGGGTAATGCGAATCACCTTGGACCCTACATTTCATCGATTCTCAACTGCAATCTCTCGGACTTCCCGCTCTCCTATCTCGGTATCACAATCAGACCTACCAAACTCCTTAGATCTAATTGGTTCCCTCTCATTTCCAAGATTTAATCTAGACTCATGGGTTGGAAGGCACACTCTTTATCCTCCGCTGGCCGACTCGTCCTTGTCATATCTGTTCTCTCAACCATCCCATCATATTGGATGTCATTCCACAAACTCCCTTCCTGGGTCATCAATCGTTTGGATAGAACCAGAAGATCCTTCCTATGGAATGGCGGCGGTGCCAAAAGGTTGGTCAACTGGAATAGTGTCTGCTTGCATCAAAAGATGGAGGCCAGGGTATCCCTAATCTCAGAGTCTTCAATATCGCTCTTCTAACCAAATGGCTTTGGAAATGTCTCTCCCCTGAACACTTCATTTGGAAAGACTGGATTCTCTCTTTGCACTATCATTCGAAAAACCACCTAATCCTTCACTGTCCACCATGCAGGAAACCTTCGCCTTTTTGGTCTGGAGTGATTCAAGTCATCCCTCGAGTTAAATCTTTGTTCCATATGGCCATTGGTGATGGCAATAGTTGTGCTTTTTGGCTCGATACATGGCTTGACCAACTTCCACTTGCCAAAGTTTTGCAACACCTCTTCCTTCACTCGTCCACCCCGTTGAGCACAGTTAGTGAATGTGTAAATCTTGGTCCAGATGCCCTCTGCCCTTCTTCTCTTTTCAGCCCTGATACTTTTTCTGACCTTATATCTGCTTCCAACATTCTTCAATCCCTTCATCTCTCTTCCTTTCCTGACCGTGTTGTTTGGGCGCCCGCTCCTACGAAAGGCTTCACTGTTGCCTCCTGCTATGCCTTTCTGATCAACCTAGGTCGCTCCTACTACTTTCCTAGGCTTTGGAAAAGTCCCATTCCGCCTCGTATCGCCTTCTTCCAATGGTGTCTAGTTCATAACCGCATCAATACTAAAGGTCGTCTCAGCCGTCTTCATATTCAGGTGGATCCAGCTTGCGTTTTCTGCTGTGATCAGATGGATAGCATTCCGCATTTGTTCAGAGAATGCGATTTTTCTTACTCGGTTTGGGCTGCTTCAAGTCCCATGTCCTTGGATTCGTACCGGAACCACCGGTCATCTATGACCACTGGCAATATAACTCCCAAAACCATAATTTGGACGTCTTCATTGCTATTTTATGTTGGTGTATATGGAAAGAGCGAAATGCACGTGTGTTTGGCAAACTTAAATCTCATCTCGTGGGTATTGGCAGGCGTATCTCTTACCTATTCAGCATTTTTACAGGTTGCAGTTTATCAGCTCCATTTAGACTTCGCATCCCTCATCGCAGTTCATCGCCAGTGGATTCCCAAGGTAGCAGTTCTGATTTCCCTCCTGGCCGCAGTTAGTTGTTGGTGGTCTCGGACTTCTCTCTGATTATATTTTGCTGATGTGTTAGGTCTGTTCTTTTCACTATTTTGTTTTATGATATCAGTATTGATACTTAAACTTCATTCTGGCGCTAGCGATCAAGCGTGTTGATCGACTTGTATCTCTCTTTATATATATATATATATATATATATATATATATATATATATATATATATGCTATTAATCGGCTGTGTAATATCACGCTACACACCCGTCTTGCTCTAAAAAAATGATATAATTAATTATTAAATATAATTTAGGGGTAATCAATTTACTCAAGGCAGTAATTAAGAATGGTTAATTACTGAAGTTAATTAATCAAGGTGATTAATAATTAAGGTTAATTACTTAATGAAGTTAATTAATTTAAATGTAATTAGGAATCATTAATTAATATAATTAATGACGTGATTAAGGATTAATTAACTGAGATTAAAGTATTTAATTAATGTAATTAATTAAGGATTAATGTAATTAATTATAATTAATTAATTAATGATGTAATTAGAGGTTAATTACTATATATGATTAAGGAAAATAAATTTGTGAAATTTATTACTTGATTGTAATTACAGGATGATTAATCAAGGGTGATTAACCAAAGATGATTAATTAGTGGTTAATTAATTAGTTGATTGATTTGTAATCAATGGTTGTATAAGCAGGATTTATAGATTGAGGTAATTAATTTAATTTATTTTAAATTAATTAGAGATGATGAAATTAATTTAATTCATTTTAAATTAACTATATATGATGTGATTATTAAATCCTAGTTATATATGGATAATATAGATTTCCTTGAATGGTTTGAATCTCAGATATGAGATTAGTAATGATGTGTGATATGGATGCATTGGTTGCATTGTGATGATGAATTGGATTATCTTCTGATAATGATAGTATGGATTATCTATGGTAGAAATTATCTATTGTGATGATATAAATTGTCTATCTGTGTGTATATAGATAGTATAAATTGAATTGTTTTAAACTTAAAACAACTTAGGCCTAAAAGACACAATTTGGATTTCGATGAGACCGGGATTGGGTTTCCATATTTGGATATCCGAAAACCACATCGATCCAAATTAACGATAGGTAGTGAATCTCAAGTGAAGATGAAGATTCAGAGTGGAAGGGTTATCGTCGTTAACTCTGAGGGTGATTCCAAAATGAGTGTAACGAGATAATGCCTTCAGTTTCGTTCGAACCCGGAACGAACTTGTATGGATTGAATGCTTTCGGAACATCGTCAGGGGGACGATGAGCATTCTAAGAGATGTGTTCTCTAAAGGTAATGTAGCCACAAGCCTCATCAACGGGAATGGCTAAACAGGGGAGGTGCAGCAAGGCTTCGTGGGTAGCTCCCACTGAAGAGCGAGATTTACCCCTGTCTAGAAGTCCCTTTTTATTCGGCTGTGTGGGCGGTTGATTCGCGACAACTGTCGGGGTTGTCTTGTTTGGGACTGTCCAGTAAGGGATGGTTCCGACCTTGTGTTGCAGGGCAGTTAGGGTGGCTCCTCTGTACGGTGATCTAGGCCACGTACTGTGACGGGCGGTACCCTTATAGCCCTGCCATTGTATGGAATCCAAAATCCAATAAGTGCCAACAGTTTTGATTGTATTACCCACTTTTGTGGCTAGTAGCTGGAATTTAATAGTTGTAACAATTTCGGCTATTTCATATTTACTTGAAAACCCTAGACACTGTTATAATATCACCGGATTTTCTATCAAATGTTTTGGTTAGCGTAAGGTAAAAACTTTTCCATGTTTATGTGTGGGAAGTCTTACTTGATACCTTTCTTTTTAAAGGTTTTTCAAAAGTTGACCAACTTTAACATGTTACTCACACCAGACCCATGTCTGACCCGGAGTTTATTTGTTTTTTTCTTAAACTCTTGGGTACTCAAATTTTTACGAGTAGCCAAGGGATTCAGGTTAGCTTTGACGAATTATGGAGGAGCAAATGGAGCAAGAGGCTTCTACGTTGTAGTTATCTAGTATTCCGCTATGTTGGTATCTCTGAGTCGTTTGTTGAGTTGTTTGTATTGTGTTGTAATAACTAGACAGGTGTTTATAACTGTCTAGTACGTGTTGTATTATCTATGTAACTCTAATAGCTGTTGTCTATCTATGTAATACTTTTGATTATTAATATAATTTATTCGTTCCGCTGTTGAGATTCTGTTGTTGTTTCTTCTTTCTTCTCTTTTTTCTCTTTCTATCCCTTTCTTTCTTAATTCATGATACGTCTTTCTGGTTAGTGGAAGACGGGTCGTGACAATCTCCAAATCAAAACAACTATATACTGTTCTTACATATATCATATATCCTCATACATAATGTTTCTATATTTTAAAACTCAGGTGACCAACACAAATACGCATACGGTCTGAAAATACTTCTTCCCTGAACACTTGCGTAAACAAAGCAGTGGAATTATCTGAAGGATTTTACGCTAGGCTAACCTTAGGTGGCTATGCCTTTTATATTATATATTTTTTCAAAATGAAATGCGCCTATACTCAAACAAGTATGCAGCGATACAATATACAGGTGGCGATAAGATAAATATTCAAGTGCTAGGCTAAAACTACATCAGAAATGCTTTGCAATGCACGTCCAGATCAGAGAGGAGGGAAAGGAAGTTAGGCGTTTGTCATGCGGTGAAGCAGTTTGAACAGATCAATGGAAAAAAACAAAAGAAGAAAATAAAATTATAGCCATTACCTGATGCTACTGATTCTCACGCACACAAGGAAGAAGAGGAGAAACCAAATGCATTGAATGATGGAATTTATGCAAACGTGTTTGGTATTTAGAGATAAAGCTTGCATTAATGGAGGTGAGAAAATAGGCAAATTATATTCTGAACGGTCAGGAAATTTCATTATGTTTGAGCTTATGTAATCTCGTTAGATAAAGGCAAGAAATAACTTTGCTTGAAACGTCATGGAACCATGATACGTGAATTGTTCATTTACCAGTAGTGCGTTGATTTAGATGAGAGATTATAGGCAAGCATTAATTTAAAACAGTTTTACCCATTGCGTTGATTTTTTTTATGAAGGGAAAAGGCAATAGATGATTCTAGAAATGGTCAGGAAAACATTTATTCCTACTATAAAGCAGAGGTAAATGGAAATTTTTTGAACGTTATATATTTTTTCCAAGGAGGAACTTGCACTGATTTAAGAAAATAAGGCAAGCCAAAATGAGATGCAAATTAATTGTTTGTGACGTGTTAGAGTATTTCCGGGGCAGCTGCGTTGATTATACTCAAAAAGTAATGATATAACGGGTAAGCATGAGTTATGGCATGCGAGATAAAATGGCAAGAAATCTTAAATTATGAACGGTATGGAAAAACGTGATGCTAAGAATTTAAAAGGAGGTAATTTCGTTGATGATTTAATCCAAGGAACACAAGAAATAAAAGTATTCAAACGTTATAACTTTCAAATATTTAATACCAATTTTAAAATAATTTGAAGCAAAAGAAAAGTGTGTAAAATTTACGCGAATTCAGGGCAAACTATTAAACGACATTAAATGGCTAGGAAAATTATTCATTTACCACTGAATTGCACGCATCCTGATCTAATTATTTATTTATAACTGTGGTACGAATTTTAAAATGCGTACTACAGGCGCAAAATTTACGCCCAAAATATAACGAAAATAATGAATTTAAATTTTACATGTTTTCTTATTTATTTGGTATTTATATTAGAAAATATACGTTTAAAGAGTATTCATTAAATATATACTATTTATACCACCAAAATAATCAAAACGGGTATAAATGTGCAAATTAAAACACGCCTTTTTATAAAGCTTATTTATGCACTAATTTTTTTTATTGGTAAACATTCGTACGTGTTAAATTAAGGAAGAAAATGCATTGATTTGATTGGAGCAATATTTACAGTGGACATAAATTTTAATCAGTGGAGATTGCGAGAATTAAGGGGAAAGAAACAGCAAGCACAATATGTTTAATTGGTAAGGAGCATGAAATTTTGAACGTGTTTAATTTAAAAGATGGAAACTTGCGATGATTTGGGGTGAAAGAATAGGCAAGCAATTACTTTGAACCGGTCAGGAAATTGTGTGGTGTTTTGAGTTTATGTAATTGCGTTATAAAGGCAAGGAATAAATGGGCTAAACCTAAATCAGGGAGGAAAATTATGGCAAGAAAAATAATTTGTTGGAATGGCTACGTGAATCAAAGGTTTTTATATGTGAACTTCAGGTTGCTAAAGTGGGTAAGCACAATTTAATGCGTGCTTAATTTAAGGCAAGCCCGGATTCAAAATTTTGAACGTTAAAGGAAAATGATTTCTTTCATTATTAAAGGGGTGCGCGGGTTTATTTTTAAATAGGGAAGTTTTGCATATGTTTACGGGAATTTAGGTGAAATAAAATAGCAAAGAATAATTTATCAATCGTTAGAGGAAATTTCGAAGATTTTATTCCATAGTTACACGCGAATCAAAGGAAATACGTGAAATTTTTTTGAACACGTTTTATAAATAAAAACTTCCGTTGATTTGGGAACAATGGCAAGAATTAAATGTGAACGGTTATGAAATTTTTGGATAACGTTTCTATTATATTAGGAGAGCAAAAAGGAAGGTGGAATGTTTACACGCTAATTTCAATCAAGCTTTAAATGAAATTTAACGGCTCTCTGGAAAAGTCAAAAAGATTATATACATATTAAACAAATTGAAGTAAAGGAAAGTGGTAAGTTATACGCGAATGAAAATGTTATACGTGAATTTTGAATGTCAAGGAAATTAGTATTTTATTCCAATTCAAAATTTATTTAAGCAAAAGAAAAGTATGCAAAGATTTTATTTCTTAATTAACCATGAATTTGCTTAAAATTAAGTTATTTACCATTTCAACAAAATAAACCGAATTTCCAATTAAAGTTAATCCTTAACCAAAGTCAAAATTTCAGAAATCTTATCTTTTATTTAAAAATCTGGGCAATGTTTTAATCAATTAAAAATTTAGATTTTTATATGATAAAACCCCAAAGTTTTATAATTAAAAGTGAAAAATACTTGTGAAAACTTTGGGGCTGTTACACTCTCCTCCACTCAGAACTTTTCGTCCACAAAAAGGAAGAAGGTAGGGGAATAGAAACTACCTGGAAAAAACTAAATTGAAACTCAAAATAGAATCATTAATCTAAACCATACAAATTAAATTTTAAATTAATAATTGATTTCATCTATTTAATTTCACTTAAGTTAAATTTTACTATTTCAAATTTCATTACTTCATCTTCCAATTATCTTAAAATAAAAATTTCTAAAATCATACGTTTGAAAATCATTTGTTATACTCAAAAATGTGTTCAATAAATTAATATCTTTTTTTATTCCTAATTATAACTAAATTTATTTCTCTCGATATATTTTTATCATCTATGTTAAATATGTTTACACTTATTACAACTGCTTGAATTTATTCTTAGTTCCTTTAACATCATTTTATATTGTAAATTATTCCATTACCTCTGTTAATCTTTTTATAACTAGAACTTAAGTGTATAACATTTATTATAACCACTCAAATTTTATTTATAAAATCTTTTTATATTGTATATTATCCAATTACATTGTTATCTTCTGAAAATCAAGGTAAGTTATATTGAAATGCAATTGAGTATTATATCATAAAATTTTCAAATTCAATTATCTCAAGTTCGAATCATTTATTCAAAAATTTGATTTTTTTTTTTTATATAATTGAAATTATTCCTCAAGATAAAATTTAAGAATTAAATTTTTGATTCCCTTCAAACCATTTAGAGATAAATAAATATATATACATAATATGTCAAATTAAATTTAAATCATATATATATATATTATAAATCAAGACATATTTTAGAGATTCAAATCAATTAAATTCTCAAGGTAACACTGTAGACAGACTACAGAATGGTCTCTTCACTTCGAAACTCGAAAATGAATGTCGATGATGTTGCGGTCATCACCGAAATTATTTTCCAGCGACAAAGAGAAGAGCACTGATTTTTTTAAACCTTTAAAATTCTTTGGAAACAAATTTCTATTAGAAAATAATTTAAATAATATATCCTTTTAAAACTTAAAACACAAGGTTTGAACCATCGGAAATTGAATTCTCAAGTTCTTGTTTTAAATTCATTTATGTTTCCAAATTAATTTATAACCATTGTTTATATTGAATTATTTATATGAGACAAACCCCATGGTTTAAAAAACTATAAATAAAATCAAAAACTATTACCTCTTGACAACTAGTTAAATTAATTATAAAATTCTAAAAATTTATACTTATATATAATATTAGATTTTCTCCAAATATAGGAATAAAATTTTCAAAACAAGGATAGAGATTCAAATTTGATGGACTCAAATTAAAGAGAATTTTAATCTAAAGATAAGTTGGAATCAGAAGATCCGATGATTAAATAACTGAATAAGGAACTGGATAAGTTTATATAAATCGCGGGCAAGCTTAACCGGGTCAACCGTGACTTAAAAAATAAGATCGATATGGATTTTCTGGGGTAAATCTACATTTGATCTGAAGAGAAAAAGTTTGGAATAACCAAAGATACTAGCATCTAAACCGAGGATAAATATAAATCTCTAGTGAATCAATGCTAATTGTAAAGGAGTTTCACCCATTTATTAGAATATTGGCGAGACCGCCAATTCACCATAAAGATCATCCGAAAGGGAGTTATGGGATACTCCAGAATCGAAAGAAGATGAATAGTGAGGGACACGTACGAACTTTGGAACCGCATGGAACGTTCCAAAATTCAAAGGAAATCGAATCAAAAGGAAGAGATTAAATGAAAGTGATTCTATAAATCAAATTTACCATACATTCTAAGTTTTGCCTAGAGCCTAAGCTCTGATACCAAATGTAACGACCTGGTATTTTCAACCATTCGCATCCGCACATGTCGGACTTGAATTGTTCAAAATACCGTGTAGTAAATAAAATTTGGCAAATCTCAGAATATACAGTAAATAAATAATCGCAGAATCACAACCATAGAATCAGAATACTCGCAGCGGAATTTAAAAATAACTTAGTGGTTCGTGAAGCCACTATCAATAGTCTCAAAAAGTATAAAGTACATAATCTTAAACCAAATTTAGTTTGAAATCCCCCCAGAAACTCTCAATATTAGATTGTCTTGATTTCAAAGCCTAAATAAGAATTGAACAGAAACTTGACGGCAGCTTGAAAAGAGATGATCAACAGAAGTCCAAGCTCCGGAGGTGAAGTCTGAACTGAAACTCAGGCTGACCCCAGCGTAAAATAAAACATAAACACTCGAGTCAGGACATACATACTTATACAGTGTAAGCTAATTCAAGTATACTGTAATATAAAGCAAGTAACTTAAAAGATGCTTGGGACCGCCCATCCTCTAAGGATCCGTTAAACTATTTACTATGTAGTAATAATTTCGCTATTATAATAGTGTTTATATTAAAATAAATTTACTTTTAAATAGTGTTAAGGAGTTACCCAATCTCCCCCTTAACACAATAATAATCCCAGTAGTCCATCCAATATCATAGTCCCTCCTGATCGAGAAGCCAACAGAGGATACCACATGGGCTACGGGAGAAAACCAAACTCGTACAAGGCTCGCTATGGTAGGTGACACGGCACAACTAGGCAATGCCAGGGTAGATATAACAATTACGCTTCCAGACCGGTGGTAACGCGTAGCTGCTACTATCGCCCACCTCGAACAACACTCCCGAATCAAAGGTGCGCACCAAACAATCACAAAGTAATAGAATGGCATACGAAGAAGTTGAAAGTGATGGTGCGGATCATGCTATATGGAATTATAATATACTAGTGTGGAAATAAAACAAAGTTACTGTAGCCGAGTAAATAAGAAAAACAAATAAAACAAGCACACCAGGAATTTTTATACTGGTTCGAACTTCCCGTTCTACGTCCAATCCCAGGCTCCTTCTGGAATTTCACTAACAACAATCCTCACTTAACCCGGAGGAACATGTTTACAATAACCCTTGAATAGCCGAACAAGGGACCTGAGCAGCAGAACAGGATTTCGCCTCAACAGCCGAAGAGGACTTCACTTGCCTGAATGACAGAACATGACTTCAGCTTATACAGAAAATATATGACACAGTGTGTTCTCAATAACACAAATTTGTCTCTTGATAGTACAATCTTCCTATAATCTTCTCCTTTTGATATATAGGTGTGTATGTGAAAAATATGGAAGTAAATGAATAATTATGTAGAAATTTGAATGCTCAAAATGTTAGAATCGGTGTAGTATATAAATAGAAAGCTTTTTATCAATTCGATGAATTAAACAAATGATTCTAATATGTTTATATAGAGCATAAAGAGCTGTAATCATTCGTGAAAAGTTATCATGAAAGAGTATGGATGTATCTCTTAGTAAAAGGTTGTAACTCTTCATGAAATTGAAGTTTCTTTTCAAAAATACAACAGTTGAAGAAGTTTAGCCGTCTGAAAATAAATTTTAGACTTCTGAAATTTTAAATGTGAAAACCAAAAAAGAAATAGGCTATTTTTTCCTAGATTCAGACGTCTGAAATTTCTAATTCAAAATTCTTAATATTGTTAAAATTTGAAATTTCATTACAGATTCAGACGTCTGAATAGGTCATTTCAGACTTCTGAATTTGATCTGAATTTTTAATTTTAGCTTTGTGCAAGAGTGATTGATTAGGTGTAAATATATATATATATATATATATATATATATATATATATATATATATATATATCCAAGGAGAGATTTTCACAATATTTCAATTCTAAACAATGACTCAAAACAACATATATGCAGCACGAAGATTATATGATTCCAGAAGATATCCCTGCAAAAGTATGTTAGTATTGAAAAATGTAATGACCTGCCATCTGTCTCCATAGTATGACGCATCGCTAATAAGAAAGAAAGGGATAGAAAAGAGAAAGAAAGAGAAGAAGAAGTACACATCAGAATCTAAACAGCGGAACGAATAAATTATATTAATAACATAAAATATTACATTGTTTACAAACACTATTAGAGTACACATATAATACAACACATGCTAGACAGTTATAAACACCTGTCTAGTTATTACAACATAATAGGACTCAGATACAACACATAACACACAGCGGAATACTATATATCTAACGTAGAAGCCTCCTGCTCCATTGCTCCTCCAGTATTCGTCAAAGCTAACCTGAATCTCTTGGCAACTTGTAAAAATTTGAGTACCCAAGAGTTTAAGAAAAACAAAGAAAAAACTCCGGGTCAGACATGGGTCTGGTGTGAGTAACAGGTTAAAGTTGCTTAACTTTCAAAAACCTTTTGAAAAGAAAGGTATCACGTAAGACTTCCCACACATATATATGGAAAAGTTTTTACCTTACGCTAAACAAAACATTTGATAGGAAATCCAATGATATTATAATAGGTCTAGGGTTTTCAAGTAAATATGAAATAGCCGAAATTGTTACATTTATTAAATTCCAGCTACTAGCCACAAAAGTGGGTAATACAATCAAAACCGTTGGCATTTATTGGATTTTGGATTCCATACAATGGCAGGGCTACTGGGGTACCGCCCGTCACAGTACGTGGCCTAGATCAACGTACCGAGGAGTACGCCCGCTCCCCTGCAACACAAGGCCAGAACCATTCCTTACTGAACAGTTCCGAACAAGACAACCCCGCAGTTGGTGCGCATATCCAACCGCCCACTAAGCCGAATAAAAAGGGACCTCTAGACAGGGGAAAATCTTGCTTTCCAGTGGGAGCTACCCACGAAGCTTTGCTACACCTCCCCTATTTTAGCCATACCCGGTTGATGAGGCTTGAGGCAACGATTACCTTTAGAGAACACATCTCTTAGAATGTCCATCGTCTACCTGACAACGTGCTGAAAGCATTCAATCCATACAAGTTCACTCCGGGTTCGAACGAAACTGAAGGCATTATCTCGTTACACTCATTTTGGAATCACCCTCAGAGTCAACGACGATAACCCTTGCACTCTGAATCTCCATCTCGAGCCTATAAGTACTATTTCCGTCAAACCTCATCACATAATCACCCCTAGAGTTATACTGACTAATAGTCCTTACACCTCGATTCTTCACTCTTCACATAAGATTCACGACCTATCGTTTATTTGGATCAATGTGGTTTTCGGATATCCAAATACGGAAACCCGATCCTGGTGTCATCGAAATCCTAAGCGTGTCTTTTAGGTCCAAGTTGTTTTAGAGTTTAAAACAATTCAATAACATTATCTATATACACATAGATAGATAATTCACAGATTCACAACAGATAATTATCATTATCATAACCACAGATAATCCATATTTATCATTATCAAAAGATAATCCATATTATCATCACAACGCAACCAATGCATCCATATCTCACAACATTACTAATCTCTTAGTTGAGATTCAAACCATTCAAGGCAATCAATATCATCCATTTATAAGCAATGATCTATAATCATACCATCTATAATTAATTTAAAATGAATTAAATTAATTATATCATCTCTAATTAATTTAAAATGAATTAAATTAATTACTAACACAATATAAATCTTGCTTACATCATCATTAATTAATTACAATTTAATTAATTAACTAAACTCTAATTTATCATCTTAATTAATCAACCCTGATTAATTATACTTTAATTAATTTCACAAAATTAATTACTCTAAACAAAACATAGTAATTAACCTTTAAATACTTCATTAATTAATTTACTATAATTAATTACATTTAACCTTAATTAACTACAATTAATTAATTACACCTAATCAATTATTATTGATTAATTAACATTAATTAATCAATCTTAATTACATCATTAATTATATTAATTAATGATCCTTAATTATATTTAATTAATTACTCAATTAAATTAATTACCTTCAGTAATTAATCTCACTTAAACCATATTTATTAATCACCTTTGATTAATCTCAATCTGTAATTAACTACCCTAATTACTTCATTCAATTAATTATTCCTTAATTAATTTCTGAATTAATCCCTTGATTAATTATACAAAATAATTTAATCCAAATTATTTCACAATTCCATCATTATCCCCTAATTACATCCAGTAATTTTCTTTAATTACTTCACTGAGTAATTCTACTTCATTAATTACATAAAGTAATTATTACCAAATCCAATGTTTAAAATTAATTAATTTAAACCAATCTCAATAAACCCCATTAATTACATTAAGTAATTAATGTCTTATTAAACTTAAATAAATTTCACAATTTATTATCATTTACTAATTTATCTAATTAATTATTAAAAATTAATCATATTAATTAATTACTAAATAATTCTTAGTTAATGACCTTCATTAACTATTTGACATTCTTTAATTACTTTCTTTAATTACTTCTTAATTAACTCTAATTTAAATTAATCCAAATTATTAATTATAAATTAAATAAATAAGTCACTTCTCAATTATCTTATTTATTTAATTATTTTAACACCTTAATAATTTCTAAGATAACCCATTCCTTATTCAAAAAATTATTAATATTAAAGTGTACTTAGAACATTGCATTTTAAAATTTAAATTCAAATTTCATTTTAAATCCAAAATTCAAAATGAAATTTATTTAAGTTAAAACCAAATTTAAATTCCAATTAAAATCCTTTAAAATAAAATGTAAATAATATGTATTACTTTCATTTAAAACTTATATAAGATAACGTTTAACCAATTTGCTTAATTTCATTTAAAATTAAGTTTAAAGTACTTTACCATTTGAATTGTAAATTCAAGTTAACAAATCGTTTAACTTTCTTTTATAAACCTTTATAAAGAATTTATTCAAAAAGAATCAAATTCAAATATATGTTTTGTAAACAAATTTACATCTAGCAAACAATTTAGATTTTAACTTGTTTAAAAACATTCAAAATTTGGAAACTTATTCAAACATCAGATTTAAATTCAATACACTTGTACCCATTCCTTATTTAAATCATTTGAATTAACTTGAATTGAACTCTTGCTTTACACCTCGATTTTAAAACTCTTTATTAAAAAATACAAATTCATTTTTTTTTAAAACCTGAAGATTCAAACATCTTAAGGAAACTGGACTTAAATTTAAATTCAAACTGCTAGTTTTAAATTAAGTTTCAAATTTCAAAATAAAATTTAATTTTCAGAAAACTGCCAGGTTTTCTTCTTCTTGTTTTTTTTAAAAAAACTGAAAACCACTTCAAATTTAAAACTAATAAGATTTCAAAACTATTTGAAACTATAATAAACACTATAGATTTAAACTTGTTTAAATCTTATCATAACTACTTTGAAATTTATTTAAATTTTTATTTAAATTCAAAACGTACAGTGAATACTTCAAATTACCCGAGCTAACCTAATATATGCTTCGAGTCATCAGACCCATATCTTCGAGCAAACACAGCAAACACTCGAGTATTACTTTGAGTTCAAAACTCTAAAGTACCCAGTTTCATTAAAACTCAAAAATTTTGCACGGTGCACGTGCACCGTGCCTCCAGTCTCCATCACCCACCTCCGGCGACTTCCAATCATCAACAACAATCCCACAATCAACCACCACCCTCAGATTCTCCTTCCAAAACACAAAATTGAATTCGAGTTGCTGTAACAACCAATATTTTGATAATTAAAAATATTAAATTTAATAAGGTTTTGGGCTTTAATATTGTCAGAAATTAAAATTTATGATTTATTAAATTGAATCTTATTAGATTAGAAATTTTGACTTTAAGATAAATCTTAAAACAAATAATTTAATGAGATAAAACATATAATTCGCTAATATTGATTGAATGTAATTGACTACTATACTATGTTAACGTAATTTCAATCAACTTAAACAATAAAGGTTAATAAGGAATATGATAAATGATGTATAAATTGATGTAATCTTATGTTATTAATTGCAATTGTTTTTAATATGGAGTATGAAATCAATTATTTTGTACGTAAATTTATTAACCTTTGTTTGTAAACAATAAGTTAATAGATATAGATTATTAACATAGAACCATTGTTTTATTTATTTTCTTATTATTAAATCCGTTAGAAATTTATTCGGTAATTAATGGAGAATTAATGTAATTGAAATATTACAATTGATATAAGAAGAAACGTTAACTGTTGAGTGGTGAGTGTAAAACTTATGTTAATCAATTACATAAGAGAATAGTTGATTTGATAATAAGAATGTAAATCAAAATAAAAGGATTTGTTTGAAATTTAAATATATAATGAACAGGTTTTATTACATTTGTAATTAAATGTTGGAATTAAATTAGTATATAGATATTGGGTTTAACATATAAAATTGGATTTCAAAGGAAACAATTGGATTAATTATCTTCCCTGTATTAGAGTATGTTTTGAGATTTAATCATTGTAAGTAATAGTAATTATATCTTGCCATTAATAAGAGATATAAGTAAATGGTAATTAATTAATGATATGTGCAACATATGTTTTGTGTTAAAAATATATTGATAATTTCATTGAGAAATATTACGTTCAAATTGTAAGCACTTAAATTTGGTACAAATATAACGATTATATGAAATTAATTGATAAAGAAATGATGTGGTTGTATGAAGTACTATTTCTGTGACTCTTTAATGGGATAATCTTTAAATATAAGTTGCTTCTAAAGGGGGAGTTGTTAATTGTAAATGAATTTGTAATAAAAAGAAATATGTTTTGATAAAATGAAAAGAAAAGAAAATAATGGTTTCTTGATAAGAATATTCTTATCAAATAAAGTGAATATTTCATCTATGAATGTTAATTTAATTTCATTAAATCAAAGAATTGAATTTTGTTGTATGTTTCTAGTTGGAATATTTGATTTATCTAAATATTCCTTAATTTGAATTTAATTAAAAAAATATATACAATAATAAAATGGTAAGAAAACAAGTTGATGTTTTGGTTAAGTTTTTGATTTGGAATAGTTAGCATATTAACATAGGAGATTTATTCCGTTTCAAATTTGACTTTGGGGTCTCAGTTCATATTTAATGTGTGGGGTGGCGGTCCACATTATGTTAATTATAGTGTTCAATTTTATTTACTGTTTACTAAATAAAAATACATATATGTGTGTAAATTTGAGCGTATTAGGGTTAATAAAATATGTTAAAATGAATTGTTTGTTTTAGTATATTTGATTTGTGATTTCTATGTACGGACTACATTCTCAAATTTAAATCTGTCGCTTTCATTTATTTTATTTTATTACTACTTTCTTTCATTAAACAAATGCCTCTTTTGGTCTTCCAGTAAGTTTTATTTATTTACACGCGAGCCTTGCCTTGAAATATTTCATTTGTGAATGTAGATTTAGTTTCATTAGAGTAAAGAATAGAATGATTTGTTAAAAAAAAGGAAATATACATTTATTTGAATGCCGTTTTAGCATACATATTGATTTCAAGAATAGGAATATAATTTAAGTAAGTTATTTATTACGGTGGTGTAAAACAACAAATTTATAAACATGTTTAAATGACTTAAGGAAACGATTATCCTATTTCTCATCCATTTTGGTTTATCTATTTTGAAATTTAACTTTGTTATTAATTGCAATTAATGTAATGGAAAGATTTCGATTAAAAGGAAAGAAAACTTTGATTGCAATTAATAGATTTAATAAAAGAAACGTACATTTTTTGTTAAACAGAAATGGTGCTTTAATGAAAATAAAAGAATTGAACGTTCTCATTTTTAAAGTAGGTATAATTTTATTAGTTGTGCGTAGATAAAAATTTGTATGTGTACAAATTGAGTATTATTTGAGTGAATGAAATTAATTTGGTTACGTTTCGAAAGAAATTAAATTTCAAAATGTGTATGTGTCCCTACCTTTCTTTTTATTTATTGCATGTACGTTTTAAAATAGTTACCTGATTATTAAAGCTTGGTCCGTTCATTTCTCCTTCGGTTTAATACCTAAGCCTAAGCTTTTAGGCTATATTTAATTCTTTCCATCTCATTTTTGGTTATAATTTTTTTTATTTTCCTTTGGTTTGCAAATTTTCTCATTCCTACATACATTTCCTTATGCATTATCAATGCCTAAAGCATTTAAAACTAAATGTGCATTTTGTCCCTCCACCTTTATTTCCTTATTATTAAATAATCTATAATTTTATTTCTTCATTTGCATTTTATTTCTTCTATCACCTCATATTCATTTAGTTCACATCTTTCAATACTACGTTTTAGGGCTGTTCATATTTGACATTATTTCAATTCCTATTTTGTTTATATATACCTTATTAGCTTTTCATTTGTTTCCATCTTCATTCCTTTAGTCATATTTCATTTTCTAATCTCATCTTCTATAGCTTCATTTTCCAAATAAAACTTCCGTCTCATTTTTTTTCTCTCTTCACCTTCCTCCTTCCGTTTTCATTTTTTTTCTTCTTTAAATCTCCTTCTTCTTCTTTTTTACTTCATTCTTTGTCTTTTGTTTCTTCTTCTTCTTCAAATCTTCTTCTTTTTGAAAGCTTCCTTTTCTTTTCAATTCTTCATCTTCTTTAAATTTTCTTCTTCTTTTTCAAACATTCTTTTTTTTCCAAATCTTTTTCTTTAAATCCATATCTATAACAACTTCTCTATCTCTTCCAAAACATTCTAAAAAAAGATTAAGATAGAAGGAAACAACTCAAAAGGAGGAAGTAGTAGTGGATCCAAATCCGACTAGAAAAGGGAAATCCAGAAGGTGAGTGTTTAAACTCACTTACGGAATACTAAAATTTTATTGCAAGTTAAACCAGGTCATATAGTGATAAATTTTTGATTATTGGTTTGAAATATTTATTAATATTTAATTTGAATAGCTAAATTCCAATATGTGATGACTAATAATTACTGTGACATATTATTGAATTGGTTGATTTGTTGAATTGATTGAATTGAATGTTGATTGTATGTTGTGATGGATGCTATTGTGATTGAATGTATATTTGTTCATTTATTTGATATATCTTTGTTATCACCTTATAGTTTATTGTAATTATTTAAACTTCATACTGATTATTTGCACACTGAATAAGGATGTAAAACCCATGAATTTCAAGTATTTACATCAGAGAAAAAATAGTATGTTTAGATTTACTATTTGAACCATTAAAATGATTTTGGGAAGTAAATCGTCGTTACCTTACTTGAAAGTTTTCAAAATTAAATTTTGAAACATTGGGAAGTTTCCAAAAAAAGTGAATATTGAAACTTTGGAACAATTTTATAACTCAAATCTCTAAAACTATGAAATTTAACTGGGAATTATTCTGTAAATTTGTCATTTACTAGAATGGATCTATTGTGAAATCCATTTTATTTTGAATGTGGAAGCAATAACATTTCCAGAAATTTGAACCTTCAAAAATGTAGTTATCTGCATTCCTTATTTCATCTACTTTTGATTTAATTTGCATAAGAATTTTAGTTCCGACTCGAGTGTATTATTTTCCTTTATGCTCGGGTCAGCTTGATTTTTTCAGCATTGAAGACTATTTCTGGTGGACGAAGATGAAGATTCAGTATATTATTGCTATTTATTATTCCACTACATTCTGTGTTCCGCTGCATTATTTGGTTATTTATGATATATGTATAACTCTGATTTGAATTTGTAAAAGTGTAATGACATGTTATTTGTAAAACAGCTTCATAAACTGTTTATTTGATTATTATATTTTGTCGTTACGCTGCGAGATTCTGTATTTTGTTTTTCTTTCCTTTTTTTCTTATTTACCCCATTAACAATCCTCCCTTTTGAATGGTTTGATTCTGACATGTGTGTTTATTGTCGATTTGAACTATCCAAAAAGGTGGCCTATTACAGTTTCCCTGCTCAAAACCTGGAACAGTAGAAACAGGTTTCACCCCAAAGCTGTAACATGCCTCCTCCTCCACCTTCTGACCACCGAAATAGCAGCGACTCCGGCCACAAGTTCATCCACCATCATACTATCATCCCCTAAAATCTCAATCAACTCGATCATCTCTTCATGTAGAACTGGCCAAAACAAGTTACTAGCTTAAACTAGGGCTACAGGAAGAAAAATCACCACCATAGTCCCCATGTTGATTTGCATCAACTTCACACATTTTTCCAATCATCAATGACTACTCCTCCACCTACTAGAAGAACCCCGACACCTCAAAATGCTTAGATCACCCATTAACCCAAAATTTCCCCTTCTGTTCTTCACATAACTGCACCATACCCCTTTTACAAAAAACCCTAATTTTTTTCCTAAAAATTAAGTTTTGATTTATGAATTCATTCCCTAATACTGAATCTTTAAATTTCATAGTTTGAAAATTTATGTTTTTAAAACAATGCACTGATATTTAAAGATATACTGAGATACTCAAGTTTCTAATTTAATTAAATTATGTTTTAAACCTTAGTCTATGTTAATTCAACATCTAGTTTGTAAAATAGGTCTAATAATAATTGTTTCAGAGAGAATTGAACTCAATTTAAAAAAAAACATGAATCAGGGAATATTGAACAGAGTAAATTCTGTTGAACAGAAACATATATCTCACATATATATACACATAGCAGGTTCACACAACACATTCATCTAATCATCACAAACATGCAACCATAAATTTTATACTAAATTTTTATTTTTAAAAATAAAGTTACTAACCTTGCAAATTTGATGAGCAGAGCCTTCATTTTGTTTGAAAGTTGTTTTGATTTTTAGAACTAGATATGCAGTAGCCCTTTTTAAAACTTGGATTGCTTAGTGAGTTACTGAAGCTTAAAGCTTGATTTAAAATCTGCACTTGCTCCTTGATTTGAAAATTACATGTATGCTTTTGACTGAAAATGCAGTTGCTTTTGTTTGAAAATGCTTTAGTGCTCAGATTCTATGTAGAGAACAATGTCCAGATTGCATTAATAAAATGTACAGGTTTGCATACATTTTGAAAATGTTATAGGGAAATGATCTGTTGAAATGCATTATAGCTTCTAAACTTTGGTTTGAGGATTGAACTTCAGGTTTGAACTGAGCATTTGTTTTAGATTGGATTTGAGGAAATTTCAAGTTTTAAGGGAAGTGTTTATTTTTCTTTTCAAATTTGTTTTGCATTTTGGTTTGAAGATTTATGTTTGGCTTTTGATTTAGAAAAAAAGAAAGAAATGAAGAAGGAGATTTGTTTATATAAGCTAAAATTAAACTTTATTAAAATAAATAAATAAAAGAAAACCAAATTAAATGACACTTGTTTAAAATTTTACATTTGTCAATTTCCTTAGTTTATTTACCAACATGTGTTATATGTGTCTTAATATTCTTACACTTGTCCCTTAAGAGTAATTAGTATTTATAATTAAAAGTTAATTAGTATTTATTTAGTATGTTATTATAAGATGAATGTAAACCTTTGTTTAATAAATTAGTTAACATGTAGATAAATTTTAAAATGAATAAATCCAAATTAATTTATAAAATAAAGTTTATACAAATATTTCAAAATCAAGGAAAATTTAAAATATTTATACTTTAAACTTTCAAAGCTTTGAATTCAAGTTCAAATTAAGTTTTGAAATCCAGTTTATTCAAATATAACTACACAATTTAAATTTTGAAAACAATTGTTTTTATTAAAAATTTATTTGCTAAAACAATGTATTATTATATTTTTAAAAATAACAACATTTAATAAATATAAATAATTTATAAAAGAAATTGTCTTCTTATTAATAAAATATTTATTTTATCACATTTTATTTAAAAGAAAATCAAAATAAACCTTATTGTTATTTATTTAAATTTAAACTTGAGTTAAACATATTTTAAATCATTTCAATATTTATCTTATGTATTTAAAACCATATTTATTCATTAAATAACCTTTTAAAAGTTTAACTTTTAAATAAAATCATAATTCACAATACTAAAGATACATATTTTATAGAAAACAGGATTTTGTTTATTAACTGAATTTAAAACAATACCTATTTACAATATATACAATATTCTATATATATTATAAATATAAAACAATTATTAGATTTAAAAAGATAAAATCTATCAATAATTATTTATTTTATTGGATTATTAAATTAATTCAAATCTTATTACAAAGATTATCAAATCAATTTAATTTTTAACTCGGATTATTAAATTGATATTGCTTTAAAATTCTGGGTCGTCACATTCCTCCCCCCTTAAAAGAATTTCGTCCCCGAAATTTAAAACAAAGGAAATTTAATAATCTATTTAAAGATTAAATTTTAAAACAAAATCATATACCAATGATATGCTAACAACCATAGCAATCAATTCACCCAATCAAACAAATCTAATTATCCAGAAAAATTCTGGATAGAACTTTCACGAGTTTCCCCGGTAAAAATATCGGGATACTCGCTCTATAGATTCCAAACAATCAATACTATTTAGCTACAGAGCTCCAACTCATCTAGATCTACAGAACTAGGCGGCATATAAGACTACAGACGAGTCTGACTCAACAACCAACCTTCCTAAACAGCTGGTTCCAAAACCAGAGATATATCAT
The DNA here is from genome assembly GCA_030765085.1 of Allium cepa. NCBI lineage: Eukaryota > Viridiplantae > Streptophyta > Magnoliopsida > Asparagales > Amaryllidaceae > Allium > Allium cepa. The sequence continues at coordinate 1,037,196,261 of CM060941.1, read as the reverse complement.
ACACGTACTCCCTCAGAGATACGTGAAACTCATTGAATCCCAGTTATCCAAACTAGCAATTCAATCCTGAAAACCAAACACCGATCCAACCAAAACACAGATGAGATCCAAACATTTCGGAGCTAGCTTTTCCAGTCTTACCAAAACCTATATCTCCTGAATCAGAGAAAACTCCAACAACAACGAAGTCTCCAGCTTCGAATTCCAAATTCCTTCGTCCCTTATCCACAAAAGTCTTCGAACGATCCTGGGCTGCCAACATTCCAAACTGATCAGCTCAACCCTTTGCTAATTTCTCTAGAAACAATCAGAACCAAAAACAACCCAACTCAATGATCTCCTCAAGATCAATCCAAAACCAAAAACACAACTCTACTCCATAACCAGCAAAAGACAACAAACTTCTCCTAATCCGGAAAAGACAATCAGAAACACTTCCAATCTGCTTCCGCTGCACAACTCTGATCTGAAGTAGATAAGAAAATACCGATGAAGAACACAAGCACCCACTGGACATCACCTTCCAGAAATATAGTTCAACAGATCCATAAAGAAAACTCGGAAATTCCTCCAAAACCTGAGTTGCTTTATCAAACTCCATCTCTAGGAATCATTCTCCAACTAAACAAAACCACCAGTTCCACTCCTGGAATTATAGTCGATAAGAAAACTCAATCTCTAGATGCAAACAAATCTCTGTCTTTCCAGAAGACATCCAGAAAATCTTCAACAATCCAAGATAACACTCAACTATCGCAAGTCACTTTTGCGATCAACCCAGAACAATTTCCAAAGAAAACTGTCCTCTCTTTACCAAACAAAACAGCTTACACTGGTCTAGCCAATCCATTGAAGAAACGGATTCACTCTGCAGCTTCTGAACCCATCTTCAGAAAAACTACTCAGCTAAGACCTCCCTGTCGGCTCACAGAACACTCCGAGCTGCATTGCTGACACCAATTCCAAACTTCCTGATCTAAAGTTCATCGAGAAACTCGAACTTCAAAGCTAACAGAAACACCATAACATCCTGCTGAATGCAGCCACAACACCGAATCAGAATACTTCCCAAACTTGTTCCAAAGAAATATCTTCGGACACAACCATAGTTGCTGCATCTCATCACGCAGTTACAACTTCCTGATGTATCAAAATACCATCACTTGCTCCAGCCCAATCGATAGATCCAAACTCGACTAACCAAACTCTGCACTTCAAAGATGACTCTGAACCTTAACAAGTTTCCTTCATAGATCGATGAAATATTTATCACAACAAAGCTTACTCGAGACGGTATTAGGTCTACAGTCTCTAAAGATATACTTCCAACCTCAAACATACAAACTTCAACCAACGGTAGTAATCGTGTTACACGCACACCAATACCTTATCTACCTTTATAACCTATATTGGGATACCTGAACAGGTAACCCAACAGATAGGTAGAAATATATATATATATATATATATATATATATATATATATATATATAATTACAAATACGCTCTCTCAAGATAGACACCACTCCAGAGCCTAGGTATTCACTCAACCTAATGCTCTGATACCACTGAAAATACCCGCCATCCATCTCCACGGTATGACGCATCGCTAATAAGAAAGAAAGGGGTAGAAAAGAGAAAGAAAGAGAAGAAGAAACAACACATCCGAATCTAAACAGAGGAACGAATAAATTATATTAATAACATAAAATATTACATAGTTTACAAACATTATCAGAGTACACAGATAATACAACACATACTAGACAGTTATAAACACCTATCTCGTTATTACAACATAATACGACTAAGAGACAACACAGAACACACAGCGGAATACTATATATCTAACGCAGAAGCCTCCTGCTCCATTGCTCCTCCAATATTCGTCAAAGCTAACCTGAATCTCTTGGCTACTCGTAAAAATTTGAGTACCCAAGAGTTTAAAAAAACAAAGAATAAACTCCGGGTCAGACATGGGTCTGGTGTGAGTAACAGGTTAAAGTTGCTTAACTTTCAAAAACCTTTTGAAAAGAAAGGTATCACGTAAGATTTCCCACACATAAACATGGAAAAGTTTTTACCTTACCTAACCAAACATTTGATAGGAAATCCAGTGATATTATAATAGGTCTAGGGTTTTCAAGTAAATATGAAATAGCCGAAATTGTTACATTTATTAAATTCCAGCTACTAGCCACAAAAGTGGGTAATACAATCAAAACCGTTGGCACTTATTGGATTTTGGATTCCATACAATGGCTGGGCTACTGCCCGTCACAGTACGTGGCCTAGATCAACGTACCGAGGAGTACGCCCGCTCCCCTGCAACACAAAGCCGGAACCATTCCTTACTGAACAGTTCCGAACAAGACAACCCCGCAGTTGATGCACATATCCAACCGCCCACTAAGCCGAATAAAAAGGGACCTCTAGACAGGGGAAAATCTTGCTCTCCAGTGGGAGCTAACCACGAAGCCTTGCTGCACCTCCCCTGTTTTAGCCATTCTCGATTGATGAGGCTTGAGGCTACGATTACCTTTAGAGAACACATCTCTTAGAATGCTCATCGTCCACCTGACGATGTGCTGAAAGCATTCAATCCATATAAGTTCGTTCTGAGTTCGGACGAAACCGAAGGCATTATCTAGTTACACTCATTTTGGAATCACCCTCAAAGTCAACGACGATAACCCTTGCACTCTGAATCTCCATCTCGAACCTATATGTGACACCCCACCTCTATACCCACGCTAGCCAAGAACACTATGATGTAGTGTTGTCAACTAGCATGGAGAATAAGGCTGTTGAGGAGCGACCATCCATGTAACTTCTTTGTGCGAGCACCGTTATGTCAGATAGTATAGCATGCATTTCATTTAAGGAGGAAGTCCGACATACCGATACAAACTCAAAGCTATCACACGGTGGCTATAAATAATCTTCGGAAACAAACATAGAAATAAGCATAACACAATCAGTCACAAACATCCATATCACAAAGGCGGAAGAAGATATGGATATATAACTAACACATGAAAGTGTACATCAGAGTAGTGGTCAAAAAGATCCACAATAATACAAAAGAATAGCAACACGTGCTATACAAAAGAATACAACTATGAGTCTATATCTCAAGTGTATACAACAAAAAAACTGCTAATCTAAATAGTTAGCCAAAAGTCAGAGTAGCAAACCCCGGGGAGAAGTCAAGCAGAAGCACCTGTAACGTCTCAGTCTGACCCGAGTATTATTTAAGATAATAATAAATGGATCAGTCTAGCTATAATTATCAGATGAAATGGTATAAAATAAAAGATATGGCATAACATAAAATATCCATACTGACATACTACTATAAGTATGAAAATGATGATCAACAGAAGATCAATCAATAAGAGATAAATCAATATCACAAGAATCTTCTCAAAGATCCAAAGAGGGCATCATACCCTAAACTTGTACTTATAACAAGTCAATGACATAAATTCCAGAAATCAACATAGGAAATCCAGAAATCATAGAAAAAGGGAAAGAGGCCTATCACATGACGGTCCGAAGACCATGGGGAGCTACCCCATATGTGTGAGTCGAAATCACACAGATGAGGTCTAGACTAACCAAAAATCAAAAAGGTATGTGTGAGTGAAATCACACAAGTGGTGTCTAGTCTAACCTCGCAAAAAAAAACGTATGTGTGAGTGAAATCACACAAGTGGTGTCTAGACTAACCAAGAAGGTAAAAGGTATGTGTGAATGAAATCACACAAGTGGTGTCTAGTCTAACCAAGCAAATAAGAGACATCGCACAATTGCTAGTCTAAATCATAAGAATAATCGTCATGATCAACGAGAAGTGTCAATTACACTAAGCTAGTAAATATAAAAGTTTAGCTTCATGTCCCATAACCACTTGCTTAACTTAAATATTTATGAACAAACTGTAAATCTTCACTACAAAATTGTCACAAGAGGTTCAATCGAACAAGTCCAAGAATTAACCGACGAAGCAAACACAAGCGTTTCATACCACTTGTTTTACTAAGCCGTTTAATTCAATTTCCCATACGAGTGAGGTAAAGGTTTGTACATACTAGTAGATTGGAAAATGGTTTAAGGAAAGAGCTTTGTTATTGAAAATAGAGTTGAAATCATTTTGTTGAAAGAGTTTTGATATTTACTACTAGTATTGAAACCTTCATATTTTAAAGTGATAAATCATAGAAGTGATTGTAGAAACAATCAATCATAAAAATTCACATACGAAGACGTGAATAAAATCCAAAGAAACCGATAAAGAATCCATCGAAATAGATATTCAAAAATCCATAAAATCGACCGAGAAGGCCAAGATAGTTTGTCTCGAAGAATGGTCAACTCAGCATTTCAAAAAAAAACAAGTTCTATAGAATGTTTTTCAGATAAGATCCCCTGCGGAGGGGGGGCGGGGGGGGGGGGGGGTGGCAACCCCCCAAGGTGGGGGTGCGAGGGCGACGCCCCTGCTACGGGGTTCGACCTGACCGGTCAGGTTGTGGGGGTCCAGGGTGTAGCGCCCCCGGCGAGGTGTGGGGCAGCGCCCCGTCCAAAACGGTACGACCTAGTGAAGACAAAATGAGGCCTAACGACCTAAGGGGGATAGGGTCGAGCGACTTAATGGTTGCGACCTAGGGGTCTAAGGAGTCAAGCGACCTAACTGGAGCAACCCTGTGGTCATGCGACCTAACTGAAATGGCCAAGCGACCTAACGAGGTTAGCGTGCGACCTAGGAGGACGCGACCTAATGGTCATGTGACCTAGTGGGATGAGCGACTTAAGCGAGCGACCTAGTAATTTGGGCCCGAACGACCTAATGATCCCGCGACCTAACAAGTCTCACACGTGAGCGACCTAAGAGTTTATCATGCAAGCGACCTAAGGGTTTTAACACACGAGCGACTTAAAGGTTGAACGACCCAATGGTCCAGCGACCTAGGGGAAAACGACTTAGCTCCGAGGCGCACAAGCTATCCTGTAGCGACTTAAGGAATGGAGGCCGAGTTGCACGTTGGACGACCTAAGGAATGAAGGCCGAGCGACCTACGACCTAAGCTCGATAACGAGCTAACGACCTAGTGGCTTGGGGGAAACCGAGCGACCTAACGCTGCAGAGGAGGGTTTAAGGACAGAAATAACCTAAGTGTTAGCGACCTAACGACGTATAAGCCAAACGACCTACGACCTAAAGCCCAACGACCTAATTCCGAGATGACAATACGTGCAATGTGGCCTAGCGCGATAACACGCGAGCGACTTAAGATTTAGCTCACGAGCGACCTAACTCCGAACTCTCGAAAACGGCCAGAACGACCTAAATGCAGAAAATTCACAAAAACGCTAAAAATTGGAGTTTTTCCCCAATCCAATCCAAACCAAATGCAAATGTGCATGCAAAAGTGATAGGGAATCATTCCCAACAGTCCAATATAGTTATAGACTAGAGTGTGAGATAAAAATCTCACCTTTTCACTAAAATGAATGAAGATGAAGCTTGAAATGCTATGCAAGGATCAACCACTAGCTTGAATCAATGTCTTCACTTGACTTTTGGAGTTGATGTTGGATTAGCAATGAAGACATAGCTTTTGGAGTTTTAATTTCTCTTTCCACTCACCATTAATGCAAAATCTTGAGTTGGTAGGAATTTATGAAGAGTGAAGAGAAGGAGGGGGTTGGGCTTGAGTTATAATGGCTAAGCCAACCCAAAGTCCAAAGCGGGAAAAGTTAGTGAAATTCCACTAACTCCAAACCTATCAATGTTTATACTTAAAAAGTTGAAAACGACATTTCGAACTCAATGGATGTGGTCTCGAGTCCTACTTTAACCGTTTGCAAAAAGTAGCTTTTCGGACCAAAATCCGATTAACGATAAAATATTTAAATAAAATATTTAAATATAAAATCGACAAATATGCGGGTTGTTACACTATAAGTACTATTTCCGTCAAAAATCATCACGGAATCACCCCCAGAGTTATACTGACTAATAGTACTTACACCTCGAGTCTTCACTCTTCACATAAGATTCACGACCTATCTTTAATTTGGATCGATGTGGTTTTCGGATATCCAAATATGGAAACCCGATCCCGGTCTCATCGAAATCCAAAGCGTGTCTTTTAGGTCCAAGTAGTTTTAGAGTTTAAAATAATTCAATAACATTATCTATATACATATAGATAGATAATTCACAGATTCGCAACAGATAATTATCATTATCATAAACACAGATAATCCACATTTATCATTATCAAAAGGTAATCCGTATCATATTCATAATGCAACCAATGCATCCATATCTCACAACATTACTAATCTCATAGTTGAGATTCAAACCATTCAAGGCAATTAATATCATCCATTTATAAGCAATGATCTATAATCATACCATCTATAATTAATTTAAAATGAATTAAATTAATTATATCATCTCTAATTAATTTGAAATGAATTAAATTAATTATATCATCTCTAATTAATTTAAAATGAATTAAATTAATTACTAAAACAATATAAATCTTTCTTACATCATCATTAATTAATTACAATTTAATTAATTAACTAACGTCTAATTTATCATCTTAATTAATCAACCCTGATTAATTATACTTTAATTAATTTCACAAAATTAATTACTCTAAACTAAACACAGTAATTAACCTTTAATTAATTCATTAATTAATTAACTATAATTAATTACGTTTAACCTTAATTAACTACAATTAATTAATTACACCTAATCACTTATTATTGATTAATTAATATTAATCAATCATTCTTAATTACATCATTAATTATATTAATTAATTATCCTTAATTATATTAATTAATTACTCAATTAAATTAATTACCTTCAGTAATTAATCTCACTTAAACCGTATTTATTAATCACCTTTGATTAATCTCAATCTGTAATTAACTACCCTAATTACTTCATTCAGTTAATTATTCCTTAATTAATTTCTGAATTAATCCCTTGATTAATTTACAAAATAATTTAATCCAAATTATTTCAAATTCCATCATTATCCTATAATTACATCTAGTAATTTTCTTTAATTACTTCACTGAGTAATTCAACTTCATTAATTACATAAAGTAATTATTATCAAATCCAATGTTTAAAATTAATTAAACTTAATTAATTAATTTAAAACAATCTCAATAAACACCATTAGTTACATTAGGTAATTAATGTCTTATTAAACTTAAATAAATTTCACAATTTATTATCATTTATTAATTTATCTAATTAATTATTAAAAATTAATCATATGAATTAATTACTAAATAATTCTTAGTTAATGACCTTTATTAACTATTTGAAATTCTTTAATTACTTTCTTTAATTACTTCTTAATTAACTCTAATTTAACTTAATCCAAATTATTAATTATAAATTAAATAAATAAGTCACTCCTTAATTATCTTATTTATTTAATTATTTTAACACCTTAATAATTTCTAAGATAACCCATTCCTTATTAAAAAATTATTAATATTAAAGTGTACTTAGAACATTGCATTTTAAAATTTAAATTCAAATTTCAATTTAAATCTAAAACTCAAAATGAAATTTATTTAAGTATAAACCAAATTTAAATTCTAATTAAAATACTTTAAAATAAAATGTAAATAACATGCATGACTTTCATTTGAAACTTAAAAAAGATTAGCCTTTAACCAATTTGCTTAATTTCATTTAAAATTAAGTTTAAAGTACTTTACCATTTGAATTGTAAATTCAAGTTAACAAATCATTTAACTTTCTTTTATAACCCTTTATAAAGAATTCATTCAAAAAGAATCAAATTCAAATATTTGTTTTGTAAACAATTTACCTCTAGCAAACAATTTAAATTTAACTTGTTTGAAAACATTCAAAATTTTGAAAATTATTCAAATATAAGATTAAAATTCAATACACTTGAACCCATTCCTTATTTAAATCATTTGAATTAAACTTGAACTGAACTCTTGCTTTACACCTTGGTTTTAAAAATCTTTATTTAAAAATACAAATTCATTTTTTTAAAAACCTGAAGATTCAAAGATCTTAAGGAAATTGGACTTAAATTTAAATTCAAACTGCTAGTTTTAAATTAAGTTTCAGATTTCAAAATAAAATTTAATTTTCAGAAAACTGCCAGGTTTTCTTCTTCTCTTTTTTAAAAAAAAAACTGTAAACCACTTCAAATTTAAAACTTATAAGATTTCAAAACTATTTGAAACTATAATAAATACTACAGATTTAAACTTGTTTAAATCTTATCATAACTACTTTGAAATTTATTTAAATTTTTATTTAAATTCAAAACCTACAGACAGTTTTCCAAAAAAACTGTAATACTTCAAATTACCCAAGCTAACCTAATATATGCTTTGAGTCATCAGACCCATATCTTCGAGCAAACACTGCAAACACTCGAGTATTACTTCGAGTTCAAAACTCTACAGTACTCAGTTTCATCAAAACTCAAAAATTTTGCACAGTGCACGTGCACCGTGCCTCTAGTCTCCATCACCCACCACTGGCAACTTCCAATCAGCGACAACCAATCCCACAATTAACCACCACCCTTAGATTCTCCTTCCAAAACACAAAATCGAATTCGAGTTGCCTTGCTCAAAACCTGGAACAGCAGAAACAGGTTTCACCCCAAACCTGTAATATGCCTCCTCCTCCACCTTTTGACCACCAGAATGGCAACGACTCCGGCCACGAGTTCATCCACCATCATACTATCATCCCCTAAAATCTCAATCAACTCGATCATTTCTTCATGTAGAACCGACCAAAACAATCTACCTAGCTTAAACTAGGGCTACGGGAAGAAAAATCACCACCACAGTCCCCATGTTGATTTGCATCAACTTCACACATTTTTCCAATCATCAATGACTACTCCTCCACCTATCAGAAGAACCCCGACACCTCAAAATGCTTAGATCACCCATTAGCCCAAAATTTCCCCTTTTGTTCTTCACAGAACTACACCATACCCCATTTACTAAAACCCTAATTTTTGGCCTAAAAATCATGTTTTGATTTATGAATTCACTCCCTAATACTGAATCTTTAAATTTCATAGTTTGAAAATTTATGTTTTTAAAACAATGCACTGATATTTAAAGATATACAGAGATACTCAAGTTTCTAATTTGATTAAATTAAGTTTTAAACCTTAGTCTATGTTAATTCAACATCTAGTTTGTAAAATAGGTCTAATAATAAATGTTTACAGAGAGAATTAAACTCAATTTAAAAAAACATGAATTGGGGAATATTGAACAGAGTAAATTCTGTTGAACAGAAACATATATCTCATATATATATACACATAGCAGGTTCACACAACACATTCATCTTATCATCACAAGCATGCAACCAGAAATTTTATATTAAATTTTATTTTAAAAAATAAAGTTACCCACCTTGCAAATTTGATGAGCAGAGCCTTCATTTTGTTTGAAAGTTGTTTTGATTTTTAGAACTGGATATGCAGTAGCCCTTTTAAAAAACTGGATTGCTTAGAAGACTTGAGTTACTGAAGCTTAAAGCTTGATTTAAAATCTGCATTTGCTCCTTGATTTGAAAATTACATGTATGCTTTTGACTGAAAATGCAGTTCCTTTTGTTTGAAAATGCTTTAGTGCTCAGATTGTATGTAGAGAACAATGTCCAGATTGCATTAAAAAATATACAGGTTTGCATACATTTTGAAAATGTTACAGGGAAATGATCTGTTGAAATGCATTACAGGTTTTAAAATTTGGTTTGAGGATTGAACTTCAGGTTTGAACTGAGCATTTGTTTCAGATTAGATTTGAGGAAATTTCAGGTTTTAAGGGAAGTGTTTATTTTTCTTTTCAGATTTGTTTTGCATTTTGGTTTGAAGATTTATGTTTGGCTTTTGATTTAGAAAAAAAGAAGTGAAGAAGGAGATTTGTTTATATAAGCTGAAATTAAACTTTATTAAAATAAATAATAAAAGAAAACCAATTTAAATGACACTTGTTTAAAATTTTACATTTGTCAATTTCCTTAGTTTATTTACCAACATGTGTTATATGTGTCTTAATATTCTTACACTTGTCCCTTAAGAGTAATTAGTATTTATAGTTAAAAGTTAATTAGTATTTATTTAGTATGTTGTTATAAGATGAATGTAAACCTATGTTTAATAAATTAGTTAACATGTAGATAAATTTTAAAATGAATAAATCCAATTTAATTTAAAATAAAGTTTATACAAATATTTAAAAATCAAAGAAAATTTAAAATATTTATACTTTAAAATTTAAAAGCTTTGAATTCAAGTTCAAATTAAATTTTGAAATCCAGTTTATTCAAATATAACTACACAATTTAAATTTTGAAAACAATTGTTTTTATTAAAAATTTATTTGCTAAAACAATGTATTATTATATTTTTTAAAATAACAACATTTAATAACTATAAATAATTTATAAAAGAAATTGTCTTCTTATTAATAAATTATTTATTTTATCACATTATATTTAAAAGAAAATCAAAGTAAACCTTATTGTTATTTATTTAAATTTAAACTTGAGTTAAACATATTTTAAATCATTTCAATATTTATCTTATGTACTTAAAACCATATTTATTTATTAAATAACCTTTTAAAAGTTTAACTTTTAAATAAAATCATAATTCACAATTTACTAAAGATACATATTTTATAGAAAACAGGATTTATTTATTAATTGAATTTAATACAATACCTATTTACAATATATACAATCTTCTATATATATTATAAATATAAAACAATTATTAGATTTAAAATGATAAAATCTTTCAATTAACTATTTATTTTATTGGATTATTAAATTAATTCAAATCTTATTACAAAGATTATCAAATCAATTTAATTTTTAACTTAGATTATTAAACTGATATTGCTTTAAAATTCCGGGTCATCACAAAAAATAACATATATAGTTGTCGTAGTCAAAAATACATATGAAACATCGTAAACGAAGTTTCAACATTCTCCCCCTTTTTGACGATGACAACTATATACTAAACTCCCCCTGTCAAAAAGCATTAACATAAATCTTTTTCTCCCCCTTTGTCATTGCAAAAAGGTAATCAATAATTTTGAAGATAAAACAAAGTAGACTTGAATAGATTACAAAACTAGTAAGATAATAAGTAGTTCATGACAAATAACAAACATCATAATAGTTCAGAAATAAACATGAATAAAAAGAAATCAGAATCTAGGACTAGAGTCACTTCCAACATCATCATCATCATCATCACCATTGTTATTCCCCGAGCTCGATGACTATTGAAATGGTGTGGGGTTGAAAACTTCGGCCGATGACGAGGTTGAACAACCAATTCATTCCCAAATTTTGTTTAGAAAGCCGCGAATGGAATTAAAACGTTTATCGGATTTCTTTTCAAGTTTTACCATTCGGTTGTGAAGCTTTGCTTGATTTTGAGAAAGTTTAACTAAGGCATTCCTTGAGCTTGAGTCGGGAGAAAGAATCACAATATCATCATTGTCTTCTTCTTCCGATGGAGGAACACTTGGTTGAGCATAAGGAGCGTGATGATGAGGTTGCTGTCGGTTTTGATCACGGTTGGCAATCCATTCTTGAAGAGAGATATATGCCAAATTTCTCGGTTGTTTTGGTAACCCCATAAGACCCAATGTTTTAGACTCGAGTTCTTTGATTGAAGAAAATTCGGATTCAGGAAACGGAATTTTGAAATTTTGAAGAATTTTCATAATGTAAGCACCATAGTGGAAAGTCTTATATCGTCTCCGACGATTTACATCCATGAATTCTTCTAAAATTACTCGAGCCCAATTTATAGGTTGACCGGGGTATATAGCATATAGGGCTTGGAAATTTCTTTTATTAATAATCTCATAACTTCTCTTCCGTGGAATAACGGATCGATTAATGCCCTTTGTAGAATGCGAGCTTGAGGACGAAGTTGAATGGAAGTGAGTCGAGTAATGTCATCATTCAAGAATTGGTGTGAGACTTCATCTCTATCATCCAAGTTTAAAGACACATCAATCTCATCTACGTTGCCGGTTGATGGACATTGTAGTATTTCACCAAGTCTTGCAATTGGTAGATATATTTTAGCACCACATACCAAAGTCCAAATACAATCATTGCGATTGTGAGGAGTATGATGGTCTAGGTTCATATTTGCATAAAATAATTTTACTAAAAGATGATTAATCTTAATATTGTTGGCAGCAAAAGAAACTATAGACTCTAACCATTAGCTCTTACAATTTGATGAATACGATAGGCGCTGAATTCCTCAAATTTGATGAAAGCTCTAGGAAAAAAGTTAGATCTACTCATTTGAGCAAATCGGTGCCTAGCTTGTTCATTCCATAGCCACTGATCAATGTTTGGTGTAGATGAAGAAGATGATGGTCTCGATCTCTTTGATTTTGGTGCCATTTGATTATATGAGAAGAAAGATATAAGTTTTAATGGAGGAATAAAAACTGAAATGAGAAGATGAAGTATGAGAATAAAGAAAAGGACAAGTTGAATAAAGGGGTAGGTGTCTTGAAATTCGTGCAGAAGAAATTCAAAATTTGAAAAGTCACCAGATTTCAGACGTCTGAATATATATTTTAGACGTCTGAATAGAAGAAAATTGAAACAGAAAGAAATTAGTGTAATTTTGCCTATTTTCAGACGTCTGAATCTGAAGAAAAAATATTCTTCTATAATATTCAGACGTCTTACAATGACTTCAGACGTCTGAAATTTGAATTTCAAACATATGCACAAATCTTTTTATGTAAAATGAAAGAAGAAAATTATATTATTATTTGAAAGAATTACAAGATATAAATATGACCAGTTTAACAAATATTTAGATACAAGAAATTATTTGTCCGAATCGTTGGGAGTTTTGCACTCTTCTGGTTCGATCTTGGTTATCTCTTTGTATGGTCGCAAAGGAGACGAACATGATCGACGTTCCCAAGAGTTTGGAGAAACCGGAGGACGTTGTGGACTCGGCTCCCACGGATTCCATCCAGATGAAGTTATTTGATGAGATGTTGAGGGTTGAACTACATCTTTCTTTGGAGATGTACCACAGAATTTTAATGCTACTTGTTCAATGAAACTAAGTCGTTTAGCATTAACTTTCTGTTTGTAATACATATCTCGTTGCAAATCCAATTATTCTCTTTGGTAATGATGAATCTCGGATATTTCCTCTTTGGTTGATGGAGAATCAAAGAAAAGAAACCGTCGAGATTTCTTCTTTTTTGGCGTATAACCAGAATGTTTGCATGAAGGACGAGGTTTATCATGTTCACGTGGTGTTGGAGTTGCCAAAATTTCAATAGAAGACGTAGAATAACTCGAAGGAGTATTGTCCGAGTTGGAGTTGGTGTTGTAAACCATTGAGACAAGAAGATAAAACATTTTGAAATCCATTGCAATAACCTTTTTGTTTGATAATGAGAAAACAGAAACTATTTGGAAGAAAAGAGATAAGTTAGAACGTATAAGTAGAGGAGAATAGGTTATATATGGAATTTGTTGTTAAGAAATGTGTGGCTAAAAGATGTAAGTTAATAATATCCATACGTTTGTTCAAAGGTGGAGAAAAAAGTTTAAATTAAGTACAAATATGTTAGAAACATAGTTATGTGCTTTTATTAGAATAAGCAAATATGTTAGGAACTAGCATTGTTAGTAAATGTCAAGCTTGCGACATATTATAGACAGGAGATGATTTTTATGAAACTAACTAGATTTCAACCAGGAAAACAAAAATATGAGCTAAGGAACAAATATTAATTCTAGTCAAATTAAATGTTATGGAATTTTAGTAATAGTTAACTGTTAGCAAGAGATTATGAAGCAAAGTTACACATCTTAATATCTTATAAAAATTATAAATTTTTAAGAGAGACAATACCAAGCTCTCGTCTTAGTTTGATAAAAATATTTTCTAAAAGTGGTTTCGTAAAAATATCAACCAACTGATTTTCAGAAGAAACAAAATCTAGATTGATTGTTCCTTTTTCAATATTGTCACGAAAAAAATGATGACATATGTCAATATGTTTTGTTCGTGAATAATTGATAGGATTTTTAGACAAATTAATAGCACTTGAGTTGTCACAAAAAATAGTTGAGTTTGATAAATTTATATTGAAATCTTTAATTGTTTGTTGCATATAAATTACTTGAGTACATGCCAAAGCAGCAGAAATATATTCTGGTTCACATGTAGAAAGAGAAACACAGTTTTGTTTCTTACTAAACCAAGATACGAGTGATTTTCCAATAAAATGGCACGTACCACTTGTACTTTTTCGATCTGTTCGAGAACCACCGAAATAAGCATCACTATATGAAACTAATTCGAATGGACATTCTTTAGGATAGAACAGACCAAAATCCTTTGTGTTTGTAAGATAACGTAATATCCGTTTTACTGCTCTAAAATGTGATTCTTTTGGATTGGCTTGAAATCTAGCACACAGACAAACACTCATCATTATGTCAGGACGACTTGCAGTTAAATATAGTAATAATCCAATCATACTTCGGTATAGTTTTTGGTCAACACTTTTGCCATTGTCATCATTTTCATGATGTGTTGTTGTAGTCATTGGAGTTGGTTTGGCAGAAGTATTTTCCATTCCGAATCGTTTGTTTTAATTATTACAATATTTTTCTTGATTAATAAAAATACCATTTTGAAGTTTTTTAATTTGTAAACCAAGAAAATATGTTAGTTCTCCCATATGAGACATTTCAAATTCTTTGGTCATTATTTCGGAGAAGTCCTGACACAATTTGTCATTAGTAGAACTAAAAACGATATCATCGACATAAATTTGAACTATTAAAATATCCTTTTTCGAATGTTCAATAAAAAGTGTTTGATCAACTTTCCCAATTAGAAATCCTAAGGAAATTAGATAATTCTTTAATCGATCATACCAAGAACGTGGTGCTTGTTTTAAACCGTAAAGAGCTTTCTTAAGTTTATAGACGTGATTAGGAAATTTCTCGTGAATAAATAAGGGAGGTTGTTCAACATCTACTTTTTCTTTTATATAACCATTCAAAAAAGCACTTTTAACATCCATTTGATAAAGTTTGAAATTGTGAAAACATGCATAGGCCAATAAGATTCGTATTGCTTCCAGTCTTGCAACTGGAGCAAACGTTTCTTCGTAATCAATCCCTTCTTCTTGATTGTATCCCCGTGCAACTAGTCTTTCTTTATTTCTCGTGATGTTACCTTGTTCATCTGCGTTATTTTTGTAGACCCATTTTGTTCCAATAATAGTTTGATCACTTGGTCTAGGAACTAATTCCCAAACTTCATTACGTTCAAACTGGTTTAACTCTTCTTGTATTGCAATTATCCAGTAGTCATCTATGGAAGCTTCTTTGGGATTCTTTGGTTCGATATTAGAAAGGAATGCTACATGGCCCATTTGATGTAGTTGACTTCTAGTTCGAACATTTGAATTAATTTCTCCAATAATATTTTGAACAGGATGATCCCGTAATATTTTTGGTGAAGATCTTAATTCATCATTATTGTCAACAATGTTTTCATCATTTTCAAGATTTATAGTTTTCGTATTTGTAATGTTATCTGGAATATCTTCATCATCTTTTATACTTGGTTTTTGTAGAACATTTTCATCGAAAGATACGTGTAATGTTTTTTCAACAGTATTTGATCTTTTTTTAAATACACGATAAGCTTTGCTACGATCTAAATATCCTAGAAAGATTCCTTCGTCAGATTTTGCATCGAATTTTCTAAGCTGATCTTTTGTATTTAATATAAAACATTTTGAACCAAACACTTTAAAATAGGAAATCTTTGGTTTTCTTCCAGTAAAATGTTCATAAGAAGTGTTTTTCGTTAGAGGTCGAATAGAAACACGATTCAAAACATAACAACTAGTTGCAACAGCTTCTGCCCAGAAATGTTTTGGAAGAGTGCTTTCATTTAACAAAGTTCGTGCGCATTCTTGTAGAGTTTTATTTTTACGTTCTACAACCCCATTTTGTTGTGGAGTTCTAGGAAACGAAAAATTATGAAAAATTCCTTTCTTTTTACAAAAATGATCAAAAACTTCGTTTTCAAATTCTCCTCCATGATCACTTCTTATATTCTTTATTTACAAACCTTTTAAATTTTGAATTTGTTTGACAAAAATTTTAAACTGCTCAAACGTATCACTTTTGTTTTTTATAAAAGTGGTCCAAGTATATCTAGAAAAATCATCTACTATTACAAACACATATCTATTATGGTTTATGGATTGAACTTGAGTTGGCCCAAATAGATCCATGTATAGTAATTCAAGCGGTTGTAAAGTAGAAATAACTCTTAGATTTAAAAGATGATTTAGTTAATTTTCCTAATTGACATGCATCACAAATATGATTGACCTTGAAATTCATTTTTGGTAATCCTCTGACTAAATCATTTTTAGAAAGTTTGTTTATAGTTTTGAAGTTGATATGACAGAATCTTTTGTGCCACATCCAAGGATCATTTTCATTAGCTATTAAATACATATCTGAATTATGATTGATTTTCATATTCAGAACATAGATATTTCTGTCTCTATTTCCTTCAAATATATGATTTTGATTTTTATCAAAAATGCTACACTTATTTTCAGAAAAAGATATTTTGAAACCTTTGTCACATAACTGGCCGATACTTAAAAGATTGTGTTTTAAATTTTTGACTATTAAAACATTAGAAATAAGAGGCAAATCAGATGTACCGACATTGCTGACGTCACCTTTTCCAATGATATATCCTTTGGAATTGTCTCCAAAAGTGACAGAGCCTCCATTTGAGTAAGTAATGTTTGATAGCATATTTTTGTCTCCAGTCATATGTTTTGAGCAACCACTGTCGAGTATCCAATTTCCTCTCTTTATAAGTGGGTCCTACAAAAAATAATAATAACATTGGTACCTACTTTATGATAGGGTCCTAAGAGTTAGGTCTTAGGAAACCAAACCCAAGTAGGTTCAGTATCCCCCTTAAAAATATAATTTTGATTTTTAAGAACAGTTTCCAAAAAGGTATTTATATGTTTATTCCTAATCAAACCATTGTTTGTTTTAGGAACCCATATTTTTATGATTTTAGAATTATTTTTCCTTTTTGGATAAGTATTAGTATAAGAAATATTTCTCCTAGTTTCCTTTTTAGGTGGAGATTTTAATTTCGTAGAGTATCCTAGTACCTTCTTATTGGAAGTGGATTGAGAATTGTCAATAATATTGGATATATTTTCTCTACCTTTATTAAAGATAGAAATATTTCTAGTAATAGTATCTAACTTGGTTTTGAGACAACTATTATCTAATTCTATCATTTTGATTTTAATTTTTAGCTCATGATTTTCAGAGACGAGAGAATCATTTTTCTCTCTTTGAGTTTCAATTTCTTGACTCAATAAAATAAGTTGAGAGTTATCATTAGAGAAGCTATCTTGAAGTTTTCCAAGTTCTTCTTCTAATATTTTCCTTTCATCGTTAAGCATATCTCTCTCGAATTCTGCTTTCTTTTGATTTTCTAGAGCTTCTTTATATTTTCTTTTGATGCTTTTTAGATTATCAAGAAGTTCTGAATTAATTTCAATCATATCATCAAAAGTAAGATCATTTACCTCATTTTCTGTAGCCATAAAACAAGCATTTGCTTGTTCTTTCTCACTATCACTGCTGCTTTCTGAAGAAGAAGAATCTGAGTCATCCCATGTCACTGGAAATGCTTTTCTTTTAGACTTGTCCTTTCGATTCTTATTGTGATATATCTTCTTTTGTTCTGGACAATCCTTTTGCATGTGTCCTTTCTTATGACAGTTAAAGCATTCTAGTATAGATGAAGATGGCTTATTTGAATTGTTGTGGAATTTCCTTTTCCCGTTGTTTCGATTTCCTTTTCTGTACTTCAAAAACTTTTTAAAGTTTTTAGCAATGAATGTTAAGTCTTCTTCATCCAAATCTGATTCTTCTTTTTCAGCATGGAATGCCATATTCTTTTTATCTTGTGCTTGTACTCTTTTAGCTTGCAAATTCACTTCATAGGACATTAGATTTCCTATTAACTTTTCTGCTTTCATGGTAGAAAGATCATTAGCTTCTTCAATTGCTAAGACCTTTCTTTCCCATTCATCAGTTAAAGAGTTAAGGATTTTCGAAACAATATCAAAGTCAGAATACTTTTCTCCAAGTCCTAGTAATGAATGATATATATCTTGAAATATAGAGTACATATCGTTTATAGGTTCATCCCGCTTCATTCTAAAATTTTGAAATTGACTTTTGAGCATGGATATTTTGCTTTGTTTAACCTTGTCAGTTCCTTCGTGAGTAACTTTAAGTGTTCTCCATATTTCATAAGCAGTTGTACACATGCTAACACGGTTAAACTCATTTCTATCTAAGGCACAAAATAACATATTCATAGCTTTGGCATTAACAGTCGCATCTAGTTTTTGTGTGTTTGACCATGTAGAATATTCTGTTGTTGGAATGTTATATTCAGTTTGAGTAATATTCCATGAGTCAAAACCACCGGCTGGCATATAATTACGCATTCGAGTTGCCCAATAATTGTAATTCATACCATTAAATAGTGGAGGTCGTGCAGTAGATTGACCTTCAACAAAACTAGTGACAGTGATAACAGTGCTGGTGTTGTTTTCCATCTTAGAAAAATATCAAATAACTTTGTAACGGTTGTAAGAAACCTTGCTCTGATACCAAGTGAAAGTGCTGGTGTGGATCGTGCTATATGGAAATATAATACACTAGTGCGGAAATAAAACAAAGTTACTGTAGCAGAGTAAATAAGAAAAACAAATAAAATAAGCACACCAGGAATTTTTATACTGGTTCGAACTTCCTGTTCTATTCCAGTCCCAGACTCCTTCTGGAATTTCACTAACAACAATCCTCACTTAACCCGGAGGAACAGGTTTACAACAACCCTTGAACAGCCAAACAAGGGACCTAAGCAGCAGAACAGGATTTCGCCTCAATGGCCGAAGAGGACTTCACTTTCCTGAACGATAGAACAGGACTTCAACTTATATACAGAAAGTATATGACACAGTGTGTTCTCAATAACCCGAATTTGTCTCTTGATAGTACAATCTTCCTATAATCTTCTCCTTTTGATATATATATATATATGTGTGTGTGTGTGTGTGTGTGTGTGTGTGTATGTGAAAAATATGGAAGTAAATGAATGATTATGTAGAAATTTGAATGCTCAAAATGATAGAATCGGTTTAGTATATAAATAGAAAGCTTTTTATCAATTTGGTGAATTAAACAAATGATTCTAATATGTTTATATAGAGTATAAAGAGTTGTAATCATTCGTGAAAAGTTATCATGAAAGAGTATGGATGTATCTCTTTGTAAAAGGTTGTAACTCTTCATGAAAATGAAATGTCTTTTCAAAAATATAGCAGTGGAAGAAGTTCAGCCATCTGAAAATAAATTTTAGACTTCTGAAATTTGAAACGTGAAAACCAGAAAAGAAATAGGCTATTTTTGCCTAGATTCAGACGTCTGAAATTTCTAATTTAGACGTTTGAATATTGTTAAAATTTGAAATTTCATTACAGATTCAGACGTCCGAATAGGTCATTTCAGACGTCTGAATTTGACCCGAATTTTTAATTTTAGCTTTGTGCAAGAGAGATTGATTAGGTGTAATATATATCCAAGGAGAGATTTTCATAATATTTCAATTCTAAACAATGACTCAAAACAACATATATGCAACACGAAGATTATATGATTCCAGAAGATATCCCTGCAAAAGTATGTTAGTATTGAAAAATAACATACATAGTTGTCGTAGTCAAAAATACGTATGAAACATCATAAACGAGGTTTCAATAGAAGTGCGTCCGATCAAAGGTGCTACCTCATTGGTCCGTCAATCGATCCTGTTTTAGCCACCTTATGCAAACTCACGGGAGTCGGGTCCACGTATTTACCATAAAGTAAACGTCACCACCATCCTACTTCATTCTGGAATCTCCACCACGTACACGGTTGTCAAAGTGGTTTACGATATCGATAGAGAGTATGTCCATATCCGATCCTGGTCTCTTTAACAGCCAACGTTATTATTACCGTTACTATTACCCATGGTTATAAATTCCAAAATAGTTTATATTTTTAAATCAAATACTTCATTTTAAACTATTTAAAAGTGAAGTTATAATTCTTATAAAATCCAATATACATCCCACAGGTTATGTCTTAGTTTATTTTTATCAACTACAACACTTGCGCGGTGCGGTAATATCCTTTACACAGATTTAAGTAAATTAAATTTTAAACTTCAATATCATTTCAACAATAATTAAACCAATTAATCGTATTCCACCTTTAAATAGTCATTTAAATTTACTCAATAAATTATGATTTTTATAAAGTACATTTTACAAATACATATATCTAACCTCTCTATGCTTTACTTATTAATATCAAGTGTAAAATTTCCTATAATATTTTACTTAATAATTAAGTTCAGTTACCACTTCAAAGTAAACTAAATGTCTAATCAGTTTCTTAACTTACCACTTTATGTTCAAAATTTAGCTATATTCCAATTTCCATTCTAAGTATTCACTTTATTTAACTATTTAATTCATAGCCAACTTAACCCTTTATTTATTTACTTATATTTAAATTTCTACCAAAACATCATATTTTATTACTCAACTAGCATTCCATTTTTATTTTACAAATCAAACTTTACAAAGTAAATTTATACTTTATATTCTTAACATTTATTTATTTACATCTTTAACTTGTATAATATCACTACACTTATAAGAATCATTTTAATCAAATTTTTAAACAAAATATTATAACATTCTAATTTAAAAATATTTAACGTTTACAGAAAAAATATATATGTAACCACGGATCTGTATAGTATTTTCTAACCTAGGTCAAGTGATACGGATAATATATCATTTCAATCCTTAATTTATAAAGAAAATCCGGGTTCTATCATTTCAAACCCGCAATCCCAAGTTAAACAAATAAGTAAATAAATATCGTTCAGGCCTATCATTTCAGCCCGTAACGATTCTATTCTACAGGGAACTTGCAGTGTGATAAACAGTAAATAAATAAATAAAAATCAGCATATATATAACAATAGATAGTATAACTGATGATGTGTAAATGTGATAATAGGGTTTTTAACATCATAAATTTATATCACAGGTAAGCAAAATATAAAATATAACTATTTTACAATTACACTTGTTATTAATTTACCGATCTATAAGTATGTTTGTCGGGTGAGATGTAATATCCCGGAATTTCGAGGAATTTAAAATGTGATAATCTCTTAAATAAATCATTTAAAATTGATAAAACTGTATCTTCAAATATAAATAATCAAAATAAAATTTATGTGATGTTTTTTAAATTTAGAAATCAATTGATTTTAAATGGTAGAATTATTTAATTTGTGTTATTTTATAAATTTGATTTTAATAGAATTAATATTTCAATTTTTATGAGTGCTGCTTAAATATTTATTTATTTAAAAATTGACTTTAAAATTAGAATTCAATATTTTTAAATTTAATAATGTGTTTGTTTAATTTAATATGGATATATTTGATTTGATTTTTAAATTTAAGTTTAAATTGAATCTGAATTTTTATATTTGAAATTTGAATGGGAATTTGTAATTTAAAAAGAATTTATATCTTGAAATACATTTGAATATAAAAGATTTATAATAAAGTTTTATTTTAAAAAAAATAAGTTTTGTTTTTGTATTAATTTGAAATAAAGGAATTTTTATTTATCAATATTTGGAAAATGTTTGTTTAATAGTAAATAAATGAAAAGCATTTAAATTGACTTGTAAGAATGGATTTAATAATTTTATATTTATTTGGAATCTAATTTGTTTATATCTTATTTTTCTTATGGAAGTTTTATTTTTATAAGAAAAAAATGGATTTATAAATTTATAAAAGCATTCATAAATTAGTAAAATATTTACATATTAAAGAAAATTGATAATAAAGGGGTTTAAAAATCATTTAAATATATGAGTGACATATGTTCAATGTTAAAACATCATAGGATACATGTGTTAAGAGATTAAGCTTGGGTCATGACAAATGTAATCAAGATAACAAGTGTTTTCTTTTTTTTTAATTTTCTTTAAATTTCATTTAACCTTAAGATTCATTTCATAAAATACTATTATCTTCTTTCTTTCATTTCTTTGAATTCAAACATATATCCATGGTCACAAAAATTCAATATGAAACCTGAAAATTCTTCCCTAAGCCTGAAACAGAAATGCATATTTCCTTAAACCCTTCATTTCCAAACCACTGCATGTTATTCTTATTAAAACTGAAACCTATTCAAATCTTCATGTTCAAGAGAAAAAAAACCTGAAACCAAAAATTATCAAACCTGTAGCAAACTTCACCCAAATCTTCAAGACCATCCTCAAAGATCTGCAGTATTTTATCATGCATGTAGTAAGCTTCAACTGCATGCCTGAGATCAAAATTCAAAAATGCAACCTGCTAACAAATTTTAAAGCTTCAATGTAATTTGAAAGCAACTCATTTTCAAAGGCTTTGAGCATCACCATGGTTTCTGGAAATTGCAACAACAAGTTTTCAAAAACAAATGGGGGTTTTCATTCCTGTTACAGATTTCTATGCATAGTCAAAATAAGGTGAGTAAACAACCAACTCAAAACTTAAGTAGGTTAATAAATTGTTGTTTAAAAACTTTTGTGATAATGAAGTTGTTTGTGATGATGCTGCATCTATCTAGGAATGTGGTATTGAATGTGCATGTTGATTTCTTTTTGTTTCTGAAACTGTAGTGTGTAAATTAAGACAAATCTAGTTGTACTTCTCTAGTTGGATTTCTTAATTGTAATGTTCAAGCATAGGTTGTTCAACAGCAAGATTTAAACTATAGAATATAAAAAAATATTAAAGGGAAGTTGCATGTTGATGATGTCTACATCTGGAATAATAATGAAATAGGTTCTGCCTTTTGAAATTAAGTTCTCTGTTCATTCATGTTTACAGAATTCTTATAAATAAATAAATTCAAGTTTTTATATATATAAAACTTTGAAACTTTGGATTTAAAACAATTAATAAAAATCTTAAATAGGATATAATCTGTTACTTAAGTAGTATTGATACTTGTATGTTTGGGAAATAGTTTAAATTCTGTAATCATGAAAGTATTTATGATTCTGCAGGCCTGTAAATTGTTTTGCCTCTGAACATTCATGTTTACAAATTTTTTATAAATAAACTAATTCAAACTTTCACATAAACACCTTGAAGAATGAATCTAAAGCAAATTAGTTAAGTTGTAATTCATCTAGTTTATGAAATCATGATTAATCAAATCATGTTGGGATTTACTTGTAAGCTTAAAAATGCGGTCAAACTATAAAATGAGGAAATAAAATCAAATTTTGAATTTTATTAATTCATGTGTATATATTGAATCATCACTCAAGAGTATGAATTTTAGTACAAAAATCCAGATTTTAAAAATAGTATTTAGAGTGGAAATTGGGTTTTACTGAAAATGTGAATTTGGATGATGGAGCAATTAGGTGGATCGGGGTTGCTTCTGTAGATGGAGGTCATCTTGGAGTTTTGGGGAAAAATAGTGGTCGAGGTTGTAAGGGGCGGTGGCGACGGTGGTGGCCGGAATTGGGTTTAAGCCCTAGTTTTTTTTTGCTGGGTTGGATTTTGATTTCTTGCCGTATGCACCATTGACCGAGTGCTCTGAATTTTTGCTTGGAGGTAGAAAATGGGCTTGGCAAGAGATGGTCGTCGTCGTGAATTTTATGGTGACCGGAATTGTGCAGCCGGAGGTGGTTTTTGTAGGGTTATTTGGGTTTGGGTTATGCAGCATACCCAGATTTTGATCCAAGTGGCGACTATGTGTTTGAGTGATTGTTTTTGGTTGCGAAGGTGACGAGGAAGTTGCTGGAGGCGGTGGCGTTGGTCGGTGGGAACCCACGGTGGCGTGCATGTGCACGAGGCGGTGGTTGGGTGTATGTTAGTTTGGCGTTGGGGAATCTCGAAGTGGCACTCGAGTTTGGCTGGGGAAAACTCGAAGAGTTTCTCGAGTATGATTGTTGGTTTTGCCTGTAGGTTTTGCAACTGTAACCAAATCAAGTTTTTTTTAAAAAAAAAAAATTGGAAGAAGTAACTCAGGTTTTGACCCGAGTAAATAAGGTATTGACCTGAAGCTGTAAAATAAACAGTTTTTAGCAGAAAAAAAGAAGAAAGTTATTGGAGCAGATGCTTTTTGCTGCCATCTTCTCTACTGCAGAAAATTAGGAAAGCTATGAATCACTTTCTTTGGACTGGAAATATGTACTCAACCAAACTTATTCCTATTGCTTTTGCCAAAGTGGAAAAACCACTTAAACTTGGTGGGTTGGGGTTTAAGTGTTTGCCTATTTGGAATCAAGCTGCCTTTTCTAAGCACTTTGATAATCTGATTAATGACAGGCCTAACATTTGGATTAAGTGGGCGAGGAAACATCACCTTGGAAATAAACATTTTTGGCTTATGGATCCATCTCCTCTGTGTGGCTGGGTGTGGAGAGCCATCCTAAATCTAAGAAGCATTCTACTTCCCCATGTCCAGCTGATCATTTCCCCTGACTGTGATGCAAGGTTCTGGTTTGATCCTTGGGTGAGAAGAGGTGTGATATTGTATGACATGCTTACTTATGATCAGGTAATTCAAACTGGCATCCCTATTAATGCAAGTGCTAATGATTACTGTGTTGATGGTGTCATTATGTTGCCTTACACCTCCAACCCTAACATCAATCAACTATGGGAGTCTGTGAAAGCCTACAAGTTACCATCTGTTGGTAGTGGTTATGTATGGGCAGCAAAACATGAAAGGCATTCAATTGCTTGCATTTACAAAGCACTAATTGGAGAAACAGGTAACTCTGAATTTAGATGGCATTCAAGAGTGTGGAATAGCTTTACGTCTCATAGCCTCAATTTCTCTTTGTGGAAGACTCTCAGAAATGCTTTGATGACAAAGGTGAAATTATGTAGTAGAGGGTTTACAGTGGACTTGAGGTGTGTTTTCTGCAATATTGTTGCTGAAGATACTGACCACCTGTTTTTTGGCTGTGGTTTTACATCAAAAATTTGGAAAGCTTGTCTCAATAGTGCTGGCTACAATGATACCATACTGCATGGTGATGCTGAGTGGAATAGGTTGTTCAGGAAGACTAGGTGGATGACTTCTACAACCTTGTGGCATTTGTTAATATTGAAGGTTTATGTGAATGCAATTTGGGCAGAGAGAAATGCAAGGGAATTTGATAACAATAGGAAGTCTGCTACTGCCTTAATCAGTGTTATTACAGCTAAGGTTAGGGAGAAGGCTTCACATCAATCTGCGTATGATACTATGGATTAAGGGGTTGGTGTATGTACTTGTGTTCTTGCTTGTTTGTCTTGTGTTTTTCTTTCAATTCTAAGTTGTATCTCTGTGTTTGTTGGAGCAGTTTGGCCTGCTCTGTTTTGTTTACTGTTTGTGTGTTTAATAAAGATGGTTAGGGTCCATTCAACCCTCCTTGCCGTTCGAAAAAAAAAAAAAAAGAAAGTTTAAACTTGTTTAAAAGTTTAGGAATTCTAAATTAGTTAAAAACTTTGTATAAATTACTTGATGTATTTAACAAATGTTTTATTTAACATATTTTAAAATGTTTTAAAGTTTTGTTAAATTTAAACATTTTTAGAAATTTTGAATGATTTTGAAAACAAGTTTTAAAAGTTAATTCTAATGGTTTATATAAAGGCAAGTTTTAAATACAATTTGAAATTAGTTTAAACCATAAACTGATAAATATTTAAGTTATTTAAATTTGTGTTTGATAACTTTAATTTATCAAGCCAAAAGATTGTTTTAGTTTGAACTTAATAAAAAAAATTAATTAAGTAGGAATAGATGTGTAATAAAGATTGTTAATGTGTTAAATCAATTAAAGCATTTTATAAGGTAAATGTTTATCTTAATTAAGGTTTTAAATATCTTAATTTTAATGGAGTTAATTTGAAGAAGTAAGTTTAATTAATTAGTAAAGAAAAAGTATTAATTAGGAAACTAATTAAGGGAAAATGATTTACTTAGTTAATAAATGGCTAAGAATTAAAGGTTATTAATTTAAGATTAATTAAATTGTAATTAAAGATCATTAACTAGATTTTTAATCAATGATTAGGGATTCATTAATCAAGTAATTAAGTGAAATTAAACTTAATTAATTAAGTGGTTAAGATTTATTAACCAAGTAATTAATAAGTTGTTAATTAAGTAATGAGGGTTACTTAATTAGTATTTAAGAAGTGTTTAACTTATAATTAAATTTTATTAATTAAATAATTAGAGAATAATTAATTCGTATTTAAGGATTAATTAAGAAGCTGTTAACTTGTAATTAATTGATTAATCAATTGATATTAAGGATTAACCAAATGATAATTAAGGAATGATTATCTGTTAATTAAGGATGGGTTAACAATTGATTAAGGGTTAATTAAATAATCAATTAACTGGTGATTAAGGAGTAAGTAATCTGTAACTAAGTTCTTAATTAATAATTGATAATTAGGTTTATTAATTAATAATTAAGAGATAATTAATTGGTTAATTAATTAATTAATTATAAGAGTAATTATGGATTAATTAGTTTGTATTAAGAGATGTTGATTAATAATTAAGGTTATTAATTGATAGTTGATGGATAAAAAAAATCAGTTAATTAAAAGGTTAATTAATTGATTATGAAAGTAATTAAGGATTAATTACTTTGTATTAAAGGAGATTGATCAATAATTAAGGTTTATTAATTGATGATTAAAGGATGATTAATCTGGATTAGGGATTGATTAATTAAGTTAATCAAGGAGTGATTAATTAATTTAGGTTAGTAATTAATTAATGATTATATAAGCAAGATTAAGGAGTTGATTCTTAAGGGATCAATTTAAGAAATTAAATTAATTATGATATGAATTGATAATGCTTGCTTATGGATGATTGGTTGTTGAATTTGATGATATCTATTGGATTGATATCTGTTGATGATATGTGTTGTGACATTCTGTGAGATGATATAGGTTATATCAATGATATTTATATATGTTATTGATGTGTGATTTCAAAGAATTGAATTGTATTGAATTGAATTGTTTAAACCTTTAAATAACTTGGCCTTAAAAGACACGCATTTGGATTTCGATGAGACCGGGATCGGGTTTGCTACATTACAGCATGATAGGGGGTTCTCGCTTTGCGTTAGGTGGCGAACGGGAGACTCTTACCCCTACATGTCCCTTTTGGGTAGTATAAGGCCCTGGGTTGGTTGCGAGTCGAGAGGCTGGCCGTAAAAGCAAACTCGAGGTACCACTGGGAGCCACGGCGGGGCTGGGATGGTTGAAAAGCCTACCAGTCGAGTGAGCCGCTGTTGATGGTTGCAAAGCCTAGACTATCTCAGTCGGTATCAGAGCATAGGTTGAGATAATACCTAGGCTATGGAGTGGTGTCTATCTTGAGAGTGCGTATTGTAATTTTTATATAACTATATACTTACATAAATTTGTTGGGTATCTATTCGGATTTCCAACATGAGTGCTAGAGGAATTTTATCTCTCTATCTTTGATTGTTTAGCCCTCCTACCTTTGTATCTATCCCTATAAATGGATAACCAAGATAGATCAGATCTGTAGAAGCTTAAGATTTTCTTATCTTCCCCATAGTTTTTCTAGAGACCTTTTATTTGATCTGAAGGGTTTTGATCTTGTTTTGGATTTGGATTGGTTGGATGGTTTTTGGATGATGATGTGTGAAGCAAGGAGTGTATCTTTGGATGTTGAGTTGAGAAGAATCGTAAAAGTGACTTGCGATGATGCTAGATTTCTTTTGAGTCATCTTCTGCATGGAGTGAGGCATCTCCAGAAAGTGTGGAGTCCATTGAGTGGTCAGAGATTTTCCGGATGTTCCGAAGGAGCGAAGATTTTTCCTCATCAGGAGATAGAGATTTGGATCGTCTTTATTTTCAGAAGCGGTGTCTGTTGTTCAGCCTAGTTTTTCCAGTGGGAATTCAGCTGTTGCTTTGTGGCCTAGAATGATGAGTCTTTTGAGATTCTGTGTGGATTTGACGAATCAAGCTTTTGTGATGTGTGGTATAAGATATTCTTGTTTACATCAATATTTTTCTTGTCTACTCCAAGTCCGAAGAGGAGAGCTAGCGACATTTGGAGTTAGTGTTAGAGGCTTTGAAGAAGCATTTTTGTTTTGGTGATGGTATTTCTGTAGATCCAGCCTGGATATTTACTACTCAGGACTAGAAGCAACCGCAGTTTTCTGGTTAGGCAGAATTCTACAGGAGTAAAAGTGGACCCGAGTGTGAAGAGATTTTCTTGGATTTGAAGGCAAGGCTGACTAGTGTGCCTGTTCTAGCTATCTCTTCTGGCAAGAATAAATTTAAGATCTGCCCGGACGTTTGTGTGTGTCTGAGATGGATGTAGGGAGTCAACGATGGTCAGTGTTCCAGTTTTGAGATGGATTGGTATAGGGAACATTAAGGATCATCGGAAGGATTGGTGTTCCGAATTCTTGGATTTTGAAGCAAGAAGTTTTGGTAGGGAGTCATCGCTCCAGATTGGTGTCCAGCCAGGGTGTTCAGAGATATATGGATATGAAGAGAATCTTCTAATGGCCAAGTACGAAGTAGGATGTTGCTGCTTTCATCTTCGGATGTGCGATCTGTCAGCAGGTGTTGGTGATCAGCAGAAGACCGCCGGTTTGTTACCTTTGGAGATTCCAAGTGGAAGTTCCAGTGGAAAGTGATTTTTTTGGATTTCTACGAAGGTTTGCCAAGGACCAAAGAGGGAATTATAGGAATATGGGTGATTGTGAATCGGTTAACCAAGAATGCCCATTTTATTCTAGTTGAGGCAATCCGTACCGTAGCATCTTTGGTTGGGTTTTTCTTGAGAGTTTATCCGACTGCTTAGTGTTTTAGTCGGCATTGTTAGAAATTGTGATCTTATCTTCTCCAGCTAGTTTTGGTTTGTGAGGTATCTGCAATGATAGAGCTTATCAGGAGAAGTTTAGTGTTGTAGCCTTCAGGTTGAATTGCCAGTTTGGATGACTGGAATTCACATTGTTTTTCATGTATCTCTTCTGAGGAGATACGTGAACGATCTATCTTTTGTTGTGGAGTTAGGATTTTAGAGTTTGTCTTGGAAAACTCTGAATAGTTTTAAGGAGACTTATATGGATCTATGTCCAAATAGCTAGGATTGTTTGATTGAATGAATGGTTGTTTGAGTAAACTATTTGTTTAGATAGATTGTTGTTGGATGATAATGATTGGTTGGTAGAAATGCTTGAATGATTTAAATGAAATAAAATATTTTGGAATATCTTTATTTTAAATTTCGAGGACGAAATTCTTTTAAGGGGGGAGGAATGTAATATCCCGGAATTTCGAGGAATTTAAAATGTGATAATCTCTTAAATAAATCATTTAAAATTGATAAAAGTGTATCTTCAAATATAAATAATCAAAATAAAATTTATGTGATGTTTTTTAAATTTAGAAATCAATTGATTTTAAATGGTAGAATTATTTAATTTGTGTTATTTTATAAATTTGATTTTAATAGAATTAATATTTCAATTTTTATGAGTGCTACTTAAATATTTATTTATTTAAAAATTGACTTTAAAATTAGAATTCAATATTCCTAAATTTAATAATGTGTTTGTTTAATTTAATATGGATATATTTGATTTGATTTTTAAATTTAAGTTTAAATTGGATCTGAATTTTTATATTTGAAATTTGAATGGGAATTTGTAATTTAAAAAGAATTTATATCTTGAAATACATTTGAATATAAAAGATTTATAATAAAGTTTTATTTTAAAAAAAATAAGTTTTATTTTTGTATTAATTTGAAATAAAGGAATTTTTATTTATCAATATTTGGAAAATGTTTGTTTAATAGTAAATAAATGAAAAGCATTTAAATTAACTTGTAAGAATGGATTTAATAATTTTATATTTATTTGGAATCTAATTTGTTTATATCTTATTTTTCTTATGGAAGTTTTATTTTTATAAGAAAAAAATGGATTTATAAATTTATAAAAGCATTCATAAATTAGTAAAATATTTACATATTAAAGAAAATTGATAATAAAGGGGTTTAAAAATCATTTAAATATATGAGTGACATATGTTCAATGTTAAAACATCATAGGATACATGTGTTAAGAGATTAAGCTTGGGTCATGACAAATGTAATCAAGATAACAAGTGTTTTCTTTTTTTTAATTTTCTTTAAATTTCATTTAACCTTAAGATTCATTTTATAAAATACTATTATCTTCGTTTTTTCATTTCTTTGAATTCAAACATATATCCATGGTCACAAAAATTCAATATGAAACCTGAAAATTCTTCCCTAAGCCTGAAACAGAAATGCATATTTCCTTAAACCCTTCATTTCCAAACCACTGCATGTTATTCTTATTAAAATTGAAACCTATTCAAGTCTTCATGTTCAAGAAAAAAAAAACCTGAAACCAAAAATTATCAAACCTGTAGCAAACTTCACCCAAATCTTCAAGACCATCCTCAAAGATCTGCAGTATTTTATCATGCATGTAGTAAGCTTCAACTGCATGCCTGAGATCAAAATTCAAAAATGCAACCTGCTAACCAATTTTAAAGCTTCAATGTAATCTGAAAGCAACTCATTTTCAAAGGCTTTGAGCATCACCATGGTTTCTGAAAATTGCAACAACTAGTATTCAAAAACAAATGGGGGTTTTCATTCCTGTTACAGATTTCTATGCATAGTCAAAATGAGGTGAGTAAACAACCAACTCAAAATTTAAGTAGGTTAATAAATTGTTGTTTAAAAACTTTTGTGATAATGAAGTTGTTTGTGATGATGCTGCATGTATCTAGGAATGTGGTATTGAATGTGCATGTTGATTTCTTTTTGTTTCTGAAACTGTAGTGTGTAAATTAATACAAATCTAGTTGTACTTCTCTAGTTGGATTTCTTAATTGTAATGTTCAAGCATAGGTTGTTCAACAGCAATATTTAAACTGTAGAATATAAAAAAAAATAAAAGGGAAGTTGCATGTTGATGATGTCTACATCTGGAATAAGAATGAAATAGGTTCTGCATTTTGAAATTAATTTCTCTGTTCATTCATGTTTACAGAGTTCTTATAAATAAACAAATTCAAGTTTTTATATATTTAAAACTTTGAAACTTTGGATCTAAAACAATTAATAAAAATCTTCAATAGGATATAATCTGTTACTTAAGTAATATTGATACTTGTATGTTTGGGAAATAGTTTAAGTTCTGTAATCATGAAAGTATTTATGTTTCTGCAGGCCTGTAAATTGTTTTGCCTCTGAACATTCATGTTTACAAATTTTTTATAAATAAACAAATTGAAACTTTCACATAAACACCTTGAAGAATGAATCTAAAGCAAATTAGTTAAGTTGTAATTCATCTAGTTTATGAAATCATGATTAATCAAATCATGTTGGGATTTACTTGTAAGCTTAAAAATGCAGTCAAACTATAAAATGAGGAAATAAAATAAAATTTTGAATTTTATTAATTCATGTGTATATATTGAATCATCACTCAAGAGTATGATTTTTAGTACAAAAATCCAGATTTTAAAAATAGTATTGAGAGTGGAAATTGGGTTTTACTGAAAATGTGAATTTGGGTGATTTCTGGATGATGGAGCAATTAGGTGGATCGGGGTTGCTTCTTTAGATGGAGGTCGTCTTGGAGTTTTGGGGAAAAATAGTGGTCGAGGTTGTAAGGGGCGGTGGCGACGGTGGTGGCCGGAATTGGGTTTAAGCCCTAGTTTTTTTTGCTGGGTTGGATTTTGATTTCTTGCCGTATGCACCATTGACCGAGTGCTCTGAATTTTTGCTTGGAGGTAGAAAACGGGCTTGGCAAGAGATGGTCGACGTCGTGAATTTTATGGTGACCGGAGTTGGGCGGCCGGAGGTGGTTTTTGTGGTTGGGTTCTGCAGCATACCCAGATTTTGATCCAAGTAGCGACTGTGTTTTGAGTGATTATTTTTGGTTGCGAAGGTGACGAGGAAGTTGCTGGAGGCGGTGGCGTTGGTCGGTGGGAACCCACGGTGGCGTGCATGTGCACGAGGCGGTGGTTGGGTGTATGTTAGTTTGGCGTTGGGGAATCTCGAAGTGGCACTCGAGTTTGGCTGGGGAAAACTCGAAGAGTTTCTCGAGTATGATTGTTGGTTTTGCTTGTAGGTTTTACAACTGTAACTAAATCAAGTTTTTTTTAAAAAAAAAATGGAAGAAGTAACTCGGTTTTTGACCCGAGTAAATAAGGTATTGACCTGAGGCTGTAAAATAAACAGTTTTTAACAGAAAAAAAGAAGAAAGTTTAAACTTGTTTAAAAGTTTAGGAATTCTAAATTAGTTAAAAACTTTATATAAATTACTTGATGTATTTAACAAATGTTTTATTTAACATATTTTAAAATGTTTTAAAGTTTTATTAAATTTAAACATTTTTAGAAATTTTGAATGATTTTGAAAACAAGTTTTAAAAGTTAATTCTAATGGTTTATATAAAGACAAGTTTTAAATACAAGTTGAAATTAGTTTAAACCATAAACTGATAAATATTTAAGTTATTTAAAGTTGTGTTTGATAACTTTAATTTATCAAGCCAAAAGATTGTTTTAGTTTGAACTTAATAAAAAAAATTAATTAAGTAGGAATAGATGTGTAATAAAGATTGTTAATTTGTTAAATCAATTAAAGCATTTTATAAGGTAAATGTTTATCTTAATTAAGGTTTTAAATATCTTAATTTTAATGGAGTTAATTTGAAGAAGTAAGTTTAATTAATTAGTAAATAAAAAGTATTAATTAGGAAACTAATTAAGGGAAAATGATTTACTTGGTTAATAAATGGCTAAGAATTAAAGGTTATTAATTTAAGATTAATTAAATTGTAATTAAAGATCGTTAACTAGATTTTCAATCAATGATTAGGGATTCATTAATCAAGTAATTAAGTGAAATTAAACTTAATTAATTAAGTGGTTAAGATTTATTAACCAAGTAATTAATAAGTTGTTAATTAAGTAATGAGGGTTACTTAATTAGTATTTAAGAAGTGTTTAACTTATAATTAAATTTTATTAATTAAATAATTAGAGAATAATTAATTCGTATTTAAGGATTAATTAAGAAGCTGTTAACTTGTAATTAATTGATTAATCAATTGATATTAAGGATTAACCAAATGATAATTAAGGAATGATTATCTGTTAATTAAGGATGGGTTAACAATTGATTAAGGGTTAATTAAATAATCAATTAACTTGTGATTAAGGAGTAAGTAATCTGTAACTAAGTTCTTAATTAATAATTGATAATTAGGTTTATTAATTAATAATTAAGAGATAATTAATTGGTTAATTAATTAATTAATTAATTAATTATAAGAGTAATTATGGATTAATTAGTTTGTATTAAGAGATGTTGATTAATAATTAAGGTTATTAATTGATAGTTGATGGATAAAAAAAATCAGTTAATTAAAAGGTTAATTAATTGATTATGAAAGTAATTAAGGATTAATTACTTTGTATTAAAGGAGATTGATTAATAATTAAGGTTTATTAATTGATGATTAAAGGATGATTAATCTGGATTAGGGATTGATTAATTGATTAATTAAGTTAGTCAAGGAGTGATTAATTAATTTAGGTTAGTAATTAATTAATGATTATATAAGCAAGATTAAGGGGTTGATTCTCAAGGGATTAATTTAAGAAATTAAATTAATTATGATATGAATTGATAATGCTTGCTTGTGGATGATTGGTTGTTGAATTTGATGATATCTATTGGATTGATATCTGTTGATGATATGTGTTATGACATTCTGTGAGATGATATAGGTTATATCAATGATATTTATATATGTTATTGATGTGTGATTTCAAAGAATTGAATTGTATTGAATTGAATTGTTTAAACCTTTAAAGAACTTGGCCTTAAAAGGCACGCATTTGGATTTCGATGAGACCGGGATCGGGTTTCCATATTTGGATATCCGAAAACCACATCGATCCAAATTAACGTTAGGTCGTGAATCCAAGTGGAGCAAGTGAAGGCTCGAGGTATAAGAGCTATACGTCAGTATAACTCTGTGGGTGATTCCGTAATGAGTTTGACGGAACTAGTTCTTATAGGTTCGAGATGGTGATTTAGAGTGCAAGGGTTATTGTCGTTAACTCTGAGGGTGATTCCAAAATGAGTGTAACGAGATAATGCCTTCGGTTTCGTTCGAACCCAGAACGAACTTGTATGGATTGAATGCTTTCAGAACATGGTCAGGTTGACGATGAGTATTCTAAGAGATGTGTTCTATAAAGGTAATCGCAGCCTCAAGCCTCATCAACCGGGAATGGCTAAAACATGGGAGGTGCAGCAAGGCTTTGTGGGTAGCTCCCACTGGAGAGCGAGATACATCCCTGTCTAGATGTCCCTTTTTATTTCGGCTGTGTGGGGCGATTGCTAGCTAGAATCGCTGGGGTGGTCTTGTTCGGGACTGTTCAGTAAGGAATGGTCGCGACCTTGTGTTGCAGGGGAGTGGGAGTACTCCTCGGTACGGTGATCTAGGCTACGTACTGTGACGGGCGGTACCCCAGTAGCCCTGCCATTGTATGGAATTCAAAATCCAATAGGTGCCAACAGTTTTGATTGTATTACCCACTTTTGTGGCTAGTAGCTAGAATTTAATAATGTAACAATTTCGGCTATTTCTTATTTATTTGAAAACCCTAGACACTATTATAATATCATCAGATTTCCTCTCAAATGTTTTGGTTAGCGTAAGGTAAAAACATTTCCATGTTTATGTGTGGGAAGTCTTACGTGATACCTTTTCTTTTCAAAAGGTTTTTAAAGTTAAGCAACTTTAACCGTTTACTCACACCAGACCCATGTCTGACCCAGAGTTTATTCTGTTTTTCTTAAAACTCTTGGGTACTCAAATTTTTACGAGTAGTCAAGGGATTCAGGTTAGGATATTTAAGTTGGGTTGACGAATTCTGGAGGAGCAATGGAGTGGGAGGCTTCTGCGTATAGCTATAGAGTATTCCGCTGTGTGTTCTCTGAGTTGTTTGTCTTTGAGTTGTATAACTAGACAGGAGTTTATAACTGTCTAGTATGAGTTGATTATGCTGTGTATCTCTGATGTATATGATACTATGTAAAGTATTATGTGATTAATATAATTTATTCGTTCCGCTGTTTAGATTCTGATGTTGTTTCTTTCTTCTTCTCTATCTTTTCTCTTTTCTATCCCTATCTTTCTTAAATCATGACGCCTCTTCCTGGGTAGTGGAACGCGGGTCGTGACATGAGAAATACTCACCATTTCGCTACCGAAGATTAGAGTCAAAACTAAGATAACCACACTGAAAGAGCATAGATAGCACGATCAAATATTGGAAGATGAGACAAACTGATTTCGATCTTGAAACAAGATAAATAAATAAAACTGAGTACGTGAATTCCAATTACGGAAAAACAAATTTTTAAATAAAACAATATTGGAAGAGCTAAAATAAAATGAAAATTGACTCAAATTGCTCGACCACTCCACCGCACGACTATACCCATTAAAACAAAAGCTCGGCTTGCCCATATATTTTTTCCAAATCAAAATTTACAAAATAAATTTATACTCTATTCTTTACCCTTTTTACAAAATATTATGACGTGTAAAAAAAGATGGCAAATCTTATGTGGGCAACATGAAATTCACGGTAGTGATACATAAAGGTGGCACACGCGATATTTTATTCTTTATTTTTTCTTTGTTAGGAAACAAGTAAAATAACAGAATCTCCAAATCAAAACAACTTTATACTGTTCTTACATATATCATATATCCTCATACGTAATGTTTCTATATTTTAAAACTCAGGTGACCAACACAAAAATGCATACGGTCTGGAAATACTTCTTCCCCGAACACTCGCGTAAACAAAGCAGTGGAATTATCTGAAAGATTTTAGGCTGGGCTAACCTTAGGTGGCGTATGCCTTTTATATTATATTTTTTTTTTCAAACTGAAGTGTGCCTATACTCAAACAAGTGTGCAATGATACAATATATTGGTGGCGATAGGATAAATATTCAAGTTCTAGGCTACAACTGCATCAGGGATGCTTGGCAATGCACGTCCAGATCGGAGAGGGGGAAAGGAAGTTAGTCGTTTGTCATGCAGTGGAGCAGTTTGAACAGAACAATGGGAAAAAAACAAAAGAAGGAAATAAAATTGTAGCCATTACCTGATGCTACTGATTCTCACGCACGCAAGGAAGAAGAGGAGAAACCAAATGCAGTGAATGATGGAATTTATGCAAACATGTTTGGTATTTAAAGATAAAGCTTGCGTTAATAGAAGTGAGAAAATATGCAAATTATATTCTGAACGGTCAGGAAATTTCATTATGTTTGAGCTTATGTAATCTCGTTAGATAAAGGCAAGAATAACTTTGCTTGAAACGTCAAGGAACCATGATACGTGAGTTGTTCATTTACCAGTGGTGCGTTGATTTAGATGAGAGATTATAGGAAAGCATTAATTTAAAACAATTATACCCGTTGCGTTGATTTTTTTTGGTGAAGGGAAAAGGCAATAGATGATTCTAGAAACGGTTAGGAGAACATTTATTCCTACTACAAAACAGAGGTAAATGGAAAAAATTTTAACATTATAAATTTTTTCCAAGGAGGAACTTGCGCTAATTTAAGAAAATAAGCCATGCCAAAATGAGATGCAAATTAATTGTTTGTGACGTGTTAGAGTATTTCCGAGGCAGCTGCATTGATTATACTCAAAAAGTAATGATACAACGGGTAAGCGTGAGTTATGGCATGCGAGATAAAATGGCAAGAAATCTTAAATTATGAACGGTATGGAAAAACGTGATGCTAAGAATTTAAAAGGAGGTAATTTCTTTGATGATTTAATCCAAGGAACACAAGAAATAAAAGTATTCAAACGTTATAACTTTCAAAGATTTTATACCAATTTTAAAATAATTTGAAGAAAAAGAAAATTGTGTAAAATTTACGTGAATTCAGGGCAAACTATTAAACGACATTAAATGGCTAGGAAAATTATTCATTTACCACTGATTTGCACGCATCCTGATCTAATTATTTATTTATATCTATGGTACGAATTTTAAAATGCGTACTACAGACGCAAAATTTACGCCCAAAATATAACGAAAATAACGTATTTAAATTTTATACGTTTTCTTATTTATTTGGTATTTATATTAGAAAATATACGTTTAAAGAGTATTCATTAAATACATACCATTTATACCACCAAATTAATCAAAACGGGTATAAATGTGCAAATTAAAACGCGCCTTTATATAAAGCTTATTTATAGACTAAAGTTATTATTTTTTTATTGGTAAACATTCATACACGTTAAATTAAGGAAGAAAATGCGTTCATTTGATTGGAGCAATATTTGCAGTGGACATAAATATTAATCATTGGAGATTGCGTGAATTAAGGGGAAAGAAACGGCAAGCACAATATGTTTAAATGGTAAGGAGCATGAAATTTTGAACGTGCTTAATTTAAAAGATGGAAACTTGCGATGATTTAGGGTGAAAGAATAGGCAAGCAATTACTTTGAACCGGTCAGGAAATTGTGTGGTGTTTTGAGTTTATGTAATTACGTTATAAAGGTAAGGAATAAATGGGCTAAACTTAAATCAGGGAGGAAAAATTTGGCAAGAAAAATAATTTGTTGGAATGGCTATGTGAATCAAAGGTTTTTATATGTGATCTTCAGGTTGCTAAAGTGGGTAATCATAATTTAATGCATGCGTAATTTAAGGCAAGCTCGGATTCAAACTTTTGAACGTTAAAGGAAAATGATTTCTTTCATTATTAAAGGGGTGCGCGGGTTTATTTTTAAATAGGGAAGTTTTGCATATGTTTACGGGAATTTAGGTGAAATAAAATAGCAAAGAATAATTTATCAATCGTCAGAGGAAATTTCGAAGATTTTATTACATAGTTACACGTGAATCAAAGGAAATACGTGAATTTTTGTTTTTGAATGCGTTTTATAAATAAAAACTTCCGTTGATTTGGGAACAATGGCAAGAATTAAATGTGAACGGTTATGAAATTTTTGGATAACTTTTCTATTAAATTAGAAGAGCAAAAAGGAAGGTGGAATGTTTACACGCTAATTTCATCAAGCTTTAAATGAAATCTAACGGCTCTCTGGAAAAGTCAAAAAGATTATATACATATTAAACAAATTGAAGTAAAGGAAAGTGGGAAGTTATACGCGAATGAAAATGCTATATGTGAATTTTGAATGTCAAGGAAATTAGTATTTTATTCCAATTTAAAATTTATGTAAGAAAAAGAAAAGTATGCAAAGATTTTATTTCTTAATTAACCATGATTTTGCTTAAAATTAATTCATTTACCATTTCAACAAAATAAACCGAATTTCCAATTAAAGTTAATTCTTAAACAAAGTCAAAATTTCAGAAATCTTATCTTTTATTTAAAAATTTGGGCAATGTTTTAATCAATTCAAAATTTAGATTTTTATATAATAAACCCCTAAAGTTTTGTAATTAAAAGTGAAAAATACTTGTTAAAACTTTGGGGCTGTTACATTTATACTCTAGTCCACACTCTGGGGACTCAGAGTACTCCAGTCTGCACTCAGGGGATTTGGAGATTTTAATTCGTTTATACTCTAGTCCAAACTTGGAGATTTTAAGTCATCTATACTCTAGTCCGCACTCTGGGGACTCAGAGTACTCTAGTCCGCACACATGGGACTTGGAGATTTTAAGTCGTTTATAATCCAGTCCACTCTCAGGGGACTCAGAGTACTCCAGTCCGCACTCAGGGGACTCAGAGTACTCCAGTCCGAACTTAGGGGACTCCGAGTACTCCAGTCCGCACTCAGGGGACTTGGAGATTTTAAGTTGTTTATAATCTATTCCGCATTCTGGGGACTCAGAATACACCAGTCCACACTCAAGGGACTTGGAGATTTTAAGTCGTTTATACTCCAGTCCGCGCTATGGGGACTCATAGTACTCCAGTCTGCACTCAGTGGACGTAGAGATTTTAAGTCGTTTATACTCTAATCCGCACTCTGTTGTCTCAGAGTGCTCCAGTCCGCACTCAGGGGACTTGTAGAATTTAAGCTGTTCATGCGCCTTCGTACGTTAGACAGAATAATGTAACTTCAATGGTTTTTCATAGAATTATCATACACAAAAACATCAATAATCAAGGAAAGGATGGTTCGATCCTTTATTATTGAAAATAAGCTAATTTGCCTCATTACATGCTGAAAACTAAGAATAAAAACATGATGGAAATAAGTGCAACTAACATATGAAAGAAATGGACTAAGTATAATAATGCCGCAAATGCTCGCTATTCCATGCTCGGGGGAGTGTCGCACCATCAACGGTTGCTAGCTTGAAAGTCCCCTCTCCAAGCTTCCGTTCAATGAGGTATGGACCTTCCCATGTGGGATTCATGTGCGATGGAATCGAAAAAAATCGTTTCAAAACGAGATCACCCACATCAAAGATTCTTGGCCGAACCTTTTCATTATAATATCGAGCGACTTGCTGTTTGTATACAGCCGCTCTTAAATCAACTTCTTCACGTTTTTCATCAATGAAGTCAAGTGATTCCAGCAAAAGATCCCGATTCGACTCAGGGTCGTAGTAAGTTGCCCGATGTGATGGAGCTTCAAGTTCTACGGGTATAACAGCTTCCATGCCATACGCTAATGCGAATGGAATGTGGCCCATCGTGGACTTGTGGATGGTTGTATAAGCCCAAAGCGCTGTCAGAAGTTCATCCACTCACTTGCCTCTAGCCTTTTCCAAGCTTTTTTTATTATGGACTTGATCATTTTGTTCACGACTTCAACTTGTTCATTAGTTTTTGGATGAGCAGCTGCCGCAAACTTTTTCGCAATACCATATTTTTGGCAAAACTCTTTGAACTCTTTGCTTTCGAATTGAGTTCTGTTGTCTGTAATGATAGTCCGTGGAAGGCCAAAATGGCATATAATATTTCGTACAACGAAATTAGTGACCTTTTTGGTGGTGATAGTGGACAAAGGCTCTACTTGTGCTCACTTGGTAAAGTAATCGACCGCAACTATCACGTATTTCGCGCCACCTTTGGATATGGGTAAAGAAGCGACTATGTCGATCCCCCACATTGCAAACGGACAGGGACTAACCATTTGAGTGAGTCCGTCGGTGGAGCTCTCGCGATTTTTGCATATTTCTGGCACTTGTCACATCTTCTTACATAGTCTGCGGCATCCTGATTCACAGTCGGCCAATAGTATCCATAGCGGAGGATTTTCTTTGCTAAAGTCTGCCCCCAGTATGGTCGCCACACTCTTCTTCATGGACTTCCTTCAGGATTCGTTTTATCTCATCGTGGGCTATGCACCGGAGTAAGGGGTCGAGAATCCCCTTTGATACATTATCACGTCCTGCATTACATATCGCGAAGCCTTTCGAATGACTTGTCGTCTTTCGCTCCTTCTTTCGGGTACGACCCCGTGTAGCAAGTATTGCTTAAATGGAGCCATCCATGATTCCTTCTCGATTTCTTTCTCTAAAACGAAATCTACCTCCATAATATTTATACTCGGAGCATGTAAGGTTTCAACGGGAACCAATCCCATTTGCTGTGCATCGCCAGTGCTTGCAAATTTGGCCAATGAATCGGCTGCCCTGTTTTGTTCACACGGGACATGCGAGATATCATAATATTCCAGATTTGTTAGCAGCTCCTGAACCCGTATAAGGTATGGGGCAAGTCTCTATCCCTTTGCTAGATAGTCTCCCCGCACTTGGTACACCACCAGTTGTGAGTCATAAAAGATTTCAACTGATCTTACCCCCAATTCTCTGACAAGTCTCAAGCCAGGAATCAATGCTTCATACTCGGCTTTGTTATTTGTTTCTGGGAATTCGAGCTTCAAAGCATAACAAAATGATCGGTTTTCAGGAGTCACAAGAACTATGCCAGCCCCAGAATAATGGTCATTAGATGCCCCATCGGTATACATCTTCCATCGAACGGGAGGTATGACATTGTGACCGTTTGATTCATCGGACACGGTGAATTCGACAATGAAGTCTGCTAGCGCTTGCCCTTGTATGGCCCTGCATGGAAAGTAGTAAATATCTAACTGACTCAACTCGATATTCCATTTTAACAGCCTTCCAAAGGTTTTTGGTTGTTGGAGTACCTGCCGCAAGGGTTGATCAGTGTAATCACTGATTGAGTGTGCCTGAAAGTATGGACAAAGCTTGCGTGATGCAATCACCAAGCAGTAAGCTAGTTTCTCAATCTTGGGATAATTTCTTTCTGCCTCATCAAATGTTTACTGATGAAATACACTGGCTTTTGAAATCGGTCCTCCTCGTGAACCAAAGTCGTACTGATAGCATGTTGGGATACAGCTAGGTACACATACAACATTTCATGTTCAATTGGTTTTGATAGCACCGGGGGGACTTTCCAAATGCCTTACCAGAGCTCGGAATGCTTCCTCACAATCGGATATCCACTCAAAATTTCTCTTTCCTTTCGTTATCACATCGAAGAAGGGAATGCACTTATCCGTAGCTCTGAATATGAATCGACTCAGCGCGGCCACCTTTCCGTTCAAGCTTTGTACCTGCTTTATAGTACTGGACACTTGTATGTCCTGAATAGCTTGGATCTTCTTCGGGTTATGTTCGATTCCCCGTGCATTCATAATGAAACCCAAAAAATTCCCTGACGCGACGCCAAAGGAACACTTCAAAGGATTGATTTCCATCCCATAATGCCTGAGTATACCAAACATCTCTGCTAAGTCTCGAATGTGGTCGTTTGACTCTCATGACTTCACGAGCATGTCATCCACATAGACTTCCATTGTTCTACCAATCTGATCTTTAAACATTCGGTTTACCAGATGCTGATAAGTTGCTCCCGCATTTTTCAATCCGAAGGGCATCACTACTAGAAATATAACCCAACGTCTGTGAGAAAACTGGTGTGTTCCTGATCTGGAATGTGCATTGGGATTTGATTGTATCCCATGTACGCATCCATAAATGGCAGTAACTCATGTCCGGCCGTTGAATCAACCAACTGGTCGATTCTAGGTAAAGGAAAACTATCCTTCAGGCATGCGTTGTTTAAATTAGAATAATCAATGCATGTTCTCCACTTCCCATTCACTTTCCCCACTAGAATAGGGTCAGATACCCATTCAGGGTAGAGGAC
This sequence comes from Allium cepa, assembly GCA_030765085.1. Lineage (NCBI taxonomy): Eukaryota > Viridiplantae > Streptophyta > Magnoliopsida > Asparagales > Amaryllidaceae > Allium > Allium cepa. The sequence goes on along the minus strand of CM060941.1, from coordinate 1,037,153,647 downwards.
GTCGTGTACGAACCCATTGACTTTGAGTTTGTCCGCCTTCTCTCTGAGAGCAATTGACCTCTCCGGGTCCATGCCTCTCCGTTTCTGTTTTACTGGGACGTACTTCAGGTCTATGTTCAACATATGACTTGCATTAGCGGGGGCAATACCGCAAATATCAGAATGTGCCCAAGCGAAAACGTCCAGGTTCGCTCAGAGGAAATCAGTAAGATCCTTGGCCATTGACGGGTCGTGTTGCGATCCAATCTTAAGAACTCGTGACGGGTCATCCCGGCTGGCTGGAATGTCAATCATCAGCTCAGTCGGTGCTGCATTTGCTTCGTCGGTCCTCCATCATCATCTCTCGGATCTATGTCTCTATAGATCCGAGAATGTAGCCCAAGCCAGGGCTTGGGCATTACTTGTCAATCGCAAGTATTTCGGATGTGGACGGAGTTGTCTACAACCTTTCCTTTCTCTCTCCGCTGAGCCTCTCTCAGCTTTGCCACATAACATGCACGACCAGTCGCTTGATCGCCATGCACTACACCGATCCTTTGTCTGTCTGAAATTTTAACGTCAAACACCATAGGTCCAAAGCCGCCCTCAACTCCGCCAGGGACCAACGACCTAGAAATGCATTATTTGGAGAAACAACATCCAACACTATGAACGGTAGGATTCGCACCCTCCTACACTCACCTTCTCCTAGTTCAAGTGGCAACTCAACGTACCCCATCGCTTAAGTTGCCGCACCATTAAAGCCATGTATACGAGCTTTAGATGGCTTCAAATCTTTTATCTCCATTTCATTTGATCATATGCGTTTTTGAAGATGATGTTGATGGATCTTCCACAATCAATTAAAATTATTTTGACGTATGCTGGCCCGATCATCGTGGATATGACCATCAGGTCGATGGTAGGAGCCTCCACCTTGTCCACATCTCGGCTCCTAAACACTATATCGTCTGTCATCATGCGTTTTTGTTTTGCGGGGTTTCCATCTTCCACATTCAAATAACACTCATAATCTGCATGCTTTAAGGAGGCATCATATCGTTCCATCTCCTGCCAATTCTTGTCTGCAGGGTGAGGTCCTCCGACTATAGTATTTATGATCAATCTACCTACAGTTTGGGCAGGTTCCTATGGATGGCGCGGAGCCGACCCGGGTCCGGGGTCTGATGTTCCTTGCCTACCCTCTTGTGGGTTCTTAACAAATTCCTACAGCTTTTTCTGCCTGATCAACTTTTCTATGGCGTCATGGATGTGTCTACACTCCTCTATATTGTGCCCGTAAGTATCATGGAAGCGACAGTACTTCCCCGTCCGCTTTTGTTCCTCCGTGGACTCCTTTGGGCGTGGCTTTCTATATTGAAAAGTGTTACAGGTTGACAGATAAATATTTTGAAGAGACGCACTCAAAGGGTTATATTCGTTGTAGGTTGAAATCCTTGGCTTCCATTTCCCTGCTTCTCTTTTCCTTTCAAGATTTCCTCCTCCCAAACCTTTAGATTGTCCAGGCTTGTTCTGGACATTGACCTGAACCTTTCCCGAGTTATCTCTATATTATTTTACAGCGATGTTGCTTTTCACAATCTCCTGAACACGTCCTGGTGCCTTATCTCGCCTCGTCCATTTGGCCTCTTCTCTTCTTAAGAATTAATGAGCCTCTGAATAGAAACGCTCCAGCGTTGTTGGAGGCTTTCCTGCCAACCAATCTCAAAACTTCGAATCCGGATCTACACCTCGCATTACCGCCATCAAAATTGCATGGTCGTTAGGGTTGCTAACTTCAGCAGCCGCAACATGAAATCTTTACTAATACTCTTTCAATGACTCTCCCGAGTCTTGAATTACATTTGATAAAGACATCACATCTTTAGGACGAGCTGCACATATCCTAAATTGTTCTACAAATTTCGTTGCCAATTCGTCAAAATTGGATATAGACCATGGAGGAAGTCGAGTGAACCACATGGTGGCAATTCCGGATAAAGTGATCGGGAAGCACCTACATTTGGTCGCATCATTTGCTCTGGCAGAATCCATCATTCACTCATACCTCATCACATGCTGGGATCGGTCTTTCCCTCGTAGGCCGAGATAGTTGGCATGCTAAACTTCCCGGGATACTTGGCCAGTAGAATGGTATCGGTGAATGAAGTATGACTCCTGGATATCCCCCAATCTTCGTTGGTTAGGCCTTGATTTCCCTCATTAACTTCCTGATCATAGCTGATAAGTCCAAAGTTTGTATGGAGGGTGGAAGGTTGGGTTATGTTCTACGGGACTGCTCAGGTTGATGTCCCCTCTATTGGCGATCGGCCAAACGTGTATCTTGAAGGCCAGCTTCATTAGGATCTTGGCGAGCCGGGCGTCTGATCGTTCAGTAGCACCTACTTGCGCAGTTTCAGTTTTACAGTGTTTACGATTGGGAGGTTCATCAGATGAAGTCGAGCTATCAGATGATGAATAAGGAGCAGGGCTACCTCCAGCATTCTGATGCTGTTGCTGAGTAAGCTGAGTCATCAGGTTAGCGTTTGCTTGAATCCGCTCAGCGAGTTGTCTTCTACTTTCCACGAGTTCTCTCATTAAGTCATTGAACTCTGTCCTTGTAACGACTTCTGCTTGATTTTGGGTGGTAGTCCCTGCACCTAGGTTTTCTTATTGGTTGCTAGGTCCTATCTGTTGTACACTACTAGCCTCGTTGACGTCCGCATTATGAGAGGCTGATCGGGTAAGTGGTCTTCCATAATAGAGTTATTGATAGGAACTCTGAGTAGAATGAACGAACATTAACTTGGATCTCCTTCAGGGGATTTATTCAATCCAGTAGCTGCAAAGTAGATCCTAATGGCCTGGGAATTCGATTCTCAATGAAAGCACCAAAATGTTAGGACCAAAATTGGTCACTAACACCCTTTGAGAAAGATTTTATAGAGAGGTTAATGTAGAAAGTAAATTAAAACAAAGAACTGTATACTAAGTTAAATGCAGAAAACAAGAACAACAGATATATAGTGGTTCGGCGTAACTGCCTACGTCCACTTTGAAGTTAATCTTTATTTATTTCACAAGTGACTGAATACAGATACAATCCATACTATAAAGACTTGAATACAAAACGACATAGCCCTTGCCCCTAGTATTCTCGAAAGGAGGTCCATTTCACTGTGCCCCTGCCCTTCTATTTATAGACGGAGATGGGTTGGACTTCCCTAATGGGCCTAGGAGTAAGATACCTCGGCCCGTGGTAAGTGACTCCTATATGCCAAATCGTAAATACCGAATGACAAATGCCGAGCCACATGTCCAAGCCGGTCGACACCTCTATGCCGAACGAGGCAGTGTGTTGCGCTAAGTGTATAGGCCGAACAAGGCTGGAATGTCGAACGAAGCCGGAAGGCCGAACGAGGCTGTAGTGTCGAACAGGTATGAGTGCCGAGCGAGACTCGTGCCGAACGATACTGAATGTCGAGCGAAGTTTATGCCAAACGACCCTGCTATGCCGATCGAGGCTCTATGCCGAACGATCCGGCTGTGCCGAACAAGGCTTTGTGCCGAGCGAGGTTCATGCCGAACGAAGATGATGCCGAATGACCCTGCTATGCCGATCGAGGCTGGAATGCCGAGCAGGGCTTGGATACCGAGCGAGGATAGATGCCGAACGACGCTTGGATGCCGAACGAGGCTTGAATGCCAAGCAATGTTGGATGTCGAACGAGGCTTGAATGCCGAGAGATGCTGAATGATGGCCGAGACTTCTCTGCCGAACGAGGCTGGATGCCGACCAGGACTTCCTTGTCGAACGATATGAAATGCAAAACGACATAGCTGTGCCGAACGGCCCTTTAGGCCGAACGAGCCTTCTACATCAAGTCTCTTGTTACCTGGTCATGCCACCGGGTAACACATATATAATTATATAAACCTTTATAAAAACACACATATATATATATACATACTGTAAAAAGTGCATGTGCTAACATATCTTTATATTTCAAAACCGAAAGCATACTAATTATAAAATTACATACTAAAGAATGAACTAAATATAGATAACTACTTACTAAATATATATATATATAGGCTTTTCTAAAATAATATACACAACATAAAGTAAACAACTCGTGCAACTAAAACAAACAAACTGATATTACATCACTGCTATGATATATATAATAATACTATAGCAATAGATATTAAAATAATATGATGTGTATCATAGCAAAATATTCAATATATATAGATATATACTGTAACTATTTCAACTTTATAACTAATATAAAAAAACCTCATACAATGATATATATTAACATATTATATATGCAACGACCCAGAATTTTCGATCCCGAATATTCTAGATTGTTAGGAAGAGAAGAAGAGATAGAAGAAAAAGAAACAGAAAGCCCAACCCAAAGTCTCACATTCGCAGCGGATAAAATATAATATCACATAAATAATAGTTATACAAAGGAAAACTGTACTTGTCAAATTACAGTTTAATATATATCAGAGTTACAACATATTTACAAACACAGGACAGATAAATCAATCTGTTTTAGATACTATAATATATCACAATAGAAACTCTCCATACGTTCCTGTTCTCCAGCTCGCCTCCTGAGCTCCAGAACGTCCTTACCTGAAAATCTGTAATACTCGGTCTGACCCGAGCATTGCATCAAAGTAACACCCGTGTCAGGCTAGAAACCAGCATGAGTAAACCCGTCTAACATGGAATACAAAAGCATGTAACTTATATAAAACCGGGGTAACTTATATCAATTTACAACTTCACAAGCTGTTATTGATATTACTTATTTTACACATCAATTTCTAAGTGCCAAACTTAGATTAAATTGTCAAATTTACTTGAATCATTCCATATCAGCCTATTGATTCCACATATCAATCTATAAAGAATCGAAGTGGTTTCGGGTATTTACTAATGCCTGACTCCGGTCTCTTCGAATCCAATGTCATTTAAATCCAAATTATTAAATTAAATACAATTCGAATTTAAATATAGGATGTCACTTTTACACAGCCATTCATCATCGATAGATAACCACATTATCGCTGTCCAACCCAAACATATCATATCACAAAACATTTCATATCAAAAATATCAACCAACCATCCATAATCAAAATTAATTAGTCACACCTTTTCTAATTAAATTAATTAAATTAAATTAGTTACTTTGATCACTTTATCATGCTTAATTCAACGTAAATTAATTACTAATAATTAACTAATCATCCTTGAGAAAAAAAATTGTCCTTCCATTATCTATAATTACCTCCATTAAGTAATTATCCCACTGGTTAATTATACCATATTAATTAACCTTAAATTATTAGTTAATTTAACCTTTATTTACAAATTGAACTAATTAATCCTTAACAAGTTTATTCTTGAATTTTTTTAAGTAATTAATCTCCAATTACTTAATCAATTTATCCTTAATCACGAATTAATTAATCTCTAATCAATTACTCAATTACTTTATTAATTAATCTCTAATTCATTAATTATACCCTTAATTATAAATTTAGTTAACCTCCAATTAATTAATTTATAACCCTTAATTATGAATATATTAATTCTTAATCATTAGTTAATTAGATTAATTAATTAAACTAAAATTTCCTAATTAACTAAATCAATCTCAACTCATTATAACCTTATTAATTATCTTTAATTACTTATCAACTAGCTAAACATTCTTTGCCTTTAATAAACATGTTAAATCATTTTTTTACTCTAGGAAATTTAAATGGAGACATTTAAATTCGAAATTTTATTCTTTGAAGCTAGTTTAAAACTTGTACTTATTTAAATACTCACTAAAATTTCCATTGGCTTGAAACATGCACTTCTCAATTAATAAACCCCGAATACTATCAAAGCAAACCTGAGTCCATTACCACAATTCTCGAGCAACAAAATTCAAACAAAAATTCTATCACTACCCCGATACAAACTCGCGACTGTCTCGAGTAAGCCCCTTGCAATCTCACAACTTCCCTTACCAAATTATATTCCTCCTAACAAGCATCAATACACAAAACCGTGCATGCCGTGCACATGAACATCGCCGTCGACCATCGATTTTGGTCGTCGATCATCCTCACGCATCACCCACATCCTTCTCTCCCCATCCTCCAACCTGAAATCACGTCCATATCTCCAGTTCGAAATCGAATTACTCAACCTAAAACTGGAACTTAACCGATCACCAAATCCTCCTCGCAATACTAACGCCGATCACCAGAACCCTGACATCCTGACCAAAGCTTCGTCGACGTCTAACACTCCTTTTCCCTCTTCTGGACCAAGTCCGATGTACCCAGCCATCGCGATGGCCCTAAAAGCAACGACAACCCTGCCCAGGTCTTAAAACCCAATAATCAACTCATCCAGCCACCATGTCTGATGAAAAATGCTCCAACCATTTCTACTGAACATTCTGACCCAAGATCCTACTCCATCAACGAATTCGGAATCACCCACAACCTTGATTGCTAGAATTTGAAGAATAAACACTTCTCGTTCAATTCGTAAAATCTCGACAGCCGTGATTTTAAAAATCACGAAATTTATCCTAAAAATCATGTTTTCGGCGATCGAATCCTATCCTACAATCAAAACTAGAAATTTTAATATTTTATTTTTGTCCAATAATAATCTTCACTGTGTTTCTTGCCTTCTTCAACTTAAATTATCAGTAGATCTAAAAATAATTAAAGGATCTAGTTTAATTATCACTGACAATTTAGCTTCAAGAATAAAAATTTAAAATCATTTAATGAAGTTATATAAATTTTGATCATAAACCTGAAGCCTGTTTCTCAACAGTACAGGTTATATACTTAGCACTTATATTTACTGACAATTTTTTTTAAAATACAAGGACTTTAATCATCCCATATTCTCATCCCTACAGCATTACTTAAAACCTTATCTCCAATATTCATGATAAGTCAGAGATCAATTTGGTAGATGGTGATGTTTGCCCTCTGTTTTTTAGTTTTGAATAGAGATTTACTTTCATTTTCCAGTCATGTAAATTTAATATACACATATATCTGCTTAAATCCATTTTTGAAGATCATGCACATCCTAAATTCAGATCATTCTTATAAAATCATCTCATATTGGTTCAAGATTTATCAGATTCTCCACGTTATCTCACCTTATATCTTGGAACAATACCATCTTTCTTGTTTCCAGACATGCATACCACAATTTCATATTTTCGTATTCATGCAAACAAATTTTTATTTCCAAACTTCAATGATCATCTTATACAGATCAAAATACAGATGATTTTTGAAATGTTTAAGAGTAGTTTACTCACCTTGTCGATTGAATAGAGGCCCTGGCCATGGATTTTCTATCTGCTTTTAAATCCTGATTTTAATCTTCTCTGTTTAGTTAAGTGGCTCGATTAGTTTTAATATTTCAGATGGCAGTATTTCCTGTGTTATCAACATAATTAGAAAACAGAGAACAAGACAATAACTTGAAATCTGGAGATTTTGATTTGAACTTATCTTCTGCTTTGTTTGAATTTGGGTCTAAAATTGATCTTTGCATTTGTGGCTTGTTGTTAGATTTGCCTTTGATTTCTTGTTTCAGATTTTTTTCTTCCTCGGGTTTTTGGCTTCCACTTTTTTTTAAGGTTTCATTTCTCTGATTTGTATATTTTGACCAAGTTTTGCTTTAACACTAATATGTGATAAAAAAATTAGGAACAATATTTGCCACTTGTAAAATTGCATGCACTAATAATTCCATATGTTATACACTTGTTAATCTTATGTGCTATAAAGCTTACATATGTTAAGTTGTGTTTTAGAATATTTACACTTGTGTTTTTAATGTATTTATTATTGTAAATAAATATATTTTTTAGAAATCTTTATATTTAATATCTATTTAGTTAACATTTTTCTTAATGTATATTTAGGAAATCTTTTAAAAGAAAATAACACAGAACACATTTTACACAAATAAAATCATATATATTATTTTTAAATCCAATTTACCTTAAGACATTTATCTTTTGAATCTCAAATTCAAATTCAAATTCAATTAAAAATCAACACATATAAAATCTTTTTTAAACAAACACATATTTAATTTTTTTTAAAAGGGTAATTTACCAATTTTAAATAATTATATTAGGAAGATTATCCCCCAATATTTATCCAAATATTTTTTTATTATCAGAATTATATTTTTCACTTATAAATTAGTATATTTTACTAATTAAATCCATTTAATTTATCAATTACTGATATTCTAAAATTCGGGTTATCACGATCCTCCCCTCTTTGAATCTTTTCGTCCTCGAAAAGGAATGAAGCCAGAATTTTAAAAATACTTATTGTCAAAAATTATTCTTTGATTACCTTTAACAATAAATCCTTTTATTAAGAAATTTTAAAACACTTTTTAAAAATCCATATATATTACCGAAATATTTTTATAAAAATATTTTTTTACAACTCGATGTTTCAACATGTCCGCCTTTGTTCTCACAGTAATTCGGTCATACGTTGATCAGGCGTAGGACTAAAAATCTACGTGTACTTAACAGACCCATTTTCAACACCCAGTGAAAATACTTTAGAAAATAATTTTATTGAAAATATGGAAAACAGTTTTTGAAAATAGAGGAAATTTCTTTGTGAGAATGCTCTGGAAATCATCACCCCCATCTATGGTCGCAGAACATTCCAGGGTTACGTTGCCATCGTAGCAAAAGTCCATGCAACTGCAGGCTCTTCGCGGCCTCTCGATTACGCCATGGAACCCATTACAGATCACAGTTACATTCCAGTGTTACATTGCCATCACAACATAAGTCCATGTAACTACAGGCTCTCTGCGGTCTCTGATTTTCACTGTCAGAATGAAACTTCTCCACTCCTACGTAGGTCGCAGTCTACCGATATAAAATCAATTGCAGACTGTTGGCTCTCAGCGGCACACACGACTTTCGCTATGTTACTATAGGTCGCAGTCTACCGATATAAAATCAAACGCAGACTGTTGGATCTCAGCGGCATACACGACTTTCGGTATGGTATACTCTACTCGTAATCCCCAGGAACTAGTTTTGTCTGGACTCCTCATAGGATCAACTTTAGAACCCCCCCTTGGGGCTCAAGGCAGCACCACCCGGTGGCACTCCTGAGAAGTTCATTTCAAGGGAGCGCCTTTTTCCCCAGAGCCATCATTAAAACATTTTATACTATACATATATAGTATCTTCAAATCATACACCTAGTATGATCTCATACAAAGCTCCTTTACACAAAATCTATTATCCCAAAATCGATAATTCTCAAACTAGGCTTTCCAAATTCTCATATTGATTTTACCCAAAAATTAAAAGCCATTCCAAATCCAAAGGTTCCCAAAACCTTTTCTAAAAATCCTCATAAGATCCTTTATATATATATACATACAGATATATATAATTTTTAATACTTTGGATCATTTCAAACTTGTATAAAACTCGTTTTAAACTTCAAACATTTTCAAAAACCCTTTTCTTCTAGCAAAAGATTCAACAAGGGGAGATTTATCTTATATAACAAAGACATATAACTTTATTTATTCCAAATCAAATATTTAAATTTGATTACTCTATAAAGTCATAACCATATTACTTACTTCCAAAAAGTAAATTTTTATCACAGAAATATCCAGTTTCCACTTTACTTCATCATATACTTCACAAAATATAAATTCCATTTTAAAAACCATTTTAGACTTCTAATCCACAAATTCCCAATATCAATTTTAATCAAATCCGTACGATGTAAACATATCATCCGTACACTATACCAATCTGATCGCTCACTCGATCACACAATTTCATTTCCGAACTAGTATTGTTCACCCGTCTTCCTAGTGCGGACTCAGATATGGTTTCTTGATCAAAAACCGTCATTCTCCTTGCATAGTCATAGCTATGATAGCGAATATCCAGAACCAATGAACAATACATATCCAGGTTCGCCGTCGAAAATCGAGTGAGAAATCCCAACTCCGATCGACATACTATCTCGAAATTCTGTGCTCGAATCTCGATCAAATCACTATGCGAACAGAATAACATACGTACACCCTACGCATTTATCTTTATTGGTTATTAGCCAAATCAATTCCATTTCTATTCACGTTCACTTTGATTTTCATTCACTTACTCACAATTGCTTCAATCCATTTAGATTATCACCTCTATTCTTATCTCGATTGGGTATTCAACCAATAATAGTTTGAACTCTGACCAGTTTATTTAGAAAACAGCTTGAAAAATTTAGAAATTTAAAAATAGATAAGTAGTTGGAAAATGATTACTAGTTTGTAAAATAGGCGTAAAATAGTTAGAAAATAGTTAAAATAATTATAGAAATTTTAGATAACTGCAAAATAATAGTAAGATAGTAATTAATTTTGTAAAATAGTTGAAATATATTAATCAGTTTATAAAACAGTTGGAAATTGTTAAAAAGTTTCAAAAATAATTGTAAAACAAGTATAAGATAGTTTGAAAAAATAGATTTGTACTAAAACAATTTATTTTGAAAGTAGTTCAGAGTCAAACTGTTCAATTCCTATCCTCCATTCCAAATCAATTCAATTTAAATTTCCACTTCCATTTAAATTGACTTAACTTCGATATAAATAACCACTGTTTCCATTGAAATTGATTCAATCCCCAATTCAAGTTGAATTAACCTCAGTTTCTTTCCAAATGTAACTTTATTCAACCTTGATCTCAAATTCTACTAATTCAAATAAATTTCAATTGAACTAGTTCCAATTTCAATTCATTTCAACTCCAATTTGAACTAATTCCAATTTCAAACTCCATTTCCATATCAAGTTGAATTATTCTTGATTTCCTCCCAAATTAAATTCAAATTCCATTTGAATTTAAAACTATCCAACTTTAATACAATTCCAAATTATTCAAATCATTTAGATTTCTATAACGATTAATTCCAATTCTCATTTGAATTTTATACTTATACATCTTCAATCACAATTTCAATTAATTCAAATCAAATTCAATTTGAACTAATTTCAATTCAAATTCCAAATCTAAACCATCTCGAATTATATAAATTCGAGTTAATACTTCAAATGTTGATTTAATTCCTTTAAATCAAATTACCTTTTAAAGTATTTAAACAATTCAATTCACAGTTCAGGCCTAACATATTATACCACAAATCAAATTAACCTTTAAACAATTTAATTTTGAGTCAAATTCTCAAAATTCCATTTTAAATTATCTTTACTTAACTTTTTCCAAAGTTCAAATAAGAGTTCAAAACAATTTTTATCCTTAAAAATTTAATTTATTACTCAATTTTATATTCTAGTTTAAAACTAGTTCCTTAAACAATTTTAATTTACAAGTGTAATTATTCAAATTTTCAGTTCAAAGTAATCCCTTATCCTTAATTCCAAATTAAAGTGTGATTTTCCTTTTTTTCCAATAATGGATATATTACCACACTTTATTTCTCATTTATTTAAACAAATCCAATTTCAGCTTAAAGATTATTAATAACAACGGGATGGTATCATTCAAATTATTTTTAAAACATCCATCCATTTCTAATTTTCGGATCTCAAACCCATTTTGAGATCACTCAAACTTCCTAATTCAAATCAACCATTTAACTCTCCAAGTTAAATCCCAATTTCATCTTGAAATTTCCAAATCAGGTTGACCCTTCCAACTTATTTAACTTTTTCCTAAGTTAAACTCCATTCACTTAATCCAGTCAACCTTTCCCAATTTGAATTCTCCATTTCAAATTTCCAAATTCTTTCCGCTTTATAAGTTCTAAAACCTATCACTTTTGGGTATCACATCTCATTCCAAATTTAAAACTCAACATTTAGAGTTTATTTCAAAGCATCTTTGATATTATGTATATCCACACACATATATATACATTTTTACTTCTTGGCCCGCCAAGCCAAATTTTAAAATTTAAACCACCCTTGGTTTTTAATCCAAAACAAATTACTTTAAATCTTTAAACAAGTCTTGTTTGCATCAATCTCTCTCATTCAAATCATATTATTTATTATTCCTTCAAATAATTGGAAAACAAATTTCAAATGTTTTTAAATCTTGAGATTCAAACTTCACAATTTAGATCAACTTCAATTTCAATTTATAACCCATACTTACCTAAATGGTTTACTTCCTTAAAACATTTCATTATTAAATACAACAACTATTTATGATAATAACCAAGATTACCATCTCTGAAAACCAATTCATTATCATCTTATTCTGAAGTTCTTTCCCAATTTCACGATTTAAGTTTCAGTTTGAATTTATTTCAAACTTATTTAATTTCAATTTGGTTGTATTCCTATTATTTCTTAATTTAATTCAATAATTTAACAACCAATTCCCTTACTATTTGTTAGAAAGAGATATTGCTTTATATATCAAAATATATTTCTATATAAAATAATTTAAAATCTTTATATAAGAAAATAACAAGTACGCTCTCATATATATATATATATATACACACACACACACACACACACACACACACACTCAGCTCATCCTAAGGTACCACTTACCCTATCCTTAATGAGTAATACCACCAGAGCCAAGGTTCTCGCTTAACCTTCAGCTCTGAAACCAAATGTAACGACCCGGAATTTTCGATCTCGAATATTCCAGGTAGTTAGGAAAAGAAGAAGAGATAGAAGAAAAAGAAACAGAAAACCCAACCCAAAGTCTCACATTCACAGCGGATAAAATATAGTATCACATAAATAATAGTTATACAAAGGAAAACTGTACTTGTCAAACTACAGTTTAATATATATCAGAGTTACAACATATTTACAAATACATGACGGATAAATCAATCTGTTTCAGATATTATAATATATCACATCAGAAACTCTCCATACGTTCCTGTTCTCCAGCTCGCCTCCTGAGCTCGAGAATGTCCTTACCTAAAAATCTGTAATACTCGGTCTGACCCGAGCATTACATCAAAGTAACACCCGGGTCAGGCTGGAAACCAGCGTGAGTAAACCCATCTAACATGGAATACAAAATCATGTAACTTATATAAACTCGGGGTAACTTATATCAATTTACAACTTCACAAGCTGTTATAGATATTACTTATTTTACACATCAATTTCTAAGTGCCAAACTTAGATTAAATGGTCCAATGTACTTAAATAATACCATATTAGCCTATTGATTCCACATATCAATCTATAAAGGATCGAAGTGGTTTCGGGTATTTACTAATGCCCGACTCCGGTCTCTTCGAATCCAATGTCTTTTAAATCCAAATTATTAAATTAAATACAATTGGAATTTAAATACAGGATGTCGCTTTTACACAGCTATTCATCATAGATAGATAACCACATCATCGCTGTCCAACCCAAACATATCATATCACAAAACATTTCATATCAAAAATATCAACCAACCATCCATAATCAAAATTAATTAGTCACACCTTTTCTAATTAGATTAATTAAATTAAATTAATTACTTTGATCACCTTTAAATCCAGCTTAATTCAACATAAATTAATTACTAATAATTAATTAATCATCCTTGAGAAAAAAAATTGTTCTTCCATTATCTATAGTTACATCCATTAAGTAATTATCCCACTGGTTAATTATACCATATTAATTAACCTTAAATTATTAATTAATTTAACCTTTATTTACAAATTGAACTAATTAATCCTTAACAAGTTTATTCTTGAATTTTTTTTAAGTAATTAATCTCCAATTACTTAATCAATTTATCCTTAATCACGAATTAATTAATCTCCAATCAATTACTCAATTACTTTATTAATTAATCTCTAATTAATTAATCTCTAATTAATTAACTATACCCTTAATTATAAATTTAGCTAACCTCCAATTAATTGATTTATAACCCTTAATTATGAATTTATTAGTTCTTAATCATTAGTTAATTAGATTACTTAATTAAACTAAAATTTTCTAATAAACTAAATCAATCTCAACTATTATAACCTTATTAATTATCTTTAATTACTTATCAACTACTGCCTAAACATTCTTTGCCTTTAATAAACATGTTAAATCGTTTCTTTTACTCTAGGAAATTTATAAGGAGACATTTAAATTCAAAATTTATTCTTTGAAGCTAGTTTAAAACTTGTACTTGTTTAAATACTCACTAAAATTTCCATTGGCTTGAAACCTGCACTTCTCATTTACTAAACCCTGAATACTATCAAAGTAAACCTGAGTCCATAACCTCAATTCTCCAACAACAAAATTCAAACAAAAATTTTATCACTACCCCGATACAAACTTGCGACTATCTCGAGTAAGCCCCTTGCAATCTCACATCTTCCCTTACCAAATTATATTCCTCCTAACAAGCATCAATACACAAAACCGTGCATGCCGTGCACATGAACATCGCCGTCGACCATCGATTTTGGTCGCCGATCATCCTCACGTATCACCCATGTAACGACCCGGAATTTTCGATCCCGAAAATTCCAGATAGTTAGAGAAAAGAAGAAGAGATAGAAGAAAGAACAGAAAACCATACACAGATACCTCACATTCGCAGCGGATCAAAATATAATATCACATAATAACAGTTTACAAAAGAACAATATCAGTACTTTTGCATTTTCATATATCAGAGTTATAACATTTACACAATACAGGACAGTTAAAAACAACATGTCCTAGTTACACAACTACAATATATACAGCGGGTACGCTCCATACGCTCCTGCTATCCAGCTCGCCTCCTGGGCTCCAGAACGTCCTCCCTGAAAATCTGTAATACTCGGTCTGACCCGAGCATTACATAAAAGTAACACCCGGGTAAGGATGGAAACCAGCGTGAGTAAACCCATCTAACATGGAATACAAAAACATGCAACTTATATAAACCCGGGGTAACTTATATCAATTTACAAATTCACAAGTTGTTATAGACATCATATCAATTTCTGAATACTAAACTTAGATTAAAATTTCCAATTCACTTAAATCATTCCCCTTCAGCCAATTATTTTTTCCATATCAAATTATAAGAATCGAAGTGGTTTCGGGTATTTACTAATACCCGACTCCGGTCTCTTCGAAACCATTGTCAACTTAACTTAGATTATTCAAGTGAAATACACTTCTGCTTTTAATACAGGATGTCACGGTAGTTCATCATCAATAGATAACCACATCTTCACAGTTTCAATCAAATATAGCTTATCACATAGCATTACGATCCACGTATTAGGGATAACAATTAATTAAAGGCTTCCCATATCATTCTATTTATCCCTTAAATTAATTTCACAAATAAATCTATCCTTAACCGAATACAGTAATTAACCTTTAATTACCTCATTAATTAATTATTAACCATAATTATTAATCACCCTTGATTAATAACATCCAGTGATTACCATTAATTACTTCCTTAAGTAATTACACTTCCATTAATTACATTCAGTAATCATTCATCAATCAACAAGTGTTTAAATTAATTAAACTTAATTAATTAATCTAAACTAATCACATTAAACCTAATTAATTACATTAAGTAATTAATTTCTTAATTACTTTTATTAAGTAATTAAACTTAAACAATTTCTCAATTTATTATTATCAATTAATTATTAAAATTAATCACATTAATTAATTGTTAAATAATCTTAAGTTAATGACCTTCATTAACTATTCTTTAATTCTTCATTAAGAAATTAGCTCAGATTAACCATCATTAATTACAAATTAATTAATCTTTAATTTCCAATTAATTAATATTTAATTATTTAATTAATTAAGTGTTAACTGCAATCTTAATTAATCCTTAATTACTTGATTAATCAATTCTTAATTATTAATTAAAATCTAATTAATAATCCCTAATTACAGATTAATCTCCCTTAATTAATTAATCTTAAGTCTTTAATCAACAAATTTAGAATCTCTTAATTATTAATTAATTACCCATATTATAAAATAATTAATTACGCATTTAAATTAACTTAATAATTTAAATGAATCTAAATTTTTTTAAATTCTAATCTTAATTTAAGAAAACATTTCTTACTTATATAAAGTATTTAAAAACACTTTGTTACAAGTTTAATACAATTTAAATTCTTACTATTCCACATGTTCAAGAAACATCCATTTTATAAATAAGTTTTTAAAAGAATTTTAGAGTTCAAATCAATTTAAACATCCACTTTAAACATTCCAATTCAAATTCAAAACACACATATGCTTTTACACTTATAAGTTTTAAAATCAAATTTAAATTTTAAAAACATAAATTATTTCAAATCGCAAATAATCTAATTTGAATTCATATTTAAAATATCAGATTTTAAACTTACTTTAAATTTCTAGTTTGAATATTTTTTTTTACTTCTAATTTTAAAAACAGAAAATAGGTTTCTGTTTTGTTTAAACCAAACTTAAATTTTAAAAATTCAAGTTATTACAAAACAAGAATTCAACCTATTTGATTTCATATACATTCAGGTTTAAAATCCAAAGTTAAATTCCAGTTTATTCAAACTTTACTTTAAATATTTAAAAATAGAAACAGGTTTTCTGTTATTTGTTAAAACCTGAAACACAATATACCAGGGCCTTCCCTGTTTTACTTCGAGACAGTCACTTATTTACTTTGAGTCCTTCATTCGAATTCCCGAGACAAACACGAGAACTAACCCTCAAAGCAAACTTCACCAGAGTTGGAAGGTGCATCGTGCACATGCACCGGCCATCCCCTTATCTCCGACCAACCCTGTGACCCAAACAAGGCATCAATCACCAGTGTATCCCAAATCAATCACCGGATGCTTGATTTTTCCTCAAAATCAAAATCCAGACATCAACCCCAAACTGGAACCACCATCCCAAAACCGGGAACGACCCTCGTTCTCCCACTGCCGACCACCGGAACTCCAGAGGCTCCGGCCTTAGCCTCGTCCATGTCCTAGCCACCATCACTCAAAACTTGGTAGCACTCGATCCACCATAGGATAAGTGTTGAAGCAATATTCGTCCATTCCTCAAAACTAGGTTTAGAAAACTTCTTGCCAACCACCAACACCACAACTACTTGATCGACATGCTGATAATTTTCCAACATTCTCCGATCACCCTTCTTCCTCCAGAAGGAAACTCAACCTCCAATCTACAGAGATCACCTGAGACTACCCCAAATTCCAAATTCTGGTCCAACTCAAACTATTCTCTCAATCTATTACTAAAACTTGTGATTTTAGTTTTAAAAATCATGATTTCATATAAGCATTCAAGTTATAAACCTGATTTGATGATTTAAGATGATTGATATTTTACTTATCTTAAGTAATTACTGCTCTTATGGGTTTACAGAGTAAATCAAATTTTATTTTCTCTAAATCATAATTTTTAAACATAAATCTTTAATAAATAAACAACTTTTGTTTAAATCATAATCCCTAACTAAGATCAGATCAAAGAATAATGGGTTCTATCAAATTCTTAGTTTTTAAACCAAGCACAGGCAAAACAGATATAGACAGTAAGCATTTACATATTTATATGCACATAGAAGATTCATCACATTCAAGCATACCAAGCACATTTATTTCTAGTAATCCATGTGCATCAGATAGTTAACACTAATGCTTTTAAAATGTGAAGTTACTTACCTTATTAAAACAGAGGCTGTGTATTGAATTCCTGTTTTATTTAAACTGAGATTTTGAAGTTTTCATTATAAAATCTTGCAAACCAAATTTATCATTTTTTCTTCTTTTGAAAACTGCTGTAATTTCTTTAATTTCAGAAAAGTCCCAAGCCTATTATTATTGAACCTAATCTTATATCTAAATTTGTGTATAAACAAACATATTTGTTTTCAAATCCAATGCCTATCTGTAATTAGTTGAAGCGATTTTGAAATTTAAAGGCTAAATACAATCTTATCTCTGTAAACCGAGATGAATGAGACATAACAGTCATGCCTTGCATCTAGTTCATATATAAATATAATTAGTTTATATCATGCATCAATTATTACTTCGACCTTCACAGATTAATTTCATGCATTCCAGCTTAAATGAATTAATGTTAGGTTTTCTCACCTTATCCAGGAACAGAAGCTTGAAAACTGGAAATATCCTTAACTTTGAAAGTTGTATTCTTGAATAAATCTTGGAATTCCTGAGATGAAACTTGAATCCAGTCCTGTTAGCTTGTTTCTATCTTGAAGTTTCAATTTCCAGCTGATATCCTGAGTTGATTCTTGTTTTTAACTTACAGATTTTTGTTTATGGTTTTTGCTACTTTGATTATGGTTGAATTTTCCTTGATTGTTTTCAGATTGGATTCTTTGTTTAAAATTGATGGTAAAAGAAAAATGAAGAAGGAGTCGAAACGAAAACCTGGTTTCTTCTCTTTTTTTTTACATGGGAATTGTTTGCCATTTGTTTAATTTGTTTACATTTGTTAAACACTTGTCACTTGAAAGGCTAATTATCTTACACATGTTATATTAAGTTTTAATATAACAACACTTGTCTTTATATTGTTTTCTTTTTATTTTAAATGTTAATAAAGGTTTTAATTAATTTGTTTATTCTTATGTAATATATATGTGAATTTCTTATGTAAAGAGAATGTAATAAAACAAATTATGAATAAAAGCTTATTCACATATCTTTAAATCCAAATATTTCAAAATATCCATCCTTTGAATTTCAAAACTTTAAATTCAAATTCAAATTCAAATTAAATTCTAAAATACAATTTACAAATCAAGTTATACATATATACTTATATAACTACTTATTCAATTAAAAAAAAATAACAATTCTATTGCTATAAAAAATCTATTTATGTCTATGTATTATTATTTGTTTGAAAACATAAATTTTTGCCAATATAATTAATTATGCTAGAAAGATTATTAAACCAATACTTTTTCAGATATATACTTTCTTTACCAGCATTATTTGTTTAACTTGTTAATTAGTATTTCCATTAATTAAATTCAGTTAATCTACAAATTACAGGTATTCTAAAATCCGGGTTATCACATTCCTTCCCCCTTAGAATCTTTTCGTCCTCGAAAAGGAACGAAGCCAAAATTTATTAAATATTTTAAAACCAGTTAAAATATTCTTTGATCATTTTAAAACACTTTTGAAATCTATATAATATTGCCGAAATAGTTTTTACAAAATACTTTTTATAACTCGATGTTTTAACCAGTCCATCCTTGTTCTCATAGAAATTCGGTCATACGTTGATCAGGTGTACGACTGAAAACCTTTAAGTACTTAGCCGACTCGTTTTCAACATCCAGTGAAAATACTTTGGAAATATTTTTATTAAAATATTGAAAACAGTTTTTTAAAATAGAGGATATATCTTTGGTGAGAATGCTCTGGAAATCATCATCCCCATCCATGGTCACAGTTACATCCAGGGTTACGTTGCCATCTCAGCAAAAGTCCATGTAACTGCAGGCTCTCAGCGGCCCTCTGATTTTCGCTGTCAAAATGAAACTCCTCCACTCCTACATAGGTCACAGTCTGTCGATATAAAATCAAACGTAGACTGTTGTCTCTCAGCGGCACACACGACTTTCGCTATGTTATACCATAGGTCGCGGTCTACCGATATAAAATCAAACGTAGACCTTGGCTCTCAGCGACACACACGACTTCCGCTATAGTATACTCCACTCATAATCCCCAGGAACTAGTTTAGTCCGGACTCCTCACAGGATCAACTTTAGAACACCCCTTGGGGCTCAAGGCAGCACCACCCAATGGTACTCCTGAGAAGTTCATTCCAAGGGAGCGCCTTTTACCCCAGAGCCATTTTCAAAACATTTTATACTATACATATATAGTATCTTTAAATCATACACCTAGTATGATCTCATTCAAAGCTCCTTTATACAAAATCGATTATCCCAAAATCGATAATTCTCAAACTAGGCTTTCCAAATATAATATTGATTTTACCCAAAAATCAAAAGCCTTTCCAAATCCATAGGTTCCCAAAACCTTTTTTCAAAATCCTCATATGATCCTTTATATATATACATATATATATTCAGATGTATAAAATCTTCCAAAACTTTGGATCATTCCAAATTTGTATAAAACTCCTTTTATACTTCAAACACCATTTTTCTTCTGGCAATAGATTCAACAAGGGAAGTATCGTTTTATAAAACAAAGATATTTAACTCTGTTTACTTGAAATCAAATATTCAAATTTGATTACTCCTTTCAATATCATTTTCATTCAAATCCGTACGATGTACACATATCATTCCTACGCCATACCAATCTGATCGCTCACTCGATCACACAATTTCACTTCCGAACTAGTATCGTCCACCCGACTTCCTAGTGCGGACACAGATCTGGTTTCTTGATCAGAAACCGTCATTCTCCTTGCATAGTCATAACTATGATAGAGAATATCCAGAACCAATCAACAATCCATATCCAGGTTCTCCGTCGAAAATTGAGTGAAAAATCCCACTCGGATCGATATAACTATCTCAAAATTCTGTGCTCGAATCTGGATCAAAGCACTATGCGAATAGAATAACATATGTACACCCTACGTATTTATCTTTATTGGTTATTAGCCAAATCAATTCCATTTCTATTCACATTCATTTAAATTTTCATTTACTAACTCACAAATGCTTCAATCCATTTGGATTATTACCTCTATTCTTATCTCGATGGGTATCCATCCAATAATAGTTTGAACTCCGACCAGTTTATTTATAAAATAGCTTGAAAAATTAAAGAAATAGATAAGTAGTTGAAAAATAATTACTAGTTTGTAAAATAGCTGTAAAATAGTTCAGTAATTGTAAAATAATTGCAAAATAGTTAAATAGTCATAGAAATTTTAAATAATGCAAAATAGATATAAAACAATAATTAGTAGTTGAAAATAATAATTAGTTTATAAAATAGTTAGAAAATTGTTAAACAGTTTCAGAAATAATTGTAAAACCAGTATAAGATAGTTTGACTTTTTTTAAAAGAAAAGTTGTATATATGATAAATAGCTTTGAAAATAGGTTTATATTAAAAACAATTTATATTAAAAATAGTCCAGAGTCAAAACTGTTCTCTCCCCAATCTCCATTCTCATCAATTCAATTTAAATTTCTACTTTAATTTAAATTAACCCAATTCCAATTTAAATAATTCCAATTTCCATTGGACTTGATTTATTCCAAATTCAAGTTGAATTAATTCTCTATTCACTTTCAAATTTAAATCAAATTCCATTTGATTTTAAACATATTCAACTTTAATTACAATCCCAAGTTATTCCAATCACTTTGGACTGATATCCATTCAATTAAACCCACTTCAATTCCAATCCATTTCAATTCCAGTTTGAATTAATTCCAATTTCAAATTCCATTTCCAAATCAAGTTGAATTATTCTTGATTTCCTCCCAAATTAAATTCAAATTCCTTTTGAATTTAAAACTATTCAATCTTTAATTACCATTCCAAATTATTCAAATCAATTTGGACTAACTTCAAATTTCAAATTTAAACCATCTCGAATTATATAAATTCGAGTTAATACTTCAAATGTTGATTTAATTCCTTTAAATAAATTTACCTTTTTATCCCCACAATGGATTACCATACTCCATTCCCCATTCATTTAAACAAATCCAATTCACATTTTAAAGATTATTAATAAGAATAGGATGATATCATCCAATTATTTCAAAATATCCATCCATTTTCAATTTTCGAATCTCAAACCCAAATTTGAGATCACTCAACTCTTAAATATAATCAATCATTTAACTTCCTAAGTAATATCTTAATTTCATCTTGAAATTTCCAAATCAGGTTGATCATTTCAACTTATTTAACCTTTCCCAAGTTAAACTCAATTCATTTAATCCAGTCAACCTTACCCAGTTTGAACTTCCATTTCAAATTCTAAACTTCACATTAATAATCTTCTCATTTATTACGTTCAAAAACTTATTACTTTGGGTATCATATCTCATTCCAAAGTTAAAACTCAGCCTTAGAGTTTATTTCAATCCATCCTCATAGATACATTTTACTTCTTGGCCCACCAAACCAAATTTTAAAATTTAAACCACCTTTGGTCTTAATTCAAAACAAATTCCCCTTAAATTTTCAAACAACTTTTGTTTGAAATAGGACCATTTCATTCAAATGCATTAAATTATATTATATGTTATTTATTTAAATTAATTACAATCATTAATTAATTCCAATTAATCACATTTGGTAATTAACTTATTTCTTAATTACCTCTATTAAGTAATTGTCCCTTAAATTACTTATCTCCAGTTACTTTATCAGGTAACTCCCTCTTTATTTATCAATTTCAATTATTATCCATTGATTAATCTCATTAAATAAATTTCAATTAATTACATAAATTGATTGATTATACTTATCCTGAAACCCTTCCCAATTTCAATATTTAATTTTAGTTTGAATCCATTTCAAACTTGTCTTTAATTTAATTTCAATTTGGTTGTAATTCCATTACCACTTAATTCTTACTGTTACTTTTAATTCAACTAATATTACAACCAATTTCCTTAATATAATAGATAATCAATTTCTTATATAAGATTCATTTTCTTTTGAAATTATTTAAAAACCATTATATAAGAAAATACCAAGTACGCTTTCTCATATATATACACTCAACTCATCCTAAGGTACCACTTACCCTATCCTTAATGAGTAGTCCCACCAGAGCCAAGGTTATCGCTTAACCTTCAGCTCTGATACCAAATGTAACGACCCGGAATTTTCGATCCCGAAAATTCCAAATAGTTAGAGAAAAGAAGAAGAGATAGAAGAAAGAACAGAAAACCAGACACAAATACCTCACATTCGCAGCGGATCAAAATATAATATCACATAATAATAGTTTACAAAAGAACAATATCAGTACTTTTACATTTTCATATATCAGAGTTATAACATTTACACAATGCAGGACAGTTAAAAACAACATGTCCTAGTTACACAACTACAATATATACAGCGGGTACGCTCCATACGCTCCTGCTATCCAGCTCGCCACCTGGGCTCTAGAACGTCCTCCCTGAAAATCTGTAATACTCGGTCTGATTTGAGCATTACATCAAAGTAACACCCGGGTCAGGCTGGAAACCAGCGTGAGTAAACCGATCTAACATGGAATACAAAAACATGCAACTTATATAAACCCGGGGTAACTTATATCAATTTACAAATTCACAAGTTGTTATAGACATCATATCAATTTTTGAATACTAAACTTAGATTAAAATTTCCAATTCACTTAAATCATTCCCCTTCAGCCTATTAGTTTTTCCATATCAAATTATAAGAATCGAAGTGGTTTCGGGTATTTACTAATACCCGACTCCGGTCTCTTCGAAACCATTGTCAACTTAACTTAGATTATTCAAGTGAAATACACTTCTGCTTTTAATACAGGATGTCACGGTAGTTCATCATCAATAGATAACCACATCTTCACAGTTTCAATCAAACATAGCTTATCACATAGCATTACGATCCACGTATTAGGGATAACAATTAATTAAGGGCTTCCCATATCATTCTATTTATCCCTTAAATTAATTTCACAAATAAATCTATCCTTAACCGAATACAGTAATTAACCTTTAATTACCTCATTAATTAATTATTAACCATAATTATTAATCGCCCTTGATTAATAACATCCAGTGATTACCATTAATTACTTCCTTAAGTAATTACACTTCCATTAATTACATTAAGTAATCATTCATCAATCAACAAGTGTTTAAATTACTTAAACTTAATTAATTAATCTAAACTAATCACGTTAAACCCAATTAATTACATTAAGTAATTAATTTCTTAATTACTTTTATTAAGTAATTAAACTTAAACAATTTCTCAATTTATTATTTTCAATTAATTAATCTAATTAATTATTAAAATTAATCACATTAATTAATTGTTAAATAATCTTAAGTTAATGACCTTCACTAACTATTCTTTAATTCTTCATTAAGAAATTATCTCAGATTAACCATCATTAATTACAAATTAATTAATCTTTAATTTCCAATTAATTAATCTTTAATTATTTAATTAATTAAGTGTTAACTGCAATCTTAATTAATCCTTAATTACTTGATTAATCAATTCTTAATTATTAATTAAAATCTAATTAATAATCCCTAATTACAGATTAATCTCCCTTAATTAATTAATCTTAAGTCTTTAATCAATAAATTAAGAATCTCTTAATTATTAATTAATTATCCATATTATAAAATAATTAATTACCCATTTAAATTAACTTAATAATTTAAATGAATCTAAATTTTTTTAAATTCTAATCTTAATTTAAGAAAACATTTCTTACTTATATAAAGTATTTAAAAACACTTTGTTACAAGTTTAAAACAATTTAAATTCTTACTATTCCACATGTTCAAGAAACATCCATTTTATAAATAAGTTTTTAAAAGAATTTTGGAGTTCAAATCAATTTAAACATCCACTTTAAACATTCCAATTCAAATTCAAAACACACATATGCTTTTACACTTATAAGTTTTAAAATCAAATTTAAATTTAAAAAACATAAATTATTTCAAATCGCAAATAATCTAATTTGAATTCATATTTAAAATATCAGATTTTAAACTAACTTTAAATTTCTAGTTTGAATTTTTTTTTTACTTCTAATTTTAAGAACAGAAAACAGGTTTCTATTTTGTTTAAACAAAACTTAAATTTTAAAAATTCAAGTTATTACAAAACAAGAATTCAACCTATTTGATTTCATATCTACATTCAGGTTTAAAATCCAAAGTTAAATTCCAGTTTATTCAAACTTTACTTTAAATATTTAAAAACAGAAACAGGTTTTCTGTTATTTGTTAAAACCCGAAACACAATATACCAGGGCCTTCCCTGTTTTACTTCGAGAAAGTCACTTTTTACTTCGAGTCCTTCATTCGAATTCCCGAGACAAACACGAGAACTAACCCGACAAAGCAAACTTCACCAGAGTTGGAAGGTGCATCGTGCACATGCACCGGCCATCCCCTTATCTCCGACCAACCCTGATGACCTAAACAAGTCATCAATCACCAGTGTATCCCAAATCAATCACCGGAGCCTTGATTCACCCTCAAAATCAAAATCCAGACATTAACCCCAAACTGGAACCACCATCCCAAAACCTGGAACGACCCTCGTTCTCCCACTGCCGACCACCGGAACTCCAGAGGCTCCGGCCTTAGCCTCGTCCATGTCCTAGCCACCATCACTCAAAACTTGGTAGCACTCGATCCACCATAGGATAAGTGCTGAAGCAATATTCGTCCATTCCTCAAAACTAGGTTTAGAAAACTTCTTGGCCAACCACCAACACCACAACTACTTGATCGACATGCTGATAATTTTCCAACATTCTTCGATCACCCTTCTTCCTCCAGAAGGAAACTCAACCTCCAATCTACAGAGATCACCTGAGACTACCCCAAATTCCAAATTCTGGTCCAACTCAAACTATTCTCTCAATCTATTACTAAAACTTGTGATTTTAGTTTTAAAAATCATGATTTCATATAAGCATTCAAGTTATAAACCTGATTTGATGATTTAAGATGATTGATATTTTACTTATCTTAAGTAATTACTACTCTTATGGGTTTACAGAGTAAATCAAATTTTATTTTCTCTAAATCATAATTTTTAAACATAAATCTTTAATAAATAAACATCTTTTGTTTAAATCATAATCCCTAACTAAGATCAGATCAAAGAATAATGGGTTTTGTCAAATTCTTAGTTTTTAAACCAAGCACAGGCAAAACAGATATAGACAGTAAACATTTACATATTTATATGCACATAGAAGATTCATCACATTCAAGCATACTAAGCACATCTATTTCTAGTAATCCATGTGCAACAGATAGTTAACACTAATGCTTTTAAAATGTAAAGTTACATACCTTATTAAAACAGAGGTTGTGTATTGAATTCCTGTTTTATTTAAACTGATATTTTGAAGTTTTCATTATAAAATCTTGCAACCCAAATTTATCATTTTTCTTCTTTTGAAAACTGCTATAATTTCTTTAATTTCAGAAGAGTCCCAAGCCTATTATGATTGAACCTAATCTTATATCTAAATTTGTGTATAAACAAACATATTTGTTTTCAAATCCAATGCCTATCTGTAATTAGTTGAAGTGATTTTGAAATTTGAAGGCTAAATACAATCTTATCTCTGTAAACCGAGATGAATGAGACATAACAGTCATGCCTTGCGTCTAGTTCATATATAAATATAATTAATTCATATCATGCATCAATTATTACTTCGAACTTCATAGATTAATTTCATGCATTCCAGCTTAAATGAATTAATGTTAGGTTTTCTCACCTTATCCAAGAACAGAAGCTTGAAAACTGGAAATATCCTTAACTCTGAAAGTTGTATTCTTGAATAAATCTTGGAATTCCTGAGATAAAACTTGAATCCAGTCCTGTTAGCTTGCTTCTAACTTGAAGTTTCAATTTCCAGCTGATATCCTGAGTTGATTCTTGTTTTTAACTTACAGATCTTTGTTTATGGTTTTTGCTACTTTGATTATGGTTGAATTTTCCTTGATTGTTTTCAGATTGGATTCTTTGTTTAAAATTGATGGTAAAAGAAAAATGAAGAAGGAGTAGAAACGAAAACCTGGTTTCTTCTCTTTTTTTTTTACATGGGAATTGTTTGCCATTTGTTTAATTTGTTTACATTTGTTAAACACTTGTCACTTGAAAGGCTAATTATCTTACACATGTTATATTAAGTTTTAATATAACAACACTTGTCTTTATATTGTTTTCTTTTTATTTTAAATGTTAATAAAGGTTTTAATTAATTTGTTTATTCTTATGTAATATATATGTGAATTTCTTATGTAAAGAGAATGTAATAAAACAAATTATGAATAAAAGCTTATTCACATATCTTTAAATCCAAATATTTCAAAATATCCATCCTTTGAATTTCAAAACTTTAAATTCAAATTCAAATTCAAATTAAATTCTAAAATACAAGTTACGAATCAAGTTATACATATATACTTATATAACTACTTATTCAATTTAAAAAAAGAAAAATAACAATTCTATTCCTATAAAAAATCTATTTATGTCTATGTATTATTATTTGTTTGAAAACATAAATTTTTGCTAATATAATTAATTATAATAGAACGATTATTAAACCAATACTTTTTCAGATATATACTTTCTTTACCAGCATTATTTGTTTAACTTTTTAATTAGTATTTCCATTAATTAAATTCAGTTAATCTACAAATTATAGGTATTCTAAAATCCGGGTTATCACAACCCACATCCTTCTCTCCCCATCCACCAACCTGAAATCACGTTCGTATCTCCAGTTCAAAATCAAATTACTCAACCTAAAACTGGAACTTAACCGATCACCAAATCCTCCTCGCAGCACTAACGCCGATCACCAGAACCCTGACATCCTGACCAAAGCTTCGCCGACGTATAACACTACTTTTCCCTCTTCTGGACCAAGTCCGTTGTACCCAACCATCGCGACAGCCCTAAAAGCAACGACAACCTCGCCCGGGACTTAAAACCCAATAATCAACTCATCCAGCCACCATGTCTGATGAAAAATGCTCCGACCATTTCTACTGAACATTCTGACCCAAGATCCTACTCCATCAACGAATTCGGAATCACCCACAACCTTGATTGCCGAAATTTGAAGAATAAACACTTCTTGTCCAACTCGTAAAATCTCGACAGCCGTGATTTTAAAAATCACGAAATTTATCCTAAAAATCATGTTTTCGGCGATCGAATCCTATCCTACAATCAAAACTAGAAATTTTAATATTTGATTTTTGTCTAATAATATTCTTCACTGTGTTTCTTGCCTTCTGCAACTTAACTTATCAGTAGATCTAAAAATAATTAAAGGATCTAATTTAATTATCACTGACAATTTAGCTTCAAGAATAAAAATTTAAAATCATTTAATGAAGATATATAAATTTTGATCATAAACCTGAAGCCTGTTTCTCAACAGTACAGGTTATATACTTAGCACTGATATTTACTGACAATTTTTTTTTAAACTTTAATCTTCCCATATTCTCATCCCTACAACATTACTTAAAACCTTATCTCCAATATTCAAGATAAGTCAGAGATCAATTTGGTAGATGGTGATGTTTGCCCTCTGTTTTTTAGTTTTGAACAGAGATTTACTTTCATTTTCCAGTCATGTAAATTTAACATACACATATATCTGCTTAAATCCATTTTTGAAGATCATGCACATCCTAAATTCAAATCATTCTTATAAAATCATCTCATATTGGTTCAAGATTTATCAGATTCTCCACGTTATCTCACCTTATATCTTGGAACAGTACCATCTTTCTTGTTTCCAGACATGCATACCACAATTTCATATTTTCATATTCATGCAAACAAATTTTTATTTCCAAACTTCAATGATCATCATATACAGATCAAAATACAGATGATTTTTGAAATGTTTAAGAGTAGTTTACTCATCTTGTCGATTGAATAGAGGCCCTGGCATGGATTTGCTATCTGCTTTTAAATCCTGATTTTAATCTTCTCTTTTTTGGTTAAGTGGCTTGATTAGTTTTAATATTTCAGATGGCAGTATTTCCTGTGTTATCAACATAATTAGAAAACAGAGAACAAGACAATAAGTTGAAATCTGGAGAGTTTGATTTGAACTTATCTTCTGCTTTGTTTGAATTTGAGTCTAAAATTGATCTTTGCATTTGTAGCCGGTTGTTAGATTTGCCTTTGATTTCTTGTTTCAGATATTTTCTTCCTTAGGTTTTTGGCGTCTACTTTTTTTATGGTTTCATTTCTCTGATTTGTATATTTTGACCAAGTTTTGCTTTAACACTAATATATGATAAAAAAATATTTAGGAACAAAAATTGCCACTTGTAAAATTACAGGCACTAATAATTCCATATGTTATACACTTGTTAATCTTATGTGCTATAAAGCTTACATATGTTAATTTGTGTTTTAGAATATTTACACTTGTGTTTTGAATGTATTTATTATTGTAAATAAATATATTTTTTTAGAAATCTTTATATTTAATTTCTATTTAGTTAACATTTTTCTTAATGTATATTTAGGAAAACTTTTAAAAGAAAATAATACAGAACAAATTTTACACAAATAAAATCATATTTATTAGTTTAAATCCAATTTACCTTAAGATATTTATCTTTTGAATCTCAAATTCAAATTCAATTAAAAATTAACACATAAAATCTTTTTTAAACAAACACATATTTCTTTTTAAAAGGGTAATTTGCCAATTTTAAATAATTATATTAGGAAGATTATCCCCCAATATTTATCCAAATATATATTTTTTATTATCATAATTATATTTTTCACTTATAAATTAGTATATTTTACTAATTAAATCCATTTAATTTATCAATTACTGATATTTTAAAATCCGGGTTATCACGATATAAAATAGATTGCTAACAAAATATAGATCTGATATTAATATATATATATACAATCTAATAAAATATAAATACATATAATACCTATTTATATATAAAAGTCGGGCTTGAGATGCTAGCTGCGTGTGTGTCGCTAGCGAACGACATGGACGATTGTTATGGTGGCAAGGCCAGGGGTATGGTTGCAGAGAGGCCAGGGGTTCATGCAAAATTAATACATGCAAGGTTCAGAGTAAAGCAATGAAGAGGCTACCTAATCTCATGTATAATATCATTTTTTTTCAATTACACATAGCATGAAGGGTGGAGGAGCTGTGTGCATGGTCGGTGAGGGTAGGTGGTTTGGTGGGTTCGGCAATAGGGCCTTGAAAGTGCGGATCTGATGTGCATGAAGGCTGCTCGCATGGTGGTTCGCAGCGAGATGGGCGGTGGACGTGGAGTTAAAGTCAAAGGGGAAAAAGTTCGGTGAAACTGTTGAGGGTGAAGGGATGCAAGCAAGCTTCATGTGTTGTCCCCTCCTCTCTTTTTTCAAAGTAAAAGCAATAGAGAAACAAAATAAAAATGTTATATTTTGTAGAGAAAAAAAGAGAAGAAGAAGAGAGAACCTATTGGAAAAGAAAATGAATAGAGAGAGGAATAAACAAATTATATTGAAATGTCAGGAAGGAATAGTGAAAGGCACGAGAAAAATAAAAGCAATTGATTGGTTTGTAACCGATGTAAAATTTGGATGGACAGAAAGGAAATGAAATCAATTATAACAATCACTTCCCTGATTTTGTGCAAATCAATTAATTATTTGCTTGGGCAGCACGTTATAGATTTGAAAATAAGGGTAAGTGTAAAGTCAAAATATGGTGCCGCTATGATGAACTGTTTCATCGTTACCGTCGCATACCAGACCTCAAAATATAGAAGTGAATATACCGCAAAGATCAGCACGGTGAGACGATCAAAACGGTATGCAGTTATTATCGATATGACCATCCTATCAAAAGTGGATATGGAAATAGATATACGTTGCTATTTCGTACGGAAAAATCTTAATGGAGCTAGAAACGTCCAAAATTTGCGAAACGAATCACGCAGTCTTATTCAGAGTGTTCTAAATAAATTTTCTCATGTTCACATATTTAGGTTTCGGAATATTTTTAAATTCAACTGTCATTAACTGATTTAAATTGGAATAAAGTTACATAGGAAAATAAACTTCCATATTATCTGATGAAAATTTACCTGTTGCTATTTTTAAATGGACGTATTTCAAATATCAAATTTTTATTTCAAAATTCAGTTATTTAAGATTTCACAAAATTTTATTTAATTAAATAAATAAAACAAATAAACTTACTAAAAATTATCAGGTCATTACAATCTGAAACCTATTCCATTGAGTTGAAAATATTTGAAAAAATCTATTTTGATATATGGGATGACCCATTTTCGATCCGGAGGCAGAACGCGCTTTTCGAGTCGTTTATCATTGATCTTCCAATTCGATCTAGTCCATATTTTCTATTTTCAGCTCCGTCTATAGATACCTCGTTATAAACCTAGCTAATCATTTTCATTTATCTGTACATACATTTCTTCCCAACTTCTCAATACAATGGCAGACAAAACCTAATTTCAAACTTTCAAATACAAATCAAAAATCAAACTACACAAACTATGTCGAATTATATTCGATTTAAAGCTCTCAAAGCGTGCAAGTCAATTATGTGATTCGTTTCTCAATCCGGGTTGCTTTGTGGCCGAAATTGGCTAGTTATTTTCGACCGTTCATCGCTCAACGATGAACTTCATCTGATCGGCTAATCTTTGGTAAGGGGCTGTGGAGAGTCGTGAGGGGATCACATGGAATGGGTAGTTCGATGAGTTGACGGCTAGATTGGACAATTTAATTCATTAGGATTTATATGCTAAGCTGCGGCTGCTCGAATTTGGACTGTTGTTCAGCGGCGTCGGAGGTTGTGGGTGGCCGAGGGCTCTGGTAGCATCCGCGTGCGTGGCAGCGCGATTATGGGTCAAACGGAGGCGGCTCACTAAGGATTCAGGAAGATGCTTGATCGTGAAGCACAATAGATCACGTCACTTGGGTTTCGACTATAGGCATGTGACATGTAAACTTTAAATTATTATTTTGTTTGTTTTCAATTTTATCATATAACTTCTTGCCGCTATAATTTTCACATACGAGGTCTGTTTTGCATGTGGTTCTCTCTACTAGGATCGTATTGAAATTACGGACATTTTGACGTTGGTTTAGACAAATTATGAGACTATTTGAATTTTTGGGTTTAAATTGGATTTAAATTCAATTTAAAATCAAAGGTAAGTGTTTTAACCTACTCGCCACTTCTACCATTTCTTATGTTTGTTAAATTATAATTATGATGTGATTAGAAATTATTTATGACTATTTGGCATATTTTAATTATCATCTAAGTTAATTAGAATTTATTTGAATTAAATCGTTATTTAATTTACTATTGAATATAAACTGCCAGTAAGTACATATTATCGATTATCGGTTCTATATTGATATTTATTGATTGTTTTGGATGATGATTGTGACAAATATGGATTGTTGTTATTGGCTGAATGGATGTTTTATTTTATATCGTTATAAACTGCAAGTTCGCTATGGATTTTGTTTAATTTGGGATTACGGTTTGAAATGATGTATATAACCGTAATATGTTAAATTGCGGATTGAAATGATAAATATCCGTATCACTTAACCCTAGGGTAGAAAATTATATAGGACACCGGATTGGTTAAATTAAATGATTTTAAAATTTTTGAATTTTTGAATGCAATCAATTGGTCTTTTGAAATAAAATTTGACTTATATAAATTGAAATATTATATAGAATTCAAGTTTTGTGTTAAAATGCGAATTGGTCTAAAAGTAATTTCTTTAAGAAATTAAATCGGAAGTTTAAAGTTAAACTTTTATGTATGAATGAAATTCTGTCAAAATTGAGTTATTGAATTCGTTTGAAGATAACTTTGAAATATTTTGAAATTGGAGTAATCCGTATTGATATTTTAAACATGGATTGAAACAAAATAAAATTCGATAGTTTAATGAAATTTGATTTGCCCATTTGGAAATTTGAAATGGTCCAAATATGTTGAAATAAAAGGTAATAGTTTAATTTGATATTAATTTCAAACACATATTTTAATAAAAACTATTTTAGAAATATATTATTTTAAATTTTTTATTATTAAGATTTTCAAATTTATTAAACTATTTAACTAATATTAACTATAGGAATTATTTTAATCTATTTTAAACCAACTTAATTTATTTTAAACGAATTAGACTATTTTAACTCATTTTAAATCTAATTAATCTACTTTAAAGCTATTTAATCTATTTTAATTATATTTAATCTATTTTAAAGCTATTCTAATTATTTATAACTATTTAACTTATTTTCTTCCGAATTCCAAACCAAGTAAAATGGATGGGTTTATATTCAAATTTCTCGATTATTAAAGTGAATATGGTTGATGATGTCATAACCTAAGTTGGGATTTAAAAGTTATAACTAATTGAATATGATTATTTTGGAGTAAGGATTTTACCTAATTAGAAGAATGATTTTTGAAAGAAATCATGATTTTGGAAATGATAATGATTTGAAAGTGATATATTTTGAGATATCCCTATATTATAAAATATATAATAGGTAAAATTATTTCATTCACCTATATTACAATATTATATCGGTCTGTCCTGTTAAGTATACAGAAATCCCTATCGTTGTCATAGTGTCCTATGCACCAACCAGAATTTATAATATAAAATGAAACAAATTAACACAATATAAAACATTTTAGAACACTAACAAATACGCTCTCTCATATATATACACTCAGCGACTCAAACTAGGTTATTACTACCCTATTTTTGAGTCAGACCCCACAAAGCTAAGTTTATCTCTAAACCAAAGCTCTGATACCAATTGTAACTGTAACAACCCGCATATTTATCGATTTTATATTTAAATATTTTATTTAAATATTTTATCGTTCGTCGGATTTTAGTCCGAAAACCTACTTTTTGCAAACAGCCGAATTAGGACTCCAGACCACCTCCATTGAGTTCAAAATGCCGTTTGCGACCTTTTTGAGTATAAGCTTCGATATGTTTGGAGAAAGTTGATTTTTGCTACTTTTTTCCGCTTAGGGCTTTGGTTGGGCTGAGCCAATTAGCCACTTAACTCAGTTCCAACACTCTCCTCTTCATTCACTTCTCTTCTATTTTCCTAACACTCAAGCTCAAGCAAAAATGGAGGAAGAGAATGGGAAATAGAAATTCCTAAGCCCTAGCTTGATTTGCAAATCCATCTCCTTGCTCCAAAGTTCATGAGAACCCATTGGTAAGCTTCCTCTTCTTCTTCTCCAACTCATTCTCTCTTTGAATTTTAGAAATTTCCTAAACCTAATTTAGGAAATGTTTCTCCTTTAAGCTTAGATTCAAGCTTGTTGAGTTGGGATTGAAGAGTGCTTATTCTTGCCATTGCTTTCAAGCTTCATCTTCATAAACTTAGTTCAAAGGTGAGATTTTTATCTCACATCTATGGCTATAATTATCTTTGGTTGTTGGGTATGAATTCCTAACACTTCTTCATGTGCATTTGCTCTTGTTTTGGATTGATTTTGTGAATACTCCAATTTTTGGGTTTTTAAGTCAAATTTGTGTGAAATCCTTTTATGGATGTTTGATCATGCTTTTAGTGATGCACCGAGGAGCATATAGGGCCGGGTTGCCGATTGGCATAAACCCTTAGAGCCAATGTTCGTCCGGTTGCATTTTGGAAGAATTTGCTCTTCATTTGAATAAGGCTGAAAAACAGCCCAGGCATGATTCAGTCGATTGAAAACTCTGTTCAGTCGACTGAACCTGAAACCCGAAAGTTTCCAGGCATGATTCAGTCGACTGAAAAACTCTGCACAGTCGACTGAACCTGGAAACAGAAAGTTTCCTGAACCTGGAAAATTTCCAGGTACAGGATCAGTCGACTGAAAACTCTATTCAGTCGACTGAACCTGCTGTTTGAGTCCAATTTGCCTTTTGGATTGAATTTCCAATTTAAATCGATTCGTGATGATCCTATTTATTGTCATCATTTATTATCATCTTTGATGACTTATTTTCTTTGGGAATTTTATATATATCCACTTCGATGGATCCTTTATCGATTTCGTTGGATTTTTACTCACATCTTCGAATGTGATCTTTGTGATTGATTGTTTCTACAATCCCCCTTGTGCTTTGTCACTTTAAAAATATAAAGGTTTTCTATACTAGTAGTAAATATCAAAATTCTTTCCTCAAACGATTTCAATACTATTTTAATACCAAATTCGTTTATAAAACCATTTTCCAATCTATTAGTATATATAAACCTTTACCTCACTCGTATGAGAAATCTAATTAAACGACTTAGTAAAACAAGTGGTATGAAACACTTGCGTATACTTCGTCGGTTAATTCTTGGACTTGTTCGATTGAACCTCTTGTGACAATTTTCTAGTGGAGATCTACAATTTGTTCGTAAATATTTAAGTTAAGCTAGTGGTTATGGGACATGAAGCTAAGCTCATATATTTACTAGCTTATTGTAATTGACACTTCTCTTTGATCATGACGATCATCTTTGTGGTTTAGACTAGCAATGTGCGATGTCTCTTTGTCTATGTGGAGGACTGTTCCTCATTTTATTGAGTTTCGTCTCATTTTATACATGGGTCGTACCTTTCTAGGTGCGTAGATGTTTATTTATGCATGGGGTGTACCTTTCTAGGTGCATCGATGTTTATTTACTTCGTTGAGCAATCGGCTCAATGTCCGCAATGGGGGACTATACCCTGTCATGAGGAACTTCGGTTCACCAGGAGGAGCTTCGGCTGAATGTCCGCAATAGGGGACTATACCCTGTCAGGAGGAGTTTTTGACTCACCAGGAGGAGCTTCGGCTCAATGTCCGCAATGGGGGACTATACCCTGTCAGGAGGAGTTTTTGACTCACCAGGAGGAGCTTCGGCTCAATGTCCGCAATGGGGGACTATACCCTGTTAGGAGGAGCTCCGGCTCATTTTTCTGGGATTGGCCATCCTTTTTATTGTGATTTCTGAATTTCGTGTGTTGATTTCTGGAATTTATGTTTCACCAACTTTTACGATGGGCATTGATATATGTCATTTATTGTGGCTTGGCGAATGAAATTAGGAGTATGACATTCCTTTCTATCTTGAGTGGATTATTGTGATATTGATTAATCTCTTATTGGTTTTTCAATTACTTATTTATCACAGCTTGGCATTGTGATTATTATATGTTTATGTCATATCTCTTATTATATATCACTTCATCTGATATTTATAGCTAGACTGATCCGTTTATTATTTTCTTCTTAAATAATACTCGGGTCAGACTGAGATTTTACAGGTGCTTCTACTTGACTCCTTATCGGGCTATCATCCCGACTTTTGGCAAACTACTTAGATTAGTAGTTTATTTTGTTGTATACACTTGAGATTTAGACTCATATATGTATTCTTTTGTATGGCACGTGTTGCTATTCTTTTGTATTATTGTGGATCTTTTGACCACTACTCTGATATACACCTTCATGTGTAGTATTCATATCTATTTCCGCCTTTGTGATATGAATTGTCTGTGACTGATTTATGTTATGCTTATATCTATATTTGTTTCCGAAGATATTATAGCCACTGTGTAGTAGCTTTGAGTTTGTGTCGGTATGTCGGATTTCCTATTGAGATGAAAAGTTATATTTTTATCCGGTATATCGATACTCGCACAAAGCAATTATACAGATGGTCGCTCCTCAACAGCCTTATTCTCCGTGCTAGTTGACAGCATTCACAGTAATGTTCTTGGCTAGCGTGGGTATAGAGGTGGGGCGTCACAGTAACGACCTGCCCTTTTTGAAGTTTTAAGCAGGCATACATGCCAGACTCAAACCATTCAAAATGGCATATTGTTATGGGGTAAATAAGAAAAAGAGAAAGAAGCAAAAAAATATAGAATCTCGCAGTGGAAAGACAAAATATAATAATCAAATAACAGTTCATGAAGCTGTTTTATAGATACATTTGAGTTTGTTCACAACACAAATATCAGAGTTACATTAACAGGAATAAATAAATAAAATGCAGCGGAACAATATGATGCAGCTGAATACATATCATAATAATAATATTTACAATTCTTTGTATTCGTCCTCAAGAAATAAGGTCTTAAACCCTAAAATGCTCAGACTGACCCGAGCGAATTGAAAAGACAAAACGCTTGAGTCAGAACTAAAAGATCTTTTGTAAGTTAAATAAATGGTAAATATGAGTGGGACTGCGTCATATGAGTGGGATGGCGTCAGAGATGTTTACTGGTTTTGACATCTCTTATCCAGTGTCTAACGTGGATGTAGTAACTCAAGAGATGTTCTGGATTCACATCTCCTAAGGATCCGTTAAACTATCTACTATGTAGTACAATACGCTATTATAATATGTCTATAGTAAAGTAAAAGTATTAAAATAGCGTTAAGGTATTACCCATATCCCCCTTAATATATTTTACATGTTCCCACAGTCCATACAGTACTGTAAGCTCCTCCATAAACTGGAGGTCCACCTAGAGGGCATCCCAACGGTATGGTACAATTTTTTTTATAGAAGGCGCTCTAGGGCATGCGAACACGGCACCCGAGGAAATGCCAAGGTTGATATACCAATTGCGGATCTGGACTGGTGGTAACACATAGCAGCACTACCGCCCACCTCGAACACACTTCCAAATCAAAATCAGGGGTGGCCACCATATCAATCACAAAGTAATAGAATGGTATTGAAGAAATGTGTTTGATCGGAGTATGACCTCACTTGGCCAGGCGTGGCTCTTGTTTTAGTCACATCTAAGCTGACTCACGGGAGTCTGGATCACATCATACCTCATACAGAAATCGCTCACCAAACCATCATACTTCATTTTTGAAATCTGCACCATGTACATAGTTGTTAAAGTGGTTTTCGGTATTGGCGGATAGTATGACAATATCTGATCCCGGTCTGTTTAACAACCAATCGCATATTACAGACTGGATGGTTCTTTTAAATTTCCAAAACCATTTCATGATTGATATCAGAATATCATATTCAATTCAAACCATATCACTTTCAAAATTATATTCACTTTGAAATCTGTGACATCCTAATATTTTCAACCATTCGCTCCGCACATGCTGGATATGAATTGCTATAAATACAAGCTTGTTAATTTATATTTGGCAAAACTCGACATATACAGTAAATAAATACATCACAAAATCACAGATACAAAGTAATATAACAATAATGCAGCGGAAACAAAAAAATAGTAGTTCATGAAGCTACTATATATATAACAGAGTTAAATAAGATACAACAAAAGTCTCAAATACAATAGTTAAAAACAAGATCAGAATACATCACTGAAATCAAATGAACATCTAAAAGCTGGATAGATAGCCAGAACTTCAAGCAAAACTCCAACTCTGAAGGTGAGTCTCGAACACTGAGCCACTCAATCTGACCCGAGCGTAAAGAAAAACACAAAATACTCGAGTCAGGATTAACATTCTTATATCAATAAATCCAACTCAAGTGAAATGACAACTGAAATACAAGTAACTCAAAGGATGTTTGAGATGACCATCCTTTAAGGATCTGTTAAACTATCTACTATGTAGTAATATATGCTATTATAATAATGTATAAAGTAAATTATAATATATAAAAATAGCGTTAAGGCATTACCCATATCCCTCTTAACACATTTTATAGTGCTAATAGTCTATACAGTACCATCGTACCTCCAGATCGGGAGGCTACCATAGAATACTCCATAGGTACGACACAAATCAAACTCGTAGTAAAGCACGCTAGGGTAGGTGACACCGCACAACTAGGCAATGCCAGGGTAGATACACCAATTACACTTCCGGGCAGGTGGTAACGCATAGCAGCCACTACCGCCCACCTCGAACCACACTCCCAAAATCAAAAAAATTCAAAGGTGGCCACTAAATCAATCACAAAGTCAGAATATAGAATTGTATCGAAGGAGTATGTTCGATCCGAGGAGCTACCTCATTGGCCCATCAATTGCTCTTATTTTAGCCACCTTATGCTAAGTCATAGGAGTCGGGTCCACGTATATACCTCATATAGGATCGTCGCCAACATCTTATTTCATTATGGAATCTCCAACGCTACACGGTTGTTAAAGTGGTTTTCGGTATTGCCAGAGAGTATGACAACATCCGATCCCGGTCTCTTTAATAACCAATCGTTATTATAACACCGTGGTCATTTCAAAATAGTTTATATTTCTAAACCAAAATATCATTGCCATTTCAAAACCATATCAATATGATATCATTTCCATATCAAAACTAAATACGATATCATTTCCAAAATCATAGTATTTTCAAAGTTATAACTCTTTCGAAACCAAAGACTTCAAATCATAACACTTTCATAACATAATACTTTGAAAATCATAACTTTGAAAACATTACTTCCACCACTTAAATAGTTTAGATATTAAAATGGTATATATAACAACTAGTTTATATTAAATAGTTAGTAAGTTAAAATAATTTATATTAAAATAGTTTATATTAAAACAATTTATAAAGTAAAATATAAAATAGTTATAAATTTAAAATTACTTTATAAAGTAAAATAATTTCTTCAAACTTCACAAATTGATTCAAATCAACTTGAATCCAAAATTCAATTTAAACCAAATCTCGATTCATAAATTTCAACTCAGTTCAGTTCTCAATAAACCAATTCAATTTATATCGATTTCAAATACAGATTTGAACCTCAAATAAACCACTACAATTTCCATAGATTTTAAAGCTTTAAATATTCCATAATTTCAAAACAAAATTTTGATAATTCCGTATGTATATATCAAATTCAATTTACTATTATTTATTTTTAAAATATTTACTTAATAAATCCAATATCATTTAATAAAACTTTTAAACTTCAAATAATTGAATATTCCTTCAATTTGTTTAAAACTTGATACATTCATTTAAATCACCTTAAACCAAAATCAAGTTATAAAAATCACATCCTTTAAAATTGAAATTTAGTAAATTTCAAATCAAACTTATTTGAGTATAATTCTTAAATAAATTCAATTTCAAATCAGTTTCAAATTTATCTTCCAACCTTAGTTTATTTAAATCATTATAAACTTATATTAAAATATAATTTTAAATAAATATTTAACCATACTATATTTTAATAAAAATCAAACTTTATTACTAAACTTATTGTATATTAAAAAAAATTATACATAGCTTAAAATAAAGAATTTAACTATATATAAAATAACATTTGTATAATATCTAAAATCACTATTTTATAAAACCATATATATCTATCGAAAAATCTAAGAAATCATTTTCAAAATATTTATATATAGACCAACGGCGTCTGTATATAATTTTCTATCCTATGGTCAAGTGATACAGATATTTATCATTTCAATCCACAATTTAAATATATATATATATGAGTATATATCATTTCAACCCATAGTCCCAAATTTCAATTCAATGAAAATCGCTTGGGTATATCATTTCAACCCATAACGATTTTCTCTTATTCTAAGATCATTTATGTATGTATCATTTCAACCCATAGGGAATTCTACACTAACAGGGAACTTATAGGGTGATAACAGATATGATAATAAAATAACAGGCATATATCATTAATATCAATAACAGATAATGGTGTCAGATGTCACAAATGAACAGATACAGATAATTGCATATATATGTAGCAATGTAAATAAATAACAGCAGCATATTTCAATTGTCGTTTTAATTGAAATCAAATTAAATAAATACAAGAATATAAATCGTGAGTGACTGCTCACCTTTCGAGGCTAGAGATGATTCGACAAACGAAATGAGCTACGAATCCAAGAAAAGGAGGATTGGCACGAATTTCGACGAACAAAGATGATAGTTCGGAATTGGCGGAATCAAATCAAACTGGATTGGTGAAGATAAATGGTATTAGTGAACTCATATGTTTACAGCTATATATAACTATATATGAATCATATTTTAAATTCCAAACACATATTAAATTAAATGTATGTATTTTAAAATACTTGTTTTTAAGTAAACACATAAAATAAAACAAACATATCTTCATAATAAAATTTAAATAAATAATTATATATATACTTAATAAAATACGAAATACTTACATATATTGTTTGCTCATTTGAAAATATCTATATACATATACAAGTACTATCATAACTCAAACAGATTCGATATCATTACAGACTAATTTTTTTAAATATATATATATATATATATATATATATATATATATATGAGTGGATACTAAATTACTCCCAAGCAACCAACAACATTTCTATATGTACATAAACATCTATATACACTATAACATCATTTATATAACAGCTTATATACATATATGTATAAAATTTAAATTCAATGTTACAAAAACCCATAAATTACTCTAGATATATAATAGTATAATTATATATGCATATAAAAACATAGACTCTAACTTAAAAATATAATATACTGTATACTGCAACAATATGGGCTACTAAATGTATATAGATGACTTA
The DNA here is from genome assembly GCA_030765085.1 of Allium cepa. NCBI lineage: Eukaryota > Viridiplantae > Streptophyta > Magnoliopsida > Asparagales > Amaryllidaceae > Allium > Allium cepa. The sequence continues at coordinate 1,037,112,252 of CM060941.1, read as the reverse complement.
ATATACCGTATATAACTCATATAAATTAAAATATAACTAACAATATACAATTAAAATATATATACTTACATAACCATTTATATACATAAACACGCTTTAATATAAACATATATATATATATTATAATATACAATACTGAAAAATTATATAAACTAAACTTGTAATATCTCAACAAGTATATAAACTCATACACTATATATGTACTAGCAGACTGTTTGCATATATCCTAACAAAACAAACAAACTGTATAAAACATATACATTGAAAAACTGAAAAACACACTTGCTAAACATAGAAAATAACTATAATATATATATAACTATCATAACTTTACAATTTATATAAATATATATACAAACTTAAATATATATGGATCGAATTGTATACTAACACTTTTATCTAACAGCAGACGATTGTAGAATTTTTTTTATATATATATGAACTCATACTATGCACAAACATATATATATATATATATATATATAATAAATTATATAACTGATGTATTGTACACGAAGAGATAATCTATACATCTTATATGTAACAACCCATAATTTTTTTAAATATTTTTAATTCAATTTATTTGGAAAACTTTGATTTTAAATCATTTAAAAATTGGAATTGTGGAATTTTCCAATGAATTTCCGGATTTTGTTTATAATTATTTTCCCAAATAAAATAAAATAATGATTTTCTAAAAAATTTATATTTTGGTCAACTACGGTCAAACTTTGACTTATCAGTTGAAATTTTTAATGTAACCAACCCGATTATTAGGGATACTAAACTGGGAATCAACTAATAAATTGATAATTAATCTGTTAATAATAACAAACAATTAAATATTTATGGAAAAATAAAATAAAAATAAAATAATCAATAAATGAAAACAAAAGAAAATAAAATGGAAATTTAACATTAATAGCGTTGAGGGGAAAATAAATAGCAACAAATTCATTTACTTTTATTTGGAGTCATAAATTATGTCTTTTTAGTGGTAGTGTAATTTATTTTAATAAATGAACCGTTTTATTAACCTAAACTATTTGAAAAGTTAAACATTGAGAATGATATGTTTTTTCGAAAGAATGATAACTAATTACATGAGATAAAATGCGTTTTATATATGAAAAGTTTAGATGAGATTTTTTTTTATTTTTTGTTGATTTAGAATTAGGTATAAAAGAAAAAGAAAAGAAGGAAAAGTTAACAACAACAACAACAACAATAATAAATAATATCATTTTTATAATGTCACGTAGGAAAGATCTAGAAAGTGAATAAAATAATGTTAAGCAAAAGAAAAGTCTAGAATAACGACAAAATAAAATGAATACGTTGTATTAAAATAAATAAAGAAAATAAAGGGTTAATTGGGAGAACATTCTAGAGGAGGGGCTTTATAATAAAAATACCATTCCCTCTCCTCAATCTCCTCTTTATTTATGTACATAGTTCAGAAACAGAAAGGAGAAAAAGAAGAAAGGAGAAAATCTAAAACCTAATTTTAAATCCTCTCACTCAAACACAAATCTCTCTTTGCAATCAAAGATTAAAAGAAAAGATTCCCAATTCTAAAAGTAAGTATTCCTAAATCAATTCTATTCCATCTCTTTCTTTTTATTTTTATAAATACCTATTTAGGATTTTCTGATTTTATTAGCAATAGCAAGGTGAAAGGCAAGCAATTAAAGGCTAACTTACCTAGAGCTTGTAGATTGCTTTTTGAATATTTAGGTGAGTGAAGTTATAATTTTATTTTCATGTACGCGTGCAAATATGGTGCGAAATTTTTGGATATAATGGTTGTTTGCTCATTCCATAAATCATGTTTGTTGATTGAATTATTGGGTTGAAGAAGGAATGAGAATCAACGCATACAATTAGAATGCATGCATGGTGTTTGCTTAATTGCCAAAATGAGTTGCATCCTTCTCTGCTAAAAATAAATGAAAAAAGGGCTTTCAGAACTGCAAAGATGCAACCACTCACCTGCATGGAGCTGCACTGTGCAGCCCAGCCGAGACTGCATTGTGCAACCTAGACGGGGCTGCAGCTACAGCCTAGCTCAGGGCTACTGCAGCCCAGACGGGGCTGTAGTGCAGCCCAGCTCAGGGCTGTAGGTGCAGCTCTGCTTCAGGCGGAGCCTAGGCTGCAGTTGTAGCCCGGCTCTGGCCTGCTGCAGCCCTGGCTGGGCTCTCAGGGCTAGAATGAGCCCAGGCCGGGCTGCAGGTGCTGCCCTGCTCCAGGTATAGCCCTGCTCCAGGCGGAGCCTGGGCTGCAGGTGCATCCCAGGCTGAGCCGGGCTGTAGGTGCAGCCCGGCTCAAGGCTCCCAGGCGGGGTTGTAGGTGCAGCCCGGCTCAAGGCTGTAGTTTGCAGCCTAAGCGAGGCTGCAGGTGTAGCTCGGCTCAAGGTCGCAGTTTGCAGTCCAGCCGGGGCTGCAGGAGCAGTCTGCAACCTAGGTGGGCTGCATTTTGCAGCCCTTGGGGCCGAATCTTGCAGCCTAGATTGTCTAGGCGGCACCGCTCAGTCCTGGTCAAAAAAAATTAATTATTATTTTAATTTAAATTATTTTGTTTAAAGAAAAGAAATGTTTTATCGATAAATATGGGTTTTGAAAATAAAGAAAATTTTATTTAGAATTTTGATAGCATTTTGCATGCTAAAATATATTATTTATCTTCTAAATTAATAAGTTGTTATGAATTTTTTTCCAACTTAACGAATTTTAAATAACTATAAACCAATAAATTAAGTTTCTGTGTTTCGCCTTGATACATAAGTATTATGGGGTACCTGTGTATTAATACGGAACGGAGATGTAATTATTTTCTTTTATATGGATAATTGTTTTGCTACATTTTATTTGCTTTTGGAATTATACTGGGTTTATCAAAAGATTTGTTTGGAAGACGTTGTCATCACCGATTTTATTTTTCTAAGAAGTGTTTTAAAGTTACAAACACTTTTGATTTGAAGGTGGGGATATATTGGACTATGTTGTACCAATGGGCCAAAACTCCATTTTGGCCGACCTGATTCAGGATCGCTACCTGAATTGGTGGTATATCACTTGCCCTTTTATCACCAAAGGTCAACGGTCTGCTACACTAGGCTAATCTTATTTTTGACCGGGATCTCCGATCGACAGGTCACGGACTATGATGGATGGAGGCGTGGGGGTCCCACGTGTAGATCCGTGAACGGGTATCATACGGCCTTTGCCTTGGACCGTCTTGGTTATCCTGAATTGATCGCCAGGTGTATTATGGCATTATGAGTAGGTTATGGTGTTGATGTCTCCGCGCACGCTTGAGCTCTACCATTGTGATTTTACAATACTAGCGTCTGTTTTTTGTTATATTTTATGAGTCATGTTACATTTATCCCATAATTCCCATAATGTAATTTTCTTTATTTATGATTTTTTTATGGGAAATATTAAAGTTGATTTTTAAAAAACCAAATATCTTTGGAGAATGTGTGTATGAACTTATTCATGTTTTACATATGATAATTGGGTTGGTATCGTATTGGATTACATACGATATTTTTGGCCTAAAACCATTGTTTGATTAAATGAATTGTTTATGAAGCTAAATTTTCATGTTGGTTGACACACACATATATGCCTCATGTAGGTTTATACATGGGGCGCTTTCTTTTCCTTTTTGTTGATTGAGACAATTATTGTTCATAGATCTTACTTCATCACAATAGACATAATCTGACCCGTGTGATTTGTTTTATAATCCTCAGGTCAGTCTGAGGATTGTGGTTGCAGGTTAGTTAGCGTGGACTGTAGCAGCATTCTTATCATTTTCCACGTTTTGAGGTTTTGGACTTTACAGCTTGGACTTAGGAGTAGTTAATATGAGTATTATGGTATGTACGTTATTATGTATCTTGGGAGTGGTAGTATGTATTATGGACTATGTATGTGGACATTACTATTATGATATGTTCTATGTATTCTGCTGTTATTGTGATGAACTCTATGTTCTATTATATTCTGTACTATGTAACATGGAAAAAAATTATCTTGTTCCATTGCTTTGCACCGAGACTGAGCACGAATGGTAAGTAGAGAAAAAAAATTCATAAAATTTATCGTGCCAGTGTTAGTTTAAGGGATTGAGCACATCAATTAGCCCTATTGAATCCCATTCTCCATGCTTTCTGACAGTAGTACTTAGTGTTACACTTAGTTGGCATGGGTATAGGGGCCAGGCGTTACATTGTTGGTATCAGAGCCCAGGTTAACAATAGTATAGAATATATTTAGAATATAAGTTAGCACAAAGCAGTAGAAGCATTGTACATGTCTATATACCATAAGTATCACTCCCATAATCTAATAATAGTCGTACATACCTAAACCAAAAGCCTAAATCCTTAAACTTTTTAGTGTGAGAATCATTTTAATTCCAGCTTAACACCATTTATCACTATGCAGAGTAGTGAGAAAGATGGCTGGAAGGCCTCCTCGTTAGACGATGGAGCAGTGGATAGAGTTGATGCAGAACATGCCACAGGCGGCACCCGCTCCTAATGCTGCTCTTAGAGTTGATTTCACTCGTATGTGTAAGGACTTTGTGAGCCTTAGAGGGAATCCCTTTCATGAAAATGAAGGTGTTGTTGGAGTATATGCTTTGCTAAAAACTTGTGAACGAGTCTTTGGGCACATGGGTGTGATGGACCGCTAGAAGGTCCAGATTGCTTCCAGCTTCCTCCAGGATGGTGCATCTGACTAGTTCGATGTGGTTAGTGCTAAGATAGGCAAGGAGGAGATAGCATGGGAGAGATTTAGGGAAAGATTTGAGTTAAGGTTCATTCCTGAGGCAGAGATGGCCATCCTCGCTCGTAGATTTATTGAGCTGAAGCAGAGAGATATGACAGTTCAAGAGTACGTCAATACCTTCAACTCCCTATCTAAGTATGGCCCTGATTTGGTTAACACTCCCTTCAAAAAGAACCATAAATTTGTGGATAATCTACGTCGAAAGTTAATGGAACAGCTTTTGACTCAGCTTCGCTCTACTTTTGATGAGATAGTTGATTTGTCCATGATGTATGAAGACTTGTATCGGGAAAGAGATGATGATGCACCATCGAACCGACAGAGCTTTGTGCCTAAGAGGAAAGCTCCATTCTTCCCTAAGAAGAAGCAGAATCCTCAAAAGAAACAAAAGAAAGGTCAAGCTTCAGGCTCTCAGAAGCAAGATAAAAGTGGAGTGAAATGCTACAAGTGTGGAGTGATGGGGCATTTTGCTAATAATTACCTCCAGAGACAGTGCTATGAGTGTCACCAGACTAGTCATTTGAAGAACAACTGTCCACGGCTTACGAGGAAGAAGCAAGTAGCCAAGCTGAATGCGATGGAAGGAGATCCAGGCAGAGCCAAAGGAAGGGAAAGCAGGTGGCGGTCATGGAAGGTACGATTCCTTTTAGAGATACTTTCATTCGTATACTCTTTGACATCGGTGCCTCTCATTCTTTCGTATCTAAGGAATTAGTTGATAGATATGATTTAGAAGTTGTATGTCTCGTGACATCTCTAAGGGTTGCGAATCCCATTGGTGGGTCCCCGACACTAGGAATGTTGTGCAAGGGCTTTGAGCTTTTCTTTTGCAGACTCTCTTTTCTCTATGATTTGCATGTATTTGAGTACCTTGGCTTTGATATTATCTTGGGTATGGACTGGTTGGATCATTATGATGCTTAGCTTTCCTGCTTAGACAGAGTTGTTACTTTGAAGCATCCATCCTATAAAAGGGCTTGTTAATATGAATCTGGATATACCGAGCTCAAATGCTTATGTTTCGTTGTTTTCCATGGATTCGCGAGAGGAAGCTGAGATAGCCAGAGTACCAATTGTCAGAGATTTTGGTGATATATTTGAGCCTGTTACAGGCTTACCACCAAAGAGGGCCGTGGAGTTCCGCATCGATCTAATCCGGGAGCCCAACCAGTAAGTGACCACCTGCTCGTATGCCTCGAGTTGAGATGGAGGAACTGTAAGCAGTTGATTGAATTAGAAGGGAAGAAGTTTATTCGATCTAATAGCTCTCCTTAGGGAGCCGCTGCTGTATTTGTAAAGAAGGCCAATGGCTCTCTTCGTTTATGCATTGACTACAGGAAGCTTGATGAGCTGACTATAAAGAATAAGTATCCATTACCTCGTATTGATGTTCTTTTTGATCAATTCAGCGGAGCAAAGGTCTTTTCCCAGTGGACTCAGCCACCAGGTTCCATCGGTTGAGAGTAGCGGAAGATAGCATTCCTCTTACTACTTTCTGCACTCGTTATGGTTCATACGAATGGCTAGTAATGCGTTTGGTCTTAAGGATGCTCCTGCATACTTTGTAAACCTAATGAATAGAATATTCAGAAGCTACCTTGACCAATTTGTCTTGGTCTTTATTGATGACATCCTAGTGTATTCCAAGTCTGACCAAGAGCATGAAGGGCATTTGAGGATGGTTTTGGAGTCCTTAAGGGAACATAAGGTAAATGCTAAGTTCTCCAAGTGCCACTTTTGGCAGAAGGAGGTAAAGTTTTTGGGCAATATAGTCTCTGAAGCTGGACTGGCTGTGGATCCTTCTAAGATTGAGGCCATAAAGAATTGGAAGAGACCTGAATCTGTTACCGAGATGTGGAGTTTCTTGGGACCAGCTGGTTACTACGGGCATTTTTTAAAGATTTCTCCAAGATTGTGACTCCTTTGACGAGGCTAACCAGGAAAGGGGTCAAGTATGAGTGGACAGATAAGTGTGAAGAGGCTTTCTCAAAGTTGAAGGAGATGCTCACTAATGCTCCAGTTTTGGTGATCCCAGAGGGTAATCAGGATCTTGTGGCCTATATTGATGCTAATGGGTCTGGCCTTGGAGCAGTACTGATGCAAAAAGGACGGGTTGCTGCTTATGCATCCAGGCAATTGAGGCCCAATGAGATTCGGTATGCTGTTCATGATTTGGAGCTAGCAGTTGTGGCTTTTGCCTTGAAGTTGTGGCGACACTATCTTATGGGTGAGCGGTTTGTTCTCTATACAGACCATAAGTCCTTGAAATACCTATTTTTCCAGAAGGAACTAAACATGCGCCAACAAAGGTGGTTGGAGTTTTTGGCAGCCTACGATTTTGATATTCTGTATACTCCCGTGAAAGGAAACCGTGTTGCGGATGCCTTCAGCCGTAAACACTAGGCAGTTGTGTCGATGATGGTGGCTGAATGGCGTGACTTGGAGGTGTTAGCTTTTAGTGGGATCTGTTACAGTATGACCAATCATAGCTCAGGGAGGATGTTAGCTAGCTTGGTTGTGAGACCAAGTCTTATGGATAGGATTTCTCTTGCTCAGAAGGAAGATTTGGTTGCTTTAAATCGTATTCATCAGTTGAAGAACGGAGAGGAAGCCGATGATCTGAAAGGTTTTGAAATGTATGCTCTTGGTTGTTTGAGGAAGAAGGGTAGGATCTTTGTACCTAATGTTGTAGGGCTTAGACATAAGGTGATGAACGACTGCCATTGTTCGCGATACACTATTCACCAGGTGGCAGCAAGATGTACATGGACATGAAGCGCCTATATTACTGGGAAGGAATGAAGCGTGATATAGGTGAATATGTTAAGAATTGCATTACTTGCCAACTGGTGAAATGCGAGCACCAGAAGCCTAGCGGTCTTCTTCAGCCCTTGGAGATTCCATTATGGAAATGGGATAAGGTATAAGTGAATTTTTATTTTATAATGGTTCACTTATATAAACCCTTTAATGTGATCCAATTAGTGTTCCATTAATATTTTATTTAGGTATCAATGGATTTCACTGATGGATTGCCTCGATCGAAGCAAGGGCATGATAGCACATGGGTAGTAGTGGACCGTTTGACAAAATATACCCATTTTATCCCTATCAAGTCAAAGAGGACTGCACCTTATATGGCAAAGTTGTATGTGAAGGAAGTTGTTCGTCTCCATGGTGTACCTAGTGCTATAGTTTGTGATAGAGATCAATTATTTACTAGTGGATTTTGAAGGAGCTTACAAGCAGCTTTGGGGACGAAGTTGAAAATTAGCTCAGCCTATCATCCTCAGTCCGATGGACAAACTGAGTGAGTTAACATGATATTGGAAGATTTGTTGCGATCTTGTATTCTGGATTTTGGAGTGTCTTGGAAGGACTACCTGTACTTGGTAGAGTTTTCATATAATAACAGCTTTCAGTCCAGTATAGGCATGGCTCCTTTCGAAGCACTGTATGGAAGACCATGTAGATCTCCTGCATGCTGGCTTGAGACTAGAGATAAGTTAGTTCTTCGTCCCGACACTGTACGAGAAGCTTAAGAGAAGGTAGAATTAATTAGAATGAGGATGAGGAAGCACAAGATAGACAAAAGTCCTATGCAGATAAAAGGAGAAAGGACATGGAGTTTAGCGTCGGCGATCATGTGTTCGTGAAGGTTACTCCTTTAAAAGGGATAATGAGGTTCAACAAGACTGGTAAGCTTGCTCCAAGATTTATTGGGCCTTATCCTATTGTGGAGCAGATTGGGAAGCTTGCCTATAGAGTTGCTCTACCTGAACACTTATCGTGTATGCACAATGTTTTTCATGTGTCACACTTGAGAAAGTGTTTGAGGGATTCCGAGGAGGTGATAGAGCCAAAGCAATTGCAGTAGCTTGAGATCGCTCCTAATATGACATATACTCGAGAGCCTATTCGTATCATTGCCTATGAGACGAAGAAGTTGCATAGTAAGGTGGTTCCTCTAGTCAAGGTGCAATGGTCGAGCAATCCGAAGGACTGCACCTGGGAAACACAAGAGTCGACGCAGAGGCATTATCCTGAATTGTTTGGCGCTCGAGTAAGTTATGTCTTGTTCTTTAGAACTTAAATCAACTAATAAAGTTTCAGATATCGCCCTTACGTAGAAATTACGAGGACGTAATTTTTGTAAGGAGTGAAGTCTGTAACAACCCGATTTTTAGGGATACTAAATTAGGAATCAACTAATAAATTGATAATTAATCTGTTAATAATAACAAACAATTAAATATTTATGGAAAAACAAAATAAAAACAAAATAATAAATAAATGAAAACAAAGAAAATAAAATGGAAATTTAATATTAATAGCGTTGAGATGAAAATAAATGGCAACAAATTCATTTACTTTTATTTGGAGTCATAAATTATGTCATTTAGTGGTAGTGTAATTTATTTTAATAAATGAACCATTTTATTAACCTAAACTATTTGAAAAGTTAAACATTGAGAATGATATGTTTTTTTTTGAAAGAATGAAAACTAATTACATGAGATAAAATGCGTTTTATGTATGAAAAGTTTAGATGAGATTTTTTTTATTTTTATTGATTTACAATTAGGTATAAAAGAAAAAGAAAAGAAGGAAAAGTAAATAAGAATAAATAATAATATCACTTTTATAATGTCATGTAGGAAAGATCTAGAAAGTGAATAAAATAATGTTAAGCAAAAGAAAAATCTAGAATAAGGACAAAATAAAATGAATACTTTGTATTAAAAAATAAAAAGTAAAATAAGGGGTTAATTGGGAGAACATTCTAGAGGAGGGGCATTATAATAAAAATACCATTCCCTTTCCTCAATCTCCTTTTTACTGTACGTACATAGTTTAGAAACAGAAAGGAGAAAAAAGAAGAAAGGAGAAAATCTAAAACCTAATTTCAAATCCTCTCACTCAAACACAAATCTCTCTTTGGATTCAAAGGTTAAAAGAAAAGATTCCCAATTCTAAAAGTAAGTATCCCTAAATCAATTCTATTCCATCTCTTTCTTTTTATTTTTATAAATACTATCTAGGGTTTTTTGATTTTGTTAGCAATAGCAAGGTGAAAGGCAAGCAATTAAAGGCTAACTTACCTAGAGCTTGAAGATTTCTTTTTGAAGAATTAGGTGAGTGAAGTTATAAATTTATTTTATTTTCATGTATGCATGCAAATATGGTGTGAAATTTTTGGATATAATGGTTGTTCGCTCATTCCATAAATCATGTTTGTTGATTGAATTATTGGATTGAAGAAGGAATGAGAATCAATGCATACAATTAGAATGCATGCATGACGTTGGCTTAATTGCCATAATGAGTTGCAAAAAATGGAAAAAAGGGCTTTCAGAATTGCAAAGGTGCAGCCACTCACCTGCACGGAGCTGTAGTGTGCAGCCCAACCGGGACAGCATTGTGCACCCCAAACGGGGTCGCAGGTACAGCCCAGCTCAGGGTTGCTTAGAGCAGACGGGGTTGTAGGTGCAGCCCGGCTCAGGGCTGTAGGTGCAGCCCGACTCAAGGTTGCAGGAGCAGCCCTGCTCCAGGATGAGCATGGGCTGCAATTGCAGCTCCGCTCAAGGCTGCTGCAGCCCAGGCTGGGCTCTCAAGCCTGCAGTGTGGCCCAGGCGGGGAAGAAGGTGCAGCCTTTCTCAGGGCTGTAGTGTAGCCTAGGCGGGGCGGCAGGTGCAGCCCTGCTCCAGGCTAAGCCTGGGCTGCAGGCGCAGCTCGGCTGAGCCGGGCTGCAGGTGCAGCCCAGCTCAGGGCTCTCAAGTGGGGCTGTAGGTGTAGCCCGGCTCGAGGGTGCAGTTTGTAGCCCACCGAGGCTGCAGGTGCAGCCCAGGAGGGGCTGTAGGAGAAGTCTGCAGCCTAGGTGGGCTGCATTTTGCAGCCCTCGGGGTTGAACCTTGCAGCCTAGATTGTCTAGGCCGCACTGCTCAGCCCTGGTCAAAAAAATTAATTATTATTTTAATTTAAGTTATTTTGGTTAAAGAAAAGAAATGTTTTATCGATAAATATGGGTTTTGAAAATAAAGAAAATTTTATTTAGAAATTTGATAGCATTTTGCATGCTAAAATATGTTATTTCACTTCTAAATTCTAAAAGTTGTTATGAATTTTTTTCCAACTTAACGAATTTTAAATAATTATAAACCAATAATTAAGTTTCTGTGTTTCGCCATGATACATAAGTATTATGGGTACCTGTGTATTAATACGGAATGGAGATGTAATTATTTTCTTTTATATGGATAATTGTTTTTCTACATTTTATTTTCTATTTGAATTATATTGGGTTTATCAAAAGATTTGTAAGACGTTATCATCACTGATTTTATTTTTTAAGAAGTGTTTTAAAGTTGCACACACTTTTGATTTGTGGGTGGGGATAGATTGGACTCCGTAGTACCAATGGGCCAAACCTCCATCTTGGCCGATCTGATTCAGGATCTCTACCTGAATTGGTGGTATATCACTTGCCCTTTTACCACCAAAGGTCAACGGTCTGCTACACTGGGCTAATCTTATCTTTGATCAAGATCTCCAATCGACGGGTCATGGACTATGATGGATGGAGGCATGGGGGTCCCACGTGTAGATCCGTGAACAGGTAGTATACGGCCTTTGCCTTAGATCGTCTTGGTTATCCTGGATTGATCGCCAGGTGTATTATGCCGTTATGAGTATGTTATGGTGTTGATGTCTCCGCGCGCGCTGGAGCTCTACCACTGTGATTTTACAATACGAGCGTCTGTTTATTTGGTATATTTTATGAGTCATGTTACATTTATCACATAATTCCCATAACGTAATTTTCTTTATTTATGGTTTTTTTACGGGAAATATTACAGTTGATTTTTAAAAAAAAACCCGGTATCTTTGGAGAATGTGTGTATGAACTTATTCGTTGTTTTACATATGATAATTGGGTTGGTATCGTATTGGATTACATATGATATTTTTGGCCTAAAACCATTGTTTGATTAAATGAATTGTTTATGAAACTAAATTTACATGTTAGTTCACACACACATATATGCCTCATGTTGGTTTATACATGCGGAGCTTTCTTTTCCTTTTTGTTGATTGAGACAATTATTGTTCTTATATCTTACTTCACTCACACTAGAAATAGTCTGACCCGTGTGATTTGTTTTATAATCCTCGGGTCAGTCTGAGGATTGTGGTTAAAGGTTAGGTTGCATGGACTGTAGCAGCATTCTTATCATTTTCCACGTTTTGCGGTTTTGGACTTTACAGCTTGGACATAGGAGTAGTTAATATAAGTATTATGGTATGTACGTTATTATGTATCTTGGGAGTGGTATTATGTATTACGGACTAGGTAAGTGGACACTACTATTATTATATGTATTATGTATTCTGTTATTATTGTGATGAACTGTATGTTCTATTATATTCTATACTATGTAACCTGGAAAAAAATTATCTTGTACCATTGCTTTGAACCGAGACTGAGCATGAATGGTAAGTAGAGAAAAAAAATTCATAAAATTTCTTGTGCCAATGTTAGGTCAAGGGATTAAGTGCAACATTTAGCCCTATCGAGTCCCATTCTCCGTGCTTTTTGATAGTAATACTTAGTATTACACTTGGTTAGCATGGGTATAGGGGCCGGGCGTTACATTTAAGTTTGAATTTTAAATCTCCGATCTTTTTTTTGAATCTGAATTTGATTCTGATATTTGTTCTGCTTCTCGTTTCATATTTTCAGTATTTTAATTGTTATTTTCTGTTGTTTATTTCCTATGTTCATTTTTCTACTTTATTTTGTTTTGGACTTTGATATTTTTCTTGAATTATTGAGCTTATTTTGATGTGGGCTTAGCTAATGGGCTTAAGAAATTCAAGAGGCACAAGTTTTCTTTTCTTTAATATGGATTGTTGCCTTTTCCATTTCCATAGCCGTTCACTTTCCATTGCCTTGGCCGTTCATTCTCTTTTCAATTCACGTACATATCATTTCTTTCTCACCTGTCTTCTCATTTCATTTCCTGAAGAAAAAAAATTTTTGCAGTAAGTTATCATGTCTTCCTCATTCCTTCTCCTTTTCTTTTTCTCTTTTGTCCTCAAGCATAGATCGGCCTTCATCATCCTCCCCTATAGCCGACCACATCTCCTCCACTACATCACCTAAGAATGACCATCTCCATCACTTCAGCTCCACCATAGCCAGGCCATGACCACCGTGATCCAAACCCATCACCTAATAGCCTTACAAACCCTAGCCATGCACCATATTTTCCACTTTCCTCCTTGCTAGCCTCGGCCACCACTCATTTCCACCTTCTTTGTCTTATTGGCCATGACCACACCCACTCCTTGCCGTGAGAAGATGTGATCCAAGCCCAACAAACCCATGCCGAGCCATGTTATCCTAGGGCCGAACCCAAAATTAGATCCTATTGACCTTTTGTCTTCACTTTACCTTTGCTATGCCTTCTCTTCACATTCCTTAGCCGTTCACATCCATTCTATTACATAGCAAAGCATGCTTGCTTCTAAACCATCATGGCCGAGCCATGTTTTGATGATGGTCAAGCCAATTTGGGCCGAGCCTGCTTGATTTAGTTAAGCCATTTTGCTACATTTTTTATTTATGTTTGTGTATTGTTTTGATCTATAATCTTTTGTATAAATAGTTGCTTAGGCATGTTTGGTATTTGTTATTTACAAGGATTGAATCTTGGCGCTCCATCCACTCGAATCTAATTCATGCTTTGTCATGCTTTTCAGAGTTTGGTTGTGTGTCTTAAATTTGTCATCTCTTGCTTTAGAAGGTGAGTTATCACTCTCGACATTCGTACTTATATAATTGTGGAACAATGACATGTGAATTGAAGTAATTGCTATGCTATGTTGATAGTAATTCATTCATGCCTGTGAAAAGATATTCATGATGTTATAACCTGATTATATATTTGTTACATCACCTGATATGATATGCTATTCCATACTATTTATTATTTACTGTTTCTCACACTGCAAGTTCCCTGTTAGTATAGATTCACTATGAGTTGAAATGATACATAACCGAAAGGACTTTAGAATAGGGAAAAATTATTTTGAGCTAAAATGATAGGCTCAATCGATTTTTATTTTATGTGACTTGGGATTGCGGGTTTGAAATGATAGAACCTAGATTTTTTTGTAAATTACGGATTAAAATGATATACATATCCGTATCACTTGACCTAGGTTAGAAAATATTATACAATCCCATGGTTAAATTTTAATAGTTCTCTAAAATTTATTAAGAATTTTGAATATTTAAAATATGAAATTTAAATTTAAATTTGATTTAATGATTTTTAAATATAGTGATATATTGGTTTTCTATTAATTAAATTTTTATAGGTAAATAATTGGTCTAAAAATTAAATTAAAGATTTTATCTATGATAAATAACTTAATAATTTAAATTTAAGTTAATATGGAATATTATATATGTTTGGTATCAAATAAAACTATGATAAAAATTGAAATAGTATGTTTTAAACATGTTATAGTAGTATTTCTAGCATTTTTAAAGTGCTATGATAACTTAGTTATGTTTTAAAAATTCTATTTTACTTTAGATTATGTTTTGAAAATGCTACTATTTCTAAATTGTTAATGATTTCCAAAATGCTATGTTTTTTAGGCTATAGTGATAAAAATGTTATACTACTTTAGGTTATGTTTTAAAAATGCTGTAGTTATAAAAAATAACATTTTAAAATGCTAGGTTACTTTTGATGTTATGTTTTAAAGGTGCTACTATTTCCAAATTGTAACATTTTCTAAAGTGCTATTATATAAGGGTAACATTTTAAGTGTTATACTTTCTAACTTATTACATTTTTAAAGTGCTAGAATAAGTGTGTGGTTTTGAAATTATTATGATTTCTAAAAGATAACATTTTTAAAGTGCTATGATTAAGTCAATGGATTTGGAAATGTTACCAATTTAGCATTTGATCTTAAATGGCTTTGGTATAGATATGTTTTGAAATAAATACCATGGGTAATAATAACGTTGGTTGTTAAAGAGACCGGAATCGGAAGTTGTCATACTCTCTGCCAACTCCAAAAACCACTTTAACAACCGTGTACGCGGTGGAGATTCCAAAATGAAGTAGGATGGTGGCGACGTTCTTTTAAGGTATATACATTTATCCGACTTCCATGAGTTAGCATAAGGTGGCTAAAAAAGGAGCGATTCATGGCCAATGAGGTAGCTCCTCTTATCGGACACACTTCTTCGTATGCCATTCTATCACTTTGTGATTGATATGACGCGCACATTCAATTTTTGGGAGTGTGGCTCAAGGTGGGCGGTAGTGGCTGCTATGCGTTGCCACCAGTTCGGATGCGTAATTGATATATCAACCCTAGCATTGCCTAGTTTTGCCGTGTCACCTTCCCCGGCGTGCCTTATACGATTTTGTTTTGTACCATACCTATGGAGTGCCATTTGACGACGCACACTACGGAGGAGATTACTGTACTGTATAGACTATGAGAATATCTAAAAAGTGTTAAGGTGGACGATGTAAAGCCTTAAGCTATTTTTAATTATATTATACTTTACTTTAGACATTATTATAATAGCGTATATTACTACATAGTAGATAGTTTAATGGATCCTTAAAGGATGGGCGATCCCAAGCATCCTTTAAGTTACTTATGCATTTTTATTACAGTTCACTTGAGTTGGTTTACATTGTATAAGTGTGTATGTCCTGACTCGAGTGTTTTGTGTTTTGCATTACGCTCGGGTCAGCCTGAGCATCAACTTTGGATTTCACCTTCTGTAGCTAGAGGGTTTGCTGTAGTTTATCTATCTACCTAGTTGTTATCTATTTCCATTCAGTATTTCTATTCAGCTTATGTACTAGTGGACATTTATGTATTGGGATTTCTGTTGTATTTACTTTTAGACTATGGTATTTTGTACTTGTTTTGAGACTGTTGTAGTTGCTTTATGAACTATTACGGTTATTTTTATTTCTGTTGCGAGTTATTATGATTTACCTGTGTCTGTGATTCTGTGATTGATTTTATTTGCTCTAAATTATATTATAATATGCTATTTTGAATTATTCAAGTGCGACATGTGTGGTTTTATTGTCGATTTGAATGTTCCAAAATAATGGGTCGTTACATTTGATATCAAAGCTTTGGTTTTAGGCAAACCTTAGCCTGGGAGCAAAAACTCATTAGAGATAGGGTAGAAATACCTTAGAATGAGTGAAATCGATCTTAGAATCATATTCTTTGTGAGAGAACGTATTTTAAAGTATAAAATGATTTTCAAATGGTTTTCCAAAGGATTTTCAAAGATTATTTTGATATAAATTTTTCTTGCTTTGAAATCAAAAAATTTCTTAATTTCATTCCTTTCGTTATCCACCTTGTTAATCAAATTCCTTGATTTGGATTTTCATTCTGGCTGAATCCTGTCTTTTGATTCTTAATTACCAATTGTCTCACTCAGCAGAAGGGCAAACCTTCTGATATCTTTGTTGTTATGTCTGCTACTGCTCCTAGTGATGCTCAAGGTACTCTTCAGGGCATTTTTCTCTGTTTTATTTTCCTGTTCGTGTTCTTTTTGATACTGTAGCTTCCCATAGTTTTATTTCTATGGATCTTTGTAATAAGTTTGAGCATCTCCTTTCTATCGAGTTTGCTCCTGTTCCTTTGTGTGTTTCAAATCTTATTGGTGGTCCTGGGAACCTTAGTAGGATTTGTAGAAGGGTGAAACTCTTCTATTCTAGCTATTGGTTTTCTGGTGATTTCAATATTCTAGGTTTTGATGCTTTTGATATGTTTCTTAGAGGTGATTGGCTGAAGAGGCGTGAAACCGTTATCTCTTGAAAAACCCAAATTTTTTCTCTTATGGATGATTTTGGAAATTCTTGGTGATTCAGTGTTGCATGCCTCAAGATTATGCCGGTAGTTTTATTTATTCTCTTGACTCTTCTCCAGATGATCTTGATTCTACTCTTAAACTATATCCCGATGTATTTGGTGAAGTCACTTTTTTACCTCCTAAGCGGGAAATTGATTTTTGTATTGATCTTGTTCCTGGTGCTCGACCTGTTGTTCTTCCTCCTAGAAGAATGACACCCCGTGAGAAGGTTGAGTTGAGGAAGCAAATTGAGAACTTGTTCTCCAAGGATCTGATCAGACCTAGCTATTCAGAATGGGGAGCAGCGGTGGTTTCCGTCACTAAGTACGATCGTTCTTTGAGGATGTGTGTTGATTATAAGAAGATGAACAAGATCATTATGAGGAACAGATATCATTTTCCTCGCATCAATGATATGTTTGATCAGCTCCATGGAGCTACTGTTTTCTCTCGGCTTGATCTTGCCACAGGTTTTCACCAGCTTAGAGTTGCTGAGGAATGTATTCTCAAGAGGCTTTTCGTACTGAGAATGGTTTTTATGAATGGTTAGTTATGCCTTTTGGTTTGACTAATGCTCCTGCTTTCTTTGTTGAATTGATGAATTGTGTTTTTCGTGATGTGCTTAACAATTTGTTCTAGTCTTTATTGATGATATCCTTGTCTTCTCCAGGTCAAGGGATGAGCATGGGTCGCATTTGAAATTTTTTCTAGGGACTCTTAGAAATCATCAATTGGAGGCAAAATTATCGAAATGCCATTTCTGGAAGGATGGAGTACAATTTCTCGGGCATATTGTTTCTAGTAATGAGTTCTGTTGATCCACTTGAAATCGCTGCAATCAATGTAAGTCTTTCTTCTTTTCTCTCTTTGTGGCTAGATTGACCAAGTTAGCTCATTTAATTCTGGTCAAGTCTACCCGTTCTGTTTCTAGTTTGTCTGATATTTATTTGAGGGATATTGTTCGTCTCCATGGGGTTCCTATCGGCATTGTTTGTGATAGAGACCCTATCTTTACCAGTCAGTTTTGGAAAGCTTTTCAGGAATCTATGGGTACTCAGCTGAATCTGAGCACTGCTTACCATCCGCAGACCGATGGTCAAACGGAAAGAGTGAATCAGATTCTCGAGGATCTTCTTCGTGCCTGTTTCCTTGATTATGGAGGATCTTGGGAAGATCATCTCTATCTCATTTAATTCACCAATAACGACAGTTATCAGGTGTAATTTCAATCTTCTATTTTAATTTGGTCTTAATCCTTTATCTATCTCATTTTATCTTTGAATCTCTCGAATTTGAAATTTTATCCTTATTTTGTAATCCATTCTAGAACCATCGAGCGAGGGAGTGTATTTGTATTAATATTGAATGTTTTATATGCTGTGTTGTTTGAGTTGTTGATATTGATTTGGATTTTCAATTGATTCGTCTGATCAACGTTATCGATAGGATTTCCAAAACACTTGAACAGAGCAAACCGACACAATTGGTTTCAAATTTGGTAAATAAAATAAATTTATGTGATTTTTACATATACAAGTAAATTTTCTAAAAAAATAATTGTTAAATGAATTGGTTAACAAAATCATAATATGTGATTTTCATTTATTGCTTTGTAAATTAATGACTATTGCCTCATAAAATAAATAAATGGAACTATAAAGGGTTTATAAATTTATTTGGAATTTTAAGCATAGTTATAAACTGATTTAGGATTTGGATGAATTTAAATTTTGTATTTGAGAATTAGATTCTCGTGATTTCAAACTTTGGTTTTAATGTTTTAAAATATATATATTTAAAGTAGGTTTGAATATAAATTTTAGAAAAGTTTAAATCTATGCTCTTCTCTTATTTCGCTGAAAAATAATTTCGGTGATGGCGGCCGCATCATTGACATTCATTTTCGAGTTTCGAAGATGAGAGACCAATTCATAGGTTTGCTACACTTTTTTTTGAAAAGAAATAAAATAAAAATAAATTGATTTAAATTTCTTAAGCATGGCTTGATTTAATATATATAAGTATATAATTTTAGATTTGATTTGATCTGATATATATATATATATATATATATATATATTAATGGTTTGAGGTAAAATCGGAGATTTAATTTCTTAAATTTCTGATTCAGGGATGATTTCAATTATAAATTGAAAAGAATTTTGGATAAATAATTGAACTTGAAATAAATGAATTGGGAAATTTTGGATAAATAATTTAAATTTTTAGATAAATAATTGAATTGGAAAATTTTATTTATAATACCAAATTGCATTCCAATATAACTTGTCTAATTATTCAGAAGTTAAGTATGTAATTGGATAATTTACAATATAAATAGTGTTAAAGGAATTTATAAATGAACTTGAGTAGTTATGATAAGATTAAACATACTTAATATATGTGATAGGATATATTAAGTGGAATTAATTTAATAATAATTTGGGATAAAGAGGAAAATGAGGGAAGCTTGTTCCTAGGTTTGTTGTTCCTTTCCATATCTCAGAGAGGATTGGTTCTATAGCATATTGTCTCGATCTGCCTGAGAAGTTTTCTGGTGTGCATAATGTATTCCTTGTTTCGCATCTTCATCAGTATCTGCATGATCCATCTCTGATTGTCTAGCCTTTTGCTCTGGAGAGCTTGGATATTGAGCCTAACCTTACTATGGAGAGGTAGCCACTTCGTATTATCGATAGAGGTACGAAGCAGCCGAGAAGGAAATCTACCAACCTGGTCAAAGTATGGTGGAGTACTGATGATCGGGTTTGTACCTAGGAGACGGAGGACAGCATGCGTGCTTCGAATCTGGAATTGTGCGTTTCAAGATCTATTTGCTTGTCTATCTTATCTTTCCTTGTTTTCGTGGCTCATTTCTTTTCGAGGACGAAAAGTTTTGAGTGGGGGAGAGTGTAACAACACATAATTTTGTAAATATTTTTAATTCAATTTATTTGGAAAAGTTTGATTTTAAATCACTTAAAAATTTGAATTGTGGAATTTTCCAATGAATTTATGGATTTTGTTTATAATTATTTTTCCAATGAAATAAAATAATGATTTTTTGAAAATTTTATGTTCTGGTCAAGTGTGGTCAACTTTGACTTTCAATTGAAATTTTTAAGTTTGAATTTTAAATTTCTGATTTTTTCTTTGAATCTGAATTTGATTCTGATATTTGTTCTGCTTTTCGTTTAATCAAATTCAATTTTATACTTTGTAAATCTGATAAAAATCAGCGTTTTACACGCGATTATTTTCAGTATTTTATTTGTTATTTTATGTTGTCTATTTTCTATGTTTATTTTTCTATTTTATTTTGGTTTGGACTTTGATATTTTTCTTGAATTAATGAGCTTATTTTGATGTGGGCTTGGCTAATGGGCTTAGGAAATTCAAAAGGCATAAGTTTTCTTTTCTTTAATATGGATTGATGCCTTTTCCCTTTCCATAGCCATTCACTTTCCTTTGCCCTAGCCGTTCATTCTCTTTTCAATTCAAGTACATATCAATTTTTCCCACTTCTCTTCTCATTTCATTTCCTGAAGAATTTTTTTTACAGTGGATTATCATGTCTTCCTCCTTCCTTCTCCTTTTATTTTCTCTTTGGCCTCAAGCATAGCTCGGCCTTCATCATTCTCCCCTCTAGCCGACCACATCTCCTCCTCGACATCACCTAAGACCGGCCACCTCCATCAAATCATCTCCAACATAGCCAGGTCGTGGCCACCATGATCCAAACCCATCACCTATTAGCCTCACAAACGTTAGTCGTGCACCATATTTCCCACTTTCCTCCTTGCTAGCCTCGGCCACCACCCATTTCCACCTCCTTTGCCTTGCTTGGCTATGACCACACCCACTCCTAGCCATTACCAGATCTGATCTATGCCAAACAAACCAAAGCCGAGCCATGTTAGCCTAGGGCCGAACCCAAAGTTGTAACCCCTTGACCTTTTGCCTTCACTTTACCTTTGTTATGCCTTCTCTTCACAATCCTTAGCCGTTCAGATCCATTCCATTGCATAGCCGAGAATTCTTGCTTTTAAACCATCATGGCCGAGCCATGTTTTGATGATGGTCAAGCCAATTTGGAAAGAGGCCAAGCCTACTTGAATGAGTTAAGCCATTTAGCTTCATTTTTGATTTATGTTTGTGTATTGTTTTGACCTATAATCTTTTGTATAAATAGTTTCTTTGGTATGTTTGGTATTTGTTGTTTACAAGACTTGAATCTTGGCTCTCCATCCACTTGAATCTAATTCATGCTTTGTTGTACTTTTCGGAGTTTGGTTGTTGTTAGCACCAAAACTGGCCACTAACACCCTTAAGAAAGATTGTGTAGAGAGATTAATGAAGATAGTAAATTATAACAGAAGACAGTATGTAAATTTAAATGCAGAGAACAAAAACATCAAATTTATAGTGGTTCGGCGTAACTGCCTACGTCCACTTTGAAGTTGATTTCTATTGGTTTCCTTGATAGTTGATTGCAGATACAATCCGTTTCCAATTACTTGAATACAATTGCAAAGTAAAAGATTAAGTCTCGAGTGAGTGTTGAATGTGGCAGAGTTTCCCCAGTGTTCTCGAAAAAAACCGATCCCTTTCACTATGTCCCTGCCTCTCTATTTATAGACGAAGATGGGTTGGACTTCGTTGGTGGGCCTGGTAGCTGAATACCTCGACCCAAACGAAGTAGCTCTATGTGCCGAACCAAATATACCGAACGGCCAAATGCCGAACAGGGCATGAATGCCAAACGATCTCCTCTTACCTAATAGAATGATGTCGAACGATACCGGAAGCCGAACTAGTATGTTGTGCCGAACGACTAAATGCTGAACCAACATCTTTGTGCCGAACAAAGTGAGATGCTAAGTGGCGAGTGTATGCCGGGCAATGATTGAAGTTGATTGAGACTGGTTAAAGGCCGAACACTTCTGACTGCCGAACGACCTCGGGATGCCGAACACTTTTGACTGCCGAACGACCTAGGGATGCCGAACACTTGTGGATGCCGAGCGCTCCCAAATGCCGATCAATCTTCGAATGCCGATCATTCCTTAATGTCAAGCGTTATCTAATGCCGGAGGCTCTCTAGATGCTGAACGTCCATGAATTTCCGAACTTCCCTAGATTGCCGAACGCTCCTGGATGCCGAGCGCTCCCAAATGCCGAACGACCCTGACCGCCGAATAGTTCCCAATGCCGAGTACTCACGAATGTTATTCGAACGTGAATGCCAGACGAACCATTGGTGCCGAGCGTCCTGAATGCCAAACCGTACGTAGATGCCGAACGATCCATACATAGTCGAACAGTGTGCTAACGCCGAGTACCTAGTTTCCTGGTCAAATCTCCAGGAAACACTTGCCTCCCAAAGTGTATTGCGTGACCGAACGTGATGCACTTTGTATTACGTGTGCTCTGTGCTCTTTTTCGACCCTTGGTTTATTTCTCTCGATGGTATGATGGTGTGTGCCGAACGATAAGAGAGTGCTGAACAGAATAGCTGAAGCCAAACGCTCCATGTATGCTGAACGGCTCTGAATGCCGTAGCCGAACGATGACGTTTTAACCAGTTCCACTGGTCATAGCCTCTTTGACTTCCCTTCTTCTCCTATAAAAGTCAGCATCTTCCTCCTTCTTCTCTTTTCACTTTTTACCTCTGTTATCCTGTATTCACGAATCTCGTCAAACCCGAAGAATCATACTACCCTTCTTTCCTCGAACTTCATATCCTGCATCACCCTTTTCCCAAATCACTCGAAACTAATCAAACCGTGCCTTTAATTCTAGAATTATCCCGACCTTCAATCTACTTGCTAGGTATCGATCCCTCCTATTTAACTGTTTTCTCTGATTAAAAGTTTTGATATAGGGCTTAAACGCGTAACTTAGGTCTGTGGCCTATGGGTATTTCGTGGATGAAAGGATTGAACTGTGATTAGGATGATTTGTAGGGCTAGATGATGTGGTGGAAAGGAGAAGTGGCCAGAGATGAGCACGCAAGGGAGTTGATGGGAGATGTATCGTGGTTCAGCATAGTTCTCTTGTGTCGAACGAGTTTGGAGGGAAAAAGTAGAAGAGGAGTAGGAATTGGCTATAATGCCGAATAGTATGGTTCGGCATGACTCGCCGAAAGATTTGGCGTTGTTGTTCGGTTTGGATGGAGGAAGAAAATAGAAAATGACGCCGTTGTTAAGGACGAAGTGTCGGGCATTGGGGCTCGGCATAACTTTGGTTCGGCGTGACTTGCCACATGCCAAGCAGTGGGATGGAAGGTTAGGGAGGAAGTATGAATTAGATAGAATGTTAAACGTTACTGAGGCCAAGCAGTACTTATGCCGAACGTTACTTCGGCCGAACAGAACTTAGGCCGGACGATTCTTTGGTCGAACAATAGTTAAGCCGAACGATAGTTTCGCCGGTCAATACTTAGGACGAACAACATTCTAACTTTCCTTGAGCATTAGACAAAACAAAGACCTGGACCTAATCAAACTGGCATATCAAACTAACCTGGACTGATAACTATCAAACTGGCATATCAAACTAATCTGGACTGATAACTTCCTAGTTCCAATCGTCATAAGCCTGAACTGAAGTCGATAAAAACAGACCAAAGCTTTTGGCATATAATGTCAATGTCCGAGTTTAAAATTGAAAACTTTTCCAGGCTGGCTTTCGGAGATGGTCAGCGATGACGGTCTTCGAGAATGACAATTAAAATTTCAACTTTACACCATCAACTATGTGACCCATGATTTCTCAGCATTTATATTTGAATGATTGCACTAGATCACACACCGCACGGGGGGAGGGGGTGGAATTTATGTTGTTAAGTCTAACGCCGATTACTTTTTCGAGTATAGTTCAAACAGGTGCCCTGCCAAATTCAATATTTATTGGAAATGTCTAGGAGATCTAGCTCCGCCACGATTTCAGATAGGCCGGGACCGTCCTCCCGACAAGAAGTCGTAGATGTTTCAAATCCATCAACCTCGCCTTCACATAACTTAGCTCTCGACGTTGTGGAGGGAGCAATTTTCTTGGACAGCCATATAGATTCTCAGGCTTCAAAGGTCAATGAAGTTGCGCTCCGGCGAATATACTCTATTCACGGAATCCCTTTTGATGACGTGGTGGTTCCATCGGGGCACGATCGTCCACACTTGCCCCCAGTTGGATACACAACGTGTAATAAATTCATGTGCTGGGTTGGCAGCGTGCCACCATTCAATTCATTTCTTCCGGATGTGATGCAATACATCGACATTGCCCCATCACAACTGCACCCGAACGACCACGCGTTCATCTATGGTACCTACATCCTCTTCATGACTGTCCTCTCTAGGCTTCCAACTTCAGGCGACATCATATATATATATATATATATATATATATATATATATATGGTCAAGAAGCGGAGAGATAACCCCTCCTTTGTGTTCCTCGAGTCATACCACAAATGCTAGATTTTAACCGTGGCGTGGAGCAAGTTTGCCTTGTACAAATAGGAATGGTTCTGTGTGTGTTGCCCTCCTCGCTTCACGAGGGGATGGGTTGAAGGAATTAAGTCTTTTCTCTGGATCGATAGTCGTGCTTGGCCGGAGACGTGCCTTTTCTAACTTTTGTTTCGCCTTTTCAGGTATCAACCCACGTCCTGATGGTCGAGGATATTCTGAGGCTGTCGAGGCTATTCGAGCCCTTCCTGTCGAAGAACGGGACATCCGGACTCTCGTTTCGAATGAAACACTTTCAAGGTTTGGGCTGTTGGCAGAAGGTTGTTAGATAAGCCTTCCATAAGGCATCACTGTACCCAGGCCCACCTCTGGGAAATGGAAAAAATTAGCTGAGTCATCAGCACGTCATACTCCTAACGCACCCAAAGAAGGGGAAATTAAAGGGAATGAAACACCCGAAGTACAAGGTGAGAACTTGGGTCCCACTCAGGATCCGATAGTCGAAGTGCACAATATCGAAACATCATCTTCCCCTTCGAAGAGGAAAAAGAGATTTACGTACAAGATTAGGAAGGAGAAGGTTGGCGGAACTTCAAAAGTTACGCTCATTCCAACGAAGAAAGAGGCTTCTTCACAGCATGTGAAAGTTCTTCAAAAGGCCTATCGAACCTCTCCATTCCCGATGACCTGCTCAATTATGAATTTGACGATCTGGAAGCATTTAAACTTCACCCGCCCATCAGAGATGATGCGGGCGCTCTAGCCTAAAGTCAGGGAGAGAAAACTCCCATTAGTAAAGAAACTGGTCCGTGGGGGGAAACACTAGGACATGCACAAACACTTGCACTTCAATTTGCACTTAGATTTTCGTCGTCATGTTACTCTTTGCTAATTCATTAATATTTAAATCCTGTGCAGGTGATATGGGGCATTCACACGGATTCGATCGCCTTCGTGGTTCGTCTATCTTTTATCAACCTGGACGGGACTCGGGTTTCAAAAGACGTCGGGACAGAGATGGTGACGGCGGTAGAGATTACCATTCCCAAGACTCATTATTTCGAAAGAAAACTTACCATTAGCTAAAATACCACCAGGATACCTCTTCTCACCTTGGAGAAAAGCAAAGATAAGCGTGGCAATAAGGGGTCGCAATCTGATGTCTCCCGGGACCAACACTCCGATTCCTCTTCCACTCGACAGTCCCGAGATCCTCATAGGAGAGCCGAACTTTCAAAGCCGTCTCCTCCTCCTCCTACAAAAGATCCAACAGTATAGAAGAGGCTGGTTGAGCTTAAAGATAAATTTCCAAAAATCTACTTTGATGGCCTGAAATTCCTCCCGATGATTCATCCTATTCCCGGACATGTCAAGTAGAGCGCCATCGCATGTACCAACGACGTCTATGTTCAACACGACGCGTTTGTTCATTTGGCTGAAAAACTTTATGAAGTCTCCATGGAGCGCCAACATGAGATCGATTGCCTGAAGGTTGAGGCTATCCACGATAAATATATCATTAAAGCTCAGGACGAAGAGATTGCAACTTACAAGTCTGAACTTGAGGTCGCCCATCAAAGTGCCAAGGACACCGCCGAAGCCGTAACACGTGTGGAATAGACACACAAAAAGGAAATTGACGAGGAGGTACAATGTTGTGGGGCCCTAGCTCTAGAGAAGGACTCAGTCCAAAAGGAGAGGGACGCATTTAGCCTCCGAGTCAAGGAACTTGAGGAGCAGCTCGCGGAGAGAAGGAAGAAAAAATGGCTGCCTAAGAAGAGTCACAACGATATTGTGATGAGATCGTTGCTACTCGACTCTTAAAAGAAAAACTTGAGGATGAGCTTTCCAATGTTGAGGCGTTAAAGAGTGAAGCCCGTGAAGAGGGCAAGAAAATAGCGTCTGCGGACGTCGACTCCCGTCTTGAGGCGGCTAGAGAGGAAGGTAGGGAAGAGGTCAAAATCATGTTTGACCAACTAATCGCTGAATTCAATGCCCGTGTTCTCATGCACCGAGACTTGACTTTTTTGGGCGAGGGCTATCTTGAATCTTTAGCCGAGGCATAGGAGGCCTTGATAGAAATCAGGAAGACTGAGCATGGTACCGAAGAGATTGATGAGGGGCCTTGGTAAAAGAATTCCTCAAGGGAAATGAGCCTTCGGACTTGTCAGCGGTTAAAGCTATTTATTTCAAAGGTTCCCCCTCAAAGAAAGGGAAAGAAGTTATTACCGGTCCATCCGGGGTCATCCCTCTAGCTCATGTGCCTACTCAATCGGCCGATCGGCCGATACTCCATCCATTTGAGCAGCATATCGGTTATAATCCGGAGGACCCTAGCCTTGGCGTCCATATTCTGTCTCCCAATCCAGAGGGTGAGACCCCCTTGACGGTTGAGACCCTACCGAAACCTGGTAGATAACCCTTCACTTTAAGATTTCAAAAGTCGTCATTCTTTATGAAGGACTATTGTATTCTAATGCTTGTTTTTCATGATTTTGCGTAGGCCGTTCTGATGCCAGGCCCACTACGAGGAGCATTGTCGCCAAGGAGGTGGAGGGAAAGATAAGTGAGGCTACTCACGTGGGGGAGGCTCCTGGTCCGGATGCTCAGGTGATCGGAGCGCGTGATGAGGACAAGTCCGAAACTTCCTCTCCTACCGACGGGGATTATGAAGTAGAAATTACAGGCGCCTCTGAGTACACATCTGAATTGAGCATGAAGGAGAAGCTCAAGAAAGAGAAGGAGAAGATGGTCAAGATCAAAGTCGAGCCTCGAGTTGTGGACCTGGACGATCCTTTGAACAAGCCATTGAAGGTCATCCTTCCTGGAGGGTCCAAGCCCATGGATGTTCCCCGTACTTCTTCAGTTGCACCCCTCCATCAAAGAAGGGTACCAACGGTACATGCGGAGGAGAGGAGCCATCTGAGAAGACAACGGAGGTGAAGAAGTCGAAGAAGCACAAGAAGTAATCATTACTCTCCTTCAACGAGAGTTAGTTTAAGTTATGCACTTATTTTCAACTACTTCCGTAGTTCTTGTAAATAGATTGTCGACTCCGAACTTTGGGGGGTTTGTAGTAGAAACTTATTTTTGAATAAATTTTAGTTCCTTTTCTATCTTACAAAAGACTCTTGTCGTTCAATTTTTGTGTGATTGTGATTTAAATCCAAGCTGTCGTTAATAACATGGACTTCTCGGTTCACCTTCATATAGCTCAGAGATTCTTTGAGAGTTGTTCATTTTTTCTTTCGCGCTTCAAGCACTTAGAATGTTTTTAGGTCCGCACATCGGGGACTTAGAGTACTCTAGTCCGCGCTCTGGATACTTGGAGATTTGAGTCGTATATACTCGAGTCCGCACTCCGGGGACTTAGGGTACTCCAGTCCGCACTCTGGGGACTTGGAGTTTTAAATAGTTTATACTCAAGTCCGCACTTCGGGGACTTAGAGTACTCCAGTCCGCACTCTGGGGATCTGGATTCTTTAAATTTATACTCGAGTCTGCACTCTGGGGACTTAGAGTACTCCAGTCCGCACTTTGGGACTTGGAGTTTTGAGTCGTTTATACTCGAGTCCGCACTCTGGGGACTTAGAGTACTCCAGTCCACACTCTGGGGACTTGGAGTTTTGAGTCATTTATTCTCGAGTCCGCACTGTGGGGACTTGGAGGTTTGAATCGTTTATACTCGAGTCTACACTCTGGGGACTTAGAGTACTCCAGTCCGCACTCCGGGGACTTGGAGATTTGAATCGTTTATACTCTAGTCTGCACTCCGGGGACTTAGAGTACTCCAGTCCGCACTCCGGGGACTTAGAGATTTGAATCGTTTATACTCGAGTCCGTACTCCGGGCACTTAGAGTACTCCAATCCGCACTCCGGGAACTTGAAGATTTGAATCGTTTATACTCAAGTCCGCACTCCGGGGACTTAGAGTACTCCAGTCCGCACTCTGGGGACTTGAAGATTTGAATCGTTTATACTCTAGCCCGCACTCCGTGGACTTAGAGTACTCCAGTCCACACTCCGGGACTTGGAGATTTGCGTGTCTACACGTATACATACGTCAGCCAGAATAATATAGTTTCATTTTCCTGTCACAGGATCATCATACGCATAAACATTAGTAATTCATGGAAAAGATGGCTTCAAGCCTTTATTAATGAAGCATGCTAAATTGTCCTACTACATGCCAAGAACTAGAAATAAAAGCGCACTGGAAATAAATGCAACTAATACATGAAAGAAATAGACTAAGTATAATAATGCCGCAAGTGCTCATTGTTCCATGCTCGGGGGACTTTCGCACCATCGAAGGTTGCTAGCTTGAAAGTTCCTTCTCCAAGCTTCCGTTCGAAGACGTATGGACCTTCCCATGCGGGATTCATATGCGATGAGATCAGAAATACTCGTTTCAAAACGAGGTCTCCCACACTGAAAATTCTCAGTCGGACCTTTTCGTTATAATATTTAGCGACTCTATGTCTGTATGCGGCCGCTCTCAATTTGGCTTCTTCGCGTTTTTCGTCAATGAAGTCCAACGATTCCATTAAAAAAATTTGGTTCGACTCAAGGTTGTAATAAGCTACACGATGTGATGGAACTTCAAGTTCCACGGGTACGACACCTTTCGTGCCATATGCCAATGAGAATGGAGTGTGGCCAGTCGCGGTCTTGTAAGTGGTCCTATAGGCCCAAAGCGCCGTTGGAAGTTTATCCACCCACTTGCCTCTAGCCTTTTCTAGACGCTTTTTCAATATGGACTTGATTATCTTGTTTACGGCTTCCACTTGTCCGTTGGCTTTCGGGTGAGCAACCGCTGCAAACTTCTTCTCAATGCCATATTTTTGGCAAAATTCTTTGAACTCTTTGCTTTCGGATTGAGTTCCATTGCCTGTAATGATGGTCCATGGAAGGCCAAAACGGCATATGATATTTCTATGACATAATTAATAACCTTCTTTATGGTTATTGTTGCCAGAGGCTCTACTTCTGCCCATTTGGTAAAGTAGTCGACCGCAACTATTGCATATTTCGCTCCACCTTTGGCTATGGGTAAAGAACCAACTAGGTCGGTTCCCCACATTGCAAATGGCCAGGGACTAACCATTTGCGTGAGTTCTGTTCGCGTAGCTCTCGAGATTTTTGCATATATCTGGCATTTGTCACATCTTCCCACATAGTGCAGCATCCCGATTCACTGTTGGCCAGTAGTATCCATAACGGGGGACTTTCTTTGCTACTGTCTTCCCCTAATATGGTCACCTCACTCTCCCTCATGGACTTCCTTTAATACTCGTTTTATCTCATCGTGGGTCACGCACCGGAGTATGGGGTCGAGAATCCCCTTCGGTACAACACCCCATCCTGTATTATATATCGTGAAGCCATATGAAGGACTTGTCGTCTTTCGCTTATTTCTTCAGGTAAGATCTCGAATAGCGAGTATTGCTTGATTGGGGTCATCCATGATTCCTTCTCGATTTCTGTTTCTAACAAGAAATCTACCTCCATCATATTTATACCCGGAACATGTAAGGTTTCGACAGGAAACAATCCCATCTGTTGCGCATTACCAGTGCTTGCGAGTTTTGCCAATGAATCGGCTCCTCTGTTTTGCTCACGCGAGACATGTTAAATATCATAATACTCGAGATTCGCTAGCGGTTCCTGAACTCAGACCAAATATGGGGCAAGTCTCTGCCCCCTTGCTTGATAGTCTCCTCGTACTTGGTACACCACCAGTTGCGAGTCGCTAAAAATTTCAACCGATTTTACTCCCAGTTCCTTGATAAGTCTTAAGTCGGCGATCAACGCTTCATATTCGGCTTCGTTATTCGTTGCTGTGAATTCAAGCTTCAGAGCATAGCGAACTGATCGGTTCTCAGGAGTTACAAGAACTATGGCAACCCCCGAACGACGGTCGTTAGATGCCCCATCGGTGTACATCTTCCATCGAACGGGAGGTATGACATTGTGGTCGTTTGATTCGTCTGAGACAGTAAATTCAGCAATGAAGTCAGCTAGTGCTTGTCTTTGTATGGACCTTCGTGGCAGGTAGGTAATATCGAATTAACTTAATTTGATATTCCACTTTAACATCCTTTAGAAGTTTCTGGTCATTGGAGTACCTGTCGCAGGGGTTGATCATTGTAAACACTGACTGAGTGTGCCTGGAAGTACGGACGAAGCTAGCGTGATGCAATCACTAAGCAATAAGCTAATTTTTCAATCTTTGGATAATTTCTTTCTGCCCCCGTCAAGCATTTACTAACATAGTAAACTGGATTTTGAACCCGGTCTTCCTCACGAACCAAGGCTGTACTGATAGCGTGCTGGGATATTGCCAAGTATACATACAGCCTTTCATGGTCGATTGGTTTCGATAGTACCGGGGGGCTCTCCAAATGCCTTACCAGAGCTCGAAATGCTTCCTCACAGTCGGTTGTCCACTCAAAATTCCTTTTTCCCTTCTTTATCACATCGAAGAAGGGAATGCATTTATCCGTGGCTCTGGATATGAATCGGCTCAGCGCTGCCACCTTTCCGTTTAGGCTTTGTACTTGCTTTATAGTTCTGGGCACTTGTATGTCCCGAATAGCCTGAATCTTTTCCGGGTTAGCTTCAATTCCACGTGCATTCATAATGAAACCCAAGAACTATCCTGATGCTACGCCAAAAGAGCACTTCAAGGGGTTGATCTTCATACCGTAATGTCTTAGTATATTAAACATTTCTGCCAAGTCTCAAATGTGGTCGTTTGACTGTCGTGACTTCACGAGCATGTCATCCACATAGACTTCCATCGTCTTACCGATCTGGTCTTTAAACATTCGATTCACCAGATGTTGATAAGTTGCTCCCGCGTTTTTTAATCCAAAGGGCATTACTACATAGCAATATAGCCCCATATTCATGACAAAACTGGTGTTCTCTTGGTCTGGAATATGCATCAGGATCTGATTGTATCTTGAATTTGCATCCATAAATGACAATAATTCGTGTCCGGCGGTAGAGTCGACGAGATGGTCTATTCTAGGTAAATGGAAACTATCCTTCGGGCATGCTTTATTTAAATCAGAATAGTCAACACAAGTCCTCCATTTTCCATTCGCTTTCTTCACTAGCACCGGGTTAGATACCCATTCAGGGTAGAGGGCGTCGTGGACGAGCCCATTGGCTTTGAGTTTGTCCACCTACTCTTTGAGAGCCGTGGACCTCTCTGGGTCCATACCTCTCCTTTTCTATTTAATAGGAACATGTCTTGGGTCTATGTTCAACATATGACTCACGATTGCAGGAGAAATCCCACACATGTCACAATGTGTCCAAGCGAAAACATCAAGATTCGCTCGGAAGAAGTCAGTCAGGTTCTCGGCCACCACGGGGTCGAGTTGTGATCCAATTTTAAGAATTCGTGACGGGTCATCCCGACTGACTGGGATGTCAATTATTAGTTCAGCCGATGCTGCAATTGTTTCCCTGGGTCCCCCACCATCATCTCTTGGATCTATGTCTCTATAGATCCGAGAATGTTGCCGAGCCAGGGCTCGGGCGCTACTTGTCAATCATCAGAATTTTGGATGCGGACGGAGCTGTCCACAAACTTTCCCTTCTCTCTACACCGAGCCTCTCTCAGCTCATCCACATAGCATGCACGACCGGTCGCCTGATCGCCGCGTACCACTCCAACACCTCTGTCTGTTGGAAATTTTAACGTCAGACACCATGGGGCCAATGCTGCCTTAAATTCTGCTAGGGATGGACGTCCTAGAAATACGTTATATGGAGAGTCAACATCCAACACTATGATCGGTAGGATTCGCACCCTCCTATGCTCGCATTGCCCTAGTTCAATTGGTAACTCCACATATCCCACCACATCCGTTGCTGCACCATTAAAGCCATGGATTCTGGCTTTAGATGGTTTCAAATCCTTAGTTTCCAGCTTTTTTTGGTCGTATGCCTTCTTGAAGATGATGTTAATGGAACTTCCGCAATCAATTAAAATTCTCTTCACAAGCGCCGGCCCAGTTGTCGTAGATATGACCATCAGGTCGATGGTAGGATCCTTCACCTTATCCGCATCTCTGCTCCTGAATACAATATCATCGTCCATCGTGCGCAGCTGCTTTGTAGGAGTCCCATCCTCCATATTCGAACAACACTCATACTCCGCATGTCTTAAAGAGTTCGCATATCGCTACATCTCCTGCCAAATCTTATCCGCAGGATGAGGTCCGCCAGCAATCGTGTTGATAACCAATCTACCCACAGTTCGAGCAAGTTGTTCTGGTTGGCGTGGAGTTGGCCCGCGTCCGGGGTTCAATGTCTCTTGTCTTCCTTCTTGTGGGTCTTTGACAAGTTCCTGCAGCTTCTTCTGTCTAATCAACTTTTCTATAGCGTCATGGAGGTGTCTTCACTCCTCTGTGTTGTGCCCATAAGACTCGTGAAAGCGGCAATACTTCCCAGTCTTCTTCTATTCCTTTGTTGATTCCTTTGGGCGTGGTTTTCTATATTGAAAAGTGTTGCAAGTTAACAAATAGATGTTCTCAAGAGATGCGTTCAGCGGGGTGTATTCATTGTAGGTCGGGATCCTTGACTTCCATTTCCCCGTCTCTCTTTTCTTTCTAGGATTTCCACTTCCGGATCCTTTAGACTGCCCAGGCTTTTTTTAGGCGTTGACTTGAGCTTTTCCCGAATTATCGCCGGTTTGCTTCATGGCGACGTTACTTTTCACAGTCTCCTGAGCAGGCTCTGGTGCCTTGTCTCATCTTTTCCATCGAGCTTCTTCCTTCTTATGAACTGATGAGCTTTCGAATAAAAATGCTCCAGCGTGGCTGGGGGCTTACCTGCCAACCAATCTCCAAATTTAGAATCTGGATCCACTCCACGCATTACCGCCATCAAAATTGCATGGTCGTTAGGTTGCTCACTTTAGTTGCAGCAACATGAAATCTCTGGAAGTATGCTTTCAATGACTCTCCGGAGCTTGGATTACGCTCGATAAGGACATTACATCCTTTGGGCGAGAGGTGTGTATCCTAAATTGTTCTATGAATTTCATTGCCAATTTGTCAAAGCTGGATATAGATCCTGGAGGAAGTCGAGTAAACCTCATGGTGCCAATTCCAGACAGAGTTATTGGGAAGCACCTACACTTAGTCGCATCATTGGCTCTTTGCGGAATCCATCATCCATCCGTACCTCATCACATGTTCCCGGGGATTAGTCTTCCCTTCGTAGGCTGGGATAGTCGGCATATTGAACTTCTTGCGATACTCAGCCTATAGGATACAATCTATAAAGGGAGTATGGCTTCTGGACACTCCCCAATCCTCATTGGTCAAGCCTTGGTTCTCTCACATCAACTGCCTGACCACAACTATTAAATCTGGAGTTTGTACGGAGGGTGGAAGGTTGGGTTCCGTTCCATAGGATCGTCTGGGTTGATGTCCCGCCAGATTTGGGTCTTGGAGATTCTGGCTTTCGGTCTCCTCATGGGCTTGATCCATAGTCGATCGATCTGTGATACTTGCCTGTGCACCTTCATCCTTACGGTGCCTATGCCTAGGAGGTTCATCAGCTGAGGTTGAACTATCAGATTCAGAATAATAGGTAGGGTTACCTCCAGCATTCTGACGCTGCTGCTGGGTGAGCTGAGTCATGAGGTTAGTGTTGGCTTGAATCTGCTAAGCAAGTTGCCTTCTACTTTCCTTGAGTTCTCTTATCAAGTCGTTGAACTCTGTTCGAGAAACAACTTCCGCTTGGTTTTGGGTGGAGGGCCCTGCACCTCGAGTTGCTTGATGATTTCTTGATCCAGCTTGTTGCACGCTAGCAGTCTCGTGAACATTTGCATTGTGGGAGGCCGATCTGGTTTATGTTCTTCCTATGGTAGAGTTGTTGGTTGTAACTCTGAATAGAATCAGCAGATGCCTGGTGAATAATCTTGGATCTCCTCTGGGGGATTGATGCAATCCAGTAGCTACAAAGCAGATCCTAACAGCTTGAGAATTCGATTCTCAGTGGAAGCACCAAAATGTTAGCACCAAAACTGGCCACTAACACCCTAAAGAAAGATTGTCTAGAGAGATTAATGAAGATAGTAAATTAAAACAGAAGACGGTATGTAAATTTAAATGCAGAGAACAAGAACACCAAATTTATAGTTGTTCGACATAACTGCCTACGTCCACTTTGAAGTTGATTTCTACTGCTTTCCTTGATAGTTGATTGTAGATATAGTCCGTTTCCAATTACTTGAATACAATTTCAAAGTAAAAGATTAAGTCTCGAGTGAGTGTTGAATGCAGCATAGTTTCCCCAGCGTTCTCGAAAAAAACCGATCCCTTTCACTATGCCCCTGCCTCTCTATTTATAGAAGAAGATGGGTTGGACTTCCCTGGTGGGCCTGGTAGCTGAATACCTCGGCCCAAACGGAGTAGCTCTAGGCGCCGAACCAAATATGCCGAACGGCCAAATGCCAAACAGGGCATGAATGCAGAATGGTACCTCTTGCCTAACAGAATGATGCCGAACGATACCAAAAGCCGAACCAGTGTGTTGTGCCAAACAATTAATTGCCAAACCACCATCTTCATGCCGAACGAAGTGAGATACTGAGTGGCGAGTGTATGTCGAGCAATGATTGAAGTTGCTTGAGACTGGCTGAATGCCGAACACTTCTGACTGCCGAATGACCTCGGGATGCCGAACACTTCTGACTGCCGAAAGACCTCGGGATGCCGAACACTTCTGGATGTGGAGCGCTCTCAAATGTCGAATGATCTTCGAATGCCGAACGTTCCTTAACGCCGAGCGTTATCTAATGCCGGACGCTCTCTAGATGTCGAGCGTCCCTGAATTGCCGAACGTCCCTGGATTGTTGAGCGCTCCTGGATGCCGAGCGCTTCAAATACCGAATGACCCTGACCACCGAAAACTTCCTAATGCCGAGTACTCGCGAATGTTATTTGAAGTGAATGCCGGATGAACTATTTGCGCCAAGCATCCTGAATGCCGAACGGTGTGTAGATGCCGAATGATCCATACATAGTCGAACAGTGTGCTACGCCGAGTACCTAGTTGCCTGTTCAAATCTCCAGGAAACAGTTGTATGTCTCGAATTTGCCATCTCTAGCTTTAGAAGGTGAGTTATCACTCTCGATAATCGTACTTATATAATTGTGGAACAATGACATGTGAATTGTAGTAATTGATATGCTATGTTGATAGTAGTTCATTCGTGCCTGTGATATGATATTTCATGATGTTATAATCCGATTATATATTTGTTACATCACCTGATATGAGCTATGCTATACTGTTTATTATTTACTGTTTCTCACACTGCAAGTTCCCTGTTAGTATAGATTCACTATAGGTTGAAATGATACATACCCGAACCGACTTTAGAATAGGGAAAAATCATTATGAGTGGAAATGATAGGCTCAAGCAATTTTTATTTTATTTGACATGAAATTGCAGGTTTGAAATGATAGAACCTGGATTTTTTTGTAAATTATGGATTGAAATGATATATATCTGTATCACTTGACCTAGGTTAGAAAATATTATACAGACCCATGTAAATTTTAATAGTTTTCTAAAATTTATTAAGTATTTTGAATATTTAAAATATGAAATTTTGATTTAAATTTGATTTAATGATTTTTAAATATAGTGATATATTGGTTTTCTTTTGAGTTAAATTTTTATAGGTAAATAATTGGACTAAAAATTAATTTAAAGATTTTATCTATGATGAATAACTTAATAATTGAAATTTAAGTTAATATGGAATTTTAGATATGTTTTGTATAAAATAAAACTATGATAAAAATTGAAATAGTATGTTTTAAACATGTTATAGTAGTGACGGTAGCATTTTTAATGTGCTATATTAAATTAGTTATGTTTTAAAAATGATCTGTTAATTTAGGTTATGTTTTGAAAATGCTAGTATTTCTAAATTGTTAATGATTTCCAAAGTGCTATGTTTTTTAGGCTACATTGATAAAAATGTTACACTACTTTAGGTTATGTTTTAAAAATGCTATAGTTATAAAAAGATAACATTTTAAAATGCTATGTTACTTTAAGGTTATGTTTTAAAGGTGCTACTATTTCCAAATTGTAACATTTTCTAAAGTGCTATTATATAAGGGTAACATTTTAAAAGTGTTATAGTTTATGACTTATTACATTTTTAAAGTGCTATAATAAGTGTATGATTTTGAAAGTATTATGTTTTCTAAAAGACAAATTTTTTAAAGTGCTATGATTAAGTAAATGGATTTGGAAATGTTACCAAATTTGAAAATGGATATAATTTTGGGAAGTAATAGCATTTGATCTTAAATGATTTGGAATAGATATGTTTTGAAATAAATACCATGGGTAATTATAACCTTTGGTTGTTAAAGAGACCGGGATTGGAAGTTGTCATACTCCCTGCCAACTCCGAAAACCACTTTAACAACCGTGTAAGCGGTGGAGATTATAGAATGAAGTAGGATGGTGGCGACGTTCTTTTAAGGCATATACGTGGACCTGACTCCCGTGAGTTGGCATAAGGTGGCTAAAACAGGAGCGATTCCAGGCCAATGGGGTAGCTCCTCTTATCGGACACACTTCTTCGTATGCCATTCTATTACTTTGTAATTGATATGGTGTGCACCTTTATTTTTTGGACTGTGGGTCGAGGTGGGCGGTAGTGGCTGCTATGCGTTACCACCAGTCCGGATGCGTAATTGGTATATCTACTCTGGCATTGCCTAGTTATGTCGTGTCATCTACCCTAGCGTGCTTTGTACGATTTTGTTTCGTACCATACCTATAGAGTGCCCTCTGACGACGCCAGTACGGAGAAGATTACGGTACTATATAGACTATGGGAATATATAAAATGTGTTAAGTTGGAAAACGTTAAGTCTTAACGCTATTTTTAATTATATTATACTTTACTTCAGGCATTATTATAATAGCGTATATTACTACATAGTAGATAGTTAGCGGATCCTTAAATGATGGACGGTCCCAAGCATCCTTTAAGTTACTTGTGCATTTTTATTACAGTTCACTTGAGTTGGTTTACATTGTGTAAGTATGTATGTCCTGACTCGAGTGTTTCATGTTTTGTGTTTTTCTTTAAGCTCGGGTCAGCCTAAGTATCAGTTTTGGATTTCACCTTTTGGACCTAGAGGGTTTGCTGGAGTTTATCTACCTACCTAGGTGTTATCTATTTCCATTCAGTATTTCTATTCAGCTTATGTACTAGTGGACATTTATGTATTGGGATTTCTGTTGTAATTACTTTCAGACTATGGTATTTTGTACTTATTTTGAGACTGTGTTGTAGTAGCTTCATGAACTATATGGTTATTTTTATTTCCGCTGCAAGTTATTCTTACTTATCTGTGTCTATGATACTGTGATTGGTTTTATTTGCTCCAAAATATATTACAATCTACTGTTTTGAATTATTCAAGTCCGTCATGAGTGGTTTTATTGTCGATTTGAATGGTCCAAAATAGTGGGTCGATACAATATATACCCATAAATATAATATATTCACACACTAGCATATATGCATATAACATGACACAGTCAACAAAGGTTTGAAAAATATACATATACATAAGCTTTTTTATATATATATACGCAAACCAATTATATATTCCATATAATATAAACAACTAACTATCATATGTATAAATTGACATTACTATATGTATAAATATAAACTTACTCAAATGAAAAGAAAGAAGAGAGGCTGCAGAGGAAAATGAGGTGATAAGGTTGGTTCGATGGAGGGAGGAAGAAGTTGTGGCGGAACGGCTGTGCTCAAGATCCGGGAAAAGCGGAAGTGGAAAGGAAGGGTCGCTGAGGCGTCCATGTTGTTGAGGTGGTCACGCGGAGGAGCTTGGGTGGCACGAGGACGTGAGGTCGTGGAGTTACAAGCATGGGTGTAGGAAGGATAGGGATGATGTTCATTTCATGCATTGTTAGGTTATCAAGCAAAATGAAAATTAAGGACAATCTGATCTCTTATTTTTTTAAAACATGAATAGTAATGAATATGAGACGAAAATAAAATAAAAATTTTGAAAGTGGGAACGTCAAGAGGTGGAATTCAGAGAATAATAAAGTCTAACGTCTATCTATTTTTCCAAAGGCTGGACAAATGAATAGATAGGGAAGCAAAAGACTTTAAAACCTATACTGATACGAAAGCGTTTTTCATGGACTCCGTTGTGTACCGGACTTCAAAACAAACAATTAAATATACCACAGAGATAAGCACGATGAGACAATCAAAATGGTATACTGATATTAGTGGTTTATAAATTTTGAGAAACGAATTATGACGTCTTACTCAGAAGATGATTTGTAAATTTTCTATAGAAAAATATCCGGATTTGGAAATCATTTTATTATCATCAAATATTAATTGATTTAAATTCAAATAAAATTCCATAAGAAAATAAACTTTCATATTTTTAGATGAAAATTTACCATTTGCTTATTTAAATAGACGTATTCCAAATATTAAATTTTTATTTAAAAATATTATTATTTAAAATTTTACAAAATTTAATTAATTAAATTAATTAAAACCACTAAAATTTACGGTCGTTACAAAATCATATTAACTTTTGAAATCGTATCATTTTCGAAATCATGATTTCTTTCAAAAAACTATTTCCAAATAGGTTAAATCCTTACTTCAAAATCATCATATTCAATTAATTATAGCATTTATATCCCAACTTTGGTTATAATATCATTTAACTGTATTTGCTTTCAAACCAATGAATTTTGAAGTTAAACACTTCGCTCTACTTAGTCTGAAAATATAGAAAATAGTTCAAATAGTTATAAATAATTAAAATAGTTATAATTAGCTAAAATACTCTAAAATAGTTTACTTACAGATTAAAGATACTGTTAAATTTGATGTAAGATAGTTAAATAGATTAATTAGAAATAAAATAAGTTAAAATGGGTTTTAGTCTAAAAATATATTAAATGGTTTAAAATAGGTTAAAATGATTTTATATAGTTAATATAGGTTAAAATAATTTGAAAATTTGAAAATCTTAAAATTTACAATCTTTAAAAATATATATCTTTAAAATAGTTTATACTAAAAACATGAATTTGAAATTTATATCAATTTAAACTATTTATTTCATTTCAACACATTTGGACCATTTCCGATTTCCAAAACCCAATTTCAAAATATTCAATTCAAATTCTCAATAAAATATTTAATTCAATATCACTTCCAATCCATGTCTGAAATCAATTTAAATTACTCTAATTTCAATAAATTTTAAAGTTATATTCCAAACAATTTTAACAATTTAATTCCAGTAAACTTCACTTATACTTCAAACTCAACTTTGATATTTCAATTTAATTTTTTCAAACCAATCACATTTTAACATAAAATTTTGATTTCAATAATAATTCAATTTATGTAAATCAAATTTTATTTCAAAATATCTTATAATAGGATTTAATTTAGGATTTAAAATCATTTAATTTAACTAATCCAATGTCCGCATATAATTCTCTACCCCAGGGTCAAGTGATATGGATATTTATTTCAATCCGCAATTTAAAATTTTACGGTTATATGTCATTTCAAACCGCAATCCGGAATTAATATAAAAATCCATAAAATCACTCGGGTCTATCATTTCAACCCATAACGACTTTTTCCTAATCTATAGATCATTCGGGTATGTATCATTTCAATCTCCAATGATTTTCTAATGATAACCAAGTGAACTTGCAGAGTGATAACATTGTATAAATCAAACATAACATCAAATCAACCAATGTCAGCAATCAAACATCCATCATAATTATCATCCAACTCTACCAAATAAATTACAAAAAATAACTGATTATTATTCACAAGTAATTAACTGGCAAATTAAATGACAATTTAATTCAATATAATTCAAATTAACAGGAATAGCAATTTAAATATACCAAACAACCATAAATAAATTTCTAATCACATCAGAAATTTAATTTAACTAACATAAGAAATTTTAGAAGTTGTGAGTGGATCAAAACACTCACCTTCGATTTTAAATCGAGTTAAAATCTAATTTATGGCCCAAATTCAAACGGTCTCAGAATTCGTCCAAATCAGCGTCAAAATGTATGGAATTCTGATACGATCCTAGCTGAACACACCAAGGTGAATCCGAATTCGCATGCAATAGTTATGTCAGTTAGAAGATAGTCGATTTAAATAAATATATAGATAAAATTTATTAACACATACCACTACATCACAATCAACAATACACGAATGAAGCCCTGTTCATCTTCTCAATGCACGAACGCAGGTACAGCCGCCACTATATTCCCGATCGCACGCCGCACCTGACATGACCGCGACCACCCGGAAGGTCGCATCCACGCCCATGGCTCCCCTCAGCCTCACAAGTTGCTGATCGGCCTGACCAAATGCATAGCCACCGCATCAAACCCTAATGAATTTTTGAGCTCGATCCAACCGTTGATTGCCCAAACGAACACCACCGATGCACTCCCTATGGCCCTCTCTACAACCCCGTATCCTCGATTTGATGATCAGTCGAGGTTCACCGGAATGTAATGAACGGCCGAGAATGAACTATCGAATTCTAGGCAAAGAGAAACTCAGATCAAGTAAATACTCTAGATTTCACTTGCACTCGTCGAGGGCTTCAAATCGATATATAATTTGATATATTTTTAGGAGTTTAAATTTTGGAATTTAATTTGAAATTGAATTGAGGGTTTGGAATTTTAAATATATTCTGCCATTGAAAGGAGGAGATAGACAGGAAAAGTACATACATAAAAATGAAAATAAGAAGTAGCTAGGGTTTATAAATGGCTATTTATGGAAAATCAGAAAATAGAAATGAATGGACAAGATTGATTTGAAAGTTGAAAACGATAAACGACCCGAAAAGCACGTTTCGTTCCCGAAATGGAAATGGGTCATTCCATATATCAAAATAGACGTTATCAATATTTTTAAACTCAATGGAATAGTTTTCAGGTCCTAATTCCATTATATGAAGAAATTATGTTAAAATCATCTTATTTCAAATTGATTTCAACTGATTTTAATTAAATTGATTTCTGTGTGTCTCGAGTCCGTACGATCAAACGACAAGTCTGATCGCTACGAAACTTGAAATCTAACAATAATTCACTGTTATGGATCCGATGAAACTGGTTTCGTCGAAAACTGAAAGAGTTGCAAAAATGGCTATATTTCATGTTAATTAAATAAATTAATATTAAATTAATTAAATTACATTTTTATTTCAAATTCAATAATTTACAAACTCTATCACTTTAGATTTTATAACAAATTTCTATCAATTTATTACTAAATATTTCACAACTTACATTGTTTAATAGTGATTTCAATAGATTCAGCAATTATAAATTAAATTTCCAATAAATTCATTTATTTGATTTTCAACTCTGTTATTCAATTGATTATCATCTTATGGATATAATTATCGTGGTTTATATCTTATTGCACTAATATTTGCCAATTTTCACCTTTATTTATTTAATTATATTTAATTGCAATTAATCCAATTATTAAAAATAAAATTTCAATAAATTGCTCAACCTTGATTTCACTTTTTTTATTCAACCAATTGTCATATTACGAATAAAATTAACATTATTTCCAATTATTACCTTAATTTATAATTAATTTCCAAATTAAATTTAACAGACTAAATAAATAGGTAACATATAATAATTGTTACCATAAACCTTTAAGCACATTTATAGGTTATTTATTTACAACCAAACGTTATAGTTACTTATATAATACTGATTTTATTCAATTACTATTTATTACATATTATTTCATAAATCAA
This sequence comes from Allium cepa, assembly GCA_030765085.1. NCBI lineage: Eukaryota > Viridiplantae > Streptophyta > Magnoliopsida > Asparagales > Amaryllidaceae > Allium > Allium cepa. Next base: position 1,037,070,144 of record CM060941.1, on the reverse strand, counting down.
TTCAACATTTACATTTGTTTTCCTATTTTCACTTTATAACCAAGTTGTAACATATAAATCATTTCAATTGATTGGAATTCCATTAAGCTTGTTAATAATTAACTTAAGTTAACATTGTTACATTTCATTTTGTTTATTATTTCATTAATATATCCCAAAATTTTATTTCTACAATATTAATTAGCAAAAATCTTATTAAATTGACTATTTTTAATCATCGAAAATTATGGGTCGTTAAACTCTCCCCCACTCAAAACTTTTCGTCCTCAAAGAGGAAAAGAAGGGTAAAGGATTTAAGTAATCAATATATCTTATTAAAAATATTAAATTTATAAATAATTAATTTACATAATTAAATATTTTAAATAAAATATATCAATTTATAATAATTAAATCCTTTTATATCAAGTTAAAAAAATCTAGAATGCACTTCACAAAATTTTCTAGGTCCAAAATTCACAAAAAATTTCGGCAGAGTCTCCTTTCTAAGGAGAGGCTCGGGAGAAATAATAATATCAATAATACTAACAATATATATCATGTATATTTCAAAATAATATATCCCAATAATGGGAAAATAATATAATATTGCTATAAAATCGTAATCCGAGAACTTACCTATTTGTCGTGCAAACAACACTTAAATTATGAAACCAAAAGCAGTAGCAAATGCTTCCATAACCTGTATTTCACATATATAATCCAAAAGAGTTAATAATTATATAAAATGAAATGTTTAAGTTGTTTCGATTTATAGCCAACGAATTAATATAACATAACATAACAACAACCACTTACAAACAAGCATACAATCATCACAAGGAATCAAAGTAATCAACCATTCATCCATATCAAGCAAAACAAATGGTTTGTTCAGGATTAGACACATTTAATCATGTAGGATGAAAAACAAACTAATAAGTAAATTTTTTACTTAACAGTCTTAGATATAACTCACCAGATTATTTATATATCCAAGCAATTTGAAGTATCCTATCCTAAACAACCCATAAACCAAAACAAACAATGAGTCCAAGCATTAATCTGGTTCATTCTTGTTAATTTCATTTCATATTCTTACCTTTCTTCAGTTTCATTCATACAATGACTATTTCATTCATTCACATTCATTTACTTTCATTCATTACTAAAAATTTCATTTTATTTATTCATTTAATGAAAATTTTATTACATTCCTTTCTTACATAAGTTATTTCCATTCATTTGTTTATAATAACCAATAAATTCACTATTCAAGTGTTACAAACATTTTATTGCATTTTTGTTCACATTTGTCAATTTGTATACTTGATTTCCATTAGATACTAATTTACCTTGGTGCATAAGTTCATACTTAAGTTTCTTGCTTTTAAATTTAGATTCATTTTCTTATATATTGTCATTGAATATTAAATCCATCTTTTAAATTATTTCAACATTTCTGAAGCTATAACCATTTAATTTTACTATAGTATTCCTCTTATTATTTACTTTAATTATAGGGTACTTTTGGCACAGGTCCTTATTCAGTTTTAAAATTCACGAAAAGTCCTTCATGAAATTTCAGTGTAAATTAGGTCCTTGTTTTTTATTCACGATTATTGCAGAGCATGAGGCAACATTTCATAAAATTTGCTGACATTTCCGCAACTTTTCTGTACACTGTGAACATAGTGTAAGAAAGTTGCTTAAATATCAGCACTTATTTATAAAAGTAGCTGATATTTCAGCAACATTTATGTACACTGTGAACACAGTTTATGGAAGTTGCTGAAATATCAGCACTTATTTATAAAAGTTGCTGACATTTCAGCAATAATTTTTCTTTGTTTTTACAATGAAATTTTGACAGTGAAAGTTGCTGAAATATCGGCACTTGTTTATAAAAGTTGCTGACATTTCAGCAACAATTTTTCTTTGTTTGTACAATGAAAGTTTGATAGGGAAAGTTGCTGAAGTATCAGCACTTATTTATAAAAGTTGTTGACATTTCAGCAATAATTTTTCTTCGTTTTCAGAAAACAAGGACCCGCTTTACAACGAAACTTTGACAGGGACCCGCTTTACAATATGAAAGTATGATAGGGATGCTTCCCTAATTTCCACTTAATTATAATTAGCTTCAAACTTTAACTTAATTTCATAATCATTTACTTATAGTACTCACCTATTACAAATTATTTAGTAACATTTCAATTATAACTTATGTTTATAGCCATTACAATATCAAATTGTTTATTTATAAAAGTAATTCTATTGAACACTTGCATTACTAAAGTTTTACTTGTTTAATACTATAGTACATATACTATTCAACATTACAACTTTTAAATGTTTGGTAAGTTATATATGTATGTTTCCAAGAATGTAATTAAAAGTTACACAAGTTTATTTTATTTATTTTAAATCAAAATGTTCAATAGTTACATATCCTTGTTTTCATTTCCATTTTATTTACAGTTTACAAATTTTAAATTTCTTATTTATGTTTTTAGAAGTTTACAATTTTTTTATATAGTCAAGATTCCATTTTCTACAATAATTTCAATTTCTAATTTATAGAAACTTAAGAACTAAACAACCGGGTTTCATTTCAATTATTTTAAAATAATCAATATAACCATATCTTTTATATATGCCAAATCAAATTTGGAATCTAATCAAGATTAATTTATCAAAACAATTGCACAGTAAAATTTACTACACGGTCTTCCAACCTTGGAACTCGAAAACGAACGTCGATGATGCGTGCACTCATCACATGAAATTATTTTCCAGCGACAGAGTGGGGAGTACATAACTTATTTTCTTTAAAAGCTCCCTTTAAAAATTCTTTCAAATAATATTGAAATATTTATATCTAAATATACTTCCAAATAATACTAATATTTTATTTCGAACATCCTCTGAAAGAAATTTCAAAAATCCTGGAACTAAAGTTCTAAATTTCCAATTATATTTACTTTATTTGTAAGTCTTATCTTCGGTCAATATTTATAAATTTCACTATCTAACAAACAAATATATTAAAGCCAAATATATTAATTATGAAATTGTTATTTTATATACAAAATATATAATAGGTATCACCTATATTCAAAACAATATTGTGTCGGTCTATCCTTTTAAGTGTATAGAAATCCCTATCGACGTCATAGTGTCCTATGCACCAACCATTATTTATAAATACAAAATGGAGCAAATTAACATAATATAAAACATTATAACACTAAAAAATATGCTCTCATACACACACACACACACACACACACACTTAGCGACTCAAACTAGGGTATTACTACCCTATTTTTAAGTCAGACCGCACAAAGCTAAGGTTATCTCTAAACCAAAGCTCCGATACCAACTGTAACAACCTGCCTTTTTGGACGTTTTAAGCAAACACACATGCCAGACTCAAACCATTCAAAAGGGCAGATTGTTATGAGGCAAAAAAGAAAAGAGAAAGAAATAAAACAAATATAGAATCTCTCAGTTGAATGACAAAATATAATAATTAAATAACCATTCATAAAGCTATTTTATAGATACATTTGATTATTCTTCACAACACAAATATCAGAGTTACATAAACATGAATAAATAAATAAAATGCAGTGGAACAATATGATGCAGCTGGATACATATCATAATAATAATAGTTACAAATCTTCGTCTTCATCCTTTGGAAATAAGGTCTTCAACCCTGAAATCTCAGGCTGACCCGAGTGAATTGAAAAGACAAAACACTCGAGTCAGAACTAAAATATCTTCCGTAAGTTAACTTAATGGTAAATATGAGTGGGTCGACGTCAGAGATGTTTATGGGCTTTGACATCTCCTATCTAGTATCTACCATGGATGTAGTAACTCTAGAGATGTTCGGGATTCACATCTCCTAAGGATCCGTTAAACTATCAACTATGTAGTACAATATGCTATTATAATATGTCTGTAGTAAAGTAAAATTATTAAAATAGCATTAAGGAGTTACCCATATCCCCCTTAACACATTTTATATATTCCCATAGTCTATACAGCACTGTAAGCTTCTTCATAAACTAGAGGTTTACCCAAAGGGCATTCCATAGGTATGGTACAAAACAAACTCGTAGAAGGCGCTCTAGGGCATGTCAACACGACACTCGAGGTAATGCCAAGGTTGATATACCAATTGCGGATCCGGACTGGTGGTAAAACGTAGCTAATACCACCCACCTCGAACACACTTCCAAATCAAAATCAAGGGTGGCCACCAAATCAATCACAAAGTAATATAATGGTATCGAAGAAATGTGCCTGAGCGGAGGTACGACCTCACTTGGCCCGGCGTGGCTCCTGTTTTAGTCACATCTAAGCTGACTCATGGGAGTCAGGGTCACGTCATACCTCATACAGAAATCATTCACCAAACCATCTTACTTCATTTCTGGAATCTGCACCATGTACACGTTGTTAAAGTGGTTTTTGGTATTGGTAGAGAGTATGACAATATCCCATCCCGGTCTCTTTAACAACCAATCGCTTATTACACATCATATTGTTCTTTTATATTTCCAAAACCATTTCATAGTTGATATTAGAATATCATATTCAACTCAAACCATATCACTTTCAAAATTATATTCACTTTGAAATCATATTCACCTTTGAAATCATATCGTTTTCCAAATCATAATATCTTTCAAAAATCATATTTCCAAATAGGTTAAATCCTTACATCAAAATCATCATATTCAATTGATTATAACATTTATAACCCAACTAGGTTATAATATCATTTAACCGTATTTGCATTCAAACCAATGAATTTTGTAGTTAAACACTTCCCTCTACTTAGTCTGAAAATTCAGAAAATAGTTTATAATTTATGAATAGTTAAAATAGTTATAATTAGTTATAATAATCTAAACAGTTTAGCTATAGATTAAAGATGCTGTTAAATTTAATTTAAAATAGATTTGAAATAATTAAAATTGATTAAATAGCTTTAAAATAGATTAATTAGATTTAAAATAAGTTAAAATGGGTTAATTAGTTTAAAAATATATGAAATGGTTTAAAATAGGTTAAAATTATTTTATATAGTTAATATTGGTTAAAATACTTTAATAATTTTAGAATTTTATAATTTAGAATCTTTAAAAAATATATCTTCAAAACAGTTTATATTAAAAACATGAAATTGAAATTTATATCAATTTAAACTATATATTTCATTTCAACACATTTGGACCATTTTCGATCTCCAAAACCCAATTTCAAATTTCTCAATTCAAATTCTCAATAAAATATTTAATTCAATATCGCTTCCAATCCATGTTTGAAATTTCTCCAATTTCAATATATTTCAAAGTTAAATTCCAAATAATTATAATAACTTAATTCCGATAAACTTCACTTATACTCCAAACTCAACTTTAAAATTTCAATTTAATTTCTTTAAACCAATTACTGTTTTAACATAAAACTCATATTTTGATAGTAATTCAATTTATATAAATCAAATTTTATTTCGAAATATCATTTAGCAGGATTCAAAAATTTAGGATTTAAAATCGTTTAATTTAACCAATCCAGTGTCCGTATATAATTCTCTACCTTTGGGTCAAGTGATGTGGATATTTATCGTTTCAATCCTCAAATAAAAATTTTACGGTTATATATCATTTCAAACTGCAATCCCGAATTAATATAAAAATCCATAAAATCGCTCATATCTATCATTTCAACCCATAACGATTTTTCCCTAATCTATAGACCTTTCGAGTATATATCATTTCAACCCATAATGACTTTCTAATAATAACCAAGAGAACTTATAGAGTGATAACAATATATAAGTCAAACATAACAACAAATCTACCAATGTCAACAGTCAAACATCCATCATAATTATCATCCAATTCAACCAAGTAAATCACAATAAATAACTGATTATTACTCACATGTAGTTAACTTGAAATTTTAAATTCAATAATAAATTAAATGACAGTTTAATTCAAAATAATTCAAATTAACAGGAATAACAATTTAAATATACCAAACAGCCATAAATAAATTTCTAATCACATCGGAAATTTAGTATAACTAACATAAGAAATTTTAGAAGTTGTGAGTGGGTCAAAACACACACCTTCGATTTTAAAACAAATTAAAATCCAATTTAGGGCGTAAATTCAAACTATCTCAGAATTTGTCCAGAATAGTGTCAAAATGTCCAGAATTCTGATACGATTCTAGCAGAACAAGCCGCGCATGAATCTGAGTTCGTACGCAAAAGTTATGTCAGTTAGAAGATATTCGATTTAAATAAATAAATAAATAAAATTTATTAACACGTACCACCATGTCACCATCAACAACACGCGAATTAAACCTTGTTCATCATCTCAACGCACAAATGCAGGTATAGCCTCCACCATATTTTCGATCGCATGCCACTCCTAACACGACCGCGACCAGCCAGAAGGTCGCATCCACGCCCACGGCTCCCCTTAGCTTCACACGTCGCCGATCGACGTGACCAAAAGCACAGTCACCGCTTATATCATAAAACCCGAATGAATTTTTGAGTTCGATCCAACCATCGATTTCCCAAACGAACACCACCGATGCACTCCCCAGGGCCCTCTCTACGACCCCGTATCCTCGATTTGACGATCAGTTGAGGTTTATTGGAACGTGATGAACGGCCAAGAATGAACCATCGAATTTTAGGCACACATAAACTTAGATCGAGAAAATGACTATAGATTTGACTTGCACTCGTCGAGAGCTTAAAATTGATATATAATTCGATATATTTTGAGGAGTTTAAATTTTGGAATTTAATTTGAAATTGAATTGAGGGTTCGGAATTTTGGATATGTTCTGCCATTGGAAAGGAGGAGATAGACAGGAAAAGTACGTACAGACAAATGAAAATAAGAAGTAGCTAGGGTTTATAACAAGCTATTTAATAGCAGATCAGAAAATAGAAATGAATGGACAAGAATGATTTGAAAGTTGAACGATAAACGACCTGAAAAGCCCGTTTCATTCCCGAAATGGAAATGGGTCATCCCATATATCAACAAAGACGATATTAATATTTTTAAACTCAATGGAATAGGTTTCAGGTCCGGATTCGATCGTATGAAGAAGTTATGTTAAAATCAGCTTATTTCAAATTGATTTCAATTAAATTGATTTCTAGGCGTTTCGAGTTCGTACGATCGACAAGTCCGATCGCTACGAAACTTGAAATCTTATAATAATTCACTATTACAGATCCAATGAAACTGGTTCATCGAACTCCGAGACAGTTGCCAAAATGGCTCTATTTCAAGTTAATTAAATAAATTAATATTAAATTAATTAAATCACATTTTTATTTCAAATTTAATAATTTACAATTTCTATCGCTTTAGATTATTTAATAATTTATAAATCCTTTATAACAAATTTCTGTCTATTTATTAATGAATATTTCACAACCTATAGTTTTTAATTTCGATTTCAATAGATTCAGTAATAATAAAGTAAATTTCCATTAAATTTATTTATTTTATTTTCAATTCTGTTATGCAATCGATTATCATCTTATGGATATAATTATCATGGTTTATGTCCTTTTGCATTAATATTTGCCAATTTTCACCTTTATTTACATTAACGTAATATTTAATTATATTTAATTTCAATAAATCCAATTACTATAAATAAAGTTCCAATAAATTGATCAACCTTAATTTCACTTCTTTTTGTTCAACCAATTGTCATATTATGAATAAAATTAAAATTAATTCCAATTATTACCTTAATTTATAATTGATTTTCCAATTAAATTTAACGGACTAAATAAATAGGTAACATATAATAATTGTTACTGTGACTACCCACCTTTCATTCCATAGAAAGGCGTATCGTAAATTAAAAATAAATAGGTAGGAAAGAAATTGATAGAAAGAAAGAATTAAACAATATCAGAATCTCATAGTGGAACAGAAAAATATATATTACATCAAATAGATATTACATAATATTCATCATACATCAGAGTCATTCAGTTACAAATATCACATTAGACAGCCGTGAAGTCCTTTCCATACATTACAACCCAAAATGCGAAACAGAGTTACTAACATAGCGGAATAGATATATAGATACGACAAGTCTCCTGCTCCAAGTCTTTCCCAAAATACGTCAAGCCAACCTGATCACTTGCTACTCATAAAAATTTGAGTACCCAAGAGTTTAAGAAAACAGAAAATAAACTCTGAGTCAGACATCAGTCTGGTGTGAGTAAACGGTTAAGTTGTTTAAGTTGAAAAATCATTTTGAAATAAAAGGTATCTCATAAGACTCTCCGCAAATAAACACAGACAAGTTGTTCCTTACGATAACCAAAACATTTGACAGGAAATCGAGTTATATTATAATAGTGTCTAGGGTTTTCAATATAAAATAGGAAATAGCTAGAATGCTTACATCTCACCTTCCAATATAGTTGGGCAAAATCAAAACCGTACAGGCGCTTATTGGAGATTGGATTCGATAGAATAGCAGGGCTACTGGGGTACCGCCCGTCAAAGTACCTGGTCTAGATCAGAGTACCGAGGATCCACCCTGATCCCCTGCAACACAAGACGGGAGCTACCCCTTATTGGATATTCCGAATAAGATAACCCCACGGTTGTGGCCAACAACCGCCCACACAGCCGAATAAATGGGATTTCTAGACAGGGGAAAATCTTATCCTACTTGGGTACTACCCACTTAGCCTTGCTGCACCTCCCCTGTTTTAGCCATTCCCGGTTGATGAGGCTTGAGGCTACGATTACCTTTATAGCACACATATCTTGGAATGCTCATCGTCTTCCATTGACGAGGGTCTGATTGCATTCATCCATTCAAGTCCATTCGAGGTCTGAATGGAACCGAATGCACTATCTTCGTTACACTCATTTTGGAATCACCCTCAGAGTTAAAGACAAATAGCCCTTGCATTCTGAATCTTCATTCTCGATTCCACTTTAGATTTCACGACCGATCGCTTAATTTGGATCGATGTGGTTTTCGGATAACGAATTTGATATTCGATCACAGTCTCATCGAAATCCAAACGCCGTCTCTTTTAAGGCCAAGTTATTTAAGTAAAACAATTTAATTCAATTCAGAATATTATATTGACACAGCAATTCATCATAGATAAATAACTCACATTTATCAACAGCTCAATCCAAAGCATTTCATTTCACAGAATATTACAGATTAACATACTAGAGATATTAATCAATCCAAGCTTTCGATACAATTTATCATCCATAAGCAACATTAAGTAATCACATAATTTATAATTAATTTAATTTAAATCACAAAATAAATTAATTAATTATAACCCTTCCTAATTGTTATTAATCATTTGCAAACCGTTAATTTTATTTTAATTAATTATTGGAATTAATTAATTACCCTTTAATTACTTAAGACTCAATTAATTAAAATTATAACCCATTTATCTAAATCATTTACTTAATTACACTTAAATTTTATTTAATAAACCTTTGGAATTAATTTGTTATTAACATAAGAAATAACTTAAGACTTTTAAGTTAATTAATAGTTAAAAACATTTCACCTTCTTAAATCAACTACTTAATTACACTATTTAATTTCACTTTAATAAACTTAAATAAAATAAAATAAAGGAAATATAATAAAATACCTTAAACTTAATTAATTTAAAATAATTTATTGTATAATCTTTAACTAACCCAAAACTTAAATAAAACATTTATTATTTAAAAGAATTAGTTAAGAAAATTGTTTCAAAAACTTGTTTTATTGTTTTAAATTTTAAAAACTTGTTAATACCTTATAGTACAGACCCGAGTCACTCCCTGTACTAACCCGAGCCCAAACCCGAGAAATCATCTTCTTTTCATTCTTTTCTTTTAAAACTTTTTAAATTTTAAAAGCTGATACAACTGTTAAAACATACGCGTACAACTCGGTCCAAACCCGATGCCTTCCTCGAGTCCAACCCTAACTCTCTCTCACTTTCTAAACCTACAGCAACCCAAACCTAAACAATGATACACGTGCACATGCACACGCAAATGCCGATGCTCGAACCATCGTTGCCATCGCCCGCAAGTTGACGACGACCCTCTCTCTCAATTCCGACCACCAAAACCTCGAAATGAACACAAAATCAAGTTCGAGTGAAATCCAACACCACCTGAACCAAACCGAGACATTCTCCAGAGTCCCATGCTTCTATTCCCCTACCTTCGATCAAGTCTGGTACTTCCTCGACGACGCACTGCCCTCTAAAACAACGTTGTAACAACCCTGTATTTTGTGATTTATTTTTTTTGTATATTTTAATTATTTTAATTAAATTTTTGATTTGAAAACATATTTTATTTAATTTGAATGATAAACTTTAGTTTTGATATGAATTATCATTCCAAAGCATGGCTAAAAAGAATATTTTCCAAAAAGTGAATTTTTGGTCAAAATAGTCAAACCTTGACTTTTAATTTAAAATTTTAAAAGTTTGAAAATTTAAATTTTATCTTTTATTATGAAAGTACATAAAGTTTTAAGAACACTTCTTTTTGTTTCGTATGAAACAGATGTAAATTGTGGAAGTTATGTATATTTCAATATTGAGTGTAATTTGTTTATTCTGCAATTTTGTTATTTTAAATAGTATAAATTTTATTTTTCTTTGTCATATTTTATTGTAATATGTATTGATATGTTATTTTATGTATGTTTTTGTCTTTTAATATTTTTGAAGTGAGGTAGGAATTTTTCTAGAGCTAGTAGTATTTTTCTTGTAATTTCTATGCCCTGTTTTCAATTTTTAAACATTTTCTTTAGTTCTTTTCTAATTTTTCTCCAATTTAATTATTTATTTTATTTTAGAAATGATAAATAAATTATTTTATTTCAAAATTTTGCTTTAGAATATTTTTAAAATGAAGTAGATATTTTTCCAAAGCCATTGATGTTTTAATTGTAATTTTTGAACCCTGTTTTCAATTTTTAAGCAATTTCCTTAATTCTTTTTGTATTTTATTTAAATTTAATTATATATTTTTATTTTTATTTTACTTTGTTTCGGTTTTTAGATGTACTTGCTGAAGTTTATTTTTTTTTACTTGATTTAAAAGAAAAGGAAGTATGGAAGGTTTTAAAAGCTAAGAAACGTAAAGTCGTTTCACCGTTTCTTTTATCGTTTCTTTTTCAATCAATGCATCAATTTATTGTAGCCGTTCCTTTTCTTTTGCTTATTCACGTGAAAGTTTCTCATTCCATCAATAATACACATCCATTTCAGATCCGAGCAAAGAAAAATAAGCAATGGCCTCCCTTCCTCCTCTCATTTTTCTACTTCTTCTTCTTTGTTTTGCTTAATTTTTGTCATGACCTCTCATTGCTTTGTTTGGCCTAACACCTCCACCACTTCCTTCCCCACATCATACACGACCAAAACCTTTCCTCCTTTGACCAGCAAGTGCCATGACCATCCCATGGTGCGAAATCCACAAAAACTATGTTAAAACTTCTTAGAAAGCATGTCTAGTCACCTAGTCTTCATCACCATCACCTTAGATGACCTTGGCTGTAACATCCTGAAATTTTTGAATATAAAAAAATGGTAATGTATTTGAACTTTTGGAACTTAAATTGAGAATTTCAAGAAAAATAAATGTTGTTAATGTTAATATTATAAAGATGCATAGGATTTAAATTAACATAGATAGTTAAGTTTAAATAAATAGATAAAAATAATGATAATTAAATAAAAGAACATATTTAAAGTTGTTTTAAAACAATAAAAATAAAATGTGCTGTAAACAAATATGTAGACATAAGGAAAATACAAAACTAAAACAAGACTCTTCCATATAACAAAGTAAAGTAAGGTAAATTTGCATATAAAAAAAAATTTAAAATAAAAATATAATAAACAAAACAGTATGCTGTAACATACAAGTGTGCAGGGAAGCATCACAAACATGCTTCATTTAATGCCATTACTTTAGCAACCTCAAGCAAGACATCAACTATGAATCCATGCTTCATTAAATGCATTTACTGTCTTGCATAAATAAAGATCACATCAACCTGTATTTAGCAACAATGCAAAATAATGTTTCAAGTACTATATTAAACTGTACACAATTCCCTCTATAAACAAGAACATTTGTTTCAGTTATTTCGTTCAACAACTTAGCAAAGAACACAAAATAAACTTAGAAAAATATATACAAGTTCAAAAACAACTTGCTGAAGAAAGAAAAGAAAACAAAAAAAAAAGCAAACCAGAGAGGGAGATTTGGAACTGCAGCTTCAAAGCTAACATAGTCTCTGCTTATTAATATATTCAAGTGAGTAAACAAACTTACTTCAGGATTTAAATAGATTGTGGGGATGATCTATATTGTGTTGCTTATAAATTTCTTTCAGTTTTATTCTATATATATATATATATATATCAAACTGTCTGAAACTCTCCTTTTCTTCTCTGATTGAATCACAGGGTTGTACTACACAAGAAAACATTTTAAATCCTTATCATCTGATTTGAATTAGCCTTTGATTTCAAAACTAAGTAGCAGTGCTTATGTGTGAATCATAAATAAAATAGTTTCATGGAGCAGGAGTATATGCAGTATGAAAACTTATTTTTTTCAGAGGAAATCTTAAATTTTGATAAAATTCGAGTATCACAATTTTGAGATTGGATTATATATTATGAATCTACATTAGAAGATAGGAATTTTAAGCCGTGTTTGATAATTTTTAAGCATGTGATTCAAGAGCAGATCGGTGATGAATGGAAAAAGGGTTTATGGTCAAAATCAGGTGGTCGGAGGTACAGGGGAGGCCGGAGTTTCTCGAGAAGGTAGAGGAGCTTACGGGGTATCGGAGAAAAATATTGGGGTGGTCGGAAGGTCGACGTGGCGGCGGCGGCAAGTGATTTCTTCCCAGAACCCTAGTTTTGTTCATAGCTTTTGATTTGATTCGTTTTCCCTCTGTGGTTGTTCGAGTGGCACATTGCCTGGGGGAATGATGATTGGGTGGGTGACGAGTCATTGGCCGGAGTTAGGAACTTTCAGGTGGTCGAGGCGTCGAGTTCAAGGCGGAGTTTGGCGACTGGGTTGGTTTCGGTTGGTGGTGAGAGAGCTCGATTTCGATTCGCTTTCAAATTCGAATATTTGTGAAGTTGGAAGGCTCGTGGGGATCGACTGCGATGTACGGGGGGTCTCGGTGATGGTCAGCGACCATCCAAACGCCTGGACACGTGCACGCGTTGACCTTCGTATCAGCAAGAGGGTGAGTTGGGGGAAGTGGTGAAAACCCGAAGTCAAACGCGTGAATATTTGCTTTTGGCTCGGGGACGTTGTTAAGAAGGTTTGGGGTTTGCTAAGCCTATTGCCAGGCTTCAGGAAACAGACTGTAATTAAAACCTGGTTTTGGGAATAAGCTTGTTTTGAATTTAATTTGTTTTAAAATAACATAGAAGTGATATGTGAATTAAGTAATTTTTTTTTTTGAACTAAATTTAAGTGGACCTGAAACCGTTTCAGGTTTCTAAAAAAAATAAAAAATATGTGAAAATAGAAGCAAGATTTAATAACAGGTATTTTAAACAAAGTTTAAAATTGAATTCAAATGATTTTTTTATTATCCTAAATTTAAAATGAAAATTTAAAAATATAAAACCAGATTTAAACTAAGTTTAAAATTAAAGGGATCATAGATTCAAGTTTACTTGAAGGTGGAATTTAAATAAGTTTATAAATTTAAATGTTAAGACAAATTTAAATAAAGTATGTTTAAACATGATTTGGTTTCAAATAAAGGATTAAACTTACTTTATATAGATTCTTTTATAAAAAAAAAAGATTTCTTAACATTGAATGAGAAGTAAATAAATTTGTTTAACAAAATAAAAATAAAAATTATAAGTTAAATAATTGAATTAAGATAATTTAAGTTAATTGATGATTAAGCTTGTTGTAGTAGAAATGAATTTCTGAATAATAAGATTTCTAAATGTTAAATTAGATAAATCACAAATTATTTTGGAAAACAACTATGGATGATTAAATTAATTTATTAAATCCCATTCACTTTGATTTGTAAACAATTAACTATTGTTATGCACTAGATTGATATTTCTGTTGTGACTGTGATACGGTGTGTTGCACTGTGACTATGATTTGTTCTGTATTGATGTGAAAACCTTTATGCCGTAAAACGACATTTAAACTTCGATGCGACAGGGAATCGGATTCTATTAAGTACCCGAAACCCACATCGAACCCTAAATATGAATCTTTGTAATTGACATATTCATGTGTTTTAAAAATACTACGCTCACTATTCGGGTTAACCGGGAAAGAACTTTGGGGTCGTATAACCCATTCCGAATATGTGATACGTCGTTATGAATTGCATTTGAAGACCGGTGTTGAAGACCGGATATTTTTGAAAGCGAAAGGACAACTCGTCGAATGTCTTTGCATCGACTGGTCCCCGGTATAGAGACTCCATATGTGATGGGAAGTCCGAACGTGATTAGTGAATATTCGGATTGCAAGGACTTCTTTGTAAGTGCCTTCGGTTCTGTTCGAGCCCGGAACAGACTTGTATGGATAGTATGTCTGACATTACAAATTGAGAAATAAAGCTGATTTCTTTAAAATATATTTCTGTTGGTGGCCAAGAATTTATTCTCTTAGCTTAACACCCTTCTCTGAGACGTACGAGCTCAGAGGTTGTATAGTTGAAGGTTATCAGCGATGTATTCCCAATTTGGTAATATGACATGCTGAGTGTTGTTGTGAAATGATCATTGTGTTGATCATTTGTTTGATCGTTTATCTTTGTGATCATTTCTATGATCATTTGTTGACCCAAAGCACAGCTTTTGTATAAAGCGTGGCTTTGTGGACGAGACTTCGTCGAGCCTCACACCCCGAAATGGTCAAAACAGGAAGAATGCGGCAAGGTTATAAGGGGTAGCTCCCTTTAGGGTATGTGCATTTCCTTCTGGAAAGGGTGGTATCATGGTATGGAGCCCAGATACTTACTCATGTTGATACACTATATCTATTACTGTGTGGTGTTGTTGGTTGTCGAGCGCTCGAATAAGGTCCAATGGGACCGGGGGATGACATATTCGTGTAGTAGTTACCTAGTGATAAAGGTAACCCGGCCTTGTGTTGGCAGAGAACTGGTTAAGTTCTCGGGACGTCCCGCCAGAGGCGTTTCCATGTGGCAATGGGAAGTTCCTTGGCCTGACCATTTGTTGGAAATCCAAAGAAACAATACGAGCCCTGTACGGTTTTAGTTGTAAAACCTGTCATGCAGCGTGGCGGTAACCTGCCACAAAACATGGCAGCTATAGTAGGCATAGTTCGGAATGTCTATGCTGGCTAAGATTAATATTCTATTTTCGAAATGATTTACTTCACTATGCACTAGTATAATATCACAGAATTCTTTTCTCATACCAAGCATATTTAACTATCATAAGAAGAAATCTCCTCCAATTCTGCGTTTGCATTGTGTGTGTGGTGGGAGGTCTTATGGTAGTTCCATTTTTAAAAGCATTTCGAAAATTCTTTTGTAAATCTTGTTTTATTTAAATGCAATTGTTTTTGTTTACTCATACCAGTCCCATGACTGATCCGTGAAAGTGCGGTGTGTATACAATTATATGTGCTAATATAGTATACACGGATCGTGTAATATGGATTACAATACAAATGCGGAAATAGATGATAATAGCATTGTAAATAGAAAATAGAAAAATCACACCAGAGATTTTTATACTGGTTCGGAGCACCGTCCTACGTCCAGTCCCAGACTCCTATCTGGATTTTTACTATTAACTACCTCGCTTTACCCGGAGGAACAGGTTTACAATACCCGAACAGCCGAACGGGATTTCACGCCTCTAACACACTGAGGACTTCAACACTTGCCTCTTACAACACGAGGACTTCAACACAAACAAATACAATTGTTGTTGACAACTTGTGTTCTTCAAAACACGGATTTGTCACTAGTAGTACACCCTTCCTATAATCTTATCCTCAAAGTATATGACTGATGTTTTGTGAAGATTAAAGAAGGTATATTGTTTATTGAATCAAAAGGTATAAAATAGTTTCAATGATTCAATAAGCTATGAATTAAATGAGTGCTTTTAGAATGCAAGAATGTTAGAAAGTAAGATCAGAGAAAGCATATAATAATCATGTATATTCTTGTTTGAATCAACGATTTAGATGAGTATATATAAGAAGAAATAGTTGTAACTCTTGGTGAAACAGTTGCCATTAAGAGTTGTGATTATTGGTGAAAGGTAGGAGATGCAACTCTTGGAGAAGAGAAGTGTCTTTTGGAAAACTTGCTTTCTGTTTAAAAACGGTCGACAGGTCAAAAAATGACCGGTAGACAGGTTTTTTAAATATATAGTCGTTATGTGCATGTGTGCACGTTTATTGTGCATATTTAACAGGAACGGTCGACCGTTCATTTTTGGACCGGTCGACCGGTCTCTGTTAAGTTGCACAATAAATGTGCACATTACTATAAGTGTATATATATATTGATTATATTTTGTGCATGACTATTTGAGGATAGATTTTAACAAGTTTATTACTATTATAACATCAAATAATCAATCTATAATCTAGAGAACCATATGAAGGTCTTGATTTGTCGATTGCCTTTATATTGTTGTCAGCAATCAAAATCTTCATAGAAGCTGTGTCTCAACATTCTCCCCCTTTTTGATTGATGACAATATATAATTAGAGTATTGAGTCTCCCCCTGAATATGTGATTTCCTGTCCTGCAGACAATTATTAGCACCTTTCTCCCTGCAAACAATTATTAGCACCTTTCTCCCCCTTTGTCATCGACAAAAATTAGTAAAACAAAAAAGAATATGAACCAAAAAGAACAATGCATAACACACATTCAAACACAAGATGTTTTGAAACTACCATACATGTCAAAGTTTACTAAAAAAGATGGACACTAATTAGTACAAGTGTCACAAATGTTTTTAAAGGACTAAAAAAATAAACAAACTAGCTTTAGTCCGACTGAATCTCCTCCTCATCATCTTCATTATCATCATCATCGTCATCGTCATCATCGTCATCGTCATCACCTCTAGACGTCTCTCCATGACCTTGTCCGCTTGTACCAGCAGATTCCTCGGATGTTGACCAAGTGAAAGTGGGAGGAGCCGGACGCTTTCCGGGGTCTTGATGTTGGGTAGAGACAGATGTGCTACATGATATAGCATCCCATATAGCACTGAAGAAAGACTTGACCTTGTTGAATCGTTTGTCAATTTTTGAATCCATACGTTTGAGTCTCGCTTCAAGTAAGAATTGATTACGAGCGATGGTTTCAAGAGATTCTCTTGTAGACGACTTAGATTTCAACAACCTAACTTCTCCGGAACGAGGTCGCGAAGATGGAGCTTGTTGTGCTTGTGTACCTCGTTGTTGCCATTGTTCGAATGGCATAATCTGAACATAGGGAGGAGGAAGTTTCATGCGCTTGATGGTAGTGGAGTCAATGCATTTTGGTGTAGATGTTGCTGAATCAGGGGCTGTTACTCCACATGCTAGCAATATGCACATAACATACTCATTATAGAAGAAATGAGGTCGAGTGGAGTTATTCACTTTTAAAATTTCATCGAAAATCATGTGAGCCCAGTTGATTTCGATTTCCCCGTATATAGCATAAAGAGCCTTGAAATTTTCCTTGTAGACGGCATCATAATTTCCTAATCGAGGAAATAGAGAGTGCATCAAGACACGATGTAATAGCCTTGCTGTCGGTCGTAGCCCAATCGATTTGGTGCCGTCACTATTATCTTCTATAAACATATGGCTAGTGCTATTTCGGGTGAATACTTCACAAAATGTCGATGAAAATTCTTCACCTCTATTTGGTATTCCAAGAATAGAAGCTATTCTATCATGAGTAAGATAAATTCGTTTGCCGCAAACTACCGACCAAATAACTCCATTTGGATTATCCGGTGTATATTCTTCTAAATTCATATTTGCGTAGAATAATTTAATCATTAAGTGATTAATTTCTACGCTATTATCTGAAAAATCTATGAGAGGAGAAATATTGGAATTGTTTGCTAAACGACGAATACCGTATGAAGTGAAGTCTTCGAATTTGATGAATGAGCCCGGATGGAACTTATAATTTGTCATTTGATTCCATCGAGTTACGGCAACTGGAGTTTCAAGCCACTTTCTGGCAGAGAGAGTTAGAGATGAAGATTCTGAAGATGCTCTTTTCTTTGATTTCTTTTGTGGTGGAGCCATTGATGAGGATTTGGGAGTTTTGGAGCTTGAGAAATATGAACTAGGGTTTGGGAATTGGGAAAGCTTTCAGTAGGAAGTAGAAAGAAATGAGTGAGGGGTAAAAATATATACGTGGAGTGTATAAAAAACTGTAAAATGCTTCGACCGGTCGACCGCCTAATTTTTACCGGTCGACCGTTTTCAACCCGAGAGCCTTTTTGGTCGACCGGTAGAAATTTTGGTGGTCGACCGGTTTTGCTCTGTGTTGAAAACTGTTTGTTTTCGCAAAATTTTTGAAAAAAATCGATTGCATATATTTTATTCTATATTATTATTACAGAATTTATGATATTACAAGAAATATATGACAACAAAACAATATACATTATGGAATTCTAATGAGAAGTAGAGTTGTCATTAGAATTTTTGTTGTCTCCAATGCGTTTAGCCCATGGACTCCAGTTATTTCGAGCTCCTTCGTTCTCGTTATAATTTCTATCCCAAGAGTTTGGAGTCGTTGAAGTCGATGGCCTGCATGGCATTGGTTCATGAACATCGTGCTTGTTTGATCCGCAGAAGAACGATGCCATTCTTTCTAAGACGGATAAACGTGCCGACGTACGTTGTTGTTCATGATAGAGTTGGTTTTGTCCATAATGCAATTGTCTCTGTAGGTCGATTTGACGCTTTTGGTAGTGATGTATCTCATCGATTTGTGCCTTCGTGCGTGGAGAGCAAAATAGTGCTTTCTTTACACGTTTAGATGATGGCGTATGACCAGGAGTGCGAGAACAATGGTGATAGCACTCCGGTTTCTGTTTCGGTGTAATCGGAGAGTAATTCTCCTCCGAATCCGAGCTTGTGATTGAAATATGGGATTCTTGTGCGCATTTGTCACAAATGTGTGCCATGATAGCTTGTTTATGGTGAGTATAATTTTCAGCAAAGAAGGGAATGATTAGAGATGTAGTTTTCATAAGTTTATATAGGAAAATTTGCAAAAGAACTTGTGGATAAAATTTGGTAGAAAGAATTGACCGTAAACATAAACAAAGGTTTATAATATTTGGTTTAAAAATAGCTAGAGTTGGTATCTAGTTCTGAATTTTAAGATTGTTATCATATTAAAACATATAGTTTAAGAATGTGAATAATTTATTCTATTCTATATCTTTCCGAGATACTAAGCCAAGCTCTCTTCGTAGTTTAATAAAACTAGATTCAAGTAAAGGCTTAGTGAAAATATCGGCTAATTGATTGTCAGTATGAATATATTCAAGACATATATTTCCTTTTTCAATATTATCTCGAAGAAAATGATGACGGATATCAATGTGTTTAGTTCGAGAGTGATTCACTGGATTTTTAGAAAGATTTATAGCACTTGTGTTATCACAGTATATAATAGAATTTGATAAATGAATATCAAAATCTTGAAGTGTTTGTTGCATATATAGTACTTGAGTACAAGCGAGAGCCGCTGATATATATTCAGCTTCACATGTTGATAGTGAAACACAATTCTGTTTCTTACTAAACCAAGAGACAAGTGATTTTCTAATAAAATGGCACGTACCACTTGTACTTTTTCTATCCGTTCGTGAGCCACCAAAATCAGCATCACTATATGATACTAATTCAAATGGACATTCTTTTGGATAGAAAAGACCAAAATCTTTGGTATTATTAAGATAACGAATTATACGTTTTACTGCTCGTAAATGTGATTCCTTTGGATCGGCTTGAAAACGAGCACATAAACAAACACTCATTAATATATCTGGACGACTAGCTGTAAGATAAAGAAGAGAACCAATCATGCTTCGATATAATTTCTGGTCAACATTCTTACCACTTTCATCTTTTTCAAGATGTGTAGTTGTACTCATAGGAGTTGGTTTACCAGATGTATTTTGTAATCCGAAGCGTTTGATAAGATTTTCACAGTATTTTTCTTGATTGATAAAAATACCGTTTGAAAGTTGTTTGATTTGAAGTCCAAGAAAATAAGATAGTTCTCCCATATGAGACATTTCGAATTCTTTGGTCATAATATTTGCAAATTCCTTGCAGAGTTTATCGTTTGTTGAACCAAAGATGATATCGTCTACATATATTTGGATAACCAGAATATTTTTTCGAGAATGTTTAATAAAAAAAGTTTGATCGACTTTGCCTATTTCAAATCCTGAATTAATAAGATAGCTACGTAATCGTTCATACCAAGCACGAGGTGCTTGTTTTAAACCATACAGAGCTTTCTTAAGTTTGAACACATGGTCAGGATATTTTTCATGTATGAATAAAGGAGGTTGTTCGACATAGACATTCTCTTTGATAAATCCATTGAGAAAAGCACTTTTGACATCCATCTGATAAAGTTTGAAATTATGATGACAAGCAAAAGATAATAGAATTCTAATAGCTTCTAGTCGAGCAACTGGTGCAAAAGTTTCTTCATAATCGATACCTTCTTCCTGATTGTATCCTTGTGCTACTAATCTTGCTTTATTTTTGGTGATATTTCCTTGTTCGTCAGCCTTATTTTTATAGACCCATTTAGTACCAATTACTGAATGATCAGTTGGTCTCGGAACAAGTTCCTAAACGTCATTACGCTCAAACTGATTTAGTTCTTCCTGCATGGCAATGATCCAGTAATCATCTGTAGCAGCTTCTTTTGAATTCTTGGGTTCGATATTTGAGAGAAAAGCGACATGACCCATTTGATTGAGTTGACTCCTTGTTCTGACATGTGATGTTATTTCACCTATTATATTTTGGGCCGGATGGTCTCTTAATATTCTTGGTGGTGATTGTAATTCACATATTTGAGGAGTATTCTCAATAATTACTTCTGAGTCAGAATCAGTATTTGAGATGATTGGATTATTAATGACTATTGATTCGTCATCATCTGATATTGTGTGAGGATGCTGATAGATTTCATCAAAAGATACATGAAGTGATTCTTCAATAGTTTTGGTTCATTTATTAAATATCCGATAGGCCTTACTTCGTTCCGAATAACCGACAAATATTCCTTCATCGGCTTTTGGATCGAATTTTCCAAGCTGGTCTTTCGTATTTAAAATAAAGCACTTAGAACCAAAAACTTTGAAGTATGAGATTTTCGGCTTTCTTTTGTTAAACAATTCATAAGGAGTATTCTTGGTAAGAGGTCTTATGGACACACGATTTAAAACGTAACAGGCAGTTGAAACAGCTTCTGCCCAGAAATGTTTTGGTAAGGTGGTTCCATTTAATAATGTTCTTGCACATTCTTGTAAAGTTCGGTTCTTTCGTTCTACTACTCCGTTCTGTTGTGGAGTTCTGGGAAACGAAAAATTATGATATATACCTTTCTTTGTACAAAAATGTTCAAATTCATTATTTTCAAACTCTCCGCCATGATCACTTCTTATATTTTTTAACTTTAATCCCTTTTGATTTTTGAATTCTTTTGACGAAAGATTTGAAATGATCGAAAGTATCACTTTTATTTTTTAAGAAAATTGTCCATGTATAACGAGAGAAATCATCAACAATTACAAGCACATATTGACTGTGATTTATTGATTGAACTCTAGTAGGTCCAAATAAATCCATGTGCAGTAACTCAAGCGGTTGTAATGTTGATATGACTTTCTTGGATTTAAACGATGATTTGGTCAATTTTCCTAATTGACATGCATCACAAATGTTGTTAACTTTAAAACTCATTTTGGGTAGTCCTCTAACTAGATTGTTTTTGGCTAGCTTGTCAATAGTTCTGAAGTTTATATGACAGAAACGTTTGTGCCATAGCCATGGATCATTGTCATTAGCCACAAGACACATATCTGAATTATGATTAATATTCATATTTAGAATATATATATTTATGTCTCTATAACCTTCAAAAACTAAATTATGGTCTTTATCTAAAATACTACACTTATTATTTGAAAAGGAAATTATAAAACCCTTGTCACATAGCTGACTAATACTAAGTAAATTGTGTTTTAAATTTCTAACTAGCATGACATTAGTAATAAGAGGTAAGTTAGATGTACCGCAATTGCTCACATCGCCTTTGCCGATGATATAACCTTTTGAATTGTCTCCAAAAGTGACTGAGCCACCATCTGAGTATTTAATATCTGTTAATAAGCTTTTGTCTCCCGTCATATGTTTTGAGCAACCACTGTCCAATATCCACTTTCCTCTTTTCTTCAGTGGGACCTGCAAAAAATAGAATTAAGTTCATGGTACCCACTTTTTATATAGGGTCCTAAGAGTTAGGTCTTAGGAGTCCAAACCCATTTGGGTCCGGTATCCCCTTTATATATATAATTGTTATTAAAATGTACATTATTCATGAATTGCTGAATGTATTTGTTCCTAATCAAATTATTATTTGTTTTAGGAACCCATATTTTGATAGTCTTGACATCTCTCTTTTGAAATTTCACAACTGGTTTTGGTTTGAAATATAATAAACTAAGATTTTTCTTAGCTTCAGTTTTTTGTACTTTCTTTTTCCTTTTATTTCTAAGATGTTTCTTAGTTTCATGTTTGTTATATCCCAAACCTTGTTTATCTGAAATAGATTGTGAACTTTCAATGATTTTAGTCAAATTTTCTCGACCTTTGTTAAAGTTAGAAACATTTTGAGTAATGTCATCAAACTTTGTTTGTAAACTAGCTTTTTCTAGGTCTAGAATTTTGACTTTTGCTTTAAGTTCATGATTTTCAGTAGTGAGAGCATTATTTTTCTCTTTTTGAGCTTCTATTTCTTGACTCAAAAGAGATATTTGAGAGTCAACATTAGATGATGATTCTTGAATATTTTCAAGTTCTTCTTCTAATATTTTCTTCTCATCTTTTAACATATCTCGTTCAAACTCTGCTCTACTTAAATCTGCTTTGACTACTTTTAATTGACGTTTTAAGTCTTTATATTTGACTATCAATTCAGCATTAATATCAAGTAATTCATCAAATGTAGGAATTTGTACCTCATCTTCTGGTGCCATAAAGCAAACATTAGCTTGTTCATTCTCCGAATCACTTTCACTTTCTGATGAAGATGACTCTGAATCATCCCATGTTACTGAGAAGGCTCGTTTCTTTGATTTGTCCTTCTTATATTTGAATTTGTCATTTTCTGACTTTTTCTTTTGTTCTGGACAATCCTTCTGCATGTGTCCCTTTTTATGGCAGTTGAAACATTCTATAGCAGATGAAGATGGTTTATTTGATCCCGGTTTCCTTTTATTGTAGCGACTGGCTTTTCGATATTTTAGGAATTTTTTGAAACCTTTAGCAATGAACGCCAAATCTTCATCTTCAGAATCTGATTCATTTTCATCTTTCTCAACATGAAATGCTACATTTTTCTTTTCTTCTTTCTGTTCTTTTCTAGCCTGCAAATTTGCTTCATAGGACATTAAATTTCCTATCAATTCATCTGGCTTCATGACGGAAAGGTCATTAGCTTCTTCAATTGCTAATACTTTTCCTTCCCATTCATTAGTCAGAGAATGTAGGACTGTTGAAACAACATCAAAATCAGAATACTTTTGTCCTAACCCAATAAGTGCATGGTGAATAGTTTGAAACCGTGAATACATGTCATTGATTGTTTCATTTGGTTTCATTTTGAAATTTTGAAATTGACTTTTCAGCATGGCTATTTTGGCTTGTTTAACCTTGTTAGTACCTTCATGAGTGATTTTTAGCGTTTGCCAAATTTGATATGCAGTAGTGCAGATACTAACACGGTTATATTCATTTTGGTCTAATGCACAGAACAACATATTTATTGCTCTTGCATTTACGGCTGCTGCCGTTTTCTCAGCCACAGTCCATTCTGAATAATCAGTTGTTGGATTTACTATTTCTCTTTGAGTAGCATTCCAAGCATCATAGCTACTTGATTGCATAAAGAATGACATACGTGTTGCCCAATAACTGTAGTTAAGACCATTGAAAAATGGAGGTCTTTGTGTCGATTGCCCTTCTGTGTAAGTGGTGTTTTGAGTGCTAGTACTTGCGTTATTTGCCATATTACAAGAATATATCAAATAACTGTGTTACGGTTATATGATGACCTCGCTCTGATACCAAATGAAAGTGCGGTGTGTATACAATTATATGTGCTAATATAGTATACACGGATCGTGTAATATGGATTACAATACAAATGCGGAAATAGATGATAATAGCATTGTAAATAGAAAATAGAAAAATCACACCAGAGATTTTTATACTGGTTCGGAGCACCGTCCTACGTCCAGTCCCAGACTCCTATCTGGATTTTTACTATTAACTACCTCGCTTTACCCGGAGGAACAGGTTTACAATACCCGAACAGCCGAACGGGATTTCACGCCTCTAACACACTGAGGACTTCAACACTTGCCTCTTACAACACGAGGACTTCAACACAAACAAATACAATTGTTGTTAACAACTTGTGTTCTTCAAAACACGGATTTGTCACTAGTAGTACACCCTTCCTATAATCTTATCCTCAAAGTATATGACTGATGTTTTGTGAAGATTAAAGAAGGTATATTGTTTATTGAATCAAAAGGTATAAAATAGTTTCAATGATTCAATAAGCTATGAATTAAATGAGTGCTTTTAGAATGCAAGAAATGTTAGAAAGTAAGATCAGAGAAAGCATATAATAATCATGTATATTCTTGTTTGAATCAACGATTTAGATGAGTATATATAAGAAGAAATAGTTGTAACTCTTGGTGAAACAGTTGCCATTAAGAGTTGTGATTATTGGTGAAAGGTAGGAGATGCAACTCTTGGAGAAGAGAAGTGTCTTTTGGAAAACTTGCTTTCTGTTTAAAAACGGTCGACAGGTCAAAAAATGACCGGTAGACAGGTTTTTTAAATATATAGTCGTTATGTGCATGTGTGCACGTTTATTGTGCATATTTAACAGGAACGGTCGACCGTTCATTTTTGGACCGGTCGACCGGTCTATGTTAAGTTGCACAATAAATGTGCACATTACTATAAGTGTATATATATATTGATTATATTTTGTGCATGACTATTTGAGGATAGATTTTAACAAGTTTATTACTATTATAACATCAAATAATCAATCTATAATCTAGAGAACCATATGAAGGTCTTGATTTGTCGATTGCCTTTATATTGTTGTCAGCAATCAAAATCTTCATAGAAGCTGTGTCTCAACAATCCGGAGTTTATTGTTTTCTTTCCTAAACTCTGGGTGCCCACTATTTCCACACGGGCAGCCTAGTAGCAGGTTTAGGTTATTTTGGAGTAGCAGTATTTTGGAGCTCTTATCTTGGAGATATCTTAGGAGCTTTTGGAGATTTCAGGTGTTAGCTTTTGGGAGTTCGTTATCACCTCTCTCACTTGAGAACTTTTGGATATATGATCACTGTTATATTATCATGATGTTGTATTTAGAGATTATGGAGTATGTATTATATACTCTGTTGTAGTATGGATATTATGTTGATGTTGTAACAGTGATGTTATTTATGATATTGATTCTGTTCCGCTGTTTTATATTCATCTAATTGTTGTTATAAGCTCCAACGATGCGAATTTGATGTCGTTTATCGGACATCGAGTTTGGGTCGTCACAAGTGGTATCAGAGCTATTGGTTGAGTAAGAACTTTAGCTATGGAGTATAGCACATTAGATGGCTCATTATAGATAGGGTGAAGTATACCCTAGAATGAGTATAACCAAGACTGAAACTTTGAAATTTCTTAGTCTATTTCTTTTTACTGCTGATATTCCTTAAGATATTTCGTCTGTTTATCTAAATCAATTTTCTTACTAATCTCAGATAGTGAAAATGAGTGGACGCAGAGGAAGAACTAGGGGTCAAGGCAATGCTGCAGCACCCAATCAAATTCCCGCAGCCGCAGAAGCAGTAATAGAAATTCAGCAGCAGCCGGACTTGGCTGAATTATATAAGAAGTTCGAAAAGCTTGGTGGCAAACCGTTCACCGGCAAGGAGTCAATTATTGAGGCTCAATCTTGGGTAAGATCGTGTGAAAAGATTTTTAAAGGTTTAAAACTGCAGGATGAGCAGAAAAGACTTATAGCTTCATGGCAACTCCAAGGAGAAGCTTCAGCTTGGTGGGAAACCATCATTGTAGATGAACCCGAGAAAGAATTTACTTGGGATCGTTTCAAGGAAGTGTTTGAGAAACGTTACATGCCATCGGTGGGGGTTTCCAGAATGTATCAGGAATTTCTGGATTTGAAACAAGGAAGTTTGTCGTTTGAAGAATACTTGAATAAATTCAGTGAACTATCTCGGTTTGGCCCGGAATTGCTAAATACACCTCTGAAGAAAAACGAAAGGTTTATCCATGGTATGAACCAGAAATATCATGGAAGAATGACGGGTCATGTTAAAGAATCTTTCTCAGATTTAGTAGATATGGGTTACAGATACGCTACTCTTGATATACAAGAAGCAACTGCGGAGAAAGGTAATTCAGGTAGTCAGAATTATAAAAAGCGGAAATTAGGAGGCAAGAAACCTTGGCAAGGCAACGAGAAGAAGAGAAGCATTCAGGGAAGCGCGGCAGAAAATGTTACTTGTTATAATTGCTTGGAGAAGGGCCACTATTCGAGCAGATGTACGAAGCCTAAGAAACAAGTCATTCAATCCACTCAAGCAAAACCTAGGAAGTGCTATTACTGTCAGAAAGAGGGGCATGAAGTTAAAGACTGTCCAACCATGAAACAAGCTCAAACAGCAAAGGTATACGCAGTCAAGGACCAACCTGCAACTTCCAAAGCAGAAAAAGGAAAAGAAGTTCTGGAAGGTAATCTTATCATTTATGATAGAATTGTTAGAGTTCTATTTGATACAGGCGCTACACATAGTTTTATCTCTCAGCAAGCCATTAAAGAATTAAATCTTGAACCTGATTTTGTTGATGAGCCTATATGCGTAAGGAATCCAGTTGGAGGGCCTGCGAATCTTTGTCTTCGATGTAGAGACGTTCCTATCTCATATTCTCATTATCAATTCCCCGTTGGTCTCTTCGTCCTTGATTTTAGCGAGTTTGAAGTCTTACTCGGAATGGATTGGCTAACAAAATATGAAGCCAGATTGGATTGCAGCAATCGATTGATTTCGATTAAAACCGAATTTGGGAATTTCATCGAAATTTCTTGTGAGGACCCTAGTCCTAAAAGGGAAGGGTTGATGTATAATTTGGGTTATCCTGAACCCAGTTTGGAGTCTATACCAATAGTTAGAGATTTTCCTGACGTATTCGAAGAAGTGAAATCTTTACCTCCTCACCGAGAAATAGAATTTAGAATTGACCTTATACCTAATGCTCGTCCTGTTGTTCACGCAAATCGCAGGATGGCACCCAGGGAAAAGATTGAATTGGTTCATCAAACTGATGAGCTACGAGTAAAAGGATTAATTCGACCCAGTGTTTCTGAATGGGGCTCAGCCGTCGTATTTGTTGCTAAATCAGACGGATCTTTGAGATTGTGTGTAGATTACCGCGATCTAAATAAGCAAACTCTCAAGAATAAATTCCCTCTACCAAGGATTGACGATCTATTTGATCAATTGCACGGCGCTCGTTTCTTTTCAAAGATGGATCTAGCCCAAGGATTCCATCAACTACGAATCGCCGAAGATTGTGTACCTTTAACTGCTTTCAGGGGTCCTAATATGTTCTACGAATGGTTAGTTATGCCTTTCGGGCTAACCAATGCTCCAGCATACTTCGTGGATCTTATGACTCGTGTGTTTCGGGAAGTTCTGAATAAATTTGTTCTTGTATTTATCGATGATATCCTAATCTACTCCAAAACCAAGGAAGAACATGCTGAACATCTCAGAATGGTTTTGGAAATCTTGAGAAGAAATATCTTATTTGCAAAATTTTCCAAATGCCACTTTTGGGTCAGAGAAGTCAAATTCCTTGGCCATATTGTTAATGAAGGAGGAATTTCGGTAGATCCCAGCAAAATTTCCGCTATTCTTGATTGGAAACAACCCACTACTCCAAGAGAAGTTCGAAGCTTTTTAGGTTTAGCAGGCTATTACCGGAAATTCGTTCAAGATTTTTCTAAGTTGGCTAGTCCGCTGACTAAGCTAACAATGAAAAATGCAAAGTTTATTTGGGCTCCAGAATGTGAAGAAGTGTTTCAAGAGTTGAAAAAGAGATTGACCACTGCTCCTGTTCTCACTATTGTTAACGGGAACCAAGGTTTGGCTGTCTATACTGATGCATGTGGTGAAGGGGTAGGTGCAGTATTAATGCAAAATGGAAAGGTAGTTGCCTACGCGAGTAGACAATTACGTCCACACGAGAAGAACTACCCAACACATGATTTAGAACTTTTGGCTGTTGTTTTCGCTTTGAAAATATGGCGACACTATCTTCTGGGTGAAAAATTCGAATTATTCACCGATCATAAAAATTTGAAATATCTCTTTACCCAGAAAGATCTGAATTTGCGACAACAACGTTGGTTGGAATTTCTGGCATCATATGACCTAGATATCCAATATACGCCGGGAAAAGCCAATGTAGTTGCAGACGCTTTGAGCAGAAGACATGCTGTTCTTGCATATCTTGTTATCACTCCTACTCTCCTTGAGAAGATCGCAAGACAGCAATATGAAGATGAGTTTCTTCGGAGAATTTATAAAAGAATTTGCCAAGGAGAAGACACTAGTTTCGAGATGGATAATAGAGGAGTAATAAGATTAAAAGGCAGGATTTGTGTTCCAGACTTTCCAGAACTGAAACGTGAAGTATTGGATGAATGCCACAAGTCAAAATTCAACATCCATCCAGGAGTCAAAAAAATGTATCGTGATGTTAAAAGGACATTCTGGTGGAAAACGATGAAGAGAGACATATCTATTTATGTGAGTCGCTGTGCTACTTGTCAGCAAATCAAGAGCGACCAAAAGAAAGTGGCCGGTTTACTTCAACCTTTGGAAGTACCGAAATGGAAGTGGGATCAGGTATCGATGGATTTCATCGACGGATTGCCTCGTACCAAGAAGGGAAATGAAGCGATTTGGGTTATTGTGGACCGTCTAACCAAAAATGCTCATTTCATTCCAGTTAAATCTACTCGGACTGCAGCCAGCTTGGCAGGTATTTATATAAAGGAAATTGTTCGCCTCCATGGTATTCCCAGCAGTATAGTGAGTGATCGTGATCCGATCTTCACTAGTAGATTTTGGGAAGCATTCCAAGACGCTTTGGGAATGAAATTAAATTTCAGTACTGCTTATCACCCACAATCTGATGGACAGACTGAAAGGGTCAACCGAATTTTAGAAGACCTATTGCGTGCTTGTGTTCATGATTTTGGTGGTTCTTGGGAGGACCATTTGCATCTGGTTGAATTCTCATATAATAACAGCTATCAGGCCAGTATAGAAATGGCTCCTTTCGAAGCTTTATATGGTCGTCCGTGTCCATCACCTACATGTTGGATCGAATCAGGTGATAGACTTGTTCTTGGACCGCATATGATAAAGGAAGCCACTGAGAAGGTAGACTTTATTCGAAAGAAGTTATTAACCGCCCAAAGCCGTCAAAAGAGCTATTATGACCGACGAAGAAGAAATTTGGAATTTCAAGTTGGAGATTCTGTATTTTTGAAAGTATCTCCGATGCGGGGTGTATTGAGATTCGAAAAAAATGGAAAGTTAGCACCGCGTTATATTGGTCCTTTTCCTATTCTGGAAAGGATTGGTCCTCTAGCATATAGAGTGCAGTTACCCAGCTGGTTGTCTGGTGTACATGATGTGTTCCACATTTCTAATCTTCGGAAATATGTGCATGATCCAGATGATATTATTGAAGAAGCTGCTCAGCAGGATCTTGAAATTACTTCTAACTTGGTAGTTAGAAGGGAACCGATAAAAATTGTAGATCGTGATGAGAAGCGATTAAGAAACAAGATTGTGAAGCTGGTCAAAGTTCAATGGAGTGGCGATCCAAAGGACTGTACTTGGGAAACTGAGGATAATATGAAGAAATCATATCCCAAATGCAGAATAGATATCTCGGCTTAAATTGTAAGTCATTTCTTTATATTTCCTAAATTCATATATGCTTTGTTTGCGTTTCTCTCTCTTTCAATTTCGAGGACGAAATTTTCTTAAGGAGGGGATATTGTAACATCCTGAAATTTTTGAATATAAAAAAATGGTAATGTATTTGAACTTTTGGAACTTAAATTGAGAATTTCAAGAAAAATAAATGTTGTTAATGTTAATATTATAAAGATGCATAGGATTTAAATTAACATAGATAGTTAAGTTTAAATAAATAGATAAAAATAATGATAATTAAATAAAAGAACATATTTAAAGTTGTTTTAAAACAATAAAAATAAAATGTGATGT
The DNA here is from genome assembly GCA_030765085.1 of Allium cepa. Lineage (NCBI taxonomy): Eukaryota > Viridiplantae > Streptophyta > Magnoliopsida > Asparagales > Amaryllidaceae > Allium > Allium cepa. Next base: position 1,037,039,375 of record CM060941.1, on the reverse strand, counting down.
AAACAAATATGTAGACATAAGGAAAATACAAAACTAAAACAAGACTCTTCCATATAACAAAGTAAAGTAAGGTAAATTTGCATATAAAAAAAATAAAAATAAAAATATAATAAACAAAACAGTATGCTGTAACATACAAGTGTGCAGGGAAGCATTACAAACATGCTTCATTTAATGCCATTACTTTAGCAACCTCAAGCAAGACATCAACTATGAATCCATGCTTCATTAAATGCATTTACTATCTTGCATAAATAAAGATCACATCAACCTGTATTTAGCAACAATGCAAAATAATGTTTCAAGTACTATATTAAACTGTACACAATTCCCTCTATAAACAAGAACATTTGTTTCAGTTATTTCGTTCAACAACTTAGCAAAGAACACAAAATAAACTTAGAAAAATATATACAAGTTCAAAAACAACTTGCTGAAGAAAGAAAAGAAAACAAAAAAAAAGCAAACCAGAGAGGGAGATTTGGAACTGCAGCTTCAAAGCTAATATAGTCTCTGCTTATTAATATATTCAAGTGAGTAAACAAATTTACTTCAGGATTTAAATAGATTGTGGGGATGATCTATATTGTGTTGCTTATAAATTTCTTTCAGTTTTATTCTATATATATATATATATATATATATATATCAAACCGTCTGAAACTCTCCTTTTCTTCTCTGATTGAATCACAGGGTTGTATTACACAAGAAAACATTTTAAATCCTTATCATCTGATTTGAATTAGCCTTTGATTTCAAAACTAAGTAGCAGTGCTTATGTATGAATCATAAATAAAATAGTTTCATGGAGCAGGAGTATATGCAGTATGAAAACTTATTTTTTTCAGAGGAAATCTTAAATTTTGATAAAATTCGAGTATCACAATTTTGAGATTGGATTATATATTATGAATCTACATTAGAAGATAGGAATTTTAAGCCGTGTTTGATAATTTTAAGCATGTGATTCAAGAGCAGATCGGTGATGAATGGAAAAGGGTTTATGGTCAAAATCAGGTGGTCGGAGGTACAGGGGAGGCCGGAGTTTCTCGAGAAGGTAGAGGAGCTTACGGGGTATCGGAGAAAAATATTGGGGTGGTCGGAAGGTCGACGTGGCGGCGGCGGCAAGTGATTTCTTCCCAGAACCCTAGTTTTGTTCATAGCTTTTGATTTGATTCGTTTTCCCTCTGTGGTTGTTCGAGTGGCACATGGCCTAGGGGAATGATGACTGATGGGTGACGAGTCATTGGCCGGAGTTAGGAACTTTTAGGTGGTCGAGGCGTCGAGTTCAAGGCGGAGTTTGGCGACTGGGTTGGTTTCGGTTGGTGGTGAGAGAGCTCGATTTCGATTCGCTTTCAAATTCGAATATTTGTGAAGTTGGAAGGCTCGTGGGGATCGACTGCGATGTACGGGGGGTCTCGGTGATGGTCAGCGACCATCCAAACGCCTGGACACGTGCACGCGTTGACCTTCGTATCAGCAAGAGGGTGAGTTGGTGGAAGTGGTGAAAACCCGAAGTCAAACGCGTGAATATTTGCTTTTGGCTCGGGGACGTTGTTAAGAAGGTTTGGGGTTTGCTAAGCCTATTGCCAGGCTTCGGGAAACAGACTGTTATTATAACCTGGTTTTGGGAATAAGCTTGTTTTGAATTTAATTTGTTTTAAAATAACATAGAAGTGATATGTGAATTAAGTAATTTTTTTTTTGAACTAATTTAAGTGGACCTGAAACCGTTTCAGGTTTCTAAAAAAAATAAAAAAATATGTGAAAATAGAAGCAAGATTTAATAACAGGTATTTCAAACAAAGTTTAAAGTTGAATTCAAATGATTTTTTTTTTATCCTAAATTTAAAATGAAAATTTAAAAATATAAAACCAGATTTAAACTTAAAATTAAAGGGATCATAGATTCAAGTTTACTTGAAGGTGGAATTTAAATAAGTTTTATAAATTTAAATGTTAAGACAAATTTAAATAAAGTATGTTTAAACATGATTTGGTTTCAAATAAAGGATTAAACTTACTTTATATAGATTCTTTTATAATAAAAAAAAGGTTTCTTAACATTGAATGAGAAGTAAATAAATTTGTTTAACAAAATAAAAATAAAAATTATAAGTTAAATAAATGAATTAAGATAATTTAAGTTAATTGATGATTAAGCTTGTTGTAGTAGAAATGAATTTCTGAATAATAAGATTTCTAAATGTTAAATTAGATAAATCACAACCTTATTCGAGCGCTCGACAACCAACAACACCACACAGTAATAGATATAGTGTATCAACATGAGTAAGTATCTGGGCTCCATACCATGATATATATATATATATATATATATATATATATATATATCAAACTGTCTGAAACTCTCCTTTTCTTCTCTGATTGAATCACAGGGTTGTATTACACAAGAAAACATTTTAAATCCTTATCATCTAATTTGAATTAGCCTTTGATTTCAAAACTAAGTAGCAGTGCTTATGTATGAATCATAAATAAAATAGTTTCATGGAGCAGGAGTATATGCAGTATGAAAACTTATTTTTTTCAGAGGAAATCTTAAATTTTGATAAAATTCGAGTATCACAATTTTGAGATTGGATTATATATTATGAATCTACATTAGAAGATAGGAATTTTAAGCCGTGTTCGATAATTTTTAAGCATGTGATTCAAGAGCAGATCGGTGATGAATGGAAAAGGGTTTATGGTCAAAATCAGGTGGTCGGAGGTATAGGGGAGGCCGGAGTTTCTCGAGAAGGTAGAGGAGCTTACGGGGTATGGAGCCTAGATACTTACTCATGTTGATACACTATATCTATTACTGTGTGGTGTTGTTGGTTGTCGAGCGCTCGAATAAGGTTCGAGTATCACAATTTTGAGATTGGATTATATATTATGAATCTACATTAGAAGATAGGAATTTTAAGCCGTGTTTGATAATTTTTAAGCATGTGATTCAAGAGCAGATCGGTGATGAATGGAAAAGGGTTTATGGTCAAAATCAGGTGGTCGGAGGTACAGGGGAGGCCGGAGTTTCTCGAGAAGGTAGAGGAGCTTACGGGGTATCGGAGAAAAATATTGGGGTGGTCGGAAGGTCGACGTGGCGGCGGCGGCAAGTGATTTCTTCCCAGAACCCTAGTTTTGTTCATAGCTTTTGATTTGATTCGTTTTCCCTCTGTGGTTGTTTGAGTGGCACATGGCCTAGGGGAATGATGACTGGGTGGGTGACGAGTCATTGGCCGGAGTTAGGAACTTTCAGGTGGTCGAGGCGTCGAGTTCAAGGCGGAGTTTGGCGACTGGGTTGGTTTCAGTTGGTGGTGAGAGAGCTCGATTTCGATTCTCTTTCAAATTCGAATATTTGTGAAGTTGGAAGGCTCGTGGGGATCGACTGCGATGTACGGGGGGTCTCGGTGATGGTCAGCGACCATCCAAACGCATGGACACGTGCACGCGTTGACCTTCGTATCAGCAAGAGGGTGAGTTGGGGGAAGTGGTGAAAACCCGAAGTCAAACGCGTGAATATTTGCTTTTGGCTCGGGGACGTTGTTAAGAAGGTTTGGGGTTTGCTAAGCCTATTGCCAGGCTTCAGGAAACAGACTGTAATTAAAACCTGGTTTTGGGAATAAGCTTGTTTTGGATTTAATTTGTTTTAAAATAACATAGAAGTGATGTGAATTAAGTAATTTTTTTTTTTGAACTAAATTTAAGTGGACCTGAAACCGTTTCAGGTTTCTAAAAAAAATAAAAAAATATGTGAAAATAGAAGCAAGATTTAATAACAGGTATTTTAAACAAAGTTTAAAGTTGAATTCAAATGATTTTTTTTAATCCTAAATTTAAAATGAAAATTTAAAAATATAAAACCAGATTTAAACTATGTTTAAAATTAAAGGGATCATAGATTCAAGTTTACTTGAAGGTGGAATTTAAATATGTTTTATAAATTTAAATGTTAAGACAAATTTAAATAAAGTATGTTTAAACATGATTTGGTTTCAAATAAAGGATTAAACTTACTTTATATAGATTCTTTTATAAAAAAAAAAGATTTCTTAACATTGAATGAGAAGTAAATAAATTTGTTTAACAAAATAAAAATAAAAATTATAAGTTAAATAATTGAATTAAGATAATTTAAGTTAATTGATGATTAAGCTTGTTGTAGTAGAAATGAATTTCTGAATAATAAGATTTCTAAATGTTAAATTAGATAAATCACAACCTTATTCGAGCGCTCGACAACCAACAACACCACACAGTAATAGATATAGTGTATCAACATGAGTAAGTATCTGGGCTCCATACCATGATATATATATATATATATCAAACTGTCTGAAACTCTCCTTTTCTTCTCTGATTGAATCACAGGGTTGTATTACACAAGAAAACATTTTAAATCCTTATCATCTGATTTGATTTAGCCTTTGATTTAAAAACTAAGTAGCAGTGCTTATGTATGAATCATAAATAAAATAGTTTCATGGAGCAGGAGTATATGCAGTATGAAAACTTATTTTTTTCAGAGGAAATCTTAAATTTTGATAAAATTCGAGTATCACAATTTTGAGATTGGATTATATATTATGAATCTACATTAGAAGATAGGAATTTTAAGCCGTGTTTGATAATTTTTAAGCATGTGATTCAAGAGCAGATCGGTGATGAATGGAAAAGGGTTTATGGTCAAAATCAGGTGGTCGGAGGTACAGGGGAGGCCGGAGTTTCTCGAGAAGGTAGAGGAGCTTACGGGGTATGGAGCCCAGATAATTACTCATGTTGATACACTATATCTATTACTGTGTGGTGTTGTTGGTTGTCGAGCGCTCGAATAAGGTTCGAGTATCACAATTTTGAGATTGGATTATATATTATGAATCTATATTAGAAGATAGGAATTTTAAGCCGTGTTTGATAATTTTTAAGCATGTGATTCAAGAGCAGATCGGTGATGAATGGAAAAGGGTTTATGGTCAAAATCAGGTGGTCGGAGGTACAGGGGAGGCCGGAGTTTCTCGAGAAGGTAGAGGAGCTTACGGGGTATCGGAGAAAAATATTGGGGTGGTCGGAAGGTCGACGTGGCGGCGGCGGCAAGTGATTTCTTCCCAGAACCCTAGTTTTGTTCATAGCTTTTGATTTGATTCTTTTTCCCTCTGTGGTTGTTCGAGTGGCACATGGCCTGGGGGAATGATGACTGGGTGGGTGACGAGTCATTGGCCGGAGTTAGGAACTTTCAGGTGGTCGAGGCGTCGAGTTCAAGGCGGAGTTTGGCGACTGGGTTGGTTTCGGTTGGTGGTGAGAGAGCTCGATTTCGATTCGCTTTCAAAATCGAATATTTGTGAAGTTGGAAGGCTCGTGGGGATCGACTGCGATGTACGGGGGGTCTCGGTGATGGTCAGCGACCATCCAAACGCCTGGACACGTGCACGCGTTGACCTTCGTATCAGCAAGAGGGTGAGTTGGGGGAAGTGGTGAAAACCCGAAGTCAAACGCGTGAATATTTGCTTTTGGCTCGGGGACGTTGTTAAGAAGGTTTGGGGTTTGCTAAGCCTATTGCCAGGCTTCAGGAAACAGACTGTAATTAAAACCTGGTTTTGGGAATAAGCTTGTTTTGAATTTAATTTGTTTTAAAATAACATAGAAGTGATATGTGAATTAAGTAATTTTTTTTTTTGAACTAAATTTAAGTGGACCTGAAACCGTTTCAGGTTTCTAAAAAAATAAAAAAATATGTGAAAATAGAAGCAAGATTTAATAACAGGTATTTTAAACAAAGTTTAAAGTTGAATTCAAATGATTTTTTTTTATCCTAAATTTTAAATGAAAATTTAAAAATATAAAACCAGATTTAAACTATGTTTAAAATTAAAGGGATCATAGATTCAAGTTTACTTGAAGGTGGAATTTAAATATGTTTTATAAATTTAAATGTTAAGACAAATTTAAATAAAGTATGTTTAAACATGATTTGGTTTCAAATAAAGGATTAAACTTACTTTATATAGGTTCTTTTATAAAAAAAAAAGATTTCTTAACATTGAATGAGAAGTAAATAAATTTGTTTAACAAAATAAAAATAAAAATTATAAGTTAAATAATTGAATTAAGATAATTTAAGTTAATTGATGACTAAGCTTGTTGTAGTAGAAATGAATTTCTGAATAATAAGATTTCTAAATGTTAAATTAGATAAATCACAACCTTATTCGAGCGCTCGACAACCAACAACACCACACAGTAATAGATATAGTGTATCAACATGAGTAAGTATCTGGGCTCCATACCATGATATATATATATATATATATATATATCAAACTGTCTGAAACTCTCCTTTTCTTCTCTGATTGAATCACAGGGTTGTATTACACAAGAAAACATTTTAAATCCTTATCATCTGATTTGAATTAGCCTTTGATTTCAAAAATAAGTAGCAGTGCTTATGTATGAATCATAAATAAAATAGTTTCATGGAGCAGGAGTATATGCAGTATGAAAACTTATTTTTTTCAGAGGAAATCTTAAATTTTGATAAAATTCGAGTATCACAATTTTGAGATTGGATTATATATTATGAATCTACATTAGAAGATAGGAATTTTAAACCGTGTTTGATAATTTTTAAGCATGTGATTCAAGAGCAGATCGGTGATGAATGGAAAAGGGTTTATGGTCAAAATCAGGTGGTCGGAGGTACAGGGGAGGCCAGAGTTTCTCGAGAAGGTAGAGGAGCTTACGGGGTATGGAGCCCAGATACTTACTCATGTTGATACACTATATCTATTACTGTGTGGTGTTGTTGGTTGTCGAGCGCTCGAATAAGGTTCGAGTATCACAATTTTGAGATTGGATTATATATTATGAATCTACATTAGAAGATAGGAATTTTAAGCCGTGTTTGATAATTTTTAAGCATGTGATTCAAGAGCAGATCGGTGATGAATGGAAAAGGGTTTATGGTCAAAATCAGGTGGTCGGAGGTACAGGGGAGGCCGGAGTTTCTCGAGAAGGTAGAGGAGCTTACGGGGTATCGGAGAAAAATATTGGGGTGGTCGGAAGGTCGACGTGGCGGCGGCGGCAAGTGATTTCTTCCCAGAACCCTAGTTTTGTTCATAGCTTTTGATTTGATTCGTTTTCCCTCTGTGGTTGTTCGAGTGGCACATGGCCTGGGGGAATGATGACTGGGTGGGTGACGAGTCATTGGCCGGAGTTAGGAACTTTCAGGTGGTCGAGGCGTCGAGTTCAAGGCGGAGTTTGGCGACTGGGTTGGTTTCGGTTGGTGGTGAGAGAGCTCGATTTCGATTCGCTTTCAAATTCGAATATTTGTGAAATTGGAAGGCTCGTGTGGATCGACTGCCATGTACGGGGGGTCTCGGTTATGGTCAGCGACCATCCAAACGCCTGGACACGTGCACGCGTTGACCTTCGTATCAGCAAGAGGGTGAGTTGGGGGAAGTGGTGAAAACCCAAAGTCAAACGCGTGAATATTTGCTTTTGGCTCGGGGACGTTGTTAAGAAGGTTTGGGGTTTGCTAAGCCTATTGCCAGGCTTCAGGAAACAGACTATAATTAAAACCTGGTTTTGGGAATAAGCTTGTTTTGAATTTAATTTGTTTTAAAATAACATAGAAGTGATATGTGAATTAAGTAATTTTTTTTGAACTAAATTTAAGTGGACCTGAAACCGTTTCAGGTTTCTAAAAAAAATAAAAAAATATGTGAAAATAGAAGCAAGATTTAATAACAGGTATTTTAAACAAAGTTTAAAGTTGAATTCAAATGATTTTTTTTTATCCTAAATTTAAAATGAAAATTTAAAAATATAAAACCAGATTTAAACTAAGTTTAAAATTAAAGGGATCATAGATTCAAGTTTACTTGAAGGTGGAATTTAAATAAGTTTTATAAATTTAAATGTTAAGACAAATTTAAATAAGGTATGTTTAAACATGATTTGGTTTCAAATAAAGGATTAAACTTACTTTATATAGATTCTTTTATAAAAAAAAAAGATTTCTTAACATTGAATGAGAAGTAAATAAATTTGTTTAACAAAATAAAAATAAAAATTATAAGTCAAATAATTGAATTAAGATAATTTAAGTTAATTGATGATTAAGCTTGTTGTAGCAGAAATGAATTTCTGAATAATAAGATTTCTAAATGTTAAATTAGATAAATCACAAATTATTTTGGAAAACAACTATGGATGATTAAATTAATTTATTAAATCCCATTCACTTTGATTTGTAAACAATTAACTATTGCTATGCACTAGATTGATATTTCTGTTGTGACTGTGACACGGTGTGTTGCACTGCACTGTGACTATGATTTGTTCTGTATTGATGTGAAAACCTTTATGCCGTAAAACGACATTTAAACTTCGATGCGACAGGGAATCGGATTTTATTAAGTACCCGAAACCCACATCGAACCCTAAATATGAATCTTTGTAATTGACATATTCATGTGTTTTAAAAATACTACGCTCACTATTCGGGTTAACCGGGAAAGAACTTTGGGGTCGTATAACCCATTCCGAATATGTGATACGTCGTTATGAATTGCATTTGAAGACCGGTGTTGAAGACCGGATATTTTTGAAAGCGAAAGGACAACTCGTCGAATGTCTTTGCATCGACTGGTCCCCGGTATAGAGACTCCATATGTGATGGGAAGTCCGAACGTGATTAGTGAATATTCGGATTGCAAGGACTTCTTTGTAAGTGCCTTCGGTTCTGTTCGAGCCCGGAACAGACTTGTATGGATAGTATGTCTGACATTACAAATTGAGAAATAAAGCTGATTTCTTTAAAATATATTTCTGTTGGTGGCCAAGAATTTATTCTCTTAGCTTAACACCCTTCTCTGAGACGTACGAGCTCAGAGGTTGTATAGTTGAAGGTTATCAGCGATGTATTCCCAATTTGGTAATGTGACATGCTGAGTGTTGTTGTGAAATGATCATTGTGTTGATCATTTGTGATAGGATCATTTTTTGATCGTTTATCTTTGTGATCATTTCTATGATCATTTGTTGACCCAAAGCACAGCTTTTGTATAAAGCGTGGCTTTGTGGACGAGACTTCGTCGAGCCTCACACCCCGAAATGGTCAAAACAGGAAGAATGCGGCAAGGTTATGAGGGGTAGCTCCCTTTAGGGTATGTGCATTTCCTTTTGGAAAGGGTGGTATCATGGTATGGAGCCCAGATACTTACTCATGTTGATACACTATATCTATTACTGTGTGGTGTTGTTGGTTGTCGAGCGCTCGAATAAGGTCCAATGGGACCGGGGGATGACATATTCGTGTAGTAGTTACCTAGTGATAAAGGTAACCCGGCCTTGTGTTGGCAGAGAACTGGTTAAGTTCTCGGGACGTCCCGCCAGAGGCGTTTCCATGTGGCAATGGGAAGTTCCTTGGCCTGACCATTTGTTGGAAATCCAAAGAAACAATACGAGCCCTGTACGGTTTTAGTTGTAAAACCTGTCATGCAGCGTGGCGGTAACCTGCCACAAAACATGGCAGCTATAGTAGGCATAGTTCGGAATGTCTATGCTGGCTAAGATTAATATTCTATTTTCGAAATGATTTACTTCACTATGCACTAGTATAATATCACAGAATTCTTTTCTCGTACCAAGCATATTTAACTATCATAAGAAGAAATCTCCTCCAATTCTGCGTTTGCATTGTGTGTGTGGTGGGAGGTCTTATGGTAGTTCCATTTTTAAAAGCATTCCGAAAATTCTTTTGTAAATCTTGTTTTATTTAAATGCAATTGTTTTTGTTTACTCATACCAGTCCCATGACTGATCCGGAGTTTATTGTTTTCTTTCCTAAACTCTGGGTGCCCACTATTTCCACACGGGCAGCCTAGTAGCAGGTTTAGGTTATTTTGGAGTAGCAGTATTTTGGAGCTCTTATCTTGGAGATATCTTAGGAGCTTTTGGAGATTTCAGGTGTTAGCTTTTGGGAGTTCGTTATCACCTCCCTCACTTGAGAACTTTTGGATATATGATCACTGTTATATTATCATGATGTTGTATTTAGAGATTATGGAGTATGTATTATATACTCTGTTGTAGTATGGATATTATGTTGATGTTGTAACAGTGATGTTATTTATGATATTGATTCTGTTCCGCTGTTTTATATTCATCTAATTGTTGTTATAAGCTCCAACGATGCGAATTTGATGTCGTTTATCGGACATCGAGTTTGGGTCGTCACATTGGCCACCTCCTATTGCTCCACCACCACCTTGACACACCCCTAACCATCACCTTCATCCTCTTTCCAGATCTAAAACATGCAATAACCGAGCCATAGATCCATGTAGCCTAGCTCAAAATGAACCAAAAACCCACTATTTGCATAAGCCTCTTCATATTCATGCATAGTAACTCCTCCACCACTTCAATACCTTGTAGCCATGCCTTATAGGACCCAAACCTAAACCAAAGTATGTCTAAACCTGAGCCAAAACATTCCCTAAGCCGTGCTAGCAAGTGTAGAAGGCAAGACAAAAGACTGTGTATCGTATCTCTTTTTATTTCAAAGTTATTCCTATTCAATGTTGTATTGAATTGTAATTTTATTTTGTTTTGTTTTGGGTTGTAACACAAGTTCTAAGCTTGGATCTCTTCCCACTTGAGCCTATTGTTGTGTCATCGTGCCTTCTGGAATCCGTTGTGTCATTTGTATTGCAATCTCCAACACAAAAAGGTGAGTAAAGCTCACACGACATTTATACTTATGCAGTTGTGAAACAACAACAACTGAATGTGGAGAATTAAATATGATGTTATAACTACCATGTGATTATTTATATATGATGTTAAAACTGTTAAATTTCATGTCATATCATCTTTTATTATATATATGTCGTTACTGTTCATTTTTATATATGTTTATCACACTGCAAGTTCCTTGTAGATTAGAAATCACTATCGGTTGAAATGATACATACCTGAACGGACTTTAGAATAGGGAAAAATAGTTATGGGCTGAAATGATAGGCTTGAACGGTTTTTATTTAATTTATTTTAAATTGGGATTGCGGGTTTGAAATGATAAAACCCGGATTTTTCTTTGTAAATTGCGGGTTGAAATGATATATTGCCCGTATCACTTTACCTAGCGTAGAAAATTATATACAGGCCCGTAGTTAAAATATGTTTTTCTAAAAAATTTAAAATAATTTAGAAATTTAATTATTATAATATTTGATTTGAAATTTAATAAAAATATAACTTTTGTAAAGTATTATTTATTTTCTGGAAATCTATAAGTTAAATAAATTATGGAATAGTTAGAAAATACGAATGTAAGTTATTTTGGAAATTTTGATTTAATTTTTAATGGAATTTAAATTAACTTTGAAAATATGATAAATTTATGATATTTTGAATTTAAATTAATTTAAAGTGATTTTATATTATGTTAATGATTTTTGATAAAGTTGAATGTGAAATGAATGAATATTTAAGTTGAAATTTTGAAATATAACTAAAATTGGAAATTTATGAAATTGACTTAAAAGTGAACTTTTAGTTAAGCAAATAAAAATAAAACTAAGTTATACTTGAGAATTTGAACTTAAGTGTTAAGTTGAAATTTAATGCAAGGAATTTAAAATTGAACATTTCAATTTAATAAGTGAATTATTATTAAATTTTGATTTTAGAATGGAAATTTAACTTTATAAAATCATGAACTTGAGGAAAATTAAATGATGTTTATAAATGTGAAAATGTATGATTTTATGAGTTAAAAATGTTTTAAATAAAAATATAATTGGTTGAGAAATTATATTGAATATTTGCAGTTAATTGACTATATTTTTGAAATGCTATTAATTACAATGTAAATGGTATTACGGTATTTGTAAATGCTGTAGTTGATGGTAATGAACTAAAATGCTAAATTGAATTAAAAGCTATTATAGCAATTTTTGTAAGTACTATAATTTTTGAATTTAACTAAGTTTATTTGAAATTTAAGTAAACCCTATTACAACATTTTAAAATGTTGTCTTTTGTTAAATTAAACTGTTTTGAATGTATCTTTCCGTAGCGTTTTTTAAATGCCACGAAAAGTGAATTTTCACTGTTTTGATAAACTTAAGTGAATAAATGAACTTTGGAAGTTGAAAATTTTGGAAATTAAATAATTTAATTATTGAACATAATAACTTCATTTTAATGATTAAAAATGATTTTTTTGAATATAAACTATTTTGAAATGTGAATTGAAATTGTATTTTAAATCGAATAAAATGAATAATGATTTGAAATGAATGTGGTTTTGAAAAGAGATGATATTTTGATATATTAAATGATTGAAATGTGGTTTTGAAAAGATATGATATTTTGACATATTAAAATGATTTGAAAATGGAGTTTTGAAAGATATGACATTTTGATATTAAAATAATTTGAAAGGAAGTGCTGAAAGATAAGATATTTTGAATGAAGCTTTGAAATGTTATGATATTTTGATATATTAAAATGATTTGAAAGGAAGTTTTGAAAGGATATGATAATTTAATATATTGAAATGGTTAGAAATGACTTTATATTTATTTTGATAAATATTTGAATCCGAAGATATGGTATGGTGATATATCGAAATGGTTTGGAAATGATTTAATCTTTATTTTGATAAAGATTTGGGTTGAAATGACATTTTATTTTTGAAGTATAAAATATTGTTTTAAAGTTATAACTATGGGTTATAATAACGATTGGTTGTTAAAGAGACAGGGATCGGATATTGTCTTACAGCCGGCCAATACCGAAAACCACTTTAACAACTGTGTACGCGGTGGAGATTCCAGAATGAAGTAGGATGGTAACGACGTTCTCGAGGTATATTACGTGGACCCAACTCTCGTGAGTTGGCATAAATGACTAAAACAAGAGCTATACCGGGCTACACAAAGGGTCGCACCCTTTCATCGAGCATGCTCCATCGGAAACCATTCTATTACTTTTGTGATTCGATATGTGGTGCCACTTTGATTTGGGGGTATTGTTCGAGGTCGGCGGAAGTTGCTGGCTTGCCATCACCACCGGTCCGGGAGTGCAAACGGTGTATCCACCCTGGCATTGCCTCGCGTGTCGTGTCATCTCCTTATATCGAGCCCACTACGATTTTGGTTTTAAAGATCCGACCGTGTTAAGGTTCACCATCCCCTTAACGCTATTTTCTATATGATTATACCTTACTGATCAGACACTACTGTATATAGCGTATATTACTACATAGTAAATAGTTTAACGGATCCTTAAAGGATGGGCGGTTCCAAGCATCTTCTAAGTTACTTGTACCTTTGCTACAGTTCACTTGAGTTGGTTTACATTGTATAAGTATGTATGTCCTGACTCGAGTGTTTGTATTTTTATTTACGCTCGGGTCAGCCTGAGTTATTCACGGATTTGGATTTCCACTTTCTGGAGATTGGAATCGCTGGAGATTATCTACTTGTCAAGTTTCATCTTTTTAGTTCGGTTGTTTTATTCAGCTTGGGTTGAATATGTGCTTATATGATTTTTGTTTGATGATAATAAACATATATACATTCATTTAAATGTATTTGTTAATATACTATTCTATTTTTTCACAGTTTAAATAAATATTTGTTGAATAAAATATATTACACAGAATTTGAATTCAAACAGATATTTTATTCAAATAAATATTTATTACACTTTTGAATAGTACAATTTCAATCTCTCACTATAACTATACAACTTTGATTACAATCACATCACATTTCACATTTACAGTTAACCTCACTACATATCACTCACACTCGTATTTTTATCTTCAACTTCCTTCTAGTTTGAATCCAGCATCTGAGCAATCTGCAAAAATATAAACTAACGCAGTAAAATTGAAAAAGAAATATTTTTGCAATATAAAATGAAATATGATTTTTGAAAATATGATTTGCCTCAGTTATTTGGGTTATTCGTCATAATTTAAATTTGAATTCATCAAACACGAACAACTTGTGACATACACAGTGTATCACTGTATATGCCACAAGGCCGTGCACGTCGATAAATACACTTGATTGATTTACAGGGACAGGCGAGCACAGGTCAAACCCAAATGAAAAACCGGGTTCAACTCATGTGCAATAACATTGAAAATCACGACACGAGCACAAGGTCAAACCCGAGTTTTTTTGAAAAACTGGATTCAACACAGGGCAGGTCACAAGTCAAAAACAGTGCAACAAAACTCAATGTCGAGCATGCATGAAACATGAAACAGTGGATTGAACCAGAAACATGATCAACACAGCAATGCAAAGACCAGACAACAATTTCATCAAATATGCTCAAGTCTAGATGCATCAGGTTGAAAATGTTCAAAGCCCAAGTATACAACAAAGTGACTGAAGCAACTACCAAACAAACATACATGCAACATGGTCTGCAGGCAAACAAGTATCATGATACAACAGTGAAGGAAACTGCATCACAGCAGCATGAAAAAGTGTATACAACATCAAGATACATGAATATGGAACCAACTATACAAGTGCAGACTACAGAGAACCAATGCACAGCAAGCTTCAACTATATGGAGACGAGACCAAATACACAAGTTCACATGTGCAGCCAAATGGACAGAGAAGAATAACAAATATACAGAGACAATACAGCATGAACCAAAGGCAGTGCACAAATGACCAGGCAACAACATGAATTATGCAATGCAGATGCTAACATTGATGAATGTATATGACAGCGACAAACATCATATGTAAATGCCCAACACAAATGGTCAGAGACGAAGACTACAAGATGAACGAAGAAATTCACGAAACCAAAAATTTACGCAGAAGTCAAGTCAAATCAAATCGTGATGACCAAGGCAACTAGCTCAAACCAAAAATGCCAGCAAAAATCGAAGTTGAACAAGTCAGAATTAAATACCGTGGTGGCCAAGCAAAGTCGTGACCATCAATATACGTTTTTGATCAAGTCAGAAAACATCTCAATCATTGAAACAAAATCAAGTGGCCGTGATGAATAATATGAAATATTCAAATTATTTTATACGAACGCAAAATTAGGGTTTTGAATCCAATATAAACCCTAGGATCATCATCGGCAAATCCATTCGAGTTCGAGCATAACAAAGAACAAATCATCCAACTCGAATCACGATCGAGTTCAAGCATCAATCAGTAAAGCAAAAAGGATAAAATTACATACCGAAGCAAGGAGTCAAACTCGATCGAACAACGAAGCAGCCGAAGAGAGCAACGAGGGAAGGTCAAAGCTACTCGCGCATTATTAATCAAACATAAAGTCGGCAGCTTCAAACCCTAATTTGGAGTAGAAGAGACGAAGCCCTAATTTCAGAAACAGGACGAAGCCGCCATTACTCTCACAAGCAAAGGAACGAGACAAAAAGGATCGGGTGAAATAAGGTAGTGGGCCGGCCTTATTATTAAAAGGGGGTTTAGTGTTTTAATTTTATAAAAGGGCTTTATTATATTGTTAATTAGGGTTTAGGGTTATTTTATATTGTTTTTTAATTGTTGTTTTTATTTTACGAATCAAAGAATTTGTAAATCACCACCTAGGGTTTAGGTAGTGTCAGATTGTCTAGTTAGAATTAGTTCAGTGAGCAGGGTGTGCGAGTTTGCATAGCTCTATAGGCGGGAGCAGAGTTTGCGAGTAAGCGAAGCTCTATAGGCGGGAAGCAAAGTTTGCGAGTAAGCGAAACTCTATAGGCGGAGCGGGGTGTGCGAGTCTAGTAGAGTGTTTGTGAGCGGGAGCAAATGTTTGCGAGCAGGGTGTGCGAGTCTAGTAGAGTGTTTGTGAGCGGGAGAAAATGTCTGCGAGTCTAATAGAGTGTTTGTAAGCGTGATACTGTTTAATTCTAATAGAAATCTGTGAATGCAGCAGTAGGCAGGGGTTGCCGAAGCTGGGTAAACTTTGTGTGTGATTTACTTTTCATCATATTTATTTCTGCAGTTTATTTCTGTGTTTAAATCGAGAAAATTTGCTATAACCCTATTCACCCCCCCTCAAGGGTTAATCTTGATCCTACAAGTGGTATCAGAGCCCGGTATTTTGTTTTTTAACTCGAGAGTCATGAATCCACCAAATAATATTTTTGTTGAGGGTCGTTTCAATATTATTCCTTCTATTTTCGATGGAACAGATTTTTTGAATTGGAAATTAAAAATGGAATTATATTTAAAATCTGTTAATATTGAGTGTTGGGATATTATTGAAAATGGGTGTGATATAGAAAATAAGGAAATTATCTCGATTAATGCTCTTGCTATGCATATATTATATTCTCATATTAATCGTGATAATTTTTATTTCGTCTCTCATTGTGAAAATGCACAGAAAATTTGGAAAACTCTCGATGTAATATATGGTGCAAAAGTCAACAACAAAGAGAAGTCCTCTACAACCGACTCAGTTAAAGAAATATGCTTATCAGGATTGGTAAATAGCAGTTGTGATGAGGATGATGATGATGGAGCAGCCGAGCTGGCATTACGAACGAAGAATTCAAAAAGGAAATTTGTAGCCAAGTGGAATAAAAGCGATAACAGTGAAAGCGAGGAAGCAGATATGTGCCTTCATGGGAATATAACCGATAGCGATGACGACGAGCCAAGCGAGGTATCAAAACTTACTCACTCTGAATTACTTATTTATTTCCACAAAGTAAATGGCTGTTTTAAACGACTTAGGGAGAAGTATGCCAAACTTGAATCACAAAATGATACTTAGTTAGAATTAAATGAGCAACTCGACAAATTAGTTAAAAACTATCAAAGTAAGATCCCTAAGTGTGATAAGTGTCCAACATTCAAAAAGGAAATTGAAAAATCAGAAATCAATATAAAGTCACTTGAAAATGAAATTCTGATTTTAAAAGAGAATGAAAATAATAAGAGAGAGAATTCTATTGAAAAGTGCACACAATTGATAAATGAAAATGAATCTCTCAAAACACAAGTCCAACAATTGTCAACGACTTTAGATAAATTTTCAAAAAGTGAAAAATCGTTGAATATGTTAATAGGAAAACAAACTATCAATATTGATAGACAAGGACTTGGATATACTCACTCTGAATATGTTAGAAATGAGATTAATCAAGAAAATTCAATGTGCACGATTTGTAGAAAATATGGACACAATCACAATAATTGTTGGTATAGACCCAAACATGTGAAAACTATACCGATTTGGGTTCCAAAAGGTACACATATAAAATCTTTGAAAGTCAAACAAATTTGGGTGCCAAAAGGAACATATATAAATAGTTGGGTCTCCAAAAACATATTTTTCATATTCTGCCACTAACAACCATGGACCTATAAAAACAAATAGGTCACATAAATCTTTTTCCGTGTAGGTGTGGTGGCAGGCTAAGGAACAACAACGGTGTTCTCTGGATTTTGGCTGTTCCAGAAACACAACGGACGACAAAGCAAAGTTCCTTAGCCTAGTATAAAGGTGACAGAATCACAATAGACAACATCGAAAAATATCGTAAAGGTAAAATAGGTAATGGTATGTTTTAAACGATATATTAAATGTGATAATCTGCACCATATTCTGAATTAAAATCATCCAATATTGAGATGAATAAAAGATGATGATTTTGATGCTATGATTTTTTTTAAAATATTGACCAACCATCTTTAAATAGAATTACTTGGAATAATTATGATGGTGGACTGATTCGGACTTACTTGATATGATTCTACATGACTTGTTTTTATTTATGACCTTGATTTGTGCTTAAATGATGACCAATCAGATTTTCAACTTTGAACTAATCCATATGAATTTGTTCGATCAAATGATGGTTACTCATACTACACGTAGATATATTGGTTTTGATATTTTGGTCACTGCTTGTAAATTTGCACGATTTCAAATTTCATGTGAAAGCTGTTAAAAAGGATTTTTTTGAAATTGTTGAAACTTTATGAAATTGTTGAAACTTCAAGAAATTGTTTTTGAAATAATAATAAAGTTTTAATGACTGTTGATAGTTTTTCATCCTACGGTTTCTGAAATTAACACTATGATATTTGTTTGAGTGTTAACATGGCTTCATTTCAAATTTCATTCTGAGATAGTTTGTTGAAATTTCACAAATCTGGTCTTTGATATCCAACGAGTGAATATTGAGTGAAATTTAAATTCAGATGCAGATTACACTGGTAATATAGTTGATAGAAAAATTACTAGTGGAACGTGATTAATTTTTTTTTGAAACATTCATTTGTTGCATCGTTTTTCGAAGAAAATATCTGCATATTTTTCACTTGAAATAATTTTCAAATAGCAGAAAATTTTCTTATACCCTCGAGAAAATCATGTTTGACCATATTTACAGATTAGTCATTTTTATTTGATTTTAAATTTTGACTAATCTAACTCCCTAATGATTATCGAAAAGATGAATAGTGATTGAAAAAGTGATGAGTGTTGATATTTATCATATATTAAAACTCGAGAAAGTATAATTAGAAAATTTCTTTAGAATTTCATAACAAGAGTTATAAAAACTTTTTGTTGGGTAAAAATTCCATGACCATTTCTATTTCTATCATCTTTCTATCGACCATCACTCATCAAGATCATATTTAGTATGTAAATTTGTGGTAGTTTACAAAGGAAATCATTTGTTCTTCAATATCTTTTAATTTGTGAAGGAAATTATTTGTGCTTCAATTTATTATATTTAGCAATAAAAATAAATATCCAAAGTATTCACTCTCATTTAAAAGTCCTCACGGTTATGCATGGGTGAATTACTTGGATTTTTGATTATGTGCTTCCATGCTCATTTAAAAGTCCTCACGGTTATGCATGTATGGAACGCATATCAAATTTAATTGATTTAATAGACAAGTTGATTCTAATCCCATTTAAAAGTCCTCACGGTCATCCGTGGTTAGAAGATACTTGATTTCATTTTTAAATTAAATTGGAATATTACTAATCTCATTTAAAAGTCCTAACGGTTATGCATGGTTAGTAGATATTCAAATTTCCTGAAATAAATATACCACAAATAGACATAACTATATGAATTTTTGATGATTTTATCCCCATCATTTCTGAAAGTAGAATATGCGCCTAACAAGGGTAATTATGATTTTTGTTTGAGTTTTATTGAAATTTGATATTTATATTCAATTGAGTTAAATGTTTGATTCATGTATGTCACTTCATCCCTATTTTTATAACACTGTTATTCTTTTGCTGATAACAAAAGGGGGAGAGAAAAGTTAAGATTTTGTCAAATAGAATCAAGCAAAGGTCAAATAATTTTCCATTTGCATATAGGCTCATCTATATATTTCTATTTGTATGCATATATGTAGGGGGAGTATTATGTAGAAAGGAGCATTCAAATAGGGGGAGCAAATTGAACGATCAAATACATTTAATACATTCAACATCTTAAATATATGTTTGTTATCATCAAAAGGGGGAGATTGTTGAATATGCGCTTAAATGATTTTTGTTTGATGATAATAAACATATATACATTCATTTAAATGTATTTGTTAATATACTATTCTATTTTTTCACAGTTTAAATAAATATTTGTTGAATAAAATAAATTACACAGAATTTGAATTCAAACAGATTTTTTATTCAAATAAATACTTATTAAACTTTTGAATAGTACAATTTCAATCTCTCACTATAACTATACAACTTTGATTACAATCACATCACATTTCACATTTACAGTTAACCTCACTACATATCACTCACACTCGTATTTTTATCTTCAACTTCCTTCTAGTTTGAATCCAGCATCTGAGCAATCTGCAAAAATATAAACTAACGCAGTAAAATTGAAAAAGAAATATTTTTGCAATATAAAATGAAATATGATTTTTGAAAATATGATTTGCCTCAGTTGTTTGGGTTGTTCGTCATAATTTAAATTTGAATTCATCATACACGAACAACTTCTGACATACACAGTGTATCACTGTATATGCCACAAGGCCGTGCACGTCGATATGTACACTTAATTGATTTACAGGGACAGGCGAGCACAGGTCAAACCCAAATGAAAAACCGGGTTCAACTCACGTGCAATAACATTGAAAATCACGACACGAGCACAAGGTCAAACCCGAGTTTTTTTGAAAAACTGGATTCAACACAGGGCAGGTCACAAGTCAAAAACAGTGCAACAAAACTCAATGTCGAGCATGCATGAAACATGAAACAGTGGATTGAACCAGAAACATGATCAACACAGCAATGCAAAGACCAGACAACAATTTCATCAAATATGCTCAAGTCAAGATGCATCAGGTTGAAAATGTTCAAAGCCCAAGTATACAACAAAGTGACTGAAGCAACTACCAAACAAACATACATGCAACATGGTCTGCAGGCAAACAAGTATCATGATACAACAGTGAAGGAAACTGCATCACAACAGCATGAAAAAGTGTATACAACATCCAGATACATGAATATGGAACCAACTATACAAGTGCAGACTACAGAGAACCAATGCACAGCAAGCTTCAACTATATGGAGACGAGACCAAATACACAAGTTCACATGTGCAGCCAAATGGACAGAGAAGAATAACAAATATACAAAGACAATACAGCATGAACCAAAGGTAGTGCACAAATGACTAGGCAACAACATGAATTATGCAATGCAGATGCTAACATTGATGAATGTATATGACAGCGACAAACATCATATGGAAATGCCCAACACAAATAGCCAGAGACGAAGACTACAAGATGAACGAAGAAATTCACGAAACCAAAAATTTACGCAGAAGTCAAGTCAAATCAAACCGTGATGACCAAGGCAACTAGCTCAAACCAAAAATGCCAGCAAAAATCGAAGTTGAACAAGTCAGAATTAAATACCGTGGTGGCCAAGCAAAGCCGTGACCATCAATATACGTTTTTGATCAAGTCAGAAAACATCTCAATCATTGAAACAAAATCAAGTGGCCGTGATGAATAATATGACAAATTCAAATGATTTTATACGAACGCAAAATTAGGGTTTTGAATCCTATATAAACCCTAGGATCATCATCGGCAAATCCATTCGAGTTCGAGCATAACAAAGAACAAATCATCCAACTCGAATCACGATCGAGTTCAAGCATCAATCAGTAAAGCAAAAAGGATAAAATTACATACCGAAGCAAGGAGTCAAACTCGATCGAACAACGAAGCAGCCGAAGAGAGCAACGAGAGAAGGTCAAAGCTACTCGCGCATTATTAATCAAACATAAAGTCGACAGCTTCAAACCCTAATTTGGAGTAGAAGAGACGAAGCCCTAATTTCAGAAACAGGACGAAACCGCCATTACTCCCACAAGCAAAGGAACGAGACAAAAAGGATCGGGTGAAATAAGGGAGTGGGCCGGCCTTATTATTAAAAGGGGGTTTAGTGTTTTAATTTTATAAAAGGGCTTTATTATGTTGTTAATTAGGGTTTAGGGTTATTTTCTATTGTTTTTTAATTGTTGTTTTTATTTTACGAATCAAAGAATTTGTAAATCACCACCTAGGGTTTAGGTAGTGTCAGATTGTCTAGTTAGAATTAGTTCAGTGAGCAGGGTGTGCGAGTTTGCAAAGCTCTATAGGCGGGAGCAGAGTTTGCGAGTAAGCGAAGCTCTATAGGCGGGATGCAAAGTTTGCGAGTAAGCGAAACTCTATAGGTGGAGCAGGGTGTGCGAGTCTAGTAGAGTGTTTGTGAGCGGGAGCAAATGTTTGCGAGCAGGGTGTGCGAGTCTAGTAGAGTGTTTGTGAGCGGGAGCAAATGTCTGCGAGTCTAGTAGAGTGTTTGTAAGCGTGATACTGTTTAATTCTAATAGAAATCTGTGAATGCAGCAGTAGGCAGGGGTTGCCGAAGCTGGGTAAACTTTATGTGTGATTTACTTTTCAGCATATTTATTTCTGCAGTTTATTTCTGTGTTTAAATCGAGAAAATTTGCTATAACCCTATTCAACCCCCCCCCCCCCCCCTCTAGGGTTAATCTAGATTCTACAGCTTGTACTTGGTTATCATATTTAAACTTCTGTTGTACTTTATTTCTTCTATTGTATCTTATGTAACTCTGATATATTTATATAGTAGCTTCATAAACTACTATCTCTTTTACTTCCGCTGCATTATTATTACTCTGTGTCTGTGATCTGTGATTTTTATTTACTGTATATTCTGAGATTCGCCAAATTTTTATTTACAATGCGGTATTTTGAGCAATTCAATTCCGGCATGAGTGTCTACCTATACACTTATATTGGATGCGAATGGTTGAAAATATCGGGTCGTCACAATTATTATCAGAGCTTTGGTAACTCTAGGCAAAACTCAGCATATGGAGTGAATGTATTTACAGAATCACTTTCGTTCGAGTTTGAATCTCATCCTTTTTGACTTGATTCCTTTTAATTTTGGAACGTTCCCTGCGGTTCCAAAATCCATTCGTATCCCTCACTATTCATCTTCTTTTGACTCTGGAGTATTCCATAACTCCGCTTCGAATGATCTTTTAGTGAGTCGGCGGTCACGCCAATTTCAAATTGAATTGAAAAAAAAAGGGAACTCCTTTACAATTAGCATCGATTCACCACAGATTTTATCCTTAGTTTAGATGCTAATATCTTTATCATTTCAAGCTCTATCTCTTGAGATCGAATGTAGATTTATCCCAGAAAAATCCACATTGATCTTATTCTTTAAGTCTCGTTTGACGCGGTAAAAGTTGCCCGTGATTTATTTAAGCTTATCCACCTCTCTACTCTGTTATTTAATCATCTTGTCTTTTGTTACTAATCTATTATTCCAAACATTTTGAATTGTACTTGTATATGTATGTTTTGTTTATATATTGTGTTGTTTGAGTTGTTGATGTTGAGTTGGGTTTCTGATCGATTCATCTGATCAACGCTATCGATAGGATTTCTAAAACACTTTGACAGAACAAACCGACACAATATTATTTTAAAATTTTGGTTTATGAAATAAATTTTGATATATAAGTAAATTTATGAAACTTAATAAACTGATTTAAATTGATTATTTGAAGTGATAATACTTGGTTTATAATTTATTGTTCTATAAATGAATTTTAAATAGTTGTTTATAAATTGATTTGGGAATTGAAATGAATTTAAATCAAGAATTTGAGAATTTAATTTCCGATGGTTTCAAACATTGTGTTTAAAATTTTAAAAGGATATATTATTTAAAGTATTTTCGAATAGAAATTTGTTTCCAAAGAATTTTAAAGTTTAAAATTAGCGCTCTTCTCTTTGTCGCCGGAAAATAACTTCGGTGATGACTACAGCATCATCGACATTCATTTTCGAGTTTTGAAGTGAAGAGACTGTTCTGTAGTCTGGCTACAGCTTTGTTTTGGGGATTTAATTGATTGGAATTTCTAAAATATGACTTGATTTACATAGATATATGATTTAAAATTGATTTGACATATTATGTATATATAATTACTTATCTTCAATTGGTTTGAAGGTAATCGGAAATTTAGTTCTTAAATTTTATTTTAAAATTTCAATTATATAAAAAAATTCAATCAAAATTTTAGATGAATATCAAGAATGAAACGAGATAATTGGAAAGTTTTATTTGTATAAATACAATTGCATTCAAATATAACTTACCTTAATTTTTCAAAATTTAACAATGTAATTGGATAGTATACAATATAAAAGATTTAATAAATAAAATTTGAGTGGTTATAATAAATGTTATACACTTAAATTTTAAAACGATTAACAGAGGTAAATAGAATAAATGGGTAATTGAATAATTTACAATATAAAATAATGTTAAAAGAACTAAGAATAAAAGAAAGCAGTTATAATAAGTGTAAGTATATTTAACATAAGTAATAAATATATTGAAAGGAATATATTTAATTTTAATTAGGAATAAAAAAGAATTAAATGTATTAAGTACATTATGAGTATAATAAATGATTATTTTTCAAACCCTTTGGTTTTAAAAATTGTTAATTTAAGATGATTGGATAATAAGATAATGAAATTTGAGATAGTTAAGATTTATTTAACTTGTGTAAAAGTTTTATTCTCTATTTAAGGTGAAATTTCCATGCTTTCAAATTTATTTGCTTATTCTGTTTTCCAAACTATCTTTTGGTTGTCCTTATCATCCTTATCTTGCTATAGATTGGTATAGGCATCTTTCTATAATCTTTGATAGATCTTTGGTAATCATTTTGAATCCACCTTTTCGTGCTTGTGTTCTTAATTTTGGAGAATCTTGGAAAGATCATCTCCACCTTGTAAAACTTACCTATAACAATAGCAATCATGTATAATTTCAATCTCCTTGTCATCTTGTCCTAATCTTGTTTCACTCTATCTTTTTCTTTGCTTTCCCGTACCTCATTCCTTTTCGGGGACGAAAAGTTTTGAGTGGGGGAGAGTGTAACAACCTTGTATTTTGTGATTTTTTTTATATTTTAATTATTTTAATTAAATTTTTGATTTAAAAAATATTTTATTTAATTTTAATGATAAACTTTAGTTTTGATATGAATTATCATTTCAAAGCATGGCTAAAAAGAATATTTTCCAAAAAGTGAATTTTTGGTCAAAATAGTCAAACCTTGACTTTTAATTTAAAATTTTAAAAGTTTGAAATTTTAAATTTTATCCTTTATTATGAAAGTACATAAAATTTTAAGAACACCGCATTTCGTTTCGTTGGAAACGGATGTAAATTGTGAAAGTTATGTATATTTCAATATTGAGTGTAATTTGTTTATTCTGCAATTTTGTTATTTTAAATAGTATAAATATTATTTTTCTTTGTCATATTTTATTGTAATATATATTGATATGTTATTTTATGTATGTTTTTGTCTTTTAATATTTTTGAAGTGAGGTAGGAATTTTTCTAGAGCTAGTAGTATTTTTCTTGTAATTTCCATGCCCTGTTTTCAATTTTTAAACATTTTCTTTAGTTCTTTTCTATTTTTCTCCAATTTAATTATTTATTTTATTTTATAAATGATAAATAAATTATTTTATTTAAAAAATTTTCTTTAGAATATTTTTAAAATGAAGTAGATATTTTTCCAAAGCCATTGATGTTTTAATTGTAATTTTTGAACACTGTTTTCAATTTTTAAGCAATTTCCTTAATTCTTTTTGTATTTTCTTTAAATTTAATTATATATTTTTATTTTTTTCACTTTGTTTCGGTTTTTAGATTTACTTGCTGAAGTTTATTTTGTTTTACTTGATTTAAAAGAAAAGGAAGTATGTAGGTTTTAAAAGCTAAGAAACGTAAAGTCGTTTCACCATTTCTTTTATCGTTTCTTTTTCAATCAATGCATCAATTTATTGTAGCCGTTCCTTTTATTTTGCTTATTCACGTGAAAGTTTCTCATTCCATCAATAATACACATCCATTTCAGATCTGAGCAAAGAAAAATAAGCAATGGCCTCTCTTCCTCCTCTCATTTTTTCTACTTCTTCTTATTTATTTTGCTTGATTTTCGCCTTGACCTCTCATTGCTTTGTTTGGCCTAACATCTCCACCATCTCCTCCACCGACCACCACCACTTCCTTCCCCACATCATACATGACCAAAACCCTTCCTCCTCTGACCTGCAAGTGCCATGACCATCCCATGATGCGAAATCCACAAAAACTATGTTAAAACTCCTTAAAAAGCATGTCTAGCCAACTAGTCTTCATCACCATCACCTTAGATGACCATGGCCACCTCCTATTGCTCCACCACCACCTTGACACACCCCTAACCATCACCTTCATCCTCTGTCCAAATTTGAAACATGCCATAGCCGAGCCATAGATCCATGTAGCCTAGGCCAATATGAACCAAAAACCCACTATTTGCATAAGCCTCTTCATGTTCATGCATAGTAACTCCTCCACCACTTCAATACCTTGTAGCCATGCCTTATAGGACCCAAACCTGAACCAAAGTATGTCCAAACCTGAGCCAAAACATTCCCTAAGCCGTGCTAGCAAGTGTAGAAGGAAAGATAAAAGACTGTGTATTCGTATCTCTTTTATTTCAAAGTTATTCATATTCAATGTTGTATTGAATTGTAATTTTATTTTGTTTTGTTTTGGGTTGTAACACAAGTTCTAAGCTTGGATCTCTTCCCACTTGAGCCTATTGTTGTGTCATCATGCCTTCTGGAATCCGTTGTGTCATTTTTATTGCAATCTCCAGCACAAAAAGGTGAGTAAAGCTCACACGACATTTATACTTATGCAGTTGTGAAACAACAACAACTGAATGTGGAGAATTAAATATGATGTTATAACTACCATGTGATTATTTATATATGATGTTAAACCTGTTAAATTTCATGCCATATCATCTTTTGTTATATATATGTTGTTACTGTTCATTTTTATATATGTTTATCACACTGCAAGTTCCCTGTAGATTAGAAATCACTAGGGGTTGAAATGATACATACCCGAACGGACATTGGAATAGGGAAAAACCATTATGGGCTGAAATGATAGGCTTGAACAGTTTTTATTTAATTTATTTTAACTTGGGATTGCGGGTTTGAAATGATAAAACCCGGATTTTTCTTTGTAAATTACGGGTTGAAATGATATATTGCCCGTATCACTTTACCTAGCGTAGAAAATTATATACAGGCCCATAGTTAAAATATGTTTTTCTAAAAAATTTAAAATAATTTAGAAATTTAATTATTATAATATTTGATTTGAAATTTAATAAAAATATAACTTTTGTAAAGTAATATTTATTTTCTGGAAATCTATAAGTTAAATAAATTATGGAATAGTTAAAAAATACGAATGTAAGTTATTTTGGAAATTTTGATTTAATTTTTAATGGAATTTAAATTAACTTTGAAAATATGATAAATTTATGATATTTTGAATTTAACTAAATTTAAAGTGATTTTATATCATATTAATGATTTTTGATAAAGTTGAATGTGAAATGAATGAATATTTAAGTTGAAATTTTGAAATATAACTAAAATTGGAAATTTATGAAATTGACTTAAAAGTGAACTTTTATTAAGCAAATAAAAATAAAACTAAGTTATATTTGAGAATTTGAACTTAAGTGTTAAGTTGAAATTTAATGCAAGGTATTTAAAATTGAACATTTCAATTTAATAAGTGAATTATTATTAAATCTTGATTTTTGAATGGAAATTTAACTTTATAAAATATTGAACTTGAGGAAAATTAAATGATGTTTATAAATGTGAAAATGTATGATTTTATGAGTTAAAAATGTTTTAAATAAAAATATAATTGGTTGAGAAATTATACTGAATATTTGGAGTTAATTGACTGCATTTTTGAAATGCTATTAATTACAATGTAAATGATATTACGGTATTTGTAAATGTTGTAGTTGATGGTATGAACTAAAATGCTAAATTGAATTAAAAGCTATTATAGCAATTTTTGTAAGTGCTATAATTTTTGAATTTAACTAAGTTTATTTGAAATTTAAGTAAACCCTATTACAACATTTTAAAATGTTGTCTTTTGTTAAATTAAACTATTTTGAATGTATATTTCCGTAGCGTTTTCTAAATGCCACGAAAAGTGAATTTTCACTGTTTTGATAAACTTAAGTGAATAAATGAACTTTGTAAGTTGAAAATTTTGGAAATTTAATAATTTAATTATTGAACATAATAACTTCATTTTAATGATTAAAAATGATTTTTTTTGAATATAAACTGTTTTGAAATGTGAATTGAAATTGTATTTTAAATCGAATAAAATGAATAATGATTTGAAATGAATGTGGTTTTGAAAAGAGATGATATTTTTATATATTAAATGATTGAAATGTGGTTTTGAAAAGATATGATATTTTGACATATTAAAATGATTTGAAAATGGAGTTTTGAAAGATATGACACTTTGATATTAAAATAATTTGAAAGGAAGTGCTGAAAGATAAGATATTTTGAATGAAGCTTTGAAAGGTTATGATATTTTGATATATTAAAATGATTTGAAAGGAAGTTTTGAAAGGATATGATAATTTAATATATTGAAATGGTTAGAAATGACTTTATATTTATTTTGATAAATATTTGAATCCGAAGATATGGTATGGTGATATATCGAAATGGTTTGGAAATGATTTAATCTTTATTTTGATAAAGATTTGGGTTGAAATGACATTTTATTTTTGAAGTATAAAATATTGTTTTAAAGTTATAACTATGGGTTATAATAACGATTGGTTGTTAAAGAGACAGGGATCGGATATTGTCTTACAGCCGGCCAATACCGAAAACCACTTTAACAACTGTGTACGCGGTGGAGATTCCAGAATGAAGTAGGATGGTGACGACGTTCTCGAGGTATATTACGTGGACCCAACTCTCGTGAGTTGGCATAAATGACTAAAACAAGAGCTATACCGGGCTACACAAAGGGTCGCACCCTTTCATCGAGCATGCTCCATCGGAAACCATTCTATTACTTTTGTGATTCGATATGTGGCGCCACTTTGATTTGGGGGTATTGTTCGAGGTCGGCGGAAGTTGCTGGCTTGCCATCACCACCGGTCCGGGAGTGCAAACGGTGTATCCACCCTGGCATTGCCTCGCGTGTCGTGTCGTCTCCTTATATCGAGCCCACTACGATTTTGGTTTTAAAGATCCGACCGCGTTAAGGTTCACCATCCCCTTAACGCTATTTTCTATATGATTATACCTTACTGATCAGACACTACTGTATATAGCGTATACTACTACATAGTAAATAGTTTAACGGATCCTTAGAGGATGGGCGGTCCCAAGCATCTTCTAAGTTACTTGTACCTTTGCTACAGTTCACTTGAGTTGGTTTACATTGTATAAGTATGTATGTCCTGACTCGAGTGTTTGTATTTTTATTTATGCTTGGGTCAGCCTGAGTTATTCACAGATTTGGATTTCTACTTTCTGGAGGTTGGAATCGCTGGAGATTATCTACTTGTCAAGTTTCATCTTTTCAGTTCGGTTGTTCTATTCAGCTTGTACTTGGTTATCATATTTAAACTTCTGTTGTACTTTATTTCTTCTATTGTATCTTATGTAACTCTGATATATTTATATAGTAGCTTCATGAACTACTATCTCTTTTACTTCCGCTGCATTATTATTACTCTGTGTCTGTGATCTGTGATTTTTATTTACTGTATATTCTGAGATTTGCCTAATTTTTATTTATAACGCGGTATTTTGAGCAATTCAATTCCGGCATGAGTGTCTACCTATACACTTATAATGGATGTGAATGGTTGAAAATATCGGGTCGTCACAGTTGGTATCAGAGCTTTGGTAGCTCTAGGCAAAACTCAGCATATGGAGTGAATGTATTTACAGAATCACTTTCATTCGAGTTTGAATCTCTTCCTTTTTGACTCGATTCCTTTGAATTTTGGAACGTTCCCTGCGGTTCCAAAATCCATTCGTATCCCTCACTATTCATCTGCTTTTGACACTGGAGTATTCCATAACTCCGCTTCGAATGATCTTTTAGTGAGTCGGCGGTCACGCCAATTTAAAATTGAATTGAAAAAAAAGGGCAACTCCTTTACAATTAGCATCGATTCACTAGAGATTTTATCCTTGGTTTAGATGCTAATATCTTTATCATTTCAAGCTCTATCTCTTGAGATCGAATGTAGATTTACCCCAGAAAAATCCACATTGATCTTATTCTTTAAGTCACGGTTGACGCGGTAAAATTTGCCCGTGATTTATTTAAGCTTATCCACCTCTCTACTCTGTTATTTAATCATCTTGTCTTTTGTTTCCAATCTATTCTTCCAAACATTTTGAATTGTACTTGTATGTCTATGTTTTGTTTATATATTGTGTTATTTGAGTTGTTGATGTTGAGTTGGGTTTCTGATTGATTCGTCTGATCAACGCTATCGATAGGACTTCTTAAACACTTTGACAGAACAAACTGACACAAAATTATTTTAAAATTTTGGTTTATGAAATAAATTTTGATATATAAGTAAATTTATGAAACTTAATAAACTGATTTAAATTGATTATTTGAAGTGATAATACTTGATTTATCATTTATTGTTCTATAATGAATTTTAAATAGTTGTTTATAAATTGATTTGGGAATTGAAATGAATTTAAATCAAGAATTTAAGAATTTAATTTCCGATGGTTTCAAACATTGTGTTTAAAATTTTAAAAGGATATATTATTTAAAGTATTTTCGAATAGAAATTTGTTTCCAAAGAATTTTAAAGTTTAAAATTAGCCCTCTTCTCTTTGTCGCTGGAAAATAACTTCGGTGATGACTGCAGCATCATCGATGTTCATTTTCGAGTTTTGAAGTGAAGATACTGTTCTATAGTCTTGCTACAGCTTTGTTTTGGGAATTTAATTGATTTGAATTTCTAAAATATGACTTGATTTATATAGATATATGATTTAAAATTGATTTGACATATTATGTATATATAATTATTTATCTTCAATTGGTTTGAAGGTAATCGAAAATTTAGTTCTTAAATTTTATTTTAAAGAATAATTTCAATTATATAAAAAAAATCAATCAAAATTTTAGATGAATATCAAGCATGAAATGATTTATTGGAAAGTTTTATTTGTATAAATACAATTGCATTCAAATATAACTTACCTTAATTTTTCAAAAGTTAACAATGTAATTGGATAGTATACAATATAAAAGATTTAATAAATAAAATTTGAGTGGTTATAATAAATGTTATACACTTAAATTTTAAAACGATTAACAGAGGTAAATAGAATAAATGGGTAATTGAATAATTTACAATATAAAATAATGTTAAAAGAACTAAGAATAAAAGAAAGCAGTTATAATAAGTGTAAGTATATTTAACATAAGTAATAAATATATTGAAAGGAATAAATTTAATTTTAATTAGGAATAAGAAAGAATTAAATGTATTAAGTACATTATGAGTATAATAAATGATTATTTTTCAAACCCTTTGGTTTTAAAAATTGTTAATTTAATATGATTGGATAATAAGATAATGAAATTTGAGATAGTTAAGATTTATTTAACTTGTGCAAAAGATTTATTCTCTATTTAAGGTGAAATTTCCATGCTTTCAAATTTATTTGCTTATTCTGTTTTCCAAACTATCTTTTGGTTGTCCTTATCATCCTTATATTGCTATAGATTGGTATAGGCATCTTTCTATAATCTTTGATACATCTTTGGTAATCATTTTGAATCCACCTTTTCGTGCTTGTGTTCTTAATTTTGGAGAATCTTGGAAAGATCATCTCCACCTTGTAAAACTTACCTATAACAATAGCCATCATGTATAATTTCAATCTCCTTGTCATCTTGTCCTAATCTTGTTTCACTCTATCTTTTTCTTTGCTTTCCCGTACCTCATTCCTTTTCGGGGATGAAAAGTTTTGAGTGGGGGAGAGTGTAACGACCCTGTATTTTGTGATTTATTTTTTTTGTATATTTTAATTATTTTAATTAAATTTTTGATTTAAAAACATATTTTATTTAATTTGAATGATAAACTTTAGTTTTGATGTAAATTATCATTCCAAAGCATGGCTAAAAAGAATATTTTCCAAAAAGTGAATTTTTGGTCAAAATAGTCAAACCTTGACTTTTAATTTAAAATTTTAAAAGTTTGAAAATTTAAATTTTATCTTCCATTATGAAAGTACATAAAATTTGAAGAAACTGCTTTTTGTTTCGTTGGAAACGGATGTAAATTGTGTAAGTTATGTATATTTCAATATTGAGTGTAATTTGTTTATTCTACAATTTTGTTATTTTAAATAGTATAAATTTTATTTTTCTTTGTCATATTTTATTGTAATATGTATTGATATGTTATTTTATGTATATTTTTGTCTTTTAATATTTTTGAAGTGAGGTAGGAATTTGTTTTTATCTCTATTGTCAAATTGCAAAAGCTCCTCCGTACAAAGGGGACTCTGCCAAAAATTTTCGAAAATTTTGGAGTTAAATTTTTTTTGAAAGATTTTGAAAATTTTGTTAACGACAAGTGTTTTCAAATTGGAAATGAATAAATTAGTGAATGAAACTTATTTAAAATAATGACACGAATTTGATATAAATGAAAAATAGAATTTGAATATTCAGAGTTAAAGATAAATTGAATTCATATGGAAATGGAAGAATCAATTGAATAGGAATAGATATAAACTAAAGTGGTAAGATGAAAATAAATATAAGACACATAAAATGCTTATACTAACTTAAGTAAGGAATGATGCATTCTCAATTGGGAATTGATATTTCATAAACAATCTAAAATAATATTTGAATGAATAGATATTGACATTTGTAAGGAAGTCGATAAAATGTTTTTGTATATTGTGATTGGACATATTGCTATGTAAGATATGCTGGTAATATAAAGGTAAAGAGAATTGATTTTGATTTTCGAAGATAAATTTAAAATGCTCGACAAAAAGGTATGTGTTTAAATTTCTATATGAAATTAATTGGGATTTTGATCGAGCCACTTGGCCTTTTGTTTTCTTTTGGGTTTTTGAGAGGCCGTAGAGCCATTTTGTAGTTGTACCGAGCTAGCCGCGCAAAGGAGACGCTGGCAAAAAATTTCTGGAATTTAGGGTGTTAGAAAAATTTTGAGAAAATTTTGATAAGTCAAAACTTGGTTTTAAATTTAAACTTGAATGGTTAAACAAATAGTATAGTTTGAAACTAAGGGACAAGTTTAGAAAGTTAATAAGAAGGGTAATGCGACTTTTATTAAAATGATAGTTTGGTAGGACATTGAATGGTTGGTTTTGGAGAAATAGTAACGGGTATTGGACCATTCTTCCTAATTAGTAATTTCGGGGACGAAATTCTTTTAAGGGAGGTGGAATGTAACGACCCGGATTTTTGACGGCTAATTTACAATATTTAAATTGAATTTAAATATTTAAATTGAACTTTAATTTGATTATAATATGAATAGTTTGGTTTTTATATGATAAAAAGGTTCAGAATTTAAATATAATAATCTATTGAATGAATTGACTGAGTATTAAAATAGTAATTGACAATTGGGTAAAAAATTTAAATCTGGGATTGCAAGCTTGTTTAAAACCCTAAGGCAAAATCAAGAGGTGAGGCACGCGATTCGACTCGCGTTCGTGCTTTGGTCGTCGCGTGTTTTGTAGCTGGGTCTCGCGATGACGGGGCGCGACATCGTGGATGTTCACGCAGCATTGTGGGAAGGCTAGGGCTTGGGGGTTGCGGCAAGTTTCGTCGTGGGGAAGATCGTTGTTAACGCAAGGCCGTAGGCATGGATGGGTCGCATCGAGTTGTGGTGGTGGCGGCATCCAGATCTGGTCGCGTGCGCATTCGATTTGGAGGGACCGAGCTTGCATTCGCAATTTGACGGGTCGGTCACGTGAGTCTTGTTCGAGGCTGCGTCTGCGAAGTGTGCTCGCGAGGTGGCCGTAGTTCGACTAGTGAGGTATATCTCTGTTTATTTTTGAAATTCAAATTTTGATTTTACAATGAAGATATATTTAGGGTTTTAATTTAATTTGAATATTTAAACTGGAAATTGTATATATGTATATACTAAAAAAAATATACAATAAAATAATAAGTTAATTTGTTAAGCGGGTTGTTTAAATTATTAAGTTAATCTTGTTTCAATTTTAATATATATAGAAAATACAGGGATTATTTTGGGAAAATATAAGAATTTGATTTTTAAATCTATATGGATTACTTATATAAACATATATATATGTAATTCCTACGTGAGAAATAAAGTATATACACCTATATCATTTTAATTACTGGGAATAATTTATTCAGGTAATTAAGTTCGTTCAAGTAAATTACTTAGTCACTTTAGTACTAAAAGATTATTTTTAAAAGGATAGTTAGTTTAAAATTTTAATTTTTGTTAAAATAAACCATTAGTAAAAATTAAATTATTAGGGTTAAAGAATAAATTTATTTAAACGGTAATAAATTGTTCGATTTGTTCGAATATTAATAAAATCATATAATTGTTTATATAAGGTCAAAAATCGGGGAATCGGGTCGAGATTGGGAAGGATTGCAACAATTAAATCAAAGGTGAGTTAATCTCACTCAGTTGAATTTAAATTTAAATTGTTGAATTTAAATTTATTGATGAATTGCTTGAATGATGGTTGAAATTAGTGGAAAATTAAATAGACCTTATATGCCGCATAATAGTGGATAATAATATATGAATCTCATATACTGCAATATTCCACCACTGAAGTGGAATTGGTATTTTATTTGTGCTAACATCTGTGGATGCAGGGAAACAGGTTGGAGATCCAACAGGATTCCTCAAAGATATTTATTTTATCTCATATATATATATATATATATATGTTGATCTGTGACAAGATGATAAATTGAGATGCGTGGCCTTGTATATAAATTGAATTATTAACTATTGAATAACAAAGAAGCTGAAAATTTGAAATTTTACTAATATTGATAAATTAATTCAAAGAAGTTAAATAAAACTCAAATAGGAAATATTATTCGAATTTGAAACTTCAACTTGAGAATGAAGAAAAAGAAATAAAAGCATTTTATAAACTGAAATTGGTTAAAGTTGAGTTTTTGGGGAAAATTTAATATATTAAACACTGGAAGAATTATTGTAATCAACAAGTAAAAATTTTATTTAAGAATAAAAAGAAAATGTTGTTAATAAGTACAAATAAGAGAATTTTATTAAGAAATGAAAAGGAATTTTATTAAGTAATGAATGGAAATTATTTAAAGAGTAATATGAAAATTTATATAAAAGAAATAAATTATTAAGGTGGAATTCTTAAATAAAACTATCTTTATAAATAAAGTGAACTCAAAGAGATTTTATAAATTTATCAATGGAGTTTATAAACAAGATAGGAAGATATCAGTGAATATTGGTAAGGATAAGTTAAGGTGAACTTATATTGAGTTATAAATTTTTTGAAACGGAAATAGTAGAATATTTCCGAAAGTAAGAAGTGTGAATTTGGACAAGAGGCATTTATAGATGGATATTGGGTTTTCTAAAATTATAAACTTATTTTTTTAAAGGAGTATTTTAAATTACTACACTATATAAATTTTTTGTAAACTATTACTTGAATTTAAAATGTTTCGAATTAGTTATTTTTGAAGGATAGGCAAAAATTTATAATAAACTTTAATTTTCTAAAACCAGTTTTACAATTTATCATTAACTGGATATGAACTCTAATTTTTATGTTAAATATTTCTTTTAAACCGTAAATTGAATAAAACTATACTTCTTATTTTATAAATCTAAATGTTTTCAAATGCTTTTAAAAATCCAATTAATAATCCTCTTGTGATGATAAGTGAGTTATTAAATGAGATAAGATTTAGGAGAAATCTTATTAAGTGAAGGAATTGAGTTTAAAAATTTATAAGCAAAGTATAAATTGATTTTTGAAAAAGGAATGAGAAAATAAGAAATATTTTCAAAGGTTAAATCAAATTGAGTGTGTATGAGAAATCAATTAAGTGATTTCATGGAAATAAAGGACTTTGAAGATTTATTTCAAATGGGTTAAAAGGGAAATAATATCTGAATGATATTTTGAGATAAATAATTTGAGGAAATTATTTGATGGTTGCTCGTGTATGATTAATTGATAGTTAAATAACCGACTATCAATATTGGACAATGCGCTGATCGTTTCGGAGAGTCTGGGATCGGATTTAATTATCCGAAAACCACTTCGATCCGGTTTGAACGATTACGAATGAAGACCGTGAAGAGTTGAAGACGGTGATTTGGTTTGTCCGGACCCAGGGCAACTTGTATGGATTGAATGCTTTCAGAACATCGTTAGGTGGACGATGAGCATTCTAAGTGGGACTCGTTCTTGAAAGGTAACGCTTAACCTCAAGCCTCATCAATCGAGAATGGCCAAAACAGGGAAGGTGCAGCAAGACTTCGTGGGTAGCCCCCACTGCAGAGTGAGGTTTCCCCTTTCTACATGTCCCTTATATTTCGGCTTAGTGGGTGGTTGGTCGCGCCAACCACGGGGTGATGTTGCTTGGGATTGTTCTGTAAGCAATGGTTCCAGTCTTGTGTTGCAGGGGAATTAGGGTGGCTCCTCGGTACTCTGATCTAGACCAGGTACTGCGACGGGCGGTACCCCGGTAGCCCTGCCATTGTATGGGATCCAATCTCCAATAAGCGCCTATGTGGTATTGATTGTGCCCAACTATTGCTGAAACGTGAGATGCAAACATTTCAGCTAGATTCTATTTTACTTTCTATAGACACTATAATAATATCAGAGAACTTTAATAAAAAATGTTTTAGCTATCATAAGGTAAAAACCCGACATGTTTATTTATGGCGTGGTCTTACGAGATGCTTTGTTTTTCAAAGGATTTTTGAAACTTTAATAATCCAATTGAGTGTGGTTTTCTCACGCTGGTTTTCCAGACTGACTCGGGTGTTGTTTTATATGATGCTCGGGTCAGACCGAGTTAAACAGGTTCAGGTTATATGCTGGAGCTCAGGAGAAGAGCTGGATGACAGAACGTATTTCCGTATTTGTCTATTATTTCCGCTGTGTATGATCATATAGTAGTTGTCTCAGTATGGATGTTTGATGTACTCTGATGGTGGTATGTATGTACATATATATACAGTACAGATTTCTTTGTATTTTAAAACTGTATTCTATATATTATATTTTGTTCCGCTGCGATGTGAGATTCAGATGTTGTTTTTGTTCTTCTTCTTCTACCTCTTTCTTCTTTAACCCGAAGACTCATATTTTTGTTCCACTTTGAGCTGAAGTGTGGTGGTTTTGGCCAGCTCAAAGGGGTACGGATTTGCGGGCCTTTACACTTGGTATCAGAGCTGAAAGGTTAAGCGAGAACCTTGGCTTTGGTGGGGAATTACTCATTAGAAATAGAGTCAATAGTACTCTAGAATGAGTTTGACCGTATTTATAGATATGAGCGCGTATTTGTTAGTGAATATAAAATGGTTTTATATTGCGTTAATTGATTTATTGAGTGGTATATGAACCTTCGTCGGCACAGTCTCGAAAACTGTATCGAAGGGGTTTCTAAACCCTTAAATAGAGCTATTCGACACAATATTGATTTTCAAAAGTGGGTGAATTAAATAATTTCATCCAAAATATGTTTTGATATAAAAGGAATATTTTCTAAAATTATTATAACCTAGATGTTTGAATGATAATATGTTTGACAAATGAGATAATTAAATTTAAAATAGTTATCTAATCAAGGAAAACATTAAATGTTGAAGTTTGGAATTAAAATTTAAAGCAAAAAGTTAAAGATGGAAATTTAACTTGGATTAAAATTTAAAACTTGAAATTTAATTATTAATTTGGAAGGGATAAATTAGTAGATTTTAAATGAAGTGGAAATGAGAAATAAAACTTTAAGTGGATTTAAATTAATTTAAGTTATGTGAATGGAAGTAAATTGAATTAAACTGAAAATAAAATTCAGTTGTATTTGAATTAAGTTGTAATTTGAATTAAAAATGGGATTAGGTGATGAAACCCGAGTTATAAATAGAAATTCCATTGAAATGGTAAGTCAAATTAAATATGAATCTCAATTATTATGAATTGGATTAAAGTAAAGATAGTTTGAATTTACAAATAAAATCCAAATTAGGTATGGATGAAATAAATTAGCCTTGGATATTATCTTAACAAATTTAGAATGGTTAATTAAATCATATGGGATTTGATCTAGATGAGTATCAAATCAATTGCAATGAACTTAAGTACGAAGTTGCAATAATTAAATTAACTTAAGACTTAAATATATGGAAAGGTGATTTCGAAGAAAGTGGAAGTTCGGTAAATAAAATAGATTGGTAAAGTACCTTAAACTTTGGATGTGATTGGATAGTGAATAGCAAATTTAATTGGATTGAGAACTTTGATTGAGCTGGAATTAACTTAAGCTAAGTTAATGTTTGGAATTTGAATGAAGATGAATTAAATGGAGATGTAGATGATATAGTAATAAAACTCTCACTTGAGTAAAATTCATAATAATGAAATGAGGTTGAGTTTAATGTAAGCTGAGTTAAGTAAAAATTTGAATTTGAATAAATAAGACTTCGATAGCTTATAAAAGAATTGAGAAGCGTTGAAATAAAATATATACTTGGCTAAGTAAAAATGTATAAACCCGAAGTAAAATAAAATAGGAATGTGGTTAACTGTAAATAAATGGAAGTGTGAAGATAAATAAGAAGTGGACTTATAAAATTAAGATGGAATACATAAGTCAAATAGAATTGTTTGAATCTGGAAAATGAAAAGAAATACAAATCTGAACTACAAAATAGAATTGAACCAAAGAAATTTAAATGAAGAGATTTTTAAAGCTAAAAATCAAGAGTTGAATTATAAATTAGGAGTAAACTAATTTGGGATAAATTAGTAACTTGAATTTGTGGATAAACTTTGAATTGGTTAAATAAAAGTTGAATGGTAAATTAATAAAAGTGGAGAGTGAATTAAAGTGAATGGGAGGAAGAGACCTTGAATTATAAATTTAAAATTCAACTTGGATTGGTTAGCAAATGAAATTGGATTAATATAAATGGTTAGAAATGCAAACAAAATCCAATTGTGTATAAATAACTGAAAATGGTCTTGCAATAAGTTAAATAAGTTCGAGAATGAATCGAACATGGGAATTGAAATTTTTAAATGAAATAATTAATTGAGTTAAGAAGTAAATGAAAGAGATTTGATTTAAATAAAATCAAATTAAATTGGAAAGGAATGTATGGGCAAATGAAATAAACTTAAGTTATGAGAATTTAATAATTTGAAGTAAATTAACTTAAGTCTAAAATTCAATGAAGCATGACTTATATAAATTTGGGACATGATTGTTAAATTTTAAACATTTAGGTTGTCGAGCTTAATAAAAATGGTTTTGAATAAAATCAATGCAAAGATATGATTTAAAAATAAATTAGAATGGAATGAAATTTCATATAACGTGAGTTGGAACAATTTTAAAACAGTTATAAAACTAAAGAAATTGTTTGTTGAATGAATATTGTCGAATTTGCATGAAATAATTGTTGTTGTCGTAAACAAGATTAAATAAAGTTCTATGGAATAATAAAAGTAAATAAACTTGATTTTTGAATAAATTGCCATGAATACAAAATAGTTCGGATTAAGAATGAATTGAATAAAAGAATGATGTGAAAATCATTCTGAATCAGATATGATGTTATGAATTGAGTAAAAGAAATTGGATTTAATTGGAACCTTATCAATTGTTTATACAAACTACTTATATACATTGTTTATAAAATATGGTTTTGAATTGATAAGAAGCAGAAATTGTTTTTTTTTTTTTTTGAAATGAATTAAATTGAAAATGAGTTTGTTTGGGCATAATTATGGATTGAAGTTAGGTAGATGTGTTGCAACTCACTTAAAGTTGAATGCAAACGGTATTTGTGTCCGTTATAAAAAAATGGAACTAGTTTGGAAACTATATAAATTTGTTATGAAGTTATTTATATAGCATTGCTTATGTTATTGATGTGTTGTAGTTTCTTAAATGAATGAAATGTTATAAATTTCATAAATATGTTGCTTATATGTTTAAAGTAAGTAAGTACAGGTACCAGAGACTGTAGCGGGATTTTGGCCGCGCATATGCTAAATTAAATAAGCCGCTTGCTTAAAATGTTAAATAAGGTACGCCTACGCAATACGAACTAGGAAATATGAACTGTTTTTGGTTTTTCCGACCGTGTGGGTCGATGTATATATATTTATCTCTATTGTCAAATTGCAAAAGCTCCTCCGTACAAAGGGGACTCTGCCAAAAAATTTCGAAAATTTTGGGAGTTAGAAATTTTTTGAAAGATTTTGAAAATTTTGTTAACGACAAATGTTTTCAAATTGGAAATGAATAAATTAGTGAATGAAACTTGTTTAAAATAATGACACGAATTTGATATAAATGAAAAATAGAATTTGAATATTCAGAGTTAAAGATAAATTGAACTCATATGGAAATGGAAGAATCAATTGAATAGGAATAGATATAAACTAAAGTGGTAAGATGAAAATAAATATAAGACATATAAAATGCTTATACTAACTTAAGTAAGGAATGGTGCATTCTCAATTGGGAATTGATATTTCATAAACAATCTAAAATAATATTTGAATGTATAGATATTGATAATTGTAAGGAAGTCGATAAAATGTTTTTGTATATTGTGATTGGACATATTGATGTGTAAGATATGCAGGTAATATAAAGGTAAAGAGAATTGATTTTGATTTCCGAAGATAAATTTAAAATGCTCGACAAAAAGGTACGTGTTTAAATTTCTGTATGAAATTGATTGGGATTTTGATCGAGCCACTTGGCTTTTTGTTTTCTTTTGGGTTTTTGAGAGGCCGTAGAGCCATTTTGTAGTTGTACCGAGCTAGCCGCGCAAAGGAGACGTTGTCAAAAAATTTCGGGAATTTAGGGTGTTAGAAAAAATTTGAGAAAATTTTGATAAGTCAAAACTTGGTTTTAAATTGAAACTTAAATGGTTAAACAAATAGTATAGTTTGAAACTAAGGGACAAGTTTAGAAAGTTAATAAGAAGGGTAATGCGACTTTTATTAAAATGATAGTTTGGTAGGACATTGAATGGTTGGTTTTGGAGAAATAGTAACGGGTATTGGACCATTCTTCCTAATTAGTAATTTCGGGGACGAAATTCTTTTAAGGGGGAGGAATATAACGACCCGGATTTTTGACGGCTAATTTACAATATTTAAATTGAACTTTAATTTGATTATAATATGAATAGTTTGGTTTTTATATGATAAAAAGGAATCATTTAAATTTAACAATCTATTAAATGAATTGACTGAGTATTAAAATAGTAATTGACAATTGGGTAAAATATTTAAATTTGAGATTGCAAGCTTGTTTAAAATAATTTAAAGGCTTATGAGATTCATATTAATAATATTGAAAATAATAGATGGATTAAAATTAAAATTTACTATCGTTTGTTTAATTTTAAATTTGCATTGTTTAAATTGACATTTACATCCGAGGCATAGTCCCGGATTTCAACGAAACCGGTTCCGTTCGATCTGTAAAATTGAATTATTGTCGGATGTCAAATTTCGTAAATTTTGGAGTGATCGTGTGGTCGTACGAAATAAAAACGCTTCGAAAATAATTAATCGTTTTAAAATTTAAATATCTTTCGTCGTTTCACCTGTCATATTCTTTTCACTTCAGCCATATTATTTCCTTTAGCTTCTTCAATACGCCTCCATCGCTCATAAAAGTCGTGTCCCTTTTCCTTTTCATTTTATTCCTTGAAATCGAAATCAAAAGATAATGGCCGAAGCCTTTATATTTCTAAATCACGTTTCTTTCTTCTATACCTAAAAATCAAATCACCGTATAAAAAAAAGAAGAAAAAGTGAAGAAAATCCTAAGGCAAAACCAAGAGGTGAGGCACGCGATTTGACTCGCGTTCGTGCTTTGGCCGTCGCGTGTTTTGTAGCTGGGTCTCGTGATGAGGGGGCGCGACTTCTGTAACGACCCAGAATTTATATTAATTAAAATTTGAATATTTAATTAATTTTAATTATTAATAAGTGGAATTTATAAGTCGAATAATTTATTTTCGAATATTGGATTTAATTGGATAATTAAATCGATTATTTAATAGTTGAAATTTCTGCAATAATTGAAAATTGAGTTTAATATGATCGAAAATGATTTGGAAAATTTTATTTAATCATATTGGAGTTATAGTGATGTTATAGAACTTTTAAAACTGAATTTAAAGTTAATTTGTGAAAATCGAATATTTTAATATTTAACCATCGACTGAAAAATAGCCAATTTTGAACAGTCTAAGAATTGGATGAAACTAGTTCCATTGGATCCGTAATAGTTTGTCTTTATCGGATTTCAATTTTCGTAGCAATCGGAGTTTTTGTTTGACCGTGGCAGCTCGAAACGCATCGAAATTGTTTTTATATTAATTTGGCGAGTTAAAATAGCCATTTTTCAAACATTCTCAGATTTCGACGAAACCAGGTTCATCGGATCCGTAATGTGATATTATTGTATGGTTTCAAATTTCGTATCAATTGGATTTACCGTCTGTCCGGTGCAAGCTAAAACGCCTAGAAAATCGTTTAATCGGTTTAATTTAAAATTGAACGTTTATTGCCATAAATCGCACAGATGACCGAATTAGCTCCCCAAACACGTTCCATTGTGTTCGAAACGCGGGGTAAACCTTAGGAACGCCAACCGACATGCTTCGTTTGGAGTTCGAAAAATCCGGAATGAATAGTGTACGTCGATTTTTCTATGTAAGCCCCTCAACTTGTTCATTTGCAAAAGAAAATTAAACCCCTAGGGTTTTCTTCAGTAGCCGCCACCCCTCAATGAATGGCCAGAAATTCATCATTTTCTTCTCTAAATCTCTCTCAATCTATATACAATTAGAAGAAGTGTTCAACAGCAAAGTTGAAGAGCGTAAAGAGAGCTTCGAATCTATACGGTGATGATCGGTATTGGAGCGACGAGGAGGGGGCTACGTGCCCGCGTTCACCATCAGGTCGGCCTCGACGTGCGTGCTCAATAGGGGGCCGAGCTTGGTGATGCTTGGGCCGAGCATGGAGTAGGAGATGCTTGTTCAAGTGGCCTTGCTGATCGAGTTCTAGGTGTTCGATTTGGTTGCATAATTTAACCCTAAAATTCGAGCTAATGGGTTTCTTAGGTTCGGCTATAACCTGTAGATCGCGTGAGAGAAGTTGAAGAAAGGGATGGGCTGGATGAAGCAGGGGCTTGGATCAAGGGCTGAGATCTATTTAGGTTTAGAAAATATAAAATTTGTTGTAAATTTATATATATAAATCCGTGAATGTTTAAAAATTCATACCTTTTTCATACGAGGTCGAAAACGCACGAAATTAATTGCGTTGGAATCGTATGGACGAGCACTACCTAGGGAATTGGATTGGATTAGTTTGGAGTTAGCGTTTTGGGTAAAATTAAACGCACGTTTAATTTTATTCGAAATAA
Organism: Allium cepa; assembly: GCA_030765085.1. Lineage (NCBI taxonomy): Eukaryota > Viridiplantae > Streptophyta > Magnoliopsida > Asparagales > Amaryllidaceae > Allium > Allium cepa. The sequence goes on along the minus strand of CM060941.1, from coordinate 1,036,996,144 downwards.
AAGCTGAAAACGAAATTGAAATCAAGGTGAGAACTTCTCACTCAATCGAATCGGTTTCGATTTTATTTTAAAATAGTTATATTTAAAATTGCTTGAATGTATGTTTGAATGATGATTGTTATCTATTGATTGTTAAGAATAGACATTATGCGCCGTTAGTAAGCGGAGGTTATTTATTAAAAACATATACCGCGAATATTTCACCGTATAGTGAAATTGGTATTATATATGTATTTGGAGTTGATTTTCCCGCATTATATAGCGGATGAGACCCTATTGCGCCGTCTATTAAGCGGATAATATTTTATAAAATCCCATATACCGCGATAATTCTGTACTGGAGCGGAATTGGTATTGTGCTAACATCTTTGGATGCAGGGAAACAGGTTGGAGGGATCCAACTGGATTCCTCAACTGTATTGATTTGATTACAGATATTGTGATATTTGTTGATGTTGTAGTCGTGATTGACTATTTGATGCTGTTGCATCATCGGATCCATTTTTAAAGTTTAAAAATAACGTTTTTGATTTTTAAAAGGATTTTAAAGTGATTTTTCAAAGTATATGTTTTTATTAAATTTTGAATTGATTCATTTTAAATAATTAAAACATTATAAATTTTTATGTTATAAAAAAATTAGATTTTTGAGAAATATAACCGAAATGAGATTTTTGGAAATAAATAGTTAAGTAATTTGTAAATTGGTTTAAATTGGGATTTTTGAATTATTAAAAACGATATATATAAAAGACTTATAAAATTGATATTTTATAAATTAAAAATATTGGAATATTAAAACGAGTTTTTATAAGTGTTAAAAATGAAATAAAGATGGATTTCATAAGTGAATGGAATTTATAGATTTATAAATTGTAAAGTTATAAAAATGAATAAATTTTGTAAAATAGAAGATTTATAAGTAATTATCTTATAAATCGGATTTTGGCATTAATGAGATATAAATGGAATTTGTTAATAATGAGATTTATAAATCGAAGCTTATAAATAGAAATGTATTTATAAACATTGTTTATAAATTCGAAATCAATTTAATTTGACAAATTGAATATTGAAGTTTATTAAAGGAAATATATTCACGATTTTGGACAGTGAATACATTATTGAATAAAATAGTCATGTTTGGCAAAATGAATATTATAGAATGAAGTTAATTATTTTAATGATGTTTTAAAATGTGTTAAATATTTAAATCATATATTTCAACATTCATTGTTGAAATAGACGTTTTCGAGAAATAAAAGGAAATGGTGGACCATAACACTGTTGTTATAGTAAATGATTTCCTTAAGGAATGAAATATATACTAAATTTTTATTTAAGTATATCGAATATTTTCAAATGTTGAAAATAAATAGATTTGTGATGTACTTATCATTAAATAAGTATGGAAATATTTTTCCAATGTAAAATGAACGTTTTGGAATTTATCCTTGTAAGATAAATTGAAAGTGAATATTGAAAATCGATTGAAAATCGTACATCATAGATATTTCGGGATTATAAATTCACTATGGAATTTATAAAAGAAAGGGGAATTAGTTTAAAAATAAACGTTGATTTATTTTTAAAGTGTGGGAATAAATTTACGGATTTGGAACGTAAATATAAAGTAAATCGGTAAGGATTTATTTAATTGGTTTAAATGAATCATGTTGAAATGAAAGTATTTCGCATAAGGAAATTGATTGAAATTTGTTTTCAAAAGTGGTAAAGGTGAAAAGTGATTTGAAAATTTGTTTTCAAATGATTGATGTGTGGAAAATATATATCTAGTAAAGATATTTTGGAAAATAAATAATTTGAAAAATTATTTGGAATCTGGTGATGTTGAGCATGCCTTTTGATAGTTAAATAATCCGACTATCAATATTTACCTTTAAATAGGTATTTGTTGTGATTGTTTGAATTTGAATGCCACACTTATTTTTGAACAAGCGCTCACTATTCGGGTTAGCTGGGAAAGGACCTTGGGGTCGTATAACCCATTCCGAATATCTGACACGTCGTAATGGATTGCATTTGATGACCGTTGTTGAAGACCGGATATTTTTGAAAATGGAAGGATTACCGTTGAGTTACTCTGCATCGGTTGACCTTCGATATCGAGATTTTATCACCCTTAGTGACGGGAAGTCCGGACGTGATTAGAAATTATCTGGAATGCAAGGACTTCTTTGTAAGTGCCTTCTGTTCTGTTCGATCCCGGAACAGACTTGGATGGATTGTATGTCTGACGTTGCAATTTGAGATGTAAAGCTGGTTTCTATCAAATATATTTCTGTTGGTGGCGGAGAATTTATTCTCTTAGCTTAACACCCTTCTCTGAGACATATGAGCTCAGAGGTTATGTAGTTGAAGGTTATTAGTGATATACTCCCAATTTGGTAGTGTGGCATGCTGAGTGTTGCTGTGAAATGATCATTGATTGATCATTTGTGATATGATCATTTGTTTGATCGTTTATCTTTGTGATCATTGCTTTGATCATTTGTTGACCCAAAGCACAGTTTTTGTATAAAGCGTGGCTTTGTGGACGAGACTTCGTCGGACCTCACACCCCGAAAATGGTCAAAACAAGAAGGATGCAGCAAGGTTATTAGGGGGTAGCGCCCCTTTAGTGTATGTCATTCCTTCTGGATAGAGGTGGTATCATGGTATGGAGCCCAAATACTTAACCTATGTTGTTGCTGCAAATTTATTGCTTTGTGGTTGTTGGAAATCGAGGATCCTCGGATAGACCGGTTACGATCGAGGGATGACATATTCGTGTCAGTAGTTACCCAGTTAGGGATAACCCGGCCTTGTGTTGGCAGAGATCCGGTTTGGTTTTCGGGACGTCATTCCAGAGGCGTTTCCAAGTGGCAATGGGAAGTTCCTTAGCCTGACCATTTGTTGGAAATCCAAAGAAACAATACGAGACTTGTACGGTTTTAGTTGTAGAACCTGCCATCTAATATGGTAGCTATAGTAGGCATAATATAATGGTACCTATGCTGGCTAAGATTTATATTCTACTTTCAAAATGTTTTCCACACTATGCACTAATAATAATATAAAAAATGATTTGATTTGATTTTGCGTAGTAAGCATCTTTGACTAACATAAGAAGAAATCTCCTCCAAGTTTGCATTTGCATTGTGTGTGTGGTGGGAGGTCTTATGGTAGTACATTTTCAAAAAGCATCGCGAATTGATTTTAAAATTATCCCGTTCTTTGTTTTAAAGATAAATAACTGTTTTAAGTTCTCACACGAGTCACATGACTGACTCAGAGTTTATTGTTTTCTTTCCTAAACTCTAGGTGCCCACCAATTTCCACACGGGCAGTCAAGAGTTTGGTTATCAGGTTATTCTGGATTTAAGAGTGCTATGGAGCTCAGGAGGCGAGCTGCATACCGAGACGCACCACTTGTATTTGATATTATGCTATGTATTATTCCGCTGTGTATTCTATATGAGGACAAATTTATATAACTGTCCATTGATGTATTGACTCTGTTGTCTATTATTGTTGTAAACTCTGATAATGATGTAATGTATAAAATGTACAGTTCTTTGTTTAAAGATTATTCATTTATTTATTATATGTTGTTCCGCTGCGAATTGTGAGATTCTGATATTCTGTTGTTTCGTTTCTATTCTTCTTCTATCCTTTTCTCTCTTCTTCTACCTCTTTCTTCTTCTTTAACCCTAACATTTCGGTTTTTCGGCAACGAAAAATCGCAAACGTTACATTTGGTATCAGAGCTTATGGTTAAGCGACAACCATGGCTCTGTTGGGTATTACTCATTAGAGATAGAGTCAGTAGTACTCTAAAAAGAGTTTGATTGTAATAATAGATACGAGCGCGTATTTGTTAGTGAATATAAATTGTTTTATATTGTGATGATTGGTTTGTTGAGTGGTATATGGATTTTGGTCAACACGAGTAATTAATGTTGTTGATAGGGATCTCTAAACACTTGAATAGAACAATTCGACACAGTATTTTTTTAATAGGGTAAATGAAATAATTTTACCTTGATTATATTTTATATATAAAGGAAATAATTTTTCAGAATTATTAAAGTGTATATAAATTGATTGTTTGGTTGTTGAATAAAAATAACAATTTTCAAAGAATAATTGTATAAGCAAATGAATTATAAGTATGAGTTATAATTAAAATAATTTACACTTGTGAAATAATCTTATATATAAGAAGTGAAATTATATAAGTAAAAGATTTAAAAATGTGATTTATAATCTGAAAACAAAATTCTAGAGAAGTGTTTTGAAAGGATTAGATATTTTGGAAAATTGTTTTGGAAAGATAAAAGCTCTAAACTCTTTTTGGTCGCTGGAAAATAATTCCGATGATGACCACGGCATTATTGGTGTTCATTTTCGGGTTTCCAAAAGAGGGACTGCTGCCAAATTGTTTAAAGGAAAGTTGATTGGAAAATTTGGATTTGGTTTTGGAAATTCAGAAGGTAATTTGAATTGATTTCAAAAATGGTTTTGAAAGGTTGAAAAGACTCTGGAATCCTATTTAAAATATTTTTGAGAATGATAAATGAGTTGATAACTTATACAATTTGAATTTTGATAGAATAAATTTAACTTAAAGGATGAAGTTAAATTAAAGGAAGTATAAGTAAATCAATAAAATCCAAGTTGAAATAAATTTGAGTTGTCATCAAAGACATGTGATTTGAAATTTAACAAAAGGAAAGTTAAATAAATTTATTTGGATTTGATAAGATGCTTGAAATGGAATATAACTTAAGTGATGTTGAATGAAGTTGATTTTTGGTGTCAAAGTAAATTAATATGTGAATTAATGAAATGAAGTCATTAAGAATTTGAACTTGAGTTATATGAATGAAATTCAACTTTATATTGTTAAAGGAATTAGCGATTGAATTAAACTAATGAATTGAATGCAATCAATTGAATGCAATAAAGTTGATATGAAATAATGAATGTAAGTGTTAATTCATTAGAAGCTAATGTTATTGGAAATTGAATAAATTGAATGAAAGTCAATTTAATATAAACCAATTGGAATTAAAAGCGTTGAACCAAATTGAATGTAAAATTTAATAATTTGGTTGTGTTGAAAATACATTGGCTGTTATATGGATGTTAATTGATTGTATATAATTCATTAAGTGTTAGTGAAATTGAAAGCTATGTAATTAAATTCAAATTGAAAGTAAATAAATTTGAATAGAATTGAATGTGAATTGGATTTAAATTAGTGAATGTAAACTAATTGGAAATGAATGTTGATAAAATCCAATGTAAATGAATCAAATGTGATTTAAATTGAAAACCAATTCATTGAATATTAATGAGAATATGAATGAATATTGATTTGGTTATGGATGATAGTTGGTTGATGTTTGCATTTGTTGTTTTGTTGCATTTGCTATATTGGCACATGTATTTGTTATGTTGCTATATGATGTATATTGATATTATTTTCATATATGCATGTTTCTCATGGTTTGTTGAGTGTTTAGTAGGTGCGGATCGCGTTTGATTCGCATTTGGAGCTCGCTTTCGTGCTATATTAGCCGTTATACGCTCGCTAATAATAAATAAGGTACATATCTCGGATTACATACCGTACTTTTACACTTTTTTCCCTGCGAGATGCCTCATCACTTGATGAGATGTATATTTGTGATATATATACTGTCATTTTTTTTCGGATCGAGCCGCGCAAGGAGACTTTGGCGAATTTTTCTGAAAATTTAAGGCGTTAGAATATTTTTGAGAAATGGGAAAACTTTTGAAAACTATATATGGATTTGGAAACTTAGTAAAGATTTTGTATGAAGTTTAACTATGAATTTTGAGAAAGTTAAACACTTAAGAGATTTGAAAAATCTAATTTGAATGGTTTGTTTTGGAAAGTTAATGGATTCTGTAATTTTTCTTACTTGGTAATTTCGAGGACGAAATTCTTTTAATGGGGAAGTCTGTAACGACCCAGAATTTATATTAATTAAAATTTGAATATTTAATTAATTTTAATTATTAATAAGTGGAATTTATAAGTCGAATAATTTATTTTCGAATATTGGATTTAATTGGATAATTAAATCGATTATTTAATAGTTGAAATTTCTGAAATAATTGAAAATTGAGTTTAATATGGTCGAAAATGATTTGGAAAATTTTATTTAATCGTATTGGAGTTATAGTGATGTTATAGAACTTTTAAAACTGAATTTAAAGTTAATATGTGAAAATCGAATATTTTAATATTTAATTATCGACTGAAAAATAGCCAATTTTTGAACAGTATCAGAATTGGACGAAACTATTTCCATTGGATCCGCAATAGTTTGTCATTATCGGATTTCAATTTTCGTAGCAATCGGAGTTGTCGTTTGACCGTGGCAGCTCGAAACGCATCGAAATTGTTTTAATATTAATTTGGCGAGTTAAAATAGCCATTTTTCAAACAGTCTCGGATTTTGACGAAACCAGTTTCATCGGATCCGTAATGTGATATTATTGTATGGTTTCTAATTTCGTGTCAATTGGATTTACCGTTTGTCCGGTGCAAGCTAAAACGCCTAGAAAATCGTTTAATCGGCTTAACTTAAAATTGAACGTTTATTGCCATAACTCGCAGAGATGACTGAATTAGCTCCCAAAGCACGTTCCATTGTGTTCGAAACGCGGGGTAAACCATAGGAACGCCAACCGGCACGCTTCATTTGGAGTTCGGAAAATCCGGGATGAATAGTGTACGTCGATTTTTCTATATAAGCCCCTCAACTTGTTCATTTGCAAAAGAAAATTAAACCCCTAGGGTTTTCTTCAGTAGCCGCCACACCTCAATGAACGGCTAGAAATTCATCATTTTCTTCTCTTAATCTCTCTCAATATATATACAATTAGAAGAAGCGTTCAACAGCAAAGTTGAAGAGCGTAAAGAGAGCTTCGAATCTATACGGTGATGATCGGAATTGGAGCGATGAGGAGGGGGCTACGTGCCCGCGTTCACCATCAGGTCGGCCTCGATGAGCATGCTCAATAGGGGGCCGAGCTTGGCGATGCTTGGGCCAATCATGGAGTAGGAGATGCTTGTTCAAGTGGCGCTTGTTGATCGAGTTCTAGGTGTTCGATTTGGTTGCATAATTTAACCCTAAAATTCGACCTAATGGGTTTCTTAGGTTCGGCTATAACTTGTAGATCGCGTGAGAGAAGATGAAGAAAGGGACGGGCTGGATGAAGCAGGGGCTTGGATCAAGGGCTGAGATCTATTTAGGTTTAGAAAATATAAAATTTGTTGTAAATTTATATATATAAATTCGTGAATGTATAAAAATTAATATCTTTTTCATACGAGGTCGAAAACGCACGAAACAAATTGCGTTGGAATCGTATGGACAAGCACTATGCTAGGGAATTGGATTGGAGTCGTTTGGAGTTAGCAAAAATTTTGGGTAAAATTAAACGCACGTTTAATTTTATTCGAAATAAAAGCTGAAAACGAAATTGAAATCAAGGTGAGAACTTCTCACTCAATCGAATCGGTTTCGATTTTATTTTAAAATAGTTATATTTAAAATTGGTTGAATGTATGTTTGAATGATGATTGTTATCTATTGATTGTTAAGAATAGACATGATGCGCCGTTAGTAAGCGGAGGTTATTTATTAAAAACATATACCGCGAATAGTTCACCGTATAGTGAAATTGGTATTATATATGTATTTGGAGTTGATTTTTCCGCATTATATAGCGGATGAGACCCTATTGCGCCGTCTGTTAAGCGGATAATATTTTATAAAATCCCATATACCGCGATAATTCCGGACTGGAGCGGAATTGGTATTGTGCTAACATCTTTGGATGTAGAGAAACAGGTTGGAGGGATCCAACTAGATTCCTCAACTGTATTGATTTGATTACAGATATTGTGATATTTGTTGATGTTGTAGTCGTGATTGACTATTTGATGCTGTTGCATCATTGGATCCATTTTTAAAGTTTAAAAATAATGTTTTTGATTTTTAAAAGGATTTTTAAGTGATTTTTCAAATTATATGTTTTTATTAATTTTTGAATTGATTCATTTTAAATAATTAAAACGTTATAAATTTTTATGTTATAAAAAATTTAGATTTTTGAGAAATATAACCGAAATGAGATTTTCAGAAATAAATAGTTAAGTAATTTATAAATTGGTTTAAATTGGGATTTTTGAATTATTAAAAACGATGTATATAAAAGACTTATAAAATTGATATTTTATAAATTAAAAATATTGGAATATTAAAACGAGTTTTTATAAGTGTTAAAAATGAAATAAAGATGGATTTCATAAGTGAACGGAATTTATAGATTTATAAATTGTGAAGTTATAAAAATGAATAGATTTTGTAAAATAGAAGATTTATAAGTAATTATCTTATAAATCGGATTTTGGCATTTAAATGAGATATAAATGGAATTTGTTAATAATGAGATTTATAAATCGAAGCTTATAAATAGAAATGTAATTTACAAACATTGTTTATAAATTCGAAATCAATTTAATTTGACAAATTGAATATTGAAGTTTATTAAAGGAAATATATTCACGATTTTGGACAGTGAATACATTATTGAATAAAATAGTCATGTTTGGCAAAACGAATATTATAGAATGAAGTTAATTATTTTAAAGATGTTTTAAAATGTGTTAAATATCGAAATCACATATTTCAACATTCATTGTTGAAATAGACGCTTTCGAGAAATAAAAGGAAATGGTGGACCATAACACTGTTGTTATAGTAAATGATTTCCTTAAGGAATGAAATATATACTAAATTTTGTTTTAAGTATATCGAATATTTTCAACTGTTGAAAATAAATAGATTTGTGATGTACTTATTATTAAATAAGTATGGAAATATTTTTCCAATGTGAAATGAACGTTTTAGAATTTATCCTTGTAAGATAAATTGAAAGTGAATATTGAAAATCGATTGAAAATCGTACATCATAGATATTTTGGGATTATAAATTCACTATGGAATTCATAAAAGAAAGGGGAATTAGTTTAAAAATAAACGTTGATTTATTTTTAAAGTGTGGGAATAAATTTACGGATTTGGAACGTAAATATAAAGTAAATCGGTAAGGATTTATTTAATTGGTTTAAATGAACCATGTTGAAATGAAAGTATTTCGCATAAGGAAATTGGTTGAAATTTGTTTTCAAAAGTGGTAAAAGTGAAAAGTGATTTGAAAATTTGTTTTCAAATGATTGAACTGTGGAAAATATATATCTAGTAAAGATATTTTGGAAAATAAATAATTTGAAAAATTATTTGGAATCTGGTGATGTTGAGCATGCCTTTTGATAGGTAAATAATCCGATTATCAATATTTACCTTTAAATAGGTATTTGTTGTGATTGTTTGAATTTGAATGCCACACTTATTTTTGAATAAGCGCTCACTATTCGGGTTAGCCGGGAAAGGACCTTGGGTCGTATAACCCATTCCGAATATGTGACACGTCGTAATGGATTGCATTTGATGACCGGTGTTGAAGACCGGATATTTTTGAAAACGGAAGGATTACCGTTGAGTTACTCTGCATCGGCTGATCTCCGATATAGAGGTTTTATCACCCTTAGTGACGGGAAGTCCGGACGTGATTAGAAATTATCCGGAATGCAAGGACTTCTTTGTAAGTGCCTTCGGTTCTGTTCGATCCCGGAACAGACTTGTATGGATTATATGTCTAACGTTACAATTTGAGATGTAAAGCTGGTTTCCATCAAATATATTTCTGTTGGTGGCGGAGAATTTATTCTCTTAGCTTAACACCCTTCTCTGAGACGTACGAGCTCAGAGGTTATGTAGTTGAAGGTTATTAGTGATATACTCCCAATTTGGTAGTGTGGCATGCTGAGTGTTGCTGTGAAATGATCATTGATTGATCATTTGTGATATGATCATTTGTTTGATCGTTTATCTTTGTGATCATTGCTTTGATCATTTGTTGACCCAAAGCACAGTTTTTGTATAAAGCGTGGCTTTGTGGACGAGACTTCGTCGGACCTCACACCCCGAAATTGTCAAAACAGGAAGGATGCAGCAAGGTTATTAGGGGGTAGCGCCCCTTTAGTGTATTCATTCCTTCTGGATAGAGGTGGTATCATGGTATGGAGCCCAGATACTTAACCTATGTTGTTGCTACAAATTTATTGCTTTGGGGTTGTTGGAAATCCAAGATCCTCGGATAGATCGGTTACGATCGGGGGATGACATATTCCTGTCAGTAGTTACCCAGCTAGGGTTAACCCGGCCTCGTGTTGGCAGAGATCCGGTTTGTTTCTCGTGACGTCATTCCAGAGGCGTTTCCATGTGGCAATGGGAAGTTCCTTGGCCTGACCATTTGTTGGAAATCCAAAGAAACAATACTAGACTTGTACGGTTTTAGTTGTAGAACCTGCCATCTAATATGGTGGCTATAGTAGGCATAATATAATGGTACCTATGGTGGCTAAGATTTATATTCTACTTTCGAAATATTTTCCACACTATGCACTTATAATAATATCAAAAATGATTTGATTTTGCGTAGTAAGCATCTTTGACTAACATAAGAAGAAATCTCCTTCAAGTCTGCGTTTGCATTGTGTGTGTGGTGGGAGGTCTTATGGTAGTACATTTTCAAAAAGCATCGCGAATTGATTTTAAAATTATCCCGTTCTTTGTTTTAAAGATAAATAACTGTTTTTAGTTCTCACATCAGTCACATGACTGACTCGGAGTTTATTGTTTTCCTTCCTAAACTCTGGGTGCCCACCAATTTCCACCCGGGCAGTCAAGAGTTTGGTTATCAGGTTATTCTGGATTTAAGAGTGCTATGGAGCTCAGGAGGCGAGCTGCATATCGAGACGTACCACTTGTATATGATATTATGCTATGTATTATTCCGCTGTGTATTCTGTATGAGGACAAGTTTATATAACCGTCCATTGATGTATTGACTCTGTTGTCTATTGTTGTTGTAAACTCTAATAATGATGTAATGTATAAAATGTACAGTTCTTTGTTTAAAGATTATTCATTTATTTATTATATGTTGTTCCGCTGCGAATTGTGAGATTCTGATATTCTGCTGTTTCGTTTCTGTTCTTCTTCTATCCTTTTCTCTCTTCTTCTACCTCTTTCTTCTTCTTTAACCCTAACATTTCGGTTTTTCGACAACGAAAAATCGCAAACGTTACAACTTCGTGGATGTTCACGCGACATAGTGGGAAGGTTAGGGCTTGGGGTTGCGGCAAGTTTCGTCGTAGGGAAGATCGTTGTTAACGCAAGGCAGTAGGCATGGATGGGTCGCATCGAGTTGTGGTGGTGGCGGCATCCAGATCTGGTCGCGCGCGCGTTCGATTTGGAGGGACCGAGCTTGCATTCGCGATTTGAAGGGTCGGTCGCGTGAGTTTTGTTCGAGACTGCGTCGGCGAAGTGTGCTCGCGAAGTGGCCGTAGTTCGACTAGTGAGGTATATCTCTGTTTATTTTTGAAATTCAAATTTAGATTTTACAGTGAAGATATATTTAGGGTTTTAATTTAATTTGAATATTTAAACTAGAAATTGTATATATGTATATACTAAATAAATATATATATATATATACAATAAAATAATAAGTTAATTTGTTAAGCGGGTTGTTTAAATTATTAAGTTAATCTTGTTTCAATTTTAATATATATAGAAAATACAGGGATTATTTTAGGAAAATATAAGAATTTGATTTTTAAATCTATATGGATTACTTATATAAACATATATATATGTAATTCCTAAGTGAGAAATAAAGTATACACACCTATATCCATTTTAATTACTGGGAATAATTTATTCAGGTAATTAAGTTCGTTCAAGTAAATTTACTTAGTCACTTTAGTACTAAAAGATTTTTTTTAAAAAGGAGAGTTAGTTTAAAATTTTAATTTTTGTTAAAATAAACCATTAGTAAAAATAAAATTATTAGAGTTAAAGAATAAATTTATTTAAGTGGTAATAAATTGTTCGATTTGTTCGAATATTAATAAAATATCATAATTGTTTATATAAGGTCAAAAATCGGAGAATCATGTCGAGATTGGGAAGGATTGCCACAATTAAATCAAAGGTGAGTTAATCTCACTCAGTTGAATTTAAATTTAAATTGTTGAATTTAAATTTATTGATGAATTGCTTGAATGATGGTTGAAATTAGTGGATAATTAAGTAGACCTTATATGTCGCATAATAGTGGATAATAATATATGAATCTCATATACTGCAATATTCCACCATTGAAGTGGAATTGGTATTTTATTTGTGCTAACATCTGTGGATGCAACGAAACAGGTTGGAGGGATCCAACAGGATTACTCAAAGATATTTATTTTATCTCATATATATATGTTGATCCGTGACAAGATGACAAACTGAGATGGGTGCCTTATATATAAATTGAATTATTGACTGTTGAATAACAAAGAAGCTGAAAATTTGAAATTTTACTACTATGGATAAACTAATTCAAAGAAGTTAAATAAAACTCAAATATGAAATATTATTGGAATTTGAAACTTCAACTTGAGAATGAAGAAAAAGAAATTAAAGCATTTTATAAACTGAAATTGGTTAAAGTTGAGTTTTTGGGGAAAATTTAATAAATTAAACACTGGAAGAATTATTGTAATCAACAAGTAAAATTTTTATTTAAGAATAAAAAGGAAATGTTGTTAAGAAGTACAAATAAGAGATTTTGTTAAGAAATAAAAAGGAATTTTATTAAGTAATGAATGGAAATTATTTAAAGAGTAATATGAAAATTTATATAAAAGAAATAAATTATTAAGGTGGAATTCTTAAATAAAACTATCTTTATAAATAAAGTGAACTCAAAGAGATTTTATAAATTTATCAATGGAGTTTATAAACGAGATAGGAAGATATCAGTGAATATTGGTAAGGATAAGTCAAGGTGAACTTATATTGAGTTATAAATTTGTTTGAAACGGAAATAGTAGAATATTTCCGAAAGTAAGAAGTGTGAATTTGGACAAGAGGCATTTATAGATGGATATTGGATTTTCTAAAATTATAAACTTATTTTTTTAAAGGAGTATTTTAAATTACTACACTATATAATTTTTTTGTAAACTATTACTTGAATTTAAAATGTTTCGAATTAGTTATTTTTGAAGGATAGGCAAATATTTATAATAAACTTTAATTTTCTAAAACCAGTTTTACAATTTATCATTAACTGGATATGAACTCTAATTTTTATGTTAAATATTTCTTTTAAACCTTAAATTGTATAAAACTATACTTCTTATTTTATAAATCTAAATGTTTTCAAATGCTTTTAAAAATCCAATTAATAATCCTCTTGTGATGATAAGTGAGTTATTAAATGAGATAAGATTTAGGAGAAATCTTATTAAGTGAAGGAATTGAGTTTGAAAATTTATAAGCAAAGTATAAATTGATTTTTGAGAAAGGAATGAGAAAATAAGAAATATTTTCAAAGGTTAAATCAAATTGAGTGTGTATGAGAAATCATTAAGTGATTTCATGGAAAGGACTTTGAAAATTTATTTCAAATGGGTTAAAAGGGAAATAATATCTGAATGATATTTTGAGATAAATAACCTGAGGAAATTATTTGATGGTTGCTTGTGTATGGTTAATTGATAGTTAAATAACCGACTATCAATATTGGACAATGCGCTGATCGTTTCGAAGATTCCGGGATCGGATTTAATTATCCGTAAACCACTTCGATCCAGTTTGAACGATTACGAATGAAAACCGTGAAGAGTTGAAGACGGTGATTCGGTTTGTCCAGACCCAGGGCAACTTATATGGATTGAATGCTTTCAGAATATCATCAGGTGGATGATGAGCATTCTAAGTGGGACTCGTTCTTGAAAGGTAACGGTTAACCTCAGGCCTCATTAACCGGGAATGGCTAAAACTGGGGAGGTGCAGCAAGACTTCGTGGGTAGCCCCCACTGGAGAGTGAGGTTTCCCCTGTCTATATGTCCCTTTTATTTCGGCTTAGTGGGTGGTTGGTCGCGCCAACCACAGGGTGATCTTGCTTGGGACTGTTCAGTAAGGAATGGTTCCGGTCTTGTGTTGCAAGGGAGTTAGGGTGGCTCCTCGGTACTCTGATCTAGACCAGGTACTGTGACGGGCGGTACCCCGGTAGCCCTGCTATTGTATGGGATCCAATCTCCAATAAGTGCCTGTACGGTTTTGATTGTACCCAACTATTGCTGAAACGTAAGATGCAAGCATTTCAGCTAGATTCTATTTTACTTTCTATAGACACTATAATAATATCAAAGAACTTCAAATAAAAAATGTTTTAGCTATCGTAAGGTAAAAACCCGACATGTTTATTTGTGGCGTGGTCTTACGAGATGCTTTGTTTTTCAAAGGACTTTTGAAACTTTAATAATCCAATTGAGTGTGATTTTCTCACGCTGGTTTTCCAGACTGACTCGGGTGTTGTTTTATATGATGCTCGGGTCAGACCGAGTTAAACAGGTTCAGGTTATATGCTGGAGCTCAGGAGACGAGCTGGATAACAGAACGTATTTCCGTATTTGTCTATTATTTCCGCTGTGTATGATCATATAGTAGTTGTCTCGGTATGGATGTTCGATGTACTCTGATGGTGGTATGTATGTACATATGTATACAGTACAGATTTCTCTGTATTTTAAAACTGTATTCTATATATTTTATTTTGTTCCGCTGCAATGTGAGATTCTGATGTTGTTTTTGTTCTTCTTCTTCTACCTCTTTCTTCTTTAACCCAAAGACTCGTATTTTTGTTCCACTTTGAGCTGAAGTGTGGTGGTTTTGGCCAGCTCAAAGGGGTATGGATTTGCGGGCCTTTACATATATAATCAAAACATGAAATTTGAACAGTTGATTTTTTGACTTAATTTTGATTTTCACTGTACTTCTTTCTTTCTAGTAATCCTACCCTCTAATTATACTTAGAAACATTTTTAAAATTAAGATTTAGTTAAGTCAAATGTATTTCCTTTATACAACATAGCCTCTAAGAGATTAGAGAAAAGTATTTGAATTTTTGAACTTATTTTAGCCTGTTGAATCAAAAAGAGAAACATTCATATCAATATACATACATGCACATAATCAACTCATACATATATACATGCAAGCAATTATACATTCATGCAACAATAGACAAGCCATAAATCATAACACGCACAAGTAAATAAGGAGGTTTAGCTATTTATAAACTTAGTTTACCCAATTATTTTAAAATGTTGAGCAGAGAAGCCGTTTTTGAAAAATCTGGAAATTTGATTTTGAAAACTGGAACTTGATTCTTGATGTTGATCTGCTTTGTTTATAGTTAAGTCGAACTTGAATCTATGCTTTACTTCAGTTTGAACTTGAAAGAGGTTGTTTAATTTATTTATTTTATTTTTCTGGTTTTTGGCTTTCTCAGGTTTAGTTTTTTATTTGAAAGATGAAGAAAAATGGTAGAGTAGGAGTAGAGATGAATATATAAGAACGTACAGCCTTGTTTTATTATTATTATGTTTAAATTAAGAAAATAATTAAATTTGACACTTGTAATTTACATGCTATAGCTTACAATTGTCTTATGCATGCATTTTATGTTTTTATATTTTTTTATATTATATTTCATATTTTTATTTATATATTTCCTTTTTACTTACATTTATATAACTTCAAAAGAAAATGATATAAAACTTAATTATACACTAATAAATAACCATATATATATATATATTAGTTTTAAAATGTAATGTTTTTAAATCTAATTTATTTTTAAGACATACAAATAGAATTTTAAATCGTAGTTTTGTTTACAATCTACATATATATAAGCAATAGTAATTAGAAGCACAATTATTGTTTGAAAAGAATAAGTTTGCAATTTTAGATTATTATATAAGAAAATTATTGAATTAATACTTGACCAAAAATCCCGAGTTATCACATTCCACCCCCTTTAAAAGAATTTCATCCCCGAAATTTAAAAGTAAAAGATAATCAAAAGCTCTTATATTCAAACAATCAAGCATACATATCAGCCATATACTAACAACCAAGCAAACAATTTATTCAAACAACAATCCTAACTATTCAGACACAATTCTAGATAGGCTTTCCTAATGCTATCTAGAGTTTCCCAAGTACAATCTTTGGGATCCTCGCTCCATTGAATCTTAACCAGCTTCACACTTTGTTCCTGAGCTGCATCTCGTCTCGATCCACAATCTGAACTGGATGCCTGACCACAGTTAAGTCTGGTTCGACCTCTAAATCCTCCTGCACTACTGGTTCTACAACCATTGATGGGTCGTACATGTACTTCTTCAGATGAGATACATGAAATATGTTGTGAATTCCAACCATCCATTCTGGCAATTCAATCCTGTAGGCCAAAGCACCGGTTCTCTCGAGAACACGGAAAGGTCCAATATATCTTGGGGCAAGCTTTCCCGTCTTACCAAATCTGATCGCTTTTTTTATCGGGAAACTTTAACAAAAACCAAATCTCCAACTTCGAACTCCAATTTCCTTCATCTCTTATCTGCATATCTCTTCTGACGATCCTGGGCTGCTTTCATTCTCTTCTTGATCAGTTCAACCTTCACATATGCCTCTCGAATCAAATCTGGATCAAGAACAAGACAATCTCTAGATTTTACCTAACAAGACTATGATCTACAAGGTCTTCCATATAAAGCTTCTTAGGGTTCCATTTTTATACTTGCTTGATGACTATTATTGTATGAAAATTCTACCAAGTGCAGATGGTCCTCCCAAGATCTGTCGAAATCCAGAATACAAGCCCTCAACATATCCTTAAGAATGTGATTCAGCCTTTATATCTGACCATCGGTTTGAGGATGATAAGCTATATGTAAATTCAATCTTGTTCCAAGAGCTATTCGTAGAGCTTCCCAAAATTTGCTTGTAAAGATTGGGTCATGGTCACTCACTATGCTGACGGGAATTCCTTGTAGCCTGATAATCTCTTTCAAGAAAAACTCTGCTAAAGAAGCTGCAGTTCCATTGCCTTAACCAGAATAAAGTGGGCTTGGTCAGCCTATCAACGATTACCCACACTCCCTCATTTCATTTTTTGGTCCTTGGCAACCCGACGATGAATTCCATCGATATCATTTCCCATTTCCATTCTAAGACTTCCAGAAGCTGCAACAATCCTGCGGTCTTCTACTAATCACCCTTCACTTGTTGACAGATCACACATCCATTTACGAAGATAGCAATATCCTTCTTCATGCCCGGCCACTAGAAAACTCTTTTCAAATCCTTGTACACCATTGAGATCCCTGGATGGATACTCAACCATAATTTGTGGCCTTTCAACAAAACTTCTTGTCTCAATCCATCCACATCCGGCACACATAATCATCCATTGATTCTTAAGGCTCCTGAACCGTCTGTCTTGAAATCTGAATATTGACCTTACGTAGCTCCAAGAATTAATTCCTCTAGAGTTCTATCCTTCATTTGATTGCTTACGATCCTTTCCCGTAGAGATGGGATAACTTCAAAAAGAGCCAAAATTGCATTCCTACTCAAAGCGTCCGCCACTACATTGCTTTCCCCGGAGTATAGAGAATGTCCAAATCATATGATGCCAAAAGTTCCACCCATCTCCACTGCCTCACGTTCAGATATTTCTGAGAGAAAAGATACTTTAAGGGTTTATGATCGGTGAAAAGCTCGAACTTCTCACCCAACATAATGCCTCCAAATCTTCAGAGTAAAGATGACAGCCAGCAATTCGAAATCATGCCATAGTTCCTCTCATGCGGCTTCAACTACCTACACGCATATGAAATCACTCTTCCATTTCGCATCAACACAGCACCAAGCCCTACTCCACAAGCATCAATGTATACTTCGAACTTACTCCTTCCATCTGAAATAGCTAGAATAGGTGCGCTAGTCAACCTCGCCTTCAAATCCAGAATTATTCTTCATATTTAGGAGTCCATTTAAATTTTGCTCCCTTCCTAGTCAGTTTGGTCAAGTGGGAGGAAATCTTAGAGTAAACCCGGATGAATTTCCTATAGTAACCCGCCAAACTAAGGAAACTGCGAACTTTCGTAGGAGTCTACGGTTGCTACCACTCTTGAATAGCTGCCACCTTGGACGAATCCACAGAAATACCTTCTCCAAATACAATGTGTCCCAAAAATCTAACTTTCGACCTCCAAAAATGGCACTTTGAAAACTTTGCTTTCAGAACATGTCTCCTCAATATTTACAATACTATCTCCAAATGACGCTACGTGCTTCCTCTGATTTGAAGTAGATGAGAATGTCGTCGATGAACACGAGCACAAACTTGTTCAGCACATCCCTGAAGACACGGTTCATCAGATCCACAAAATAAGCTAGAGCGTTGGATAGCCCAAAAGGCATAACCAGCCACTTACAAAATAGTTGGGTCCTCTAAACGCAGTCAAGGGTATACTGTATTCAGCTACCCTTAGCTGGTGAAACCCGACGCTAGATCAAATTGAGAGAAAACAGAACCCCATGAAGTTGATCGAAAAGATCGTCAATATGAGGTAAGGGTACTTATTTCTAGTAGTTACCTTATCCAATTCCAGATAGTCTACACAAAATCTTAAAGACCCGTTTGATTTGGTCACAAATACTACAGCAGAACCCTAGCTAGAATGACTAGGGTTAATCAATCCTCTCTACAAGAAATCCTGAGTCCGCTTCACCAATTCCTCTCTCTCTCTCTAGGAGCCATCCTTCTACTTGGTTGAACCACTGGTATCGCTCCTGGAGCTACGTCGATACAGAATTCAATGTCCCGATGCAGGGGAAAACCTTTGACTTCTTTGAAGACGTCTGGAAAATCTCTAAAAACTTCAATGGTTCCTACTTCTTCTTGAGATGCCTCGATCCCATGCAAAAGACTACCCAGGTGAATTCCTAAACTATCATAAGTCACTTTTGCAATCCTTCCCAATTCAGTTTCCAATGACACAGTTCTCTCTTCACAAACCAGAACAGTCTTATGCTTGTCCAACCAATCCATTCCCAAAATAATATCAAAACCTTTAAAATCCAATACAACTGGTTCGCATGAGAAACTATTGGAAAGATAAGAAATTCTTAGACCCTTATAGATCATATCTAACTTGGTCACTCCCTCTATGGGATTAGTTATAAAAATAGGGCGGTCCACGATACTAGGGGCAAGATGAAATTTCTCTACCATTTCCAAAGAAATAAAACTAAGGGAAGCACCAAAGTCAAACAAAACTCTAACATAAATGCCATCTAAAAGCAAAGTACCTTCAAGAACGCCTTTACCTTTCCTATTAGTAGAAGTGGACGGTCTACCTTGAATAGAAAACACTTTGGTCGGTTGAGCTCTCCAGAGAAGGAGGCAAGCTTTCACTATATGCCTTGGCTCTTGACAGTTGAAACATAAGGACTTCTGGACCATCGTGGAAATGGGTCCACTCTGATGCTGCTTCGGAGCACCACCTCTAGGAGACTACTTAGCCAAATGACCTTTGTGCTGGCACACATAACACTTCCGAGCTGCGTTGTTGCCTCCAGGTTTTCCTTTACCCTCCTTCTTCCAATTCAGGTTGAATTTCTTTTATTCGGGTTGGTAGAATTTCCACTCGGTGCTGCCACTGTTGCCAAGGGATTCTACTCAATAAGCTCTTCATACCTCAACGCCATATCTATCAGTTCCACAAATGATCCTTTGAGATGTGCAGTCATCTTCTCATGAAACTCGAGCCTCATTCCAAGCACAAACATCTCGTTCTTCTTAAGTGGTATGTCAATAAGACCAAGTCCATAGCGGAACAACTCGTTGAACTAGGTTTCATACTCTGATACTGACAGACATCCTTGTTTAAGATCCATAAAATTCTTATACAATCGAGTCTTCCCTGCGGTAGGCATAAATTGCTCTTCAAACACTTCCTTGAACTTGCTCCAAGAAATATCCTTCTTGAAAATATTCATTGTAACTGCATCCCACCATGCAGCTACCCCTTCTTGAAGTTGCCATGATGCCTTAACACGCTTTTTCTCATATGACAAATCCAAACTCTTGAAAATCCGTTCACACGAGCGCAACCAGGCTTAAACTTTAATGACGGACTCCGTACCCTTAAATGGTTTTCCTCCGAGATTGGTAAATTCCTTGCACAACGCTGCAAAAATCACTCGAGGCTGTATAGGGTTTACAGCCTTACCAGTTACTCTACCCCCTTCAGCATTCGGACCTCTTCCATTTATGGTCATCGTGCTACTCACACCTCTGCCTCTTCTTCCTCTAGAACTCATGTTGGCGACCTAGATAGGTAACCCAACAATTGGATAGGTATATATAGATAAATATATATACATATATATAAATTACAAATACGCTCTCTCATGATAGGTATTAACCCAAAAAGCCTAGGTATTATCTCAACCTAGCACTATGATACCAACTGTGATGACTCGTCTTTCATTCCATAGAAAGACGTATCGTAAATTAGAAAGAAATAGGTAGGAAAGAAATAGATTGAAAGAAAGAACTAAAAAAATATCAGAATCTCATAGCGGAATGGAAAAATATATATTACATCACATAGATATTACATAATATTCATCATACATCAGAGTCATTAAGTTACAAATATCACATTAGACAACCATAAAGACATGTCCATACATTACAACCTATGCAAAACAGAGTTACCAAAACAACGGAAAAGATATATAGATATGCCAAGTCTCCTACTCCAAGTCTTTCAAAATACATCAAGCCAACCGGATCACTTGGCTACTCATAAAAATTTGAGTATCCAAGAGTTTAAGAAAACAGAAAATAAACTTCGGGTCAGACATGGGTCTGGTGCGAGTAAATGGTTAAATCGTTTTAGTTGAAAAGTCATTTTGAAATAAAAGTTATCTCGTAAGATTCTACGCAAATCAACATGGACAAGTTCTTCCCTTACGATAACCAAAACATTTGATCGGAAATCCAGTTATTTTATAATAGTTTCTAGGCTTTTAAATATAAAATAGGACATAGCTGGAATACTTACATCTCACGTTCCAACATAGTTGGGCACAATCAAAACCGTACAGGCACTTATTGGAGATTGGAATCCGTACAATGGCAAGGCTACGAGGATACTGCCTATCACAATACTTGGTCTAGATCAGAGCACCGAGGATCCACCCTGATCCCCTGAAACACAAGACCGGAGCTACCCCTTACTGGATAGTCCGAATAAGACAACCCCATGGTTATAGCCAACAACTGCCCACACAGCCGAATAAAAGGGACCTCTAGATAGGGGAAAATCTTTTCCTACTTGGATGCTACCCACTTCGCCTTGCTGCACCTCCCATGTTTTATCCATTCCCGGTTGATGAGGCTTGAGGCTCGATTACCTTTATAGCACACATATGTTGGAATTCTCATCGTCCTTCATTGTGGATGGTTTGATAGCATTCATCCATTCAAGTCCATTCCGAGTCCGAACGGAACCGAAGGCACTGTCTTCGTTATACTTGTTTAGGAATCACCTTCATAGTTAACGACAAATAGCCCTTGCATTCTAAATCTTCATTCTCGATCTTCACTTGATATTTCACGACCTATCGCTTAATTTGGATCGATGTGGTTTTCGGACAAAAAATTTGATATCTGATCCCGGTCTCGTCGAAATCCAAACCCCGTCTCTGTAACGTTTTGAATTTTTCGATGCCGAAAAACCAAACCGTTATGGTTTTAAGAAAAAGAAAAAAGATAGAAGAAGAGATAAGAAGATAGAAAAATAGAACAGAAAGAAATAACAATAGAACAATATCAGAATCTCACAATTCGCAGCAGAACAACATATAATAGATAAATGAATAATCTTTAAACAAAGAACTATATTAGTTATTACATTACATTACATCATCAGAATGTATAACAAAAAATAACAACAAACAGCGGAAAAGAAATACTATATACTAGTAATACGTCATGTCATCCAACTTGCCTCCAGCAACTCCTGAATATCTAGAATATCCTGATAAACCTTAACTCTTGACTGCCTGTGTGGAAATTGGTGGGCACCCAGAGTTTAGGAAGGAAAACAATAAACTTCGAGTCAGTCATGTGACTGGTGTGAGAACTCAAAACAGTTTATTTTTCTTTAAAATCAAAATAGAGGAATATTTTTTAAATTCAATTCGAAATGCTTTTAAAAATGAGACTACCATAAGACCTCCCACCACACACACAATGCAAACGCAGACTTGGAGGAGATTTCTTCTTATGTTAGTCAAAGATGCTTGATACGCATTAAAAGAAACATTTGATATTATTACTAGTGCATAGTGTAGAAAACATTTCGAAAGTAGAATATAAATCTTAGCCAGCATAGGTACCATTATATTATGCCTACTATAGCTACCTCCTGAGGAAGCAAGTTCTACAACTAAAACCGTACAAGATCGTATTGTTTCTTTGGATTTCCAACAAATGGTCATGCCAAGGAACTTCCCATTGCCACATGAGAACGCCTCTGGAAGGACGTCCCCGAGAACCAAACCGGATCTCTGCCAACACAAGGCCGGGTAACCCCTAACTGGGTAACTATGGACACGAGTATGCCATCCCCCGGTCCTTTGGGACCTTTATTCGAGCGCTCGTAATCAACATCACACCATAATAATTAAAGTGTTTCAACATGAGTAAGTATCTGGGCTCCATACCATGATACCACCCTTTTCCAGAAGGAAATGCACATACCCTAAAGGGAGCTACCCCTCATAACCTTGCCGCATCTTTCCTGTTTTGACCATTCTGGGGTGTGAGGCTCGACGAAGTTTCGTCCACAAAGCCACGCTTTATACAAAAGATGTGCTTTGGGTCAACAAATGATCATAGAAATGATCATAAAGATAAACGATCAAACAAATGATCATATCACAAATGATCAAACAATGATCATTTCACAGCAACACTCAGCATGTCACATTACCAAATTGGGAATATATTGCTAATAACCTTCAACTATATAACCTCTGAGCTCGTACGTCTCAGAGAAGGGTGTTAAGCTAAGAGAATAAATTCTCCGCCACCAACAGAAATATATTTGAAAGAAATCAGCTTTATATCTCAATTTGTAATGTCAGACATACTATCCATACAAGTCTGTTTCGGGATCGAACAGAACCGAAGGCACTTACAACGAAGTCCTTACAATCCGGATAATCTCTAATAACGTCCGGATTTCCCATCACATATGGAGATCTCTATACCGGGGATCATCCAGTGCAGAGACAATCAACAAGAAACCCTTTCGTTTTCGAAAATATCTGGTCTTCAACACCGGTCTTCAAATGCAATTCATAACGATGTATCACATATTCGGAATGGGTTATACGACCCCAAGGTCCTTTCCCGGTTAACCCGAATAGTGAGCGCTTATTTAAAAAAAATAAGTGTGGCATTCAAATTCAAGCAAATCACAACAAATACCCATTCAAAGGTAAATATTGATAGTCGGTTATTGAACTATCGATGGATATGCACAACATCACCAGATTCCAAATAATTTTTCAAATTATTTATTTTCCAAAAATATCTTTACAAGATATATATTTTCAATACTTCAAAAATAAATCAATATTTATTTTTAAACAATTTCCCCCTTTCATTTATAAATTCCATAGTGAATTTACATTCCAAAATATTTATGAATATACGATTTCCATTCGATTTCTATTATTCATTTTCAATTTATCTTCAAAAAGATAAATTCAAAATATCCACTTAATATATAAAAAAACATTTCCATACTTATTTATTTATAAGTGATTCACAAGTCTTTTTATTTTCTATACTTGGAAAATATTCAATATACTTAAATCGAAATTAAGTATATATTTCATTATTTAAGGAAATCATTCTCTTAAACATATTTATTTGGGCCAAAATGAATGTTGCGTAAAACATCGTTACGACAACCCAAAATCACTAGTATAGGGATTCGAAATTAAAATAGATATATAAATCCCAATACTATACAAAACATTTACTTTCGGAAATCATTTACTATAACAACAGTGTTATAGTCCACCATTTCCTTTTATTTCTCGAAAACGTCTATTTCAACAATGAATATTGAAATCTATGGTTTCGATAGTTAATACATTTTAAAACATCTTTAGATCGTTTTAATTCTATTTAAAACATCACATCCAAAACATTTTCTTTAATATATTATTCACTATTCAAAAACATGAATATAACTCCATTAATAAGTTACAACAATTTACTTATCAAAATAAGTCGTTGCGGATTTATAAAACAATGTTTATAAATTCCATTTCTATTTATTTTATAACACTTCCTCTTATAAATTTCCTTTATTAACCTATTCGATTTATAACTCAATTATATACCGAAAGTCCATATTATAAGTTAAATGCTTATAATATATTTGTTTACAAAATTGTTCTTTTAACTTCCCAAATTATAAATCTTATAACTTATAAGATTCATTTATTTATCCAAAATCTATTCTTTTAAATAACTTTACAAATTTTATAAACCTACTGTTTATAAAATTCCATTTATAACTTCACCGTTTATAATTCTATAAATTTCATTCATTTATGAAATTCATTTACAATTCATTCTAACACTTATAAAAACTCGTTTTACATTTCCAATATTTTTTAATTTATAAATATCAATTTATAAATCTTTTATATGGATCAATTTATATTATTCTTTTAAAACGTCTTTAAACTCCTTTATAATTTCATCATTTTGATTTATAAAATAATCAAATTTCATAAATTCTATTTTTAAACTTTTTATAATAAATTCAGAAATCCCAATTTAAACTATTTTATAAAATCATTAATCCCATATTTTCAAAAATCAACTTTTAACTGCATTTCTCAAAAATCATAATTTTTATAACATTAAAATTATAACGTTTATTTATTTAAGATGAATCAATTCCAAAAATATTTATAAATGTATACTTCCAAAAATCACTTTAGAAATCCCTTGAAATAAAAATCGTTATTTTTAAACTTCAAAATTGGATCCGATGATGCAACACATCAAATAGTCAATCACGACTTTCAAACATCATATATCAATATGATAATCAATCAAATATCACAATATCTGAATCAAATAAATATTTGTGAGGAATCCAATTGGATCCCTCCAACCTGTTTCCCTACATCCACAGACATTAGCACAATACCCATTCCACTTCGAGGTGGAATATCGCGGTATATGTGATTTATAAAATATTATCCGCTTAATAGGCGGCGCAATAGGGTCTCATCCGCTATACAATGCGGGAAATCAATCAACTGCAATATATACATATGCCAATATATATATACATATATATATATACATATATTGCTATATATATAGATATATCCTACTATATCTAATATCACAACCAATTAGCAATCAATAAACAACTGCAAATCCAACTTTAAATTTTTGAGTGAGAAGTTCTCACCTTAGCTTTTTATTTGCAATCCATTTCCTTCTTGACTCGATTTTCTTGATTTATACCTTGTATGAATATTTATACAGTTCATTAATATTCAAATCAACAGAATAATTAATTTCCGTTTAATAGTTTTCGATTAGCTGATAATTCTTTTTAAACCAGTTTCTCCTTTTCTAATAAATTTAATCAACCAAAAATTAAATTTTTAACTAAAAATCTTGGTTTAAACCAATTTCTTTTCAAACTCCCAATTCTTTAAAGAATCACTTTACTTAAGATTTTCCATTTCGATTAATTTTCTCCACAATATTGACCTTGTATAAGCATTGTAAGATTTATTAATATTTAAACTCAATCGAATAATTAATTACCATTGAATAGATTTATTTAATTTAAACTAATAATTTGTTTTTCAACTAAATTTTCTTCAAGTTTTAAAATTCCTATTATTATTTATTTTCTTCCTTTTCCTAGTTCTATAAAACAAATTCTACAAATTTATTTAAGATTAAATTTTAAACTACATTTCCTTAAATAAATCATTTTATCAAATAATTTGAATTCCTAACAAATTTTCTTTAATAAATCAAATTGTCTAACCATTTGACAAATTTAATTTACTAACAATTTAATTTGAACAAATGATTCCATTTCAAACCAATTTCTTTTAAACAAATTTGTTTAACTAAAAATTGAATTAAAATTAAACTTCCTTTTTTTAATAAATTTGAATAACTAAAAATTATATTTTAAACTAACAATTTTATTCTTAATATAATAATTTGAACTAATATTTTTCTTTAAAATCTTTTAACAACTAAAAATAATTAAATTGGTAAATAAACAATTAATTGCCATTTTAAAATTTTAATTCAAACAACTACAAATCAATTTTCTTTTTTTCTGTTCACTGTATAAATTATTTATTTATATATATATATATATATATATATATCTACATATTTCTAGATAATTTCAAAACTTAAATTGTTTTAACTTACTGTAAAATAAAATTTACAGAAAAGGAGAAATTTTTTTTTTACCCTAACTCCTCGTCGCTGCCACTCGATCCTAGCGTGCCTCGACCACGAACTCCCCCGCTACCCAGGCCACGTCGCGCACGTCCCCCCCGCTGCTACCACGACCTCACCATCTTCCAATTCGAGCTTCACTCGACTCTTCTCGAACGCCATTGCCACTCGCCTCGTCATCGCGGCCTCGAGCGCAATTTGAGACATCGCGCTGCCATCAATCGACTCGCCGCCCAAAGCAGCCTCGAGGGCGCGCCATCCTCCTTAGGTCACCTCGCCAACGCTACCGAGCTTATACACTATGCTCGAAATCGAGTTCGACTCCAAGCCCACGCGAGCATCCACCACGCGGTCGCCTCCTTGTTTGATTTGGGTTTTTCTTTGAATTGAGGACGTGAAGAATGAAGAGTGGCCTGAGATTTTTATTTAGTTTAACAGCGGCCATTTTAGTTTGTGAACGAAAGCAAGCACACTTTGATTTTTATTTTCGTTTGAATCTGAGAGGGGCTGCGTGATCTTAATAAAAGAAATGGGGAGGAGACAGAATTACGTGATTAAGCAGATAGAACGTGTTTGCACGTTTTAGCCACGATTTTAGGCGTGATTTAAGACATAATTAAAGGAACGTTGATAGGAGCTGATGTTGACCAATTTAAATTTAAATTTAAATTGAATTCGACTTAAATTCCAATGCGTTTACTCACCGTGTGCTCACATATCAACCCCAAATAATACGAAATTTGAAATCCGAGAATAATTCAATATTACGGACCCAATGGAACTGGTTTCATCGAATTCCGAGACTGTGCCTCGGAAGGCTATTTTTAAATATCGATTCAAACGATATAATTTCAAAACTGAACAATTCACTTTCAAGTTCAATTCTGAAGCTTCTATTATCTGCAGTATTATCAATATGAATTTTACAAGCCTTTGAAATATTTTTAATCGGCTTAAAATTGAAGATTCAAATTTTTATTCAACTTTGAGTAGATTAAATTCTAAAATTTAATCACCAAATTCATTTTGAAAATTTGAAATTCAAATCAAACCATCATTCAAATATTTAAAATTAATTAAATATTTTCAAATTAAATTGTTCAAAATTCTGGGTCGTTACAGTCTCTTTTAAAGGCCAAGCGGTTTAAGTAAAACAATTTAATTCAATTCAAAATATTATATCCACACACCAATTCATCTTAGATAAATAAATCACATTTATCAACAGGTCAGTCCAAAGCATTTCATTTCACATAATACAGATTAATATACTAGAGATATTAATCAATCCAAGTATTAAATACAATTTATCATTCATAAGCAAGATTAATTAATCACACAATTTATAGTTAATTTAATTTAAATCACAAAATAAATTAATTACTTATAACCCTTCCTAATTGTTATTAATTATTTACAAACCATTAATTTTATTTTAATTAATTATTGGAATTAATTAATTATCCTTTAAATACTTAAAACCTTAATTAATTAAAATTATAAACCATTTACCTAAATCATTTACTTAATTACACTTAATTTTTATTTAATAAACCTTTGGAATTAATTTATTATTAACATAAGAAATAACTTAAGACCTTTAAGTTAATTAATAGTTAAAAACATTTCACCTTCTTAAATCTACTACTAAATTACATTATTTAATTTCACTTTAATAAACTTAAGAATTAAATAAAATAAAGGACATATAATAAAATACCTTAAACTGAATTAATTTAAAATAGTTTATTTTATAATATTTAACTAACCTAAAACTTAAATAAAGCATTTATTATTTAAAAGAATTAATTAAGAAATTGTTTCAAAACTTGTTTTATTATTTTAAATTTTAAAACCTTGTTAATACCCTATAGTACAAACCCAAGTTACTCCCTATACTAACCCGAGCCTAAACTCGAGAAATCTGTCTTCTTCTTTTCCTTTTTTCTTCAAAAACATTTTTGTTTTTAACTTTTAAAACCTGATACAACTGTTAAAACATACACGTACAACTCGGTCCAAACCCGATGCCTTCCTCGAGTCCAACCCGAGCTCACTCTCACTTTCTAATCCTACAGCAACCCAAACCTAAACACCGATACACGTGCACATGCACATGCAAACGCCGACACTCCAACCATCGTTGCCATCACCGGCAAGTCGAAGACGACCCTCTCTCTCGATTCCGACCATCAGAACCTCGAAACGAACATGAAATCGAATTCGAGCAAAATCGAACACCATCTGAACCAAACCCAATCCAAAGATTCGCTCTGTGCCACTTCCTCCGACCATCTGAAGCCTCGCCGTTGAGCCCAGACATTCGCCAAGGTCCCACGCTTCTATTCCCCTACCTCGGATCAAGTCTGATGCTTCCTTGACGACGCACTGCCCTCTAAAACAGCGTCGACCAAATCAGGGACTAAAACCCTAATTCATCGCCGACACGCCACCATGATGGTCTGAAAAATCGGAGACCATTTTTCCTACGACCCTCGACACTCAAGCTACCTCCAACATCGATTACAACGCTCAACCCTCCTCTAATCGCCAGAAATCGACGAAAGTCTCATTCCCGTTCATATCGTAAATTCTTCTCAAATACAAACTTAAAAATCTTGGTATTACCATTAAAAATCATCATTTTTAAGTACGAGTCAGATTATATAATCAAAACGTGAAATTTGAACAGTTGATTTTCTGAATGAATTTTGCTTTTCACTATACTTCTTCCTTTCCAGTAATCCTACGCTCTAATTATACTTAGAAATATTTTTAAAGTTAAGGTTTAGTTAAGTCAAACATATTTCCTTTATACAACATAGCCTCTAAGAGATTAGAGAAAAAGAATTGAATTTTTGAACTTATTTTAGCCCGTTGAATCAAAAACAGAGACATTCATATCTATATGCAGACATGCACACAATCAACTCATATATATATATACATGCAAGCATATTATACATTCATGCAAAAATAGACAAGTCATAAATTATCACATGAACAAGTAAATAAAGAGGTTTATCTTTTTTAAAATTTAGTTTACTCACTGTATTTGAAAATGTTGAGCAGAGAAGCCTTTTTTGAAAAATCTGGAAATTTTATTTTGAAAACTAGAACTTGATTCCTGATGTTGATCTGCTTTGTTTGCAGTTAAGTTGAACTTGAATCAATGCTTTACTTCAGTTTGAACTTAAAAGAGGTTGTTTAATTTAGTTTTTTTATTTATCTGGTTTTTGGCTTTCTCAGGTTTAGTTTTTCTTTTGAAAGATGAAGAAAAATGATAGAGTAGGAGTAGAGATGAATATAAGAATGTACAGCCTTGTTTTCTTATTATTTTTTAAAAATGAAGAGAATAATTAAATTTGACACTTGTAATTTGCATGTTATACTTAGCTTACAATTGTCTTATGCATGCATTTTTTTATGTTTTTATATTATATTTTATATTTTTATTTATACATTTCCTTTTTACTTATATTTATATAACTTCAAAAGAAAATTATATAAAACTTAATTATACACTAATAAATAACCATATATATATATATTAGTTTTAAAATGTAAAGTTTTTAAATCTAATTTATTTTTAAGACATACAAATAGAATTTTAAATCATAGTTTTGTTTACAATCTACATACATATAAGTAATAGTAATTAGAAGCACAATTATTGTTTGAAAAGAATAAGCTTGCAATTTTAAATGATTATATAAGAAAATTATCAAATTAATACTTGCCCAAAAATCCTGGGTAATCACAGTTTCCATAAACCTTTAACCATACTTCTAGGTTACTTATTTACAACCAAATGTTACAATTACTTATATAATACCGATTTTATTCAATTTCTATTTATTATATATTATTTCATAAATCAGTTCAACATTTATATTTCTTTTCCTATATTTTCTTTATAACCAAGTTGTAACATTTTAAATCATTTCAATTGATTGGAATTCCTTTAAGCTTGTGAATAATTAACCTAATTAACATTGTTACATTTCGTCCTGGTTATTATTTAATCAATAAATCCTAAATTTTTATTTCTCCAGTATAAATTACCAAAAATCTTATTAAATTGACTTTTTTAATCGTCGAAAATTATGGGTCGTTATAGAATTGCTAGTTATAAACTGTTAAAAATGATAAGTTGTTATTTAAGTTGATCACGAAGGTAAACTGACACCATTATATGTTAATTGATTAGTTTATATAATTGTTATTATTATCGATCATATACGCCAACAATTGTTATATTATTGTTCACACTCTACAAGTTTCCTTAGTTTTAGAAATCACTATGGGTTGAAATTATACATACCGAACGGACTTTAGAATAGGAGAAAACTCGTTATGGGTTGAAATGATAAACCCAAGCGGTTTTCAGTTATCGTTGAAATCTTGGGATTGCAGGTTTAATTATATAAACCCGTAAATTTAAACTATTACGGATTTCTATATTACCGATTCATCGAAGATTTCTACATCCTCGGCTTTATTGCATTTAATATTTTACTTGAAGGTGATTGGTTAAAGCGTTATGATGCTGTCATTATTTGTAAAGCTTGAACCATTTCTCTAGTGGACAATCAGGGAAATTCTCTTATAATCAAATGTCGAATGCATCAAGATTATGCAGGCAGCTTTATCTTTTCTCTTGATGCTCTGCCTAGTAATCTTGACTCCACTCCGATAGTCAGGGAGTATCCTGACGTTTTTGGTGAAGTCACTTCTCTGCCTCCCAAGCGGGAATTGAATTCCACATTAATCTCATTCCTGGTGCACAACCTATTGTTCTCCCTCCTAGACGGATGGCACTCAAGGAGAAAGTTGAGCTAAAAAAGCGGATTGAGGATTTGTTTTTCAAAGGTTTGATTAGGCAGAGTTTTTCTGAATTGGGTGCAGCTATGGTCTTTGTCACAAAATCTGATGGTTCTTTGAGGATGTGTGTTGATTATAGAGAACTAAACAAACTTACTCTCAAGAATCGATATCTGATGCCTCGCATCAATGATATGTTTGATCAGCTCTATGGAGCTAAAATATTCTATCAACATGATCTTGCTACAGGTTTCCACCAACTTCGTGTAGCCGAAGAGAGAATTCCTAAGACTGATTTTCGAATAGAGAATGGCTTCTATGAATGATTAGTCATGCCTTTTGGATTAACTAATGCTTCGACCTTCTTTGTTGATCTTGTGGATCGTGTATTCCATGATGTTCTCAACAAGTTTGTTCTTTTTTTATTGATGATATTCTTGTCTTGTCTATGTCTAATAAGGAGCATGAATCTCACTTGAGCTATGTCCTTCAAACTCTTGGGAAACATCAATTGAACACCAAATTTTCTAAATGCCATTTCTAGAGAGATGAAGTCTGATTCCTTGGGCACATTGTTTTAGAAAATGGAGTCTCAGTTGTCCTAGTTAAGGTCCCCTCGATTAATGTAAGTTAATCCACCTTGTCTCTTTTGAATTCATTTATCTTTTCTATCTTGGGACTTATCTGCCTTATCTTAATTCCAGGATTGGAAGACAACTAAGACTCTGACTTATATTCATAGGTTTTTGGGCCTTTCCGGTTATTATCGGAGATTTATAGAGAACTTTGCCTGTATAGCTGCACTCTCACTGCTTTGACTCATAAGAATGCCAAGTTTAATTGGAATGAGAAGTATGAAGCCACATTGAATGAGTTGAAGAAAAAGCTTACCTCTACTCCTGTTCTCACCGTTCCGAATATGGATGAGGGATCTTTGGTTTATACCGATGCTAGTAAAGAAGGATTGGGTGCTATATTGATGCAAGATGAGAAGGTCATAGCCTATGCTAGTCGTCAGTTGAAGCACCACGAAGCTAACTATGCCACCGATGATTTAGAGTTGTTGGTTGTTCTGTTTGCTTTGAAGTTGTGGAGGCACCACCTTTTAGGAACCAAGTTTGAGCTTTTCACCGACCACCGGTCTCTTAAGCATATCATCAACTAGAAGGATTTAAACCAGAGGCAAGTTCAATGGCTTGAGTTCTTAGCGTCTTATGACCTTGACATCAACTATACCCCTGGGAAATCCAATGTTGTGGTTGATGCTTTGAGTCGAAGAAAGCTTTTTTGTGTCAGATTGTGGTTTCTCCATCCCTTTTGGATCATATTGCAGTTAAGCAAGATGAGGATGCAATGCTTAGGCTTATGAAGGAGAACATTTAGAGTAGAGAAGGTGATAATCAGAATGAGTTAGGAGCACAGATTGATCAGAATCGAGTTTTTAGGATAAATGGACGGATCTGTTTTTCGAATGTTGATGGTTTGAGGCAAGAAGTTATTAGGGAGAATCGTCAGTCCAGACTCTCTATCCACCCAGGTGTCACGAAGATGTTTGAGGATACGAAGAGGTTGGTGGAATGGTATAAAGCGATGCCACTTGTTAATAGGTTAAGGCTGATCATCAGAAAATCGTCGGATTGCTGCAACCCCTTGATATTCCCATTTGGAAGTGGGATCAGATTTCTATGGATTTTATTGATGGTTTACCGAGGTCTAGAAGGGATAATGAGAGTATTTGGGTTGTTGTTGATCGATTCACCTAGTCTGCCCATTTTATTTTGGTCATGTCGAATCACACAGCTTAGAGCTTAGCTGAGATCTATATGAGGGAGATTGTCCGTCTCCATTGGGTTCCTTCTAGCATTTTTTGTGATCGTGATCCGATCTTTAGTAGCAAATTTTGGAAGCCTTTGTAGGAAGCTTTAGGTACTCATTTGAACTTTAGTACGACTTACCATCTTCAAACTGATGGTTAGACGGAAAGGGTGAACCAGATTCTTGAAGACCTCCATCAGCTTGTGTTCTTGACTATGGAGGATCTAGGGAAGATCGTCTCCATCTTGTTGAATTCACCTATAATAAAAATTATTAGGTATAACTCTATCTTTGAATTTGAATCATCTTAAGCTTAATCAATATGTTTATCCCATTCTTTTAGAACCAGGCAAGTATTGAAACGTCTCCATTTGCCGCTCTTTACGGATGATCCTGCAAATCTCCATCTTGTTGGATTGAGTCCGGTGATCGCCTAGTTCTTGGGCCCGATATAATTTTGGGAGCATCTGAAAAGGTTGAGGAGATTAGGAGGAAGATAAGGATTGCTCAGGATAGGCAGAAAAAGTATGGTGATAGGGGTAGAAGGGATTTGGAGATTTCAGAGGGTGACTAGGTCTTTCTTAAGATATCGCTGCTGAAAAACGTGGTTTATTTTGGTCTGAGCCAATATACGGTATATATATATATAACATACATATATTCATGCCAAAAGTATATATGTCACTTCTATATTTGACATCGGAAACTATATGTTGCATATTTATACAATTGTTCTTCCATATATCTACAAAACTAATGTATGTATATATCGCATATATATATATATATATATATATATATATATATATATATATATATATATATTTGTGTCGGTCAAATTCTCATGCCAAATCAATTTTTCTTGTCATAGCTATTTGAAGTGTCGTGCCGTGTTCGTATCCCTATCTGTGTCTATTGCTTTTCAATTCCATCATTCTCTAGCCACGAAAGGTGAGCAATCACTCCCGATTAATGTTCTTATGCTCGTTAAAATGATTTCACAGGAAATGGCAATTTAAAAGTACTGTAAAAATTGAATTGTTGGTTATTAAACTATTAAATATGGTAAGTAATTTAAATTGGTCACTTATGTAAACTGACACTGCTATATGTTAATTGGCTTTTTTATAACTGTTATTATTATCGATCATATATGCCAGTAATTGTTATGTTATTTATTGTTCTCACTCTGTAAGTTCCTTTAGTTTAGAAATCACTATGGTTTGAAATGATACATACTCGAACGGACATTAGAATAGGATAACTTCGTTATGGATTGAAATGATAAACCCAAGCGATTTTCAGTTATTACTGAAATTTTGGCATTGCGGGTTTAATAAAATAAACCTGTAAATTTAAACTATTACGTATTGAAATAATCAATATCTGTATCACTTGACCATAGGATAGAAATATTTGTATGGACACCATTGGTCTATTTTTGAAAAATGATTTCGGAATATGATTTGATTTTTTGAAAAGTAATAAAATTCTATTTTATTATTGTAAAATTTATAACCTTAAAGGTTGGTTTTGGAAATATAAATTTTTTTAGTTTAATTTAATGTAATTTGTAAAATTTTACTTATAGTTATCCTTTCTAAAATACATAAAATAAGATATTAAATAGATAAATAAAAGGTTTAATTTAGTTTAAATTGTATAAAATTAATTTTATTTAATATATATAATACTTTTAAAAAGTTCATTAATTTATATAGAAAAAATACAATAGATTTTTATTACTTAAATAAATAAAAGTTGGAAAGGTACATTGGAATTTTATTGGTAACTGAAACTGGTTATTAATTGAATTTAGGTAAAGATTCATTCAAAACTTAATGATTTTTTTATTGAAATGATTTATGACTTGTTTTAATAAAAGGTGATTAAACGGATACTTTAGGATTTGAATAGAGTTAAAATTGAATATTCGTTTTGATTTAAAAAAAATATTCGAGATTTTATTTAAATATTTATAAAGTAACTTTGTAAACGACCATGGTGTGAAATAAACGATTGGTTGTTCAAGAGACTAGGATCAGATATTGTCATACTCTCTGCCAATATCTAAAACCAGTTTAACAATTGTGTACGTGGTGGAGATTCCGGAACAAAGTAGGATGGTTCGGCGACGAATCTATATGAGGTTTTAGCATAGCCCTGACTTCCGTGAGTCAGCTTGATGTGGCTAAAACAGGAGCTATACCAGGCCAAGTGGGATCGCACCCCCTATCAGGCACATTTCTTCGAATCCTTATCTATTTCTTTTTGTGATTCGATTTGGTGAGCATACTTTTGATTTGGAGTGTGTCTCGAGGTGGGCGATAGTAGCTGCTATGCGTTACCACCAGCTTAGGAGTGCAATTGAGACGACCCGACTTTCTTACCCCAGAAAACCGCATCATCTTTAAGAAAGAAAGGGATAGAAAAGAGAATAGAAAGAAGAGAAGAAAGAAACAACACATCAGAATCTAACAGCGGAATGAATAAATTATATTAATAACATAAATATTACATAATATCATATACATCAGAGATACACATCATAATCAACTCATACTAGAAAGTTATAAACACCTGTCTGGTTATACAACTCAAAGACAACAACTCAGAGAAAACTACACAACGGAAAATATATATATCTACACGCAGAAGCCTCCTGCTCCATTGCTCCTTCACAATTCGTCAAAGCTAACCTGAGTCCTAACCTGAATTCCCTTGGCTACTCGTAAAAATTTGAGTACCCAAGAGTTTAAGAGAAACAGAATAAACTCCGGGTCAGACATGGGTCTGGTGTGAGTAACAGGTTAAAGTTGCTTAACTTTCAAAAATCCTTTGAAAAGAAAGGTATCACGTAAGACTTCCCACACATAAACATGGAAAAGTTTTTACCTTACGCTAACCAAAACATTTGATAGGAAATCCGATGATATTATAATAGTGTCTAGGGTTTTCAAATAAATAAGAAATAGCCGAAATTGTTACATTCAATAAATTCCAGCTACTAGCCACAAAAGTGGGTAATACAATCAAAACCGTTGGCACTTATTGGATTTTGGATTCCATACAATGGCTGGGCTACTGGGGTACTGCCCGTCATAGTACGTGGCCTAGATCAACGTACCGAGGAGTACGCCCGCTCTCCTGCAACACAAAGCCGGACCCATTTCTTACTGAACAGTTCCGAACAAGATAACCCCGTGGTTGTAGCTAGCAACCACCCACACAGCCGAATATAAAGGGACTTCTAGACAGGGGTAAATCTTGCTCTCCAGTGGGTGCGACCCACGAAGCCTTGCTGCACCTCCCCTGTTTTAGCCATTCCTGATTGATGAGGCTTGAGGCTACGATTACCTTTATAGGACATATCACTTAGAATGCTCATCGTCCACCTGACGATGTTCTGAAAGCATTCAATCCATACAAGTTCGTTCCGGGTTCGAACGAAACCGAAGGCATTATCTCGTTACACTCATTTTGGAATCACCCTCAGAGTTAACGACAATAACCCTTGCACTCTAAACCACCATCTCGAATCTATAAGAACTAATTCCGTCAAACTCATTTCGGAATCACCCACAGAGTTATACTGACTCATAGTCCTTACACCTCGAGTCTTCACAAAGCTCCACTTTGATTCACGACCTAACGTTAATTTGGAATCGATGTGGTTTTCGAATATCTAAATATGGAAACCCGATCCCGGTCTCATCGAAAACCAAAGGGTGTCTTTTAGGTCCAAGTTGTTTTAAATTTTTTAAAACAATTCAATACAGTATCTAAATACTCACAGATAGATAACTCACAATCACAATTGATAATTAACATTGTCACATAACAGGTAATCTACATTATCAATATCAAATAGATATTCCATATATCACCATCACAATAGATAACCTATGTTATCATCACAATACAATCAAACATCAATACCACACAATATCATTTATCTCATTACTGAGATCACAAGGCATTCAAGACAATCAATGTCATCCATACATCCATAAGCAATGATTTACTCATCACAATATAATTAATTTAAAATGAATTAAATTAACTATCTCTATTACTAATTAATTTAAAATGATACTCCATCTTTAATTAAGTTAAAATAAATTAAAATAATTGCTTCACCAATATAAACCTTGCTTACTTAATCATTTAATTGATTATAATCAATTAATTATTCCATTATTAATCACCTTAATTAATCACCCATAATTAATTACCCTTAATTACATTCATGTAATTATCCTCAATTAATTTCACCAAAAATTAATTATTCTCAACTAAACAGTAATTAACCATTAATTACTCAATTAATTAATTAATCATAATTAATTATCCTAATCCTTAATTAATTACATTAATTACCCTTAATTACTTATTACTGATTAATTAATCATAATTAATCATCTTTAATTACTTCATTAATTATAATAATTAATGATCCCCTTTTATTAATTACCTTAAGTAATTAACTTATAATTATTAATCATCCTAGATTAATTACATTTAGTAATTAACTAACTTAATTACTTTATTTAAACCAAATTAATTATCCTTAATTAATTTCTAAATTAATCCCTTGATTAATTACTAAATAATTAAACCAATTCACCTCATACTCAAACATCTCCACTTAGTTACAATCATGTAATTATTAATCAATTACTTAACTAAGTAAATTTCCAAATCATTAATTACATAAAGTAATTATTTATAAAACCCAAGTGTTTAAAATTAATTAAACTTAATTATTTAAATTAAACAATCTCATTAAACTAAATTAATTACCTTAAGTAATCAATTCCTTAATTACTTTACTAAGTAACTATACTAAAAACCATTCATAATTGATTATTATTAAATTAATTAATATAATTAATTATAAAAATTAACCAAATTAATTAATTATTAAATAATCATGGTTAATGACCTTCATTAACCATTCTTTAATTATTTTACAAAGTAATTAACTTAAATTAATTACCATTTAAATTATCTTTAATCATTCATTAATTAAAGTTAATTATTAAATTAATTAACCTTAATTTAAAACTTAATTACATAATTAACAATGTTCATTCATCATTAATTAATAATCTAATTAATGATCATAATTCTAAATTGGTTAATCATTAATCAATTATTAATCCCAAATTCAATTAATTAATTAAATTAATTAATCTTAATTACCTTATTAATAAATTTTAAAACATAAATCTTAATTCGAATTTCAAGATAAAACATAACTTATTTATGTTTAAAAACAAAATTTATTTAAGTCAAAGTACTTTTGAAATTACCTTTAACTTCCATTTAAATACAAGTTTAAAATAAGAACAATTTAAATTTGATCAATGTTTAAATAATTTAAAACTTTTTAAATTGCAAATCAAACAAGTGCTATGAAAAATTCTTAAAGTTAAATTCTTTTCAAAATTTTAATAACTTAAATTTCCATTTAATTTAAAACTTCAATTTAAACCTTCTTTAAAATTTAAAACTGAAATTCAAATTTAACTTTTGAGTTTCCAGATTATAAATAAACTTTAAATCTACTCATATTTTTAAAATTTCATTACCAAAAATGTTTTAACTATTTTACCCAAAACAAATAGTTAACTAAATTAAAATTTTAAACTTTTATTTTTATTTAAAAACTGGAATTTAAATTTTAATCAGAAATTCAAACTTGAATTTGAAGCTAAACTTAATCCTTACTTTAAACAAAAACTACAGATTTTAAAAGTTTTAAAAACCCAGATTTAAAAAAAAAAACAGTTTTAAAATCCAGATTTAAAAACTCAGTTTCTTTCTGAAACCTGGACATTACAAAGTAACCCGAGAAACCTACATTTAACTTCGAGTCTAATACATCTCCACTCCGAGTCATCCTCCCATCCACTTCGAGTAAACCCTAACCTTTCCCCTGTAACTCCAACCAACATACTTCACCAGAATTTTCATCGCCATGCATATGCACGGTAATCACCACCTCTGCCGATCATCTTAGATGATCAAACCACAACCAGAAACCCATGAATACCCTAACATCATCACCAGGTCAACCAACTAATCAAAGAATCAAACTTTACCTCAAATTCAAAACCTGAAAAAAAAAGTTACAGGTTTCTGCTCAAACCTGTCAACGGCCATTCCATCTCGCTCCGAACACCTGTAGATCCACCTCTCCGGCCATGTACCCATCCACATACCTACTTCACATTCACCAAGTATCAAGTCACTCGATCAATCATACACCTCTCACTGACTCAATGCTCAAACCCAATTCAAAACTAGGGTTCATACTGAAAATCAAAACTGCAATCATCCTAATCAATTATATCCACATTTTTGATTTTTCTAAGGATCTATGATCCTTACTCTATAACTCAAAAGAATCATGAGTTTCCTCAAACAACAGATTGCAAGCACTAGCTCAAATTCATTTTTAATTCAAAAACAGACTGTAACTACATCTTATACCTAAAAATCTAAATACCTGATTTAAAAATCAAGTTACAGTTTAGATATTTGATTTATACTACTAAATTACAATATCCATTTGATTGGGTTGGGATAAAAATAAACATGCATGATGCTTTTCCCTGTTTCCAGAGTCAAACTCATATTTTAACTTTCTTGACATTTTTAAATATGAACTTATGAAAATAATACAACTTTACTTTGCATCTTTCTTTTAAGAGATAACTAATTAAAGGCAAGTGTAATTAATAAAATTTTACCTGGAAATCAAAACAAACCAGAAGATAAAGAATAGTATGAACATAAACCATTTAACATCAACAACTACTGATAACACAACAATACTATTTGCATTCAGTTAAACATGCAACTTATTTTAAAACTTAAGATTTTAAATGTTACTCACAAGTAAATGCAGACCCTCTGTTGATCCTTTGAATTTTGCAGAAACAAAATATGCAGAGTCCCTGTTTTGATTTCCTTTTGGATTTGCAGGAAAATGTTGTAGGTGATTATGCTAGACACTTTATACTTTAATTCCTTTTCATATATTTTCCATGACTAAGATACTTGCATGCAGGTAGAAGATGCAGTAGCTAATTCCTCAAATGCATGCTATCATTCCTAGGTTTAACAGAATGCAGAAAAAAAACAGTGCAGTCTTAATTTGAAATTTGCAGATTGATTTTTATGAAGAGGAATATGCAGATGTTTGGATTTGAGGATATTCAGATTTGAACAGGTTTTTGATAAATTTGTATATGCAGATTTTTGAAGAGTGTTACTGATTTTATAAATTTTGAAGATGAGTTTGATCTTTTCTTTCTTTTTTTGATTGAGGAAAATGAAAATGCAATATGAATGAAGATGCAAACTAA
The DNA here is from genome assembly GCA_030765085.1 of Allium cepa. Lineage (NCBI taxonomy): Eukaryota > Viridiplantae > Streptophyta > Magnoliopsida > Asparagales > Amaryllidaceae > Allium > Allium cepa. The sequence continues at coordinate 1,036,955,489 of CM060941.1, read as the reverse complement.
ACTAAATGTGTTTTCAGATTTAATAAAATAAAAGAAAAATTAAAACCAAATTTAACACTTGTCAATTAGTTAATGTTAAATTTGAACACATGTTAAAGAATGCAACACATGTCTCTTTAAAATAATTAGTACTAATTACAAATTAATGTGTGTGTTATCCTAAGTTAATATGTTAGTTTATATTTAAACATGTGTATAAATTTATAAATGAAAATAAAAAAGAATCATGTTTTACAAATTGAAACTTATACATATAATAATTAAACAATTTAAGATTTTATACTTTTAAATTTAAATTCAAACTAAATTCAAAATCAATTATTTTTCAAATCAAGTTATATACATAAACTCAATTTTAAATAAAAATTACAAATCCTATTCATAACTTATTTATAAAGATAATACAATATCAATATTGTTTTTATAAATCTCTTATTATTAAATTAAAACCATTTTAAAAGAAATTATATATTTACCAATAAAATATCCATTTTATTAAGCCATGAAACCTTTTCGTTTGTTTACTCTAAATTTAAAAACTCAATCTAATTTAATTTAAACATTTAATATTTTCTTATCAGTTTTAAAATCATATATTTATTTATGAAATAGTTTTAAAAACTCAATACTAATTTAAAATCAAAATTTCCAATTTATAATGTGTATATATTAAAATTTTAAAACATGATTCAATTATTAATTTAAACCAAAATCATTTATTTAATTTTGACAAACTTAAATATTAAATAAAACAAAATTTTCAAATTACTACAAATATTAAAACTAGAAAATATGCTTTACTTATTAAAATGAAAAAAATACCAATCTATTTAAAATATAAACCATATATTTATATTGTAAATAGAAATCAATTTATTATTTTTAAGAAGATAAAATAACCAATTTGAATGATTATTGAAGATGATTATTAAATTTATTTGAATAATTATTAACAGAATATCAATATCAATTTAATTTTTAATACAGATTATTAAATTGATATTGTTAAAAATTCCGGGATATTACAGCAGTTGGTATATCTACCCTGACATTGCCTCACGTGCCTTGTCACATGTCTTATCGCGCTTTCTATGAGTTTAGTTTGTACCATACCTATGGAGTGCCATTTGATAGACCTTTAGTTTACAGAGGAATTACGATACTATATAGACTATGGGAATATATAAAATGTGTTAAGGGGGATAAGGGTAATGCCTTAACGCTATTTTGATATTTTACTTTACCTGGACATTATATATGTAGCATATAGTATTATGCATGTAGATAGTTTATCGGATCCTTGAAGGATGGAATCCCAACATCCGTTAAGTTACATTGCATCTCATTTGACGTTTCACTTGAGTTTGATTTATTGGCATAAGAATGTTAAATCTGAATTGAGTGTTTTGTATTTTTCTTTACGCTTGGGTCAGCCTGAGTGTCACAGTTTCTAGAACTCATCTTTTGGAGCTTGGATCGCATGGAAGACCTATCTTATCTATTTCAGCTTTCAGTTTATTTCTGTTTTTTCAATTGTATGCTTCATACTTGTCATTTGCTTTGGTGTTAGAGATTTCTATGTATTTGGATTTCTTATGTATTCTGTCTTGGACTATGTTATTTCTATAGTAGCTTCACAAACTACTGGTTAATTTATTCCGTTGCGTATTGTTGTAAACTCTGTGTCTGTGATTCTGTAATTGATTTATTTACTGTATATGTTAAGTTTTGCCAATTATAAATTAACAATCTGTTATTAGGAGAAATTCATGTCTGACATGTGTGTATGATTGTCGATTTGAATGGTTCGAAATAGCAGGTCGTTACAATATGATTCTGGATTCATCTAAGAAGGTTGAGGAGATTAGGAGGAAGATGAGGATTGCTCATGATAGGTAGAAGAAGTATGCTGATAAGCGTAGAACGGATTTGGAGTTTTTATTGGGTGACCGGGTTTTTCTCAAGATCTACCTGCTAAAGAATTTGGTTCGTTTTGGTTGAAGAGGGAAGCAAGCTCCCAGATACATTGGTCCTTTTCATATTTTGGAAAGAGTTGTTCCTTTGGCTTATAGAATTGATTTGCTAGAGAAAATGGCGGGCGTGTACAACGTGTTTCACATATCTCACCTTCGCAAGTATCTCCATGGTCCATCCTTGATTGTTCAGCCAGCTTTGTTGGAGAATTTGGATGTTGAACCAAGTCTCACCATCGAAAGAAAGCCACTTCGTATTGTCGACAGAGGTATGAAGCAACTTCGAAATAAATCTATCGGTCTAGTCAAAGTACAGCGGAGTCCGGACGATCGGGATTACACCTAGGAAACCAAGGAATCCATACGTGCTTCAAATCCTGAATAGTTTGACTCAGGTACTACTCGTTGAACCTATCCTATCTTCTTGTTCATTTCTATTCTCCTACCTCATCCCTTTTCGGGGATGAAAAGTTGTGAATGGAGGTGAGTGTAACGATCAGGGAATTTTAACGGTTTGATAGCGTAGTTCACTAAATTTTTCTTGAAATTTAAATAATAAAAATTTTGAATAAAAATTTGATATTTGAGGTGCGTCTATTTAATTATAATAAATGGTAAAATCTTATTTTAAAATATGAAAGTTAATTTACTTGTGAAATTTCAAAATATATATTTAATCAGTATTTGTCGAAAATTTAATATTTTTGGAATCTGAATAATAAAAATGTAAATCATTTTCTGAGAAAGACGTCGTAATTCGTTTTGCCGAATTTGGACTTCAATTGCTCCGTTTATCTTATTTCCTACATTTTTGCAGCATTTTCAGTAGCAGAAAATTCGAGTTTTATAACTTGATCGTATCACTGATATCTATGTACTGTCCTATTCGTATCTACGTGCTGATCTTTACAGGTATATTTATTTTTATATTTTGAGGAATGGTACGCGACGGTAATGATAGTACAGTTCGTCGTATCGGTACCGTATTTGTGACTTTACACTTTTCATTGCTTTTCAAATTTGAAAAGTGCAGCCCAAACAAAAAAAATGCTTTAATTTTTTTAACTAAACCATAGTGTGACCATCACAATTCATTTATTCTATTTATATATGTTCCTTTCCACTTTTTCTCTTCATTTCCAAAGGTACGTTCATATTTCTATTGTTCTTTTCTCCTCTGATGTTTTCTTTCCTCTTTCAAACTGTTTTGTCGAGCTCCTCCTTTCCATTTTATTTCTTTTCTCTGGACCAAACCAAAAAAAACCAACTTCATTCCATTTTCCCCAAGTCTAACCCAGCATATCCACCATTTTCCCAAAGCCAAACCGCAAAAAAAAGAACATCATGCCTTCGCCAAAGCAAACCCCACCCACTTGGCCTCCACGCGCCACCACCCAACGTCGTGTCCATCCTCCATACCGCACCTAGCCTACACCACTTCGAACCACCCTCCAACCACACCGCCATGTTTCCCAGCACTACCAGCCTAGCTGAGACTCCACGCCCCGATCCACCACCACCGTGCCTTCCCCATGCAATAATCCAGCAACCCACCACCATGAACCCACTGTACCCCATCGCTGCACCTCTCCTCCTCCCCAAGCGATCGCGTGCATCCCTCCCTTGCCTCAAAGCATGGCCGTAAGCAAACTTCCCCTAGAAAATTTCTTTGTTAACACACACACACACATATATATGTTATATATATAAGTGTTGCCGTAGTTTTCTCCTGTGGCGTCATTGATCTTTATGTTGTGATACACACACACACACATATGCGTGCTATGTATATATGTTGTCTGAGGTTCCTTTGATATATATATACATATATACATATACATATATGCACGTCACATATATAAGTGGTGTAAGTTTGGCAAACTACTATATGTTGGAAAACATATATAATGGTTGTCCCTCTGATATTGTTTCCAGTCAAGTATTTTTCCTGCTTGAACATTCTTTTATTGATGATTTGTAATATATATACAATGTTTAACATAAGCGTGTTTAAATAAGTGCTTCCAGAACCAAGAATATATATATATGTGTCGTATATATAACAGTGATTTGTTTAATACATATATGTCGACTGAAGTGAATTTATTTTGAAATCCAAGCGTATTCCTAAAATGTATGCAGTGTTTGTATATGTATGTACTTTTTTCAAAAACCTTTGCATTTATAATTATCTACAAAAGTAATATATATATAGACATTTTTCTCCTCCAATGTTTGAAAAATATATGTGTGTGTGTGTATATATATCATATATACGTATTTGTTTGTTCCCATCGAATTATCGTGCTAAGATCTACTTTCATGTTTGTCGACGCTAATTGATTCGTCATGCCTAATTCGTGCCAGTTCAGTTGCCTCGTTCTTTTCTATAGCTGTTTTCCATTGTTCTCTGGCCACGAAAGCTGAGCAACCACTCAAGATTAATATTCTTATGCCTATTAAATTGATTTCATAGGAAATGAAAATTTAAAGGTAATGAAAAAAATTCGAATCGATAGTTATGAACTATTAAAAATGATAAGTTATTATTTAAATTGATCACATATGTAAACTGACACCATTATATGTTAATTGATTAGTTTATATAATTGTTATTATTGCCGATCATATATGCCAGTAATTATTATGTTATTGTTCTCACTCCGCGAGTTCCCTTAGTTTTATAAATCACTATGGGTTGATATGATACATACCTGAACGGACTTTAGAATAGGAGAAAACTCATTATGCGTTGAAATGATAAACCCAAGCGATTTTCAGTTATCATTGAAATCTTGGGATTACGGGTTTAATATAAACCCTTAAATTAAACTATTACGGATTGAAATAAAAGATATCCCCATCACTTGACCATGGGATAGAAAATTATATACAAACACCATTGGTCTATTTTTGAAAAATGATTTTCAAATATTTGAAGGGAAATACATGAGTCTGATTTTGAAATGCAATAAGTATTCTATTTTATTATTGTAAATATATAATCTTAAATGTTGATTTTGGAGATATAAAAGGGATGAGTTTAATTTAAGGGTAATTTCTAAAATTTTACTTATAGATTTATTTTCTAAAATATATAAAATAAGATTTCAAATAAATAAATAAAAAGTTTAATTTATTTTAAATTGTATAAGATTAGTTTTTATTTAATATACAATATTTCTAAAAGGTTTGTTTAATTTATATTTAAAATGGATTTTTATAATTTCAATAAATAAAAGGTTGGAAAGGTATGTTGGAATTTGATTGGTAACTTAAACTGGTTATTACCTGAATTTAAATAAACGTTCATTCAAAACTTATTGATTTTGGAAATGATTTATAACTTGCTTTAATCAAAGGTGATTAAATGAATACTTTAAAATATAAATAGAATTAAAATTGAATATTCATTTTGGCTTAAATTTTGTATTTGAGTTTTATTTAAATACTTATAAAGTAATTTTATAAATGACCACGGTGTGAAATAAGCATTTGGTTGTTAAAGAGATCAGGATCGGTTATTGTCATACTCTCTGCCAATACCAAAAACCACTTTAACAACTATGTACGTGGTGGAGATTCCAAAATGAAGAAGGATGGTTTGGCGAACGATTCTGTATGGTACTTACGCAGCCCTGACTCCCGTTAGTCAGCTTGATGTGGCTAAAACAAGAGCCATGTTGGGCCAAGTGAGGTCATTCCTCCTATCGGGCACATTTCTTCGTAACCATATCTATTGCTTTCGTGATTTGATTTTCATGTGCACACCTTTGATTGGGAGAGTGTCTCGAGGTGGGCGATAGTAGTTGCTATGCGTTACCACCAGTCCAGATAGGCAAAAAGGTAGAATCCTACCCTGGGCATTGCCTCGCGTGCCTTTTCGCATGCCCTATCGCGCCTTCTAAGAGTTTGTTTTATACCATACCTGTGGAGTGTCCTCTGGGTAAACCTCCAATTTACGTAGGAGCGTACGGTACTGTATAGACTATGAGAATATATAAAATGTGTTAAGGGAAATATGTGTAATGCGTTAACGGTATTTTGATATTTTACATTACTGTAGACATTATATATGTAGTGTATTGTATTATGTATGTAGATATTATCGGATCCTTAATGGATAGAATCCAAACATTCCTTTAAATTATATTGCATTTACTTGACATTTCACTTACACTTGATTTATCTGCATAAGAATGTTAATACTGATTCGAGTGTTTTGTTTTGCATTACGCTTGGGTCAGCTTGAGTGTCACAGGTTTCGAAATTCAACTTTTGGAGCTTGGAGTTTGCTTGGAAGACCTATTTTATCTGTTTTAGCTTTCATTTTATTTTTGTTATCTCAGTTGTATGTTTCAGACTTGTCAATTACCTTTGTGTTAGAGATTTATGTGTATTAGGATTCCTGATGTATTCTGTTGTGGACTATGTTATTTCTGTAGTAGATTCATGAACTACAATTTATTTATTCCACTGCTTTATTGTAAATTTTATGTCTGTGATTGATTTATTTACTGTATATGCTAAGTTATGCCAAATAAATATATTAACAATCTGTTATTTGGAGCAATTCAAGTCTGACATGTGTGGACTATTATCGATTTTGAGTGGTTAAAAATAGCGGGTTGTTACACAGCTTCATGAACTTTTTATTTGATTATTATATTTTGTCATTCCACTGTGAAATTCTGTATTTTTCCCTTCTTCTTTGTTATTTCTTATTTACCCTAATAAAAATCCTCCCTTTTGAAAGGTTTGAGTTTGACATGTGTGGTTTATTTGTGATTTAAACTGTCCAAAAAAGTGGGTCGTTGCATTTGGTATCAGAGCTTTAGTTTAGCGATAACCTTAGCTTTGTAGGGTCTAACTCATTAGAAATAGGGTAATAATACCCTAGAATGAGTCGTTGAGTGCATATATACATAAGAGCGTATTTCTTAGTGTTATAAAAGGTTTTTTTATTGTGTTAATTTGTTCTACTTAGTATTTATAAATTCTAGTCCGTACATAGGACACTATGACATTGATAGGGATTTCTAAACACTAAATAGGGCAGACCGACACAATATTTGTTTGAAACATAGGTAAATGAATAATTTTACCTAGTATATATTTTGTATATAAAAGGATAATTTTTATAAATGATATAGTTAGATGTAATATGTTGTTTGTGAGGTAGTGAAATTTTATAAACATTGATTGTAAAGTAGGATTTACAGGTAAAGTAAATATAAATTGGAAATTGAGAATTTAAGTTCCGGGATTTTGAAAATTTCTTTCGAAAGATTTTGGAATATAATATTAGTATTATTCGGAAGTATTTTATGATATAAATATATCAATGTGATTTGAAAGAAAATTTTAAAAAGAACCACTGTAACGACCCGAAATTTTTAGTGATTTTATTTATTAATTAATTGAAATTTTGTAAAATTTTAAAAAATAAAATTTTAAAATAAAAATTTATTATTTGGAATACGTCTATTTAAACATAGCAACTGGTAAATTTTTACCAGATAATATGGAAGTTTATTTTATTGAGTAATTTTATTAAATTCAAATTAGTCAATAATTGATGATAATAAATTAATTTCCAAACCTGAATATTTTCTATAGAAAATTTCTAAATCCTCCTCTAAGTGATACGTCATCTTTCGTTTTTTCAAATTTTGAATTCTATTGCTTCGTTTATCTTAATACTGGCATTTTAGCAGCATTTTTCGTTACCGATTACCGACTTTTGATCGGACGATCGTACCACTGATATTTGTATACCGTTTTGATCGTCTCGTCGTGCTGATCTCTATGGTATATTCGTTTTTGTGTTTCGAAGTCCGATACACAGTGGAACCCGTGAAAACGATACCATATCATACCACCTTCAATGTCTATTCAAATTTCGAACGGTTGGAGGCATTTATTATCAGCCGTTACTTTTCCATCTTTTCAATGCATTGATGAATGCCTTTATTCACATTAGTTTTGAAATAATTTTTTTTTATTTTATACGTTGGCATTTATTAAATGTGAACATTTGCATTTCTTTTTGATGAACTGTTCGAACTTACTCTCTGACGACGCGCTAGCATTTCAACTTCCACCTCACCTTTATTGCTTGAATTATATTATACAAAAAAGCATGTTTTCAATTGAAGCCCTTCATTCTTTTTCGTTCCCTACTCCTCCTATATCTCATTTCCAAAATCTCCATCGTTCCCTAACCTGGTTTTTCACATTTTCTTTTTTTATTGCCGAGAACCTACTATCCCTCCACCGTGGCCACGCACGCTTTTTCCTCCACCGTGAAGCCATCTCCTCCCACTCTCGACCAAACCATCGGCCTCCACCCCAGCCATTTCCAAGCTTCGCCCTATGCACCTACCCACCGCACAGCACCACGGCACACTTCCGCAGTCAGTCCTCTTATGCTACCGCCACCTAGATTCCATCTCCCCACCGGCCGTGCACTGCAACCTTCCCGAGCCTCTAACCCAAGATCGGTCATTACCACTTCCGTTGCCGAACCTATCCCATTCTCCATCCTTGCATAACTGATTGCCTCCGCCGTTAGCTACACCTAGCCCTCCTTCACCTTGTACCGCCGATGAACGTCGAGTAAGAAACCGCAATCACCTCCTTCTGTCTCATCTTCTTTCCCGAGCCCATCTACAAGCATACGAGCAGTGTGGCAACAGCAACCCTATGTTTTACGTAAGTTATATTTATATAAGTTTATAAATAGGATTTATTGAGTTATAAATATTAGTTTATATCCTTGCATGAGTCTGGTTACTGGTGGATTTAAATTATTTGTATAATATTGAATATGTGTATAGAAATAGATATCTTTTTGGACACTTATATTAGTATTATATATAGTTTTATATCAACTGCTGTAGGATATAACATAGGTAATATTCTAGTTGTTAGTTTATTTCATGGATGATCTGCTTTAGTTAATATATATTGCATAATGTATGTTATATTTATGAGTATGGATATATGTATGTATGTATGTATGTATGTATGTATGTATATGTTGAAAGTATTAATATTTATGAAGTTGTATATATATAGTTTATTATTTGGGTCTTATAATATATATAATGCGTACATCATGCCATGTAATCTTCATATTCATGTGTACTTGCATATTTCGACCTTATCTAAAGAAAATGTTTATAATATGTCTGTTTATCAAAAGTTTGGGAATATACTTTGAAACAGATATGTGTAATACAATATTTTGGTTATCTGGGTGACATGTTATATACATTATGATTGGTTAAAACTCTAAGAATACATATATTTATGTACGTTTTAAGTTGCATCTGCAGCCTGAGTGAAGTGTGTATGTATATATATATTGATAATAATCCTATTTTGTTATAAAATCTGTGTTATATTTGCATTATGGATTTGTGTTTTAAATTATAACATTGGTTTAAGAATTGATTTTAAGAATATAGTGTATATGTACATTTTGATTTTTAAATATGTGCGGTTTAAGAAATAAGGATTTCGAAATAGAATACCTATCTGATTTATATTATTTGTATATGAAACTAATGTTGATTTAATATATATATATATATATATATATATATATATATATATATATATATGTGTGTGTGTTAATTTTAGATATATGTGTTTAATTTAAAACAATGATGTTAATATGTTATTTTAATATTGGTTTTAAAATTAAATATTTATTCCATGGAAAAGAATAATAACTGATATATATATATATATATCATTGATGTTTCTATTGTGTTGACTCTGATTTGTTCCCATTAACATCTTTATATATCAGCTTGTTCATCGAAATCGTGTCAATCCTGCTTTTGCTTTGAAATTCGTGTTTGAATTCGTAACCCATTTCAGTGACAAATCTCTCTAGCCTCGAAAGGTGAGCAATCACTCACGATTAACATTCTTATTTTATTAAATTTGATTTCAATTGAAACGACAATTGAAATATGTTGCTGTAGTTATTTAAAATTGTTATATATATGCTATTATCTATAATTATTCACTTGTGGGATATGACACCGTATCCTATTATTTATTTTATACTGTTATTGATAGTATATGCCTGCTTTTATTATTATCGTATCTGTCATCACTCTGCAATTTCCATGTTAGTATAAAATTCGCTACGGGTTGAAATGATACATACCCAAATAGACTTTAGAATAGGAGAAAATCGTTATGGGTTGAGATGATAGACCCAAGCGATTTTCATATGTGTTGAATTTGGGATTGTAGGTTGTAATGATATATACCTATATATATTTAAATTGCGGATTGAAATGATAAATATCTATATCACTTGACCATGGGATAGAAAGTTATATACAAATTGCGTGGTCTATTTATAAATATTTTGAAATGATTTCTATGGTTTGAAAGGAAATATAAATGATTTTGTTTAATGTCGAAATTATTTTATATATATATATATATATATATATGTTTTAATATAAAGTAGATTTAATAATAAATTTTAATTTAATAAAAGGATGATTTAACTAATATATAATGTGTTTAAGTATTATATTGTTAAATAGTCAATGAGTTGTATAAGTTAAGGGAGATAAAGTTGAATTGATTGGCATTGTATTTAATTAAGAATTTTATTTAATTAAATCGATTTGAAACTATTGAATGTGAAATTTAAAATATGATCTTATAACTTGCTTTGATTTAAGTAATTTAAGGAATATTTCACATTTAAAGAAATTGAAGGAAATATATTGTAAACTGTAATTTAAGGTATTTAAATAGTATAAAATTTATTAAGTGAATATTCAAAAGACTAAATAATAATAAATATAAATCGAGATCTATATGAAACCATTATATTTAGTTTGAAAATGTTGAACACTTACCGCTTTGAAATATATTGGAATTTAAGTGGTTTATTTTATGGTTCAAATCTATATTTGAAATCGATATAATTTGAATCGATTATTTAGAAACCGAATTGAGTTAAAATTGGTAAGTTGAGATTGAAACAAATTTGAGTTAGGAATTCAAGCTGTTTGAATCAATTTGTGACATTGGGGTAAATTATAAATATTGTACTTTATAAATTATTTAAGATATATCTACTATTTTAATATAAAACTTATTTTAATATAAACTATTCTATTATATAAACTATTTATTTATATACTATTATTATTATTATCTAAATTATTAAATGGTGGAAGTTATGATTTTAATATTATGGTTTCCAAAGAATTATGATTTCAAAGTATTTTGGTCTCGAAAATGTTAACTTCGACAGTCCTAAATTGGAAATACATATTTGAAATAGAAATGATATTCTGGTTTTGAAGTATAAACTATTTTACAATGACCATAGTGTTGTAATGACGTTTAGTTCCATGGATCCTTAGAGGATGGTTATCCCAAAAATCCTTTGAGTTATTTGTATTTCAGTTGATATTTCACTTGAGTTGGATTTATTGATATAAAAATTTAATCCTGACTCGAGTGTTTGTGTTTTGCTTTACGCTCGGGTGAGACTGAGTGATACAACATTTGACACTCATCTTGGAGTTTGGAGCTTCGTTTGGAGATCCAACTATCGATTCAGCTTTTAGCTTTCCAGTTGATTTATTCGGAGAGGTCATCTATATGTACTGGATACTTCACTGATTTGAGATATTCTATTGTATTTATTTCTAACTCTGATGTTTATATAGTAGCTTCATGAACTACTATTTATCTATTCCGCTGCACTATTATTATATTACTCTGTGTCTGTGATTCTGTGATTGATTTATTTACTGTATATGCTGAGTTTCGCCAAATTTTAAATTAATAATCTGATATTTTGAGCAATTCAAGTCCGACACGTGCAGATGCGAATGGTTGAAAATACCGGATCGTTACAACTTTTAAAGGAAATAAGTTCTGTACTCACCTCTCTATCGTTGGAAAATAATTACGATGATGAGTGCATGCATCATCGACGTTCATTTTCATGTTTCAAAGTGGTAAGGCCAACTATAGTGTTCTACTACACACTTGTTATGATGACAAATCTTAATTTTAAATTTCTAAATAGGATTTGGATATATAAGAGATATGATTATATATATTTATTATTTTGAAATGATTTGACAATGGAACCCGGTATTTAATTCTTAAGTTTTTTGCAAATTGGAAATTTCTGTTATGATAATTAAATGAATGTGAAAGAAAGAAAGAAAAAATCTATTAATGGTGAATTAAATTGTAAAGAGACTTGCATAATAATAGATAATCTAAACAATTGAAATGAAAATAGCTCATGTAAGAAATTGGATGTAAAGTAGTGGAAAAAATGGCATTGTATAGATATATGAGAAGCGAAATTTTGTTGGTAATGAAAGTAAATTAATGGGAAAATAGCATTGTATGAATGGAAAAAAAGTGAACAGTAAATTATATGAAAGGAGACTAATAAGAATAAGCCTACATGACATTTGAAATTATTGTTTGTTTTAGCTTATGGGATGGTTGGGAAAGGATACTTCTAACTGTATAAAGATGTATGAATAATCTATTAAGTATTATCTAAGACAGTTTAGTGTATTGAATACTTAGTAGTATATTTATCATTTTATACGATTAAAAGTATCCGAACAAGAACAATCAATTTGTTTTGGTTGCTATGGATGGATATTGTTTTCTTTGTTGAAAATGATGTTAGTATTGTTTGTTTACAAATGATTATTGTTATATTGCGATTTTGTTGTTGTTATTTGTTGAAACAACTTAAATGTTTCTCTTTTACTTAATTATTAACCTATTTTGATTGTATTAGTGAAATACATGTTTATAGAAGCAATAGCTTCTGCTTTTGGTTTCATGAAATAAAACGTTGTTTGCCAGACAAATAGGTACGTTCTCGAATTACGGTTTTATAGCGATATTATGTTGTTTTCCCATGGTTTGAGATATTTATTTTGAAATATGATATATATATATATATATTATTGGTATTATTTTTCTCCCGCACCTCTCCGTACAAAGGAGACTCTTTCGAAATTTTCCATGAATTTTGGACCTTGAAATTTTTTGTGGAAGTAAAAATGTTTTTCAAACTTTTATTTACTTGTATATTATGGATTTAATTGTTTATAAATTGATGTATTTTATTTAAATTATTTAATTATGTGAATTAATTGTTATAAATTTAATACTTTGAATATGATATATTAATTCCTTAATTCCTTCTTTTTCCTTTTTACAAATTTTTTTGACTAGGGAGAGTGTAATGACCAGTAATTTTTGATAATTAAATTTATTAATTAAATAAGTTTTGGAAATTAATGTTGTGAAAAATTAAAAAATTTAAGATTTAATAATGAGAAAAATAACTAGAATGTAATTTTAATAATGTTAATTTAAGGTAATGGATGACTATTTGAATGTAATCTCAAGTACTTGAAATAATTGGAAAGTTATACTTGGCTATAAATTGTAAATGAGGAAATAAACTAAATGTTAAATTAGTTGGTGAAATAATAGGTAATTAATTGTAATTGGATAAAATCAATGTTGTGTAAGTAGTCGTAACATTTGTTTGTAGATAATAAACTTATAAATGTGATTAAATTTAGAAAAGGAAACAATTGTTATTTGTTATCAATTTATTTAATCTGTTGAGTTAAACTGGAAATTAATTATAATTAAATATAGTTGAATATTACGTTAACATGAGTTAAGATGATAATTGAAAATATGAATGTAATTAAAAATACAGGAATGTCAATTATACTCATAAGGCAATAATTGATTTAATAATAAGAGTGAAACCAAGATAAATGAATTTAGTGGGACTTTAAATTATAATTAATGTGAAAATCGAAAAAATTTCAACATAATTGAAAACTGCAACTAATATGGTAAAAGATGAAATTAGAGAATATTAATGTAATAAGATGTAAACTAATGTTAACTATGCCCATAGAGAAATGATTGATTGAATAAAAGACGAAAATCTAACTAAATCAATTTATTGGAATTAGAATATAAATAACTGGAATTAAATTTAATTAAATATTGTGGCTAATGTAAGAAAATGTGTCAATTGTAGAAAATGAGGATAACAAGATAGAAACCTATGTTAGTAATTTCATAAGATATTGGTTGATTTAATAGTAGGTGTGTGCTAAAAGTAAAAGAATAAAAATGAATAAGTATAGTAAAGGAGTAAATATAGGTTTATTTATTTGAAATGATTGATAGCCGAAAGAATTATTGTAGAGACCAGAAACTATTATTTAAATTACTGTTTGTATCCAATAGTGTGTAAATATGTTTAAATTACTATTAGATAGGAAATAATTGTTCTACTTTGCATTACATTCATTTAATCCATTTATAAAACTTAATCAACTGAAATTAATGTAATTGAAAATTTTCAATTAATAGGAGAGAGAATACTAAATTGTAAATTAATGGGTGTAATTAAAAGTAGCTTATATTTTGTGAAAATATAACGAAAGTTTGATTTAATGAAAAGAATATTTATATCAAATAAAATGAATGTTTCATTTGTGAATGTAGGTTTAGTTTCATTAAAATATAGAATAGAATGATTTATTTTAAAGGAAGAAATATATGTTTATTTGAACTTTGTTTTAGCTTACAAATTGATTACAAGAATAGGAAACAAATATATTTCAGTAAGTTATTTATTACTCTTGTGTATAAATAATAAATTTATAAACATGTTCAAATAAACAATTGTTATATTTTCTATTTATTTTAGTTGTCTGTTTTGAAATTTAACTTTGTAAGTAATTGCAAATAATGTAATTCAAATATTTCAATTAAAAGGAAAGAAAAGGTTGATTGCAATTATAGATTTAATAAAAGAAACGCATGTTTTGTGTTCAACAAAAAGGATCCTTCTTCAATCTTCTCAACATCAGATTACACTCCCCCTCAAGTTGGAGAATATAGATTCTTCATTCCCAACTTGCTACACAAGTACTCAACTCTATTCCCATTCAATGCTTTAGTAAATATATCTTCAAACTGCTCTCCAGTCCTCACAAATTTTGTTTCAATGATTCCTTGTTGAATTTTCTCTCTAATAAAATGACAATCCACTTCTATGTGCTTGGTTCTTTCATGGAACATGGGGTTAGATGCTATATGAATTGCTGCTTAATTGTCACAAAATAATTTTGCTGGCAAGTTCACTTTCAACTGAAACTCAATCATCAAGTATTTTAACCATATTATCTCACACACACTATTTGCCATAGCTCTATACTTAGATTCTGCACTTAAATGTGAGACAACTGCTTGCTTCTTACTCTTCCATGCTACCAGATTTCCCCCAATGAACACACAAAATCTTGAAGTTGATCTCCTGTCTTCTTTAGATCCGGCCCAGTCAGCATCAAAATAACTCTCTATATTCATGTGACCATGATTTGCATAGACCAGTCCTTGTTCAGCTGTACCTTTTAGATAACATAAGATTTGTTCAAGTGCTGCCCAGTGATGAACTTTAGGAGATGCCATAAACTGGCTAACAACACTAACTGAGTGTGCGATATCAGGTCCTGTAACAATTAAATAATTTAGCTTTCATACCAACCTTCTATACCTCTCTGCATTATTGAACAACTCCCCCTCTCCACTAAAGTTAGTATTAGGTATCATAGGAGTGCTCCTTTGTTTTGCTGCAAGCTTACCAGTCTCTGTCAGAAGATCAAGCGTATATTTCCTTTGAGATAGAGTTATTTCTTTACCATTTCTTGTGATTTCAACACCAAGAAAATATATAAGTTCCCCCAAGTCTTTGGTATGGAACTGTGAGTGAATAAATTCTTTAAGGGCAAGAATACCATCATCATTACTCCCAGTAATCACTATATCATCAACATATACCACTAAAAGTATTATTCCTTTGTCACTGTTTTTGTGAAAAACTGTGTGATCTGATTTGCTTCTGATTAGACCAAATTTCTCAACTGCCATGCTAAACTTGCCAAACCAGGCTCGTGGACTTTGTTCGAGACCATATAAAGTTTTCTTGAGGAGACACACCTGTCCAGCCTCTCCCTGAGCAACAAAACCAGGAGGTTGCTCCATGTAGACCACCTCAGAAAGATCACCATGTAAAAATGCATTTTTTATGTCGAGCTGATGAAGTTTCCAGTTTGAAATGGCAGCAAGAGAGATAAAAAGCCTTATAGAAGTCATCTTAGCAACAGGAGAGAAGGTTTCAGAGTAGTCTATACCATATGTTTGAGCATAGCCTTTAGCAACTAGTCGAGCTTTTAATCTAGCCACAGTTCCATCTGCATTCATTTTGACAGAGAATACCCATTTACAGCCTATAGCCTTCTTGTTTGGTGGTAGTTGAACAAGGTCCCATGTGTTGCTTTGTTCTAGTGCACTCATTTCTTCCATCATTGCCTCACACCAGCTTGGTGAAGCCAGAGCCTCTTTAACAGTTTTAGGTACTGTAACACCATCCAAAGATGACACTAGAGTGTATGAAGAGGGATTTAATCTTTCATAAGATACAAAAGATGAAATAGGATAAGTACACTGCCTTTTTCCTTTTCGAAGTGCAATAGGCAATTCCAGACTTGGATCAATCATAGTGGTTTGATGAACAAGGTTTGTGTCACCCTCTTGAGGAATTTGAGACTGGTTAGTAGGTATAGTAGAGTACACAAGAATTTCCTCATCATCCTCTTGTGTATTTGTATGTCTAGAGTGATCCGGAGACTGATAAAATGGCACTTCCTCCATAAAGGTGACATCAATTGACACAACATATTTCTGTAAACTTGGACAAAACCATCTATATCCATTTTGCTGTCTTGAATACCCAACAAATATACACTTTAGAGACTTATGATCAAGTTTACTCAAATGTAGATTAACATTTCTAACAAAACAAGTACATCCAAAGATTTTAGGCTTGACAGAATGTAACTTCTTATTAGGATATAATACTTGATAGGGAATTTTATTGTTAAGCACTGTGGATGGCATTCTATTAATCAGAAAACATGCTGTGGAAACTTCATCTGCCCAAAACATTTTTGGAACATTCATTTGAAATAATAAAGCTCTGGTGGTTTCTAATAAATGCCGATTTTTTCTCTCAACAACTCCATTTTGTGATGGAGTGTCAACACATGAAGTTTCATGAAGAATACCATTTTGAGCAAGATATGAATTAAATTCAGTGGATACATATTCCTTGGCATTATCACTTCGTAGAGTTAACAGTGGTGTATTGAAATGTGTTTTGATTTCAGAATGAAATTTACAAAACGTAGAAAACAATTCAGAACGAGATTTCATTAAGAACAACCATGTTACTCTAAAGTAATCATCAACAAAAGTTACAAAATATCTAAAACCAGGTTTAGAAATACTTGATAATGGTCTCCAAATATCTGTGTGTACCAATTCAAATGGCTTGCTTGCGCATTTATTTATTCTAGGATGAGAACTGCTACGATGATGCTTGGCATACTGGCATGATTCATTGTTTATTGTAGATAGTGAGTTGTATTAAGGACAAAGCTGCTTGAATAAAGAGAGAGATGGGTGACCTAATTGACAGTGAGTTTTGAAAGCAGGACTCATAACTGAGCATACTGCATGATTATTTGTTGGAGTATCAAGTGTATATAAACCATCAGACTTGCTTCCTGTACCAATAATTTGATTCGTCATGAGATCCTGGACACACAATAATTTGGATAGAAAGTAACACTACACTTTAGGTGATGAGCAATTTGACTAACTGATAGAAAATTAAATGACAGTGAAGGCAAGTATAAAACAGATTTCAATGGTAGAGATGAATTAGTCATGACTTCTCCTACCCCTTGAACAGATGACTGGGATCCATCTGCTAATGTAACAATATGAGATGATTTATTACTTGTTAAAAATGTAAATAGATCGCTATTACCTGCCATGTGATCAGTTGCCCCAGAATCAATTATCCATTTATGAGTAAATTGACCAGTATTTGCCATTGTAGCAGTAGAAGAGGATGAAGGTTGTGATGAAGTATTCTGAAGAGAATTCTTAAAATTGGAGTACTTGTCATACTCATCTGAAGTCATAAGAACAGTTTTAGTTCCTGAGTTTGGGTTTGAGTTATTCTGTTGATGTTTGTATTGCAGTTTTCTACATTCAGATACTACATGCCATGTCTTTTTGCAATATTTACAAACTTTACTTGAAGGATTTGATGGTGGTCTCCAAACAGATGAAGTTGGTCTCTGTGGTCTCCATGTTTGTGAAGATGGTGAAGGTGGTCTCCATGATGCATTAGCTGATGGTCTCCATGTTTGTGCACTTGTTGGTTCTGCATTGTTACACACAAGTGCATTATCATGTAATGTAGAGGTAACAGATGGAACTTCAGTTCGAAGAATACGGCTAAAAACCTCCTGTAGTGATGATACTTCTGAATTGGCTAGTATTTGAGACTTTGCACTCTCAAATTCAGATGGCAATCCTGCCATGAAGCTCATTACAGCCATTTGCTCACGCTGTTGTTGTTGGATCTTCACGTCAGTGCTCATTGGTAAAAGTGTATTAAATTCTTCATACGTTTGTTTAAAGGACTAAAATAGTTGGTAAGAGTTTGATCTTTCTTTTCAGCTCGATAAAACCATTTACAAACATCATACATTTTTGTCAAATTTCCTTTCCCTGAATATGAATTCTAAATACTCCATTAACTCATTCACAGTTTCACAATGATTGATCAACCCAATTACTTCATCATCCACAGAATTTCTTATTTGTAAAAACAAGCGAGCGTCATCTCTAAGCCAGTTTTGATCTTCTTTCTCTGCCGAATCAGATCTAGGTGATTCCTGAATCAGATGCTTATTTTTATCCATGCTTCGGAGATATAGATGAATCGTTTTACTCCAATCAAGATAGTTAGATCCATTCAACTTGCGATCTGTGATTTTAGGCATCATCGAACAACATCTACCACTTTCTCTGTCATGATTCTTGAACTAAAAAAAATTTCAACAGTGAAATTGGAAAATCAGATTACAGACAAATCCCTAAATCCTTTAATTCCTGGATCGAGAAATTTAGGGCTCTGATACCATGTTATCTTTCAGAAAGAAAGAAAGGAAAGAATAAAGTTGGACGCCATTTTCATATATTCAAAAAACTTAGGAATAGAAGTACTTATATTGTTATAGTCCCTGTTACAAAAGAGTGAAAACTGATAGATTAAAGTAGATGGGCTTTAACAGGTAATTGGGCCACCGAATACATGAAGTATGAATGCAAACTGTATTAAGCTCTAGCATGAGATGAGCATCCTTCTTCAATCTTCTCAACTTCAGATTACAAAAGGAAAGAAAAGGTTGATTGCATTTATAGATTTAATAAAAGAAACGCATGTTTTGTGTTCAACAAAAAGGATGTTTTAAGGGAAACAAAAGATCATTTAAGGAAAACCAAATTGAACGTTTTCATTTTTAAGGTAAGCATACTTTTTTTATTATGTGCAGATAAAAACCTAAATGCATACAAATTTGAATATTATTTCAGTTAATGAAGTTAGTTTAGTTACGTTTCAAAAAAAATTGAATTTCAAAAGGTTGTGCGATATACATGGTCCATTCATTTCTTTTGTTATTAATTGTTGCATAAACGTTTTAAAATAGTTACCTTATTCTTAGTACTCGATCCGTTCATTTCTGTAACGACCCAGAATTTCTGATAATCTGAATTTGAGTATTTAATTAATTTTAAATATCAATAAGTGGAATTTTTAAGTCGAATAATTTATTTTTCGAATATTGGGTTTAATGGGATAATTAAATCGACGATTTAATAGTGAAATTCCAAAAATAATTAAATATTTGGTTAAATATGATTTGAAATGATTTGGAAAATTTTGTTATATCATATTGAAGTTATAGAAATGTTTTAGAACTTTTAAAATTGAATTTGGAATTAATTTGTGAAAATCGAATATTTTAATATTTAATTATCGACTGAAAAATAGCCAATTTTTGAACAGTCTCAGAATTGAACGAAACGAGTTCCATTGGATCCGTAATAGTTAGTTATTATCGGATTTCAAATTTCGTAGCAAACGGAGTTGTCGTTTGACCGTGGCAGCTCGAAACGCATCGATATCGTTTTAATTTTAATTCGGCGAGTTAAAATAGCCATTTTTCAAACGGTCTCGGATTTCTACGAAACCAGTTTCATCGGATCCGTAATGTGATATTATTGTAAGGTTTCAAATTTCAAGTCAATCGGATATATCGTTTGTCCGGTACAAGCCAAAACGCCTAGAAATCGTTTAAATCGGTTTTAATTTAAATTGATCGTTTAATTCCATATCTCACACATACGATCGAATTAGCTTACGAAACCTGTTCCATTGTGTCCGGAACGCGGAAAAACCTTAGGATCGCCTGTCGGAACGCGTAGATTGGAGGTCGTTTGCATAAGTGTTAAATTGGAGATTTTATTATTAAAATAATATAAATAACATATAACATATTAACATTTTCACTTCTAAACCCTAATCAACATAGCCGGCCGCCACTTGCTCTTACCAATGGCCGAAATCCTCTCTACTTCTCACCCAATTTTCTTCCAACCCACTCAATAATTTCGAAAACTCCAAACTAGGAAATCGTAGAGCACATCGAGTACTCCACATCCATCGGCTGTGATTGAATATGGGCGAGTGGATCTTGAGATTTTGGGCCGCGTTCCCCATGATGTGCGCACGGTTTTCGAGACAAATGGGGGACCGAACCCCTCCATGCTTGGGCCGAAGGTGGCTCTTGTCGTGGGCTACGGGGTGGCGCTCCCTGATCAATGCAAAGGCGAGTGTGGTGGTCGCGAATTCAAGCCCTAGATTTGTGCATATGGGTTCATGTACGTGTTTCTTAGCCTGGAGAGGGGTTGCCGTGAACGAAGAGAAGGAGGGGGAAGGAGATGTGCGGCCAGGATCAATTTAGGTTGAGAAATGTAAAATAATGTTGATTTATTCATATTTAAATCGTGTACAAACTTTAAACTGCGATATCTTTTTGCTGCGAGGTCCGATTTGGGCGAATCAAAGTGCGTTGGGATCGTATGGTCGTGCTCTTCGCGATGAAGCTTGTTTGGAGTCGATTGGAGATCGTTTGAATTTCGGGTAAAATTAAACGTTCGTTTAATTTTATTCGAAACGAACGCGAAAACCGGAAATAAAACCAAGGTGAGAACTCCTCACTCAATCGAATAGTTTGGTTTAAAATTTTAAATAGTTAATGTTGATTGATGATTGCCGTTTGATTGTGCTAGTAGATATAGTAGGATATATACTATATATAGCAATATATATATATATTGGCATATGTATATATTGGATTTGATTTCCTGCCTCGTATAGCGGATGAGACCCTATTGCGCCGTTAGTAAGCGGATAATATTTTATAAATCCCATATACCGCGATATTCCACCTTGAAGTGGAATTGGTATTGTGCTAACGTCTGTGGATGCAGGGAAACAGGTTGGAGGGATCCAACTGGATTCCTCGCAAATATTTATTTGTTTATAAATATTGTGTTGATTGTTAACTATCATATTGATATATGATGTTTACTCCCGTGATTGACCATTTGGTGCTGTTGCATCATCGGATTCATTTTTTTTTAAAAGTTAAAAATAACGATTTTGAATTTAAAAGGATTTTTAAGTAATTTTTCAAGTATATGTTTTATTAAATTTTTGAACTTGATTCATTTTAAGTAAATTAAGATTTTAAATACGAAAGTTATAAAACTATGATTTTTATGAAATATAACCAAAAGGAAAATTTTAAAATAAATAGATTTATAAAATAGTTAAATTGGGTTTTTGGGTAATTTTTATTAATAGTTTATGTAAAAGATTTTATAAATTGATATCTATAAATTTAAAATTTTTGGAATTATAAGACGAGTTATTAAGTGTTAAAATGAAGTATAAAAATGGATTTCATTTAAACTATAGTTTTATAAATTATGAAAGTTATGAAATGAATTGATGTTGAAAATAAAAGTTTATAAGTAATTAACTTATAAAATGGCTTTGGGCATTTAAAAGGGGATTTTTATAGAAATTGTTAATAAAGGAGGTTTTTATAAGTTGAAAACTATTATAAAAGGTGAGAAATCTTATCAGTAATAAGATTAACAATTTGTGAAGTTTTAAAAGGAACGACTTGGTAAATAAATAATATTTTAAGTATTTGACTTATAATATGAACCTTTGGTATAGAAATTGGGTTTATAAATTGAATTGGCTTAATAAAAGAGATTTCTAAACCGAAGTTATTAATAGAAATAGAATTTATAAACGTTGTTTATAAATTTGAAATCAATGTAATTTGGTAAATTGAATTTAGAATTGTTAAAGGAGTTATATTCACTCTTTTAAACGATGAATATATTATTAAGTCAAATGGGCATGTTTTGGGAGAAGAATGTTTTAAAGGGAATTTTAAAACGATTTAAAGATGCTTTAAAATGCATTAAGTATCGAAAACTTGGATTTCAACATTCATTGTTGAAATAAACGTTTTCGAGAAATAAAAGGAAATGAACACGTAGATTTCAACATTCATTGTTGAAATAGGCGTTTTCGAGAAAATAGAGAAACGGTGGACTATAACACTGTTGTTATAGTGAATGGTTTCCAAATGGAAATATTTTGTGTAGTATTGGAATTTATGTTTCTATTTTTATTTTGAATCTCTATACTAGTGATTTTGGGTGGTCGTAACGATGTTCTACGTAACATTCGTTTTAACCCAAATAAAAGTGAATAAAAGAATGTTTAAAAAAAATGAAATATATATTTAACTATGGGTTAAGTATATTGAATATTTTCAAATTGTTGAAAATAAATAAATTTGTGGATTACTTATTATTAAATAAATATGGAAATGCTTTCCAATATGAGATGGAACGTTTTTGAGAATTTATCTTTTAAAGGTAAATTGAAAGCAAATAATTTGAAATCGAGTTGAGAATCGTATATTAGTAAATATTTGGAATTTAAATTCACTATGGAATTTATAAAGGGAAGGGAAATTTGTTAAAAATAATTATTGATTTATTTTGAAGTGTGAAAATGAATTTACGAATTGGGAACGTAAGTTTAAAATAAATCGGTAAGGATTTATTTGATGATTTGGAAATTTGTTTTCAAAGGGTATAAAGGATGAAAAATAGTTTGAAATTGGTTTTCAAATGGTTGAAGTGTGAAATTATATCGTGTAAAGATATTTTGGTAAAACAAATAATTTGGGCAATTATTTGGAAGGTGTATGTATATATATCTTGTGAAGATATTTTTGGGATTAAATAATTTTGGAAAATTATTTGGAATCTGATGATGTGGCGCATCTTTATTGATAGTTAAATAACCGACTATCAGTATTTACCCTTGGATGGTAATTGTTGTGATTGTTTGAAATTGAATGCTACACTTATTTTCAAAATAAGCGCTCGCTATTCGGTTTAGCCGGGAGAGGACCTTTGTGTCGTATATCCCATTCCGAATATGTCATACGTCGTTATGGATAGCATTTGAAGACCGGTGTTGAAGACCGGGTATTTGTGAAAACGATAGGATGACCTATCGATTGTCTCTGCATCGTTAGCTACGGTATGGAGATTTCCTTTGTGATGGGAAATTTTATCGGGATTGTGAATACCCGGATTGCAAGGGCTTCTTTGGAAGTGCCTTCGGTTCTGTTCGAACCCGGAACAGACTTGTATGGTTACGTGTCTGACATTACATTTTGAGATATAGAGCAGATTTCTTTCAAATACATTTCTGTTGGTGGCGGAGAATTTATTCTCTTAGCTTAACACCCTTCTCTGAGACGTACGAGCTCAGAGGTTATGTAGTTGAAGGTTATCAGCGATATATTCCCAATCTGGTAATGTGACATGCTGAGTGCTGCTGTGTGATGATCATTGGTTGGTCATGTGTGATATGATCATTTGTTTGATCGTTTATCTTTGTGATCATTGCTTTGGTCATCTGTTGACCCAAAGCATGGCTTTGTTGCACAAAGCGTAGCTTTGTGGACGAGACTTCGTCAGGACCTCACTCCCCGGAAATGGTCGAAACAGGAATATGCGGCAAGGTTATGAGGGTCGCTCCCTTTAGGGTATGTCATTTCCTTCTGGAAAAGGGTGGTATCATGGTATGGAGCCCAGATACTTACTCATGTTGATACACTATATCTATTACTGTGTGGTGTTGTTGGTTCGAGCGCTCGGATAAAGGTCCCAAAGGACCGGGGGATGACATATTCGTGTAGTAGTTACCTAGTTACAGAGGTAACCCGGCCTTGTATTGGCAGAGATCTAACCGTAACGTTAGTTCTCGGGACGTCCCGCCAGAGGCGATCCCATGTGGCAGTAGGAAGTTCCTTAGCCTGACCATTTGTTGGAAATCCAATCAAAACAATACGTGCCTTGTACGATTTTAGTTGTATTACCTGCCATGGAATGTGGCGGTAACCTGCTATTGAACATGGTAGCTATAGTAGGCATACGACGAAATGTCGTATGTTGGCTAGGATTTATATTCTACTTTCGAAATTGTTTTTCTACACCATGCACTAATAATAATATCAAAATGATTTAAATTTTGCGTAGTAAGCATCTTTGACTATCATAAGGAGAAATCTCCTCCGATTCTGCGATTGCATTGTGTGTGTGTGCGGGAGGCCTTATGGTAGTTTCATTTTCCAGAAGCATTGTGGATTTCAAAATTTAAATTTTCTTGTTGCTTGTTTAAAGATAAACTGTTTTGAGTTCTCACACCAGTCCCATGACTGACCTGGAGTTTATTGTTCCTTTCCTAAACTCTGGGTGCCCACTATTTTCCACACGGGCAGTCTAGAGTTAGGTTGTCAGGTTATTCTGGATTCGAGAGTTGCTGTGCAGATTTGGAGGCGAGCTTGGATAGCGTAGTCTATTATCTATTGTATATGGTATTCTTTCCCCTGTTTATTTGTTGTACACTCTGATGATGTGATGTATTGTGATGTATGTATAAAATGTATAGTTCTTTTGTTTTTAATGAATATTCATTTATCTATTATATGTTGTGCCGCTGCGATTGTGAGACTCTGATATTGTTTCATGTTCTGTTACTTGTTTTTGTTTCTTCTCTCTTTCTCTCTTCTTCTACCTCTTTCTTCTTCTTAAACCCTAAAGATTTGGAAGTTCGTTCCTCTTTGGCTGGATTGTGGTGGAATGTTGCCAGCTCAAGGAAGTACGGATTTTCGGTTCTTTACATTTGGTATCAGAGCATATGGTTAAGCGACAACCATGGTTCTGTTGGGTATTACTCATTAGAGATAGAGTCAGTAGTACTCTAGAATGAGTGTGAGTGTAATAATAGATATGAGCGCGTATTTGTTAGTGAATATAAAAATTGTTTTATATTGTGATGATTGGTTTATTGAGTGGCATATGAACCTTCGTCGGCACAGTCTGTACAACTGGATCGAAGGGGTTTCTAAACACTTGAATAGAACAAATCGACACGATATTGTTTTAAATTGGGTAAATGAAATAATTTTACCTTGACTATATTTTCTATATAAGAAAATAATTTTTTCAAGAATTATTGAAGTGTGTGTATAATTGATTGTTTGATTGTTTGAAATATAAATATATATAAGTTAATTAAAAGTTGTTTGAATAAGTTAAATGAAAGCAACAATTGTAAAAGAATAATAGTATAACCAATGAATTATAAGTATGAAGTTATAATTAGAATGATTTACAATCGTGAAATAATCTTATATATATATATAAGAAGTGAAATTTTATAAGTAAGATTTATAAATGTAATTTATAAATAAAAGGAAATTTTGAAAGAATATTTAGCACTGATTCACTATTGTTACTGGGAAATAATAAGGATGATGACTGCAGCATCATCAGTATCATTTTCGAGTTTCTATGTGATGGATTTGCTACAATAATGAATTTAAAATTGAAGCTTGTTGTAATAAACAAATTTGACATTAAGATTCAACTTGAAGTTGATAAATATAAGTGTAATATGAGTTGGAAGTTGTATAATAAGTTGTATAACTTATAGAATGAGAAAATGTAAGTGAAACCAATTATTGAAGTGGTTAAGAAATTAAGTTAAGTAAAATGAAATACGAATTTGATTGTTGATATGAATTTGACTTAAGTAAAAGTTAAATAGAATTTACTTTAGAATTGGAAACCGAATTGGATTGATAAGTGGAAACTTAAGTTTATTTGAACAAATTATGTTAAATGGAATAGAGTTTGAAATGAATTAGGAGAATACTTAAGTTGAATAGTGGAAGTAAGTGTAAATGAAGTTGAATGGAATATAACTTGAGTAATGTTGAAAGAATTGATGTTGATATCAAAATAAAATGAATAAAGTGAATTAATGAAATCGTTAAATGATGTGAACTTGAGTTATATAAATGAAATTCAATTTTTATATGTAAAAAGAATTGGCAACTGAATTAAAGTATGGATTGAATGTTAATTAATCGAATGTGAATAAGTTGATATGAAATGATGTATGTAAGTGTAAATTCATTTCAAGCTAGTTGAATAATTGAATGAAAATCAGTTGAATGTTAAACCAATTGGAATTAAAACTGTTGAACCAAATTGCATGTAAGTAAGATAAATAAAATTTGGTTGTATTGGATATACATTGGTTGTTAACTTGTTGTTGGTTGATTGTATGTAAATTCATTAAGTGTTAATGAAATTGAATTAGCGCAATTGGAAGCTAGGTAATTGAATTCAAATTGAAAGTGAAGTAAATAAATTTGAATAGAATTGAATTTGATTTGACTTGAAAGTGAACCAATGTGAATTTAATTAGTGAATGTAAACTAATTAGAAACGAATGAAAATGAATATGTAACTTCAATGGTAAAGCTAAAACTGAGATAAAAAGTAAGTATCGAAATTTTGTAAATGGATTTGGCAAAATAGTTTGAATGTTGGAATTGGATACTACTATTAGCAGGATATACAGGTATATAATGGAATTGGGATTTTGATTTTGAAGTTAAAAAATTGAATTGCTCGACAAAAAGGTACATATTTCAATTTTAGTATGAGATTTGATGATTTCCTTCTCCAGCCACTTGGCTTTCTCTTTTCTTTTTGATTCTGGGGGGCCGTGGTGCCATTTTGTAGTCGTACCGATCGAGCCGCGCAAAGGAGACGCTGGCGAAATTTTTCGAAAATTTAGGGAGTTAGAAAATTTTTGAGAAAATTTTGAAAGTTTGAAATTTGAATTTAAATTTAAACTTGAATCGTTAGTAAACAATGTTGTTTGAAACCTATAATTGAAGTTGGAAAGCTAATTGAAATGATAGTAAATCTTTAATAAAAAGATTGGTGTTAGAAGGTTTATAAAACTATTAGTTTTGGAAAAATAATAAACGGATTACGAAATATTCTCCTTAACTTGCAATTTCGAGGACGAAATTCTTTTAAGGGGGGAAGATTGTAACGACCCAGAATTTCTGATAATCTGAATTTGAGTATTTAATTAATTTTAAATATCAATAAGTGGAATTTTTAAGTCGAATAATTTATTTTTCGAATATTGGGTTTAATGGGATAATTAAATCGATGATTTAATAGTGAAATTCCAAAAATAATTAAATATTGGGTTAAATATGATTTGAAATGATTTGTAAAATTTTGTTATATCATATTGAAGTTATAGAAATGTTTAGAACTTTTAAAATTGAATTTGGAATTAATTTGTGAAAATCGAATATTTTAATATTTAATTATCGACTGAAAAATAGCCAATTTTTGAACAGTCTCAGAATTGAACGAAATGAGTTCCATTGGATCCGTAATAGTTAGTTATTATCGGATTTCAAATTTCGTAGCAAACGGAGTTGTCGTTTGACCGTGGCAGCTCGAAACGCATCGATATCGTTTTAATTTTAATTCGGCGAGTTAAAATAGCCATTTTTCAAACGGTCTCGGATTTCGACGAAACCAGTTTCATCGGATCCGTAATGTGATATTATTGTAAGGTTTCAAATTTCAAGTCAATCGGATATATCGTTTGTCCGGTACAAGCCAAAACGCCTAGAAATCGTTTAAATCGGTTTTAATTTAAATTGATCGTTTAATTCCATATCTCACACATACGATCGAATTAGCTTACGAAACCTATTCCATTGTGTCCGGAACGCGGAAAAACCTTAGGATCGCCTGTCGGAACGCGTAGATTGGAGGTCGTTTGCATAAGTGTTAAATTGGAGATTTTATTATTAAAATAATATAAATAACATATAACATATTAACATTTTCACTTCTAAACCCTAATCAACATAGCCGGCCGCCACTTGCTCTTACCAATGGCCGAAATCCTCTCTACTTCTCACCCAATTTTCTTCCAACCCACTCAATAATTTCGAAAACTCCAAACTAGGAAATCGTAGAGCACATCGAGTACTCCACATCCATCGGCTGTGATTGAATATGGGCGAGTGGATCTTGAGATTTTGGGTCGCGTTCCCCATGATGTGCGCACGGTTTTCGAGACAAATGGGGGACCGAACCCCTCCATGCTTGGGCCGAATGTGGCTCTTGTCGTGGGCTACGGGGTGGCGCTCCCTGATCAATGCAAAGGCGAGTGTGGTGGTCGCGAATTCAAGCCCTAGATTTGTGCATATGGGTTCATGTACGTGTTTCTTAGCCTGGAGAGGGGTTGCCGTGAACGAAGAGAAGGAGGGGGAAGGAGATGTGCGGCCAGGATCAATTTAGGTTGAGAAATGTAAAATAATGTTGATTTATTCATATTTAAATCGTGTACAAACTTTAAACTGCGATATCTTTTTGCTGCGAGGTCCGATTTGGGCGAATCAAAGTGCGTTGGGATCGTATGGTCGTGCTCTTCGCGATGAAGCTTGTTTGGAGTCGATTGGAGATCGTTTGAATTTCGGGTAAAATTAAACGTTCGTTTAATTTTATTCGAAACGAACGCGAAAACCGGAAATAAAACCAAGGTGAGAACTCCTCACTCAATCGAACAGTTTGGTTTAAAATTTTAAATAGTTAATGTTGATTGATGATTGCCGTTTGATTGTGCTAGTAGATATAGTAGGATATATACTATATATAGCAATATATATATATTGGCATATGTATATATTGGATTTGATTTCCCGCCTCGTATAGCGGATGAGACCCTATTGCGCCGTTAGTAAGCGGATAATATTTTATAAATCCCATATACCGCGATATTCCACCTTGAAGTGGAATTGGTATTGTGCTAACGTCTGTGGATGCAGGGAAACAGGTTGGAGGGATCCAACTGGATTCCTCGCAAATATTTATTTGTTTATAAATATTGTGTTGATTGTTAACTATCATATTGATATATGATGTTTATTCCCGTGATTGACCATTTGGTGCTGTTGCATCATCGGATTCATTTTTTTTAAAAAGTTAAAAATAACGATTTTGAATTTAAAAGGATTTTTAAGTAATTTTTCAAGTATATGTTTTATTAAATTTTTGAACTTGATTCATTTTAAGTAAATTAAGATTTTAAATACGAAAGTTATAAAACTATGATTTTTATGAAATATAACCAAAAGGAAAATTTTAAAATAAATAGATTTATAAAATAGTTAAATTGGGTTTTTGGGTAATTTTTATTAATAGTTTATGTAAAAGATTTTATAAATTGATATCTATAAATTTAAAATTTTTGGAATTATAAGACGAGTTATTAAGTGTTAAAATGAAGTATAAAAATGGATTTCATTTAAACTATAGTTTTATAAATTATGAAAGTTATGAAATGAATTGATGTTGAAAATAAAAGTTTATAAGTAATTAACTTATAAAATGGCTTTGGGCATTTAAAAGGGGATTTTTATAGAAATTATTAATAAAGGAGGTTTTTATAAGTTGAAAACTATTATAAAAGGTGAGAAATCTTATCAGTAATAAGATTAACAATTTGTGAAGTTTTAAAAGGAACGACTTGGTAAATAAATAATATTTTAAGTATTTGACTTATAATATGAACCTTTGGTATAGAAATTGGGTTTATAAATTGAATTGGCTTAATAAAAGAGATTTCTAAACCGAAGTTATTAATAGAAATAGAATTTATAAACGTTGTTTATAAATTTGAAATCAATGTAATTTGGTAAATTGAATTTAGAATTGTTAAAGGAGTTATATTCACTCTTTTAAACGATGAATATATTATTAAGTCAAATGGGCATGTTTTGGGAGAAGAATGTTTTAAAGGGAATTTTAAAACGATTTAAAGATGCTTTAAAATGCATTAAGTATCGAAAACTTGGATTTCAACATTCATTGTTGAAATAGACGTTTTCGAGAAATAAAAGGAAATGAACACGTAGATTTCAACATTCATTGTTGAAATAGGCGTTTTCGAGAAAATAGAGAAACGGTGGACTATAACACTGTTGTTATAGTGAATGGTTTCCAAATGGAAATATTTTGTGTAGTATTGGAATTTATGTTTCTATTTTTATTTTGAATCTCTATACTAGTGATTTTGGGTGGTCGTAACGATGTTCTACGTAACATTCGTTTTAACCCAAATAAAAGTGAATAAAGAATGTTTAAAAAAATGAAATATATATTTAACTATGGGTTAAGTATATTGAATATTTTCAAATTGTTGAAAATAAATAAATTTGTGGATTACTTATTATTAAATAAGTATGGAAATGCTTTCCAATATGAGATGGAACGTTTTTGAGAATTTATCTTCTAAAGGTAAATTGAAAGCAAATAATTTGAAATCGAGTTGAGAATCGTATATTAGTAAATATTTGGAATTTAAATTCACTATGGAATTTATAAAGGGAAGGGAAATTTGTTAAAAATAATTATTGATTTATTTTGAAGTGTGAAAATGAATTTACGAATTGGGAACGTAAGTTTAAAATAAATCGGTAAGGATTTATTTGATGATTTGGAAATTTGTTTTCAAAGGGTATAAAGGATGAAAAATAGTTTGAAATTGGTTTTCAAATGGTTGAAGTGTGAAATTATATCGTGTAAAGATATTTTGGTAAAACAAATAATTTGGGCAATTATTTGGAAGGTGTATGTATATATATCTTGTGAAGATATTTTTGGGATTAAATAATTTTGGAAAATTATTTGGAATCTGATGATGTGGCGCATCTTTATTGATAGTTAAATAACCGACTATCAGTATTTACCCTTGGATGGTAATTGTTGTGATTGTTTGAAATTGAATGCTACACTTATTTTCAAAATAAGCGCTCGCTATTCGGTTTAGCCGGGAGAGGACCTTTGTGTCGTATATCCCATTCCGAATATGTCATACGTCGTTATGGATAGCATTTGAAGACCGGTGTTGAAGACCGGGTATTTGTGAAAACGATAGGATGACCTATCGATTGTCTCTGCATCGTTAGCTACGGTATGGAGATTTCCTTTGTGATGGGAAATTTTATCGGGATTGTGAATACCCGGATTGCAAGGGCTTCTTTGGAAGTGCCTTCGGTTCTGTTCGAACCCGGAACAGACTTGTATGGTTACGTGTCTGACATTACATTTTGAGATATAGAGCAGATTTCTTTCAAATACATTTCTATTGATGGCGGAGAATTTATTCTCTTAGCTTAACACCCTTCTCTGAGACGTACGAGCTCAGAGGTTATGTAGTTGAAGGTTATCAGCGATATATTCCCAATCTGGTAATGTGACATGCTGAGTGCTGCTGTGTGATGATCATTGGTTGGTCATGTGTGATATGATCATTTGGTTGATCGTTTATCTTTGTGATCATTGCTTTGGTCATCTGTTGACCCAAAGCATGGCTTTGTTGCACAAAGCGTAGCTTTGTGGACGAGACTTCGTCAGGACCTCACTCCCCGGAAATGGTCGAAACAGGAATATGCGGCAAGGTTATGAGGGTCGCTCCCTTTAGGGTATGTCATTTCCTTCTGGAAAAGGGTGGTATCATGGTATGGAGCCCAGATACTTACTCATGTTGATACACTATATCTATTACTGTGTGGTGTTGTTGGATCGAGCGCTTGGATAAAGGTCCCAAAGGACCGGGGGATGACATATTCGTGTAGTAGTTACCTAGTTACAGAGGTAACCCGGCCTTGTGTTGGCAGAGATCTAACCGTAACGTTAGTTCTCGGGACGTCCCGCCAGAGGCGATCCCATGTGGCAGTAGGAAGTTCCTTAGCCTGACCATTTGTTGGAAATCCAATCAAAACAATACGTGCCTTGTACGATTTTAGTTGTATTACCTGCCATGGAATGTGGCGGTAACCTGCTATTGAACATGGTAGCTATAGTAGGCATACGACGAAATGTCGTATGTTGGCTAGGATTTATATTCTACTTTCGAAATTGTTTTTCTACACCATGCACTAATAATAATATCAAAATGATTTAAATTTTGCGTAGTAAGCATCTTTGACTATCATAAGGAGAAATCTCCTCCGATTCTGCGATTGCATTGTGTGTGTGTGCGGGAGGCCTTATGGTAGTTTCATTTTCCAAAAAACATTGTGGATTTCAAAATTTAAATTTTCTTGTTGCTTGTTTAAAGATAAACTGTTTTGAGTTCTCACACCAGTCCCATGACTGACTTGGAGTTTATTGTTCCTTTCCTAAACTCTGGGTGCCCACTATTTTCCACGCGGGCAGTCTAGAGTTAGGTTGTCAGGTTATTCTGGATTCGAGAGTTGCTGTGCAGCTTTGGAGGCGAGCTTGGATAGCGTAGTCTATTATCTATTGTATATGGTATTCTTTCCGCTGTTTATTTGTTGTACACTCTGATGATGTGATGTATTATGATGTATGTATAAAATGTATAGTTCTTTTGTTTTTAATGAATATTCATTTATCTATTATATGTTGTGCCGCTGCGATTGTGAGACTCTGATATTGTTTCGTGTTCTGTTACTTGTTTTTGTTTCTTCTCTCTTTCTCTCTTCTTCTACCTCTTTCTTCTTCTTAAACCCTAAAGATTTGGAAGTTCGTTCCTCTTTGGCTGGATTGTGGTGGAATGTTGCCAGCTCAAGGAAGTACGGATTTTCGGTTCTTTACAATTTCTCCTTCTATTTAATACCTGATCCTAGACGTTTAGGTTGTATTTGATTCTTGCCACCTCAATTTCACATATACAAAATTTTACTTTACTTTGGATTGCAAACTTTTCCATTCCTACATACAGTTCCGTTTGCGCCAAAATTGGTCACAAACACCCAATTGCAGATGAAAGCACCAAATCACAGTCATGTATCATAGATAGATTGTATGTAGTAGAATTAAATATGAAGAACACTAAAAAAAATTAAAAGGAAAGCAGCAGAAAGACAAGATTTATAGTGGTTCGGTGTTGTAGCTTGCATCCACTTTGAAGAGCTGTTGTTTTATAGATGATTCTCTATTGAATTACATGAATACAATTGATTGTGTCCTAATTACAATAGAGTTCTGTAGAGTAACAGCGTAGAAGAGCCAAAAAGATCCCTTTTTTGAAGCTCTTGGACTGCTATTTATAGGCGTAGGTTGCAAATATCCCACTCAGACCTCGGAAGACTCCTTCTCTCACGTAGAGGGGCCCACGTGATCGATCCCCTGTTATTTCGAGTCGATCCATGATCGATGTATACCAAATTCATATCGACCAAAAATTGCTCTATTTCGGTTGGGATTGATCATGGAATTCTTTAGGTTATAAGCAAGCTTCTGTGAAATTTATTTGGCATTTGGACTAATAGATTGTGAGATATGATCGATGCAAGTTTGCATTTTCAAAGTACTTTCAAGCTCGTACCGATACGGTTCGTATCGATTATTTCGTATCGCTTCCAGTTTGCATCTGTAATGACCTGCTATTTTCAACCATTCGCATATGCACATGTTGTTATCCCGCTTTTTGGCAAAGCCATGATACCAAAAGATCGATCGAAAACAAAGGACAGTTCGTCTCAGAGATTGGTCATACTTTGCTTCACTATGGATATCGCTGAATTTTTTCCAAGTCCAGATTGAGCTACAATTGAGGACATGACAAGAAAGATCATAGAAGCCAGCATCTCAAAGTTCAAGCCAATCCGAGTTCATACGTTCAAGTTATGATCGGTTCAAATTGAAGGGAAAAGGACAGATTTCGTATCCATCACTATGGATGATTTCGTATCCATCGCCGAACTCTGGTTCGAAACGATCACTTTGTATCTTTAAACTTCGAATCCATCGAAGTGTCTCGGTTCGTATCGATCAGTTCGAATCCATCGAAGTACCTCAGATCGACTCGGTCTCATTCGAATCCATCGGCAGATCACCTACTTCGTATCGGTCAACCCCCATGCGTTCATATCGATCAGGATTGGCCGTGTTCGAATCCATCAATTTCGTATCGATGGACTTCGTACCCATTAGCAGATGAAGTGCTTCGTATTCATCATCAAGTATCTGCTTCGCATCCATCAGATCACCATCCATCGTATCCATCGAAGGGTTCAAGTTCGCTTCAATTGACTTTGTATCCATGGAGAAGCTACATGGCTCGTATCCATCAGAGAAAGGCTTGATCGTATCCATCAACCATCGGTTGTTCGACTCCATCAGTGAAGCCTTGTTCGAAGCCATCAGTGAGGCATCATTCGAATCCATCGAGCCAGCAAGCCTAAATGACGTGTTATCCATCGATACGAACGTGACGAGATATATGGAGTCGACGCGGTCAACTCGGAGTGAAGACCGGATTGAGTCGAAGTTTGCGCTCCACATCATCACAAAGGCGCGTGCCACCATCGATTCGAAGCCATCGGATCGAAAAGATGGATTCGAACCAAACAAATACTCGAAGAACCTCATTTCGTATCCACGATAACTCGAGATCTACTGATCCAAATGCCATGAAATTTTCACAGGAGCTTGCATGCATGATGAAGAATGTCTCCACCAAATTTCAGCCCAATTGGACATCATCTTGATCGATACGAAATGACTTTGTATCGATCACAGATCGACTTGAAACTTTCTGAGATTGGTCGCTTGGGCCCACTCACGTGCCAGAAAAAGTCTCCAGAGATTCGAGCGCGATCTCAGCTCCTACGGCTATAAATAGAGCCCCAGAGCCAACAAGAAAAAGATACTTTGGATTCTCAAGCGCCCAGACTCTGCCGGATCGAGATCTCCATCATCCTATATCATATTTTTGCTGTTGATTTCCAATTTCCAGTTGTAACTTGTTGTTGATCGCTGTAACAACTTGTAATCATTGAAAGAGAATCAATAAAACTGCAAAAACTTCACAGTGGACGTAGGCAACACGCCGAACCACTATAAATCGCTTGTCTACGCATTTACTTTACCTTTGATTAGAGTTTTTGTTAGATAATACTAGTTTTCAATTTACATTCTTCATTATTATCTCTTCAATGACTCCCGAAGAGTGTTGTGACCAATTTTGTGCAAACACCTTGGTGCTTTCACTGAGAAAACCCAGATTTTCTCCTGCTCTTGGGATATGTCATCGATACTGGATTGGATAAATCTAAGAGAGAGATCCAGATCATCAAATCCATGTTCCTTCCCTTCTATTCAGATTTGCACAAAGTCTAGGAAAGGAATTCAACCTTCAAGATGGTTAGCACAAGGACTACCTCTAACGCTATCAATCAAGAAGAACAGCATAGACAGAATCCTGCACTACTACCTCCATCTAATCAAGATGCTACTGGACACTCAGAACCATCAGGTCCGGTTACCCGACAAGAGTTGTAGTTGCTACTCTAAGAGATGACCCAGAGTCGACAACAACTAGCAGAACAGCTACGCGCTAACGCCGAGTTGATTAACCAGCTGGATCGCCAGAAGCGAAAGAGATCCAAGAGAGACCATGCTTCTCGCTCCTCCAGGGAAAGTTCTTCATCTTCTGATTATCATAATTGATCTCCACGACCCCGACTAGATGGGAGTCACATGCCAGCCGCTGGAGATCAACCGGCACTGACCGTTGGACAACTGAGAGTTCGTCCATCAGCCAGTTTCCAAACCGGACCCTCCTCTCGAGGAGGTGCCGTTCCTCACCACACCGCAGAATACCGCACCACTAACGTCGCGGCTGAACCAGGGGTCGATGCCCAAGATCAGACGAACCTGGACCGTCGTCATGGTGGACGTACTCCTGAACCATACGTCCCAAAGGACTACGAGCCAAGAAGGCAAGATTTGGACCGCCAATAGCATCCGGTCCAACTCCAGGATGTGGGATTCAATCACATTCCGACATGGGCCGCACAGAACATACAAATGCCGGATCTTGCGACCATGATACGTCAGATGATCTGTGATAGCCAGGGCCTCATCAATGACGATTGGGGAATTTCCCGAAGTCACACTCCTTTTACGGACGATATTCTTACTGCTGAATCCCCACGGCGATTCAGGATGCCAACTCTACCCATGTACGAGGGAAAATCTGACCCCAACCAACATATTTTGAAATATGAATGGTCAATGACCGCTGCCAGAGCCGACGATGCAGTGAAGTGTCATAGTTTCCCCATATCCTTGGGGGGTATCGCTACAATGTGGTTCACTCGACTGCCACCTCGATCCATCTCTTCATTCGACCAGTTGGCCACAAAATTTGTTGAACAATTCCGCATGCACGTTGCAAGGCCAAAAGATGTCAACACTCTTGTCTAGCGTCACCCAAGCTCCTGGACAGACGCTCAGACACTACTTAGAGAGATTCCATACTGCATGTGCGGAGATCAGCAATCCGAACGATAACTCCATCGTTATGGCGTTGACTAAGGGGATCGACCTCGATTCTGAGTTTGGCAACTGGTTAGCTGGAAAACGACCTACATCATTGGACCGTTTCCACGCCAAGGAGGCTCAATTCCTGAGAAGGGAAGATGCGAAACAGTCTAGGAAGCAAACTGATGCAGGGCCAAGCACGGAAGGTATCCAAAGCAATGTCGCAATCAAGCAGTCCGGTGAGAGCTCCGGAAAAGTTCAGTTGAACGTTAAAAACAAACAAACGCGGCGAAGAGAGGGCGTGAATCAAACTATAAAGCGAAATCAAAATCGTGGCCCACGGCGCAAGAATCCTATGTTCGACAATTACACTCCTTTGAATACATCACTGGAGGATTTGTACTTACGAACCTGTAATACAATTCAGTACCAAAAACCTGCACCAAAACCGTCGTCGGAGAGGCAAATCTACACGGGAAAGTTTTGCAGGTTCCATGAAAGCTACGGCACAATACGAACGAGTGTCGTCACTTACAAGATCTCGTTGAAAAACTTCTCGGAGAAAGGAAGCTGGAACAGTTTGTGTGGCCACCGTAGCCCAGAGAAGCGGACCCATCAAATCAAAAGAATGATCCCGATCGACCGAGGCAGGAGGACTCCACTTGTCCCCACGGAAGATTGGTGATAAACGCCATCAGTGGCGGACCAACTTTTTCAGGATCCTGGAACAACGAAGATCTTCGTCACTGTTACACATGACAGGCTCATTCAATCTATGAATACTTTGCAATTTCTTTTACATTCTGAAGTTTGAATTTGTAATAAGGCACTGACTTTGCCATGTTTTTCCGTTCCAGCAATAAATTACTATCTCTTCAAGCTAGAGCTGTGATTCACCGAATGCAACATTCAACAATCACGACACACGAAGTGCTAAGTTCCATCGAACAATGGAATTTATTCAAATAGCAAGTTACTGTGATACGACCGACCAATCACTAAGTGAAACCTCAGTTCGGGGGCAAGCCATCATGTCAAAGGCTGAACTGGACCGACACACGACAGTCGTATAACTAACTCCAAATTCCCGGAGTGCGAATTGAAGTATAAACATCACATAAAGCGCTCCCAGAGTGCGAACGGAGTCCAAATTCCCAGAGTGCGAATTGGAGTATAAACATCACATAAATCGTTCCCAGAGTGCGAACAGACTCCAAATTCCCAAAGTGCGAATTGGAGTATAAACATCACATAAATCGTTCCCAGAGTGTGAACGGACTCCAAATTCCCGAAGTGCGAATTGGAGTATAAACATCACATAAATCGTTCCCAGAGTGTGAACGGACTCCAAATTCCCGGAGTGCGAATTGGTGTATAAACATCACATAAATCGTTCCCAGAGTGCGAACGGACTCCAAATTTCCAGAGTGCGAATTGGAGTATAAACATCACATAAATCGTTCCCAGAGTGCGAACGAACTCCAAATTCCCAGAGTGTGAATTAGAGTATAAACATCTATTCCAGGTTCCCGGAGTGTGAACCAACCCACCAATACAAACTCCAACTTCCCAGAGTGTGAATTGGAGTATAAACATCAATTCCAGGTTCCCGAAGCGCGAACCAAAAAATCAATACTAACTCCAAGTCCCCAGAGCGTGAATTAGAGTATAAAATTCCAGGTTCCCGGAGTGCGAACCCAACATACATGCTATCTTCAAATTCCCAAAGTGTGAATTGGAGCACAAATACCAAGTCAAAGTTCCCAGAGTGCGAACTGAAATATCCATACTAACTCCAAGTTCTCAGAGCGTGAAGTGGAGTATAAACATCAATTCCAAGTTCCCGGAGCGTGAACCGTATTACAAACATCGATAACTCTCAAATTCCCAGAGTGCGAACCAGATTATCGATCTCAAATTATCCAAAGTCCCCAGAGTGTGGACATACGCTTAAGATTTGCAATAAGTGCGATCAACCACTGTAATACAAATGTTGTTTCCCGAAGCGGGGGGGGGGGGGGGGAAAAACTAAAGTGTTAATCACTAACCGAAGCAATACAATGCCCGAAGTTCAACGCATTCATCAATCACTGCATGTTACCAAGATTTTCAGACTTGGCAAGTAAAACAAACTCTACTTGACGGTAAAAACACCACAAGTACACCGGACTGAAAGCCAAACACTGCAAATACTTAAGCACAAAAGAAATGAGAATTAAAACAAAGAAATTGAATTTTATTTCAACTAACTGTATGTGAAGATTCATGTACAAGTTCTTCCAAAAAATTCCTACTAGCAGGGGGCCAAGCCTGCATCTATACATAGCCTATGAAAGGAAAATAAAAGAGACTTCTTAGCTGCCAAAAAGGCACAAGAGGGGATCGTCTACTTCTTCTTCTTCGGTTTCCTTTTCAAGCGGAACCACTGGAACCACTAGCAGTCTTCCGCTCCCCCCCGCACCCTTTGGCGGATCTTCTTCTGGCGAAGGCATGATATCGATATACTCCTTCGAACTTGAACTTAAAGGAATATTCTCTCTTGGAGGAATCGGAGGAGTCGGAGGAGTCGGGTCTACCACCGGGGGAGGAATGGGCGCGCTGGTTCCGACTAGCGTGTCCTCAGAAGATGTCATCACAAGAGGAGTGGGCCCGACCGCCGTCGTAACACTTTCAGAATTACCACCGCGCGCTGCCGCTTCCATCTCTGCATCAATTTGAGCAAGTATCTCAGCCTCATGAGCAGCACGAGACTCACGATAGGTAGCGGTGGACTGTGACGATCCATTAGAAACGTGCGGGAACGAGCCGAGAACAAATGGCTTGTCAGAAAAAGGGTCATTGTGTGGGACCAAGAGTTCATTCATCATCTGTTCGTCGAAAGTAAACGAACCCCCTTGTGCTATCTCTACCGGCGCGACCGTAGTCGTGATAACCGCCCCAGTGGTAATGACCTTTTGCACTTGATGCGCTGTCGGCGCAACTTTGTTCACTGGACAAGAAAGAAAAGAAGTTGTCAGAATACGCTTCAATACAAATACTTTAGTTCAAACACATAGTAGATTTGTGCAGATTACCTTCCTCAACTTGACTCGTGGATGACTGAACAGCTTCAGAAGAATGCTCCCTTATGGGAAATAAGCGTGGCTGCTCAGGGTCATAGCTTGGGACTAGTTGCGGCTCAGTGGCTGGTGTCGGCTCCGATCCAGATCAAGTAATCATCTCTGAACTTGTAGCTGGATGCACAACGCCAGTCCCCTCACCAACTTCTTAGTGTTGGGTACCCAGTCTCTCTTTAGCATGAGAGATCATGAAATCGTGGAGAACCTTCTTTTCATCATCAGTCAATATTCGGTTCTCCAAATCGAACTCATCAAAAACTTCGCCTGGATGTCATGCTTTCTCTTCTTCGACTAATAAATTCCAGGCGTTGAACAAATGTGCCGGATAATCGTCAAGCCACGTCAAATTTCTGTGCCTTAGCACATTAGCATTATAAGTAATGAGAAGTTCTTCTATCTCTGCCTCTAGCTTAGTCTCTTCTTGATGAACTTTCTCATCGACTTCGGCTTCCGTCTCGCGGACCTTCTCCAAGTCCGCATCTCTTTCTTTCCGAAATTCCACTGCCTGATCACACGCTTCCTGTGCGGAAACGTTAGCGGTGTCCCTCTCCTTTACAATCTCTGCAACTTTGGCCTTGAGCTTGTTTAGCTCTTTCAAGGCCGCATCCCGCTCGGCAGTTACAATGGTATTTCGATGGCCCATGTCCTCCACCGTAGCGTAATGCTCACACTTCATCCTATCCATCGCTGCCTAAGCTTCATCCGCTTTTCTGAGAGCTTCAATCTCTGACTTTCGAGAGGACTCGGCCTCACTGCCGAGCACCTGAATAATGCGGTCCATTTTACCAAGTTCTTTCTCCAGCTTTTCAATCATAGCCGCTCGATCAAAGGCCACTTTTGACGCTTTCTTAGCGGTCTTCAACCATTCTTCATACTGAAAGAATACGTCTGAGAGATAGTCATGCATCATAGGTGCAACTGTCGACGGTATCCTTTTTAGATGCGGGGGAAAAACGAACCCGTCAAAGCAAATTTCAGGAAATTCTTTCCTCAGTTGAGCAAGCCTAACCGCTCCTTCCTCCGAAGGCTCCATCAATGTCTGTTCTGTTGACGGGGAGGCCGCGATATCCGTTCTGGGATGAGTATCCGACCTCGATGGTTGGAAAGACGGCTTGGGCTGTGAAGTTTCCGGAGGCCTCGAAACATGAACCAGAGGCAGTGTAGGAGCTCTAGGAGTTGGCGTGCGAGATCGAGATCGACGCCTATAATCTTTGTCTCTATCAGAGCGCTCATGACTCGAGCGCCCATAGTCATAATCTCGATCTCCTTCCCTCCTGTGTGATTCATAGTATGAAGAAGACTGGAGTTTCTTACGAAGGCTTCCAAGCATCGAACCTCTACCAGACATAGTATCTGCGAAACAAAAATATAAAATGAAATTAGTAATCTCTCACAGTGAACGTATTACACTTAGAAATCGTGTAGTGCCGTGAAGTGTGAATGTGGGTGCAACCCCCCGACCAACCAGATGCGTCAACCGCACTAGTGGGCAGAGACTCGCTCAAAACTAAAGCTTCTAAAAGTCCGTCCAATCCGGCATCATGCTGTAAGGACACATCGTCCGAAATTGGAATGTCGGCGAGCCCTTCATGAAGATTCTCAGTTCTCGGAGGAGACATCTCCGAAATTCTAATTCCGGGAGCGGGTCGGGTCGTGACAACCAATTTCCATCTTTCCTTTTTAGGTGGCTTATCAACGGCTGCCTTGCCTTTTCTTTGTTCTCCGGTTTCTTGGGCTACATCCACTGATTCGCCCAGTGTTTCTTCGGCATGAGTTCTTTCGGAGTCAGCCTCCTCAATTACGATAACTTTGGGTTTTCTCCATTTAACTCGTTCTTTCGCGGTGGTTCTCAAAAAACTCCATCAAGCATTATGCTTTGTCTTCGTTCGATCAACCCAAGAGTCCGAAGGTTCCTATCCGTCAATAGCAACTCGATGTTCCTCTCCTCGCTTGGGATTTCTTAAAAAACCCGAACTATCTCTTTGAAACGATCACCTTCGGGTCGCTGAATCACGGTTGGAAAGGAAAAGAGATGTGAGTTCGACTTCAAATACATTAGTTTATCAACTACCTAGAAAAATAGTAATACTCACGTCTAAATAGCCATCGCCGAGCAAACCCTCGGGGGCATCTGACATAAAACCATTCCATCCTGAAGTAGCTCAATCTTGTCGAAGCCCCCGTGATCACTTGGCAATTTCTCACCGCCTCCAAGAATGTGAAATATGGACTATCACCCCGACTCTTGAAGTTAAACAAGTATCTGATCTCAATCGAGAGTGGCGGTCGATAGAGGTATTCCATAAATGCAATGATCAAGCTATTGAGTGACGCATATCCGTTCGGATGCAGTTGAGAGGGGGCGATCCTCAAAACCGACAATACTTCTCTTATATACTGGTTAAACGGAGGGAGTGTCCCAGCTGCGCACGCGTGGCGATTGAATGCGGTATATCCCTCCGGTGGATTGTGCGGTCTATCATTTGGCCCCAGCAGTAGCACATCATCCATCGACAAACCATGCCTTAAATATATTCTTCCTAACATGTCTTCCGAAATGTTGGACGGAACAGATTCTGATGGGTTACTAATGAAGGATGCATCAGGTAACTCGTCCGGAGATGGACCGATAACTTCAATCTCAATCTCCGGTACTTCAATCACGGGAGGGACTGAACTCTGAGTTTCTTGCGGCTGCGAAGTTGAAGTTTCCATAACTAGCTAACTCACGAGAAAGCATCATTAGATGCTAAAAAGCCCGTGTATTCCCCGATGTAAAGTGTATGAATGTGTTGTGCAGTGTTTTGCATTGCTTGAGCAAATTCCATATAATAAATTGAAATGTGTGAACGACAAGACTCTGAAATTCAAACCGGAAATGACCGTCATCGCTGACCGTCACAACCGTGCCATCCAGATGTAAGCGGTCTATCCAAGCTAGAGTTCATTATGTTTTTGTTAAGTTACAGTTCCATCGGCGAGCTTCGAAAGGTAGTCCAATATGCAGTTGTACGGTCAAGTTCAGTCATGCAAGGCAGAAGCCCATCGGATTCAAGTATTCTAATGTGCAAAAGTTCTCAAAATTCGTCTAATTTCAACTTGGAATCGATCACTGCAGTTCAAATTCGTATCGAGTCAAAGATATATTATCAACCATGTTCGAATCGATGCGTTTTGTATCGATCACGTTCGAATCGATACGTTTCATATCGATCATGTTCGAATCGATACGTTCCGTATCGATCAGGCTCGACTCGATGCGTTTCGTATCGATCAGGTTCGACTCGATACGTTTCGTATCGATCCAGTTCGAAACGATGCATTTCGTATCAATCAAGGGCACGCCATTTCGCATCGATCTGAGAACATTGGCCTCGCATCGATCGCCGCTTCCCTGTTCGTATCGATACGAAATCACATAATCTCCTTCGATTCGAAAACTCCACACCTTCTTCTTCTCCAAAAAGGCCTTAACTCCGTGGCCGTGCTCCATCCCGAATCTTAATCTCACGCCCATATCTTAAATTCATC
Organism: Allium cepa; assembly: GCA_030765085.1. NCBI lineage: Eukaryota > Viridiplantae > Streptophyta > Magnoliopsida > Asparagales > Amaryllidaceae > Allium > Allium cepa. Next base: position 1,036,912,015 of record CM060941.1, on the reverse strand, counting down.
GAAACCGATCATAAAAGCAAGAAGGATGGAGTGAGATTTCGAGTTTCATCATTCTAAACATAATTCTATCCATTAAATACCTGACTTTAATGTCTAATTTTGAAGGATTGAATGACTGAAATGATTCGAAGGCTAACAGTTCTTTCTCTGGAACTCCCTATCGATACGAAAGTAAGAAAGCAACAGTAAAAGTAAAAAAGGTGAAAAATGGCTAAGTCCACACTATTTATATGAAGCCATAGAAGGACCGAGTCGATTCGCATCCCAGTCAACTTGACCGGTTGCAACCAGTGAAAACACGGATCATTTCGAAAGCTCCGTTCTAATCCATATGCCTGAGGCCTTATCGATGCGAAATTACCCTCATACTTCATCGATACGAAGTACACAACTAAGGCTATGCTGAAGACATTAAATTCTATCGATGCGAAACGGACAGTGAGCACATCGACTCGAAGCCCTCATTCACATCAACAAGTTCGCAACTCCATCCACTGAATATCGATACGAACAACAATTTCGTATCCATCAAAACTCATCGGTATGAATGGATGTTTCGTACCCATCCAAACTCATCGATACGAACGGATGTTTCGTACCCATCCAAGCTCATCGATACGAATTGTCATTTCGTATCCATCATTTCGACTCACATCGATATGAAAAACTATTTGTCAACCTTTTACATCGATTCAGGAGAGGTTCGATACAAGAGGATAATCAAAAACAACCATCAAGCGTTGTTTCAACTCAAATTTCCAAATCGGTTTAGGAGAGAATCGATACGAAATTCAATAACAAACAAAACTGACAAAGACTCGTGAACACTCAACGTTAACGAGAGTCAAACTAACATTTGTGCACATATACCGGACTAATATTCGATTTTAAACATTCACAGGGATCGAATACTCATCTTGTTACGATTACAAAAACCAACATTTAAGCACTATTATACAGCAATCAATCATATCAACGCAAGGTTACAGCAATACAGAGTACAACATTCAACGAAAGAGAGCAATGATTGTTCAGAGAGAATTTGCAACTTTTCAAAGCACGTCATGTTTCCACAAGACGTACTTTGGGGGGAAAATGTTATCCTGCTTTTTGGCAAAGCCATGATACCAAAAGATCGATCGAAAACAAAGGATAGTTCATCTCAGAGATTGGTCATACTTTGCTTCACTATGTATATCACTGAATTTTTTCCGAGTCCAGATTGAGGTACAATTGATAGGACATGACAAGAAAGATCATAGAAGCCAGCATCTCAAATTTCAAGTCAATACGAGTTCATACGTTCAAGTTATGATTGATTCAAATTGACGGGAAAAGGCCAGATTTCGTATCCATCACTATGGATGATTTCATATCCATCACCGAACTCTGGTTCGAATCGATCACTTTCGTATCGATAATCTTCGAATCCATCAAAGTGTCTCGGTTTCGATCAGTTCGAATCCATCGAAGTACCTCGGATCGACTCGGTCTCATTCGAATCCATCGGCAGATCACCTACTTCGTAGCAGTCAACTCCCATGCGTTCGTATCGATCAGGATTGGCCGTGTTCGAATCCATCGAGTTCGTATCGATGGACTTCGTACCCATCAGAAGAAGAAGTGCTTCGTATCCATCAGCTAGTATCTGCTTCGCATCCATCAGATCACCATTCAACGTATCCATCGAAGGGTTCAAGTTCGCTTCAATTGACTTCGTATCCATGGAGAAGCTACAAGGCTCGTATCCATCAGAGAAAGGCTTGATCGTATCCATCAACCATCGGTTGTTCGACTCCCTCAGTGAAGCCTTGTTCGAATCCATCAGTGAGGCGTCATTCGAATCCATCGAGCCAGCAAGCCTAAATGACATGTCATCCATCGATGCGAACGCGTCGAGGTATATGGAGTCGACGCGGCCAACTTGGAGTGAAGACCGGATCGAGTCGAAGTTTGCGCTCCACGTCATCACAAAGGCGCGTGCCACCATCAATTCGAAGCCATCGGTTCGAAAAGATGGATTCGAACCAAACAGCTACTCGAAGAACCTCTTTTCGTATCCACGATAACTCGAGATCTACTGATCCAAATGCCATGAAATTTTCACATGAGCATGCATGCATGATGAAGAATGTCTCCACCAAATTTCAGCCCAATTGGACATCATCTTGATCGATACGAAATGACTTCGTATCGATCACAGATCGACTTGAAACTTTCTAAGATTGGTCGCGTGGGCCCACTCACGTGCCAGAAAAAGTCTCTCGAGATTTGAGCGCGATCTCAGCCTCCTACGCCTATAAATAGAGCCCAGAGCCAACAAAAAAGGATCCTTTGGATTCTCAAGCGCCCAGACTCTGCCGGATCGAGATCTCCATCATCCTATATCATATTTTTGCTGTTGATTTCGAATTTCCAGTTGTAACTTGTTGTTGATCGTTGTAACAACTTGTAATCATTGAAAGAGAATCAATAAAACTGCAAAAACTTCACAGTGGACGTAGGCAACACGGCGAACCACTATAAATCGCTTGTCTACGCATTTACTTTACTGTTGATTGGAGTTTTTGTTAGATAATACTCGTTTTCAATTTACATTCTTCATTATTATCTCTTAAACGACTCCCGAAGAGTGTTGTGACCAATTTGGTGCAAACACATGTCGGACTTGAATGGCTCAAAATATTAGATTGTTAATTTGTATTTGGCAAAACTTAGAATATTAAGTAAATAAATCAATCATAGAATCACAGACAAAGAGTAATATAACAATAATGCTGCAGAATGGATAAATAGTAGCTCATGAAGCTACTATATGAGCATCAGAGCTAGAAATAAAATACAACATAATATCTCATATACAGACTGATGACTTCTCTAAACAAATCAACTGGAAAAGCTGAAAGCTGAATCAATAGTTGGATCTTCAAGCGAAGCTCCAAACTCCAAAGGTGAGTCTCAAATGCTATGTCACTCAGTCTGACCTGAGCGTAAAGAAAAACACGAAACACTCGAGTCAGGATTAACATTCTTATATCAATAAATCCAACTCAAGTGAAATATCAACTGAAATACAATTAACTTAAAGGATGTTTGGGATACCTATCCTCTAAGAATCTGCGGAACCATCAACTATGTAGAAATATATGTGATTAACAACTAAACGTCATTATCACACCGTGGTCATTTCAAATTAATTTACACTTCAAAACCAAAATATCATTTCCATTTCAAATGAGTATATTTCCAAATTATAGCACTTTCAAAAACTAAGTTGATAATTTCGTATATATCTCATTTTAACTTCTTATTATTTAATTTTTGAAATATTCACTAAATAGATCCATTATGATTTAAATAACCTTGAATTGCATTTTTTCAAGTATCGTTTTAAATTTATTTAAACATGAAATAATCAACAAAATCAAGTTATAAAATCGTATCCTCTAATTTCTCAAATTCACTAAAATTTCAAATGGATTTAATCAAATAAAATTCTTATTAAATTACAATTTCAATTACATTCAAATTTATCTTCCCAACCTTAACTTATAAAAACAAAAAAAAATCTATTTTTAAATATAAAAACTTAAATAATCCTAAAACATAATTAAATCAGACTTTACTAAATTTAAAGCTTATTATTAATTTTACTTTATATCAAAGCTTATTCATATACATAATATTTCCAAATTTAAATAAAACTATATATTTCCTTTCAAAACCATGGAAATCATTTTGAAATATATATATATAGACCAACGGTGTCTGTATAAAATTTTCTACCCCATGGTCAAGTGGTACGGATATCTATCATTTCAATCCGTAATTTAAATATATACAGGTACATATCATTTTAGCTCACAATCCCAAATTCAAATCAATGAAAATCACTTGGGTTTATCATTTCAACCCATAACGATTTTCTCCTTTTCTACAGATCGTTCGGGTATTTATTATTTCAACCCATAGGGAATTCTACACTAACAGGGAACTTACAGAGTGATAACAGATATTATAATAATAGAACATGCATATTTCATCAGTTACCATATAATATAAACAGTAGGATATGGTGTCATATCCCATAGGTGAACAGTTACAGATAATAGCATATATAACAATGTAAATAACTAACAGCAGCAGATTTCAATTGTCGTTTCAATTGGAATCAAATTTAATAAATATAAGAACGTTAATCGTAAGTGATTTCTCGCCTTTCGAGGATAGGGAGGATAGACCATGATGTTGAGTTACGAAATGTAATTACTAATCCCAAGGCAAAGCAAGATGGATACGATTCGACGAGCAAGCTGATAGATAAGGAATCAAATCAAACCAGGATTGATGAAGATAATAGATATACGTGAACCTTATATAACTCTATATATATAAAATCATATTATTAATTATATATGTATATAAAAAAATCAATAATAAATCCCAACACATACAATATTTACATATATAATTGAAACCAAATCCACACATATATAAAACAAAATATATATAAGCAAATGATATATCGGTATAAATGTAGTTGAACATATAACGAAACCCAAAATATTATATAAATGTAAACATAACATACTATATAAATATGCACATACCAAACTGCTAATCAACATATATTTATACAATTCAAATATCAACCTATATTAAATATGCAGACCTTATAAATCATAGCATATGTATGACTAAAATATTCATAGCATAACATATACATTATTATTAAAGATCCATTTAATACAACATAACATATAATGAGACATTCGAAACCCATGCATTTTCCTTTCAAAAATTTCCAAATTAAAATAAGCATACCATGTATACTTTTCTATATAAATTAATATATAGGAAATATGGTAATCTACGGCAACTTATATTTACCACATTCAAATATTGGCATTATATCTAACCTATATACTTATGAAAACAGAGTATATATATAATACTAAAACTAACATATGAAAAACTACCTATATAACTTATATAACACCATACAGACTTATAATAATATGATTTATACTTTATAAACAATCTGTTATCATATACTTAGTATATATATATATATATATATATATATATATATATATATATATATATATATATATATATATGCAGCAACAGACAAACAAGTAAAATGAAATTATGCATAGATTATAAACTTATATATACATTTTTATACGTATATAACTTTAGAAATATATGTTATAGACTACATCAACACTGCTGTAAATATACATATGATCAAATATAAGAGAACCAATCTAATCCTATATATTTATATATAAATATATAAGCTGTCACCTATACCTTTGGTTAAAATAGAAATCAAGCAAGGCATGGATCAAATCAATATCAAAAGACTACAACATACATACATACATACATACATACATACATATATATATATATATATATATATATATATATATATATTATTACAAAGATCCTCTTTTTTTTAAAATAATTGCGTAAATTGAAATGATTATTGAAACATATGATATATGTATACATAAAGCGTTACAAAATCAATTTAATATAAAATATATATTTAATTAAATGTTCTTCCTTCACTTTATACATACAGACTTACACTATTATACATATATAAACAATCAGAAGGAAAAGAAACAAATGTAAAAGGTGATATATTTATATATAATGTATAAGAATAAAGTACTAACAGGAAGACATGAAAACAAATAAATTAGTGAATCATGAGATAAATACCTATATCTTCATTATACCACATTACACTTTATATGTTTATAAAACTTTAGAATTAGAACAATATTAACCTTTGAACAAACCATATATATACGCATGTTATAAAACTTATATAACTCCTATATATATATATATATATTTGTGTGTGTGTGTGTGTGTGAAATGATATATATAATATACCTCGTACTAAAATGAGAAGTGGACATTTCACATGGCCAAGAAGGTGGAGGAACACGAGCAGAAGGGGAGTCTCGGCGATTTTAGGTTTGGAGTTCGGTACCAGCTTGGACACGACACTCGGTTGATGAATTGATGGGAGGTGGGTGGTCGAACTGCTGATGGCAACACGGGAATGGACGGCGGGTTGCAACGTGGTTGCCGGTCTGGGTGTTTGTATGGGAGGGGGAGTGGCTGCTACGATGGACGGTGCTCGACAGGAGGGGCGGAGACCGAGGTTGGTGGACTGCTCGCATCGAGTACGTGAGGTAAGGACGAGGAGAGGGTGGTCGAAGCCAAGAAAAAAGAAGAGCAGGGGAGGTAGAAAATTTGAGAGGAAATGGGAAAAGAAGGATGAAGAACGAATAGGTTTGGAAAATAGGAAAGCCAAGCAATATAAATTTTAAGGGAATACAAAACTGTGAATATTATAATTTATATCTGAAACGAATGCACTGAACCAAAAAGGTAATCGAAGAATGATTATGAACGAGCCTACAATTCAAATGAATATAGGGGATAATAAAAGTAATGACCGTTAGAATTCGACCGTTTGCAAATTCGAGTGGACAGGAAACTAAAAAGTTGCAATATCGTAACTGATACGGCTGTCCGTTTTATCGTTTCCATTGCGTATCGAACCTCAAAACATAGAATTAAATATACCATAAAGATCAGCATGATGAGACAATCAAAATGGTATATAGATATTAGTGGTACGATCATCCGATCAAAAGTCGATAATCGGTACCGAAAATGCTGCTATTCCGCACGGAAAAACCAAACGGAGCTAAAAACGTCCGAATTTCACGAAATGAATTTTGCATCCTGATTCAGAGTGTTCTAAATAAATTTTCTCATGTCGACATATTTAGGTTTCTGAAAACTTTTAAATTCAACTGTTATTAACTGATTTAAATTGCAATAAAATTTCACAAGAAAATAATCTTCAATATTATCAGTTGAAAATTTACCAGTTGCTATGTTTAAATAGACGTATTCCAAATAATAAATTTTTATTTTCAAATTTTATTGCTTAAAATTTCACAAAATTTCAATTAATTACGTAAATAAAACCTTTAAAATTTACGGGCTGTTACACTCTCCCCCACTCAAAACTTTTCGTCTTCGAAAAGGAAGAAGGTAGGAGAATAGAAACAACCAAAAAGAAAAATAGATTGAAAGACAAGGATAGTAAATTAATTTAAAACTATATAAATTTTACTTGAAATATTCATTTTAAAACTTCATTTGCAAATCCATTATCTTTAATACTTTAATACTTTTAAAAAAAACCATTTGTAAAATTTCTTGCTTCCTTTATAAATACCATTTATATGTTTATATAACACCTTTATAAATACATGGAAACTATTTGGAAAAAAATTATTTACATTATTACTTATATTTACAAATAAGCTATTTGAAAACATTTAATCCATAATTCATAAATTTATTAATTATCTCAAGATACTTTTCAAATATTTTATAAATCAATAATCATTTTCTTTAAATATGTTTTAGTTTATTAATAACTTCTAAAATATTTATAACACTAATAATTTACTATTGAACCATGTAGTATATAAATAAACAATGTTTTAAAAGGATATATTCAAAAAGGAAAAGAAGGTGGATTCGGAAAAACAGAATATAGGTGAATAAATAAAGCTGAGCAGATAAGGTTGGTTCAAAAGAATAGTATCGGGCACGAATAATTAATTTAGAACCATAACAATTTCAATTTCAAAAATTAATATAAAATTTCTTTGTTAGAAATACCTTTATAATAAAATACCTTTATAATAAAATACTTTTATATCGAAATAAATTTTCTTTCAAAAGTACTTTTATAACTCGATGTTTCTACAAGTTTATCCTCGTTCTTGTCGACTCTGGTCATGCATTGATCAGGGAAAAGCTAGAGTTCTTCAAGTACTTAGTAGACCTGTTTCAACACCCAGTGAAAATACTTGAAAAACCTTCAAAACCGATATGGAAAGTACAATGCAAACAAATTAACCGAATGATGGATCACAGATACATAATGGTTGCGCTTAGATCCCCAGGAAACATGTGTACAATTAAGCAATCATCGCCTTGAGAATTTCACCATGATAACCAAAAACTATGGACCGTAGATACACAATGGTTACGCCTGAATCCCCTAGGAAACATCCGTACCCTTTAAGCAATCTCTGCCTTAGGGATTACGCAACGATAACAAAACTAGTAGACCGCGGATACACAATGGTTAAGCCGGATCCCTCAGGAAACATCCGTACCCTATAAGGAATCTCTACCTTGCGGATTATGCTACCACAACAAAACCAATAGATCGTGGATACAGAATGGTTACACCTGGATCCCCCAGGAAACATCCGTACCCTTTAAGCAATCTTTGCCTTACGGATTACACTACCAAAATGACCATGGGTAACGCTATGGAAGGACACTCAGTATCACATCCGGAAAACCAAATCAAAGAGAATAATACCTATAGAATGAATCCACAATGTGGCCACAAAGCGGATATCAAGCAGAAGGCACTTTCCATATTTTACTTCAAAAATAGGTATCATATAGTACCTTTTCAAATCTGAAACGACCCGCCTTATTTTCCATAATAAGACGCATCATTTAAAAGAAAGAAAGGGATAGAAAAGACAAAAGATAGAGAAGAAAGAAAGAGACAACATTAGCATCCCAACAGCGGAACGAATAAATTATATTAATCACATAAATATTACATAGTATCATATAAATCAGAGATACACAGCTTAAACAACACATACTAGACAGTTATAAAACACCTGTCTAGTTATACAACTCCATATACAACACAGATAAACGACTCAGAGAACACACAGCGGAATACTATATATCTATACGCTGAAGCCTCCTTCTCCATTGCTCCTCTGGAATTCATCAAACCTAACCTGAATCCCTTGGCTACTCGTAAAAATTTGAGTACCAAGAGTTTAAGAAAAACAGAATAAACTCCGAGTCATACATAGGTCTGGCGTGAGTAAACGGGTTAAAGTTGCTTGACTTTGAAAACCTTTGAAAGAAAAGGTATCACTTAAGACTTCCCACACATAAACATGGGTAAGTTTTTACCTTACGCTAATCAAAACATTTGATAGCAAATCCAGTGATATTATAATAGGTTCTAGGGTTTTCAAATAAAATACAGAAATAGCTGGAATGCTTACATCTCACGTTACAACATAGTTGGGAACATCTAAAACGTACGGCGCTTATTGGAGTTTGGATTCCATACAATGGCAAGGCTACTGGGGTACCGCCGTCACAGTACGAGGCCTAGATCATCGTACCGAGGATTACTCCCAATCCCCTACAACACAAAGCCGGAACCATTCCTTACTGAACAGTTTCGAATAAGATAACCCCGCGGTTGTAGGTAGAAACCGCCCACACAGCCGAATAAAAAGAGACTCTAGACAGGGGTTCATCTCACCCTACTTGGGCATGACCCACTTAGCCTTGCTGCACCTCCCCTGTTTTAGCCATTCCCGATTGATGAGGGTTGAGGCTACGATTACCTTTAGCGAACACATCACTTAGAATGCTCATCGTCCACCTGATGATGTTCTGGAAGCATTCAATCCATACAAGTTCGTTCTGGGTTCGAATGAAACCTAAGGCATTACCCTGTTACACTCATTTTGGAATCACTCTTAGAGTTAACGACGATAACCCTTGCACTCTGAATCTTCATCTTCACTTGAGATTTATGACCTATCGTCAATTTGGATCGATGTGGTTTTCGAATTTCCAAATCTAGAAACCCGATCCCGGTCTCATCGAAATCCAAAACGCCATCTTTTAGGTCCAAGTTGTTTTAAAGTTAAATAATTCAATTATATTATTTATATACACACAGATAGATGATTCACAATATCACAATAGATAATCTACATTACCAACACAATAGATAATTCATATTATCATCATACTTCAACCAAAGCATCCATATCACACAGTATTACTTATCTCAAATCTGAGATCTCAAACCATGCAAAGCGTCCAATATCAATCTGCATCCATAAGCTATGATTTATTAATCACCATTCTATAATTAATTTAAAATAAATTAATTTAATTACTTTATCTTTATTTAATTTAAAATAAACTAAATTAATTACTTTCATCACAATAAATCTTGCTTACATAAACATTAATTAAACCAATTAATTAATCATTATCTTAATTAATCAACCTTGATTAATTATCCCTTAATTACATTAAGTAATTAACCCTTAATTAATTATACAAATTAATTATCTACAAACCATTAAGTAATTAACCTTAATTACTTCATTAACTGTAATTAATTACATTAATCCTTAATTAATTACAATTTATTGCTTTCCTTATAATCACTTATTATTTATTAATTAATCTTAATCAATCCTTAATTTCTCCCATTAATTACATTAATTAATGTTCCTTAATTAATTACTTCCATTTATCAACTTTAATTAATCATAATCAGCAATTTCCATTATGTAATTACTTACCTTAATTAATTACATTAATCCTCTGATTAACTACACCAAGTAATTAATCCTTAATTACTTCTGCTAAGTAATTTTAATTACTTCCCATCAAGTAATTCCTTTAAACTAATTACATCCTGTAATTATAAATTGATTACTCACCTTAAGTAATTACACTTATCTATCTCATTAAGTAATTATACTTAATCAATCACCAAATGATTATCTTTAATCAATCAACCCATTTGATTAATCCAAACTAATTACACTTATTTGATTAATTACGATTGGGTGATTCAACCCTTAATTACCCCTTTTTAAATAAAGTAATAAATCTTTAATTATAGATTAATTAATCCTTAATTATTAAACAATAAACCTTAATTATCAATTAATAAAACTTAATGATTAATCAATTAATCCTCAATTAATCGACTAATCAATTCCCAATTACAATTAATTATACCTAAATAACAGTTAATTAATCCTTAATTAACTTTAATTATAGATTAATAATTTCTTAATTATTAATTAATAAAGCCTAATTATTAATTAATAAAACTTAATTACAAATTAATTATTTTTAATTAGCAATTAATTAATTCAATTACTAATTAATCAACCTTAATTACTTAATTAATTAATTTCTAATCATTAATTAATTATCTCCATTTAATAATTCTTAATTATAAATTAATTAACCTCCAATTTATTAACTTATATTTCTTAATTATTAAATTTAAAATAAATTAATCAAATCAATTAATTTCTCTTAATTAATTCCTTAATTAATTCTTAATCATTATTAATTAAATAATTAATTAAATTTAATTTTCCTTAATTACTTAATTAATTTCAAGATAATAAACTTTAATTATCTTAAGATAAAACATTATCTTTCTTTAATGCCTTTTGTTAACACTCTCATTTTTAAACAATTATACTATAAAATTAACTATACTTAATTAAATCAATAATTAAGTTTTAAAAAAATAATCATCTTAACTTAAAGTTATCAAAACATATCTTTAAAAAATTAACTTAAACATTTATCATTAGTAATTTCAAAAGCTAGATTCAAATTTGAATTCAAAAACTTACTTTTGTATAAATCTTTCAAAATTCCATTTCTTACTTACATTTAAAATCACTTTAAATTTACTTAACAAGATTTAAGTTTAACAAACTTCAATTTATTAATCAAATGTTTAAGGAAACATTTACTTGTATAAAGGATAGTATTTAACAACAAGATTCTTTTCAAAAGATTTAAAACTTCCTTTATTTAAATTTGAAACTTGTTTTAATAAGCTTTTTATTTAAAAAACTTTTAAAAATTTCTTTAATAAATCTGATTCAGTTGAACCTAAGTATCACTTGAAAACCATTCCAAGTTTCATTTCTTTCTTGCCATTTTCAAAAATTTAATTTAAATTTAAATTAAAACCTGTAACTATTAAATTGTTATCAGATTTAAAACAATGCAGGCTACTTCGAGTTTCAACTCGAGCCACGCTCTCAAACACACAAGCATCCCTTCGAGACGCACTCGAACCCATCTTCCAGACACAAGAAAACATTGTCGTGCACGTGCACTGCCACCGGAGCCACTTTTGATCATCCATGGCAACTTCAACACATCGATCAACGACGCAGCAACCCTCTCCGATCAACAAACCCGAATCACAAGCCCTCAAACAAAAGTTAGCATTCCAGTTGAAAACTTGAAGCAACTCCATGGCCAATGTGACGCCCCACCTCTACGCTCACAATAACAAAGAGTATTAAAGGAAATATTGTCTGTTATCACGAAGAATAAGGCTGGATAGGAGCGGCCATCCGTAGTTAGGCCTTACACTAGTATTGGATATTTCGATAGGAGTGGTATATATATTTTTATTTTTCATCTCTAATTTATTTACTCTCATCGACATACCCAATTCTAGTATAAAATGAACTACGATGGTTCATAATAGTTTAGAACAATATATATAATAATAACACAGATAATATAAATGTGGAACACAGATAAAACAAAAAGTCTAATATATATATATATAATAACTGATGTCAGTTACAATACATGTGATACAGTACATATGATACAACTATAACTGTCGACTCTGGAAGTTACACATACAAGTACATTGTTGTGAATAATATACATGAATATACAACATCCTATACCATGACAACATCTACTCCAAATGATATAAAGAAACTTCATAGCTCTAACAGCAACCCAAAGCAAGATATCTACAACCTGTAATAACTCGGTCTGACCCGAGTATTAAATTCAAAAGAAAATAATACACGGGTAAGTCTAATTCAAACTCAGTTATTAGTGCACAGAAGCAATAATAATTAAATAACAATTAGACGACAGTCATAATAAACCTCGTCTATCCGATCCTTAAATAAAGAAATCGGGTAATGATAAATATAACATGTAACAGTGTTAAACAACAAATCAGCAGTTCCAAATTATCAACAAAGGTAAATTAAAAAGATTATCAATGAAGATAATTTAGAAAACAACAGAATTGCCTAAACAACAATTAGCGACAAAATCTAGTTATTAAATAAATAATTAGAAACTCATAATCTAATTATCAAATAGATAATTAGACAACACAAAAATGATCGAATCAAATCAAATCAAAAATGCAATTTCAAAATATTGAATTGAATATACAAAACAATTCAAACTATTGAAATATCACTAAGTAGGGCTAAAGAACACGCACGCTTGTACTGCCTCGCCACTACAGCATATGGAATATGCAAAAGATCAATAAATCAAAACAAAATAGAATATAATAAAAGCCATATCGTGTGGCTGCAGTTCACGCTTGCATGCACTGCCTTGCGACTACAGTAATGATGTACACAAAAGCTCAATAGAACCGTATGGCTGCAGTTCACGCTTGCGTGCACTGCCTTGCTACTACAGTAATGAAGTACACAAACGGGCACAAGGTCAATTCCGAAATACTGGATTCAAATCAAGTGACTTCGAAAACAAATCAAAATGCAAAGGTCAAGTCACTGCTGTCATGACTCAACTCAATGCAATAGTTTAAAGAAATACACTCGGCAAAGCTCAAAGACCAATACACAAGAATTCACAGTGCAAACTAATGCACTAAGCAAATGACAGCAGTATAAAGCTCCAACCAAGTGAATATGCGATATGTACACAACTGAATGTACATAACGAACTGCACATGGACAAAATGAATCAGAGGTGCAATATGGAACTGCATATGGACAAAATGGATCAGAGTTGTAATATGAAACTGCATATGGCAGTGGTATAAACTTTGAGATAATACCCCATATTCAAATGAAACAGTGACATGATGAAGCAGTGCAAACGAACGAATAAGGATAGAACAAGGTCAAACTCGACTTCAACAAAGGACCATATCCAACAACACAAGTGCACAATATAGTGCATGAAGACTTGAAAAAAATATCAAATGCACCGGTATAAAAACAGTGATACCGGTGACTGCAAATATAAGCAGGTAGATACAAAGTCAATGCAACAGTCCATACCAGGGCACGAACCAAATAAATACTTAAGGGGTGCAACACTGCTTCATATACGTGTAGTCAAGCTACCGAATCCCCATGAAAAAACTCAAAGGCAAGTATATTCATATGGTTGCAGTAAAGACTGCAAATACAAACCACTACGGTGAACTTCATGATGACTAAAAACAGGAACAGGTTGCGACAGTGAATCACAAACCAAAATGTCAGGTGAACATCAAAATGCAATACTGGGTAGGGGTACTCATATACGTACACACATGTTTACATAGCCACGCAGCACTCTGTAAGGGTCAACTCCAAGCATCAACAAAAAATGAAACAAACTTAAGTGATATACGGGAATGAAACAGTGAATCACAGGCAAGTGAAACACAGCATCAAATGAACATAGGTATTACTGCAACTGGTACGAAACTGAACCTGACGAATGCACTGCATTCAAGTGGATGGCAATAACATGTATTCGATGTAGAACAAACACAGTGAAACCCAAAGCTAACCCAGTGCATATATACAACAAGCACATAACATACATATGGTTGCAGTGCAAACAAAACCCGAACTACAGTGATGCAGTATACCAAAGGTCAATGACATGCATATATACTATCAACATGAAGACTACAATGAACTAAGACCCTAAAGTTTAACTTCAAGATCACATATACAAAAGACCAGTGACTAATGTGATCAGCTGACAGATGTCAGGATATACATAGTGCAATCAAAATTTGAGTCAAAGTCGAAGTCAATAGTTAATGGCCACAGTCAAGCACAAAACGAAATCAACATCATCGTTAAAGAATTCAACGACAAGCAAAGTCAGAGTTTTGAAATCAAGAAATTAGCAATATCACAAAATCCAGTTTCACCAATTCGAGGAATTAACAAATTCATACAATTAGGGCGACCGAAGTCCAACTTCAATTCAGAGCCGAGGAAAACATGAAATCGCAAATTCAAAATCACTAAAAGTTGAACTAGATATGAGTGAAAGTAACAATCACTCACCTTGTTTCGAGCTCGACCAAGAAGACGCAGCCGTGAGTAACACAAAGAGTTAGTCGATCGACCAAGCTATCACGAACGAATACAATCAACAAAATCGGCGCCTTCGATTTTCCCACAAACCCTAATTTGGTACGGAGAGGAACGAATACGAGCCGCCATTATTTTTATTTTCGAATATTTTGTTTTAGGGTTTGCTAATTGAAAAATGGAGAGAGGAAGGATCGGGTATATTAGAGATAACACGGCCCAAAAATAAAGAAAAGAAGAGTGGCCAAAATTCAATATAAAGCCCACACCCTTAACGAATATTTAAAAGAATTTAAACTTGATTTTAAAAACTCCAACAGCAGTTAACAACCAATATTAATTGTCAAACAACGATGATTAATTATTGTAAAACCCAGGGTTGTTACAGACTCCCCTCCTTATAAAAATTGCATCCCCGCAATTTCCTAATTAAAGGCGTCATTAACAATTATTTTTCTAACATAAAGCTAGAAAAATAAAGGTCGAGAATATAAACATCAAAGAAATCTTTTAATTTCATAAAAGAAATTCAAAAATTCTCAACAAAATCTAATTACCAAATAGATAATCAGAAAACACCAAAACTGAATAATCACAATTATCAGTAATATTCAATTATCAATTAGATAATTAGAATATAAAATCATAAAACAGCAATATCTAATTATCGATACGATAATTAGAAAACAGCAAAATTTAATTATCAACAAAGACAATTATAAAACACAAATCGCAAATCGCAAAACCGCAAATATCTAGTTACCAAAACGGTAATCAGAAAACAACAAAGGTCTAATTATCAACAAAGATAATCAGAATTCAAATCAACTAATATTCAATTATCAAAAACGATAATCAAAAATCTCAAATATCTAATTATCAAAAACGATAATTAGAAACAACAAATATTCGATTATCAAAACGATAATCAAATCTCAAATCAACAAATATTCGATTATTAAAAATGATAATCAAATTTTAAATCAACAAATATTTAATTATCATAAGCGATAATCAAATCAACAAATATCTAATTATCAAGAACGATAATTAGAACTCATATCACAAATATTTAATTATCACAAGCGATAATCAAATCAACAAATATCTAATTATCAAAAACGATAATTAGAACTCATATCACAAATATTTAATTATCACAAGCGATAATCAAATCAACAAATATCTAATTATCAAGAACGATAATTAGAACTCATATCACAAATATTTAATTATCACAAGCGATAATCAAATCAACAAATATCTAGTTATCAAAAACGATAATTAGAACTCATATCACAAATATTTAATTATCACAAGCGATAATCAAATCAACAAATATCTAGTTATCAAAAACGATAATTAGAACTCATATCACAAATATTTAATTATCACAAGCGATAATCAAATCAACAAATATCTACTTATCAAAAATGATAATTAGAACTCATATCACAAATATTTAATTATCACAAGCGATAATCAAATCAACAAATATCTAATTATCAAAAACGATAATTAGAACTCATATCACAAATATTTAATTATCACAAGCGATAATCAAATCAACAAATACCTAATTATCAAAACGATAATTAGAACTCATATCAACAAATATTTAATTATCACAAGCGATAATCAAATCAACAAATATCTAATTATCAAAAACGATAATTAGAACTCATATCACAAATATTTAATTATCACAAGCGATAATCAAATCAACAAATATCTAATTATCAAAAACGATAATTAGAACTCATATCACAAATATTTGATTATCACAAGCGATAATCAAATCAACAAATATCTAATTATCAAAAACGATAATTAGAACTCATATCACAAATATTTAATTATCACAAGCGATAATCAAATCAACAAATATCTAATTATCAATAACAATAATTAGAACTTATATCAACAAATATTTAATTATCACAAGCGATAATCAAATCAACAAATATCTAATTATCAAAAACGATAATTAGAACTCATATCACAAATATTTAATTATCACAAGCGATAATCAAATCAACAAATATCTAATTATCAAAAACGATAATTAGAACTCATATCACAAATATTTAATTATCACAAGCGATAATCAAATCAACAAATATCTAATTATCAAAAACGATTATTAGAACTCATATCACAAATATTTAATTATCACAAGCGATAATCAAATCAACAAATAACTAATTATCAAAAACGATAATTAGTACTCATATCAACAAATATTTAATTATCACAAGCGATAATCAAATCAACAAATATCTAATTATCAAAAACGATAATTAGAACTCATATCAACAAATATTTAATTATCACAAGCGATAATCAAATCAACAAATATCTAACTATAAAAAAGGTAATTAGAACTCATATCAACAAATATTTAATTATCACAAGCGATAATCAAATCAACAAATAACTAATTATCGAAAACGATAATTAGAACTCATATCACAAATATTTAATTATCACAAGCGATAATCAAATCAACAAATATCTAATTATCAAAAACATAATTAGAACTCATATCAACAAATATCCAATTACCTGCAGATAATTGGAAACAACAAATATCTAGAAATCAATTAAGATACTGTAGAAAATCAACATAAAAGGTTGGATCGATCCCATCATATGGCGAGTTTTAGCTACGCCGCACATGCATCTCATATGGCCGAAGCCTACCAAGTACCGTCATCATAATTTTGGCGCCCATCATATGACCCGAAGGTCCAACATATGACCCGAAGGTCTGGTACTGGTATTTGAGCCGAAGGTCCATCATATGACCCGAAGGTTCATCATAGTGGCTCGAAAGCACACGAAAATCATCAAATATTTCAATTAACGAGTCCGGAATTAACCAAAATAGCAAACGCACATTTCCCATAAACACGAGTCTTACTAAATTGTTTAATTCTCTTCATCGTTTCCTTGAAAGTGCAAAATTGTGTATTCCAAAAATAACGTTTCACATTCTCAAACGGACAAGTCCGGAATTAAGCGAATTAGTAAAAGAAAGGGGTCATAATCATCGATTTTGCTGAAACGTTTAAATCGCTTCCTCATTCTTTTGAAAGCGCAAAATGGAAAACTTCTGAAAACAATTTCATTTATTTTATACAAGTAAAATTTACATTTTCGAACGGACAAGTCCGGAATTAAGCGAATCAGTAAAAGAAAGGGGTCATAGTCCTCGATTTTGCTGAATCGTTTAAATCGCTTTCTCATTCTTTTGAAAACGTAAACTGAAAATTTTTGAAAAACAATTTTTTTTTAAACGATTTGCAAATTCATGATAAAAACAGCAACATTAGTGATAATTTCGACAAGGAAATTGCACTTCTCAAAACACCGTCGAAACGGATCTCAAAATCAGCATTGCGGGATAACCGCTTAAAAATCCACTTTAAAATTTGACGGTCACTGAAGTCAAAGCGACAGTAATCTTTAAAACGTCAAAGTCTCACCAAAATAATTTGCATCAAAATATAATATCGGTGAATTTTCATTCATTAAATTGTCAACAAAACACCGTGCTTCAAAAATTTAGCATCGATGTAAATTCCCGTTATAAAAATAACGGCAACAAAATACGTTTAGAACCAAACATCGGTTCAATGTAAAAATAACGCAGTAACGCGCAACATAAATTTGCACGTATACCACAAAATGAACAAAGAAATCATTCAAATATATCTTCAAAGAAGATAATTCAAAACAGCAAAAATCTCAACAAAATCACATAACTGCAATCGCTTCGAATCCTCAAATCAGATTCAAATTTTCAAAGAAAACAAAATGAACACAGTTATGTAAACAACAAATGAAATTTATTTCAATTTCATATTTTGATTTTCAAATCAAAAAGGATGTCATCTGTACTCAGTAAAGACAGTCCCACTGTTTCCGCTGTGCATTCTGATAAACAAAACACAAATCAATCAATCATCAAAACACAGCTTCACTTTTATTTTTAAATAAAGATATTTAAAAATTTCATCATAGTTTCAAAAATTTAGTTTTGACTCCAAGCACAAAATATTGACTAATAGTTGTAACACATGTTCCATCTAAGTTATGTTTTATATTATGTCCATAAACCCCAAGCTCTGATACCAACTGTGACGCCCCACCTCTATGCTCACAATAACAAAGTGTATTAAAGGAAATACTGTCTGTTATCACGAAGAATAAGGTTGGATAGGAGCGGCCATCCGTAGTTAGGCCTTACACTAGTATTGGATATTTCGATAGGAGTGGTATATATTTTTATTTTTCATCTCTTATTTATTTACTCCCATCGACATACCCAATCCCAATATAAAACGAACTACGATGGTTCGTAATAGTTTAGGACAATAAATATAATAATAACACAGATAATATAAATGCGGAACACAGATAAAACAAAAGGTCTCATATATATATAATAACTGATGTCAGTTACAATACATGTGATACAGTACATATGATACAACTATAACTGTCGACTCTGGAAGTTACACATACAAGTACATTATCGTGAATAATATACATGAATATACAACATCCTACACCATAACAACATCTACTCCAAATGATATAAAGAAACTTCATAGCTCTAACAGCAACCCAAAGCAAGATATCTACAACCTGTAATAACTCGGTCTGACCCGAGTAATAAATTCAAAAGAAAATAATACACGGGTCAGTCTAATTCAAACTCAGTTATTAGTGCACAGAAGCAATAATAATTAAATAACAATTAGACGACAGTTATAATAAATCTCGTCTATCCGATCCTTAAATAAAGAAATCGGATAATGATAAATATAACACGTAACAGTGTTAAACAACAAATCAGCAATTCCAAATTATCAACGAAGATAAATTAAAAAGATTATCAATGAAGATAATTTAGAAAACAACAGAATTCCCTAAACGACAATTAACAACAAAATCTAATTATAAATAAATAATTAGAAACTCATAATCTAATTGTCAAATAGATAATTAGACAACACAAAAATGATCGAATCAAATCAAATCAAAAATGAAATTTCAAAATATTGGATTAAATAAACAAAACAATTCAAACTATTGAAATATCACAAAAGTCAACTAGGGTAGGGATGTAGAACACGCACGCGTGCACTGCCTCGCCACTACAGCATATGGAATATGCAAAAGATCAATAAATCAAAACAAAATAGAATATAATAAAAGCCATATCGTGTGGCTGCAGTTCACGCTTGCATGCACTGCCTTGCTACTACAGTAATGATGTACACAAAAGCTCAATAGAACCGTATGGCTGCAGTTCACGCTTGCGTGCACTGCCTTGCTACTACAGTAATGAAGTACACAAACGGGCACAAGGTCAATTCCAAAATACTGGATTCAAATCAAGTGACTTCGAAAACAAATCAAAATGCAAAGGTTAAGTCACTGCTGTCATGACTCAACTCAATGCAATAGTTTAAAGAAATACACTCGGTAAAGCTCAAAGACCAATACACAAGAATTCACAGTGCAAACTAATGCACTAAGCAAATGACAGCAGTATAAAGCTCCAACCAAGTGAATATGCGATATGTACACAACTGAATGTACATAACGAATTGCACATGGACAAAACGAATCAGAGGTGCAATATGGAACTGCATATGGACAAAATGCATCAGAGGTGTAATATGAAACTGCATATGGCAGTGGCATAAACTTCGAGATAATACCCCATATTCAACTGAAAACAGTGACATGATGAAGCAGTGCAAACCAATGAATAAGGGCAGAACAAGGTCAAACCCGACTTCAACAAAGGACCAGATCCAACAACACAAGTGAACAATATAGTGCATGAAGACTTGAACAAAATATCAAATGCACCAGTATAAAACAGTGATACCGGTGACTGCAAATATAAGAAGGTAGATACAAAGTCAATGCAACAGTCCATACCAAGGCACGAACCAAATAAATACTTAAGGGGTGCAACACTGCTTCATATACGTGTAGTCATGCTACTGAATCCCCATGCAAAAACTCAAAGGCAAGTATATTCATATGGTTGCAGTAAAGGCTGCAAATACAACCCACTACGGTGAACTTCATGATGACTAAAAACTGGAACAGGTTGCGATAGTGAATCACAAACCAAAATGTCAGGTGAACATCAAAATGCAATACTGGGTAGGGGTAATCATATACGTACACACATGTTTACATAGCCAGGCAGCACTCTGTAAGGATCAACTCCAAGCATCAAGAAAAAATGAAACAGACTTAAGTGATATACAGGAATGAAACAGTGAATCACAGGCAAGTGAAACACAACATCAAATGAACATAGGTATTACTGCAACTGGTACGAAACTGAACCTGACGAATGCACTACATTCAAGTGGATGGCAATAACATGTACTCGATGTAGAAAAAACACAGTGAAACCCAAAGCTAACCCAGTGCATATATACACCAAGCACATAACATACGTATGGTTGCAGTGCAAACAAAACCCGAACTACAGTGATGCAGTTTACCTAAGGTCAATGACATGCATATATACTATCAACATGAAGACTACAATGTACTAAGACCCTAAAGTTTAACTTCAAGATCACATATACAAAAGACCAATGACTAATTTGATCATCTGACAGATGTCAGGATATACATAATGCAATCAAAATTTGAGTCAAAGTCGAAGTCAACAGTTAACGGCCACAGTGAAGCACAAAACGAAATCAACATCATCGTCAAAGAATTCAACGGCAAGCAAAGTCAGAGTTTTGGAAATCAAGAAATTAGAAATATCACAAAATCCAGTTTCACCAATTCGAGGAATTAACAAATTCACACAATTAGGGTGACCGAAGTCCAACTTCAATTCAGAGCCGAGGAAAACATGAAATCGCAAATTCAAAATCACTAAAAGTTGAAATAGATGTGAGTGAAAGTAACAATCACTCACCTTGTTTCGAGCTCGACCAAGAAGACGCAGCCGTGAGTAACACAAAGAGTTAGTGGATCGACCAAGCTATCACGAACGAATACAATCAACAAAATAGGCGCCTTCGAATTTCCCACAAACCCTAATTTGGTACGGAGAGGAACGAATACGAGCCGCCATTACTTTTCTTTTCGAATATTTTGTTTTAGGGTTTGCTAATTGAAAAATGGAGAGAGGGTGGATCGGGTATGCTAGAGATAACACGGCCCAAAAATAAAGAAAAGAAGAGTGGCCAAAATTCAATATAAATCCCACACCCTTAACGAATATTTAAAAGAATTTAAACTTGATTTTAAAAACTCCAACAACAATTAACAACCAATATTAATCGTCAAACAACGATGATTAATTGTTGTAAAACCCAGGGTTGTTACAGCCAAACCACCACGAACTCAATCTCTGTCCATCAGACGACACGCCATCACAGTCATACCTCCTCCGATCATCAACGAAACTGTTCCCAAAATTCCATTCAAATCGATGTACCAGAGAAGTAGAATTGACCCCACTTTCCCAGTTCAACCAATTTAGGTTTAAAACCCAAATCCACCTGCCGCCGTCACCAAGACCATCAGACAACCCTCCTTCCATTTTTGTCGTATCACCAGATGCTTCCTCTATTACTACCCAAGATCCCGATCCCCCTAAACTTTGTGACCATCAGAATTTGCTCAGAAACCCACCTTCAGATAATCCCAAAATTTACATCCATAACAATGTTAGAAATTCTGAAATTAATTTTAAAATTTCTAATTTTAACAGTAGATTCAAGTTCTCATCTTGAATTAATGAATTATGATGATTGCTTTTAGCATGTTTAAAAAAAATCTCACTGTATTCATCATTCCCAGATAATACTGTAAGCATTTTACTTAAATTCATCTTTAATATTAAATTTTAACTTAAACAAACATTTAATTTTTGAAGACCTAATCCTATATGAAATCAGTGTAAGAGCAACATGAAATTTGGTTTAAACTTGATAAATCCTGTAACAAAAACAGGGTGGACAATATAACAGAGACATGCACACTCCTGAACACAATCACATAAATAAAGGAACTACACTTATATATACTTAAACATGTAGAGCATCTTCACCACAGCATTTCAAAAGCAACTTTATTTATCTACTTAACTTTTAATTAAAAGTATCTCACTTGGAAAATGCAGAGCTTCAGAAACTCGATTGAAACTTTGAAAATTTGAAAACTACATCTTGGTACTTGATTCCAGAAAACTGAATTATTTGATTTGCTTTAAACTGAAATGCTTTGTTGATTGAGATGATTCAAAATTTTACTACTGGTTGCATGCCTGAACTTTGATTATTTGTTGATTCCAAAAAACTTGTCTTTTGAAAACATGAAGGCTTGCAACAGATCAACTTGAAAACTGGAATGAAATCTCAAGCTTGATTTTGAAAAAAAAAATGCTTTTTCAGGTTTGTTCTTTGGAAATCACAGGGTTTTGGTATTCCAAGATTTGAAAATTGATTTATAGGTTAGAGTATAAACAGTTTACAATGTTGAGAAATTCCAAATTTCAAAATTGTTTGAACTTAGAAGATCACAGGGATTTGAAAGTGTTTTGAGGAGATTGTTTTAATGTTTTGGTAATTTGATTGCAAGCTTGTTTTTGAGGAATAGATGACAAGCTTTGAGCATAAAATAGTTTTACAGGGTTGAATTTTTTAGAAGTGTTACAGGTTTGAGAGAAAAATTACAGGGTAATTGAAAATCGCAGGCTTTGCTTTCAGATTCTTTTGAAATGAATTACAAGTTTGATTTTTGAGGAAATGCATATAGTACTAGCCAGATTTTCTTGTTTGGATTGATAGGATAAGAAAAAGATAAAGAAAGAAAGTGGAAGTTTATATGGTTTATTAAAATTTAAAGAAAAGAAAAATTAGAGAAAGACACTTGTCTCTTACTTAGATTAATATGTTAACACTTGTTACTTAAGAGGTTTAATGTTTTAACACTTGTCCTTATTTATTTTTATATTATTTATAAATGATTTTAAAGGCTTTTAAATTAATTTTTCCTAATTAATTAATACATATATTAATTATAAATGCTTTCTTATTAAATTTCTAATTACAAATACATTTATAAATTTATAAACACTTTCTAAATTTTATATAAATACAATCTTTAAAAGAAAATAAAATAAAAACCAATTATAATTTAAATAAAAATCATATACAATATTTTTAACTCATTTTTAAATGTTAAATTTAAAAAGCTTATGTATTTATTCCTATTAAATAAATACTTTTCCAAACTTCTATAAATAAATTTCTTTAAAGAGAATAATATAAAACTATCTTATTTTTACATAAAAACTTTATCCATATAATTCAAGTCCAAACTTTATTGTTATTTTAAGATATATATATTCCTTTAAATTCCATTTTTTAAATTCAAATTCAAAGTCAGTTTAAAATCCAATTTTAAAGTCAATTTAAATAAATATAGATATCAATTTTAAACAAACTCATTATTATTTATAAATAATTTATTCCATTTAAAATCAATTTGATACACAGATATATATATATATATATAAATCAATTTGATACACAGATATATATATATATATATATATATATATATATTTAAACACACTTATTAAATTTGAAATAATAAGTCAATTTAAAATTTATTTATACAATAACACAAACTTAAATAATTATTCTTATTTAAAATCAATCTATAACCCATAATTAAAAACATTACGTTATTAATTGTTTAGCTATTTATATTTGAAAATAACAATTTTATCAAATTCAAACAATTTAATTAAGAGATTATCACGTTTTAAATTCCTTGAAATTCTGGGATATTACATTCCTCCCCCCCTAAAAGAATTTCGTCCTCGAAATTTAAAATAAAGATAATCCAAAGTTTTATTTTATTTCAACCAATTCAAACATACATATCAGCCATACATAACCAATCAAACAATTTCATCCAAACAAACAATTCAATCAAACAACTCTAGCTATCTGGACAAAGATCCGGATAAGCTTTCAAAAATTATCTCGAGTTTCCTAGGTACAGACACAGGGATACTCACTCTACTAAATCCAAACTAGCTATACTGCTAAGCTATCGAGCTCCTACTCATCTAGATCTATAATCTGCACAAGATATCAGATCACAGACAAGACTGATCAACAACTAAATCCTTCACAGAACTACTGGTTCCAAAAACAGTGATGGACCAGACACGTACTCCCTCAGACACACGTGAAGTACCTTGAATTCCAGTCTTCCAAACTGGCAATTCAACTTTGCAGACCAAAACACTTATCCTTATAAAAATCAGAAGAATCCAATATCCCTCTGCTAACCTCATAATCTTATCAAATCATATTGCTCTCTTTACCGGAGAAAACCTCAATAACAACAAAGTCTCCATCGTCGAATTCCAAATTCCTCCGTCTCTTAACCTCAAAACTCTACTTACGATCTGGGCTATTTACAGATCCTTTCCGATCAGCTTCAACCTTCGCTGATGGTTCTACAAACAAACTGGATCAAACAACTCAACAAACTAATCCTCATAATATCTAACCAAAAATCAAAACTACAAACTCCACTTCAAAATCATTAGAAGATTACAACCTACTTCTTCTATCCGAAAAAGACAGAACAGGATCACTCGCAACCTTGCCTCAGATCCTGAAAATTCCAATAGAAACTCTCTAATCCAAAACACTGCAACTTCCAGTTGCTTCTACTCAAGAACAGCAGCCACCGTGCTTCCGCTGCACAACTCTGATCTAGAGCAGATGAGAGTGTCGTCGATGAACACGAGCACGGTCTAAACAGCACATTCCCAAAAATAAGGTTCAATAGAAATTCCAGGAAATACAGAGCTGCTTCACCAAAACCCCATCCTAGGAGACATCCTTCTACCCAGCTGAATTACCGGTAGCTTCACGAACCAAGTCAATACGTAACTCAATCTTCAACGCGGGCAAATCTCTAACTTCCCTGAAGATATCTGGAAAATCTTCGACAACTCTATAACTCCTACATCCTCTAGAGATGCCTCAAACCTAAGCAAAAGATTATCTAAGATAATCACCCAAACTATCGCAAGCCACTTTTGCGATCCTATCCAATCCAATATCCAAAAATACTGTTCTCTCTTCACCAATCAGAACGGCTTATCCTCAAGCAACTAATCCATCGAAGAAATGGGTCCTCTCTGGTGCTTCTGAATTCCCCCTCAAGGAAACTGCTAAGCTAAAAAGATTCCTGTTGGAACACTTAACACTCCCGAGCTGCACCGTTGATGCAGATGCTAAAGACTTCTTATTCAAAGCTCTTTGATCATCAAAATCATAGCAACCAACCCCAAACAGGACCTTGAGATGTGCAGACATCTCCTCAAGAAACTTGGGCCCCAAACCAAACACAAACATCCTGCTGAACCCAGCCTCAGCACTGAAGCAAACTCACTTCCTTATACTTTCTCCAAAAGAAAACATATTCGGAGACATCCATAGTCACTGTGTCTCATCACGCAGCTACTACTTTCTGAGGTTGCCAAGATACCATCACTTGCTTCTGCCTAACCGACAGATCCAAACTCTCAAAAATCCTCTCACACGAGCGCGATCAAACTTGCACTTTAAAGACAAACTCCGAACCTTAACAGGTTTCCTTCAAAGTTCAATGAAATCATTACACCAAACTACAAAGATTACTTGAGATGGTATTAGGTCTACAGTCTCGACAAATACACTTCCAACCTCAAACATTCTAACTCCAACCATTGGTATTCGTGCTACACACACCACTACTCTATCTACCTCTATAGCTTATGTTGGCAAACCCGAACAGGTAATCCAACGGATAGGTAGAAATATATATATATATATATATAGTTATATATAAAAATTACAAGTACACTCTCTCAAGAAAGACACTACTACAGAGCCTAGGTATTCGCTCAACCTATGCTCTGATACCAAGTGAAACGACCCGCCTTATTTTCCATAATAAGATACATCATTTAAAAAAAAGAAAGGGATAGAAAAGAGAAAAGATAGAGAAGAAAGAAGGAGACAACATCAGAATCTCAACAGCATAACGAATAAATTATATTAATCACATAAATATTACATAGTATCATATACATCAGAGATACACAGCTTAAACAACACATACTAGACAGTTATAAAATACCTATCTAGTTATACA
Organism: Allium cepa; assembly: GCA_030765085.1. Taxonomy (NCBI): domain Eukaryota; kingdom Viridiplantae; phylum Streptophyta; class Magnoliopsida; order Asparagales; family Amaryllidaceae; genus Allium; species Allium cepa. Next base: position 1,036,884,713 of record CM060941.1, on the reverse strand, counting down.
ACTCTATATACAACACAGACAAATGACTCAGAGAACACACAGTGGAATACTATATACCTATACGCTGAAGCCTCCTGCTCCATTGCTCCTCCAGAATTCGTCAAATCTAACCTGAATCCCGTGGCTACTCGTAAAAATTTGAGTACCCAAAAGTTTAAGAAAAACAGAATAAACTCCGGGTCAGACATGGGTCTGGTGTGAGTAAACGGGTTAAAGTTGCTTGACTTTGAAAACCATTGAAAGAAAAGGTATCGCGTAAGACTTCCCACACATAAACATGGGTAAGTTTTTACCTTACGCTAACCAAAACAATTGATAGGAAATCCAGTGATATTATAATTGGGTCTAGGGTTTTCAAATAAAATACAGAAATAGCTGGAATGCTTACATCTCACGTTCCAACATAGTTGGGTACATCTAAAACGTACAACGCTTATTGGAGTTTGGATTCCATACAATGGCAGGGCTACTGGGGTAACGCCCGTCACAGTACGGGGCCTAGATCACCGTACCGAGGATTACTCCCAATCCCATGCAGCACAAAGGCGGAACCATTCCTTACTGAATTGTTCTGAATAAGATAACCCCGCGGTTGTAGCTAGCAACCGTCCACACAGCCGAATAAATAGGGACTCTAGACAGGGGTTCATCTCATCCTACTTGAGCATGACCCACTTAGCCTTGCTGCACCTCCCCTGTTTTATCCATTCCCGGTTGATGAGGCTTGAGGCTACAATTACCTTTAGTGAACACATCACTTAGAATGCTCATCGTCCACCTGATGATGTTCTAGAAGCATTCAATCCATACAAGTTCATTTCGGGTTCGAACGAAACCTAAGGCATTACCCTGTTACACTTATTTTGGAATCACCCTTAGAGTTAACGGCGATAACCCTTGCACTCTGAATCTTCATTTGCACTTGAGATTCACGACCTATCGTCAATTTGTATCGATGTGGTTTTCGGATATCCAAATCTGGAAACTCGATCCTAATCTCATCGAAATCCAAAACGCCATCTTTTAGGTCCAAGTTATTTTAAAGTTAAACAATTCAATTCTATTATCTATATACACACAGATAGGTAATTCACAATATCACAATAGATAATCTACATTATCAGCACAACAGATAATTCATATTATCATCATACTTCAACCAAAGCATCCATATCACACAATATCACTTATCTCAAATCTGAGATCTCAAACCATGCAAAGCATCCAATATCATAAGCATCCATAAGCAATGATTTATTAATCACCATTCTACAATTAATTTAAAATAAATTAAATTAATTACTTTATCTTTAATTAATTTAAAATAAATTAAATTAATTACTTTCATCACAATAAATCTTGCTTACATAAACATTAATTAAACCAATTAATTAATCATTATCTTAATTAATCAACCTTGATTAATTATCCCTTAATTACATTAAGTAAGTAACCCTTAAATTAATTATACAAATTAATTATCTACAAACCATTAAGTAATTAACCTTAATTACTTCATTAACTGCAATTAATTACATTAATCCTTAATAATTACAATTTATTGCTTACCTTATAATCACTTATTATTTACTAATTAATCTTAATCAATCCTTAATTTCTCCCGTTAATTACTTTATTTAATGTTCCTTAATTAATTATTTCCATTTATCAACTTTAATTAATCATAATAAGTAATTACCATCCTGTAATTACTTAACTTGATTAATTACTTCTTAATTAATTACATTAATCCTTTGATTAACTACACCAAGTAATTAATCCTTAATTACTTCTACTAAGTAATTTTAATTACTTCCCATCAAGTAATTCGTTTAAACTAATTACATCCTGTAATTATAAATTGATTACTTACCTTAAGTAATTACACTTATCGATCTCATTAAGTAATTATACTTAATCAATCACTAAATGATTATCTTTAATCAATCAACCCATTTGATTAATCCAAATTAATCACACTTATTTGATTAAATACAATTGGGTAATTCATCCCTTGATTACCCCTTTTAAATAAAGTAATTAATCTTTAATTATAGATTAATTAATCCTTAATTATTAATTAATAAACCTTAACTATCAATTAATAAAACTTAATGATTAATCAATTAATCCTCAATTAATCGATTAATCAATTCTTAATTACAAGTAATTATCCCTAAATAACAGTTAATTAATCCTTAATTAACTTTAATTATAGGTTAATAATTTCTTAATTATTAATTAATAAAGCCTAATTATTAATTAATAAAACTTAATTACAAATTAATTTTTTTAATTAGCAATTAATTAATTCAATTACTAATTAATCAACCTTAATTACTTAATTTCTTAATTTCTAATCATTAATTAATTATCCCTAATTATCTGATTAATGATTCTTAATTGTAAATTAATTAACCTCCAATTTATTAACTTATATTCCTTAATTATTCAATTTAAAATAAATTAATCAAATCAAATAATTTCTCTTAATTAATTCCTTAATTAATTCTTAATCATTATTAATTAAATAATTACTTAAACTTAATTTTCCTTAACTATTTAATTAATTTCAAGGTAATAAACTTTAATTATCTTAAGATAAAACATTATATTTTTTTAATGCCTTTACTAACACTCTCATTTTTAAACATTTATACTATAAAATTAAGTATGCTTAATTAAATCAATAATTAAGTTTAAAAAAAATCATCTTAACTTAAAGTTATCAAAACATAGCTTTTAAAAAATAACTTAAACATTTATCATTTAGTAGTTTCAAAAGCTAGATTCAAATTTGAATTCAAAAACTTACTTTTACATAAATCTTTCAAAATTCCATTTCTAAATTACGTTTAAAATCACTTTAAATTTACTTAACAAGATTTAAGTTTAACAAACTTCAATTTCTTAGTCAAATGTTTAAGAAAACATATACTTGTATAAAGGATAGTATTTAACAACAAGATTCTTTTCCAAAGATTTAAAACTTCCTTTATTTAAATTTGAAACTTGTTTTAATAGCTTTTTTTTAAAAAAAACTTTTAAATTTTTTTAAATAAATCTGATTCAGTTGAACCTAAGTATCACTTGAAAACCATTCCAAGTTTCATTTCTTTCCTGCCATTTTCAAAAATTTAATTTAAATTTAAATTAAAACCTATAAATATTAAACTGCTATCAGTTTTAAAATAATGCAGGCTACTTCGAGTTTCAACTCGAGCCACGCTCTCAAACACACAACCATCCCTTCGAGACGCACTCGAACCCATCTTCCAGACACAAGAAAACATTGTCATGCACTGCCATCGGAGCCACTTTTGATCATCCACGGCAACTTCGATACATCGATCAACGATGCAGAAACCCTCTCCGATCACCAAACCCGAATCACAAGCCCTCAAACAAAAGTTAGCATTCCATTTGAAAATTGGAAGCAACTCCATGGCAAAACCACCATGAACTCAATCTACGTCCACCAGACGACGCGCCATCACAGTCATACCACCTACGATCATCAACGAAACCATTCCCAAAATTCCATTCAACTCAATGCACCAGAGAAGTAGAATTGACCCCATTTTCCCAGTTCGACCAATTTAGGTTTAAAACCCAAATCCACCTGCCGCCGTCGCCAAGACCATCAGACAACCCTCCTTCCATTTTTGCCGTACCACCAGATGCTTCCTCTATCACTACCCAAGATCCTGATCCCCCTAAACTTTGTGACCATCAGAATTTGCTCAGAAACCCACCTTCAGATAATCCCAAAATTTACATCCACAACAATGTTAAAAATTCTGAAATTAATTTTAAAATTTCTAATTTTAACAGTAGATTCAAGTTATCATCTTGAATTAATGAATTATATTGATTGCTTTTAGCATGTTTAAAAAAAATTCTCACTGTATTCATCATTCCTAAATAATACTGTAAGCATTTTACTTAAATTCATCTTTAATATTAAATTTTAACTTAAACAAACATTTAATGTTTGAAGACCTAATCCTATATGAAATGATGTAAGAGAAGCATGAAATTTAGTTTAAACTTGATAAATCCTGTAACAAAAATAGGGAGGACAATATAATAGAGACATGCACACTCCTGAACACAATCACATAAATAAAGGAACTACACTTATATATACATAAACATGCAGAGCATCTTCACCACAGCATTTCAAAAGCAACTTTATTTATCTACTTAACTTTTAATTAAAAGTTTACTCACTTGGAAAATGCAGAGCTTTAGAAACTCGATCGAAACTTTGAAAATTTGAAAACTGCATCTTGATACTTGATTCCAGAAAACTGAATTCTTTGATTTTCTTTAAACTGAAATGCTTAGTTGATTGAGATGATTCAAATTTTGACTACTGGTTGCATGCCTGAACTTTGATTATTTGTTGGTTCCAGAAAACTTGTACTTTGAAAACATGAAGGCTTGCAACAGATCAACTTGAAAACTGGAATGAAATCTCAAGCTTGATTTTGAAAAAAAAAAATGCTTTTTCAGGTTTGTTCTCGGGAAATTCCAAATTTCAAAATTGTTTGAACTTAGAAGATCACGGGGATTTGAAAGTGTTTTGAGGAGATTATTTTCAGGTTTTGGTAATTTGATTGTAAGCTTGTTTTTGAGGAATAGATGACAAGCTTTGAGCATAAAACAGTTTTGCAGGGTTGAAATTTTGAGAAGTGTTACAGGTTTAAGAAAAAAATTACAGGGTAATTGAAAATCACAGGCTTTGCTCTCAGATTTTTTTGAAATGAATTACAGGTTTGATTTTTGAGGGAATGCATATAGTACTGGCCAGATTTTCTTGTTTGAATTGAGAGGATAAGAAAAAGATGAAGAAAGAAAGTGGAAGTTTTATATGGTTTATTAAAATTTAAAGAAAAGAAAAATTAGAGAAAGACACTTGTCTCTTACTTAGATTAATATTTTAACACTTGATACTTAGGAGGTATAAAGTTTTAACACTTGTCCTTATTTATTTTTATATTATTTATAAATGATTTTAAAGGCTTTTAAATTAATTTTTCCTAATTAGTTAATACATATATTAATTGTAAATGCTTTCTTATCAAATTTCTAATTAACAAATACATTTATAAATTTATAAACACTTTCTAAATTTTATATAAATACAATCTTTAAAAGAAAATAAAATAAAAACCAATTATAATTTAAATCAAAATCATATATAATATTTTTAACTCATTTTTAAATGTTAAATTTAAAAAGCTTATGTATTTATTCCTATTAAATAAATACTTTTCCAAACTTCTATAAATAAATTTCTTTAAAGAGAATAATATAAAACAATCTTATTTTTACATAAAAACTTTATCCATATAATTTAAATCCAAACTATATTGTTATTTTAAGATATATATATATATTACTTTAAATTCCATTTTTTAAATTTAAATTCAAAGTCAGTTTAAAATCCAATTTTAAAGTCAATTTAAATAAATATAGATATCAATTTTAAACAAACTCATTGGTATTTAGAAATAATTTATTCTATTTAAAATCAAATTGATACACAGATATATGTATATATATTCAAACACACTTATTAAATTTGAAATAATAAGTCAATTTAAAATTTATTTATACAATAACACAAACTTAAATAATTATTCTTATTTAAAATCAATCTATAACCCATAATTAAAAACATCACATTATTAATTGTTTAGCTATTTATATTTGAAAATAACAATTTTATCTAATTTAAACAGTTCAATTAAGAGGTTATCATATTTTTAAATTCCTTGAAATTCTGGGATATTACAAAATCAATTTCAAATATCATACTTATATAAAGTCCATTATATATAAGATTTCATTTTCAAATCGAATACTTTCCAAAATCAATAGTATACCAAATCACACTTATATAGACTTCGTTTATGTAAGATTTCTCTTTTCAAATTGAGTACGCTTCCAAACCAATAGCTTTCAAATCAACTTCATACTTATACAAACCAATTTTATATAAGTTCGATGACTCCCAAATCAAGTATTTAGTAATACAAGATGCTCAATTTCAATTCTTTTCAGTATCAGTTCAGTTTCAAAATCATACATGATTTCACCAAATTATTTCTTCCAAATTTCATATCTTCAGTTTCAAAGTTTCCAAAATAATAGGTTTAGAAAATAATCCTAGTTTCCAAATCAAAATAATTTAGGTCAAACAATTCATTTCCAAAATCATCATATAAATACTTGGTTTTAAATTCTAGTCTTTTTTCGAAACCAAATATTTTTCTCAAAATCAATTATACCCAAAATTTATAATCATCCCTTTTAAACCTTTAAACTATTTATTTCTATTTGAAAGATCTAATTTACCCTTTGAAAATTATTTAAAACTAAATTTTATCCAAAACATTTCATATTATTATAATTCAAAATAGCCTTATTCATTTACTTACGAAAACGGTTTCACACTTGTTTAAATCATATTACTTCATACTTAAACATTCAAAACTAAACTAATATACTTTATCAAGTGATTTGTACTTTTCGAAATTACCTTGCTTAACATTAAACCTTGATTTGGAAGTGTTCGAACATTCAAATTACATGGAGAAATCAAATTTTAAATCCAAGAGTTGGAAATCATCTACCAATCAATCAATTTCAATATATAGGGTCAAATCTGGAACTCGAGGACTGAACACCGGCTCACTACAAATCGTTTCAAATATACATACATATATCTTTCAAAAATATCAAATTATATTTCATAGTTTGAAATCAAAATTGGTTTCGCAAAATCACTCGCATACGAAGCTAATAAATTAGCCTCTTCCCCACTCTGAAACTCGAAAATCAATATCGATGATGCGTACACTCATCACTGAACTTATTTTCCAACAACATAAGTGAGTTCCAGACTTTTATTTTCTTGAAAACTTCTTTGAAATTTCTTTGAAATCATTGGAACTCATTTGAAGTCATTTAAACATCTCTTATTCGGAAAATACTTTTAAATCGTATTATTATATATTTCAAAATACAAAAACCCATTTTCAAAATACCGGAATACAATCTCTTGAAATTCCAATTAAAGCCCTTCAATTATAAATCATTTTTATGTAAATCCATTTCTTATATATAATTTCAAATTTTCAAATCCTTTTGAAACTTCAAATTTTGGTTTTTAAAAGGTATATAGTCCTTATCGAAAACATTTTCACTTTTATATATAGAATATAATCATACTTATCTAATAATAAATTCGGTATATTAATCAATTTCTAAAATACAAACAAACCCGATTTTTCAAAGGATGATTCAAGAATGAATCTCGGAACGAGATAAAGGTCGATGTCAAATTCAAAGGGATCCTAATTATGATGACCCGGAATTTTAGGCAATATCAATTTAATAATCCGAATTAAAAATTAAATTGATTTGTTAATCTTTGTTAATAAGATTAGAATTAATTAAATAATCCAATTAAATAAATATTTAATTGATAGATTTTATCTATTAAAATCTAATGAATTGTTTTCTGTTTATAATGTATATAGAAAATGTATATATTGTAAATAGATAAGCCTTGTTTAAAATTTAATAAATAAATAAATCTTGTTTTCTAATATATATATCTTTGGAAAATTGGGAACTATGATTTATTTAAAGTTAAACTTTTAAAAGCTATTTTATAAATAACTATATGGTTTTAAATACTTAAGGTAAGTATTTATTTTTAAAAAAATATCTTTAATTTAGATTTTAAATAAGATTTGCAAAATGATTTGTTTAACATTCTTTTTAAAAATATTGTTTAATAAATATGATTTGTAAATTAGCTATGAAAGTTTAAAATTAATATATGAAACATCAATTCATTTAAATAATAAGTAATTTATAATCTCTTTTATAAATTATATAAAATTGTCTTTCAAATAATAAATATATGTATTGTTTTTATATATAAATATAATTGGTTTTATTCTTTAAAAGTTATCTATATATATATAACTAAGTATTAAAACAAATTATTAAGTTAAAAGCTTTTATTAACACTTAATTATAAATACAAATTACTTAGAAGACAAGTGTAAACATCCTAGAGCTTAATTTAACATTTGTCAAGTAATAATAATTAAAGTGACAAATGTATAGTTTTCTACAAGTGTCATATTTGATTTTGTATTTTTCTTTAAAAAACATTTCAGCCTATGTGTATCTATTATTCTTTCCTTCATTTCTTTTTTTCTATCTTTCTACAATCAAAAGCTAAGTGAAACTCAGACTAAATTTCTCAAACAAAAATCTGTAAAACAATTTCCTCAAAACCAGATCAAACCAAAATCCTGTATTTCATTTTCAAAAGCAAGACTGCAAATCATTTTCAAAAAGAAAACAAGTCTGCATTTTTCTTAAATCTGAAAATCAAGCCTACATGCAAATCTTTCCAACAACTCAAGTTTCAAAGATCAAAGCATGCATGAAGTTTTAATTCAGTTTTTAGAAATCAGCAACTCAAGTTTTAAAAATCAAATCAAAGGCATTTTAGCAAAGCTAATCCAGTTTTAAAAGATCTAGAGCTGTTCCAAATATTAAAGGATTTGTTCTAAAGCCTGCATCATATTTTCTTCTTCAATCTGGAGTTTTTCTACATGCAACTACATTTTCAAGCAAAAGCATTTCTGGTTGATAAAGCAACTCATGTCCAGGAACAAAGTTTTAACTCAAGCAAAGGATTTCAGTTTTTAAAGTTCAAAAGCTTTTCAAAATTAGAGGCTCTGTTCTTCGTCATGTGTGGTGAGTAATATCACCTTTTAGAAATTTAAGTACATGAAATTGTTGCATGTTCGTCTCTGGAATTAGAACGTTAAGTACGGATATATTTTTGGTACATCTCTGTATATATATGAATGTATGAATGTGTGCTTGGCTATTTTACCTGTAACTAAATTGTTTTTAGTTTCAAAACTAATAATTCAAACAAAATTTGATTTCCTTTGATCTAGTCTTTGTTAAGATTTAAGTCTTAAACAAAAGATGATTGTTTCACCATAAAGTAAGTTTTAAAATTTTGTTTAGGTTAAATTGTATTTGAACTCTCATTGGAAATTTAAAACAATAGTGTATGTGTAATAAAACTGAAATCTCAAACATCTTAATTGATAAATTCAGGGATATAGATTGAATGCTTAACCCAAAACATGATTTTTGAAACTAAAATCTTAATTTTTAATAATGGGATTTGGGTGCATTTCAGGTTTAACCAGAAAGGGATTTTGGGAAGCTTTATGGTGATCTAGTTGCTCTGGAGGTCTGGGATCTTCTGTGATGATGGAGGAGTGAGCATAGATTAAAGGAAAAATGCCAGGAAGATTAATAAAATCATTTTGCAGGAGCGCGAGGTTGATTTGAATTTGTAACCCTAGTTTTTAACTAGGTTGGTTGATTTGGTCGGCACAGCCTATAGGAGTGATCGAGTTCAACGAGTTTTTGGTGGATGATAGCATGATAGTTGACGAACATGTGGCCGGAGTCGCTGCTATTCTGGTGGCCGGAGATGTGGTAACGAGGTGTTTTTCAGGTTTGTGGAGGATTCCTGTTTTTGTTTGCAGGTTTGGGGTTGGGTTCTCGAATTCATTTCGAGAGTCGGAGTTCGATCTGATGATCGTAGTTGAGTGTAAAGGAGGTTGCCGATGAGGGAAGACCATCGGAGATGGTCGGAGGTGATTAAAGTCACCGTGCATGTGCACGGTGCACTTTATTCTCTGATGAAGTTTTGGTTAGCAGAGGAGAAGGGTCTCGGGTTTTCTCTCGAGAAGTTCGAGCATTTGCTCGAAGTTTTTAGTTGTGGACTCAAAAGCAACATAGGGTGGCTCGGGTAGTAATATTTGTTACAGGTTTTTGAAAAAAAACTTATAGTGTTCTGTTTTAAAAATTTTAAAAATAAGTGAAGATGTAAAATGAAAAGTAAAGTTTTTAAAATAAGTTTAAATCTGACAAGTTTAAATCTAAGTTTTAAAAACAAAATAGAGTATTTGAAATTTAAATTGTTTTAACTACTTTAAAAATGGTTAAATGGTTTGAATTTAAAATGATGATTTAAAACAAAGTTTAAATCTAAGTTTAAATCTGGAATTCAAGTTTAGTTCGCATCTCAGATTTAAAAATAAAATTAAGCTTTTTAAAATTTGAATTGTTTAAACTACTTTAAAATGTTTAAGTAGTTTGAATTTTAAAATGAAGTTTTAAAATGTAATGGTTTTAAAATATAAAGTTTAACTTGGAATCAAATTTAATCTGCATTCCAGTTTTGAGAAAAAAGTTTTTAAATTTGAAAAGATTTAAACAACTTTGAATGTTAAAGTGTATTTTTAAATTGATTTGAATTTCAAAATGAAATTAGAAAGTAAATTTAAAGAAAATTGTTTAAATGCTTTGATTATGTAAGAAATGTTTTATCTTAAAGTTGAATAGAATTTAATGATTTGGATTCATTAAAGTATTAAGTTAATTAAAATGGATAATTAATTATAATTAATTAATAATGGTTTGGACTAATTAAATAAGTGATTAAATTTTTAAATTAATTAATTAAGGTTTAAGATTAATTATTAGGAATAATTAATTTATGATTAAGGATTTTTAATTAGATTTTAACTAATAATTAAGAATTAATTAATCAAGTAATTAAGAATTAATTAAGTTACAATTAACACTTAATTAATTGAATAATTAAAGGTTAATTAATTGGGTATTAAGATAAATTAATTTGTAATTAATAATGATTAATGTAAGTATAATTACTTAAGAAAAGTAAATTAAAGAATTGTAAATTGTTAATGAAGGTAATTAATTTAAGATTATTTAACAATTAATTAATGTGATTAATTTTAATAATTAATTAGATTAATTAATTAAATGATAATCATTTGTGAAATTGTTTAAGTGTAATTACTTAATGGAAGTAATTAAGGAATTAATTACTAAAGGTAAATAATTGAGTTCAATGTGATTTGTTGAGTTAATTAATTAAGTTTAATTAATTTAATCAATGGATGATTTGGCAAGTAATTACTTAATGTAATCAATGGAGTGTAATTACTTAGTGAAGAAATTAATGATAATTATCGGATGTAATTAATGGATGATGGCTTAATAGTGAATGTAATTTGGATTAAATTACTTTGTATAATTAATCAAGGGATTAATTAAAGAAATTAATTAAGGAGTAATTAATTGATTTAATAAAGTAATTAAGGGTAGTTAATTAATGAATGTGATTAATCAAGAGTGATTAACAATTATGGTTTAATTAAGATTAATTACTTAATGTAATTAATTTAAATAAGATAATTAATTAAGGATAATTAATTAATATAATTAATGATGTAATTAAGGGTTGATTAATTAAGATTAATCAATAAAGATAAGTGATTAAAAGGTAATTAATTAACGTAATTAATTAAGGGTTAATAAAATTAACTATAGTTAACTAATTAATGAAGTAATTAAAGGTTAATTACTACAAGTGGTTAAGAATAATAAATTTTTGAAATTTATTAAAGGATAATTAATTGAATGCAATTCAAGGATGATTAATTAAGGTGGATAATTAGAGGATAATTAATTAATTGATTTGTAATTAATTAATGGTTATGTAAGCATAGTTTAATGATAAGGTAATTAGTTTAATTCACTTTAAATTAATTAGAGATGGAAGTAATTAAGTTAATTCATTTTAAATTAATTACAGATGATGTGATTAAGTAAATCATTGCTTATGTATGAATGGATGATATTGGTTGCCTTGAATGGTTTGAGATCTCAGATATGAGATAAGTAATGCTGTGTGATATGGATGCTTTGGTTGCATTGGGATGATAATATGAATTATCTATTTTTGATGATAATATGGATTATCTGTTTATAATGATAATATGGATTATCTGTTTATGATGATAATGTTGATTATCTATCGTGAATCTGTGAATTATCTATGTGTATGTAGATAATAGAATTGAATTGTGTTAAACTTTAAAACAACTTGTCCTTAAAAGATACATTTTGGATTTTGATGAAACCGGGATCTGGTTTCCAGATTTGGATATCCGAAAACCACATTGATCCAAATTGATGATAGGTCGTGAATCTCAAGTGAAGAGTGAAGACTCGAGGTGTAAGTACTATTCGTCGTTAAAACTCTGAGGGTGATTCCATTACGAATTTAAGGGGGTGGTACTTTCATATTGGAGATGAAGATTTAGAGTGCAAGGGTTATCGTCGTTAACTATGAGGGTGATTCCAAAATGAGTATAACGAGATAATGCCTTCGGTTTCGTTCGAACCCGGAACGAACTTGTATGGATTGAATGCTTTCAGAATATCGTCAGGTGGACGATGAGCATTCTAAGATGTGTTCTATAAAGGTAATTGTAGCCTCAAGCCTCATCAACCGAGAATGGCTAAAACAAGGGAGATGCAACTAGGCTAAGTGGGTCATGCCCAAGTAGGACGAGATTTTCCCCTGTCTAGAGGTCCCTTTTTATTTGGCTGTGTGGGCAGTTGGAACGCGCGCCAACTGCGGGGTTGTCTTGTTCGGGACTGTCCAGTAAGGGATGGTTCCGGCCTTGTTTTGTAGGGGATTTAGGGTGGATACTCGGTACGTTAATCTAGGCCACATACTGTGACGGGCGGTACCCCAGTAGCCCTGCCATTGTATGGAATCCAAAATCCAATAAGTGCCATCGGTTTTGATTGTATTACTCATTTTTGTGGCTAGTAGCTGGAATTTAATCATGTAACAATTTCGACTATCTCATATTTATTTGAGAACCCTACACCTATTATAATATCACTAGATTTCCTATCAAATGTTTTGGTTAGCGCAAGGTAAAAACTTTTCCATGTTTATGAGTGGGAATTCTTACGTGATACCTTTTCTTTTCAAAGGTTTTTCGAAGTTAAGCAACCTTAACCTGTTACTCACACCGGACCCATATCTGACCCGGAGTTTATCTTCTGTTTTTCTTAACCTCTTGGGTACTCAAATTTTTACGAGTAGCCAAGGGATTCGGGTTAGCTTTGACGAATTATGGAGAAGCAATGGAGCAGGGGGCTTCAACGTGTAGATATGTAGTGTTCCGCTGTGTTTGATTTCTTTGAGTTGTATTGAGTTGTATAACTAGATAGGTGTTTATAACTGTCTAGTATGTGATGTATAATCTGTGTAACTCTGATAATGATTGTATGTTATGTAATACTTATGTTATTAATATAATTTATCTGTTCCGCTGTTGAGATTCTGTTGTTGTTTCTTCTTTCTTCTCTTTCTTTCTCTTTTCTATCCCTTTCTTTCTTATTAATGATGTGTCATTCTGTGGAGATGAATGGCAGGTCGTTACAGTAGTGTCAGAGCGCTAGGTTGAGTGAATACCTAGGCTTTGGAGTGATTTCTTTCTTGAGAGAGCGTATTTGTAATTTATATATATTTATCTATTTCTGCCTATCTGTTGGGTTACCTGTTCGGGTTTTTCAATATAAGTTATAAAGGTAGATAAGGTAGTGGTGTTTGTAACACGACTACTACTAATGGAAGGAGTTTGAATGTTTGAGGTTGGAAGTGTATCAGTCGAGACTGACCTAATACCGTCTCGAGTAAGCTTTGCAGTGGTGTTAAGATTTCATTGATCTCTGAAGGAAACCTTTAAAAGGTTCAGAGTCCATCTTTGAAGTGCAAAGTTTGATGAGTTGAGTTTGGATCTGTTGGGTGGCAGAAGTAAGTGATGGTATCTTGATACCTCAGGGTAGTAGCTGCGTGATGAGATGCAGTGACTATGGATTGTCTCCGAAGATGTTTTCTTTGGAACAAGTTTAAGGAAGTGAGTCTTCTTCGGTGTTATGGCCGAGTTCAGCAGGGTGTTTCTATTTGGTTTGAGGTCCGAGTTTCTTGAAGAGCTTTGGATTAGGAAGTCTTCGGCATATGTGTCAGCAATGCAGCTCGGAGTGTTCTGTGTGCTAGCAGGAAGTTTTCTGGCTGAGTAGTTTTTTTAGAGGTGAAGCTCAGAAGCAGCAGAGTGGATCCATTTCTTCGATGGATTGGCTAGGCCAGCGTAAGCTGTTCTGTTTGGTAAAGGGAGAACAATTTTCTTTGGAAATTGATCTGGGTTGATCGCAAAAGTGACTTGCGATAATTGAATTTTCTCTTGGGTTATCTTTTGCTTGAGGCATTTGGAGTTTGAGTTTTCATATAGACTAGGATTACAGGAGTGGAACCGGTGGTTCAACTTAGTAGAATGATGATTCCTAGAGATAGAGGTTGGTGAAGCAACTCAGGTTTCAGAGGAATTTTTGATTTTTTTCTTTTATGGATCTGTGGAACCATATTTCTGGGATGTGTTGTCCAGTTTGTTCTCGTGTTCTTCATCAGCATTTTCTTCTACTCCAGATTAGAGTTGTGCAGCGGAATTAGTTTGGGAGTGCATCTGTTTTTCTTTTCCAGATAGGAGAAGATTGTTTTCTTCTGAAGGTTGTAAGTAGAGTTGGTGTTCTTAATATTGGTTGATCTTGAAGGATCATAGTTTTGGGTTTTTTTTGGTCCAGTTTGTTTTAGAGGCATCGGCGAAGGTTGAGCTGATCAGGAAGGATATAGGCAGCCCAGGATCGTCCGAAGAATTTTAAGGATGAGAGACGGAGGAATTTGGATTCCGAAGTCGGAGATTTGATTTTGGATAAGGTTTTATTTGATCAAAGGAGCTATTAGAGTTGGTAAGACTGGGAAGTCAGCTTCGAGGTGTTTTGGATCTTTTCTGTCTTCTTGTGAGGATAAGTGTTTGGACTTCAGGATTGAATTGCCAGTTTGGAAGACTAGTATTCGATGTGTTTCACGTATCTCTGAGGGAGTACGCGTATGATCAATCTCTTATTGTGGAACCAGCTGTTCAGGAAGGTTTGGTTGTTGAGTCAGACTTGTCTATAGTCTGATATCCTGTCTAGTTTTGTAAATCTAGATGAGTAAGAGCTCTGTAGATTAGTAGTGTAGAATGTTTGGATTCTGTAAGAGCGAGTATCCCGATATTTATACTTGGGAAACTCTAGGAAGTTCTATCCAGAATTTTGTCTGGATAATTAGATTGTTTGATTGGATGAATTGGTTGCTATGGTTGTTAGCATATGTTTGATGTATGCTAATGTTTTAAAATTAAATCTTTAATGAGATTATTAAATTACCTTTGTTTTTTATTTCGGGGACGAAATTCTTTTAAGGGGGAAGGAATGTGATGACCCGGAATTTTAGGCAATATCAATTTAATAATTTGAATTAAAAATTAAATTGATTTGATAATATTTGTTAATAAGATTGGAATTCATTTAATAATCCAGTTAAATAAATATTTAGTTAAAAGATTTTATTTTTTAAAACTTAATAAATTGTTTTCTATTTATAATGTATATAGAAAATGTATATATTGTAAATAGATAAGCCTTGTTTTAAATTTAAAAAATAAATAAATCATGTTTTCTAATTTATATATACCTTTGGTAAATTGGGAATTATGATTATTTAAAGTTAAACTTTTAAAGCTATTTACAAATAACTATATGGTTTTAAATACTTAAGGTAAGTATTTATTTTTAAAAAAATATCTTTAATTTGAATTTTAAATAAGATTTGCAAAATTATTTGTTTAACATTCTTTTTAAAAATATTGTTTAATAAATATGATTTGTAAATTAGTTATGAAAGTTTAAAATTAATATATGAAACATCAATTCATTTAAATAATAAGTAATTTATAATCTCTTTTATAAATTATATAAAATTGTCAAGTGTGTTATTTTCAAATAATAAATATATGTATTGTTTTTATCTATAAATATAATTGGTTTTATTCTTTAAAAGTTATATATATATAACTAAGTATTAAAAATAAATTAATTAAGTTAAAAGCCTTTATTAACACTTAATTATGAATAGAAATTACGTACAAGACAAGTGTAAGCATCCTAGAGCTTAATTTAACATGTGTTAAAGTAATAAACAATTAAAGTGACAAATGTATAGTTTTCTACAAGTGTCGTATTTGATTTTGTATTTTTCTTTAAAAAACATTTCAGCCTATTGGTATCTATTGTTTTTCCTTTATTTCTTTTTTTCTATCTTCCTATAATCAAAAGCTAAGTGAAACTCAGACTAAATTTCTCAAACAAAAATCTGTAAAACAATTTCCTCAAAACCAGATCAAACCAAAATCCTGTATTTCATTTTCAAAAGCAAGACTGCAAATCATATTCAAAAAGAAAACAATTTTGCATTTTTCTTAAATATGGAAATCAAGCCTACATGCAAATCTTTCCAACAACTCAAATTTCAAAGACCAAAGCATGCATGCAGTTTTAATTCAGTTTTTAAACATCAGCAACTCAAGTTTTAAAAATCAACTCAATGGCATTTCAGCAAAGCAAATCCAGTTTTAAAAGATCTAGAGCTGTTTCAAATATTAAAGTATCTGTTCTAAAGCCTGCATCATATTTTCTTCTTCAATCTGGAGTTTTCTGCATGCAACTACATTTTCAAGCAAAAGCATTTCTGGTTGATAAAGCAACTCATTTCCAGGAACAAAGTTTTAACTCAACAAAAGGATTTCAGTTTTTAAAGTTCAAAAGCTTTTCAAAATTAGAGGCTCTGTTCTTCATCATGTCTGGTGAGTAACATCACCTTTAGAAATTTAAGTATATGAAATTGTTGCATGTTCATCTCTGGAATTAGAATGCTAAGTATGGATATATTTTTGGTACATCTCTGTATATATGTGAATGTATGAATGTGTGCTTGGCTATTTTACCTGTAACTTAATTGTTTTTAGCTTCAAAACTAATAATTCAAACAAATTTTGACTTCCTTTGATCTAGACTTTGTGAAGATTTAAGTCCTAAACAAAAGATGGTTGTTTCATCATAAAGTAATTTTTAAAATTTTGTATAAGTTAAATTATATTTGAAATCTCATTGGAAATTTAAAACAACAGTGTATGTGTAATAAAACTGAAAACTCAAACATCTTAATTGATAAATTCAGGGATATACATTGAATGCTTAACCCAAAACATGATTTTTGAAACTAAAATCTTAATTTTTAATAATGGGATATGCGTGCATTTCTGGTTTAACCAGAAAGGGTTTTTGGGAAGGCTTCTGGTGATCTAATTGCTCTGGAGGTCTGGGATCTTCTGTGACGATGGAGGAGTAAGCATAGATTAAAGGAGAAATGCCAGGAAGATTAATCAAATCATTTTAGAGGAGCGCGAGGTTGATTTTAATCTGTAACCCTAGTTTTTAACTAGGTTAGTTGATTTGGTCGGCATGGCCTATAGGTGTGATCGAGTTCAACGAGTTTTTGGTGGATGATAGCATGATAGTTGACGAACATATGGCCGGAGTCGCTGCTATTCTGGTGGCCAGAGATGTGGAAACGAGGTGTTTTTTAGGTTTGTGGAGGGTTCCTGTTTTTGTTTCCAGGTTTGGTGTTGGGGTCTCGAATTCATTTTCGAGAGTCGGAGTTCGATCTAATGATCGTAGTTGAGTATGAAGGAGGTCGCCGATGAGGGAAGACCATCGGAGATGGTCGGAGGTGATTAAAGTCGCCGTGCATGCGCACGGTGCACTTTATTCTCCGACGAAGTTTTGGTTAGTAGAGGAGAAGGGTCTCGGGTTTTCTCCCAAGAAGTTCGAGCATTTGCTTGAAGTTTTTAGTTGTGGACTCGAAGCAACATAGGGTGGCTCGGGTAGTAATACTTGCTATAGGTTTTTGAAAAAAAAACCTGTAGTGTTTTGTTTTAAAATTTTAAAAAAATCTGAAGATGTAAAATGGAAAGTAAAGTTTTTAAAATAAGTTTAAATCTGATTCAAGTTTAAATCTTAGTTTTAAAAACAAAATGGAGTATTGAAATTTAAATTGTTTTAACTACTTTAAAAATGGTTAAATGGTTTGAATTTAAAATGATGATTTAAAACAAAGTTTGAATCTAAGTTTAAATCTAGAATTCAAGTTTAGATTGCATCTCAGATTTAAAAATAAAATAAAGCTTTTTAAAATTTGAATTGTTTAAGCTACTTTAAAAATGTTTAAGTAGTTTGAATTTTAAAATAAAGTTTTAAAATGTAATGGTTTTAAAATATAAAGTTTAACTTAGAATCGAAGTTTAACCTGCATTCTAGTTTTGAAAAAAGAGTTTTTAAATTTGAAAAGATTTAAACAACTTTGAATGTTAAAGTGTATTTTTAAATTTATTTGAATTTAAAAATGAAATTTGAAAGTAAATTTAAAGCAAATTGTTTAAATGCTTTGATTAAACAAGAAATGTTTATCTTAAAGTTAAATAGAATTTAATGATTTGGATTCATTAAAGTATTATGCTAATTAAATTGGATAATTAATTATAATTAATTAATTAATGATTTGGACTAATTAAATAAATAATTAAATGTTTAAATTAATTAATTAAGGTTTAAGATTAATTAATTAGGAATAATTAATTTGTAATTAAGGATTTTTAATTAGATTTTAATTAATAATTATGAATTAATTAATCAAGTAGTTAAGAATTAATTAAGTTACAGTTAACACTTAATTAATTAAATAATTAAAGGTTAATTAATTGGGTATTAAGATAAATTAATTTGTAATTAATAATGATTAATGTAAGTATAATTACTTAAGAAAAGTAATTAAAGAATTGTAAATTTTTAATGAAGGTCATTAACTTAAGATTATTTAACAATTAATTAATGTGATTAATTTTAATAATTAATTAGATTAATTAATTAAATGATAATCATTTATGAAATTGTTTAAGTGTAATTACTTAATGGAAGTAATTAAGGAATTAATTACTGAATGTAATTAATTGAGTTTAATTTGATTTGTTGAGTTAATTAATTAAGTTTAATTAATTTAATCAATGGATGATTTGACAAGTAATTACTTAATGTAATTAATGGAGTGTAATTACTTAGTGAAGAAATTAATGATAATTACCGGATGTAATTAATGGAAAATGGTTCAATAGTGAAAGTAATTTGGATTAAATTACTTTGTATAATTAATCAAGGGATTAATTAAGGAAATTAATTAAGGAGTAATTGATTGATTTAATAAAGTAATTAAGGGTAGTTAATTACTGAATGTGATTAATCAAGAGTGATTAACAATTATGGTTTAATTAACATTAATTAGTTAATGTAATTAATTTAACTAATATAGTTAATTAAGGATCATTAATTAATATAATTAATGATGTAATTAAGGGTTGATTAATTTAGATTAATCGATAATGATAAGTGATTAAAAGATAATTAATTAATGTAATTAATTAAGGTTTAATAAAATTAACTATAGTTAATTAATTAATGAAGTAATTAAAGTTAATTACTACAAGTGGTTAAGAATAATTAATTTGTGAAATTTATTAAAGGATAATTACTTGAATGTAATTAAAGGATAATTAATCAAGGGTGGTTAATAAGGTGGGTAATTAGAGGATAATTAATTAATTGATTTGTAATTAATTAATGGTTATGTAAGCAAAGTTAAATGGCAAGGTAATTAATTTAATTCACTTTAAATTAATTAGAGATGAAAGTAATTAATTTAATTCATTTTAAATTAATTATAGATGATGTGGTTAAGTAAATCATTGGTTATGTATGAATGGATGATATTGGTTGCCATTAATGGTTTGAGATCTCATATATGAGATAAGTAATGCTGTGTGATATGGATGCTTTGGTGGCATTAGGATGATAATATGAATTATCTATTTGTGATGATAATATGGATTATCTGTTTATAATGATAATATGGATTATCTGTTTATGATGATAATGTTGATTATCTATTGTGAATCTGTGAATTATCTATGTGTATATAGATAATAGGATTGAATTGTTTTAAACTTTATAACAATTTAGCCTTAAAAGATACGTTTTGGATTTCGATGAGACCGGGATCGGGTTTCCAGATTTGGATATCCGAAAACCACATCGTTCCAAATTGACGATAGGTCGTGAACCTCAAGTGAAGAGTGAAGACTCGAGGTGTAAGGACTATTCGTCATTAAAAATATAAGGGTGATTCCAATACGAGTTTAACGGGGTAGTACTTTCAGATTCGAGATGAAGATTCAGAGTGCAAGGGTTATCATCGTTAACTATGAGGGTGATTCCAAAATGAGTGTAACGAGATAATGTCTTCGATTTCGTTCGAACCCGGAACGAACTTGTATGGATTGAATGCTTTCAGAACATCGTCAGGTGGACGTGAGCATTCTAAGATAGATGTGCTCTATAAAGGTAATCGTAGCCTCAAGCCTCATCAATCGGGAATGGCTAAAAGAGGGGAGGTGTAGCTAGGCTATGTGGGACATGCCCAAGTACGACGAGATTTTCCCCTGTCTAGAGGTCCCTTTTTATTCGGCTGTGTGGGCAGTTGGAACGCGCACCAACTACGGGGTTGTCTTGTTCGGGACTGTCCAGTAAGGGATGGTTCTGGCCTTGTGTTGCATGGGATTTAGGGTGGGTCCTCGGTACGTTGATCTAGGCCATGTACTGTGACACGCGGTACCCCTATAGCCCTGCCATTGTATGGAATCCAAAATCCAATAAGTGCTATCAGTTTTGATTGTATTACCCACTTTTGTGGCTAGTAGCTGGAATTTAATCATGTAACAATTTCGGCTATGTCATATTTATTTGAAAACCCTAGACCTATTATAATATCACTGGATTTCCTATCAAATGTTTTGGTTAGCGTAGGGTAAAAACTTTTCCATGTTTATGTGTGGGATGTCTTACGTGATACCTTTTCTTTTCAAAGGTTTTTCAAAGTTAAGAAACCTTAACCCGTTACTCACACCAGACTCATGTCAGACCTGGAGTTTATCTTCTATTTTTCTTAAACTCTTGGGTACTCAAAATTTTACGAGTAGCCAAGGGATTCAGGTTAGCTTTGACGAATTGTGGAGGAGCAATGGAGCAGGAGGCTTCAGCGTGTAGATATATAGTGTTCCGTTGTGTTGATTTCTCTGAGTTGTATTGAGTTATATAACTAGACAGGTGTTTATAACTGTCTAGTATGTGATGTATAATCCGTGTAACTCTGATAATGATTGTATACTATGTAATACTTATGTTATTAATTTAATTTATCCATTCCGCTGTTGAGATTCTGATGTTGTTTCTTATTTCTTCTCTTTCTTTCTCTTTTCTATCCATTTCTTTCTTATTAATGATGCTTCATTCTGTGGAGATGAATGGCGGGTCGTTGCACTAATCGATGAGAATCCTAACCAAGGTTTCAAGGTATATTAACCTATATCGATTCAAAGGAATTCCTTTCATTATTGGGAATTCTCAAATTCTTACCATGCGAAATGCAGAAGCATAATTATATCTTAAGTTCGACATATTGACTTCTACTAGGTAAAGGATGTAATATAGTTCACTTAATACAAGTTAACATATACTACTAATAACAAATAGATCCCACCGTTCCTTAGTTATATAAGAACAATGCACCGGTATTAACTCTGCTGGGTGATGCTTCAACGGGTCCAGTACACTCCACATCAATGTGCCCCAAACTGTTACATTTCTTGCATGAGTGCACTACTCTCCCATCTTCCCTAATGAACTTTGGGAAGGCAGTAGCTCGGGCAGGATAAAACACGGCTTGCCTTCCTTGTTGTCGCTCAGAACAATCTTTGGCTATATGCCCAGTCTTCCTACAGTGGTAGAAAATGGTTGATTGGTCGATTGATGTAGTGAGTGTCGATTTCACTTTCTTCACCTTCAGGCAACGACATGGAACCACGACACTTAAAAACAGAAAATTTAGGATCAAAAGTGTTTGCCTTCCGTCTTCTTTCCTTTATCTCTCTTTCCACACATGGCTGCATAATGTCCCTTTTCCTGACACCGATAACAAATGACATGGTCATAAGGACCAGGTTCTGCCCTTTCTTTCTATAGCCTCTCTTGCTCCTCGATTGCTTCCTCCCGTTCCTTATGGTCCAGTTCTCTTCGTGATCGACGGGCTACTTTCTACTCTTCCGATTTTTCCATTTACAAAATAGTTTCCTATCATTCAATGAGTCCAAAATCAAACAAGATAGAAGTTCAAAATCTAAGGGGAAACTTAATCAAAGGGAGTTTCAAAACAAAGGGAAAGGACTCAAAGGAAGATGAGATAACTAAAATTCAAAATAGAGGATGGATATACTTATATGAGAATATAAATAGGGAGAGGAAAGAATGGATTTTAGTACAACTGGGAGCGTTCCATAATTCGAAGGAAACCAAGTCAAAGAGGAAGAGTTTCAACCACGAATGAAAGAAATTCTGTAATTAAATCAACTACATATGCTAAGCTTTGCCTAAAACCTGGCTCTGATACCAACTGCAACGTCTCACTATTTTCAACATTTCGCATCCGCACATGTCAAACTTGAATGGCTTAAAATACCAGATTGTTAATTTATATTCGGCAAAACTCAAAATATACAGTAAATAAATTAATCACGGAATCACAGACACAAAGTAATATAACAATAATGCAGCGGAATAGATAAATAGTAGTTCATGAAGCTACTATATAAGCATCAGAGTTAGCAATGAAATACAACATATTATCTCAAATACAGACTGGTGACTTCTCTGAAAAAATCAACTGGAAAAGCTGAAAGATGAATTGATAGTTGGATGTCGAAGCGAAGCTCCAAACTCAAAAGGTGAGTCTCAAATGTTGTGTCGCTCAGTCTGACCCAAGCGTAAAGCAAAATACAGTACACTCGAGTCAGGATTAACATTCTTATATCAATAAATCCAACTCAAGTGAAATATCAACTGAAATACAATTAACTTAAAGGATGTTTGGGATACCCATCCTCTAAGGATCCGCGGAACCATCAACTATGTCGAAATATATGCGATTAACAACTAAACGCCATTATAACTCTGTGGTCGTTTCAAATTAATTTATACTTCAAAACCAAAATATCATTTCCATTTCAAATAAATATATTTCCAAATTATAGCACTTTCAAAAACTAAGTTGATAATTTTATATATATCTCTTTTTAAATTCTTATTATTTAGTTTTTGAAATATTCACTTAATAGATCCATTATCATTTAAATAACCTTAAATTGCTTTTTTTTTCAAATATCTCCTTCAGTTTATTTAAACGTGAAATAATCAACAAAATAAAGTTATAAAATCTTATCCTTTAATTTCTCAAATTCACTAAATTTAAAATCGTTTTAGTTAAATAAAATTCTTATTAAATTACAATTTCAATTACATTCAAATTTATCTTCCCAACTTTAACTTATAAAATCATAAAAAAAATCTATTTTTAAATATAAAAATTTGAATAATCCTTAAACATATTTAAATCAGACTTTACTAAATTTAAAGCTTATTACTAATTTTATTTTATATCAAAGCTTATTCATATACATAATACTTCCAAATTTAAATAAAACCACATATATTTCCTTTCAAAACCACAGAAATCATTTCAAAATATATGTATATAGATCAACGGTGTCTGTATAAAATTTTCTATCCTATGGTCAAGTGATATGGATGTCTATTGTTTCAATCCGTTTTAATATATACGGGTATATATCATTTCAACCCGTAATCCCAAATTCCAGTTAATGAAAATCGCTTAGGTTTATCATTTCAACCCATAACGATTTCTCCTAATCAACAGATCGTTCGGGTACGTATTGTTTGTACCAAAATTGGGCACAACACTCTTCGGGAGTCCTTTGAAGAGATAATAAATGAAGAATATGAATTAAAAATGAAGATTATCTAACAAAAACTCCAAACAGCAATGAAGCAAAGACAAAGGCGAGCAATTTATAGTGGTTCGGCGTGTCGCCTACGTCCACTGTGAAGTGTTTGGATATTTTATTGCTTTTCTTTCAATGATTACAAGTTGTTGCAGCAATCAACAGCAAATTACAACCGTAAATTCGAAATCAACAGTAAAATTATGATGTAGGATGATGGAGATCTCGATCCGGCAGAGTCTGGGCGCTTGAGTGTCGAAAGATCCCATTTCTGTTGGCCCTGGGGCTCTATTTATAGGCGTAGGCTGCTGATATTTCGCTGAAAACTCGGGAGACCACTTCTGGCACGTGATGGGGCCCACACGCACGGTCTTAGGAAGTTTGGGCCCACTTTGGCATCGGTTCGAACTCCATATCAAGAATTCGTCCAGTCCAGGTGAAATTTGGTGTGGAGACTCTTCGACATGTATTCTAGCTTCTATGAAAATTTCATGGCATTTGGATCAGTGGATTGGGAGATATGATGGGTTCGAAATAGGGTCCATGACTTGGCTGTTTGGTTCGAACCCATGCATTCGAACCGATCGTTTCGAAACCATGGTGGCACATTGCTTCGCGTTGACGTGGAGCGCAAACTTCGAATCGATCTGGTCTTCACTCTGTGTTGACCGCTTCGACTCCATATATCTCGGCACATTCGAACCGATGAAAGACACGTCATCATGGTTGGCTAACCCAGTGGTTTCGAATGAAGCTTCACAGGTGGGTTCGAATAAGGCCTCTGTGATGGGTTCGAACAAGGCTTCGCAGGTGGGTTCGAACGACTGATGCTCGATGGGTTCGAAGGTGATGGAATCGAACCCGAGGCGCGTTGATGGTTTCGAAGTAGATGGGTTCGAAGGTGATCGGTTCGAACCACTAGTCAACCATCGGTTCGAAACCTTGGTTTTCCCCTCCAAATTGAGTCGATCATAACTTGAGCATACGAACTCGGATTGACTTGAAATTTGAGATGCTGACTTCTATGGTCTTTCTTGTCGAGTCCTATCAATTGTAGCTCGATCTAGACTCGGACAAAATTCAGCGATATCCATAGCAAAACGAAGCATGACTAATCTCTGATACGAACTATTCTTCGTTTCTCGATCGATCTTTTGGTATCGCGGCTTTGCGAAAAAGCGGGATAACATTTTGCCCCCTAAAGTACGTCTTGTGGGAACATGACGTGCTTTGAATAGCTACAACTACTCTTCGAACAATCATTGCTCTCTTTTTGTTGAGACTCGTACTCTGTATTGCTGCAACCTTGCGTTGACATGATTGATTGCTGTATAATAGCGCTTAGCCATTGGTTGTTGCATTTGTAACAAGAAAAGTGTCCGATCCCTGCAAATGCTTAGAATCGAATGTTAGTCCGATATATATGCACATATGCTAGTTTGATCTTTGTTACCGTCGTGCGTCTACAAGTCGTTGTTAATTTTGTTTGCTATTGAATTTCGTATCGATTCTCTCCTGAACTGGTTTTGGAATTTGAATTGAGACAACGCT
Organism: Allium cepa; assembly: GCA_030765085.1. NCBI lineage: Eukaryota > Viridiplantae > Streptophyta > Magnoliopsida > Asparagales > Amaryllidaceae > Allium > Allium cepa. The sequence goes on along the minus strand of CM060941.1, from coordinate 1,036,859,310 downwards.
CGATGGTTGTTTTGGAGGGTTCCTTCGTATCGATCCTCTCCGGAACCGATGTAGAAGGCTGAAGGAAACGACCCTGCATTGCATGAATGTGACATTTCGAGCCGATGTGCTGGAGCATCGATGGATTCGAAATCTACATTCGTATGGATGGAGTATATTTGTGTTGTAATGGGTTTGAAACTGACATTCGAACCGATGCGAAAGGATGGATTCGAACTAGCAGTTCGTTTCGGTAGGTTATGGATGGAGTCGCGAGCAGAGGCTTCGAAATGATGCGCCCACTGCGCGTTTCGCATCGATGCAATTTGTCACTCTGTTGTGTGCTTCGCAACGATGGAATATGGGGTGAACTGCGAACCGATAGGGCCTTAGGCTGATGGACTCGAAAGCAGACTTCGAATCGACCTGGGTCTTGACCGGTTATGACCGGTTGGGTTTACTGGGATATGAAGCGACTCAGTCACGTCCTGGGTCTCATATAAATAGCAGGGGGTTTTACTTTTTTCATTTTTTACTTTTTTACTCTCGTCTTTCTTTCACTGTTCGTTGCATCGTTTCGAAGCTTTAAAGGAGAAAACACCGTGTCGCGTTATCGAACCAATCCAGATCCAAGACCTTAACTCCTCGAATCCATCATTTAAACTAGGTAATTAGCTTCGAATCCAAACGGCAAAGTTGCTTCGAAACCGCGTCTTCTTCATCGATTGCTCACTTCAGTGGTTGGCAAAACCAAATCTAGTTTGAGAAGGCTTCGAACCGATGCGTGGATTCGAGTTCGAATCGATGATGGCGGCCTGATTTTTCTTGGGTTTCGTATCGATCTCTTGGATGACCTTATGGGGGTGACGCAGTTCGCACCGATTGATGGATTCGAGGGGTCCATTCGAATCGATGGATTCGAACCCATCGGCTATCGGTTCGAAGTTCACGACTTTATATCGATTCGAATAGGATCCATTCGAACGATATCGATGTCAAGTTGGTGGTTTCGAATCGATACGAACTAGCCAAACAAGGATCGATTCGAAGTCATCCATTTTTGATCGATTCGAACTCGACACCTGGTCATCGTTTCGAAGCGCGCTTTCCAGTCATCGGTTCGAAGTGATGTTAGGTTGGTTTCGAACGAGGTCCCTGTGATCGGTTCGAACCCTTTATGATGGATTCCAAAGTTTGACATTTCCACGCACAACTCCGGCGAGCTTCATTCCTGCATATTTGGACATATTAAACTGCATACTTGACCACCTTTTGAAGCTCGTCGATGGAACAATAACGACTTCTATTCAAATCAAACTTCCATCATACAAACGTTTCAACGATGACGGTCAGCGATGACGGTCATTATTACTGGACACTGTAGCTTTGTCGTTTGTATATTTCTTTTAACTCTGCGATATTTATTCAAGTAATGCATGGCACTGCACAACATACATTCATACACCTTACACTGGGGAACACACGGGTTCTTTGTCGTCTAACGATGGTTTCTCATGAGTTAGCTAGTTATGGAACCGTCAAGTTCGCAATAGCAGGAGGTTCAAAGTAGAGCTGCTCCGAGACTAGAGGTTCCAGATATTGAACCTGAGATCATTGGTCTGGCCCCGGACGAACTTCCCAATGCGTCTTTCATTGCCAATTCGTCGAATTCCGTCCAATCGAATATTTCTGAAGACATGTTAGGGAGAATATGCTTGAGGCACGGCCTGTCACTGGATGACGTGTTATTGCCAGGGCCGAATGATAGACCACACAACCCGCCGGAGGGATATACAGCATTTAATCGCTACGCGTGCGCGGCTGGAACGCTTCCTCCGTTCAACGAGTACATAAGGGAGGTGTTGTCTTTTTTGAGGATCGCTCCATCTCAGCTACACCCGAACAGGTACGCCTCCGTGAATAGTTTATTCATCGTCTTCATGGAATACCTTCATAGACCGCCAATCCCGACCGAGATCAGATATCTATTTAACTTCAAGACTCGAGGCGACTATCCTTCCTTCACATTTCTGGAAGCGGTGAGGAACTGCCAAGTGGTTACTGGGTCCTGGACCAGGTTGAGCAACTATAGGACGGAATGGTTCTATGTCAGGTGTCCTCCGGGGTTTGCCCGGCGATGGTTATTCAGACGTGAGTATAGCCGAGTTATTAAGTTATTTCTAAGGAAAATGTGGTCGAAGCGAAACTTATGTTTTTCTCTTTTCACAGCGACGATTCAGCGACCTGAAGGCGAGCGCTTTAAAGAGATGGTGCGAGTACTCCGGGGAGTCCCGAGCGAGGACAGGGATATCGAGTCGCTTTTGACCGACAGGAATCTCCGGACCTATGGGCTGATTGAACGAGGGCAGAGCATACTGTTTGACGGGGCGCTAAGGATTGTTTTGAAGAAACAAGTCAAACACAAGAAACCCAAAGTTATCATAGCCGAGGAGGCTGATTCTGAAAGAACTCACACTGACGACGAGCCGTTGATGAAGCCTACAGACGTGGTTCAGGATGTTGAAGAGCAAAGAAAAGGCAAGGTTGCCGTCGTCTTGTCAACTAAGAAGGGGAGATGGAAATCGGTTGTTACGGCCCGATCCTCTCCCGGAGTTAGAATTTTCGAGATGTCTCCTCCGCGAACTGAAAGTCTTTACGAAGGTCTTACCGACCTTCCAATCCGGGTGATGTGTCTTTTCAGCATGACGCCGGGTTGGAGGAGTTTCATCGTACTCTAGAATTGAGCAAGCCTGTTATTACTAGCTCAGTCGACACTTCTGGTTGGTCGGGGGGAATACATATTCATACACACTTCACGACACTACATAGTCTCGAGTCTTAGGTCATCAGTTTCGAGAAACCACTAACTTTATTCTTATTTCACTTCGCAGATATTATGACTGGGCGCGGTTCGATGCTAGGGAGCCTACGACATGTTCGCAAATTTTCCTCATATTACGAGTCACAACGGACAGAAAAAGATAGGGATTACGGTCGTAGGTACTTCGGGTATTCTAGCCAAGAACGGAGAGATAGGGATTATAGACATCGGTCTCGATCGCGCACCCCTCCTCCAAGAGCTCCTATACAGCCTCCTGTCCATGTTTCTCGTCCTTCTGATTCCTCACACTACTAGGCCTCTCAATCTTCTAAGTATGAATCTCGCCACCCCAGATCTGAGGCAATGCCTCCATTAGTTGCGGAACAACCTCCCACTGAAATTTCGGGAGAAGGAGCAATCAGGCTTGGTCAACTGAAGAAGGACTTTCCAAATATTTGCTTCGATAACTACATATTTCCTCTTCACTTGAAAAGAATTCCGCCGGAGGCCGAGCAGACGGCACACGATTATGTGCACGACTTTTATGCCCAATACAGGGCGTGGTACAAGGCGGCCGAGAAAGCGTCATCATTGGCCTTTGAGCGTGGGGCTACTATCGAGAAAATGCAAGCTGAGTTAGCTCAAAAAAGCCGTATTATTGATGTGCTAAATACTGAAGCTGAATCTTCTCGGAAGTCTGAAATGGAAGCCATCAAAAGAGCCGATGAAGCCCAGGCGACCATGGATAGGATGAAACGTGAGCACTACGCCACGGTAGAAGACATGGGCCATCGAAACACCCTGGTCACTGCTGAGAGGGACGCAGCCCTGAAAGAGTTGAATGAGCTTAAGTCCAAATTTTCCGAAATCGCCAAGGATAGGGACGATGCGAATAATGCAGCCCAGGAGGCGTGTGAACAAGCTGTGATTCTCCGGACTGAACGGGATGCAGCAGTGGCTAAGGTCCAGGCGGCTGAAATGGAGGTTGAGGAGAAGATTCATCAAGCGGAGGCCAGGCTGGAGGCCGATATCGAAGATTTGCTTATCACTTACAATGCCAACGTGCTGAGACACCGAAATTTGGCCAGGCTTCAAGACTACCCGATACACCTCCGCAGCGCGTGGGGTTGATTGGTCGAGGAAGAAGAGGAAGCACGTCCGGGTGAATCGGTCGATCGATTCGAACTTGAGAACCGGCTATTAACTGACGACGAGAAGAAGGTCCTTCACGACGCTACTATCGCTCATGAGGAGGAGATGATCGGTAGCCGATCTCTAGAGGTTGGAGAGGGATCAGGCCTTGAGCACCACTTGCGGTCACCGAAGTCACCGTGCCACCTTCGTTAGTGCCTGTATCTGCGGTTGGCTCGCAATATGTTCCTGCTTACGACCCGGAACAGCCGCGGTTATCTCCTATTCATGAGCATACTTCCGAGGCCGCTCAGTCGTCCGCAAGCCAAACTGGGGAAGGTATTCCGGATTTATCTCAAGTGTTTTCTAAATAGAGAGTTTATTCTGAAGCAGTTGCTAATAACCTCTTCTTATCTTTGTTTAGTGACTGGAGTTGCTCCGACTGCCGCGACCCAAGAGTCAAGCAAAGGGAATAAGGCCATCACCACCGAGACTACAGTTGTAACGGCGGTATCAACCAAGGCGGCGCAGGGGAGTGGACTATCTCTTGAGGAACAAATGGTGAGCGAGCTGCTCGGTGAGTAGGGTGGCTTCTCCTCAGATCTGCCGTTCATCATTAGTGACCTTCCGCCGACCTCTAGCTCTTCGATGTAGGCTGCGGATGCCCCCAACCAAGCCCAGACGATTCGCGACGAAGAGATTCTGGCCGAGATTCAGGCAGAATTAGAAGCCGCGGGGCAAAGTGGTAGTGTTGGCGGTGGCACGGCGGCGCAGAGCCCAGCACCTGCGAGGATAGTATCGTCGGGTGGCACTATCCCACCTTCTGTTGCGGGTCCGGTCCCTCCTACTCCTCCGGCGGGGAGCCTTCATTTAGATTCAAGTTCTGAGGAGGACGTAGATATTATGCCCTCGGCCGAAGAGCAACCACCGGAGAGGAGGTCGTCCAAACGAAGGATTTCGGTTCCTAGCGATTCTGACGACGAACCGCTGATAAGAAAGCCCAGGAAGAAGGAATAGATCGGCTTTCCAAGCAGATTTTTTGGGTAGATAGGAATTTGTTTTCGTTTTTTGTTAGTAGGCCGTGTATAGATGCAGGTAAGGCCCCTGCTAGTAGGGATTCTTTTTTGGGAAAACTTATTTGCATGTAAGTCTTTATCTTCAGTTAGTTGAAATAAAATTCAGTTTCTTTGCTTCAATTCTCATTTTTTTGTGCTTAAGTGTCTGTAGTGTCTTGTTTTCAGTCCGGTGCACTTGTGGTGTTTCTACTGTCAAGTAGAACTTGTTTTTATTTGCTAAGTCTGAGAATTTTGGTCGCAGGTTGCGATCGATGAATAATCGAACTTCGGACATTATAACACTTTGGTTAGTGATTAACACTTAGCTTTTTTGCCCCCTAGTCTCGGGGAATAACATTTATGTTTTGGTGGTTGAGTGCGTTTATTGCAAACTTTAAGCACATGTCCACATTCTGGGGACATAAGATAATTTGAGACCGATAATCCGGTTCGCACTCCAGGAACTCGAGAGTTATCTACGTTTGTAACATGGTTCGCGCTCCGGGAACTCGGAATTGATGTTCACATTATGACTCACACTCTGCGAATCTCGGAGTTTGTATTAACATTTCAGTTCGCACTACGGGAACTTTAACGTGGCATTTGTGCTCCGATTCACACTCCGGGAACTTGGAGAAAACATGTATGTTTGGGTTCGCACTTAGGGAACCTGGAATGAACGTTTATGCTCCAATTCGCACCCTGGGAATTTGGGATCCGTTCACACACTGCGAACGACTTATTGGACGTTTATACTCCAATTCACACTCTGGGAATTTGGAGTCCGTTCGCACTCTGGGAACGATTTATTTAATGTTTGTACTCCAATTCACACTCTGGGAATTTGGAGTCCGTTCGCACTTTGGGAACGATTTATTTAATGTTTATACTCCAATTCACACTCTGAGAATTTGGAGTCCATTCACACTCTGGGAACGATTTATTTAATGTTTATACTCCAATTCACACTCTGGGAATTTGGAGTCCGTTCGCACTCTGGGAACGATTTATTTAATGTTTATACTCAAATTCACACTCTGGGAATTTGGAGTCCGTTCACACTCTGGGAACGATTTATTTAATGTTTATACTCCAATTCACACTCTGGGAATTTGGAGTTCGTTCACACTCTGGGAACGATTTATTTAATGTTTATACTCCAATTCACACTCTGGGAGTTTGGAGTTAGTGTGGGGATTGTCGTGTATCAATCCCTTTAAATGTTAACATGGTGACATGCCCTCGAGCTTGGGTTTCGCGTAGCGAGTGACCGGTCGTATCACAGTCACTCCCTACTTGAATTAAATCCCACCGCATGATGGAACTTAGCTCTTCGTGCACTATGATGTTTTGCGGCATATTCGATAAATCACAACTCTGGCTTGAAGAGATAGCATTTTATTGCTGAAATGAGAAAACATGGCAAAGTCAGCTGCGTTATTACAAATTCAAATCTCAAAATGCGAAAATAAAATGCAAAGGAAATAATGAGCTAGAACAAATAAAGCCTGTCATGTATAGTAGCGACGGAGACTCTCGCTATTCCAGGCTCTCGGCAGAGTTAGACCGTCAACGGTCGATAACTTGAATGTGCCATCTCCAAGCTTTTGTGAAATCACATACGGTCCTTCCCAATTTGTCTTCATGTGAGAAGGAACCGGGTAAACTCTCTTGAGTACAAGGTCGCCGAGTTCGAAGGTCCGTGGTCGGACTTTGGCATTGTACATTCGGGCGACTCGACTCCGATACACGGATGCCCTCAAATCGGCCTCTTCGCGCCTTTCATCAAGCAGATCCAGGGATTCGGCAAGTAGTATAGCATTCGTTTTCGGATCATAATATGTCACATGATGAGAATGAACCTCCATTTCGACCGGAATAACAGCTTCAGTGCCATAAGATAGAGAGAATGGAGTGTGGCCGGTTGCAGTTTTGTGAGTCGTCTGATAAGCCCACAAAGCCATGGGGAGTTCATCAACCCACTTGCCCCCGGCCTTTTCCAGTCGTTTCTTCAAAATAGATTTGATGACCTTATTCACGGCTTCGACTTGGCCATTTGCTTGCGGATGTGCAACAGCGGAGAATTTCTTATGGATATGGAATCGCAGACAGAAATTCTTGAATTCAGCGCTGTCGAACTGGGCTCCGTTATCGGTAATAATGGTATGCGGGAGACCGAACCGACAGATGATGTTGCGTACTACAAAGTTGATAATTTTCTTCGTCGTGATTGTTGCAAGTGGCTCGGCTTCCGCTCATTTGGTAAAGTAATCGACTGCGACGATAGCATATTTCGCGCCACCTTTGGCCAAAGGCAATGTACCTATTATATCAATCCCCCATATTGCAAACGGCCATGGACTGACCATTTGGGTCATTTCAGCAGGCGGGGCTCTAGGAATCCGAGCGTGTTTTTTGCATCTGTTGCATTTTTTCGCATAATCCATGGCATCGCGATTTACAGTAGGCCAATAATACCCATATCGAAGTATTTTCTTTGCAAGTGCTTGCTCCCCAGTGTGATCGCCACATTCTCCTTCGTGTACATCGTGCAACACTCGTTTGACTTCATCATGCGCGATACATCGGAGGAGTGATACAGAGTATCCTCTCCGGTACATGACTCCATTTTGAATAACAAATCGCGAGGCCTTTCGTAGAATTTGTCTTTTCTCGCTCCGTTGCTCGGGCAATACACCACGTTCGATATAATCCCGATAGGGAGTCATCCACGACTCCTTATCGGAGGCAGCTTCAAATGTGAAATCAGTGTCCCTTTGATCAATGCTCGGAGAGGATAGGATTTCAACCAGAACAACCCCCAACTGCTGAGCTTCACCTGTACTTGCTAACTTTGCCAACAAGTCAGCTTTTTGATTGTGCTCTTGGGGTATGTAGAAAATGGCATAGTAATCAAATTGATCAAGCATCTCCAGAACTCGAGTTAGATAAGCGGCTAATCTTCGATCTTTGGCCTGATACTCTCTTCGGACTTGACATACTACCAGTTGGGAATCGCAGTAGATCTCTACGGCGAGGATTTTCAGATCACAGGCGAGCTTTAGTCCGGTAAGTAGAGCTTCATACTCGGCTTCGTTGTTGGTTGAACGGAACTCGAACTTTAAAGCATAACATATGGATCGTCCTTCGGGGGTTTCAAGCACTACTTCAGCTCCTGAGCATCGATCGTTTGACGCACCATCGGTGTACAGCTTCCACATGCATTCGGGAGATTTACTGGTCTGAGGCAAGTCTTCAGAAATAGTGAATTCGGCTATGAAATCTGCTAGGACTTGGCCGTGAATGGCTCTTCTTGGATTATAAGCGATGTCGAACTGACTCAGTTCGATGTTCCACTTTAGTAACCTACCAGACGTCTCAGGCCGCGTGAGGACCTGTCGTAACGGCTGATCGGTATACACAGTAATAGGATGAGCTTGGAAGTATGGACGGAGCTTCCTCGAGGCAATGACTAGGCAATATGCCAACTTTTCAAGCTTTGGATAATTTCTCTCGGCTCCGGTTAATCGTTTTCTCACGTAGTAGACCGGTTTTTGCACTCGGTCCTCTTCCCGAACTAATGCAGCACTGATTGCATTTTCAGACACCGCCAGGTAGAGATATAATTGTTCATGATCAATAGGCTTTGAAAGGATTGGCGGTACGGAAAGATGTTGGATTAGCGATTGAAATGCGCCCTCACATTCTGCAGTCCATTCGAAGTTTCTCTTCCCCTTTCGAATCAAATCGAAGAAGGGAATGCATTTATCGGTCGACTTTGAGATAAACCTGCTCGGTGCTGCAATTTTCCCATTAAGACTCTGGACTTGCTTTATGGTTCTCGGAGTTTGAAGATTCCTGATAGACCAGATCTTCTCGGGGTTAGCCTCTATTCCTCTGGCATTGACAATGAACCCAAGGAATTTTCCGGATGCGACTCTAAAATGACACTTCAACGGATTGAGCTTCATTCCGTATTTCCGGAGAATGCTGAACATTGACTCCAAATCTTTGACGTGATCAATGGAGTATCATGATTTCACCAACATGTCATCTACATAAACCTCCATAGTCTTTCCGATCTGATCGGCAAACATTCAGTTGACCAAGCGTTGATAGGTTGCGCCAGCATTCTTTATTCCAAAAGGCATGACCTTGTAGCAGTATAACCCCAAATCGGTTACGAAGCTTGTGTGCTCTTGATCAGGTACATGCATGGGTATCTGATTGTAACCCGAGTAAGCGTCCATGAAAGATAATAATTCATGTCCTGCGGTGGAATCTACCAGTTGATCGATTCGGGGGAGTGGAAAGCTGTCTTTCGGGCAGGCTTTATTCAGATCTGAGTAATCGATACACGTTCTCCATTTTCCGTTTGGTTTTCGGACGAGTATGGGATTGGACACCCATTCTGGGTATAAAGCGTCTCTGATGAACCCATTTGATTTCAACTTATCAACCTCCTCTTTTAGGGCGGCAGATCTCTCCGGATCCATACCACGCCTTTTTCACTTGACCGGGACAAACCGCGGGTCAATATTTAGGGTGTGGCTCACGATATCATGCGAGATCCCACACATATCGGAATGCGTCCAAGCAAATACGTCTGGATTCACTTGGAGAAACTCGACCAATTCCCGTTGCGCTTGCAGGCTTAATTGCGACCCAATTTTCAACAACTTTGAGTTATCGTTACCACTGATTGGAACGTCGACTGTTAATTCAGCTGGCGAAGCCTGACTTTCTCTAGATTCATTTTTATTCTCATTGTCACGGGGGTCTAGATCCTTCTGGAATTGGTCGTGATGCCTGGGCCGAGGCCCAGGCGTTAATTGTCAATTTTCGGTGAAACGGACGCAGAGAGATTCCTCTACGCCCTTTCCTTTTTCCCTCCGCTGCGCCTCTCGCAGCTCGGCAACATAGCAGGCTCTCCCCGCAGCCTGATCTCCTTGTATAACCCCTATCCCGTGATAAGTAGGGAACTTAAGGGTCAAACACCTTGGGGCGATAGCCGCCCTAAATTCAGCGAGGGCCTGTCGGCCCAAGAGAGCATTATACGGAGAAGGAATATCCAAGACAATAAATTGTAACATCCGAACTCTCCGGCATTCTCCCACTCCTAACTCCACCGGCAATTCAACCATTCCGGTCGGTTTGGTTGCACTTCCGTTGAAGCCGTGGACTCGTGATTGACAAGGTTTTAAGTCCTTAGCTTCCATTTTCATTAAATCATATGCTCTTTTAAACAGTATGTTCACAGAACTCCCACTGTCTACCAAGATCCTCTTCATCCAAGCAGGACCAACTTGAGCGGATATAACCAGTGGGTCGATCGTGGGAGCTTCGATTCTATCAGCATCTCGATTTCTAAACACGATGTCGTCTGTCACCGTCTTTTGTTGTTTAGCCGGTGTCCCATCCTCTGAGTTACTATAGCATTCAAAGTCCATATGCCTGATCGAGCTAGTATATGACTCCATTTCTCTCCAGCTTCTGTCTGCTGGATGGGGACCACCGCTTATTGTATTGATAACCAACCTTCCGCCCGTACGAGCGGGTTCACCTTGTCTCTCCTGATTCTGTGTACGATTTTGATTGGATGGGCCCGCTCCACCAGACTGCGGCGCCCGAACATACCGGTCCATCTTTCTCTCTCTGATTAACTTTTCGATGAGGTCTTGCAAATGTCTACACTCATTGGTATTATGCCCGTAACTTTCATGAAACCTATAGAATTTTCCTGTTTGAATCTGCCTCTCCGACGAAGGCTTCGGAGCTGGCTTCTTGTATTGCATTGTATTACAAGTCTGTAGGTATACGTTTTCCAGCGACGTGTTAAGCGGTGTATAACTGTCAAACATTGCGGCCCTACGCCTCGGCCCACGGTTCTGATCTTGCTTCTTGCCTCGGTTATCACCATTTCTCGACCGTTGAGTCTGTTTATTTTGAATATTCAACTCGACTTTTCTTGAACTCTCGCCGGTCTGTTTAACTGCAACATTACTCTGAATCCCCTCACTGTTGGGCCTTGCATCGTCCTGCTTCCTAGACTGTTTCGCATCCTCACGTATCAAGAACTGAGCGGCTTTGGAATAGAAACAGTCCAACGATGCGGGAGGCTTTCCGGCCAACCAATTGCCAAACTCGGAATCAGGATCGATTCCTTTAGTCAAAGCCATTAAGATGGAATTATCATTGGGTTGGTGATCTCTGCGCATGCAGCATTAAACCTCTCCAAATATCGTCTAAGTGTTTCTCCGGGAGCTTGAGTAACACTTGATAAGGTATTAACATCCTTGGGTCTGGCAATATGCATACGAAACTGCTCAACAAATTTGGTAGCTCTGATCAAAAGAAGAAATAGACCGCGGTGGCAATCGCGTAAACCACATTGTCGCAATTCCCCCTAAAGAAATGGGAAAACTACGGCATTTTACTGCGTCATCGGCTCTCGCAGCTATCATTGACCATTTGTACTTCAAAACATGTTGATTTGGGTCGGAATTCCCCTCATACATGGGCAGGGTTGGCATTCTGAATCGCCTAGGAGGTTTAGCGTACAATATGTCATCAGTGAATGGGGTATGACTTCGGGAGATTCCCCAATCGTCATTTGTCAGGCCTTGACTCTCGCGAATCATTTGGCGTACCATGGCTGATAGATCTGGGGTTGGAACATTCTAAGGGTGGTGAGCCAAAGTGTGGTCGGGTTCCACAGTGCGAGATGGGATCGGACGCTGTCGACGATCCGTGCCTCGCCTCCTTGGCGCGAGGTCTTCCGAGACATAGGGTTCTGGAGCACATCCCGACTGATGATAATTTTCATTAGAGTGATCTCGTTTATCAACCCCTATGTCAGCTGCAACGGCTGTAGGAGCTCGATCATCCGCAGTGTATTGTGGAATAGTGCCTCCTCGGGAGGAGGGTCCAGTGTGGAAACTGGTAGATGGGCCAACTATTATTTGCCCAACGGTTAACGCCTGTTGATAGTCAACGGCTTGCGCATGGTTTCCGTCTAGCCTGGGACGGGTAGACCTGTTGTTGTAGTCAGACGAAGCAGAGCTTTCAGTGGAAGAATGAGGGGCTTGATCCCTTCTGGATCTTCTTCGCTTTTGGCGATCTAGTTGGCTGGCTAACTCAGTGTTGACGCGCAATTGCATGGCTAGCTGTTGCCGACTTTGAGTTAGTTCTTGGAGCAATGTCTGGAACTCTTGCCTGGTGACCGGACCTGAGGGGTCAGAATGCCCGGTATCATCTTGGTTAGGCGGAGGTAGTTGCGCGGGATTTTGTCTATCCCGACCTTCTTGACCAGCTGCAGATGTGGTTCTTGTGCTAACCATTTTGGATAGTGAACTCCTTTCCTAGACTTTAGCATATCTGAATAGAACGGAAGGAATTTGAAGATGAAATCCGGATCTCTCCCTTAGACTTATGCAATCCGGTATCAGCGACAGATCCAAGGAGCAGGAGAAAAACTGGGTTTTTCTCAGTGAAAGCACCAAAGTGTTTGTACCAAAATTGGGCACAACACTCTTCGGGAGTCCTTCGAAGAGATAATAAATGAAGAATATGAATTAAAAATGAGGATTATCTAACAAAAACTCCAAACAGCAATGAAGTAAAGACAAAGGCGAGCAATTTATAGTGGTTCGGCGTGTCACCTACGTCCACTGTGAAGTGTTTTGATATTTTATTGCTTTTCTTTCAATGATTACAAGTTGTTGCAGCAATCAACAGCAAATTACAACCGTAAGTTCGAAATCAACAGTAAAATTATGATGCAGGATGATGGAGATCTCGATCCGGTAGAGTCTGGGCGCTTGAGTGTCGAAAGATCCCATTTCTGTTGTCCCTGGGGCTCTATTTATAGGCGTAGGCTGCTGATATTTCGCTGAAAACTCGGGAGACCACTTCTGGCATGTGAGGGGGCCCACACGCACGGTCTTAGGAAGTTTGGGCCCACTTTGGCATCGGTTCGAACTCCATTCGAACCGATCAAGAATTCGTCCAATCGAGGTGAAATTTGGGGTGGAGACTCTTCGACATGTATTCTAGCTTCTGTGAAAATTTCATGGCATTTGCATCAGTGGATTGGGAGATATGATGGGTTCGAAATAGGGTTCATGACGTGGCTGTTTGGTTCGAACCCATGCATTCGAACCGATCGTTTCGAAACCATGGTGGCACGTTGCTTCGCGTTGACGTGGAGCGCAAACTTCGAATCGATCCGGTCTTCACTCCGTGTTGACCGCTTCGACTCCATATATCTCGGCGCATTCGAACCGATGAAAGACACGTCATCATGGTTGGCTGACCCAGTGGTTTCGAATGAAGCTTCACAGGTGGGTTCGAATAAGTCCTCTGTGATGGGTTCGAACAAGGCTTCGCAGGTGGGTTCGAACGACTGATGCTCGATGGGTTCGAAGGTGATGGAATCGAACCCGAGGCGAGTTGATGGTTTCGAAGTAGATGGGTTCGAAGGTGATCGGTTCGAACCACTAGTCAACCATCGGTTCGAAACCTTGGTTTTCCCCTCCAAATTGAGTCGATCATAACTTGAGCATACGAACTCGGATTGACTTGAAATTTGAGATGCTGACTTCTATGGTCTTTCTTGTCGAGTCCTATCAATTGTAGCTCGATCTGGACTCGGACAAAATTCAGCTATATCCATAGCAAAACGAAGCATGACCAATCTCTGATACAAACTATTCTCGTTTCTCGATCGATCTTTTGGTATCGCGGCTTTGCCAAAAAGCGGGATAACACGTATCATTTCAACCCATAGGGAATTCTATACTAACAGGGAACTTGCAGAGTGATAACAGATATTATAATAACAGAACATGCATATATCATCAATAACCATATAATATAAACAACAGGATATGGTGTCATATCCCACAGGTGAACAGTTACAGATAATAGCATATATAACAATGTAAATAACCAACAGCAGCAGATTTCAATTGTTGTTTCAATTGAAATCAAATTTAAAAAATATAAGAACGTTAATCGTGAGTGATTGCTTACCTTTCGAGGCTAGAGAGGATAGACCACGAAGTTGAATTACGAAATGTAATTACTAATCCCAAGGCAAAGCTAGACGCTAGACGGACACGATTCGACGAGCAGGCTGATAGATAAGGAATCAAATTAGAATAGGATCAATGAAGATAATAGATATACATGAACCATATATAACTTTATATATATAAAATCATATTTTTATGAACATAAAAAAATAAATATTAAATCCCAACACATACAATATTTGCATATATAATTGAAAACCAAATCCATATATATATATATATAAGAGAATATATATATATAAGCAAATTATATATCGGTATAAATGTAGTCAACATATAACAAAACCCAAAATATTATATAAATGTAAACATAACATACAATATAAATATGCACATACCAAACTGTTAATCAACATATATTTATACAATTCAAATATCAACCTATATTAAATATGAAGACCTTATAAATCGTAGCATATGTATAACTAAGATATTTATAATATAACATATACACTATTATTATCAAAGATCTGTTTTAATACAACATAATGTATAATGAGACTTTCAAAACCCATGCATATTCCTTTCAAAAATTTCCAGATTAAAATAAACATACTATGTATACTTTTATATATTAATTAATTTATAAGAAATATAGTAATCTACGGCAACTTATATATACCACTTTCAAATACTGGCATTATATCTAACCTATATACTTATGAAAACAGAGTATATATATAACACTAAAAATAACATATGCAAAACTACCTATATAACTTATATAACACCATACAAACTTATAATAATATGACTTATACTTTATAAACACTCTATTATCTAATACTTAAAATATATATATATATATATATACATATATATATGTAGCAATAGACAAACAAGAAAAATGAAATTATGCATAGTTTATAAACTTATATATACATTTTTTATACGTATATAACTTTAGAAATATATGTTATGGACTACATCAACACTACTGTAAATATACATATGATCAAATATAAGAGAACCAATCTAGTCCTATTTATTTAAAAATACATATATAGGCCGTCACCTATACTTTGGTTAAAATAGAAATCAAGCAAGGCACAGATCAAATCAATATCAAAAGACTTCAACACACACACACACACATATAATTACAAGATCCTCTTTTTTTTTAAAATAATTGCATAAATTGAAATGAATATTGAAATGTATGATAATGTATACATAAAGGGTTAAAAAATCGGTTTAATATAAAATATAAATTTAATTAAATATTCTTCCTTCACTTTATACATACAGACTTACACAATTATACATATATAAACAATCAGGAGGAAAAGAAACAAATGTAAAAGGTGATATATTTATATATATTGTATAAGAAGAAAGTAGTAACAGGAAGATATGAAAAATAAATAAATCAACGAATCATGAGATAATTACCTGTATCTTCATTATACTATATTAAACTTTATATATATATATATATAATATTTTAGAATTAGAACAATATTAACCTTTGAACAAACTGTATATATACGCATATGATAAAACTTATGTAACTCATATATATATATATATATATATATATATATATATATATATATATATGTACGCAAAATGATATATATAATATACCTCGTATGAAAATGAGAAGTGGTTAGTTCGCACGGCCAAGCAGGCAGAGGAACACGAGCAGAAGGGGAGTCTCAACGGTTGTAGGTTTGGAGTTCGGTACCAACTTGGGACACGACACTCGGTTGGTGAATTGAAGGGTAGGTGAGAGGCCGAACTACTGATGGCTACACAGGATTGGATGGCGGGTTGCTACATGGCTGCAGGTCTGGGTGTTTGGATGGGAGGGGGGATTGGCTGCTACGGTGGACGGTGCTCGGCAGGAGGTGCGAAAACCGAGGCTGGTGGGGTGCTCACGTCGAGTTCGTAAGGTAAGGATGAGGGGAGGATGGTCGAAGCCAAGAAAAAAGAAGAGCGGGGTAGGTAGAAAATTTGAGAGGAAATGTGAAAAGAAGGAAGAAGGCGAACATGTTTGGAAAATATGAAAGCTAAGCAATATAAATGTTAAAGGAATAAGAAACTGCGAATATTATAATTTATATCTGAAACGAATGCACAAAACAAAAAAGGTAACCAAAGAATGAATATGAATGAGCCTGCAATTCAAATGAATAGAGGGGATAGTAAAAGTAATGACCATTAGAATTCGATGTTTTGGAAATTCGAATGGACATGAAACTAAAAAGTTGAAATACCACAACCGTTACGGCTGTCCATTTTATCATTTCCATCGCGTACCGGACCTCAAAACACAGAATTAAATATATCTCAGAGATCAGTACCACGAGACGATCAAAACGGTATACAGATATTAGTGGTACGATCATCCGATCAAAAGTCGATAATCGGTACCGAAAATGCTGCTATTCCGTACAAAAAATCCAAACAGAGCTAGAAACATCCGAATTTCGTGAATGAAATTTTGCAGTCTGATTCAATGTGTTCTAAATAAATTTTCTCATGTTGACATATTTAGGTTTCGGAAAAATTTTAAATTCAACTATTATTAAATGATTTAAATTGGAATAAAATTTCACAAGAAAATAAACTTCAATATTATCAGATGAAAATTTACAGTTGCTATGTTTAAATCGACGTATTCCAAATAATAATAAAAAATTCAAATTTTATTGTTCAAAATTTCACAAAATCTCAATTAATTATGTAAATAAAACCTTTAAATTTACGGGTTGTTACAACATCGTAAGGTGACGTGGTGCTATATTTTAGGATCGATCCACTTTCATTCTGAGTGACCGAGTCTTCCGCTTGAACATGTTCTCTTCGTATCGATCCAAGCAATGCTTTTTGTATCGGTGTTCCGTGCTCTACTTCGTATCGATGATGTATAGCTACTTCGTATCGATATTATTGGTTTCATTTCATATCGATATTTGGAGTCATTTCGTATCAATGTGGCCAAACTCTCTTCATATCAATCATCGAGTAGTTGGTTTCATATCGATGTTTTTAGGTGTTCTTTCACATCGATCGTTGGTGGTAGATCGATAAAAATTGTGTATAAGTGGAAGCGATATGAAACATCTTCAGATGATGGATACGAAATAGAGCAGACATGATGAATAGGACATGGAACTGGTACAATGGATACAAAGTGGGCCAGACATGATGGATACGAAATGATGCTTTGGGATGTGTAACAACCCGATATTTTCAGTCATTCGCAGCCACATATGTCGGACTTGAATTGCTCAGAATACCGCATTGTAATAAAATTTGGAGCAAATAAAATCAATCACTGAATCACAGATACAGAAATATCAGAATAACACACAGCGAAAATCAAAATACCATAGTAGTTCATGAAGCTACTATAATAAAGTCTCAAAAAAAATACATAATATCAGTCCGAAAACGAATACAAATAGAAATCCTAAATACATATAAGTTCACTAATACAAGATCTGAAATAAAACAATTGAAACTGAAAAATAGATAACTAGATAAGCGAATCTCTAATGATTCCTAGCTCCAGAAAGAGATCCAAAGTTGTGAATGCTTAAGCTGACCTGGGCGTAAAGTAAAACACAAAACACTCGAGTCAGGACATACATACTTATACAATGTAAACCAACTCAAGTTAACTGTAGTAGTAATGCATGATAACATAAAGGATGCTTGATATCACACATCCTCTAATCCGTTAAACCATCAATTAAACAGTAATAAACGCTATCATAGAAATGCGTATATTAAAGTGAACTATGCAAATAACAGTGCCAATGTGGCTAGGGTAGCGTAGAGCTGCAATAATCGGTCACCTCTAGTCACACTCTCAAATTGAAGGTGTACATCCAAAAATCACAAGGCATACAGAGAAGTGTACCCGTGGTTAAAATTCAAAATGGTTTATGATTTCGAATTAAAATCATTCATTTAAACATTAAAAGGTGGAGTCATTATACCTTCAAATCAAATATTAAATTCCCTAAATTTCAGCCTTTTCAGAGTTTATTTATTCACTTAAATATATTAAAACAGTGAAATTTCAGCTTTCGTAGCACTTAGAAAATGTTACGGTAAGTTACATTTGAAAACAATTCAATTCAGCAAAGACAACATTTAAAAACTGTTGTAATAATTCAGGTTCAAATTAAAAGATTTAATTCAATTCAGCCAACTGCAGCACTTAACAAGTGCTACTGTAGCTCATTTATAAATTTCAGATTTTAGTTCGTTCTGCAACTACAGCACTTACAAAGTGCTGTAATATCACTTAGTTAAATTTTAGATATAGTTCATTTGCATCAACTACAGCACTTACAAAGTTTTGCAATATCCTTTACTTCAGATTTTAGGTTAACTTCAGAAATAATAGCATTTCCGAAGCGCTGTAAATTAAATTTCTAGATTTTCAATACAATTTCAGCAATAATAAAATTCCAATTTAAACCATTTAACTTATAAAATTTCATATTTTTCCACATTAAAATGGACATTTAAAATACCCTTTAATTTATGACTTTTATAAAGTAAAATTTATACATAAATATTTTTTAAATAATTCACTAATTAAATTCAAGCATACAAATTTTCCATTCTTTGCATTTTTAAAATTAACTTAATAATTAAGTTTAATTACCATTTCAAAATATAAACTTAATTTCCATTTTATTTTCTTAACTTAACTTTTTGTTTAAACTATATTCACATTTCCAAGTAAAGTTATATTTCAAATTACATTTATAAACATTCATTTATTTAACCAGTTTAATTCATAGAAAAATCAATAACACTTTATTAAGTCATTTAAAATTCACATTTAAATCAAATTATCATATTTTATTTACTTAACTTAAACTCCATTTTAAAAAAAATTACAAATTTCAAAATTTAGTTATATTCCAATTTTCACTTAACCATTCATTCGTTCCACATTTTAACTTGTAGAAAAATAATTAATATTTTATAAAAATCATTTTTAATTCAATTTAAACTAAAAATATCATAAATTTACATTTTTTAAATACTTTAAAAATTTCCAAAAAATATATATACATAAAATAACCATGGGTCTGCATAATATTTTCTAACCTAGGTCAAGTGATACGGACAATATATCATTTCAGTCCGTAATTTACAAAGAAAAATCTGGGTTCTATCATTTCAAACCCGCAATCCCAAGTGAAATAAAATAAAATAAAAAAATCATTCATGCCTATCTCCCATAACGATTTTTCCCTATTCTAATGTCCGTTCGGGTATGTATCATTTCAACCCATAGTGATTCTATTCTACAGGGAACTTGTAGTGTGAGAGCAGAATAAAATAAATGACATAGCAACATATAGCAGTAACAGATGATATGACAGGTTTATAAACAGGGTTAGCATCATATAATTCATATCACAGGCAGGTATAACATGATATAGCAATTTCAACAGATTCACATGTTGTCAATTCACAATTTATATAAGTAAAAATTTCAAGTGTGAATTACTCACCTCTTAACACTGGAGTTAGAAAATCAAGACACACAAACAAAGATCTAGAAAGCACGATAGCACGACTACGGATCCAATTGAGGGGAGAGCCAAGATGATGATCTTGTACACAGCAAACAAAACAAGATATTGCAACATAAATATACAACACAGATATCATTGAACAAATTGAAATATAAAGCAACAAAGAACTACATAACTCGACCTTGCTTCTACCACTCATATGGTCAGCCATAGGGTTCAAGTGCTCAGCCATGGCTATGTGTTTGGGTCGGGTTTAGGTCAATATGGCTCAGCTAGTAAGGAGATGAAGAGGTAGTGGTGATAACATGAAGGATACACAAGGCATGGCAAAATATTGGGGTTTTGGTTAACAACTATGCTCGGCCTAGGGCAAATGGTGGCTCAACCTTGCTTGGTTCAGACCTGGTGATGGTGCAACAGCGGCCAAAGGTCATGTAGTTGCTGGTGGTGGTGGTTCTAGGGGGTGGCCGAGAGGAGTATGTGAAGGGATGTAGCATTTAGGCTCGGCTATGCATGCTTTTAAAGGGTGCTTGTAATTTTTGAGGGGTTTGCAATATAGGGATGCCACGGCCTGTCATGGTCAGAGGAGAAGGAGGAGGAGCTGCCATGTATGGTGGTGGTGGAGGTGATGCGGTGGTGAAGAGGTCTATGGCCGAGCAGCATAGGAGAAAACAAGGCAAGAATTAAATGAAAACAAAAACGAAAAATAGGAAAATAATGCCACGAACTTACCAAAAGAATTTCAGAAATTTTGTCATGGCCAAAAGTTTGAGATGAAGGAAGTGTTCTCACATGAAAAATGAAAAGGAAATGCACGGCTAAGAAGAAAAATGGACGGCTATATCCATTGAAAAGTCAATTGAAAATGAAAAGACAAAAGGTAAGTGAAAAGTCATATGCATATGAAAAAATTTTGACTCTTTATATTTCTAATTTCTTTATTCATTTAAAAAAATAAAAAGTCAGTAAATAAAAATAAAAAACTAAACAAAATAAAGTGAAAAATAAAATAAATAAATAATTTAAAGAAAAATAGAAAATAAATAAGAAAATAGCTTAATATTTGAAACTAGAATTTAAAAATTGAAAACAAAATACAATAAACATTTGAAAATTATAACAACACTTATAAAATGTTTTAAAATAAAATATATGCATAACAAGTCATGTTACACAAATATACACAAATTAGAACTAACAAAAATATTATTTATATAAATTAAAATAAACAATTTTGTTAAATAAAACAATTTACATACAATATTGTAAAAAGCATAACTTTCACAATATAAATCAGTTTCAACGAAACGAAAAGCAGTATACATGGAATTTGATTTAATTTTATAATAAATTCAAAAATTCAATTATTTAAATTTTAAATTTAAAAGTCAAAGTTTGACCACATTGACCAAAATTCACATTTTTGGAAAATATTCTATTTCGTGTTTGATATTATAATTCACATAAAAATCAAAATTTATATTTAAAATAAAAAAGTTATCCATTTTAATAAATAAAATAAAGTTTTTAAATTGGGAAATTCAATAAAAATAATCAAAATATAGAATTAAAATAATCTCAAATACAGGGTTGTTACACTCTCCCCCGCTCAAATTTTTTCATCCTCGAAAAGAACGAACAAGAAAAATAAGGAAAAGCGAGATAGACAAAGCAAATAGTACCTGAAAAAACAATTCCGGATTCAAAACACGAATGCTCTCCTCCGTCTCCCAGGTACAATCTCGATCATCAGTACTCCACCATACTTTGACCAGACTAACAGATTTCCTTCTTAGCTGCTTCATACCTCTATCGACAATACGAAGTGGCTTCCTCTCGACTGTCAGATTAGGCTTAATATCCAAACTATCAAGAGCAGAAGGCTGAACAAAAAGAGATGGGCTATGAAGATACAAGCGAAGATGTGAGACGTGGAAATACAACATGCACTACAGAAAGCTCCTCGGTCAAATCCAAACGATAAGCCAAAGAACCAACTTTTTCCACAATGCGGAAAGGTCCCTCGAAGAGGAAGAAGGCAGGAGAATAGGAATAGCTAGAAGGAAAAGTAGGTTGAAAGCCAAGGATGAACCATTATTTTAAAACCATATAAATTTCAATTTCAATTTTTTTTATTTATAACATTTTAAACATTTTATAATATGATGAATAGTCATTTAATTCGAATTTGTTTGTTCGAAGTAAACAATATTTAAAACATTTTAAATTATCTAGAAAGGAGAAATAAATGATCAAAATATCATTTATATAATACTTTATCAAAATACTTCTATAACTTGATGTCTTAACAAGTTTACTCTCGTTCCTGCAGACCCTGGCCGTGTGTTGATTAGGCGCAAAGCTAGAATTCTCCAGGTACTTAGTTGACTCGTTTCAACACCTGTGAAAATACTGGAAAACTTTTAAAAACAAATATGGAAAGTACAATCCAAACAAACAACCAAACCAAAACATTTGTCTAACCATGGATCGTAGATACACAATGGTTACGCTTGGATCTCCCAGGAAACATTCGTACCTGTAAGCTATCTCAGCCTGCAAATTACGCCATGATGACTAGTAGACCGCAGATACACAATGGTTATGCCTGGATCCCCCAGGAAACATCCGTACCTATAAGCTATCTCAGCCTATAGATATCGCTACTAAAAATGACCTACATAGATCGTAGATACACAACGGTTATGCCTGGATCCCCCAGGAAACATCCGTACCCTCAAACCATCTCATCCAGGCGAATTACACTATGCAGTCGCACTCGTAAGACCATGGAAATTGCCATGGAATTCGATGGACACTTGAGTACCTTATCCGGAAAACCCAAATCAGAGAAAGAAATGTCGATAAAATGAATCCATGGTGTGACCACAAAGCGGATATCAATCAGAAGGCACTTTCCACATCTTTACTTCGAAAATATATATCATATAGTACCTTTCAAATCACTTTTAGATATCATACTTATACAAAGTCCATTATATATAAGATTCCATTTTCAAATCGAATACATTCCAAATCAATAGTATATCAATTCACACTTATATAGACTTCGATTATATAACATTTAAATATTCAAATTGAGTACCTTTCCAAAACGATAATTTTCAAATCAACTTTATACTTATACAAATCAATTTTATATAACTTCGGTAACTCCTAAATCAAGTATTTAATAAAATAAGATTCTCAATTTCAATTCCTTTCAATAACGTTTTAGTTTCAAAATCAGATATGATTTCGCCAAATCATTTCTTCCCAATTATATATTCATTTTCAAAGTTTCTCAAAACAATAGGTTTAGAAAAAAATCTTGGTTTCCAAATAGACAAAATTTAGGTCAAACAAATTCATTTCCAAAACTATCATATAAATACTGGGATTTTACTATCCAGTCTATTTTCAAAACCAATTATCTTTCTCAAATTCAATATACCCAAAAATGATTTCCAAGTTTATAACTATCCCTTTAAAACCTTTAAACTATTTATTCCATATATGGAAGATAAAATTTACCTTTTTGAAAATTACTTAGCTTTAAAAATTTAAACCTTGATTTGGAAGTGCTTGAACTTTAAAAATAGTCGAAGAAATCATATTTAAAAATCCAGAAGTTGGAAATCACCAACAAATTAGTAAATCAATTCCAATAGATAAGGTTATACCAAAATAAATCTGAAACTCAAGGACTGAACACCGGCTTACTTTAAATCATTTCAAATATATATATATATATATATATATATATATATATATATATTTGAAAATGGGTAAGATTTTATTAAGGGCATATACAGCCCAAGTTTTGGTTTAGCCCATTACGACATGCCGTATGGGAGTAATACAAATATATCTTGCGTAACTGCAACTACATTAAGATTCCAATTATACTTTTATCAGTTCTCATCTTCTTCACAATCATGGCGGCTGATAGCTTGTATTTGGGCTTTCTCCCAATGAACTTTGCCGATCCTCTACTGCAGTTTGAGCTTCATCTGATTCCGGCGAGGTGAGTACCTTCTTCTTGTTTCTCTTCTTCACTAATTGTATGTCGGATCTAATGAGTTTGCTATTTTCCAAACTACTGCATTGTTTTTTCTCATATAATCTGCGATTTCTCTCCTTTCACACATTCCAAACTGTCCCAGTGATGGGGACACTGGCCAAATTGGATTTGCTGTGTACGCCATCTCCTCTCCTCAACAGGTGATGTATTTCCTCTTCCGATGTACTTTCTTGTTGAGGTAAGTTTTCTTTTGTTTTGCATTTTTTCCAAATCTCGTTCGAGAATTTACATTTGAAAAACAGGTGATTATGTGTTTCTTCCTCCTGTCCGCATAGTTCACATTTGTTTTCTATAATAATGCCCCATTTCATAAGTCTATCTTTAGTGGGTAAGCGTTTTTGAATCACTTTGTATGTTGTGAAAGCCATTTTTGGGTTATTTACTTTGTTCCAGATGATTTTGCTCCAGTCAAATTTATTATCATGGTGTCAAATCTCTTCCCAAGCTGTTTTAGTAGTGAATTTATCCCCCGTAGGCTTCCAGATCCATATATCACTTCCTCGCCCATTGTAAATTGGCATGTATTGTATCTTATCCTTGATTTCTCTATTTAGTGGTAAACTCGAGCAGTCCCATTCATTATTTTTACTTATGTCAGATACAGTTTTTTCAGGGCATCCATAATCCGAGTAAGTAGTGATCCCCAGAATGTCTATCAAAGTCTCGTCTGTTATCCAAGGGTCCTTCCACAGGTTGGTCTCTCTCCCCTTAGCTATTTCTTTGCCACAGCACTTAGCTAGTGTTTTCCTTATTCGCATGATAGCTTTCCAGTTTGTTGAAGCATTATTGTCTATCTCCATGCACCAAAAATTGTCTTTAATGTATCTTCTTCTCATCCAATTACCCCATAACCCTTTGCCTTTAATTATCCTCCAAGCTTGCTTTAATGTGAAGACCATTCTCATGTCTTTAATTCGTCTAAGCCCCACTCCACCCTCATCTTTAGGTCTACACAGATCCTCAAATTTTATTTGATGCATGCCTCCTTTCCAAATGAAGTCTGCACAGACATTTTCAATTTTTTTTATTGAGGCATCTGGTATTTGGAATGTTTGTAACCAGAAATTGATTTTGGCATGAATAACTGTATATACCAGTTCTATTCTGCCTGCTAGTGATAAAAGTTTGGAGATCCACCCCTGCAGTTTTTCTCTTATCGAGGAGACCAGTACTGCACATTCTCTATCAGTTATTTTATTTGTTGATAGAGGGACACCTAGATATTTAACTGGAAGTTCTCCTTCTTTCACTGTTAAGATATTCAGGATTTCATTTCTATTCTTGCATGTCTTGTTGAAATAACATTTAGTTTTTTGTTCGTTCAGTTTAAGTCCTGTGTATCTCTCTAGCTTGCAGAAAATTTCTTTGATTGATCTAGCCGAGGCATTGGAGGATTTTATACAAATGAGCAAGTCATCTGCATATAGTAGGTGGTTCACAATAGGCTGAATGTTGTATATTGGCTGAAGTAATTTGTTATGTGTTGCCAACTCCATTTGTAATGAAAAATATTCCATGGCAATAGCAAACAAATAGGGAGAAAGGGGATCGCCTTGTCTTATTCCTCTGTTGGAAACTAGGAAGCCTTTTGGTATCCCATTGATCAGTATTGAGTAGGTAGGAGTGGTAATACATTCTTTTATTATATTCACAAATTTTGGAGGGAATTCCATTGATCTTAGCATATGAATGATAAAATCTCTATTTATTTTATCATACGGTTTATGAAGATCTACTTTTAGACAGAATTTGTCTGCACCTGGTTTGTTGAAGTTTCTAATCAATTCATGAGCCATCAATGAGTTTTTGGAAATGCTTCTTCCTTTGATGAATGCACTTTGACTTTCTGATATAAGGTCAGGTAAAATTAGCTTCATTCTGTTGCACAGGATTTTACTTAAAACTTTGTAAATCACATTACAACATGCAATAGGACAATAGTCTTCTATCTTTGTTGGATTTTGCTTCTTAGGAATCAGGCATATGAATGTGCGTTTTATTTCTTTTACAAATTTACCACTTTGTAGTATATCCTGCATTGCTGATAGTACGTTTTCTTTCAGGTCTTCCCAATGGCAAATGAAGAATTTGGACCCCAGTCCATCTGGACCGGGGCTGGAATCTGTCTGAATGGACTTCAAAGCTTCCCATACCTCCTTCAGGGTTATGTTCCTGGACAATATTCTTTTTCCTCTGGCGTTAACCAACCTCCTGCAATGAACTTCTGGTATTGTGTGATTTACTTCCCCATTAAATAACTCTGTGTAGTATTTTATAGATTGTTCTTCAAATGCAGAAATATTAACACAGTTATTGCCATCTTGATCAATTAAATGAGGATTGTTGTTGAGGTTATGTCTAATTGCCATTTTTGTATAAAAGAATTTTGTGCATTCATCTCCTTCAGTTATCCACTTTTCTTTAGCTTTCTGTTTTAATTCAATGGCTTTTATGTGTAGAGCTTCCTTTAAATCATTCTGGGATTGGTAATATTGTCTCCATATATCATCTGTTGTGTCTCCATTGTCTATTAATTTTAATAGATCATCACATTTTGCCTGAAGAGTGTTGATGTGGTCTTCTTGTTTGGGTCTGTTTTTATTCCATTCCTTTAGTTGATGCTTGGCAGCTTTAAGAATTTGCACGAGTTTATAGCATTCAGTTCCTTCTTCCTTTGGTATTTCATTAATGTGTACTGCTGATGTGTATCCTTCTAATTCTGGCCAATGATTTGAATACCTGAAAGGTTTGACTTTACCTTGCATATTCTTTTCTTTTAAATTAATAAGAATGGGACAATGATCGCTTGTTGAAGGAGGTAAAATGTTCACTTTAATGTCTGACAGTTTATTAATACATTCAACATTCACTAGTGCTCTGTCCGGTTTACACGAAATTTTCTTGCATTCACCACTCCTCCATGTGTATTTCAGGCCACAGTGTATAGGCTCTAATAGTCCTGCTCCAATTGCACAGTTGTTAAATTCCTCCAGTTGGGAAACTCTGATGGTAAGTCCTCCTTTCTTTTCCTCTGCTTTCAATACTGCATTAAAGTCACCCATTACTATCCAAGGATCTTTTACATTGTTACTGATATTATTGATTGTTTTCCACAATTTGGTACGATGAGATGCTAAATTGCTTGCATAGATACTTCTTAGAATGAACTTAAAGCCCCCTAAGTTTGTAACATTCACAGTGATTTGTTGGTCATCCTTGTCAAGTAGATTAACACTCCATATGTTTTTATTCCATAATAAGAGAATTCGACCTTTCCTCCCTACATCATTGTTGTGTATACATTCCCAATCAGGTTCTAGAGATTCAGTGAAGTATTGAAGATTATTTCCATTAAGTTTATTTTCCAAAATACTTATAATAGAAGGAGAGTATTTTCTCCTTAAGTTTAAGAGGTCTAAACGTCTAGTATCATTGTTTAGACCTCTTACGTTCCAGCTTATTATGGACATCTAGAAATTGGAGGTCGACTCCTCAGTTTCCTAGGAGAGACCTCGCGATTTGAGCTCTCCTTTTCTTTACATTCTGATTTTTTAAACTGTTCTGCATATTTTTTATTGGATTTTGTGTATTGTTTTATATTTTCTTCCTCTGGCTCAGACTCAGAATCCATGTTCTCAAGCTCTATATTGCTAATCACCTTTTCAACTTCTGCAGTTCTTGATGAATGCTTATCATGGGTATTTTCCGGCTTATGATCTTGGACTTCATCTATCTCCTCATTATTCAGTGGTGGATTCTGGACCTCCGTTGCCTCAGTATTATCCCCCTGATCCTCAGTTGTAACTTGTTTGTTAAGTATGTCATCTGATTTTGTCGCCTTTCGTTGTATCGGGTCAGTAGTTATTTTTTGTCTCCAAACTTGTGTAATAGGAGGTGACACAGTTTCACACTGCTCCAGTTTGTGACCAAAACATTTGCAGTTAGAACAAGTAGGCGGAATATGTTCATATTCTATTTCCTGGATGTATATATTGCCTTGTCTGTCTTTTGCTCTCACTTGTTTTATTATATTATCATTAGCTTTAATTTCTACTAGCACTCTGGCATAGTTTAGTCTTTTCACTTGTTTAGGGTAATCATCCATATGCAGAGGATTACCAATCAAACTAGCTATTTCGCTAATTCCTCTTGCATTCCATAAAGATAGATCTAGGTTTTTCAATCTTACCCAAACTGGATGTGATTCAAGCATATCCCTTTCAAGTCTTAGATTAGGCTCCCATTTTTTAATAAAGATGAGCTTACTGTCAATGAACCATGGTCCCCCATCTAAGACTTTTTTGCAGTCTGATTCGTTTGCAAATTTAATTAAATAGAATCCGTTTTCTCTAGGGAACATATCCCACTTTCCAATAGGTTTCCATTCGCGTTTAATATACGCATTTAGGTGAATATAGTATGGCCTTTTTCCAGAAACATACATGTATATTGAAGTACCCCACATACCTTTTGCTGCATTGAAAACTTCGTCATCCAGATCTGCGTAAGATCCTTCCTCATCTTCCTTGTAATCAAATTTCTGGACCCCACCTTCAATTCGTGTATTTCCTGCTATCACATCGGTCCACGTTTTCATTCCTTTCATAATTACTGATTTGTCAGAAGATCCCACTAGATTTGTAGCTTTATTCAAAGTATTTGGTCTCTGTCCTACCAGATCTGCAACTTTTCGAGGGTTGCCAAACGAATTGTGATACTGCTGTCGATCCCTTATTTGATTAGGGCTTTTGTTTTTATATCTAACCTCTGTCCATCCCATGTCATCTTCCTCATTAACCACGGTAATAGGTTGATTTGGATCTGTTGCCGCAGCATCTTTTTTGGTTGTATTTGTTTCGCATTCGCCATTATCGCCTGTTTCGCTGTCGCCATTAGTCACCATTATGATTTATTATTTTGACTTCTAAATATATATATATATATATATACATATATATTTCGAACAACAAACCATACTTTGAAATCTAAAAATAAAATTTATTTCACAAAATCACTCGCATAGAAAAGCTACTAAAATGGCCTCTCCCCCACTCTGAAACTCGAAAATCAATATCGATGATGTGTGCACTCATCACTGAAATTATTTTCCAGCGACATAAGTGAGATTTGAACTCCTATTTTCTTGGAGCTTCTTTGAAATCTCTTCGAAATCATTGGAATTCATTCGAATACATTTGAAACATTTCATATTCGAAAAATATCTTTAAATCATATTATTATATATATTTTCCAAAATCTTAAAACCGATTTCAAAACACCGGAGTTCGATTCCTCGAAATTCAAATTCAAATCC
The DNA here is from genome assembly GCA_030765085.1 of Allium cepa. NCBI lineage: Eukaryota > Viridiplantae > Streptophyta > Magnoliopsida > Asparagales > Amaryllidaceae > Allium > Allium cepa. The sequence goes on along the minus strand of CM060941.1, from coordinate 1,036,830,318 downwards.
CTTCAGTTATGAATCATTTTATATAAATCAAATTTCTTATAAATTTTTCAAAATTTCAAATCCTTTCGAAACCTCCAATTTTCATTTAAAAAAATATAATCCTTATCGAAAACATTTCACTTTTATATATAAAATGTGGTCATCCTTATCAAAATAATAATTTCGATGTATGCACAATTTCAAAATACAACCAAACATAAATTTCCAAGGGATGATTCAAGGATAGATTTCAAAACAAATAGAGATTCAGATTTAGAGAAACTCTAATCAAAAAATTCCGATTCGAAGATAAGCTTGGACGAAGATGAGATAATTGAATTACCAAATAGAAGATGGATAAGCCTACATAAATCGGGGGCGACCTTAACCGGTCAACCGTGACTTCAAGAATATAATCAATGCGGAAATCTAAGGCAAATCGACATTCGATCGCCAGAGTTAGAATCCAGGTAGAGCAGAAGATAGATAGCATCGTAAACCGTGGATACAGAAATCTTTGGTGAATCAATGCCAATTGTAAGGTTGTTTCACCCCTTTACAAATCATTCAAAGATTTGCGGAATCACCAATCTTTATAGAGGTCATTTAAATGGAGTTATGGAATGCCCCAAAATCAAAAGAATAAAAAAATAGGAAAGACAAGATTAGATTTCAGAACAAGTGGGAGCGTTCCAAAGTTCAAGGAATCCTAATCGATAAGAATCATAACCAAGAGATTACTAACAAGGTGGATACAGAAAGGATGAAGTTTAGAAAACCTCGATTTCAAAAATAAGAAATTTTTTTATACCAATATAATCTTTGAAAATCCTTTAAAATCATTTGGAAATCATTTTGTACTTCGAAAATACGTTCTCTCACAAATAAATGATTCTGAGATTGATTTCACTCACTCTGGGGTATTTCTACTCTATCTCTAATGAGTTTTTGCTCCGTAGGCTAAGGTTTGCCTAAAACCAAAGCTCTGATACCAACTGTAACAACCCGATATTTTTAGCCATTCGCAATCACATATGTCGGACTTGAATTGCTCAAAATATCGCATTGTAATAAAATCTGGAGCAAATAAAATCAATCACAGAATCACAGACATAGAAATACCAGAATAACTCGCAGTGGAAATTAAAATATCAAAGCAGTTCATGAAGCTACTATAACAAAGTCTCAAAACAAAATACATAATATCAGTCCAAAAAAAAAATACAAATAGAAATCCCAAATACATATAAGTTCATTAATACAAGAGCTGAAATAGAACAGCTGAAACTGAAAGATAGATAACTAGATAAGCAGAATCTCCATGAAGAGATCCAAAGCTGTGAATACTCAGGCTTACCCAAGCGTAAAGTAAAACACAAAACAATCGAGTCAGGACATACATACTTATACAATGTAAACCAACTCAAGTGAACTGTAGTAGTAATGCGCAATAACTTAAAGGATGCTTGGGATCACACATCCTCTAAGGATACGTTAAACCATCAATTAAACAGTAATAAACGCTATCATAGAAATGCGTATATTAAAGTAAACTATGCAAATAATAGTGCTAATGTGGCTAGGGTAGCGTAGAGCTGCGGTAATCGCTCATCTCTATCACACTCTCAAATTGAAGGTGTACATCCAAAAATCAAGGCATACCGAGAAGTGTACCCGTGGTTAAAATTCCAGATGGTTTATAATTTCGAATTAAAATCATTCATTTAAACCATTAAAAGGTGGAATACCTTCAAATCAAATATTAAATTCCCAAAAGTTTAGCCTTTTCAGAGTTCATTTATTCACTTAAATACATTAATACATTGAAATTTCAGATTTCGCAGCACTTAGAAAATACTACGTTAAGTTACATATGAGAACAATTCAATTCAGCAAAGACAGCATTTAAAAACTGCTGTAATAGTTTAGGTACAAATTAAAAGATTTAATTCAATTCAGCCAACTGCAGCACTTAACAAGTGTAATTGTAGCCCTTTTATAAATTTCATATTTTAGTTCATTCTGCAACTACAGCACTTACAAAGTGTTGTAATATCACTTAGTTAAATTTTAGCTATAGTTCATTTGCATCAACTATAGCACTTACAAAGTGCTGTAATATCCTTTACTTTAGATTTTAAGTTAACTTCAAAAACAATAGCATTTCTGAAGTGCTGTAAATTAAATTTCCAGATTTTCAATACAATTTCAACAATAATAAAATTCCAATTTGAACATTTAAGTTATAAAATTTTATATTTTTCCACTTTAAAATGATCCTTTAAAATACCCTTTAGTTTTTGACTTTTATATAGTAAAATTTATACATAAATCAAATTTTTAAATAATTCACTTATTAAATTCAAGCATACAAATTTTCCATTCTTTGCATTTAAAAATTAACTTAATAATTAAGTTTAATTACCATTTCAAATATAAACATAATTTCCATTTTATTTTCTTAACTTAACTTTTATTTTAAACTAAATTCACATTTCCAAGTCAAGTTATATTTCATATTACATTTTTAAACATTCATTTATTTAACAATTTTAATTCATAGAAAAATCAATAACACTTTATTAAGTCATTTAAAATTCACATTTAAATCAGATTATCATATTTTATTTACTTAACATAAACTCCATTTTAAATAGAATTTCAAAATTTAGTTATATTTCAAATTTCCACTTAACTATTCATTTGTTCCACATTTTAACTTGTAGAAAAATCATTAATACTTTATAAAATTCATTTTTAATTCAATTTAAATTAAAAATATCATAAATTTACATTTTTAAAATACTTTAAAATTTTCCAGAAAAATATATATATATAAAATAACCAAAGGTCTACATAGTATTTTCTAACCTATGTCAAGTGATACGGATAATATATCATTTCAATCCGTAATTTATAAAGAAAAATTCAGGTTCTATCATTTCAAACCCGCAATCACAAGTAAAATAAAATAAAATAAAAAAATCGTTCAGGCCTATCATTTTAGCCCATAATGAATTTTTCCTATTCTAAAGTCCGTTCGGGTATGCATCGTTTCAACCCATAGTGATTCTATTCTACAGGGAACTTGTAATGTGAGATCGGAATAAAATAAACAACATAGCAACATATAGCAGTAGTAGATGATATGGAAGGTTTATAAACAGGGTTAAAATCATATAATTCATATCATAGGCAGGTATAACATGATATGGCAATTTCTACAGATTCACATGTTGTCAATTCACAATTTATATAAGTATAAATGTCATGTGTGAATTACTCACCTCTTAACACTGGAGTTAGAAAATCAAGACACACAAACAGAGATCTAGAAAGAACGATAGCATGACTACGGATTCAAGTGAGTGGAGAGCCAAGATGATGATCTTGTACACAACAACAAAAACAAGATATTGCAACATAAATATACAGCACAAATATCATTGAACAACTTGAAATATAAAGCAATAAAGAACTACATAACTCAACCTTGCTTCTACCACTCATATGATCGGCCATAGGGTTCAAGTTGTTGGCCATGGCTATGTGTTTGGGTCGGGTATAGGTCAATATGGCTCGGCTAGTAAGGAGATGAAGGGGTAGTGGTGATAACATGAACATACACAAGGCATGGCAAAATAGTGGGGTTTTGGTCAGCTGCTAGGCTCGGCCTAAGGCAAATGGTGGCTCGGTCTTGCATGGTTCAGACCTAGTGATGGTGCAGAAGCAGCCAAAGGTCATGTAGTTACTGGTGGTGGTGGTTCTAAGGGGTGGCCGAGAGGGGTATGTGAAGGTATGTGGCATTTTGGCTCGGCTATGCTTGCTTTTCAAGGGTGCTTGTAATTTTTGAGAAGTTTGCAACATAGGGATGCCACGTCCTGTCATGGTTAGAGGAGAAGGAGGAGGACTACCGTGTATGGTGGTGGTGGAGGTGATCTGGTGGTGAAGAGGTTTATGGCCGAGCAACATAAGAGAAAACAAGGCAAGAATTAAATGAAAACTAAGAAGAAAATAGGAAAATGATGCCATGAACTTACCAAAAGAATTTCAGAAATTTTATGATGGCCGAAAGTTTGAGATAAAGGAAATTTTCTTACGTGAAAAATGAAAAGTAAATGTACAACTACGAAGAAAAATGGATGGCTATATCCATTGAAAAGTCAATTGAAAATGAAAAGACAAAAGGTAAGTGAAAAGTCATATGCATATGAAAATTTTTTGACCCTTTATATTTCTAATTTCTTTATTCATTTTAAACAAAAAAAAAGTCAGTAAATAAAAATAAAAAACTAAACAAAATAAAGAGAAAAAGAAAATAAATAAATAATTTAGGGAAAAATAGAAAATAAATAAAAAAATAGCTTAATAATTGAAACTAGAATTTAAAAATTGAAAATAAAATACAATAAACATTTGAAAATTATAACAACACTTATAAAATGTATTAAAATAAAATATATGCATAACATGTCATGTTACGCAAATATACACAAATTACAACAAACAAAAATATTATTTATATAAATAAAAATAAAAAAATTTGTTAAATAAAACAATTTACTTACAATATTGTAAAAAACATAACTTTCACAATATAAATCAGATTTCAACAAAACGAAAAGCACTATACTTCAAATTTAATTTACTTTCATAATAAAAGATAAATTCAAAAATTCAAAAATTTAAATTTTAAATTTAAAAGTCAAAGTTTGACCACATTGACCAAAATTCACATTTTTGGAAAATATTCTATTATTCATGTTTGAAATTATAATTCACATAAAAATCAAAATTTATGTTTAAAATAACAAAATTTATCCATTTTAATAAATAAAATAAAGTTTTTAAATCAGAAAATTCAATTAAAATAATTAAAATATAAAACTAAAATAATCTCAAATACAGGGTTGTTACAGGATGGATACGAACGAAATGTAAATGGATATGGACTGATGTACACCTAATGGATACGAACTGATGTGTTTCACTTGAGACTTGATCAATCCCTTGACTCAAAGTAGCTGTCTCTTTGGCCCAAAGCAGACCTTTTAGTGACTCGAAGCAAATGTTATGGTGACCCGAAGCAGATTGTAAACATGTCACTCTATCCAAGACTCGAAGCGGACCCTCCTCCACCTCGAAGCAAGCTTTCTAGAATCCCGAAGCAAACAAAAAAGCGACCCAGAGCAGGTGCCAAGCAGTTTGAAATGACTCGATCTTTATTGAAATCATATTTTAAAAATATTGTGGTGTTTGTTTCGTCGACTATGTTGTGTCTTATCTAGTTGATTGTGTTAAATCCGCCAGTATGTTGTCTTTCCAAAAGGCGGGTTAACACTTTGACACCCAAAACATGTCTTGCGATAGGAAGGTGCGTTTTGTAGTTCGATAAGCTGGATGTTTGTATCCTGTCAATGACCTGTAAAGAGATTGGTAATCTTACATGATTGTGGATAGTGATCGTTCACGATCGTATGCATTTCGAGGCGGTATGTGAATATTCAAGATCGGATGCCATTTGAGGTGAATTATGACTGTTCGCGGTCGAGTGCCATCCGAGGTGAATTTTGACCATTCGAGGTCGGGTGCCATTTGAGGCGAACTGTAACCATTCTCTGTTGGGTGCCGTTTGAGGCGAATTTTGACAATTCGCGGTCGGGTGTCGCTTGAGGTGAGTTGTGTATTCTCAGGGGGAGGGAGGGACTTAGTCTCATTAATGTCAAATTTCACATTCGAGTGATTTTTCGAATTGTATGTTATGGCGGTTTATCGCCATCTCAGAGCATGCCTTAGGACCGTTCGCGATCCCATGCATGTGTAAGTGGCTTGACCGTTATGGAATTGCAAATACCATATTTACATTAAAAATGATTCTTACAACCAAAATGTCCAACCAAATCAAGTCCAGATGCAAAAAATAGAAAACAAAAGCAAAATAGAGACGTCAAAGTGCAAACACCTACACTAATGCGGTTGATAGTCATCTCAAAGCATGGATGTGGATCGTTCGTGATCCTGAACATGTGTAAGCGACTTAACCATGTTAGTGTGGAGTTTGCCACTTATTCATCATTATTTCAATTAGTTGATGACAAGCTGATGCCTCGATCCTGAGCCGTCCCTAGTTGGTGTAGATGGTGGTCGTTCCTGCTCCACCATTGTCGCTTGCCTCCTCATGTATTGTAATAGCATATCGTTTCGGATATGCCATTCTATCTCATCCCTAAAGTGTTTGCAATCATTCATACTATGGCTGTTAACTCATGGAATAAACAGTACTTGTCTGATTTCCTCTCATTGTTGGTCGGATCCCTCCTCATTGGCCTTCGGTAGGGAACCTACACCCTGGTGTCTGTTGCCTCCGATCTGCTTTTCGAGTTCATGAGGAATCCTGGGATCTGCTCTCCTAAATGAGCATCCATTCCTCGATCAATGTCGTGTTGCATAGTTCTGCCTGGCATCCTGCCAGGGATTGAATCTATATACTCTGAGGGCATGCCCCTTAGCTCGTGGTCTACTCCTAATGGTCCTGCTCCATTCTAAATCCTAGTTGCTCCATGCCCCCGATCATTGTTTCCAGCGCTTCCCGTAGTTGCGTTTCCTCGATTTTGCACTCTAGCTTGTCCAATCTACTGGAGTAGGTTTTGTATCATCTCTTCTTCTCTTTTCAGCATTCCTTCTTGCATGGCTTAGATCACCATCTCCATCTCATCCCTGGTGATGAAGACCGAAGTCTGATTAGCTCCTGAGGATGCTTTCTGGGTTCCTTCAAGCTGACTTCTCTCCGCTCTTTGTCTCCTTGTTGATTGTTTCGTCATAGCTTTCTAGATCCAAGCCTTTAAGCTTCTAGATCCAAAGTCCAAGTTGAAGAATCCCTAAATGCTAGCCTTCTTTGTGAAAGTACCAAAATGTTTGCATCAAAATTTGTCACAAATACCAAATTGCAGATGAAAGCACCAAATCACAGTCACGGATCATAAATAGATTGTATGTTGTAGAATTAAATATGAAGAACATTCAAAAAATTAAAAGGAAAGCAGTGGAAAGACAAGATTTATAGTGGTTCGACGTTGTAGCCTTCGTCCACTTTGAAGAGCTGTTGTTTTATTGATGATTCTCTATTGATTTACAAGAGTAAAATTGATTGTATCCGAATTATAATGGAGTTCAACAGAGTAACGGAGTAGAAGAGCCAAAAAGATCCCTTTTCTGAAGCTCTTGGACTGCTATTTATAGGTGTAGGATGCAAATATCTCGCTCGGATCTCGGAAGACTCCTCTCACATGGAGGGGCCCATATGATCGATCCCTTATCAATTCGACTCGATCCATGATCGATATGTACCAAATTCGTATTGACCAAAAATTGCTCTGTTTGGGTTAGGATCGATCATGGACATTCTTGAGATTGTACATAAGCTTCTGTGAAAATTTGGAATCATTTGGACTTGTAGATTATGAGATATGATCGATGCAAGTATGCATTTTAAAATTACTACCGAGCTTGTATCGATACGATTCGTATCGCTTCCAGTTCGCATCCGTCAGGTGTTGCTATATTTTAGGATCGATCCACTTTTTGTACCGAGTGACCGAGTCTTCCACTTGAAGGTGTTCTCTTCATATCGATCCAGGCAATGCTTTTTGATTGATGTTTCATGCTCTACTTCGTATCGATGATGTATAACTACTTCGTATCGATATTATTGGTTTCATTTCGTCTCGATATTTAAAGCCATGTCGTATCGATGTAGCCTGAATCTATTCGTATCGATCATCGAGTAGTTGGTTTCATATCGATGTTTTTAGGTGTTATTGCGTATTGGTCGTTGGTGTTAGATCGATACAAATTGTGTATAAGTGGAAGCAATACAAAACATCTTCAGATGATGGATACAAAACTGAGCAGATGTGATGGATATAAAGTGGAACTGGTACGATGGATACGAAGTGGGGTAGACACAATGGATATGAAATGGTGCTTATGGGAAGGATACGAATGAGATGTGAATGGATACGAACCGATGTACACCTGATGGATACGAACCGATGTGTTCCACGTGAGACTTGATCGATCCCTTGACTCAAAGTAGCTATCTCCTTGGCCCGAAGTAGACTTTCTAGTGACTCGAAATAAGTATTGTGTTGACACGAAGCAGCTTGCGAACATGTCACTCTATCCAAGACTCGAAGTGAACCCTCCTCCGACTCGAAGCAAGTTGTTTAGAAATCCGAATATGACGACCCGGAATTTTATATATTTGAAATTAGAATATTTAATTGATTTTAAATATTTAAAAGGTTAATTTTAACTTAAATTTAAATATCTCCATTTGTTGGATAATTAAATTATTAAATTTAATAAGTGGAAATTGAGTAAAGTGTTGAATATGGAATTTAAAGCTTGTTAAAAATATTTCAATAGCTTATAAAATTTGTATTGGTAATACTGAAGATAATAGAGGTGTTAAAATAGAATTTTTATGGTAATTTGTTCAGTTTAAAAAAAATAGTTTAAATTAATGTTTAAGAATAGCCTTTTGGGGCACAGTCTCGGAATTCGATGAAACATGTTCCATTGGATCCATAATAATGTATTATTATCGGATTTCAAATTTCATAGCATTCGGAGTAGTCGTGTGATCGTACGATATGTAAATGCATTGAAATTTATAACGAATTCAATATAATAACTGGGTCCCAAAAAGCTATCTTCTCCGTATGATCAAGTTAGGACACGAAACCTTTTCCATTGCATTCGGAACAGGGGTATAACATTACGAATGCCTAGTGGAATGCCTCGATAGGAGCTTGGAATTTTAAGTTGCATTTTCAAGATGATTTAAATTTAAATATAATCTAGTGTTGACTGGTCAAAATTTCTTTTCATATGTTGGCCACTTGTCTTCTGATTCACGCCATCTATCCGTACACGCTTCATTCTCTTTTTTATTATAAAATTTCAATAAGAGAGAGAAAGAAAAAAAATAATGGCTGATATAAAATTAAAGAGGAGAGCATCCGAATTTATTAAAACCTCGTTCTTTCCTTTTCTTCTATTTCCATTCGAAATCGAAATCACACCTTCCCTCTTATTATTTTTTGAATGAATTTGTTCGTGTATATATAAAAAAAGAATTCGATGTGCAATGGAGAATGGCGGCTTGTTTCTTTTCCTCTGAGCTCGGCCTTTGATTCGAGATTTTAGTTTCAATTTTCGAGGTTGCATAGGAAGGTAGGAGCTTGGGTAGCTTTCAGGTTGCATGCGGCTTCGCGATGGAGGCCACAATTTTGAAGAAGGGTGTCATCTTCTCGCGATGGCAGGAAGCTCATTCTCGAATGATAGGGTAGCGTGGCATCGCTGTTTCTCGTCTACCTGGAGCTCGATTTCTACCACCTACTGGAAAATGCTCGTGCAATTCTCGATTCTACAGCTTGTGGTGGAGGAGGATGGATCATGCTGTAAATTTGTTGATTGAGAGGAGCTTAGGGTATGGCCCGGAGAAGATCGAAAGGGGATATCTCGGGTTAGTGGTCTAGTTCGATACCTTAAGGTCCCGCGGTTCAAAAATTTTGGGTGAGCAGCTTTATTTTTCCCAATGAAAATCTATAAGTATGCTTGGAAAATTTTATCACCATTCAAATGGAATTTTGGTGATTAGTTGTTAGGGTGGAAACTTTAAACTTAAATGGCTTATGATTAAATAATGATTGCATAATGAGGTGATGAGGTAGCTAGTCGTTTTTATTAAGTCGATTCATATGTGAGTTAAATTCGTTAATGGATGATTAATTTAAGTTCGGTAAGTAGTTGGTTAATTTGTTTAATAGATTGGTTTAATTTATTTTAAGCACTAAAGATAACTTATTAAAAATAAAATGGTTTAAATCAAATTATTAGTTAATTAAATTTGTTAAATGGTAATTAGTTGTTCGATTGGTTCAATATTAATAAATCATATAATGTTACAAGGTCTGAAATCGTGAAGAAAACAAGCCGGTTTGAAGTGGATTGCAAACAAAAATTAAAGGTAAGTTAATCTCACTCACATCTGGATTATTGGAGTGATTGATGTTCTCGCATTATATAACGGATGAGACCCTACGCACCCTGCACAACAGTAGATGACCCTTTATACCGTGATATTCCCCTCGAAGTGGGATTGGTATCTTTATATTGTGCTAACATTTATGGATGTAGGAAAACAGGTTGGAGGGATCCAATTGGATTCCTTAAAATGTTTGAATTTATTTTCATATTCGGTGATATATTTTGTTTGATAATATGTAATAGATTATATTGATTATATTGGGAATTGAAAATATTGATGTTATGGTTTGACTGAATATATTTTGGGTATATTGAGATATCGAAAATATAAAGATTGGATTTTTAAAGGAAAATAAAAGATAGAATTCTAAGTAAAATAAATATTGTGAAACAGGATAAATACAATAATGAATTTGGAAAAGGATAAAGAGTTGATACAAAATCCTATCAAATAAATTCTGAGTATGGGGAAAGAGGTTTTTGAATAAATGGGAATAAATGAATTTTGAAGCTTAAGTGATTTATTTTTTTAGAATTCAGGATTTAAATGATTTGGGAGAAATAAAGGGAGAATTTTGACATAAATTATGAAATTGGTATCTTCAGTTTTAAATAAGATTTTAAATCATAAATAAAGGAGTGAGTATGGAATTAGTAGGTTTTGGAATAAGTTTGGATAAGTAAAGGGATTTTTTTTAAATGGAGTTAATTTTGAAATCGATTGGGAAATCGATTAAGTGTTTTGGAAACTGTGATACAAAGAAAAATGAGGGTATGGAATTATAAACTGGGTTTATAAATAAAACGAAATATTTATCAGTGTATAAATTTGAAAGTATAAGTTCACGTTGGGAATTTATAAGCAGATGATAATTTGTTTTAAAAATAAAAAGGTGGTTTTATTTTTAAAAGCGTGGAAAGGAAATTTACGGGTGTGGGACATAAATTAAATTGGGATAAATCGAGAAGATTTATTAACTGATTAAATGGATTATATTGGAATGGAAAGTGTAATTTTCCTGAAAAATCCAAGCATGTTTTCAAAGTAGATTTTAAGTATAAGTTAAAAGTTCTAAAGTTGTTTTTTTAGAATATTTTTTTAATAAATTTATTATGTAGGTTCTTAAAATTTTAAAGGTAAATATTTAAGTTAGATATAGTAGTAATTATTTTAAAGGTTAATTTTGTATTATGCTTTAAAAGATAATTATTAAATATTTATATTTTATAAAGTAGCTTTATTTTAAAAAGTAGTTTGGCTAAAGTTTACTTGAAAAATTAGTATAGAATTTCATAACTTTTATTTTGAATAAAGTCTTTTAAGTAGTTTTATTTTAAAATGTTTTAAGTATATATTTTTGGATAAAGTGATTTAATTTGTTTAAAAATCTAATTCAATAAGATTTGGCATTTTCTGTGGAAATAAACAGATGGTTGGAATTTGTTCCGTAAGAATAAAAAGAGATTTGTAACTATTTTCAAAGTGTTGAAATGTGAATATAATATCTTGGGAGGATATTTTTGTGATAAATAATTTGGAAAATTATTTAAATCTGATGGTTGCTTGTGGATTTTATATGATAGTTAAATAACTGACTATCAATATTGGCCAATGCGCTAAACCATTTCGAAGAGTCCGGGATCGGGTTTAATTACCCGAAAACCACTTCGATCTAGTTGATCGTTTGCGAATGAAGACCGTGAAGATGATGAAGTCGGTGATTTAGTTTGTCCAGACCCAGGACAACTTGCGTGGACGAATGCTATCGGAACATGGTCAGGAGGACGATGAGCATTGTAAGTGGATATGTTCTAAAAAGGTAACACATAGCCTCAAGCCTCATCAACCGAGAATGGCTAAAACAAGGGAGGTGCAACAAGGCTAAGTGGCTAGCAACCAATTAAGGTAAGGTCATCCCTGTATGGATGTCCCTTTTTATTCAGCTATGTGGGCGGTTGCTGATCCCAAATGTTGGGTGACCTTATTCGGACTATCCATTGAGGGGTAGCTCCGGTCTTGTGTTGCAGGGGATCGGGAGGGATCCTCGGTACTCTGATCTAAACCAGGTACTATGACGGGCGGAACCCAGTAACCCTGTCATTGTATAGAATCCAATCTCCAAGAAGCACCTGTACAGTTTTTACTGTGCCCAACTATGCTAAAACGTGAGATGTAAGCATTTCAGCTAGATTCTATTTTACTTTCTATAAACACAATTATAATATCAGATGGATTTATAAAAATATTTTGGTTATCGCAAGAAAAAAACCCGGTATGTTTATTTTTGGCGTGGTCTTATGGGATACCTTCAATTTCAAAGGATTTTGGAAACTTAAATAATCCAAATGAGTGTGTTTTCTCATGTTGGTTTTCCTGACTGACTCAGGTGTTATTTTACTATAATGATCGGGTCGGACTAAGTATTATAGGATTCTAGATAAGATGTTAAGAAGCTCAGGAGACTAGCTGGATGGCAAGACGTATCACACGTACTTGATGTATATTCCGCTGTGCAGTATAAGCTGTATAGTCAGCTTTTATGAGGACAAGTTAATATAACTATCCAGTATTTTGAAATTGATTTTGGCTTGTGCTCTGTTGTTGTAATGTATTAAACTGATATAGTTCTTTTTGTATAAAGATCAGTCATTTATCTATTATATATTGTTCCACTACATTTGTGAGATTCTGATGTTGTTTTCTATTTCTTCTTCTACCTCCTTCTTCTTTCCCTTACGGTTTAGTTTTCCGGCATTCAATTGTTTGCCTTAATACAGTGGACATATTGATGTCGACTTTCGGACGTCGAAAAATCGGGACATGACAATTGGTATCAGAGCGATGTTAAGCGAGAACCTTGGCTGTGGTAGGGATTACTCATTAGAGATAGAGTCAGTAGTACTTTAGAATGAGTTTGAGTATATGAATAGACATGAGCGCGTATTTGTTAGTGAATATAAAATTTCTTTATGTTGTGTTGATTGGTTTGTTAAGTGGCTTATGGATTCTGGTCAATATGAGTAATTAACGTTATTGATAAGGATCTCTAAATAATTGTACAGAACAATTCGACACTTTAGTATTTTAAATTGGGCGAATGAAATAATTTTGCCCAAAATTATTTTTATATATGAAAGAAATAAATTTCTCATAAATTATTATAGTATACATGGTTGCTTGGTTGTTATAGAATGATAATATTAAATTTTATCATTGTTAAGTGAAATTTGAATAAACAAATTGAAATTTTAACAAGATGGAGATTGTAAATATGAGTTATAAAATGTGATTTATAATTGAAAGGAGATAAAATTCCAGAGTAATATTTGAATATAGATTGAAAGGATTTGGAATTCAAAATTTTGGAAATTAAATTCCTTTGAAGTTTGAAAATGGTTTTGGAGGAATAATGGTGATATTATTTCTGAAATATTTTTGAATTGGGAATGAAATATGGTGGGATTTGGAATCAAAAGTATTTCAAAATGTTTCAAAGAAGTAAAAGCATTGAACTCACTTCGGTCACTGGAAAATAATTTCGATGATGACTACAGCATCGTCGATGTTCATTTTCAACTGTCTAAGAGAGGAAATGCCACCAAAATGTTTTAAATTGGAGTTGTTTGCAAAATTTGATTTGGTTTTAAAATTCAAAGGATAATTTGATATGCCAAGGGAATTTGGATATAATTGATTTCAAAATTGATTTTTGAAATTACTTAAGAGATTGTTTAAAAACTCTGGAAAGTTTAATCAAAATTTTTTAGGGGATATAAATAAGTTTGGGAACTTATAAAATTTGAAATTCATTGGAATAAAAATTTAACTTAAAGAAGAGTTGAATTAAAGCAAGTGTGAAAACGAAATTAAGCTAGAAAGTAAGTCAATTAAATGAAATAAATTAAAAGAAGTTAGTAAATGAAATTTAAATAAGTTGGAAAACTTATAGAAGTTTAAAATTTGGATTGAATTAGAATGTAACCAAATCAAGATAAATAAAAGTGAATTTGAGGAAAATTCTAAGTAGACTAAGTGAAATGTCATTGAAATTTACTAAGTTTGAAATAAATTTGTTAATGAACAAATAAATTTACATTTGTAAGTAAATGAAATCGAAAACGGGACATAGGAATTAAATTTGAATTGTGTGAAATGGAAGTTAGTCAAGTTGGACTAAAAATAATTTAAGTTTGAAAATAAAATCCATTGAGATTTAAAATAAATTAGTAAGTGGAACTAATTAGAGATATGGTTAATTAAGTTTGGGTTGAAATAATGCGAATAGAATTCAATATTTAAAAAGGAAAGGGGAAAAATTGAATTCGTATGGAATTGGAAATTCAATTTGAATAAAAGAGAACATAAATGCTTAAGTGATGAAGTAAAAATAAATATTAAAGTATATAGAATATTTATAATAAACTTAAGGAAAGTAAAGGGTGAAATTTTTAAGCAAAATTTGGTATTGGGAAAATATTCTAAGTTAATATTTGAATGAGGGTCCAGTAAAGCTGTGAAATGAATAATTGTAAGTAAGTGAATGGAAATCAAAATAAATGTGAATAAAAAGAGAATTGATGTAGTTATTAAATCAGTGGAGAGAAACACGTAAGATGTACGTATATTATTTTATTCGCATAATGATTTGATCCAGATTTGAGCATAGAATTTCGAGATAGTCATATCGATCAGAGTTGGGATTTTTCACTCGATTTTCGATCGCAAACTCTGGATATGGATTTTTGATTAGTTTTGAAATTTTCTATTATAGTTTAGGAATATGCATGGAGAATGACGGTTTCTGATCAAGAAACCAGATCTGAGTCCGTACTCGGATGTCGGGTGGATGATACTAGTTCAAAAGTGAAATTGTGTGATCGAGTGAGCGATCAGGTTTTGGTATTGCGTACGGATGGTATATGTCATCGTACGGGCTTAAGTAAAGAAAATATTGAAATTTGAAAAGAGATAAGTAAAATAGTTTTGAATTGTGTGATTGGATATTATTGCTAAGTAGGATATATAGGTAATTAAAAGCAAATGATAAATTTGTGTTTTCGATTCTAGAAGATAAATTTGAACGGACCGACAAAAGGTATGTATTTAAATTGGCATATGAAATTTGATGATTTTCTGATCTAGCCACTTGGCTTTTATTTTCTTTTGAAAATTTAGGGCCCGTAGAGGCATTTTGTAGTTGTTTCGATCTAGCCGCGCAAAGGAGACGCTGGCGAAATTTTTTAGAAAATTTAGGGAGTTAGAAATTTTTTGATGGTTTAAAATTTGGTTTTAAATTAAAGTCTGAAATGGTTGAGTAAGTGATATTGTTTGAAACCTATGGATGGGTTTGGAAAGTTAGAAAGAGGCATAGTGTGTCTTTAATAAAAGATTGTTTAGGAATTTGTTAGAAACTGTTTGATTTTAGGAAAATAATAAACGGGTCTTGGACCATTCTTCTCAACTAGCAATTTCGTGGACGAAATTATTTTAAGGGGAGAGGAATGTGACGATTTGGAATTTTGGATATTTGAAATTGAAATATTTGATTGATTTTAAATATTTAAAAGGTTAATTTTAACTTAAATTTCAAATATCTCTATTTATTGGATAATTAAATTATTAAATTTAATAGGTGGAAATTGGGTAAACTATTGAATCTAGAATTTAAAGCTTATTAAAAATATTTCAGTGGCTTATAAAATTTATATTGGTAATACCAAAGATAATAGAAGTGTTGATATTGAATTTTAAGATAATTTGTTTAGTTTTAAAAAAATATATAGTTTAAATTAACGTTTAAAAATAGCCTTCCAGTGCACAGTCTCGGAATTCGACGAATCTAGTTCCATTGGATCTGTAATAATGTATTATTATCGGATTTCAAATTTCGTAGCATTTGGAGTAGTCATGTGATCGTACGATATGTAAATATGTTGAAATTTATATCGAATTCAATATAATAACTGGGTCCCAAAAGCTATCTTCTCCATACGACCGAGTTAGGACTCGAAACCTTTTCCATTGCGTTTGGAACAGAGGTATAACATTACAACGCCTAGCGGCATGCTTTGATAGGAGTTCGAAATTTTAAGTAGCATTTTCGAGACGATTTAAATTTAAATATAATCTAGTGTTGACCTGTCAAAATTTCTTTTCATATATTGGCCAATTGTCTTCTGGTTCACGCCATCTGTCCATACACGCTTCATTCTCTTTTTTATATAAAATTTCAATAAGAAAGAGAAAGAATAAATAAAAAAAGAATGGCCGATATAAAAGTAAAGAAGAGATCATCAGAATTTATTAAAACCTCATTCTTTCCCCTTCTTCGTTTCCATTCAAAATTGAAATCATGTCTTCCCTCTTATTCTTTTTCGAACGAAATCGTTCGTGAATATATATGTAAAAAAAAAGAATTCTTTGTTCAGTCGAGAATGGAGGCTTGTTTCTTTTCCTCTGAGCTCGGCCTTTGATTCGAGATTTTAGTTTCGATTTTCGAGGTTGCGTGGGAAGGTAGGCGCTTGGGTAGCTTTCGGGTTGCATATGGCTTCATGATGGCGGCCGCGATTTTGAAGAAAGATGTCATGTTCTCGCGATGGCGGTAAGCTCGTTCTCGGATGACAGGGTGGCACGGCATCGCTGTTTCTCATCCACCTGGAGGCTCGATTTCTTCCACTTACCAAAAAATGCTCGTGTCGTTCTCGATTCAGCAGCTAGTGGTGAAGGAGGATGGATCGTGCTGTGTATTTGTTGATTGAGAGGAGCTTAGGGTATGGCGTGGAGAAGATCGAAAGGGGATGTCTCGTGTTAGTTGTCTAGTTCAACGCCTTAAGGTCCTGTCGTTCAAAATTTTTGGGTGAGCAGCTTTATTTTTCCCAATGAAAGTCTATAAGTAAGCTTGGAAAATTTTATCACCATTCAAATGGAATTTTGGTAATTAGTTGCTAGGGTGGAAACTTTAAACTTAAATGACTTGTGATTAAATAACGATTGCATAATGAGATGATGAGGTAGCTAATCATTTTTATTAAGTCGATTATTAGGTGAGTTAAATTTGTTAATGGGTGATTAATTTAACTTCGATAAGTAGTTGATTAATTTGTTTAATAGACCGATTTAGTTTATTTTATGCACTATAGATAATTTATTTAAAGGAAAATGGTTTAGATCAAATTATTAGTTAACTAAATTTATTAAATTTATTAAATGGTAATTAATTGTTAGATTAGTTTGATGTTAATAAATCATAAAACGTTACAAGTTCTGAAATCGTGAAGAAAACAAGCTGCTTTGAAGTGGATTGCAAACAAAAGTTAAAGGTGAGTTAATCTCACTCACATCTGGATTATCGGTTAATTTAAATAGTTAAAATTTAAATCATTGGTTGATTGCTTGAATTGATAGTTTATTATCGATCTGAATGTGATATTATATATAGAGTGCGTGTATATATATATATATATATGTATATATTGGAGTGATTGATATTCCCGCATTATATAGGGTATGAGACCCTATGCTCCCCGCATAATAGCGAATAACCCTTTATGCCGCGATATCCCCCTCGAAGTGGGATTAATATCTTTATATTGTGCTAATATATGTGGATGTAGGGAAACAGGTTGGAGGGATCCAACTGGATTCCTCAAAATGTTGGAATTTATTTTCATATTTGGTGATATGTTTTGTTTGATAATCTGTGATAGATTATATTGATTATATTGGGAATTGAAAATATTTAATGCTATTGTTTGACTAAATATATTTTAGGTATGTTGAGATATCAAAAATATGAAGATTGGATTTTTAAAAGAAAATAAAAAATGGAATTCTATGCAAAATAAATATAGTGAAACGAGGTAAATATAAAAATGAATTTGGGAAAGGATAAAGAGTTGATTTAAAATCCTATCAAATAAATTCCGAGTATGGGGAAAGAGGATTTTAAATAAATGGGAATAAATGAATTTTGAAACTTAAGTGATTTATTTTTTTAAGATTCAGGATTTAAATGGTTTGGGAGAAATAAAGGGAGAATTTTGAAATAAAGTATGAAATTGGTATCTTCAATTTTAAATAAGATTTTAAATCATAAATAAAGGAGTGAATTAATGGGTTTAGGAATAAATTTTGGTAAGTAAAGGGATTTATTTCAAAATGGAGGTAATTTTGAAATCGACTAAGTATGTTGGAAACTATGATTTAAAGGAAAGTGAGGGTATGCAATTATAAACTGGGTTTATGAATAAAGTGAAATATTTATCAGTGGGTAAATCTGAAAGTACAAATTCACGGTGGTAATTTATAAGGAGATGCTAATTTGTTTTAAAAATGAAAAGGCGGTTTTATTTTCAAAAACGTAGAACGAAATTGACGGGTGTGGGACGTAAATTAAATTGGGATAAATCGAGAAGGATTTATTAACTGATTAAATGGATTATATTGGAATGGAAAGTGTATTTTTCTGAAAAACCCAAGCATGTTTTCAAAGCAGATTTTAAGTATAATTTAAAAGTTTTAAATTTGTTTTATTTAGAATGTTTTTTCTAGAAATTTATTATTTAAGTTGTTAAAATTTTAAAGGTAAATATTTATTAAGTTTGCTATAGTAGTAATTATTTTAAAGGTTAAATTGATATTATGATTTAAAAGATAATTATTAAATATTTATATTTTATAAAGTAGCTTTATTTTAAAAAGTAGTTTGGCTAAAGTTTATTTGAAAAATTAGTACAGAATTTCATGACTTTTATTTTGAATAAAGTCTTTTAAGTTTTTTTATTTTAAAATGTTTTAAGTATATGTTTTTGAATAAAGTAATTTAATTTGTTTAAGAATATAATTCAATAAGATTTGGCGTTTTCTTTGGAAATAAAATGATGGTTGGAATTTGTTCCGTAAGAATAAAAAGTGATTTGTAACTATTTTCAAAGTGTTGAAACTTGAATATAATATCTTGGGAGGATACTTTTGTGATAAATAATTTAGAAAATTATTTAAATCTGATGGTTGCTTGTGTTAAATAACTGACTGTCAATATTGGCCAATGCTCTGATCGTTTCGAAGAGTCTGGGATCGGGTTTAATTACCCAAAAACCACTACGATCTGGTTTGAACGTTTGCGAATGAAGAGCGTGAAGATGATGGAGACGTTGCTCGGTTTATCCAGACCCAAGACAACTTGTATGGATGAATGCTATCAGAATGTCGTTAGGAGGATGACGAGCATTCTAAGTGAATATGTTCTAAAAAGATAACGCATAGCCTCAAGCCTCATAAACCGGGAATGGCTAAAACAGGGGAGGTGCAGCAAGGCTAAGTGGCTAGCAATCAATTAGGGTAAGGTCATCCCTTTCTAGATGTCCCTTTTTATTTGGCTACGTGGGCGGTTGCTGATCCCAACCATGGGGTGATCTTATTTGGACTATCAAGTAAGGGGTAGCTCCAGCCTTGTGTTGCAGGGGATCGGGAGGGATCCACGATACACTGATCTAGACCAGGAATTGTGATGGGCGGAAGCCTAGTAGTCCTGCCATTTTATGGAATTTAATCTCCAATAAGCACCTGTACGCTTTTGATTGTGCCCAACTATGCTGAAACATGAGATGTCAGCTTTTCAGCTAGATTCTATTTTACTTTCTATAGACACTATTATAATATCAGACGGATTTGATAAAAATGTTTTGGTTATCGTAAGGTAAAAACCTGATATGTTTATTTGTGGCGTGGTCTTACGAGATACCTTCGATTTCAAAGGATTTTGGAAAATTAAATAATCCAATTGAGTGTTTTTTCTCACGTCGGTTTTCCAGACTGACTCGGGTGTTATTTCACAATAATGCTTGGGTCAGACCGAGTATTATAGGATTCAAGATAAAATGCTAAGGAGCTCGGAGACAAGCTGGATAGCAAGATGTATCACACGTACTTGATGTATATTCCGCTGTGTAGTATAACCTGTATAGTCAGCTTTTGTGAGGAAAAGTTAATATATCATTCCAGTATTTTGCTAATGATTTTGGGTTGTACTCTGTTGATGTAATGTATTAAACGGATATAGTTCTTTTTGAATAAAGATCAATCATTTATCTATTATACATTGTTCCGTTGCGTTTGTGAGATTGTGATGTTGTTTTCTATTTCTTCTACTACCTCCTTCTTCTTTCCATACTTTTCGTTTTTCGGCATTCGATCATTCGGTATTTAATACAGTGGACGTATTGATGTCGATTTTCGGGCGTCGAAAAATAGGGTCGTGACACCGAAGCAAACAGAAAAGCGACCCGGAGCAGGTGCCAAGCAGTTTGGAATGACTCGATCTTTGTTGAAACCATATTTTAAACATATTGTGGTATTTGTTTGTCGACTATGCTGTGTCTTGTGTTGTTGATTGGGTTAAGTCCGCCAGTATGTTGTCTTGCCAAAAGGTGGGTTAACAATTTCCTTATGCATTGCTAAATCCTAGAGCTTTCAAAATAAAATGTGACATTTATTTTTTTTTCCCTCCACCTTCATTTCCTAATTATAAATAACATTCAACTTATTTCTTCATTTGCGTTTTTCTTCTCCTGACACCTCATATTCAAAAGCTCTTATTCTTGCAAATCCAAAAGCTTTCTTTTCTGAAACTTGATTTTTTTTTCATTTTTCATACACGTCCTATCCTCATCTTAGTTGTTCTTCAATCTTTTCCTTAAGCCTCATCTTGAGAAAAATGTAAGTATCAAAATTTATTTATTTGTTTAATGTGTATTAATTAATATTTCAATAATATTTCTGATAGCATGAATATCTTTTGCGCATAAACTTTGATTCACATGCGATTTCTTCTGTTGGATTCATATCTAAATTCCGAACAACATGAAATTGATTTATTGAATTTGGAAACTGTTGAGTTTTTGCGCTTCTGTTTGGATTTTTATGGGATAAAATCAAAGGTAGGTGTTTTAACCCACTCACAACTACTAAATTATCTTATGTTAGTTAATTTAAATTTATGATGTGATTAGAAATTGATTGGTTGATGTTTGGTATATTTAAATTGTCATTCCAGTTAAATATGACTTTTATTGCATTTAATCGTAATTTAATTTAATATTGAATTTAATTGTCAATTGAATACCTGTTGATGATAATCAGTTAGCTAATGTTATTTATTAGTTGGTTGAACAGTGATAATGATGTATGTTTGATTGTTTGATATTGGATTATTGGATGTTATATTTTTATAAGTTACAACATTGCAAGTTCCCTATGGGTTGAAATGATACATACCCGAACGATCCATAGATTAAGGAAAAATTGTTATGGGTTGAAATGATAAACCCAAGCGATTTTATGGATTTTGAACCTTATTCGGGATTGCGGGTTGAAATGATATATATCCGTAAATATACATTATTTGCAGACTGAAATGATAAATATCCGTATCACCTAACCATAGGTTATAAAATTATATACGGACACTGGATTGGTTAAATTAAATAATTTTAAATCCTTAAATTTTAAATCTATTTAATCTATTTTAAGTCTAATTTAAATCTAATTTAAGTCTATTTAATCTATTTTAAATCTATTTTAAACCTATTTAAACTATCTTAAATCCATTTAAACTATTTTAATCCATTTTTTTTACTAGTTTAGAGTATTTTAACTATTTAAAAATTTTATTTTTACTATGGTAAACTATTTAACTATTTATAACTATCTAAACTATGTTCTAAATTTCAAACTAATTAAAGTGAAAGTGTTTATATTTAAATCCTTGATTTTAAAGCGAATATGGTTAAATGATGTCGTAACATAAGTTGGGATTTGAAATGATATTTGCTAGTGAAATGACATATTTGAGTAAACATGATGATTTTGAAATGAGGATTTAATTAGCCCATCTTATCGATATGATTTTGAAAGTTAATATTATTTTGAAAGTGAATATGGTTTCGGAAGTGATATGGTTTGGATTAAATATGATATTTTAATATCAATTATGAATTGGTTTCGGAAATGTAAAAGAACCATCCGGTGTGAAATAAGCGTTTGGTGTTAAAGAGACGGTGATCGGATATTGTCATACTCTCTGCCAATACCGAAAACCACTTTAGTAATTGTGTACGTGGTGGAGGTTCCAGAATGAAGTAGGATGGTTTGGCGAACGATTCTGTATGAGGTATTTATGTAGCCTTGACTCCCATGAGTCAACTTAGATGTGACTAAAACAGGAGCTATACCGGGCAAAGTGAGGTCGCACCTCCTATTGGGCACATTTCTTCGATACCATATTATGACTTTGTGATTGATTTGGTGGCCATCCCTCGATTTTGATTATGGGAGCGTGTTTCAAGGTGGGCGGTAGTAGCTACTATGCATTATCACCAAGTCCAGGAGTGCAAATGGTAGAATCGGACCCTGGCATTGCCTCGAGTGTCGTGTTCACATGCCATATCGCGCCTTTTACGAGTTTGGTTTGCACCATACCAACGGAGTGCCCTCTGAGTAAACCTCACGGAGGAGCTTACGGTACTGTATATACTATGGGGTTATATAAAATGTGTTAAGGGGGATATGGGTAACGCCTTAAGGCTATTTTAATATTTTACTTTACTCTAGACACTATTTTAATAGCGTATTGTACTATGTATGTGGATAGTTTAATGGATCTCTAGGAGATGTAAATCCTGAATATCTCTTAAGTTATTGCACTCACATTAGACACTGGATAGGAGATGTCAAACCCCGTAAACATCTCTGACATCGTTACACTCATATTTATTCACTTTTGATTTAACTTACAAAAGATCTTTTAGTTCGGACTCGAGTGTTTGTCCTTTAATTTTCTAGGGTCAGTGTAAGGTTTTCAGTTTATCGAAGATTGCCTTCTGGAGGACGAAGACGAACGTTTGATACTATTATTATTTATTATATTATTTTTGCTACATCATGTTGTTCCACTGCATTGTTTATTCAATACTGTTGTACGTACTTTGATCTGTATTATAAAAGTGTAATCAAGTATTATTTTAAACAGCTTCGTGAACTATTTATTTGATTATTATATTTTATTATTCCGCCGTAAGATTCTGTATTTTGTTTTTCCTTCTTCTCTGCTATTTCTTATTTACCACAATAGCAATCCTCCCTTTTGAATGGTTAGAGTTTGACATGTGTGGTTTATTGTTGATATAACCATCCAACAAGGTGGGTCGTTACAGTGTTTGTGTTTATATAAATAGATTTTGAGTATTAGATTAAATATTCCATCAATATAATAAAAGGTGGGTTTGGGTTCTAATAAAGTTAAATAAATGGTTTGGGAAAGATTTAACTAAAAATGTATTATTGAATTTTATAAATTTTAGATATGTTTGATCTTTAGATAAATGTTTTAAATATTAATTATAAGGATAAGGAATGGTGTATATATATAATGATTAAGTATGGGTTTTAAGGAAAAAAGGATTTCAAATAGAATATATATAATGATTTTATTTTTAATATGAGTTTAAAATTTAATATTGATTTTTATATACATATATATATATATAAAGATTTTTTTCGATACGTGTTTTTAAATTGAATCTTTAATTTTAGATATAATATATATATATTTTCCATTAATTCAAGTCTTGCCTCATCACTGTCTAGTTTTTTGTTTTGTTTGTCGCTATTCGAATGCTCGTCAGCTTTTGATTTGCTTTCCTCGAGTCCATATCCACGTCTGTGTCGTCATCTTCGCCGTTATTGTTCTCTAGCCTCGAAAGGTGCGCAATCACTCGCGATTAACATTCTTATACCTAGTAAATTGATTTCACATGAAATGACAATTGAAATATGTTGTTAAATTTGAATTGTTTATTATTTGATTGTTAAATATGATATGCCATTATCTACAATTGTTTACCTACGACATATGACACTATAACTTGTTTTATAAATTATATTTAAATTTGTTAATGATGATATATGCATGTTGTTGATATGTTGTATTATTATCATAATTGTTCTCACTCTATAAGTTCACTATTAGTTTAGAAATTCCCTATGGGTTGAAATGATACATACCTGAACGATCTTATAGATTAAGGGAAAATCGTTTTGGGTTGAACTAATAAACCCAAGCGATTTTCATTGATTTTAAATTTTGAGATTGCAGGTTGAAATGATATGCACCCGTAAATATTAAGTTTAAATTGCGGATTGAAAAGATAAATATCTGTATCACCTGACCATATGATAGAAAATTATATACAGACACCGTTGGTCTATTTTTAAAAATGATTTCCATAGTTTGAAAGGAAATATATGGGTTTTAATCAATAATGATTTTAAAATATAACATAAAGATTTTAATTTTAATATACGTGAAAAGTTAGATTTTTTTAAAACTATATGTTTTGGATATTTTAAAATTGTTTTAAAATGAAAATTATAAAATTTTACTTATAACTTTATTATTTTTAAATATATATAAATTAATATTTAAAATAGATTTAATAATAATAAGATCTAATTTATTAATATGTTATGTATTTATTTAAATTTATATTAATAT
Organism: Allium cepa; assembly: GCA_030765085.1. Lineage (NCBI taxonomy): Eukaryota > Viridiplantae > Streptophyta > Magnoliopsida > Asparagales > Amaryllidaceae > Allium > Allium cepa. Next base: position 1,036,805,734 of record CM060941.1, on the reverse strand, counting down.
TTTAAAATAGATTTTTTGTAATAATTTCGAGCAAATGGAAGTTGGAAAGAAAAATTTAAATAAGAATTGAATTTAAATAAGGTTTGATTGAACTTATTGATTTTAGATTTTTATTTGAAGGTATGATTTTGTAACTTGATTTGATAAAAGGCGAGTAAATGAATAATTTAGAATTAAATATAATCGAAGTTAGACATTTAATTATTGATTTTATTTAAATTTATAATGTGAGAGTTTATTTAAATGATATTAAAAAGGATTAAGTGAATATTTTCAAATGTAAATAAAATCAAAGTTGAATTTGAGATATAAATGAAATTTATCAAATTGAGTAACGGTAATGTTTAAATATGTATATTTTGAAATGTATGGAATTGGAAGTGGTTTAAATTTGTAATTCAAACCTAGATTTGAAATCGATATAAACTAAAAATTATATAATGAGAATTTGAATTGATTTGTGAAAGTGGAAGAAACAATTTTAATTATAAACTACCTTTAATATTTTTTATAAACTATTTTAATATATATAAGCTACTTTTAAATAATCAAATTGTTTAAGTCGGAACTATTATAATTTTGATTTAATGGATTTAAATGCAAATATTTGACAATATGGTTTAAACTATTTTGTGGTTATGATTTCGAAGTAAATGCGATTTTGAAAGTGATATGATTTTGGAAAGAATATGATATTTAGATAAATAAACTATTTGAAATATAAATGACTATGGTGTGCAATAAGCGTTTGGTTGTTAAAGAGACCTGGATCAGATATTGTCATACTCCCTATCAATACCGAAAACCACTTTAACAAATGTGTACTTGGTGGAGATTCCAAAACGAAGTAGTATTTCTGTAAGAGGTATTATCGCAGCCCTGACTCCCGTGAGTCAGCTTAATGTGGCTAAAACAGGAGCCACGCCAAGCCAAGTAAGGTCGCTCGTCCTATCGAGCACATTTCTTCAATACCATTTTATTACTTTGTGATTTTGGATGCACCTTTGATTTGGGAGTGTGTCTCGTGGTGGACGGTAGTAGCTGCTATGCGTTCCACCAATCCAGATTCGCAAAATGATAGTATCCTATCCTGGGCATTGCCTTTCATGCCTTGTCACATGCCTTATCACGCCTTCTACGAGTTTGGTTTGTACCGCACCTATGGAGTGCCCTCTAAGTAAACCACGGGTTTGGTGGAGCTTACGGTACCATATAGACTATGAGAATATATAAATGTGTTAAGGGGGATAAGGGTAAGCCTTATGCTATTTTAGTAGTTTACTTTACTATAGACATTATCTATGTAGTGTATCATACTTTGTGTGTAGATAGTTTAACGGATCCTTAAAGGATAGGAATCCTAAACAGCCTTGAAGTTATATTGTAATTCGCTTGACATTTCACTTGAGTTAATTTACTCATATAAGAATGTTAATCCTGACTCGAGCATTTTGTGTTTTTCTTAATGCTCGGGTCAGACTGAGTGCCGCAACATTTGAGACTCACCTTTGGAGCTTTGCTTGAAGATCCATCTCTATCTACTCAGCTTCAGTTATTTTAGTTGTTCCAGTTGTTTTGTAAAGACTTATCAGTTTTCTTTTGTATTGACACTTCTATGTATTGGATATTTATTGTATTTTGTTTTAGACTCTGTTGTTTATTGTAGTAGCTTCGTGAACTATTATTTATCTATTATGCTGCTTATTATTGTATTACTCTATGTCTATGATTGATATATTTACTGTATATGCTGAGTTTTTTAAAATATAAATTAACAATCTGTTGTTTTAAGCAATTCAAGTCTGACATGTGTGAATGATTTTCGATTTTAATGGTTTGAAATGACAGGTCATTACAGTCAAAATCCGAGATAGTGCCCAAAATGGTTATTTTTACACATTAATTAAAACAAGAAATTTCCCAAAATCAATTTAATCACTTTAACTCTATTTTAAAAGCTAAAAATTTTCATTCTTGTTTAAATAAAATTTAAATCAACTTTCGACATCATTTTATTTCATATTAAATTCAAGATTCAGTTATTCAAATAATTTCCAATATTAAATTTAAATAATTCAATTATCCAATAAATTACATTAATAATCATTAAATTTCAAATGAATTTTAGTTATTTCCTAAATCTTCGAAATTGGTCATCTCAAAATTTTATTCAAGTTCATACTCAATAAACTACATAAATAAAACATAATTTTTTTATTTCCATCTATTTTGTTCAATAATTATATTAAATTTAATAATTTAAAATAGTTAAAAATATGGGTCGTTACAATCTCCCCCACTCAAAACTTTTCATCCTCGAAAAGGGGTTGAGTAAGAAATTTAGCATTTGATATATTTACTCAAAATAATCAACTTACAAAACATTAATGATCTTATTTGAAAACTTTTACTACGCTTCTGCTACACCACTTCGATATCGGTTTTCAAAAATCACAAACTATTTCTAAAACAAGTTATAAAAATTTTAACATCTCAAAAATTTTCTAACACCCGGATTTAGGAAAAATTTCGGCAGCGTCTCCTTTGCGTGGCTCAATCATAAATTTTTTACAAAACAATATATGTCACAAATATACCAAATATACATCTCATCTTAATGATGAGGCATCCCATAGGAAAAAGTATAAAAGTACGGTATGTAGTCGAGATATGTAACTTATTATTATTGATACGAGCGAGTTCACTCATATTAAGCAAGCAAAAGCAAATCAAATCCGCGTATATGCCCAAATGGTCTTCGTATGTACCTATCTCAACTCAAATTTGAATATTAGTTGCATATAAAAGATATAGAAAGCATGTATGAGTTTAATAAAGAAATACATAACATGGATTCTGAATCCAAATCATAACCATGAGCATAAATACACAATAATTTAGTTATATGCAGCCAAAAGTAGTTATAACAATAGTTCGCAACAAATGAAACCATCCAACAAATAAAGTTCATCCAATTAATTCGTAACAATATGAATTTACATTATCCAATGTCAGTATTTAATTTATAAAATATCATTTCTTCTTAACATCCAGTTTTTATTAATAGTTAATTGGTTTACTTCCAAATTATACATATATATTTCATTTACATTCAATTTATTCAGATTTCAATTATTTCACTTTCGTTTAATATATTTCATATAAATTCATGTATGGACCATTTTATAAAATCCTTTTATTTAATCTTGTTTAAGTTAAATTTTATTTCATTACCACTTAGTTAATTCTTTTTAATACTAATATCATTTATAAAACATTTCATAAACCATTGAAGTTTATTATAAACATTTTATAAAACGCAAATCATGTTTATTATCACTTCATAACTTAAGTTCATATTAATTCATTGATTCACTTTATTAGTTCATTTCACTAATTCATATTATTAACTTTGCCTACGTAAATTTTATTTTATAACTCAAATTCATATTAATAATTATTTTCATTTTATCAGAATCAATTTCATTCAACTTGTCTTATGTTAACTTTCATCTTTTTGATTCATTTTATTAACTTTTTCCACTAATTCATTTCTTTAAGTTTAAAATCATTTTATACGGATGCATCTTCTTTTACACAACATCATTCAAATTATAATTATCTCATAAAGCTACAACTAAATCTTGAAACATCCTTTGCAATTTTTTTTTCAATTTTACAATAATTTACAAAGATATGATTTAATTTATTATTTGTTTAGCTTATCTTAAGTTCATATCTAAAGTATTTTCTCTTTACTACTCAAATTGTTCATTTAACATGTCTTTAAACACAATTTCAATTTGAAACATTTTTATTACTTAAGTTTAAACTTGTATGATATTCTGTTACATATTCATATTTAACATTTTAACTTTTTAAACATTTCTGGTAAGTTTATATATGTTTTTAGAATGTAATTCAGTGTTATAAAAATTTATTTTATTCATTTTAATTAACAAGAATGTTCAATAATTTACACAAGTTTAAATTTCCATTATCTTAAAATTTTAGAGTCAAAATTTACTTCTCATATTTCATTTAAACACTTAGCTTCAATTTCTTATTTCTCATTTTATAGATTTCCAATTATTCAAATAATTCACTTTGTTTCTACAACTAAAAATCATTAACTAGAGGGAAATTAAGAATTAAAATATTAGGTTTATTTCCAAATTATTTTGAAATAATATATATACTCATATCTTTTGTATATATCAAATCTTACTCAGAAATTTTAAATCAAAATTTGTTTATTTAATCAAAAGCGAAGCAAAGCTATGAAGTGGCCTCCCCTACTTTGAGACTCGAAAATGAATGTCGATGATGCGGCCGTCATCACCGAAATTATTTTCCAGTGACAAAAGAGGGGAATACAGGACTTACTTCCTTTTGAAATCACTTTAGAAATAATTTCTATTTGTAACTATTTTTAAATAATACTAATTATTATATCATAATCTTATATAATAATTTCTAAAGCAGCGGGATTTAAGTTCTCAAATCTCAGTTTAATTCATTCTTTTAATTTAAACTAAGATTAGATTTTATTTCATACTCATTACTTAATTTTATAAACATCCTTAACTCAAATTAGTTAAGTTGATATTTCCAAACATTGTTTTACAACCTATTCACTTCATATTCAATTAGTTAACATTCAATTATTACAACTCATTCGATATGCATTCAATTTATTAAGATCTAACTTAAATCCAATTTAAATTAAATTCAATTACTCGCTTTAATTTCACTTACTCATTTACTCTCACCCAATTTCATTTTATATATATGATGATATATATATGTGTGTGTGTGTCTATCTATATATATATAGGTAAAATTATTTCATTTACCATATCTTAAAACAATATTATGTCAACTTGCCTCATTTAAGTGTTTAGAAACCCCTATCGATAACATGGCGTCCTACGCACCGACCATAATTCACAAACAACTCAACGGATAAGTAAACACAATATAATTTTTTATAACACTAACAAGTATGTGCTCTTATATATATACACTCAAACAACTCATTCTAGGGTATTACTACCCTATCACTAATGAGTCAAACCCCACAAAGCTAAGGTTATTGCTAAATTAAAGCTCTGATACCAACTGCGATGTCCCGGATTTCAAAAGGTTTAAATTGACAATAATCCACCCATGTCCAACTCAAACAATCTAGAACATAGAAAATCAATGTGGTTAATTAATAAAAATAATAAAAGAAGAAAACAAATATAGAATCTTATAGCGAAATGACAAAATATAATAATCAAATAAACAGTTCATGAAGCTGTTTATACTATACATTTATTATAATTTTACAATATCTATCAGAGTTATATATACAACAAAACAATAGAATAATGCAGTAGAACAACAATGATGCACGGAATAATACTAGTAATAATAATATACCAATCTTCGTCTTCATCCTCTAGAGAATAATCTTCAATACGTTGGAAACTCAGGGCTGACTCGAGCATAAAGTAAAACAACACACTCGAGTCAGGACTAAAATATCCTTACGCGAGTCAAATCAATATCACATATAACAGGTGTGTAATAGCGCCAGAGATGCTTACAAAGTTTACATCTCCTATCCAATGTATAACATGCATGCAATAACTGAAGAGATGTTACCGGATTTTCTATCTCTTAAGGATCCGTCAATATATTTATATATAGTAGAATACTGTAACAACCCGCATATTTATCGAGTTTGTATTTAAATATTTTATTTAAATATTAACTCGTTAATCGGATTTTGGTCCGAAAAGCTACTTTTTGCAAACGGTCAAATTAGGACTCGAGACCACTTCCATTGAGTTCGAAATGTCGTTTACAACTTTTTTAAGTATAAACATCGATAGGTTTCGAGTTAGTGAAATTTCACTAACTTTTCCCGCTTTGGACTTTGGGTTAGTTTAGCCTATTAAGCCCAAGTTCCAACCCTCTTCTCCTCACTCTTCATAAATTTCCTAACTAATCAAGCTTTGGCATTAATGGTGGAGGGAATGGGAAATTAAAATTCCAAAACTCAAATTCAATTGCAATCCATCTTTCTACTCCAAATTCAAGAAGAAGACATTGGATTCAAGCTTCTTGTGCTTAGATAGAAGAAGGGTTGATTCTTGCTTGCTTAAAACTTCATTTTCATTGATATTTGGTGCAAAGGTGAGATTTTTATCTCACAATTCTAGCCTATAACTATATTGGACTGTTGGGAATGATTCCATATCATTTTTGCATGCATGTTAGCATTTGGTTTGGATTGGATTGGCAAAAAACTCCAATTTTTAGCGTTTTGGTGAATTTTCTGCACCTAGGTCGTTCTGGCCATTTTTAGCTCGTTCGGAGTTAAGTTGTTCGTCCATAGGTCGTGAGTCGTTCACGAGTTAACCCTAGGTCGTTCTGGCCATTTTTAGCTCGTTCGGAGTTAAGTCGTTCGTCCATAGGTCGTGAGTCGTTCACGAGTTAACCCTAGGTCGTTCGGGCCATTTTTAGCTCGTTCGGAGTTAAGTCGTTCATCCATAGGTCGTGAGTCGTTTACGAGTTAACCCTTAAGTCGTGCAACTCTTAAGTCATGCAGCCCTTCAGTCACGCAAACCTTAAGTCGGTTACGAGTTATCCCGATAGGTCGTTGGACCCTTAACTCGTAGGTCGTTGGACCTTATCTCGTTAGGTCGCTCCTGGCCTAACCCTTAAGTCGTGCAACTCTTAAGTCGTGCAACCCTTAAGTCGTGGAACCCTTCAGTCATGCAACTCTTAAGTCGGTCACGAGTTATCCTGTTAGGTCGCGACCTCTGTTAAGTCGGCCATGTTGGGTCGTGAGTCATCGTTAGGTCGCGAACACCTCTAGGTCGCAACCACTAGGTCGCTTGACCCCTTAGACCCCTAGGTCGCAACCGTTAGGTCGCTCGACCCTATCCCTCTTAGGTCATTAGACCCCCTTTTTTTCTTCACTAGGTCGTACCGTTTTGGATGGGGCGCTGCCCCCTGGACCCCCGCGACCTGACCGGGCAGGTCGAACCTCGTAAGTGGTGGCGTTGCCCCCGCACCCCCACCTTGGGGGGTTGCCACCCCCCTGGACCCCACCTCCGTAGGGGATCTTATCTGAAAAACATTGAGCTGATTTCCATGGATTTTATTCACATCTCCGTATGCGATTTTTGTGACTGATTGTTTCTACAATTGCTTCTGTGTTTTGTCACTTTATAATATAAAGGTTTCAATACTAGTAGTAAATATCAAAACTCTTTTAACAAACAATTTCAACTCTATTTTTAATAACAAAGCTCTTTTCTTAAACCGTTTTCCAATCTATTAGTATATACAGACCTTTACCTCACTCGGATGAGAAATCTAATTAAACGACTTAGTAAAACAAGTGGTATGAAACGCTTGCGTTCACTTCGTCGGTTAATTCTTGGACTTGTTCGATTGAACCTCTTGTGACAATTTTATTAGTGAAGATTTACAGTTTGTTCGTAAATATTTAAGTTAAGCAAGTGGTTATGGGACATGAAGCTAAACTTCTATATTTACTAGCTTAGTGTAATTGACACTTCTCGTTGATCATGACGATCATTCTGATGATTTAGACTAGCAACTGTGCGATGTCTCTTGTTGCGAGGTTAGACTAGACACCACTTGTGTGATTCCACTCACACATACCTTTTTGCTTTTTGGTTAGTCTGGACCTTAATCTGTGTGATTCCATTCACACATGTGGGGTAGCTCCCCTTGGTCTTCGGACCGTCATGTGATAGGCCTCTTTCTCTTTTCTATGATTTCTGGACTTCTTGCATTGATTTCTAGAATTTATGTCATTGACTTGTTATGAGTACAAGTTTGGGGTATGATGCCCTTTCCGAATCTTTGAGAAGATTCTTGTGATATTGATTATCTCTTATTGATTGATCTTCTGTTGATCATTATTTACATACTTATAGTGGTATGTCATTATGGATGTTTATGTTTATGCCATATCTTTTATGTTATATCATGTCATCTGATATTTATAGCTAGACTGACCTGTTTATTATTTTCTTAAATAATACTCGGGTCAGACCGAGATGTTACAGGTGCTTCTGCTTGACTTCTTCCCAGGGATTCATCACTCTGACTTTTGGCTAACTGTTTAGATTAGCAGTTTTTGTTGTATACACTTGAGATATAGACTCATAGTTGTATTCTTTTGTATAGCACGTGTTGCTATTCTTTTGTATTAACGTGGATCTTACTGACCACTACTCTGATGTACACTTTCATGTGTTAGTTATATATTCATATCTTCTTCCGCCTTTGTGATATGGATATCTGTGACTGATTTGTGATATGATTATTTCTATGTTTGTTTCCGAAGATTATTTATAGCCACCGTGTGATAAGCAATTACATGGATGGTCGCTCCTCAACAGCCTTATTCTCCGTGCTAGTTGACAGCACTACTCCGGAGTGTTCTTGGCTAGCGTGGGTATAGAGGTGGGGCGTCACAGCTTGGTATCAGAGCCAAACTTCAGAACAATGTAGAATAACTTAACAAGGATCATCGTCCTAGGTAGGAGTCATACCATAGGATTAATTCGAGTCTTCGTACCGATTCATCCTATTTCCTTTATGATTCCTTGTTTTATCTATCAAGATTGCTTGATGTTCATTGGTAAATAACCTTCTTCCTTCTCTTCTTTCTTTCTTTAAGGAAGAGAATGTCTAGACCAGGCCGTCCCAGAACTGGATCATCTGGTGTTGCTCCTCCGGATGGAGTTTTTATGACTGCTCAACAGCTTCTTGATTTAGTAACTAATGCTCAAGCAGCTGGAGCTAACCCGGAACCTACTCACCCAAAGTCGGGATTTGCACGCTTGTGCAGCGATTACACCAACTTGGGTGGGAAGCCCTTCAAAGGTTCGGAAAATATCATCGAGGTCCAGGCTTGGTTAAAATCATGCGATCGAATCTTTTCTCGCATGAACCTTATCGATCTCCACCGCGTTCAGGTGGCTTCCAGCATGCTCCTGGAGAGAGCATTGGACTGGTACGAACTCCTTATTTCAGAAATTAATGAAGCGGATCTCACCTGGGAGCAATTTCAGGGACGCTTCGAGTTAAAGTTTGTACCAGAAGCTAGGAAAGTAACCTTGGCTCGACGTTTTATAGACCTTGTTCAAGGTCAATCCTCTGTGACTGATTACGTCGCAGCCTTCGAGTCGCTTTCCAAATATGGGGTTGAATACATCAACACCCCATTGAAGAAGAACCAGAGGTTCGTTTATGGCTTAAATAAGAATCTTAAGAAGCCACTGCTCCTGAAACTAGAAGTCGCATTTGATCAACTCGTCGATATCGCTCTTCGTCTTGAAGAGGCTGATAGAGAGAGTGATGTTGAAGTGGAAGGCGCTAAACCAAACTTCAACAACAAGAAGAGGCCAAACAAATTCAAGGGTCCTTATCCCAACAAAAAGGGTAAGCAGGCAACCCTTGCGGCAAAGTCTCCTTCTCCTAGTGGTGCGAGTTGCTTCAACTGTGGGTCTGGGGATCATTATGCGAATAAGTGCTCTAAGCCCAAATCTTGTCGCTATTGTAAGAGCCCGGATCATTACATACATCAATGCCTCAAGCGTAAAGGCAAGAAGGAAGGAAAGTTGAATGTGGCTCAATCCCCTGGCAATACATCTCGTGGCCAAGGTATTTCTCATTCCATTCTTGATGGTATTATTTTATTTCATGATCAACCTATTAGAGTTCTCTTTGATACGGGTGCATCCCATTCTTTTATATCAAAGGAACTGGTAGACACTTTTTCCTTAAGTGTTACTGCATTGATGACTTCTTTAAAAATTGCGAATCCTGTTGGTGGATCCGCAACTCTTAGTTTTCTTTGTAAAGATGTGGAGATTATTTTTTGCGATTTTTCTTTCCTAGCCGATTTGCATGTCATGCGTTACATAGGCTTTGGAATAATTTTGGGAATGGATTGGCTTAACCGTTATCAAGCCCATATCCTATGTCCTGAGCGGACTATTCATCTCCGACATCCACTATCTGTTAATCAGATTTCTGTTAATCTTAAAGATTCAGAATCCTGTTTGGTGGCATCTTTATATTCTTTAAATCCTCGTGATAACGATGATGATGATGAAGATGATATCATTTCTCGTATTCATGTTGTTCGTGAATTTTCCGACATATTCGAGCCCGTTTTAGGTTTACCACCTAAACGAGCAATAGAGTTCAGAATTAATCTTTTTTATGGAGCTCAACCTATTACTCGTCCTCCTTATCGCATGTCCAATAAGGAAAATGAGGAGATGCGTAAACAATTATCTGAGTTGGAGACGAGGCAATTTATTCGCTCTAGTTCCTCGCCTTGGGGAGCTTCGGCTATTTTCGTAAAGAAATCCGATGGTACTCTGAGGCTCTGCGTTGATTATCGCAAGCTTAACGATCTTACTATTAAAAATAAATATCCTTTACCTCGGATTGATGATCTATTCGATCAGCTTAGTGGTGCTAAGGTCTTTTCACAATTGGACTTGGCTACCGGTTTCCATCAGCTTCGTATCGCTGAGGATAGCATTCCTTTGACATCATTCCGTACTCGATATGGATCTTATGAATGGCTTGTTATGCCATTTGGGTTAACGAATGCTCCAGCTTATTTCGTTGACCTCATGAATCGAGTTTTCAAAGATTTCCTCAATCGGTTTGTTCTCATATTCATTGATGATATTCTTGTGTATTCTAAAACCGAGGAGGAACATGAGAAACATCTTCGGATTGTATTGGAAACACTTAGGAGTAATCAATTAAAGGCGAAATTTTCTAAATGCCACTTTTGGCAATCTCGTGTGAAGTTTCTCGGTCATATTATTTCCGAATCCGGGATATCCGTGGATCCTTCAAAGATTGAAGCGATTCAAGATTGGAAGAGACCGGAGAGTGTGACAGAGATTCGTAGTTTTCTCGGATTGGCGGGCTATTACCGTCGTTTTATTAAAGACTTTTCTAAGATTGCCGTGCCTCTTACTGGCTTGACTAAGAAGGGAGTTAAATACATTTAATCGGACAAATGTGAAGCCTCTTTTCAGAAATTGAAAGAACTCCTTTCCGATGCTCCTATTCTTGTTATTCCTGAGGGGAATCAAGATTTTGTTGTTTATACCGATGCTAGTCACGTTGGTTTGGGTGCCGTTCTTATGCAAAAAGAACGTGTTGTTGCTTATGCTTCTAGGCAATTGAAGCCGGCCGAGACTAGATATGCCACACATGATCTAGAGCTCGCGGCTAGTGTTTTCGCCCTTCGAATGTGGCGTCATTATCTATTGGGAGAGAAATTTATTCTTTACACGGATCATAAGTCTTTGAAATATTTATTTTCTCAAAAAGAGCTTAATTTACGTCAACAGCGTTGGCTCGAGTTCCTTGCACCTTATGATCTTGATATTCTTTATACCCCCGGTAAGGGTAATCGTGTCGCCGATGCTCTTAGCCGTAAGCAACAAGCAGTTGTTTCTATGATGATATCCGAATGGAACGATCTCGAGATCTTATCCACTTGTGAGATTCGAGAGCGCGTATCCGATTTATGCTCATCGCTTGTTTTATGTAGCCTTGAGGCTCATCCTTCTCTTTTAGACCGCATTCTTGAAGCTCAAGGGCTAGATTCTGAATTGGCTCTTCTTGGCAAAAATGTTAAGGATAAAATTGATATTGAAGGTTTGAAAGACTTTGATATTGATTCTCGTGGTGGCATTCGAAAATTTGGTAGACTTATCATACCAAATATTGTAGATCTTCGTAAAGATATTTTAGAAGATTCCCATCGTTCTAAATTCACCATTCATCCCGGTAGTAGTAAAATGTACACTGATATGAAGCGACTTTATTATTGGGAGGGAATGAAATCTGATATTGCTAACTTTGTTAAGTGTTGCATGACTTGCCAACTTGTCAAGGCCGAACATCAAAGGCCTGGTGGGTTATTGCAACCTTTAGAAATTCCAATTTGGAAGTGGGTTCAAATTTCCATGGACTTTATAGATGGCCTTCCCCGTTCTCGTTCGGGTCATGATAGCTTATGGGTGATTGTTGATAGACTTACTAAATCCGCCCATTTTATTCCGGTTCGGTCTAACCGAACCGTTCCTCTTTTGGCCAAACTATTTGTCAAGGAAATTGTAAAATTGCATGGAGTTCCTTCTATTGTTAGCGATCGTGATCCATTGTTTACTAGTGGATTTGGGAAGAGTCTTCAAAAAGCTTTAGGAACGAAGCTTAATTTTAGCACCGCTTATCACCCCCAGTCCGATGGACAAACCGAGCGTGTGAATCAAACTCTTGAAGATCTTCTTCGTGCTTGTGTGCTTGATTTTGGTGGAAGTTGGGAAGATCATATTTCACTTGTTGAATTTTCCTATAATAATAGCTTCCAATCTAGTATTGGTATGGCACCTTTCGAGGCACTCTACGGAAGGCCATGCCGATCTCCTTCTTGTTGGCTTGAGGACGGTGAGAAGCTGGTTTTAGGTCCAGACTTTATTCGTGATTCCACGAAAAAGATTGAACTTATTCGACATAGGATGAAAGAAGCCCAGAGTAGACAAAAATCCTGTGCTGATAATCGAAGAAGGAAATTAGAATTTTCTGTTGGGGATCCTGTTTTTATTCGTGTTTCACCTATGAAGGGTGTTGTACGTTTCAGTCGATCGGGGAAGTTAGCGCCTCGATATATTGGGCCATTTCCTATCACTGAACGTATTGGTTCCATGGCTTATCGCCTTGCATTGCCGGCTCAGTTTTCTGCTATGCATGATGTATTTCACGTTTCTCAATTACGGAAATGCCTTCGGGATTCCGATTCTATTCTTGAGCCTGCTGTTGTGGAAGAAATTGAAGTTTCGCCGAATTTAACTTATGAGCAGCATCCTATTCGAATTATAGCTTCTGAGGTTAAACGACTTCGAAATAAAGATGTTCCGCTTGTGAAGGTTCAATGATCCTCAAATCCTAAGGATTGTTCTTGGGAATCAAGAGAATTCATCGAGCGTACACATCCGGACTTGCTTACTCCTGCTCCTTGAGGTGAACTTCTTATTTCAAAATTCCTCTTGTGTTAATATGCTTTTATGGTTGTTACTTTTTATTTCCATCTTATATATATTGCGAGGACGCAATTTCTTTAAGGAGGGAGTCTGTAACAACCCGCATATTTATCGAGTTTGTATTTAAATATTTTATTTAAATATTAACTCATTAATCGGATTTTGGTCCGAAAAGCTACTTTTTGCAAACGGTCAAATTAGGACTCGAGACCACTTCCATTGAGTTCGAAATGTCGTTTACAACTTTTTTAAGTATAAACATCGATAGGTTTGGAGTTAGTGAAATTTCACTAACTTTTCCCGCTTTGGACTTTGGGTTAGTTTAGCCTATTAAGCCTAAGTTCCAACCCTCTTCTCCTCACTCTTCATAAATTTCCTAACTAATCAAGCTTTGGCATTAATGGTGGAGGGAATGGGAAATTAAAATTCCAAAACTCAAATTCAATTGCAATCCATCTTTCTACTCCAAATTCAAGAAGAAGACATTGGATTCAAGCTTCTTGTGCTTAGATAGAAGAAGGGTTGATTCTTGCTTGCTTAAAACTTCATTTTTATTGATATTTGGTGCAAAGGTGAGATTTTTATCTCACAATTCTAGCCTATAACTATATTGGACTGTTGGGAATGATTCCATATCATTTTTGCATGCATGTTAGCATTTGGTTTGGATTGGATTGGCAAAAAACTCCAATTTTTAGCGTTTTGGTGAATTTTCTGCACTTAGGTCGTTCTGGCCTTTTTTAGCTCGTTCGGAGTTAAGTCGTTCGTCCATAGGTCGTGAGTCGTTCACGAGTTAACCCTAGGTCGTTCTGGCCATTTTTAGCTCGTTCGGAGTTAAGTCGTTCGTCCATAGGTCGTGAATCGTTCACGAGTTAACCCTAGGTCGTTCTGGCCATTTTTAGCTCGTTCGGAGTTAAGTCGTTCATCCATAGGTCGTGAGTCGTTTACGAGTTAACCCTTAAGTCGTGCAACTCTTAAGTCGTGCAGCCCTTCAGTCACGCAAACCTTAAGTCGGTTACGAGTTATCCCGATAGGTCGTTGGACCCTTAACTCGTAGGTCGTTGGACCTTATCTCGTTAGGTCGCTCATGGCCTAACCCTTAAGTCGTGCAACTCTTAAGTCGTGCAACCCTTAAGTCGTGGAACCCTTCAGTCACGCAACTCTTAAGTCGGTCACGAGTTATCCTGTTAGGTCGCGACCTCTGTTAAGTCGGCCATGTTGGGTCGTGAGTCATCGTTAGGTCGCGAACACCTCTAGGTTGCAACCACTAAGTCGCTTGACCCCTTAGACCCCTAGGTCGCAACCGTTAGGTCGCTCGACCCTATCCCTCTTAGGTCGTTAGACCCCCTTTTTGTCTTCACTAGGTCGTACCGTCTTGGACGGGGCGCTGCCCCGCACACCGCCGGGGGCGCTGCCCCCTGGACCCCCGCGACCTGACCGGGCAGGTCGAACCCCGTAAGCGGTGGCGTTGCCCCCGCACCCCCACCTTGGGGGGTTGCCACCCCCCGGACCCCCCCCCCCTCCGTAGGGGATCTTATCTGAAAAACATTGAGCTGATTTCCTAGGATTTTATTCACATCTCCGTATGCGATTTTTGTGACTGATTGTTTCTACAATTGCTTCTGTGTTTTGTCACTTTATAATATAAAGGTTTCAATACTAGTAGTAAATATCAAAACTCTTTTAACAAACAATTTCAACTCTATTTTTAATAACAAAGCTCTTTTCTTAAACAGTTTTCCAATCTATTAGTATATACAGACCTTTACCTCACTCAGATGAGAAATCTAATTAAACGACTTAGTAAAACAAGTGGTATGAAACGCTTGCGTTCACTTCGTCGGTTAATTCTTAGACTTGTTCGATTGAACCTCTTGTGACAATTTTATTAGTGAAGATTTACAGTT
This sequence comes from Allium cepa, assembly GCA_030765085.1. Lineage (NCBI taxonomy): Eukaryota > Viridiplantae > Streptophyta > Magnoliopsida > Asparagales > Amaryllidaceae > Allium > Allium cepa. The sequence goes on along the minus strand of CM060941.1, from coordinate 1,036,790,712 downwards.
TGTTCGTAAATATTTAAGTTAAGCAAGTGGTTATGGGACATGAAGCTAAACTTCTATATTTACTAGCTTAGTGTAATTGACACTTCTCGTTGATCATGACGATCATTCTGATGATTTAGACTAGCAACTGTGCGATGTCTCTTGTTGCGAGGTTAGACTAGACACCACTTGTGTGATTCCACTCACACATACCTTTTTGCTTTTTGGTTAGTCTGGACCTTAATCTGTGTGATTCCATTCACACATGTGGGGTAGCTCCCCTTGGTCTTCGGACCGTCATGTGATAGGCCTCTTTCTCTTTTCTATGATTTCTGGACTTCTTGCATTGATTTCTAGAATTTATGTCATTGACTTGTTATGAGTACAAGTTTGGGGTATGATGCCCTTTCCGAATCTTTGAGAAGATTCTTGTGATATTGATTATCTCTTATTGATTGATCTTCTGTTGATCATTATTTACATACTTATAGTGGTATGTCATTATGGATGTTTATGTTTATGCCATATCTTTTATGTTATATCATGTCATCTGATATTTATAGCTAGACTGACCCGTTTATTATTTTCTTAAATAATACTCGGGTCAGACCGAGATGTTACAGGTGCTTCTGCTTGACTTCTTCCCAGGGATTCATCACTCTGACTTTTGGCTAACTGTTTAGATTAGCAGTTTTTGTTGTATACACTTGAGATATAGACTCATAGTTGTATTCTTTTGTATAGCACGTGTTGCTATTCTTTTGTATTATCGTGGATCTTACTGACCACTACTCTGATGTACACTTTCATGTGTTAGTTATATATTCATATCTTCTTCCGCCTTTGTGATATGGATATCTGTGACTGATTTGTGATATGATTATTTCTATGTTTGTTTCCGAAGATTATTTATAGCCACCGTGTGATAAGCAATTACATGGATGGTCGCTCCTCAACAGCCTTATTCTCCGTGCTAGTTGACAGCACTACTCCGGAGTGTTCTTGGCTAGCGTGGGTATAGAGGTGGGGCGTCACAAATACGTTGTATATATAATGTCTATTCAGTAAAATAAATGTTTTTCTTAGCGTTAAGGTTTTACATTAATCCCTCTTAACGCATTTTTAGACATTGTAGTACAGTTTGCATATAACTCCCCAGTAGCACGTCGGGGGATAGGGATGTGCCATGATACGACAACACTAAACAAAAATTGTAGCGGTCTAGTATATGGATAAAGTATGACAAGGCAAGTGAGGCAATGTCCAAGGTAGGATACAACCAGTTCGGGTTGTAGGGTTGGTAGTAACACATCGTAGCCACAATCACCCACCGCATCCATCCATCCCATATCGAGTCAAAGGGAGGTCATCCCAAATCAAGGTGCACCAATCGAAACCAAAATCAAAAGTATTAGTATGGACAAGTCCAAGAAGAAAATCGAAGAACGTATGTCCACCAAGGGTAGCTAACCAACTTGGCCTGGCCAAAGTCGTCCTATTTTAGTCATTTCAAATTGGCACAAGTGCCAGAATCTATCCTCATTGTTCTCTTTCTTCAAATCCAGCGAACGATGCCAAATCTAACCACTTCATTATGGAGTCTCCTCCTTGTACATGGTTGTTAAAGTGGTTCTAATATTAACAGAGAGTATGCCAATAAGAGGCCTTGGTCTCATTAATAACCAAACGTTGTTTTACACACTGGTTAGTTCTTTTACATTTTGAAAAAAATTCATACTTATATCAAATATCATACTCGCTTTGAAATCAATTTCATTTCAAAATATCATATTTACTCAAAATATGCTATTTCACTTTATAATCATTTTCGCGTCAACATCTAAATTTCACTTCCAAAAAATGTTTGGAATTTCCATTTAGGTTATAACTTCATTTTAACCAAATTCGCGTTTAAATCTATGATTTAAATATAAAAATTCCAACCTTGACCAGTTTGAATTTTTAGAAAATAGTTTGAACAGCTTTAAATAGTTTAAAAAGTTAAAATAGTTTAATGTAAAATAGTTTGAGTATTCAAAATGGTTTATATAGTAAAATAGCTTGGAAACTAAAAATAATTTAAATATTTGAAAAGATAGGTTTTAATCGGTTTATATTAAAATAATTTATTTTAAAGATAATTTCAAATCAAACTCTTTCTTTCCATTTCAACAAACCTAGACCCAAGTCCAAATTCCAATCAAAGTGGTTCCATTTTAATTATTCCAATTCGAATCATTTTCAATCTCAATTCAATTCAAATCGACTCCATTTCGATTCAATTCAAATCATTTTCAATTTCAATTACAAAGTAAATCATTCGATTTAAATTTCAATTTCAATTTCGAATCAACCATTTGATTCAATGATTTAAATTTCAACTCAATTCTCATTTTTAAAGCACTTCAATTTAAATCAATTTTGAATTCTATTTCAAAACACCGATTTAAATCAATTAAATCAATTTGAACTTCAACATTCAATTTAAGGTTCAAATCTTAAAAATAATACAATCTCGAGCTAAATTTTGAAATATCAGCTTATATCACTTTTACTTAAATAACTTCGAAGTTCAAGTAAAGTTCAAATCTTTTAAAACAATTCAATTTCCATAAGTCAAATCATATTTCAATTGTAACTTCAAATTTCAAATTGCATTCTTTAAAAAATTCCTTTTAACTATTTCTAATTTCGCACTTCAAGCTCGAGTTTGAAAATATCCAATTCCCATATTTCGATTCAATTTTTTTTATAAAACAAAATCACTTGAATAGATTCAAATCCAAGAATTTAAAATTATTAAATTTAGCCAATCTGGGGTTCGTATATAATTTTCTGTCCTATGGCCAAGCGATCAGTTATTTCGATTCAATTTCAGGGATGGATATATCATTTTAATCCAAAATAATGTCATAGGTATATATCATCTCAACTTATTTTTAATTTATTCGAAATAATTCAAATAATAGTTTTATATACTATCAATAACATACAGGGTGATAGCAAGAATATATAAAAATAAATAAACATCCAAATCATCCAAAATATGAACTAATAGCATCCATCACAATCAATGTTCCAAAATAGTCAAAATATCAAAGTAGACGACTGGTTATTAAATATCGGATTTTTAACTAGCACTTTAATTTCAATTTCACTTAACTTTCAATTTTAATTCCAAATAGTCAATTCATATGTCAATTTAAATGTTAATTAAATTATCAAACAACAGTCAATAAAATTAAATTACTTCATAAAATTTAACTAACATCAGAATATTTTAGTAATTCATGAACATTATAAAACACCCATCTTTATTTGGAGCTGAAAACTTTTTAGCTTTAAATAAATTCCAATTTGATTCCATGTCATGGATGACATCAATATAATTCTAATGCTACTCATTTTGCTCGAATCAGACCTCATATGCAAAAGTTACGATTTAATTAGCATTAACGATATAATTTAAAATAAAATTAACAGAGCAAAATTATAAATAAATAAATAAAATTACCTTCCCTCTCTCATCTCCAGGCTCACTTTACTTCATGTAACCGAACACATAAACGTGACTCCTCAACATCGCGCGTGCTACCACGTGCGATGATTGGAGCATGATCGGAGCCACCACCAGATGCGCCACACACCACTCCACCTACGCTAGCCACCTTGGCTCCATCATGCATAAAACCCCAAAACCCGTTGCATGAACTCGGGCAGAAATCAATTTCCAAATTATGAAATAGCTCGATCATCCATCCTGTAGAGCTCGTTGAGATCTTCAACTTTCATGTTGGTGGCATTTGATTTCGATGAATGGATTGAGAGAAATCGAGGAGAGAAGTTTGGTCATTTTCGGACATTAATCGTATTGAAAGTGGTGGTAACGACCTAGATTTGAACACTTTAAAATATGCTATTTAAAGTGATTTTAAACATAAAATATATAACATTTTATGATTTAAATAATATTAGATAGGATTTGCAAAGAGAAATGTACACAAAAATAGGAATAATTGCTTATATTGACAAAAGTGATAAATTCCTGATTTTAGAAAAGTAAGTTTCAATGGTTAAATAAATTATTTTAATTAATTTATGAGTGTTTATATAAATAACATTATAAAAAATTATTTTTAAATTTGGTTTACATAAATAAATAGTTTAACAAAAACGTCAAAATGTAACCGTAAAACATTTTGTCGAAAATCAACGTTTTACGGATTTAAATTTGTCGCAACATTGTTGCACCTTTATTTTCATATACATGAACACATATTTACATAAGGTAAGTAGTAAAAAAATTAATAAACAAGTTTATGATTAGAAAATTTAAGAATACCATTAGTAAAAAGTAAGCACAAAATGACAAAAGTGTAACCAGATCTAAATAAAATCTTACTTTATTTTACTTAATTCTTAAGTGATTAAGACATAAAGAGTGATGTGAATGGTGATGGCAAGTGTTGAAAAAAATTAGATTACTTAAAGTATAAGTAAAGGGTATTTTGATCTTTTTACAAAATATTATTTTAATCCAATTTTGTTCTTGTAAATACCAATACAGTTTCACACTTTTTTACACTTCTTCTTCTCCATTTTCAAGCTTCATCTCTCTAATTTCACTGCTTCCATGCCTTTGGAAAATAATGGAAAAATATTAGAAAAGAAGTGAAGTAAAATATAGTGTTCCACCTCAAAACCAAGTGCAAACTCCTCCTCTTGACCTCCTGAACTCACGGCGACCACCTTCTAAAGCCAAGGCCAAGCTCCTTCAACCTTCCAAGTCAAGGCCGAACCTAAGTGAAGAAAGAAGGAAGTTTAGGAAGCGCGGAAGTAAGAAAAAGAGAAGGAAGTGCCGACGAAATCGAAAGAGAATTCTACAAAAATTTTTGGTGGAGTGGAGCCATAAATGAGTACTCATTTTTGAATTAATTAATAATTCCAAGTTTTATAATATGAAAGTTAAATATCTTAGATGATTAATATATTTGATAACTTGGATGCAAAGTTGGTTGTTTACATGATTGTAATATGGATGATTACTTGGTTTGATAAATGATAAGGGAAGTGATTATGAATTAACCATAGTTAATTAAAAGAGAATTTAAATCCATATAAATACGTGTATGGAAATTATTTAGCCTCTTAGTGATTTTAAAATATCTAATAAGGTTGAAAATGATATTATAATAATATAATATTATAATATGAAATGAAATGGAAAATGAGTTTGAAATATGAAAATATTCTTTAAAATTATTTAGACATGTTTTATAAACATTTAAATTGTTTCGATGAAGTTTGGAAAGAAATTGAAAAACAAGTCAAAACTAGGCAAGTCGCGTACCTATAGTTCGCGATTTCACGCTGAAAATTTTATAAAAGCATACAAAGTGGAATATAGCTTGGAATCCTTCGAGATAAGTATTTTTCGAACTATTATATCCATAGTTTTCCAACAAAGAAAGAAAATCAAGATTTCATTAAGTAGATTTTGAAATATGTCCAAAATAATTTTATATAAACATGCGGTTTTGCAGTTTGAAATCTAAAAAGGGATTTCTTTAAAAATGATATTTCAAAAATATTTTAAATTTTTTTAAAAGTAATTTAAGTTGAAAGGATGGATTTCTAATTGATATAAAAGTCATTTTGAAGAATATAGTATTTTGCAACACTTTTTGCAACGCTTTTGCAACGCCTTTTAATAACTTATGAATTATGAGTTTAAACTCAATAATCCTTTTTCAAATCTTTTATAGATATTTTTAAAAGAATAGTTTAGTGCTATAAATAATTATTTGAAAGTTTAATGAATCATTTCTAAAATGATGATTAATAATTGAGTATGCGGAAACAACTAGTACATTGTCCTGCCTGTGAGAGCTAAACAGCAAACATGGTGTGTAAGTAAGGTTAAGGATGGAGCAACCAGTGCCCTAGACTAACATGGCCTTCGTTTTAACTTTTAGACGAGGGGTGGAACAAACCAAAGTTAAAGCCTGGATACTAAAAAACTTATATTAAAGTTTTCCTAAATAAAAGGCAAAATAAAATAGAATTATTCCAAGTTAAAAAAGGTTTAAATAAATCAAATGATTGGATAAATTTCAAAGAAAGGCTATAACGGTTCCATTCACTAAAAGAATATTTTATAAAGATTTATACCTATCGAAGATAGTTTATTAAAGGAAATGCATAAATCAATCATCAAATCTTCTAATAATTATTTTTTATCGATGATTGGTATGAAAGAACCGAGATCGGATTTGGGTGATTCCAACCAAAAAACCAGGAGCTGATTTGGGTGATTTCTATCCGAAAAACTCTTCAAACTAATTTTCAAAATAAAAAATATTGAAGATAATGGTCATTGATGACAAAGATCTTCATCATGTAAGACTACTTGCCATTAGTCCCTCGAGGTGAAAGTTTCCATATCTAGGATGGCAGTAGTGCTCTTTAATGAAAATCTTCGATTTGTAAGAATATGATTTGAACCTAAGAAAGAAATCTTTGATTAAGATTTAATGAATAATTTGGAAATGTTTTCCTAAGAAAAAATGAAATGATTTGGAATTATTCCTAGATAAAAAGTGAGGTCTAAATCAACCAAATAATTTGATAAATGAGACTTAACTATTCCGTATACTCTTTGAAAGAAAATGGGATAAATTGAAAAGAATAAATCTAAGAAAGATATTTGATTTGAATAAAAAATGAAGTAATTAATTGATGATTGATAATCACATATGAACTTAACATCTTTTTATCGACAATTGGCTTCGAAGGACCTGAGGTCAGATTTGGGTGATCCCTATCCGAAAACCACTTCGAACCAATGTATACATTCGAAAGTAAACACGTGTTGAAGATGACGATTATTGAAGAACGAATATCTTCATAGCGGGAGGACTACTTATTGACATTCTCTGGGTAGCTCCCAATATAGAGACATTTATTATAGCAATGGCACTGTCGTATTTGAAATCTTCAGATTCCAAGGGCTTCTCACCTAGTAATGGTCGAGGAAAGTGCCTTCGCGAACTTATATGAATGAATGTCTGACGTTTCATTGCTAATATCGCAAACATTGGCTTTTACCAATATACTTCTTTGGTGGCGGAGAAGGCAAATTCTCTTTGCTTAACACTCTTCTTAGAGGCATACAAACTCAGAGGTTGTATGTTCGTAAAAATCAAATGGTGATCGAAGGAATGACAATATGGCATTCTAAGTGGATTGTGCTTTGTGAAAAGTATAGCGTGGCTTTGGGAAATAAAAGCATGGCTTTGGGAAAAGAAAAGAGTGGCTTTGTGGAAAGTATGAGCCTAACCTCACTAGTCTCACATCTCGGAATGATATGCGAACTATGTTACATATATTAGGCTTAGTATGACGTGGGTGGCATATGATCTCTCAAGGTGACTGGCGGCGTTTGATCTAGGTCACCAAGGTGTCCAGAAGAGACCCTTATTGTATGGTATAGTGGCCTGTGAGTCCTTACATGAGAAGTCACTCGATATCAAGAAGTATGGTAATATGAGGAATAGTGGTGTGTGAGTCCTTGCATGAAAAACCACCGGGTTCTGGTCGTTATGCATGGTTACTGAGGTTCCCTATCATGTTGGAAAGCCAATTCCAATATGAGATTTATGGTTTTGATTGTATTACCAAAATAACTGCAAACATTTCAGCTACCCCTTTTTGTATCATATATTCCGTCCGGTATATTGCATTTAACCTAGTCCGGATATATTTCCTTAGACTTAGTTTGAGTATCGATACCTTATTTAAATAAGCTTATTTGAAAGATGTTTTCCAACAAAACGTAATTAAAGATAATATCAAATTGTTTTGGTAATATAAGTGTTTTGGTTATCATAAGGTAAAAACCCGTCCGTATTTATGTGTGGGCATGGTTTTATGAGATACCCTTCATTCCAATGGTTTTGATAACATCGTTATGATCCATACATTTAAAATTTCGAGTATCTCAGGCTGTTTTATCAAGCATGATTCTAGTATTTTTAGTACTCATGTAAGATCCAAAAAATTTCAGGATTACCTGAAGACGCTTGGACTTCCAAAGAAGAGCTGGAGATCTTCATCATTGTACGGACGTATTCTATTATCTGCTGCATCTATTGCATTTGTATTGTCAGCATTTGTAAGGGCATGTGTTATAACTGTCCAGGCTGAAGGTTAGACTCTGATATATGTGTTAAACTTTTCCACTATAAAGATTATTATTGAGGTAATATATGTTATTCCATTCGTGTGAGATTATATTCATTCTTTATGATCTTTCTACCCTTAATGATCCGCTTATTCGTGTAATTTTAGTTGGACATGTGTGGTTTATTATCGATTCAAAGGGTACGGAAAAATTGGTCATTACAACGGCTGCATTCTTTTTAGGGTTTGCGTGAATGAAAACAAATGGCCTACTATATAAGTTTCCAACCCAATTGACCCATGAAATTTCCGAAGTTCAAATGAAGTGTACTGCTACCTGGTGTTTTACATGTTATACCCTCATTCCAAACATAATGGAACTAGTCTTGGGAGCCAATTCCATCAAATTCAGAAGATAGCTTTTATAATCAAATTATTTTAATTAAATTCCTTGAATTTATTTTCTATGCGCTTCAAGCTCTCATGGCCAAACGATAAGTCCAATCGCTACGAAACTTGAAATCCTATAACAAGTCACTATTACGGATCCGATGAAACTGGTTTCATCAAAATTAAGACATTGCCCAAAATGGCTATTTTGCACGTTAATTAAAGCAAGAAATTTACCAACATCAATTTAATCACTTTTAACTTAATTTTAAAAGCTAAAAATTTTCATTCTTTTTTAAATAAAATTTAAATCAACTTTCAACATTATTTTCATTCATATTAAATTCAAGATTCAATTATTTAAATAATTTCCAATTTTAAACTTAAACAATTCAATTATCTAATAAATTACATTAATAATCATTAAATTTCAAATGAATTTTAGTTATTGCCTAAAACTTCTAAATTGGTTATCTGAAAATTTTATTCAAGTTCATATTCAATAAACTACACAAATAAAAATAAATTTTTTATTACCAACCATTTTCGTTCAATAATTATATTAAATTTAATAATTTAAAAAGTTAAAGATATGGGTCGTTACAAAAACGGCTAAAATATTACTAGTGCAAAACTGCCATGTTTAACCTTGATTTTTGGACTTCAAATGTTTCAGAAAGGACTTTAAGTTTGAGCGATTTGTTTCATTCTTTTTAAAAGTATTGCCTAAATCATATTAGAGTACTTTAAAAGTAGTTTGAGATTTATCTGAATTTTCAAGAATTAGTTTGGAATATTCAAAGAGAGATATTTTGTTAAAAACATGTCGTCTTCAAGTTTCTAATGATTTTTAAAACTTGTAATTTTTAAGATATATTTTAAAGGATTGTTTTAAAATATATTATAATTTTATGAAGTATAAATATCTTATACAAATATTTTAGAAACACGTTATATAAATATCTTGAAAAATATCTTATATAAATATCTTGATTTAAATTATAAAACAAAAGGTTAGAAAGGGGTTATTAATTGCTTAATAGCCAAATAGATAATTGTTTGATACTTGTTAGAAAAGTGATTACGTACGCTTAACACTAATAAGCCAATGAAGTAATCTTATCTATTTGTGAGAGTTAAAATTAACGTCGAGTAGGGACGGAGCAATAGAGCTCTAACCTATCAGGCTTCGCACTTAACCGAGGAATAGTTAAGTGGAAAGTATTGAAAATGTGTTAATCGAGTTGATTTTTGATTGTTTATGGAAATCGTTAATACTATGCTTAACAATAAAAACCGACGAGGTAAACTTATCATGTTGTGAGATTTAACAATAAGGTGTCTAGGAAGGCTTGGACCAACCAGTGTCCAAACTTACCTGGCTTCAATCTTGAATGAGGAATGATTAAGTTAAGAATGTTAGAAACGAGCTAAGTGTATGAATCGTGATTTGCATAGTAATCGTCTTTAGAACTTGATAGTCAACTTGTAACGACCCACAATTTTAGTTATTTCAAATTAGAATATTTAATTAATTTTAAATGTTGAAAAGTTAATTTTATAGGTTAAATAACTTAGATTTCAAATATAGCGATTTATTGGATAATTCAATATTTAATAATTAAAAATCATTTAAATAATTGAATCTTGGGTTATAAGTTGGGCAAAAATGATTTAAATGCTTATCTAATTTCTATTAATAAGAATGAAGGTAATAAAACTTTTAGATTGGATTTAAAAGTGATTTAACAGATTTTGAAAATAACTTGTTTTAATTAACAAGTGAAAATAGCCTTCCGAGGCTCTGTCTCGGTGTTTGCATAAAAACTGGACAAACACCTCTAAATTCGAATTTAACTAAGGATTTAAGTTTGGTTGATGTGCAGTTTTAACGTTCCAACACTTAACAACTAGTTTTTTGCAGACAAAGAATAGTTCTCATATTCAAAATCGAAAAGCAGTTTGAAGGAGTAAATCACACAAAGTTTTATAGTAGTTCGGCCAAAACATGCCTATGTCCACTGTCTATGTTATTATTCTTGCTTTGATTTGATTACAGGTGCGATTTGGACTAGAAAGGGTAAAAAACTTAGAGTAGCTGGAGTGACTGAGTCTCGGCGGAGTTTTCCTTATTTTCATAGAAATTCCCTCTCCATGTTATTAAGGAGCTCTGGTATTTATACAGTGGTTTTGTGAAGTGTAGAGGTTGAAATTATAGCTTTCTAGATCTGGTTCGGCTCTGGGTAGGAGTTTGTTTGGTTTGATCACTCTTCCGTGTTTGGTTTGGTGCTTCTGTATTTAGATCCTCCTATTTGCCGAATAAAATATTTGGTCCGGCATGCCTGTATACCAGACCAAACATTTGGTCCGGTGTTGGATGTGTCGTGCCGTACCAAACATTTGATCCAGCATATCAGAGAATGTCGGATCAAATATCTGGTCCAGTATATCAGATAATGCCGGGCCAATCATCTGGTCCGACATGCCGTACCAAATATTTGGTTTGGCATTTTAGTGAATGTCGGACCAAATGTCTAGTCCGGTAGTTTTGCCTTCTATGTCATGGTCTGCTTTTGCTTCTTTTCCTTCCTCTCTGCTTACTGGAAAACCGAGCCAACACTTTCCCCTCAAAGTATGTAGCGTAGTTACACGACATGCTTTGTTTAGTTCGGCACCGAGCTTCCATTACCAGTCGTAAACTTGTGTCTGATCTCCTTCCTTCCTTTTTGCTCTTTATATACCATTCCCTCTTTCTTATCCTTATACTTTTTACTTACTTAACAAAATTCTCTAACTTATTTTCAATCGATCGAGGTTTGTTCTGAGCTCATTTATATCACTTGAATTCAAATATCTTCGCGTCTTTATTGCATGAGGTAAGCTCTTCTAAATCCGATCTTTGGCGTAAGGGGTGTTCAGTACGAGCACGAATGGTATTGGCTTTAAATCAAGGAAAAGAAGCAGGTAATGGGATCTCTTTTGAGTGATATGGTGAAGAGGAAGGTTGTGCGGCTAGATTCTTTAAGAAGATGTGGATGTGTATTAAGGATTGCAGAAGGTTGCTGGGAAGAGTGGAATTGGGCATCTGAATTTTACATCTCTACTTTCTTCTGGAAAGCTTTCTAGGGGTGGCATGGTCTACGTGAGTATTTGGCTGCACAAATACATCATTAGGTAGGTAGTTTGGACTAGTTAGCACTGAGAGTTGAAGAGCTTCGAATTAACGTAGTTATCATCCGGCAGTTTTGGTTCGGCATTTTGATGTCGTTCAGTCCTTTGGCCAAGGTAATTCCAAACCAGATAATCCGAACATCGTTTTCATAGGTATGCTGAGCAAAGGTGGGGATTCTTAAAATGGTAGCTTGAATTTCATAGGGTTAGGTCCGAGGTATGGTTTAAACTGGGCTAGATGATAGGAAGCTTCCCATGAATTTTTAACTTCCATTCATGAGTGCAACTTATGCTTCTTTTTTATTTCTTTATGCTGGAATATGTCATCTGTTCACGAGCTTCGATCTAAGCGTGCATCCTCACAGCCTACCGGGGCTAGCCCTTCTTTTCCTGATGTTCCTGTCGATCCTCCTAAATAAACCAGTTCTACCTATTCTTTGGTGGAGGGCTATGCTCCCAATCAGACGATGGTAAGGCCATCTGAGTGTTACCCTAGCATCCTGACAATAGAAAAGATTAACTCCATAGCTACCATGTTTATGATAGCTCGTTGGGACATGATACTACCCAGCCCGAATGACATAGCTTGATTTTCCCCAGGTGGATATATGGCATATAGTAAGTACCATTGTATGTGTAACGCAATTCCTCCCCTCACAAATTGGCTCACCAGTTTTGTGGTTTACTTGAAAGTCACTCCCATGCAGGCTCAACCAAACTCCTATGTCCTAACATGTTTATATCTGATATTCATGAAGCATTATCAGAGACCCCCTACCCACAGAGAGATTAGATACTTGTATAATCTGAGTAGTTATCGAAAGGGGGACCCCTTCATTAGCTTAGAGTCCGCTCACAAATTTAAGTCGATCCTTGATCTATACTCTAAGTTTAGTATGTTCAAGATGAAGTACTTCTTCATGCACGATGATGTCGTTCCTCAACATGCTTTCACATCTGGATGTAAGTCGTCGTCATACTTTTCTAAGCTTTCTGTCGACTCGGTTCCTTAATGCACCATGCTTTTCAGGTTGCGTGAAGACGGCAGAGGGAAAGGGTTTAAAAAATATGGGTAAGCAAATACTTACTATCCCGGAGGCTAAGAGGGAAGCCTCGTTCCTACTTTGTGACACAGATCTTCGCTTTTATAGCTCGGTACCCCTACTCAATCCATGTTTAAGATTAGGCCAAGATCAACCGAGGAAGCCGCGAAAGCCAAAGGAGAAGGGAGAGATGCTGATAAAGGCAAGGTTTCATAGGAAGAGGGTGACGGGGTCAGAGCCGAAGAAGTTAAGGCGTAAGAAGAGCATGGTTCATCCTCCCCAATCGGGGAAATCTTTGCGTGTATGGGATGCTCCTTCCCCCGACGACGAGGAGGGTTCCCATTTGGAGGGACATAGTGAGGAGAAGGGAGGACCGGAGGGAGATTTTGAGGCAATGGAATCGGAGGCTTGTGTTTCTCCATATGTAGAGGTCATAAGTAGCGAAGGCTTGGGTGAGACTCCCTTGAAGAATGCCAAAGTTGTGCGGGAGTGGCCTGAGTAGTTGGATCAACCTAAGTCGGCTCCTAGGCCAAATTTGTCGCTGACTTCTCCTAAAAGAGTGCAGTTCCAGGTGACGTGGGTGGAATGTCGCTTTCTCCAATGCAAGGCAAAGCGGGAGTTAGCGAAGCATTTGGGCTTTTCCCAAGTACTTTTGATTAATGTATGGATTTTGGGATACTTCTTGATAACATTTTGTTTTTTGACGAGGCTCAGTCTCCACTCGCTCCTCAATCTAATGAAGCTCGATCGACGTGTATCCTCCTTCCTTCAAGTGGATTCCCGTCCCGTTGTATTCCCTACTTGAGTGAGACCCCGTCCCGGCCACTTGATCCAGCCTATCCTAAGGGTTTTTAGTAACTTGTAGTGCCCTAGTGTCCGGCATGTTTTGTTTTTCTGCTTTCTCCATTTCTCTGTTCTAGTGTTGTTATTTGCATTGTAGGGAAAAGAAGGAATACGAAGAGGAACGAAATGTCTCGGCGACTTGAGCAATTCAAACGGATGAAAGGGGCCTCCATTTCTTCCAAGATGGCTTCTAAAAAGGAAAAGACCATGCAAGGTAATGTTGAGGAGACTCCATCAAGTGCGAGTAGAGGAGAGAGCCATGAAATGTCCCAAAAACGGGCTAGGTCCCCAAATAAAGGCGCCACCTCTTCGGGTTCTCAAACTTCTTCTCGTCGCCGTCACCAAAATCCAGCTGGTCCTGAAGTGCGTGAGGTGTTTTTGACGACTTAAGGGAGGAAAATGTTTATACCTATTTCTCAGATTATCAGCCAGCGGTGCAGAATCCCATCGAGAGCCACCCTGACATTTACCCCGGCTACGCGGGTCGTCATCCAGCGGATCCCAATACCGAGTTTCTTTTGCCCTGAAATCCTTTGATCTGGATCTTAGATGAGGCAAAAACTCTCGACTTCGCCAACTTGATAACGGGAATGGTCCAGAATATTGATGAGACTAGAAAAGTTATCGTTTATCAGTTCCGCTTAGCCAAGGCCAGTAAGGAAGTTGGGAGTGTCAATGTACGGTTGTGTTTGGAGGTAAAGGATCTTCCTAAAGCACTTAGGGAATGGGATGCTAAGTTAGAGGTTGTCGAAGCATCTCGCCATTTGAAATAAAGAAGGCCAAGGAAGAAGTGATGAGAGAGGTCGCTGACTTATGCAAGGAATAGATTGACGAGGCTATCAGTTTAATAGATAAGGCTCGACAAAAGGATCTGGAGCGGCTCCGCTCCCTCAAGGGTTAGGTGAAGAAATCAGAGGAGGCTTTGGCTAAGCTAAAGAAGTCTCAGGGAGAGTGCCAGAAGGAAAAGTATTGTACAAGGCTGAAGTTGATAGGTTGGAGGAGGAGCAGGCTTGATTGAGAAAGGACAAGGAACATTACATGTATAAGGTGGTGTCTCTCCAGGCCAAAGTCAACAAATCCAATCAATTTTGTGAAACTATCAACCAGATGCTAAAGGACACATATTACATGTTCTGGAAACCGATGAACCTTTAGTGGATGGATGATTATCCCTAAGTGATGGCAAGAATCCCTGCTCGGCTCATTGAGGAAACTAAGGCTATGGTTGTACATGAGGAAGGACCTATACATGACGTTGGGATGGTGAAAAGTCAATTCACAGTGGAAGAGACAAAAGCCACCACCAAGAGGTATGAGTTACTGGTGGAGGATGATGAGGATGGGTCGGATCTTGAGGGGCTTGGTGATCCACACCTCATTATCGTAGGTATCTCGTCCTTTTTTAGCTCCGTTATTACTTATCCTGGACCGCGAAGCATATGATTTTCCTTACATGCATTGTGCAGGGACGTCTTCGGGACAGGTCGGGCCTTCAAAGTGTGTCGGTGAGGTGTCCTAAAAGGATGGCGAATCTCTCGAGAGATTCGAGACTTCGGGGGACATGGCCGGAGGGAGCAAGCCGAGCGATAAGGTTGTTCCTCCTTCCTAGTCGAGGAAATTTTCTTTTTGCTTTCTGCATGTATTTTTAAAGGATGTATGGTTGTTCAGTATTTGTATATATAAACGAAAAACTTTGTACATAAAGATTTTAATGTTGTAATGCTTAATTTCTATCTTTTGCATATTTATCTGGGATGACTTTTGTGACGCGTGATTTTTATAGTCTGCTTCATCTATTTGTGAACTATTTACTACTTAGTTAATCGTTATTGTGTTCAGAGATCCAGAAACCTTAAATGCGTTGTTATATTCAGGGCCGATCACAAACGATAACTACCCATGTTATTGCCGGTGTCTTAAGTATTATTCGATTTATTGTTGCCAGCATGCATAATGTCGATCGTCAGTTGCGAACTACCCCTAACTGCAGCCACGCCTTAATCATGGGGTTTATAATCGGTTCACAGTTACCGACGAGCCGAATGCCAACGATGAACTGCCTAGGCTATAAATCATGCCTAATCCGTGGCTTATTATCGGCTCATCATTGCCAGCTTAAGGATGTCGATCGTCAGTAGTGAATTGCCAAGGCTTGTTCTGTGCCTCTTATCATGGCTATTTTACTTTCACTGCTGTCAGCAGGCACCTGCGATTGCTCATAGTAGCAATAGTCATCAGATAAATAATTAAATGAAAGAATCTACCATCGACATGACGTAAGCTCCATTATGAAGATCCTTATGATAAACAAATGGCCCTTCCTAAATCGTATCTAGTGCTCCTGGTCGTGGGAAGACTCGCTTGAGTACTAAGTCTCCCTCTTGCAGAGCTCGAGGCTTCACCTTGGAGTTGTATTGCCTTCCCACCTTCTATCTATGAGCGGTAGCCTTGAGGGCGGCATCATTTCTCTTCTCCTTAATTGGGTCGAGTGACATGCTTAAGAGCTCCTCATTTTCTTCTGGATTGTAATGCATTCTTCGGTGCGTGGAGACAGTTGTTTCAACAAGGAGCATGGCTTCGGCTCCGTATGCTAATGCGAATGGCATGTGCCCTGTTGTGGTCTTATAAGAAGTTCGGTAGTCCCATAGTGTAGTAGGAAATTAGTCAACTCATGCACCCTTGAACTTTCCTAGCTTCTTCTTGATCAATGTCTTCAACACCTTGTTTACTGCTTCAACTTGCCAATTTCCCTAGGATATGCCATAGTTGAGAAGCTTCGGGGAATCCCATGTTTGTGGCACCAACTGGAGAATTCTTCATTATTGAATTAGAGTCTGTTATCCGATATGATCTTCTGTGGCACCCCATACCTTTACTGGATGTTATGTATTAGGAAGTTTATCACTTTTGTAGGGAGTTTCTGGATCAGATCAGTTCCCCAGATGGCAAAGTGCCAGGGGCTGACCATTTGGATCAAAGCGGTAGGTGGAAGTCTCGGGATTTTGGAAAATCTTTGGCATTTTCAAATTTCTTAGCGAATATGGCTGCATCCTTGTTCAGTGTGGGTTTGAAGTATCCATAGAATAGGATCTTCATAGCCAGAGTTTTCCCTTTGGTGTGATCGTCGGAGCTCCCTTGATGATTGCTATCAAGTATATATTTTGCTTTGTTCCCGGTGACACATCTTAGTAGTCGGTTGGAAAAGCCACGACTGTACAGTATGTCGTTCTGATGGTATAGTGGGATGCCCTCCTTTGGATTTTCCTGACTTTATTCTGATCTGCTTGTATGGTTCCTTCTTGCAAGTATCTGATGATGGGGTTCATCCATGTCTCCTCCCTGCCTGTGATCGCTGTGATTTGCAAACACTCGAAACTCGATGTGATTGTCTCATGAATGGGGCTACCCCAGCATTGGCTTAGTTCTTACGCTAGCCCCTTTGGCGAGGCGTCCGCCTCTTCATTTTCCCCTCGCGGGATGTGTTTTGTTATATAGTAGTTTGGCTCATCGTGGAGGTTTTTGGCCTTTTTTAGGTAAGATGCAAGCTTTTATCCACGGGTTTGGAATTCTTGAAGGATCTAGTTAACAATTAGTTGTGAATCGCTATGTATACATATAGACATAACTCCTATTTCTTTAATGATTTCTAAGCCAACTATCAGTGCCTCGTATGCAGCTTCGTTATTGGTTGTAGCGAACTCTAGCCTTCATGCAAAGCTTAATTTCCTTCCTTGAGGTGAGACTATTATGATACCTACCCCCGAGCTGAGCTCGTTCGATGCTCTATCAACGAACGTATTCCATTCGAAATTTCATCAATTCTTACCACAGCGTCCTCATCTCGCATTGTGAACTCAGCTGCGAAATCAACCAAAGCTTGTCCTTTAATTGCACGGCGTGGGTGTGGGTGGTAAGTAATATCGTATTGGCCCAACACGATGCACCATTTTAACAGGTGCCCTGACGTGTCTGGTTCATGTAGGACTTGCCTCAAGGGTTGATCCTTTGGAACTCTAATAGACTGCGATTGAAAGTGGTGTCGTAATTTCTTAGATGTTATGAGCAGACAGTAAGCCAATTTTTCGATCTTAGGGTATCTAGCTTCTATGCCCGTGAATCTCTTGCTAATGAAGTATACTGGTCTTTGGATGCGATCATCTTCCTATACTAATGTGGCACTTAGCGCGTGGGAGGATACTGCTAGGTATAAGTAAAGGTTCTCTCCATCTATCAGAGTGGAGAGTATTGGCGGCTTCAGTAGATGTTCCAGCATACTCTGGAAGGCCGGGTAGCACTCATCAGTCCATTCGAATTTCCCTTTGTCCTTTTTGAGGGCTTCGAATAACGAGATGCGCTTGTTCTTCCCTTTGGATATAAACCTGGTCAAAGTGACTACCTTCCCGTTCGGGCTTTGCATTTCCTTTCGTGTGGCCGAGATTTTTACATCTTTCAAAGCTTGTATCTTTTCAGGATTTACCTTTATCCCTCTAGCTTGTATCTTTTCAGGATTTACCTTTATCGCTCTAACATTTTGGAGCAGCGACAAGGACCATCAGGTTGTTTTTTTCTCGGCACAGGTGGAGGTGTCGTGGCGGTGCTAGGCGAGTCATGTTCGACGAGAGAAAGCGATTGGCGAAGACGGAATTTGATTCGTCGACTATTTCTCCATGTCAGTGGATTTTTATGCATGCTGGAATGGGTTAAGTGATATGTTGTGCACGTTTTTTTTGGTTCGAGGAGGAAGATGATGGAGGGGTAATCTTGTAATTATTGTTAACTAGTTTAATTTCACAAGTAAATTATCCGATAACTTAAAAAATTCATAACTCCTTCATACAAGGTTCGATCGAGGCAAAACTTTATGCGTTGCGCTCATATCGATGAAAGCTTTGTCATGGAAATGGTTTCGACATATTTAGAGACTACTGAATTTTGGGTTAAAATCGGACGTCGTTCGATTTACTTCCAAATCGAAATGCCTCGGCGACGATAGAAAATTTCGGTGAGTTAAACTCACCATTTAGTTAACTGATATAGTATATAGTTGATAAAAATTATTGAATGATTGTTTGGATGAATCACTATATTTATTTGTTGGTTTCGATATATTCCCACCTATTAGAGCAGATGAGACCCTATTACGTTCACGTGCGAGAGTTGGTGACCCTTTGCATGCGAATCCCACCTCAAAGCGGTTAATTTATATTTTAAGATTATATAACATTTGTGATGCAGGGGAAAAACAGGTTGGAGGGATCCAATAGGATTCCTCGCTATTATCGAATTGTTTCAATAATAATTCTATTATACGGATTATCGAATAATGAACATGATTGTGGACAATGTGGTTATAATATCATTATATGTTTGAAAATTAAACCTAGTAGTGATAGAAAATCGATTTGATATTGGTTAAGTGTTTGGTGGCTATTGGCCTCAAATTAGTATTTTAGAAATACTATAAACCATCGTTCAAGTTGGAATTGATTTTTGAGAAGAAACAATTTTTTAAATCCGAAATTGGGTTTCGTAATATATTGTTTTAAAGTTATTTTGTTATAGCAATATTTTTTAAAGCGTTTAATCAAATTAATATTTTTTTAAGCTAATTAATAATAGTAATATTATTTTTAAGTTCTTTAAATTAAATTAATATCGTCTAAAAATATTTAATTATATTAATATGGTTTTAAAGTGAATTAATTATAGTAATATTCATTTATGGTTATTTAATTACAGTGGTATTATTTTAAAGTTAATTGTTTGTAATAATATGGATTTAAAGAGTTATCAAAATGTGATAAGGTAATTATTTAAGAATAATTATGATTTGCAATTAATAATAAGGATTATTAACAAGGTTTTAAAATAAATTATTATTATTTATAAAAATGGTAAAGATTAGTATTATTGTTCATGAACAATATTTTGAAATTTAAAATTATTATTTTTAAGTTGTTTTGTAAATCAATATATTGCATTTATTTATAATGTTTATTGTAAATAATTATTATATAATAGTGTTTTGAAGTAAAAGATTTTTAAAATGTTTTTAAGACCTATGAATGGAGTTGAAAGACATAGATTTTATAAAGGAATTATAAAATGGTTCGAAGAGTTAAAGAAAGGTTATTTGCAAGGTGAAAGAGTTTATAAATGGTTACATATTTATAAAGAATTTTAGAAATGGGTTTATAGATTTGTAAAGGAAAGTTATAAATGGTTTATGGATCCGAAAAGGGTTTTTAGTGATCTTTGAAATGTACAAGAAGCTTATAAGTGATTGAATTTTTTTAAAGGGATTATAAATGGTTTATGAAGATTTATAAAATGGTTTACAAATGGTTTGGAGAATTTTAAGGGAATTGATAAATGATTTGAAAATCGAATGAAAAGAACATCTTTTTCAATCTTGTGTATATACTTATCCCGTTGATATAAGTATAGGGATATTTTCTGAGTATTGAAAATATAGGAATTGGTGTATATATCCATGTAAAGGTATTTTTATATATGTAATTTACAAAATTGTTTTTATATTATGAAAGGTTTATAAAACGAGGCTAGTGATTGCTTATATGCTTAACCAATGTTGGTTTTTATTATGAAATAAATTCTCAATTAAATGTTTGTTATTCGATAGTTAAATAACCAACTATCAAAAATGGACCCAACATAACTTCGAAAATATCTAGGAGATACACATAGGTTACATGGCACGGTCATCTCAGATGATGATGTACTGTGCGTATAAATCTCGTTTCATTCTCCTAGGACAATGATAAGGAAATCCACCCACTAACGATTAGGAGGTGGTCTCCGATCTTATCTTTGATTGTTTATTTCCTAAAAAACCGGGGTTGAGTTTACCGAAAATTATCGAATGTTGTTTCGGAGAGAACGGGATCGGGTATGTTACCCGAAACCACTTCGATCCAACGAATGTGTTTCGAAGTGAAGATATCTTGAAGATGATGAAATTGGAGATGGAGCTCCCAAGTGTTTCGTTCAGTCTGAGAACGAACTTGTATGGATGAATGCTGATATTACATTGTTGCTTGGAGGGCAGTGCTGGCATTCCAAGTGGGAAGTGCTATAAAAAGGTAAAACGTGGCCTCAGACCTCATTAATCGGGAAATGACACAAATTGGGCATGCAGCAGGGCCAAGCGGGTCGCTCCCAAGTAGGATATGGTCATTCCAAATGTAGATCAGTTATTATTTCTCACCATATGCTTCAGGCCCATTAATGGAGGGATGGTCATATTCGGTACTACTAGTCAAGTTGTAGGCCAATCCAGCATGGCAGGGGTACAAGATGTTCTTGTCAGTCCCAGGTGCATTTATCTAGAGATGTACCTTCGGAAGGTAGTCCCTTACCTTTTCATAGTATGGAATCCATTCTCCAATATGAGATTTACGGTTTTAATTGTTTACCAAATACATTGGAATTTGAGATGCAAGCATTTTAGCTATATTCATATTTTACCTTGACCATAAGACATTATCATAATATCAATGGATTTTCTATAAAAAGGATTTTGGTTATCGTAAGGTAAAAACCCGTTCTTGTTTATGTGCGGCGTGGTCTTACAAGATACCTTTGATTTCAAAGATTTTTAAATACTTAAAATCCAGTTGGGTGCGTTTTCTCATGCTAGTTTTCTAGACTGACTTGGGGGTTATTTTATTATAATGCTTGGGTCAGGCCGAGCATATTACAGATTAGTTTGGATGCTTGGAGCATCAAGAAATGAGTTGGAGGCCCAAAGACATATTCTCGTAGATGATTATTTTCCGCTATATTCATTGTTGTGTTTATAAGCAATTGTGAGGATAGGTTGTGAACTGTCCAAGCTGAAATAGGTTAGTGTACTCTGATTCATGTTGTGTATACATATATTACAGTTTTTTTTGTGTAAAGATTTGTGTTATATTATAGATTATTCGTTCCACTATGAGATTCTGTGTTGTTTAGTTTTCTTCTTATCTTCTTCCTTCTTCCTTTTTTTCTAACAATCGGAATTTCCGACATTCGACTGCTCGGCATGTGATACAGTGGATGTATCAGTGTCCATTTTTCGAGTGTTTAAAATTTGGTTCGTTACACAACTAGTCCATGCTGAACTTGACTTAACATGAACTTAGAACTTTGAAGGGTTGTTTTAATGTAAATGACAAGTATAAAAGTGATTTTGGGTTTATAGTAACGGAGTTTGTGCAATATTTGTTTTAACATATCTAACTATACTTTTAAAAGTGACTGGATCTTTAAAATTGAATTTTAAAGATAATAGGATAGAAAAGTGTTTTGGGTTTGTCGTAAACAACGTATTGGTAAAAAAAATTAAACCCTTGAATAATATTTTAAAGTGGTAAAAATATTGTTAAATGAATTGGCTAAATACTTTGATTTTTAAAATGGAATTTTAAAGAGAATAATAAGTATAAAATGGTTTTTGGTTTGTTGTGACAATGTATTAGTAACATTCGTATTTAACCCATTTTGATTATACTTTTGAAATGTAAATAGAGCTTTAAAGGAATGATTTAAAGATAAGTAAAAAATGAAATGGTTTTGGGTTTGTAGTAACAGTGTTTAAGTAAATTCATCTCAAACTCTTTGAATGGGTTTGTGAAAAGTACTTAGATCCTTAAAATGATATTTTGTAGAGAATAATAAGTGATGGAATCTTTTGGCAAAAAAAAAAAGAAAAAGTAGAAGTTTATTAGGTAAATGAAGTTTACCTATAAAGGAGTTTTAATTAATAAAAGGATTAAATAAATGGAAGGGTTTTGGATTTTCTTAAGTAAATTAATCATATTTTGTGTGGCTTCTGTGTGTCTTGGATGACTATAGTGTTTTGTGTGCTTATTTGTTTATGGAAAGTAAACAACACTTGGTTTCCATTTAGAACAGCTATCTTACACTCGATAGTTGATTGGTCGACTATCGAAATTGACCATATATTTACTTAGGAAGTTATCAAATGGCTTCATGATTTCATATCAATAAGAACCCCCAGGGAGGAGCAGCATTTCGAAATGTCTCTAAGCTTACTTTTAAAGGAACTAGAATTAAATTAGCCAGAAATTCATGAATTAGTTTTAAATAGACCGGGTGTGACGACCTACCTTTTTGATCTCCAAGAACGACACTTAACACATCCTCGGTGCTCGTATGCCATTGCCCTAGAATCGGAAAGATGAATCGTTGTGGAGTGAAATAAAGAACAAAATAGAAAACCTCACAATAGAACTACTAAATAAACCATAGCAATCAATAATACATCAGGTTACTCCTTAACAGGGAGTTATCAAGGTCACACAAAATACTACAAATCAGTGTAGGCAGTTACATTATCCTTCTTTAACATATGCTGAAATAAAATACACTTACACAAACTGGATAATACAGAGGAATAGATAACAAAGAAGATGAGAGCCTTCTGCTTGGATGCCATCTACAAAAGAGCCCTCAAAAGACCTGCTACTTTCGGACTACTCAAATGAAGTGAGTAGCCGAGAGTTTAGGGAAAACAAACAAATCGGGTCAGACGATATGTCTGGTATGAGTAAAACTTTAAACAATAGGTATGTAATTTAAACGCAAACACGTGAGACCAGGCCGCTGAATATGGAACAGATTTATTCCCACATAAATCAACATCCAAACGTAAAGAATGGATAAATAATTAAACACCACGAAGATTGGTTGACTCTTCTCATTGCAAATGAGTAAATAATTTTAAAGATTCAAATTAAATAAGAACAGGAAAATCTCCAACAAATGACTAGGAAGATGCACCACCTTTGAAGTATACCTCTAGTAATATACTTTTGAGAAGCTTATATGCTCCATAATACTTCTTGGTAATGTACAAGCTAGACCCCGCTAGACCTTACCGAGTATCTGAATACTTCAATCTAAATGCGCAAATGAATCTGGTCTTGATGAGATTTGAAAATACCCTAATGGGAGCAACCCCACATTGTTGGACGTCCTTTTACACATTCAGTCATTTATCGATAAAGGATAGCAAAGATTAACGGAGCCATGAATCATCTTAAATAACGATAATAAAGAAGTGGAAGTGACTGATAGCCGAGAAACCAACTATCAAGGATATAAAATGATCATATATGAAAATTAAGTCTTCTATACTCAAACACCACTCATTGAACCCAAACTTATACTATTCCTTGGTTAATAAAAATATCGGACAAGTCAAGGTAGTGTACCTCTAAGTCATGTCCTATGATTTTCTTAAATTCGAAACATCGACAAGTCTACATCTTCGATGTTTGTTTCTAATTATACAAATAAATCGTTTCCACACAAGTGAATAGCTTTGAGGAAATTAATTTATTTCCATAAATAATTCAAACTTTTCTTTTAAAAATCGAATTTCGTATTTGACTTCACATTACAAGTATTAGCTTTAAAACACTTATTTAAGATTGCTAACTTTGAAATATCATTAAAAAGGATTTAACAACTTGAAACATCCTTATTGCGTTAATAAATTAACTTTAAAACTTTGTTAACTAGTTAACTAATTTACTTCAATAACCTTTGATTAAAAAGGAAAATCTCCTTTAGACATCATTAATTCAATTAATAATATAATTATTAATTAAATAAGCTAAATAATAATCAAATATCATTATTTTAAAGTGATTAATTAATTTAAAACTTTATTTATGGAAAGATTATGTGACAACGTGGATTTTTATTGTCTTTCAATTGGGTAATTAACTGATCTTAATTATTGAATTATTGATTTTTATAAGTCGAACAATAAATTTCTTATGATTTAAATATCTGGATACATATAAATTGGTTTAAACACTATATAAAAACTTAAGTTATAACATATTGGGTATGATAAACTTTAAATTAAGATTAAATATCCAATATATATATATATACATACATACAAGCTTATAATGTTATAAATGCATATACGTGTGTGTGTGTATGGGACCATAAGAAGTAAAATATATGAGGCTTGTGTAAATAGGAATAAATATACATGTAATACCAAAATATACACAAGTAATGTATATTGAAAAGTATATGAAATAAGAAAAATATGTATAAGAGTGAATGTATGTATATGATAGCAATACACAAGCAAATGTGCATATATTAAATAGTGATGATGCAAGTAAAATAGGATGGATTACATAACTATACATATATTTATACATACAAAGGATATATACACATATATAAATTCATATGAAATGTTGTATATATATGTATGAACATAGGAAGACAAGCATTTAACGCACCTTTCCTCAAGCGTACAATGCATCATTTCAAGCTTACAAAACATTTAATCAATGTCAAACAAAAATCAAGTCAAGCACATGACACATCGTATCAAACCAAAACCTCAGATCAAATAAAAAGAAAAAAAAATTTGAAGTCGTGAGGTCTATAACAAGCCTCGGCCTTTCCATCTTTTTATATATATCCTCACATCACTGCTTTGTTTTTACCATTAGAAACATTCAAAAAAAATGTAACAAAGTAAAAGAGGAGTTCAAAACCAAAAGCAAGCTAACAGGTTTAAAAAAAGACGAAGAATAAGAAAGAATCATTGCTCTGTTCAAAAGAAAGAAATGTGAGTAAAGCTAGATTTTCTTTTACTGTATCATCTATGTCTCAAACTAGAAGTAACAATCTGTTGATGAAAATGTTTGCAAAGGGATACAGGTACGTGTGTGTGTGTGTATATATGTATGTATGTATATGTATATTTATATGGGTGTACATTGAATATATAACCAGAGCCTATGAGTAAAATCCTTTAAAACTTTTTCTGTAAGCAAAAACATGTTTGTGGAAGGGTGATAAAACTCTTCACTGGTCAAGTGCTAATGTTTTAATCAAATTTTTAGGCTTACGTATATATATAATTAGGGAAAACATGCTCTGTAAAAACTCACAGACCTAAATATTCCTTTCTTCTCACCACTTCTCTGTATTTTTAGAAAGAAAATAAAAATGTTATGTCCAGCCTCAAAAAAATTTCTATCTCACAAACCGCGTAGATTTAGAATATGGTTTAAAAAGAAAAGATGTTTATGTTTGATCATACTTTGTTTTAAAATTGGTCTAGTTAAATATCATTTAGTACGAAGGATGAAACGTTATTTTTACAGTAAGTATCCCATTTTGTAAAAAATTCAAATATCACTATGAACGCTTTTTCTTATATAAGAGTGATTAGTATGGAAAACAAGGAAGGTGGTTACACGTTTTTTAGTAGTTTATGTGTAGACAGAATTGAAAATGACCAAATGTCGGTTTCGGGTCAAATTCCAGCATGGTAGGCGATGTGAAGGGTCGGGGCTTGGTCAGAAGGTGGCTCGAAGGAGAGGAAATGAGGGAAAAATGGAGTGGTGGCTGGCTAGTCGATGGGGTGGCCGGTCGGGGAAGAAATAGGGTTTATGATTAGTATCGGTCATTGGTGAGCTGCGGCGTCGTGATGGGGATTTAAAATTGCGGTGTAGGGGGGATAGGTAGAGAGGACATCGGCGGAGTTTCTGGCGAAGTGGCATAGACTCCGGTGGTCGGAGGCGGTGGTGCGAGGTAAAGAAGTTGATCGTTTCATTTTTGGTAATGGGTAGGATTGCGAATTTTTGAAATTTAGGGGCGTCGGGAAAACGGGGTGGTCGGTGGTTTGGCGAGGTCGGAGGCAACTGGGGGAAAGAATCGAGGATAGTCGGCGCAGGTTCGTCATCGTGTGCACATGCACGGTGAGCTATGTGCAGGTAAAAAGAAGTGGAGGTGAAAAGAAGTAAAAGCAGAAAAGAGATAAAGAAAAGAAGAGAGGGAAATGGAACTCGGGTTGGGATGGGCCGAAGGAAAGTAAAGAAAAGTAAAAAAAAATAAGAGTAAAAGAAAATAGAGAAAAAAAGGAAAAGTAAATAAAAGGAAAAGTAAAAGCAAAGGAAAGAAAAGGAAATAAAGAAGATAAGGTAAAGAAATAGGAAGAAATAAAGGGAAAATATAAGAAGAGAATGAATAAGTAAAAAGAAAAGGAAAGAGAAGGAAAAGAATTTATAATTTGTACGTAAGATAATTCATATTCCCATTTTAATTTAAAGATATTTTATAATTTTAATTGAGACAACTAATGGTAATAAATCATTATTATTATTTGACTTAAACTTATGGATAATGATTAGTATTTTATAACAATTATTATTTAATAAATTGGTTAATTTGTAATCAAATTGGTTTAAATATAAATGAACACGGTTAATCAAAGTAAATTAAGACATGAGTTAGTCGTTTGGATATTGGTTATAGATCGTTAATTGGGTTAACGGTCTATATTCTTGCTTAATTCTGTGTGGTAATTATTTTCAAATTAAAATAATGGGATTAAAACAATGACACGTTTTATTTGAAATAAAATCTGTAATAAGTCCCCATAATCAGATATTGTCTCCATAGATGAAAAATTGTGATTTTAAACAACTTACTCCTTTAATTTCACCCTTTTGGATTCGAAGAGACCGGGATCGGATATCAGCGTATCTGGAACCACTTCGATTTGAACCTTTACAGGATCGACTATAGTGTCTAATCAGCTGGAATTGAATAAGATAAGAAAATTTGACTATTTTAATCCAGTAAACTGTACTAAAATTTTTGCAATACCAATGGTTTTCGGGAAAGTGTTTGGTTTTAAATCAAAATAAAAACTCGTTGGGTTATACGATTACCTTGGTTTCAAAGAAGCTGTATAAATTAGTATTTCATATTAAGTCGGTTTTACTCACGCTGGTTTCTAGCCTGACTCGGGTGTCACTTTACTGTAATGCTCAGGTCAGACCGAGTATTACAGATTTCTAGGTTAAGACGTTTAAGAGCTCAAGAGACGAGTTGGATAGTAGAGACGAATCGATTAGATTCCGCTGTGTATATGGGCTGTATAGACAGTAGTTGAGGACAAGTTATTATAACTGTCCAGATTTATTGTACTCTGATATCTTGTATGTATTTTGACAGTTACAGCTTTTCTTTGTGTAAATGCTATTGTTTTGTATTATATTTTGTTCCGCTGCGATTGTGAGATTCTATGCTATTGTTTTTGTTTCTTTTCTATCTCTTTTTTTCCAAGCCCTAATAGTCTGGGATTTTCGGTACTCGATTACTTGACGCTCTATACAATGAACGTATAGTGTCGATTTTCGGGGTCAAAAATCTTCGGGTCGTTACACATGGTATCAGAACAGAAGGTTAAGCTAGAACCTTGGCTCTGGTGGAAAATACTCATTAGAGATAAGGGTCAGCAGTACCCTAGAATGAGTTGAGTGTATTATATATGGCGGCGTACATGTTATTTTCTTATATAATGATTTTAAAAACGATTTTTTGTATAAGGTTATATTTTGATATATATATATATATAAGCATAATTTTTCTAATAGTATATCAAGGAAATTTGGTTATTGCTATAAAAATTAACTAAGATTATAATATTTCAGTTGTAAAACACATATATGACCAAATAGAAATTTGGGTAAGGATTAACTATACAAAAAAGGTTAAGTTAAAATGGATTCAAAACCTGAATTTAAATCCTGGAGAATTCAAAAGAATTTTCAAAGTGTTGAAATAAGTTTCATTGGCTATATTTTATCCAATAAAGTATGATGGAATAGATAGTGTGTTTAGATATGATAATTATTATAGATTGGATATTGTATCTTAATAAAGGATATCTATTTATTATAGGATAAACAATGATAAAACATAGTGAAATGCTTTAAGGAAGTAAAAATTTATATAAGTATGGCTTATAAATTAAAATGGACTTAAATCGTGAAGTAAATTTAAAACCAGAGAAATTTAGAATTGTTTCAAAGTGATTAAGGAAATAATAAGTAATATTACTCAGAATATTTTTGAATATAGAAATCTTGTTTTAAAACAAGAGTTATTTTGAAAATTTCAAAGGAAATTGTTTGAATTAAAAACTAAGAATGGTTTAAAATTGAAAGTACGACTTGGTGTGCAAATGGAATAAATATGTGTATATATCTATGTGTGTGTGTGTGTGTGGATATACATAATATCAAAGTGATTTGAACTAAAAACTAAGTGTTGAATTCTAAAATTTCCTAGAGAGTGGGATGTAAAAAAAACCCAAAGAGAAAAAGTTTTTGTACTTATAAGTGGGAAAGGATATCAATAGGAAATTAAAAATTTGGGATGGAAATTTAAATTGAGTAAGGTTAAATGGATTGAACGAATGGGAAATTTAACTTAGGGGAAGTTAAATAAGTTTTGAACGTACAACCTGAATTGGAAGTTTCAAGATGAAATTAATATTTAACTTAGGGAAGTTAAATGGATTAAATTGGAAAGAAAAGTATGGATTTGATAAGAGGTTGTGTGTGAGCAATTTCAAAACGGCTTTTGAAATTAAAATGGGTTTTGAATTCTGGAAACAGGTAATGAATTCTATTGATGGGTGTTTTAGAAAAATTGGATGCTATTGACAGGTGTTTAAATAATTTGGATGTTATTTACTTTGAAATATCCCACTATCAACCTGTTTGTTTTGTATAGTATATAGAAATGTAAGTTAAATTAATTCGATAAAATTAAGTAGTGGATTGGAATGATATACATCCATCCGTAAGATTAATGGAAATAAAAATTTATTTTGAAACTATTTGAATGATTTTGATTCTTAGAAATTAAAAAAAATTGAATTTATAAAAGGAAATCATTTTGAACTTAAGCTCGAAATGTTAAAAATGAATTTCTCAACCGGAATTGTTTATAGGATTGGATTTAAACTTTGAAGTTATAATTGGGTAATTAATTGAATTTCGAAAATTGATTTATTTAAAAAGATTTGAACTTTCACTCGAACCTTGAAATAAGTTTAAGTAAAGGAAGTTTAAATGAATATTTGGAATTTGTGCTCATGATTTAATTATAAAAGATTTAGATTGTTAAATGAAGTATCAAAGGTTAATTGTATTTAAGTGATTAAATAAACATCTTGGAAACAGAACCCAAATTTATATAAATCACAATGGTTAGAAATTGAGAATGAAATTAGAGTTAATTCAAATTTGAATTGAATTGAATTAAATGGGTACTGTAATCGAAGTTGAATTAGTTCAAATTCAAAATGGGAATTGATTTGAAGTGGAATGGAGTCGAAGTTAATTCGAATGGGAATCTAGATTGAATCTATTTACATGGAAGTGGAAATTGAAATTGATTGAAGTGGAGAGTGGAAACTGAATCAGTTTAACTCTGGAACTATTTTCAAATAAATTGTTTTAATATAAATCATCTTAAAACTATTTTTCCAAGCTATTTACTATACAATCCATTCTTTTTAAGTCAGACTATCTTATCTAACTATTTTACAACTATCTAACTATTTTACAACCATTTAACTATTTTAAAACTACTCAAGCTATTTTCTAAATTCAAACTAGTCAGAGAGGAAACTGTTTATATTTAATACCAATTGAGGTAAAAAAAATTGAAGTTATAACCCAAATGGAAATAGAAGAAATTGTGAAGTGAAAGCGAAATCGGATATTGAAGCAGAAATGATTTTGGAATGGAAGAGTATATTTTGAGAAATATATGATGATTAAAAATGGAAATTGATAGCACTATAACTGAAAACTTGCTTTATAGAAAGGTAAGTAATGTACAGATGACTTTGTAAAGGAAATCTAGCTTGAATATTGATTTGGCATAAATAAAGTTATATACATAATTGTTATATATGATAAACTCCCCTTGTTGAATCTATAACCAAAGGAAAAGATCTTTGAAAGATATTTGAAATATAAAGTGGAATTTATATAAGTATGAAGTGATCTAACTATTACTCAAGTGAAAAGAATAATCTTATATATATATAAGAATGATTTTATGAGAATGGAACGGAAAAGGTTTTTGAAACCCATTGATTTTGGAAAGGCTTTGGGGTTGGAAAAAAGGAAAATTTTAGGAATTTGGAAAGGCAAGTGTGAGAATTATCGATTTTGAAGATATCGATTTTGTGTAAATGGGACTTATATGTGATACATATAAAGAGTATGATTTGGAAGATACTATATGTGTATAGTATGAAATGTTTTGAGAATGCTATGAGAAAAAAGGCGCTCCCATTTAGAGTTGAAACTTATAGTAGGAGATCCACTGGGTGGTTCTGCCTTGAGCCCTAAGGGGGTTCTAAATTTTGGTCCTAGAGGACATCCAAACAAAACTTGAGTTCATGATGGTCATTTCGTAGCGTAAGTTGAGAGCGTTGATGCCTACAGTTACATTAAGTTTTGCCACTTTGACAACGTAACCTTTGCTGTAACTGCGATCTTCTGTGTCCATAGCATATGTCGAGTGGTAGTGATTGCCTACAATCTACGTTTTATTTCATTGGGATAACGACGTAACATCGGTGGATTGAGATCGATGTGGTTCCATAGCGAAAGTCGTGTAGCGCTGAGTGCCTATAGGCTACATTGGGACTCGACTGATGTAGTCTGCGATCTATGTGGTGAAGTTTCATTTGGCAATGAAATTCGAGTGCGCTGATGCCTACAGTTGCATGGTTTTTTTTGTGATAGCAACGTATCCCTTGGTGCAGTTGTGATCTATTGCAGTTCCTATGGCGGAAATGAGTGGTGCGGATGCCTACATTTTTCTATGGATTTCACCGGGATGGGAATGTAACCATCATGCTAACAGTGATCCATGGAGGGGATGATGATTTCTAGAGCATTCTCACGAAAGTCTTTTTCCAAGTATTTTCACTAGGTATTGAAAACGGGTTTACTAAGTACTTATAGATTTTCAGTCTTACGCCTGATCAACGTATGACTGAATTTCTGTGAGAAAAAGGATGGACTTGTTGAGACATCGAGTTGTAAAAAGTATTTTTATAAAAATTAAGTTTGGAAATATTATGTAGTTTTGAAAGTGTTTTAAATTGTATAAATAAAAGAGTAAAGGGTTAAATGTTTAATGAATGATTTGATTAATAATAAACATTAAAATAAAAATTCTTGCTTCGTTCCTTTTCAAGGACGAATAGTTCTAAAGGGGGAAGGAATGTGATGATCCGGATTTTTAACTTATGTTAATTGGGTAATTAAATAATTTTAATTATTGAATTATTGATTTTTATAAGTCAAACAATAAATTTCTAATGATTCAAAATATCGAGATACATATAAATTGGTTTAAACACTATATACAAACTTAAGTTATAACACATTAGGTATGATAAACTTTATAGGAAATATATATATAAACTCCACCGTTTTAAATTAATCTAAAATATCCAATATAAATATATATATATATATATATATATATACATACAAGCTAATGATGTTATAAATGTATATACATGTGTGTGTATGCGACCATATGAAGTAAAATATAGGAGGTTTGGGTAAATAGGAATAAATATACATGTAATACCAAAATATACACAAGCAATGTATATTAAAAAGTATAAGAAATAAGAAAATATGTTTAAGTGTGATTGTTTGTATATGATAACAATACACAAGCAAATGTACATATATTAAATAGTGATGATGCAAGTAAAATAGGATGGATTACATAACTATACATATATTTATAAATACAAAGGATATATATACATATATAAATTCATATGACATGTATGTATATATATGTATGAACATAAGGAGACAAACATTTAATGCATCTTTCCTCAAGCATACAATGCATCAATTCAAGCTTATAAATCATTTAATCAATGTCAAACAAAAATCAATTCAAGCACGTGAGATATCATATCAAACCAAAACCTCGGATCAAATAAAAAAATCTTGAAGTTTTGAGGTCTGTAACAAGCCTCAGCCCTTCCATATATATATATATATATATATATATATATATATATATATATATATATATATATATCCTCACATCACTACGTTGTTTATACCATTAGAAACATTCAAAAATAATAATGTAACAAAGTAAAAGAGGAGTTCAAAACCAAAAGCAAGCTAGCAGCTTCAAGAAAAGAAGAAGAAGCAAGAATCATTGCTCTATTCAAAAGAAAGAAATGTGAGTAAAGTTAGATTTTCTTTTACTGTATCATCTACGTCTCGAACTAGAAGTGACAATCTGTTGATGAGTATGTTTGCATAGGGATGCTGGTGTATGTATGTATGTATGTATGGGTGTACATTGAATATTTAACCAGAGCCGATGAGTAAAATCCTTTAAATCTTTTTCTGTAAGCAAAAACATGTTTGTGGAATTAGGATAAAACTCGTTAATGGACAAGTGCTAAGTTTTAATTAAATTTTCAGGCTTACATACGTATATAATTAGGGAAAACGTGCTCTGTAAAACTCATAGACATGAACATTCCTTTCTTCTCACCTCTGCTATGTATTTTTAGAAAGAAAAAAAATGTTATGTCCAGCCTCAAAAAAATTTCTATCTCACAAACCAGGTAGTTTTAGAATAAGGTTAAAAAGAAAAGATGTTTATGTTTGATCATACTTTGTTTTAAAATTGGTCTAGCTAAATATCATTTAGTATGAAGGATGAAAAGGTTATTTTTACAATAAGTATCCCATTTTGTAAAAATTTACAATATCACTATGAATGCTTTTTCTTATATGAGAGTGATCGGCATGAAAAAACAAGGATTTTTGAAGGTGGTTATACATTTTTTAGTAGCTTATGTGAAGAGAGAATTGAAGATGACCAAATGTCGATTTTGGGTCAAATTTCGACAAAGGAGGTGATGTGAAGGGTCGAGGCCTGGTTAGAAGGTGGCTTGGAGGAGAGGAAGTGAGGGAAAAATGGAGTGGTGGCTGGCTGATCGACGGGGTAGGCGGTTGGGGAAGAAATAGGGTTTATGATTAGTATCGGTCATTGGTGAATTGCGGCATCTCGATGAGGATTTAAAGTTGCGATGTAGGGGGAATGGTTAGAGAGGACAGCGGTGGAGTTTCTAACGAAGTGGCGTGGACTCCAGTGATTGGAGGTGGTCGTGCGAGGCAAAGAAGTTGATCGGTTTGTTTTTGGTAATGGGTAGGATTGCAATTTACAAAATTGAGGCGTGTCGAGGAAAACTAGGTGGTGGGTGGTTCGGTGAGGTCGGAGGCAACTAAGGGAAAGAATCGAGGATGGTCGGACAAGGTTCGTCGTCCTGTGCATGTGCACGGCGAGCTTTGTGCAGGTGAAAAGAAGGGAAGGAGAAAAGAAGTAGAACGAGAAAAGAGAAAATAAAAAAAGAAAGGGAAAAGGAAGTCGGGAGGCGATGGGCCGAAGGAAGGAGGAAAGAAAAGTAAAAAAATTAGAGTAAAAAAAATAAAGAAAAAAGGAAAAGTAAAGGAAAAGGAAATAAAGAAGATAAGGTAAATAAAAAGGAAGAAATAAAGGGAAAATAAAAGAAGAGAAAGAATAAATAAAAAGAAAAGGAAAAAGAAGGAATAGAATTTATAATTTGTACATAAGATAATTCATATTCCTATTTTAAATTAAAGATATTTTATAATTTTAATTGAGACAATTAATGGTAATAAATTATTATTATTATTTGAATTAAACTTATGGATAATGATTAGTTTTTTATAACATTTATTATTTAATAAATTGATTAATTTGTAATTAAATTAGTTTAAATATAAATGAATACGGTTAACCAAAGTAAATTAAGACCATGAGTAAGTCGTTTGGATATTAGTTATGGATCGTTAATTGGGTTAACGATCTATATCCTTACTTAATTCTGTGTGGTATTTGTTTTCAAACTAGAATAATGGGATTAAAACAATGATATGTTTTATTTGAAATAAAATCTGCAGTAAGTCCCCATAATCAGGTATTGTCTCCATAGATGATAAATTGTTATTTTAAACAATTGACTCCTTTAATTTCACCCTTTGGATTCGAAGAGATCAGGATCGGATATCAACCAATCTGAAACCACTTCGATTGGAACCTTTAAATGATCAACTATAGTGTCCAATCGGCTGGAATTGAATATGATAAGAAAATTTGACTATTTTAATCCAGTAAATCTATACTTAAACATTTTTGCAATACCAATGGTTTTCGAGAAAGTGTTTGGTTTTAAATCAAAATAAATACTCGTTGGGTTATAAGAGTTAACTTGGTTTCAAAGAAGCTGTATAACTTAAGTATTTCATATTATGTTAGTTTTACTCACGCTGGTTTCTAGCCTGACTCGGGTGTTACTTTATTGTAATGCTCAGGTTAGACCGAGTATTACAGATTTTTAGGTTAAGACGTTCAGGAGCTCAGGAGACGAGTTGGATGGTAGAGACGTGTCAATTAGATTCCGCTGTGTATATGGACTGTACAGACAGTAGTTAACCATCCAGATTTGCTATACCCTGATATCTTGTATGTATTTTGACAGTTACAGCTTTTCTTTGTATAAATGCTGTTATTTAGTATTATATTTTGTTCTGCTACGATTGTGAGATTCTGTGTTGTTGTTTCTGTTTCTTCTTCTATCTCTTTTTCTTCTGAACCCTAACAGTCTGGGATTTCCAATGCTCAACTGCTCGGCACTCTATACAGCGAACGTATTAGTGTCGATTTTCGGGATCGAAAATCTTTGCGCCATTACAGATTAATTAAGGATAAACAGATTTATTAACTTTTGAAAGTCATCACTTAAAAAGTATTAACTAATTTTAAAAACATTATTAGTTAATAAATTAGTAAATGTTAATCCATCATTATCTAAAGATTAATTAGCCTTAAGCATCATTAAATAAAATGGTTAATTAAATTTAAACACCATTAACTAAGTAATTATTAAATTTAAAATGCATCACTAATAAGTTAATTAGTTGATTTTAACCCTTATAAATTAATTAATCATTATTAAAATAATTAATTATTTTTGAAAACATCATTAATCAAAAACTTGCTTAACTCGTAAAATAATTCCAATTACGATAATGAAACCAAACTGTTTCGATAAAAGGTGATTTTCTGAAAGTGCCAATATAGCGACTATCGTTATACGAGCAGTTCGGAATTCAAGCTTATACAACCAAACATCACATAGCAAGGGAATGAGCATATATACATGATAATTTACAATATTACAACATATATCAAGCATTTATTTACAACGAAATTAATTTAATTACTATATTTTTTTAATGGACCGAAGATTTTCAACCTCGAAAATCGACATCTATATGTGCACTGTATAAACTGCCGAGTAGTCGAGTGCCAGAAATACCAGTTCATTAGGGGTGAAGACAAAAAGGGTAGAAGAAAAAGAGAAACAACAGCATAAAATCTCGCAATCACAGTGGAACGAAATATAATATATAACAACAGATTTTTATACAAAAGAATCTGTAACTGTTTAATACTTACAATCATCAGAGTACACAATCATTACATCAAATCTAGACAGTTATAACAACTTGTCCTCATATAGCGAAAATATCCTAATACGTGATACACATCTGAACTCCTCCTGCCCATCTCCCGAGTTCCGTAGCATTCTAGCCTGAATCTGTAATACTTGGTCTGACCCAAGCATTGTAATAAAATAACACCTGAGTCAATCTGGAAAACCAGCGTGAGAAAACACACTCAATTTGAATTATTATCTTTTCAAAATCCTTTGAAAACAAAAGTATCTCTTATGACCACGTCACAAATAAACACAGCTGACTTTTACCTTACAATAACCAAAAACATTATAATCAAATCCGTCTGATATTATAATAGTGTCTATAGAAAGTAAATAGAAAATAGCTGAAATGCTTGCATCTCACGTTCTAGCATAGTTGGGCACAATCAAAACCGTATGGCACTTATTGGAGAATGGATTCCATCGAACGACTAGGCTACTTGGGTACCTTCCGTCATAGTACACCTCTAGAACAATGTACAGAGGACCACCCCGGGATCCCCTGCAACACAGGACCAGCCTACCCTTAACTTGGATAGACCGAATAAGATTACCTCACAGTTAGGATCAGCAACCGCCACACATTCGAATACAAGGGACTTTAGATAAGGGTGACCTTACCCTACTTGGGTGCGACCCACTTAGCCTTGCTGCATCTCCCTTGTTTTAGTTATTCCCGGTTGATAAGGCTTGAGGCTACGATTACCTTTTAAAGAACACATTCACTTAGAATGCTCATCGTCCTCCAATGATGATGTTCTGATAGCATTCGTCCATACAAGTTGCCCTGGGTCTGGATAAACCGAATCACCGTCTTCATCATCTTCAACGGTATTCGTTCAATACGTTCAAACCGGATCGAAGTTGTTTTTGGACAATTAAATCCGATCCCGAACTCTTCGAAACAATTAACGAATTAGCCAAAATTTGATAGTAGGTTAACTATCAACACACCTCCATAACAATCATCAGGCATTATTATAAATTTTTCAAAATTTATCTCAAAATATCTTTATAAGATATGACTTTCAGTTCCTCAACATTTGAAAACAGCTTTCAAACCCTTTTAATATTCACGGGACATTTCTAACCTTTCCATATACTTAAAATATTTTCTTCACTTCGTTTGATATTAAAAATTGGAAAAATATTCATTTTATTTCTTTTTCTCCAAATAATTTACAATTTTATCTGTAAATTTCCCAACTCTTTTACACGAATTCTATAAATTCCGGAATTCCTTAAATAATTCCCTTAATATTCTCAAAACTAGTTATACTTGCTTATAAAATAAATTCTCTTTGTACTTCTTTATGAATTCTATTTTCATTCTTCGAATTTCACTTATATTTAACTTTTCGGAAATTTTCTTACTTTTCTTCCCAATTCCACTTAAGAATTTTCTTATAAATCATATCCACTGAATAACCCATTTTCCCAACTTCCGAGAAGGTTTATAAATAAATTTAAAACATTTCAAAACTATATATATAAGTATTTTTAAAGAAAATAATAATAATTTATTTCTACTACATATTCAAATAATTATTCAAAATATTGAAACATCTTTTATAATATCACTTTCTAGAGTAGATTTAAAAGTTAGTATTCTATTTATAATAAATATCAAGTATTTAAAAATTCATTTTTGAAGTATTCAATACTAACTAACTTTAAAATTTCATAATTTAATAAATAAAGTTTCCTTTATAAAATTTATTTGAAAACTTATTTGAAAACTTATTTTCAAGTTGGATAACCAAATTTCCAGTCTATAACCCCTCCCAATTTTCATCACATTTCTTCCATTCTAGTCTCCTTAACCATCTTTATTTTAAAAATAGTATCTACTATTTTTCTCACCCATTTCCATATTCCAATATAAATTCTTTCCGTAAATTAATATTTCAAAATTTATCATCCGATATCACTTTCCTTCATTTATAAACTTCGTTTATAAAAGAAATTACAACTCCTTTGAGTTATCTAAAAATATTCTCATTTAAAAATTTTCATTTTACAAATTTAATCACTTTACAAATCCATTTTTTTCCAATCTATTTTAATATCGATTTCCATCTTCTTTCCCTATTTTTCCCCATACAATTTAAAATCCAGCCCTTTTTAAAAAACAACCTTATATAATTTATTTTAAAATCCTCTATTTAAAATATTTTCTCCGCATTATTTAATACAAATCAAAAATCCATTATTATTTATTTAAATCAACCTTTTTAAATAATCCAAAGTTCGATATACAAATTTTTATGTTAAAAATCTCTTTTTAATTCCTAAAAATTTAAGATAGTACTTATGGTATTTGATATTTCTAACATTATTTCCATGCCATTCTATCATTTAAAAATTCACAACACACAATAATTTAGCATTATATATATATATATATATATATGAAAAATACAAATATGTTTGAGGAATCCAGTTGGATCCATCCAACCTGTTTCCCTGCATCCACAGATGTTAGACAACAATAAAAATATCAATCCCGCTTCGAGGGGGATATCGTGGTACATAGGGCCATCCGCTATTATGCGGGCCCATAGGGTCTCATCCGCTTTAATATGCGGGAATATCACTCCAATACTAATATATATACGACTACATATATGATATTATACCATTCAACAGATATTCATTTCAACCAAACATCCATACTTAATTTTAACTATTTACAAATTAATATCTAGCAATCCAAAAGAGTGAGATCTACTCACCTTGATTTAATTTTGCAATCCATTTCCATATTAACTCCACACCGTAGATCCTACTACTACAAATTAGCTCGACTTTTTTCTTTTCTTTTTCCATGATTTTTTTTGAACCTCGTACGAATACCATACGATGAGTATAAGTTAATGATTTTATTTTTTTCCTTATTCAAACTTAATATAAATACTATTATTATTAGTTTTAAAAATAATTCAATTTAAATTCCATTCATTACAAAACAATTCTAATTTAATAATTATCATTCTAATAAATCCCTTGGAAGGGACTATGAATATTTAATTTCTTCTTTTTTATTTTTAAGATTTAAAATCACGGTACTTGGTTAATATCAACCATCTCTTCACAATTTTGCAAAAATCAAACTAGTATAAACTATATTTTTTTTACAAATATTTGCTAAAGAAAATACACTCACTTTCGTTCGCGACCGAGAATCGAAACGCGCGCCTCTTCCCACTGCCATGAACTTCTCCTCTACATCTCCTAACCAGGCCACCATTACACCCACGTTCGCCTCTATCGCGGCTCCTGACATCGAGCCTTCCCCTTCTACCCATGCACGCACGGGCGATCTCCTGACAACTCCACCTCGCCGCCTCTCCTCGCGAACGGCACAATAAGGTCGCCACGACTTCGTTCGCCTCTTCCTCTCAATTGTCGAACCCTGATGCAACATCACACTACGAATCGATCTCCCAGCCTTAAGCGCCTCCACGCCTTCGTGCTTCCCTCCGTGATTTGCGATGTTGATTTCCCTTCTCCTTTTTTTTATATGTGATTTCGAATGGGAAAGAAAAAGGAAATGGGAAAAAATTCACGGTTCTGATATTGGCCTGATAACTATTGTTATATGAAAACTCAACAATTGGTAAGTACTCTTTGCACAAACCCCTAAAATTTAAAATTCATGTTTGAAGCAAGTCCTCCAACACTCAGTTCACCCTTTCTAATTTCCCATCAGTATGTGGATGGTAAGCGGTACTCAAACCGAGCTCGGTCTCTAATGCTCATGCAAACCCTTCCAGAAATGGCTTGTAAATACCATATTTCTATCACTTACGATATCCCAAGGAACACCATGCAATCTGACAATCTCTTTAACATATAACTTAGCCAAACTAGAAGCCATTCTCATAGTCCCAACTGGTAACAAATGTGCACTCTTGGCCAATCGATCCACAATAACCCACACACCTTCATTTCGTCTTTTCGACCTCAGGAATCCATTAGTGGTTGAAGTAGTCCAGTTGTCTTCTGATGACTATCCTTTACCTACTGCCAGTAGGCACACCTGCTCACAAAGATAGAAACATCCTTTTTCATGTCTACCCACCAGAACGTCCACTTCATGTCTTCATACATCTTAATTAGTAACCCTTAAATGTATTGTCAACCGTGAATGATGACTCTCCATAAGAACTTCCTGCCTAATCCCACCAACATTGGGAACACAAGACCTTTCATTCACCCTTGAAATGCCATGGCTATCCACTACAAATCCCAACTACTTTTTTGGAGCAACATTCTCTCTTAAATTCTTACCTATCCATGCAAGAAGAAGATCTCTAAGTTAATTCTCTGCAATGCAGCTGGTTAATGTCTGATGAACCTCAATTTTTTCCATAACTGCGTACTCCTACTGAGTACATCAGCTATGACATTAGCTTTCCCAAGTGCATACAATATGTCTAAATCATGGACTACAAGAAACACCAACCACCTTTGCAGCTTCATGTTTAAGTCCTTTTGTGTAAAAAGATACTTCAAAGCTTTATGGACTATGTATAACTCGATTCTTTCACCTAGCAAATGATGTCTCCGCATCTTTAACACAAATACCATGTCTCTGCATCTTTAACACAAACACCACTACTAACAACTCCAAGTCATGAGTTGCGTCCACCGCTTCATGTGGTTTGAGCTGCCGATACGCATAAGCGATCACTCTTCCATGCTACATTAACACAGCACCTAGACTTGTTCCACATGCATCAGTACAAATAGTCAAACTCTCATCCCCATCCATCATGGTAAGAAAAGGAGAACTAGTAACTTTGTTTTTAGCTCGAAGAATGCTTGCTCGCATTTATTCATTCGTACATAATTTGACATCTTTCTTTGTCAAATATGTTAAGCGAGAGGCAATCTTCGAGTAATCATACATGAATCTCCTATATTAACCTATTACACCCAAAAAGCTCCTAATATCAATTGAGATTTCCAACCTCTTTCAATCTTTAATGGACACAACCTTAGCGGGACCAATAGAACTACCCTCCACTGAAACAACATGACCTAAAAATCTAACTTATGAATGCTCAAAATGACACATCGAGAGGTTAACCTTCAAAAATTGCTCTCTTAGTGTTCCTAACACAATCCTTAGATGACACGAATGTTCCTCCTTAATCTGGAGTAGAACATATCATCAATAAAAACAAAAACAAACTTATTCAACACATCTCAGAAAATTTGATTCATTAAGTCTACAAAATATGTTACAACATTAAGTAGGCTAAATAGCATGACTAACCAC
Organism: Allium cepa; assembly: GCA_030765085.1. Lineage (NCBI taxonomy): Eukaryota > Viridiplantae > Streptophyta > Magnoliopsida > Asparagales > Amaryllidaceae > Allium > Allium cepa. Next base: position 1,036,749,350 of record CM060941.1, on the reverse strand, counting down.
TCATAAAGGTCAAACCTAAAAGCGATCAAGGATACACTCTCCTCTCCCACCCTCAACTGATGGAACCCCATAGCAAGATCAAATTGTGTAAACATTCGAGCTTCATGAAGCCGATCGAACAAGCCATCTTCCTGAAAAGAGGATACTTATTCCTAATGGTTCCCTTGTTGAGCTCGTGGTAATCTACACATAGTTTTAGGGAACCATCCCCTTCATAGCAAAGACAATGGTGCTCCCAAACTTGAACGACTCGCTTGAATAAAACCCTTTGGTAAAAAAATCACAAACCTGATCAAAAAGCTATAATCACTCTTTAGATGCGAGTCTACGAACAGGTAACATGATAAGTTTTGCAACCAAATCAATTTGAAGTTCTATCTGATGATGAGGTGGTATACCCGACATCTCCTCAAAGACATCCTCAAACTCCTAAACAACCAAGATCAAACTTAACTCCTCCTCCACTACATCCAGAGAATAAAGAAACTTACTCGTAAGAGAGATAGGTTCCTCATAAGGCACCACTAGTTTCTTCAACCCTTCCTTCTTCGGTGATATAGTATGCTTAGCACAATTCAGGATAGCATGATTTTGAAATAGCCAATCCATCCTAAGGAAAACATCAAACCCTGAAAGCCAGAACATACATATCGTAAGGAAAGAGTTGTCAAAGAAAAAAATAAGAACACCTAAACAGATTATACTAAGATTGGTCGAGCCCCAAAACGGGTTCAACCCACAAATAGAATCTAAAACCATATCTGGCATAAGTTTTAGTCTATCAATAAGAATACAAGATATGAAACTAAGAGAAGCACCAATATCAAATAACACATGAACAAGAATGCCAAAAATAAATAGAATACCTTCCTGAACCAGCTTCCCCTTTGCATCTATAGAAGCGGAAGGTGTTGAAGCTAGTAAAAAAGCTCGAGGTTGTGCCTCTTCTACAGTATCAAACACGTCCTAATAAAATGGCCCAGATAATGGCAGTTGTGCAGCTCTTTGGGGTGAACTGTTCCTTGGCCGTCTGTGGCCCAGCTTTGGTACCTTAGCAATTGGTGCCTTCACTAACAACACTTTCTCCACTTTCCCTCCCTTACCCAACCTACAACTCGCAACAAAATGTCCCTTCTTCCCACACTTATGACAAGCTAGACCAGAAATATCCCTCGATGACTAAAACTATCGCTTGTTGTCCCTAGCGGGTGCAGAAATAGATGTCTTTGGTGCTAAGATCTCAAACTCAACCCTACGTTCACCAAATTCACATAAGATCCCAAGATCGGATATGACATATTACTCTTGAATTACAGATGCATCGCTATGATGAACATCACATTTCTCTTTAACGTCATGTCTACTAAACTGGCCCGAACTAAGATAAGGCAGTGAATCGACTATCATACTTTTCCATTGTCATTGCCCTCCATTTAAGTCGAGGAAGCTCCTAAATAACAAAGTCTTCCTGGCTTCCGGGACAAACGTCATCTCTAATTCCTCGTTAAATTAATCCCAAGAGAAGTCATTCTCTTAAGCGTCAGTACTCATAGAACTCCACCAATCCATGGCTATGTTCGTCAAATGTCGTGATGCCAACCAGCGCTTAATTGCATCATTTAGCTCCATATCCTCGAATATTCGATCACACAATTTGATCCAAATCTGGACTTCTATAATTGTCTCCAAACCACCAAACCTCTTACCCCTCAGCCTCTCAAAATCATGGAAGAGCAATGCAAAATTCACCTAAGGCCTAACCTATAGGACCTCCTCTATAATATCCACTCTTGGTTCCTCGACCTAAGCAACATTCCTTAGTTTCTCGTTCTCTACCATTTGTGACGGTACTACCCCGATCACCTCTACCTCCTCGAGCATTGGTAGCTCTAGTACTCATGATTTGTACTACCTGAACATAGCAGAATATATTTAGGATATGAAAGGCTAGAGTTATTTCAAATAAAGAGATTATTCCTAAGGAAAAGCTAAAAAGACGGCATAGGTTTATAGACAAATACAAATACGCTCTCTTATATATTATATGCTTGACTCATTCTAGCATGTCACTTACCCTACCTCTAGTGAGCCATACCCAATCAAAACCAAGGTGTTCTCTCAACCCTAGGCTTTGATACTAAATGTAACGACCCGACAATTCGACCCATAAGTGTCGATACCAAATATATCCATGGTATTCATTTGTCAAACACTGAAGTGTCAGGAAGATAGAAAGTTAGGGTAAAACAAAAAAAGACTAGAACAAGAAAGGAAGAACACAACATCAGAATCTTACAGCTGAACGATAATATATTATATCAAAAGAACATTACAAAGGGTTACTCCAAATACAAAAATTTTAGAGTTACAAAACCTAAGTACTATCATCATCCTGGACAGTTATAACTATTTGTCCTCACAATGTTGATATACACATAGCTAATATGGAAGAACAGAAATAGAAATAGATGGATAATGGAAGCCTTCATCTTTTCTCCTGAACTCTAAAGCATTTAAGGTAAAACCTACTATACTCAACCTACTCGAAAGAGTACACGAGGAATTTAGGAAAAACAAAAACTAAACATCAGACGTAAGCCTGGTATAAGAGAACTCGAGACACATAAATACATGTAACAATAACTATTAAGACTATACGGATTCCTATAACAGTTTTTCCCTTAAAAGAAACCACCCATTCATTAAGTTTAATATGGTGAAATGATAGATAATATTTAGGGTGTAGAATATCAAATAGCTATGATGCTTACATTGATCACACCACAATAATATTAGGTTACATTCAAAACCATTAAGGTACATTTGCATATTGGACTTTTCCATGGAGATCTCTTCAGTGAAGCCGAATCTGAATTTCATGCACAAGGATTAGAAAGTACCTTATGAGCATCATGTATCTCTAGATAAAATATACTATTAAGGTTAACACAAGCAGCCCATCGTTCGAATATAAATATGAACAACGTAAACCAAATATCATCAACTCCCGCCGACCAACAAGTGATAAGTATCTCTAGAAATGGAGTTGATAATACCCTAACGCGGGTTGGCTAAACTATGTTATGCAACCTACTCTGTTTTTTGTCATTTTCGATGTCCAGGTTACGTTCGACATCTCTCACTTGGGGCTTCATTGCTCAAACAGAACACGAATTCCTAAATGGATTCCAGTATCTCGAACATATCATGAATCACTACATGGATTCTAGCATCACGAACAAATCTTAGATCTCCACATAAATTCTCCTTTGCAACCACTTTCAAAATATAGAACATGCATACTAGTTTTGAAGTGGTATACGGTAAGTAAAATACTTACCAACCCCAGACTCTTCAAACCAATCGATGAATTTTCGGTTAATTCATTTTCGATTCTCTCAGAAGTAAGCCAAAGCTTAGACATTATGTAACAATGCTTCTTCCCAAGGATTCTCATTGTAGGAAATCGAAAGCCTTTTGATGCTTCTTAAGCCATATTTTGTTAAGTTCGATAGTCGACCAATCGACTAACTAGTTAAAAACAATTGCTTATAAAAATCAATATTCATATACTTAACTCGTTTTCGACATTCCAACTTAACAATTCCTCGCCCAAGAGTAAAGCCAGATAAATTATAGCACCAGTTGCATATCAAAGCCTTGCCGAAACACTTCATTCTTGAATCTTATAAATAGATACGTCTATCTTTGTGGTTGTTAGTGCTAAATAAAATATTAGTGATTTCCATAAACAAGAAAGAAATCAACACGATTAACATGTTTCTAACATTTTCGATTTAACCATTCCTCATTCAAGAAGGACATCTGTAGGTTAGAGCTCTATTGCTTATATCTCTGCTTGAACATCAATATTAACTCTCATAAATAGGTAAGCCTACTACATCGGCTTTTACTGCTAAGCGTAGTTAACTACTTTGCAACAAGTGATTTAAAACAATTAACCATTTAGCAAACAATAAATTCTCAATCCCTTTGAACCTTTTTCATACTTTTAAAACCCTTTCTAAAATGAAATATATGTATAGTAATTTATTTATTAAACTGGATATTAAATAAACCATTTTTAGAAGATATTTATCACATACGAAATAAAATAGTCAATATATTTTCTAAAAACTACACAAACTTAAAAAAGCTTTTAAAATACTATATATTATTTATAGTAGGTTTTAAAACATTTTCTCAAAACATTACTTGAATATAACAACTTTAAATTTACTTAAAAACTTGGAAATTAAAACACGTTTTCTATATATTTATAAGTGAAAACTCTTCTTTAAAAATTCACAACTAATTATTAAAAATTCATAAAAATCTCAACCACTTTTAAAATACTCTAATAATAGTTAATAAAAAATTATAAAAATAATGAAACAAAATAATTAAATTTAAATATCTTTTCAAACCTTGAAAGTCCAAAAATAAAGGCTAAACGGGACAGTTTTTCACAAGTGAAGTTTTGGCCGTTTTACTATTCAATCACTTTATAAGGAAGCAAGCATACATTTGAAACATCATAAATATGGTTAGAAACCCCTAAGTATTTCTTTATAAAGTTCCACAGAAATCACCAAAAATAAGATAATTCTTAAGTAAGTCCATAGCAACTATCGTTATAAGTGCACTTTCAAGTCCAAGCTCAATCTAACCCAAAGTTCAACTACAACCCATGTACTTTCTTTCAAGGGTTTCTTTAGGTTATAAAAATTCATTCCAACCCATTCAAGTCTGTTCGTATGGATTATATATGTCATTTTCTTTCAAAGCAAAAATCAAAACCAATATTTTAAATTATATCAATATCATTTCTAAGAACTTAAACGCATTAAACATAAACATATATGGGATGCATTTCCATTGAAATGTGGTAATTTAGCTCACCTTTTAGCAAACAAACAAGTGAGATCCAAGCAACCAAGTTGAATCTCACCCTTGCAACCACCTTTCCGTCCTTCCTTCTAGCATTGCACACTTCCCTTTAGCCCAAAAGCCCATTAAAAGCTCATGGCCTATGATGGAGGGGGAGCTTGGCTTCACTTTTTCACAATATAACTTGGTATAATGTGCTGTATACTATAGTAAGGCTCTGGTCCAAATTTGAGTTGGTTTGGATGAGATTTGCAATTATTTTATTTAGGAATTTTGAGTAGAGAAATAATGAAAAGAGAGTTCACTTTGCTTTGTAAATTTGTGAATTATGATCAAAGGTATGCCTCTCCTTATATAGGATCAAGATGGTGTTTCCTGAGCTTGTTCTCACACTCCTTTCATGTCATGCAAGGCTTATCTCCCCACAAGCTCTATCACTTCTCCTTTACATCACTTCCTTTATCAAAATACTCTTATACCCTTAACATTTAAAATATCCCTTATCCAACTGAAAGCTTCTAGAATGTTCTATTTTCTTTACGAAGAGAAGTGTTAATTAGTTGTTATTGTGTTCATTTGATCACTAGATAAGTGCACAAGAGTTTAGAACAACTTATATCGATCAAAAAGCTGTTTATGGATAAATCGATTTTTGATCATATTATCGATTTTTCTTCGAAGATTATATATTTGTAAATAATTTTCAAAAAAAAATTCTTATCGTTATTCATTAATTAAATGATGTTTAATAAGGTTATAAGATCCTATCTATAAAACTTAATTATATTTCTAAATGTTTTAATATTTGGGGATGAAGTGTTAGAGTTTTCGGGTCGCTACAATTTATATCATGATATTGTTTTCACATAACAAATTCGTGGGATTATCATCAATTGGAATCACACCAAACTCGGTTATAAATTTTTTCATTTATATATAAGCTTCCATTGCGGTGCTGTTCAAGGCGATGAATTTGGCATTTGGTTGAATCAACCATCTCCTCTTATTTGGAACATTCCAACTCAAAGCTCCTTAAACAAGGTTGACTATGAATTTAGGATTGACATGCTATATTCTATATCACTTATGAAGTTCGACTCCAAATATTTCTTCATAAAAGTTTTTTGTTTCCATAAACAACTCTCTAGCATTTCACAAATACTTAAGAATAATAATAATTACCATGTAGCGATATTAATTCGGGTTTGATACTCGCTCAATGCTTCAATTCATAAGAAAATAGAGATATATAAAGAGTATAACATATATGATAATTCCTATTACTGGTGCATAAGGAATCCATCTCATGTGCTCTATATTAAACAATTTAATATGGTGTCTACGTATATCTATGAGAAATGCGGATTAAGGATCTTAAGTCTAGGATAAACACTAGAGGAGGAGGGGGTGAATAGTGTTTTAGAGAATCGTTAAATCTTTTTCAGTTTTTGTTAATTTGAACACAAATGTATGCAAAATTCAGACACAGATATGATCATAGAATCAAACACAGATGCAAATATAAAGTAAAAGTAGTAAAGGAAAGAACACACTAGATTTTATACTGGTTCGGAGTTAGCCTACATCCAGTCCCGCATATAAATATGGATTGCCTTTCAAAAACAATCTTTACAGTTACACCCTCGATTTCAAGGCAACGAGGTACACCCTCCAGATTCACAATCCTCTGGGTAGAGACACTTGATTTCCTGGGCAACAAGTTCACCCACTTGATTTCCAAGGCTACAATCACACCTTATCTCGCTTGATTGATTTCCAAGGCCACAATCACACATTTTCTCGTTTAATTGATTACAAAGAAGCCTATAACTCTGAATAGCACTAAGAATGTTGTTGAGATAGTGATAGAGAATCAAAACAGAGATAATGTAGTTAGATTCAATGTTGATTTCGGCAGAGTAATGGTAGGAATATTTATAAGAAATTTGGAAGAAGAATAGGTGAAAAAACCAGAAAATCTGTGTTAAAATTCGTTCAAAACAACCCCTATTTATAGAAGAACAACCCCTATGTCCATTCGTGAAGAGATATAACGAATAGACACTTCTTTTGAAATTTAAATTTGTAAACCAACTAACACTATGTCGACATGGGTAGGCTGAGCATGTCGACATCCCAAAGGAATTTTTGGTGATTTGTTTTTCTTTGAAAATAACTTCTATTTTATATTAAAACTATTTTAAACTTTATAAATATACTTGTCTATAGTTAAAATACATAAGTAAATATATAGAATAATATATACAAAATTTTACTATAATTTTATATTTAAATCCAAGTATAAATATTTAAAAATTAAATATATTACTATTAAAGATAGCTAAAACTACGGATAATTTTGATTAAAGATTATTTTGAGGCTAAAGTATTTGAAATCAAGATAGATGTTTTTGATGCTTTTAAAAGGAACGTTTTGAAAAAAAATTTGAAAACAAGATATAATTTTGTGAAAATCATTTTGAATAAAAATTAGAAGATACAAAACAATGTTCATTAGATTTTTAGTAGGTTCCATCCTACTTAGGGTTCCATCCCTTTAACAGGCTCGAAGTGAATTCCATTCCACGAATAAATTAGATTTTAAGATGCCAGTGCTTTTCTAGGAGTTTTAACAAAATTTCTAATTAAATTACAAAATAAATTACTTGAACTCTTGAACTCTTAATAATCTTCATACTCATGAGTCTTTAATCTTGATATCTTGAATCTCTATACTGTACAGTCTTCATTCTTGGTACCTGCATGGTTAAATCCTGCATATACATATATATCTAAACTTATACTGTTAGTATTTATATTTTATAATCTATTCTAAGGTTGTTATAATCAAAACCATCATCTCAAGGACTAACAATATCATTTGAGATAATTCCAACATCCTTGCTTGTGGTTTTAGAAATATTTTAGTACCATGAATGTTGTTTCTTACAAACACATGCTTCGTCTGCATTTTGATCAAATATTTAATTTCTCTGTCACAATATTTGCTCCATTTCTAATGCTTATCAAAAGATACTTTTGTATCGGTTCATTGATCTTACAAACTCAATTATCGCTCTTATTGACGTCGTGACATTTTGGTTATCATGTGCAAACGTTCTATTCTAAATCATTATTCAGGATTTTGTTTTCACAAAGATGTACCAAAATCAAAGTCATATTGGGTGATAATTTTGCGAGCAGAATCTGAATTAAGTCAAGCATGTTGACTGATAAACCTATTATGCTAATTTCAACAATAGAAATTTACAAAGCTGTTCTCATCAATGTTCCTTACTATATTCCAACTGCATTGGTCTTCCTTTTGAAGACGCACCTACAAGAACAATGGATCATGTCCCTTTGGATACAACTACCAAAACCATATTTAGATAATAACTTGATTTCTATTTCAAATTTAAGCATTGTACCATATAATAGGTTCTATACTGTTCGTGGAAAATCCAGGAGATTGTGTGCTAAAAATCCTTTTTCTTGATGTTTATAAGGCATACATAGTTTCTCTTTAATGTGGGAGAATTCTATTAAGACATGTTAATGAGCCTTATCTGTTTTAAACTTGTTCCTCTCAAACATTTAAGATGAATAACAAACTATTACATTTATAGTTTTGTTTATAAACATGCATATGTATATGTATATGTATATGTATATGTATATGTATATGTATATGTATATGTATATGTATATGTATATGTATATGTATATGTACTAATTAACTTTTAGTTAATTATATATTCAATATATCTTTTTATGTAACTAAACAATTTAATTAAATACTTTAATTAATTCACAAAATTTAATTTATTATCTTAAACAATTTTAGGATATATATGTATTATAACAATTATAGTTACATACATATATTTAGTGTGTGTGATATAGTTTTAATTAATTAACTCCTAATTGATTGTTTATTTTAATTTAATTAATTATATTAATTAAATATATTGAAATTTTAAAATTAATTTTTAATTTCTCAAAAAACTTTAGCAAAATTTAAATTATTTTATAGCCTTTATAAAATTTTCTTTTATGTTTTAGATTTAAAATACATTTTTAATTTTCAAATTTTAATTTTAAAATTAGATCAAGGCTTAAAATACTATAAGTATTACATTTGTGCCAACATTTTGGACTTGCTCCATTCATTGGGCCATGTCAATAATTAAAGAGGGGATAATATTTGATTATTCAATCCCAAGCCCAGACATTATTACTCTATATACCCATCAAACAAGCAGGTTTTATTGGTTGGCCCTAAATTTCGACTAAATAAATCATACACTATTTAGGCTCTGATATCATTGAAGGAATCTAGTCTGTTTCGCAGCTAGTGAAATTGGTAAGTTTCAAAAATAATTCCCTAATTGAATCGTAGTAGGCCTTTGAAGTCTAATATTTAACACTAGATCTAATCTAGTTGTTTTAATAAAAAAATTATTTTATTTCAAATGTTTTTCTTTCTTTAATTAATCCAATTATTTATATATATTTAGTGTGAATATACAATAAAGAATAGTAGAGTGGGAGTAGTCAACCATAGATAAAAGAATAAATTAAAGCAAATTTAAAATGAAAGGAATGTTTTATTTTATTTAGAGAATGAAACCTTTTCATTTCACTCTTTTAAAATTTTCCATCAATATTAAATCTAACAATTAGACCATTTTCTTCCATATATAGCCAACTAAATAATGAATTATATATGGACTACTCTAACATGTATACATACAATTACTAATAACACATATATGTTATGGCATAATGATATGATAAATAATGAAAAAGTCAGTATATACATGTGTAGATATTAGGATTTATATATACAATGTATTCGCTATATATATATGTATGTATATATGAAATTATATATATATATATATATATACATACATACATATACATATATGTATGTACGTATGTATAAATTGCCTTAATTCTCTAGTGAAGATATGTGTGTGTGTGTATAGAAACTTTCAGCAACTTACATAAAAGTTGAATTAACAATATTTAATATAGATTGATTGAATTAAAGTTACAAATATCAAATTATAGATTACAAATCTAAGATTGAATAGATTAAGTTTAGTAATGTAAAATATCCCTTTGTACTAGTATTATTATACATACAAACACGCACATATGTAATAATAAGACTAAATAATGTTCTATTAATTGAAAATACATATACATGTTATGTTAAATTAATCTAATTCATTTACAAACATATACACATAAACATACATACATACGTGTGTGTGTGTGTGTGTATAATAAACGAGCCTTTCACAAAATACCCCCTTGGTGCTCCGACAGCTATGAGTAATACATTGTCCAACATTTGAAGAGCGTTGCGCACTCTGATCTCAGGATGAATCGATGTATTTTTCTCAAAACATATTGATTAGAAATATTTAAAATAAAACATCATTTTGTTTTATGATTTAACTATTAACAATTGCAGCTATTCGCAAGTATAATCATATAACATTTTATTAGAGATTTTCTTATTATATACTTTAAGTTAATTACTTAATCAATTATATCACAATATAACAATGTAAATAAAGAAAAACAAACAACATTACTGTAGTTAAGATTGACTACATGAGTAGATATATGTAACAAATAATATAACCATCCATAGGGAACACCACTAACTCTTTTAGTTATTTTCATTATGTTTTATCATCTCACGTACTCTTAAATAAGTAGATTGAGAGAAAAGCATTAGATAGCGTGTGGGGTTGTACATGTTGATACGCTATATTTTGATCAATGACAATGTGCTTCAACAAAAAGGAAGAGATATGTGCAAAGCTAAAGGAAGGACTATAAAGACCAAGGATATCATGAGTACTTATTATATATAGGTCTTAGTCTTAGTTTTATTGTTAAAATCTATCCTCAAGAAGCTTGCACAAACACAAGAACACATTTCATAACTTAATATTTTAGTGAAGTGTTCACTATGCAAAAACTACCAGTTCAGTCGACTGAACAGGAAATTTCAATCGACTGAACCTGTTACAGAATTACAACATGCACAGTTCCAGTCGATTGAAATTCCCTGTTCAGTCGACTGAATTCAAACCTGCGAATTTTTTATGAAAAGACACCTTCTTCTTCCCAGGAGTTGCAACCATTCTCCAATGGTAATGGATGCATCTCTTGACTGGATCTTTTGCAAATAGATACACCTCTTCTACACCTATAAATACATGATTCTATCATTTGAAAATTATGATTTCTAATTGCTTTAATTTCTCTATTATCTTGATCATATTTTCAGATTTCTTAAGTTTTCAAAAGCAATCACAAACCACTTCAATTGCTTGAATCTCTGATTTATCTTAAATACTCTTTTGATTCATAGCAATTTATATTTTCTAAATCTTCATGAACACATTTCATATTCTTGAGGATAAGATTATAGGAAAGTTGTACTCAATTAGATTCATTAGTGTTATCAAGAACACAACAAGTCAGAAATACTCTTTGTATGTAGTTAATGTCCTCTTCGGTAGTTGAGGCAAGAAATCTCGTTCGGTTGTTCGGGTAAGTTGTAAAGCTATTCCTCCGAGTTAAGTGAGGGTTGTTGGTTAGTTGAATTCCTAAGAGGAGCTTAGGAATTGGACGTAGGACAAGAGGTCTGAACCAGTATAAATTCTTGGTGTCTACTTTACTTACTGCTTATTTCTATCTACCTAGACCATTCCACTATTCCATATTATACGATCCTACCGCATAGCTTCTTTCAATTGGTATCAGAGCAAGGTTGTCCTATAACCATAACACCTTTATTTGACATATTTGATAATATGGAAAATAACACAAGCACAAGCACAACCACTGCATATAGCTCTACATTTGCAGAAGGACAATCTACTCAAAGACCCCCTCTATTCAATGGACTAAACTATAATTATTGGGCTACAAGGATGAGGATTTATATGCAAACAACAAGCTTTGAAGCCTGTAATGCAACCCAAGCAGAGTTCGTTGTACCCACAACTGATTACCCTACATGGACACAAACTTAAAAGAATGAAGCTAGTGCAAATGCCAAAGCTATGAATATGCTATTTTTCGCTTTGGATAGAAATGAGTTCAATCGTGTTAGCATTTGTACTACTGCATATCAGATATGGGATAAACTTAGAACCATACATGAAGGCACAAACAAGGTCAAACAAACAAAGATCTCCATGTTAAAGAACCAGTTCCAAAACTTTAGAATGCGACAGAATGAATCCATCAATGACATATACTCGAGATTTCAAGACATTCATCATGCCTTAATAGGATTAGGAGAAAAGTATACGGATTTTGATATTGTATCTAAGGTCCTAAATTCACTCACTAACGAATGGGAAAGAAAAGTCTTAGCAATCTAGGAAGCAAATGATCTATCGACAATGAAACCAGAAGAATTAATTCGAAACCTTATGTCTTATGAAGTTAACACGCAAGCTAAGAAAGATCAAGCACAGGAAAGAAAAAATGTGGCTTTTCACGCAGAAAAGAAAGAATCGGAGTCTGAAGATGAGGATCTAGCATTTATTGCCAAAAATTTCAAGAAATTCTTAAAATATAGAAAAGGAAATAAAAACGTTTTCAAAAAGAATTTCTTGAACAAACCTTCATCCTCAAATATGGAATGTTTTAATTGTCACAAGAAAGGTCATATGATAAAAGACTGTCCGGAGTTAAAGAAGGAGAATCGGAAAAACTTCAACAACAAGAATAAGAAAGAAAAAATTAAAAAGAAGGCCTTCTCTGTCACATGGGATGATTCAGATTCAGATTCATCAAATAGTGATAGTGATAGCAACAATGAACAAGCAAATGTGTGCTTCATGGCTCAAGAAACTTAAAGAGACACGTGAAAATCAGAACAAAGCTGAATTTGAAAGAGATATGTTAAAAGACGAGAAAAAAATATTGGAAGAAGAACTTGAAAAAGTTCAAGAATCTCTCTTAAACTCAGATAGTCAACTTTTACTTTTGAGCCAAGAAATTGATACTCAAAAAAAAGAATGATGAAATTATTTCTGAAAATCACAATTTAAAAAATAAACTAAAACAAGTTGAATTAGAAAATACCAGTCTTCAAATTAAATTAGATAACATTACTAAAAATGTTTCTAATTTTAATATGGGAAGAGAAAATTTATCTAAAATTCTCAAAAATTCTCAATCCTCTTCAAATAAAAATGGATTAGGTTTCAAAAAGGAATCAAAAATTCTTCCAAAGAAAAATGCTAATTCTAAGAAGGAAGATAATTCAAAACATAGTATAGTATTGAAAAATAACATACCAAGACACATTAAAAAGAAAAAGGAAATCAGAATATGGGTTCCGAAAGCAAACAATAATTTAATTCGGAACAAATATATAAATTCCATTATAGAAACAGTTCACAAAAATAGTAATTATCTGTATAAAAGGGATACTAAACCCACTTGGGTTTGGTTTCCTAAGATCTAACTCTTAGGACCCTATTAAAAGGTGGGTACCAATATATTTATTAATATTTTTTGCAAGTCCCACTCAAGAAAAGAAAATGGATTTTGGATAGTGCTTGCTCAAAACATATGACGGAGACAAAGAAATGCTTACAAATATTTCATACTTTAATGGTGGCTCTGTTACCTTCGGAGATAACTCAAAAGGTTTCATCATTGACAAAGGAAATGTGTGCAACTACTGTATGTCAAATTTACCCCTTATTACAAATGTTTCTTTAGTTAAAAACTTAAAACATAATTTATGAAGCATAAGTCAACTATGCGACAAACGTTTTAAAATAACTTTTTCTGAAAATAAATGTAGTATTTTTGATCAAAATCAAAATCTTATTTTTGAAGGAAAGAGAGATAGAAATATTTATGTTTTAAACATGAAAAATAATAATAATAAAGATATGTGTTTAATGGTCGAAGATAATGATCCTCGGTTATGGCACAAAAGATTTTGTCATATTAATTTTAAATCTATTCAAAAACATTCAAAAAATGAATTAGTCAAAGGCTTACCAAAAATAAATTTTAAAATAAATAATATTTGCGATGATTTTCAATTGGGAAAATTAACTAAATCATCTTTTAAATCTAAAAAAGTTATTTCAACTTTACAACCATTAGAATTATTACATATGGATTTATTCGGACCAACCCAGGTTCAAACTATTAATCATAATCGATATGTTTTTGTAATAGTTGATGATTTCTCAAGATATACATGGATGATATTTATGAAATAAAGTGATATGTTTGATTATTTCAAAAATTTTGTTAAAAGAATTCAAAATATTAAAAATTTAAAAGTCAAAAATATAAGGAGCAATCATGGAGGCGAATTTGAAAATGAATCATTTGAATTATTTTGTAAAAAGAAAGGAATAAATCATAATTTTTCATTTCCTAGAACTCCACAACAAAATGGAGTTGTAGAAAGGAAAAATAGAACTCTTCAAGAATGCGCAAGAACGTTATGAAATGGAAGTACATTACCAAAGCATTTTTGGGCAGAAGCTGTAGCAACTACGTGCTACGTATTAAATCGTATTTCCATACGACTTTTAACTAAAAACACTTCATATGAACTTTTTAATGGAAGAAAACCTAATACTTCGTACTTAAAAATCTTTGGTCAAAATGTTTTATTCTTAACACAAAAGACCAACTTGGAAAATTTGATCCAAAAGCTGACCACGGTATTTTTGTAGGTTACTCAGAAAGAAGTAAAGCATATCGTGTTTTCAATAAACGAACAAATGTAATAGAAGAAACTTTACATGTATCTTTTGATGAAAACTTTAATAAAAATACAATCATCAAAGATGATGAAGAAATTATATCCAACATAGAAAATATAAGTTTTGAAAATAATGAAAATATTAATCGAATCAATAATAATCAAATTAGATCTCCTCCTAGAATCCTACGAAATCATCCTACACAAAATATAATTGGAGAGATTGATTCGCAAGTTCAAACAAGAAGTAAACTAAACCAAATGGGTCATGTTGCTTTTCTTTCAACTATTGAGCCTAAAAATTCAAAAGAAGCTTCAACAGATGAATACTGGATTATTGCCATGCAAGAAGAGTTAAATGAGTTTGAACGAAATAATGTTTGGGAGTTAGTTCCTCGTCCTGATGACCAATCAGTTATTGGAACTAAATGGGTCTATAAAAATAAAGCAGATGAATTTGGAAATATTACTAGAAATAAAGCAAGATTAGTAGCATAAGGCTATAATAAAGAAGAAGGAATCGATTACGAAGAAACGTTTGCTCCAGTTGCAAGACTTGAAGCAATACGTATTTTATTAGCCTTCGCTTGTTTTCACAATTTTAAACTTTATCAAATGGATGTTAAAAGTGCCTTTTTAAATGGTTTTATAAAAGAAAATGTATATGTAGAACAACCCCCTTTATTCATTCATGAAAAATATCCCGATCATGTATATAAATTAAAGAAAGCATTATATGGTCTTAAACAAGCACCTCGTGCTTGGTATGAGAGGCTTAAGAGCTATCTACTAGATTCAAGATTTCAAATCGAAAAAGTAGTCAAACTCTATTCATTAAAAATACTACTAAAGACATTTTAATAATTCAAATATATGTAGATGACATTATATTTGGATCAACTAATGAAAAATTGTGTAAAGAATTTTCAAATATAATGACTAAAGAGTTCGAAATGTCACATATGGGATCTTATTTTCTCGGACTTTAATTAAACAATTAACGAATGGAATTTTCTTAAACCAAGAAAAATATTGTGCTAATCTAATTAAACGTTTTGAAAGGGAAAACACTTCTGGTAAACCTACTCCTATGAGTACCACAACTCATCTCGATCGAGATGAAAATGGCAAGAGTGTAGACCAAAAGTTGTTTAGAAGTATGATAGAGTCTTTACTTTACTTAACCGCTAGTAGACCTGACATAATGATGAGTGTACGTTTATGTGCACGTTTTCAAGCTAATCCTAAAGAATCACATTTAAGAGCCGTAAAACGAATTATGCGATAACTTAATAATACTAAGGACTTTGGTCTTTTCTATCCAAAAGATTGTCCATTCGAGTTAGTTTCATTTAGTGATGCTGATTTTGGTGGATCTTAAACAGATAGAAAAAGTACAAGTGGTACATGCCATTTCATTGGAAAATCACTTGTATCTTTGTTTAGTAAGAAATAAAATTGTGTTTCGCTTTCAACCTGTGAAGCAGAATATATATCTGCCGCTTTAGCTAGTACTCAAGTCATATATATGCAAACACTTAAAGATTTTAATATAAATTTAACAAATTCTACAATATATTGTGATAATACAAGTACAATAAATTTATCTAAAAATCCGGTAAATCACTCTCGTACAAAACATATTGATATTCGTCACCATTTTCTATGTGACAATATCGGAAAAGGAATTATCAATTTAGAATATATTTCTACCGAAAATCAAATTGCCGATATATTTACTAAACCAGTACTAGAAAACTCTTTTATAAAATTATGAAGAGAATTAGGAATAATATCTTTCAAAGATATTTAATAACAAGAATTATAATGGTAAGGAATATAATACATGAGTAATATATCTCATACTTTAATTAGCTAGAATATACTTCATCTAAACAAAAGTCAGACATGAATTTAGTTCACTTAACTATGGGTTTAAAAACTTAACCATTTGAGCTATACACTTGAATTAGCTACATAATATTACAAAAACTAGAAAATCCTTCCAAGACCATTCATTTAAAAATAAATCATTAACCGGTAATTCAGTTTCTGGATCTAAACTCCTATTGATTCTACACCACACTTTCCTTTTAACTCTAAGCCTATATATACATGTTAAAAACTAAAACAAAATACAAACTCTTTTTCAAAACAAAAAGTTCAAACTCTGTGGAAAAATGTCCTCCAACAAATCAAACTCATCCATCATCAGAACTTTCTCAACCGATAGCTCAGCTGCATCACCTCATCTTCCTACGCCAACACCAAAACACGAGCCTGTTTATAAATGGAAAAATTATCGAACCGGGTATACACCAGATTCCAAGAAGGCCAAACGTGAACTATTTATCTCCCCAGATACGAAGATAAAGATCGGTGAAATTCATCATTATCAACAGCAGCAAATAGACCTTCAACGTGAATTGTATTTTGAACAGAAAGTAACGGGTTAACGCTTAAGCTTTCTTGAGCAAATTGGTTTAAAATTTTGCAGCTCGAAGAAAAAGGATGTGAGTGATTCCTTACCTCGACCAGTTAATTCGTTTGATCCATCTTCTTCATATCGTACATCAATTGATCCGATAAATCCTTGGGTATCGCCACAAATACCTCAATATAGCCCAAATTCATGGGACAAGAACTATATGGCAAATGAGGGATATATAACACCAAAGAGGAAGACTCCATCCCCCAAGAAATGATGGTTTTGTGGTCAAAATAATGTTGTTGTATCATAATATTACTATATAATTGTAATTATTTCATTAAATAAAACATTTGCATTCAAAAAGTCAAGAAAAAACAAAAATGCAAAATTCAGTCGACTGAATAGTTCTGCACAGTCGACTAAATATATGACAGAAACTTTCAGCCAACAGTTCAGTCGACTGAATTTCTCTGTTCAGTCGACTGAATTTTAGCCAGAAAACTTTCGGCTTCCAGTTTAGTCGACTGAACAGAAAATTTTAGTCAACTGAACGCAGTTTACCAAGTTTCTTTTTACCTTACTTAGTCATCCTTTTCACCTTTACTTTTATTTTTCCAAACTTCATCTTCGCCATTTCTAAGAAAACCCTAGCCTCTAATTTCTCCTTTTTCTCAATTTCTTCCTCAAAATTTACACAATTATGCCTCCTAAACGTTCTAGAGCTTCAACTTCAACCTCCTCCAAGCCAATTGATGCCCAAATCTCTCAACGGCTTTACAATGGAGTTGCGGTCACTCGATGGAACACGATGAAGAAGTCAAGAATTTTCGAGCACCCATTTGTTGATTTCCAAGGTCTTCAAACCTACAATATTCAAGCTTTAATAGACCAGGCAAGTTTGACATCGCTTTTAGACATTAATCGTAATGATCATGCCATCAACCATATTATGGTCAAATTATTCTATTTCAACCTCAACCTCGGACACCAAACTCCACGAAATCCGAATGACAGTGTTTGGAGTATGGTATATGGGAAAAAAGTATGGTTTTCACTCGATCGCATTGCTCATATTCTAGGATCCCCAAACGTTGGTAGAAAGCTTGAAAAAATAGATTTCAATCCTCATATTCGTGACAATATAAATCATCAATTTTTAGAGGATGAGATCAATATCCGAGATATCAAATCCACCTCCTTAAGACCAAGAGCTAGGCTTTTACGCAAAGCCCTTATGAGGACCATTATCCCACGCACCGGCTCCTATGAAATAGTGTACCCGAATAACTACCGGGAACTATATGCTATATGGGGAAATATTAAAATAAATTGGGTGCAATTGATACTTGATGAATTTCTTTCCTTCAACAATGGAAAAATGAGAACGATATATTTTGGCGAGTACATAATGCGACTTCTCCTAGACATTGATACGCCACTACCGAACTCAAAAAATACAATGGTTCATCAAATCAACCATCGGGCTATAAGCCTCATGCAACTACCGGTAAGGCCTCCTCGTATCATGTCTCTAGCCGAATGGGAAGCACGTCAACAAGAACCTCACCAACCTCAACCTCAAGCTCCACAACAAGAACCTCTTGATCAAGATGATGAAATACGTCTTGTTCAACCAGATTTTACTACAAATCAATCGTTGGGAATTTTATCAAGGAATCAACAAATCCTTAATACTCATCTCAAAAGGGTTGATCACAAATTTAAAAGGGTAAAAGGGTTCTTCAACAAACTATGGGATTCCATTTCATGCACCAGCACCACTTCTGCTTCTACCTCACGCGGTAAGCGCCCAGCTCCAATGTTCATGTGGACATCATCCGAGGAGAATCCGAGCAGCAGCACTAGTGGTAACAGTGGTGGTCAAGGAGGATCAGCTTTTAGACAACCAACCGGTGGCCTTGTTATTCGTGAACCAGAAGGAGAACATGAAGGCTCTTACGATTGGGACAAGGATCCTTGATCATTTTGATGGTTTGATTTTCGAAACTCTTTATTAATTTTCAAACACTTCTGAAAAGGCTTGTATAAATAGCCTTCTTTTATTCATGATACTCTATGGTTTGTATGATTCACACTATGGTTATGCATGCATGTGGTTGCTTTGTTTGACGATTATATACTTCTACAAATTATTACTTCCTTTTTGTCGATGACAAAAGGGGAGAAAAAATCTATGTCGCTAACTTTGTTTTGTAGGAAAGATAATGCATAATTCAGGGGGGGAGAAAAGATAATTACATCTCTACAAACATAGGTATTGTCATCAATCAAAAAAGGAAAGAATGTTGATACGCTATATTTTGATCAATGACAATGTGCTTCAACAAAAAGGAAGAGATATGTGTAAAGCTAAAGGAAGGACTATGAAGACTAAGGATATCATGAGTACTTATTATATATAGGTCCTAGTCTTAGTTTTATTGTTAAAATCTATTCTCAAGAAGCTTGCACAAACACAAGAACACATTTCATAACTTAATATTTTAGTTAAGTGTTCACTGTGCAGAAACTACCAGTTCAGTCGACTGAACAGGAAATTTCAGTCGACTGAACCTGTTACAGAATTACAACATGCACAGTTTCAGTCGACTAAAATTCCCTGTTCAGTCGACTGAATTCAAACCTGCGAATTTTTTATGAAAAGACACCTTCTTCTTCCCAGGAGTTGCAATCATTCTCCAATGGTAATGGATGCATCTCTTGACTGGATCTTTCGCATATAGATACACCTCTTCTACACCTATAAATATATGATTCTATCATTTGTAAATTACGATTTCTAATTGCTTTAATTTCTCTATTATCTTGTTCATATTCTCAGATTTCTTAAGTTTTCAAAAGCAATCACAAACCACTTCAATTGCTTGAATCTCTTATTTATCTTAAATACTCTTTTGATTCATAGCAATTTATATTTCCTAAATCTTCATAGACACATTTCATATTCTTGAGGATAAGATTATAGGAAAGTTGTACTCAATTAGACTCATTAGTGTTATCAAGAACACAACAAGTCAAAAATACTCTTTGTATCTAATTAAATTCCTCTTCGGTAGTTGAGGCAAGAAATCTCGTTCGGTTGTTCGGGTAAGTTGTAAACCTATTCCTCCGGGTTAAGTGAGGATTGTTGGTTAGTTGAATTCCTAAGAGGAGCTTAGGGACTGGACGTAGGACAAGAGGTCCGAACCAGTATAAAGTCTTGGTGTCTAATTTACTTACTGCTTATTGCTATCTACCTAGACCATTCCACTATTCCATATTATACGATCCTACCGCATAGCTTCTTTCAGTACAAAAGACGAGTAGGAAGCTGATGCTTCTTATATATCTATCTTTGGAGCCACTATCACTATATTCCACTGTGTAATACTTTGGAGGTATATCAGTACTTATCTATTATTAGAATAATTATCATTAGAGTTTATTTTATTTAGATGTATAAGCTCTACTGTTTCCCCATTTTTTATAATTTGATGGACCCGTTGCACTTGGATAAATGGTTAATTTCCGGTTCAATTGATTATATTACTATCTCGTATGTTTTACATCCATATTGTTATTATATTTTATCTATGTTGTCGTGTAGTTAAAGTCTCACTAAATCCCCGCTTTAGTGCGTAGTGCGCTTCAACCGCTCTGTTTTAATTTAGCGCTATTAAACAGCAGATCCACTTTAAGCCTCACCATATTTCGCTATACCTGCTAAATCAAGGTTTAACATCCGCTTTAGCAATATTAATATAAAATTGTTAATTTTACTAGTTCTTTTTTGAACCAAATCAACAAAATTACGGTGAAGACTTAATTTAAGGTATAAGTCTCAACTTAAATTAAAACTCTATTGTTGCCAACAATCTATGCTGCATAATCATGATATTCTTCGGTTTTGTTATTTAAGATTAAATAATATTTCTCTTTCCAACATAAATGTAATTAACTTTAAATATTTGATTTTATATCCAATGAAGCTCTTTGCGCCTCCGTTATTTTTCGCTATGTCCCCGCTTTCCCGTTATAATTTTTTGTACCACCATTATTTTCTGCTATATCCCAGCTTCTCCGCTATAACTTTTTGCATCTCCACCGCTGTGGAATCGCTAAGAGCTTTAACTACACAACTATGCTATGAGATGTTCTGCAAGTTCTATGATTAATTTATCATACTTTACCTTTGACTGCTTCTCACCATCAGCCAGGCACCGATGCAGAACACTTATGGTATCAGATATTTGTATATTGGGTATCAAAGGTGGAAGGAGGCCGTCATGTTCCCCTTTACCTAAATCATCATTCACATATTTTCATTGTGCTGGCAACAAAATTTTAACCATTGGGCACTTCTTTTGGTATGGCAAAAACAAATATATTTGTCGCATCTAAGCGGTGGATTTTGGTACGATACTCATTACCAAAGCACCTCACCATTTTCTGTAGCCTCTTCAACTTAATTCGCAAAACCAACTACAACAGTGAGATCCATGAGAAAACGAGAAAAGGAGATACAATTTTTAAGTAATGTGGGCGCATCAATTCTAACTGGAGTACTTATTGTGCTTGCACTAATTGCCTTTGCACCCTACAGTATAAAACTTAATCCTAAAAGCCTAACCCGCACATGGATTGTCGTAAGGGGATCCTTATCAGTTTTCAGGTAGAAAGCTAGCCTTTCATGATAATAAGTTTCTTATCAAAGAACCAAGGGTATTTTCTAATTATTTTCTCATTATCTTTTTCTTTCTTGAATCGAACAACAAAGAAACTATTATCTCTGGATTGCAACAGAAATTCGTTCTCTGTCTTCCAAATTCTCTTTGCATAGTCTTCCGAATTTTGTAGTAAGGCCTATGGCCAACTATATACAAAATAATATAATTCTTCCTGCTCATTCATGCTTACTTCGTTGTCTTGTTTGTTAACAACCCTTTTCTCTTTTCGATCACTAGTATTCATGCCAAGTACTACGAGTTGCGAATATCTGCTTTGACATCGTCGACTCCATTAATTTTTTTCGTTTTAAAATAATTTCATTAAAAGAATAATTAGTTCAAATTGCAACGACCAACTTGATCCTCTTCCCAGGGGATCCCAGATGATAGAACCTTATAAGAGCCGTCGAAGCCGACAACCACATTTTGTATCCAAAACAAACGCGCTACCAAGATGACTGATTCAATACGAGAAGCCTTTTTCATATCATTTGCGATCATAAATTTTCGTTCTTCCTTAGATTACGAGCTCCAAATACCTCCATCTGTACCAGATCTGGCATATGGATTTTCGACCAGAGCTGATCTCACCTCTCCTCCATGTTTCTTCAGCGCCTCGGCCCTTCCTTCAGGGTTTCTTGACGCTTCAGCCTTTGCTTTCTTTACCAAACTTCCATCCATCCTCCATATTTGTCTTCATCCGCTTCTCCCGCTTCGTCCACGTTTTTTAGAATATTAGTCATCTTAGAATTAGACTAGTTGAGATTTAGGGAAGAGAAACGAAGATTTGATAGCGGATCTAGGGTTGAAGGATCCTTAATACAACCGTCATGTTTGCGAAAATATTATAATTAATTGAAACTCAGGATAATAAAAGGGATAGTTTAGCTAAAGTCTCTATTAAATTTCAAAATACACCAAATATGCTTACCATAAGTATGTAAATTAGGTCCCTAAAATTAAGTCACCGAATAATAGCATGCATTTACGAAATTATTCAGCGAATAATTGCAGACATTTATGCAATTATATCCATTGCAAATATTTCTACAAATATTCACTGAAACACTGTAGAAATTTCTTCAATTATTCACCAAAAAATTGCGGCAATTTTCACAATTGTTCACTGAATAATTGCATAAATGTATGCAATTATTCAGTAACTTAATTTTAGGGACATAATTTACAATCTTTTTTGGGAAGAATTTTCATGTATTAAGTTTGATTTTAAGGACCCAAGCCTAATATGCACCGATGGCTGATTCAATATAAGAAGCCTTTTTCGTATAATTTGAAATCAGAAATTTTCGTTCTTCCTTAGACTACAAGCTCCAAATACCTCTATCCCAACCAGATCTGGCATACGGATTTCCTACCAGAGCTGATCTCACCTCTCCTTCATGTTTCTTCAATGCCTTGGACCTTCCTTCAGGTTTTCTTGACGCTTCAGCCTTCGCTTTCCTTTACCAACCACTTCCATCTAGGGATGGCAATGGGGCGGGTCTAGGGTCCAAACCCGGTCGACCCTCCCCTGTTTCGACCCGCTCCAACCCGACCCGCACTACTAACATCTCATGAAACTGCTTTATTACTATAATGATTTATTAATCTTCTTAAATATAAGTGATTCTAGCATGGATATTAAAATGTTCCAATAAATAATCTATATAGAAAGTTAGAGTATTAAGTTGCGTCATTGATAATTATACAATAACATATGTATATATTTTCTGAATTGTTATTGTACACATCATTTTTACTAACTTTCCTTAGACACGTTGTTATTTGTATTTCATGTATTATTTGGTGATAACGATTATAAACAAATAAATATATGTAAGTTGATACACAATTTTGAATCAATACATGAGACTCATCGGGTCTTGGGGCGGATCGGGTCTACCCTGACTCATACGGGTCACAGGTACGGCGCAAAATTCCAGACCCGCACCGGGTCTACGAGACGGGTCTGGGGCGAGGGTCTAAAAAATCCGGGACGGGTATGGGGCACTAAAAACCCGCCCCAACCCGCACCATTGCCATTCCTACTTCCATCTATCCTCCATGTGTCATCAGCTTCCCCGCTTTGCCCGTGTTTTTAAGAATATAGACATCTTAGAATTAGACCGGTTGAGATTTAGGGAAGAGAAACGAAGATTTGACAACGGATCTATGGTTGAAGGATCCCTAATACACCCGCCGTGTTTGCGAAAATATTATAATTAATTGAAATTCAGGATAATTAAATTGCATTTAAACTCATCATAATAAAAAATTAGTAATCTACATCATAAATTCAAATCCAAAATATTCAAATTAATTGCAATAATGACTATTTAAATTGCTTGCACTTCTAAGATGCATATTACAACAAAGAAACCCAAAATGCATAATTGATAGTATTTTTATATTAATTGCACTTATATTTTTGAAACTTTCAAGGGGACTATTTATATAGTGACTTACTAATTAAGTCTGACTGACTTTTTATTTGCATTGTACAAGTTTAAGTAAGCTCGTTGTGCAGAGGCTATCTTCATACTGGCTTGTTTGGTTGAAATGGAATTATCTACTATGTTGACATTCAAAAGATAATCAAGTAAAATACTTTTATTAGAAGAAGCTAAGAGATTCCAAGCCCTGTAAATCAATTTTATTGAAATTAAAATTAATTATAAATGTATTGCTTTTTGCAGATTTATTGGTGAACTCAAATGCAAAAAGTAGTTCCCATAAACTATAACCGCTATTATGTATGATGCAAAACTTTTGGATATATGCTATGAGAACAATTCAAATTTCAGACATTTCTCTACTACGAGAAACTGCAACTTCCAGTAATAATAAATCAAACTTTAGCAACAAGTAAAATAAAAGTTTCAATACAGTGAAGGAATTCAGAAAGCAACAGCCAAAAAGGAATCTTCCATTAATAACAATAAGCAACCATTTCAGGTTACTTGAGCACAATCCAAGAATATATACCAAATTCAAGTTAAAACCTTAAAGATGCTAACCCTATATAAATACATACACATTCTCAGAAAACAAATACCTCACATAAATTAAAGTTGTAATTATTACTACTTATCAAAATAGCTTCTAAAATGAAAATACTATCAAAACAAAGATATCATATATTTTTTCGTTCTTTTTTTCTTTTTTTTAAAATTTACAGCTGTGAAACAGATCTAGGAGTTTCTGCCATTAAAAATCTAACTGTAAGTCCAAGTCATCATTTCCATGTCCAATATTCTCATCAAACAACCAAGTTTCAAGCAATTCTAGAGGTATTTTATCTTTTTCAATCTCTTTGCTCTCTCCAGACACGTCAGGAGTTGTAACCGAATGCTGAGTCGATACAGAATTTGAACTATTCGATTTCTTCATCCAATTTTCAAGCAATTTTGAAATATTTTCAGTGCTTGAAGCATAAGTTGCACTGATCATGGAAGCAGAAGAGGATGATGCAGAGAATAAGTTAGGAGATGGTTTTGTATCAGTTAAAATTTCAGGCTTTTCTGTAGATAATGCATCACATAAAGCTTGCTTTGCCAAATGAATATCAGTTTGGAGCCTTCTTTCCCATTGACCTTTTGCATTTGGTTGGTTGCTGTTTGAACTTCCATTGTTTAGATTGACGTTTTTGAGTTTTTTCTTTAGGTGTGTGTTCCAGTAGTTCTTGATATCGTTGTCTGTTCTTTCAGGGAGGTAAGAAGCAATTGCAGCCCATCTGTGTATAATATAACAACTATAATACAATATCTTGCCATTTTAGATGCGCGCGCGCGTAATATAACAATAGTACAATGTCTTGCCATTTTAGTGAGAGAGAGAGAAAGTTTTGGTGAACTAATTTTTACCTGTTGCCAAGTAGGGCTTGAAGATGAATAATGAGTTTTTCTTCTTGTTCAGTGAAACTACCGCGTTTGATCCCTGGCCTGAGATAATTTGTCCATCTTAGTCGACAACTTTTGCTGCATCTCATCAGGCCTATGGATGGAGATTCAGTGAAATCACACTAAAGAAAATTATGCAATCGTTACATTGAACTAGTGAAGTTTTCCCCTATGATTGGAGCTTTTATGAAATTTATTTTAGAAATGAAGTTTCCAGCTCAACGAAAAGCTTGAACTGAACGATTTAGTGTTATTGATCAAAGAAAGTAGCAACAACCACCCCAAATTAACCTTTCAATATAATTCTTAATCAATTCAAATTGCTCAAAGTAATTTTAGACCTTAACATGTACAGTAAACAAACAAAGACAATTATGTTCCTTATAACATCTTCATGTTTTATTGATTTTGAACTTTAATTCAACTCCACTTTAGAATCCCCAAGAAAAAGATTTAGAGGAAAAAATAGCTTAAAATAATTTAATACTACCCTATGTTATATTTTGATTCCAAACCATTTGTCAACAATATGTTAGATCCACACAAAAACTAAATAATAAACATTTAACATGCTTTGATCAGAAGCTAAATATAAATACAACAATTGAATCACCCCAACATTCTGTTCCTTGAACACCAAATATAAAAGTTCCATATCACTATTAAAAATACTAACCAGTATTAGTAGGAACTGCTCTCCAGTTACCAGGACCATTTTCTTGAATATAAGAAACTAAAGTAATATCTTCTTCAGGAGTCCATGGCCCTTTCTTCACTCCCACTTTATCACAACAAGGTGGTCTTCCCATATCCAAACTATTGCTATTAATTATTGCTCTACTTTTAGCTAGCAGTGATCACTAAAACACTTAAAGAAAATCCACTATAATTAATTATTAAGAAAAAGTATCATATTTGAAAATTTGTTAAGCAAGAGAGGCTAAAGACAAGGGTCTCTAGTTTCACGCATGATATATATACACAAAAGGACCCATTGACTATTATGAGCATCAATTTAATTCTTGGTTTTAGAGAGAGAAAATGAGAGAGATTATTATTGTGATGAAGGAGTCAAATGATGACAGCAAGGTGCATTTACTCTTCTTTTCTCTTTCTCTCTCTCATGCAAAGCCGCGTTCATTCAATAGGGCTTGCAGAGATGAACACCCTAAAAATAGGGATAATTTCTTATATACCCTTGAAAAGGAAAATGCATTTTTCTTTGAAATCCAAACTAGCTTTTAATCGTGTCTATATATATTGTATTGATAAGCATTTTTATGTTATGCACATGGTAACTTGTACAAACAGAAAATTAATCCATTGATCAAAATAAGACACAACCAGAACTACATACATTAATATCTATTTTGAGTGTCCATGTCGTGCAAGTGTGGAGCGTGTCATATATAAGATTTTCAGACAATTTGGTATGCATTTGCATCGCTACTCGCCCTAATGATTCATGTACTTACTACTGATGTGGATACACGATTTTTCCTTTTATGTGACTATAAATATACAATACATACTGATGTATGACACATGTAAATTAAGGTGGCGATACATAAAACTAATATACAGTGCTTGATTGCTTAAATTGAGTTGTAAGCCAAAACTCTATCCGAAGGTCTTGTAAGAGGAAATCTCAGATATAGGGGTTTACGACAAACATAAGCAAACTAGGTTGCAATGGTTGCAATTGCATTCTGAAGGGGAATACGTAATTTTGTATAACTACAGAAATAATTATTTTGATTTTCTTTTACCTTTTTTGTGATGATCAGCCCAAAAAGACTCACAAGAACTCACACAAAACACTTGTGTTATTTTAGCAGTGGGGGTTGGAAAGGTAGACTTGAATACTGGATAATTTAGGAATTTTCCATTCTCTCTTGGAATTATCCATTTCATAATCATCATGCACAGCCATAGTTTTCGTCTTTTTTTTGTATGGTTGTTGTAGAAAAGCATTTCACAGAGTTATTGCACTATTTAATGTTAGTTATGTCATTGGAAAAGAGAAGAGTGCATGCTATTGGTTGATTTTAAAGGGTATGTCTATGAGTTAATTACTTGCAAAATGCTTGCATGTGCAGTTTTTTTACTAGGACAACGTTATACTTACCAAAAAATTATTAGTAATTTTTACCAACAAAAGATAGCAGGTAGGGTTAACGACTCATATGAGTCCCCTGTGATATCTTTTATGAGTAAAATTTACTTAGGGGATTTTTAGTCAAAGGGTAATAAGATTTAAAAACGACACCTTTAAAATATTAGTTTTAAGTACAATTTACAGAAAAAAGATAAACGAAGTTATCATTTTCAATTATACAGAAATAATGATAAATGAATTTATCATTTTCATATATAACTTAAAAAAATAAATGAATTTATCATTTTTCCGTAAATTGTCCTTTAAACTAACTATTCAGTAGTATTGTCCTTAGAACTCCAACCTAATTTTCACATTTACTAATATGTGATATCACTTGTGAGATAATTGTATATTTCAAGATTTTCTATCTAAAGATTTTGAGATTGACTTCCACTAGTATCAATTAAACAATATCCAAAAGAAAAAAACACTAACATATTTCTCAATAAGGGTAGCATTAACAATTTTAAAGAGATGTTCAAATGTCCCATTGGGCAGAGTAATGTTAAGACTTAAGATTACATTTTGAACGCAATATCTTTCTTTTTCTTTTCTTTTTTAGTTTTAAGTATTTGTTTATGAATTTTGTATTCTTGTGCAATTAGTATGGGTAGTTTTGAATTTCGGCCTACTAACCTTTTGCTTGATTATTTTTTGTATTATAATGGTGGAGTAGCTGTTAATGTGTGCCCAACGGGAACACATTAACATGACCCATGATATTTAAGTGTTACTCCACAGTTCTACATATTTTGTCGTTTTGGCTTTGTGCACAATATTTAGGAAACAAAACTTTTGATAAAACATACATTTCACATTTTCATAAACTTCCAAATTCCACTACATACTTCTAAATCATCATCTATTTTGAACAAGAAAAAAATTTCAAATGACAAAATGAAACGGAGGAATAATACGTTAAATGATTTTAAGACGTTTTTCACAAAATTATAGATGTTTTCGATAAGGTTTGGAAAGTGCTTTGGTAGCATGGGAAAAAATGTACTTAATTGTATCCAATCATTTAAAAGTTTAAACATTAACTTTTCTATCTTTTTTTTCTTCTCTATATATCTTTGTAGATGCCAAATCTCATTTGGGTGCAGATATGGCCATGAAATTCAAAACTCTTGATCCAAATGACCACAGTAACAAAAAATTCAGAGAATATATATGGTATTAGGACTTTAAACTTATGGTCATTCAGAATGAAAAGAAAATCATAAGAACCACTAATATTATATTTCAGTACTATAATAGGTGAAGAGGGGCTGAAAAAAATTGTCTACTAGCATGGTCTTTGGATGTGAAACCAAAGACCTTGAGATTAATTCCACGAGACATCATTATCCTAAATATTCTTATAAATATAGGGGAGCATGGCAATCTTGTACAATTAATTTTTATAAATCAATTTTTGTTTGAGTTTGATCACTTGTGCAGCAATGAATCATGGACATGGCTAATTGAAGGTGCACCATGCCTGGCACGCATCCAATGTATGAACACATGGTCTCACTTATGGACAGGCATCATTCATGGCAAGAACCCCTGGGAATGTAAAAAATTAAATAACAATTCGGATCATTCTTCAAAATAAATTATGTAACCAAAGAACCAAAACTATAGGAAAAGAAAATTATTTTACATAAAGATACTGGTTTGTGTATTTTCTTCCATGCAAGACAAAGGGAAGAAATGTTATGGCAGATACATTAAGATTTAGAACTGCCATAATTGCATTACATAAAACACACCCCCCCCACACACACACACACAAATCCCAAATAAGTGGGGCCAATTTTAACTGCATGGTTATAAACGGCTAAGAAAGTTCTATTCAATTTTAGCTGCATTTTTGGTTGCACACACGGTTTTAACTGCATAAAAAAATGTAGTTATAGCTGCATTAATAAAAGGGGCTTTGCACTGAAGGTCCCTATTTTCGACGTTATTGTAAGAAAAATCCCTATGATAATAAGTATGTAAATTAAGTCCCTGTTTTTTTTAAATCAGAAAGCGCAAACTATTTTGCGCTTTTCTTATAAAAGTGTAAGTTAACTTACGCTTTTCAAAAAAAAAAAAATTTCAAAATTTCAAAATTTTTAAAAAAATTTCAAAATAAAAAATAAAACGCAAACTGGCTTGCGCTTTTCTGATAAAAGTTGCAAGTTAGCTTGCATTTTCTGTCAAAAAAGTGCAAAGCACCTTGCGTTTTCTATTTTCCAAAAAATAGGGACTAAATTTACATACTTATATATACAGGTACTTTTCTTATAATAACATCAAAAATAGGGACCTGTAACTCGTTTCTTGTTAATAAAATTTGACTTGTTTTTTTGCTGGATTTAGATGATGCAGCAATAACTTTTGGCTATATTTAGGTGATGTAGTTACAATTTAATTCAATTCTAATAATGCGATTATAATTTTAATGCAATAAGAAAATACAGTTAAATTTAAATGCTCAATTATACGTAACAGCATTCTTTGAGTTAATTTAACTACGCTTATGTGATGCAGTAATAATTTTGATTGCATTCGATGATTTTATTCAATCTTATTGCACTTTATAATTTAACTGCAGTAAAAAAATGCAGTTATATTCGATCTTAATGCATAATTAAAATGCATTAAGAAAATGTTGTTATAACTACATTAATATAATGGAGTTATAAATTTAACTCCATAATAGATATGAAATTGGCTTTTAACCGCATATTTATTATTTTTGAACATAGTGATGTGAACTATTCAATTTTGAATACGTTGTTTATATGAAAAAGTTTCAACAACAAGATATTCACATATGCATAACACACAAACATATAGCGGTTAAAAGAAAATAAAATTTGTGATTTAATGGTGAAAACGATTTGTTGTACAATATTTCTACAAAAACTTGTTGCATTTTAAACATTAAAATCAAAGCAAGATGTGAAATACTAATATGGATCTGAGAATAGCAACAAACTGCAAAGGAAAGCGCAGTCAAGGACCTAATTTATATAAAATTATAAGAAATGGTTGTTTATGTATTAAAATTATTTGTAGGGACTTCACGTCCAAATCTCCTATAGAATTTTTATTATGACAATTCTTAATCTTGGTGTATTGTCATTATGGTAGAACAAATAATGTGTAGCATGATAAATGTTTCTATAACTGACATAATAATAAATATTTTTATATCAGGCATTTT
This sequence comes from Allium cepa, assembly GCA_030765085.1. Lineage (NCBI taxonomy): Eukaryota > Viridiplantae > Streptophyta > Magnoliopsida > Asparagales > Amaryllidaceae > Allium > Allium cepa. The sequence goes on along the minus strand of CM060941.1, from coordinate 1,036,718,256 downwards.
AGGACTTGTAAAGTATTTAGTATTTCAATATATATTTGACTTGTAATCTCTAAAAAATTTCAATTACTTTTTAGAAAATAAAATAAATAATTGCATTATTTATTTCTTAGAATAACTTAGCACTACAACAAAAATACCATATTACAACGCCTATTTTACAACGGGCACTAGTTGCCCGTTGTAATAGAAGGCTATTACGACGGTCCAAAATGGACCGTTGCAATAGATGTCATATACAATGTCTTTTTTACAATGGGCAATGACTGTCCGTTGTAATAGAATGCTATTACAACGGTCCATTCATGCCTGTTGTAATTGGTGTCAATTTTACAATGGGCTAAAAATGCCCGTTGTAATATGTGCCAATTTTACAACGGTCATAAAATACCCGTTGTAATAGGCTAAAAATGCCCGTTGTAATAGGCTAAAAAATTTCCCTCCATTACGAAAATTTTGGCTCCAACGCAAAAAAAAATTCCTCCAAGCACCCTAATTTTAGAACCGTGTCCTCCAGACTTGCCCTTTCACTAAATTGAACAACCGAACCTCTTTCCCATTTTTATTTTATCCCATTTCATTACACAGTTCTCAGTAATTAAAATCAAACGCTAACTCAAAATCGAACTTGAAGTTTGTGTATTGGTAACGATGGTGGCGATTGACGAGGTAAGGTGATTCGGGTGATTGGCTGCTGTGTGGTTGAAGGAGTTCGGCTCGAGGTGGTACGGGGGGAATGGAAACGGAGTTTGAAGCGACGTCGAGTTCAATTGGATCTGCTAAAGTCGGAGGTGAATTTGGATGAAATGGCGGGTTATAGGTTCGATGGCATGGGGTAATTGTAGAGGTGATTGCTGTTTGAATTGCAAGGTGGTTCGAGAGAAGGATAGAGGTGCTGCAACTGGGCAGCAGAAGTGGGGATTCCGATGTGGCGACTCACGGCTGAAGTTGGTGATTTGGGATGCTCGGCTATGGATTTTGATGTTTTGGTGTTGCGTAGGTTTGGGGTAATTGAAGTTGCGGTTGCCTGTGGATTGAAGATAGGGTGTTGGCAGTAGTTTGTGATGGTGGTTGTCGAGGTTGTCTGGCAGTGATAGAGTGCAGCACACTGTGTTGTGGAAGTGGTAGTGTGTGGTCTCTCTGGTGATGTAGGGGTGAAGTAGAAATTGGGGATTTTGACTGAGGTATGTTTGTTGTGTGGTATTATATGAAGTGCAGGGGGATTTGTATGGTGCTGGCAGTAGTTTTGTATAGAAATTGTGATGAATTCTGGTTTGGTCATGGGTAGGAGGTCTGGATTTTGTAGCTTTGGTGATTTAGGATATGAGCTGGGCAGTGTGATGTTCGTCGGTGGTTGGCAAGGGGCAGAGGTGGATTGTCAGGGGAATAAGTAAGCAACACTGTGTTGTGGAGATGCTGTTTGATTGTTATTTACAGCAGCCAGCAGGCAGGGGATTAGATGATGGTTGGAAGTTGTTTGTATGTCCCAAGGCTTGTACGTGTAACAACAGTCTTGGTTTTGATGCTTGTCGCATGAAGTGGAAGGTTGTAATGCCAGTGTGTATGTATGAAGGGGATGGATTGTGATGGTGGATTTGTGGTGGCCAGTAGTTATGTTGGTGGCAAACTGTGGATGTAGAGATGGTTTTACATACTGTGATGAAGTGAGGTTTTCACAGTTTGGATGGCGATGAGGGGAGAAGTTTGCATAGTTTGGATGGCGGTTAGGGCGGTAGCCGTCGCTATTGCTTGATGCGGTGAGGAGATATTCGGTGAGGAAAAAGCCTTTGCAGGTGAATTCTTGTTTATATATACTAATATACTCTCTGTTTTAGATATATAATTCACTATTAATGTTCCTAGTTTTTGATTGTGATGCATCTTATATAACTTACTTTTGATGATATTTACTTGCGTTTTTAAACGTCCACGATTTCGTATGGAGAATTTGCATCAGTTGACCAAACTAGAATCATTCACAATTAATAATTAAATAGTGTTTAATTATCTGCCTTTACACGGTTACGTGCATATTGTAAGTTGTTAAAATCAATAGCTAATAAAGACAAGCATAATTTATCATATTCTTGTGTAAAAGAATTTTCCTTGCCTGGTACATGCATTTGTTCCTTATCCTGCTATTCTTTTCTTATACTTTTTGCCTTGCCAGTTTTATATAACTGGTCAATGACTCAATATTCCTTCCTTTTGATTAAGTTTCTATGCACAATCTATAATACATTTTAAATAATGAAACGATTACGGTTAGCTGTTGGAAGCACTTTTAAGTAATTTTTCAAACTAATTAATATGAAGATGCCATGGTATTACTACCTTAAACTTTATTTTGTCGATGTAGAAGCTAACTACCTTGGTGACTGATTTCATATTTTTATCATTTATGATATATTTGCTAAAACTAACATATTTTTATTTCGTTTATATATGAAATGAATGAAATGGGTAAACAAATATTCATTATTATAGGCGTCAAGGCTTATCAATACACATTGTTGACAATTGTTATGCTTCTCGATTGCTGGTCGATTCCATCTGTTATGTTTCTTACATGGATTTTCTTAAAGACAAAATACAGATTAAAGAAGTTTACTGGGGTTGCCACCTGTGTGCCTGGACTTGTTTTGGTTGTATTTTCCGATGTGCATGCGCATGATCGTGGAGGTTCATATTTCCTGTATTATATATAAATTGTAATGGAATGTAAGGTAAAATTATTACAGTCCTTCCTCATTTGTACATATTCGTGTTTTCGTCGACAATGAATGGTTGGATGAAGGACTTCACATAGTTGCATACTTGCATCAGTTTGGAGATAGACGAATCCAGATCCATAAATGTGACCAAGGAAGAAGATATGGAAGATGAGCAAGAAAAATAGCTCGGTTTAAGGCCGAAATAGCTGAGATTGAGGCAAAAATAAAGAAGCTGGAATCTGAAGCTGAGGCAAATCCAAACCCCACAGCAGTATCTTTTTCCTCCTAGGTGAACATTTATGCATGTATGCATTGCAGTTAATTTACTAGTCATATCGTCCCCTCTTTAGTTATATCGTACTATCAGATAAGTTGGATCAATGATACATATTCTGCAAATGTTTGAAATTTTTTGTCTTTATATAATGTTGTTTTGAATTTCGTCTTTAAATGTTATTCAAATTTAGAGTTTGAATAACACAGCTTACATAGCTTTACTTAGATTTTCAGCTTTAGTCAATCACACAAAATTTAGGCTAAAATAATAGTAGATTAAGTTTATCTATCTTTTTGTTTAAAAGCTTATGCATACAAAACATAAAATGTACATGGTCAGTAAACAGATAAATGCAAAAGCATAGTTTCAATGAAAGACAAAAATATTTATCATTTTTCTTCATAGCTAAATAAAAAGATAAATGTAGAAATTTAAACATTTGTATATTTTTACTGTAATTATTTTTATATCTCTTATGTTTTAATGCATGCTTTGGTTAAAATAGTTTTGTATGCTTGTTATTTTACTGTGATGGACATATATTTCTGCAAAAGAATTGCAGTATATTCTTTAATACAAACATTTTGAAACATGAAGAAAAAGGATAAATGTATAATGGGCAGATGCACATGTATTAACAACAAAAATGGATACACAATAGATTTTTGACTGAAAATAAGAAAAAAACTGGTTATTTGAAAATCTACACACTTATTATTTTCTTTAATGCAATATATCCATTAAGCATTTATGCTGGAAAAATATGTGGGATTGCAACAGGCAAGTCTCTGCAATATTTGTGATATGTTTTAGTTGGTTTATGTTTTAAGAATTTGAAGTTGTATTGTGTACATATAGCTAGATAGAATTTTATGAATATAGAAGCACCAACTGTTGTATTCTGCTTGATTTGGTACTTGCAGGTGTTACCATTTGTTGGATTCGACCTGGCTATGTTTCTGTTCTACTATACTGCTCCAGTAATACTTAAGGTGCCATCCTTTATGCATGAAGCCGGGAGTGTTACGACTATGGTTTTAGGACAAGCGAAAGTGAGTACTCGTTTCGTAACATATTTGTAGTATAATTCAATTTTTGTAGATTGATGATTTTGATTGTTTACTTTTGATATATAGATGAGGAAGTGGAAAGCATGGGAAGCCGAGACTTCCTCGCTTGAATATCAGTTTATGAATGGCAAGTTCGCTTTCGAAATTATGCTATTAAATTTTAATTCATGATTCAATTTTGGAGTAGGTAAGTTATTTGTTCTTTGTATGCAGACCCCTTAAGATTCAGGCTTACACACCAAACTTCTTTTGTAAGTGGATAGGCCAGAAGTTGATTGGAAGTTGTGGGTGAATGGATGGTTTGGAAGGTTGTACTGATGGGGATGAGTGGATGGGTGGAAGGAAGGGGTGGTTTAGTAGTGTAGTATGGCCAGGTGAGATGTGTAGTGCATAGAGTTGTTGATATGCACAGTTTGCTCGGCAGGGGATAATCGATGATGGTTGAATGGTGTAAAGTATGTGGTTACAGGAATGGACTGGAGGAGTGTAAGTGTGGGTGACTACAGAGTGATGGAAGTTGATGGCCTGGAGTAGGTGCAGTGGGGTGGTACTGGAAGGGGATGAGACCGAGGCAGTGCAGCAGCTGTTAAGTGGTGCGTGGATGAACTTTGATATAGTGGTGATGTATGGATGCACTTGCAGGTAAACGAGAAGTAGTGCAAGCAGTATGGATGTAGTTGTATGGATGTGGGAGTGCACAGTTCAGAAGTTTGATGATGTTGATATGCAGGGTTTTGAGATTTTGCCGTGGGAATGGTTTCAGTGGAGTATGCAGTGATTAAGTTGAGAGGTGGACTGCTGATGTACAGGGTGGATGATCAATAGTTTGAAGATGACAGGGGATATGGTAGTTGATATGAGATAGTGTTGTAATTTGTATGGTGAATTGATGTTGGTGATGAAGGAGTATTATATGAAATATTGTATGGAGTGGCTGATGGTGGTAGGAAAATTTGGCAGATGGGATGGATGTTAGCGAGGCAATGAACTATTACTGATGAAGCAGTGCAGGTGGTAGTGAAGACAAGTTGGGTATTTGTAAATGGAGATGGTTGAGTATGAAGTTTGTGAATGGTAACAGCAATAGCAAGTGATTGTATAGGAGTGTTCAGCAATGTAGGGGCAGAAGTTGTTTGGATGAAGAGCAATGTTGTTGTATGGTCTGTGGGGAATATTGGCAGGGTGGTGTGGTGATTTCAGAGGGGGAAGTGTGTAAACATACACCAACCATCAGGACTTTCTAGCACTCTCGGCATTAGATGGATTGTAAGAAACATTAGTCCCTCAACTTATAAACGTGTAAAACTATGTAAAATTATGCTCAAATACTGTGCATTTTCTTCATTTTTCATTTGCTCTAAGATACATGTTTTATTTGCTCAAATATTGTACATGTTTTATACACGTGTAAAACTATGCTTTTGGTCTTTTCGTATGTGATTTTAATTATTTTACGACAATATTTAGTATTAGTATGGATGTATTGCATGGATGCTGCTGTAATTTTTTTTAAAATTTGCATTTATTTTGCAACGGGCAATGTGCGTTGTTATATGAGCTTCTTACAACGGGTTATAGCCGTTGTAAAAAGGTATACTGCAACGGTTTTCACAACGTGCTTTGCCCATTGTAAAATGTGGTGGATCTATTACAACAAGGCCTATTACAACGGGCACATGCCCGTTGCGAAACCCATATTACAACGGACATAGCCCGTTGTAAAAAGACTGTTTTGTTGTAGTGCAGGCATCATTTTTCAGGCATGTAACGATGGAATTGTAGAAATCTAGGAATTACATTCTTGCTATTAAGCGGTGATTAATGTATTATTTTAAATTTGGGTATATTTAGTATGTGCATTTAAGTTGTTTATCTATAAGTTACAACATTTATACTCGTAAATGCTAAGGGGTGACTAAGGTATTAAAGGTTATTAAGTAGTGATTATGACAATATTCTAAACAGAAAATTTTCCTCAAGGACAATTTTTAGGGCGTTTTTTGTATTCGGACAACCCGCTAATAATTTTCTTTAAAGGACAAATTATCGTATATTTTTCCTTCCTGCCCACTTTTGCGCGCTTCTTTTTGTTCTTCCTTTCGATCAAATTTTTGTATCGAGATCCAATATCTTTCTCGCAATCAAAATATCGATCAACCTCGTTCGGTCATTTTAATTTCGTTCTTCTGAAAATTATAGTTCATCTGTCATATTTTTCTTACGCGCGTTTCTCGATCTCCTTCTTTTCATATTTCCACCGTCGTCTCGTTTTTCTTCAAATTGTATTTGTTAGGTATGTTTATATTATTCTATTTTTTTGTTCTTTTTCTATTAGAGTTAAAAAAATTGTTTGTGATTTCTAATTGTGTTCATTTTTACAAATGACACGCAGTGCAGTTTTTCTGATTGCTTTTTTGTTCTTCTATGGCAACTTTTGGAAGTAGTAGTAGGTTTTTTTATTATTCGTTTATTTATGCAGTGCTGTATTGTAATATGGTTTACACTTGATTTATCTTGCATTAATGTCGGGATGATTGGAAAAGTATCATTGTTTAGGTTGTATATAAAGTTGTGATAGGGTGGAAAAGTATCGTATTTTAGGTTCAGTTTCTGGGTATCATTTTTTTTTGAACTGGTACTTTATATACAATAATAATCATTGGGACAACATATCCCATGTCGAATAAACGTTCGAAAGCAAGTTTCGAACTTGTGACATACTGCACCAAAGCCGAATTAATTAACCACTTGGATAAACGTTTCGAAAGCAAGTTTCTAGTGTTTTTTCTTACTATTATTTTTTTATTGTCAGTAACTAGATATCAGTTTTGTATACGGTAGGTATCAGTTTTGTGAAATGGAAAAATTAATGTTCTAAATTGAACATATTTTTACTAATGTTTATTTTTGATTTTTTTTTGGCAGTGGTGACAACGGTCTTCTTTGTCTGTTTGTGTTGAATAATAACACTTTTAGCACTCGATTGTCTATTGATTGCTCTTTGTATGATTTGAAGAATGAGATATGTCGATGTTGGTCTCAATTAACTCCTTCTTCTATTCAGATTTCTTATGTATTTGAGGACAAATCTATTATGGTTGACACTGATTCTGATATTCAGAGTATAATTTGTTTTTAGTTATACAAGAAATGTTCTTTTTTTGGTTTTACTGTTAAGGTTAAGAGTTCTGAATTGGAATATGTTGATGGTGCTTCTATTTCAGGTTCATCTAATGTTCGTGCTGCTTCATCTTCTATTGGATTTGTCTGATCCAATGTTGGTGTTAATGGTAAAACTCATTTAAAAGATATGTTGAGAGGGTTATCATCCATTATTTCAAAATAAAGACAATAAATTATTTGTGAAACAAATTATGTTGAAATATAACAATAGGTTGGGTATTAGCTGCGATGAAATATCTTCAGCCAAATATGTAACGATTTCAAGTTTGCAGTAAATAGGTATCAGTTTGCAGTAATTAGGTATCAGTTTGTACTAAGTAGGTATCAGCTTTCTATAAGTAGTATCATTTTGTTTTCACATAGGTATCAGTTTTTTGTAAGTAGGTATCAGTTTTTTATAACTAGGTATCAGTTTTTTGGAAGTATCAGATTTTAACTAAAGGATACTGACTATTATTTTACCAAACGATTTACACTAAATGATACTGACTATTATTTGTTGTAAGTAGTTATCAGTTTGTTGTAATTATCAGCCTTTTCTTTTACCAAATGATTTATATGTATTATTTTTGCAATATCCATCATGTTCTAAAGTTATAATGTTTCTAATTTTACCGAATTGAGTTGTTCTTCTTCTGATTCTTCATTTGCAACTTTTTTCTCTTCTTCTTTCTGAGAATTTTTCTGTTTAACATTTTTGATAATATTAGAATACATTTAATAATATGAAATTGTTAGTATTAGTTTCATAATTTTGCAATTTCAGTTTCCTCATTTTCTGTGACGCCCCACCTCAATACCCACGCTAGCCAAGAACACTACGGAGTAATGCTGTCAACTAGCACGGAGAATAAGGCTGTTGAGGAGCGACCATCCATGTAACTTCTTTGTGCGAGCACCGATATGTCAGATAGTATAGCATGCATTTCATTTAAGGAGAAAGTCCGACATACCGATACAAACTCAAAGCTATCACATGGTGGATATAAATAAATCTTCGGAAACAAATATAGAAATAAACATAACACAATCAGTCACAGACATCCATATCACAAAGGCGGAAAAAGATATGAATATATAACTAACACATGAAAGTGTACATCAGAGTAGTGGTCATGAAAGGACCACATACACAAAAGAATAGCAACACGTGCTGTACAAAAGGATACATCTATGAGTCTATATCTCAAGTGTAAACGACAAAAACTGCTAATCTAAATGGTCAGCCAAAAGTCAGAGTAGTAAATCCCTGGGGGAGAAGTCAAGCAGAAGCACCTGTAACATCTCGGTCTGACCCGAGTATTATTTATAAGAAAATAATAAACGGATCAGTCTAGCTATAAATATCAGATAACATGATATAAAACAATAGATATGGCAAGAAGACATAGTAACCATAAAGACATACTATGATAAGCATGTAAATGATGATCATCAAGAGATCAAACAATATCAAAAGAATCTTCTAAAAGATCCAAATTCACCTAAAAAAAAGGTGATGACACACAAATTCACCAAAACATAAAAGCTGGAAAATCATAACAATGAAAGTCATGAAAATAGGTGAAGAACAAATTCCAGAAGGCTACACAAGAAATCCAGAAATCACAATATAGGAGCATGAAAACTCACAAAATGGGAGCATGAAAACTCACCTACACGTGTAACACAAAGCGAGACGCTATCTCATGGTTGCAAGCTATTAATTTTGACACACGAATGGCCCGAAGACCGTGGGGCGCTACCCCACATATATGATGGCGAAACATCACACAAATGCGATGGCAAAATATCACAAGATCGGGGTCTAGTCTCCCTCGCAGACAAAGAGACATCGCACAGTTGCTAGTCTAAAACACAAAAATGATCGTCATGATCATCAAGTAGTGTCAATCTCACCAAGCCAGTAAATATATGAGTTTAGCTTCATGTCCCATAACCACTTGCTTAACTTAAATTTTTACGAACAAGCTGTAGATCTTCACTAGAAGATTGTCACAAAAGGTTTTAAGGAAAAGGTTTGTATATACTAGTAGATTGGAAAACAGCTTAAGGAAAGAGCTTTGTAGAAAAATAGAGTTAAAATCGTTTTGATGAAAGAGTTTTGATATTTACTACTAGTATTGAAACCTTTATATTTCTAAAGTTGTTATCCTGCCTTTTTAGCAAGGCCGAGATACCATAAAATCGATCGAGAAGCCCAAGATAGTTTGTCTCGAAGAATGGTCAACTCGGCATCTCAACAAAGCAAGTTCTGTTGAATGTTTTTCAGATAAGATCCCCTACGGAGGGGGGTCCAGGGGGGTGGCAACCCCCCAAGGTGGGGGTGCGGGGGCAACACCCCCGCTACGGGGTTCGACCTACCCGGTCAGGTCGCGGGGGTCCAGGGGGCGTCGCCCCGTCCAAAACGGTATGACCTAGTGAAGACCTAAGGGAGGATAGGATCGAGCGACCTAATGGTTGCGAGCTAGGGGTCTAAGGGGTCAAGTGACCTAGTGGTTTGCGACCTAGAGGTGTTCGCGAGTTAGCAGAAGCGAGCGACCTAACAGAGGTGAGCGACTTAATGGACTCACGACCTAACAAGGTAATAAGGTCGAGCGACCTACGACCAAATGAGGTAAAGGCCTAACGGTCTAGTGAAATACGCGACCTAAAATGTACGCGACCTAATACGGCCGAGTGGTTCAAGGTCGGAGACGACCAACGACTTATAAAGGTAGACGGTTGAGTGACCTAGCATAAGTAGCCAAGCGACCAAACTGGAGCGACCTAGAGGTCATACGACCTAAGGTCAAAAACAAGGTCACACGACCTAAGGCCATGCGACCTAAAGGAATAAAGGTCATGCGACCTAAAGGGGAGCGGTCTATCTAGGTGAGTGAGGTCGAGCGACCTACGACCTAACGGATAAACGATCCAACGGTGTTAAGGCCGAGCGACCTAGGGGGTACGCGACCTAGAGGTGAACGACCTAGCGACCAAAAAGGCCAAGCGACCTACGACCAAAAGTCCAACGACCTGATACCGAGGCGAACGACCTAAAGCATGCGAATGAGTTTAAGTCCAGAAACGAGCTATTTGGTGACCGAGACTTTTCCACGCAAATGACCTAGCATAGGCTGAACGACCTAAGTGCATAATTATGCCAATAGCACTAAAATTTGGGGGTTTTGGCCAATCCAATTCAAACCAAATGCAAATGTACATGCTAAAGTGACATCAAATCATTCCCAAACATCCAAGATAGTTATAGACAAGAATGTGAGATAAAAATCTCACCTTTTCACCAAATTATGAAGGTAAAGCTTGAAGGTGAATGGAGAAGCAACTACAAGCTTGAATCCAATGCTTTTCCTTGAATTTGGAGTTGAATGGTGGAGTTGGAGTTGAAACCTAGGCTTGGAGTTTCTAATTTCCCTTTCCACTCACCATTAATGTTAAAGTTTGTGTTTGGTAGGAATTTATGAAGAGTGAGGAGAAGGAGAGAAGTGGGTTTGAGTTATAATGGCTAATCTAACCAAAAGTCCAAAGCGGGAAAAGTAAGTGAAATTCCACTAACTCCAAACCTATCAATGTTTATACTTAAAAAAGTTGTAAACGACATTTCGAACTCAATGGAGGTGGTCTCGAGTCCTAATTTGACCGTTTGCAAAAAATAGCTTTTCGGACCAATATCCGGTTAACGACAAAATATTTAAATAAAATATTTAAATATAAAATCGATAAATATGCGGGTTGTTACATTTTCTGTTTGTATTTTCTTTTGAATCATTTTTTCATTTATTCTTTTTATTCTTTGTTCTCTTTTTTGCAACTGTTTTCTTTCCTGCTATTTGTTGCTGCATGTTCTTTTCTTTTTTCTGTGAAAAAAACTTCAATGTTACTATAATAAAATTATACCAACTTTGTTATACTTGATTTTATAGTATCAGTTACCTTCTCCGGTATACATTCTGTTATTTCTGGTCTGCTTTCAATTGCTGTATTTTTTTCATGTCTTCTTTTTGATCTTTTTTCTTTACTTTGCTTTTCATCTTCTACTGATGTAGGTTTTTTAAGTTTTAACTTGTTGCTTTTTTCCTTTATTATCTTTGCTATCATTTGCACTAGAAGTAGGTTTTCCTCTTCTATTATTGCATTTTCTTTCTGAATATCTACTGTTGGAAGTGATTCGACATTTCGATTTTCACTTTGTTGCTTCACTTTCGACGCAGCTAGGTTTTCTTTGACTGTCGATTCGTGACAGCCCGCAAATCCGTACCCCTTGAATCAACACTATTCTACCTCTATTAACTCAAGTGGCATAGAATTACGAACCATTAGGGTTAAAGAAGAAGAGATAGAAGAAGAAGAAACTAAACAATATCAGAATCTCACAGTCGCAGCGGAATAAACTATAATAATAAATATAGAACTTTACACAAAATGAAATCTATAACTGTTTTATGAATCACATCATCAAAGTATTTCATACATCAAATTACCAATCAGACATACCATACAATTACAACAGCGGAATATTTATATGTATAGATAATACGTCTCGGGCTCCAGCTCCTCTCCTGTTCCATAGCATCCTGTCCTGAACATATAATACTCGGTCTGACCCGAGCATTATAATGAAATAACACCCGAGTTAGTCTGGAATACCAGCTGATACTAAATATGCATCCAACTTGATTATTAAAGTTTCAAAAATTCTTTGAAAAACAAAAGCATCTCGTAAGACCACGCCACAAATAAACATGTCAGGTTTTTACCTTACGATAGCTAAAACACTTTTTATAGAAATCCTCTGGTATTATAATAGGGTCTATTTACAAATCTAGACAGGGGAATATAAAGGGACATCTAGACAGGGAAAAATCTTGTCCTGCTTGGGCATGACCCACCTAACCTTGTTGCACCTCCCCTATTTTAGCCATTCCCTGTTGATGAGGCTTGAGGTTAAGAGATACCTTTAGAACGTTTTCACTTAGAATGCCCATCGCCCATCTGACGATGTTTCGCAAGCATTCGTCCATACAAGTCCGTCCCGGGTTCGAACGGAACCAAAGGCACTACTCCTACTACATCCATTTTGAAAATATCCTCAGGATTAGTAGCGACTAGCCCTTGCACTTCACTGCTCCATCTTCGACTCCGAACACGTTTTTCCATGAAACGTACAAACCGGATCGAAGTGGTTTTCAAGAAATAAATCTCGATCCCGGTCTCTTCGAAACGATCAACGCATTTGTCTAATATTGATAGTCGGTGATTTAACTATCAATCTATATTCATAAACATCCATAAGCATCCATCAAACAATAAATAATATTCCACATTATTTATTTGCCCAAATATCTTTTAAAGATATATTTCCAATTTTCAAAGCTCATTTGAAAACAGTTCCCAAAGTTCTTCCTTTACAAGGTAAATCCTTTACCATTAATTCCCATTGGAAATAACCAAGTTCAAAACATTTAGATTTAAAACAATTCAAATATTTTATACTGACAGATACTTTAAAGTATGCAAATTTACTTCTAGTTATTTACTCAAAATATAATTTCTGAATATTTAAAGTAAAACTATTTTATAAGATATAACTTGATTTAAAAATTAGGTTTTAGTTAAACTAAATTTAAAAATAGAGTTGTAAAAGGTGTATACTAATTCCAAATAACTTAGGTCAAAACTAGCCTTTTAAAACAAATCCATTTGTAAAAAGAAAAATTACCTTACTATTGCTACTTTATAAATAGTTACTTTTGAAAACAAAAATTTTCAAAACACTCTTTTAAACAAGTTTGAACATAAAACTTTCTTTTAATAAAATCTGTCTAAAACTCGAACTTGGTTCTTCCCAGGGAACTCATTTCCACTTAAACATTCCAGAAATTCTTCTCACAATTTCTATCGATTTATTCAATTTAGTTTTATGGTTTAATAACATAAATTTACTTTCAAAGTGTAGGTTTAAAATGTCTCTTTTTAAATAATTTATTATAAATTTATTTAAAAAAAATCACATTTAATTCCCAGGAAACATTATTATCAAAATACCCTTCGTTATTTTTAACAATTTATAACTTTTTATTCACGTTTATCACTAGAATTCCATACCTTCACATTTATCATCTAATAAATACTCCACTTTATTTATATTTCCAAATTTACAAATTTCGTTGTTCATCCAAACCAGATTCTAATTTTTATTCTTTTAAATTCTATATTTATAAATTTCTTTCATTTCTTTAAAAAGACAATTTATATACTTTTATTTTTAAAATTCTGTGTATATACTTATCCATCAATATCGCAGTAGAATTTAATTCAGAGTTATCAATCTCAATATATAAACAGATTTACACCAAAAATCATAAAAATAATCACTATACTGTGAGGAATCCAGTTGGATCCCTCCAACCTGTTTTCCCTGCATCCACAAGTATTAGCACACCACATATATAAATATCAATCCAGACTGATAATAGCAATAATATGCAACCAATCACACTGATATTTAAATATTTATTATTTAAATCAGCCAATATCCAGATGTGAGTGAGAATAACTCACCTTGAGTTCGGCGAGCGTTCGAAATTTAAATTAAATCGAACGACGTTCGATTTAACCCAAATTTCTACTTGCCCGGAATGACTCCGGATCTGCACCATCTCGTAGTGTTCGTTTCTGCGATCCCGGCGTTACCAAATTCGTTGAAATCTGATGTCGTACGAACAAGTTATTAAAATTTAAAGTTTTGCATATAAATTTAAAACAAATTCTTTTTTTTTATACCAAAAGAAAACGCGGCCCACGTTTCTTCTCCCTCCTCAACTTCACGCACGCGAACATCAGGATAGTTCGAACCCAACTGCCGAAACTAGGGCTTGCCACCGCCCATCACACGATTGCCTGAAGACCATCAATCCACCGCCATGCGAGACGTCTCGGCACCCTCCCCCTTCGCCCCAAGCCACATGGCGCTCGGCGCTGAGACCACCTCGAAAAACGCGTCCAAACGGGACCTCTTTCCGAGCAGATTCTGGCCATTACGTCGAACTTCGTACCACTCCACCGTACGGATGTGAAGCTGGTGTCACGCTCTCCGATTTTCATGTAGAAAATTTCACGAATCGTTGCGTGGATAAGGAGGAATTTGAAGAAGAAGATGGAATCTTACAGGCCACTAAAATGTAGACTGCAGCGGCCTCGTTTAGCTAGGGTTTAAGAAAATGTTAATATATATATAATTATTTAATATTATTTTAATCCCGTTCTTCACATTTTAATATCCTATGCAAACGAACTCCAATTCTCACGTACCAACAGGCGTTCTTAGGGTTTTTCCGCATTACGGACACAATGGAACAGGTTTTGTAAGCTAATTTGATCGTATATGCAAGTTACGGAATTAAACGATCAAATTTTAATTTAAACCGATTAAAACGATTTCGATGCGTTTCGAGCTGCCACGGTCAAACGACAACTCCGATTGCTACGAAAATTGAAATCCGATAATAACTAACTATTACGGATCCAATGGAACTGGTTTCGTCGAATTCCAAGACTGTGCCCCGGAAGGCTATTTTAACTCGTCTATTAAATCGAGCGATTTTCGTAATTGACGAAAACGCTTAAAATTTCACTTTTAAAATTTTAATAACTTAATAATAAATCATATAAAATTTATAAACACAAATAAAATCATTCTGGCTCATTCCGGACCAAAATCTGATTAAATTGCATTTTAATAATATTAAATTCATTTTTAAATTAATATAAAATCCCAAATATTAATTTATCAACTTTAAAATTCTTCTAAAATTTCCACTACGCTATTTACACTCAAATAACTCAAAATAAATTTTTAAAACCATTTTTATCACTATTTACATCCTAACTTACTTTTATTTCAATTCCGAATATTTAAATTATTATTTTCCCATTATTCAAATTCAACCGGAATACTATAATTAAAAACTATAGCTTATTTCATTGATTGAACCCGAATCCATTCATTTCAAAATCAATTAAGAATCCACATTAAACATTTAAAACGAATTAAATGTTCAAATTCAATGGCTTAAAAATACGAGATGTTACATTCCTCCTCCCTTACAAAAATTTCGTCCCCGAAATTTGCTAAGGTAAAAACTATGCTCAAACTCACTTACTCATCCAAGTTGGTTAGTTAAAAGCTTATATTCACTTTCCAAAATCCTTTAGCTCAAACTCCCAACCCATGTGCTTCATTTATAATCAAAAGCTTTGGTTTCAATATTATTTCAAAACAACATTACTAGTCACTAAACTTCCCCCAAAACCCCAAAAAATTTCTAACTCCCAAAATTTTCGAAAATTTTTGGCAGAGTCTCCCCTGTACGGAGGAGCTTTCGCGATATCGCGATACAGATAAATATATATACATCGACCCACACGGTCGGAAACCAAAACATATCACAATATATATATATATATATATATATATATATATATATATCATTTTCCCAATTATATTTGCGTAGGCGTACCTTTTTAGCAAATTTTAAAAGCTAGCGGCTAATATAACGCATATACGCGCTCCAACTCTCTCTAATATCTTCCGTACCTGTACTAAACTCAAACAAACTCATCAGTTTCAAGATATTAGCACTTTACAACATTTCCAATATAAGTATAAGCCAAAACATATCCATTTCATATCCTAACAACACTTTGCAAAATTTCATAAGTAAACCAGACTTTATAACATGCACAAAGTTCCTTTTCTAATGCTAAATTCCATTTTATTTCACACAAATGATTTACATACAAGTTTTGTTATGGTCCATTCATATTCTCAAATTTGATTCACAAACAAAGTTTATTTTAAACTTGAAGTATTTGCATTACTTCGATAATCCATTTTCATTCATATGCACAACCACTTAATAACATTTCAATCCATTCCAATTTATTCAAAACCAATTCCATTTGCTTCCTTTAAACCAACTCATTTCCAATACAACAAAACAAACAACCAATTCTTAAGCAAATTTCCATGTCATTCAAACAATTAATCATCACTTCAGCTTACACCCATTTAAAATTAATTCCAGTTTAGATTTATATTAATTTTTTTCAATTCTGCATAGTTCATAATCCAAGCATGCTTATTCCATTTCAATTATTAACTCAATCCTTATTCTCACTTTTCAAATTTATTATTCATCTTAATTTTATTTTTATTATATTATTATTATTATTTTTATTATATTATTTTTATATATTTTTCTTTTTGTTTTATAGTTATATATATCATTCCATTCTTATTTACATCTCATATATTCTTTCATCCTCACAATAACAATCTTAAAAGTCATTTGCTTGCATCCAAATTTTATTTTACAAACAAATTTCATTTAACGCTACTTCATAAGATTAAAAAAATAACCATCTCATCATTCTCTTAATGATTACAATTCCATAATATCTCAATTTATTTCCATTTTAATTGATTCTTACCCCATCAAACCCTTTACAAATTTAATCCAACTAGCTTATACATTCAGCTCTAGTTCAAATTAATAACATCTCATTCCATATTATTTCGAACTCTCACACATCTTTAATTCATAATTTCTTATTCCATCACAATAATTAATTAAAATTCTCTTCACTTGCATTTCAATTTCTGCATCTAAACAAATTTATCCAAGACCACATTATTCAGCTTAATCACAATTATTTAATTTTCATATTCTTTTTCTTTACAATATCTCCACTATCTTCTTATAAATCAATTTTTATTTTCATTTGATTCTCATCCAAATCAAATTCCAATTCATTTACATATTTTAATGCACTTTGCCTATTTATTAAATCCATTTTAGACTTATTTTATTAGCAAAGAAACCACTTTAAATTATTTCACTCATTTGAATCTATTTACAATTCAAACCATCACTATTATAATTTAATTCCATTTTTCATTCACACCTCATTATTTGTTACCACAAATTTAAATCCCATACTACAGTTGGATTTCTATTTACTTTCCAAATTTTGATCAATTATCAAAATTCCATCCATTACAATACAAATCCCATTTAATTGTAATTCAGTTTAGTCTCTAACCTAATCCATATTAGGTTTTAATACTCTTTCCCAATTCATACTGAACTTATTTACAATACGACCATTTTCAAATGTTCTAAACAAGAACAAAGTTCCATTTTACCCTTCAATTATTAACAAGCTTCCAAATTTATACCCATTCCAGTACTATCTTTATTTACTTAAGCTTATACTAAATTCATCTTCAAGCTTCTCTTTATTTAATTCAGCTTATGCTAAATTCATTCTCAAATAATCCCTTTGAATTTAGTTGAGTCAAACTTTTATTCACATAATATCCTTTCAGCACAATTAGATTTCTTCCTATTCAAGTCTTTCCAAAATTAGATTCAAGTTTTAACTAAATTTATTTATCCATCTTGACTTCATTTCATTTTCCCTTGCCATCTTAAATAAGGATTTAATTCCATTCACTTTTATTCATAACACAATCGAACCTTGTTTTTAATTAATCCAAATTCAACTCAATTCAATTTAATCAAAGTTAAATCCAATCAAATCCAAATTTGAATTCTCTATATACAAGTTCAAAACTTGTTTACTAATTTAAGTTCATTCATTTCCTTTATATCTCACCTTACCTTATCTCAAATCACATTTCATTTGAGATTAAGTTTGAATCCACCACACTATTCCACTATTTCCCATTTGTGATTATAACTCCATTTCTATTTTATAAGTTCACCAACTTATTTATTTTAAAGTTCATATTGCTCTTTTTAATCCATCTACATCATATAATCACAATTTCAAATTTTATGAATATGTGTATCATTGAATACTTAAGGATACAAATTTCCTTCCAATTTAATTCTTTGCAAACTTCAAATCCACAACCTCAAATTATAAGCATAATACTTAATAGCTCATGGGTACAATTTTTTCTCAATGACCCACAATTTCAAAGCCAACTTACATTTTCATTTAATCCAAATCAATTTAATTCTAAGTCCAATTTATTTAACTTATCCAAGTTATATTCAAATTTTCTACTTACTTCAATATATTTTATTCACTTCCAATTACTCAAGTTAAATTTTAATTCCAAGATTAAAATTTTCATTTCTTCCTGCTTATTAATATCTACTTCACTTAATAAGTTCAATAGTTGATTCATTTCAATTTTACACATTATTTAAATAGAATTTTCCAGAATTCTATTACCCGGTTTTATTTCAAAACCATTTGAAATAATAAATAACTCATACACCCCTGGTATCAAATCAAATCTCCCAATTCCAAAACACTTGGTTTTATTAAAACAAATTTCCCTTTGAAATTTATAAAACCACCTGTATACCCAACAAATCCAAACAATACCATAATCAAGTACTAGGGAAGCAATCCATCACTTTAGAAACTCGAAAATGAACTCTAACGATGTGGCCAGCATCATCAGGATTATTTTCCAGCAACTGAAGTGAGTTCAATGCTTTCTTACTTTCCCAAATTCATTTCAAAACAGTTCCCATTCAAAAATACTTCCCAAATCAATATTCCAATATTGCCTTCAAACACCTTAGCAAACATTTCAAACTTTCCCAGGATTTTAAATTTCCAAATTCTTATTTCCATACATTTAAAATTCTTTCCAAAACTTCCGGGATTTAAATCCTGGTTTGGTTTAAATTAGTTATTCTCTTTGGTATACTTTATACTCATGGAATTTATTTGGTTTTATCCATTTCATATTGTAGATTAACTTTTAGATTCTTATTTGATTTAGACATTAACAACAAATCATCCCAATATATATAATAATTTCAGAAAATTATTTCTTTTATATCAAAATATAATTTTGGGTAAAATTATTTCATCTACCCACTTTAAAAACAATACTATGTCGGTTTATCTTGTTTAAGAGTTTAGAAATCCCTATCGATACGGTTGTACTTCCCGCACCGACCAGAATTCATAAACACTCAACCGATAAGTCAACATAGTATAAAAACAAATTTATATCCACTAACAAATACGCTCTCATATCTATTATTACTCTCAACTCATTATAGAGTATTATCGACTCTAGTTAATGAGTAATTTCCCCCCCACCAAAGCCTAGGTTGCCGTCAACCTAAGCTCTGATACCAAGAGTGACAGCCCGCAAATCCGTACCCCTTGAATCAACACTATTCTACCTCTATTAACTCAAGTGGCACAGAATTACGAACCATTAGGGTTAAAGAAGAAGAGATAGAAGAAGAAGAAACTAAACAATATCAGAATCTCACAGTCGCAGCGGAATAAACTATAATAATAAATATAGAACTTTACACAAAATGAAATCTATAACTGTTTTATACATCACATCATCAAAGTATCTCATACATCAAATTACCAATCAGACATACCATACAATTACAACAGCGGAATATTTATATGTATAGATAATACGTCTCGGGCTCCAGCTCCTCTCCTGTTCCATAGCATCCTGTCCTGAACATATAATACTTGGTCTGACCCGAGCATTATAATGAAATAACACCCGAGTCAGTCTGGAATACCAGCTGATACTAAATATGCATCCAACTTGATTATTAAAGTTTCAAAAATCCTTTGAAAAACAAAAGCATCTCGTAAGACCACGCCACAAATAAACATGTCGGGTTTTTACCTTACGATAGCTAAAACACTTTTTATAGAAATCCTCTGATATTAAAATAGGGTCTATTTACAAATACTTATAAAATAGCCGAAATTGTTACATCTATTAAATTCCAGCTACTAGCCACCAAAGTGGGTAATACAAACAAAACTCGTACAAGGCTCGTAGGGAGAATGGATTTCCATCAATGGCTGGGCTACTGGGGTACC
Organism: Allium cepa; assembly: GCA_030765085.1. Lineage (NCBI taxonomy): Eukaryota > Viridiplantae > Streptophyta > Magnoliopsida > Asparagales > Amaryllidaceae > Allium > Allium cepa. Next base: position 1,036,698,094 of record CM060941.1, on the reverse strand, counting down.
GCCCATCACAGTACCTGGCCTAGATCAGAGTACCGAGGAGTACGCCCACTCCCCTGCAACACAAGGCCGGAACCATTACTTACTGAATAGTCCCGGACAAGATAACCCCGTGGTTGGCGCGACTAACCACCCACTAAGCCGAATATAAAGGGACATCTAGACAGGGGAAAATCTTGTCCTGCTTGGGCATGACCCACCTAACCTTGCTGCACCTCCCCTGTTTTAGCCGTTCCCGGTTGATGAGGCTTGAGGTTAAGCGATACCTTTAGAACGTTTTCACTTAGAATGCCCATCGCGCACCTGACGATGTTTCGCAAGCATTCGTCCATACAAGTACGTCCCGGGTTCGAACGGAACCGAAGGCACTACTCCTACTACATCCATTTTGGAAATATCCTCAGGATTAGTAGCGACTAGCCCTTGCACTTCACTGCTCCATCTTCGACTCCGAACGCGTTTTTCCACGAACGTACAAACCGGATCGAAGTGGTTTTCGAGAAATAAATCTCGATCCCGGTCTCTTCTAAACGATCAACGCATTTGTCCAATATTGATAGTCGGCGATTTAACTACCAATTTATATTCATAAACATCCATAAGCATCCATCACACAATAAATAATATTCCACATTATTTATTTGCCCAAATATTTTTTAAAGATATATTTCCAATTTTCAAACCTCATTTGAAAACAGTTCCCAAAGTTCTTCCTTCACAAGGTAAATCCTTTACCATTAATTCCCATTGGAAATAACCAAGTTCAAAACATTTAGATTTAAAACAATTCAAATATTTTATACTGACAGATACTTTAAAGTATGCAAATTTACTTCTAGTTATTTACTCAAAATATAATTTCAGAATATTTAAAGTAAAACTATTTTATAAGATATAACTTGATTTAAAAATAAGGTTTTAGTTAAACTAAATTTAAAAATAGAGTTGTAAAAGGTGTATACTAATTCCAAATAACTTAGGTCAAAACTATCCTTTTAAAACAAATCCATTTGTAAAAAGAAAAATTACTTTACTATTGCTAATTTATAAATAGTTACTTTTGAAAATAAAAATTTTCAAAACACTCTCTTAAACAAGTTTGAACATAAAACTTTCTTTAAATAAAATCTGTCTAAAACTTGAACTTGGTTTTTCCCAGGGAACTCATTTCCACTTAAACATTACAGAAATTCTTCTCACAATTTCTGTCGATTTATTCAATTTAGTTTTATGGTTTAATAACATAAATTTACTTTCAAAGTGTAGGTTTAAAATGTCTCTTTTTAAATAATTTATTATAAATTTATTTTAAGAAAATCACATTTAATTCCCAGGAAACATTATTATCAAAATAACCTTCGTTATTTTTAACAATTTATAACTTCTTATTCACGTTTATCACCAGAATTCCATACCTTCACATTTATCATCTAATAAATACTCCACTTTATTTATATTTCCATATTTACAAATTTCGTTGTTCATCCAAACCAGATTCCAATTTTTATTCTTTTAAATTCTATATTTATCAATTTCTTTCATTTCTTTAAAAAGACAATTTATATACTTTTATTTTTAAAATTCTGTGTATATACTTATCCAGCAATATCGCAGTAGAATTTAATTCAGAGTTATCAATCTCAATATATAAACAGATTTACACCATAAATCATAGAAATAATCACTATATTGTGAGGAATCTAGTTGGATCCCTCCAACCTTTTTTCCCTGCATCCACAAATATCAGCACACCACATATATAAATATCAATCCAGACTGATAATAGCAATAATATGCAACCAATCACACAGATATTTAAATATTTATTATTTAAATCAGCCAATATCCAGATGTGAGTAAGAATAACTCACCTTGAGTTCGGTGAGGGTTCGAAATTTAAATTAAATCGAACGACGTTCGATTTAACCCAAATTTCTACTTACCCAGAATGACTCCGGATCTGCACCATCTCGTAGTGTTCGTTTCTGCGATCCCGGCATTACCAAATTCGTTGAAATCTGATGTCGTACGAACAAGTTATTAAAATTTAAAGTTTTGCATATAAATTTAAAACAAATTCTTTTTTTTATACCAAAGAAAACGCGGCCCACGTTTCTTCTCCCTCCTCAACTTCACGCATGCGAACATTAGGATAGTTCGAACCCAACTGCCGAAACTAGGGCTTGCCACCGCCCATCACACGATCGCCTGAAGACCATCAATCCACCGCCACGCGAGACGTCTCGGCACCCTCCCCCTTCGCCCCAAGCCACGTGGCGCTCGGCGCTGAGACCACCTCGAAAAACGCGACCTCTTTTCGAGCAGATTCTGGCCATTACGTCGAACTTCGTACCACTCCACCGTACAGATGTGAAGCTGGTGTCACGCTCTTCGATTTTCATGTAGAAAATTTCACGAATCGTTGCGTGGATAAGGAGGAATTTGAAGAAGAAGATGGAAGCTTACCGGCCACTAAAATGTAAACTGCGGCGGCCTCGTTTAGCTAGGGTTTAAGAAAATGTTAATATATATATAATTATTTAATATTATTTTAATCTCGTTCTTCACATTTTAATACCCTATGCAAACGAACTCCAATTCTCACGTACCAAAAGGCGTTCCTAGGGTTTTTCCGCATTTCGGACACAATGGAACAGGTTTTGTAAGCTAATTTGATCGTATACGCAAGTTACAGAATTAAACGATCAAATTTTAATTTAAACCGATTAAAACGATTTCGATGCGTTTCGAGCTGCCACGGTCAAACGACAACTCCGATTGCTACGAAAATTGAAATCCGATAATAACTAACTATTACGGATTCAATGGAACTGGTTTCGTTGAATTCCAAGACTGTGTCCCGGAAGGCTATTTTAACTCGTCTATCAAATCGAGCGATTTTCGTAATTGACGAAAACGCTTAAAATTTCACTTTTAAAATTTTAATAACTTAATAGTAAATCATATAAAATTTATAAACACAAATAAAATCATTCTGGCTCATTCCGGACCAAAATCTGATTAAATTGCATTTTAATGATATTAAATTCATTTTTAAATTAATATAAAATCCCAAATATTAATTTATCAACTTTAAAATTCTTCTAAAATTTCCACTACGCTATTTACACTCAAATAACTCAAAATAAAATTTTAAAACCATTTTTATCACTATTTACATCCTAACTTACTTTTATTTCAATTCCGAATATTTAAATTATTATTTTCCCATTATTCAAATTCAACCGGAATACTATAATTAAAAACTATAGCTTATTTCATTGATTGAACCCGAATCCATTCATTTCAAAATCAATTAAGAATCCAAATTAAACATTTAAAACGAATTAAATGTTCAAATTCAACGGCTTAAAAATACGGGATGTTACACGATTGTTGTGCTCGTTGTTCGTCGACTGTCCATCGTTGCAGTTGTGTTGGAGATGTAGATTTGCTTCTGGTTTGTGGTGCCATTTTTTTTTCGCGCAAAATTTCGTCAAATTCTGAATGAAAGCAAGGAGGAGGAAGACGAATGGAATTCTTTATTTTATTTTAAATTGTATATGTGCTTTGGGCACTGTCCTTACGGTAAAAACTTTGTGCGCGTGTCCTTGTGAGTAATTATTTACCGTAGTTTGTCCTTTAAATTTTTTTCCCTATTCTAAATTTGGGTATATTAGTATGTAAGTAGTATATAGTCATAAATATTTTGTATAACTATAAGTTAATTTTTTTTCTCACAAATGCTTCTACACAATATACATCTAATTTATAGGTGAATATTAAATATTAAGATTATATAATAACTTATATACAATATATCGTGAGTTAAATCTTTGTGTTTATATATATACTAGTACAACCGTCCAGCAATGAGAACCAATTGTTTAATCACATAATTTAAAGGAGAAATTATTTGATGTAGTTTTTCATTAATTTTAATTAAATATCAAATGATTATCGGTTGGAGAAGAATTAATATTAAGGTGGTTTAAGAAGACATCTATGGAGGGAACAAATTAAACAACATTGCAAAGATTTAGTTGAATAGATTTAAGAAGACATTTATGGAGAGAATAAATTAAATAGCAATGAAGAGATTTAAGAAGACATACCAAAGACATGTATATTTTTGTCTTCCTTCACAAAATTTGGTTTTGCAAGCCTAACGGTAGACAAACCTTTCTGACGGTAGTTTGATTATTTATACTATTAAAACCGAGTTCTTCTATGAGCTCTATTATTGCTTCGTGTCTTTTTCACTTCTAGTTCCTTTGTTTTTATATACAACATAAATTCTTATCTATTTTATTTATTCTATCTACCTATTATATATAAAATAGTGTGAACCCGTGCTACACATAAAGATTGTAATTATATTTTTTGCAAATTTAATTGAGTATATTTTTTATGATTAACTCAACTAAAACCATGATTTTCGAATATATTTTATTTTTGAATATTCTTTATGTTTTGAATATTCAAAATTATATTTTGAATATTCAAAATTAGTTATCCAGGAAACACATTTGTATGTCATTATGTACATCTATATAACTATATTTATGCACCATACAAAAGAAGATTAAAATAATCATGTGATACATCAATAAATAACTACACGGATGCATGCATCAATTTTCAAGCTATAAGGCTAAAACATTGATTTTAGAGATCATTATCAATAAAATAACTGATAAATAATGGCTCAATTCAAGTACTTATGTACACATATCAAAAATAAAAAAGAATTGCATCATGAGTATGCTACCACTGTACAATAATGGAAAAAACTATGTATTAGTCAACATGTGATTAATAGACGTAAAAGGAATAATGTTAGACACTCAAAAAAATTTGAGCTATAAAACACATTACAACAAAATTAAAAATCTTGGGAATGTCCAATGATGATAGATAATTATCTAGTTTACTCTTCCAAGCATTATTTCGTATCACACGATTTCAGTTGCTAAGGAAAGTAATATTGCTAGTCAACAAGATGAAACTACAATACAAAGATTGGTATTACAATATAAAGAGTTGGAAACATTAAAATATAAAAGCACAAATTAAATGGAAAATAACGATATTAGAACTTCCCAAATCCTTAAATTTGATCATTCACCCATTTCATTCCTTGTCTTTAGTAGTATAAAGTAAAAAAAAAAATTAGAAAGAAACAATTGTTGGATCAAGTGTAACTAATATAAAGTTATTCAATATTCAAAATTTATATAATTCATCACATTCTTATAGGAAGGTATAAACAAATAGTACGTAAGTAATTGAATTGGTTTATATGGGTTTTTAAGGAAAGTCCAAGTTTAGCAATCTATACACTTAGCATGTTTTTGCATTTTGTCTTCTATGCTCCTTTGCTCCCCACGTGCCATAGCTGTTCAGCGACTCAATGATCAAGTTTATGGATCGCCGGTGATCCATGGTGCATGGATCACTAGCGATCCATACACAGTCTTTTTCTGAACTTTGATGTCTGGCATGCTTTTGGTTATTTGCATCGAGGTCATTTGTGTAGTCTCGTTTTGCGTTGCTCTATTTTGATAACGATTTACTAGCTGGTTGTATTTAGTTGCTTATTGGACTCAATGGACATTGGTCCCTTGATTTAGTCAAACTCAATCGATGCTTTAGTTATACGACTTGGCTCCCTTTAACTTGTTGCTTTAGCCCTTTTGGTTGAGTTCTAAGCCATTTCGACTTCATCAAGTTGTTTCGTTTTCTCTTGGATTCTGATGGGTTAATATCCTGGATAACATGAATGTTATTATATTATTATTCAATTTAAATATAAAAATTATTAATTTTTGTTAAAGTAAATAACTATTTTGATAAATTTAAAGTTTCTTGGTTATGCATAACAAATTTGTTTGGATAAATGAATAACACATTGTAGTTTAAATGTTAACATTATTCAAATTTCTAAAGTTTTAAATTTAAAAACGCTTACGTGAAAATATCTATAATGATAAGTGATTGACTAAGAATTTAGAATATTAAGAAGTGGAAAATAGGCATAAGGACAAACTTTGAAAGAAATTTAGGCTGAAAGATAATAAGTTTTATTTTTAGATTAAAGGGCAAACTTTGAAAAAGTTAGACTGAAGGACAATGCTAATTATAGATAGCATTTTGTACAGTGTAAAATGAAATATAATGCTAGTTATTACTAGCATTTTGTATAGTGTAAAAACTGAATACAATGCTAAGTATAACTAGCATTGTCCTTTAGCCCAAAAATGAAACTTGGTGTCCTTCAGCCTAATTTTTTTATCAAAATTTGTCCTCTTCCTAGTTCCCTCTAAATGAAAATATTATGAGAGAATTAAGAGAAGAGTAAATTATTTTATTTTTCAACTATATAATATGGTTTGAGTTGAAAAGTCACTGTGAACACATGTGTTCTAACGACCCACTATTTTGCACCATTCAAATTCGACAATAAATTAAGACATATCAAACTTGAATAGTTCAAAACAATAGATTGTAATAAAATTTGGAGCAAATGAAATCAAATCACAGAATCACAGACACAGAAATCAGAATACTTGTAGCGGAATTTAAAATAACTTAGTGGTTCATGAAGCCACTATCACAAAGTCTCAAAATAAGTACAAATTTACATAGTCTAAAAACCAAAACAGTTTGAAATAACCACAGAAAATCCCAAACCAATTTGTCTCGAATTACATATGCTAAGATAAAAGAATGAATAGAAAATGGATAGCAACTCGATAAGATGATCTCCAGCAGTCCTAGCTCTATAAATTTGAAATCCGAACTGATACTCAGGCTAACCGAGCGTAAAATAAAACATAAACACTCGAGTCAGGACATACATACTTATACAGTGTAAGCTAATTCAAGTGAACTGTAATTGAGTGCAAGTAACTTAAATGATGCTTGGGACCGCCCATCCTCTAAGGATCCGTTAAACTATTTACTATGTAGAAATATTTCGCTATTATAATAGTGTCTATAGTAAAATAAACTTACTTTTAAATAGCATTAAGGAGTGACTCAATATTCCCCTTAATACGTAATAGCCCCAGTAGTCCATCCAGTATCAACGCATCTCCAAATCGGGAGACTACCCTAAATACTCCACGGGCTACGGGAGAAAACCAAACTCGTACAAGGCTCGCTAGGGTAGGTGACACGGCACAACTAGGCAATGCCCGACTAGATATACCAATTTCTATCCGGATTGGTGGTAGCGCGTAGCAGCTACTACCGCCCACCTCGAACAACACTTCCAAAATCAAAAGTGCGCACCAAACAATCACAAAGTAATAGAATGATATACGAAGAAGTGCGTCCTATAAGAAGTGCTACCTCCTTGGCCCGAGAATCGCTCCTGTTTTAGCCACCTTATGTCAACTCACGGGAGTCGAGTCCACGTACATAGCTCAAAAGAACGTCGCCACCACCCTACTTCATTCTGAAATCTCCACCGCGCACACGGTTGTCAAAGTAGTTTTCGGTATCGACAAAGAGTATGCCCATATCTGATCCCGGTCTCTTTAACAACCAACGTTATTTCTACCCGTGGTTATAAATTTCAAAATAGTTAATACTAAATTAAAATACTTCATTTTAACTTTTTAAAGTGAAGTTGTTATATTTAGAAATCCAATATCCAAAATCTCAATTTCAGCCACTGCAACACTTAACAAGTGCAAGTAAAAATATAATATAATCATTCTACAATTTCACTTGTTATTAATTTACAGATCTATAAGTATGTTTGTCAGGCGTGAATACTCACCTTTACGCCGCTGAAAATTCTATTCAAAACAACGATATCCACACCGAAAACATACAGAAGGCACGATCAAATATTAGAAGATGCGACAACCCGATTCAGATCTTGACACAAAACAAATAAAACTAAGTACGAAAAATTCAAATACGATCATATAAAGAAAAACTGAACAGCTAGATTAAATAAAATGATATGATAAATTAATAACACAGCCCCTTCACTACATGACTTAACCTACACTCCACATGCTCGGCCTTGTCCAGATTCAATGACTGACATGCACGCATGCACGCAAAGGCGGTGAGGTGTTGAAAAGCAACTGCTATATGCAACAACAGTATGGTTCAAGTGAAGGGTTCAAAACATCAGGGCTCGGCAAGGTATGGGCTCGGTCTAACGTGCTCGCCACGGTGACCATCATATCAGGTGTGACAGAGGCGAGGCACGGCCTGTAGGAAATGTCTGCGGTGGAGGTGGTGGTAGTGGCGGCTGCACGAGATGGTGGAGGAAAACTACGATCAGCAAGGCATTTACTAAGTGTTTTGAAATGGTGACCTTGCTCACAACTCTCGGCCAGCTGTCACATCAGGGGAGGAGAAGGAGGCTGTATTGGAGGAGGTGGCTGTAGGCCGGTCGGTGGGAGGTGGGTGTAGGTTGGACGTCGAAGGTGGTGGTAGCACTTGCATGGACAGTTAATGGAAACAAAGAGAAACAAGCAAGAAGTAAAGAAAATAGAAAGAAAAGTATGCGGCCATACCTTCAGAACAGTTTTCACACGCAAGGAAGAGCGAGACTGAAACCAAAATGAGATGCAATTGAAGTTTGGTACGTGGATTTGAATATATATCACGTGAGCTTGCGATGATATTGCGTATGGAAGGCAACAAATAAAAATTGATTTTTTGAAACGGCTATGGAAATTTTGGGAACGTGGGTTCTAATTTCAGATGGGTTGCGTAAATTTTGGCATGCGAATTTTTAGGCAAGGAAGAATGTAATTGAACGGTTATTTGCATTCAAATATTTTATACAATTATAACAAATGAAGCAAAAGGAAAGTGTAGAAGTTTACACGTAAATTTTCAAGCAGGCTTTAAATGAATTTGAACGGCTGGGGGATTTATTTCTTTCCCACTTAGTAACGCACGGCTACTGATTGATTGATTTTTATATAGCTAAGGTAAGAATTTTAAGAGTGCGTATAATAGACGCAATAAATTAATCGAAATGTACGTCCAAATTTATAACAAAAGTAACGTATTTTATTTATTCGTTTCTTATTTACTTGCTTCTTATATATTTTGTAAAATACGCTGAAGAATATTTCATCAAATAACGCACCATTTATAACGCCAACTAAATTTAACAAAACGGATATAAACGTGCCAATTAAACATGAAATTAAATTGCTTATTTATACACTATTCATTACTTAATTTAAAATTTTGATTTGTTTACATTCATTTGATTTATTTATCATTTAACTAAGAAACTGATGTATATACTTATAAAGGAAACGTAAAATTTATTTCTTTTTACCCAATATTTATTACTTAATTAAAAAAATATATAACCAAATTTAAAAGAAACAAAAGTGGAATAAAATTGTTGCACCAATAATACAGTTTAAATAAGAGATTTGGAAGTTAGAATTTAAAAAATTTAAAATTTCAATTAAATATAAATTTTAACCAAAATAAAAATTATAGAAATTGCTTATTTTTATAAAAATTTGGGCAATGATTTATAATAAATTTAAAAGTTCAAACTTTTGTAATATAAAACCCCAAAGTTTTATAAGTAAATGAATAAAATACTTGTTAAATTTTTTGAGCTGTTACACTCTTCCCTACTCAAAACTTTTCGTCCTCGAAAAGGAACGAAAGGAGGAAAACAAGGAAGATAAGATAGTAGAGCAATGTACCTAAAACAAATAATTCCGGATTCGAAACATATGTGTATAGTTCCCAAATCATACAAACAAAATCAAGTAATATTTTGAGTTATACACACAAACACATATATTAATATCTTCCAAGCAAAAAGTAATTTAAGAAGGAATAAATTAGTTTTTTTATAGCATTATGGAAATCGAGGTCATTTAAACAACTTGAAAATATATTTTCCTAAACATTATTCTTTTTCTTCCATATGCAAAGTTTATGTCATATACTTCTTTTATTTTGCTTATTCGAAATACTTTATAAAAGATCAAGTTAAATCAAAATAAATGGAGAAGTAACTCACTTGACATATTAATTTCATTTATTAATGATTTTATCAATTACATTTACTAATGAATTTATCAGTGGCATTTATGCCCTAAATTTAGTTTGATTGAATTTAGATTAGTGGCAACTTACACATAATCAATTTTAGCTCAAAGATTATATTTAATTTTCCTCAAATAATAATTCTATTTTCATTAGATAATTCTTATATAATCATCTGTTAAAAAGGTAATGTTACCAAAAAGAATAAGAATAAAATACAAATATTTTTCTTTTTTTCTTTAGATAAAACAGATACAAATTATTTTGATTCATCTACTAGCTACTTTACTAAATCAAGTTCTTTTGACATGTTATCCTATAAGAAATGACAAATAAGGGGAATTGTCAAATGGAGAATCTCCAAACCTCTATTCATTTTAGTATAAAGTTATGTCTCTTTATGTGAGTAATACTTGTTAACCCAAAAAGTTGATCAACACCCAGGATTGAATGTGAAAGCACCAACCCTGTTTATCGAAGCAAATAGAATAAAAACCAGAAGTAATAACTCATAAATAAAAAAAGGCAAGAGATTTTTATAGTGGTTCGACTGTTAATGAAGCGTACGTCCACTTTATAACTTTTCTTATTGACTGACTGTTATTACAGGTTGAATCCGAGTACAATGCAATTGAATTATGTAAACTGGATCAAGCCACCAATGCTAGAGTTCACTAGAGAATCACAATGAACCCTATAGATGACCGTTGTATGGGAGAGGAAGAATGAAGATTATTTTTTGCAGAGTTTCAGCAGCCAGTCCAAATGATCTTGTTTATATTACTGATAGGATCGTATTTATAGGGATTATAGAGCTTATTATGCTAGGTCGCCTTGCTAGATGCTTGTAAATGACCATATGAAGGTGCCCTGAAAGTTTCATAGGATGCCGAGTCAATATGATGGATCGTTAGCCATCCATAGCTTTGGTTCACTGATGACTCAACTGCTTGAGATGCTTTCTATCATACTTTTCTTTAAACTCCATTGCAATCTGTCACAGTCATATGGATCGCTAGTGATCCATGTACTTAGAGTGTTTTTGGACTTTGCCATCTGGATTGCTTCTTTTATCTCATGTTGGTGTTCTCCATGTAATTTCGTAGCTTCTTGCCTCATTTTGATGGCAATCCACACATTGGTTGCATCAGATTGGTGATTGAACTAGACAAATGCTCGCTTCTCAATTTAACTAGCTTTGAATTCCATCAAATTTAGCCATCATTCTTAAAATGCCCATTTGATCATGATGCAAGAGGATGGATGGACCCATGAGCGAACATTATGGATAACTAGCGATCCATCACCATAGCGTGTTTTCTTTTTCTTTTTCTTTGATTCTTCTTGGTTGGTTCATCTATTTCTTTTGGGATTGGCTCTTGAGCTATTCTAGCTCGATGTGGCTGTTCCAACTTCCTTTGTATCCTGCTGGCTTAAAAACCTGGATAACATTTTCTCCTCAGACTATACCTTCGTTGGAAACAAGGTGTGCTCTGGAAGTAATTACTTTTTAGTTTCCGCTTAGTGAGATTCAAGTAATCATGTCAAGGCCATCACGTGAATTTGGCTTTAGCTGTTCAGATGCTCATTAACTTTTGACGTGAATTGTCGTTGCTTTTTATAACAAACCAGTTTTGACCCCATAATTTTTTGGATGCCTTTAAATAGCACATGGATCTCACTAGCCAAATCTGGTGAAGTTTGGTCCTCGTTTGATGGATCGGTAGTGGTTCATCGTCTATGGATCGCTAGCTATCCAAAGACTTAGTGATTTTCTCTTCTACGACGTTCTACTTAACCCTCTCAGGCCGACCTTATTTCCCTTTATGCTTTCATTTGATGATCCAAGCTATTTTTCCTTGCGATCTGAGCTGTCTTTCCTAGGACCCGACCCAAGAGTTGCGAAACCCAAGTCCTATCTCACCATTGCCGCCACCTTTCATCGTCACCAGGGCTCCTCGCCTTCGACTACCCCTGACTTTTCCATAGCCTTGCTCAGCCATCTGACATTTTTGCTCTTCTTTTCCAAATCGCCATCGGTCCTTCTTCTCTAAATTCCTGCCGACCTTATATTTTGGATCGCCATAGATCATCTTTTCCACAGAGCGGCAACACTCCGAGTTTATTCACGTCCTTCTTTTGATTCATGACTATAGGTGGGTTAGGTTATTTTCACGCTCATTTTGCAATTCGATGACGAGGTTGTATCGGTGATGGTTATCATGGAAAATCTGGGTTGATTGTGATTTTGTGGAAGAAGACAGTAAATGGAGTCTTAAGTTCTTCATAGAACTACACTTGGCCTTGCCTCGGTGCTTGACATGTTTTGTTGTCTTCGTCCATGGAATCAAAATTGACTTATACTAAGTTACATTGCTGATACAACATGACGTATCGTGATTTAGTTTTAATCCTTTTCGAGAGGAATAATGGCTTAGGATAGTGTCTCACGAGCAGCTTATGTTGTTATCGCCTTCCGAAGAGTTCAGATTGGTCTCGTTATTGCACAGTCGATGTACTTGAACTAGGAAGAGCTTTCCGCGTTGCTTCGGACAACGGATCCATTATTGATCATTGGTCGGTAATGGGTAAATGTAGAAGAGAAAATTTTGAAAATTAATACAAAAAGTCATTTTCATTCTTTACTGTGAGCGAACTATCTACACGGGATAGAGCGTTCGTAATATTCAAGACACCAAGCTCATACCACATAGGTAACACACTACACTTGCCTCGGTATATACTTGAAATTCGATGTGTCGGCGTAGATTGATATTCCTTCATAATTAAGTGTTGTAGAGGAATTTTTAGTTAAAGATAGAATTACCCGACTACATTGGACACAAGTCCTGCTGTATATAATGAAGTATCCGTCTTTTTGTCGTAAATCCAGTGGAGAAAGTCCAACACTTCCAAAAGATGAATCGTGATCCGTCGCCCCCTTCCTCTTTTACATCGTGAGCTGAATATGGTCAACTAGTTTCGATCGGCCCAGTTGTGGACCGAGATCCTTTGAATTTTATAGTTCTACTTAATCCAATGGAGAGAGTTTCCTTCGTAATTTTCGCTAAGGTTCTACATAACATTTTCTTACAACACGACATTCTGAAGGATGATGTGCGCCTTTCGGAGAAGAATGAGTTTGCCCATATGCCGCCTTCGATATACAGTGCTTGCCACTGGTACATATGCTTAAACGAAGCAGTGCCTCGTTCAATGACTTCTTGAGAGAAACTCTTTCGAACTTGGGAATTGCCCTGTTCCAAATTCATCCTAATGGATATGCAATTTTGACTTGACTGCACGTTCTGTTTATGGGACATTTAATCATGCCTCGAGTTTCGACGAGTTGAGATATTTTCTCTCGTTTAAGAGGAGAGACAAGTGCCTAACCCTTGTCGTCATCGAGGCCCAGAGGAATCGCAAGATCGTGTTATAGCTTCAAACAAATCTATCTCAATTCAAGACTCAATACTTCTTCATTAGATGTCCCGAATGGTTTAACCATCTTTGGACAATGAGGGGTAAGTTCTCTTCCTTACTTATCGAGTTTTGATATGTGGCTATGGGATTTTTGACAGTTCAAATACTTCCTGCAGTTATTCCAAGGCCGAATAAAGACTTATTGCTCGACCAAATTTTCCATATCCTAAAGGTTGTAGATGTCGAGGAGAGATCGGTTAAAATTTTGCTAACGGATGAAAATTTGATATTGTATGGCTATTGCATCCTGGGAGATCCACCGTAGCGGTTGAAGTCCCATCTCATTCTCGTTCCAAAATACGAACACGCTCTGCTGCTTCATCACATGGTTCTGAAGAGAGTGTTTTCAAGAAAAGGAAGGCTTGTCTAGCGAGTGTGCTGAAGAAACTCATAAGGGAAGGGATGTCACGACTGAAGCCAATTGTCTGGCCTAAATGCCCCTAATTCTAGAGGAAGGGAAAAAGAGTTCAAGCATCGAGAGAGAAAGGCTATATTGGCCATAGAAAAGAAGTGGGTGAAGTTGAGAGTAGCAGTAGTTATGATTCCTCCAGTGATGATGATTTCGAAGCAGGTTCTGGTGACGGAGACTTTGAATCGTGCGACGAGACTCTGGGAATGAGTCCCGTTCTTTCAGATTCGCTTCCCCAAGAGATTTGCAACAAAGATGCTCCTCCAGTAGCCGAACAACGTCAGGAGTCCATGATTAAAGATGTTGGCATAGACTTTGGGGATTTGAGCAACATTTATGTGGATATCGACAAACTTATGCGGGAAGATTTCTGATTCGAAGGGACGTCTCCTAGCCCGGGTCATGTCGCCCCCAGAGTCAGCCCGATTTATATCACAATGGCTTCCCAATCCGGTTTTTGACGTCCTTTTAGGCCATCCAAGACACATTACACATTTCCTAGGGTCACATTCACTTACACACGCATTGTTTAGGCCTATTTACCATTATTAAAGCTCTTTATTTATTCTTTATGCCAGGTACCATGAGAGGAAGTGGAATTTACGATGATCCCAAGCAATTCACTGATTCGCAATGTTAGTCAAAACATTCCACAAGCCGCATCAGCCCCATGAGACCGAAGAGGAATGGAGAAGGCGGAAAGACTTGGAGGATGAAGCTTGTCACCAGGATGACAAAAAATGGGATCGGACGTATAAAAGTGGCTACGAGAAGAGAAAAAACCCATAATGACTGAGAGGAACCATCCAAGAAGTCAAATGTTGATCATGGTTCTCATCCTTTTGAGCAACAGGCCTTTGCCCCAACCCATGTTTCTGTCGGTCCTGAAATTTCAGTTTCTTCCATTCATGCTCCATCTTTATCTCAAGTCTCATCGACCCACGTGGTGCCCACTTTTACTCCTCACTTCCTTACCGAAAGCCAGCCTACATTCTTCCATCTAGTCCCCTTAAAATTGAAGCTATGCGCCTTGGGTGGTTTTTAAAGGGACTTAAGTTTGACCACGACCTTCACCTAGTTCACAAAGATTCCTGCCCCACCTTCAAGCGATTCAAAGCGGTTTAGAGCAAACCGAGGGATGGGAAAAGTTATGCAAGCAGTTGGGACATGAAACATAATAATTATCAAGAAATCCTCCCCTTTGAATCAGTGAAAGATGACTTTGAAAGGACGTTAGCAGAACGTCATTCCAGAATTGAGAAACTGGTACAAAAAGAGGTACACGGTGCTCCAAGACGTGTCGCTTCGGGAGAGCAAGAATAACGCTGGCTTGCTGACGGAGCTGAATGAGGCCCATGTGAAAATAGAGATTGTATTTTGAGATGAAATTGAGAAGGCCCATGCGGACAAAGTTAAGTTGAAAGAGGAGCTCGAAGCTCATGACATGATTATTGAAGCCCGAAAGAAGACTATCTCTGATCACGACATGATTTTTGAAATGGAACAACAAGACAATTGTGGAATATGAGGAGATTGTGAAGTCCCATGATAAGATCGTCTCCGATCAATCCTAGGCGATTTCCTTGCTCCAAGAAAGAGTTATGCAGCTTATGTCGACAAAACTTGTGTTGAAATTGAGAAGGCCGCCATTATAGTGGATTATTTGGAGCTACATAACAATTTTGAAAAGTAGATGGAGAAGATGGACGATACCATCTTAAATTTCTATGTTAACTCCCTGTTGCCTCAGGGGAGTCTTAGCTATTTGAACTCCAAGTTCCTGCGCACTATCGCCATGGTTTAGTAGTAAATTATGGCTCGTTCCCAAAAGAACGGGGACGTCTATACTAAGCGGGAGTTGGAGGATGCCTACCTTAATGAGGAATCGAAAAGGGAATTAATAGAGGGTCAAGAGATCCTGCAAATTAAGAAGGAATAGGAGGCTACCGATGTTGCTATGACTTTAACTGCCAAAACGTTGTCGGAGCCCCTTGTTTCTCGGCCTGGCGAATCATCAAGATAGCCTCGCGATCAATTGGCGAGTTCTGGCCCGAAACTTCTTCGAAGATTGTGCAGCCATCAAAATAAGGAGAAGGCATGGAATATGAGATTGACATTCTCGGCCATTCCTTTGATGCTAGTAACCCTCTTGTTTCCCCCAAGTTTGAGAATTTTCATCTCATGCCGCAAGAACAAGATGAACTTAACGCTTTCGTTTTTGATCTTATAGGTCCGTCTTCTTTACCTATTATCCACAGTTTCCTCGATGCATGGGCCTACAACTACTTCAACCGCCTCGATACTTATCACCGTAGCTGCTTTGATTGCTGCATCAACGTCTGCATTTTTTCTTTTTGTTGGTCGATATTGTGTGTGTACGACCCCCATCTTTTGACTTTGTATAGAAAAGGTTGTAAGTAATATAACATTAACATTTTGATTATAACTTTACCTATCTACTTTTCTACGTTTTATGCACTTATGTTAATTTCATTTACTACTATTTTATTTTATCTAGTCTTGTGATTACCGCCAAAATTCTTAGTTAGGGGTAATAGAACTGTGAAGTGTTTTTGTTTTTAAGTATTTTTTTAGCATTAAGGTGTGCGCCCTAGTTCATAGGGCTGTTTACTTTGAACGCATGAAAAATGACCAGTTGATCCGAGTGATTTTCGAATGTCTATAATTGGATCTATTTTGTGGTTCCACTCTTCGAGAACTTATGATTTGTATGGCTCAACTTCAAATTTATTGTTGGTCAACAAGTGGAATTTTCTGCTGACTCGTAGTAGTTTGACATTTTGGATTCATACCCATTTCTCTAAATAGCGGGAGTGGGTTGATTCTTGTTATTCCTGCAGTGTACGAGTTTCTCGATAATACCAGTACTTGAAAGTATGCGGGTCTTATGGAATGCGCGGCTTTTGGGGTCGATATGATCCGTCGACCCAGAATGGTTCGGAACTTCTCGATGTTACCAATCTTCGGGCACCATGAGGAGTTTATGCTTCAAGAGCATGATTCCACAGCTTAAAATGGTAATGTGCGTCTTATGGGATGCGCGGCTTTGATTTAGGCCTTCCCGATGCCACTGGAGCAACACCAGTTCCTAAAAGGCAGGGATCGGGTTCCATCGATCCATGGTTTGAGTTGATTTGCTTCCATCAACCCGATGGGTAAGTAGAGGGTACTCAAGCATGATTCCATTATCTCAAGCAAAGCGTTGAATGGTTTTGAGCCAATTTGACCCTATCAACTCAAAAGGTTAATTTTACGAACGCGGCTTTATCGGTTCAGAAAGCAAAGTAATTTTATTAAGAAAAGTTGGGCAAGTTTTGCCTATTTATAATGTCCCCAGTTTTTCGGGACGGCTTATTTGCTGAAAAATAGGAAGTACATAAGATAGTTTAAGATAAAGTAACGACACAGCAATTCGCTGTTCCGTGCTTGGGGAATTTGGATTTCATCAACGTTTGTCAGTTTGAATGTTCTGTTCCCTAGCTTTTGACTGATCACATACGACCCTTCCCAGTTTGGTCCAAAGGTTCTCGGTATGGGATAGACTCGTTTGAGGATGTGGTCTCTTACTTTAAAGGTTTGGCTATGAACTTTGGGGTTGAAGTACCATGGATGCTTTTTTGGTAAGCAGCAGTCCTCAGCCCGGCTTCTTCCCTCTTCTCGTCAATCATTTCAAGTGACTCGAGTAATAGCTTCTCGTTTTGCCTCTGATTGAAATTCTGCCTTCAATGAGACGAGACTTCTAGTTCGATAGGGATCATTGCTTCGGAACCATACGCCAAGGCAAACGAAGTATGCTCGGTTACTGCTTTTATGTCGTTCTATAAGCCCATAGTGTGAGTGGAAGTTCATCAACCCAATTCCCTTTAGCTTTAGTTAGCCGCTTTTTGATGGTGGACTTGATGATCTTGTTTATTGCTTCCACTTGCCTATTTTCTTATGGATGATCGACTATGGAAAAGAATTTCTCGATTTATAAGAGTTTGTAAAAGTTTTGGACCTGGCCCTTTTGAATTAAGTTCCATTATCGTTGATGATTTTATATGGCACACCGAACCTGCAAATAATGCTTTTAGTTACAAAGTTGATGTTTTCTTTGTGGTAAGGGTGGCCAACGTTTCCGCTTCGGCCCATTTTGTGAAATAGTCAACAGCAACTATAGCATATTTAGCCTCTCCTTTGGATATTAGCAATACGCCAATCGAGCTGACCATCCACGTTAGCTCAGTTGAGGGGGTCCTTTTGATCTTGCAATATCTTTGGCATCGGTCGCACAATCTGGCATAATCTGCTGCATCACGGTTTACCATTGGCCAGAAATATCCATACTGGAGGATTTTCTTTGCAGGGGTTTGGCCCTTTATATGGTCTCCATAGTCGCCTTCATGAACTTCTCTTAGGATCCGTTGAGCTTTACTGTTTGTCACAATCTGAGAACCCCCTTTGGCAGAGTATTCCATCCAGTAGTATAAATCGCGGCACCTTTCGGAGAAGCTTTTTCCATTAGTTTCTATATACGGGAAGAGTTCCTGTAGCAAGTAGTCTCTGATTGGCGTTATTCATGTTTCTAGTTCGATGGTGGTTTCAAAAATCCAACTAATATCCATCTCGCTTATACTTGGAGTGGTCAGGGTCTCAACCGGGACAAGTCACAATGATTGAGCTTCTCCGGAGCTGGCCAATTTAGCTAAGTAATCAGCCTTCGTTTTTGTTCCTTTGAGATGTGAGTTATGGTGTAATGTTCGATGTCGTTCAAAAACTCTAGCACTTTAGATAGATATGGGGCAAGGTTCACCCCTTGAGCCCGGTATTCGCCTTTCACCTAGCAGATGACTAGTTGAGAGTCGCTGTAGATGTGAATGGATTTTATTCTGAGTTCCTTCATGACTTTTAGTCCTGCTATCAATGCCTCATACTCTGTTTTATTGTTTGTCACAGGGAATTCCACGCGTAGGGCGTAGCAAATGGCTCATCCTTCGGGAGTTTCAAACACTACCCCTGCCCTCTAGCGAAGGTCATTAAATGTGCCATCAATGAAGAGTTTACATTGTGTTTCCACTTTCAAAGGTATATCTTCTTCATCATCCCGTATGGTAAATTCAACGACGAAATCTGCCAATGCTTTCCCGTTAATTGACCTTCTAGGATGGTAAGTGACTTCACATTGGCTCAATTTGATATTCCATTTGATGGTTTCCTAGAAGTCTCTGGTCAGTACAATACTTGCTTTAAGGGTTGATCGGTCAGTACTTTAATCGGATATGCTTGGAAATACGGTCGTACTTCCTAGATGCGATCACAAGGCAATACACAAACCTTTTCAATTTTGTATAATTTTTCTTGGCTCTAGTGAATCGCTTGCTAATGTAGTATACGGGTCGCTAAATTCTAGCTTCTTCACTCACAACAGCGACACTCAACGCATTAGTTGAGATTGCTAAGTAGATGAATAAGTCCTCTCCGTCCACTACCTTCGATAGGATTGGCAGGGTTTTCATATGTCGCAGCAACTCTTCAAAAGCGGTTTGACAAGCCTCATTCCATTCAAAATTCTTCTTTCCTTTCTTTAATGCATCAAAGAACAGTATATATTTGTTGGTGGCTTTCAAGATGAACTGGCCTAGCGCTGCGACTTTCCCATTTAAGCTTTGTAATTCCTTTTTGTTCTTCGAGGCTTGGACTTCTCGTAGGGTAGTTATTTGCTTTAGATTTGCTTCAATGCCTCTGACGCTCACTATGAACCCCAAGAACATTCCAAAAGCAACCCCGAAGTGCCATTTGAGTGGATTGAGTTTCATTCCATATAGACCTCCATGGTTTTTCCGATTTGACGCTTGAACATGGCATTTATTAATCTTTAGTAGGTTGGCCATACATTTTTTAAACTGAATGGCATTACCCAGTAGCAGTATAATCCTAGATCGGTGATGAAGCTGGTGTTTTCCTAGTCAGTTTCGTGCATTAGGATTTGGTTGTTTCCCGAGTATGCATCCATAAATGATAGCAGTTCATGTCCTGTTGCCCCATCTACAACGTGGTTAATTCTGGGCAATGGAAAACGATCTTTCCGGCAGGCCTTATTTAAGTCTAAGTAGTCGATACAAGTTCACCATTTCCCGTTAGACTTCTTGACCAAAACCGGGTTAACTACCCATTCTGGGTAGGTCGCGTCACAGATAAAACCATTGGCCATCAGCTTGTCTAGTTTTTCTCTCAATGCCTTGGACCGCTCGAAGCCTAGGCTGTGCCTTTTCTGCTTTACAAGCATAAACCTGGGATCAATGTTGAGTGCATGGCATGCAAATTTCGGTGATACCCCAACATATCGAAATGTGTCCAAGCGAACATATCCAAGTTAGCACGAATAAATTTAGTGAGTTCTAATCGCAACTTGCTTCAAATGTGCAATCCAATTTTCATGACCTGCGTCGGGTCATCCATGTCAACTGGAACAGACACCATTAGTTCTACCGGTGCTACCCAATCCTCCACTGAACTCTTCTTTGTAAAATCCAAAACCTTGTCGATTGTGCTATGGTCCCCAAGTCTGGGGTGGCTCTGTAGTTACTATTTAGCTGGTTCACGAATGTGAAGAGTTCTCCCTACATCCTTCCCCTTTTCCTTTCTTTTGGATTCGCGCATTTCTACGAGTAACATTCCCTGGCAGCACATTAATATCCTTTGATCACCCTAACCCTGCTCGCTGTTGGGAATTTCATAGTGAGGCACTACTGGGCTAGAGCGATTCTGAAATCAGCCAGCGTAGGCCATCCTAAGAAGGAATTGTATGCTAAAGTTTCTTCTACAATCACGAAAGTTTGGATGAGGGTGACTCTTCGGCCGCCTTCCTCAAGTTGTATAGGTATGTCAATCGTCTCGAAAGGTTGTTTGGGTTCGATGGTGAATCCTTCAATTTTTGTTTGGTGAGCAGATAAATCTTTCATGCTGATCTTCATCTGGTCAAAGGTTCATTTGAAAAGAATATTTACAGAACTACCGCTATCAACCAATACTCGTCAGACCACAACGGGTCTGATCCCTACTATCACAACCATGGGATCGAGAGTAGTAGCTTCAATCTCTTCGGTATCCTAATTTCGGAATACTATATCATCGTTTAGAGTTTTCTACTGCTTGGCAGGGTTTCCATCTTCGATCGAGAGGCATAACTCCTTCGAGTTGTGCTTTATTGAGCTAGCATATCGCTTCATTTCTCCCCAACTCTTTTGTGTAGGATGAGGTCCTCCAGGTATCGTTCTGATGATGAGTCTCTGGTCCGTTCGTTTAGATCCCTATACGTTGGTTCCAGCTAGGTTTCTTCAACCCTAGGATCTTTGGGAGCCATGGCTTGGTCAGGATTTTATGATTTTCTCACATATTCATGCATCTTGTTTTCCCGAATCATCTCTTTGATCGAGTTCTTTAGGTGACGGCACTTGTACATGTTGTGGCCAAGCATCTCGTGGAAGCGACAGAACTTCCCGGAGCACTTTTGTTGTTCAGTTGCTTCCTTTTTAGGGGTTTTTTGTGCTCCTCTATCCCATGTGTTGCAAGATAGATGTTTTTCAGAGTATCATTGAGCGGGGTGTAATCTTTGAGCCTGAAGCCTTTAAGTCACTTATTGTTACCATTACGTTTGTTGGAATTCTGATTTTTCCTCTTTTGGTTTTCGTCTTTTCCTGTACTTCCTTCAGTAGTCCCATAGGATTTTATGTTCTGGTTCATCACCATGTCACTCTGCCTAACGTTCGTCGGTTGCAAGCTAGTAGACCTCCTTTCTACTTCCTGCGCCTCTTCCAGTCTCAAGTATTGACTCGCTTTATGATTGAAGTCCTTCCTAGTTATAGGTTGTTTCATCTTGATCCATTTTTCGAACCCAGTTTCGGGGTGAATTGCGCGGAGCAAGGCCGTAAAAACCATGTCCTCATTCGAATTGCTTACATCCATCGCTATAGTATTAAATCAGTTCATGAAAGACCTCAAAGATTCATTTCATCCCTGGAATAGACCGGACAAGGACATTACATCTTTAGGCTGCGTTGTGTGAAGCCTAAATCGTTCAAGGAATCGTGTTGCTAGCTGATCGAAGGTGGAGATGGATCTTGATGGAGGCGTAGTGAACCACATGAAAGCAATTCCCTCTAGAAAAATTAGGAAACATCTGCATCGAACAGTGTCTGAAGCATTCGCTCCGTCCATGTACCAACTATATTTGTGCATATGGGGTTTCAGGACTTTTGTTCGGTCTAGGACGGAATAGTTGGCATAGTGAATTTTTTTGGGTGTCGCTCATTCAAAATCTCATCAGTGAAAGGAGTCCGACTTGGAGCGGATCTCCATTCATTATCTCTTTCTTCTTAAGCTTGTCCATCAGTTGCTTGACCATGTCCACGATATATGCCTCAGATGTCCGGTAATTCGAAGATCGGCTGTCAGAAACTACACCAAGTGTTTGGTTTGCAAACATTCTTTGTGAGTGGGCTGAAGCCTAGGCTCTTCTATCTTCGAAAGATATACTCCCTTGGGATTCCATTAGCTTGCGGTTGGCCTGATCGGGGCAGTTTGGATATCCCTAGCGTTATCGAATGGATTGGCATTTCCTTCGAGCTTATCGCCGCTAAGTTGCTCTCCATCTTCCGAATCAGAAAGGCCCATGGCTATATCCTCTTGTGGAGTCTTCGTTCCTTGATTTAATTTTATTGTCGATTGTCTTATAGTCGGTGGAGTGCTTGTGTTTCCATTTACATTGATTCCCACGGTTCCAACTATCACTCCTTTCTGCGGTTGCTTCCTGTTCCTTCTGTTTAGGCCAAAAAACGGAAGAATTTACTTGTTCTGTGATAGCCGTGGGTTCTGCTATGGTTCTTTGGACAGGATGTGATTGTAAGGTCAAGTGGTCATTCAGTTTGTCCATAAAAGCTCTCTAACAGCTTTCCAGTTTTCGATTTATTTTATCAACCATTTATTCAATTCATCTCTAGTTACAACTTCACGTTGATTAAAGGATCCTGGAATATGATCTCCTACGTTAGCGCCATTTATTTCAATCTGTTGATGATTTATCTCTTCACCGACAATTGCTGCCCCTATGGATCTTCCAAAAGCAGTTTTTTCTTCCTAGAGCCATTGATTCTTAGTAGCAGATCTTTCGAATAGAGATTAAGGATCTAACTTTTGGGCCTTGTCTGATCTAAAGTAGATAGCTAGATCTATTTCCTAAGTTCGGTTCTCAGTGAAAGCACCAAAATGTTAACCCAAAAAGTGGATTAACACCCTTGATTGAGTGTGAAAGCACCAGCCCTATTTATCAAGGCGAATAGAATAGAGACCAGAAGTAATAACTGACAAACAAAGTAAAAATGAAAAGAGATTTTTATAGTGGTTCGGCTATTAATGAAGCTTACATCAACTTTATAACTTTTCTTATTGATTGACTGCTATTACAGGTTGAATCCGAGTATAATGCAATTGAATTATATAAATGGGATCAAGCCATCAATGCTAGAGTTCATCGAAGAATCATAGTGAGTCCCGTAGATAACCATTGTATGGGAGAAGAAGAATGAAGAGTAGTTTTTGTAGATTTTCAGCAGCCAGTCCAGAAGATCATGTTTATGTTTCTGATAGGATTGTATTTATATGGGTTGGAGAGCTTATTGGGCTAGGCCACCTTTCCAGATACTTGTAAATGATCGTTCGAAGGTGCATTGGAAGTTTCATAGCGAGTCGAGTTAATTTGATGGATCGCTAGCGATCCATAGCCTTGGGTCGCTGATGACTCAACTGCTTGAGATGCTTTCTATCATCCTTTTCTTTGAACTCCATAGCAATCTAGCACAGTCATATGGATTGCTAGCGATCCATAATGCATGCATGGCTAGGATCCATATACTTAGGGTGTTTTTGGACTTTACCTTTTGGATTGCATTTTTTGTCTTGTGCTGGTGTTCTCCACGTAATTTTGTAGCTGTTGCCTCGTTTTGATGGCGATTCACACACTAGTTGCATCAGACTACTGATTGAATTAGACGAATGCTCGCTTGTCGATTTAATTAGCTTAGAATTCCATCAAACTTTGCCTTATTCTTAAAATTCCCATTATACCATGATGCAAAAGGATGGACTAACCCACGAGCGAACATTATGGACCACTAGCAATCCATAGGAGATAGATCACTAGCGATCCATCATATTAGTGTGTTTTCATTTTCTTTTTCTCTGATCCTTCTTGGTTGGTCCTTCTAGCCCTTTTAGGGTTGGCTCCTTAGCTGTTCTGGCTCGACGAAGCTATTCTGACTTCCTTTGTATCCCATTGGGTTAAAAACCAGGATAACAATACCTCTCTACCATTTCAAAATCTCATACCTCAATTTAATATAAATCCTCATGGCTTAATTCAATATTCAATCAATTTGAAAAGTAAAAATTTCTCCAAAAACATAATTAGAATCTTGAATAGAAGGAACGAAATTAATACCTATATTGTTTTGTCTATTTAAGATTTTGATGAAGATTGAGAAAATTAAGTAAAATTGAGTAAAGTTTTCCTCCATGGTCATAAAATTAAATATTTAGGGTTTAAGGTTGGAGATGAAAAGACAAATTTTATGACGTAACAATGTACATGAAATGAAAACTAAGAAGAAAGAGAAAGATAGATTATATCACTATAAGGGGACTAGTAATTTGCGGCGGGCCTACCGATGGTCGTCGATGGCTCCGTCGATTTATTTCCAATAGACACTTATCTTATTTATTTAAAATTATTACTTTATTAATATATATATATATATATATATATTATTTATATAAGTTTGAATTGGATTAAATATATAATAATTAAAATCCTAAGAATTTTTAAAGATGTTTCTATTCATTTATTCAAATTTATGAAAGTTTCCGATTGATTAACTTAGTCTTTTTAATAATCTTTTTTCTTGTTATATAATTATATTCAATAATAATTCACTACATTGAAAACCGAACATAGATAATAGTTTTCTTCAAGTTTCAGTCTATCAGTTACAAATTTTTTGATGACATGTATGATATGCATAGTTTTATTAATATATGTTGTAAACATCGTGTAACTATTAAATTTAAAATTTTTAAATTAATTTGAAAAGGCAAGTAAGAGGTAATAATTAATATTTATTTCATATTCATTGATAACTAATATAAACTATTTAACTTTTTCTACAAATTTAATTTTTTCAAACAACTAGTTTATATTATATTTATTTTAAAAAGTGAATTTTTAGTGAAAATTATAGAATAGCCATTGAAAGCCATTAGAAGCCGTCGCCAACTATAGTCGTTGGAAGCTGTTGGACAATGGGATATACGTCTACACTAGCCGAGAGTAGCTTTCATATCTCATTTCACAAATCCTTTTCGAAAACCCTAGCTCTCTCCGTAATCTCATCCCCGACTGCTCCTCCGCGTCCTCAACCATCGTCGACTTCATCAATCTTCAATCTCCACGACCCTAGACAGTTATTTCACCTCAAATTAGGTTCTTTTAAATAAACCTAATTCAGTTTAGTTTTCTAAATTAGGGTTAATTTCTAATTGTATTGTTTATAATACCTCATTGATTATTTGTAATACCCCATTGAACAATAAATTTTGGTTGTTAGTATTAATCTGAAAGTTAAAGTATATTTAAAGTATGTGTATATGTGTTAATTATAGTAGATATGCATAATTTAGTGTTTAGATCTAATTTGGGTTAATTAGCGTATATGCACATAATTTAGGGTATTTGTTTCCTAAAATGTTGAAAATAATAATTTATTTACATAATCATTTATTAATTTATACCCTTAATTATATATAGAATCTAATTTGCTAGAATTAACATACAGTAATTACTGTATAATCTAGTTATTTTATTAAATATAAAATTACAATCATAATTCGTTAAATTTGTAAACATATAAAAGATTTTATAAAAAAAGTAGAAAATAATAACATATTATATAATTAATAAATCATAAAATATAAATAAATTATTGTACAAATGCTAATATGTTATATAGTTAATAAAAAATTATATTGTATATGTAACAGTAATATATAAAAAAAATTGGTGCATAATGTGCTTTTTTTTAAAATCCCTTAGAGAGTTTTTAGCCCCGTCTGACAAGTATTGTATATGATCATTATATAAATATTCGTTTTTGTCACAGAATGGACATCTATATTTATCTGATACAATATTTGTCGGATTTGTCCATGTATTGGACAAGTTGCAAACACAATAAAGCAATTACATTTTGTAAATCATTTCATTTTAAATGGTTCATAAAATTTTGATAGCAATTCCTTTTTGTTCCATATGTACACATATTTGTGTATGATACAAGAAATAAGGAGAAAGTGCTGCTGAAATTTTGTTAAATCGTTAAAATGAAACGATTTATGAAATGTAGTTAATATTATGTTTGCAATAGGAAGTATGATAATCAACCATCAAAATAGAAAATAATAAACTAAAAATTTAATATTATATTTATAATTTATGCCAATCTGTAAAATGTATAAATGATAACTAATAAAGGATTATGGTTAAAGGAACATTAAAATATATAAATGAATTGAAAAATATAATAAAAAATAATAACATATTGTATAATTAATAAAACATTAAAAAGTATAAATGAATTAAAAAATAAAATGTAAGTCTATAAAGTGATTAATATCTTTTGAATTTCTATTATATTTTCTTAAATGGAAAAAAGTAGCACCTATTTATTGATCGGAGCTGGATGTATCAACCATGAAGGGGGTTGAGAGGTTCAATAAAGGAACATTTTATAACGGTGTAAATGTATTTATCGAATTCGCTTTAAGTAATAAAGGAAACGATGAAGAAATTCATTGTCCGTGTAATAGGAGCAAAATCTTAAACATTTGGTACCAAATATGGTTAAAGTTCATTTATGCCAATACGGTTTCATGTTGGATTATAAAGTGTGGGATCGTCATGGAGAACTTGTAGCACCTAATCCTGTACAATCAAAGGAGGAGATGGGCAATGACATTGTTATGGTGAATCCCAAGATGATAAGGTTGAAGATGCATCACGATCAATGTTCCCTACGATTGAAGTTGATAATGAAAATTTAAATGTCGAAAGAGCACCAAATATTGAAGCAAAGAAAATCTATGATTTATTTATTGCCTCTAAGAAACCCCTTTAGGATGGATGTAAAAGCAGCATCCAATTATCAGTAACTACAGAGTACATGGCGATGAAATCAAAATACAACTTTACAGAAGTTAGATTTTTGTACAAGCTGCAAAATGGCATATGCCACATGATAATTTAATGTGCGAAAATCATTATAATGTAAAAAAACTTATGTCTGTTTTGATTTTCCATATCAAGAAATAGACCCATGTTTAAATGGTTGCATGTTGTTTTGGAAAGGAGACATCAATCTTAGAAAGTGCAGAATGTGTAACGAGGAAAGATACAAACCAAGAATAAAGAAGGAAAATGAAGTTTCATACAAATGTATGCATTACTTACCCTACAACTCCTAGACTTCAAAGGTTCTATGCATCTTCTGTAGCGCCTCATATGAGATGGCATAGTCTGATAATACAGGAAGAATGTACGTTAACACACCCAGCTGATGAAGAAGCATGGAAGCATTTTGATAAGACGTATCCTTCTTTTGCAACGGAGAGCCATAATGTTAGACTTGGTTTATGCATGGGTGGATTTTCACCATTCTCTCAATTTGGTTCTAAATATTCATTTTGCTCTATTATCATTACTTGTCACAATTTAACTCCATTGATGTGTATGAAAACTTCTTATATGTTTCTTACTATTGTCGTCCCTGGCCTTGATGACTCACCACAAGGAACCGACGTTTATTTACAACCATTGATTGAAGAGTTGAAAACACTGTGGCATGAAGAAGTTGAAACATATGGCATTTTAACAAAATTTTTTTTTTCATATGTTTGCTTCTTTGTTATGGACTATTAGCAATTTTTCTACGTATGCAATGCTTTTAGGTTGGAGTACGGCAGGTCATCTAGTTATTCCTATTTGCATGGAAGAAACACGAGCATTTTCTTTACCGCATAGGAAGAAAATTTTGTGGTTTGATTGTTATCAGTGTTTTTGTCCATATTGATCATCATTTTAGAAGAGGTAGAAAAAATATACAACTGATAGATAAAAGACTATGCAACCACCAACGATTTAGCCAAGCGAAGGAATATATGAACTTGTAAAGGGTTATCCAATGATATTTAAAACCGAAGTACAAACAGAAATTTTAGGTAGATCGACGATTCATAACTGATGCAAACAAAGTATATTTTGGAAGTTTCCTTATTGGAAAGATCTCCTCCTTCGTCATAATATTCACATGATGCACAATGAGAAAAGTGTATTTGATAATGTGTTTAATAAAATTTTGAATGTTAAGGGAAAGACTAAGGATGATTTGAAACCAAAACGTGATTTACAAGAAATATGTAAGCGTCCCAAGCTTTATATCAAGCCAAATGACACTAAAAACCCAAAGAATGCTAAGAGTTAGACGATAACTAAGTTAAAGTTCTTTTATAATGGGTGAAAGGATTAAGATTTTCTGGTGGGATTTCTTCTAATCTTCATAGATGTGTCAACTATAAAAATGGTAAACTGATGTAACGGCCTGGTATTTTGAACCATTCGCATCCACACATGTCGTACTTGAATTGCTCAAAATACCAGAGTGCTAATTTATATTTGGCAAAACTCGACATATATAGTAAATAAATCAATCACAGAATCATAGACACAGAGTAATATAACAATAAGCCGCGTAATAGATAAATAGTAGTTCATGAAGCTACTATAAAACAATAGAGTTTGAAATAAAATACAACAGAATATCTTCAAAACAATGTAGTCTTGAATACCAACAGATGACAAATGCTGAACAAAGCAACTTGATAGCTGAAAGATGAATAGATATAGATGGATCTCAAGCAAAGCTCCAAAGATGAGTCCCAAATGCTGTGACACTCAATTTGACCCCAACGTAAAGCAAAACACAAACACACAAGTCAGGATTAACATTCTTATGTTAATAAATTCAACTCAAGTGAAATATCAACTGAAATACAAGTAACTTAACGGATGTTGTGATTTCCGTCCTCTAAGGATCCATGGAATTATCTACTATATAGTAATATACGCTATTATAATATGTCTACAGTAAACTAAACTATTAAAATATGTTAAGGCGTTACCTATATCCCCCTTAAGACATTTTTATAATGCCGCAGTCTATACAGATACTGCAAACTCCACCCATAGGTGGGCTATCAAGGAGCACTCCATAGGTACAACACAAAATAAACTCGTAGAAGGCGCTATAGAGCATGTGACACGGCACTCACGACAATGCCAGGGTATATACTCCTGGACTTATGGTAATGCATAGCAGCTACTACCGCCCACCTCGTGACACACTCCCAAATCAAAGGTGCACCCAATCAAATCACAAAAGCAATAAAATGGTATCGATGAAATTTGTTCGATAGGGGAATGACCCCACTTGGCACGGTATAGCTCCTGTTTTAGCCACATCAAGCTGACTAATGGAAGTCAGGGCTATGTAAATATCATATAGAATCGTCACCAAACAATCCTACTTCATTCTGTAATCTCCACCACGTACGCAGTTGTTAAAGTGATTTTCGGTACTGGCAGAGAGTACGACAATATCCGATCCCGGTCTCTTTAACAACCAAATGCTTATTCCACACCGTGGTCATTTCATTTCAAATAATCCATACTCCGTATCAAAATAACAAATTCATATCAAAATGATATCAATTTGATATCATTATTCACTTATATAATATTCATTTCCAGAATCGTAATACTTTCAAATTTATAACACTTTCGAAATCATAACACTTTAAAATTTATAACACTTTGGAATCATAGCTCTTTTTAAATTATAACAGTTCCAACTTAAACGGTTTAAATATTTAGAATAGTATATATATTAAAATACTTTATAGATTAAAATAGTTTATATATACAATAAAATACTTTATATAATAAATTAGTTTCCTCCAACTTCACAATCGATTCAAATCATCTTAAATTACAAAAATTCAATTTAAATAATTCTATATCAACCATTTCAATTTAAAGTTCCAAAAAAATCGAGTTTAAATATTCAAACATTTACAATATAAATTTCATTTATGTTTCACATTTAACTTTAAGTTTATTCAAATTGGAAATTATTCCCTTAACCATTTTTATAACAATTTATTTAAATCCCAATTTATATATTTAAATCAATATTAAATATTCAATCTCAATTTTATTCAAAATTGAGAATATTCATTTAATCACTTTCTATTAAATCAAGTTATAA
This sequence comes from Allium cepa, assembly GCA_030765085.1. NCBI lineage: Eukaryota > Viridiplantae > Streptophyta > Magnoliopsida > Asparagales > Amaryllidaceae > Allium > Allium cepa. The sequence goes on along the minus strand of CM060941.1, from coordinate 1,036,667,719 downwards.
TTATATCTTTTCAGAATCTCAAAACTAATAAGTTTAAATGAATTCTTTCTTCATTTCAATTATTAGCCAATTTAAATTCCAAGTCGACATTAATTCATCTTTCCAACCTTTATTATTAAAGTTATAAATCTATTTTCAAATATTAATATAAATTTTGAAATAAATATTTCAATACATGTTATATACTAATCAAATTCAATTTTATTATATTAAATCTTATTATTAATTGTAGTTTGTATTACATCTTATTTTATATATTTAAAATAATAAAACTATAAGAAAATCTTAAAATTTATATTTTTCAAAACTAAATTATAAATTAAAATTTCCAAAACATATAATTTTAAAAATCTAATTTTTTAGACATATATAAAAATAACCTTTATATATAATAATATTTATTAAAACCATATATTTCCTTTCAAAACTTTAGGAATCAATTTCAAAATATAGGCCAATGTGTCCGTACATAATTTTCTATCCTATGGTCAAGTGATATGGTATTTATCATTTCAATTCGCAATTTAAATATCTACGGGTATATATCATTTTAACCCGCAATCCTAAAATTTAAAATCAATGAAAATTGCTTGGGTTTATCATTTCAACCCCGATTTTCTCTTATTCCACAAGATCGTTCGGATATGTATCATTTCAACCCATAGGGAATTCTATACTAACAGGTAACTCGCAGAGTGAGAAATAATATAACATATCAACAAAAGGTATATATCATCAGTGATAAATTAAATTAAATGTAAACAACAGGATATGGTGTAATATCCCACTGGTGAATAATTACAGATAATAGCATATCATATATAGTAATTATAAAATTAACATTTCAATTTAGCAGCATATTTCAATTATCGTTTTCAAGTGAAATAAAATTTGATAAATATAAGAATGTTAATCATGAGTGATTGCTCACCTTTTAAGGCTAGTGAATGATGAGAATGGGAACAGTAACATGGATACGCACACGGATACAGACACGAGAAAATCAAAAGATGATGCGACCAAATAGGACATCGACGGGACAAGAGCAAGGAATGATGAACTTCATTTGATGAAGATCAATGGTACAAGTGAACTTGTATATACATTTTTAACTATATATATATACACACCACATTCTAAATTCAAACATATATTTAATTAAATATACATGTGTTTCAAAAATCATTGTTTTAAATTAAAACACTTATATAAAAATCGAACATATATACATTATATATTTTGAAATAAATACATATGTATAATGTACTTATTAAAGTGCAAAATACTTACATATATAATGTATGTTCATTTGAATATATATATATATATATATATATATATAAATTTAAACACATATCTTAAATTAATATTTAATTCAAACACATAAAAAAAGTCTCCATATATATAAATTTGAAAACTAACCAATGCATACTCATTTATATAAATTAATATGTGAACATATAAAAATGATATTACAAACTTTAAAAATATGTCTTATAAACATAAATCAACACCAACATATCATATTACTGTAAACAGATAAGTAAGACTTATACAACCTATGCATACGTACATATATATATACACACACTAACATATGCACATATATAAAAGAATGAACTAATAATATATATATATAACTGCTAAAGATCATATTGTAAATTTATATAGACTAACAGGGAAACCATTTGATATATAAATAGAACTTATGTACAAATTTATACAAATATACATATCAAAGTACCATTTAAAAATATATTAACAACACTTATCATATATACTAACATAAAATGATATATATATATATATATATATATATATATATATATTGGAACATGATATATATATATATATATATATATTCATATAACTTATACAATAAACCGGCAAAATAAAAGTTTATAAACTAATATGTATAACAACTTATATACGGTAATACAACTTATATAGACTAACATAATATGCATATAAACTAAGACATATACAAACAACCGATCCATATAATTCTACAAACACATATACAAAAATCGAACTATCTATATCATTATAAAAATCAATATTAAATATTAAATCATTGTAACTAACTTCATTATATATGTATACATAACTCAAATCATGATATAAAATCTATAAACACCAACATATATACCTCTGTATAAAGCATGGTTAAACAAAGAGATGGAAGGAAGGGAAGGAAATCACGACAGCTAAAAGGAGAGGCATAGGTGATGAGGCGGCTGCTCTTCGGTGTTGGAAAGTTACTGGTGGCGGTGGAAACATGGCGGCAAGGGGAGAGGGTAGGCACATGGTGGCTCAGCTTGAGCTGGATGAGGATATGCTAGGGGAGGTGGTCCTGGGTGGCGGGTGGTGTTGGGTTTGGAAGGGAAAAGGTGAAGTGGGAGGGTTGTCATAGAGGGTGGTGAGAGGGGAGAAGAGAGATGGGGTTGCAAGCAAAGACATGAGAAAGATGCTTCGGGGAAAAATGGATCCAACATTAATATAAACTTTTTGTTTATAATTATTCTATCATGGCAGAACAGGCTAAAAATGGAACAGAAGGAAGCATATGAAACGAATCACTATTAAAATGTGAAATAGCAAATATAAATTAAAAATGGTGGACAAAAGGCCAGCATTGAATTCAAGGAAATAATAAAAGCAGAAAGCTGTTGGGTTTACACATTTCGCAATTAAAAAGACAAAGGATGCAAAAAGGTCAAATACAGAACCGATATGAAAATCGTTCCGTAGATTTTGCCGTCTTCCAGACTGTAAAACACAAAATGAATATACTGTGGAGATTAGCACGACGAGATGATCAAAACGATATACATATTAAAGTAATAGGACCATCCTATCAAAAGTCGGTATCTGATACCGAAAATGCTGCTAAAACGCAGAAAATAAGATAAATGGAGCAATAACATTCCAAATTTGATGAAACGGAAGACGACGTCTCACTTAGAAGATGATTTACAAATTTATTATATAAAAATATTCAGGTTTGGAAAATATTTTATTATCTTCTAATATTAACTGATTTAAGTTTAAAAAATACGACACAATAAAATAAACTTCCATATTGTCAGATGAAAATTTACCATTTGCTATGTTTATATAGACGTTTTCCAAATATCAAATTTTTATTTCAAAATTTTATCATTTAAAAGTTCACAAAATTTCAGTTAGTTACTTTATTAAAACCGTTAAAATTTACGTGTCGTTACACTCTCCCGCATTCAAAACTTTTTGTCCCCGAAAAGGAACGAGGTTGGAGAACAGAAATAACTAGAAATAAAAATAGATTGAAATACCAAATACAATAATTAATTTAAAACCATATAAGCTATATTTATTTTAAAATTGGTTTATATTCAATTAGTTTATTCCAATTCAGTTTATTTAATCAATTAAATTTATTGTGTTCACATGTGATTGATTTCATTTCCATATATTTTTATTCAGTTGATTTGTTTCAAATTCATTAACATTTACTGCAAAAAAATTTCACAACAAAATTTGTTTTATGTTACTCATTCATTAAGTCTATTTGATCAACCATAGTTAATTCCACTTCAACATTCAACTTCAACTATTCAAAACCATATGGATTTCAATTTTAAATAAATTGATATTCAATAATTTGGTTTAACCCATTTTATTCAACTAATAAATAGTCATTCAATTTAAAATTGATTTTCTTTCATTTTATCGACTTTTCTTTCAAACAAATTAATTTTTAAATTAACTCATTTATTTTATCCATTTATCTTCAACTAGGTTGATTCCACTAAAATTGACTTTCAACTATTCTTAAGTCTATATTAGTTCTCTTAACTAGCATTCTCCTTTATTTATTAAATTTATTTCACTTAACATATTTTTCCATATATATTAAGTGTAATAAACATATTGTAACCATATATTATTCAACAACTTTATTCTCTTTTTATTATTCAATTTATTATCCAATTACATTTTAATTACATTTAAACTTTTTTAGGTTAGTTATATTTTAGTGTTTCTGAGTGTAATTAAACACTATACAAATTTTCTTGTTATTTATAATATTTTTATTATGCAAAGTTAAATTTGAATAATTTATTACCTAAGCTTTCTTCTTGTATAACCTTTAATTGTATAATCACCCTAACATTTTAACTTATTGAATATTTTTAGGTAAGTTATATATATATATATATATATATATATATATATATATATATATATATATATTAGAACGCAATTGATTTTATACAAATAAAATTTTCCTAATTCAATCTTTTCAAGTTGGTTTAGTTTCATTTATTATTTTAGATATTCCAATTATTCAAAAGTTTCACTTTATTTCAAAAATTGAAACCATTCTTAATATAAAGCTTAAGATTCAAATTTTTGGTTTCACTTCAAATTATTTGAAATAATTATATATATATATATATATATATATATATTTTATAAATAAATTTATGCACAAGAAATTCAAATTGTACACAAGAAGTTCAAATAAAATTCATTGTCTAAAACAAAAGTGTAGCAAAGTGGCTACATGGTCTCTCCACTTCGAGACTCAAAAATGAATGTCGATGATGCTGCATTCATCATCGAAAATTATTTCAGGCGATAAATAAGGAGAGTACTGATTTACTTCATTAAAATTCTATGGAAACAATTCCCATTTAGAAATACTTTCAAATAATATTTTTCAAAATATGGAAAACCAAATTTAAAAATGCACTGGAAATTAAATTCTCAAATCTTTAATTTAAATTCATTTCATTTTCAGATCAAATAAATCTTTTTTATAAAATTTCAACATCTTATAACATATAACAATAGAAAATGATTCTGTGGTGTTGATAAAACAATAAATGATAATTTAGTCTTATCATTCCTAACAACAAATTTAACCAACCATCCAATTTCAGAAAATTATACTTTTATATACATATAAATATGACCATACATAAGTTATTCCATTTACCAATTTCGAAAATAATATTGTGTCGGTTTGCTCTGTTTAAGTGTTTTGGAATTCCTATCGATAGCGTTAGCTAGACGAATCGATCGAAACCCAAAATTCAGATTTAACAACTCAGACGACACAATATAAAACATTTTTTTCTAAATAAAATACACTCCCTTACTTGATGATTCAAGAATGGTTAGAGATTCACATATAGAGGGATCCAAATCAAAGAGAATCTAACTAACGAGATAGACTTGAAAGGAAGATAAGATAACTAAACTACAAAAGAGGAAGATGGACTTATATTGATCGCGGATGACCTTAACCGGGTCAACCGAAATTCTAGAAATAAGTTCGGTATGGAAATTCAATTCCCTACTTGAAGGGAAGAGAAGTGATTTCTCCTACTATCGAGATAATCTCTGATTATTGAAGTGGAGTCAAGATTACAAGGGAATTACCCAGATCGTCTACTAGAGAAACGATTCATGTTTTGCAAGGAATAACAACATCATAAATCGAGGAAATAGAAATCCCCAGTGAATCGACACTTGTTGTAAAGGAGTCCCACCCCTTCACAAATTGGATTAAGGTTGTCGGAACAGAGATAGAGTTATGGGATGCGCCAGTATCTAGAAGAAAACGAATAGGAAGAGACAAGAAGGAATTTTCAATATGAAGGGGAAAGTTCCAAAATTCCAAAGGAAACCCGAGTCAAAGAGGAAGGAGCTCAAGCTCGAATGAAGGTGATTCTGTAATTAAATTTACTCTATATGCTAAGTTTTCCTAAACCAGAGCTCTGATACCACTTGTAACGACCTGGTATTCCGAACCATTTGTGTAACGATCCCAATTTAAAGACGAGTTTGAATTTGTAATTACATTAAATTTTTGGGTTAAATTGTGTATTTATTTGAATTTTTCAAATTTAATAAGATGTATACACTTATTTATTTTAAAATTTTGGATTGAAACTCAAAATAAATGTTTTAAATTGAATTGGGTTATAAATAAACTTTGATTTGAAATTTCAAAATGTATTTAAATGAGTAGGATTTATGAATTTTACTTTGGAAAGAATAATATGTGTGATTATTTATTTAAGGTGTAAATTGTGTTTAATTCATTTTCTTTAAAAAGTTATAAAAAGTATAAAATAACAATTATCCTATCAATATTAAATATGAGTGTAAAGTATAAAACCAAAATTATATTATAAATTAAATGTTTGAAAGTTAAACTTTAAATAGAAATACAATTCAAGATTATTTTAGTTAGGTATTTAGTAAGCAGCTCGTGGTTGATCAGTAGTCACGTTTTGGTCAATTCCTGGTGATTGAATAAATATGGTGTATTGAGATGCTGTTCGAAGCTAGCTCGACAATGAGTGAAGTCGAGAAACTTATTGAATAAATTCCCTATTGCACGAATTGATGAGACGAAGCAAAACTAGGGTTTGTGATTGCGTTTTGAACAGGGTCAGTAGCAAGATGATTGCATCTTCGTGGAGTGATCGAGTTGCACATTTCTTTGTGAGATGATAGTATAGAGGGTGACGAGGTCGTGGCCGAAGTTTCGAATTTTCTAGTGGTGGAGGTTAGGCGAACGGTAATATTCCAGGGTTTGATGACTTCGGTGATGAAGTTTCCAGGTCGCGAATTTTAGCTCAATTCTGATTTCAAGCTGATGGCTGAATTTTGGCGATTGAGAATTGATGCGTGAAGCATCGTCGACTTGCTCGACGTGTGGTGTCGCCTGGAGGCGATCAACGGCGACGTGCATGTGCACGACCGTGAATGGTGTCAGTAACGTTGGAGTGGTGAACGACCCGGGTTATTACTCAAGAAGATGGATTCATTGCTTCGGGTTAGTATGCGAGTTTGGGTTACCTGATACATTTGTTTAAACCTAAACTTAAGCTTACCCAAAAAAAAGAGAAGAAAAAGAGGGAGTGCGGGAGAATGGGTGAATGTCACGGGAAAATAGACGAGGTACTCGAAGTGATACTCGAGTTAACAGGGGAGAATCTCGGGTTGGTTTTTCAAATGCGATGATATAAAGGAATATAGTTAAACAAATTGTTTTCAAACAGGTTTTAAGCCCTGTATATTTAATAAAGGTTTAACAGTTTAAGTTAAGATTTTAATACAAGGTTTAATTATTTAGTTAATACTTTAAAATGTTTTAAACTCTTAATTATTATTTTAATTAAGTAATTAATTTAAGTTAAGTATAAAAAAATTTAATTAACATTAAAGTTTTGCAGTTAATAACAATTTGTTTTCAAAGTTTAAAGAAGATTTTTGAAATGTTAATTAAGACAAATAATTATTATTATTAATTTTTAAAAAAAAGGGTAATTAAGAATAGTTAATTAATTTTAGAACTGTAATTAATTTAAGTTAAGTATAAAAAAATATTCAGCGTTGTATATTCTCTGATGTTGATGATTATCATTATATCAAATTGATGTATCGGATATTGTATTCAGGTTGTATCAGTGATATTATCTTTTATTCCGTTGTGTTATTTATCATCTAATGGGTGTTGCAAGCTCCCGCGATACGAATTTGATATTGTTTGTCGGACATCGAGTTCGGGTCGTGACAATTTGGTATCAGAGCTAGAGGTTAAGTAAGAACTCTAGCTATGGAGTGTAACACATTAAATGGCTCATTAGAGATAGGGTGAAGTATACCCTAGAATGAGTACAACCACTGGAACCAAAATCCAAATTTGTCTATTCTCTTTATCTGTTGTTATTCTCTAAGATATTTCGTCCGAATGCCTAAATCGGTCTTCTTACTATTTACAGATAGTAAGAATGAGTGGAAGAAGAGGATGAGATAGGAGACAGGGAAGTACCACTTCAGCTGGTCAGAGACCTGCAATGACAGATATTCCTATTCTACCTCAATCAAATTTGGCTAATTTATATCGAAGCTTTTCTAGACTTGGTGGAAAACCATTCACTGGCAAAGAATTTGTTATCAAAGCACAAGCCTGGAGTCGATCGTTTGAAAGGATTTTCAAGGGACTAAAGTTGGGAGATGATCAGATGCGATTGATAGCTACTTGGCAACTTCAGGAAGAGGCTTTAGTTTGGTGGGAAACAATTACATTGGATGAGCCGGCAGATGAATTTACTTAGAGTCGTTTCGAGGAAGTGTTCGAGCAGCAATATGTCGTCTTCTGGTATCTCTAGAGCGTACCAAGAGTTTATGGATTTGAAGCAAGGAAGCTTATCATTTGAGGAATACTTAAACAAATTCAATGAATTATCTCGATTTGGTACAGAATTGGTGAATACACCGTTAAAGAAGAATGAAAAGTTTATTCGGGGAATGAACAAGGAGTTTCAGGAAAGGATGACCACTCATGTTAAGGAATCTTTCCCTGAATTAATTGATATGGGTTATAGATATGATACTTTGGATAAGAAAAAAGATCCGAAGGAGAGTGGAAATACAAGTAATCTGAATTGGAGGAAAAAGAAATTTGGTGGAAAGAAACTGAGGAAAAATAAAGGAAAGAAGAATATACAGAAGAAAAAGGTGAAAGATGTCATTTGTTTCAACTGCTTGGAGAAAGGCCATTACTTCAACAAATGTAAGAATCCCAGGAAACAAGGAATGAGAGAGCCATTTATGAAGGCAGAACAGGAATGTAGGGAATGTTGTTACTGCCACAAGCTGGGACATAGGATCATGAATTGCCCAGTACTGAAGCAAGTTTAAGCAGCGAGGGCGTATGCAATCAAAGGTGATTCTTCAACCTCAAAAGGTTAATTAAGGAAATGAAATTTTATAAGGTAACTATCTCGTTTATGAATAAATTATTCGAGTTTGTTCGACATGAGAACTACCCTTAGTTTCAGTAAATCGTAAATGAGTTAAATCTTGAATCTAAGATCGTAATTGAATCTATTTTTGTCTATTTCATTGGGCTTCGATAAAATCTACGAATGGTAATTATCCCTTCGAACTAACCAATACCCCTGTATACTTCGTAGATCAGATAACCCAATTGTTTCATGATTGGTTGAGTTTGTTCTCATATCTATTGTTGATATTCTGATTTAGCAAGCCAAATGCAGAATTGATATCCAGTTTGATTTGGAAAGATATTTCTTCAACTTTAATTTATCTATTCTTAGTTATCTCCTTGGCAAATTTCGGTGACGAAATTTATTAAGGGGGGAATCTGTAAGGATCCCAGTTTAAAGACGAGTTTGATTTTGTAATTAAATTAAATTTTTGGGTTAAATTGTGTATTTATTTGAATTTTTCAAATTTAATAAGATGTATATACTTATTTATTTCAAAATTTTGGATTGAAACTGAGAATAAATGTTTTCAATTGAATTGGGTTATAAATAAAATTTTGATTTGAAATTTCAAAGTGTATTTAAATGAATTGGATTTATGAATTTTACTTTGGAAAGAATAATATGTATGATTATTTATTTAAGGTGTAAATTGTGTTTAATTCATTTTCTTTAAAAAGTTATAAAAAGTATAAAATAACAATTATCCTATCAATATTAAATATGAGTGTAAAGTATAAAACCAAAATTATATTATAAATTAAATGTTTGAAAGTTAAACTTTAAATAGAAATACAATTCAAGATTATTTTAGTAAAAAATAAAATATTAATACTTAAGTAAACATATGAAGTACATATATATTTGTATGTGAGTTGTGTAATATATGAATAAGCAAGGCAAGAAGATCTGTGTACAAAACAAATGCAAGAGAAAAAAAGAAAACATCTATGTACAAAAGTTTATAAAGGAAGATAATGAGAAAAAATCTACAAAATAAAACAAAGAAGTAAAAGCAAATAGATTTGCTGTAAACAAAATGAGAAACACATCTATTTAGTAACATCTTCTCAGCATAAAACATATCTTCTCAGCCGTAATAGGATCAAATCATATCAGTAAACCAATAGAAACAAATATCTTTAGTCAAACAAAAAGAAAAGAAAAGAAAATCTATAGTCAACAAAAGAGGCTTTACCTGTTGTTACCTTCCCCTCATATAAACATTGTTTCTATATATATATATATATGCATCTATTTTTATCTTTGTTCGTTCAAACAATAGACTTAGCATTACAGAAACTAGTTTATACAACTGAAACTTAAATATACAACTCAACTAAAGAAAGAAAAAAAAGAGATTCAAAAGAAAATCAACTGCAGTCTTCAACAACAAAGCAGATTCTCTGTTCTTTCCATTCAATGTGAGTAAACACAATTTTTTTTAAAGTTTTAAGTTTAATTAAAACTGAATAAGCAATTCATTGATAATATTGTGTGTTGTAGTGTATTATTTTTATATAGTTCTGTGGTGTATATAAGTTGTTTTGTGAAATGTTGAATCTACAGGTCTTCTCTGTTTGTTGTTACAGAGTTGGATATTCATTCAAAATCCAAAACATTCCCATTCAATCATGGTTAAGCTTAGAGTTTTCAAACAAACAAGATGTTTAAACATAAGTTAAGCTTTTAACATTTGTCTTCAACCTGTGAATGAAGTATATCAACTGAAATCATGTTTTACAGTACAACATATAATTATATGTTAAATTCAAGTGTTTTAAATGTTAATTCAATTTTACAACTTGAAACCTCACTGCAAAATAGAATTTTTAATGCAAAAATGGGATTTTTTAGTCAGGTATTTAGTGAGCAGCGCGTGGTTGATCAGAAGTCACGTTTTGGTCAATTCCTGGTGATTGAATAAATGTGGGGTATTGAGATTCTGCTCGAAGCTAGTTCGGCAATGAGTGAAGTTGAGAAAATTGTTGAATAATTCCCTATTGCACGAATTGATGAGACGAAGCAAAATTAGGGTTTGTGATTGCAATTTGAACAGGGTCAGTAGCAAGATGATTGCATCTTCGTGGAGTGATCGAGTTGCGCATTACTTTGTGAGATGATAATATGGAGGGTGACGAGGTCGTGGCTGAAGTTTCGAATTTTCCGGTGGTCGAGGTTGGGCGAACGACAATATTCTAGAGTTTGATGACTTCGGTGATGAAGTTTCCAGGTCGCAAATTTTAGCTCAAATCCGATTTCGAGGTGATGGGTGAATTTTGGCAATTGAGAATTAATGCGTGAAGCATCGTCGACTTGCTCGACGTGGTGGTGTCGCCTGGAGGCGATCAACGGTGACGTGCACATGTAGGGCCGTGAATGGTGTCAGTAACGTTGGAGTGGTGAACGACCCTGGTTATTACTCGAGAAGATGGATTCGTTGCTTCGGGTTAGTATGCGAGTTTGGGTTACCCGATACATTCGTTTAAACCTAAACTTAAGCTTACCGAAAAAAAGAGAACAAGAAGAGGGAGTGCGGGAGAATGGGTGAGTGTCACGGGAAAATAGACGAGGTACTCAAAGTGATACTCGAGTTAACATGGGAGAATCTCGGGTTGGTTTTTCTACTGCAATGATATAAAGGAATATAGTTAAGCAATTTGTTTTCAAACATGTTTTAAGCCCGATATATTTAATAAAGATTTAACAGTTTAAGTTAAGATTTTAATACAAGGTTTAATTATTTAGTTAATACTTTAAAATGTTCAAAATCTTAATTATTATTTTAATTAAGTAATTAATTTAAGTTAAGTGTAAAAAAATTAATTAACATTAAAGTTTTGCAGTTAATAACAATTTGTTTTCAAAGTTTAAAGAAGATTTTTAAAATGTTAATTAAGACAAATAATTATTATTATTAATTGTTTAAAAAAAAGGGTAATTAAGAATAGTTAATTTTCAAAATTGTAATTAACTAAGTGATCAGAGATTGTTTAATTTGAAATGAAAGATTGGTAAGTTAATAATTAAGTGTTTAACTAATTTGTAATTGTGGATTGTTAATTAGATAATTAAAGTTAATTAATCTATAATTAGTAGTTAATTGAGTTAATTGATTAAGGAATAATTTATTAAAAATTTAATTAATTTATCATTAAGAAAATTTATCATTGACTTGAAAATAGAATAATAAATCAATAAAAAAATGATTATGTGGTTAATTCTTTTAAATCACCTTCATTTTAAATTTAAGATGATTGACTATCGTCAAAAGTCGTGTACTGGTTTGATATTTCTGTTTGTGATTGTGATACTGTGTGATGTAGATTGGTCTGTGCTGAACCGTGATTCGTCATTTGTAAACCCCTTTACGCCCGTAAAACGGCATTTGAATTTCGATGCGACAGGGAGTCGAATTCTAGTTGGTTATCCGAAACCCACATCAAATTGTAATGATGAATCTTTGTGATTTATAAATTTATTTTATCTATGAATCTGTGAATGAAGATTAGCGTTATGGGTTATACCGTTTATTGATATTGATATGATTGACGTTATGCACTATTGTGTAAAACCTTTAGACTACGCTTATACACACACAAATATGGATTGCACGTGGAAATCGGTTAAGTCACGGATATTTGAATTTTTAAAATAGTTTTGAATTTGAATTTTAAATTCAAATAGTTTTGGAAATGGAATTGAATTAAATATAAAGAGCTTTTGGAAAGGGATTTCAAAAAATAAAAAGTTATTCTCAATTACTTAGTTGAGATTTGAAATTTGAATAGTTTGATTTAAATTGGAATTCAATATCTGGAATTGGATTCTAGATTTGGTGTTTATGATTTAAAAACGGTATACAAGTTTATATGGGTTTCAAACCATTTTTAAAGTATTGTTTTGGGAATTTGAATTAACCCAAAGACTTTAACTTGTATAAATAAAATCGGATTTTCCGAAATAAAAACAGTTTGTTTTCAAACAATAAAAGCTTTCATATGAGTATTGAACTTCCAATTTATATCAAAGGGATTTCAAGTTCGAATTGAAAATGATTTTCCAAATTAGGAGTGGATCTTTGGAAATGAGTTTTGAAAGCTATAAGCTAAACCTTGATTTAAAGATTTAATGAGTTAATCCGATTGAAACGGAAATTGTTTTGAAATCCGTGAATGGATCATTGTGAAACTGGGTGAACTTTGTGAAGTGAATCTTTTTGTTTAAAAGATTTGAAATGGTAATTTAAACCGTTTGAAAGAAAGTTGGAATTATTAAGTTGTGACTTAATTGAAATCCCATATCCATATGTTTTTAAATATTGTGCTCATTATTCGGTTTTGCCGGGAGAGGACCTTTGTGTCATATAACCCATTCCGAATAATGATACGTCGTTATGGATAACATTGAAGAGCGGTGGTGAAGATCGGGTATTTGCGAGAACGATAGGATGACTTGTCGATTGTCTCTGCATTGAGTAGCTACGGTATAGAGATTTTCCTAAGTGATGGGAAGTCCGATCGGGATTGTGAATACTCGGATTGCAAGGGCTTCTTCGGAACTGCCTTCGGTTCTGTGCGAGCCCGGAACAGACTTGTATGGTTGTATGTCTAACACTACACTTTGAGATATAAAGCAGATTTCTTTCAAATACATATCTGTTGGTGGCGGAGAATTTATTCTCTTGGCTTAACACCATTCTCTGAGACGTACGAGCTCAGAGGTTATGTAGTTGAAGGATATCAGCGATATACTCCCAATTTGGTAGTATGGCATGCTAAGTGCTGCTGTGTGTTGATGATCATTGGTAGATCATTTGTGATCAAAGCATGGCTTTAGTGTAAAGCATAGCTTTGTGTACGAAACCTCGTCGAGCCTCACAAACAAGTAATGGTCGAAACAGGAATGATGCGGCAAGGTTTCAAGGTTATGTCCCCTAGGGTGTGACCATTCCTTATGGAAAAGTGTGGTATCATGGTATGGAGCCCAGATACTTACTCATGTGGGCACTGTAGTACATTTATTACTGTGTGATGTTGTTGGTGTTGAGAGCTCTCGAATAAAGGTCCCAAAGGAACGGCGGTGGCATATCTGTTGGTATTACTCCCGGGCAGGGAGGAATCCGGCCTTGTGTTGGCAGAGAGCCGGGTAGGTTCTCGGGGCGTCCCTCCAGAGGCGTTCCCATGTGGCAGTAGGAAGTTACTTAGCCTGACCATTTGTTGGAAATCCATTCATCCCATACGAGCTCTTTACAGTTTTAGTTTTATTACCTGCCATCTGCTTATGGTGGCACCCCACTGTTTGGTTGGTAGCTATAGTAGGCATAGTTCGAAATGTCTATGCTGGCTAAGATTAATATTATACTTTCGAAAGGTTTTCCACTATGCACTAATAATAATAATGTCAAAATGGTTTTTACGTATCAAGCATGTTTGACTATCATAAGGAGAAATCTCCTCCAATTCTGCGTTTGCATGGTGTGTGTGGCGGGAGGCCTTATGGTAGTTTCATTTTCCAAAAGCATTGCGGATTTCAAATTAAATTCTTTGATTGTTTTTAAAGACAAACTGTTTTGTTTGCTCACACCAGTCCCATGACTGACCTGAAGTTTATTGTTCCGTTTCTAAACTCTGGATGCCCATAATCTTCCACACGGGCATCCTAGAGTTTGGTTTTTTAGATAGTCAAGGTTAGTAGATTATCTGGAGCTAGTTCAATCCTTGGACGACTGACCTTGCTTGCTTATCTTGGTGCAACCTTGATGGGGGATCGAGCTAGTAAATTTAGAGCTTTGATTTTGGAGCTTTGGATCAGAGTTGCAGTATTGGATTCTGTGAAGACTTAGCTCATATTGTATCGTGTTCCACTGTATTCAGTGTTATATATTCTTTGATGTTGATGATTATCATTGTATCAAATTGATGTATCGGATATTGTATTCAGGTTGTATCGGTGATATCATCTTTTATTCCGTTGTGTTATTTATCATCTAATGGGTGTTGCAAGCTCCCGCGATACGAATTTGATGTTGTTTGTCGGACATCGAGTTCGGGTCGTGACAATTTGCATATGCACATGTTAGACTTGAATTGCTCAAAATATCGGATTGTTAATTTATATTTGGTAAAACTCAACATATGCAGTAAATAAATCAATCACAGAATTGCAGACACAAAGTAATATAACAATAAGTGGCGGAATAGATAAATAGTAGTTCATAAAGCTACTATAAAACAACATAGTTTGAAATAAAATATAGCAGAATATCTTCAAAACAATGTAGTCTCGAATACAAACAGATGACAAATGCTGAACAAAACAACTTATGATAGTTGAAAGCTGAATAGATATAGATGGATCCTCGAGCAAAGCTTCAAAGGTATGTCCCAAGTGCTGTGACACTCAGTCTGACCCGAGCGTAAAACAAAACACAAACACTCGAGTTGGGATTAACATTTTTATATTAATAAATTCAACTCAAGTGAAATGTTAACTGAAGTACAAGTAACTTAAAGGATGTTTGGGATTTGCATCCTCTAAGGATCCGTGGAACTATCTACTATGCAGTAATATACGCTATTATAATATATCTATAGTAAAGTAAACTATTAAAATAGCATTAAGGGGTTACCCATATCCCTCTTAACACATTTTTATAATGTCGTAGTCCATACAGATATTGTAAACTACACCTGCAGGTGGGCTATCAGGGAGCACTCCATAGGTACGACACAAAACAAACTCGTAGAAGGCGCGAAATGGCATGTGACACGGCACTCAAGGCAATGTCAGGGTAGATATACCATTTGCACTCCCGAACTGGTGGTAACGCATAGCAGCTACTACCGCCCACCTTGCGACACACTCCCAAATCAAAGGTGCACCCAATCAAATCAAAAAAGCAATAGAATGGTATCGATGAAATGTGTCCAATAGGGGGAATGACCTCATTTGGCCCGGTATAGCCCCTGTTTTAGCCACATCAAGCTGACTCACGGGAGTCAGTGCAACATAAATACCATATAAAATCATCACCAAACCATCCTACTTCATTCTGGAATCTCCACCATGTACACAGTTGTT
Source organism: Allium cepa (assembly GCA_030765085.1). NCBI lineage: Eukaryota > Viridiplantae > Streptophyta > Magnoliopsida > Asparagales > Amaryllidaceae > Allium > Allium cepa. Next base: position 1,036,651,841 of record CM060941.1, on the reverse strand, counting down.
AAAGTGGTTTTCGGTATTGGTAGAGAGTATGAGAATATCCGATCCCGGTGTCTTTAACAACTAAATGCTTGTTTCACACCGTGTTCATTTAATTTCAAATAATTCATACTCCATATCAAAATAAAAAATTCATTTCAAAACCATATCAATTTGATATCATTATTCAGTTATGTAGTATTCATTTCTAAAATCATAATACTCCCAAATTTATAACACTTTCGAAATCATAACAATTTAAAATTTATAACACTTTGGAAATATTAACTCTTTTGAAATTATAACAGTTCCAACTTAAACAGTTTAAATATTCAAAATAGTATATGTATTAAAGTACTTTATAAATTAAAATAGTTTATATATATAATAAAATACTTTATATAATAAAATTAGTTTCTTCCAATTTCACAAATCGATCCAAATCATCTTAAATTTCAAAAATTCAATTCAAATCAATTCCAGTTCAACCGTTTCAATTTAAAGTTCCAAAAAATTCAAGTTTATATATTCAAACATTTACATTATAAATTTCATTTATGTTTCACAATTAACTTTATGTTTATTCAAATTGGAAATTATTCCCTTAACCATTTTTATAACAATTTATTCAAATCCCAATTTATATAATTAAATCAATATTAAATATTCCGTCTCAATTTTATTCAAAATTGAGAATATTCATTTAATCACTTTTTATCAAATCAAGTTATAGATCAAGTTATAATCATATCTTTTCAAAATCTCAAAACTAGTAAATTCAAATCAATTCTTTCTTAATTTCAATTATTAGCCAATTTAAATTCCAAGTCAACATTAATTTATCTTTCCAACCTTTTTTATTAAAGTTACAAATCTATTTTAAAATATGAATATAAATTTTTAAATAAATATTTTAAAACATATTATATACTAATTAAATTAAACTTTGTTAAATTAAATCTAATTATTAATTGTATTTTGTATTAAATCTTATTTTATATATTTTTAAAATAATAAAATTATAAGAAAATCTTAAAATTTATATTTTTTGAAACTAACTTATAAATTCAAATTTCCAAAACATATAATTTTAAAAATCTAATTTTTTAGATATATATATATATGTGTGTGTATATATATATAACCTTTATATATTATAGTTTAAAAACAATATTTATTAAAGACCATGTATTTCCATTTAAAACTTTGGGAATCAATTTCAAAATATAGACAACGGCGTCCGTATATAATTTTCTATCCTATGTCAGGTGATACGGATATTTATCATTTCGATCCGCAATTTAAATGTCTACGGTTATATATCATTTTAACCCGCAATCCAAAAATTTAAAATCAATGAAAATCACTTGGGTTTATCATTTCAACCCATAATGATTTTCTCTTATTCTACAAGATTGTTCGAGTATGTACATTTCAACCTATATGGAATTATATACTATCAGGGAACTTGTAGAGTGAGAAATAATATAACATTTCAACAACAGGTATATATCATCCATGATAAATTAAATAAAATGTAAATAATGGGATATGGTGTCATATCCCACAAGTGAACAATAAAAGATAATAGCATATCATATATAGCAATTATAAAATTAATAGTTCAATTTAGCAGCATATTTCAATTGTCGTTTCAAGTGAAATCAAATTTAATAAATATAAGAATGTTAATCGAGAGTGATTTCTCACCTTTTGAGGCTAGAGAACGATAAGAATGGAAACAATGACATGGACACGCATACGGATACAGACACGAGCAAATAAAAAGATTGTGCGACCAAATAGGACATCGACGGGGCAAGAGCAAGGCACGATAAACTTGATTTGATGAAGATCAATGGTATAAGTGAACTTATATATATATATATAACTATGTATGTATATATATATAAATCACATTCTAAATTCAAACATATATTAAATTAATTATATATGTATTTGAAAAATATATACGTTATATATCTTAAAATAAATACATATATATACACACGTAATTATTAAAATGCAAAATACTTACATATATAATGTATGTTCATTTGAATATATATATATATATATATATATATATATTCAAAAATCAATTTAAACACATATCTCAAATTAATATTTAATTCAAACACATAAAACAAAGTCTCCATATATATAAATTTGAAAACTAACTAATGCATACTCATTTATATAAATTAATATGCAAACATATACAACTTATATTATATACTTTAAAATGATAAGTTATAAAAATATATCAATAACAATATATCATATTACTGTAAATAGACAAGTAAAACTTATACAAACCTATACATACACACACACACACACTAACATATACATATATATTAAAGAATGAACAAATAATATATATATATATATATATATAACTGCTCAAGATCATATTGTAAATTTATACAGACTAACAGGGAAACCATTTGATATATAAGCAGAACTTATGTACAAACCTATGCAAATATACAGATGAAAGTACCATTTAAAAATATATTAACAACATTTATCATATATACTAACGTAACATGATATATATATTCAAACATGAAATATATATATATGTATGTATGTATGTATATGTATATATATATATTCATATAATCTATACAATAAACCAGCAAAATAAAAGTTTATAAACTAATATGTATAACAACTTATATACAGTAATATAGCTTATATAGACTAACATAATATGCATATAAACCGAGACATGTATAAACAACAGATCCATATAATTCTACAAATACATATACAAAAATCGAGCTATCTATATCATTATAAAAATCAATATTAAATATGAAATCATTGTAACTAACTTCATTGTATATGTATATATAACTCAAATCATGATATAAAATCTATAAACAACAATATATACCTCTGTATAAAGCATGGCTGAACAAAGAGATGGAAGGAAGGGAAGGAAATCACGGCAGCTAAAAGGGGAGATGCAGGTAATGAGGCGATTGCTCTTCAGTGTTAGGAAGTTGTGGGTGGCGGTGGGAACATGACGGCAAGGGGAGAAGGCAGGCACATGGTGGCTCGGCCTGTGCTGGATGAGGAGATGCTAAAGAAGGTGGCGAGGGACGAGGTGAAGAGGGAGGGCTGTCACGCGGGGTTGTGAGAGGGGAGAAGTGAGATGAGGTTTGCAAGCAAAGACATGAGAAAGATGCTTCAGGCAAAAATGGATCCAACATTAATATAAACTTTTTGTTCATAATTATTTTATCATGGTAGAATAGGCTAAGAATGGAACAAAAGGAAGCATATGAAACGAACCACAATTAAAATGTGATATAGCAAATATAAATTGAAATGGTGGTAAACAAAAGGCCAGCATTGAATTCAAGGAATTAATAAAAGCAGAAGTTTGTTGGGTTTACACGGTTGGCAATTGAAAAGACAAAGGATGCAAAAAGGTCCAATACAGAACCAAGCTGAAAATCGTTTCGTAGATTTCACCGTCTCTCGGACCTCAAAACATACAAATGAATATATTGCGGAGATCAGCGCGATGAGACGATCAAAACGGTATAAAGATTAAAGTGATAGGGCCGACCTATCAAAAGTCGATATCCGGTACCGAAAAATGCTGCTAAAACACTGGTCCGAATTTGATGAAATGGAAGATGACGTTTCACTCAGAAGATGATTTACAAATTTATTATATAAAATATTCAAATATGGAAAATATTTTATTATCATCTAATAATAACTGATTTAAATTTAAAAAAGTGACACGGTAAAATAAACTTCCATGTTATCAGATGAAAATTTACCATTCGCTATGTTTATATAGACGTATTCCAAATATATAATTTTTATTTCAAAATTTGATCATTTAAAATTTCAAAAAATTTCAGTTAATTATTTTATTAAAATTGTTAAAATTTACGGGTCGTTACAACTGATTGGGATGAAAAGCCATTATTGTCATGTAATGATGGAAAATTTATTACCCGTTGCTTTCAATGAATCGTTGCCCTTAAAAGTTCGGATGGTCATAACAGAAATTAGTTTTTTATAAAATGCTTTGTTCGACTATTTTAAGGTTTGATCGTCTATGTAAATTTGAAGTAAAATTCCCTATATTGCTCTACAAACTAGAGAAAATATTTCCTTTATGTTTCTTTAATGTAATGGAGCATTTACCTATTCATCTTCCATCTAAAGCACGTCTTCGAGGTCCTATGCAATATGGATGGATGTATCTATTTGAAAGTTATTAGTATTGAGTATGTTAAATATTAGTTTAATTACATATATAAGTAAATTTCATCTTGAAGTAATTTTTTAATATGTACATAAATCATCTAAAGAAAAAAGTTAGACAAAAAGCATGAGTTGAAGGTTTTATTTGCAAATCATGTATCGAAGAAGAAGCTTTGTTCTTTTTCTATTAATATTTCAGTGACGATGTGAACTTATCATTTGAAAGCGTTCCGCATAATGACGAAGGCATTGAAAAAGATTCTTCGCAATCAGTGTTATCTATATTTAGACAACATGGCCAACCTGTTGGAAAATATGTAGAACTATGGTTAAACGATAGGAATCGCAATGTAGCACACACATATATTCTTCTTAATTATGCTGAAGCTGCATCGTTTGTTAGGTAATATTAATTAATAATTATCGATATATTTATTTCAATAATACACATGTAGATTATAATGCAATATACTATCTATATCTGCCATGTTCACGAATCACAACATTCGCGTGGCGATCTCAGTAAAGAATTTGCTGGTTGGTTTTCAAACTACGTTTATGATTCGAGAAATTGCATGGTCGACTAAGGATTGAAACATCTTGTGTTGGGACCAAAAAGACATGTCAAGACATATCCAATATTCTTCATCAATGGTTATAAATTCAATACTAAAGAATATGGTGTTGAAAATTAATTAACAATGCCAGTGTATTTGTTAAGGTAGTGTTATCCAAATAATCATATAAATGATTTTTATGGCTTGTTAATACAGGTTTTGCAATTGATATATTTCACACGACCTACGAAGGAAGTTTTTTCAATGCAATTGGTTCATCAATGTTCCAAGTTCTGGAATCAACGTGCATAAAGATCATAATCTTATAGAAATAAAACATACCTCATGTTATCATAAGTATGATCCTTTTGTACAAGCTAAACAAGCACTATAAGTTTATTACACTCTGTATCCATCTTTGAAAAGAGATAAAGCAGATTGGTTCGCGGTTTTTAAAACAAAGGCTAGATTTACGTTTGATGGAAAGAATATTCCAAACGAACAAGCTTATCAGGCAGATACTGAGGAAAATAGTGAAATAATAATTGTTGACGATTATACTGATTTTGAGTCTCTAAGCGATGAATCAAATGTTTTAGTTGAAGCATTTGAGACTATAGAGGAAAACAATATAGAGTACGTGATTAAGCTTGAATAAGATAACGACAAGGACTGATTAATAATGTACTTTTGATAGAAGGTAATTTATACGATTATAAATTTTACATTTTTCTGATAAAAATGATATGTTTTCCCTTAATTAAATGATATGTTCTTCCATAATAAATTGATATCAATACGACAAATATTATGTCATTTTTTCGACATTAGAGTTCTTCCTATTTAGGTTCCTCCTCTTCTTCTCACAGAGAGACCGCTGTGGGAGGTGATGGCAGCGGCCCATCAAAGCAGACGCAGCGTCCCATAGTGATGTTGCAACTTAAAACAAAAGGATAAGTATTAAATTTATTTCAGCATCATAAATATTTTTTGTGCGATACATTAGTCATAATTTATTAAAACTCTATATCATATTTAACACAGAGGATTTAAGATGGAGCCTTCAGAGCTTGTTCTTAATATTTCTAAGCAAGCGTACATGAGCAGGATGACCACATGCTAGCATAGGTGGAATAAAATCTCATCCCACATCATAGAGTGTATCTGACAGGACTTCCTCATAAGTGTAGATTTGTACATCATTATATATAATCACTATATAATTTACTGAGTAAGTACAAATGTATAACTTCTATTTTTTAATGTGCAGGGGCGGTAGAGTTGCAAGAAGTTGACACTCTTCTTTGCAGAAATTACTGAATGAGAAAAATGAAGAAGAACTACGGTGACATGATGTCAGGCATAAAAAAAAGCAAGAAAGAATCCTAATTGGATGGGCGCAAGCATTTGGGATGCTTAGGTTGTTTGGTGGAATAGGGAGGAACCGAAGGTGTAACATCCCGCCTTTCTGTACATTTTAAATCGACGATAAAACCATACAGAATTGCGGATTGTTATGGGGTAAATAAGAAAAGCAGAGAAATAAAAAAACAAAATAGACTCTTTCAACGGGACGATAAAATATAATAATCAAATATACAGTTCATGAAGCTATTTTACAAAATATTCGATTATACTTATACCATACATATCAGAGTTACACATACCAGAGAATAATCAATAGCAATGCAGCGAAACAGTATGAATGCAGTGGCATAATATAATAGATAATAGTTATACACTCTTCGTCTTCGTCCTCTAGGAATAAGGTCTTCGAATCCTGAAATGCTCAGGCTAATCCGAGCGAATTGAAAAGACAAAACACACGAGCCAGAACTAAAAGATCTTATATAAGTTAAGTCAACAGTAAATAAATATGAGTGTAAACGGCATCGGAGATGTTCATGGGATTTGACATCTCCTATCCAGTGTCTAACGTGAGTGCAATAACTTATGAGATGTTCGGGATTCACATCTCCTAAGGATCCGTTAAACTATTTATTATGTAGTCATATTTCGCTATTATAATAGTGTCTAACATTAAAATAAACTTACTTTTAAATAGCATTAAGGGGTCACCCATATAGCCCTTAACACGTAATAGTGGCAATAGTCTATACAGTACCGTAATACCTCCTCATTGGGAGGCTACCAGAGGATACTCCATAGGTATTACACAAATCAAACTCGTACAAGGCGCGCTAGGGTAGGTGGCACGGCACAAAAGGCAATGCTAGGGTAGATATACCAATTACTATCGGGACTGGTGGTGATGCATAGCACGCAGCTATCGACCACCTCGAGCCACACCCCCAAAATCAAAAATCAAAAGTGGCCGCCAAATGAATCTCTAAGTCTGAATATAATATCGGAGGAGTGTGTCCGATAAGAGGAGCTACCTCACTGGCCCGGAATCGCTTCTGTTTTAGCCACCTTATGCCAACTCACGGAAGTCGGGTCCACGTATACACCTTAATAGAACGTCGCCACCATCTTACTTCATTCTGAATCTCCACCGCGTACACGTTTGTTAAAGTGGTTTTCAGAGTTGGCAAAGAATATGACAACATCCGATCCCGTTCTCTTCAATAACCAAACGTTATCATTACACCACGGTCATTGCAAAATAATTTATACTTCCAACCAGAATAAAATATCCATGTCTAAACCATATAAATACGATATCCTTTCCATTTCAAAAACCAAATCATTATGATATCATTTTAAAAAAAACCCAAATTAATATAATATCATTTTATTTCAAATATATCTCTTTTCCAAAATTATAACGCTTTCTAATTTATAATATCTCGAAACCAAACCCTTGAAATATACCTTTCAAAACATAATACTTCGAATTTCATAGCTTCTAAACCATAACTTCCAAAACATAAATGGTTTGGATATTCAAACAGTATATAAAATAAAATAGTTTGAATTTAAGATTACTTTATAAAGTAAAATAATTTCCTCGACTTTACATTTTTATTCACTTTAAATTAAATCTCAATTCATAACTTTCAACTCACTTTCAGTTTCAATAAACCATTTCAATTCCAATATAGTTCAAACTTTGAGTATTAAACAATTTCAAAACTATGGTTAGTAATTATGATTCAACAATTCAATGTTCTATTATTTAGTTTTGAAATATTTGCATAATAAATCCATTATCATTTAAATAAAAATCAAATTACAAATAACTAAATATTTCCTTCAATTTATTTATACTTGAAATATTCATTTAATTCATCTTGAACAACAATCCAGTTATAAAAATCATACCTTTTAAAATTTCAAGTTTAATAAATTTCACATCAACTTATGGAGTTTAATTCTTAAATAAGCTCAATTTCAAATAAATTTCCAATTTACCATCCAAACTTAATTTATTTAAATCATTATAACCTCTATATTAAAGTATGATTTAAATACTTAACCATATTTTATTTTAATAAAATCAAATTCCATTATTAAACTTTTTATTAAACAAATTTATACATAGCCTAAATTCAAGAATTTAACTATATATAAAATAATATTTATATAATATCAAAAGTCAACATTTATCAAATCGTAAATTTCTTTCCAAAACCATAGAAATCATTTTCGAAATATTTTATATATAGACCACGATGTCTGTATATAATTTTCTACCCTATGGTCAAGTGATACAAATATTTATCATTTCAATCCATAATTTAAAATAATATTATTATTATATATCATTTCAAACCGCAATCCCAAATAAAATGAAAATGCATAACAACCTGCAGTTTATAAGAATATACATACAACATCCATTCATCCAATATCAATCATCAACCATTTATCACAATCATCATCCAATCCAAATAATAACATCAATTTAGAACAGAAAATAAATAACAGGTATTTACTGGCAGTTGATATTCAATAATAAATTAAATAACAATTTGACTGACAGTTTATATGCAATAATAAATTAAATAACAATTTAATTTAATAAATTTCAATTTAACAGAATGATGATAAAATGTACCAAACAGCCATAAATAAATTTCTAATCACATCAGAAATTAATTTAACACATATAAGAAATTTTAGAAGTTGTGAGTGGGTTAAAACACTCACCTTTTGAATTTAAATTGAATTTAAATCGAATTTAACCCCAAAAATTGAACTGTAACGGCCCGCAAATTCGTACCCCTTGAGTCAACACTATTCTACCTAAATAAACTCAAGTTGTACAGAAATACGAACCATTTGGGTTAAAGAAGAAGAGGTAGAAGAAGAGAAAACAAAATCAACATCAGAATCTAACCATCGCAGCGGAATAAAATATAATAGATAGTAAATAATCTTTACTCAAAATCAAATATATCTGTTTATATATATTACATCATCAGAGTACATCAGTCACAACTCAACATCAATATCATACAAATGGATACACAACAACTCAACACGGCGGAATATATATATATATATATATATATATATATATATATATATATATACAAGTACGAGAGTACGTATCGTCATCCAGCTCGTCTCCTGAGCACCACAGCATCATATCCTGTATTCTATAATACTCGGTCTGACCCAAGCATTACAGTTAAACAACACCCGAGTCAGTCTGGATTACCAGCGTGAGAAAATCACACCCAATTGATTATTAAAGTTTCAAAGTCCTTTGAAAACAAAAGAATCTCGTAAGACCACGCCACAAATAAACATGTCGGGTTTTGTCACGGCACAAATTCCATCGTTCGAGAATCTACATCCGTACTCACTGTACTTGAATGCCGCAGATTCAACCGTTGGAATTCGAGTCGTGCCGGAGCTTATAACACATTAAGTACAACACAGCGGAAGAAACAGAATATACATTTGATATACAACATGATACAATATCCAGATACAATGAATGATACAACAGAATGATAAAATGAATATACATCAGAGATATGATACAAGACAAAAGCAGGGGAAAGAAAAAGACAACACTAACAACGGAGCAAAAATCTCCAATATAGTCTTCAAGAAAGAACTCCATCTTCAAAACACCAATCCAGCAATAGCTCGAACTCCCAATCACGATGCACAAAGATAAGCAAGTCTCGTCCGCAAAGGATTGCCAAATCCTAGGCTGAAAGCTATCGAATCTACACCTACTATTGATTATCTGAAAAACCCAACTCTAGACTGCCCGTGTGGGAAAATAGTGGGCACCCAGAGTTTAGGAAAGGAACAATAAACTCCAGGTCAGTCACGGGACTGGTATGAGCAAACAAAAATATTTGGTCTTTTAAAACAAAACAACATAGTAATTTAAAGTTTGAAATCCGCAATGCTTTTTGGAAAATGAAACTACCATAAGGCCTCCCGCCACACACACAATGCAAACGCAGAATTGGAGGAGATTTCTCCTTATGATAGTCAAATATGCTTGATACGAGAAATTTCTTTGTATTATTACTATAAGTGCAAAGTGTAGGAAAATCTTTCGAAAGTAAGATATAAATCCTAGCCAACATACGACCAGTATCGTATGCCTACTATAGCTACCATCCAAACAGTGGGGCGCCACCATAAGTAGATGGTAGGTAATACAACTAAAACCGTACAAGGCGCGTATTGAAGAATGGATTTCCAACAAATGGTCAGGCTAAGGAACTTCCTACTGCCACATGGGATCGCCTCTGGTGGGATGTCCCGAGAAACTAACGTTACGGTTAGATCTCTGCCAACACAAGGCCGGGTTGCCTCTGTAACTAGGTAACTACTACACGAGCGTGCCATCCCCCGGTCCTTTGGGACCTTTATCCGAGGTACCTCTAAGCAACAACCACACAGTAAATGAGATTGGAGCAACCACATGAGTAAGTATCTGGGCTCCATACCATGATACCACCCTTTACCAGAAGGGAATGACAAACCCTAAAGGGCGCGACCCTCATAACCTTCCCACATCTTTCCTGTTTCGACCATTTCCGGGGTGTGAGGTCCTGATGCAGTCTCGTCCACAAAGCTACGCTTTATACAAAAGCCATGCTTCGATCAAAAATGATCAACAAATGATCATCATCACACAGCAGCACTCAGCATGCCACATTACCAAATTGGGAATATATCACTGATAAATATCAACTACATAACCTCTGAGCTCGTGCGTCTCAGAGAAGGGTGTTAAGCTAAGAGAATAAATTCTCCGCCACCAAGCAGAAATGTATTTGATAAAGATCAGTTAACATCTCAAAGTGTAATGTCGGACATACAACCATACAAGTCTGTTCCGGGTTCGAACAGAACCGAAGGCACTTCCGAAGAAGCCCTTGCCAATCCGGGTATCCACAATCCCGATCGGACTTCCCATCACTTAGGGAATCCCTATACCGTAGCTACTCGGTGCAGAGATAATCGTTAGGTTATCCTAGCGTTCTTGAAGACACCCGGTCTTCAACACCGGTCTTCAAATGCAATCCATAACGTCGTATCACTATTCGGAATGGGCTATATGACACAAGGTCCTCTCCCGGCTAAACCGAATAGCGAGCGAAATATTTTAAAATATATGGATATGGGATTTCAGTTAAGTCACAACTTAAAAATCCAAAACTTTTCTTTCAAATGGTTATCAAATTACCATTTTAAATCTTTAAACAAAAAGATTTACTTCACAAAGTTTCACCCAGTTTCACAAAGGTCATTAATAGATTTCAAACAATTCCATTTCAATCGGATTAACACATTAAATCTTTAAATTAAAGATTTAATTTATAGCTTTCAAAACACGTTTCCAAAGATTTATCCATAACTTGGAAAATTATTTTCGTTTCAAACCTGAATTCCTTTTAACACGAATTGGAAGTTCATTTCTTACGTGGAAGCTTTTATTATTTGAAAACAAATAGTTTTCATTCTGGAAAAACCCGATTTCATTTATACAAGTTAAAATCTTGGGTTAAATTTAAATTCCCAAACCAACAACTTTAAAATGGTTTAAATCCATAAAAACACATTTATAAGTTGAATACCCTCTTTTTAAACCATAGTTCCTAAATCATAAAAATTCAATTTCAAATGTTGAATTCAAGTTTTAAATCAAATTACTTAAATTTCCCAAACTCAGTCAAGTTATTTAAAATAACTTTTACCTTTGAAATTCTCTTTTCAAAAGCTTTCAATTCCAAAACTATTTTGGATTCAAAAATTCAATCTTTAAAACTATTTCAAAATTGGTGACTTAACCTATGTCCACGTGCAATCCATATTTGTGTGTGTATAGGTGTGGTCCAGGGGTTTTACACTATAAAAGTGCCACATCATCAATCAGCACAGATTCGAATACCACAATATACTTGATAAGAGGTATAACTATAATGCTTATATTTGGTAAGCGGTACAAACTGTAACGCTTATCTTTCATTCACCGATCACAGATATATATCACATGATAACAAATTACAGTAAACATAGCTCAAATCAAAACAGAGCATCACAATCAGGGATATCAAACAATCATCCACTAGAATCCAAACATCCATAGGTAAAATTAGATAATTGTTGGATTAATTCAAATCGGATTGAGTACTTATGGATTACAAATCCTTGTGAATCAACGTTAATAAATTACAAGTCATTTTGATCCACTATTATTTAATCATTTATTAATTTAACCATTTATTAATAATTTAATTATTCTTTAATTATAATTAATCAACCTTTAATTATTAAATAATTAACTTAAATTATTAATTAACCATTTAATTAATTATCCTTAGTTGATTAATTAACCCTCAATTAATTAATTACCATTAAATTAATTATCATTAATTAATTACGATAAGTAACTATCCCTAATCTAATGTTAACTACTTGATAACCCACCTTTAATTATTAATTAATTACCTTTAATTAAGTAATTATCTTTAAGCAATTAATTACCTGTAATTGTTTTCATTAATTTAATCTTCATTTATTAATTTTGTTAATTTATAACCCCTAATTATAAATTAATTAACCTTATATCAATAATAAATTATCTTTAGTCAATTTCAACGATTAAATAAATTAATCCTTTATTAATTACGATTCCTTAATCACTTTCATAATTTGATTTACTTTTACTTAATTAATTATTTTCAAATTAACTACCTCTATTAATTTAGTCACAATAATTAATTATTCTTTAAATTAACTATCCTTTTAAAACACTTGATTCATAAATCTTCAAATCATTGATTATTCATCATTAATTACCCTCGTTAAGAAATTACTTTTAAGAAATTGATCATTCTTGAATTGGTTATTCCTTAATTTCTTGATTTATTAAACTTCTAATCATTTATTTATTATCCTTGATTATATAAGCTAACTTAACCTTTAAGTTAACGACTTCAAAAACATTTGATTACTCCTTCATCTCATGGTTAAGTTTATTTAAAATAACTCTTTTAAAATTATAAGTTTAAACATTTCCAAACTTACTAGTTTCAAAAACATTTTTTTTTACTAAAATTGGAAATGCTTGTACTTGAGAGCTTCTCGGGTGTTACCCGAGACAAATGGTCTCCCGCTTCGAGTTTTAACAAAAATTGACCCTTGTACTTGTGAAATTCGTTCCAGTTTTTAACCCCGTCGCACCATAGATTGCTTCGAGCTCGACTTCGAGTTATTGGTGAAAATCCTTCGAGTTCGTCCCTGGGCTTCTTCGAGCTGACATCTTCACTCCATGGTGCACGTGCACCGCTGACCGCCAGCGTTTCGATCGTCCACGATGATCCTCACAAGTCGTCAATCACCCTCACTTCTAATTACGATCTTCAGAACAACGTTACCAACTCGAATTCAAATTCGAGTGTTCAAATCCAATTTCTGGAACAACCTTCGAAAACCTGAAACCATCCCATCCTCGCATCGCCGATCTCGGCCACCAGAAGGTTCAACTGTTTATTCCAAACTTCGCCATGAAGCAAAGCATCGATCCCACCGAGTTCGCCCTCGTCCGATCTCCCCTTGGCGTCGCAATCACCCCGAGAACAACTTCTATCAAAACTTACACTTAAACCCTATATTACCACAGTTCGGCCAACACGACACTCCAGAAAATTCTAGGCTAATTTTCCTAAGCTCACCAATACTCCAGCTTGCTTCACCGAGAACCACGACCTACAGTACGCCGTGGATCACCAGAAAACGAGAAATATCTCTTTCCAGTTCAACTTGAGATTTCCCAAAAACTACTAACTTAAAAATCTTAATCTTGTTATCAAAATTCATCAATTTACAGCACGAATCACGCCCTATAACTGAAACTAGGAATTTCGACACTTGAATTTCTGATAAAATAGGTGTTTATTACTGTAATGCTCAAATTTTAAAATATTTATTCCATGAATATGTTTTGCAATACTTTTTAAAATTTGCATTACACTGTTATGATCAACTTTCATTTGGAAATCATCATCTAAATTTATTTAAAATCTGAGATATAATTTTTTTTTCCTCTTGAATTTGGTTATCCTGTCACTAACAGACCCCTATCAAAAGCATGCACATCCATTTTATACATATACACCCCTATTCACATGTATACTAAAGATTTTTACAGTATATATGTCAAGCATTCATCACAACCTATAAATAAAAGGATAGTTTGCTCACAGTGATGGGTTTGGGATCATAGAACAATAGAGAGTTGTTCCTGTGTAAGCACAAACATGACCACAGTACTTCACACACATACATGCAGATATACCCATACAATTTCACAAGCCTATATTCCAAACACAATCTAAACATTTAAAATATAGAACAGGTCAAGCTTGCTCACCTGATGATTTGCAGCAGAGACAAGAACAGAGACAGGAAAGATTGTTATGAGTTTACAGGATTTTGATTTTTTTTCCTTATTTTGATTATGATTTGTCTTGCCTGAGGCTGGAATCTGGAACTCGTGAAAAAAAAACTTTTGCTTAATCACTGTTGTATTAATGTTTAACAGATTCAGTTAAAAATCTTTAAAAGAAAATTTTACTTGCCTTGAATCTGTTTCAAAAATTACTGCACTGCTTTATTCTAGCCAAAGCCTGCAGCTAAATTCATTTATATTAAAATTTGAGTTTTAAATCATAACCTCAGTAAATTATAAAGTTTAAAACTACCTGAAAGATGGAGTTTGGTAGGCTATAGCTTGAGTTTGTTTGTATGGTTTCAGATTTTCAATTGAAGAAGAAGAGCATGACTTCAAGTTTCCATCTTTAGTTTTCAGGTTGCTTTGAATTTGTTTTTTTGAACTTGGATTTGGTCACAGGAATGTTGCATGCTTCCAGGTTTGAAAACTTGATCTGGTTGTTGAGATGATTCATTTTCGGGTTGATGAAAATCTGGTTTATCGATTTCGAACTGAAGCTTTGAAAACCAGGCTTTGATTTTGCTTGCTTGACGTTGTTTCAGGCTTCATGAAAATCTTATTACAGTTTACAAACTGAACTTTTGTTTTTTTTTTCAGGTTTCATATTTTTTTCTTCTTTTAGTTAATAAAAAAAAACTGAGTATAGCCTGATTTTGAACTGCCTATGATTTTGAAATGTGTGAGGCAAATCTCCTTTTCAGATTTTTGCTAAGATATGGTATGATTCCAACATGGAAAGATGTAAAGTTTCCTTGTTATTTTAAATTTGATTATTTTATTAAGTAATTGTGCCATTTGTATGTATATATTAAACTTTAAATATAACTTTCAAAATACATATTACATATGTATGTTATAAATTTGAAAACAAATTTCTATTAATTTTAAAAGATAGTGTTTCTCTTTCAAATCCAATATATACTATTTAAACATTTATTTTTAAATTTTCTAATTCAAAAGCTTATATATATAAAATCCATTTGTATTTTATTTGGAAAAACTCAATTTAATTCACAATTAAATCAAAAATTTATTTTAATTACCAATTTACATTCGATTTAAAACCGGGATCGTTACAGATTACCCCCCTTAAAAAAAAATTCGTCCCCGAAATTTGCCAAATGGGAAAATAACAAAGAATAGATGAACATATGAAAGATATGGTTTACTAGATTAAACTGAATATTTGTTCTGCATTTGGTTTACCAAATCAGAATATCAATAGTAGATATGAGAACAAACCCATTCAATTATTTTACAAGATACTCAGGTCCACCGGTCTACTAATGTGCAAGGTCATTGATTAGTTCGAAGGGATAACTAATCGTTCGTAGAATATATCGGTCCCTAGAGAATAGAAAGATGGATTTAAGCCTCTACAATTTCTCAAACACCAGATATAGATTCCAACCTCTAGTTGGTTAGATATACATAAGAAATTACGATTTCAAATTTGGTTTTAACCTATATCATTTTATTGATTCAATTCAAATTTATCTTCACATCCTATTAACCAATTTAACTCAATTTAAAGTTTCCAATTTATTTAAAATTTTCAACCTCAAATTCAAATTCATTAAGGTTTAGATCGAAAGCTGATAAGAAACCGATGAAGATACGAAGTAAAGATCTTCTACAACGATACGTAGGCCACCATCACACCGAAACTTCTTTATAGGGTTGGTACGAAGCAATCAAAAGAATTTGTGATCGAATCAAAGGGGATTGATAGAGAAAAGATATTTCCGCTGTTGCAGGGTATTGACCATTCATAGTGGTACTCCCCCGCCCCCTATCTCGTCCTCTTCTCGCACTCATACTTACTATCAGTGGATAGTAAGAGAATTAACTGAGGCATACGAACGGATATCTTAGAGATATACTCATTCTAGGGTATACTTCACCCTATCTCTAATGAGTTACTTAATGTGTTATACTCCTGAGCTAAGGTTTTAACCATCAGCTCTGATACCAAAATGTCACGGCACAAATTCCATCGTTCGAGAATCAACATCCGTACTCACTGTACTTGAATGCCGTAGATTCAAACGTTGGAATTCGAGTCGTGCCGGAGCTTATAACACATTAAGTACAACACAGCGGAAGAAACAGAATATACATTTGATATACAACATGATACAATATCCAGATACAATGAATGATACAACAGAATGATAAAATGAATATACATCAGAGATATGATACAAGACAAAAGCAGCGGAAAGAAAAAGACAACACTAACAGCGGAGCAAAAATATCCAATATAGTCTTCAAGAAAGAACTCCATCTTCAAAACACCAATCCAGCAATAGCTCGAACTCCCAATCACGATGCACAAAGATAAGCAAGTCTCGTCCGCAAAGGATTGCCAAATCCTAGGCTGAAAGCTATCGAATCTACACCTACTATTGATTATCTGAAAACCCCAACTCTAGACTGCCCGTGTGGGAAAATAGTGGGCACCCAGAGTTTAGGAAAGGAACAATAAACTCCAGGACAGTCATGGGACTGGTATGAGCAAACAAAAATATTTGGTCTTTTAAAACAAAACAACATAGTAATTTAAAGTTTGAAATCCGCAATGCTTTTTGGAAAATGAAACTACCATAAGGCCTCCCGCCACACACACAATGTAAACGCAGAATTGGAGGAGATTTCTCCTTATGATAGTCAAATATGCTTGATACGAGAAATTTCTTTGTATTATTACTATAAGTGCAAAGTGTAGGAAAATCTTTCGAAAGTAAGATATAAATCCTAGCCAACATACGACCAGTATCGTATGCCTACTATAACTACCATCCAAACAGTGGGGCGCCACCATAGGTAGATGGCAGGTAATATAACTAAAACCGTACAAGGCGCGTATTGAAGAATGGATTTCCAACAAATGGTCAGGCTAAGGAACTTCCTACTGCCACATGGGATCGCCTCTGGTGGGACGTCCCGAGAAACTAACGTTACGGTTAGATCTCTGCCAACACAAGGCCGGGTTACCTCTGTGACTAGGTAACTACTACACGAGCGTGCCATCCCCCGGTCCTTTGGGACCTTTAACCGAGGTACCTCTAAGCAACAACCACACAGTAAATGAGATTGGAGCAACCACATGAGTAAGTATCTGGGCTCCATACCATGATACCACCCTTTACCAGAAGGGAATGACAAACCCTAAAGGGCGCGACCCTCATAACCTTGCCGCATATTTCCTGTTTCGACCATTTCCGGGGTGTGAGGTCCTGATGCAGTCTCGTCCACAAAGCTACGCTTTATACAAAAGCCATGCTTCGATCACAAATGATCAACAAATGATCATGATCACACAGCAGCACTCAGCATGCCGCATTACCAAATTGAGAATATATCACTGATAAATATCAACTACATAACCTCTGAGCTCGTGCGTCTCAGAGAAGGGTGTTAAGCTAAGAGAATAAATTCTCCGCCACCAAGCAGAAATGTATTTGATAGAGATCAGTTAAAATCTCAAAGTGTAATGATGGACATACAACCATACAAGCCTGTTCCGGGTTCGAACATAACCGAAGGCACTTCCGAAGAAGCCCTTGCCAATCCGGGTATCCACAATCTCGATCGGACTTCCCCTCACTTAGGGAATCTCTATACCGTAGCTACTCGGTGCAGAGATAATCAATAGGTTATCCTAACATTCTTGAAGACACCCGGTCTTCAACACCGGTCTTCAAATGCAATCCATAACGTCGTATCACTATTCGGAATGGGCTATATGACACAAGGTCCTCTCCCGGCTAAACCGAATAGCGAGCGCAATATTTTGAAATATATGGATATGGGATTTCAGTTAAGTCACAACTTAAAAATCCAAAACTTTTCTTTCAAATGGTTATCAAATTACCATTTTAAATCTTTAAACAAAAAGATTTACTTCACAAAGTTTCACCCAGTTTCACAAAGGTCATTCATAGATTTCAAACAATTCCATTTCAATCGGATTAACACATTAAATCTTTAAATTAAAGATTTAATTTATACCTTTCAAAACACGTTTCCAAAGATTTATCCATAACTTGGAAAATTATTTTCGTTTCAAACCTGAATTCCTTTTAACACGAATTGGAAGTTCATTTCTTATGTGGAAGCTTTTATTATTTGAAAACAAATAGTTTTCATTCTGGAAAAACCCGATTTCATTTATACAAGTTAAAATCTTGGGTTAAATTTAAATTCCCAAACCAATAACTTTAAAATGGTTTAAATCCATTAAAACACATTTATAAGTTGAATACCCTCTTTTTAAACCATAGTTCCTAAATCATAAAAATTCAATTTCAAATGTTGAATTCAAGTTTTAAATCAAATGACTTAAATTTCCAAAACTCAATCAAGTTATTTAAAATAACTTTTACCTTTGAAATTCTCTTTTCAAAAGCTTTCAATTCCAAAACTATTTTGGATTCAAAAATTCAATCTTTAAAACTATTTCAAAATTGGTGACTTAACCTATGTCCACGTGCAATCCATATTTGTGTGTGTATAAGTGTGGTCCAGGGGTTTTACACTATAAAAGTGCCACATCATCAATCAACACAGATTCGAATACCACAATATATTTGATAAGCGGTATAACTATAATGCTTATATTTGGTAAGCGGTACAAACTGTAACGCTTATCTTTCATTCACCGATCACAGATATATATCACATGATAACAAATTACAGTAAACATAGCTCAAATCAAAACAGAGCATCACAATCAGGGATATCAAACAATCATCCACTAGAATCCAAACATCCATAGGTAAAATTAGATAATTGTTGGATTAATTCAAATCGGATTGAGTGCTTATGAATTATAAATCCTTGTGAATCAACGTTAATAAATTACAAGTCATTTTGATCCACTATTATTTAATCATTTATTAATTTAACCATTTATTAATAATTTAATTATTCTTTAATTATAATTAATCAACCTTTAATTATTAAATAATTAACTTAAATTATTAATTAACCATTTAATTAATTATCCTTAGTTGATTAATTAACCCTCAATTAATTAATTACCATTAAATTAATTATCATTAATTAATTACGATAAGTAATTATCCCTAATCTTAAATTAATGTTAACTACTTGATAACCCACCTTTAATTATTAATTAATTACCTTTAATTAAGTAATTATCTTTAAGCAATTAATTACCTGTAATTGTTTTCATTAATTTAATCTTCATTAATTTTGTTAATTTATAACCCCTAATTATAAATTAATTAACCTTATATCAATAATAATTTATCTTTAGTCAATTTCAACGATTAAATAAATTAATCCTTTATTAATTACGATTCCTTAATCACTTTCATAATTTGATTTACTTTTACTTAATTAATTATTTTCAAATTAACTACCTCTATTAATTTAGTCACAATAATTAATTATTCTTTAAATTAACTATCCTTTTAAAACACTTGATTCATAAATCTTCAAATCATTGATTATTCATCATTAATTACCCTCGTTAAGAAATTACTTTTAAGAAATTGATCATTCTTGAATTGGTTATTCCTTAATTTCTTGATTTATTAAACTTCTAATCATTTATTTATTATCCTTGATTATATAAGCTAACTTAACCTTTAAGTTAACGACTTCAAAAACATTTGATTACTCCTTCATCTCATGGTTAAGTTTATTTAAAATAACTCTTTTAAAATTATAAGTTCAAACATTTCCAAACTTACTAGTTTCAAAAACATTTTTTTTTTACTAAAATTGGAAATGCTTGTACTTGAAAGCTTCTCGGGTGTTACCCGAGACAAATGGTCTCCCGCTTCGAGTTTTAACAAAAATTGACCCTTGTGCTTTTTTTTTCTTCAACTTGAAATTCGTTCCAGTTTTTAACCCCGTCGCACCATAGATTGCTTCGAGCTCGACTTCGAGTTATTGGTGAAAATCCTTCGAGTTCGTCCCTGGGCTTCTTCGAGCTGATATCTTCACTCCATGGTGCACGTGCACCGCTGACCGCCAGCGTTTCGATCGTCCACGATGATCCTCACAAGTCGTCAATCACCCTCACTTCTAATTACGATCTTCAGAACAACGTTACCAACTCGAATTCAAATTCGAGTGTTCAAATCCAAATTTTGGAACCACCTTCGAAAACCTGAAACCATCCCATCCTCGCATCGCCGATCTCGGCCACCAGAAGGTTCAACTGTTTATTCCAAACTTCGCCATGAAGCAAAGCATCGATCCCACCGAGTTCGCCCTCGTCCGATCTCCCCTTGGCGTCGCAATCACCCCGAGAACAACTGCTATCAAAACTGACACTTAAACCCTATATTACCACAGTTCGGCCAACACGACACTCCAGAAAATTCTAGGCTATTTTTCCTAAGTTCACCAATACTCCAGCTTGCTTCACCGAGAACCACGACCTACAGCACGCCGTGGATCACCAGAAAACGAGAAATATCTCTTTCCAGTTCAACTTGAGATTTCCCAAAAACTACTAACTTAAAAATCTTAATCTTGTTATCAAAATTCATCAATTTACAGCACGAATCACGCCCTATAACTGAAACTAGGAATTTTGACACTTGAATTTCTGATAAAATAGGTGTTTATTACTGTAATGCTCAAATTTTAAAATATTTATTCCATGAATATGGTTTGCAATACTTTTTAAATTAGCATTACACTGTTATGATCAACTTTCGTATGGAAATCATCATCTAAATTTATTTAAAATCTGAGATATAAATTTTTTTTCTCTTGAATTTGGTTATCCTATCACTAACAGACCCCTATCAAAAGCATGCACATCCATTTTATACATATACACCCCTATTCACATGTATACTAAAGATTTTTACAGTATATATGTCAAGCATTCATCACAACCTATAAATAAAAGGATAGTTTGCTCACAGTGATGGGTTTGGGATCATAGAACAACAGAGAGTTGTTCCTGTGTAAGCACAAACATGACCACAGTACTTCACACACATACATGCAGATATATCCATACAATTTCACAAGCCTATATTCCAAACACAATCTAAACATTTAAAATATAGAACAGGTCAAGCTTGCTCACCTGATGATTTGCAGCAGAGACAAGAACAGAGACAGGAAAGATTGTTATGAGTTTACAGGCTTTTGATTTTTTTTCCTTATTTTGATTTTGATTTGTCTTGCCTGAGGCTGGAATCTGGAACTCGTGAAAAAAAAAACTTTTGCTTAATCACTGTTGTATTAATGTTTAACAGATTCAATTAAAAATCTTTAAAAGAAAATTTTATTTGCCTTGAATTTGTTTCAAAAATTACTGCACTGCTTTATTCTAGCCGAAGCCTGCAGCTAAATTCATTTATATTATAATTTGAGTTTTAAATCATAACCTCAGTAAATTATAAAGTTTAATACTACCTGAAAGATGGAGTTTGGTAGGCTATAGCTTGAGTTTGTTTGTATGGTTTCAGATTTTCAATTGAAGAAGAAGAGC
This sequence comes from Allium cepa, assembly GCA_030765085.1. NCBI lineage: Eukaryota > Viridiplantae > Streptophyta > Magnoliopsida > Asparagales > Amaryllidaceae > Allium > Allium cepa. The sequence continues at coordinate 1,036,629,682 of CM060941.1, read as the reverse complement.
ATGACTTCAAGTTTCCATCTTTAGTTTTCAGGTTGCTTTGAATTTGTTTTTTTGAACTTGGATTTGGTCACAGGAATGTTGAATGCTTCCAGGTTTGAAAACTTGATCTGGTTGTTGAGATGATTCATTTTCGGGTTGATGAAAATCTGGTTTATAGATTTCGAACTGAAGCTTTGAAAACCAGGCTTTGATTTTGCTTGCTTGACGTTGTTTCAGGCTTCATGAAAATCTTATTACAGTTTACAAACTGAACTTTTTTTTTTCAGGTTTCATATTTTTTTCTTCTTTTAGTTAATAAAAAAAACTGAGTATAGCCTGATTTTGAACTGCCTATGATTTTGATATGTGTGAGGCAAATCTCCTTTTCAGATTTTTGCTAAGATATGGTATGATTCCAACATGGAAAGATGTAAAGTTTCCTTGTTATTTTAAATTTGATTATTTTATTAAGTAATTGTGCCATTTGTATGTATATATTAAACTTTAAATATAACTTTCAAAATACATATTACATATGTATGTTATAAATTTGAAAACAAATTTCTATTAATTTTAAAAGATAGAGTTTCTCTTTCAAATCCAATATATACTATTTAAACATTTATTTTTAAATTTTCTAATTCAAAAGTTTATATATATATATATATATATATATATGAAATCCATTTGTATTTTATTTGGAAAAACTCAATTTAATTCCCAATTAAATCAAAAATTTATTTTAATTACCAATTTACATTCGATTTAAAACCGGGATCGTTACAGGTTTTTACCTTACGATAGCTAAAACAATTTTTATGGAAATCCTCTGATATTATAATAGTGTCTATAGAAAGTAAATAGAATCTAGTTGAAATGCTTGCATCTCACGTTTCAGCAATAGTTGGGCACAATCAAAACCGTACGGGCGCGTAGGGAAATTGGATTCCAACTAATGGCTAGGCACTGGGGTACCACCTGTCACAGTACCTAGTCTGGATCAGCGTACCGAGAGGCCACCCTAACTCCCCTGCAACACAAGACCGGAACCATCCCTTACTGGACAGTCCCGAGCAAGATCACCCCGCGGTTGGGATCAGCAACCGCCCACTAAGCCGAAATAAAGGGACATCTAGACAGGGATGACCTCACCCTCCAGTGGGGGCTACCCACGAAGCCTCGCTACATATCCCCTGATTTTCAGCCATTCCCATTTGAAGAGGCTTGAGGCTAAGCGTTACCTTTAAGAACAATATCCCTTAGAATGCCCATCGCCCACCTGACGATGTTTCGCAAGCATTCGCCCATACAAGTCCGTCCCGGGTTCGAACGGAACCGAAGGCACTATTCCTACTACATCCATTTTGGAAATATCCTCAGGATTAGTAGTGACTAGCCCTTGCACTTCACTGTTCCATCTTCGAATCCAAAATCGTTTTTCACGAAACATACAAACCGGATCGAAGTGGTTTTCGAGAAATAAATCTCGATCCCGGTCTCTTCGAAACGATTAACGCATGGTCCAATATTGATAGTCGGTTATTTAACTATCAATTAAGATTCACAACATCCATCAAACAATAAATAATTTCCCAAATTATTTATTAACTTCAAAATATCTCCAGAAGATATATTCCTATTTTCAATCCTTTGAAAACAGTTTCAAAACTATCTTTCTTTTCATAATAAACTTTCTCAAATATTTTCTATCTTCTCTGAAATCACCAAGCACAAAACTAGATTTTTTTTAAAATAATTTTAAAACACTTTTCTTTGAAAATATACTTTTAAAACATTTAAATTAAAGCTACTTGAATAATTTGTTAAAAATACATACCATATGAATATTTGAAAATAAAGTTACTTAGTAAATATAAAACTAGATTTCTTCTTTTAAAAACAAAATACTAAGTTACTTCTTAATAATTACTACTGAAATAGATTAAAAGAAAATACTTACTTGAGACTTTAAATATTAGAAATAATAAATTTACAAAACTTGTTTTTCTTTAAAAACAATTTTAAAACATTTAATTGATATTTAAAATTTACTTTTAAAAAACATGTACTTGGCTATCCAGAGAAAATTCCAACTTCAATCTCTTAAATCAATTTTCCCAAATTGATTTCCAATTTATTTTATTTGAAATAAATTTCTTTACTTTCATTTTAAAATTCATTAATTAGGGACTTATTATTAAGGTTATAATTTCCCATTTGTTTTTAACCCTTTTTAAGTGAAATACGGATTTCAGTTTTTCCCAACTTCTTTATTCCTTTCAATAATTTAAATCTTAAATTTTAAATAACTGTTTTATTCCCTTAATTAATATCACTGAAGATTAAAATTCATAAACTCTTTGTTTATTCAAATTTCCTTTCTATAATCAAGATTTATTTACTAGAATTTTAAAGTCACTTTATTTCTTCCCAATTCATTTAAAAATTTATTCAAATTTCTATAATTATTTTACTTACAATTTCACTTCTTTTATTATCTTACAAAAATCCAATTTATATATTTTTGGTAATTCATCATACCCAATTATATCCAATCGAACCATAGCATTCAATATACCAATAAAGATCATCATAGGATATCAAATAAATCACAACAGAGGGTATTAAATAATTTAAATAAATATTGAGGGATCCAGTTGGATCCCTCCAACCTGTTTTTCCCTGCATGCACAACGTTAGCACAATATAATATACCAATGCCAAAATATCATACTACATCACATCAATCAATTCAACCAATTCAATCATTCAAACAATTATTTAGACTTAATCATTTTAAATTTAAGTTTCACTGAGTGAGATTAACTCACCTTTGGCCCAAGATTGCCATTCACCTCAAACTCGTCTTGTTTCCATGATTTTCAGACCTTGAAAAATCATTTTACATTTTATCAATATTCGAATAAATCGAACCCTTAATTACCATTTAACAATTCAATTAAATTTTGAACAAATTTTCTTTTATTAAACCTTTTAGTGAAAACAAAAATTTGTCTAGATAAGTCGATTTACACAATTAAATTTCCATAATACGTTATTATAAAATAAATCAGTGGAATTGTATTTATTTTACTCACAAACTAGGAAACAGATAGGTTTACAAAAACTTTACTGCAACGATTATATTATTTTCTTTTCTAAGTTATACATATTTATTTTATTATTATTATTATTATTTTAACTTTACTGTAATTCCAATACTGTATTCTATATATATATTTGAATTAAAGGGGAAAAATAAATAAATGAGATACAATTATACCTCACCTTCCAGATCGCGATCCACTGCCCCTCCCCCAGTCTCGACCGCACTGACGCAGAGCCATCGACCCCCTTGCGATTCGCAACTTCCACCTCAGACAATTGCATCGTCGCCCACAAGCTCGAACCTATCCCCTACGTGGCCACCAACCCACGCCGAGGCCCACCCTCACCGCTCTTCACCTGGCCTCACGCACTCGAGCTCTCCCCCTCTTCGTCGAATCGAACTCCGTTCGATTCGCGACCGCCAACAAGAATTGCGAAACCCTAGGCGCGCCACAGTAACTTCACGCGAATCCCCACCTTAGCCCAGTTGCGTCGATCACGATGCTTCATCGAAGCGTAGACTCGAAGCAAATTCGATTTCTTTTATACAGAAGGGCTGCCGGCCATTTTTTTTTGTCCGATGTTATTTAAAATTGATATACTGAAAAGAGAGAAAAGGGGAGCGACACTGAAAGGAAAGGGGAAAGGGAAACACTCGGTTATGTTCTCGAATGGAACGAAGGCTCGGGATAAATATCAATGTAAGCGTATTGGAGAAGCTATGGGCCATAATGATTGACTACAGTGCTTTGAGGTGAAAGAAAACAATGACGTGAATTTATTTATTTTCGACTGAAGGTCGACTGGTTAAACAATGTATAAATTTAATTTCAAATTTCAATTTTAGTCGACTATTATCAATGAATTTTTCAGCATGTTTAGATCTCATACACTCACACACTAACTCCGATCAATACGAAATTTGAAATCCAATAATAATTCAATATTACGGATCCAATGGAACTGCTTTCGTCGAAATCTGAGACTGTGCCTCGAACGGCTATTTTTAAATTTAATTTAAACGATATAAATCTTCAAACTGAACAAACCACTACCAAATTCAATTTTAAAAATTCTATTATCCTTAATGTTATCAATATAAATTTTATAAATCGTCAATTTATTTTTAATCGCCTTAAAATTCTAGATTCGACAATTTACCTAACTCCAACTTATTAAATTTAATGATTCAATTATCAAATAAATTGTGATATTCGTAATTTAAGTTAAAATTACTCTATTGAATATTTAAAATCAATTAAATATTCCGATTTTAAATGCTTGAAAATTTCGGGTCGTCACATTCCTTCCCCCTTAAAAGAATTTCGTCCCCGAAATTACTAGTTAGGAAGAATGGTCCAAAACCCGTTTACTTTTTCCTAAAAACCAAACAGTTTCTAACAATTCAACATCTTTACCAATTATCTTTTTACAAAAGACCCATTATTATTCTTATTAACTGTCCAAACCTTTCCCTAGATTGCTAACAATCCTATTTGCCCAACCATTCAAGTTTTAATCATAAAACCAATTTTGAATTATCAAAATTTTCTCAAAATTTTTCTAACTCCCTAAATTCCCGAAAAATTTCGCCAGCGTCTCCTTTGCGCGGCTAGCTCGATTCAACTACAAAATGGCTCTACGGCCTCCCAAATCCAAAAAGAAAACAAAAAGCCAAGTGGCTCCATCCAAATCCAAATCCAATCAAATTTCATACCAAATTTAAACACATACCTTTTTGTCGGGCAATTCAAATTTATCTTTGAAATCAAATCCAATTTTCTTTTCCCTTTATAACACCTGCATATCCTGCTTAGCACTAATATCCAATCACAACATTCCAAAACATTTTATCGACTTCCTTACCAAATGCAAATATTCATCCAAATATCAACTTAGAATATATTTGCACTATTCGATTTCCAATTAAGAATTGACCATTCCTTACTTAAGTTAACATAAGCATTTTATATGTTTCTTATATTTATTTTCACTTTACCACTTTAGTTTATATCCATTTCTATTCAAATCGATTCTTTCATTTCCATATGAATTCAATTTATCTTTAATTCTGAATATTAAAATTTTACTTTTCATTTATAACCAATTTATGTCATTATTTAAGTTAGTTTCATATACTAACTTATTTTAGTTTCCAATTTGAATTTGTTTGTCGTTAACAAAATTTTCCAAAATTTTCTAACTCCCAAAATTTCTGAAAATTTTTGACAGAGCCTCCCTTGTACGGAGGAGCTTTTGCAATTTGACAAAAGAGATATATATATATATATATACATCGACCCACACGGTCGGAAAAACCAAAAACAGTTCATATTTCCTATTTTAATTGCGTAGGCGTACCTTATTTAGCATTTTAAGCAAACGGGTTATTATTTTTAGCAAATAGCACAACCACATCCAGCCACACGGCTCCCAGGTACCTGTACTTACTCAATTTAAACATGTAAGTGCCAAATATATGTAGTTTAACTATATTTCACTTAGTTACAATGGTTATAACATAAGAATTCTAAAAGAAATGCACATCAAACATTTTTCCGTAAGCTTCCATTTTTAAATTTATTCACGATCCATATATTCTCATTTCAATGTATGTCAAATTTTGAATACATTCACTTGCATTTCATTTTATTAACCAAACTAGTTCATCCAAAACTATTAACAGCTTAGGTTCATCTTCATTACTAATTAAATTCCCATTTTATCTTAATCCATTCACAATCATTTATTTAGCTCGACACATTCCATTTAAATTTCATTTAAAATCCATTTATTTACATTTCATTCCATATTTGTTTATTCCAAACTATTTTATTTAGCTGAGAACTACCCAAGCTATATCATTCAATAACCATTCCTCAACTTATTTAAACCACATTTCATTTGATACTTATTTATTCCATCATTTATTTATTCAACATAATGAGTTTATCCACATTCACTTAAACCATTCTAATAAACTCAAAACATTCTATTTTCCTTATTCTCTCAAGTTATTTCAATTCCTTAATAATTTTAAAAGGTTTGCAATTATTTATTTAAGCATTTTCGTTCCATTGAATATTATCAGCAACTCACCAAATTTTATTTCAATTAAAATTTATTTATTTTTTTACTTGGTTTAAAACCAATCCAATATTATTAAACTTTGTTTAAGTTGAATTCAATTTAACTCTCCTTCCTTCATTTAGCTTAAGTCAATTTCCTTCAATTTTATTCAAATTTTATACTTAAGCTCATTCTCATCTTGCCAACAAAGTTCTCTTTTCAATTTCACTTGATTCTATTTCAATCCTATCTCATTTCAAACTACAAATTTATTTAATCGGTTATTATACATTTTAACCCTTTTAGATTCAGCTCATTCGATTTATTACAAGGTCATTTCCAATTTTCTTCCACATATTTGGATTTTATTCACAATACAAACCATTACTATTTTAATCCAATTTCAATTTTTTTTTAGTCGATACCTTTCCAATTATATTAAATTTGTTAACACTCCAAGTTACATTTGAATCTATAGCTCAAGTCCTGGATCCATTATCCATTTTCAAATTACCATTCACTTTTAAATTACCATCCAATTTATTAACTCACAATCTAGCTTCATTCTCAATTACTTTCACTTCATCAACAATTTGAATCAATTTTAATTTATAACTTGAGTTTTATTTTCAAACCTCATCATAATCTCACAATTCAATTTCATTAACTAATTTATTAACAAATTAGTTCTCTCCTTTTTATAGCACAATACTTGATTTTATTTTCAAATATTACTTCATTTAATTTTCTTAGTTCACATTATTTTATAATTCAAGTTTGGATTATTATTTATGTTTCAATTCATCAAAAATATTTATTTTGGGTTTTCTATCTCACCTTCAAATTTAACAAGTCACAACTTATTATTTTCACACATTTCCTTTCATCCTAGGCTTAAATATGTTCATCTTTATTTTTAACTCAAGCCTTATGCTTATTTATAACCCAAGCATATCTTGTTCCATGGATTTTGATTCCTTTACAAGTTATTCTAACTTATTTACTTCAATCCAATCCTTACCCAATTTAATTTCCATTTATTCAGGTAAGAATCTAATTCCATTCTATAACTTAATTGAATTCTTATTCCAATTCAATTAAATTTTAACTCATATTTATTTAATCCAATTCGATTTCAACTTAATTCGAATACACTGGATATTATTTTCAACTTATTCAATCAATCTCAATCCAGTCAAATTTTTATTTCCAAATCCAAGTTAATTTCATTTTTAACTTTTCTTTTAAATTTAAATTCCAACATTCAAAGCTTATTTATCCTTCCTGATTTAAAAGAACATCCTAACTTATAAGCTTATAACCCATCTTATCAGGATTTTCTTAAACTCCCGGCTTTGGTTTCAAATCATTTTGAAATTTCCAACATCTCAAACCACATGTCTCAAAAGATTTAAACCAATCCTGGCTTTTATTTTCACACAAATTTCCTTTGAAATTTTCAAAAACAACTTGCTTTTCTAAACAAATCAATTTGGCCGTCATCATCCGAATTATTTTCCAATAATCCAAGTGATTTCAATGCTATATCATTTTCAAAATTCATTTAAAACAGATTTCTTTTCAGAAACATCACCAAAACAATTGTGCTATTAAAATCTCCGGGTTTTAAATTTCCAAATCCTGCTTAAATAAATTTTACTATAATTCATTTGCATAGCTTATGCTCATACAAATTCTTATTTGATTATATTTCAATTTATAAATTTCATTTATGACTCATACTTTCAATTTCTAGTTAAATTCACTTAACAATGATAATACTTTAATATTATCATTTCTAACATCCAAGCAACCATATAATAGCTATATAGTTTACCAAAAACTTTCTTTATATCAAAAATATATTTTTGGGTAAAATTATTTCATTTACCCATATTTAAAACAATACCGTGTCGATTGTTCTATTCAAGTGTTTAGAAACCCTTTCGATACAGTTGTCCAGACTGTGCCGACGAAGGTTCATATGCCACTCAATAAACCAATCAACACAATATTAAAACAATTTATATTCACTAACAAATACACGCTCATATTTATTTATACGCTCAAACTCATTATAGAGTACTACGGACTCTATTTTAAATGAGTAATTTCCCACAGAGCCAAGGTTATCACCAACCTATGCTCTGATACTAAGTGTAACAGCCCGCAAATCCGTACCCCTTGAGTCAACACTATTCTACCTAAATCAACTCAAGTTGTACATAAATACGAACCATTTGGGTTAAAGAAGAAGAGGTAGAAGAAGAGAAAACAAAATCAACATCAGAATCTAACCATCGCAGCGGAATAAAATATAATAGATAGTAAATAATCTTTACTCAAAATCAAATATATCTATTTATATATATTACATCATCAGAGTACATCAGTCACAACTCAACATCAATATCATACAAATGGATACACAACAACTCAACACAGCGGAATATATATATATACACACAAGTACGAGAGTACGTATCGTCATCCAGCTCATCTCCTGAGCACCACAGCATCATATCCTGTATTCTATAATACTCGGTCTGACCCGAGCATTACAGTTAAATAACACCCGAGTCAGTCTGGATTACAAGCGTGAGAAAATCACACCCAATTGATTATTAAAGTTTCAAAGTCCTTTGAAAACAAAAGCATCTCGTAAGACCACGCCACAAATAAACATGTCGGGTTTTTACCTTACGATAGCTAAAACAATTTTTATAGAAATCCTCTGATATTATAATAGTGCCTATAGAAAATAAATAGAATCTAGCTGAAATGCTTGCATCTCACGTTTCAGCAATAGTTGGGCACAATCAAAACCGTACGGGCGCGTAGGGAAAATGGATTCCAACTAATGGCTAGGCACTGGGGTACCACCTGTCACAGTACCTGGTCTAGATCAGCGTACCGAGGAGCCACCCTAACTCCCCTGCAACACAAGACCGGAACCATCCCTTACTGGACAGTCCCGAGAAAGATCACCCCGCGGTTGGGATCAGCAACCGCCCACTAAGCCGAAATGAAGGGACATCTAGACAAGGATGACCTCACCCTCCAGTGGGGGCTACCCACGAAGCCTTGCTGCATATCCCCTGATTTTCAGCCATTCCCATTTGATGAGGCTTGAGGCTAAGCGTTACCTTTAAGAACAATATCCCTTAGAATGCCCATCGCCCACCTGACGATGTTTCGCAAGCATTCGTCCATACAAGTCCGTCCCGGATTCGAACGGAACCGAAGGCACTATTCCTACTACATCCATTTTGGAAATATCCTCAGGATTAGTAGCGACTAGCCCTTGCACTTCACTGCTCCATCTTCGAATCCAAAATCGTTTTTCACGAAACGTACAAACCGGATCGAAGTGGTTTTCGAGAAATAAATCTCTATCCCGGTCTCTTCGAAACGATTAACGCATGGTCCAATATTGATAGTCGGTTATTTAACTATCAATTAAGATTCACAACATCCATCACACAATAAATAATTTCCCAAATTATTTATTAACTTCAAAATATCTCCACAAGATATATTCCTATTTTCAATCCTTTGAAAACAGTTTCAAAACTATCTTTCTTTTCATAATAAACTTTCTCAAATATTTTCTATCTTCTCTGAAATCACCAAGCACAAAACTAGATTTTTTTTAAAATAATTTTAAAACACTTTTCTTTGAAAATATACTTTTAAAACATTTAAATTAAAGCTACTTGAATAATTTGTTAAAAATACATACCATATGAATATTTGAAAATAAAGTTACTTAGTAAATATAAAACTAGATTTCTTCTTTTAAAAACAAAATACTAAGTTACTTCTTAATAATTACTACTGAAATAGATTAAAAGAAAATACTTACTTGAGACTTTAAATATTAGAAATAATAAATTTACAAAACTTGTTTTCTTTAAAAACAATTTTAAAACATTTAATTGATATTTAAAATTTACTTTTTAAAAACATGTACTTGGCTATCCAGAGAAAATTCCAACTTCAATCTCTTAAATCAATTTTCCCAAATTGATTTCCAATTTATTTTATTTGAAATAAATTTCTTTACTTTCATTTTAAAATTCATTAATTAGGGACTTATTATTAAGGTTATAATTTCCCATTTGTTTTTAACCCTTTTTAAGTGAAATATGGATTTCAGTTTTTCCCAACTTCTTTATTCCTTTCAATAATTTAAATCTTAAATTTTAAATAACTGTTTTATTCCCTTAATTAATATCATTGAAGATTAAAATTCATAAACTCTTTGTTTATTCAAATTTCCTTTCTATAATCAAGATTTATTTACTAGAATTTTAAAGTCACTTTATTTGTAACGACCCGTATTTTACGTGTCGATAGATCGTAAAATTTACAGGTTGTTAGTGTTGTTTATGTTGTCTCTAGCATGATTCGTAGGGGGAGTTAACTCGTGTGTTAAGTGTTGAGTCGTGACCGACTCATAGGCTTAGCTGACTTAAGGATTGAACGAGTCACGGCTTATAGGGTTTGGATGAGTTAAAGGGTGGCCGACTCATGAGGGTATACGACCTAAGATTTGTGACCATGTTAGAATCTGACCGACTCATGGGATAAGTTGTGACCGACTCATAGAGGTAGCGACCTATAGATTTGGCCGAGTTAGTGAGTTGCCGAGTTAACGGGTCAAGGTAGTGAGCGACTCAGTGTTAAGTCGTTTGACCGACTTATAGGTAGAGCGGCTTAAGGGGTTAAGGCTTAGGTCGGCAGGGAACTAGGTCGTGTGACCCTGTGTGTGTGTGTTGTGTAGTTGGGTCGGTATACTAGTTAAGTCGGCAGCGACCTAAGTTAGGTCGGAGGCCTTTGTATCTTGTAGGTCGTTGGGTCAAAGCACTGCCTGTGTTTGAGTCGTATGAGAGTTAGGTCGGCTATGCCGATGAGTCGTGTGGCAGATAGGTCGTTGGGTCGGCAGAGGCTAGTTGAGCTTGTGTCGGTAGGATTGGCTTGAGTCGTGGACGACTCATGGGTTAGGTCGGGACCGACCTAAGGGGCGACGACTCAGGGGAAAATCAGCCTATAAATAGAGGACTTTGGCTCACTTTTTGGCACCGGTTTTTGAAGCAACGAAGTGCTGCCATTTTGGGAACTCGACTACAACATTTCTTCATCTTCTTTTCTCCATTCCAATCTAATTCTAACATCCATCCAAGATCGAAGATCGAGATTGAAGATCCAAGAGACAAAGTTGAAGATCTTCATCCAACGAAGCTAGATTTCATCGTTTGAAGCGAAATATTGCCGGATCAAGCCTTGATCTTCGCTGTCCAGATCTGTAGTGATTAGTTTTTGTGGTGTTTGGGTGATTTGGTGAGTGGTGGTTATCTCTCACGCGGACCCAAAGGAGTATATTGGATTGGTGGTTTGTTGGAGTGTTGTAGATAGTGATTTTGCGCATTTTTCCTTAGATCCAAGTATAGATCCATTGTTTGTGAACATGTTTACCTATGCAAGTTCATTTATTAAGTTATAGGAACAGAACCCATGTTTTATATTCGCTAGATCTATGCTAAAACCCATGATTCATGTATGTTAGTTCTATGCTCATTTATTTACGAAATTGCCATTTAGTTATAAATGCCTAATTAGATCTTGATTGAATACTTATTTGTTTGGATTAATGTTTGCCTTGATTGATTGTTGTGAATGAGCTATCTAGTTGATAGATTTGGACAAGTATGGTCAAAGATGATTCAAAAGTTATAGAAGAGGCTCTTGAATGGTGAAAGCTGCTAAAGGCATATGAGGCGGATGTTGAAGCTCATATGTATGGATTGAATGATGTTGAGATGGAACTTTGCCAGGATGCGATGAGGCAAACCATGTTGTTGAGTTGAGACTTTGCTATGGTATGATAAAGCGAAGTATGATGTGATGTAGACTTGGCGTAATCCAGGCAGGGATCATTCCAAGCATGTTGATAACTCGAGGGATGGTTCGAGTTGGTTGATAATGGATTGCTCGGGAGGTAGCTTGAGCTAGTATGAGAATAGTCATCGAGGAGGATGACTAGGAGGCTTGGATCTCATCGTTGTTGAAGGTTCTAGCATGCTCAAAAGCAAGAGTACATGGGGCGCCCAAAACGACTACAGGTAGGTAGTCGGGACACCCAAAAGACTACAGGTAGGTAGTTGAGTACTCTGGGCAGAGTAGGTAAGTCCTAGGCACGGGTCACGATGACGTGCGGAGCTATGCCTAGAACCGGGGTTACCATTAGCCCTTGACAGGTGGTCATTCGACTAACGGTGATATCAAGGCAATGATGACAGTGATAGCCAGAGTCATGGATGTTTGGTTGTATCATCATTCGGTCTCAAGAGCGGTGTTTTCTGGGTGCTTATCTGATCTTGGTTTAGGCCTTGGGGGTTTTTATTTGGAAAACATCGTCCTTGACTCGAGTGGTTATTTCTTTTCCTTAATTGTATGCTATGTTATACTTGCTTCTCCTTAGTGTGAGTCTGGGGGGGGGCTATCACTGTAGAAAGAGATGGAGTGGGATGGTTTGGTTCCTATTCCTTTTATCCCTTATGCTCTTTTGGTATGTTTGATAGTTGATTTACTGCTCACTAAGACTTTGTCTGACTCAAGGTTTTATGTCTCCTCTTATTACCTTGGGCTGTTCATCCATGTTGGGATGGGCAGACTAGGTAGCAGGTGACAGGTGCTGTTTTTTTTGGAGATCTACGCTGATGATGACGAAGACGAGCAGGAGGCTTTGCATATTAGTTTTCTTACTATTTGTACTGGGTGTTCCGCTGCTTGTATATATTCTGAGTGCTATGTAGTGAGGCTTTGATGTATGGATTTGCTGGGATGATTGTATCAAACTACTGTGATGCTTATATGATGATTTCCTGTTATGAAGCTTCACTATATATATATTTCTCTATTGTATTTTATCCATGCGCTGTGAGTTATGCGATAGAGTTTCTGTTTTATTTTACCCTGACTATCGTCCATGGCTGCCTGGCACGTTTTTCAGCGCTCTTTTCTCTTGTTTTAGTGCGGGAGTCATGGACGGTCCTCACATTTGGTATCAGAGCGAGGTTAATCGATTTTAGCCAACGCTCGCTGACGTAACTACGTATGGGAGACGTAATTGTATTTTTATGGATGATTACTATATATAATATAGTAGCCTAGAAGGATTTGAACTCCTTATGCAGTTGTTTCTTAAGGTGTTCTAATCATTCTTATTACAGATATTAAGGATGAGTCGAAGAGGGAGACCAGCTGCAAGGGAAAGCCGTGCTGATGAAGGAGCTGTTGATTATGGAACTATGTTCGAAGCGATGATGACTTCGATCATGAGAAGGATACCAGCTTCAGGATCATCAGTGGATGTGGGAGTTCAAGTTCAAGCTCCAAGACCGGTGGATTTTGCTAAGCTTTGCAAGGATTATACTTCTCTTGGAGGAAAAGCTTTCTTGGGGACGGAGTCGACTATTGAGGTGCAGAGATGGATTGATGCATGTCGAAGGATCTTTGGTGACTTAGGGATTGAGGATGCAACTAAGAGAAAGCTTGCATCGAGACAGCTTCAGGGAAGAGCTGCTGATTGGTGGAATTCTATCACCATTGATACCCCAGAAGAAGAGATTACTTGGGAGCAATTCCAAGTTAGATTTGAAGCCAAGTTCATCTCTACGGCTCAGAAGTCTGTTTTGTTCAAGAGGTTTGTAGAGCTCAAGCAAGGTGGGAGACCAGTTCTTGAGTATATTTCTGAGTTTGAAGCTTTGTCCAAGTATGCCAGATCGTACATTGATTCTCCCTATCAGAAGAATGAGAAGTTTGTGACTGGTCTGGATGCTTATCTTGGGAGGCAGTTAGTGGATCATTTGGACGATCCATTTGAGAAGCTTGTGGAGAAAGCCCTTAGGCATGAGAGTTTGTTTCCTAAGGAAAGTTCTGTTGTTGCTGTAACCAGGGAAGGATCTAAACCACATCAGAATGGCAATAAGAGGAGGAAGCAGCAACAGCAGAAGGGTAAGGATGGCCAGAAGAAGCCGAAAGGCGAAGTGACTTGTTATAACTGCCAACAGAAGGGCCATCTTTACAAAGATTGTAAGAATCCCAAGGTGCCGGGAAAGTGTTATAACTGTGATAAGCTGGGACATATCAAGAAGGATTGCCCAGAGCCGAGGAAAGATAGGCAGATTGTGCAAGCTTATGCTTTGGGAGTTGTGCCGTCGTCTTCAAAAGCTCCTACTGCTGAAGAGAAGGGGAAGAGTGTGGTGGTTCAAGGTACTCTTTCTATTTGTGGTGTTCCAGTTAGAGTGTTGTTTGATACTGGAGCGTCGCATTCTTTTGTTTGTGATGATTTGGTAGGCCGGTTAGGTTTGAAACCGGATATTGTTGATAGGCCATTGGTTGTGACTAATCCAGTTGGGGGTTCGTCATGTTTGTGTATGATATGCCGCGGTCTAGTTGTGTCGAGTCATGATTGCTCGTTTGTTTGTGATTGCTTTGTTCTGAACTTTGCGGGGTTCGGAATTATTTTGGGTATGGACTGGCTTAGGAAGTATGCGGCTAGGATTGATTGTGAGAGGCTGGAGGTGACAGTCGGAAATGTGGAAGGGCGAAAGGTTGTGATACGATGTAAGCATGAGGAAGGCGTCTTCATGAGCTTCATGTATTCGCTGGTTGTTCCACGGAATGGACTGTCATCAGTGCCTATTGTGAATGGATTTGAGGATGTCTTTGACGAAGTCAAAGGGTTGCCGCCGCATAGGGAGATCGAGTTTCGTATCGATCTAGTTGAGGGAGCCAGACCTGTTGTGATGCCTCTTAGGCGGATGGCGCCTAGGGAGCAGCTAGAGTTGAGGGTGCAGGTTGATGACCTTTTGCAGAAAGGATTCATTCGGAGAAGTGTGTCCGAATGGGGTGCACCAGTTGTGTTCGCAACCAAAGCGGATGGATCGTTGAGGTTGTGTGTGGATTATCGTGAGCTGAATAAGTTGACTAGGAAGAACAAGTATCCATTGCCGAGAATAGATGACTTGTTTGATCAGCTTCACGAGGCTAAGGTGTTTTCTCAGATGGATTTGGCAACGGGATTTCACCAGTTGAGAGTGGCGAAGGATAGTGTGCCGAAGACTGCTTTCAAGACACCATCCGGATTTTATGAGTGGATGGTAATGCCGTTTGGATTGACTAACGCGCCAGCATATTTTGTGGATCTTATGAATAGAGTGTTCAGAGATCAGTTGAATAAATTTGTACTTGTGTTCGTGGATGATATTTTGGTTTACTCCAGAACTGAAGAAGAGCACAAGACGCACTTAAGGATTGTTTTGGAAATCTTGCGGAAACATCAGCTGAAGGCTATGTTTTCGAAGTGTCACTTCTGGAAGAGTGAAGTGAGGTTCTTAGGCCATGTTATCTCTAGAAATGGAATAGCGGTTGATCCCGCTAAGGTGGCAGCAATCCAAGATTGGGTTAGACCTAAGAATGCATCTGATGTGAGGAGTTTTCTTGGATTAGCAGGATATTATCGTCGGTTTATCAAAGACTTTTCCAAGGTAGCTGCACCGTTAACAGGATTGACGAAAAAGAACCAAGTGTTCAGATGGGATGCTAAGTGTGAACAAGCTTTCGTAATCCTGAAAGAGCGACTGACGAGTGCTCCTGTCTTGACTATTCCAAGTGGGAATGATGAGATGGTGGTTTACACCGATGCATGTGGCACTGGACTTGGAGCAGTGCTAATGCAGAAGGATAAAGTTGTTGCGTATGCTAGTCGACAACTGAAGCCGCATGAAAGAAATTATCCGACTCATGATTTGGAGTTAGCGGCGATTGTGTTTGCTTTGAAGATGTGGAGACACTATCTATTGGGAGTTAGATTTGAGTTATTTACAGATCATAAGTCGTTGAAGTATCTGTTCTCCCAAAAGGATTTGAATCTTCGACAGCAAAGATGGCTAGAGTTCTTAGCATCTTATGATTTTGGTATAGCCTATACTCCGGGAAAAGGTAACGCGGTGGCTGATGCGTTAAGTCGAAGACATGCAGGTTTGGGAGCCATGTTTTCGGAATGGAAGAACCTTGAGTATTTGGCTGGATTTGATTTCAGGCCCAGATGTGAGTTGGAACCTGAAATGTTGGCAAACTTATCGATAAGACCTACTCTTGTGGAAAGGATTGGCGAGAACCAAAAGAGAGATGATAGGCTTGTTACGATTATCCGAGATTGGGAATCCGGATTGGACCCAGAGAAGAATAAGGGATTTGAGGTCGATCGAGAGGGTTGGCTTCTGAAGCAAGGACGATTGGTTGTTCCCGATGTAGATGGATTGAGAGATGAAGTTCTGAGGGAAAGTCATCACTCGAGGTTGACAATTCACCCAGGTGGTAATAAGATGTATCGAGATATGAAGAGAACATATTACTGGGAAGGTATGAAGAAGGATGTTGGAAATTTTATTTCCAAGTGTATGAACTGTCAGTTAGTGAAAGCTGAGCAGAAGAAGCCCAGTGGATTACTTCAGCCATTAGAAGTTCCTACATGGAAGTGGGAGCAAGTGTCGATGGACTTTATCGATGGTCTACCTAGGACAAGAGCAGGAAATGAAGGAATTTGGGTCATAGTAGATCGTTTGACCAAGAGTGCAAGGTTCATTCCTATTCGATCAACTAGGACTGCATCGAAGTTGGCTGAGTTGTATGTTAAGTGGATAGTTCGATTCCATGGTATTCCGAAGAGTATAGTGAGCGATCGAGACCCATTGTTCACTAGTGGATTTTGGAAGAGCTTCCAGGAAGTTTTGGGAACCGAGTTGTGTTTGAGTACAGCTTATCACCCTCAAAAAGATGGTCAGACTGAAAGAGTCAACCGAGTTTTGGAAGATCTTCTCAGAGCTTGTGTTTTGGACTTCGGAGGATCATGGGAAGATCATCTTCATTTGGTGGAATTTGCTTATAATAACAGTTATCAGTCGAGTATTGGTATGGCACCATATGAGGCATTATACGGAAGACCGTGTAACTCTCCGACATGTTGGTTGGAAACTGGAGAAAAGTTGATACTTGGGCCAGAGATGATTCGACAGACTTCGGATTGTATAGAGATCATTCGGCAACGAATGAAGGCAGCCCAAGATCGTCAGAAGAGTTATGCCGATAATCATCGAAAGGATTTGGAATTCGTCGTAGGTGAGATGGTTTTTGTGAAGATTTCTCCATTAAAGAGTGCTATTAGATTCGGGAAGAAAGGAAAGTTAACTCCGAGATTTGTTGGGCCATTCCCGATTATCGAGCGAATTGGAAAGCTCGCTTATAGATTGGAATTACCGGAAAAGATGGCGGGTGTGCACAATGTTTTTCATGTATCTTATCTACGGAAGTATGTGCATGACCCAACTACGGTGGTTTCTGCTGATAGCTGTGAAGATTTAGAGGTTGATCCAGTGGTTAGAAGACCTCGTAAGCCGCTTCGTGTTGTTGAGACCGACACGAAACAGCTTAGGAGGAAGACGATTACGTTGATCAAGGTACAATGGAGTGATGATGTTAACGACTGTACGTGGGAGGAGGAAGAGAGGATGAAGGCAGCTCATCCTGGACTCTTCGAGGTATGGCCCTAAAGTGTCGTGACATCTCATGAATTTGTAGCTTGTTCTAAGTCTTAGAATTCTGCATGCTAGGCTAGAATTGGATGCATGGTTTGTTGATTGCTATGGAAGGTAGGCATGCAGAATATCTTTGATTGCTGTTGTTTGCTTGGAATTTCGGGGGCGAAATTCCTAAGGGGGAGAGAATGTAACGACCCGTATTTTACGTGTCGATAGATCGTAAAATTTACAGATTGTTAGTGTTGTTTATGTTGTCTCTAGCATGAGTCGTAGGGGGAGTTAACTCGTGTGTTAAGTGTTGAGTCGTGACCGACTCATAGGCTTAGCTGACTTAAGGATTGAACGAGTCACGGCTTATAGGGTTTGGATGAGTTAAAGGGTGGCCGACTCATGAGGGTATACGACCTAAGATTTGTGACCATGTTAGAATCTGACCGACTCATGGGATAAGTTGTGACCGACTCATAGAGGTAGCGACCTATAGATTTGGCCGAGCTAGTGAGTTGCCGAGTTAACAGGTCAAGGTAGTGAGCGACTCAGTGTTAAGTCGTTTGACCGACTTATAGGTAGAGCGGCTTAAGGGGTTAAGGCTTAGGTCGGCAGGGAACTAGGTCGTGTGACCCTGTGTGTGTGTGTTGTGTAGTTGGGTCGGTATACTAGTTAAGTCGGCAGCGACCTAAGTTAGGTCGGAGGCCTTTGTATCTTGTAGGTCGTTAGGTCAAAGCACTGCCTGTGTTTGAGTCGTATGAGAGTTAGGTCGGCTATGCCGATGAGTCGTGTGGCAGATAGGTCGTTGGGTCGGCAGAGGCTAGTTGAGCTTGTGTCGGTAGGATTGGCTTGAGTCGTGGACGACTCATGGGTTAGGTCGGGACCGACCTAAGGGGCGACGACTCAGGGGAAAATCAGCCTATAAATAGAGGACTTTGGCTCACTTTTTGGCACCGGTTTTTGAAGCAACGAAGTGCTGCCATTTTGGGAGCTCGACTACAACATTTCTTCATCTTCTTTTCTCCATTCCAATCTAATTCTAACATCCATCCAAGATCGAAGATCGAGATTGAAGATCCAAGAGACAAAGTTGAAGATCTTCATCCAACGAAGCTAGATTTCATCGTTTGAAGCGAAATATTGCCGGATCAAGCCTTGATCTTCGCTGTCCAGATCTGTAGTGATTAGTTTTTGAGGTGTTTGGGTGATTTGGTGAGTGGTGGTTATCTCTCACGCGGACCCAAAGGAGTATATTGGATTGGTGGTTTGTTGGAGTGTTGTAGATAGTGATTTTGCGCATTTTTCCTTAGATCCAAGTATAGATCCATTGTTTGTGAAGATGTTTACCTATGCAAGTTCATTTATTAAGTTATAGGAACAGAACCCATGTTTTATATTCGCTAGATCTATGCTAAAACCCATGATTCATGTATGTTAGTTCTATGCTCATTTATTTACGAAATTGCCATTTTAGTTATAAATGCCTAATTAGATCTTGATTGAATACTTATTTGTTTGGATTAATGTTTGCCTTGATTGATTGTTGTGAATGAGCTATCTAGTTGATAGATTTGGACAAGTATGGTCAAAGATGATTCAAAAGTTATAGAAGAGGCTCTTGAATGGTGAAAGCTGCTAAAGGCATATGAGGCGGATGTTGAAGCTCATATGTATGGATTGAATGATGTTGAGATGGAACTTTGCCAGGATGCGATGAGGCAAACCATGTTGTTGAGTTGAGACTTTGCTATGGTATGATAAAGCGAAGTATGATGTGATGTAGACTTGGCGTAATCCAGGCAGGGATCATTCCAAGCATGTTGATAACTCGAGGGATGGTTCGAGTTGGTTGATAATGGATTGCTCGGGAGGTAGCTTGAGCTAGTATGAGAATAGTCATCGAGGAGGATGACTAGGAGGCTTGGATCTCATCGTTGTTGAAGGTTCTAGCATGCTCAAAAGCAAGAGTACATGGGGCGCCCAAAACGACTACAGGTAGGTAGTCGGGACACCCAAAAGACTACAGGTAGGTAGTTGAGTACTCTGGGCAGAGTAGGTAAGTCCTAGGCACGGGTCACGATGACGTGCGGAGCTATGCCTAGAACCGGGGTTACCATTAGCTCTTGACAAGTGGTCATTCAACTAACGGTGATATCAAGGCAATGATGACAGTGATAGCCAGAGTCATGGATGTTTGGTTGTATCATCATTCGGTCTCAAGAGCGGTGTTTTCTGGGTGCTTATCTGATCTTGGTTTAGGCCTTGGGGGTTTTTATTTGGAAAACATCGTCCTTGACTCGAGTGGTTATTTCTTTTCCTTAATTGTATGCTATGTTATACTTGCTTCTCCTTAGTGTGAGTCTGGGGGGGGGGGGGCTATCACTGTAGAAAGAGATGGAGTGGGATGGTTTGGTTCCTATTCCTTTTATCCCTTATGCTCTTTTGGTATGTTTGATAGTTGATTTACTGCTCACTAAGACTTTGTCTGACTCAAGGTTTTATGTCTCCTCTTATTACCTTAGGCTGTTCATCCATGTTGGGATGGGCAGACTAGGTAGCAGGTGACAGGTGCTGTTTTTTTTGGAGATCTACGCTGATGATGACGAAGACGAGCAGGAGGCTTTGCATATTAGTTTTCTTACTATTTGTACTGGGTGTTCCGCTGCTTGTATATATTCTGAGTGCTATGTAGTGAGGCTTTGATGTATGGATTTGCTGGGATGATTGTATCAAACTACTGTGATGCTTATATGATGATTTCCTGTTATGAAGCTTCACTATATATATATTTCTCTATTGTATTTTATCCATGCGCTGTGAGTTATGCGATAAAGTTTCTGTTTTATTTCACCCTGACTATCGTCCATGGCTGCCTGGCACGTTTTTCAGCGCTCTTTTCTCTTGTTTTAGTGCGGGAGTCATGGGCGGTCCTCACATTATTTCTTCCCAATTCATTTAAAAATTTATTCAAATTTCTATAATTATTTTACTTACAATTTCACTTCTTTTATTATCTTACAAAAATCCAATTTATATATTTTTGGTAATTCATCATACCCAATTATATCCAATCGAACCATAGCATTCAATATACCAATAAAGATCATCATAGGATATCAAATAAATCACAACAGAGGGTATTAAATAATTTAAATAGATATTGAGGGATCCCTCCAACCAGTTTTTCCCTGCATGCACAACGTTAGCACAATATAATATACCAATGCCAAAATATCATACTACATCACATCAATCAATTCAACCAATTCAATCATTCAAACAATTATTTAGACTTAATCATTTTAAATTTAAGTTTCACTGAGTGAGATTAACTCACCTTTGGCCCAAGATTGCCATTCACCTCAAACTCGTCTTGTTTCCGTGATTTTCAGACCTTGAAAAATCATTTTACATTTTATCAATATTCGAATAAATCGAACCCTTAATTACCATTTAACAATTCAATTAAATTTTGAACAAATTTTCTTTTATTAAACCTTTTAGTAAAAACAAAAATTTGTCTAGATAAGTAGATTTACACAATTAAATTTCCATAATACGTTATTATAAAATAAACCAGTGGAATTGTATTTATTTTACTCACGAACTAGGAAACAGATAGGTTTACAAAAACTTTACTGCAACGATTATATTATTTTCTTTTCTAAGTTATACATATTTATTTTATTATTATTATTATTTTAACTTTACTGTAATTCCAATACTGTATTCTATATATATATATTTCAATTAAAGGGGAAAAATAAATAAATGAGATACAATTATACCTCACCTTCCAGATCGCGATCCACTGCCCCTCCCCCAGTCTCGACCGCACTGACGCAGAGCCACCGACCCCCTTGCGATTCGCAACTTCCACCTCAGACAATTGCGTCGTAGCCCACAAGCTCGAACCAATCCCCTACGTGGCCACCAACCCACGCCGAGGCCCACCCTCACCGCTCTTCACCTGGCCTCACGCACTCGAGCTCTCCCCCTCTTCGTCTAATCGAACTCCGTTCGATTCATGACCGCCAACAAGAATTGCGAAACCCTAGGCGCACCACAGTAACTTCACGCGAATCCCCCTTTAGCCCAGTCGCGTCGATCACGATGCTTCATCAAAGCGTAGACTTGAAGCAAATTCGATTTCTTTTATACAGAAGGGCTGCCGGCCATTTTTTTTTTGTCCGATGTTATTTGAAATTGATATACTGAAAAGAGAGAAAAGGGGAGCGGCACTGAAAGGAAAGGGGAAAGGGAAACGCTCGGTTATGTTCTCGAATGGAACCAAGGCTCGGGATAAATATCAATGTAAGCGTATTGGAGAAGCTATGGGCCATAATGATTGACTACAGTGCTTTGAGGTGAAAGAAAACAATGATGTGAATTTATTTATTTTCGACTGAAGGTCGACTGGTTAAACAATGTATAAATTTAATTTCAAATTTCAATTTTAGTCGACTATTATCAATGAATTTTTCAGCATGTTTAGATCTCATACACTCACACACTAACTCCGATCAATACGAAATTTGAAATCCGATAATAATTCAATATTATGGATCCAATGGAACTGGTTTCGTCGAAATCTGAGACTGTGCCTCGAACGGCTATTTTTTAATTTTATTTAAACGATATAAATCTTAAAACTGAACAAACCACTACCAAATTCAATTTTAAAACTTCTATTATCCTTAGTGTTATCAATATAAATTTTATAAATCTTCAAATTATTTTTAATCGCCTTAAAATTCTAGATTCGACAATTTACCCAACTCCAACTTATTAAATTTAATGATTCAATTATCAGATAAATTGTGATATTCGTAATTTAAGTTAAAATTACTCTATTGAATATTTAAAATCAATTAAATATTCCGATTTTAAATGCTTGAAAATTCCAGGTCGTCACAATTGAACAGTCTCAGAATCCGTCCAAACCGGCGCTAAAATGTCCGGAATTCCAATATGAACCTAGCGGAGAATACCGCATGTAATTTTGACCTCGTATGCAAAATTTATGTACATTAGAACATTTGAATTGAAATTAAAATTGATAAAATAAAATAAAAAAAGTAATACATGTCATCGTCGTTTTAGGTTCTAGATCAGAGAAACGCAGTTGTCTCCTTTGCACGAACGCATGCCCTAACCCGAAATAAGGTCTTCGAATCCTGAAATGCTCAGGCTGACCCGGGCGAATTGAAAAGACAAAACACTCGAGTCAGAACTAAAAGATCTTATGTAAGTTAAATCAACAGTAAATAAATATGAGTGTAAACGGCATTGGAGATGTTCACGGGATTTGACATTGCCTATCAGTGTCTAACGTGAGTGCAGTAACTTAAGAGATGTTCAGGATTCATATCTCCTAAGGATCTGTTAAACTATTTACTATGTAGTAATATTTCGCTATTATAATAGTGTCTAATAGTAAAATAAACTTACTTTTAAATAGCGTTAAGGGGTTACCCATATAGCCCTTAACACATAATAGTGCTAATAGTCTATACAGCACCGTAATACCTCCTGACCGGGAGGCTACCAGAGGATACTCCATAAGTACGAAACAAATCAAACTCATACAAGGCACACTAGGGTAGGTGACACGGCACACAAGGCAATGCCAGGATAGATATACCAATTACTATCCGGACTGGTGGTGATGCATAGCGCGCAGCTACCGCCCACCTCGAGCCACACCCCCAAAATCAAAAATCAAAAGTGGCCGCCAAATGAATCTCCAAGTCAGAATATAATATCGAAGGAGTGTGTTCGATAAGAGGAGCTATCTCACAGGCCCGGAATCGCTCCTGCTTTAGACGCCTTATGCCAACTCACGGGAGTCGGGTCCACGTATATACCTTAATAGAACGTCGCCACCATCCTACTTCATTCTGGAATCTCCACCGTGTGCACGGTCCTTAAATTGGTTTTCAAAGTTGGCAGAGAATATGACAACTTCCGATCTCGGTCTCTTTAACAACCAAACGTTATTATAACGCCGCCGTCATTTCAAAATAATTTATACTTCCAACCATAATAAAATATCCATTTCGAAACCATATAAATACGATATCCTTTCCATTTCAAAAACCAAATCATTATCATATCATTTTAAAAAAAACCCAAATCAATATAGTATCATTTTATTTCAAATATATCTCTTTTTCAAAATCATAACACTTTCAAATTTATCATATCTCGAAACCAAACGCTTGAAATATACCTTTCAAAACATAACACTTCGAATTTCATAGCTTCTAAACCATAACTTCCAAAACTTAAATGGTTTGGTTATTCAAATAGTATATAAAATAAAATAGTTTGAATTTAAGATTACTTTATAAAGTAAAATAATTTCCTCGACTTTACAATTTTAGTCGCTTTAAATTATATCCTAATTCATAACTTTCAACTCACTTTCAGTTTCAATAAACCATTTCAATTTCAATATATTTCAAACTTTGAGTATTAAACAATTTCAAAACTAAGGTTGGTGATTACGATTCAACAATACAATGTTCTATTATTTAGTTTTGAAATATTTGCATAATAAATCCATTATCATTTAAATAAAACTCAGATTACAAATAACAAAATATTTCCTTCAATTTATTTATACTTGAAATATTCGTTTAATTCATCTTGAACAACAATCCAGTTATAAAAATCATACCTTTTAAAATTTCAAGTTTAATAAACTTTACATCAACTTATCGAGTTTAATTCTTAAATAAGCTCAATTTCAAATAAATTTCCAATTTACCTTCCAATCTTAATTTATTTAAATCATTATAACCTCTATATTAAAATATGATTTAAATACTAAACCATATTTTATTTTAATAAATCAAACTCCATCATTAAAAAATTTATTAAACAAATTTATACATGGCCTAAATTCAAGAATTTAACTATATATAAAATAACATTCATATAATATCAAAAATCAATATTTATCAAACCGTAAATTTCTTTCCAAACCATTGAAACATTTTCAAAATAATTTATATATAGACCACGCTGTTTATATATAATTTTCTACCTTATGGTCAAGTGATACAGATATTTATCATTTCAATCCGTAATTTAAAATAAAAATACGGTTATATATCATTTCAAACCGTAATCCCGAATAAAATGAAAATGCATAACAACTTGCAATTCATAACAATATACATACAACATACATTCATCCAATATCAATCATCAACCATTTATCACAATCATCATCCAATTCAAATAATAACATTAATTTAGAATAGAAAATAAATAACAAGTATTTACTGGCAGTTTATATTCAATAATAAATTAAATAACAATTTAACTGACATTTTATATGCAATAATTAAGTAAATAACAATTTAATTCAATAAATTTCAATTTAACTGGAATGGTGATAAAATGTACCAAACAGCCATAAATAAATTTCTATTCACATCAGAAATTAATATAACACACATAAAAAAATTTAGAAGTTGGGAGTGGGTTAAAACACACCTTTTGAATTTAAATCCAATTTAAACCCAATACGAACCTAGCGAAGAAAACCGTGCGTAATTTCGACCTCGTATTCAAAAGTAATGTACATTAGAACATTTGAATTGAAATTAAAATTGATAAAATAAAATAAAAAAAGGAATAAACGTCATCGTCGTTTCACGTTCCAGATCAGAGAAACGCAGTTGTCTCCTTTGCACGAACGCATGCCCTAACCCGAACGACATTGCCGCATAGCGCCATCGCGGCCGCGCGTCCAGCTGCCATCGACCCTCCCTGGCTTCGCCGCCACCTACGCCTCACTCCGGTCACCCCAGCAACGAGCTCGATCTTCAAGTTCATCAGCCACCGCCTTTAACCTTTATCGCTAATTTAATTTTCACGCGCAATCAAACCATCGATTTTCCAAGCAACTTACGCCGATGCACTGCATGCGATGACCTCTACAGCCCAGTGTCTCCAATTTGTCGTTCAAGCGAATTCGATCACGACCCAACGGACGGCCGAGAATGAACGAGCTAATTCCGACTACACAGAAAGCCAGATCGAAAAACGAATCATATATTTGCCTTGTGCTCATCGAGAGCTTCAAATCCATATATAATTCGACGCAGTTCGTGGAGTTCGAAATTTTGCTTTGGGTTTCACTTGAAATTGCAATTGGAATTTAGGGTTCTGTCCACTGAAAGAGGAGAAGCAAATAGAATTGTACGTACAGAAATGAGAAATAAGAAATAGGCTGGGGTTTATAACAAGATATATGTAGGCAAAGTTGAAATAAAATAAGTGGACAAGATTGATTTACACGTTGAACGATAAAATGGCCCGAAAAACCGGTTCTGCCTCCGGAACGAAATTGGGTCAACCCATATATCAAAATAGATGTTTTTAAATATTTTAAATGCAATTGAATAGGTTTCAAGTCCAAATTCCATTGTATGAAGAATTATGCTAAAATCAAGTTATTTCAAATTGATTTTAATTGATTCCAATTTAATTGATTTCTAGGCGTTTCAAGTCCGTACGATCGAACGACAAGTCCAATCGTTACGAAATTGAAATCCTACAGTAATTCACCGTTACAGATCCGATGAAACCGGTTTCGTCGAAATTCGAGTCAGTGGCCAAAATGGCTATTTTCTAGTAAATTAAATAAATAAAAAATTAATTAATCAAAACAAATTTTCGATTTCAATTCTATAATTTACAAATTTTATCACTTTTGATTTATTTAGTCATTAATAACAATTTGAAAAAAAAATTCAAGTTGATTCAATGTTAATTATTTCAATAATTATTATCTTTGCTTTCAATTTAAAAAAAAAATCCAGAAAATACAAATTTTATTTTCAATAATTCCATTTAATTGACTTTCATTATATTATTCAATCTATTATTATCAAACAGATGAAATTAACATTGTATTCATAGTTATTGCATTAATATTCTCACATTCCATCTTAACTTCAATTAATGTAATATTTAGATATTTAAGTTCATTTATTTGCAATTAATTCAATTATGAAATTTAAATTGTAATAAATTAATAAATCTTGAATTTCCATTCCTTTTATTCAACCAATTGTCAGATTATGAATAAAGTAAATGTTATTTCCCATTATTAACTAAATTCACATTAACAAACTATTTAATTAAGAATTATTGCAATTTTTACCACATTCTAAATTAGCAGGCTAAATAAATAGGTAACATAAAATATTTGTTACCATTTACTTTCAATCACACTTGTAAGTTATTATTCCCCAAACAATTATTACAATTGTTTACATCACACAAATTTCATTCATTCATCATTAATATCCTATTTAATTATATTTATTGAAATTTATTTTCGATTTACTAAGGACAATATAACCTTACCATTGTTTCAATTAAATTGGGATTGCACTAAATTAGTTATTTATCAACTTTCATTAACATTACTATCTTAATTTACCTTCGGTTACTATTAATCAATATATTATTACATTGGCTAATTATATGCTTACCTTTATTTACTTATTTTAAATTTTATACCCAAGTGCAACAATTAACACTATTTCTTTATTGGCATTTCACTCCATTTGTCAATAATTAATTTTAATTGCCATTGCTACATTTCCTTTTTACATTTGCTTAATTACAAGTTATAAAGTTTTAAATTTAGTTACAAAAATCTTATTAAATTACCGAATTTAATTATCGAATTTTACGGGTCGTTACAGAAGGTAAGTTTGCTAATCTCTTATTCATTATTTAAATTGAAGGTTTCATATGCAATCTATCACACATTATGTGGAGCACATATATAATATCACTTTAACTTGTTCTATTTTATAGGCACATGCAAAGTCAGACAGAAACTCTGCGAATAGAAATAAGAATCCAGTCACACATCGTGTTGGTTCTAGGTCCTTTTAGCGTTATCGTGAAGAGCTGATAAATTTACTAATTTCGATTATAAATAGTTATCATGTAACAATCTGATATTTTCAACCATTCACATCCACACATGTCGGACTTGAATTGCTTAAAATACCGCGTTGTAAATAAATTTTGGCAAATCTCAGAATATACAGTAAATACATAATCGCAGATCGCACACACAGACACAGAGTAAATAATAATACAGCGGAAGTAAAAGAGATAGTAGTTCATGAAGCTACTATATAAAAATAAGATACATCAGAGTTCAACAAGATACAACAAAAGAGTAACAAGATACATCAGGTACAAATCAGAATACATCACTGAAATCACTGGATACAGAAAGCAAAATAGATGGTTGGATCTTCAAGGAAAGCTCCAACTCCGAAGGTGAATCTTGTATGCTAACTCACTCAATCTGGCTCGAGCGTAAAGCTAAACACAAAACACTCGAGTCAGGACATAAATACTTATGAACTGTAAATCAACTCAAGTGAACAGTAACAAAACTGCATCAGTAACTTAAAGGATGCTTGGGATCGTCCATCCTTTAAGGATCCGTTAAACTATTTACTATGTAGTAATAATACGCTATTGTAATAATGTCTACAGTAAAATAAACTTACTTTTAAATAGCGTTCTGGGCTACCCATATCACCCATCACACATAATAGTCCCAGTAGTCCATCCAATATCATGCCATCTCCACACCCGGTGATTGTCAGAGGATACCACACGGGCTACGGGCGAAAAACAAACTCGTAGTAAAGGCTCGGTATGGTAGGTGACACGGCACACAAGGCAATGCCAGGGTAGATATGCCAATCACGCACACAGGCTGGTGGTAACGCAGCAGCCACATACGCCCACCTCGAAACACACTCCCATATCAAAATCGGAGGATGGCCATCTAATCAATCACAAGTAAGAGTATAGTATCGAAGGAATGTGTCCCACCAGAGGAGCTACCCCTTTTGGCCCGAGATCGCTCCTGTTTAGCCACCTTATGCCAACTCACGGGAGTTGGGTCCACGTAATATACCTCAAGAACGTCGTCACCATCCTACTTCATTCTGGAATGTCCACCGCGTACACAGTTGTTAAAGTGGTTTTCGGAGTTGGCAGAGAGTATGACAACTTCCGATCCCCATCTCTTTAACAACTAATCGTTACTATAACGCCGTGGTCATTTCAAAATAGTTTATACTTCAAAAATCAAATCATTTCATTTCAAAATTATATCCCTTTCAAAATAGTTATTCTCTGTTTTAAATTACAATTACACTTTTAAAAATGTTTTAAAACCAAAATATATACATAACATGTTATTTTACCCATATAAACATAAATTAGAACATTACTTGACCAAATAAAATATTATTTGTATAATTTAAAATAAACAATTTTGTTAAATACAGCAAATTTCACACAATAGTTAAAAAGGCATAACTTTCACATTATAAATCAGATTTCAACGAAACGAAAAGCAGCGTTCTTAAAATTTTATTTATTTTAATAATAAAAGAGAAAATTCAAAATTTTCAAACTTTCAAATTTTAAATTTAAAAGTCAACGTTTGACCATTTTGACCAAAATTCACTTTTTTTGGAAAATATTCAATTTATACATGTTTGAAATTATAATTTACATTAAAATCAAAATTTATATTTAAAATAAAAAAATTATTCATTTTAATAGATAAAAATAAAGTTTTTAAATCAAGAATTCAATTATAGTAATTAAAATATACAATAAAAACAATCAGAAAATACAGGGTTGTTACATATCACATTGTATAATTATATATATATATATATATATATATATATATATATATATATATAATACTGATAATACATAATAATTATTTCAGGAAAGAAAGAGTGTGAGGTCCCGTCTCTTATATAGATGTATTTGCATGTACTCATGCATCGAGCATCCAAATAAAGATGACACACTCTCGTACACATGGGCCGACGATAAATTAACCAAAGCCCATGTAAGCATATTTTAAATTATAAGTTATTAATAATAAATTTAATTAATTAGTTATAAAAAATTTAAATAAGGTAGTGTAAATTTTATTTTAATTGTATTTTTATTTTGCATTGCAGGAAAAGTTTATGCAACAATAAGAGCAGCTGCTTCAAGGAACAGGTGATAGAGTTAGGGTATGCCCTAGGGGCAATTATGTAATTTGTTACATATATCTAACATGTCGACCAATCTTGTTCTAAATAAAAGGTATTTGCTTCCTATTATATACTTGATATAATGTGATTATATTAATTAATTAACTTAATTAAAAGTACAATTAATAGATATATCCATAAATGGTATATTTCGTGATAGTTATGAAGTGTTGTAACCGTGAGTAATTTATCACAACGAAACAAATAAACTATTTTAAATCTTCCTGGTCAAGATGCATCGAGATTGGATATCAATGTATCCGTTGAGACTGGAGTACGTAACGCTCTTCAAATATTGGGTAGTATATTACTCATGATTGCTAGGGGCACCTAGGGATTACATACTAATAGTTATTGGATAGCTATGGAATGACTCACTTGATAGTTTTCTGAATTGGTTAATAAAACTAAGGTCAAACAGAAAATATCGATGTGACTGATTTACACAGTTCTCTAGACTTGAGAATACCGTGGATCTTCAATATGAAAGCTTCGCTTTGATTACAACCAAATTATGGCATGGCGTCCATCAAGTGACTATAGTTTGGTCGAGTGGAAGTATTGGTAGTAAAGCACTATTCAAGAGAGGATTCGTTTCCTCGGTTATATACGGTTAGCATCACAGTTAGCTCAAGTCAACTCAAAGTCAAAATCTCTGCCCAGAGCATTTCGGTAAATAATAATTGTTATTATTAAACTAAGGACTTTGTATTTGGACTATAAAGTTGAATGTGTGTAACAGCCCGCAAACCCGTACCCCTTGAGTCGACACTATTCTCCACCATATCAGCTCAAAGTGAACGGAAATACGAACCATTAGGGTTAAAGAAGAAGGAGGTAGAAGAAGAAAATAGAAAACAATACCAGAATCTCTCAATCGTAGCGGAACAATAGATAATAGATAACAACAGACTTTTATACAAAGAAACTGTAACTGTATTATATATTACATCATCAGAGTACAACATCAAACATAACACAACGCTGGACATTTATATTAACTTGTCCCCACAGAAATTAATTATGCATCAAACTATACGCAGGGGATAATACATCAAATACATGTGATACGTCTCGCCATCTAGCTCGTCTTCTGAGCTCCACAGCATCCTTTCCTATATCCGATAATACTCGATCCGACCCGGGCATTATAGTTAAATAACACCCGAGTCGGTCTAGAAAACCAACGTGAGAAAACACATTCAATTAGATTATTAAAGTTTTCAAAATCCTTTTTGAAATGAAAGGTATCTCGTTAGACCACGCCACAAATAAACATATCGGGTTTTTACCTTACGATAACCAAAACATTTCTTATCAAATCCTCTGATATTATAGTAGTGTCTATATACAAATACTTATTCAAATAGCCAAAATTGTTACATTCATTAAATTCTAGCAATACTATGTTCTACAAACAAAACCGTATAGGCATGTAAGGAGAATGAATATCCATCAATGGCAGGGCTACTGGGGTACCGTCCGTCACAGTACGTTGTCTAGATCACCATACCGAGGATCCACTTTTGATCCCCTGCTGCACAAGACTAGACTACCCCTTACTGGATAGCCCGAATAAGATCACCCTACAGTTTGGATCAGCAACCGCCCACACAGTCGAATAAAAAAGGACCTCTAGACAGGGATGACGTTACCCTAATTGGTTGCTAGCCACTTTGCCTTGCTCTATCTCCCATATTTTAGCCATTCTCGGTTGGCGAGGTTCGAGGCTCAACGTTACCTTTTTAGAAAATTTTCACTTAGAATGCTCACTATCTCCTGACGATGTTATGAAAGTATTCATCCATACAAGTCCGTTCAAGGTTCGAACGGAACAGAAGGAATTATTTCTACTACATCCATTTTGGAATCAGCCTCAGGATTAGTAGCGATTAGCCCTTGCACTTCACTACTCCCTCTTCGACTCCAGGCTCTTGTCTTCCTCATGAAAAAGTTCAAACCGGATTGCAGTGGCTTTTGGGAAATTAATCCTGATCCCGGTCTCTTCGAAATGATCAGCGCATTGACCAATATTGATAGTCGGTTATTTAACTATCAAATAACATTCACAAACAACCATAAGGCTTTAATAATTTTTCCCAAATTATTTATTTCAAAATATCTTCGCAAGATATTTTTCTACACTTCAACCCCTTGAAAACAGTTTCCAATCATTTTTCTCTCACGGAATAAATTCCACCCAATTGCTTATTCCCACTGAAAACACCAAGCCTTACTACTTTATATTTTTAAATAATTTAAATCACTTTATCCAAAAATATATACTTCAAAACACTTCAATAAAAACTATTCAAAACACTTTATTTAAAATACTAGTTATGAAATTTCCTAAAAATTCTCAAGTAAAACATAAGCCAAAACAAATTTTAAAATCAAAATAGAAATTATGAAATTCTACACAAGTTTTCAAATAAAAACTTTAGCCTAGCTATCTTTAAAATAAAACTACTTTATATAATATAAATATTAATAATTATATTTCTAAACCATAATACCCATTAACTTTTCAAAATAATCACTACTATAACTAATTTAATAAATATTTACCTTTAAAATTTAAACAACTTAAATAATAATTTCTCAAAATATTCTTTAAAACAACTTTAACATTTAACTTATACTTAAAAATCTACTTCGAAAACGTGCTTGGCTTTTCAGGGAAACACACTTTCCTTTCACACCTTTAAAACTAAACCCCTATTTATTTTTAAAACAAATTACTCATTCCTTTATAAATTCCCATCTTGAATTTATACTTTCAAATTATCCTCTGATAAATATTTCACTTTATTTATAAACCACGTTTATAAATTCCATAGTCTCATTCTCCTTTAATTCCAGTTTCAACTGCTTAATTAGTTTCCAAAACGATTTTCTGAACTAACTCCATTTAAAAAAATTCTTTTACTTACCAAAATTTATTTTAAACCCATAAATTTCCATATTTACTTCTATATTTAAATTTTAAGATCTTATTTTAAACTGAAATACCCATTTCATACTTTATTCAAAATCCTACCCTTTTATTTCTTCCCAAACATTTAAATCTTAATTTGAAAATAAAATCCCTTAAATTTTATAACAATACCATATAAGGCTCCAAACTCTTTTATTTTGATTTATTTAAAATCTCTATCTTCATTTATATGCTCATAATTTATTTAATAGAATTTAAAAATAAAACTTTTATGCTTTTCCAAATTCAATTTTAATTTACCTAAATTCGCTATATTATTTTACTTAAAATTTCCTTTTTATTCCTTTAGAAATCCAACTTATATATTTTTCATTCTCTCAAATACCAATATATATATTCAATCAAGCCATAGCATTCAATAATTTCAATTCCCAGTATAATCAATAAAATCATCACAGATTATCACATAAATCACATCGCTGAATATAAAATAAATTCAACGTTTTGAGGAATCCAGTTGGATCACTCCAACCTGTTTCCCTGCATCCACAGATTTTAGCGCAATATAAAATACCAATCCCATTTCGAGGTGGAATATCGCGGTATATGGGGCCATCCGCTATTATGCGGGGAGCATAGGGTCTCATCTGCTATATAATGCGGGAAATCAATCACTCCAATATATATATGCTACTGTATAATATACCATATCCAGACTGATAATAAAACTTCCATTCAAGCAATCAATCCAATAATTTAAATTTAATTATTTAAATTTGCGGTAATCCAAATGATTGAGATTAACTCACCTTTGTTTTTTAACTTCTTGCAACCCATTTGCATTCCGGCTTGTTTCTTTACGATTTAGACCTTGAATAAACATTAGATAATTTATTAATGTTCGAACCAATCGAATAATCACTTATCATTAAATAATTTAATTAACTACAATTTTATTCAACTGATAATTTCCCTTTTAAAACCTTTTTGTAACATAAATAAATTAAATTAGTTTATTAAACAAATTTTCTTTCAATCAAATATATTTTTTAGTGACTAAAGTAATTAAACAAGTTTATTAAACATATTAATCTCCATAAAGCATTATTTTCAAATTAAACTAATAACTTAAAATAATTGTATATGTATATTTACTTAATTTATTTTCCTTTGAAACTGCATAAAATAAGAAAATAATCTATATACACTTTAAAAATCTAACTCCTTTTTTTGTAATAATAATAGAAATCTGTTTTACTACATATATATATATATATATATATATATATATATATATATCTAAAATTTTGAAGATAATAAATTTGTTTATAAAACCTACTGTTACTATATTTTTTTGTTTCCTGTATAGATATTCCCAAAATAAATTGGAAAGAACAACATGCGTATTAAAATATGTGTCTATTTATATTTTTAATTCATTTTTTTTCTGTTTAAGCAAGTCAGTAATTTCTTCCTCTGTATACATATATATATATAAACATTTATTCGATTTAAAATTAAATCAAAAAAAGAATCGCTACCTTACTGCACCATCAATCGACTTGACTCTAGATCAAATCCGGCTGCTTACACACGCGCGCTTCGATCGCGGCATCTAAAGGAAAAACCCCCAGCTCAAAACCACTGCGTCGGCCTCGTCCTCCCCACCTTCCACTAGCCCCAACCGAATCGAAATCAAGTCGCTCTCCATTCCCACCTAGCACGAGATCACTACGACCCCATGCCCAAAATCATCGCGATCCAAAAATTTGTCGAAATGACGACTTGGGCATCAAACCCTCAACTGCACGAACTTTAGGCAGACGACTCGAAATGCTGGCCACAATGAGTTTGAATTCGACTCCACGATTTCGAATTTAAGAGGAAATTGATTTTATATATAAAAAGGATCGAAGAGTGCATGCGGCCATGGATTTAAACGGATGAAGAAGCGCACAATTGATTTTGAATATATTTTTTTGGCCCTTTAAATTTACTTGTTATTTTTTTGTTGATGCGTTCTCTTTTTTTATTATTTTTAAAACGAGAATGGGGAACAAGATGGAAACGGGTTGATTGTTTATTGTTTGAGGGAATACGTGCTTTAGATTTCACAACGTGTCTTTGCTTGCAACAGTATTATAATTATATTATTTATATTCATAAATTCAAATTTAAATCATCTCGATTATCGCAACTCACAATCTCGATCTTCTATCGGGGCGTGCCGCAAGGCATTTATAATGTTATACCCCCATTTTGAACGCAATGGAAAAGGTTTGTGTCCTAATTCGATCGTATGGAGAAGATAGCTTTTTGGACCCAGTTATTATATTAAATTTTCGATAAATTTCAACGTGTTTACTTACCGTATGACCACATGAAAATTCCAAACACTCCGAAACTTGAAATCTGATAATAATTCACTATTACAGATCTAATGGAACTGGTTTCGTCGAATTCTGAGACTGTGCCTCGGAATGCTATTTTTAAATATCGATTTAAACTATATATTTTCAAAACTAAACAAATCACCTTTAAATCCAATTTTATCACTTCTAATATCTTCAATATCATCATTATAAATTTTATAGGCCTTCAAATTATTTTTAACAAGCTCGAAACTCCAGATTTCATATTTTACCCAATTACCAAATATTTAAATTCAAAAATTTAAATTATCCAATAAATGTGATATTTGAAAGTCAAGTTAGAATTTAACTTTTAAATATTTAAACATTAATTAAATATTCCAATTTCAAATATTCAAAATTCAGGGTCGTCAGATTTCTCCCCTCTTAAAAGAATTTGGTCCTCGAAATTACCAAGTAAGAAGAATGATCCAACCCGTTTACTATTTTCCTAAAACCATGCAATTTTAACAACTTCCTACCACAATTTTTTTATTAAAGTCACAATATCATCCTTATTAACTTTCCAAACCTATCCATAATTTCCAAACAGCCTTACTTACTCAACAACTCAAATTTAAATTTAAAATCAAAATTTAAATTATCAAATTTTCTCAAAAAATTTCCAACTCTCTAAATTTTCGAAAATTTTCATCAGCGTCTCCTTTGCGTGGCTAGCTCGGTACGACTACAAAATGCCATTACGGGCCCCTAGATTTCAAAAGAAAAGCAAAAGCCAAGTGGTTGGACCAGAAAACCATCAATACATATCTCTTTTTCGAGAAAATTTCATTTATCTTTTGAAATCAAAAATCCCAATTTCCTTTTGCTTTTTAAACACATGTATACTACCAAGCAATAATATATCCAATTATAGAATCCAACATCATTTTATACATTTCTTTAAGTTTTAATACCTACTTCATTCAAATACGTACGATGTACTTATATCATCAATACGCAATATTAAATTCGATCGCTCACTCGATTACACAATTTCACTTCAGAACTAGTATCGTCCACCCGACTTCCTAGTGCGGACTCAGATCTAGTTTCTTGATCAGAAACTGTCATTCTCCTTGCACAGCTGCAAACTATGATAGAGAATTTTCAGAATCAATCAAAAATCCATATCCAGAGTTCGCCGTTGAAAATCAAGTGAAAAATCCCAACTCGAATCGATATAACTATCTCGAAATTCTATGCTCGAATCTGGATCAAATAGAATGCGAATAAAATAATATACGTACATCCTACATATTTATTCTAATTGATTATTAGCCATATCAATTCTCTTTTAATTCGCATTTGATTCTCTATCCACTCATTCACAATTATCCCATTTCAAAATTTCCATTTTAATCTTCCTTCAATTATTAACTTAGAATATTTTTCCAATACCAAATTCACTTAAAATTTCACCACCCACTTCTAAAGTTCAATATGAAGATTTTATATACTTCTTATAACTATTTTAACTTTACCACTTAAGCTTTCATATCTAATTTCATTTGACTAAATTTCCTATTCCATTCTGAATTCAATTCTCCTTTCATTTTTAAATATTGAATTCAATTCATTTCAAATCATATTTAATTATTCATTTCTTTAATTAGCCCCACTTACTAATTTATTTTAAATCTCAGTGGATTTTATTTCCAAACTCTTATTATTTACAATTCGTTTTGAACTAGTTCTACAACTTCACTTTACTTTACACAATCCCAATATTCAATTTAAATTCCATTTACAAGTTCAATTAATTTGTTTACTTACTAATTTTATTTCAATAATTTGCTTTATTTAGTCCAACCTTGACTAATTTTCCATTTACTTACAAATGTAAATTCATTTGTTCATTCACAAATTTATTCCAATATTCAACTTCCATTTTACCTAATTTATTTATTTTACTCATTTATTTGACATAACAAAAATTTAAACATTATTCAAATGTTCAGTTCCAATTTAGTTACAACTAAATCAAATTTTCTCATTCACAATTTATCTCCAATTCAATTAACTTTATTTCATTGACCATCCAATTTAGCTTACTCTTTCTTACTTATTTCATTTTCACGCTTATTTAATTTAGCTTTTCTTCAAGTTAGATTTTATTCTAACAATTTCAAATTATAAGTTATCAAACTCAATTATATTCCATAAATATTTTAAATAAGATTTCAGAGTCTTTAATTAATTACTCCACATTTCAAAATCATTTTTGAAATCAATTATATATACATAACTCATTTTCTTATCGAATTATCCTTTGAATTTCAAAACCAAACCCAATTTTGCAAACAACTCCAATTTAAAACATCCAGGCAGCAATTCCTCCCTCGGAAACTCGAAAATGAACATCGATGATGCTGCAGTCATCACCGAAGTTCTTTTCTAGCGTCTGAAATGAATTTAATGCTTTTATCCCTTCAAAAACATTTTCCAAATATTTTTAAATTCTAAATCTCATCAAATTTCATAACCCAATTCCAAAAATATTTCTGAAACGATATCACTATTATTCCTCCAAAACCTTTAAAAATTGTTTTCAGACTCAAAGAAATTTAGTTTCCAAAACTTTGAATTCCAAATTCTTTCAATTCATATTCAAATATTAATCTAGAATTTTATTACATTTTCAATTACAAAGCACATTTACAATTCACATTTACAAATCTCATTTGTATACGAATTTTTTCTTAACCTTTGCTTATAATTTTAATCCTAGTTCAATTTCCACACAACAATGATAATAATTTAATATTATCATC
The DNA here is from genome assembly GCA_030765085.1 of Allium cepa. Taxonomy (NCBI): domain Eukaryota; kingdom Viridiplantae; phylum Streptophyta; class Magnoliopsida; order Asparagales; family Amaryllidaceae; genus Allium; species Allium cepa. The sequence goes on along the minus strand of CM060941.1, from coordinate 1,036,591,684 downwards.
TCCTAACAACCAAGCAACCATATATAACTATAATAATTTCTAAAAATTATTCCTTTTATATATAAAAATAATTTTGGAAAAAATTATTTCCTTTACCTACTTTAAAAACAATATTATGTCGGTTTATCTTGTTTAAGAGTTTAGAAATTCCTATTGATGTGGTTGTACTTCCCGTACTGACCAGAATTCATAAACACTCAACCAATAAGTCAACACAATATAAAAACAGTATTTTTATATTCACTAACAATTACACGCTCATATCTATTAATACACTCAAACTCTTTCCAGAGTACTATTGACTCTATTCCATGAGTAATCCCTACCAGAGCCAAGGTTCTCTCTTAACCTTCAGCTCTAATACCACTGTAACAGCCCGCAAACTCGTACCCCTTGATTCGGCACTATTCTCCATCATATAAACTCAAAGTGAATGGAAATACGAACCATTAGGGTTAAAAAAGGAGGAGGTAGAAGAAAATAGAAAATAATATCAGAATCTCTCAATCGAGGCAGAACAATATATAATAGATAACAACAGACTTTTATACAAAGAAACTGTAATTGTATTATATATTACATCATCAGAGTACAATATCAAACAAAACACAACGCTAGACAGTTATATTAACTTTTCCCTACAGAAACTGATTATGCATCAAACCATGCGCAGTGGATAATACATCAAATACGTGTGATACGTCTCGCCATCCAGCTCGTCTTTTGAGCTCCATAGCATCCTTTCCTTTATCCTATAATACTCGGTCTGACCCGAGCATTATAGTTAAATAACAACCGAGTCAGTCTAGAAAACCCGCGTGAGAAAACACACTCAATTAGATTATTAAAGTTTTCAAAATTCTTTTTGAAATCAAAGGTATCTCGTAAGACCACGCCACAAATAAACATGCCAGGTTTTTACCTTACGATAACCAAAACATTTCTTATCAAATCCTCTGATATTATAGTAGTGTCTATATACAAATACTTAATAAAATAGCCGAAATTGTTACATTCATTAAATTCCAGTAATACTAGGTTTTACAAATAAAATCGTAAAGGCATGTATGTAGAATGAATTTCCATCAGTGGCAGGGCTACTAGGGTACCGCTCGCCACAGTACCTCATCTAGATCACCGTATCGAGGATCCACCTTTGATCCCCTGCTACACAAGACCGGACTACCCCTTACTGGATAGCCTGAATATGATCACCTCGCGGTTGGGATCAGCAACCGCCCACACAGCCGAACAAAAAGGGACCTCCAGACAGGGATGACCTTACCCTAATTGGTTGCTAGCCACTTAGCCTTGCTGCAACTCCCTTGTTTTAGCCATTTCCAGTTGATGAGGCTCGAGGCTCAGCATTACCTTTTTAGAACATTTTCACTTAGAATGCTCACCATCCTCCTGATGATGTTCTGAAAGCATTCATCCATACAAATCCGTTTCAAGTTCGAACGGAACCGAAGGCACTATTCCTACTACATCCATTTCAGAATCACCCTTAGGATTAGTAGCGATTAGCCCTTGCACATCACAGCTCTCTCTTCAGCTCCAAGCTCTTGTCTTCCTTTTGAAAATGTTCAAACCGGATCGAAATGGTTTTGGGAAACAAATCCCGATCTCGGTCTCTTCGAAACGATCAGTGCGTTGGCCAGTATCGATAGTCGGTTATTTAACTACAAAATAACATACACAAACAACCATAAGGCTTTAATAATTTTTTCCAAATTATTCATTTCAAAATATCTTCGCAAGATATTTTTCTACACTTCAACTGTAACGACCCGGATTTTTCACTGTTGAATCTAGAATATTTAAATGGTTTTAAATATAGAAATTTAAATATAAATTCGTTTAAATATGGAAAACTTGGATTTATCTACTCAGAATGTAGATACAACAATTTGATGAATAATATAATTATTCAATTCAATGATGGGAGATTGACTAAAATATTTAATCTTGAGTTTCAAGCTTGTTAAAAATATTTAAAGTGCTTGTAAAATTTAAATTGATAGTACTAAAGATAGTAAAAGTGTTAAAAATTTGATTCGGAAGTATTTTGTTAAGTTTTGAAATTTTATCTTTTAAATCGATATTTAAAAATAGCCTTCCGAGGTGCAGTCTCGGAATACTAAGAAATCAGTTTCATTGGATCCGTAATATTGTATTATTATTGGATTTCGAATTTCATAGTGTTTGGAGTTGTTGTGTGAGCGTACGACATATAAATGCGCTGAATTTATATCGAAAATTTAATATAATACTGGGTCCAAAAAGCTATCTTCTCCATGCAATCGAATTAGGACTCGAAACCTTTTCCCTTGCATTTGGAATAGGGGTTTAACATTATGAACGCCTGGTGGAATACCATGGTAGGATGTTAGGATTTTAAGTTATGAGTTCAAATGAATTTAAAATTGAATTTAAAATTGATATATATGCTTGTTGACAAGTCAAACAAATAGATAAATAAATAAATAAAAATAAATGAATATAATACAGATTTATCTCGTCTATCTCCTTTCTGCCGAAAATCTATCCTCTCAGTGTTTCCACTTCAACACGCCTAAAATCACATCCTTCTGTTTCATGAAGTTCAATATCTTTTCAATGTCGCCTTTTTTTTGAAGCAAGCCTCTACCCTATTTTATATTTCTCGACTCCACCTATGTCCCTCTCCAGTTCGAACAATAGCTATCTCATTTTCTTTTATCGCCTTCTACACTTCTTCAATTCGTATAAAAAAATTCTTGAATTCACGAAAAAATCGCAGCTCCTTCTAATTGAATCGAACGGTTCAAATCGTCTGTTCTTTCCCTTCTTCTTTCGAATCCACAAAAGCAACGAAACTTTCGATTCAGGTCGCAAGGGTCGAAGTCATGGCAGGGGAATCAAGCGTGCGTATGCTTAGTAGGCAGTAGTGAGGGAGTTGGGTTCATGGATGTCGATTTTAGTTCAACATGGCAAGGGGCAGCGATTCGTGGCAGCTGGCGGCGTTCGTTGGGTCAGAAGTAGCAGGTGGCTTACGTAGTTTTGTGTTATGCGGGTCGCGTGTATGCTTGGCGACACTGGCTCGAGGGGGGACAGCGAGGTATCAATTTGTCAATAAATATTTATCTATGTGCACAGAAAATGGATTTTTAAATATAAATGACAGGAATTTTTTACTGTACAGAAAAGTCCTATTTTTGATATTTACAGGAAATATATACATAGTTTAAAATAGAAGTTTTATTAGCCAGAGAATTTTTATTTTTCTATAGAGAAGGTATTTTAAAAATAGTGAATTTGATGATTTACTTATTTTATTAACCTATTTAATCATTTTAGCTATAAAGAATTTTTTATTAAAAGAAAATTAGTTTAGAATTAAATTATTAGATAAGTCAAATTTATTAGTTAAATTTATTGTTAGTTTATCTATGGGATTTTATTTGTTCGATTACTTCGAATATTAATAAAATCATATAATTATATACAAGGTCTAAAATCATGGAGTATCTAGCCAATTTGGAACGGACCATCATATTGAAAATCGAAGGTAAGTTAATCTCACTCTTCTGGATTGCTATTTAAATTTAAATGGTTAAATTTAAATAATTGGTTGAATGATTGAATTGATTTGATGTTCTATATTATATATAGTTGTATATAGTATATATTGGAGTGATTGATTTCCCGCATTATATAGCGGATGAGACCCTACACGCCGCATAATAGCGGATGATATTATATTAATCCCATATACCGCGATATTCCACCTCGAAGTGGAATTGGTATTTTAAATTGTGCTAACATCTGTGGATGTAGGGAAACATGTTGGAGGGATCCAACTAGATTCCTCAAATTTATTTAGATCGTTTAATACTCTATGATATGGTTTATGTGATAATCTGTGATAGATTATGTTCGAAACTCGAATGTTGGATATTATGGTTTGATTGAATATATTTGGATATATCGAGTTATCAAATTTTATAGATTTGGATTTTTGGAAGAAAATAAAAGAGGGAATTTTAAGTAAACAATTATAGGCATTTGAATAAATTAAAGAATGAATTGGAAAAGAATAAAAACTGATTTTTGAATTCTAATAAATTAAATTCCAAGTATGGAAAATGAGATTTTAAATAAATGGGAATAAGTGATTTTTCTTAAAAAAATCTCAAGTTTTATTATTTAAAGAAATAAAGAATTTATTTTAAATTTCAAGGTTTAAATTTATTTAAAAGGATAAAGAAGGAATTTGGGAAATCTGAAATTAGTATTTTTCAGTTAAAAGATTTTAAATCATAAGCAAGAATTAAAAACCTAAAGTTAATGGGTTTTGAAATAAATGAGTAAGTAAAGGAATTTATTTCAAAATGAAGTAAATTGGAAATCAATTTGGAAATTGATTTAAGTGTTTGAAATTGGAATTAAAGGAGAATGTGACTATGAAAGTTATAAAGTGGGTTTATAAAAGTGAAGGAATATATTAGTGGATATTTGAAGGAATAAATTCACAGTGAGAATTTATTAAAGGAATGGGTAAATTTGTTTAAAAATAAATAGTGATTTATTTTTAAGATGGGAAAGAAAAGAGTATTTCCCTGGATAGCCAAGTACGTTTCAAACAAATTTAAAGTATAAATAAAAAGTTTTAAGTTATTTAAAAAGTATGTTTAGAAAACTTATTATTTCTAAATGTTTAAATTCTAAAGCAATTATTTTCTTTTAATCTATTATAGCAATAATTATTTAAAGGTGGTTTGGTATTATGTTTTAAAAATCAGAAATTCAATTTTATATTATACAAAGTAGTTTTATTTTAAATATTCTTAAAGTATATATTTGAATAAGTATTAAAGTAATTTTTAATTTAGAAGTTTTAATGGATATTTTATAATAAAATGTTTTAAATTATTTTAAAAATCTAAAGTTTTTGTGCTTGGTGTTTTCAGTGGAAATAAATATTTGGAAATTTATTTCATGAGAAAAGTGTGGTTTGAAAACTGTTTTCAAAAGGGTTGAAATTGGAAATATATCTTGCGAAGATATTTTGAGGTTAATAAATAATTTAGGAGAAATTATTTATGTTTGGTGGTTGTTTGTGAATGTTAATTTATAGTTAAATAACCGACTATCAATATCGGACAATGCACTGATCGTTTCAAAGAGACCGGGATCAGGTTTGCTATATTACAACATGATAGGGGGTTCTCGCTTTGCGTCTGGTGGCGAACGAGAGACTCTTACCCCAATATGTCCCTTTGAGTGTGTTGGTTTGCTAGGTGCTTACTGTCGAGAGGCTGGCTGTAAAACAAACCCGAGGTGTCACTGTATGCCACGGTAGGTCTTGGATGGTTGCAAAGCCTACCAGTCGCCATTGGCGCATCCTGTTACAGTTGGTATCAGAGCTGAAGGTTAAGCGAGAACCTTGGCTCTGGTGGGGATTACTCATTAAATAGAGTTCGTAGTGCTCTAAAATGAGTTTGAGTGTATTAGTAGATATGAGCGCGTATTCGTTAGTGAATATAAATTGTTTTAATATTGTATTGACTTATTGGTTGGGTGGAATATGAATTCTGGTCAGGTAAGTTGGCCACTATTCGAGAAAAATTTATAAACACCTGACACGATAAACTGACATAGTATTGTTTTAAAGGTGGGTGAATGAAATAATTTTATCCAAAATATATTTTGATATAAAAGAAATATTTCCTTAAATTGTTATATAACTTGGATGTTTGGATGATAATATTTTAAACAAATAAAATTATAAAAATTGGAATGACTTGGATAATCAAATGGGAATTTGTATGAGCATAAATTATACAAATGAATTATAGATAAAATATGATTTAAGTCAAAATTTGAAAATTTAAAACACCGGAGATTTTGGAAGTGTTTTTCGAAGTGTTTTGAAGACAAATAATAGCATTATTGTTTTAGAAGTATTTCTGAAAGGAAATCGTTTCAAATAAATTTTTAGAAGAGATATAGCATTGAGCTCACTTCAGTCGCTGAAAAATAACTTCGGTGATGACTGCAGCATCATCGATGTTCATTTTCGAGTTTCTAAGTGACGGATTGCTGCCAAATTGATTTGTTCAGAAGAACTAGTTTGTTTTTGTAAGGTCAAAGGAAATTTGTTGGGGATAAAAACCAGGATTTGGTTTAAAAATTTGAGAAATGTGATTTTGGGATAATGGTGGTTGTAAAATGATTTGAACCAAAAGTCGGGTGTTTGAAATCCTGAATCCTTATTTGAATTGAAAATCCTGATGAGGTAAGTTATAAACTTGTAAAGTTGAGATGATTTTTAAATAAGGGAGGAAAATATGAGCTTTGAATGTTGGAATTAAAATTTAAAGTGGAAAGGTTAAATAAATTTAACTTGGAAAAAAATTAAATTGTGGAAAATTTAATGGATGATTGGAAGAAATAATTAGTAAATCTTAAATGTTACTGGAATAGGAAAACAAAAATTAAATTTGTATTAAGAAATAAAATTAATTAGAATTAAATTAACTTAAGCAAAGTCAATAATAGTGAATTGGATTTGAAGTAAGTTGAAAGGAATTGGAATGAAATTAAGGTGAATTGTGTGGGATGGTATTAAATGAAATTAAATACTTTCTTAACAAAATTCAAAAGAATGGTATGTAGCTAGATTTAACTGAAGTTAAGTTAAATAAAATTGAATTGAAATAAATTCAGTTGATTTATAGATAATATTGAATGGAATAAAATTCTTGCTTAAATAAATAAGCGTAAACCAACTAAGTATTGAATTGGGATAAATAAGCTTTGGAAGCTTATAAAAGAATTGAAAATCATTGAAATAAAAATATAATCCCTAGTTAAAAGTAAAGTGAAAATGTGATTGACTGAAAATGGATGGAGAAGTATGAATATTAATAAGTGAGTAGCTTATAAAAATGTAAAGGGGATAAATAAGCCGAAATAAAAGTTATGGAATTTTGGAAATGACAGAAAATCCAAACTGGAATTATGAAAAAAAATTGAACTCAGGAAAATTCAATGAAGTGATTTTTGTAATAAATTCGAATATTGATTTGAAAGTTTGAAGTAAGCTAATTAGCTAAATAAATTATTTGATAGAGTATGTTAATAAAATTTAACTCAGTTAAATGAAATGGATTGTAAGTTAATAACGAAGTTTGGAAATAAACTCGAATTATAAATAGAATTCGACCTGGATTGATAATGAATTAAAATAAGTGGAGATGTTGTAAAAATAAAATGGAATTGGATTATAATAGAAATGATTTGAGTTACAAATAAAATCCAGTTCGAGTATAAATAAGTTAAGTATGTGCTTGGATATTATTTTGATAAATTGAGAAGGTGAATTTAAATAAAATGGATGGGCTAACTGAATTAAATGAAATTTGATTAGATGAGAATCAAATTAGTGAACTTAAGTTTGAAGTTGGAATAAATTAAAGTAAATTAACTTAAGTTTAAAATTTATAGCCGCTTCGCTTCGAGGAAGGGTAAAAGTTCAGTAAATAAAAGTTTGGGTTAAATTAATTTGGAAAATGGTTATTGATATGAGCATCGAATGTTATCAAGCCATATGAAATGGCTTTAAAATGAAACCAATGCGGAGATGAGATGAAATGCAAATGTATAGTTGGTGAATAATCTAGAAATGGGATGGAATTTAAAATAAAATGAGTTGGAATCAACTAGATGTGGATAAAACTAAAATGGATATTCTATTAAGTGAATATCGTCGAATTGCATAGAATAAATTAGTCCTTTGACTTAAACGGAAGTGAATAAAAATTCTATGGATTGGTAGAAGTAAATAAAATTGATTTTTTGGAATCAATTGAAATAAATGTGAGTTGTTGGGTTAAAAATGAACCGAATGTAAGAAATTGAGTTGTAAACCATTAAAATTGAATGAAATGGCATATGAATTGGTTGAAATCAATTGAATTAGTTTTGAAATCATATAAATTGCTCATGGAAAGTGTTTGGTGCATGTTGCTTATGAAATGCATGTGTTTAGCTATTGAAAGTAAGTGAAATATTAATAAATTTCGTATATTTAGTACTTACATGTTAGAATTAAGTAAGTACAGGTACCGGGAAGCCGTATGGCTGGATTTGGACGCGCTAATTGCTAAAATAATAAGCCGCTTGCTTAAAAATGCTAAATAAAGGTACGCCTACGCAAAAAAAGGAAATATGAACTGTTTTTATTTTTTCCGAACGTGTGGGTCGATGTATATATATTTATATCTCTTGTCGAATTCCAAAAGCTCCTCCATACAAAGGAGACTCTGCCAAAAATTTTCGAAAATTTTGGGAGTTAGCAAACTTTTGAAAATTGTTGGAAAAAAAAATTTGTTAGTGACAAAATGATTTCATATTGGAATTGAAATAAGTTATTTTGGAAATACAAATTTGAGCTAATTGTTTAGTTGGAACTAAAGGATTAGAAAATTGAATATGGGATTTTCACTAAATGGGTTTTAGTAAGTTAATAGGTTTGGGACATTCTTCTGCCTTAGAAATTTCGGGGACGAAATTCTTTTAAGGGGGGAGGAATGTAACGACCCTGATTTTTCAGCGTTGAATCTGGAACATTTAAATGGTTTTAAATATAGAAATTTAATTATAAATTCGTCTGAATATGGTAAACTTGGATTTATCTATTCAGAATGTAGATACAACAATTTGTTGAATAATATAATTATTCAATTCAATGATGGGAGATTGACTAACATATTTAATTTGAGTTTCAAGATTGTTAAAAATATTTTAAAGGGCTTGTAAAATTTATATTGATAGTACTTAAGATAGTAAAGGTGTTAAAACATTGATTCGGAAGTGTTTTGTTAAGTTTTGAAATTTTATCGTTTAAATCGATATTTAAAAATAGCCTTCCGAGGCATAGTCTCGGAATTTGACGAAATCAGTTCCGTTGGATTCGTAATATTGTATTATTATCGGATTTCAAATTTCGTAGTGTTTGGAGTTGTTGTGTGAGCGTACGACATATAAACGCGCTGAATTTATATCGAAAAATTAGCATAATAACTGGGTCCAAAATGCTATCTTCTCCATATGATTGAATTAGGACTCGAAACCTTTTCCCTTACGTTCGGAATAGGGGTTTAACATTATGAACGCCTGACGGCATGCCACGGTAGGATGTCAGGATTTTAAGCGAATTCCAATCAATTTAAATTTGAATATAAAATTGATATATATGCTTGTTGACCAGTCAAACAAAAAATAAAATAAATAAATAAATATAATAAAGATTTGTCTCGACTATCTCCTTTCAGTCGAAAATCCATCCTCTCAGTGTTTCCCCTTCAACACGCCTAAAATCACGTCCATCTGTTTCATACAGTTCAATATCTTTTCAATGTCGCCTATTTTCGGAAGCAAGTCTCTACCCTATTTTATAAATCGTGACTCCACCTATATCCCTCTCCAATTCAAACGAGAGCTATCTCATTTTCTTTTATCGCCTTTTACCCTTCTTCAATTTGTATATATAAAAAAATCTTGAATTCACGAAAAAATCGCAGCTCCTTCTAATTGAATCGAACAATTCAAATCGTCTGTTCTTTCCCTTCTTCTTTTGAATCCACAAAATCAATGAAACCGATTTCGGTTCAAGTCGCAAGGGCCGAAGTCTTGGCAGGGGAATAGAGCATGCGTATGCTTGGTAGGCAGTGGTGAGGGAGTTGGGCATGGATGTCGATTTTAGTTCAGCATGGCAAGGGGCAGCGATTCGCGGCAGCTGGCGGCGTTTGTTGGTTCAGAAGTAGCAGGTGGCTCGCGTAGTTTTAGGTCTAATGCTGGTCCCGTGTATGCTTGGCGACACTGGCTCGAGGAAGGGATAGCGAGGTATCGATTTGTCAATAAATATTTATCTATGTGCATAGAAAATGGATTTTTAAATATAAATGTATAAAAGACAGGAAGTTTTTACAGTACAGAAAATTCCTATTTTTGATATTTACAGAAATATATACATAGTTTAAAATAGAAGTTTTATTAGCCAGAGGATTTTTATTTTTCTGCAGGGAAGAAATTTTAAAAATAATGAATTTGATGATTTACTTATTTTATTAACCTGTTTAATCATTTTAGTTATAAAGAATATTTTATTAAAAGAAAATTAGTTTAGAATTAAATTATTAGATAAGTCAAATTTATAATTTTAATTTATTGTTTGTTTATATATGGGATTTTATTTGTTCAATTATTTCGAATATTAATAAAATTATATAATTATGCACAAGGTCTAAAATCATGGAGTATCAAGCCAATTTGGAACGGATCATCATATCGAAAATCGAAGGTGAGTTAATCTCACTCTTCTGGATTGCTATTTAAATTTAAATGGTTAAATTTAAATAATTGATTGAATGATTGAATTGATTTGATGTGCTATATTATATATAGTAGTATATAGTATATATTGGAGTGATTGATTTCCCGCATTATATAGCGGATGAGACCCTATGCGCCGCATAATAGCGGATGATATTATATTAATCCCATATACCGCGATATTCCACCTCGAAGTGGAATTGGTATTTTAAATTGTGCTAACATCTGTGGATGCAGGGAAACAGGTTGGAGGGATCTAGCTGGATTCCTCAAATTTATTTAGATTGTTCAATACTCTGTGATATGGTTTATGTGATAATCTGTGATAGATTATATTAGAAATTCAAATGTTGGATGTTATGGTTTGATTGAATATATTTGGATATATCGAGTTATCAAATTGTATAGATTTGGATTTTTGGAAGAAAATAAAAGAGAGAATTTTAAGTAAACAATTATACGCATTTTAATAAATTAAAGAATGAATTGGAAAAGAATAAAAGTTGATTTTTGAATTTTAATAAATAAAATTCCAAGTATGAAAAATGAGATTTTAAATAAATGGGAATAAGTGATTTTCTTAAAAAAACCTCAAGTGTTATTATTTAAAGGAATAAAGAATTTATTGTAAATTTTATGGTTTAAATTTATTTAAAAGGATAAAGAATGAATTTGGGAAATCTGAAATTGGTATTTTTCAGTTAAAAGATTTTAAATCGTAAGCAAGAATTAAAAATCTGAAGTTAATGGGTTTGAAATAAATGAGTAAGTAAAAGAATTTATTTCAAAATGGAGTAAATTGGAAATCAACTTGGAAATTGATTTAAGTGTTTGAAATTGGAAATTTAAAGGAGAATGTGACTATGAAATTTATAAACTGGGTTTATAAAAGTGAAGTAATATATTAGTGGATATTTGGAGGAATAAATTCACGGTGAGAATTTATTAAAGGAATGGGTAAATTTGTTTAAAAATAAATAGTGATTTATTTTTAAGATGGGAAAGAAAAGAGTATTTCCCTGGATATCCAAGTACGTTTCAAACCAATTTGAAGTATAAATAAAAAGCTTTAAGTTATTTAAAAAGTAAGTTTAGAAAACTTATTATTTCTAAATGTTTAAATTCTAAAGTAAGTATTTTCTTCTAATCTATTATAGCAGTAATTATTTAAAGGTGGCTTGGTATTATGTTTTAAAAGTTAGAAATTCAGTTTTATATTGTACAAAGTAGTTTAATTTAAAATATTCTTAAAGTATATATTTGAATAAGTATTAAAGTACTTTTTAATTTAAATGTTTTAAAGGATATTTTATAACAAAGTGTTTTAAATTATTTTAAAAATATAAAGCTTTTGTGCTTGGTGTTTTCAGTGGAAATAAATATTTGAAAATTTATTTCATGAGAAAAGTGTGGTTTGAAAACTATTTTCAAAAGGGTTGAAAATGGAAATATATCTTGCGAAGAAATTTTGAGGTTAATAAATAATTCAGGAGAATATGTTTGATGGTTGTTTGTGAATGTTAATTGATATATAAATAACCGACCATCAATATTGGACAATGCGTTGTTCGTTTCGAAGAGACCGAGATCGGGATTAATTTCTCAAAAAACCACTTCGATCCAGTTTGTACGTTTTCATGGGGAAATCGAGTTCAGAGTCGAAGATGGAGCAGTGAAGTGCAAGGGCTAGTCGCTACTAATCCTGAGGTGATTCCAAAATGGAAATAGTAGGAGTAGTGCCTTCGGTTCCGTTCGAACCCAAGACGGACTTGTATGGATGAATGCATTCGGAACATCGTCAAGTGGATGATGGGTATTCTAAGTGAAACGTTCTAAAAGGTAACGCTTAGCCTCGTGCCTCATCAACTGGGAATGACTGAAAATCAAGGGTTATGCAGCAAGGCTGAGTGGGTAGTACCCACTAGGGTGAGGTCATCCCTGTCTAGATGTCCCTTTTTATTTCGGCTGTGTGGCGGTTGCTGATCCCAACCACGGGGTGATCTTACTCGGGATTATCCAGTAAGGGGTAGTCCCGGTCTTGTGTTGCAGGGGATTTAGGGTGGATCCTTGGTACGCTGATCTAGACCAGGTACTGTGAAAGGTGGTACCCCAGTGCCTAGTCATTTGTTGAAAATCCATTTGCCCTACGCGCCTTTTACGGTTTTTGTTTGCATAACCCACTTTGTGGCTAGTATGCTGGAATTTAATCATGTAACAATTTCAGCTATTGTAATAAGTATTTGTAAATAGACCCTATTATAATATCAGAGGATTTTAATAAAAAGTGTTTTGGCTATCGTAAGGTAAAAACCCGACATGTTTATTTTTGGCGTGGTCTTATGAGATGCTTTTGTATTCAAAGGGTTTTGAAACTTTAATAATCAATTTGAGTGTGGTTTTCTCACGTTGGTTTTCTAGACTGACTCGGGTGTTATTTAACTATAATGCTCGGGTCAGACCGAGTATTATAGATTACAGGAAAGGATGATGTGGAGCTGGATGGCGATACGTACTACCGTACTTGTATGAAATATTCCGCTGTGTATTCGGTTTTTGGAAGGATGAGATATTATAACCGTCCTTAGTTGTGTTGTTGTTTGTTTTGAACTCTGATGTTATACTCTGATGATGTAATGTATAAACAGATGTATTTGTTTTGTGTAAAGATCATTTATTATCTATTATATTTTATTCCGCTGCAATGGTTAGATTCTATTTTCTCCTTCTACCTCTTCTTCTTTAACCATAATGGTTCATATTTCCGTTCATCTTGAGGTGATTGATGGAGAATAGTGTCGACTCAAAGGGGTATGGATTTGCAAGTCATTACAAAACACTTCAACCCCTTGAAAACAGTTTTCAAATCACTTTTCACTCGTGGATTAAATTCCACCCAATTGCTTATTCCCGCTGAAAATCACCAAGCCTTACTACTATATATTTTTAAATAATTTAAATCACTTTATCCTAAAATATATACTTTAAAACACTTAAATAAAAACTATTCAAAACACTTTATTTAAAATAGTAGTTATGAAATTTACTTAAAATTCTCAAGTAAAACATAAGCCAAAACAAATTTTAAAATAGAAATTAGGAAATTATATACAAGTTTTCAAATAAAAACTTTAGCCTAACTATCTTTAAAATAAAACTACTTTGTAAAATATAAATATCAATAATTATCTTTCTAAATCATAATGCCAATTAACTTTTCAAAATAATTACTGCTATAACTAATTTAACAAATATTTACCTTTAAAATTTAAACAACTTAAATAATAATTTCTCAAAACAACTTTGAACTTTTAACTTATACTTAAAAATCTATTTCGAAAACGTGCTTGGCTTTTCAGGGAAATACACTTTCCTTTCACCCCTTTAAAAATAAACCTCTATTTATTTTTAAAACAAATTACACATTCCTTTATAAATTGCCATCCTAAATTTATACTTTCAAATTATCCTCTGATAAATATTTCACTTTATTTATAAACTCCATTTATAAATTCCATAATCTCATTCTCCTTTAATTCCAGTTTCAACCACTTAATCAGTTTCCAAATCGATTTTCAAAACTAACTCCATTTTAAAACAAACTCCTTTACTTACCCAAATTTATTTTAAACCCATAAATTTTCATATTTCCTTTTATATTTAAAATTTAAAATCTTGTTTTAAACTGAAATACCCATTTCATACTTTATTCAAATCCTACCCTTTTATTTCTTCCCGAACATTTAAATCTTAATTTGAAAATAAAATCCCTTAAATTCTATAACAATACCATTTAAGTCTCCAAAATCTTTTATTTTCATTTTTTTAAATCCCTACCTTCATTTCTATGCTCAGAATTTATTTAATAGAATTTAAAAATGAAACTTTTATACATTTCCAAATTCATTTTTAATTTACCTAAGTTCGCTATATTATTTTACTTAAAAATTTCCTTTTTATTCCTTTAAAAATCCAACTTATATATTTTTCATTCACTCAAATATCAATATATATTCAACCAAACCATAGCATTCAATAATTTCAATTCCCATTATAATCAATAAAATGTTCACAGATTATCACATAAATCACATCGCTGAATATAAAATAAATTCAACGTTTTGAGGAATCCAGTTAGATCCCTCCAACCTGTTTCTCTGCATCCATAGATGTTAGCATAATATAAAATACCAATCCCACTTCGAGGTGAAATATCGCAGTATATGGGGTCATCTTCTATTATGCAGGACGCATAGGGTCTCATCCACTATATAATGCGGAAAATCAATCACTCCAATATATATGTACTGCTATATAATATACCACATCCAGACTGATAATAAAACATCCATTCAGTCAATCAATCCAATAATTTAAATTTAACTATTTAAATTTGCGGTAATCCAAATGATTGAGATTTACTCACGTTTGATTTTTAACTGCTTGCAACCCATTTCCATTCCGGCTTGTTTCTCTACGATTTAGACCTTGAATAAACATTAAATGATTCACTAATATTCGAACCAATCGAATAATCACTTATCATTAAATAATTTAATTAACTAAAATTTTATTCAACTAACAATTTCCCTTTTAAAACCTTTTTGTAACATAAATGAATTAAATTAGTTTATTAAACAAATTTTCTTTCAATAAATAATTTTTAGCGACTAAAGTAATTAAACAAGTTTATTAAACATATTAATCTCCATAATGCATTATTTTCAAATTAAACTATTAACATAAAATAATTGTTTATGTATATTTATTTAATTTATTTTCCTTTGAAACTACATAAAATAAGAAAATAATCTATATACACTTTAAAAATCTAACTCCTTTTTATTTTTATTTATTTTTTTGTAATAATAGCAGAAATCTGTTTTACTGCATATATATATATCTAAAATTTTGAAGATAATAATTTTTTTTATAAAACCTACTGTTACTATAATTTTTCTGTTTCCTATGTTGATATTACCAATATAAGTTGGAAAGAACAACATGCATATTATAATATGTGTATATTTATACTTTCATTTCAATTTTTTTCTGTATAAGCAAGTCGATAATTTCTTCCTTTGTATATATATAAACAATTATTCGATTTAAAATTAAATTAAAAAAAGAATCGCTACCTTACTACATCATCGATCGACTTAACTCCAGATCGAATATGGCTGCTTACACACACGTGCTTCGATCGCGGCATCTACCAGAAAAAACCCCAACTCCAAACCACTACGTCAGTCTCGTCCTCCCCTCCTTCCACTAGCTTGAATCGAATCGAAATCAAGTCACTCGCCACTCCCACCTTGCACGAGATCACTACGACCCCATGCCCAAAATCATCGCGACCCAAAAATTCGCTGAAATGACGACTCGCACATCAAACCCTCAACTGTACAAACTTTAGGCAGATGACTTGAAATGCTGGCCATAATGAGTTTGAATTCGATTCCGCGATTTCGAGTTGAAGAGGAAATTGATTTTATTTAAAAAAAAGGATCGAGGAGTGCATGCGGCTATGGATTTAAAGGAGAAGGAGGCGAACGATCTATTTTGAAGATTTTTTTTTGTTCGACCCTTTAAATTTTATTTTTGTTTTTTACTAATGCGTTCTCTTTTTTTTTATTTTTAAAACGAGAATGGGTAACAAGATGGAAACGTGTTGGTTTTTTATTTTTTTGAAGGAACATGTGCTTTAGATTTCACAGTGTGTCTTTACTTGCAACAGTATTTAAATTATATTATTTATTTATATTCATAAATTCAAATTTAAATCATCTCGATTATCGCAACTCACAATCTCGATCTCCTATCGAGGCGTGCCTCCAGGCGTTTATAATGTTTATGCCCCCATTTTGAATGCAATGGAAAATGTTTCGAGTCCAAATTCGATCGTATGAAGAAGATAGCTTTTTGGACACAGTTATTATATTAAATTTTCGATAAATTTCAGCGCGTGTACTTACCATACAGCCACACGACAACTCCAAGCGCTCCAAAATTTGAAATCCGATAATAATTCACTATTATGGATCCAATGGAACAGGTTTCGTCGAATTTCGAGACTGTGCCTCGAAAGGCTATTTTTAAATATCGATTTAAACTATATATTTTCAAAACTGAACAAATCACCTTTAAATCCAATTTTATCACTTCTTTTATCTTCAATATCATCGCTATAAATTTTATAAGCCTTCAAATTTTTTTAACAAGCTCAAAACTCCAGATTTCAAATTTTACCCAATTGCTGAATATTTAAATTTAAAAATTTGAATTATCCAATAACAAGATATTTGAAATTAAAGTTAGAATTTAACTTTTGAATATTTAAAAATTAATTAAATATTCCAATTTCAAATATCTAAAATTCTGGGTCGTTACAATATGGATGAGATTGGAATTTTAACCATTACCAAATTCCATAAGTCAAACACGATATAGGTTTGATGAAGAGAATTGGTCTAAACAAATGTCACAACCAGGTAATGGTTATTAAACTAAAATTCGATCTTCACCGAAAATGAGTAAGCGATAAATTTAGCAATAATGTCACATCACCTGCTAAGTGTCGTGTGAACGTTAACATTAGAATATTTCGATGTTAATCGCTTATCAAATTTCACCCAAGAGTTACACAGCCGAGATGATGAATTCCCTTAAGACCGAACGATTTGATTAGTTTATATTTGTAATAAATAAATTAATATTTATGAAATATTAATTATAAAATTTGGAAATGATTTGAGAAATAAATAACGTTATATATGTTTATAACAGTTATAAATATATCGATCGATATATAATATTGACAAGCGATTAAATTAGATTTAATTGCGTAGTATTTTGGTTCGGCTTAGATGGGTTTAAGGCCCGTCATTAGGGCTAAAAAGTTTTGGTTTTGGGAAGGTTTAGGGGTGGCTAAAACATAGGGAATTGGCTTGGAGATAATGGATTGAGATCAAGTGAGAATGGGTAAAAAGATTTTCTTCGTTTCTCTCTAATACAACACTATATATACATATGTATCTCTAAAATAATGATGAACTTTTTTGAGCAGCCGCAATTACCTTCTACATTACTGATTAAAACATGGCTCTCAATCCACTACAAAATTTTCAAATATATTTCAAATTAATAATACTATTCAATAGTTAGAGATCGGTGATTTCGGACTTGCAATCTGATGAATCAAGACAGTAAAAGGAAGTGAAGTAATTGCTCCAACATGGATTCAAAGGCATCATTAAATTGGTAATTTTAATTCATATTATAGTAATTAATTATATTATATGATTCTATAATGAGCAATTTCATATATGTTTAAATATATTGCTACTATATGTTTAGTTATGTGAGATTTTCATAAGTAGATGTGGTTGTCACAAATCAGTTTGGTTATGTGCATAATTTGTTACTATTTGATTTATGTATAGACAAATGTTGCTTACTGCACAAAATCAATTTTTTCATTAATAATTGTTTTATACATATTTATTAATAAATTCATATATATACATATACATACATACATACATATATATATATATTAGTGTATATTTCTCTATCATAATAGCACATATGCATATATAAGGGATGTATACATGAATTAAAAAAATTTGTACATTTATTTATAGATAATATAAATTTAAAAATTCGAAAAATTAATTATCATACGTATATTCATATTTTTAAATTAACATTTATTGAATTTTCGAATTTTTTATTATGTATAAAATAAATATTACATTAAAAATTCAATTTTGTATTTAAAAAAAATATTATATCATTTTAAAAACATATTAAAAAACCCTATGAATTTTTCAATAAATTTATTATTTTTAATAATTAATATTATTTCGAAAAAACTATTTATGATTTATTAAAATAATAATTTAATTATGAAATTCTTTCAAAATATTCGTAACCCTTCATTCATGATCCTAGAATTTCTAAAGTTTTAAAATTTATTTTTTAATAATATTTTATTTTATAGTAAATAATTATTGCCGAAATCAATATATATGTCTTTAAAAATAATATTTCAACTTTGAAAAATATTCATATTTTTCCTAAGCTGTATTTAATGATCCTCGATTTTCAAAAATTGTAACATTTGGATTTTCATCAATAGATTATTTTATGTTAATTATTTATGTATGTAAACATTATTTTATTCATTATATATACAAATTAAAATACTAAAATTATTATGTTTGCAAAACTAAGTTAATTTTGAATTATAAATAATTTTTAATAATAGTTCTATCTCTTTCTATATATATATATATTTATCTATATATAAATATTTTATGTTCATGTATTATATATAATAAATTTTTACATATCTGTGTGTGTATTTTGTAACACATATACATGCACATATTTGGACAACATACATGACATACAAAATGAGCTAATATATCTACTGCGATATAAATCCCAACATCTACATATGGGCATATTATACCTTTCATGGATTATATGTTACACCTGCACTCACATATATATGTATATGTCACATTTATGTATAAACTAAATCAAATAAAATTAATTTTATATCTTAATATATTTGAATTTAAATAAAATAAATGATTCTATGTAAATGGAATTTAGAAATGTTCTAATTCAGTTAGACTTCA
Organism: Allium cepa; assembly: GCA_030765085.1. Taxonomy (NCBI): domain Eukaryota; kingdom Viridiplantae; phylum Streptophyta; class Magnoliopsida; order Asparagales; family Amaryllidaceae; genus Allium; species Allium cepa. Next base: position 1,036,572,659 of record CM060941.1, on the reverse strand, counting down.
TAGGCCCAATAAAAGATCCAATAGCGTAATTTTTTTGAAATTCATCCATAACTTCCACCGCGGGATAATCCAGTTCCAAGAATGGTATCAGAGCCCAATAGCCAATGTGGTCTAATTTTGTCATATTAAAGCTACCTAATTAAGTTTGCCCACTTAGTACGGTGTCTAGAAATGTGATATATAGGATTGGAATTGGGTAATCAAGTATGTTGTCCTACGTGGTTACAGGCTTGGCCTGAAAGGTGAAGTGAGCCTAAAGGTTGCTCCTAATAGAAATGGTCCATCTTGATTTGGGCCTTGGGCTAATTTTCAAAAATGTTTTAAAAATTAATGTTAAATATTTTAAATTTAATAGCTAAATTTAAAATAAAACATGTTTATAATAAAAATTATAATACCACATAAGTTTTCAAAATGTTTGAAAGGATAATGATATTTTCAAAATGTTTGAAACTATTTATATAATAATTTCAAAATTTAAATTTATTAATAAGATTAATAAAATGAATTAATTAAATATGTTAATTAATTAATGTATATATGCATGTATTATATATGTTGATATATGTTATGTTATTTTAAAATGTTTAAGATAACATAAGTATACAAGATAAATTTTGAAATTAATAAATTTTAATAAAAAAATTTTAATTGAATAAATTAATTAAAGGTTAATTAATTAAATAAAATACACATATATATGATATGTGTGTTACACTATAAAGGTTATAGTATACACTATAAATGTTATAGTAGATATGTCCAATATAAAAGTTATACTGGAATACTAATTTAAAATTAATTAAAGAGTTAATTGATTAAAATTAATTAGATAAGATTAATTAATGATATATTATAAGTTAGACTATCATATAAGTAATATAAAATATAAAAGTTATATAACAATAAAACTTATATGATATGTGTATAAACTAAATGTGGAAAATTAAAGAAACCCAAATAGACTTGAGAAATAAATACATATGTAAATGTACATATATCGTGATTTCTAATGCGTTTAACACTTGAATGGCTGGGGTAATTCACAAGAAATGTATTATTCTATAAGTCGGTATCACTCAATATATATATTGAAGATTATGAATATTCAAAATATTGTTGACCTCTACCATATACATATTAATAAATTACTTACACACTCCTTAGTTGTTGAGAAAACTCAAGTTAGGGATGTTATGCATAGTATTATTAATATATTGAACAGATTAGGTAAGATAACTATATGTATTTGTTGAGCAAACTCAAGGTACATATACTATACTTAGGCCATCATGATATTATATGGATGAGTGAATAATCTCTTTCGATTTGTTGAGTAAACTCAAGGTCAAAATGAGATTAAAACAAGGAAAAACAGGTTAAGAGTTGTATGTGATATAACCAATAAGGAGTTATACATCGTTTATGGGGCTATGATTTGTTGAGCAAACTCAACGTCAGAATACCAAAACAAACGAGTCCTAACACCCACTAGTGAAGTTGTAAGACTTTTATGTTTCATCTTAGGGTTTGGAGAAACATAAAAGACTAGTGTGAGCTTTATTAGATGAACTGGTAACATTTAACCTTTCTAATATTGTAAGAACGTATGCTATATAATGTTATAATTATCTACAATGATGAATTGGTGCATTTAATATGATTGATAAAACGTTTTTCAATTAACATATATAAACTGAATTGAAAGTTGACAAATAGAAATATAATATATACTTACTAATAATTCTAGTTGCATGTTATATAATGTTTCTATACCCATGCAAGTGCCTAATTTCAACTACTTAATACATTCGTAAGTTGGTCACTTATATGTTTATTTGGTTTAGACTGTGTGTTGCATTTTATGAGTTTTTGAACTCTAAATGCAATTCAAGACTATAGATATTTGACCCATGTACTTTCACATATAAATGTTATTTGGTGAACAATCATAGTTTGTGTGGTACAATATTTCGATGAAGTTAGTTCATTCAAAGTAAACCAATAAACAGTATTTCAAAATCATGATTCAACTTGAATGATTTCAAAAGGATCATGTTGTGTTAATATAACACAAGAGCATAAACTACGAGATACATCTAAGAACTCGATCGTTGAAATGTCATCTTGATTAGTTTACATAAAGTGCAACATATTTGATGTCTTAAATGTTAATAATAATCGAATGCGCTTTTGTAAAAAGTTTGTTATGATACTGTAGTAAAGTTTTCTTTTGAATAGTTTGTCCATTTGAAAGAAAAACGAACATATAAGAATTGATGTAATTTAAGGTAAAGTTGGAATGAAGAGAATGAATAGTCACTTCTAATTCATAGAGAAACATTAGAAACAAAAATTGTAATAATAATTGATACTTAATATTGGAATATGAAATATGATTTTTATTTCAAAATGTATTTTCATATAGAAAATTGTTTTCTATATGATTTATTTCTTTGAGTTCGAGATATTTGATCAAAGAACTCTCCAGTGTAAACTAGTTGCAACATATGAAATAAGTAAATAATATTAAGCGAATGGCGGAGCTCTAAATTTAGTACGTTATTATAGTAATGGCGGAAATAGTGGGAGCATGCCATATAGCACTTAATGATTACATACAATTATGGAAATTGTTTTTGTAAAATGCACCGACCATTATTTGTGAAATATTGTTTATTTTTGATATTGACTGAAAAATAGATATAACTATATTTCGTTATGAGTATTATGAAATCATTATGAAATAGAACTATATTATGGAATTCGTTTTCATAGTAAAAGTGATGCAACAAAAATACATATGTGTCTAATATTATTTATAGTTGTTTTGGAATTACAGACTAAGCCGTAGTTTAGAGAAATAATTTTACTATATGATTATTAATCATATGACATAGTTTAATAATATCTCAAACAATTAATGGCTATGCACCCATTGAGTGGGAGCATCATAAGAGTTAATGAACTCTTTGAATTAATACATATTGATGTATGCAATCACAAGCCTACTAATATCAAAATGGTTCCACATACTTTGTTATATTCATTGATGATTTATTACCAACATGAACATGTGTATTAGATACACTTGTAGTAAGTTTATGATAAAATCATAGAATATAAAAGAAAAGTAAATAAAATAACATGCAATAGAATAAAATGATTTGATTTGGTCGAATAAGTGAGTATATTGGAAAGATTTCCAAATGTACCTAAAAATGAATAAAGATTCAATCTCATAAGTCACTCCTCCATGTGATACATAATGATGCATTGATATGGAGTAATCAGACATTGTTGGATAAGTTACGATTAATAATGGGTAAAGTTGAGTTAGTTTTTTTTCTATATGGTCATGTACTTAAGAATAGTACACAAGGTTGATATTATTTCATCTAAACAACAGTTTACAAAATCATACAAGATAAAGGTTTGTAAGAAATCCCAACACATCCTAGGCCAAGGAGTTGGCGAGTTATGCGAGTCGAAAGATTGCACGTAATAATTGTTCACGAGGGATCTTGTATGAATCTCCAAAAAGGTTTTTGGAAAGGTCTGTCATCAAATGACATATTTATATTTTAAACATAATTTTTGTAAACTAAAATCAGTTTTATAAATAAAAAGGTTCATAAAGCGTTTATGAATCCTTATTTTATTTGCACTAAGAAATAATTGTTGTTTCAAGATATATCAACTTCATTGTGAAGGAATTTCTATGAGAAATTTTTGGTAGCTAAATGGAATTGGATTCGATCCAAAGATAGAACTGATTATATGAGATGAAGTGAAATTAACTAACCTAAATAAACACATAGCATTTGAAGGTCTAATAAGTATTCTCGTGCATCGAAGAGAAACAATGAGTTTCTTATTAATGTCGAAAATATACATTACCGTCGGTTGTTCAATTAAACCATTAAGAATATTGACTCTATATGGTATGAGGCGCAAATCTGAAAGAATTCCAAGTATGCTATCAAAATATGATTTTGGCGGTCGTAACCAAAGAGACGTGATCCATCGGTCGAGATTGTGTCTTTATTGGAAAGACTAACGTGGTTGGAATTTAATAAGCAATGTTGATAAGAATAATATCGCAAATTTCAATTGTTGAAATTAGTATAATAGATTCAGTATTAAACTTGCTCAAGTAAATTTAGATTTACTCACAAAATTATCGCTCGATAAGACTTAGTGTTTCGTACTTATGTATTGAAACAGAAAATTATAAATAATGATTTGGACTAACCCATTTACACAAATTAACCAAAAATGCCTCGAAGTCAATGGGAGCGATATTGGGTTTGTGAGTCTTTGGATATGATCCAATAAATGATATAAATGTATCATTTTATAAGCATCAAGAGTATTTTGATAGAAATTCCAAATAGTTTGATTTTCAATCAAAGTGCATAGGAAGCGTGTGTTCATAAGAAAGAACATTAAAAGGTACATTGATATTTCTAAACTATAAATAAACAACACGTTGTTAACAATATGCTTGTTTTAAAATCAACTTTAGTTGTTTTAATACTCAATTTTGGATTGAAAATGATGTCTTTTATTATGAGTATAAAAGATATAGGGATTGTCCCAAAACGATATACAAGAGCGCCCTATTAAAAAGAGAACATGTAAGTTAGATTCCTTATGCATTAGCAATAGAATTATCATACAAATAATGTTGTGTACGATATTGTGTTTTGTTTATGTATTTCATACATGGAGCAAATATAAAATCCAAATTGATATCACTAAATGGTTGTTTGAGGTATTCTTGCGTATTTTTGAAATACTACAGAATTGTTTATAAAAAAAAATAAACTCGTTATGATGGAACGTTTGGAAAACTTTTATAAGTGATATTGAGGACAACATGTCAATAATAAAATTCAAGTTAAAATCTTTAATTTGGAAATGTTTCAAAATAAAAGTGATTGTGGTCGATTCAACGAAATGTTGAGAACATTAACTTGAATAACACTAAAATAAACCAATATATATAGATATAAATGCACAAATTTATAATTGAGCCAAAGGTGATTCCAAATGTTGAGAATCCCATAATATTGTTATAAAATAACAGTGTCATGAAATTGGTCATGATTGAACTTAAAGCTCATTAGAAGTCGAAAGACACACTTCGAATCATTTCACATGATAAAGGCAGTTTATCAGTGTTAGAGAGAGTTAATCAACAAAGTAGATAATTAAAACATAATAACATACCAATTCACCAAGGGACTAACCTAATTGGTTCTGAGAAAACTGATTGGTGAAGTTGGAATTAGATTCCATAATTGACCCCAAGTGCAAGTGGGAGATTGATAGAGTTAGGGGTTTGCCATAGGGGTAATCATGTAATTTATTACATATATCTAACTCATTGACCAATCTTGTTCGAAATAAAAGATATTTTATTCCTATTATATACTTGATTTAATGTGATTATATTAATTAATTAACTTAATTAAAAGTATATTTAATAGAAAAATCCATAAATAGTATATATTTTTACAGTGGTTACATAGTGTTGTAATCATGAATAATTTATCAGGACCAAAAAAATATGCCATTTTAAATGTTCCTGGTCAAGATGCATCGAGATTGGATATTATGTATCCATTGAGACTGGAGTACATAACGCTTTCCAAATGTTAGGAAGTGTATTACTCATGACTACTAGGGGAACATAGGGATTACCTACTAATAGTTATTGGATAACTATGGAATGACTCACTCGGTAGTTTTTGTTGGTTAATATAACTAAGGCCAAACAGAAAATATGAACGTGACTGATTTACATAGTTCTCTCTACTTGAGAATACTATGGATCTTCAATATGAAGGCTCCGCTTTGATTAAAGCCAAATCACAGCATGATGTCTATTGAGTGACTATAGTTGGGTCAAGTGGAAGTATTGGAAGTGAAGCACTATTCAAGAGAGGATTCGTTATAAAGTTGAATGTGGATGCAGTTGGAATCTTGACCATTACAAAATTTCATAAGTCCAAAGTGATATAGTTTTGACGAAGAGAATTGTTGTATATAAATGTCACAACCAGGTGACGCTTATTAAACTAAAATTGGATTTTTACCGAAAATGACTAAGCGATAAATTTGTCCATAATGTCTCACCACCTGCTAAGTGACGTGTGAACGTTAACATTAGAATAGTTCGATGTTAATCGCTGACCAAATTTACACCCAAGAGTTACACGGCCGATATGATGAATTCGCTTTAGACCGAACGATTTAATTAGTTTATAATTATTATAAATCAATTAATATTTATGATATATTGCTTATAAAATTTGAATATGATTTGAGAAATAAATAATGTTATATATATTTATAACAGTTATAAATATATAGATCGGTATACAATGTCGACAAGTGATTAAATTAGATTTAATTGCATAGTATTTTGGCTTGGGCTTAGATGGGTTTAAGGCCTATCATTAGGGCTGAAAAAATTCAGTTTAAAAAAGGTCTAGGGGTGGCTAAAACATAGGAAATTGGCTTCGAGATAATGGGTTGAGATTAAGTGAGAATGGGTAAAAAGGTATTCCTTATTTCTCTCTAATACAACCCTATATATACGTACGTATCTATAAAAATAATGATGAAAATTTTCAACCGCCATTACCTTCTACATTGTTGGTTAATACATAGCTCTCAATCCACTTCAAAATTCTCAAATGTATTTCAAATTAAAGTAATACTATTCGACAGTTAGAGGTCGGTGATTCCAAACTTGCAATCTGACGAATCAAGAACAGTAAGAGGAAGGGAAGTCATTGCTTCAACATGGTTTCAAAGGCATCATTAAATTGGTAATTTTAATTCATATTACAGTAATTAAATTATATTCTATGATTTATAATGAGATATTTCATATCTGTTTGAATATATTGCTAGTATATGTTTAGTTAGGTACGATTTTTGAAAGTAGATGTGGTTGTCACAAATAAGTTTAGTTATGCGCACAATTTTTTATTATATTATTTAATTTATGTATAGACAAATGTTGTTTACAGTAAAAATCAATTTTTATCATTATTAATTGTTTTATATATATTTATTAATAAATTCATATGTGTGTGTATATATATATATTAGTGTATATTTCTCTCTCATAATAATATATATGCATATATAAGATATATATATATATATATGATTTAAAAAATTTAATACAGTTATTTATATATAATATAAATTTAAAAATTCAAAAATTAATTATCATACATATATTCATATTTTTCAATTAAAATTTATTGAATTTTGAATTGTTTATTATATATAAAATAATTATTACATTAAAAATTCAATTGTATATTTTAAAAAAATATTATATCATTTCAGAAACATACGAAAAAACCCTATGAATTTTTCAATAAAGTTTATTATTTTTAATGATTAATATTATTTCGAAAAAACTATTTATGATTTATTAAAAATAATAATTTAATTGAAAAGCTATTCAAATTTTTTTAAACTTTCATTCATGATCCTAGTATTTTTGAAATTTTGAATTTTTAATAATATAATGTTTAATATTAAATAATTATTGCCATATTCAATGTATTTGTTTTTAAAAATAATATTTCAACTTTAAAAAATCTAAAGATTTTTGCTAAACTCTATCTTATGATCCTAGATTTTCAAAAATTGTAAAATTTGAATTTTCATCAATATGTTATTTTATGTTATTTATTTATGGAGGAAAACATTATTTTATTCATAATATATACAAATTAAAATACTAATATTATTATGTTTCCAAAACTAAGTTAATTTTGAATTATAAATAATTTTTAATAATTGTTCTCTCTCTTTCTATATATATATATATATATATTTATCCATATATATATATATATTTTATGTTCATATATTATATATAATATATTTATACATGTGTGCACGTGTGCGTGTTATAATACAAATACATGCACATATTTGGGCAACATACATAACATACAAAATGACCTAATATGTCTATTACGATGTAAATCCCAACATCTACATATGGGCAGTTATACCTTACATGGATTATTATTTACACATGCACTCACACATATATGTATATGATACATTTATGTATAAACTGAATCAAATAAAATTAATTTCATATCTTAATATATTTGAATTTAAATAAAATAAATGATTTTATTTAAATGAAATTTAGAAATGTTCTATTTCGGTTGGACTTTGTAGGCCCAATAATAGATCCAATAAGGTAAAAATTTTGAAAGTCACCCGTAACTTCCGTTGCGAGCTAGTCCAGTTCCAACAACTAGATAGAATCAGTTGACTATCGATGAGGAGGATGCGATTTTTGAAGTTGTCATGGAACTGGCAACACGGAATAGGCGTTATGGCTTTGGCAACCAAGAGATATTGAACTGTATGTTCGTATTTGACTATTTACTAATCTCTCGACTGTAGCGAACTTGAAATTGTTTAGATTATTTGTGACGACCCGGATTTTTAATGGTCGTTAATCAGTAATTAACCGGATTAGATCATTAGAAATACTGATTTATAAGTCGAACAAATAAAATTCTGATAATTAAAAATATCTGGATATAAATATAAATTTGTTTAAAAACTATATACGAACTTAAGTTATAACATTTTGGGTATGATGAATTTTGTAGAAAATATATATATATAAGTGTATATATACATATGTGTGTGTGTGTATATGTTATGAGAAATAAAATATGCTAGCTATTTACTATTTATTCATATATACATATATAGATTGTGGAAAGAAACTATGATTTGGAAATTCAAAGTAAATCTCCCAAAAATGATTTAAATTTAAACTCTACATTTTAAAATACAAGATATAAGTATATATATGAAGTTATTAATTGAAGTATTAATAACTTAAGCTTAAAGTAATAAGAATATATGTTTAGAGATAAAAATAAGAACAAGTAAAGTGAAGGTTATATAATATTAAGAAAAAACATTAAGTTATCCATGGTTGAAATGAATAAATAAAAAGAAAATATAAAATATATATACATATGGACATTTGTAAGGCTAGGAGATAAGAATATATATATATATATATATATATATATATATATGCTTATGTAATGTGATTTGTATGTAAGCTAGAAAGGAGACATAGTAAATACCTATACATCAAGCATACAAATGTAAATTTCTTCTTTTAATAGATTTCGTCATTTTATTTTGAGAAAAAAAGAGATTGAGAAACAAAACAAGGTGCTGGTCAGGTAGTATCTCTTTTATATATACCCCTCAAACTTCTTCTTTCTTTCTTTCATTTAACAAAACAATACCAGAGAAAAGAAAAGGAAGAAAACTAACAAATCTATCAAATACTTACAACTGAAGCAAAGCAAAATTCAAGTTCAACTAGAACAAAGAACATCAAATCAAGAATCTAGCTAGCGGTTTCTTCAAAGCAGGAGTTTGTTCCTCTGTTCAAAACTTATTCCGGTGAGTAAACTTTACCTTTTAAAAGCTAAATCTTCTATATAACAATGTGCATGTAAGATTTGATTGTAGTAATGACTTGAATATGCTTTGCATGGATGATAAATTTGTGTGCCTGGGTGTATAAGTATGAAATGCCTGTGTATATAGATTTTGGTCTCTGTTCTTGTTCTAACAGGCACAAAAATCATTCAAAAATCATTTTCTTTTAACTCAAACACTTATAGGTTATGATAATTAAAGGAAATTTGTTTGTAAATAAGATATCCTTTTTTTAAAAATGTTATCATGTGAAGTTAAGAAGAATTTCATTAGGAAGAAAGGATTTATAGAGAAAAATAAAACATCAGGAAATCAACTATTTCAATTTCATGATTTACTTATATTAATAGTTTCGTTTTTGAAAATGATGATTTTTGGTGAGAATTTTGTAATTTTTAAGTTTGTATGCGAGGTGGAATCGTAGGATGAATGGAATCGGTTCATTGGTCGATTCACAGCGATCGGAGTATGGAGGAAGGTCGGGGCTGTGGCTGGAGGAAGCTCGTCGGCTGGGGTCATGGGAAAAATAGCAGGAGATTTTTCAGAGCGGCGAGGAAGCAGAACAACGACGAAGTAGGGTTTTAGGTCATGTTTGAGTCGAGGTGGATTTCATGGCTAGTGCATCGTCGTGGTGATGTCGAGTTCGGCTGGAGTAGGGGGAAAAGGAAGGAGGGTGTGTGGCGAAGGTTCATGCATGAGGTCGAGGCCTCTAGTGGTCAGGGGTAGTGGCATGTAACGACTTGCGATTTTTCGTTGCCGAAAAACCGAAATGTTAGGGTTTAAGAAGAAGAAAAAGAGAGAAGAAGAGAGAAGATAGTAGAAAATAGAGAGGAAAGAACATAAGAGAATAGAGGGAATAGAAAACAACAGAACAACAACAGAATCTCACAATTCGCAGCGGAACAACATATAATAAATAAATGAATAATATTTAAACAAAGAACTATATCAGTTATTACATTACATCACATTTCATTACATCATGTCATCAGAGTGTACAACAACAAACAACATCTAACAGTGGAAAAGAAATACTATATACTAGTAATACGCCATGCCATCCAGCTTGCCTCCAGCAACTCCAGAATATCCTGATAAACCTAACTCTTGACTGCCCGTGTGGAAATTGGTGGGCATGCCACATGCTCTGATACCAAATGTAACGACTTGCGATTTTTCGTTGCCGAAAAACCGAAATGTTAGGGTTTAAGAAGAAGAAAAAGAGAGAAGAAGAGAGAAGATAGTAGAAAATAGAGAGGAAAGAACATAAGAGAATAGAGGGAATAGAAAACAACAGAACAACAACAGAATCTCACAATCTGTCTCGTCACATGGCATAAGGTGAAGCAGGCGATCGGGTTTTCCCTGGTAGTGTTCGATTTGCTTGTTTTCGTTTGAGGGGGTGGTCATGAGATCTGGGTGGTTGGAACGAGTAGGAAGGACGACGACGACTTGATGGTGATGTGGTGGAGATCGGAGCACTTCCGATCATGCGTTCATGTGCCCGGTGCACTGGATATCCGTGATCGGTTATTGCTGTGGTATGTTGGAGGATATGCTAACGAATAAAGAGAAGAATGGGAAGAAGGTTTATCGTGGGTTTTGGGCTTAGGCCTGCGTGTTTTAAAAATAAAAATCAAAGTAAACAAAGTTTTCAAAAGTAGTTTCTGACCAAAGTATTTTTAAGTCCAATGTTTTTGAACTTAAACTTTCTGGAAATAATTAGCAATTTAAACTTTTAATTAACCCTAAACATTAGGTTAATAAATGAAGCTAATAAATAATTTAAGCTTAAATTAGCTAAGTTTAAGATAATTACACATATACAATAATTACTTAATTAATTTCTAAAGTTAATAAAGTAAAATAAAATGGATGAAATTAGTAAATGGTTAAAGGAAAATAAATTGCGTGAAGGATTAATTAATTTAAAAACCTTAAGATCTTTTACATGTTAATAATTAACTTAATCCAAATATTTAATTAAAATAAATATAAATGGCTTGTAATTAGTTAATGACAATTAAGTAGGATTTATAAGCAATTAATTTATTTTGTTTTTAATTAATTAAACGATTATGTGACTAGTCAATCTAGCCTATGAATGATTAAATTGGATTGATTGCTTTGGATTGCTTTAATATCTCTAGTACGTAAATGTGACGACCCAGGATTTTAGGCAATATCAATTTAATAAGTTGTGTTAAAAATTAAATTGATTTAATAATCTCTATTAATAAAATTTGAATTGATTTAAGAATCCAATTAAATAAATATTTAATTGGAGAATTTTATCTTTTAAAAGCTAATAAAATGTTTCTATTTATCATGTGTGTGTGTGTATATATATATATTTGTATATATTGTAAATAGAAAAGTTTGCTTTGAATTTAATAAATAAAATCTTGTTTTAAAACTCTAATAAATTTTTAGTAATTTGGTATTTTGATTTAAATTTAATATAAAGCTTTTCAAAGCTATTTAATATATAACTATATTGTTTTAAATACTTAAGACAATGTTTAATTGTTAAAAATAGATTTTTTGCTTAAGTTTAAAATACAATTTACATATAAAACATTAATTCATTTAAGTAAGATAATTAATAAGCAATTTATAATCTCTTTTATAAATTATTTAAAAATTGATAAATTTGTTATTATCAAATAATAATTATACTGTATTGTTTTATATATATATATATATGGATTTAATATAAATAGAATTTGTTATTTTCAAAATTAAATGTGTAGTTATATATGTATATATATAACTTGATTTTTAAATTGGATTTTAGGATTTAATTTGAATTTGAATTTAAAATTTTGAAATTCAAAAGATAGGTATTTAAAATATTTTGGATTTTAAAGATATTTGTATAAGCTTTTATTTATAAGTATAATTGATTTTATTTTCTTTAAGTTATATATATATATATATATATATGGATAAGTATTATAAATTTATAAATTAAGATAAATCTTTATTAACATTTTAAATCAAAATAGAATACTTAAAGGACAAGTATTATCATATTAAAACTTAATATAACATGTGTAAATTAATGAACAAAGATATATGACAAGTGTTGAACTTTAAAAACAAGTAGCATTTGTAAATTTGATTTTTCTTTTATTTTTGATAAATCAAATTTCTGCCTATGTACATTGTTTACTCATTCATCATTTTCTTTTCTATCTTTTTACTCAACTAAGAAGAAGTTAAACAATCTCCCAAAACAAAATATGAAACTCAAAACCAGAAATTATGTTTAGAACAAAACCTGTAAATCCCTTCAAAAACAAATCTAAAACCAGTATTTCCTCTAACCAAATCAAAATTCAACTATCTGAAATCATCTTCAAAACCAGAAAACAAATCTGCAACTCAAACTTGAAGCATTAAAACATGTTTTCTTCTTCAAACCTAAGATCTGTTCAAAAAATTGCAAATCAAAAGCCTGTAGCATATTTTCAAAATACAACTTGGAAAGCATTTTAAAACCTGTAATCTCATCAATTCAACAACCTGGAATTTGTCTGAAGCAAGTTCAAGCTCCAGCATTTAACAAGCATGCAAACCTGGGTTTTGATCAAGTAAGTAAACCTGGAAAAAATTGTCTAAAGCAAGCAAGTCCAAAGCAAGCGTCAAAACCGTATCCCAGCAGCCCAGTTTTAAATCAAAGACATTTTCCAGCAAATTTAAGTTTTATAAAGTCTAAAGCTGTTTTCAAAACATAAAGGCTTTGTCCTTCTTAAAAACAGGTGAGTAACATTTTTATTTAAAAATTACTTAAGTAAACATGGTTGCATGATTGATTTTTGTGATAATTATGATTTGTGTGGATATAGATAAGTAAGTTTTGCATATATATATATATATATATATATATATATATATATGAATTATCTTTGAATATGTGGATGTAAATGTGTGCATGTTTGTTACAATTGGGATATCTCTGTTCTTGTCTTCCAAGACCCAGATTTGCAAACAAGAATCATTATCCTTTGATCCAAGTGTTCTTAAGTTTTAGACTTTAAACAAAATTTGTTTAATTCATCATTTATTTTAGTTTAGAATTTTTAATCATGTTAAAAAAACTTGCATGTCTCTGGAAAACCAAATAGCACGGGCAAATATTAGTTTGGTTAAAATTCAAACATCCTAATTTATCAATTCAAGAATGTAAACTGAATCATCAACCAGAAGCATGATTTTTAAAACTAAAATCATAATTTTTAGTAAAGAGGAAAAGGGGCAATTCTGGTTTGACCAGTAATGATATTTTGGGTTGTCTCTGGTGATCTGGTTGGTCTGGGAGGTCGGGATTTCTTCTGATGATGTAGTGCTGATCGGTGAGTGGAGGAAAAATATTGGATTGGTGATCTAAGCATGGTGGCGACGGTGGTGGGTCAGTAAATGTTGTAACCCTAGTTTGGACAGGTTGGATAAATTGGGTCGGGGAGATGTCTCTGGTAGATCGAGTACCACTGGCTTTTGAGAATTGATAGAGGGGAGATGGGTGAAGGTGTTACTGGATTTTCAGAAGCTCCGGTGGTCGGAGTGTAACAACCCGCATATTTATCGATTTTATATTTAAATATTTTATTTAAATATTTTATCGTTCGTCGGATTTTGGTCCGAAAAGATACTTTTTGCAAACAGTCGAATTGGGACTCGAGACCACCCCCATTGAGTTCAAAATGCGTTTGCGACCTTTTTGAGTATAAACTTCGATATGCTTGGAGATAGTGAAATTTTGCCACTTTTTCACTTAGGGCTTTGGTTTGGGCTGAACCCATTAATCACTTACTAACTCAGTCCCAACCCACTCCAACTCTTCATTACTTCATTTCATATTCCTAACACTCAAGCTTAAGAAAAAATGGTGGAAGAGAATGGGGATTAGAAACTCCAAGCCCTAGTTCCTCTTGCTAGCTCAAGTTCTTGCTCCAAAATCAAAGAGAACCCATTGGTAAGCCTTCTCTTCATCTTCTCCAACTCATTCTCTCTTTGATTTTAGAAATTTCCTAAACCTAACTTAGGGAATGTTCTTCTTTTGACCTTAGATTCAAGCTTCAAGTGTTGAGATTGAAGTGTGGTTGATCTTCCCTTGTCTTAAAGCTTCTCCTTCATTGATTTGGGTTCAAAGGTGAGATTTTTATCTCACATCTATGTCTATATCTATCTTTGTTGTTAGGTATGAATTCCTAACACTTATTTATGTTCATTTGCTTTTGGTTTGGATTGATTTGGTGAATATTTCAATTTGTCATGTCTTGTAGTTAAATCTTTAAAAATCCAATCTTTGATGTTTGAACATGTTTTTGGTGATGCATCGAAGAGCCTATAGTGCTGGGTTGTCGATTGGCATAAATCCTTAGCATCCATCGCTCGTTCGATCGCATTTTGGTTTGGATTTGCATTTTTGGTCTAGGCTGTTTTTTTGCCTAGCAGAAGATTTCAGACGTCTGAAATTAATTTCAGACATCTGAAACCAAATCTAGACGTCTGGTTGAATAATCTAGACGTCTGGAAAGGGGTCTGGAAAAGGCAGAGACTAAATCCAGATGTCTGAAACAAAATCCAGACGTCTGAAATCAAATTCAGACGTCTGGTTGAAAATTTTAGACGTTTGAAATGGCCCAGGAATTAAAAATAGAAGGGAGAAAACGTATATACTTCCAGATACTATGGCCAGACGTCTGGGAACACCTACCAGATGTCTGGAACTGTTTAATTTGCCTATTTTGGCTATTTTTGAGTAAATTTCCAAGTTTTATCGATTTTTGTTGATTCGGTTAGTTGTTATCACTTATTATCGACTATGTTGACTTCTTTTTATGGATTTTTGGAAATATCCATTTTAATGGATTTGGTATCGATTTCTTTGGATTTGATTTACGTCTTCAAATGTGAATTTTGATGATCAATTGTTTCTACAATCATTTGTAGTAATTTGTCACTTTAAAATATAAAGGTTTTCTATACCAGTAGTAAATATTTAACTCTTTCACAAAGTTGATTTCAACTCTATTTTCAATAACAAACTCGTTTATAAAACTGTTTTCCAATCTACTAGTATATACAAACCTTTACCTCACTCGTATGAGAAATCTAATTAAACGGCTTAGTAAAACAAGTGGTATGAAACGCTTGCGTTTACTTCGTCGGTTAATTCTTGGACTTGTTCGATTGAATCTCTTGTGACAATTTTCTAGTGAAGATCTACCGTTTGTTCGTAAATATTTAAGTTAAGCAAGTGGTTATGGGACATGAAGCTAAACTCATATATTTACTAGCTTAGTGTGATTGACACTTCTTGATGTTCAATGAAGATCATTCCTGTGATTTAGACAAGCAATGTGCGATTTCTATTTGATTCATTGGATGTACCGTTTGTACTACATCAATGTCTTTGCTTTTTGATTCATTGGATGTACCGTTTGTACTACATCAATGTCTTTGCTTCTTGATTCATTGGATGTACCGTTTGTACTACATCAATGTCTTTGCTTCTTGATTCATTGGATGTACCGTTTGTACTACATCAATGTCTTTGCTATTTGATTCATTGGATGTACCGTTTGTACTACATCAATGTCTTTGCTATTTGATTCATTGGATGTACCGTTTGTACTACATCAATGTCTTTGCTATTTGATTCAATGTCTTTGGTATTTGATTCATTGGATGTACCGTTTGTACTACATCAATGTCTTTGCTTTTTGATTCATTGGATGTACCGTTTGTACTACATCAATGTCTTTGCTTCTTGATTCATTGGATGTACCGTTTGTACTACATCAATGTCTTTGCTTTTAGATTCATTGGATGTACCGTTTGCACTACATCAATGTCTTGGCCAATCCTTTTATTGTGATTTTTGGATTTCTATTTGATGATTTCTGGAATTTATGTTTCACCACCTTTCTCAGTTGGCATTGATATGCATGTCATTTATTGTGGCTTGGTGAATTAAATAAAGAATATGACATTGTTTTTGATGCTATGAGATTCTTGAGATATTGTATGACTTTTGTGGATTTTCTAATGTATACTTGTCGTAGTATGACATTTTTGGTTATCATACGTCTTTTTATTATATCTCTTCTTATATCTCATTTTATCTGATAATTATAGCTAGACTGATCCGTTTATTATTTTCTTCTTAAATAATACTTGGGTCAGACTGAGATTTTACAGGTGCTTCTGCTTGACTCCTTATCGGACCATCATCTGATCTTTTGGTAACTACTTTAATTTAGTAGTTTTTGTTGTATACTATTGAGATATAGACTCCTCGATGTATACGTATCCTTTTGTCTAGCACTTGTATCTATTCTTTTTGATATTGTGGATCTTGTTTGACCAATACTCTGATATACACTTTCATGTGTTATATTTATATCTATTTTCGCCTTTGTGATATGAATTATCTGTGACTGATTTGTGTTATGTTTATTTCTATATTTGTTTCCGAAGACCTTTATAGCCACTGTGTAGTAGCTTCGAGTTTGTGTCGTTATGTCGGATTTCCTCTTGAGATGAAAAGTTATATTTTTATCTGGCATATCGGTACTCGCACAAAGTAATTATACAGATGGTCTCTCCTCAACAGCCTTATTCTCCGTGCTAGTCGACAGCATTACTCCGTAGTGTTCTTGGCTAGCGTGGGTATACAGGTGGGGCGTCATAGCTTGGTATCGGAGCCAAACTTCAAAACAATGTAGAATAATTTAACAACGATCATCGTCCTAAGTCCATCTTAGGAGTCATGCTTTAGGATTTAATTCGTGTCTTCGAACCGTTCTATCCTCTTTTCTTTATGATTCCTTGTTTTATCAATCAAGTTTGATTGAAATTTATTTTGAGAATAACTTTTCTTCTTCTTTCTTAAAGAAGAGAAATGGTTAGACCAGGCCGTCCCAGCGCCGGTCAATCTAGTGCTACTCCCCAAGATGGAGTATTTATGTCTGCCCAGCAGCTTCTTGATCTAGTAAAGAATGCTCAAGCTGTCGGTCCCATTCCAGAGCTTACTCATCCTAGATCCGATTTTGCACGCTTGTGCAGAGACTATACCGATTTGGGTGGAAGGCCATTCAGGGGATCCGAGAGTGTTATAGAAATTCAAGCTTGCCTCAAATCATGCGATCGCATCTTTTCTCGCATGAACCTTATTGATCTACATCGAGTCCAAGTGGCTTCTAGCATGCTCCAAGAAAGAGCATTAGATTGATATGAGCTTTTAATTTCTGAAATCATTGAAGCGGATGTCACTTGGGAGCAATTCCGGGAAAGGTTCGAATTGAAATTTGTGCTGGAGGCCGAAAAAGTAACTTTGGCCCGGCGTTTTATTGACCTTGTTCAAGGTGAATATGTCGCATCTTTCGAATCTCTTTCCAAATAAGGGGTTGAATACATTGATACCCCATTGAAGAAAAATCAGAGATTTGTCTATGGCTTGAATAAGAATCTTAAGAAGCCATTACTTCTGAAACTTGAGGTTTCATTTGATCAGCTTATTGATATCGCTCTTCGTCTTGAAGAGGCCGATAATGAAGGTAATGTTGAAGTTGTGCATGCCCAACAGAAATTCGACAATAACTTGAAGAGGTCTATCAAATTCAAAGGCCCCAATTCTAATAAGAAAGGGAAGCAACAAATTCCGGTAGCAAAGACTACTACCTCTAGTCGCGGTCAATGCTACAATTGTGGTTCCACGGACCATTATGCAAGGGAGTGTCCGAAACCCCTCTTTTGTCGTTATTGCAAAGGTTTGGGTCATCGTTTATCTTCGTGTCCTAGGCTTCCTAACAAGAGAGAGGGAAAGCTGCAAGCCCCTAGCAACTCTTCTCTTGGTCAAGGTATTTTTCACTCAATCCTTGATGGCATTGTTTTATTTCGTGATCTTCTTATTTGAGTTCTTGTTGATACGGGTTTCATCTCATTGTTTTTATATCAAAAGAACTTGTGATTCTTCTTCTTTAAACATTTCTGGGCTTGATGACTTCTTTGAGGATTGTGAATCCGGATGGTAGATCCGCAACAATCAATTTGTCTTTATTGATGTCGAAATTATTTTATGTGATTTTTCTGTCCGAGCCGATTTTTACTTAGGCTTCGGAATTTACTTTTGTAAGGATTGGCTTAATTATTATGAGGCCATATCCTTTGTCCCGTGTGGACTATTCATCTTTGACATTTTCAATCTGATAAGCAGATTTCTATTTTTCCTTTATGATTTTGATTCCAACTTGATGGCATCATTTTATTCCTTAAGCCCATTTATAAGGAAAGTGTTATTTCTCTCATTCATGTAGTTTGAGAAATTTTCCGGTATTTTTGAGCTTGTCTTAGGATTATCACCTCTTTTGTGTGGTGCTAAGGTCTTTTCAGTTCGACCTTACCACCGGTTTTCATTTGCTACGAGTTGCGGAAGTTAGCATTCCACTTACCGCATTCCGCACTTGTTATGATTCCTATGAATGAATTATTATGTCATTCAGTTTGTCCAGCTTATTTCATCCATTTTAGGTATCAAGCATTCTATCGAATATCTCGATGATTCCATTTTTTGCATTTATTGATTTTGGATGAAAATAGCAATTTAAAATTTTGCAAAATCTTTTTCATAAGATTTATTTAGAAGTATAACTAGATTTTTGTTCTTAAAACGAACAAAGAATATTATTAGAAGTTTTTGAGAAACTTACTTATCCTATAGAATATGATTTTGTGATTGTATTGTCCATTTAATGTTTTAAGAATTCTGGTCGATGCGCTTGATCAACGTTATCGATAAGAATCTCCTAAATGCTTTGATGAGACAGTCAGACACGATATATTGACTTGTAAAAATGTAAATTTTTGTAGAAAGATTATTACATAAAAATAAAAATGTAATTTTGAAAGTTTTAACTTTTCGGGAAAGAGGATTATTTAAAAGAACTCTTCCTTTCGATACTCTTATTCTTGTGATTCTTGACGGGGAACCAAGACTTTGCTATTTGTACCAATACTAGTCATATTGGTTTGGATGTCATTCTCTTGCAAAGGAGAACGTGTTATCACTTGTGCTTCTAAATCATTATAGCTTATCGAGACTAGATATGCCACTCATGATCTAGTGCTCACGGCTATTGTTTTTACTTTTGGAATTTGGCACCATCATATTTGGATGAGAAATTTGTTCTCTACCTCGATCATAAATCTTTGGAGTATTTATTTTCTCATAAGGAACTTCATGTCGACTCGAGTTCCTGGCATCTTATGATCTTGATATTCTGGAAATCGTGTTGCCAACGCGCTTTGTCGTAGGCAACAAGTTGTTGATTCTTTGATGTTGTCTGAATGGAATTATCTTTTTATCAAGTTCATCGAACGTTTTGATATACTTTGTTTTATTGAGCTTTATCTCATTTTTTTTATGGACTAGCGTCCGATGTTCTTTTATGGTGTTCAGATCATCGGATGTACTGTTATTATACTACATCGATGTTCCGTCTTATCTGGATCAATGGATGTACCATTATTATACTACATCGTTGTTCCGGTTTATCGGTTCATTGGACGTACCGTTTTTGTACTACGTCAGTGTTTCGAAATTATTCGGGCTTCGGTTCATTAGACGTACCTTTTTGTACTACGTCGGTGTTTCGAAATTATTCGGGCTTTGGTTCATTGGGCGTACCGTTTTTGTACTACGCTGATGTCCCAAATTATTTGAGTTTCTAGTTTCTCGGGCGTACTGTTATTATACTACGTCGTTGCACCAGCTCAATTTTCTGCTATTCTTGACGTTCTCCACGTCTTTTATCTACGGAAATGCCTTAGGATTCCGGTTTTTATTCTTGTGCCCGGTGATATTGTGGGAATTGAAGTTTCACCAGATTTGATTTATGAGAAACATTCCATTCGCATCATTGCTTCGGAGGTTGAGCGCCTTCGAAATAAAGATATTCTTCTTGTGAGAGTTCAATGGTTCTCAAATCTTAGGGATTACTCTTGGGAATCTAGAGAATTCATCGAGTGATCCCGTTCGTGCTAACTCTTTCGTGCTCTTTATGGTGAACTTCTTATTTCAATTTTCTTTTGTGTCGATATGCTTTTATGGTTGTTGCTCTTTATTTTCTTCTTAAGTATTGTGAGGACGCAATTTCTTTAAGGAGGGGAGTCTGTAACAACACGTATATTTATCGATTTTATATTTAAATATTTTATTTAAATATTTTATCGTTCGTCGGATTTTGGTCCGAAAATCTACTTTTTGCAAACAGTCGAATTGGGACTCGAGACCACCCCCATTGAGTTTAAAATGACGTTTGCGACCTTTTTGAGTATAAACTTCGATATGTTTGGAGATAGTGAAAATTTTCCACTTTTTCACTTAGGGCTTTGGTTTGGGATGAACCCATTAATCACTTACTAACTCAGTCCCAACCCACTCCAATTCTTCATTACTTCATTTCATATTCCTAACACTCAAGCTTAAGCAAAAATGGTGGAAGAGAATGGGAATTAGAAACTCCAAGCCCTAGTTCCTCTTGCTAGCTCAAGTTCTTGCTCCAAAGTCAAAGAGAACCCATTGGTAAGCCTTCTCTTCATCTTCTCCAACTCATTCTCTCTTTGATTTCAGAAATTTCCTAAACCTAACTTAGGGAATGTTCTTCTTTTGAGCTTAGATTCAAGCTTCAAGTGTTGAGATTGAAGTGTGGTTGATCTTCCCTTGTCTTAAAGCTTCTCCTTCATTGATTTAGGTTCAAAGGTGAGATTTTTATCTCACATCTATGTCTCTATCTATCTTTGTTGTTAGGTATGAATTCCTAACACTTATTTATGTTCATTTGCTTTTGGTTTGGATTGATTTGGTGAATATTTCAATTTGTGGTGTCTTGTAGTTAAATCTTTAAAAATCCAATCTTTGATGTTTGAACATGTTTTTGGTGATGCATCGAAGAGCCTATAGTGCTGGGTTGTCGATCGACATAAATCCTTAGCATCCATCGCTCGTTCAATCGCATTTCGGTTTGGATTTGCCATTTTTGGTCTAGGCTGTTTTTTTGCCTATCAGAAGATTTCAGACGTCTGAAATTAATTTCAGACGTCTGAAACCAAATCCAGACATCTGGTTGAATAATCCAGACGTCTGGAAAGGGGTCTGGAAAAGGCAGAGACTAAATCCAGACCTCTGAAACAAAATCCAGACGTCTGAAATCAAATTCAGACGTCTGAAATGGCCCAGGAATTAAAAATAGAAAGGAGAAAACACATATACTTCCAGATACTAGGGCCAGACGTCTGGGAACACCTACCAGACGTCTGGAACTGTTTAATTTGCCTATTTTGGCTATTTTTGAGTAAATTTCCAAGGTTTATCGATTTTTGTTGATCCGGTTAGTTGTTATCACTTATTATCGACTATGTTGACTTCTTTTTATGGATTTTTTGAAATATCCATTTTAATGGATTTGGTATCGATTTCTTTGGTTTCGATTCACGTCTTCAAATGTGAATTTTGATGATCGATTGTTTCTACAATCATTTTTAGTAATTTTTCACTTTAAAATATAAAGGTTTTCTATACTAGTAGTAAATATTTAACTCTTTCACAAAGTTGATTTCAACTCTATTTTCAATAACAAACTCGTTTATAAAACCGTTTTCCAATCTACTAGTATATACAAACCTTTACCTCACTCGTATGAGAAATCAAATTAAACGGCTTAGTAAAACAAGTGGTATGAAACGCTTGCGTTTACTTCGTCGGTTAATTCTTGGACTTGTTCGATTGAAACTCTTGTGACAATTTCCTAGTGAAGATCTACAATTTGTTCGTAAATATTTAAGTTAAGCAAGTGGTTATGGGACATGAAGCTAAACTCATATATTTACTAGCTTAGTATGATTGACACTTCTTGATGTTCAATGAAGATCAGTACTGTGATTTAGACTAGCAATGTGCGATTTCTATTTGATTCATTGGATGTACCGTTTGTACTACATCAATGTCTTTGCTATTTGATTCATTGGATGTACCGTTTTTACTACATCAATGTCTTTGCTATTTGATTCATTGGATGTACCGTTTGTACTACATCAATGTCTTTGCTATTTGATTCATTGGATGTACCGTTTGTACTACATCAATGTCTTTGCTTGTTGATTCATTGGATGTACCGTTTGTACTACATCAATGTCTTTGCTTCTTGATTCATTGGATGTACCGTTTGTACTACATCAATGTCTTTGCTTCTTGATTCATTGGATGTACCGTTTGTACTACATCAATGTCTTTGCTTCTTGATTTATTGGATGTACCGTTTGTACTACATCAATGTCTTTGCTATTTGATTCATTGGATGTACGGTTTGTACTACATCAATGTCTTTGCTATTTGATTCAATGGATGTACCGTTTGTACTACATCAATGTCTTTGCTTTTTGATTCATTGGATGTACCCTTTGTACTACATCAATGTCTTTGCTTCTTGATTCATTGGATGTACCGTTTGTACTACATCAATGTCTTTGCTTCTTTATTCATTGGATGTACCATTTGTACTACATCAATGTCTTTGCTATTTGATTCATTGGATGTACCGTTTGTACTACATCAATGTCTTTGCTATTTGATTCATTGGATGTACCGTTTGTACTACATCAATGTATTTGCTATTTGATTCATTGGATGTACCGTTTGTACTACATCAATGTCTTTGCTATTTGATTCATTGGATGTACCGTTTGTACTGCATCAATGTCTTTGCTTCTTGATTCATTGTATGTACCGTTTGTACTACATCAATGTCTTTGCTTCTTGATTCATTGGATGTACCGTTTGTGCTACATAATGTCTTTGCTTCTTGATTCATTGGATGTACCGTTTGTACTACATCAATGTCTTTGCTTCTTGATTCATTGGATGTACCATTTGTCCTACATCAATGTCTTTGCTTTTAGATTTATTGGATGTACCGTTTGCACTACATCAATGTCTTGGCCAATCCTTTTATTGTGATTTTTGGATTTCTATTTGATGATTTCTGTAATTTATGTTTCACCACCTTTCTCAGTTGGCATTGATATGTATGTCATTTATTGTGGCTTGGTGAATTAAATAAAGAATATGACATTCTTTTTTATGCTATGAGATTCTTGAGATATTGTATGACTTTTGTGGATTTTCTAATGTATACTTGTCGTAGTATGACATTTTTGGTTATCATACGTCTTTTTATTATATCTCTTCTTATATCTCATTTTATCTGATAATTATAGCTAGACTGATCCGTTTATTATTTTCTTCTTAAATAATACTCGGGTCAGACTGAGATTTTACAGGTGCTTCTGCTTGACTCCTTATCGGACCATCATCTGATCTTTTGGCTAACTACTTTAGTTTAGTAGTTTTTGTTGTACCCTGTTGAGATATAGAATCCTCGATGTATACGTATCCTTCTGTCTAGCACTTGTATCTATTCTTTTTGATATTGTGGATCTTGTTTGACCAATACTCTGATGTACACTTTCATGTGTTATATTCATATCTATTTCCGCCTTTGTGATGTGAATTATCTGTGACTAGTTTGTGTTATGTTTATTTCTTTGTTTGTTTCCGAAGACCTTTATAGCCACTGTGTAGTAGCTTTGAGTTTGTGTCGGTATGTCGGATTTCCTCTTGAGATGAAAAGTTATACTTTTATCTAGCATATCGGTACTCGCACAAAGTAATTATACAGATGGTCGCTCCTCAACAGCCTTATTCTCCGTACTAGTCGACAGCATTACTCCGTAGTGTTCTTGGCTAGCGTGGTATAGAGGTGGGGCGTCACACGGAGACTCGAGCACGTGGAGGTTATCAGGTTTCATTGATTGTTCCAGTTTTGTGCTAGGAGGCTCGGATTCGATTTCAAGGGGAGATCAACTTTCTGATGGTCAGAATAGGAAGCGATGCGGGTTGCCGATGTGGAGAAGTCATCGTGGATGACTGGAGATAAACGGAGCTACCGTACATGTGCACGGAGGTGATGGTATATCTGCAGTTTGATTTGGGATGAAGGGTACTCGAGTTTACTCGAGTCAGTTGCAGGTGTTACTCGAAGCTGTGTGGGTCTTGACTCGAAGTATTTGAGGGATTGGCTTGAGTTATTTTCCTATTATAGGTTTTAAACCTGACAGGTTTCCAGAATTTAAAATAAATATGAAAATTTGAAGCAAGATATAAAAACAGAGTTTTGAATCAAGTTCTAAAGTATGAATTAAAATTAAATTTGTATCCAAATTTTGAAATAAATAAGTTTTATAAAAATCTAAATGTTTTAACAACTTTAAATTATCAAAGTATTTTATAAAATGATTTTAAAATCTGAAAATAAAGATTTAACTAGAGTTTTAAATCTAAGTTTAAATCTGGATCCAAAATGAATTGTATCATGGTTTTGAAATAAAAGAAAGTTTTCAAATTTAAAATGTTTTAAGCAACTTTGAATGTTTAAAGTGTATTTTAAATTGATTTGAATTTAAAATGAATTTGGTTTTAAAATTCTTTTATAAGGTATGTATTTATTTAACATGAGATTTAAAAAGGTTTTTAAAATGTTTTTAGACTTTGTTAAAGTTAATTTGTATTCATTTTAAATCTTAAATTTAAAATGAAACTTAAAAGTAAATTTAAAAAAATAAGTTGTTTTTAATTGCTTTGTTAATGATAACTTGATCATTAATATGGAAAGTTTTATCTTAAAGTTAATTAGGATTTAATTATTTATGATTTATTAAATTATTAAGGTAATTAAAATGGATAATTTATTTATTTAATTAATTAATGATTAGAATTAATTAATCAAGTAATTAAGGATTAATTAAGTTACAGTTAAAAACTTAATTAATTAATAATTAGGATTAATTAATAGGTTATTAAATATTAATTAATTTGTAATTAATAATGGTTAATCTAAGTTCAATTACATAAGAAAAGTAATTTAAAGAATTTTTAATAGTTAATGAAGATCATTAACTTGAGATTATTAAATAATTAATTAATGTAATTAATTTAAAATGATTAATTATATTAATTAATTAAAGATAATCAATTATGGAATTGTTTAAGTATAACTACTTAATGAAAGTAATTAAAGTAATTAATTACTCAGTTTATTTAATTAATTAATAAGATTAGTTCAAGTTAATTAATTGGTTTAATTAATTTAAATAATCACTTGAGGATGGGTTAAGTATAATTACTTAATGTAATTTATAAAGTAAATTACTTAGTGAAGTAATTAGTGGATAATTACTGGATGTAATTAATTCAAGTATGGAAGTAATTTAGATTAAATACTTTGTGTAATTAATTGAAGGATGATTAACTAATGGGAAAGATTTGGGATTAATTACCTTGTGTAATTAATATAAAGGATAATTACTTAGAGAAAGTAATTAATAATTAATTACTTGGTGTAATTAAATTATGAAGAGATTAATAAAATTATTTGAAGATAATTAAGTGATGTAATTAATTAAGGGTAATTAATTACTAAATGAGATTAATCAAGGGTGATTAATAAATATAATTAATTAAAAGATTAATTATTAAATATAATTAATTAAGGAGTAATTAATTTATTTAATAAGGTAATTAACGTTAGTTAATTACTAAATGTGATTAATCAATGCTGATTTATAATTAATTAAAGAATAATTATTAAATATGATTAATAATTAATTAAGAAGTAATTAAGGGATCATTAATTTATTTAATTAATGATGTAATTAAGGGTTGATTAATTAAGGTTAATTAATCAATAAGTGATTATAAAGTAATTAATTAATTGTAAATGAATTAAAGATTAATGTAATTAATTATAGTTAATTTATCAATGAAGTAATTAAAAGTTAATTACTGTATTTGGTTAAGAAAAATTAATTTGTGAAATTAGTTAAAGTGTAACGACCCGTATTTTACGTGTCGATAAATCGTATAATAGTTGCATTAAGTCGTTTGGAGCTTGAGTCGTTCTAGAGATAAGTCGTGTTAAAGTTAAGTCGTGTGGAACTTAAGTCGTGACCGACTTTGAGGATGGAGCGACTTAGGGTAGGTGGCCGACTCATGGGGTCAACGGTTTATAGGTTGGCCGACTTATAGGAGTGAGTGGTAGTTGCCGACTTATGGTTATTAGCGAGTTAAGAGAGGCAGCGGCTTAAGGTTTGGACCGAGTCAAGGTAGTGAGCGACTCATAGGATAACCGACTCATAGAGGTGACCGACTCATGTATTGGACCGACTCATGGGATGGAACGACTTAAGGAAAATGAGTTAGGTCGTTGAGTCGTATAGTGTTGTTGAGTCGCCGAGTCGCTGAGTCGTGTGTTGTATAGTGTTGTTGAGTCGATGAGTCGTTAGGTCGGCCTGTGTTTTAGGACGTGTATGCTATGAGTCGTACACGAGTTAAGTTGTTGGGTCGGGTAGGTGATGAGTCGTAGGGGTTGTTGAGTCGTTAGGCCGCGTGCGTGTTAGGTCGATGGAGTTTTGGGTCGTGGGTCTTAGGTCGGGGGCGACTCAAGGATGGGTCGGCGACGACTTATGGATGGACGACTCAGGGGGGGATTCAGCCTATAAATAGAGGGGTTTGGCTCACTTTTTGGCACCGGTTTTTGAAGCGACGAAGTGCTGCCATTTTGAGAGCTCGACTACAACATTTCTTCATCTTCTTTTCTCCACTCTAATCTAGTTCTAACATCCATCCAAAATCGAAGATCAAGATCGAAGATCCAAGAGCCAAAGTTGAAGATCTTCATCCAACGAAGCTAGATTCCATCGTTTCAAGCGAGATTTCGACGAATCAAGCTTGAATCCTTGCTGTCCAGATCTGAAGTGATTAGTTTTTGAAGTGTTTGGGTGATTCGGTGAGTGGTGGTTATCTCTCACGCGGACCCAAAGGAGTATATTGGTTTGGTGGATTGTTGGAGTGTTGTAGATAGTGATTTTATGCATTTTTCCTTAGATCCAAGTATAGATCCATTACTTATGAAGATGTTTACTTATGCAAGTTCATTTATCAAGTTGTAGAGACAAAACCCATGATTTATATTTTTTAGATCTATGCTAAAAACCCATGATTCATGTATGTTAGATCTATGCTCATTTATTTACGAAATTGCCATTATCATTGTAATTGTTTATTTAGATCTTGTTTGAATGATTGATTGCTTGGATTAATGTTTGATTTGATTGATTAGTTGATATATAGCTTGATTTGATCAAGTTGGTTGATGATTATTCAAAAGCTAAGTGGAAAGGCTCTTGAATAAGGAAAGCTGCTTGTGGCATATGAAGCGGATGTTGAAGCTCATATGTATGGATTAGATGATGTTGAGATGGGACTTTGCCATGATGCGATGAGGCAAACCATGATGTTGAGATGAGACTTTGCTATGATGCGATAAAGCGAAGCATGATGTGAGATAGCCTTGGTTTAATCCAGACGGGATCATCCCAAGCATGTTGATAACTCGATGATGCGATGCGAGTTGGTTGATAATGGTTAGCTTGAGAGGCGCTTGAGCTAGCATGGAAATAGTCGTCGAGGAGGATGACTAGGAGGCTGAGATCTCATCGTTGTTGAAGGTCCTAGCATGCTCAAAGCAAGAGTACGTTGGAACGGGCTGCGACGACGTTCCAAGCACGGGCTGCGACGACGTGCTAGTACTTTGGGTAGTTGCGAAAATTCCTAGGCACGGGCCGCGACGACGTGCGGAGTTATGTCTAGAACCGGGGTTACCATTAGCCCTTGACAAGTGGTCATTCAACTAATGGTGAAATCAAGGCAATGATAACAGTGATAGCCAGAGTCATGGATGTTTGGACGTTTGGTTGTATCATCATTCGGTCTCAAGAGCGGTGTTTTCCGGGTGCTTATCTGATCTTGGTTTAGGCCTTGGGGGTTTGTATTTGGAAAACATCGACCTTGACTCGAATGATTATTGCTTTACTTTAATTGTCTGCCATGTTATGCTTGCTTCTCCTTAGTGTGTGTCTGGGGGCTATCATTGTAGAAAGAGGCGGAGTGGGATGGCTTGGTTCCTATTCCTTTTATCCCTTATGCTCTTTTGGTATGTTTGATAGTTGATTTACTGCTCACTAAGACTTTGTCTGACTCAAGGTTTTATGTCTCCTCTTATTACCTTGGGCTGTTCATCCATGTTGGGATGGGCAGACTAGGTAGCAGGTGACAGGTGCTGTTCTTGGAGATCTACGTTGATGATGACGAAGACGAGCAGGAGGCTTTTGCATATTATTTCATATTATGTACTGGGTGTTCCGCTGTATATACTTTGAGTGCTTTGTAGTGAGGTTTTGATGTATTGACTGTTCTGATGATTGTATCAAACTTCTAAGATGCTTATTTGATGATATTTTGTTATGAAGCTTCACTATACATATATTTCTCTATTGTATTTTATCCATGCGCTGTGAGTTATGCGATAGATTCTGCGAAGTTTATTCTACCCTTGACGGTCACCCATGGCTGCCTGGCATGCCTTTCAGCGCATTATTTCCTTGCTTTGGTGCGGGAGTCATGGGCGGTCGTCACATAAAGGGTTAATTACTTAATTGTAATTAAAGGGTAATTAATCAAAGGTGATTAATAAAGATGAATACTTAGAGAATGATTAATTAATTGGATTGTAATTAATTAATGATAAAGTAAGCAGGATTTATATAATGGAGATAATTAATTTAATTTACTTTAAATTAATTAGAGATGAAGTAATTAATTTAATTCATTTTAAATTAACTATAGTGTGATTAATTAAATCCTTGCTTATGTATGGATGGATGATATTGAATGCCTTGGATGGTTTGAGATCTCAGATATGAGACAAGTAATGTTGTGTGATATGGATGCTTTGGTTGAAGTGTGATGATAATGTGGATTATCTGTTTAAGATGATAATGTGTATTATTTGTCTAGTATGTGATGTATAATCTATGTAACTCTGATTACTGTTGTATACTATGTAATACTTATATGATTAATGTAATTTATTCGTTCCGTTGTTGAGATTTTGATGTTGTTTCTTCTTTCTTCTCTATCTTTTCTCTTTCTATCCCTTTCTTTCTGAAAGATGATACGTCTTTCTGTGTAGAGAAAGACGGGTCATCACCGTTGGTTTCAGAGCGCTAGGTTGAGTCAACACCTAGGCTTTGGAGTGTTTTCTTTCTTGAGAAAGTGTACTTGTATTTTAGTATATATATATATATATATATATATATATATATATATATATATTATTTCTACCTATTTATTGGGTTACCTATTCGGGTTTCCAATATAAGTTATAAAGGTAGATAAGGTAGTGGGGTGTGTAACACGACTACTACCAATGGAAGGAGTCCAAGTGTTGAGATTGGGAGTATATCTATCGAGACTGTAGACCTAATACCGTCTCGAGTTAGTTTTGCTGTGGTGAAAGATTTCATCAATCTCTGAAGGAAACCTTTAAAAGGTTCGGAGTCCAGCTTTGAAGTTGGATGAGTAGAGTTTGGATCTATCGGCTGGGCAGAAGCAAGTGATGGTATCTTGATACCTCAGGAAGTGATAACTGCATGATGAGATGCAGTGATTATGGAAGTGTCCGTAGATGTTTCATTGGAACAAGAGTAAAGAAGTGTGTCTGCTTCGGTGTTGTGGCTGTGTTCAGCAGGTTGTTTATGTATGGCTTTGAGTCCCGAGTATCTCGAGGAGCCTCTGGTTAAGGAAGTCTTTGGCATCAGTGGCAGCGTTGCAGCTCGGATTGTTCTGTATGCCTGCAAGAAGGTCATCTGGCTAAGAAGTTCTTTTGAGAAGGTGTTCAGAAGCAGCTGAGTGGATCCATTTCTTCGATGGATTGGCTTGATAAGCTTAAACTGTTCTGATTGGTAAAGAGCGAACTGTATCTTTGGATATTTGTCTGGGGTGATCGCAAAGGTGACTTGCGATAGTTTGAGTGTTCTCTTGGGTTATCATTTGCTTTGGATCGAAGCATCTCTTGGGAGTAATTCTGATGGTTCAACTAAGTAGAAGGATGGTTCCTAAAGATAGAGTTTGGTGAAGCAGTTGGGGTTTTGGTGGAACTTCTGAGTTTTCTTTTTATGGATCTGTGGAACCATATCTCTGGGCCGTGTTGTCCAGTTTGTGCTCGTGTTCTTCATTAGCATTTTCATCTACTCCAGATCAGAGTTGTGCAGCGAAAGAAGTTTGGGCGTGCATCTGTTTATCTTTTTCGGATAGGAGAAGTAAGTCAGTCTACTGATGATTGAGAAGTGGAGTTTGTTCCTGATTTTGGTTGATTTTGAGAGGATCATTTTGTTGGTTTGTTCTTATTCCTGTTTGTTTCTAGCGGTATCAGCGAAGGTTGAGCTGATTAAAGCAGCCCAAGATTGTTGAAGAGTTTTGGGGATAAGAGTCGGAGATTTGATTTTAGATAAGTTTCTCCAATCAATGGAGCTATAAGTTCGGTAAGACTGGGAAGTCAGCTCTAAGATATATTGGATCTTTCTGTATTCTTGTAAGGATTAGAGTTTGGTCTATAGAGTTGAATGGCCAGTTTGGAAGACCGAAATTCTGTGAGTTTCACGTATCTCTGAGCGAGTACGAGTGTGATCTATTTCTGGTGTTGGAACCAGCAGTCCTAGAGGTTTTGGTAGTTGAGTCGGACTTGTCTGTGGTCTGATATCCTATTTAGTTTTATATATCTAGATGAGTAGGTGCTCTGTAGCTTAGTAGTATTGATTGCTTGGATTCTGTAGAGCGAGTATCCCGGTATTTATACTTGGAAAACTCTAGGAAGTACTATCCATAATTTCGTCTAGATAGTTAAGATTTGTTTGATTGAGTGAATTCATTGCTATGGTATTAGCATATGGTTTATAATATATAATTGTGATTTAAAATTAAAATCTTAGATAGATTATTAAATTACCTTTTCTTTTAAATTTTGGGGATGAAATTCTGTTAGGGGGGAGGAATGTGATAACCCGGGATTTTGGGAAATATCAATTTAATAATCTGTGTTGAAAGTTAAATTGATTTAATAATCTTTGTTAATAAAATTAGAATTGGTTTAATAATCCAATTAGATAAATATTTAATTGGTGAATTTTATCTTTTAAAAGCTAATAAAATGTTTCTATTTATAATGTGTGTATATATATATATATATATTTGTATATATTGTAAATAGAAAAGTTTGCTTTGAATTTAATAAATACAGTCTTGTTTTAAAACTCTAATATATTTTTAGTAATTTGGTATTTGATTTAAATTTAATATAAAGCTTTTCAAAGCTATTTAATATATAACTATATAGTTTTAAATACTTAAGATAATGTTTAATTGTTTAAAATAGATTTTTGCTTAAGTTTAAAATACAATTTACATATAAAACATTAATTCATTTAAGTAAGATAAGTAATAAGTAATTTATAATCTCTTTTATAAATTATTTAAAAATTGATAAATTTTTTACTATCAAATAATAATTATACCGTATTGTTAATATATATATGGATTTTAATATAAATAGAATTTGTTATTTTCAAAATTAAATGTGTAGTTATATATGTATATATAACTTGATTTTTAAATTGGATTTTAGGATTTAATTTGAATTTGAATTTAAAATTTTGATATTCAAAAGATAGATATTTAAAATATTTTGGATTTTAAAGATATTTGTATAAGCTTTTATTTATAAGTATAATTGACTTTATTTTCTTTAAGTTATATATATATATATATGGATAAGTATTATAAATTTATAAATTAAGATAAATCTTTATTAACATTTTAAATCAAAATAGAATACTTAAAGAACAAGTGTTATCATATTAAAACTTAATATAACATGTGTAAATTAATGAACAAAGATATATGACAAGTGTTGAACTTTAAAAACAAGTGGCATTTGTAAATTTGATTTTTTTTTATTTTTGATAAATCAAATTTCAGCCTATGTATATTGTTTAATCATTCATCATTTTCTTTTCTATCTTTTTACTCAACTAAGAAGAAGTTAAATAATCACCCAAAATAAAATATGAAACTCAAAACCAGACATTATGTTTAGAACAAAACCTGTAAATCCCCTCAGAAACAAATCTGAAACCAGTATTTCCTCTAACCAAATCAAAATTCAACTATCTGAAATCATCTTCAAAACCAGAAAACAAATCTGCAACTCAAACCTGAAGCATTAAAACCTGTTTTCTTCTTCAAACCTAATATCTGTTCAAAAAATTACAAATCAAAATCTTGTAACAGATTTTCAAAGTACAACCTGGAAAGCATTTTAAAACCTGTAATCTCATCAATTAAACAACTTGGAATTTGGATGAAGTAAGTAAAAGATCTAGTAACATCATTTAACAAGCATGCAAACCTGGGATTTGATCAAGCAAGTAAACTTGGAAAAAATTCTGCAGCAAGCAAGTCTAAAGCAAGCATCAGAACCGTATTCCAACAACCCAGTTTTAAATCAAAGGCATTTTCCAGCAAATTCAAGTTTTATAAAGTCTAAAGCTGTTTCAAAACAAAAAGGCTCTGTCCTTCTTAAAAATAGGTGAGTAACATTTTTATTTAAAAATTACTTAAGTAAACATGGTTGCATGATTGATTTCTGTGATAATTATGATTTGTGTGGATATAGATAAGTAAGTTTTGCATATATATATATATATATATATATATATATATATATATGAATTATCTGTGAATATATGGATGTAAATGTGTGCATGTTTGTTACAATTGAGATATCTCTGTTCTTGTCTTCCAAGACCCATATTTGCAAACAAGAATCATTATCGTTTGATCCAATTGTTGTTATGTTTTAGACTTTAAACAAAAAAAATTTGATTCATCAATTATTTTAGTTTAAAATTTTTAATCATGTTAAAAAAACTTGCATGTCTTTGGATAACCAAATAGCACAGGCAAATATTAGTTTGGTTAAAATTCAAACATCCTAATTTATCAATTCAAGAATGTAAACTGAATCATCAACCAGAAACATGATTTTTAAAACTAAAATCATAATTTTTAGTAAAGAGGAAATGGGGCAGTTCTGGTTTGACCAGAAATGATATTTTGGGTTGTCTCTGGTGATCTTCTTGGTCTGGGAGGTTGGGATTTCTTATGATGATGTAGTGATGATCGGTGAGTGGAGGAAAAATATTGGATTGGTGATCTAAGCATGGTGGCGATGGTGGTGGGTCAGTAAATGCTGTAATCCTAGTTTGGACAGGTTGGATAAATTTTGTCGAGGTGATGTCTCTGGTAGATCGAGTACCACTGGCTTTTGAGAATTGATAGAGGGGAGATGGGCGATGGTGTTGTTGGATTTTCAGAAGCTCGGATTCAATTTCATGGGTAGATCAACTTTCTAATGGTCGGAATAGGAAGCTAGGAGGGTTGCCGATGTGGAGAAGTCATCGTGGATGACTGGAGATGAACGGAGCTACCATACGTGTGCACGGAGGTGATGGTGTATCTACAGTTTGGTTAGGGAAGAAGGGTACTCGAGTTTACTCGAGTCAGTTGCGGGTGTTACTCGAAGCTATGTGGGTTTTGACTCGAAGTATTTGAGGGATTGGCTCGAGTTATTTGCCTATTACAGGTTTTAAACCTGACTGGTTTCCAGAGTTTTAAATAAATTTGAAATTTAAAGCAAGATTTAAAAATAGAGTTTTGAATCAAGTTTTAAAGTATGAATTCAACTTAAATTTGTATCCAAATATTGAAATAAATAAGTTTTATATAAATCTAAATGTTTTTACCACTTTAAATTGTTAAAGTATTTTATAAAATGATTTTAAAATCTGAAAATAAAGATTTAAACAGAGTTTCAAATCTATGTTTAAATCTGGATCTAAAATGAATTATATCATGGTTTTGAAATAAAAGAATTTTTTTAAATTTAAACTATTTAAACAACTTTGAATATTTAAAGTGTATTTTAAATAGATTTGAATTTAAAATGAATTTGGTTTTAAATTTCTTTTATAAGGTATGTATTTCTTTAACATGAGATTTAAAAAGGTTTTTAAAATGTTTTTAAACTTTGTTAAAAGTTAATTTGTGTTCATTTTAAATCTTAAATTTAAAATGAAATTTAAAAATAAATTTAAAAAAATAAGTTGTTTTTAAATGCTTTGTTAATGATAACTTGATCAATAATATGGAAAGTTTTATCTTAAAGTTAATTAGGATTTAATGATTTATGATTCATTAAATTATTAAGACAATTAAAATGGATAATTAATTTATTAATTAATTAATCACTAGAATTAATTAATCAAGTAATTAAGGATTAATTAAGTTACAGTTAAAAACTTAACCAATTAAATAATTAGGATTAATTAATAGGTTATTAAAGATTAATTAATTTGTAATTAATAATGATTAATCTAAGTTTAATTACATAAGAAAAGTAATTTAAATAATTTTTAATAGGTAATGAAGATCATTAACTTGAGAATATTAAATAATTAATTAATGTAATTAATTTAAGATGATTAATTATATTAATTAATTAAAGACAGTCAATTATGGAATTGTTTAAGTATAATTACTTAATGAAAGTAATTAAAGTAATTAATTACTGAGCGTAATTAATTAATTAATAAGATTAGTTTAAGTTAATTGATTGGTTTAATTAATTTGAATAATTACTTGAGGATGGGTTAAGTATAATTACTTAATGTAATTTATAAAGTAAATTACTTAGTGAAGTAATTAATGGATAATTACTGGATGTAATTAATTAAAGTATGGAAGTAATTTGGGTTAATTACTTTGTGTAATTAATTGAAGGATGATTAATTAATGGGAAAGATTTGGGATTAATTACCTTGTGTAATTAATATAAAGAACAATTACTTAGAGAATGTGATTAATAATTAATTACTTAGTGTAATTAATTCAAGAAGTGATTAATAAAATTATTTGAAGATAATTAAGTGTTGTAATTAATTAAGGGTAAATAATTACTAAATGAGATTAATCAAGGGTGATTAATGAATATAATTAATTAAAAGATTAATTATTAAATACAATTAATTAAGGAGTAATTAATTTATTTAATAAATAATTAAGGTTAGTTAATTACTGAATGTGATTAATCAAGGCTGATTTATAATTAATTAAAGATTAATTATTAAATATGATTAATAATTAATTAAAAAGTAATTAAGGGATCATTAATTTATATAATTAATGATGTAATTAAGGGTTGATTAATTAAGGTTAATTAATCAATAAGTGATTATAAAGTAATTAATTGATTGTAATTAATTAAAGATTAATGTAATTAATTATAGCTAATTAATTAATGAAGTAATTAAAGGTTAATTACTGTATTTGGTTAAGAAAAATTAATTTGTGAAATTAATTAAAGGATTAATTACTTAATTGTAATTAAAGGATAGTTAATTAAAGGTGGTTAATTAAGATGAATACTTAGAGAATGATTAATTAATTGGATTGTGATTAATTAATGATAAAGTAAGCAGGATTTATATGATGGAGATAATTAATTAATTTACTTTAAATTAATTGGAGATGAAGTCATTAATGTAATTCTTTTTAAATTAATTATAGCGTGATTAATTAAATCCTTGCTTATGTATGGATGGATGATATTGAATGCCTTGGATGGTTTGAGATCTCAGATATGTGACAAGTAATGCTGTGTGATATGGATGCTTTGGTTGAAGTGTGATGATAATGTGGATTATCTGTTTAAGATGATAATGTGAATTATCTGTCTAGTAGTGATGTATAATCTGTGTAACTATGATTATTGTTGTATACTATGTAATACTTATGTGATTAATATAATTTATTCGTTCCGCTGTTGAGATTCTGATGTTGTTTCTTCTTTCTTTTCTATCTTTTCTCTTTTTGTCCCTTTCTTTTTTAAAGATGATACGTCTTTCCGTGGAGCGAAATTCGGGTCGTCATAGTAAATTTGTGATATTCTAAGATATGAGATACCCTGGATTGAACTGTTGATAATGTGAGTTGTTTATTTAAATAGATATTTGTGATGGAATTTCTGTGCGAATATGACATTCTGAAATTTAAATTGAATTGTTTTTACTTAAATAACTTGGCTTAAAGTATGGTGTTGGATTCGAAGAGATCGGTGTCGGATACCAGCGATCTCCGGAACCACTTCGATTAGTAACTACTATAAAACTTATAGATTTGATTATAGAATCAAATAGGCTGGAATGGAATAAATTAAGTAAACTTGGCCATTTAAACTAAGTAACGGTACTTAGATATTATTTTGTTAAATAAGTGTCAGGCTATAGCAAGATGAAACTTGTAGTGATGAACGAGTTACCTGGGTTTTCAAAGAAACTTAAAAACTTACGTATTTCATATTAAATGAGTTTACTCATGCTGGTTTCCATCATGGCTCGGGTGTTACTTTATGTAATGCTCAGGTCAGACTGAGTATTACATATTTTCATGTTGGGATGTTTGGAGCTCAGGAGACAAGCTGGATGGCAGAGACATACTAAGTATATTCCGCTGCATATTATGGGCTGAATAGATAGTATTCAAGGAGAAGTTGTTACAACTAGCCAGATTCATTGTACTCTAATATTGTATATATTGACTGTTATAGCTTTCAATTGTATAAAATGCTATTATTTGTATATTATATTTGTTCCGCTGCGATTGTGAGATTCTGTGCCGGTATTTTCTGTTTCTTCTTCTACCTCTTTTTCTTCTTAACCCTAACCTTCTTGTATTTCCGGCACTCGATTGCTCGGCACTCTATACAGTGAACGTATTAGTGTTGATTTTTGGGGTCAAAAAATTCTAGGCCGTTACATTTGGTATCCGAGTTGAAGGTTAAGCAAGAACCTTGGCTCTGATGGGGATTACTCATTAGAAATAGGGTTAGTAGTACCCTAGATTGAGTTGAGTGTATTATATATGAGGGCGTACTTGTTATTTTCTTATATAATGATTTAAAAAAATGGTTTAAAAAATGATTTTTATATGAGTATATATTTTGATATATGTAAATAAAAAGTTCTTCTAATTATTATATATATTAAGATAATTGGCTGTTGATTATTGAAACTGAATAAGACCATAAAAATTAAGTGGAAATTTACATAACCAAATAGAATTTGGGTAAGAATAAATTTGCAAATAAGTTAAAATATATTAAAAACTCGAATTTAAAGCCTGGAAATTCAAAAAAAAAAAATCAGAGTGTTTGAAATAAGTTAACCTGATTTTATTTTTCCAGTAATTTATGATGGAATATATAAAGTGTATGATTTCTAGATATGATAATTACCATAAATTGTTTGCTATATCTTTACAAAGGATGGTTATTACAGAATAAACAATAATTAAACAAGAGTGAAATGTTTGAAGGAAGTAACAATTTAGATAAGTATGACTTATAAATTGAAAAGGATTTAAATTGTGAAGTTTTAAAATCTAAGTCCATAAAATTTGAAATTGTTTCAAAGTGTTAAAATTTATAATAAAAAATATTATTTAGAATATTTTTGAATGTAGGAATCTTATTTTAAAACAAGAGTTGCTTTAAAAAATTTAAAGGAATTTGTTTTGAATTAAAAACAAGAATGGTTTAAAATTGAAAGTATGACTTGGTGTGCAAAAGAAATAAATATGTATGTATATAAATATGTGGGATATACATAATATCAAAGTTGATTTGAAATAAATACTAAGTGTTGAATTCTAATTCCCTTGAGAATGAGATGTAAAAACCCAAAGAGAAATACGTTTTTGAACCTATAAGCGATAAGGGATATTGATAGGAAAATTTAAATTTGAAATGGAAATTTAAATTGGGTAGGGCTGAATTGATTAAATGAATTGAAATTTAACTCTGGACAAGTTAAATAAGTTGTGGACTTATAATCTGAAATGGGGGATTTCAAGATAAAATTGAGATTTAACTTAGGGGAAGTTAAAAAAGTTTAGAACGAACAACCAGAATTGGAAATTTCTAGGTGAAATTTGAAGATTTAACTCAGGGAGGTATGTATGGTCTCAAACGGGTTTCAAATTCTGGAAATGTGTGTTGGATGCTATTGATTGGTGCTTAGATAATTTGGATGCTTATTTACTTTGACATATCCTGCTATCATCCTATTGTAATTAATAATCTATGAAATTGTGAATTGTATTATTTTGAATAAAAAGTGAGTTGAATGATATACATCCATTGCTGAAATTAAATGGAAATAAAACTTTAATTTGAAATTATTTAAATGATCTTTATTTTTAGAAATAAAGATTGAACATATGAAAATGGAATCACTTTGAACTTAAGATTTAGATGTTAAAAATGGATTTATCAACCAGAATTGTTTAAGGGATTAGGTTTAAAATTTTGAAGTATAATTGGGTAATCAATTGAATTTCGAAAATTGATTTGTTTAAAATACTTAACTCCCACTTGAACCTTGAAATAAGTTTATGTAGAAGTAAGGGTAATTTAAAATGAATATTTGACATTTGGACGCAGAATTAAATTGTTTAAAGACTTGGGTTGTGAATAAAAGGTTAGGGTTAATTTGATTTAAGGGATTAAACCAATATTTGGAAGTATAACTCGAATTTGCATAAATTGAGATGGTTTAAAATTTAAAAATGGAATTGTTTTAAAGTTGAGATTGGAATTGAAATTAGCTCAAACTGAAATTTGATTTGAATTAATTAAAACTGTAATCGAAGTTGAATAAGTTTAAATTCAAATAGGAATTGACTTGAATTTGGGAAAGGAATTGAAGTTAATTCAAATTGAATTGGAATTGAATCAATTTAAAGCAAGTGGAAATTGAAAATTGATTGGAATGGGAGATTGGGAGATTGAATAGTTTGGCTCTGAACTATTTTCAATAAACTATTTTTATATAAACTGTCTAAAATCTATTTCCTAAAATATTTAGATAATTTGATCTCTCCAAGCTATTTATTATACAAAACATTCTTTTTAAAATTCAGACTACCTTATACTTACTATTTAACTATTTTACAATTATGTTGCAACTATCTAACTATTGTACAACTATTTAACTATTTTATAACTATTTTATAACTACTTAACTATTCTACATGAAACGACCCGACTTTCTTACCATAGAAAATCACATCATTTTTAAGAAAGAAAGGGATAGAAAAGAGAAAAGAAGAAGAGAAGAAAGAAACAACATCAGAATCTAAACAGCGGAACGAATAAATTATATTAATAACATAAGCATTACACAGTTTAAAACCACTATCGGAGTTGCACAGATTTCACAAACACATACTAGACAGTTATAAACACCTGTCTAGTTATTACAACTCAATACAACACAAAGACAACAACTCAGAGAACTCACAGCGGAATACTATATATCTATACGCAGAAGCCTCCTACTCCATTGCTCCTCCAGAATTCGTCAAATCTGACCGGAATCTCTTGGCTACTCATAAAAATTTGAGTACCAAGGGTTTAAGAAAAATAGAATAAACTCCGGGTCAGACATGGGTCTGGTGTGAGTAACAGGTTAAAGTTGCTTAACTTTCAAAAACCTTTTGAAAAGAAAGGTATCACGTAAGACTTCCCACACATGAACATGGAAAAGTTTTTACCTTACGCTAACTAAAACATTTGATAGGAAATCCGATGATATTATAATAGGTCTAGGGTTTTCAAATAAATAAGAACTAGCCGAAATTGTTACATGATTAAATTCCAGCTACTAGCCACAAAAGTGGGTAATACAATCAAAACCGTTGGCACTTATTGGATTTTGGATTCCATACAATGGCAGGGCTACCGGGGTAACGCCCGTCACAGTACGTGGCCTAGATCACCGTACCGAGGAGCCACCCTAACTCCCCTGCAACACAAGGCCGGACCCATTCCTTACTGAACAATTCTGAACAAGATAACCCCAACGGTTGGAGCTCAAAACCATCCACACAACCGAAATAAAAAGGGATCTCTAGACAGGGGTAAATCTCACTCTCATGTGGGGGTTACCCACGAAGCCTTGGTGCACCTCCCCTGTTTTAGCCATTCCCGATTGATGAGGCTTGAGGTTACGATTACCTTTATAGGACATATCACTTAGAATGCTCATCGTCCACCTGACGATGTTCTGAAAGCATTCGATCCATACAAGTTCGTTCCAGGTTCGAACGAAACCGAAGGCATTATCTCGTTACATTCATTTTGGAATCACCCTCAGAGTTAACGTCGATAACCCTTGCACTTTGAATCTCCATCTCGAACCTATAAGTACTATTCCGTCAACTCATTACGGAATCACCCACAGAGTTATACTGACGTATAGTCCTTACACCTCGAGTCTTCACAAAGCTCCAACTTGATTCCCGACCTAACGTTAATTTGGATCGATGTGGTTTTCGGATATCCAAATATGGAAACCCGATCCCGGTCTCATCGAAATCCAAAGCGTGTCTTTTAGGTCCAAGTTGTTTTAAAGTTTAAAACAATTCAATACAGTATCTATATACACACAGATAAATAACTCACAGGTCACAATTGATAATCAACATTATCAAATAACAAGTAATCCACACTATCAATATCAAAATAGATAATCCATATATCACCATCACAATAGATAATCTAAGTTATCAACACAATGCAACCAAGCATTCATACCACACAACATTACTTATCTCATTACTGAGATTACATCCATACAAGACAATCAATGTCACCCATTCATACATAAGCAATGATTTACTTAATCACAACATAATTAATTTAAAATGAATTAAATTAACTATCTCTATCTCTAATTAATTTAAAATGAATTTAAATTAATTACTCCATCTTCAATTAATTTAAAATAAATTAAATTAATTACTTCACTAATATAAAACTTGCTTACTAAATCATTTAATTGATTACAATCAATTAATCATTCATTATTAATCACCTTAATTAATTACCCTTGATTAATTACTCTTAATTACATTCATGTAATTATCCTTGATTAATTTCACAAATTAATTATCCTTAAACGAAAACAGTAATTAACCTTTAATTACTTCAATTAATTAATTAACTATAATTAATTACATTAATTCTTAATTAATTACATTAATTAATTAACTTTTATTATTTATCATTGATTAATTAATCATCTTTAATTACATCATTAATTATAATAATTAATGACCTTTAGTTATGCTTAATTAATTATCTTCCTAAATTAATTACCTTAAGCAATTAACTTACAATTATTAATCATCACAGATTAATTACATTTAGTAATTAACTAGCTTAGTTACTATATTAAAAAAAATTAATTATCCTTTAATTAATTCCTTAATTAATCCCTTGACTAATTACTAAGTAATTGCATTCTAAGTTACTTCATTTTTAAACATCACCACTTAATTACAACCTGTAATTATTAATCAATTACTTAACTAAGTAATTTCCAATCCATTAATTACACTAAGTAATTATCTTTAAAATCCAAGTGTTTAAAATTAATTAAAATTAATTAATTAAATTAAACAATCATATTTAACTAAATTAATTACATTAAGTAATTAATTTCTTAATTACTTCATAAAGTAATTATACTCAACCATTCACAAATGATTATTATTAAATTAATTAATCTAATTAATTATAGCAAATTAACCACATTACTTAATTATTAAATAATCCCGGTTAATGACCTTCATTAACCATTATCTAATTATTTTTATTAAGTAATTGACTTAGATTAATTACAAATTAAATTATCTTTAATTATCCATTAATTAAAGTTAATTGTTTAATTAATTAATCTTAATTTAAAAATTAATTACATAATTAACAATTTATTAATCATTTATTTAAAAATCTAATTTATGATCTTAAATATAAATTGATTAATCAATAATCAGTTATTAATTATTCTAAATTCAATTAATTAATTAAATTAATTAATTAATCTTAATTACCTTATAAATTATTAGTCTTAAAACATTAATCTTTAACTTAAATTTAAGATAAAGCCATTTTCTAAATTATGTTTTAAAAACAAACTTGTTTAAAACAAAGTACTTTTGAACTACTTTTAAATTTCATTTTAAATACAAGTTTTAAAATAAGAACAATTTAAACTTATCAAAGTTTTAAACAATTTAAAACTTTTGAAATTGCAAGACAACCAAGTGTTGGTCTTAGAATAAAAACTTCATAAAAATTTTGAAACCAAAAACTCATTTCAGAATTTCACTAACTTCAATTTAAATTTAGTTTAAAATCTTCCAAATTTAAATCTTCTTTTAAATTTAAAAACTGAAGTTCATATTTAAATTTAAGATTTTAAACTTCATTTAAAATTGCTCCTATTCTAACAAGAATTTCATTTTAAAAAGTTCAAACTATTCTTAACAAAAGAAAGTAGTTAATTAAGTTAAATTTTTAAAACTTTATTTAAAATCTGAGATTTTAAAATTGGTCTTGAGTTTCAAAATTCAAACCTGAATTTAAACTAGGTTCAAAAATTCAAACCTGAGTTCCAAAACATTAAAAACTTCAGGTTCAAAAAAAAATTAAAAACTGTGTACAGGTTTGTCAAAACCTGTAACAACACTTGGAAACCCGAGACGCCCCACTTACTTCGAGTTTCATGCCGGACTACTTCGAGTCCTCTTCCTACTTACTTCGAGCAA
The DNA here is from genome assembly GCA_030765085.1 of Allium cepa. Classification (NCBI taxonomy): domain Eukaryota; kingdom Viridiplantae; phylum Streptophyta; class Magnoliopsida; order Asparagales; family Amaryllidaceae; genus Allium; species Allium cepa. The sequence goes on along the minus strand of CM060941.1, from coordinate 1,036,529,380 downwards.
AACTCAAACCTTCCCCTGCTTCAATCAAAACCCCAAAACACTCATCAGTGCAAACCATCACCGTGCATATGCACGGTGACCACCGCCTACTCTGATCATCAGAGATGATCGTAATACTCCTAACAGCATTCCTACACCCATATGCGAACATCGGATCGAATAATTATTTAAAGAACCAAAATCGAACACCCATGAGAAAAACCTGGAAAATTAAACAGGTTTCCCCCACTAAAACCTGTCAACGGCGATCATACGCCGCTCCGACCACCTGAGGTCCACCCACTCCGGCCTCGAACTCTTCTACACACCATCTACCCTTTCCCCAATTATCATAGCACTCGATCCAACCATCAGATCGAAATGATCCAATTCTTAAAATCCATCAAACTAGGGTTTAACACTGAAATTCAAAGCTGCATCAAATCTAACCAATTTTATTCACATTTCTGATTTTTCTAAGAATCACTTAACATTTATCTACTAACCAGAAAAAAAACCCAAGCTTCCTCAGGTCATAGATCACCAGTATTTTATTGAAATCCATTTTTAGTTCAAGAACAAACCGCAGCTTAAACTAACATCTAAAAATCCTAATACTTGATTTAAAAATCAAGTTTCAGTTAATGTTTTTAGTTTATGAAACTAAATTTCAATATTAATATGATTGGGTTTTGATCAAGATCAACATGCAAGGGTGTTACCTGTGTTTACAAAGACAACACTGTTTATATTTTTCTTTTTTTTACTTACTTAAATTATTAGTATTGCCTTAGAAAATCAAACATCGTTGCTTTATACACTTCCTTATATGGGTAACTAAATTAAAAGTTAAGTGTTCAAATGAAAATTGTTCCAGGCAAATCAATAAAACAGAACAGGTAATTAAAAAACACATGCACACTTAACATCTTCACATCAGATTTCCTCAAACAATACTTATTTATATCAATTATTCTAGCATGCAACCTATTTTAATTTTTAAAGTTAAAAAGTTACTCACCTTTATTTAAATGCAGAGCTCTGTTACCCCTTTGAATTTTGTAGAAAAATGCAGGCAGGATCTTTGTTTTAAAATCTGAGTTGCAATTACGTTGAAATTGGAATGCTCATGATCCCTGACTAAAACCACTTGCCTGCAGATGTAGTTGACAAATTTCAAATTGAGGTTGTGCAGAGATAAAATGCAGACAGATTGGTTCATCTCCAAGCTTAAAAAAAATAGAATGCAGGCTTTTTGATAAAGAGGAATTTGTGTATCTAGATTTTCTTTTAGGTGACATGCAAACTCATTTTCCAGATTTTTGAGGAAGTGCAGACCTTCATGATAAAGGGGGTTTTGATTTTGTTGAGGAGTTTAACTTGCAATTTGTAAATTGATTTTTGAAGTGGTGTTTAAATTTTCTTTTGAATACGCAAGGTCTGTTTTATGCATTTAACAGAATTTGGTTCTTGAAGATGAGAGTTTGATTTTTGAGGAAGTGTTTCTGATTTTAGAATTTTGTAGTTTCTTTTCTTTTGATTAAGGAAACATAAAAAAAAACAAATATGAATGAAGATGGAAGCTTATATAAATGAGATTTTCAGATTTATCAAATAAAAGAAAAATTAAAACAAAATTTTACACTTGTACAAATTTTATACATTTGTCAATTTGTTATGATAACCTTTAAACACTTGTTAAATGAATGTTTAAAAATGCAACACTTGTCTCTTTAAAAAAAATTAATACTTAATTTACAAATTAATGTGTGTATTAAGCCTATTTTAATTTGTTAGTTTATATTTGAATATGTGTATTAATTTATAAAAATTAAATAAAAACAAACCATGTTTATAAATTAAAACCTATACATATAGAAATTAAAGCAATTAAAATTTATACATCGGAATTTTAAATTCAAATTAAATTCAAAATCTATTATTTTTCAAATCAAGTTATGATTACAAATTTAATTTGAAATAACAATTGCAAATTTTATTCAAATCCTGTATATAGAGACAATACACTATTAATATTGTCTTTATAAATATCTTATTATTAAATTAAAATCATTTTAAAAGAAATTATATCTTTATTAATAAAATATCTATTTTGTTAAGCCATAAAACTTTTTATTAATTCATCCTAAATTTAAAACTTAAGCCAATTTATTTTAAATATTAAATATTTTTCTTATCAAATTTAAAATCATATGTTTATTTACTAAATAGTTTTAAAAACTCAGTATTAATTTAAATCAAAATTTCCAAATTAAAATGTATATATTAGAATTTTTAAAACATGATTCATTTATTAATTTATACCAAGATCATTTATTTTATAACTTTGAAAAGCTATTATTAAATAAAAAAATTCTCAAATTACTAAAGATATTAGAATTAGAAAAAATATGTTTTATTTATTAAATTTTAAACAATGTTATTCTATTTACAACATAAACTATATATTTATATTATAAATAGAAATCAATTTATTATTTTTAAAAGATAAAATAACCATTTGAATATTTATTAAAGAATTTTTTTAAAATCAATTTGATTATGATTAACAAAAATATCAATATCAATTTAATTTTAATACGGATTATTAAATTGATATTGTTAAAAATTTCGGGATATTACACTACAGCTATTTTACAACTAATACCTATTTTACAACTACTTAACTATTTTAAAAACTATTCAAGCTATTATCTAAATCCAAACTAGTCAGAGTAGAAACTATTTATAATTAAATACCCATTGAGGTAAGAATTGAAGTGATAACCCAAATGAAAATTGAAGCAATTGTGAAGTGAAAGCGAAACCAGATATTGAAGTAAAAGTGATTTTGAAATGGAAAAGTATATTTTGAGAAATATATGATGAATAAGAGTGGAAGTTGGATATCACAATAACTGAAATTCACTTTATGAAGAGTAAATAAGGTGGTAAATAACATTATAAAGAAAATCAAACTTGAATATTTGATTTGGAATAAAAAAAGGTATATGTGTGTGTGTATATATATGTATATATGTATGTATGTATATTTGTATGTATATATATTTGTTATATATGATAAACTCCCCTTGTTGAATCAATAACCAGAAGAAAAGATCTTTGAAAAATATTTGAAATATAAAAGGAATTTATATAAGTATAAGTGATCCAAAGATTTTTTTTCAAGCTGGAGGAATAATTTTATATATATATATATATACATATATATATATATATATGAATAATTTCATGAGGATGGAACTGGGAAAAGTTATTGAAACCCACTGATTTCGAAAGACTTTTGATTTTGGGGAAAAGAAAAATTTGAAAATTTGGAAATCCAAGTTTAGGAACTATCGATTTTGTGAAAATGGGATTTATATGTGATACACATAAAGAGTATGATTTGAAAAATGCTATATGTGTATAGTATAAAGTGTTTTAAGAATGCAATGGGGAAAAAGGCGCCCTCATTTAGAGTTGAAACTTGTAGAAGGAAATCCACTGGGTGGTTCTGCCTTGAGCCCTAAGGAGGGTTCTAAATTTTGATCCTAGAGGATGTCCGAACTAAACTGTAGTTCCTGTGGATTGTGGTTGGGGTAGCGAAAGTCGAGGGCACTGATGCCTACAAAGACATTGGGGTTATGCTGTGACGGCAGTGTAACTCTGGTGTAACTGCGATCTACTACGTTCCATAGCGCAAATCGAGGGGTAGTGATTGCCTGAAGTCTACGTTTGATTTCGCTGGAACAGCGACGTAACATCGGTAGATTGCGATCTATGTGGTCCGTATCGAAAGTCGTGTGGCAGTGAGTGCTTACAGGCTACATTGGGACTCGACTGATGTATTTTGCGACCTATGTGGTGAAGTTTCATTTGGCAGCGAAATTCGAGGGCGCTGATGCCTACAGTTACATGGTTTTATCCTTGATGGCAACGTAACCTTGGGTGTAGCTACGATCTATGGCGGTTCCATGGTGAAATCGAGGGGTGCGGATGCCTACAGTTTTCTATGGTTTCGTCGGGATGGCGACGTAATCATCGGGCAAACTGTGATCCATGGAGGGGATGATGATTTCTAGAGGATTCTCAAAAAAATGTTTTCTACATTCTCATAAAAAAATTTCAAGTATTTTCACTGGGTGTTGAAGACGGATCTACTAAGTACCTATAGATTTTCAGTCCTACGTCTGATCAACGTATGACCGAAATTCTATGAGAACAAGGATGGACATGTTGAGACATCGAGTTATAAAAAGTATTTTTATAAAGCTATTTTGATAATATTATGTAGCTTTTAAAGTGTATTAAAACTTTAGAACAAAACGAGTAAAGAGTTAAGAATGTCTAAAGAATAATTTAACTGATAATAAACATTATAATTAAAATTCTTTCTTTGTTTCTTTTCGGGGACAAAAAGTTTTAAAGGGGGAGGAATGTGACGACCTGGATTTTTAACGGTCGTTAATTGGTAATTAACCAGATTAAATCATTAGAAATACTGACTTATAAGCCGAACAAATAAAATTCTGATAATTAAAAATATATGCATACAAATATAAATTGGTTTAAACACTATATACGAACTTAAGTTATAACATTTTAGGTATGATGAATATTGTAGAAAATACACACACACATATATATATGCCATGAGAAATAAAATATGCTAGCTATTTACTATTTATTCATATATACATATATAGATTGTGGAAAGAAACTATGATTTGGAAATTCAAAGTAAACCTCCCATAAATGATTTAAATTTAAACTCTACATTTTAAAACACAAGATATAAGTATATATATGCAGTTTTTAATTGAAGTATTAATAACTAAAGCTTAAAATAATAAGAATATATGCTTAGAGATAAAAATAAGAACAAGTAAAGAGAAGGTTATATAATATTAAGCAAAAACATTTAAGTTATCCATGGTTAAAATAAATAAATAAATGAAATAAATAAAAAATAAAATATAAATATATATACATATGGACATTTGTAAGGCTTGGAGACAAGAACACACACGCACAACACACATATACATATATAGACTTATGTAATGTGATTTGTATGTAAGCTAGAAAGGAGACATATTAATTACCTATACATCAAGCGTACAAATGTAAATTTCTTCTTTTAATAGATTATTTCGTTTTATTTTGAGAAAAAAAGAGATTGAGAAACAAAACAAGGTGCTGGTCGGGCAGTATCTCTTTTATATATACCCCTCAAACTTCTTTTTTTCTTTCATTTAACAAAACAATACCAGAGAAAAGAAAAAGAAGAAAACTAACAACTCTATCAAATACTTACAACTGAAGCAAAGCAAAATTCAAGTTCAACTAAAATAGAGAAGATCAAATCAAGAATCTAGCTAGTAGTTTCTTCAAAGCAGGACTTTGTTCCTCTGTTCAAAACCGATTACAGTGAGTAAACTTTACTTTTTAAAAGCTAAATCTTCTTTATAACAATATGCATTTAGGATTTGATTATAGAAATGGCTTGAATATGTATTGCATAGATGATAAGTTTGTGTGCCTGGATGTATAACTATGAAATGCCTATGTGTATTGATTTTGGTCTCTGTTCTTGTTCTAACAGGCTCAAAAATCATTCAAAAATTAGTTTCTTTTCACTCAAACACTTATAGGTTATGATAATTAGAGGAAATTTGTTTGTAAATAAGAAATCTTTTTTTAAAAATGTTTTCATGTGAAGTTAAGAAGAATTTCACTGTGAAGGAAGGATTTATAGTGAAAAATAAAACATCGCAGGAAATCAACTATTTCAATTTCATGACTTGCTTATATTAACAGTTTCCTTTTTGAAAATGATAATTTTTGGCGAGAGTTTTGTAATTTTTAAGTTTGTATGTGAGGTGGAATAAGTGGATGAACGGAATCGGTTCATTAACCGATTCACGGCAATCGAAGCATGGAGGAAGGTCGAGGCTGTGGCTGGAGGAAGCTCGTCAGCTGAGGGTCGTGAGAAAAATAGTGGGAGATTTTTCAGAGCGGCGAGGTAGCAGAAAGGTGACGAAGTAGTGTTTTAGGGCATGCTCGAGTCGAGGTGGATTTCAGGGCCAGTGTGTCGTCGTGGTGATGTCGAGTTGGGCCGGAGTATAGGGAAAAGGAAGGTGGGTGTGTGGCGAAGGTTCGGGCACAAGGACGAGGCCTCTAGTGGTCGAGGGTAGCGGAACAAGGTAAAGGAGGCGATCGAGTTTTCCCTAATGGTGTTCAATTTGCTCATTTTCGTTTGAGGGGGTCCTCGTGAGGTCTGGGTGGTCGGAGAGAGTGAGCAGGTCGATGGCGACTTAGTGGGGGTGATGCGGAGATCGGAGCACCTCCGATCGTGCAAGCTGTGCATGGTGCACTGGATATCTATGATCGGTTGTTGCTGTGGTATGTTGGAGGATAGGCTAACGAATAAAGAGAAGAAAGGGAAGAAGGTTTTCCGTGGGTTTTGGGCTTGGCCTGCGTTTTAAAAAATAATAATAATAAAAATCAAAGTAAACAAAGTTTTCAAAAGAAGTTTCTAGCCAAAGTATTTTTAAGTCCAATGTTTTTGAACTTAACTTTCTGGAAATAATTAGTAATTTAAAAATTTAAATTAACCCTAAACTTAGGTTAATAAATGAAGCTAATAAATAATTTGAGCTTAAATGAGTTAAATTTAAGATAATTACACCTATACGGTAATTACTTAATTAATTTCTAAAGTTATTAAAGTAAAATAAAATAGACGAAATTAGTAAATGGTTAAAGTAAAATAAATTGTGTGAAGGATTAATTAATTTAAAAACCTTATGATCTTTTACATGTTAATAATTAACTAAATCCAAATATTTAATTAAAATAAATATAAATGGCTTGTAATTAGTTAATGACAATTAAGTAGGATTTATAAGTAATTAATTTATTTTGTTTTTAATTAGTTAGATGACTGTGTGGCTAGTTAATCTAGCCTATGAATGATTAAATTAGATTGAATGCTTTGGATTTCTTTAATATCTCTAGTATGTAAATTCGTGATATTCTGAGATATGTACCTTGGATTGAACTGTTGATAAATGTGAGTCGTTTATTTAAATAGATATATGTGATGGAATTTCTGTCTGAATATGACAATCTGAAAATTAATTTGAATTGTTTTTACTTAAACAACTTGGCTTAAAGGATGGCGTTGCATTCGAAGAGATCGGGGTCGAATACCTGCGATATCCAGAACCACTTCGACTAGTAACTACTATAATTCTTACAGATTTGATTCTATAATCAAATTGGCTGGAATGGGATAAATTAAGTAAACTCGGCCATTTAAACTAAGTAAAGATACTTAGATATTATTTTATGAAATAAGTGTTTGGCTGTAGCAAGATGAAACTCATAGTGTTGAACGAGTTACCTGGGTTTTCAAAGAAGCTTTACAACTTAAGTATTCCATATTAAATGAGTTTACTCACACTTGTTTCTAGACTGGCTCGGGTATCACTTTATTGTAATGCTTGGGTCAGACCGAGTATTACAGATTTTCAGGTTGAGACATTTGGAGCTCAGGATACGAACTGTATGGCAGAGACACACTGATTATATTCCGTTGTATATAATGGGCTGAATAGATAGTATTCAGGGATAAGTTGTTACAACTTTCCAGATTCATTGTACTCTGATATTGTATATATTGATAGTTACAGCTTTCTAATGTATAAAATGCTATTTATTTGTATATTATATTTGTTCTGCTGCGATTGTGAGATTCTGTGCAGTTGTTTTCTGTTTCTCTTTCTACCTCCTTTTCTTCTTAACCCTAACAGTCTGGTGTTTTCGGCACTCGATTGCTCGACACTCTATACAGTGAACGTATTAATGTCGATTTTCAGGGTCTAAAATTTCCGGGCCGTTACATTATTTGTCAAAAATTATTAAACTTATAAAATCATTTTCTTATATAAAAGTTGACCATACATCAAATGTAGTTAGATAATGAGATGAATAGCTAAGTTTATAAAAGAATAACTAAGCTTATTAAAAAATAATTAGGTTTTATACGAATTAACTTATGTCGCCTAAAAGTTTGTAAAAAATAGATATTTTTTATGAAATTTAACTATAGTAAGTTAATAAAGTTTTATAAAAATTAACTCAAATTTATAAAACTTAAACAAATTTATAAAAATTAACCGAGTTATATAAGAAGTTAACTAAGTTAACCAAGTTTTATAGAAATGAAATAAATTTATAAAAATTAACCATGTTTTACAAAAATTAACTAAACTTATAAAAAGTAACCTAGTTTATAAAACTTAACTGATGTTTATATAAATGAAATAAGTTTATAGCATTAACCAAGTTAATAAAAGTTAATTAAGTTTTTAAAGAAATAGCTTAGTTTGTAAAAATAACTAGGCTAATAAAATTTAGTTTTTAAAGAAATAATTCAGTTTATAACAATAACTTCGATTATCAGGATGCCATTTCTTATCAATTCGGTTTCTTTTTAATATATATACATGTACAAACATTGAATTGAGAAGACACCCGACCATTCCCAATTTAATTAAAGCAAGCAAGGTAATAATGGTTTTGAATCCCAATGCTATTCCATTTCACACTGTTATAGTGGGTGTTAATCTTATATATCATACTATTATAGTGACTGCTAAGCGCACACTATTTGCTAACCATTAGACACAAATCCCGTATTAGATCATGTGTTGCAGGCTAGGCTTAAGCAAAGCAAGTACCAAAAAGCTCTGGGCAAAGAAGAGTTGCAGGAGCTAAAAGCCAGGATTATAGAGCTGGAGAAGCGAATCGCCATCGCGCTGTAGAGACGACGCAGTTGGACGAGCGCTTGGCTACAGATATGCAGTAACATGGGTCGTTTCCATCATTGGATGGTTCTAGAGGAGACAGTGAGGCTTTATAGGTATGATTTTTATGTTGTGATTGGATATTATACATGTATGCACTTCGAGATTGTGAGGATAATGTATTTTGGTATGTTTGATACATTTTAAGGAGATGTTGGATGATGTGTTGGTTTGTTTTGACATGATTTATATACTTTGAGATGTTGAATGTTGTAGAATGTTTTGTTATATGGAGGATTGTCTGAGTTTTATTTGCTGTAAATAGTGATGTTTTTTTTAATATTGATGTTTTATATGTGATTTGGACTTATATATATATATGTATATATGATTTAAGTCTGCAAAATCGATCTGCGATGTATATTGATGTGTATGCGTTGCATAGGAGATAAATGACAGCCGAAATAAAAAAACATCCTAGATTTCAAACGGCTTCCGATGGCGTATTGGTCATTAATATCCAACGATTAACGACGGCTTATTGGAAAAAAAATTGACAGCTTGTAATGGTTTCGGCGGTTTTCGACATATACACAATGAACCACGCCATGTGTACATGACGGTTGTTGGAAACCTTTGGAAGCTGCCCTTGGTAGCCGTCGCAAAGCCATCGAATAAGCCGTTGAAAGCACAGTTTGATGATGGCTTTTTTCAATGGCATTTTCTTACGGCTCTCACCGACTTTCGATTACCGCCGACGGTTTCCAATCGTCGGAAATTACTATCTTTCTTGTAGTGTATAAATGATAATTTAGTCATTTTAGTAAGATTTTACAAGAGGGGAATGTGTTGTTTGATTCGCCCCACAATGAAAACCTTTTTAATTAAAAAATTGACTCTTTCCATTCCCCTTAGTCAAAATAATTCACTATTTAAGAGTTAACCGTAAAAATAATTGTTGCTCCTTTTATCAACATTAGGAATTATAATTTTATTAATCATATTTAGTGAAATTACTGTTCACTCAAGTCATAAATATAAAGTGGGTATATGAGTTCATATCTACTATTAATAATGCATGCAATTTTTTTACCTTTAGCGCAACATCCAACCACCACGGATAATTTTATAATCTAATGCCCTAAAAGATAGAGAGAGAAAGAAAAAAATGCTTTTAAACAATAATTAAAATGCTTTAGTATAATTAGAATAAGTTATGTCATCCATAAAACTATGCTCATAAGCTTTATACCTTTTTGTGCAACATTGAACAACCAAGGATAGTCTTGAAACTAAACACCCTGAAAGAAAGAGAAAAAACATCGAACCGCCATGTGAAATTAATGTATAGTGATGATAAAAAAAATTACAAGCAAATAATATAAGATTCAAATTTCTAAAACATAAAAGTAATTTTTTATCATAATGTAGAGATATACTCATAAGTAATAATATTGCAATAATTGTACGATCAATAAAGAAATTAGTAGGGTATCTAAATAGATGTTAAGCAACCAACAACATAAGTAGAATAAATCTTTTCAGCCCGATTATATATTAGATAAATAAATAAGAAGATAATAAAATTAGTTAGTTAAGGTACAAATTACAGTTTTGATTATGTTAAAAAGTATATTACAATAGCGAAGAATAAAGATGAATGAGGAAGATATGAAATTAAAAGAAAGGAGAAATAGATTTGAAAGGGTGTAAAAGAAATACTTAGAGTAATAATATAGACATTAATTTAAAAAAATTTGAAAAATAAAAAGAAGGATGAATATGAAAAGGTTAAATATACTTTTGATATTATGTAATAAAACATATTAGGAAAGAGTAAAATTAGTAGGTTGCAAAGTAATTATAAATGTGGTAATTAATGTAAGGATGAAAAATATCTAAACAAAGAGTTTAATTGTCAACTTTAAATTATGAGAAAAAAGAAGAAGAATGGTTAAACATTAAAGTACGTATATTATATAATGGATGTTTAGTATTATAACAAAAAACATATATTTGATGGGTATGTACATAATATGTCGCACATTATATTTAATGATACAAACAATTATAACATCCAAAACATTCATAATTTGTTTCAAAACCGACAGTGTTCTAATATACTATTCTATTAAACGTGGATATCCTTATTACCAATTGAAATGAATTTCCTGAGAAAATGAGATATAACGGTTAAAAATAAATGGAACGATATCATCAAACAACAAACCAATAAAATACAAATGAAAGGAATAATATTATCAAAAAAAACCAATAAAATCAACATTTGTAATCGATCTCAATGGAGTGAAACAAAACAACTAATTTAACACTGAACTAAATGAAAATAAAAATAAAAAATTAAACTTATTAATCGATCCTAATCGAATTAGTTGTTTTTGGGAGGTCTTTAAATAATGTTACCATGGAAACAGTAACATTGAAAGTAAATTAGAAACACAGTTACTATAAAATATATATATATTCACTAATAATTTAAGATAAAGGCAAAGTGAAGAACTATTAGTGAATTAAATTGAATTCTAATCAAAATAAAAGAAGAAGAAAATTGATCAGAATATTTAGCGGAGAATTCTTAATTTGGTTTAGATAGATAATATTGAAGATGAAAGTAAAACTACTGACCATGGAAAAAACCAAGAAAATAAAAAATTCTAGTATTGAAAATAAAGAGAAAAGGAAGATGACTATTGTTAGAATACAAAGGAAAAACGAAAGTAGAATTATTATGTATGGAAATAAAAATGTTACAGAGGGAACATATAAATAAATAGCTATATGCTATATGCTATAAAAATAAGATTTTATTCTCAAAATAACATTTATAAATCCAGTAACCTACTACAAACAAAAAACCAAACTCATAATCCTACAAATTGAAACAAAAATCATAAGAATACATAACTTTAGCCATAAAACCCAAATAAAATATTAGTAATTTTGAATAAAAATAATAAATTCAATATTGAATTAAATGAAAAGGGACATAACAGAATACAGTTCAAACCTTTGAATCCAACTTGATCAGTCCAATCAGCCAAGATTTTTTGAAGGCTCTTTAGATCCATAACATTAAAAGCAAGGTAGAAATACAATGCAATACAACAATAAAATCATAACTAATTTAAGATGATTACAAAGCTACCATGGAAATAAAATCAAAATCTTATATATGCAACAAAAGAAAGACTATTAGAGTAACTTTTTAGAAGAATGATTAAGAAATTTTATTTAACATATTAATTTCTTTTAGTACCAACATCAAGCTAACTCTAATTCATATTACTAACATAAAATCAAACAAAGAATATTACACACCTAAAAGCATGAAGCAAACCAAAAAACATAGAAGATGGAATTCTATGATTAAAAACAAAGAAGCAAGTTTTCCACTTAGTTTCAAAGGGAAAAGACATAGGATATGACAAAATTGATGGATTTAAAGTTTGTTTTAGATAAAAGTTGAGAAATTGAAAGTAAGAAAAGAAAATGAGCGTGAAACATTTCTGAATAGTTGAAATAGAAAATGACTTATTTTAGATAAGAAGTTGAGAAAATAAGAATAAGAAGAGAGAATGAACATGGTACATTTATGAATAGCTAAATATAAAATGAAAGGATGTATTGTTATTAATATACAATAGAAAATGAAATGGTTTATTTAATGGGAAATTTTATTCATATATGTCATTTCTATTAGTTGATTCACACTTGAGTTTATCCATAACTAATTTGTTACTTTACCACATGTGTATGAAGTTACTAATTTTATTATTATTATTATTATTTTGAGTGTGGAACATTTTTTGTACTTTATGAAATGCATCATGCACCATAACGCATGTATACGCAAATAAATTCTTGAATAAAAAAGTAAAAAAGAAGTATAAGAATAGTGTGGAACATCAATTTCTTAGAACGGACAAATGTTAATGGATTCCACTTTAGCTTCAGATGGATACAAGATATTCAACTAGTATTGGACAAAAAAATCTCTAAAAGAGATGATGTAATACTATCAAGAACAACTCAGTGACCATTCATCTTCAATTCTCTTCATTTCTACAATCTCAGATAGCACCATATGTCAAAACTCAACCAAATAGATGTTCCTAGTAAGGAATATTGATTTTGTTATCAACTTGTTCAAAAATTGCATAATATTACTGAATCAAACCACAAATTCATTACAAGTTCAACATAAGCACAGATTGCAAATCTCCCGACACAAAAAATTTCACATACTGATTTAATCATGGTTTAACATATGAATATGTTCAATTTTGGCGACACTATAAGGAAAACTGAACTGGTTGAAAGTAGTTCGGTGAAGGAGATGATGGTTCACAAATCAGAGCCTGGAGGAGGAAGATATGGCAAGGAAGGTGGAGTGTTGTTGAGTGCATTGTATCTCAGATGTCTGAGAGTATGTGCCAAACTTCTGAAAACAGGGATTTGGTATCCCGAACTTCCTACAATGTCTGACAGCTTTGGCCAGACGTCAGGGAGCGGGGAAAGTTCTTTCCTGAGTTTGTTGCCAAACGTTTGGCAGCATGGGCCAGATATCTGAGCGGCTGATGCATATCTTATTTAGCCCAGGCTTGTGAAGATTTCAAGGGGTAAATTGGGTATTTGGCTAGGCTCACACTTTCCTTATGTAAGCTATTTTCTGAATTCAAAAAAGACAGAGAACTTCAGGGGTTTCAATCAAGGTTTATCCTCCATTAAAATAGGGTTTATCAAAATCTAGTCTTCTTCAATTCTATTCTCCGCAAATCTATTATATTTGAATATTGATCATTTTAATCAATCCCTTGTACTCTTCTCATTAGTATTAATAAATACTCACTTTCAAAGTGGATGTACACTAACAAAATGTTAGTGGAACCACTATAAATCGGTGTGTGATTTATTTTATCGTTATTGCTTTGTTTTTCTATTACTTGTTTGGTGATTATGATTGGTTTATATTGGATTGAGATATTAATTGGTTATTTTTGCACTTCTTACCATGATCTCATTTTCTGCTGTGCTTTGGGGTTTTTCTTTGAGTAGTCTTGAGTTAGAATTTCCATAACATTTTTTATTAGAGCATTGGTGTTAGTAGGTGGTTGTAGAAATGTCGAAATTGGATAATACCTCGGGTAGTCCCTTAATGGTTAGTCTATTAGTATAGCGCCATATGTACAGTTGGTTATTAACAAGTGGAATGGCGATAATGATTTTAAAAAATGGCAATGGAAGATGAACGAGGTTCTTAGGTGGAATCGTGTGCATCGGGTAGTGTTTGATACACTTTTTTGCTAGCGGACATCTCAGATATTGAGAGAGGAAATGGAAGAGTAGGCATTTACTACACTTCAACTTGCTATGGTAGAGAATACGATCTCCGAAATTAGTAGCGAGACTACCATTAAGGTATTTAGGACAAATTAGAGGAGTTATATATGAAGAAGTCACTAACTAATAGTTTGATGTTACTGCAAACGTTCTTCACCTATAAGATAAAAGAGGGTACTTCACTAAAGGCGCACTGGATGTCTTTGATGATTTTCTAATGAAGATGAATGCGGTAGATTTGAAGATTAAGGATGAGAAAAAGGTGATGATACTATTGTGCTCCTTGCCGGACCGTTATATGGGTCTCTCAAATAATTTGATCTATAGTCGGGATACATTGATGCTTGATGGTGTCAAAATGGGTCTTCCTAGTGAGGAGTTGCATGATCAAATGAAGGAGTTTGGTAATGGAAGTAGTGGTCATGATTTATTTATGGTGAAGGATATAAAGACGAAGAAGGAGAATCGCATGCGTTCTAGATCAAGGAAGCCCGGCTGGAGAGGAAAGTCAAGGAAAAGAAATGACAAGTGCTTTATTTGTAAAAAGCTCGGTCATTGGAAGAATGAGTGTCTGGACAAGGGGAAGGCAAAGAAAGAAGTAGCATCTTCATCCATTGCGGTGGAGAGTAGAATTGGTAAGGGAGATATAGATGTTTTGACGGTGGAAGCATCAGATGTTTTGGTTAGCGAATAGGCACTTGATTTGCGGGCGTCTTATCATATGATGCCAAATAAGAATTGTTTTTCTTCTTATGTCAACAAAGAGAGAAATTCAATTGTTATGGTTAATGGTTCTATTTGCAAGTCGAAGGGCATTGGCTCCATGCAAATTTGGATGTTTGAGGGAGTGGTTCGTGCTCTTACTAATATATGCTATATTCTGGGACTTTGAAACTCTCTTATTTCCTTGTGGAAATTGGATTCTTTATGTTACAAAATCGCTATTGAGAGTGATAGCTTATGGGTTTCAAAGGGTACGCTTGTGGTGATGAAAGGTGCTAGGACTCATGGTGTTTATTTACTTTAAGGTGCAATTATTGATGATGAAACTTGTGTGGGTGTTGATAGTTCTCATGGCTTGGATGCAATTTTTTGAAATTAGTTCATGTCTCTAAAAGGAGTTTGGATATTCTTCGAAAAGGGGAGATGATCGATGGAGAGAATTTCAACAAGCTTGAGTTTTAAGATGAATGTGTCATGTAAAGTGTCGTTCAATAAAGGAAAGCATGATTCGAGAGAGGTTCTCAAGTATGTTCACACGGATGTTGGGGATTGGCAACGATAGCATCTTTAAGGGGAGCTTGCTATTATATTACTTTCATTAATGATTTTTCTCGAAAGGCATAAGGGTATGTAATGAAGGTCAATTTAGAGGCATTTCCAAAGTTCAAAGTTTGGAAGGCTCTTATTGAGAATGAGAGTGGTAACTATTTGAAGGTTTTAAGGTCCAACAGTGATGGAGAGTATGTTTTTGAAGAATTCTTGGAGTTTTGCAAGCATCATAGTATTCCAAGGAATTTTACTACACCCGAAGACCTGCAATCAAATGGTGTTGCGGAGAGGATGAACCATACTCTACTTGGAAAAGTTCGATGCTAGAGCTTGACATCGGATTTGTCTAAGGGATTTTGCTTGTGATGCCCCACCTTTTTAGACGGATTAAATCGACAATAAACCACACATGTCTAACTCAAACCATTCAAATGGGTAGATTATCAATATGGTACATAAGAAAATAATAAAAAGAAGGAAAACAAAACACAGAATCTCGCAGCGGAATAACAAAATATAATAATCAAATAAACAGTTCATGAAGCTGTTTTACAATATACATTTAACTTCACGGAATTACAATAAAATCAGAGTACAATCAACAACATACCAAAATGAAGCAGCAAAATAATACTAATAATATAGTATACCAAACTCTGTTTAATCCTCCAGAAATAATGTCTTCAAACACTGAAATGTTCATGCTAACCCGAGCATAATGAAACGACAAAACACTCAAGCCAGAACTCAAAATTCTTGTGTAAGTTAAAGAACAGCAAATAATTATGGGTGTAATAGCTTCAGAGATGTTTATGAGATTTTACATCTCCTATCCAGTGTATAACGTGCGTACAATAACTTAAGAGATGTTATAGAATTTTCCATCTCCTAAGGATCTGCTAAACTATCTATATGTAGTAAAATACATTATATATGTAGTGTTATCAGTAATGTAGAGTAATAGAATAGCGTTAAGACTTTACATTGATCCCCTTTAACACATTTTTAAGCAGGTAGTCTGCGCAGGTCCTGTAACACAACCAGTAACGTCGGTAGTCTGTGAGTCCCCTATAGGTACCATACTAAAACAAAATCATACTGGGCGCGTATAGAGATAAAAGTATGACAAGGTATGTGAGGCAATGCCCAAGGTAGGATTCTATCAGTTTACCTTTTCTGGTTGATGGTAACGCATCATAGCTATGACTGTCCACCGAATCCACCATCCAAAAATAAAATCAAATCAAGCTGCATGGATCAAGTCCAAAATCAATATAGTAATACGAAGCGATGATGGCCCCTAAAGGTTGCAAACCCCTTGGTCAGACATAAGCTCTTGTTTTAATCATTTCCAATTGACACAAGTGTCGGAGCCAACCATTGGACCGAACCGTAATTTTCGATAACTAAAATAGTTAATTTAATAAGGTTTTGTGATTTAATGTTGGAGGAAATGTAAATTTATGATTTAATAATAGGAATATAATTGGAATGAAATGTAATAGTATTAATTTAAGGTAATTGATAGCTGCTTTAAATGCAATTCCAATTAATTGAAATGATTAAAAAGTTATAATGGGTTATAGATTGTGAATTAATTGTAATAGTATATGTATAAATTGATAATTGGATTAAAAGAGTGATTGATAATTTAAATGTTGAATTAGTTAATGAAATAATGTGTAATAAATTGTAATTGGATAGAATTAGTATTGTATAAGTTGTTATAACATTTGTTTGTAAGTAATAAACTTATAGATGTGATTAAAGTTAATGGTGACAATTATTATATGTCACATATTTATTTAGTCTGTTAAATTAAATTGGAAATCAATTGCAAATAAATGTAATTAAATATTACGTTAATGGAAATTAAGATGAAATTGAAGAATATTAAAGTAATAAGATACAAACCAATGGCAACTATGCGTATAGAAGTAATGATTAATTGAATAAAAAGATTGAAATCAAATTTAATCATTTTATTGAAATTAAATCATAATTAATTGGATTTAATTACAGTTGGAATTGAACACTGTAATTAGTGTAATATTTAATATTGAATTGATATGTAAATTTGTTTTAAATTATTGTAAATGTCTATGTAATCGAAAATGATAAAATTTGATAATTATAGAATTTGAATTAAAAAGTGATTCGATTATTTTAATAATAATTTATTTATTTAATGTGAGAACAGCCGTTTTGGCCACTGTCTCGGGTTTCAATGAAACTAGTTTCATCGGATCCAGAATGGTGAATTATTGTAAGGTTTCAAGTTTTGTAGCGATCGGACTTATCGTTTGATCGTGTGGGCTCGGAACGCATAGAAATCAATTTAATTAAATTCAACTGAAATCAATTTGAAATAAGCGGATTTTAAAGCTAACTTCTTCATACAATGGTATTAGGACTTGAAACCTGTTCCATTGAGTTTAAAATTATCAAAAACATCTATTTGGACATATGTGATGACCCTTTTTCGTTTCGGAGGTAGAACGGGCTTTTCGGGTCATTATCGTCGTTCGTACTAATTCGATACGTGTTTATTTTTCTTATCGGGCTTCATTAATACAAATAGATCTCTCCACACCCTAGCAGCCTTTTATTCCTCAATACTGTACGTACAATTCTCTCTGGCTTCTCCTTCTCAATGGCAGAAACATATTCCAATTTCAAAACCTTACTCAAATTTCAAATTCAATTCCAAAATCAAACTCCTCCAAACCCTATCATATTGTATACCGGTTCGAAGCTCTCGATGAGTGCAACTCAAATATTCTATTCATTTTTGCAATTCAATCACCGTTTGATCAGAAATTGTGGTTGAACCTCAGCCGATCATATTAGGGTTTCAATTATTCAATGGTAGATATGCGTCATAGCGACGATCGGGGGACATGGGGTGGTAGAGCTCATTGAGCATGTCTCAAGGATGTAGTCGCTCGTCTCAAGGATGCTCATCTTCGCCGCGAATGGATTTTGAACGTGTGGTGGTGGCGACCGCCTGTGGTCACCGTAAGTCATCGTGCCACCTCTGTCAGGTGCGTCTCCGCCAGGGCGGCCAATTGGAGGGTCCAGATCGTGTTAGCAGTCGTCGTCGTGGCAGTGATGATCGATGTTAGGTGGCGGCCATACGGGTTTATCGTGTTCGAATAAGAGGGGTTCCTGATTTAGTTGTGTACGTGCGTGGAAAGGAGAGAAGCAACGTGGATGGTACGTGTTTTCTCTTTTTATTTTATTTTGATTTTAATTAATTTTAAACGTTCTAATTTACATAACTTTTGCACACGAGCTCGGATTCACATGTGGATTGTTGCACTGCGATCATATCAAAATTTCGGACAATATGAAACTAGTTTGGGAAATTCTGAGACTGTTCAAATTTGGGCCCTATTTTGGATTTCAAATCGATTTGAAATCAAAAGGTGAGTGTTTTAATACACTCACAACTACTAAATTATGTTATGTTAATTAAATTAAATTTACGATGTGATTAGAAGTTCATTAGTTGATGTTCGATATATTTAAATTGTCATTCCGGTTAAATATGACTTTTATTGCATTTAATCATCATTAAATTTAATATTGAATTTAATTGTCAATTTAATACCTGCTAATGATAATCAGTTGATTGATGTTATTTATTGGTTGATTGTATGATGATTGTGATGTATGTTTGATTTTTGATATTGGATGACTGGATGTTATATTTTGTATTGTTATAATACTGCAAGTTCCCTATGGGTTGAAATGATACATATCCGAACAATCTGATAGATTGGGGAGAAATCATTAGGGGTAGAAATGATAGGCTCGAGTGTTTTCATGTATTTGAAATTTGATTTTGGGATTACGGGTTAAAATGATATATACCCGTAAAATTTTAAATTTGCTGATTAAAATAATAAATATCCGTATCACTTGACCATAGGGTAGAATTATATAAGGACACTAGATTGGTTAAATGATTTATAAATCTTTAAATTTTGAATTCGGTTATTGGTATTTTGAGAGAGGAATTGATTTATATAAACTGAATTATTTCGAAAATTCGAGGGTTAATGTTGAAACTGGAATTTATTTAATGAATTGTTCGAAGGATTTAAATTGGAATTTCAAAGTTGAATTGTCAATATAAATGAATTTATAGAACTTGAGTTATTCAAATTGTTTAGATATATCTTTGAAATCTATTTTAAACTAATTTAAACTATTTAATCAAATTAACTACTTTTAATTTATTTTAATCTATTATAATCTATTTAATCCAATTTAATCTATTTTACCCAATTTAAACTAATTAAATTTATTTAACCTATTTCAAATCTATTTAATTTCAATTAAATATTTTAATCTATTTTAATTAAATCATTTTATAACTAATTAAATCTAATTTAAATCTACTTAAACTATTTTAATCTATTTTAAACTATTTTAAATCATTTAAAACTATTTTAGAGTATTTTAACTATTTTAAATTATATTAAGACTATTAAAACTATTTGTGAATATCTAAACTATTATCTAAAATTTCAATCTGTGTAAAGTTAAAGTATTTATATTTAAATCATCGATGATGATACAACCTAAGTTGGGATTTGAAATTGGTACCTTTTTGTGAAATGACATATTTGAGAAAATATGATGGTTTGGAATGAGGATTTAATTAACCTATCTTAGCGATAATTTCAAAACTGAATATAATTTCGAAAGTGAATATGATTTTGAAAGTGAATATGATTTTTAAAGTGAATATGCTTTCAAAAGTGATATAGTTTTGAGAATATGATATTTTGATATCAATTATGAATCGGTTTTAGAAATGTAAAAGAACCATTCGGTGTGAAATAAGCGTTTGGTTGTTAAAAAGACCGAGATCGGATATTGCCGTACACTCTGCCAGTACCGAAAACCACTTTAACAACTATGTACATGGTGGAGATTCCAGAAATGAAGTGGGATGGTTTGACGAATGATTATGTATGAGGTATTTACGTGACCCAGACTCCCGTGAGTCAACTTAGATGTGACTAAAGCAGGAGCAATACCGGGCCAAGTGAGGTCATTCCTCCTATCGGGAACATTTCTTCGATACCATATTATGACTTTGTGATTGATTTGGTGGCCACCCCTCGATTTTGATTATGGGAGTGTGTCTCGAGATGGGCAGTAGTGGCTGTTATGCGTTACCACCAGTCTAGGAGTGCAATTGGTAGAATCCTACCCTGGCATTGCCTCGAGTGCCATTTTCACATGCTCTATCGCGCCTTCTACGAGTTTGTCTTGTACCATACCTATGGAGTGCCCACTAGATAAACCTCACGGAGGAGCGTACGGTACTGTATAGACTATGGGAATATAAAAATGTGTTAAGGGGGATATGTGTAACGCTTTAACGCTATTTTAATACTTTACTTTACTGTAGACACTATTATAATAGTGTATCGTACTATGAATGTAGATAGTTTAACGGATCCTTAGGAGATGGAATCCTGAACATCTCTTAAGTTACTACACTCACGTTAGACACTGGATAAGAGATGTTAAAAACCCGTAAACATCTCTGACGCCATTACACTCATATTTATTTACTGTTTATTTTACTTACATAAGACTTTTTAGTCCTGACTCGGGTGTTTTTTCTTTTCAATTCACTCGGGTCAGCCTTAGCTTTTCAGTATATCGAAGACTACCTTCTGGAGGACGAAGATGAAGATCGTATTCTATTACTATTTATTATATTATTTCCACCACATCATGTTATTCCGCTGCATTTATTTATTCATTCATGTTGTACGTAACTCTGATCAGTATTGTAAAGTATAATCATATGTTATTTGTTAAACAGCTTCATGAACTGTTTATTTGATTATTTATTTTGTCATTTCGCTGTAAGATTTTGTGTTTGTTTCCTCTCTTTCTCTGTTTTTCTTATTTACCCTATAAAAATCTGCCCATTTGAATAGTTTGAGTTAACATCTATGTCGAGCTAAACCGTCCAAAAAGGTTGGTCATTACATTTGGTATCAGAGCCAGGTTTAGCGATAACCTTAGCTTTGTGGGGTCTAACTCATATAAAATAGGGTAGTAATACCCTAGAATGAGTCGTTGAGTGTATATATGAGCGAGCATATTTGTTAGTATTATAAAATGTTTTGTATTGTGTTAATCTATTCTATTTTATATTCATAAATTCTGGTTGGTACATAGGATGCTATGGCATCGATAGGGATTTCTAAACACTTAATAGGGCAGAGCGACACAACACTGTTTTGAAATATAGGTACATGAAATAATTTTGTCTATTATGTAATTTGTATATAAAATAATAAATTTTATAAATGACATAGTTGGATGTAATATGTTGTTTATTAGGTAGAGAAATTTTATAAATATTGATTGAAAAATAGGATTTACAAATAAAGTATATATAAATTGGAAGTTTAGAGCTGAAGTTCTGGATTTTTTTTTAAATTTCTTTCGAAAGATTTTGGAATATAATATTAGTAGTATTTAGATGTATTTTTTTGATATAAATATCTCAAGACGATTTGAAAGAAATGTTTTAAAAGAACATTTTTAAGGAAATAAGTTCCGTACTTCCCTCTCTATCGTTGGAAAATAATTTTGGTGGTGAGTGCACGCATCATCGGCATTCATTTTCGAGTTTCAAAGTGGGAAGACCGTTGTAGTAGTTTTACTGCACATTTATTTTGATAAATAAATCTTGATTTTGAATCCTTAAATATGATTTGATCTATATATATATATATATATATATATATATATATATTATTTTCTAAATGACAGAAATGAATCCGGGATGTATTTATTAAAACTTTTTGATAATTAATGGCTTTCAATTATTGCAATGAACGTAATCATGACTATATTAATAATTAGAAACTTCTGAAATGAGGAAAAATAAGAAATTAGAAGCTAAATAATTAATGAAATATATATGAGATGGGAAATTGTAATATGTAAATTAAAGGATGGGGAAATTAAGAAATGTAACTATTAAACATTTTGTCAGCTTAAATAAACAAGAGAACCTTGTGTAGCATTTAACTACATTCTAAAAGATATAAAATATAACTTACCAAATATTAAAAGTCGAAATGTTTAATAAGAATATGTAATAGAATATTATACAAGTAAATTTAGAAAATGAAAGTGTTTAATGGAATTCCTTTTACAAATAAGAATTCTGATATTGTAATTGTTATAAACTTAAGTTTATAGTTGAAGTGCTACTAATTAAATGTAATAGAAAAGTAAGTACTATGGTAAAGGATTATGAACTTAAGTTAATTGTAATTAAAGTAAATGGAAAAGGTGAATACTACATTTAGAGGAAATAAAAGTGAAAAATAAAAATAAAAATAAAAGTCTAAGTATGGGTTGCTTCACAAATAAATATTGATGTTAAAAGGAAATCAAAGTAAATAGTAAATATGAAGTAAACTGAAATAAAATGTATGTAATACTTAAATAATAAATTCATGGATTATTTTAAGTAATTGAATTGAAATAACTTATGTAAGCAAATGAATGTAAAGTAGTGAAAAGTAGGTAATACTTAAATAAGGAATTCATTGATTATTTAAATAATTGAATAAAGAACTTATATGAGTAAGAGAATGTAAATTAATAGAAATTTCATTATAAATGAATGGAAAATTTTGTAAGTGAGAAATGTAAAGAAATTAAACAAGCATTGTATGAAAAAATGAAAAATGAATAGTAAATAATGTGAAAGAAGAGTAATAAGAATAAAACTTAATAATATTTGAAATTTATTATTTGTATTGGTTTATGGTATGTTGGAGAGGCGATACTTCAAATTGTTTAAGACGTATAAATAATCTATTAAGTTTTATCTAAGACTGTTGAGTATATGGTATACTTAGTAGTTTGTTTATCATTCTACACAATTTAAAGTTTCTAAACCCGAACAAACCATTTGTTTTGGTTGTTAAGGATGCATAATTGATTTCTTTGATTTCATGTGATGGTTGTATGTTTTTTTAGCAAAATGATTGTCAATATGTTGTGATTGTTTTGTTGTTATCAGTTGAAACTACGTAAATATTCCTCTTTTATGTAACTATTAACCACTTTGGATTATATAAGTGAAATACAAGTTATGGAAGCAATTGCTACTACTTTTGGTTTCACAAATAAGCGTTGTTTGCCCGACAAATAGGTACCTTTTTGGATTACGGTTTTCTAACGATATTATGTTGATTTTCCTATGGTTTAGGATATTTAATTTTGAAATACGATATAAATGTGTTTATTATTGATAATATTATTTCTCCCAGACATCTCCATACAAAGGAGACTCTATCGAAATTTTCTGTGAATTTTGGACATAGAAAATTTTTATGGGATGCTTTTCAAACTTTTATTAACTTAAAAGAAAAGGATTAAATCATTTATAAATTGATATATTTTATTTAAATTATTTAATTACATAAACTAAATGTTTATAAATTTAATATTTTGAATAAGATATGTTAATTTCTTGATTTCTTCTTTCCCCTTTTGAGGACGAAAAGTTTTGAGTGGGGGAGAGTGTAACGATCCAAAATTTTCGATAATTAAAAATAGTTAATTTCATAAGGTTTTGTGATTTAATATTGGAAGAAATGAAAAATTATGATATAATAATGGAAATATAATTAGAATGAAATGAAATATTATTAATTTAAGATAATTGATAACTGCTTCAAATGTAATTCCAATTAACTGAAATGATTAAAAAGTTATAATGGGTTATAGATTGTGAATTAACTGTAGTAGTATATGTATAAATTGATAATTGGATTAAAAGAGTAATTGATAATTTAAATGTTGTATTAATTAATGGAATAATGTGTAATAAATTTTAATTGGATAGAACTAGTACTGTGTAATTTGCTATAACATTTGTTTGTAAATAATAAACATATACATGTGATTAAAAGTTACTGGTGACAATTATTATATGTTACCTATTTATTTAGTATGTTAAATTAAATTGAAAATCAATTGCAATTAAATGTAACTAAATATTACGTTAATGGAAATTAAGGTGAAATTGGAGAATATTAATGTAATAAGATATAAACCAATGATAACTATGCCCATAGAAGTAATGATTGATTGAATAAAAAGATTGAAATGGATTTAATCATTTTATTGAAATTAAATTATAATTAATTGGATTTAATTACTATTGGAATTGAACACTATAATTAGTGTAATATTTAATACTGAATTGATATGTAAATTTGGTTTAAATTATTGTAAATGTCTAAGTAATCAAAAATGATAAAATTTGTTAATTCTACAATTTGAATTGGAAAGTGATTTAATTAATTTAATAATAATTTATTTATTTAACGTGAGAATAGCCATTTTGGCCACTGTGTCGGTTATTGACGAAACTAGTTTCATCAGATCCAAAATGGTGAAATATTGTAAGGTTTCAAGTTTCGCAGCGATCGGATTTAGCGTAGAAATCAATTTAACTAAATTCAATTGAAATCAATTTGAAATAAGATGATTTTAAAGCTAACTTCTTCAGACAATGGAATAAGGACTTGAAACCTATTCCATTGAGTTTAAAATAATCGAAAACATCTATTTTGATATATGGGATGACTCATTTTCGTTTCTAAGACAAAACGGGCTTTTCGGGTCGTTATCGTCGTTCGTACTAATTCGATACATGTTTATTTCCTTATCGGGTTTCGTTAATATAAATTGGTCTCTCCAAACCCTAGAAGCCTTTCATTCCTCATCATTGTATGTACAGTTCTCTTTGGCTTCTCCTTCTCAATGGCATAAACATATTCCAGTTTCAAAACCCTATTCCAATTTCAAATTCAATTTCCAAATCAAACTCCTCCAAACCCTATCATATTATGTACCGATTCAAAGCTCTCGATGCGCGCAACTCAAATCTTCTATTCTTTATTTTCAATCTGAGACAACTTTTGATCTGTTGTTTGAAACTGGAACTTGCTTGATCTTTGTTTGTTAGCTTGATTACTGAGTTGTATTCTGGAGCTTTGAATTTGCTTAATCACTTGATGGCTTTGATGTCCGAGATGATTTCAGGTTTCAGCTTTGAGAAAAATGTTTTTGTTGCTTTAATATTGAGATGGCTTGATCTTAATTGCTTTGTTTATTTGATTTTCTTTGTTTCAGGTTTGATTTGTTTCTTATGTTTTTCTGGCTTTGTTTTGATTTTCTCAGGCTTTTGATTTTGAAAAGGAAGAACAAAAGAAATGAGAGAGAGGAGATTAAGTGTTTATATAGATTTAAATTTTATTATTTATTAATTGTCTCAAAAATAAAAATAAGAGTGATGCTTGTTAACATCCATGCTAAATTTATTACACTTGTTAATTTATGTGTTAAAAATCTAACACTTTTATTTTTCATGAGAATAATATTTTTATATTATTTTAAATTATATTTTCTATTTTGTAAATACATTTCTTTTATTTACGTATATACATATAACCTTTAAAGAAAATAGTTTGAAACTAAAATATATATTAATTAATAATCACATTTTTTTTAAATCTAAATTATTTTACTAAGATATTTATTTTTTAAAAATTCAAATTCAATTCAAATTCAAATCTATTCATATATATATATATATATATATAATAAAACAATTATCTTATTTGTTTTGAAAATTTAAAATTAATTCGAATTAACTCCAAAATAATTTCCAAAATTTATATCAATGACTAATTTAAATTTAATTCAATAACGGGATCTTTACGGATTCCCCCCGTAAGAAAATTTCGTCCTCGAAATTTGAAAGAGGGAGAGACAAACAAAGAATATATGAACATATAAAAACATAGAGAAATGGCTTACTAATCAAGCCGGAATATCCACTCTGCAATTGGGATAGGACTTTTACGTGCTATCCACTGTTTCCCAAGTACAATCATTTGGATCACCACAACATCGCACTTTAACTAGTTTCACAACTTTATTTCCTAGCTACTTTTCATCTCGATCAATTGTCTTTAACGATTCTCTTTTAACTGCCAAATTTGGTGTGATCTCTAAATCCTACTGAGCGGCTTCCTCAATGATGCAGTCTAGATCGTGTACATATTTCCGAAGATATGAAACGTGAAACACATCATGTAAACCAGATAGCCAATTGGGTAACTGTACTCAGTATGCCAAGGGACGGATCCTCTCCAGTATAGGAAAAGGACCAATATATCGCGGTGCCAGTTTACCAGTCTTTCCAAATCTCAACACTCCACGCATTGGAGACACCTATAGCAAAAAAGAATCTCCAACTTGGAATTCTAAAGATCTTCTCCCATGGTCGTGAAAACTTTTCTAACGACTTTAAGCAGTTATCAATTTCTTCCGAATAAAATGAACCTTTTCAGTGGCTTCTCTTAACATATCTGGACCAAGAACGAGTCTATCACCTAGCTCAATCCAGCACGCAGGCGATATACACGGATGACCATATAATGCTTTGAAAGGAGCAATCTCATACTGGCCTGATAACTATTATTATATGAAAATTCAACCAGATGCAAATGGTCCTTCCACGAGTCGTCAAAATCAAGAATACAAGCACGCAATAGATCTTTTAAGATTCGATTTATTCTTTCCGTTTGCCCATCGGACTGCGGATGGTAAGCAGTGCTGAAGTTCAACTTAGTTCCTAATGCGGCTTGAAATGCCTCCCAAAATCTACTAGTGAAGATCGGGTCACGATCACTCACTATACTACTCGGAATTCCATGGAGACGAACAATTTCTTTCATATACAATTCTGCCAGACTTGTTGCTATTCGGGTGGATTTTACTGGGATAAAGTGGGCAGTATTTGTCAGGCGATCCACGATAACGTTAATCGCTTCATTACCCTTACAAGTAGGTGGAAACCCGTCTGTGAAATGCATAGACACTTGATCCCATTTCCACTTTGGCGCCTCCAATGGTTGAAGTAAACCCACCATCTTCTTTTGATCACTTTTGACTTGTTGACAAGTTGCACAACGACGAGCATAAATGGATATGCCACTCTTTATTATTTTCCACCAGAAAGTTCTTTTAATATCTCGATACATTTTATTAACCCCTGGATGGATACTAAGCTTGGAATTATGACACTGGTCCAAAACTTCATGTTTTAGATCGTGGATGTCTGGGACACACATCCTGCCTTTCAATCTTATAATCCCACAATTAACGATTCCAAAGCTGGAATCTTCACCACGATGAATTCTCCCATAAATTTGATGAAGAAACTCATCTTCTTTCTGCTTACTAGCGATCTTTTCAAGAAGAGTAGGAGTGACAACAAGATGAGCAAGAATAGCATGTCTTCTACTCAAAGCATCAGCCACCATGTTGGCTTTTTCGGGCATATACTGAATATCCAGGTCGTATGACGCTAGCAAATCCAATCAACGTTGTTGCCTTAGATTTAAATCCCTTTGGGTAAAGATATATTTCAGAGAATTATGGTCGGTGAACAATTCAAATTTTTCACCTAAAATAAGAAGGATTTATTAAGCATGAATATTAAGTTAAGTTAAACATTTAAATTCATAGGAAAGCTGAAAGAGATTTTTACCCAGAAGATAATGACGCCGAATTTTTAAAGTGAAAATAACAGCTAGAAGCTCGAGATCATAGGTTGAGTAGTTTTTCTCATATGGATGCAATTGTCTACTCGCATAGGCAATCACTCTACCATCTTACATTAGCACAGCATCCACACCTTCACCACAAGCATCTGTATATACAAATAAACCTTGGTTCCTATTAATAATAGAAAGAACAAGAGCAGTAGTCAATCTCCTCTTCAACTCCTGGAACACTTCTTCACTTTTCGGAGTCCAATCAAACTTAGCATTTTTCATAGTCAGCTTAGTCAACAGACTGGCTAACTTGGAGAAATCTTGGACAAACTTTCTATAATACCCGGCTAATCCCAGAATACTTCTAACTTCTTTTGAAGTTGTGGGTTGATTCCAGTCTAGAATAGCAGAAATCTTGTCAGGGTCTATAGAAATTCCCTCTTCGGTGACAATAAGTCCAAGAAATCTAACTTCTTTGACCCAAAAATGGCACTTAGAAAATTTTGCAAATAAAACATTCTTCCTCAACATTTCCAAAACAATTCTCAAATGTTCATCATGCTCCTCTTTAGTTTTGGAATAGAATAGAATATCATCAATAAACACAAAAACAAATTTATTCAACACTTCTCGGAATACACGAGTCATCAAATCTACGAAATACGTGGGAGCATTGGTTAGTATGAAAGGCATAACTAACCATTCGTAGAACGTGTCAGGACCCCTGAAAGAAGTTAAATGAATACAGTCTTCGGCAATTCGCAGTTAATGGAATCCTTGGGCTAGATCCATTTTTGAAAAGAATCGAGCGTCGTGCAACTGATCGAACTACTCGTTGATTCTGGGTAAAGGATATTTATTTTTAAGAGTTAATTTATTGAGATCACAGTAGTTCACGCACAATCTCAAGGATCCATCGGAATTGGCTACGAAGACAATAGCTGAACCCTAACTGGAAACATTGGGACGTATCAATCCTTTCTCCAGCAAATCTCGGGTTTGCTTGACTAGTTCTATTCTTTCCCTGGGCGCCATCCTACGGCTTGCATAAACAACAGGATGTGCATTGGGATTCTAAATTCAATTTCCCTGTGTGGAGGTAAAGATTTAACCTCTTCGAATACGTCGGGAAATTCTTGGATAATAGGTATAGATTCCAAACTAGGTTCGGGATACCCCAAAGTATACATAAGCTTATCTCTCCTAGGACTCGAATCTTCATAAGAAATTTTGATAAAATTCCCAAATTTGGTTCTGATCAAAATCGTTTGATTGGTACAATCTAATTTAGCTTCGTATTTGGTTAACCAATTCATTCCTAGTAAGATTTCAAATTCGTTAAAATCGAGAATGAAAAGGCTGATAGGAAATCGATGACAAGAATTTGAGATAGGAACCTTCTACAACGTAGACAAAGATTCGTAGGGCCACCAACTGGATTTTTTACGCAAATAGGCTCATCGACAAATTTAGGTTCAAGTTTTAATTCGTTTACAGTTTGGTCGGAAATAAAGCTATGTGTAGCTCCCGTGTCGAACAAAACTCTAACAAGTTTATCATAAATAAATTTTTTACCTTCTAAAACTCCTTTTCCTTTACCTACCTTTGAGGTTGAGGGTTCATCTTTGATCGCATACACCTTCGCTACATGAGCTTGCCTCATTGCTGGGTAATCTTTAACTACATGTCCTGGTTTGTGACAGTAATAGCACTCCCTATCTCCTTGACCTGTCTTCATAAGTTGATCTTTCTTTCCTTGCTTCTTTGGCTTTTTGCAACTATTATAATAATGGTCTTTCTCTCGACAATTGTAACAAGTAATATCCTTCGCCTTGTTTTCTTGATTGTTCTTCTTCTCTTTTCCTCGGTATGGTTTCTTTCCTCCGATCTTCCTTTTCTTCCAATTCGGATTGCTTGCACTTTTTTTCTCCTCCGGAACTTCCTGCTTATCCAAAGTAGCATATCTATAACCCATATCTATCAATTCAGAAAAAGATTCCTTTACATGGGCTGTCATCCTGTCATAATATTTCTTATTCATCCCTCGAATAAATCTTTCATTCTTCTTCAAATGGGTGTTTACCAGCTACGGACCAAACCGAGATAACATGTTAAACTTATTTAAGTACTCCTCAAATGATAGACTCCCTTGCTTCAAGTCAGCACTCCTGGTACATTCTGGAGATACCAACAGAGGGCATATAACGCTGCTCAAACACCTCTTTGAATCGATCCCAAGTGAACACTTCTTCCGGCTCATCCAATATAACAGTTTCCCACTAAGCTAGAGCTTCCTCCTAGAGTTGCCAAGAAGCTATCAATCTCATCTGGCCATCCTCCAAATTTAGTCCTCCAAAAATTCTTTCACACGATCGAATCCAGGCTTGGGATTTGATAAGACTCCTTGCCTGTGAAAGGTTTTCCCCAAGTCTTGAGAAACTTCGATATAAATCAGCCAGTTTCAGCTGAGGTTGAATAGGAATAGCTGTTGTTGCAGGGCCTTGACCAGTTGTAGTGGTACTTCCCCGACCCCTGCCTCATCCTCTTCTTCCGCTCATTCTCGCTATCTTTAAATATTAAGAAAACTTGATTTAGGCATACAGACAAGATATCTTAGGTATAAACTCATTCTAGGATGTTTCAAACCCTATCTCTAATAAGTCACCTAATGTGTTATACTCCATGGCTAAAGTTCTAACTCTACCTTTAGCTTCGATACCACTTTTCACGACCTGAAATCCAGCGTCTGAAAATCAACATCAAATACCTCACTTGTATTCGAATGCCGAAGATTCAACGCCGGACTGCAGCTCGGTGGAGCTTATAAAAACATTAAATGAATACAAAACAGCGGAAACAAAATGAATTTTCATTGATAACATCACTGATACAAAAAAAAATACAACATCATTACAACATTTGAACACCATCATCAGAGATCCATATATACATGATACAATAACAGAATATGACATCACAACGGAACAACAACAAAGTCTTCAAAAAGAGAGATAGCGAGAATACAACATAAGCATCCTCTTTCAAACTTCAAAGCTTCCAAAATCCGATAGCTTCCAAAAACTTCAACTTCTAGATCCAAATCTACAATCCAAGCTAGCTCTAGAACATGGATAACCTGCTTCTAGGCTACCCGTGTGGAAATTATGGGCATCTAGAGATTAGGAAGGGAATAATAAACTTTGGGTGAGTCATGGGACTGGTATGAGTAAAAAAATAGTTTTTTGAACAAAAACAATCTAAAAAGAAATCCGTTCACGGATTTGGAAAATGAAACTACCATAAGGCCTCCCGGCACACACACAATGCAATCGCACACTTGGGGGAGATTTCTCCTTATGATAGTCAAACATGCTTGATACGAGAAAACTCTTTGATATTATTATTAGTGCATAGTGTAGGAAACATTTTGAAAGTATAATATTAATCTTAGCCAGCATACGTACCATTATAGTATGCCTACTATAGTTACCTTGTTAAATGGCAGGTTCTACAACTAAAAGCACACAAGGCTCATATTGAATGATTGGATTTTCAATAATGGCCAGGCTAAGGAACTTCCTTACCGAATGGGTACGCCTCTGGAGAGACGCCCCGAGAACCTAACCGGATCTCTACCAATACGAGGTCGGGTTATCTTTGTAACTAGGTAACTAACTGTCATGAGTATGCCATTCCTCGGTCGTAACCGACCTTTATCTGGAGCCCCAACACCAACAACAACAACCACATAAGTTAAGTATCTGGGCTCCATACCATGATACCACTTTTTATCCAAAAGGAAATGCACATACCCCGAGGGGCGCTACCCCCGTAACCTTGCCACATCTTTCCTGTTTTGGCTATTTTTGGGTTGTGAGGTTCGACGATGTCTCATCCACAAAGCTACGCTTATCACAAAGGCCATGCTTCAATCAACAAATGATCGGCACTCAGCATGCCACACTACTAAATTGGGAGTATATCACTAATAACCATCACTACATAACCTTTGAGCTCGTACGTCTCAGAGAAGAGTGTTAAGTTAAGAGAATAAATTATCCGCCACCAAACAGAAATGTATTTGATAGAAATCAGCTTTATATCTCAAAGTGTAATGTCAGACATACAACCATACAAGTCTGTTCCAGGTTCGAACGGAATCGAAGGCACTTCAAAAGAAGCCTCTGCAATCCGGGTATCCACAATCCCGATCGAACTCCCCATCACATATGGAGATCTCTATACCGACACGACTAAGTGCAGAGACAATCGACAGGTAATCCTTTCCTTCTTGAAAATACCCGATCTTCACCGCCGTCTTCAAATGCTATCCATTTCGTCGTATCACTATTCGGAATGGGTTTTATGACCCAAAGTCCTCTCTCGGCTATTCCGAATAAGAAGCGCTTATTTTAAAACATGTGGATATATCAATCACAAAGATTCACCATTAAGATTAGATGTGGGTTTCGGATAACCAATTGGAATCCGACTCCCTGTCGCATCGAAATTCAAATGTCGTTTAAAGGCCAATAATTTCACATTCTCGTAGAAATACATCACAGATATCACAGTTCAATTCACTGCAATTCAGAGGTATCAACCGATTCAAGGCATTCAATAATAATCAATCATCTATAAGTAAGATGAATTAATCATGCGATTATAATTAATTAATCACATAATTATTTCCATTAATTATCTTTAATTAATGATTAATTATTCTTAATTATAAATTAATTAGTCCTTAGTTACCAATTAATTAATCTTAATCACTTTCATTAATTAAATATACCTTAATTAGTTATATTAATTAATTAATCCTTAATTATAAATTAATTAACCTTAAATCATTAAAACCTTAATTAACTTTTAAGTTAAATCATTATCTTAATTAATGACTTAATTATCATTATCTTATAAATTTTAAAACATTTATCTTTATAATTAATTACTGAATTAAATCATTTAAAATAACTTAGGCATTTAACAAATTTAAGCTAAACAAATTATATAACTTTCTTAAAAAATTATTTAAAACATTTATCATATAATAGTTTAAACAAGATTCAATTTAAATTTAAAACTTGCTTTTAAAAACTTTTTCAAAAAAAATTGTTTAAATTTGCTTTAGGTCCAACCCGAATAACACTTGAGCCTTGACCTGAGAAAATCCATTTTTCTTTCTTTTCAAAACTTGGTTTAAAAATTTAAACCTGTAAGATAAAACACTCATGTTCCTGCTCGAATATGAACCCGAGTAAACTCTGCCTTTTCTCGAGTTCCTCTTTGAGAACTACCCTTTCCAAAACTCAGACACCCAAGCTTCACCGTGCAGGTGCATACGAACCCCGATCGCTTCCGACCATTACTGCGACCTTCAACAAGTCGCCGGCGATCCCCTCAAGCCTCACGACCACCCAAAAATTTGATTCAATGTCGAATTTGAAATCGAGCTATACAATACAACCTGGAACAAAACTTTGATCAACCAAGATGCCTCGCTCTGATGCCACAAGCCACCAAAAATGTCGAGACTCGGGCCAGAGCTTGGCCTACCTCTCTCATTTCGATTGCCACCGGTGCGATCGACATCGATGCGACGACGAAGCGGCAGTAACGCAAAATCCGACCATGACTAACAGGTAGGTTTAAACCCTAAAACGTTACCATCCGACCACCACGGTGGTGTATAATTCCACCCACCATTTTTGCCGACACCACTGGCCTCCTCGCCAACTTCACTAGCGATCCCAAAGTCCAAGAACTCTCCGATCACTAGAATTTCGTCAAAACCCATTTTACGTTCAACTTAAAAATTCTTGCAATTTACCAAGTTAAAAATCATGGTTTTCGATGTCGAACCCAGTGATGTAGATGAATCAAAAGATTACGAGATTCGAATTCATCATGTTTTTAAAATTTTCACTGTATATTTAAATTTCCAGTTATACTTAAATTTATTCTCCTTTAAAATATTTTTTAGACCTAGTTCTTGGTGATATAAACAAAATTTGTTTAGATCTTAAGGCCTAACAAGGATTGGAGATGAAGAATTTGATTTTTAAAACAGATTTTTGAGTCCTTTGACCAAACAAAGGAAATACTGCCTGTATATCAGACATGCACACATACGTATATGTATTTTTGTATACATACAACATATTTTCACATATTCAAACCATTTTCCCAACTTTACTTCATAAAACAAAAGGAAATATATCAAGAGTTTATTCACATGGATGTTGAAAACAGAGAGCTTTTCGTAAAGCCTGGATTTTTTTTTTGAATTGAAAATCTGAGATAACTTTTGATCTGTTGTTTGAAAACTGGAACTTGCTTGATCTTTGTTTGTTAGCTTGATTACTGAGTTGAATTCTGGAGCATTGAGTTTTCTTAATCACTTGATGGCTTTGATGTATGAGATGATTTTAGGTTTCAGCTTTGAAAAATATGTTTTTGATGCTTTGATATCGAGATGGTCTGATCTTAATTGCTTTGTTTAGTTGATTTTCTTTATTTTAGGTTTGATTTGTTTCTTATGTTTTTCTGGTTTTGTTTTGATTTTCTCAGGCTTTTGATTTTGGAAAGGAAGAACGAAAGAAACGAGAGAGGGGAGATGAAGTGTTTATATAGATTTAAATTTTATTTTTATTAACTGTCTCAAAAATAAAAATAAGATTGACATTTGTTAACATCCATGCTAAATTGATTACACTTGTTAATTTGTGTGTTAAAAATCTAAAACTTGTATTTTTCATCAGAATATTATTTTTTATATTATTTTATATTGTATTTTCTATTTTGTAAATACATTTCTTTTATTTACATATATATAACCTTTAAAGAAAATAGTTTAAAACTAAAATATATATTAATAAATAATCACATATATTATACTTCAAATCTAAATTATTTTACTAAGATATTAATTTTTTTAAATTCAAATTCAAATCTATTCGTATATATGTAATAAAACACTTATCTTATTTGTTTTGAAAATTTAAAATTAATTCAAATTAACTCCAAAATAATTTTCAAAATTTATATCAATTACTAATTTAAATTTGATTCAAAAACGGGATAGTTACATGATCAGTTAATTCATTTCTAATTACATGGATGAATGTATATCGTTTTAACCAAAATTAAACGACAATTTCAACCTATTTTTTAGTTTATTCGAAATCATTCAACTAATAATTTATAGGATGTCAAATAAATAACAGGATAATAATAGGTATTTATTTAAAAATAAATAAATAACCATACATCCAACATCAATTAATAGCATAAAATAACAATCAACATCGAATTCAATCAACAAATTACTACAGTTTCAAATTATCGATTGTTGGTGTTTAACAAGCAATTAAATTTATATATTAATTTAAATGTCAATTGAACTCAATATAAAATTCAATTTCAATTCAAATGTCAATTTAAACTACAAAATAGCAGCCAATAAATTTATTATCGCTTCATAAATTAAACTTAACTAACATAAGAAAATTCGGTATTGCGTGAGTGGGTTAAATCGCTCACCTTTGATTTATAGCCAAATAAAAATCCAATAAAAGCCCAAAATTTGAACATTCTCCAAATTCAAACAAACCAGTTCCATATTGTCCGAAATTTCGATACGATTGCAATGGAAGAAATCATACGTCAAACGGAGTTCATATCTAAAAGTTATGAACGTTAGAAGTTTGAAATTTTAATTAAAAATCATATCAGGGTCATTTATGTAATATTGCACCTTCCTCCCAAACCCTACATATCATGATTGAACAACCCAGATTACAGCCGCCACCCATACCCTGGCCACCGTGCCACCTACGGCCAACAAACCACATATCTGACATCATCACTTGAACTACCTCTGACCGCCCCACTGGCCCACACGCCCGACCCTCTGGTCCCCCCTTCCTTCTACTCTGTCGCCGCCATATACGGCTAAATCACCATGAAATTCATTGCCTTCAACATGAATGAACCACAAAGATCGACTCGCCTTAACACCCTCTACACTCTGGTGCCCTTCAATCATCGATTGGTCGATGATCCACCGTTGATTGCGAAGCTCTAGGATAGATGATCGAA
Source organism: Allium cepa (assembly GCA_030765085.1). NCBI lineage: Eukaryota > Viridiplantae > Streptophyta > Magnoliopsida > Asparagales > Amaryllidaceae > Allium > Allium cepa. The sequence goes on along the minus strand of CM060941.1, from coordinate 1,036,493,214 downwards.
ACTCGATTACAAAAATGAACTATAGATGTAGATTACGTCCGTCGAGGGCTTCGTGATGATACATTATACGATGGGGTTTGAGCAGTTTGGATATTTGATTTGATTTGGAATTGTAACTAGGTTTTTGAGATGTTTGTCATTGAGAAGGAACAGAAAATGAAACAAATAGATAAAAATTGTACATACGGACAATATAATAAAAGACTACTAGGGTTTATAACAGCCTATATATAGACAGAGATGGATAAGAATGGATGGAACAAATCGTATTGGGTCGCAGCGATAATAAAAACCTGAAAAGCCCATTTCGTTCCCAAAATGAAAATAGTCGATCCAATGTATCGAAATATAGGTTTTCAATATTTTTAAACTCAATTGAACTAATCTCAAACCTTAATTCCATTGTATAGAGAAGTTAGCATTCAAAATCAAATTATATTCATTAAAATTCATTTAATTGATTTCTACGCGTTTCGAGCTCGCACGATCAAACGACAAATTCGATCACTACGAAACTTGAAATCCTATAATAATTTACTATTACGAATCCGATGAAACTGGTTTCGTTGGAATCTGAGACAATGCCCAATCAGACTAATTTACATGTTAATTAAATAATAACTATTTTAAAGCCAATTTAATCACCTATAAATTGTAAATTAAAAGTAAACAAATTTCATCATTCTGAATTACACAGTAATTGATAATCTTTTACAATAAGGTTTTCCATGGTAAATCTAATCTAAATATTATACTAATTTCAGCGTTCAATTACTACAGTAATAAAACCCCAGTTTATTACATTTTTATATTCCAAAAAATTCATTTATTTTGATTTACATTCTTATTATTAAATCAACCAATACCTTATGAAATGTATTGAACATAGATTTCTATCTTACTATCCTCATACTCTTCAATAAACATCTTTTCTTATATTAACCACAATATTTAATTTCATTAGTTACTAATTCAATATTCAAACAGACTAATTAATGAGATGAGGAAAAACCAATTGTTATAACTTAGTTATCCATATTTATTAACTTATTGTTTACAAACAAAGATTATGAATGTACTTACAAATAGGTGATTTCATGTTCTATATTAAAACCACTGTCAATTAAATTACATACAATTTCACCATTAAATACAACATTTAATTTGTTTCCTTATTTACAATTATAACCAAATTAACTTTACAATTATTTCAATTAGTTAAGATTATATTAAAATAGTTGTCAATAACATTCAATCAACATTATTAAATTATATTTTAATTATATTTTTTCCATCTATAAATCATAAATTTTAATTTCTGACAATATTAAATTTCAAAATCTCATTTAATTGAATATTTTTAATCGTCAAAAATACGGGTTGTTACATTGCCCCAAAGTGTTGCCAACCACGGTGCATACTGTTAATCGAATTCAACGCTCGACCATCGATATCAAAATTTTGAAGGACGTTTGAAAGTGAAAGAACATTGACTTGAGTTATTTCCTTGTGTTTGGTTGTCTAGTTTATGTGCACGATCCGGGAAATGATATGCTTGAGCCTAGAGCTTTCAAGAGGATCTTTCTTGGCTATATAGACGGAGTGAAAGGATATTGGATTTGGAATCTAGAAATGAAAAGGTTGTAAATTCTCATAATTATACTTTTGACGAGTCGGCTTTGTTCAAGGAGAATGAGAGCTTATCGGATGTTCTGGATGTTAATCAAAGGAGTAGGAAATTATTCCCACCTTTCATCCAAGGAGTAGAGTGGTTGAACATGCTTATCAGGATGAGGCGGTTGATGTTACACAACATAGTCCACATGGTTTCTCTAGTAGTATTGGTGATGTACACGATTCTAGAGAGGATTCGGTTCAAGATATAGTCGAAAGGAGTTTGGGTGATAGTATTGTAACTCGAGTTGGTTGTCATGCTATAGGCCACCCGATAGATACGGTGATTGGAACTATCTTAGCTTTTTTGATAATTTGGACTATGGTCTTCATGTAATCCAAGATGAGCCGATGGACCTTGATGACATGATGGAGTCGAGTGATAGCTCGAAGTGTATTTGAGCCATGGCGAAAGAGATGTAATCATTGATGAAGAATCAACCCTAGGATTTGGTTACACTTCCTAAAGGAAACCGTGTAATTGGGTGCAAATATACAAGGTGAAGGATGATGGAAGATACCAAGCTAGGCCAGTGGCTAAGGGATTTGTACAAAGGAAGGGAAAGGAATATGATAAGACATTTGCACCGGTTGTGCGTCATACTATAATCTGAAAATTACTTGCTATAGTTGTTATTCACGACTTTTAGTTCGAGCAACTTGATGTGAAAACTGCCTTCTTACATGGTGACTTATATGAAGACATTTACATGGAGCAACCGAAAGGTTTTTCTGTAGATGGTAAGAAAATTATGTTTGCAAGTTAAAGAAATCATTGTATGGTTTAAAGCAATTAGCTAGACAATGATACAAGAGATTTGATCATTTTATGATTGAAAATGGTTTTGATAGAAGCATAAAAAATGCTTATGTGTATTTCAAGAAATTGAAAAATGATTATTTGGTGTATTTACTCTTGTATGTGGACGATAAGCTCATTGCTTCAAAAGATAAGAATGAAATCAACAAGTTAAAACTGAGTTTAAAATCAAAATTCGAAATGAAAGATCTTGGAGAAGCAAAGAGGACTTTGGATATGGAAATAGAAAGGGATCAAAAGAGTTTTGAGTTAAAATTGAATAAGAAGGAGTATATTAAGAAAGTTCTTTGCTGGTTTAGCATGGAGAATGCAAAGACGTTAAATACACCTTTACCTTTGCATGCGAAGCTTTCGATTAAGGGATCACCTATCTTGGAGAAAGATAAGGCTTATATTAAAAAGGTGCCATATGCTTGTGCGGTCGGAAATTTGATGTATGTGATGGTGTATACAAGAGCTGATATTGCAAATGCCGTCGGGATGGTTAGTCGATATATGGATAATATAGGGAAATCGCATTGGGAAGTTGTAAAGCTTATATTGAGATACGTTAGAGATACATCATCTCATGGCCTTGTTTTTTGCGGTAATGAGGGAATGAATTGCAAGTTGGTTCGTTATTGTGATTCAGACTGCGTCGGTGATAGGTATCGAAGAAAGTCAACTTTTAGATTTGTCTTCACACTTGGTGGTATGGCCATAAGTTGGAGATTGAGAATAAAAACCATAGTTTCTTTATCCACTATGGAGGAGGAGTTGATACCGCAGTGGAGGCGGAAAAGTAGGCACTTTATTTGAGGAGCTTGTTCTGTGACTTGGGATTCGAGCATGTTAGTCGATGTTCGGTGTGATAGCCAAAGTGTTATTCACTTGGCAATGAATTGGGCATTTAGCTCGCATACAAAGCATATTGAAGTGAGAGAGCAATTTTAGCAGCCATGCATGAAGATAAGTAAGTATATCTTCGGAAAGTGCACACAAAGGATAATGTGGCAAATATATTCACTAAGGCATTGCCGTTTGGAAGTTCGAGCATTACTCGAACTTGATTCACTTGCTGAAGTGCTATGTGCCATGGGGTGGCACAGTTGAGGGAGGAGCTTGGTTATGGATGATGAAGAGCATCGGTGAGAGATAGTGGTTCTATCTTCTTGTGGCAAGTACTAATTTGCACTCATAAGTAATTTTTCCTTTTGGTGGGATGGCTTTGTATTTGGGTGTTTTCAGCACTTCGTTAGTAGGTAGTGGCTTTGTCGTAGCTCGATGATGGAGTATAATGGGCGGTGTCTTTGCCAGAGCTCATTGGGAAAGTATTCAAGCTAGTTTGTTAGAAGGAATGGTTGGTGATAGTTTGGCACCATCGGTTCTTGGTGATGGAGATAGATATAGTGTGGAGGTGGAGTGCTAAATTTTGACGATGCTGTATGGGAAGTTAAAGTGGTTCGAAGTAGTTTGATGATGGAGAAGACGATTGGAAAAGTGGAGCTCGGAGGAGGAAGATGGAGTGCTACTGAGTGCACAAGATCTTAGACAACTGGGAGAATACACCAGACATCTGAGAACAGGGATTTGGTATTCTGAACTTCCTGCCAGACATCTAGCAGCTTGGGCCAGATGTATGGGAGCAGGGCAAGTGCTTTCCAGAGTATATTGCCAAACGTCTGGCAGCATAGGCCAGATGTCTAAACCATTGATGCATGTCTTATTTTTCCCAGGCTTGTGAATGTTTCTAGGGGAAATTGGGTATTTGGCAAGGCATACATTCTCCTTATATAAGCTACTATTTTCTGAATTCAAAGAAGATGGAAGACTTCAAGGGTTTGATAAAAGTTTATCCTCCTTTAAAATAGGGCTTATAAACCTAGTTTTCTTCAATTCTATTCTCCGCAAATTTATTATATTTGAATATTGATTATTGTAATCAATCCATTATACTCTTCTCATTCGTATTAATAAATGCTCTCTCTAAAAGTAGATGTACATTAATAAGACGTTAATAGAACCATTACAAATTTATGTGTGATTTTTTATCATTGTTGCTTTGTTTTTATATTTCTTGATTGGTGATTGTGATCGATTTTGTATTGGATTTAGATTTGGATTGAGATATTGGTGGGTTGATTTTGCACTTTTTACCACGATCTCATTTTCCGCTATGCTTTGGGGTTTTGATATGAGTGATCGTGTTAGAATTCCCATAAAAACTGTCCTTCAAAATTTATATCTTTTTCTAATGGACGATTATGAAGTCCACATGTAACTTCCACCCTTCATTGATCAAGTATTGGCAAATTAACTCCTTTCAATAAGAAAGGACATCCACATTTCTTCTTCTTGTTATTCTAGCCTTCACTTGTTTGTCAGTAGGTGTCTTTTTGTTAATCCCAACGTAAAATCCGCTTCTCTCACACCAATATGATATTCGACCTCTGTAACCATTTTTGTATTTTCACATTGTTTAATAATAACAACCACCCTTTATGACTTTCCAACATTTTTGCACCATTCAATAGGTTCATCGTGTGAATTAAAGATATGAGGTATAAATAAAAAATTAATTGATTTTATATCTTTTGTGTAACGTTAATATTAAAAAAATCACATATCTTACTAGTTCGAAATGCAAAAGTGCAATCCCAGTCTAATACTTTATCTTTTGAGCATAGTAGTTCACTATCCTATATAACAAAATATCAATGTCAAACGTAAGAAAACAAAATAAAACTTTATGTAAAAACAATCAGAAAAAGTAAAAATATCGTACTAAAAGTTGATTTCTCGAGATTATCTACATATTGCTCAATTGCATCACTGTTGAATTTGTTCTCTTGTTGTTTTATAGTTGCATCTATCCATTCCCCATCTGTTTCATACTTGTAAATCTTAAATACTCTAACCAATGTTCACTTTCGTCTGTGCTAAAAAAATTGATTTTTTTCAATTATATTAGAAGAACTACTCTTTTCAAACATATTCTTGTTGTACAAAATGAAACGTTTGACATATTTTAACTAGATCGGATTTTGAACGTGATGAATCTTCTACTAAAATAAGGACTGTAATCCTCTACTGCAATGATCATTTTTAGTATACGTTATGTCATGTTCATCTTCTATTATGAAAACTTTGTAATAGCAGCATTATATACCGAGTAGAAGATACATCATTGCAATGGTATCATTATAAATGTCATCTTAAAAACAGTAGAAGATTCATCTTAGAGGAAATATTTTATTTTTGAAAATATGGCATCTTTTTTGTCGAAATGGTACTTTATATACAATTATGTCATTGGGACAGCATATCACATGTCAAAAAACGTTCGAATTAAGCTATGCAAGTTTCAAACATGTGACCACTCGCACCAAAGCCGAATCACCTAACTACTGGGACAATGGTGCTTGTCGAAAAATATGGCATCTTACCTTAATCTTCTACTTTTCCACCTCAAATATGCCTTATGTCATATTCATGCTGTTTGATCAAGAAGAAGAGACCAAATTTAGCATCCTACATTTTTGTTGTTTTATTATTTTACCGTAAGGTGATGTGTTTGTGACTTGATTAGGCAACAAAAGGAAGAGAAATGAGAGAAGAAGATGTAACTATACATTGTGTGGATTAACTAATCAATTTTTAAAAATTAAAAAGACCATAAAAGTAGGAAGTCTGTAACAACCCGCATATTTATCGATTTTTTATTTAAATATTTTATTGTTAGTCGGAATTTAGTCCGAAAATCTACTTTTTGCAAAAGGTCAAATTAGACTCGAGACCACTTCCATTGAGTTCGAAATGACATTTGCGATCTTTTTAGGTATAAACTTTGATATGTTCGGAGTTGGTGGAATTTCACTACTTTTTCGCTTTGGACTTTAGTTTGGACTTAGCCTATTAGACCCAACCTCCACTCCCTCTTCTCTTCATTCCTTCATAAATTTCCTAATACTAAAGCTTCATCAAAAATGGCGAGTGGAATGGGTAATTAAAATTCCAAGCTCAAGTTCTCTTGCAAATCCATCATCCAACTCCAAATCTAGAGAGAAGCCATTGATTCAAGCTTCTTGTGTTGATATTGAAGTGGGATTGCTTCTTCTTTTGCTTTCGAGCTTGATTTTTCATTTAAATTGTGAAAAGGTGAGATTTTTATCTCACATTCTTGTCTATAACTGTCTTGGATTGTTGGGAATGAATTCCTATCACTTTAGCATGTACATTTGCATGTGGGTTGGATTGGATTGGCGAAAAACTCCAATTTTTAGTGTTTTTGCCAAATTCTGGGCCTAGGTCGCACTGCCATGGGAAAAGCCTCGGCCTGCATTTAGCTCGATAACCCTTAGGTCGTTCGGAAACGTTAGGTCGTTCGGCAATAACTGAGTCGCTAGGTCGTGCCACGATGGGCCGTTAACCCCTTAGGTCGCTCGCCGAGTCAGGTCGTGACCTCTTTGGGTTGTTAGGCCGCTAAAGCCTTAATCCGTTCGCCCTTAGGTCGTTGGACCTAAGGTCGTGAGCCTTTTGGTCGTTCGGCCCCCACTTCCACCTTAGGTCGCGTACTTAGGTCGTTCACCCCTGAGTCGCAACTCACTAGGTCGCTCGCTTAGTTAGGTCGTTCGGACATTTTAGGTCACTCGACCTTACCTACTCATTAGGTCGCACCTCGTTAGGTCGCGTGGGTATTTCTACTTTGATGGTTTTGGAACTAATTTCCTTGAATTTTATTCACGTCTTCGAATGTGAATTTTAGTGAATTGATTTGTTTCTACAATCAATTTTGTGACTTGTCACTTTAAAATATATAAAGGTTTCAATACTAGTAGTAAATATCAAAACTCTTTCATCAAAGTGATTTCAACACTATTTTATTATAAAGCTCTTTTCATAAACTGTTTTCCAATCTATTAGTATATACAAACCTTTACCTCACTCGTATGAGAAATTGAATTAAACGGCTTAGTAAAACAAGTGGTATGAAACGCTTGCGTTTGCTTCGTCGGTTAACTCTTTGACTTGTTCGATTGAACCTCTTGTGACAATTTTCTAGTGAAGATCTACAGTTTGTTCGTAAATATTTAAGTTAAGCAAGTGGTTATGGGACATGAAGCTAAACTTATATATTTACTGACTTAGTGTAATTGACAGTTCTTGATGATCATTGACGATCATTTTTGTGTTTTAGACTAGCAATTGTGCGATGTCTCTTTGTCTAGAGGGAGACTAAACCCCGTTTGTGTGATGTTTCGACTCACATATATGGGGTAGCGCCCCATGGTCTTCGGGCCGTTCGTGTGGAGCCTCGGCTCAAAATTAATGGTTAGCTACCATGAGATAGCGTCTCGTTTGTGTGATACAAGTGTTGGTGAGCTTTCATGCTCCCGTTCTTGTGATAGGCCTCCCCCTTTTTGTGATTTCTAGATTTCGTATGTTGATTTCTGGAATTTGTGCTTCACCAATTTTCGTGATTTTTATTGATAGGTTTTATCAATTTTTGTGCATTGGTGAATTCGTGTGTCATTACCTTCTTGTGGATTTGGATCTTTGAGAAGGTTCTTGTGATATTTGATTAATCTCTTATTGATTATCATTTACATACTTATAGCAGTATGCCATTATGGTTATTATATGTTTATGCCATACCTCTTATTCTATATCATGTCATCTGATATTTATAGCTAGAATGATCCGTTTATTATTTTCTTATGAAATAATACTCGGGTCAGACCGAGATGTTACAGGTGCTTCTGCTTGACTTCTCTCCAGGGATCTTTTACTCTGACTTTTGGCTAACTACTTAGATTAGTAGTTTTTGTTGTATACATTTGAGATATCGACTCATAGATGTATTCTTTTGTATAGCACATGTTGCTATTCTTTTATGTTATTGTGGATCATTCAGACCACTACTCTGATGTACACTTTCATGTGTTATATATTCGTATTTTTTTCCGCCTTTGTGATATGGATGTCTGTGACTGATTTGTGTTATGCTTATTTCTATATTTGTTTCCGAAGATTATATATAGCCACTGTGTAGTAGCTTTGAGTTTGTATCGGTATGTCGGATTTCCTCCTTGAATGAAATGCATGCAATACTATCTGACACATCGGTACTTGCAGAAAGAAATTTCATGGATGGTCGCTCCTCCACAGCCTTATTCTCCGTGCTAGTTGACAGCATTACTCCGTAGTGTTCTTGGCTAGCGTGGGTATAGAGGTGGGGCGTCACAACTTGGTATCAGAGCATAACTTCGGAACAATGTAGAATAATTTAACAAGGATCATCGTCCTAAGTCCATCTTAGATGTCGTGATATAGGATATTATTCGGGTCTTCGTACCGTTCTATCCTATTTTCCTTTATGATTCCTTGCTTCACCTATCAAGAATGTTTGATGTTCATTTGGTGAATAATCTTCTTCCTCTTCTTTCTTTCTTAAGGAGAAGAAATAGTTAGACCAGGTCGTCCCAGCGCCAGTCAACCCAGAGCTACTCCCCAAGATGCAGTATTTGTGACTGCCCAACAACTTCTTGATCTCGTTAAAAATGCTCAGGCAGCCGGTTCCAATCCGTAGGCTACTCACCCTAAGTCTGGATTTGCACGTTTATGCGATGACTATACCAACTTGGGTGGGAAACCATTCAAAGGTTCCGAAACTATTATTGAGGTCCAGGCTTGGTTAAGAGCATGCGATCGAATCTTTTCTCACATGAATCTTATCGATCTTCACCGTGTTCAGGTGGCCTCCAGTATGCTCCAAGAAAGAGCATTGGACTGGTACGAACTTCTTATTTCAGAAATTAATGAAGCAGATCTCACATGGGAGCAATTCTGGGGATGCTTCGAATTAAAATTTGTGCCAGAAGCAGAAAAGGAGACATTGGCTCTCCGTTTTATCGACCTTGTTCAAGGCGAATCTTCTGTGACAGACTATGTCGCATCTTTCGAATCTCTTTCCAAATACGGGGTTGAATACATTAATACCCCATTGAAGAAAAATCAGAGGTTCGTCTATGGCTTGAATAAAGATCTCAAGAAGCCATTACTTCTAAAGCTAGAAGTTTCTTTTGATCAACTCGTTGATATTGCTCTTCGACTTGAAGAGGCTGATAAAGAAAGTGATGTCGAAGTTGTGGGAGCCAAACCAAACTTCAACAATAACAAGAAAAGGGCTAATAAGTCCAAAGGCCCTTATCCCAATAAGAAGGGGAAACAAGCAACTCCTAATGCAAGGACTTTTTCCTCTAGTGATGGGAAATGCTTTAACTGTGGTTCTAGGGACCATTTTGCGAACAAGTGTTCAAAGCCCCATTCTTATCGCTATTGTAAAAGTTCGGATCATTTTATGCATGTATGTCCCAAACTTCAAAATAGGAGGGAGGGAAAGCTGAATGTGGCTAAAGCTCCTAGCATCACATCTCATGGTCATGGTATTTCTCATTCTATCCTTGATAGCATTATTTTATTTCGTGATCATCCTATTCGAGTTCTTTTTGATACGGGTGCATCCCACTCCTTTATTTCGAAAGAACTTGTTGATAATTTTTCTTTGGATGTTTTGTGTTTAATGACCTCTTTGAAAATTGCGAATCCGGTTGGTGGATCCGCAACACTTAGTTTGATTTGTAAAGATGTCGAAATCTTTTATGTGATTTTTCTTTCCTAGCCGATTTACATGTTATGCGTTACTTAGGCTGTGGATTGATTTTGGGAATGGATTGGCTTAACCGTTATGAAGCCCAAATTCTATGTCCTGAGCGGACTATTCATCTTCGACATCCTCAATCTGTTAAGCAGATTTCTATTAATCTTAAAGATTTGGATTCCTGCTTGGTTGCATCTTTATGTCCTTTAGATCCTCATGATGACGATAATGATGATGAGGAGGATATAATTTCTCTTATTCACGTTGTTCGTGAATTTTGCGACATATTTGAGCCCGTTTTAGGATTGCCACCTAAGCGAGCAATTGAGTTCGGAATTAATCCCATCCCTGGAGCTCAACCTATCACTCGTCCTCCTTATCGTATGTCCAATAAAGAAAATGAGGAGATGCGCAAACAAATATCCGAATTGGAGACGAAGCAATTTATTCGCTCTAGTTCCTCTCCTTGGGGAGCTTCGGCTATTTTTGTGAAGAAATCTGATGGTACACTTAGGCTTTGCGTTGACTACCGCAAGCTTAATGATCTTACTATCAAGAATAAATATCCTTTACCTCAGAGTGATGATCTTTTTGATCAACTTAGTGGTGCTAAGGTCTTTTCACAATTAGACTTAGCTACCGATTTTCATCAGCTTCGTATTGCATAGGATAGCATTCCTTTAACGTCGTTCCGTACTCGATATGGATCTTATGAATGGCTTGTTATGCCATTTGGTTTAACAAATGCTCCGGCTTATTTCGTTGACCTTATGAATCGAATTTTCAAAGACTTCCTCGATCGGTTTGTTCTCATCTTTATTGATGATATTCTAGTGTATTCAAAAACCAAGGAGGAGCATGAAAAACATCTTCGGATTGTGTTGGAAAATCTTAGGAGCAATCAATTGAAAGCAAAATTTTCTAAATGCCACTTTTGGCAATCTCGTGTGAAGTTTCTCGGTCATATTATATCCGAATCCGGAATTTCCGTGGATCCTTCAAAGATTGAAGCGATTCAAAATTGGAAGAGACCGGAGTGTGTGACGGAAATCCATAGTTTTCTTAGATTGGCAGGTTATTACCGTCGTTTCATAAAGGACTTTTCCAAAATTTCCGTGCCTCCTACTAGTTTGACAAAGAAAGGTGTTAAATACATTTGGTCGGACAAATGTGAAGCTTCTTTTCAAAAATTAAAAGAACTCCTTTCCGATGCTCCTATTCTTGTTAATCCCGAGTGGAATCAAGATTTTGTTGTTTATACCGATGCTAGTCGCGTTGGTTTGGGTGTCGTTCTTATGCAAAGAGAACGTGCTATTGCTTATGCTTCTAGGCATTTGAAGCCAGCCGAGACTAGATATGCCACTCATGATTTAGAACTCGCGGCTATTGTTTTCGCCCTTCGTATTTTGCGTCATTATCTTTTGGGAGAAAAGTTTATCCTTTACACCGACCATAAATCTTTGAAGTATCTATTTTACCAAAAGGAACTTAATCTGCATCAACAACGTTGGCTCGAGTTCCTTGCACCTTATGATCTTGATATTCTTTATACTCCCGGAAAGGGAAATCGTGTTGCAGATGGCCTTAGTCGCAAGCAACAAGCGGTTGTCACTATGATGACATCCGAATGGAATGGTCTCGAGATTCTATCTACTTGTGATATTCGAGATCGTGTTTCTGATTTATGTTCATCTCTTGTCTTGTGTAGCCTTGAGGCTCATCCTTCTCTTTTAGACCGCATTCTTGAAGCTCAAAAGCTAGATCCCAAATTGGCTCTTCTTGGCCATAATCTTCGGGATAAAGTTGATATTGAAGGTTTGAAAGACTTTGATATTAATTTTCGTGGCGGTATTCGAAAATTTGGTAGACTTATCGTGCCAAACATTAATGATCTTCGTAAAGATATTTTAGAAGATTCACATCATTCTGAATTTACCATTCATCCCGGTAGTAGTAAAATGTACGCAGGTATGAAACGACTTTATTATTGGGAGGGAATGAAATCTGATATTCCTAACTTTGTTAAGTTTTGCATGACTTGCCAACTTGTCAAGGTCGAACATCAAAGGCCCGGTAGGTTGTTGCAACCTTTAGAAATTCCAATTTGGAAGTGGGATCAAATTTCCATGGATTTTATTGATGGCCTTCCCTGTTCTCGTTCAGGTCATGATGGCTTATGGGTGATAGTCGATAGACTTACTAAATCCGCTCATTTATTCCCGTTCGGTCTAATCGAACCGTTCCCCTTATGGCCAAACTCTTTATCAAAGAAATTTTTAAATTACATGGTGTTCCTACTTCTATCGTTAGTGATCGTGATCCATTGTTTACTAGTGGATTTTGGAAGAGTCTTCAAAAATCTTTAGGAACAAAGCTTAATTTTAGCAACGCTTATCACCCCCAGTCCGATGGACAAACCGAGCGTGTGAATCAAACTCTTGAAGATCTTCTTCATGCTTGTGTTCTTGATTTTGGTGGAAGTTGGGAAGATCATATTTCTCTCGTTGAGTTTTCCTATAATAATAGCTTCCAATCTAGTATTGATATGGCATCTTTTGAGGCGCTCTACAGAAGGCCATGCCGATCTCCTTCTTGTTGGCTAGAGGCCGGTGAGAAGCTGGTTTTAGGTCCAGATTTTATTTGTTATTCCACAGAAAAGATTGGACTTATTCGTCATAGGATGAAAGAAGCCCAGAATAGACAAAAATCCTACGCCGATAATCGAAGAAGGAAATTAGAATTTTCTGTTGGAGATCTTGTATTTATTCGTGTCTCACCTATGAAAGGTGTTGTACGTTTCAGTCGATCGGGAAAATTAGCGCCTCGATATATTGGGCCATTTCCTATCACCGAACGTATTGGTTCCATGGCTTATCGCCTTTTATTACCGGCTCAGTTTTCTGCTATTCATGACGTGTTTCACGTTTCTCAATTACGGAAATGCCTTCGAGATTCCGATTCTATTCTTGAGCCTGATGTTGTGGAAGAAATTGAAGTTTCGCCGAATTTAACTTATGAGCAACATCCTATTCGTATTATTGCTTCGGAGGTCAAGCGCCTTCGAAATAAAGATGTTTCGCTAGTTAAAGTTCAATGGTCCTCAAATCCTAAAGATTGTTCTTGGGAATCTAGAGAATTCGTCGAGCGGTCACATCCGGAATTACTTTCTCATGCTCTTTAAGGTGAACTTCTTATTTCAAATTTCTTTTGTGATAATATGCTTTTATGGTTGTTACTTTTTATTTCCATCTTATATATTGCGAGGACGCAATATCTTTAAGGAGGGGAGTCTGTAACAACCCGCATATTTATCGATTTTTTATTTAAATATTTTATTGTTAGTCGGAATTTAGTCCGAAAAGCTACTTTTTGCAAACGGTCAAATTAGGACTCGAGACCACTTCCATTGAGTTCGAAATGACATTTGGGATCTTTTTAGGTATAAACTTTGATATGTTTGGAGTTGGTGGAATTTCACTACTTTTTCGCTTTGGACTTTAGTTTGGACTTAGCCTATTCGACCCAACCTCCACTCCCTCTTCTCTTCATTCCTTCATAAATTTCCTAACACTAAAGCTTCATAAAAAATGGCGAGTGGAATGGGAAATTAAAATTCCAAGCTCAAGTTCTCTTGCAAATCCATCATCCAACTCCAAATCTAGAGAGAAGCCATTGATTCAAGCTTCTTGTGTTGAGATTGAAGTGGGATTGCTTCTTCTTTTGCTTTCGAGCTTGATTTTTCATTTAAATTGTGAAAAGATGAGATTTTTTTCTCACATTCTTGTCTATAACTATCTTGGATTGTTGGGAATGAATTCCTATCGCTTTAGCATGCACATTTGCATGTGGGTTGGATTGGATTGGCGAAAAACTCCAATTTTTAGTGTTTTTGCCAAATTCTGGGCCTAGGTCGCACTGCCATGGGAAAAGCCTCGGCCTGCATTTAGCTCGATAACCCTTAGGTCGTTCGGCAACGTTAGGTCGCTCGGCAATAACTGAGTCGCTAGGTCGTGCCACGATGGGTCGTTAACCCCTTAGGTCGCTCGCCGAGTCAGGTCGCTACCTCTTTGGGTCGTTAGGCCGCTAAAGCCTTAACCCGTTCTCCCTTAGGTCGTTGGACCTTAGGTCGTGAGCCTTTTGGTCGTTCGACCCCACTTCCACCTTAGGTCGCGTACTTAGGTCATTCACCCTGAGTTGCAACCCACTAGGTCGCTCGCTTAGTTTGGTCGTTCGGACATTTTAGGTCGCTCGACCTTACCTACTCATTAGGTCGCACCTCGTTAGGTCGCACCTTTCCTTAGCTCAGTCATGAGTTAGGTCACTCTACCTATCTTCCCCATAGGTCGTTCGACCTTTGTTACTTTAAGTGGCTACCTCGTTAGGTCGTTGCACCTTAACTCGGCCATGATTAGATCGCGTGGGTATTTCTACTTTGATGGTTTTGGAAATGATTTCCTTGGATTTTATTCACGTCTTCGAATGTGAATTTTAGTGAATTGATTTGTTTCTACAATCAATTTTGTGACTTGTCACTTTAAAATATATAGAGGTTTCAATACTAGTAGTAAATATCAAAACTCTTTCATCAAAGCGATTTCAACACTATTTTATTATAAAGCTCTTTTCATAAATTGTTTTCCAACCTATTAGTATATACAAACCTTTACCTCACTCGTATGAGAAATTGAATTAAACGGCTTAGCAAAAAAAGTGGCATGAAACGCTTGCGTTTGCTTCGTCGGTTAACTCTTCGACTTGTTCGATTGAACCTCTTGTGACAATTTTCTAGTGAAGATCTACGGTTTGTTCGTAAATATTTAAGTTAAGAAAGTGGTTATGGGACATGAAGCTAAACTTATATATTTACTGACTTAGTGTAATTGACACTTCTTGATGATCATTGACGATCATTTTTGTGTTTTAGACTAGAAATTGTGCGATGTCTCTTTGTCTACGAGGGAGACTAAACCCCGTTTATGTGATGTTTCGACTCACATATGTGGGGTAGCGCCCCATGGTCTTCGAGGCGTTCGTGTGGAGCCTCGGCTCAAAATTAATGGTTAGCTACCATGAGGTAGCGTCTCGTTTGTGTGATACACGTGTTGGTGAGCTTTCATGCTCCCGTTCTTGTGATAGGCCTCCCCTTTTTTGTGATTTCTGGATTTCGTGTGTTGATTTCTGGAATTTGTGCTTCACCAATTTTCGTGATTTTCATTGATAGGTTTTATCAATTTTTGTGCATTGGTGAATTCGTGTGTCATTACCTTCTTGTGGATTTGGATCTTTGAGAAGGTTCTTGTGATATTTGATTAATCTCTTATTGATTATCATTTACATACTTATAGTAGTATGCCATTATGGTTATTATACGTTTATGCCATACCTCTTATTCTATATCATGTCATCTAATATTTATAGCTAGAATGATCCGTTTATTATTTTCTTATGAAACAATACTCGGGTTAGACCGAGATGTTACAGGTGCTTCTGCTTGACTTCTCTCGAGGGATCTTTTACTCTGACTTTTGGTTAACTACTTAGATTAGTAGTTTTTGTTGTATACATTTGAGATATCGACTCATAGATGTATTCTTTCGTATAGCACATGTTGCTATTCTTTTATGTTATTGGGGATCTTTCATACCACTACTCTGATGTACACTTTCATGTGTTATATATTCGTATCTTTTTCCGCCTTTGTGATATGGATGTCTGTGACTGATTTGTGTTATGCTTATTTCTATATTTGTCTCCGAAGATTATATATAGCCACTGTGTAGTAGCTTTGAGTTTGTATCGGTATGTCGGATTTCCTCCTTGAATTAAATGCATGCTATACTATCTAATCATCGGTACTCGCACAAAGAAATTACATGGATGGTCGCTCCTCCACAGCCTTATTCTCTGTGCTAGTTGACAGCATTACTCCGTAGTGTTCTTGGCTAGGGTGGGTATAGAGGTGGGGCGTCACAAAGTCATTCACAAAATTAGGGTGGATCGATTACTAGAAAAGGTGGATATGAATAAAATTTCCCATATTTTTATTACTCTATAGTGAAAAATTAGTTTTGAGTTTGGAACGGTAAGAACTTACTAGAGGGGCAAGTGCCAGAGAAGAGGATTAGAAGTAAACATGAATGAGATGCAAGATTATATATATGGTCTCGTATTCTCTATTTTATGTAACAATAGAGTAAAAAAAGAGTATTGAACTCTTTATATTCTCATCTCTCATTTGCTCTCACTCAAAATACTTTTCTCTTTTCAATTTATGGGCAAAAAATTCATTTTTCTCCATTAAATTAAATGTGATCATTTAAAATGAAATTTATTTTCATTATAAGGTACTCATTTTTCTAGTATGTATTATAACTTGATTTAAGTTTCACATCTGCCCCACTATGTATATTCATTATTCTTAAAAAGTCAAAGTGACATTCTGTTCCTCTTCTCCATACGTTCAATGTAAGAAAAACATATTATTTCCTTATTTTATTTCACGTTTACACTTTCTTGCTCCTCCTCTAACAACTTTTCTTCCACATCTTTTGTTTCTTATATAAAATATCCGGTTCTTTTTTCACCTTTGCATTCTCCTTATTTATTTTTAAATCTATTCATGTTTTCCAATAATAGTTTTTATACCTGGTGCATTTATTTTCCAAACTTTACTAGAAAAATTATCTGAAAGCCGAGAATAATCTCGGCTTACAACATCGATGAACTTGAAGCTATTGTATAAAAAAGATAATAGTGGGCTCTTTATATTCTCATCTCTCATTCACTCTCACTCAAAATATTTTTCTCTCGTTAATTCATGGGAAAAAAATTCATTTTTCTGCATAAAATTAAATGTAAGCTTTTAAAACCAAATTTATTTCCAATGTAAGATAAGCATTTCTTTAATACGTTTAACTTGGTTTAAGTTTCACATCTACCACACACCCTACATTCATTATTCTTAAATAATCCAAGTGACGTTCTCTTCCTGTTCTCCACTCGTTCAATTAAAAAAAACATATTATTTCCTTTTTTATTTGACACATTCACTTTCTTCTTCCTCCTTTAATTGTTACTTCCAAATCTCTATTTAAATAGAAAAATGAGAGGAGGAAGAGAGGTCATTGCTTATTTTTCTTTGCTCAGATCTGAAATGGATGTGTATTATTGATGGAATGAGAAACTTTCATGTGAATAAGCAAAAGAAAAGGAACGGCTACAATAAATTGATGCATTGATTGAAAAAGAAAAGGTAAAAGAAACGGTGAAACGACTTTACGTTTCTTAGCTTTTAAAACCTTCCATACTTCCTTTTCTTTTAAATCAAGTAAAACAAAATAAACTTCAGAAAGTACATATAAAACCGAAACAAAGTGAAATAAAATAAAATTGTATAATTAAATTTAAATAAAATATAAAAAGAATTAAGGAAATTGCTTAAAAATTGAAAACAGGTTTCAAAAATTACAATTAAAACATCAATGGCTTTGGAAAAATATCTACTTCATTTTAAAAATATTCTAAAGCAAAATTTTGAAATAAAATAATTTATTATCATTTCTAAAATAAAATAAATAAATAAATTGGAGAAAAATAGAAAAGAACTAAAGAAAATGTTTATAAATTGAAAACAGGGCATGGAAATTACAAGAAAAATACTACTAGCTCTAGAAAAATTCCTACCTCACTTTAAAAATATTAAAAGACAAAAACATACATAAAATAGCATATCAATACATATTACAATAAAATATGACAAAGAAAAATAAAATTTATACTATTTAAAATAACAAAATTGCAGAATAAACGAATTGCACTCAATATTGAAATATACATAACTTTCACAATTTAAATCCGTTTCCAACGAAACAAAAAGCAGTGTTCCTAAAATTTCATGTACTTTCAAAATAAAAGAAAAAATTTAAATTTTCAAACTTTTAAAATTTTAAAATAAAATTCAAAGTTTGACTATTTTGACCAAAAATTCACTTTTTGGAAAATATTCTTTTTAGTCATGCTTTGGAATGATAATTCATATCAAAACTAAAGTTTATCATTCAAAATAAATAAAATAAGTTTTTTTTAAATCAAAAATTAAATTAAAATAATTAAAATATACAAAAAAATAAATCACAAAATACAGGGTTGTTACATGGATTTAAAGAATAATTGATAGTTAAATGCTGATTTATCAATGAAATGGATGTAACTAATTGTAATTGAATAAAATTAGTGTTGTGGTAGTAATTACAACACTTGTTGTGGATAATAAACTTACAGATGTTATTAAATATAGAAATGGTGATAATTGTTATTTGTTACCAATTTATTTACATCAACTGCAATTGAATGTCAATATATATTACATTAATATGAGTTAAGTAATATTATATTAAGCATTTTGATCTGTAGCGATCGACGATGAGGCTAGAGGTCGTGGAGGCCTTAGCGACGTAGGCATGGCCACGATTGGGCTCTGCGGTAGTGATGATCGCGTGCGTTTGTCGATCAGGTGGCGACGTGTCCGAGTCTGTTTCGTGTAGTAGGGTTTTGTGAGCACGTGGAAGGGAGGAGGGGGATGATGTTTAGAGGATAGGGTACATGTACTTTTTTTCTCTATTTTATTTATTTTAAATTTGGATCGTGTAACTCCTAATTGTTATAACTTTTGCATACAAAGTCGGATTCATACGTGGTTTGTTCCATTAGGATCGTATCAGAATTCCGGACATTTTGACATTTGGATGAATTCTGAGACTGTTTAAATTTGAGCCCTATTTGGATTTCAAATCGATTTGAAATCCAAAGGTGAGTGTTTTAACCCACTCACAACTTCTAAATTATCATATGTTAGTTAAATTAAATTTATGTTGTGATTATAAATTTATTGATTGTTGTTTGGTCTGATAAACTGTCATTCTGGTTAAATTTGACTTTTATTGCAATTAATCATCATTTAATTTAATATTGAATTTTTATTTTTTCAATTTAGTACCTGTAATGATTATCAGTTATCTATTGACGTTTATTGATTGATTTGGATGATGATTGTGATGTATGCTTGATTGTTGATATTGGATGATTGGATGTTGTAAATTATATTGTTATAATATTGCAGGTTCCCTATAGGTTGAAATGATACACGCCCGACGTCTATAGAAGGGAAAAATCGTTATAGGTTGAAATGATAGACTCAAGCGATTTTATGGATTTTTATTTATTTCGAGATTGTAGTTTGAAATGATATATAACCCTGAAATTGTAAATTGCGGAATGAAATGATAAACATCCGTATCACTTGACGATAGGGTAGAAAAATATATACGGACATCGAAGGGTTAAATTTAATTATTTTAAATCTTTAAACTATGAATCCAGTTAAAAATATTTTGAAACAGAATTTGATTAATAAATTGAATTGTTTTAAATTGAAGGATTTAAACTGAAATTCCAAAGTTGCTTTTGGAAGTATGAATGAAATTATCGAAATTGATTATTTAAAACATTGAAATTTTGTAACTATGAAATCTATTGGAATTGGAAAGCTAAAATTGATATTTCAAGGTGTAAAATTGGGTTTTGATTGAAATAAAAAGTGTTTGGAATTTGGATATGGTCCAGATTGGTTGAAACGGAATAAATAGTTAAATTTGATGTTAAATAGCTAAACTTAATTAATGTCATCTCTATGAAAAATTAGAGAATGCAATTATGTACTACCGCATAAGTACCTAAATTTCAAATAGTATAGTTATGAAATTATTGGAATTTCATTTTTTTTGAACCAAATCTGGAACATCTTTCATTTTGAGCACATTTTCTACATTCTAGGTTTAGAACCATATTATTGTAGGGGATAGTGTACATATTAAATTTTATTTGTTAAACATAGGATTGACCCATGTTGAAATTATGTCGTTCAGACTTAAAAATTAATAGTTAATCTTAGAAATGTAATGCGTACCAAGTTCAGAATAACAAATACTTGATGTTAACATTTGTTTTATAAGATCATCGTGGTTCAAAAATATTAGTTGTACCTTTTACATTCGAGCTTACCTAAGTAGATCTATTGTTGTACCTCAATTTGAACCTGCATCATCTTTTTTTTACGAAGTCGTGAACAAGGTCACTCTCTTTAAAACGATTCGCGACTTAGTCTCAAGGTGCAAAGCTATCAACTGCTCCATCCTCAGGATAAAACAGCCTCTGAAATTTGGTGAATTTGTTGTTTGCATTATCGAAAATTGTTTTGAATATATCACTTTCTAATTTAATTGCTTTTAAAGTTTCTTAAAGAGAGAAAAATGCAGAGGACAAAGAAGAAAAAAGAAAAATCATCTATAATTCTCCTGTTCACTTCTTCCCGTCTATTTATCGTTTAAATAGGCAGAATGGAGCATGTGTTACTAAAGTGAGGGAATGTTAATGGATTTGAATTTATTACCATTTAAAATGAATTTTAATACCATTAAATTTTGCAACGGCTCAACAGTAATGGCTCATGAATATATATTACCGTTATACATTTGCAACGGCAAAATTATAATAATAACTCATAAGTATATGACCGTTATATATTTGCAACGTTTCAATTATAATAATGGCTCATAAATATATAACCGTTAACCTGTTTTTATTTATTTTTTAATTAGTTCACTTAAAGTTCCAACAATCCCCCACTTTAATTATTAAAAAAATTCAAACAATTTTTGAAAATATAGTATTGTGCGTAAACAAAATATATTAATTTACTGACAAGCGCCATTTTCCCAATAGTTAAGTGATTTGACTTTGGTGCAAGAAGTCACAAGTTCAAAACTTGCATAGCGTGATTCGAACATATATTGACATGTGATTTGTGTTATGTTGTCCCAATGACATTGTAATGGTCCATTTTTCCATACCTTTTTAATCGATAATAAACCAAACATGTTCAACCCAAATTGCACGAATAAAGCGGATCATTAAGGGTAGAAAGAAAATAAAGATAGAACAAAATCTCGCACAAATGGAATAACATATATTATTTCAATAATAATCTTTACAATGGAAAATTTTAAAATACAATATCAGGGTCTAACCTAGATTCAGCCTGGACAGTTATAAACCCATATCCTTATAAATGCAATAGATGTAGCGGATAATAGAACACGTCCATATGAAGATGAAGATCTCCAGCTCTCCTCTAGAAACTCCAATCATCTTCAACTAAACCTGAAACTACCATCTGATACGAGTATTGAAAATACCCGTATCAGGCTTGATAAACCAGCATGAGATACTTGAAATTTAAAATGACTATGCTATCAAAACCTTTGAAAAAAGGGTATCTCATAAGACCACGTCCATACATAAATATGAATGGGTTTTAACCTAATGATAACCAAAACACTTTAATATCAAAATAATTTGATACTATCTCTTATGACATTCTTTTGGAAAAAATCTTTCAAATAAACTTATTCAAATAAAGTATCAATACCCAGACTATGTCTAAGGTAATATATCCGGACTCAATCAACGGAATATACCGAATGGAATATATGATACCAAAAAGGGGTATTTGAAATGTTTGCAAGTCAGTACAACTATTTTAGGAATACAATCAAAACCGCAAAGCTCGTATTGGAATTGGCTTTTCCAACATGATAGGAAACCTCGATGACCATGCATAGCAACCGGAATTCGGTGGTTTTTCATGCAAGGACTCACACACCACTATTCCTCACATTACCACACTTATTGATATTCAATGGCTTCTCGCGCAAGGATTCACACGCCACTATAGCATGCAATAAGGGTCCCATCTGGACACCTTGGTGACCTAGATCATATGCTGCCAGTCACCTTGAGGGATCATACACCACCCTCATCATACTCAACTTGAAATATGTAGCATAGTTCCCATATCATTTTCGAGATGTGAGGCTTGGGAGTGAGGTTACGCTTAACTAAGACAAAGCCACACTTTTCACACAAAGCCACGCTTTTTCATAACAGGTTCCACTTTGAATGACATATTATCATTCCTTAATCACTATTTGACTTCCACAAACATATAACCTATGAGCTCATACGTCTCAGAGAAGGGTGTTAAGCTAAGAGAAGTTGCCTTCTCCGCCACCAAACAGATATACGTTTGTAAAAGTCAACATTTGTGACTTCGCACTACAATATCATACACTCATCCATGCAAGTTCATTCTCGGATTGAACGAAATCAAAGGCACTTTCTTCGGCCATTACTAGGCGAGAAGCCCTTGCAATCCCAGAAAATCTCCACAACGAGGAGACCACTGCTATAAATAACTCTATAATGAGAGCGATCTAGAGCATGTCAACAAGCAGTCCTCATGATATGAAGATCCTCGGTCTTCAATAATCATCATCTTCAACACGTGTTCACTTTCGAACGTATACATTGGTTCGAAGTGGTTTTCAGATAGGAATCACCCCAAATTCGACCCCGGTTCCTTCGACGCCAATAATCGCTTTAAAAGATGTTAAGTTCATATGTGAATATAAATCATCAATCAATTACTTCATCTTTTACTTAAATCAAATATCTTTCTTAGATACATTCTTTTCAATTTATTCCATTTTCTTTTCAAGGGTATACGGAATCATTAAGCCTCATTTATTAAATCATTTGATTTATTTAAATCTTTCTTAAATCCTGGAATAATTCCAAATCATTTTCTCTTTTACTTAGGAAAACCTCTCTAAATCATCCATTAAATCTTAATCGAAGATTTCTTATATTGAAGCTATAACTTTTAACGTAGGGAAAATATTCCCAAATCGTTTATTAAATCTTAATAAAAGATTTCTTTCTTAACTTGGAATCATATTCTTCCAAATCGAATATTTTCATAACATAGCACTATTGCCTCTTTAAATATGGTAAATTTCACCTCCAAGGACTAGTGGCAAGTAATCCTACATCATGAAGATCTTTGTCTACAATGATCTTTGTCTTCAATATGTTTTATTTCGAAAATTAGTTTGAAGGGATTTTCGGTTACGAATAACCCAAATCCGATCCTGGATTTTTGGATAGGAATCACCCAAATCCGATCACGACCCCTTCATATCAATCATCGAAAGTGAGTGTTTTAACCCACTCATAATTATTAAATTATCTTATGTTGGTTAAATTAAATTTAAAATCAAAAGTGAGTGTTTTAACACACTCACAACTACTAAATTATCTTATTTTAGTTAGATTAAATTTATGATGTGATTAGAAATTGATTGGTTGATGTTTGGTATATTTAAATTATCATTCCAGTTAAGTCTGACATTTATTGAATTTAATCGCCATTTAGTTTAAAATTGAATTTTAATTGTCAATTAAATACTTGTTAATGATAACCAGTTAATTGTTGTTGTTTATTGATTGATTTGAATGATGATTATGATGGATGTTTAACTGTTGATATTTGAATGAATGGATGTATGTTTATTCATATTTCCCCAAATGATCTAATAGATTAGAAAAAAATCATTACGGGTTGAAATGACTCGAGCGATTTTTTAGATTTTCAATTTTAACTTGAGATTGCGAGTTGAAATGATATATACTCGTAAATTTAAAATTTTTGCGGATTAAAATGATATATATCCGTATAACTTGACCATAGGGTAGAAAATTATATACGGACACCAGTATACTTAAATTAATTAATTTTTAAATCTTTAATTTTTGAATTCAATTAAGTGATATTTTGAAATAAATTTGATTTATGTAAACTAAATTACTTTCGAAAATCCAAGCTTTAAATGTTGAAATTTGAAATTTATTTAAGCGAATGGTTTAAAGGATTTAAATTAAAATTTTAAAGTTGAATTTGAAGTATAAATGAATTTTATCAAAATTGAATTTTTGAAATGTTTAAATATTTAAACTTTGAAATCTACTAAATTTGAAGTAGTTTATATTTATAGTTTAAACATGGACTTTAAATCGACATAGATGTAAATGGTTTTATTGGTAATATGAATTGAAAGATAAAAATTAAGTTTGTTAATTTGAAAGCTGGATATGGTATAGATTTGTTGAAATGGAAATAGTAAATTTGATATTACTTTCAAATTAATTATTTTAACATAAACTGTTTAAAAGTATATTATTTTAAATTCAGATTTATTTAGATTTTCATACCATTTTATATTAAACTATTAAGCTATATTAAACCATTTTAACTATTTTAATATATTTTAAACTATTTAAACTGTATTAAACTACTTTAATCTATTTTAAACACACGAATTTAGAGTAGTTCGGCGTGTTGCCTACGTCTACTATGAAATGACTGATGTTTATTGAATTTCACTTGCTGTTTACAAGATATTCCAACAGTACAACTGAAGTTTAATAATGATTTCGACGGATTATCAGCGTCGAGAAGCCAAATTCCCTTTTCTAGAGATCCTGGGCTACTATTTATAGGTGTAAGCTGAGAATATCTGTCTCAAACTTCGAAGGACCCCTTCCCTCACGTGGGTAGGCCGACGTGACGGATTCCTGGTTGTTTGGACTCGACCCATGATCGATACGAATGAGATTCGTATCGATCAAGATTTAGCCCAATCGAGTCGAGATCGATCATTAACATTCCTAAGGTTGTATGCGTGCTCCTATGAAAACATGGTGGCATTTAAACTTGTAGATATGTTATGATTGATGCAAGTTTGAACTTTCAATGTGTTATCGAATTCGCATTGCTCTCCTTCACATCGCTTTTAGGCACATGATGACCGATGACGTGGCGCTAACTTTTAGGATTGATCCACTTTTCATGTAGAATGGCTGAGTCTTCCTTCTTAATATCGGTCCCTTGTCGTCCACTTCATATTGATCAAATATATCCCTTTCGTATCGCTTGTTCGAGTTCGATTCATATCGATGGCTTATAATCCCATTTGTATCGATATAGGCTAAAGTATTTCATATCGGTACTGGGATGCCTATTTTGTATCGATGATTCAATGGCCTTTCTGTATCGATTGAAAAGGGATGACATTGTATCGATCCATGATGTGCTCTTCGTATCGATCAACAGCCGATCGATATGAAATATGTGAATGAATGGGCTGATACGAAGTGCATGGATTGACACGAAGCGACAATTTCCTATAGATACGAATTAGCTTGATTCTGATGGATACGAAGTAGACCGCCTTGGATGGATATGAACAGGAATGGGTACGAATAGAGTCGATCTTGTTAACCACGATCGATCAATATTTTTAGCATACGAACACCGGTTGACTTGAAATTTAGAACATTGGCCTTCATACTTTGCTTGTTGTACCATATCGATTGTAGCTCAATCCGAACTCGGACAGAATTCACTAGTATCCATAGCGAATGCGTGTACAACCGGTCTTTGGGACGGAGTGTCTTTGGTTTCCAATTAAGTTCTTGGTGTTACAGCCTATCCAAAAGGCGGGATAACATTTGCCCCACAAAGTACGTCTTGTGACAACACGACGTGCTTTGAAAATCTACGATCTTCATTTTGGAAAGTTATATCGATTCGATGAATAGTTGTCATCTTTTTGTCAAGAGATGTAACCTTTTGCGGCAATATAACTACTGGATTGCCTACTGCCAACGATTGTATAGTACATTGTTGTAGCTAAGTGTTGAGTGCCAGAAATTTGTTATTCATCACTGTATTTGCCGTCGGGTGAGCATTTAAATCCTATGAAATTTGAAAATTAAATGTTTATTTTTGGCACATAAAACATACGTTAACCTGACTCTCATTAATGTTTGTACATTCACTAGTCATTGTCAGCTTTCTTATATCGAATCCCGTATCGATCCTCTCCTGAATCAGTGTGAATTTCGAGTTGTAACAACGTTCGAAGGTTGTTTTGCAGTATCTTTTCGTATCGATCCACTCCTAGATTGTTGTGAAAAGTTAAAAAAATTCCATATCAATAGCGGTCGATACGAGTTTGCTGGTGTTTCAATGTCATTCGTATCGATGGATACAAGTCTTTTTAGGCTTCACGTTGATGGATACGAACAGGGCATCTTGTATCGATGGACATGAACCTTTATGGATATTATGTTGATGGATACGAACTCTTCATTTCATATCGGTGCAACCTTAACGGTTTCGACTCAGATAAGCACTGGCCTTATAATTCATATTGATCGATGGATGGATACCAATGTACGTTGCTCTAGATATAGGGTGCATGGATACGAAAAGCTCTCTTTGCATCAATTTGATAGGAAACTTGTTTTAACTGGTCAAAACAACTGGGGGTTGAATCGTCATTTCCCCTAATCGCTCATGTCCATATAAAAGTCTTTTGTACTTGGTCATTTTCTTTCACTTGCTCATTTTTCTGTTACACTTCGTATCACTTCGAGTTGAAAGCAACGTGAACTGCCTTCACCTTGGAATCAAACCATGCTTCTAATCCCTTTAAATTTATGTTAAACCTAGGAAATTAGGACATAAATCTTATGTCAGAATGATGAGACTTTGAACCCATAGACATCTCCTTCGTTTCTGTGACCTATTCTGGTGAAGTGGCGGCTATGGATGGCCAGAGTGAGGTCGAGGATGATGGAGGGACGATACCTGAATGGATTTGAAGAAGATGAAGTTTGGGATATGAAGGATCTATGAGGGGATAGCTTGGCTCTATTTTCATATCGATGATGGAGGAAGGATGGGTCGTATCGATTTGGGGGGAGAGTTGGTCGAATTGATTTGGGTAATAGGACTCCGTGACGATGAAGTGGTGGTCTTCGTATCGAGTATTAATGGGGTTTTGTATTGACTCAAGATGATCGATACAAAGGCTTTGAACTTGCCGATCGATACGAAGGAGTTGCACTTGGTCGATATGAAATACAATGTTCTCGATCGATACGAAGGCATCTTTGATGATCGATACGAATTCGTATCCTAATGGATACGAATAGCTTCCTTGACTGATACAAATTGGAGCTTTGGTGATCGATACGAGTTGAACCATGATGAACTTGAAGCCTCTTGCACATTTGAACATTTGACTCCGACGAGCTTCTGCCTTGCATCATTGGACTTAGTCGTTTCGTCAAATATTTGACCGCCTTTCGAAGCTCGTTGATGGAATGTATAACTTGACAAAATTTAATAAATTTTAACTCGTATCGATCTCCAAAGTCTAGATGGCATGGTCATGACGGTCAGTGATGACGGTCATTCCGGTTGAATTTCGAAGTCTCGTCATTCGAACATCTTGCTAACATTTGTAGAACTTTCTTAAATATTATATAATATTGCATTGCACAACAAACTCATGCATTTTACACCGTGGGAAACACGGGATTATTGTCACCTAACGATGGTTTTCAATGAATTAATTTGCTATGGAACCTGGGAGTTCATAGCAATAAGAGGTTCAAAGTCCTCCCTTGTTGATAATAGAGATACCGGAAATTGAAGTTGAGGTCATAAGTTCAGCTACGGATGAATTAGTAGGAGCAAACTTCATTCTGAATCCACAAGATTCTATACCATCCAATGTTTCTGAAGATATGCTGGGGATAATTTATTTGCGGCATGAGTTATCGTTGGACGATGTTCTACGACCAGGGCCGGACGATAGGCCACATGCTCCTCCGGAAGGGTACACTGCTTTTAACAGACATTCGAGTACAGATGGGACACTTCCTCCATTCAACCAATATATTCGAGAAGTGTTATCTTACTTAGGAATTGCTCTTTCATTGATGCATCCGAATGGATACACAATGTTGAATAGCTTATTTACTTATTATCTTCATGGAGCATCTTTTTCGGCCCCCGACTCCAAAGGAAGTCGGATTCTTGTTAAGTGTAAAGAGGCGGGGAGATAATCCCTCTTCACATTCTTAGAGGGAGCCAGAAACTGTCAAATCATGATTGGAGCATGGAGGAGACTTAGCTACTTCAAAAATGAGTGGTTCTATGTTCGGTGACCATCGGGATTCGCTAGACGGTGGTAGTCGGATGTATGTGCCGCAATTTCTCTTGCGACTAATGGAATAGTTGTAATCGATGTTGAGTTTGACATTTTCTTTCCTTTACAGCCCAATTCCACGACCTGAAGGTTCCCAATTCAAGGAAATAGTGCGAATTAGTCAAGAGGTGTCGGGAAAAATTAGAGAGATCGACTCGGTGCTTACGATCGAAAATTTGAGGATTGTCAGGCTGATTGATAGAGACCAAAGAGATAGTAGGGCTTGAAGTATCTCTTAGGGCAGCTTCGGCAAGACGGGTTAGGCGTAGGGCGCCTGGGATTGTAAACGCTGAGCAGGGCGGTGAAGAGGATATGCCCACCTAGCCAGGCCCTCAGATAGTCCTCGACATTCAGAGGAAAAAAGGAAAGGCAAGGCAGTAGCTCATAAGCTTTCCAAGTCTACGAGGTGGAACATTGCTAGCTGCCAGTGTTATAACCTCGGAGGCTCCTTCCACACACATAGAAAGTCCCTTCGAAGGGCTTGTAGGTATTCCAATTTCGGATTATGTGTCACTCCAAAAAGATACAGGATTAGAGGGGCTTCAAAGCATTTTAGATCTAGGCGAGTCAATTCCTTTGAGTATGGCAAATATAACCAGTTGGTCGGGAGGATTACACATGCATACACACAATTCACGGTACTATACAATTTCCAATAATATATTCATCTTTGAAGAATACCAACTTTGTTTCTCTTTTTCTTTTACAGATACGATGATGAGGCGGGAATCTATGCTTGGTAGACTTCGCTCTACACGCCATTCACCTAGTTAATGTCATGAGTCTCGTAGACGTGAGGGCGATAGAGACCACGATCGCGGCTACTCTAGTCAAAAGAGGGAGTACTACGAGAGGAAGAGGGAAAGAGAGAGAGTATAGGCGTCGCTTCTGGTCACGCTCTCTGCCACCTCGAGGTCCAACACAACCCTCTGGTTCTGGTAAACAACCTCTGGAACCTTCGCGTCAAAAAATGCCTTCTCAAGCACCAAGAACCAACCCACAGCGTCGGAGGACTGAAATTGAAACTCCCATTGTCAGTGAGCAAGCCATTACAAAGCCTACTAGGGAGGGAGCAGCTAGAATCGCTAAGTTGAAAAAAGATTTTCCAAATATCTGCTTTAATGGCTTTATTTTTTCACCCTCACTTAAAGTGAATTCCCATCGAGGTAGAACAAACAATGCACGACTTCATTCATGATGTTTATGGCCCATACCAGGAATGGATGAAGATCGCGGATAAAGTATCAGCGGTGGCCTTTCGCGGGCGAAGACAATCAAGAAATTAGGAACAAATCTCTCTCAAAAGTACTTCATAATTTAGGTGCTTATTGATGAAAATGAGTCCGCAAGAAATTCAAAAACAGAGGCCAATAAAAGAGCTGATGAGGCAACCTGGAGGATGGAAGAAATGAGGAGAACACATTTATCCCTGGTTGAGAAGATGGGACATCGGACCACCGCAGTTATGGCCGAAAGAGATGGGGCGCTTAAAGAACTTGAGGAGCTTAAAGCCAAACTTGCTGAAGTCGTCAAAGAAAAGGATGATGCAAATAAAGCCGCCCAAGAAGAATGCAAGCAGGCTGTGGTGCTTAGGGATGAGAGGGATGCGGCAATGTTTAAGGTTCAGGAAGCTGAAGCCAGGGTTGAGAATGAAGTGAAAGAGGCAGAGACTAGGTTGGAGGTTGACATCGAAGATCTTCTTATTACGTACAATGAAAATATTCTAAAGCATCGAAATCTAACATGGCTCGAAAACTGTCCATCACACCTATACAATGCTTGGTGTGGCTTGGTGGAAGATGAAAAAACAGAGCACTAAGCTGAATCTATCAATGAATTTGAATTAGAGAATTGGGTGCCGAGTGAGGATGAGAGAAGAGTTCTCCATGACATCACTATCACATTTCAGAAAGAACCACCCGGTACTCAGCATCCGGAGACCGGAAAGGGTTCTATTGTTGGTTATCACGATGTGGGTTCCGAAACTCTTATGCCAACCCTGCCTGAATCCAATCCTGTGGTTGATCCTTAATCTATGCCCGCATACAATCCTGATCAACCGTTGTTATCTCCAACTCATGTGCATTTCACTAAAAAAAAATCGGCACCATCTGCAAGCCATTCTAAGGAAGGCATTCTGAACATTTCTTGCACTTATTCAAAGTCAGGAGCATTGCTTGAAGTAATCATTACCACCTTTTCCCTTGTCTCTATTCAGCGATACGAACTGCATCGGTCATGCCCCCTGCATCCCAGGAGCCGCATCACCAGTAGGAGGCTGTCATAAAAGAAGTGACCACCACAACGGTCATTGCACCACCCGATGAAGCGTGGGGGAGAACTTTACCTTCAATGAGCAGACGATGGAAGCGACCCTTTTGCCGACCTACCATTTATCATGGGTGGATGTGCACCCGTGGTTAGGTCCTCGGACCCAACCCGAAGCATCCACGTGGACGCCCAGACCACCTAAAAGAAGAGATAATAGCTGATATTAATGCCAAGATGGAGGCTGTCGTGCAGGCCAGTGGTATTGGAGGTGGGATGGCGGGCCCTGGTGCAGCCCCTCTACCAATGATTTCTCCAGGAGGCACAGTCATTGACACCGGTGTGCCTCCCTCGCCTTCCAACATCGATCCTATCACTCTGACTCCGCCTCCAGAAAGTATTCCAATTCATGTGAGTTCAGAGGAAGAGGTTACCATAATTTCTCTGGCTAAAGATCTGTAACGACCGGCAATTTTTGATAAGTATAAATGTTAATTTAATTAGAAATTGTGAATAAATATTGGAAGATATAAAAATTTTGCAATTTAACGAAATAATAACTAAAGTGAAACGCAACAATGTTATTTATAGTTCATTATTTATAACTTGAATGGAGTTCCAATCAGTTGAAATAAGGTAAACGTATACTTAGTAATAAATTTAGTATAATAAAACAAATGTAAATATTGAATTAATTAATGAATTAATAATAATAAATAGTAATTGAATAAAATCAATGTTCTATAAGTAATAATAATATTGTTTGGAAATGATAACTTGTAAAGGTATGATTAGGAGTTAGTGACAACAATTATTATAAGTTACTGATATATTTTAATCCATTAAATTGAATTGAAATCAATCGTAATAAATCTAAATAAAATATTATGTCAATTGAAATTAAGATGGAATTTGAGAATAGTAATGTAATAGATCATGAATCCAATGTTGATTTCATCCATTTGACAACAATTAATTGAATTATAGAATGAAAAGTAAATTAAATGGAATTATTAGGAATTTAAATTTATAATTTCTGAATTGAGATTAACACTGAAATTGATAAATTAATCAACTCTAAATTGACATCTAAATTTGTTCAAATTAGCGTAAATGATTAAGAAATTTAAAGATGATAAAATTTGTCAATTACCGAATTGAAATTGAAAATTGGATTTAATTAATTAATTATTAATTTAATTAATGTAAAAATAGCCATTTTGGCCACTGACTCAGATTTCGACGAAACTAGTTTCATCGTCCCCGTAACAGTGAATTATTATAGGATTTCAAGTTGCTTAGCGATCGAACTTGTCGTTTAATCGTACGGACTCGAAACGCCTAGAAATCAATTTAATTGAAATCAATTTGAAATAACTTGATTCTAGCATAACTTCTTCATACGATGTAATTTAGACTTGGAACCTATTCTGTAACGATCCCGATATTTAATTAAATTTAAATTAATAATTTAAGTGAATTTTGGAATAAAATTGTAGATTAATTTGAATTTTTCAAATTAAAATAGGATATTTATTTATTTGGACATTGATTTTACAATTTAATTAAGGATCTGAGATTTGTATATTTAACATCTTATAAATAGAGAATAACATCCTAGAATTTGTCAATATAAATTAATAATATATTTTAAACTTTTGAAATTTAATTTGAAAATAAATGGAAAAAAAATCTTAAACACATAACATAAGTAATAACTGTATATGGATAAATTCCAATTTCTTTTGAGTTTAGAAATATTGAAATAATAAATATTTTGAAAGAGGAAAAAAATCATTTGAATTCAATATTTATATATGTAATATATACCTTCTTTAAAAAAAAGAAAAAAAGAAAAATCACCTATTAATAAAATTAGACTTTAAAAAAATCATTTCTTTCTTTAAATCGGTATAAGTAAAAAAATAATAGACATAAATGAATTTTTATTCAAGTGAATTGGAAATTGAAATTAAATTTAAAATAAATGTTAAAATTTTAAGTAGCATTTAAAAAGAATTAAGGTGTAATGTATATATATAATTAAATATTGGTTAAAAAAACAATTTCTTTCAACATTGTATAGATACATATGCTAATGAAATAAAATGTGTGTTCATTTATAAAATAAATATGACATAAAGAGATTTATAAACATTCTTTTGTCTTTAAAAATTTAAATGTAAGTACATATACACGAGTAGGAAAATGAACAAAATCTTGCTTTCATCATTGCTTTTTACAAATGGCATGAATTGTCTTTATAAAAAAAAATTCAAATAAAAAAATTTAAAAACCTTTCAGCTCCCAAGATTTCGAAATTATAAGCCTCAAATCTCTAAATTACAACCAAGAAGATCTTGCAAATCTTAAAAACCATCAAACCAGAAAAACAGAAAATAAGAATGCTCTCTTCTTCAATCCAAAGTTTGTAAATCTGAAAAAAAAAACATACAAACAAAACTCAAGCTATGGTCTATAAATTCCATCTTTCAGGTAGTTTTAAACTTTATTGTTTACTGAAATTATGATTTTAAACTCAAGTTTTAATACAAATAAATTTAAAACTGCAGGTTAGACAATGCTTTAGGTTTTGGCCAAGAAAGCAGTGCAGTGATTTCTAAAACAAATTCAAGGCAAGTGGATTTTGCTTTTTAAGATTTTAAGTTAAATTTGTTAAACATGAGTTAAAACAGGAATTTAACCAATATAATCAATCAATTTATTTGCAGGAAAGTATAAGATCCAAGACTCAAGACAAATTGCTTTTTTTTCAAAGTTCCAGGAAATAGCTCTCTGTTTTATCCAAAACAGTAAGTAAATTTAAAATTCTTGTTTTGATAAACTGAATAAACAAAAGCATGCAATAGAGATTAAACAAAGTGTTATAATTTCAAGTTGCATATTTAAATTTCAAAATCAAAGTAGGAAAAAGAAAAGAATTATCCAGGCTTCATTTTCTGCTTTGGAAACTCTCTAGAATAAAACAGGTGAGTAAACCTATGCTTGCTCTAATTTCCTTTGTGTTTGGATTCTTATATGAATGCTTATATGAATGTGAATGGCTTTGCATGTGAATGAGTGGCCAATCTTGTGTTTGATTTTCCTGGAAACATTTGTTTCCATGTCTCTGTCTTCCTGTAACATTTTAGTTACAGTGATATCTAAAATCTCTCTACCCATTTCTTTTGGAAAAAAAATGAATTGAGAAACAAGTGAGTAGACTTTTATTTCTAAAAGCTTAGGCAACAAATACATGATGCACATGAATCACTTCTGTTGTTGACTTTAAACCTCAGTTCTTAGTCCTCTGTAAAAAAAACTAGAAGCATGAAACACCTCAAAATTTGATGATTGTGAAATAGAGTTGAAGTTAGTTAGTATTGCATGTTTGAAAATGTGTTTGTATAATTATTTTAAGTCCTGGAACCTTTTTTTATCATGAATGAAGAGGCTGGGTATTGATAAAATCAGACCAAGGATGAACTCCCAGGCTCACAGGCTATTGAAATTGTTTCAAAAATCATTCCCCATTTCTCTAAATCATTTCAGCCAATATTTTCTAAACAAAGAATGTTAGTTTCAACAGGATTCAACCCTTAAAAATAATTTAAAGTTAAATCGTAACAAAGTTTTCAAGAAAACTTGGAATTGCAGGAAAAAGGCTCAAATATGATAAAATTCCAGTATCAAATTTATTGATTTAGGATTATAATTCGAACCCATTTTGGAAACCATGATTTTTAAAACTAGAACCGGAATTTTTAATACATTATTGAGTTAGAAATTTGGAAATGACTGGAAAATTATTTTTGGGAAATTCCGTTCGACCTATGTGATCGGGGACGTCTGGGTTTCGTCTGGAGATGGGTGGGTGATTGAGAAGACGGGGAAAAATGGTCGGAGAGGTGTCTGACCATCGTGGCGTCGATGGCGAATAGGTTTAGGTTCCTAAACCTAGTTTTAGTCTTGGTTGAAGAATGGGTCGCTGATGATCCTCGGCGCATCGAGCTGGACGAGGGTCTGGGGTTAGCTTCGTGGATCATCGGTGGTGATGTGGCCGCGGTGGTGCGAGGTCAGGTGGTCGGTGTCGCGTGGTCGGGGTGGTTTCGGTCGGGCAGTTGTTTTCCAGTTCGAGGCTAACAGTTCGATTTTGATTTGACGGGAGAGGGGGCACTTCGATGAATGGAGATGGTTGCTGGGTTGGGGGTTGACGTGCGGCGATGTTCGCTTGTGGTCGGAATCGCCTCCGGTGCCCGTGCGCGTGCACGTGGGTATGGTGGTGTGTCAGTGTGATGGGTTGGGGAGGATGAGGAGAACTCGAAGTACAGCACGCGGATATCGCGTGGGAACTCGAAGAAGGACTCGAGGGGTTTTAGCGTGGTGACGGTTAACTTAAAAACTTTAACAAATTTTGTGAAAATGTTTTTGCTCGGGTCAATATTGGCCTCAACTCGAAGCTAAGGGGATGATGGCTCGGGGTAAACGCGAAGCAAGTCTCGGGTGAGTGAAATGAAACAGTAACCCAGTTTTTGCCAATGTTTGAAAAACTCGAGTAAATTTATTTTCTGAATAATTTAATAATGATGGTAAATAACATATGAAACAAATGGCATTTCAAATTTATCATTTTAAAAAAAGTTGTTTTAAAGTTTGACTTAACAAAATTCATAAAAGTAAAATAAATGTTTAAATGTTAATTTATAAAAATGAAAGGATAATTAACCCTTAAGGCTTGCAATGATTTTACAATCTAAGATTAATTAATTAAAGAATGGGAAATTTATAAAAATAATTAAACTTAATTAATTAACAATTAAGAGTTGATAAATTAAAAGAATAAGTTGAAGGATAATTAATTAATTAAGCCAATTAAAATAATTCATAATTAAGTAGAATTAAACATTAATTTAAAATGATTTATAAAGGCAATTATATGGTTAATTCACTTTAAATCACAATCACTTGAATCAACGACGATTAACCATCATCAAACACTCTGTACTGGATTGACATTTTTGTTGTGATGTTGTGATTGCTTTGTGATGAATTGTGATTTATGATTTGTTCCTATATGTTTGTGAAACCCCTTCTGCCCGTAAAACAGCATTTAAATTTCGATGTGACAGGGAGTCGGATTCCAATGGTTTATCCGAAACCCACATCGAATCATATTAGTGAATCTTTGTGATTGATAAATTTATTTTACCTATGAACCTGTGAATAAATATAAGCGTTATAGGTTATACCGCTTATCGATATGATTGAATCTGTGATGATTGATGTTGTGCACTATTGTGTTGAACCCTTGACCACACTTATACACACACAAATATGGATTGCACGAGGAAATGAGTTAAGTCACAGATTTTTGAAATATATTTTAAATTGTATTTTTTTGAATCCAAATAGTTTTGGAATTAGAATGGAAGCTTTTGAAAATGGTTATTTTGAATAACTCGATTGAGTTTGAAATTTAAATAATTTGATTTAAATTTCAATTTAATATTTGAAATTGAATTCTATGGTTTGGAAACTATAGGTTAAAAAGGTTATTCAACTTATAAATGTGTTTATATGGGTTTTTAAACCATTTTAAAAGCGTTGATTGGGAATTTAAATTCTAAACCCAAAGATTCTAACTTGTATAAATATAATTGAATTTTTCTGAAACGGAAACTATATGTTTTCAAATAATAAGAGCTTTCACATAAGAAATGAATTTCCAATTTGATATCAACTCTGAAATAAAAATAGTTTTCCAAGTTATAGATAAATCTTTGGAAACATGTTTTGAAAGCTATAAATTAAATCTTTGATATAAAGATTTAAATGAGTTAATCCAATCGAAATGGAAATTGATTTGGGAATCTATAAATAGATCTTTGTGAAACTACGTGAAACTTTGTGAAATAAATCTTTTTGTTTAAAGATTTAAAAAGGTAATTTGTTTAACCATTTGAAAGAAAAGTGTTGGATTTTATGAGTTGTGACTTAACTGAAATCCCGTATCTATATGTTTTTTTTAAATATGGCGCTCACTATTCGGTTTAGCCGGGAGAGGACCTTGTGTCATATAGCCCATTCCGAATAGCGATACGACGTTATGGATTGCATTTGAAGACCGGTGTTGAAGACCGGGTGTCTTCGAGAACGTTAGGATAACCTATCGATTGTCTCTGCACCGAGTAGCTAACGTATAGAGATTCCCTAAGTGATGGGAAGCCCGATCGGGATTGTGGATACCCGGATTTGCAAGGGCTTTTTCGAAAGTGCCTTCGGTTCTGTTCGAACCCGGAACAGACTTGTATGGTTATATGTCTGACACTACACTTTGAGATATTAAACTGATCTCTATCAAATAAATTTCTGCTTGGTGGCGGAGAATTTATTCTCTTAGCTTAACACCCTTCTCTGAGACGTACGAGCTCAGAGGTTATGTAGTTGATATTTATCAGTGATATATTCCTAATTTGGTAGTGTGGCATGCTAAGTGCTGCTGTGTGTTGGTGATCATTTGTTGATCATTTGTGATCAAAGCATGACTTTTGTATAAAGCGTAGCTTTTTGGACGAGACTGCATCAGGACCTCACACCCCGGAAATGGTCGAAACAGGAAAGATGCGGCAAGGTTATGAGGGTCGCGCCCTTTAGGGTGTGTCATTCCCTTCTGGTAAAGGGTGGTATCATGGTATGGAGCCCAGATACTTACTCATGTGGACACTGCAGATCTATTACTTTGTGATTGCTTTTTGGTTTTGAGGCGCCTCGGATAAAGGTCCCAAAGGACCGGGGGATGGCATGCTCGAGTAGTAGTTACCTAGTTACAGAGGTAACCCGGCCTTGTGTTGGTAGAGATCCGATTAGGTTCTCGGGACGTCCCGCCAGAGGCGATCCCATGGACAGAAGGAAGTTCCTTAGCCTGACCATTTGTTGGAAATCCAATCAAAGCACTACGCGCCCTGTACGGTTTTAGTTGTATAACCTGCCATGGAAAGTGGCGGTAACCTGCTATTGAACATGGTAGCTATAGTAGGCATAAGTGCGAAATGCCTATGCTGGCTAGGATTTATATTATACTTTCGAAATGATTTTCCACAGTTTGCACTTATATTAATAATATCAAAGAAATTTTCTCGTATTAAGCATATTTGACTATCATAAGAAGAAATCTTCTCCAATTCTGCGTTTGCATTGTGTGTGTGGTGGGATGCCTTATGGTAGTTTCATTTTCAAAAGAGCATTGTGGATTTCAAACTTTAAATTCCTATGTTGTTTTGTTTTAAAAGACCAAATGTTTTTGTTTGCTCATACCAGTCTCACGGCTGACCTGGAGTTTATTGTTCATTTCCTAAACTCTGTATGCCCACTATTTTTCCACACGGGCAGTCTAGAGTTGGGTTTTTCAGATAATCAATAGTAGGTGTAGATTCGATAGCTTTCAGCCTAGGATTTGGCAATCGCTTGCGGACGAGACTTGCTTATCTTTGTGCATCATTTTTTTTGGGAGTTCAAGCTATTTCGGGATTGGCGCCTTGGAGATGAAGTTACAGTACTGGAATTCTTTCTTTGAAGACCATATTGGAGATTTGTTCCGTTGCTGTGTTATCTTTTATTTTCCGCTGTTGTAGTCTTATATCATCTCTCTAATGTATATTTCATATTATCATTCAGTTGTATCATATTGTATCAGATATTGTATCAAATGTTGTATATCATATGTATCATATATATATTTTTTCCGTTGTGTTGTTTTACTTAATGGTGTTATAAGCTTCGACGAACCAGGTTCGACGTTTGGATCTACGGCATTTGAATACGAGTGTCTTATTCGGTGTCGATTTTCGAAGGCCGAGTCAGGGTCGCTACAATTGGTATCAGAGCTGAGGGTTAAAACTTTAGCTCAGGAGTATAACACATTAAGTAACTCATTAGAGATAGGGTGAAGTATACCCTAGAATGAGTATATCCTTAAGATATCTGTTCGAACGCCTTAGTAAATTCTCTTACTATTCACCGATAGTATGTATGAGTGTGAGAAGAGGACGAGATAGGGGACAGGGAAGTACCACTACAAATGGTCAATACCCTGCAACAGTGGAAACAACTTTCTTCTCAATCTCCTTTGATTCGATTCCCAATTATTTTGATGGCTTCAAGACAGCTCCAGAAAGAAATTTCGATGCGATGGTAGCCTTACGAATTTTGTGAAAATGTTTTTTCTCGGGTCAATATTGGCCTCAACCCGAAGCTAAGGGGATGATGGCTCGGGGAAAACACAGAGCAAGTCTCGGGTGAGTGAAATGGAACAGTAACCCAGTTTTTGCCAATGTTTGAAAAACTCAAGTAAATTTATTTTCTGAATAATTTAATGATGATGGTAAATAGCATATGAAACAAATGGCATTTCAAATTTATCATTTTAAAAAAAGTTTTTTTAAAGTTTGACTTAACAAAATTCATAAAAGTAAAATAAATGTTTAAATGTTAATTTATAAAAATGAAAGGATAATTAACCCTTAAGGCTTGCAATGATTTTACAATCTAAGATTAATTAATTAAAGAATGGGAAATTTATAAAAATAATTAAACTTAATTAATTAACAATTAAGAATTGATAAATTAAAAGAATAAGTTGAAGGATAATTAATTAATTAAGCCAATTAAAATAATTCATAATTAAGTAGAATTAAACATTAATTTAAAATGCTTAATAAAGGCAATTATATGGTTAATTCACTTTAAATCACAATCACTTGAATCAACGACGATTGACCATCACCAAACACTCTGTACTGGATTGACATTTTTGTTGTGATGCTGTGATTGCTTTGTGATGAATTGCAATTTATGATTTGTTCCTATATGTTTGTGAAACCCCTTCTGCCCATAAAACGGCATTTAAATTTCGATGCGACAGGGAGTCGGATTCCAATGGGTTATTCGAAACCCACATCGTATCATATTAGTGAATCTTTGTGATTGATAAATTTATTTTACCTATGAACCTGTGAATAAAGATAAGCGTTATTGGTTATACCGCTTATCTATATGATTGAATCTGTGATGATTGATGTTGTGCATTATTGTGTTGAACCCCTGGACCACACTTATACACACACAAATATGGATTGCACGAGGAAATGAGTTAAGTCACAGATTTTTGAAATATATTTAAAATTGTATTTTTTTGAATCCAAATAGTTTTGGAATTAGAATTGAAGCTTTTGAAAATGGTTATTTTGAATAACTCGATTGAGTTTGAAATTTAAATAATTTGATTCAAATTTGAATTTAATATTTGAAATTGAATTCTATGGTTTTGAAACTATGGGTTAAAAAGGTTATTCAACTTATAAATGGGTTTATATGGGTTTTTAAACCATTTTAAAAGCGTTGATTGGGAATTTAAATTCTAAACCCAATGATTCTAACTTGTATAAATATAATTGAATTTTTCTGAAACGGAAACTATATGTTTTCAAATAATAAGAGCTTTCACATAAGAAATGAATTTCCAATTTGATATCAACCCTGAAATAAAAATAGTTTTCCAAGTTATAGATAAATCTTTGGAAACATGCTTTGAAAGCTATAAATTAAATCTTTGATTTAAAGATTTAAATGAGTTAATCCAATTGAAACGGAAATTGTTTTGGGAATCTATAAATAGATCTTTGAGAAACTAGGTGAAACTTTATGAAATAAATCTTTTTGTTTAAAGATTTAAAAAGGTAATTTGTTTAACCATTTGAAAGAAAAGTGTTGGATTTTATGAGTTGTGGCTTAACTGAAATCCCATATCCATATGTTTTTTTAAATATGGCGCTCGCTATTCGGTTTAGCCGGGAGAGGACCTTGTGTCATATGGCCCATTCCGAATAGCGATACGACGTTATGGATTGCATTTGAAGACCGGTGTTGTAGACCGGGTGTCTTCGAGAACGTTACGATAACCTATCGATTGTCTCTGCACCGAGTAGCTACGGTATAGAGATTCCCTAAGTGATGGGAAGTCCGATCGGGATTGTGGATACCCGGATTTGCAAGGGCTTTTTCAGAAGTGCCTTCGGTTCTGTCCGAACCCGGAACAGACTTGTATGGTTGTATGTCTGACACTATACTTTGAGATATTAAATTGATCTCTATCAAATACATTTCTACTTGGTGGCGGAGAATTTATACTCTTAGCTTAACACCCTTCTCTGAGACGTACGAGCTCAGAGGTTATGTAGTTGATATTTATCAGTGATATATTCCCAATTTGGTAGTGTGGCATGCTAAGTGCTGTTGTGTGTTGGTGATCATTTGTTGATCATTTGTGATCAAAGCATGGCTTTTGTATAAAGCGTAGCTTTGTGGACGAGACTGCATCAGGACCTCACACCCCGAAAATGGCCGAAACAGGAAAGATGCGGCAAGGTTATGAGGGTCGTGCCCTTTAGGGTGTGTCATTCCCTTCTGGTAAAGGGTGGTATCATGGTATGGAGCCCAGATACTTACTCATGTGGATACTGCAGATCTATTACTTTGTGGTTGCTTTGTGGTTTTGAGACACCTCGGATAAAGGTCCCAAAAGACCGAGGGATGGCATGCTCGAGTAGTAGTTACCTAGTTACAGAGGTAACCTGGCCTTGTGTTAGCAGAGATCCGGTTAGGTTCTCGGGAAGTCCAGCCAGAGGCGATCCCATGGACAGAAGGAAGTTCCTTAGCCTGACCATTTGTTGGAAATCCAATCAAAGCACGACGCGCCCTGTACGGTTTTAGTTGTATAACCTGCCATGGAATGTGGTAGTAACCTGCTATTAAACATGGTAGCTATAGTAGGCATAAATGCGAAATGCCTATGAGGGCTAGGATTTATATTATACTTTCGAAATGATTTTCCACACTTTGCACTTATAATAATAATATCAAAGAAATTTTCTCATATTAAGCATATTTGACTATCATAAGGAGAAATCTCCTCCAATTCTGCATTTGCATTGTGTGTGGGGCGGGAGGCCTTATAGTAGTTTCATTTTCAAAAGAGCATTGCGGATTTCAAACTTAAAATTCCTATGTTGTTTTGTTTTAAAAGACCAAATGTTTTTGTTTGCTCATACCAGTCTCACGACTGACCTGGAGTTTATTATTCATTTCCTAAACTCTGGGTGCCCACTATTTTTCCACACGGGCAGTCTAGAGTTGGATTTTTCAGATAATCAATAGTAGGTGTAGATTCGATAGCTTTCAGCCTAGGATTTGGCAATCGCTTGCGGACGAGACTTGCTTATCTTTGTGCATCGTTTTTTTGGGAGTTCAAGCTATTTCGGGATTGGCACCTAGGAGATGGAGTTACAGTACTAGAGTTCTTTCTTTGAAGACCATATTGGAGATTTGCTCCGCTGATGTGTTATCTTTTCTTTTCCGCTGTTGTAGTCTTATATCATCTCTCTAATGTATATTTCATATTATCATTCAGTTGTATCATATTGTATCAGATATTGTATCAAATGTTGTATATCATATGTATCATATTCTTTTTCTTCCGCTGTGTTGTTTTACTTAATGGTGTTATAAGCTCCGGCGAACCAGGTTCGACGTTTGGATCTGCGGCATTTGACTACGAGTGTCGTATTCGGTGCCGATTTTCGAAGGCCGAGTCAGGGTCGCAACATATTCCATTGATTTTAAAATATTTTAAAATATCTATTTTGATATATGGGTTGACCCATTTTCGTTCCGGAGTCGAAACAGGCTTTTCGGGTCATTGTCGTTCAATTTTTCCTAACCAATCAAGCCCATTTGTTTCTATTGTGTTCTTCCTATATATATAGTTATAAACCCTGGCAGTTTTTCTATTTCTCATTTCTATACGTACAAAAATTTCTGTTGCTCATTTTCCTCAATGGCAAACAAAGCAAATCCCTAATTTCAATTCCAATTCTAAAATTCAACTTCAAAAATTCAAACTCCTCAAACACTGTCAAACTATATATTGATTCGAAGCTCTCGACGAGTGCAAGACAATTCTATTGTTCATTTTTCGATCTGGTTCCTATGTGGCCGGAATTGAGTGGTTTGTTTTGGGTCGTTCGTTTTGGCTTTTGTGATTTCATAGGTGGATCTTCCACGATTCGTCGATCAGGAAGTATGGGCGCATAGAGGAGCCCGAGTGCTTTCAATCCATGCGGTTACATCTGGCTATCGATCTCTCGATCCGCCAGTTAATTGCCTAGAAACACGAGGCGGCGGTTCGCGTGGCCGAGCATTGGGGAAGGCTGTGCCCAGGGGGTGGGTGCGTTGGGAGGTGGTCGTCGTGGTGATGATATTGAATGGGCGTGTATCGGCTTGTAGGAGGTGCGGTTTTGGTCAAAGTGTTCGATTTGGTAGCGGCTTCAGGTATCGTGAACGAACGCGTTAGGGTTTCGCTGGAAACTGCGTGAATGACGTGGCCCATATGAGAAGGTTTTTTTTTCTTTTTTTTTATTTATTTAATTCTAATTTTATCGTATAACTTCTAACTGTAATTATTTTCACATATGAGCTCAGATTTGGGCGCGGTTTCTTGCGTCAGGATCGTATTGAAATTCCAGACATTTTGGCTCTGTTTGGATGGATCCGGTGACTATTTCAATTTTGGGTTTAAATTGGATTTAAATTCAATTTAAATTCAAATATTAATGATTTAACCCACTCACAACTTCTAAAATTTCTTATGTTTGTTAAATTGATTTATGATGTGATTAGAAATTTATTTATGATTGTTTGGCATATCTTGAATCATCATCTTAGTTTATTTGAATTTATTTGAACAAAATAGTCATTTAATTTATTGTTGAATATAAACTTCCAGTAAATACCTGTTATTTATTATCTATTCTATATTGATGTTATTCATTGAATTGGATGATGATTGTGATAAATGTTTGATGACTGATATTGGATGAATGGAAGTTGTGTTTTATATTGTTATAAACTGCAAGTTGTTATGGATTTTTATTTCATTCGGGATAGCAGTTAGAAATGATATATAACCGTATTTATATTTTAAATTACGGATTGAAATGATAAATATCTGTATCACTTGACCATATGATAGAAAATTTTATACAGACATCGTGGTCTATATATAAAAATAATTTGAAATGATTTCTATGGTTTTGTAAAGAAATATATGGATTTAGATAAATAATGATTTTAGATATTATATAAATGTTATTCTATCCTTGATTTTAAGTTATTTATAATTCGTTTTATATAGAATAAGCTTAATAATAAGTTTTATTTTTATTGAAGATAATACGGCTAAGTATTTAAATTATATTATAATATAAAGTTTAAAATGATATAAATCAAATTAAGGTTGGAAGACAAATTTGAGATTTATTCGAAATTGAATTCATTTAAGAATTAAGCTCAAATGAGCTTGATGTGAAATTTATTAAATTTGAAGTTTTAGAGGGTTATGATTTTTATAACTTGATTTTCGTTTAAGGTGAATTAAACGAATATTTCAAGTATAAATAAATTGAACGAAATATATAGTTATTTGTAATTTGATATTTATTT
This sequence comes from Allium cepa, assembly GCA_030765085.1. NCBI lineage: Eukaryota > Viridiplantae > Streptophyta > Magnoliopsida > Asparagales > Amaryllidaceae > Allium > Allium cepa. The sequence continues at coordinate 1,036,449,242 of CM060941.1, read as the reverse complement.
AAATGATAATGGATTTGTTATGTAAAGTATTTCAAAACTAAATAATGAAAATTGAATTGTTGAATCGGAATTACCAAACTTAGTTTTGAAATTGTTGAATACTTAAAGTTTGAAATATATTGAATTTGCAATGGTTATTCTGTGGATCAAATCTATTTTGAAATTGATAAATTTGGAATAGTTTATTTGAAAATTGAATTGAATTGAAATTTATGATTTGGGATTTGGTTAAATATAAAATGTAGAAATTCGAGTTGTGTTGGATTTGATTTGTGAAATTGAAAAAGCAATTTTATTATATAAAGTATTTTAAATATTTAAACCATTTATGTGGTGGAAGTTAAGTTTCAAAGTTATGAGTGTTAAGATATTATAATTTGAAAGTGTTATGTTCAAATGTTTTGATTTTGAAATGTTATAACTTTGAAAATGTTATGATTTTTGAAAAGGATATATTTGAAATGAAAATGATATCATATTGATATGGTTTTTGAAAGGGAAATGATATCGTATTTATATGGTTTTGAAATGGATATTATATTCTGGTTTTGAAGTATAATAATTTGGAAATGACCGCGGTGTTATAATAACGTTTGGTTGTTAAAGAGACTGGGATCAAAAGTTTTCATACTCTCTGCCAACTCCGAAAACCACTTTAACAACCGTGTACGCGGTGGAGATTCCAGAATGAAGTAGGATGGTGGAGACGCCCTTTGAGGTATGAACGTGGACCCGACTCCTGTGAGTTGGCTTAAGGTGACTAAACCGGAGCGATCTCGGGCCAGTGAGGTAGCTCCTCTTATCGGACACACTCCTTCGATATTATATTATGACTTTGAGATTGATTTGGTGGCCACTTTTGACTTTTGATTTTTGAGGGTGTGGCTCGAGGTGGGCGGTAGCTGCACGCTATGTGTCATCACCAGCCCGTGTATGTAATTGGTATATCTACCTTGGCATTGCCTTGTGTGTCGCGTCACCTACCATAGCGCCTTGTACGAGTTTGGATTTCTTCCGTAGCCTATGAAGTATTTAGGTAGTATCCCGATCTGGAGATGCGCTGATACTGGATGGACTCCTGGGACTATTACATACTAAGGTGGAAAATGTAAAGCCTTAACGCTATTTAAAAGTAAGTTTCTTTTACTATAGACATTATTATAATAGCGGAATATTACTACATATTAAATAGTTTAACGGATCCTTAGGAGGTGTGAATCACGAGCATCTATTAAGTTACTGCACTCATGTGAGACACTGGATAGGAGATGTCAAATCCCATAAACATCTCTGATGCTGTTCCATTCATATTTATTTCGGTTGATTTAACTTACATAAGATCTTTTAGTTCTGACTCGAGTGTTTTGTCTTTTCAATTCGCTTAGGTCAGCCTGAGCATTTCAGGGTTTGAAAACCTTACTTCTGGAGGACGAAGCCGAAGATTGTATTACTATTATTTACTATATTGTTCCGCTGCATCACATTGTTCCGCTGCATTGTCATTTATTATTTTTTGGTATGTGTAACTCTGATTCTGTGTTGTAAAGTATAATCAAATGTTTTGTAAAACAGTATCATGAACTACTATTTGATTATTATATTTTGTCATTCCGCTGCGAGATTCTGTTTGTTTTCTTTCTTTCTTCCTTTTTCTTATTCACCCCAATAACAATTCGCCTTTTGTATGGTTTGAGTCTGACGTGTGTGGTTTATCATCGATTTAAAAAATAAAAATAGGCGGGTCATTACGTTTGGTATCAGAGCTTTGGTTTAGCGATAAACCTTAGCTCTATGGGGTCTAACCTTTACTAATAGGGTAGTAATACCCTATGATGAGTCGTTGAGCGTATATATATGAGAGAACGTATTTGTTAGTGTTATAAAAGGTTTTGATACTGTGTTAATTTGTTTCGTTTGGTATTTATAAATTCTGGTTGGTGCATAGGAAGCTATGACATCAATAGGGATTTCTAAACAGTTAATAAGGCAGACCGACACAATATTTGTTTTGAACATAGGTGAATGAAATAATTTTGCCTATTATATTTTCTATATATAAAATAATATATTTTATAAGGGATATATTTGGTTGTTATATATTTGTTGTTAGGTTGTAATTTTATAAATATTGATTGAGAAATAAAATTTACAAAGAAAATGAATATAAAATTGGGAATTTAGAACTTAAGTTTCGCGTTTTGAAAATTTCCTTCGAATGATTTTGGAATATAATAACAATATTATTTAGAAGTATTTCCTGATATAAATATTTCAATAAGATTTGAAAGAATTATTTTAAAAGAAAATTTTGGAAAGAAATATGTTCTGTACTCTCCGCTCTGTCGCTAGAAAATAATTTCGATGATGAGTGCACACATCATCGATATTCATTTTCGAGTTTCTAAGTGGGAAGGTCACTGTAGTAGTTTTACTGCAGATTTATTTTGATAAACAAATATAAATTTAAATTGTTTTAAATTTACTTGGATATATATAAGTTGTAAGTATATACATTTATTTGTTATTTTAAATGATTTGAAATTTAACCCGGTATTTAGTTCTTAAATTTCTGTTCATCAATAGTTTCAATTATTGTAGTGAGATAGAATGTAACTAATTAATAATTGGAACCTCTAATTTAAATAAGAGATTAATGCTAGGTTATTAATGAAATTTCCAGGAACTTGAAATATGTAACCTATAAAAACAAAGATACGATTAGTGAGCGTTTAATTTATTAAGAGAAATAAGATAAACTTGTATAATATTCAATTGCATTCTTAAAAATCATATATATAACTTACCAAAAGATTTAAAAGTGTGATGTTTAATAAGAAAATTTAATCAAAATTATACAAGTAAAACTTAAAGTAATGAAAGTATTCAGTGAAGTCCTTTAATAAATAAGAATTGAGGATATATTTTTATAAACTTAAGTTATAATTGAAATGTTACTATAAGTAAATATAATAGAAGGTAAGTATTATAAATAAATGATTAAAAATTTAAGTAAATGAATTAAAATGCTAAGAAATTTAATGGAACATGAATACTATGGATAAATGAATGAAAATAAATGAGACTGAGAAATGAATGAAGGTAATGCAACAAAAAGAAAATTTATATGAAAATGAATTTATGTAAGTATAAGTGCAAATAAGTGAAATAAACTCTGAATCAATGGGTGGAAATGAAAATTTGCAAGAAATCAATGTAAATTAAAAAGATAAATCATTATATGAATGAAAAAGGAAATCAAACAACAATTGTTATGAAATGAAATTAATTAGAATGAACTTGATCTATTGTTTGAAATTGTTGTTTGTTTGGTTTATGGTTGTTTGGGCAAGGATACTTTAAAATTCTTTGGATGTATGCATAATCTATTTAGTTTCATCTAAGACTCTTGAGTAAATGGTGCACTTAGTAGTTTATTTTCCATTCTGTACAATTTAAAGTTTTAAACCCGAACAACTATTTGTTTGGTTGCTATGGATATATGGATGGTTGATTTTATTGTTTTCATATGATGGTTGTATGTTGTGATTGCAAGTGATCATTATTGAATTGTTTGTTAGTGATTGAAACAACTTTAAATATTTCATTTTATATAATTGTTTATCTTTTTGGGATTATATTAGTGAAATACAGGTTATGGAAGCAATTGCTACTGCTTTTAGTTTCATAAAATAAGCATAAATTGCCTAACAAATAGGTACGTTTTCGGATTACGGTTCTATAGCGCTATTATATTATTTTTCCCGTGTTGGATATATTATTTTGGAAAATATATGTTATATATTATTATATTTGATATTATATTTTCTCTCAAGCCTCTTCGTATAAAGGGCTCTGCCGAAATTTTTCGTGAATTTTGGACTTAGAAAATTTTATGAAACATTTTCCAAAAATTTTGTTACTTGAATATAAAAGGGATTTAGTGGTTATAAATTGATATATTTTATTTAAATTTTTAAATTTTGTGAATTTATTTGGTTATAAATTTAATATTTTTGGATATGATACATTGAGTACTCAATTCTTTCTTTTCCCTTTTTTTCCTTTTCGGCGATGAAATTTTTTGAATGGGGGACAGTGTAATGACCCGTAATTTTCGATAATTAAAAATGTTAATTTAATTAGAAATTGTGAATAAATATTGGAAGATATAAAGATTTCGTAATTTATTTAACGAATAATAACTAAAGTGAAACGCAACAATGTTATTTATAGTTAATTATTTACAACTTGAATGGAATTCCAATTAGTTGAAATAAGGTAAATGTATACTTAGTAATAAATTTAATATAAGAAAACGAACGTAAATATTGAATTAATTAATGAATTAATAATAGTAAATAGTAATTGAATAAAATCAATGTTTTGTAAGTAATAATAATAATGTTTGGAAATGATAACTTATAAAGGTATGATTAGGAGTTAGTGACAACAATTATTATAAGTTACCGATATATTTTAATCCATTAAATCGAATTGAGACCAATTACAATAAATCTAAATAAAATATTACGTCAATTGAAATTAAGACGTAAATTGAGAATAGCAATGTAATAAATCATTAATCCAATGTTGATTTCATACATTTGACAACAATGAATTGAATAATAGAATGAAAAGTAAATTAAATGGAATTATTGGGAATTTTAATTTATAATTTCTGAATTTAACGAATTGAGGCTAACACTGAAATTGATAAATTAATCAACTCTAAATTGACATCTAAATTTGTTCAAATTAGTGTAAATATTAAGAAATTTAAAAATGATAAAATCTGTCAATTACAGAATTGAAATTGAAATTTTGATTTAATTAATTAATTAATTATAAATTTAATTAATGTAAAAATAGCCATTTTGGCCACTAACTCGGATTTCGACGAAACCAGTTTCATCGGACTCATAACAGTGAATTATTGTAGGATTTCAAGTTGTGTGGTCATCGGACTTGTCGTTTGATCGTACAGACTCGAAACGCCTAAAAATCAAGTTAATTGAAATCAATTGAAATAAATTTGAAATAACTTGATTCTAGCATAACTTTTCCATACGATGTAATTTGGACTTGAAACCTGTTCCATTGATTTTAAAATATTTTAAAACATCTATTTTGATATATTGGTTGACCCATTTTCATTCCGGAGTCGAAACGGGCTTTTCGGTTCGTTATCGTTCAATTCTTTCAAACCAATCAAGCCCATTCATTTCTATTGTGTTGTGCCTACATATATGTTTATAAATCCTAGCAACTTTTCTATTTCTCATTTCTGTATGTACAAAAATTTCTGTTGCTCCTCTTCCTCAATGGCAGACAAACCATAATCCCTAATTTTTCAATTCAAAAATTCAAATTCAAAAATTCAAACTCCTCAAACACTGTCAAATATATATCGATTCGAAGCTCTCGACGAGCGCAAGATGATTCTGTTGTTCGTTTTTCAATCTGGGTTTCTATGTGGCCGGAATTGGATGGCTTATTTTCAACCTTTCGTTTTGGCTTTTGTGATTTCATCGGTAGATCTTCCACAATTCGTCGATCGGGAAGTATGGGCGCATAGAGGAGGCCGAGTGCTTTCAATCCATGCAGTTACATCTGGCTATCGATGTCTCGATTCACCAGTAAATCACCTAGAAACACGCGAGGGCGGTTCGCGCGGCCGAGCATGGGGGAAGGCCACGCCCGAGTGGTGGGTGCGCCGGGAGGTGGTCGTCGTGGTGATGATATTGGATCGGCGTGTATCGGCTTGTAGGAGGCACGGTTTTGGTCGAAGGGTTCGATTTGGTGGCATCTTCAGGTATTGTTATCCCAACTTTTGGCAAAGTTGAGATACCCAAAATTTACTGAGAATCGATGACTACTATTCTTGAATATCAACCATGCATTGCAGGATAACCATGGATATCGATGAATTTTGTCCGAGTCCGGAACGGGCCACAATTGACAAGGCACGATCAGAAAAGCTGTAGAAGACAGTGGTTCAAATTTCAAGTCAATCCGAGTTCGTATGCTCAAGTTATGATGGATTCGATTTGATGAACCTTGCCCGGTTCGAATCCATCACCCCTTTATTAGTTCGAATCCATTAAGTTCGAACCCATCAGAGTAGGCACCATGTTCGAATCCATGAGGAGCACCTTTACTTCGACTCCATCAAGCAAACCCTCAATAGCCATGCTTCGAATCCATCCATGCGTGCCTAAAGCTCGAAACCATCGGAGCGTTCCTACCTTCGAATCCATCAAAGAAGAGTCCCTCGAATCCATGCAACCACGGGAGCTCCGACTCCATTTCCTACTTGCCTTCGAATCCCCATATTAAAGGCAACTTTGAATCGATCTGGAGTAACGTATTTCGATCGATTTGAACGAGTACCAGCTCCATCGATTCGAAGCGAACCTTCGAATCCAACACTCGAAACCACCAAGTAAACGCGGCTAAAACCCCGGAATCGACCCATTCAACTCGAAGAAGTAAGTGGATCGACACGAAGAATGCACGCCACGTCATCAGGAGCATGGGTTCGACCCTATGGGTTCGAACCATATCGATTCGAACGAATCCATAGGATCGAGTCGAAGCAATCAGCATGCCGAAGAACACCATCTTGAAACGATCATATCTCTCAATCCCTTGATCCAAATGCCATGAAATTTTTACAGGAGTTTGCCTACATGACGAAGAATGTTCACGCCAAGTTTCATCACGATTGGACACTTTTTTGATCGATTCGAACCAAGGGTCGAATCGATCCCAATATGGGCCCGGATCTCCAGGTTTCGGCCATGTGGGCCCCCTCATGTGCCAGAAGCAGTCTCCCCGGATTTTAGGAGAAATATCAGCCTCCAACGCCTATAAATAGAGCCCCAGGTCATTCAGAAAAGGGGGCTCTCACTCTTTCTCTCTCACTGGATCTGGAATCTGAAGCACCGAGACTCTACCAGACTCTACTTTGCACTTCACGACTACCGTTGTATTTGAGTTTCAGAGCCATAACCCATTGTAATCCGCTGTAATCAATTGTAATCAGCGAAGAACATCAATAAAAGTGAAAACCTTTGAAGTGGATGTAGGCCGGAGATAGCCGAACCACTATAAATTGTGTGTTCTTGTTCATAATTTCTGTTTTGCTGCGTGTTGCTTGCTTAGATCTGTGATTTGTGTTTGAATATTGTTGATTTATATTCATACACTGGTGCTTTCACAATCCTTGGGGTTTGTGACCAATTTTGGCGCAAATAGGTATCGCGATCAAACGCGTTAGGGTTTCGCTGAAAACCACGTGAGTGACATGGCCCATATGAGAAGGTTTTGTTTTTATTTTTTTTATTTATTTAATTCTAATTTTATCATAACTTCTAACTGCAATAATTTTCACATACGAGCTCGGATTTGGGCGCGGGGTCTTGCGTCGGGATTGTATCAAAATTCTAGACATCTTGGCTCTAGTTTGGATGGATTCTGTGACTGTTTGAATTTTCGATTTAAATTGGATTTAAATTCAATTTAAATTCAAAGGTGAGTGTTTTAACCCACTCAAAACTTCTAAAATTTCTTATGTTTATTAAATTGATTTATGATGTGATTAGAAATTTATTTATGACTGTTTGGCATATTTTGAATTATTATCTCAGTTTATTTGAACTTATTTGAATAAAATAGTTATTTAATTTATTACTGAATATAAAATGCCAGTAAATACCTGTTATTTATTATCTGTTCTATATTGATGTTATTGATTGAATTAGATGATGATTGTGATAAATGTTTGATGATTGATATTGGATGAATGGATGTTATGTTTTATATTGTTATAAACTGCAAGTTGCTATGGATTTTTATTTCATTCGGGATTTCGGTTTGAAATGATATATAACCGTACTTATATTTTAAATTACGGATTGAAATGATAAATATTCGTATTACTTGAACATAGGATAGAAAATTTTATACAGACACCGTGGTCTATATATGAAAATAATTTGAAATGATTTCTATGGTTTTGTAAAGAAATATATCGTTTTAAATAAATATTGATTTTAGATATTATATAAATGTTATTCTGTGACGCCCCACCTCTATACCCACGCTAGCCAAGAACACTACGGTGTAGTGTTGTCAACTAGCACGGAGAATAAGGCTGTTGAGGAGCGACCATCCATGTAATTTCTTATCACACGGTGGCTATAAATAAGCTTCGGAAACAAACATAGAAATAAGCATAACATAAATCGGTAATAGACATCCATATCACAAAGACGGAAGAAGATATGAATATAAAACTAACACATGAAAGTGTACATCAGAGTAGTGGTCAAAAAGATCCACAATAATACAAAAGAATAGCAACACGTGCTATACAAAAGAATACAACTATGAGTCTATATCTCAAGTGTATACAACAAAAACTGCTAATCTAAACAGTTAGCCAAAAGTCAGAGTGATGAATCCCTGGGAAGAAGTCAAGCAGAAGCACCTGTAACATCTCGGTCTGACCCGAGTATTATTTAAGAAAATAATAAACGGATCAGTCTAGCTATAAATATCAGATGACATGATATAAATTAAAGGATATGGCATAAACATAAAATATCCATACTGACATACTACTATAAGTATGCAAATGATGATCAACAGAAGATCAATCAAAAAGAGATAAATCGATATCACAAGAATCTTCTTAAAGATCCAAAGAGAGCATCATACCCTAAACTTGTCCTCATAACAAGTCAACGACATAAATTCCAGAAATCAACACAAGAAATCCAGAAATCACAGAAAAAGGGAAAGAGGCCTATCACATGACGGTCCGAAGACCATGGGGAGCTACCCCACATGTGTGAGTCGAAATCACACAGATGAGGTCTAGACTAACCAAAAATCAAAAAGGTATGTGTGAGTGAAATCACACAAGTGGTGTCTAGTCTGACCTCGCAAACAAGAGACATCGCACAATTGCTAGTCTAAATCATAAGAATGATCGTCATGATCAACGAGAAGTGTCAATTACACTAAGCTAGTAAATATAAAAGTTTAGCTTCATGTCCCATAACCACTTGCTTAACTTAAATATTTACGAACAAACTGTAAATCTTCACTAATAAAATTGTCACAAGAGGTTCAATCGAACAAGTCCAAGAATTAACCGACGAAGTGAACGCAAGCGTTTCATACCACTTGTTTTACTAAGTCGTTTAATTAGATTTCTCATCCGAGTGAGGTAAAGGTTTGTATATACTAAGAGATTGGAAAACGGTTTAAGAAAAGAGCTTTGTTATTAAAAATAGAGTTGAAATTGTTTGTTAAAAGAGTTTTGATATTTACTACTAGTATTGAAACCTTTATATTATAAAGTGACAAAACACAGAAGCAATTGTAGAAACAATCAGTCACAAAAAATCGCATACGGAGATGTGAATAAAATCCAAGGAAATCAGCTCAATGTTTTTCAGATAAGATCCCCTACGGAGGGGGGGGGGCGGGGCAGCGCCCCGTCCAAAATGGTACGACTTAGTGAAGACAAAATGAGGTCTAACGACCTAAGAGGGATAGCGTCGAGTGACCTAATGGTTGCGACCTAGGGGTCTAAGGGGCACGACCTAGTGGTCCAGCGACCTAAAGGGTAAAGGTCACGCGACCTAAAATGGGTTCGCGACCTAACACTCAAATGACCTAAAGAAATTAAGGAGCCGAGCGACCTATAAGAAGCAGCGACCTAAGTAGAAACGAGGCCCAACGACCTAGGGGTTAGGTCATGCGAGTTAAGAAGGTCAGCGACCTAACAAAGACACGCGACCTAAGAAAGAAACGCGACCTAAAGGCACGCGACCTAGCGACTTAAGAGGAGAGCGACCTAAGTGTTACGACCTAAGAGTCGAACGACCTAGCGTGGAAGCGGCCTAAAAGCCAAACGACCTAACGACCTAAGGTCATACGACCTAGCGACCTAAAGCCATACGACCTAACGACCTAAGGTCATACGACTTAGCGACCTAAAGCCATACGACCTAGCGACCTAAGGTCCATACGACCTACGACCTAAGGTCCATACGACCTAACTCCGAAGACGTTAGAAATGGCCAGGACGACCTACGACCTAAGGTCCATACGACCTACGACCTAAGGCTCAACGACCTAATTCCGAGGCTAACGACCTAACGCTGCAGGGGGAATTTAAGGCCAGAAACGACCTACGACCTAAGGGTTAGGTCGCGAGCGACCTAACTCCGAATACACGAAAATGGCCAGAACGACCTAAGTGCAGAAAATTCACCAAAACGCTAAAAATTGGAGTTTTTCGCCAATCCAATCCAAACCAAATGCAAATGTGCATGCAAAAGGGATAGGGAATCATTCCCAACAGTCCAATATAGTTATAGACTAGATTTGTGAGATAAAAATCTCACCTTTGCACCAAATATCAATGAAAATGAAGTTTTAAGCAAGCAAGAATCAATCCTTCTTCTATCTAAGCACAAGAAGCTTGAATCCAATGTCTTCTTCTTGAATTTGGAGTAGAAAGATGGATTGCAATTGAATTTGAGTTTTGGAATTTTAATTTCCCATTCCCTCCACCATTAATGCCAAAGCTTGATTAGTTAGGAAATTTATGAAGAGTGAGGAGAATAGGGTTGGAACTTGGGCTTAATGGGCTAAAAGTCCAAACCAAAGGCTCGAGTGAAAAAGTGGTGAAATTCCACTAACCCCAAACATATCAATGTTTATACTTAGAAGATTGCAAACGACGATTCGAACTCAATGGAAGTGGTCTCGAGTCCTAATTTGACCGTTTGCAAAAAGTAGCTTCGGACCAAAATCCGATTAACGATAAAATATTTAAATAAAATATTTAAATATAAAAATCGATAAATATGCGGGTTGTTACATATTCTATCTCTGATTTTAAGTTATGTATAATTTGTTTTAATATAGAATAAGCTTAATAATAGGTTTGATTTTTATTGAATATAATATGGTTAAGTATTTAAATTATATTTTAATATAGAGTTTAAAATGATTAAATCAAATTAAGGTTGGAAGATAAGTTTGAGATTTATTTGAAATTGATTTTATTTAAGAATTAAACTCAAATAAGTTTGATGTGAAATTTATGAAATTTGAAGTTTTAGAGGGTATGATTTTTATAATTTGATTTTTGTTTAAGGTGAATTAAACGAATATTTCAAGTATAAATAAATTGAAGGAAATATGTAGTTATTTGTAATTTGAGCTTTATTTAAATGATAATGGATTTATTATGTAAAGTACTTCAAACCAAAATAATAGAGAATTGAATTGTTGAATCGGAATTACCAAACTTAGTTTTGAAATTGTTGAATATTTAAAGTTTGAAATATATTGAATTTAAATGGTTTATTCTATGGATCAAATCTGTTTTGAAATTGATAAATTTTGAATAGTTTATATGGAAACTGAATTGAATTGAAATTTATGATTTAGGATTTGGTTAAATATAAAATGTAGAAATTCGAGTTGTGTTGGATTTGATTTGTGAAATTGAAGAAGCTATTTTATTATATAAAGTATTTTAAATATTTAAACAATTTAAGTGGTGGAAGTTAAGTTTCAAAGTTATGAGTTTCAAGGTATTATAATTTGAAAGTGTTATATTCAAGTGTTCTGATTTCGAAATGTTATAACTTTGAAATTGTTATGATTTTTGAAAAGGATATATTTGAAATGAAAATTATATCGTATTGATTTGGTTTTGAAAGGGAAATGATATCATATTTATATGGTTTTGAAATGGATATTATATCCTGGTTTTGAAGTATAATTATTTTGAAATGACCACGGTGTTATAATAACGTTTGGTTGTTAAAGAGACGGGGATCGGAAGTTGTCATGCTCTCTGCCAACTCCGAAAACCATTTTAACAATCGTGTACGCGGTGGAGATTCCAGAATGAAGTAGGATGGTGGCGACGTCCTTTGAGGTATGAACGTGGATCCGACTCTCGTTAGTTGGATTAAGGTGGCTAAAACAGGAGCGATCTCGGTCCAGTGAGGTAGCCCCTCTTATCGGACACACTCCTTCAATATTATATTCTGACTTTGAGATTGATTTGGTGGGCACTTTTGACTTTGATTTTTGGGGGTGTGGCTCGAGGTGGGCGGTATCTGTGCGCTTTGCGTCACCACCAGCCCATGTGCCTAATTGGTATATCTACCCTGGCATTTCCTTGTGTGTCGTTTCACCTACCATAGCGTGCCTTGTACGAGTTTGGATTTCTCCCGTAGCCCATGGAGTATTTAGGATAGTCTCCTGATCTGGAGATGTGTTGATACTGGATGGACTACTGGGACTATTACGTGTTAAGGTGAAAAATGTTAAGCCTTAACGCTATTTAAACGTAAGTTAATTTTATATAGATATTATTATAATAGCGGAATAATACTACATAGTAAATAGTTTAACGGATCCTTAGGAGATGTGAATCTCGAGCATCTATTAAGTTACTGCACTCACGTTAGGCACTGGATTGGAGATGTCAAATCCGTAAACATCTCTGACGCCGTTCCGCTCATATTTATTTCCGTTAATTTAACATACATAAGATCTTTTAGTTCTGACTCGAGTGTTTTGTCTTTTCAATTCGCTCGGGTCAGCCTGAGCATTTCAGGGTTTGAAGACCTTACTTCTGGAGGACGAAGATGAAGATTGTATTACTATTATTTACTATATTGTTCCGCTACATCACATTGTTCCGTTGCGTTGTCATTTATTATTTTTTGGTATGTGTAACTCTGATTGTGTGTTGCAAAGTATAATCAAATGTTTTGTAAAACAGCTTCGTGAATTGTTATTTGATTATTATATTTTGTCATTCCGCTGTGAGATTTTGTCTGTTTTTTTCTTCCTTTTTCTTATTCACCCCAATAACAATTCGCCTTTTGTATGGTTTGAGTCTGATGTGTGTGGTTTATCGTCGATTTAAAACGTACAAATAAGTGGGTTATTACAAGATCTACCACCAAAAAGCAATGGCTCGAAAAGGCATCCGAGCGGTAGTTTCAACTGGTCAATGCCAAAGAAGAATAAGAAAACGAGAGAATAGATATGTCTTCTTGCCTCATTTTTGGTAGACGGATAGGAATTTCTTTTTGTTTCCTGTAGGCCATGTATAGATGCGGGTTCAGCCCCTGCTAGTAGTATTATGTGGAATACTTTTGTACTTATACTTCTTTCCCAAAGAATAGTTAAAACAAAATTCCATTTTGTTTCCAGCATAACTTCGTGTTTATTTTCTTAAGTGTGTTAGCGTTTGAACTTCCATTCAATATACTTGTGAAACTTTAGCCTCTGAATCGGACCTAAGTTCAGTTGTTAAGTCTTGAAGCTATAGCTTCGGGTCATGACCGAACGTTAAGTCGAGTTTCAATACCGCACTGCCTCGTTCAGTAGCTGGTACTTAAGTTTTGCCCCCAGTCCCGAGGATAAATTGAAATGGTTGATCGGCAGTTGCTTTTTTCCTTTAATATATCGAGCTTGACTTTGTTGAGACGAAGCTGAAATAAAACGAGTTTGAGTAGTCAAACCACACTTTCTCATCTATTGGTAATTGCATCCATGCTCTGGGGATCGCACTTGTATGTCGGCGGTCAATCACGTCCGTTTAAGGTCTAGAGATATGTCTGCACTCTGGGAACTTAAGTTGCCTTACGAGCGGTCGGTCACACCCATTTGATATTTAGAATTTCATCCACACTCTAGCGACTTAGATTGATCCATGGGTGGTCAGTCACACCCAATTTGCGTTTCTACTCGGGTTCGCACTCTAGGGACTTGGAGTTGTCTCATGAGTGGTTGATTTGCACATGGTTTGTGTTATACTCCAGCCCGCGCTCTCGAGACTCAGAGTTAACTGATGGGCAGTCAGTTACACCCACTTTGATGTTTATACTCCAGTTCACATTATGGGAATCTGGAGTCGGTTAACAAAAGGTCAATCGCATCTGTTTTGAGTTTTTGGATTTCGTTCGCACTCCGAGAACGATAGAGGTACCAGGATCATGGATGGCTGGATCACATCCACCCTGAGTTAACAAGCAAGGTCGTTAAATGGACGGATCCATCCTCCTCGAACTTGGTATAAGTATGGGTGAAGTCGTTAGGTGGAAGGATCCACCCTCTTCGAACATGCATTTGAAGGTTTATATTCCAAATCACACTTTGGGAGCCAGAGCTAGTTAGAGGATTGTCGTGTATCAATGCTTTCTTGGCTTCAGTGTGATGGTTTGCCCCCGAGCTCGCGTTTCACTTAGTGAGTGATCGGTCATATCACAGTCACTCCCTATTTGAATAATTTCCATCGTAGGATGGAACTTAGCTCTCCGTGCATCGTGATGGTCGCATGATGCATTTCAAAAATCACCGCTCTGGCTCAAAGAGATTGCATTTTATTGCTGAAATAAGAAAGTACGGCAAAGTCAGTTGCCTTATTACAAATTCAAATTTCAAAATAAATAAACAAATTGCAAATGAAAAGTAGGTTGAATGAAAAAATAAAGCCTGTTATTTGTAGTAGCAACGAAGACTCTCGTTGTTCCAGGCTCTCGGCAAAGTGAGACCATCAATGGTTGGTAATTTAAAGGTGCCATCTCCAAGCCTTCGTTCAATAACATATGGCCCTTCCCACGTTGGTTTCATATGCAAAGGGACCGGGTAAATTCTTTTAAGGATGAGATCACCAAGTTCAAAGGTTTGGGGTCAGACCTTGGCATTGTAAAATCAGATGACTCGACTTCGGTACGCGGCTGCCCTGAAATCAGCCTCTTCTCGCTTCTCATCCAATAAGTCCAGAATTCAGCAAGTAATATAGCATTTTCCTTTGGATCATAATATGTCACACAATGAGAAGGCACTTCCATCTCGACTGGAATAACGGCTTCTGAACCGTAGGAAAGTGAAAACGGAGTATGGTCGGTCGCTGACTTGTGGGTTGTTTGATAAGCCAATTGGGCCATAGAAAGTTCATCGACACATTTGCCTAAAGCCTTTTCCAGTCGTTTCTTCATAATGGACTTTATAACTTTATTAAGAGCTTCAACCTATCCATTCGCTTGAGGGTGTGCAACTGCAGAGAACTTATTCTGAATGTGGAATCATTGACAGAAATTATTAAATTCAACACTATTGAATTGGGCTCCATCGTCATTGATGATGGTACATGGGAGACCAAATCGACAAATAATGTTGCGTACCACAAAGTTGATCACTTTCTTCTTTGTGATGGTAGCAAGGGGCTCAGCTTACGCCCATTGGTAAAGTAATCAACTGCAACGATGGCGTACTTCGCACCACCTCTAGTAGAGAACCAATAATGTCAATGCCCCAAACAACGAACGGCCGGGGACTAACCATCTGAGTTGTTTCGGTAGGCGGGGTCATTGGAATTCGAGCATGTTTTTAACATTTGTCACACTTCCTGGCATAATCCGATGCGTTGAAATTTACAGTCGGCCAATAGTATCCATACCGAAGCACTTTCTTGGCAAGAGCTTGCCTTCCAGTGTGATTGCCACATTCTCCTTCATGCACATCATGTAGTACTCAATTGATTTCATCGTGGGCGATACATCGGAGTAAAGGAACAGAGTACCCACTTCTATACATGAATCCATTTTGAATAGTAAACAACAAAGCCTTTCGAAGAACTTTTCTTTTTTCACTCCTACGCTCTGGCAGGGTTCCATGCTTGAGATAGTTTCTAAACAGAGTCATCCATGACCCCATATTGGTAATGACTTCAAATGCCCGGTCTATCTCTATCTGATCAATGCTCGGAGAAGATAATGTATCTAAGCGAATGAGTCCCATCTGATGTGCCCCACCGGTACTGGCTAAATTTGTCAAGGATCCGTCTTTTTGATTGCGTTCTCATGGTATGCAATACATCGCATAATAATCGAACTAATTCAATATTTCCTAAACCCGAGCAAGATAAGCATCCAGCCTTCGGTCTTTGGCCTGGTACTTCCCCCGAACTTGGCACATGATCAATTGTGAATCGCAGTAAATCTCCACAGCAACAATTCTTGAATCTTCGGCGAGCCTTAGTTCGGCAAGCAGGGCTTCGTATTTGGCCTCGTTGTTGGTCGCACGGAAATCAAATTTTAAAGCATAGAATATAGATCGTCCTTCAGGAGTTCCAAGTACAACCCCGGCGCATGAGTAGCGGTCATTCGATGCACCATCAGTATGTAGCTTCCAGACATATTTGGGAGACTCACTGGTTTCGGGCATGTCCTCGGAGAGAGTGAATTCAGCGATGAAGTCTGCCAGGACTTGTCCTTGAATAGCTCGCCTTGGTGTGTAAGTGATGTCGAACTGACTTGGCTCAATATTCAACTTAAGTAACCTACCAGACATCTCAGGCCGAGTAAGGACCTATCGTAATGGCTGGTCGTTGCATATAGTGATAGTATGAGCCTGAAAATACATCCTCGAGGCAATGACAAGACAATAAGCTAGCTTTTCTAGCTTTGGATAATTTCTCTCTGCTCCGGTCAGTCGTTTGCTAATGTAATAGACTGGCCACTGTATCCGGTCCTCCTCCTGAATTAAGGCAGAACTGATAGCGTTTTCTGACACCGCCAAGTAGATGTACAATCTCTCTTGATCAATAGGATTTGATAGAATAGGTCGTGCAGACAGGTGTTGAACTAGTGCTCGGAATGCGCCCTCGCATTTTGTAGTCCATTCAAAGTTCTATTTCTCTTTTCTGATCAGATGGAAGAAGGGAATGCATTTGTCGGTGGATTTTGAAATAAACCTGCTCGGTGCTGCTACTTTGCCGTTGAGGCTCTAAACTTGCTTTATAGTCCTTGGAGTCTCAAGATTTCTAATTGCCCAGATTTTCTCGGAATTGGCTTCGATTCTCCGAGCATTAGTGATGAATCCAAAGAATTTTCCGAACACAACCCCAAAGTGACATTTCAATGAGTTGAGCTTTATTCTATACTCTCGGAGGATGTTGAACATCATTTCCAGGTCTCTAATATGATCTGCGGAGAATCACAATTTCAAAAGCATGCCTTCCACATATACCTCCATGGTTTTTCCAATATGGTTAGTGAACATTCGATTAACTAGCTGTTGGTAGGTTGCTTCGGCGTTCTTGAGTCCAAAGGGCATCACTTTGTAGAAGTAAAGCCCCAGATCAGTGACAAAGCTGGTATGCTTCTGATTGGGCAAGTGAATGGGTATCTAGTTGTAGCCAGAATATGCATCCATAAAGGATAAGAGTTCATGTCCAACCGTTGAATCTACAAGATGATCGATTCACGAAAGTGGCAAACTATATTTAGGGTAAGCTTTATTCAAGTCTGAGTAGTCAATGCATGTTCTCCATTTTCCGTTAGGTTTTCTAACAAGTACAGGATTAGACACCCATTCCAGATATGACGCATCTCAGATAAACCTGTTCGACCTGAGTTTATATACCTCTTCCTTAAGGGCGGCAGATCTCTCTGGATCCATACCACGCCTTTTTTGCTTGACGGGTCATGCCGCGATTCAATATTCAATGTGTGGCTTGCGATGTCCGGAGAGATCCCACACATGTCAGAATGCTTCCAGGCAAACACGTCAAGGTTCGCTCAGAGAAATTCAACCAATTCCTCCTTCATCTGTTGGCTTAGCTGAGATCCGATCTTTACCATTTTAGAGTCGTCATTATCATCGATCGGAACATTGATCGTCATCTCTGCTAGGGAAGCCTGACTGTCCTTAACTTCTCCTTTATTTTTGGTATCTCTTAGGTCAAGATCCCTTAGGAATTGGTTGGGGTATCCGGGCCTTGGCCCAGGCGTTAACTGTTAATTCTCCGCAAAGCGAACACAGAGAGATTCCTCTACGTCCTTTTCCTTTTCTTTTCGTCGCGCCTCTCGCACCGCAACAACATAGCAATCCCGTCCAGCGGCTTGGTGTCCTTGAACGACTCCGAATCCGACTCCATTGTTGGTAAGGAATTTCAAAGTTAGACACCATAGGGTGATAATGGCTCTGAATTCAGCAAGGGCCATTCGGTCCAAGAAAGCGTTGTATGGTGAATTAACATCCAATACAATAAATTGCAATATTCGGACTCTCCAGAGTTCTCCAAATCCCAACTCCACTAGTAGCTCCACCATCCCAATGGGTATAGTCGCATTTGCATTGAAGCCATGAATACGAGACTGACAAGGCTTCAAATCTTTCACTTCCGCCTTCATTTGATCATAGGCTCGCTTAAAGAGTATGTCCACCGAATGTCCACTTTCTACTAAGATCCTCTTCATCCAAGCAGGACCTTTCTGAGCTGAAATGACTAGTGGATCAATGATCGGGGCTTCGACTCTGTTGGCATCTTTTTCTCGAAATAAGATGTCATCTGTCCTCATTTTCTGTTGCTTGGCCGGAGCCCCGTCTTCCAAATTACTACGACATTCGAAGCTCGCATGCCTAATAGAGCTGGCATACGAATCCATTTCCCTCCAGCTCTAATTCACTTGATGAGAACCACCACTAACAGTGTTTATCACTAACCTGCCGCTAGTATGAGCAGGTTCCTATGGTCTAGCCTGATTTGGTACTTAGTTTTGATTCGATGGGACTACACTCCCAGACTGCGACGTCCGAAAAAACTACTCCAACTTCCTTTCTCATTTCAACTTCTCGATAGTATCCTATAAATGACGACACTCGTTCGTATTGTGGCCATAACTATCATGAAACCTACAAAACTTCCCCGTTTGAATTTTTTTTCCAACGATTTCTATGGAGCAAGATTTTTATATTGGATAGTATTGCAGGTCTGCAAGTACACATTCTCCAGAGACGTATTTAAAGAAGTATAAGTGTAAAACATGGGAGCTCTACGTCGCAGTTCATGATTCAGATCCTGTTTCCTGTCCTGATTTCCATCGTCTTTCTGTTGATTCTATTTATTTTGTATATTTAACTGCACTTTTCGGAACTCTCCTCGGTTTCTTTTATAGCACATTGATTTGGATTTGTTCCACACTAGGCCCTGCGTCATCCTTTTTCCTTGACTATTTCGCATCATCTCTTCTCAAGAACTGAGCCGCCTTAGAATAGAAACCATCCAATGACGCAGGGGTTTTTTCGGCCAACCAGTTGCCGAATTCGAAATCGGGATCGATCCCTTTAATCAGTGCCATCATAATGGAGTTGTCATTAGAATTAATGATCTCGACGCATGCAGCGTGAAACCTCTCCAGATAACATCTGAGTTTCTCTCTGGAAGCTTGAGTGACGCTGGACAAGATACTAACATCTTTGGGCCTTATGACATGCATGCGAAACTATTCAACAAACTTCGTTGCCAACTGTTCGAAACGTTAGATAGATCGGAGTGGAAGACGATTAAACCACATAATCGCTATGCCCCCTAGGGAGATTGGGAAACTTCGACATTTGACCGCATCATCGGCATGTGCGGCATTCATTAACCATTCATACTTTAAATTGTGCTAGTTAGGGTCAGGGCTCCCCTATAAAACAAGTAGGGTTGGCATTCTGAATCTCCAAGGCGGTTCAGTGTAGAAGATGTCAACGGTGAAAGGGGTATGACTTTGGAAGATTCCTTAGTCGTCATTGGTCAGGCTCTGACTTTCAAGGATCGTCTGAAGGATAATTGTTGGAATCTCTGGTATCTAGACATTTTTGACATGCTGAGCCAAGGTGTGGTCGGGTTCCATAATGCGAGGATGAACCGATGACGGTCGACGGTCCATATCTGGCCTCCATGGTTCTAGGTATTCAGGCAAGTAAGGCTCGGGAGTATACTCACGTTGGCAAAAGTTCAGATCCATTCGGTTTTGAGTGTCAACGCCCAATTCAGTAGCAGCGGTAGAAGCGCAGTTTTTAGTAGTGTGATAAGGAGCCGTCCCTCCTTGGGATGAGGGTCCGATCTGATGACTGTTGATGGATCAACTCTTGGTTGTCGAATAGTCAAAGTGCGTTGACGTCCAGTAGCGTTTGAATAGCTTCCATCTAGCCGTGGGTGCGTTCATCTATGATTGTAATCAGAAGAAGCCAAACTCTTAGTGGATGAGTAGGAAGCGTGATCCCTTTTGGATCTCCTTCACCTTTCATGGTTCAGTCGATCAGTTAACTCCGCGTTGGCATGGAGCTGTTGGGTAAGCTAGTGGTGGCTTTTGGTCAGTTCTTGCATTAGCATATGGAACTCTTCCCTAGTGATATGGCCTTATGGATTCGAAGATCCGGCATCATTCTGATATGTAGGAGGAAGTTGCACAGGGTGCTGCCTATCCCGTCCTTCTAGATCTGCAACTGTTGAGGTAGTCCTAGTATTGACCATAGTAGATAGCGAAGTTCTCTCCTAGACTTGGTACAAATCTGAATAGGATGGAAGAATTTCTAGGCTTGAAATCAGGATCTCTTCCTTAGATTCTTGCAATCTTATATCGGTAATGGATCAATTAGTAGAAGAAAGCTGGGTTTTCTCGGTGAAAGCACCAAAGTGTTTGTACCAAACTTGGGCACAACACTCTTCGGATGTGTTTGAAGAGATAAAATGAAGAAAGTAAATGTAAAATGAGGAAGATCTAACAAACATTACAATCAATAGATAAGAAAATGCACGAAAACACAGTGATTTAGAGTGGTTCGGCGTATAGCCTACGTACACTATGAAATGACTGGTGTTTATTGAATTTCACTCGCTGTTTACAAGAGATTACAACAGTACAACTGAAGTTTAATAATGATTTCAGCAGAGTATCAGCATCGAGAAGCCAAAAGTCCCTTTTCCGGAGATCCTAGGCTACTATTTATAGGTGTGGGCTGAGAATATGTGTCTCAAACTTCAGAGGACCCCTTCCCTCATGTGGTTGGGCCTACATGATCGATCCATGGTTGTTTGGACTCGAACCATGATTGATACGAATGAGATTCGTATCGATCAAGATTTAGCCCAATCAAGTCGAGATCGATCATGAACATTCTTGAGGTTGTGCGTGAGCTCCTGTTAAAATTTGGCAGCATTTGAACTTTCAATGTGCTGTCGAATTCGCATCGCTTTTAGGCACGTGATGACAGGTGACGTGGTGCTAACTTTTAGGATTGGTCCATTTTTCATGCCGAGTGACCGAGTCATCCTTCTTCGTTGTGCCTCGTTCGTATCGAGCTGGAACAATCTCCTTCATATCGGTCCCTTGTCATCCACTTCATATCAATCAGATATATCCCTTTTGTATCGCTTGTTCGAGATCGATTCGTATCGATGGCTTATACTCCCATTCGTATCGATATAGGCTCAAGTATTTCGTATTGGTCTTGGGATGCCTATTTCGTATCGATGATTCAATGGCCTTTTCGTATCGATTGAAAAGGGATGACATTCTTATCGATCCATGACGCGCTCTTCGTATCGGTGAACGGCTGATGATATGAAATATGTGAATGAATGGGCCGATACGAGGTGCATGGATTGACACAAATCGACAATTCCCTATGGATACAAATTTGATTGATTCTGATGGATATGGAGGAGGCCGCCTTGGACTGATATGAAAAAGAATGGATACGAATAGTGTCGATCTTCTTGACCTTGATCGATCAATTTCTTGAGCTTACGGACTCCGATTGACTTGAAATTTGGAACGTTGGCCTTCATTTTTGCTTGCTGTACCATATCGATTGTAGCTTGTTCCGGACTTGGACAGAATTCACTAGTATCCATAGCGAATGTGTGTACAACCGGTCTTTGGGATGGACTGTCTTTGGTTTCCAATTTAAGTTCTTGGTGTCACGGCATTTCCAAAAGGCATGATAACAAGCTTGATATGACTAAAACAGGAGACACGCCAAGCCAAGTGAGGTCGCACCTCTGATAGGACATGCTTCTTCGATACCATATTATGACTTTGTGATTGATTTGGTGGCCACTCAATTTGATTATGGAAGTATGTTACGAGGTGAGCAGTAGTAGCTGTTATGCGTTACCACAAGTCTAGATCCAAAAAAGGTAGTATCCTGCCCTGGGCATTGCCTCGCATGCCTTGTCACATGCCTTATCGCGCCTTCTACGAGTTTGGTTTGTACTGTACCTATGGAGTGCCCTCTGATATCCCTCTAGTTCACGAAGGAAATACGGTACTGTATAGACTACGGGAGTATATGAAATGTGTTAAGAGGGATATGGGTAACACCTTAACGCTATTTTAATACTTTACTTTTCTGTAGACACTATTATAATAGCATGTTGTACTATTATGTGGACAGTTTAATGGATCCTTAGGAGATGGAGATCTTGAACATCTCTTAAGTTGTTGCACTCACGTTTGACACTGGTTAGAAGATGTCAATTCCCGTAAACATCTTCGATGCCATTACACTCATATTTATTTACTGTTGATTTAACTTGCATAAGATCTTTTAGTTCTGACTCGAGCGTTTTGTCTTTCCATTATGCTTGGGTCAATCTGAGCTTTTCAGTGTATCAAAGACTGCTTTTCTAGATGACGAAGACGAAGATTTAGTATTATTATTATCTATTATATTACTTCCATTGTATTATGTTGTTCCGCTGCATTATTTATTTATTCCTATTGTATGTAACTCTGACCTGTATTGTAAAAGTGTAATCAAATGCCATTTGTAAAATAGCTTCATGAACTGTTATTTGATTATTATATTTTGTCATTCCGCTGTGAGATTCTATGTTTGTTTTATTTCTTTCTCTTCATTTTCTTATTTACCCCATAACAATCCTCTATTTTGAATGGTTTGAGTTTGACATGTATGGTTTATTATAAATTTAAACCATCCAAAAAGGTGGATCGTTATAATTATGCTAATTCTTTTGATGCCGATTGTTGTGATTCTGATTCAGTTTGCGATTTTGATTTTTAAAAAATTTCACACTTGGTTTCAGACCTTTTTTTTGTGGATTTCTTAGTGTTGTTGGTAGATACAACAAGCATCTCTTCTTTCTGGCCTAATTTTCTGGCCTCCTCTTTAATACAAAGACACGGTAATCAAACTCCCTAAAGAAAAATGCTAATTCTTATGCAAGAGATTATTTTTAAAATTTCCAAATAGGGGTAATCTATCAATTAACATAGCAATCTGAAACTGTTCATCTAAAGCCATACTTTTGGACCTGATCTCATGCGCCATTTTCTAGAGCTCATGCAACTACACCTCCACAAATTTGTCATCCGTCATACGACATATAAAATAGCTACTGGCAGCATATTTTTCGCTCCAGCTTCCGTTGTATCATATTTCTTTTGCAGTGCATCCTGGATCTCCTTTGCTAACTTGTCTGAGTTGTAGTAATCATACAGATCATCACTCAGGACATTAAGAACATAATTTTTCTGAGGTAGTCATGATCAATCCAGTCCTTTAAAGCCTTTTTCTAATCGTATATTGCTTCTCCAAGAAGCGTTGGTTTTTTGGTACATGCGCCACCAATTGCGTAGTCAGAAAAAAAATCCATATTTTGGAGCCATCATTTGAAATGTAAGCCTTCAAATTTGAATGGCACAGTAGATACAGTTGGAACCTCAAACATCTATATCGGGGAAGCAATGTTGTCAGCGATCGAAGCCACGATCGTCTTAAAATTATTGTACCTCAATTTAAATCTACAGCATCTTTTTTTCCTTTTTTTGGCTGAGTCACGAAATAGGACACTCTCTTTAAGGATTTGTGGCTTAGCCTCAAGGTGCAAAGCTATCAATCGACTATTTTGTCCCCAGGATAAAACAGCCTTTGAAATTTGGTAAATTTGTTGTTTGCACTATAGCAAGTTGTAATTAATATAGTACTTTCTAATTTAATTGCTTGTAAAGTTTTTTAAAGAGAGAAAACTAAAGAGGACAAAGAAGAAGAAAGAAAAAATTTCTTTTATCCACATTTTCTCTTCAGCGTATCTACCGTTTAAATAGACAGAATGGAAATTGTATGCATTACTGTGAGGAAATGTTAATCGATTTGAATTTATTGTCATTTAAAACAAATTTTAATACCATTAACTTTTGCAACGAATCAATAATAACGGCTCAAGAATATATATTACCGTTATACATTAGCAACGGCTCAATTATAATAATGACCCATAAATATATGACTGTTATACATTTGCAACAGTTCAATTATAATAATGGCTCATAAGTATATAACCAGTAACCTGTTTTTATTAATTTTTTCAATTAATTCACCTAAATTTCCTACATTTATTAACAAAAGTTTGTTAATAGTGTTTAATAAAAAGGTATGAAAAAATTATAATTCAAAAGCACACGCTTTCACCTTCATATAATAACAAACCTAAAAATACACTGTTAAATAAATTATGTGGCGAACCTCGTGTACATTGCACAAGTTCTGTAACGACCCATAAATTTTGATGGTTTAAATTGTTAATTTAATAAGATTTTGGTGACTAAATTTGAAAGAAGTAAAATCTGTAATTTAATAATGAAATGAATGCTAAAATGAAATGTAACAATGGTAATTAAAATTAATAATTAACAATTTGAATAAAATTACAATTAATTGAAATATTGTAAATTGTTATACTTGGTTATAAATTGATAAGAAAACAAATGCAAACGTTAAATTAATAAATGAAATAGTATGAAATAAATGACCACTGAATAAAATTTGGGTTATAAGAATTGTAACATTTGTTTGTGAATAAAGAATTCATAAGTGTGATTAAAAGTTATAGTAACGATTGTTGTAAGTTACCGGTATTTGGTCTATTGGATTAAAATGGGAAATCAATTAGAATTAAATGAACTTTAATGTTACATTAATAAGATTAATGCAATAACAGAACGTGTGAATGTAACAAAATAAATGGGAAATGTAAATTTATTCATAAGGTGATAAATGAGTTAATAAAAGAATGAAATTGAGATGAATAATTAATTGGGACCTTAAATTTTAATTGTTGTGTAAACTTGACAAATCCAATATAACTTGAAATATAGTAATTAATACAAATAAAGATGGAAATTTGAGTATATTAAGGTAATGAAAGGTAAAACAAAGGTTAACTAGGTTTATTGAGTAATGATGGATTTAGTAAAAAGATTGAAAGTGAATCAAATCAAATTATTGAAATTAATTACAAATAATTGGATGTAATTACAATTGAAGTTAAACACTGTAATTCGTAAATTTATTAACTTTAAATTATATCTATGTTGTTTATAAAGGTTTTAAATTTCTAAGCAATCTAAAATGATGGAAATTTTAAATTTTAAATTTTAATTGAAAAAGTGATATAATTAATTTAATATTATTTTATTTAATTAACTGAAATATAGCCATTTTGGCCACTTACTCGGATTTCGACGAAACAAGTTTCATCAGATCTGTAACGGTGAATTATTATAGGATTTCTAGCTACGTAACGATCAAACTTGTCGTTTGACCGTATAGGCTCGAAACGCCTAGAAATTAAATAAACTAAATTTAATTAAAATCAATTTGAAATAAGCTGATTTTGACGTAACTTCTTCATACCATGGAATTAGAACTTGAAACACGTTCCATTGAATTTAAAATATTCGAAAACATCTATTTTGATATATGGGTTGATCCATTTTCGTTCCGGAGTCGAAACGGGCTTTTCGGGTCATTTATCGTTCAATCAATCTTGTCCATTCATCCTATTTCTGACCTACCTATAAATATCTCATTAATAACCCTAGCCTATTTCTTATGTTCATTTGTCCATACATACATTTCCTTCTCAACTCCTCATTCCAATGGCAGTCAAACAAATTCCAGTTCAATATTAAATAAATTCCAAATCAAAAATTAAAACTCGTCAAACAATATTGAATTTTATATCGATTTCAAGCTCTCGAAGAGCACAAGTAAATTATGTGATTCGTTTCTCGATCTGGGTTGCTAGGTAGTTGGAATTGGCTAGATTATTTTCGGCCCTTCGTTTTGAATTTGTGGTTTCAACAGTGGATCTGAGCCTATGGGACGATCGGGCGACGTCATTAGGTAGGGGTGGTCGAGCAGGTCACATCCGTAGGGTTCGTTCATCTCCTGTTCGTCGATGATCGCCGCGATTTGCTATGTAAGCAGCAGCGACGCTGCATCATTTTGGAGACTGACCGTGGCCGCGGCTAAGCTGTGGGGGCGAAGCGTCGAGGTAGGAGCGTTGGAGCATGCCGATCGAGTTGGAGCTCAACATAGAGGCGGCAGAAATTGATTGTTATTCAACGGTAGAAGTCGACCATTGCTCCTATAAGGTTTCAAGAGAACGAAGGTTTCGGCATGTTGACGTGGCGCTTGTGTGTGGTAGAGTTTCTCTTTTATTTATTTTTTAATTTTTTTAATTTTGATTTCAAATGTTCTAATGATCATAACTTTTACATACAAGGTCTGATTCATGCGCGTTTTGATCCGCTGGGATCGTATCGAAATTTCGGATATTTTGACGCAAGTTTGGACGAATTCTGCGACCATTCAAATTGTGGGTTTAAATTGGATTTTGAATTCAATTTAAACCCAAAGGTAAGTGTTTTAACCCACTCACAACTTCAAAATTTTCTTATGTTTGTTAAATTAATTTATGATGTGATTTGGAATCTATTTATGGCTGTTTGGTATATTTTCATCATCATCTCAGTTAATTTGAATTTATTTGAATTAAATCATTATTTAACTTATTATTGAATATAAACTACCAGTAAATACCTGTTATCGATAATCAGTTCTATATTGATATTTATTTATTGTTTTGGATGATGATTGTGATGGATGTTGGTTGTTGATGTTGGTTGAATGTGTGTTCTGTTTTATATCATTATAAACTGCAAGTTTGTTATGGATTTTTATTTAATTCGGGATTGCGGTTTGAAATAATAATAAACATAAAATTTTAAATTGCGAATTGAAAAGATAAATATCCATATCACTTGACCCTAGGTTAGAAAATTATATACGGACACCGGATTGATTAAATTAAATAATTTTAAAATCCCTAAAATTTTGAATTTAATAAAATGATATTTTGAGATGGAAATTTAATTTATATAAATTGAAGTATTATTGAAAAATCAAGTTTTGTGTTGAAATGTTAACTGGTTTAAAAAGGAATTTCTTTAAGAAATTTAATTGGAAGTTTGAAGTTAAACTTTTAAGTATAAATGAAATTATATCAAAATTGAGTTATTAAATATGTTTGTAAATAACCTCGAAATATTTTTGAATTGGAGTAATCCGAATTGATTTGATATTAAATAGTTTATTGAGATGTTAAATTGAAAGGTTTGGAATTTGATTTGTTGACTTGAAAATTGAAAACGGTCCAAATGTGTTGAAACGAAATGAATAGTTTAATTTGATATTGGGTATAAACTATTTTAAAATATATTATTTCAAAATTTCTAATTATTAAGATTTCCAAAGTATTAAACTATTTTAACCTGTATTAATTATATTAAATCATTTTAACCTATTTTAAACCATATAATTTATTTAAACTAATTAACTTGTTTCAACTTATTTTAAATCTAATTAATCTATTTTAAAGCTATTTAATCTATTTAATTATATTTAATCTATTTTAAATCTATATTAACTATTTAAACTATTTTCTTCTAAATTTCATGCTAAGTAAAAAGGGCGGGTTTATATTCAAAATTCTTGATTTTAAGGGAATATGATTAATGATGTTATAACCTAAGTTGGGATTTAAATAACATATTTGGTTTAATATGAAATTTTGAAATGAGAGTTTAACCAATTTTGGAAATACGACTTTTGAAAGGGAATATAATTTTAAACTATGAATTCAAAGGTGAATATGATTTAAAAGTAAGTAATGATTTCAAAAGTGAGATGATTTGAATCGAATATGATATTTTGATATCAATTTTGAAATGATTTTGGGAATGTAAAAGAACCATCCGGGGTGTAATAAGCAATTAGTTGTTAAAGAGACCAGGATCGGATATTGTCATACTCTCTACCAATACTAAAAACCACTTTGACAACTGTGTACGCGGTGGAGATTCCAGAATGAAGTAAAATGGCGGTGACGATCCTATATGAGGCATATACATGGACCCGACTCCCATGAGTTAGCATAAGGTGGCTAAAACAGGAGCAATTGATGGGCCAAGTAGGGTCATTCCTCCGATCGGGCACACTCTATTGATGTTATATTCTGACTTTCAATTTAATTGGTTACCACCCTTTAATTTTTACTCGAGAGTATGGATCGAGGTGGGAGGTAGTTGCGGCTATGTGTTACCAACAATCTGGAAGTGTAATTGGTATATCTACCCTGGCATTGCCTGGTTGTGCCGTGTCACCTACCCTATCGCGCCTTCTATGAGTTTGTTTTATGTCGTACCTATGGGGTATCCTCTGGCAGCCCCAGTTTACGGGGAGTTACGGTACTGTATAAACTATTGACATTATAAAAATGTGTTAAGGAGGAGAATGTAATGCCTTAACGCTGTTTTAATAGCTTATTTACTATAGACATTATTATAATAGCATATATTACTACATAGTAGATAGTTTAACGAATCCTTAGGAGGTGTGAATCCCGAGCATCTCTTAAGTTACTGCACTTACGTCAGACACTGGATAGGAGATGTCAAACCCCGTAAACATCTCTGATGCCATTCCATTCATATTTATTTACCGTTGATTTAACTTACATAAGATCTTTTAGTTCTGATTGAAGTGTTTTGTCTTTTCAATTCACTTGGGTTAGCCTGAGCATTTCAGGATTTAAAGACTTATTCTAAAGGACGAAGATGAAGATTTGTACTATTAGTATTTACTATATTTAACTCACTGCATCTTGTATTCCACTTCATTATTTATTATTCTCTGGTATGTGTAACTTTGATCTGTGCTGTATAAGTATAATTAAATGTTTTGTAAAAAGCCTTCATGAACTGCTCATTTGGTTATTATATTTTGTCATTCAGCTGCAAGATTCTGTTTTGTTTTTTTCTACCTTTTCTTATTCACCCCAATAACAATCCGCCCTTCTGTATGGTTCGAGTCGGCACATGTGTCTGCTTAAACGTCCAAAAATGTGGAATGTTACAATTGGTATCAGAGCCAGGTTTAGCGAAAACCTTAGCTTTGTGGGGTCCGACTCTTTAATAATAGGGTAGTAATACCGTATGATGAGTCGCTGAGAGTATATATATGAGAGAGCGTATTGGTTAGTGTTATAAAAGGTTTTTATATTATGTTAATTTGTTCTGTTTTTGTATTTATAAATTCTGGTTGGTGCATAGGACGCTTGACATCGATAGGGATTTCTAAACACTTAATAGGACAGACCGATACAAAATTTGTTTTGAAATATAGGTAAATGAAATAATTTTTCCTATTGTATATTTTTATATATAAAATAATGATTTATAAATGGTATATATTTGGTTGTAATATATTAGTTGTTAGGTAGTGAAATTTATAAATATGGGCTGTAAAATAAAATTTACAAATAAATTGAATAAAAATTAGAAATTTCAGAACTTAAGTTCTGGGATTTTTGAAAATTTCTTTCAAATGATTTTAGAATATAGTAATAATATTATTTAGAAGTATTTTCGGATATAAATATTTCAACATAATTTGAAAGCACTGTTTTAAGGAATTTCGAAAAGAAATAAGTTCTGCACTCCCCTCTCTGCCGCTAAAAAATAATTTCGGTGATGAGTGCATGCATCATCGACATCCATTTTCGAGTTTCTAAGTGGGAAGGCCACTGCAGTAGTTTTACTACAGATTTATTTTGATAAGCAAATATAAATTTTAAATTCTTTTAAATATAATTTGATATATATATATGTAGTACGTATATTCATTTATCTGATATTTTCAAAATAATTTGAAATAGAACCCGGTATTTAGTTCTTAAGTTTCTATTAATATAGTTTCAATTATTGTAGTGAAATGGAATGTAACTAATTAATAGTTGGAACATTTAAATGAAACAAGAGATTAAATGCTAGGTTATAAATGGAATTACAAGAAATTTGAAATTTGTAACCTATAAAACAAAGGATATGATTATTGAATATTAAGTTAATTAAAAAAATGAGATAAACTTGTGTAACTTTCAGTTACATTCTTAAAGACATATATATAACTTACGAATTATAAAAGTTGAAATGTTAAAAGAATATGTAATGGAAAATTTTACAAGTATAATTTATGTAATGAAAGTGTTCAATGAATTGCTTTTATAAATAAGAATTTGAGGTTATAGTTGATACAAACTTAAGTTATGATTGAAATGTTACTATAATAAAAGGTGACAGAAAGTAAGTATTGTAAGTAAAAGATTAGAAACTTAAGTTAATGAATTGATATGCTAAGAAATTGAATTGAACATGAATACTATAAATAAATAAATGTAATGCAATAAAAAGAAATTGACATGATATGAATAAATGAAAATGAATTTTTGTAAGTAATAAATGAGGATAAATGAAATAAATATTGAATGAATGAATGAAAATAAGAGTTGTGAAAGAAAATAAAAACTTTAAATGTTGTGAAAGAAATTTAATAAGAATAACTCAAGTACATTGTGAATTATTGTTGTTTTGTCTTTTGGGTTGTTAGGGATAGGATACTTCTAATTGTTAAGATATATGAATAATCTATTGAGTTCTACCTAAGGTTGTTGAGTAAATGGTGCACTTAGTAGTTTATTTGTCATTCCAGGCGATTAAAAGTTTCTGAACCCAAACAAACCATTTGTTTGTTTGCTATGGATGAATGGTTGATTTCATTGGTTTCATATGATGGTTGTATGCTTTGGTTGCAAGTGATTGTTGTTTCACATTGATTTGTTTGTTAGCGGTTGAAACAGCTTTAAATATTTCATTTTATATAATTATTAACTCTTTTTGGATTATATAAGTGAAATACAGGTTATGGAAGTAATTTTTACTGCTTTTGTTTTCATAATTAAGCGTTGTGTGCCCGACAAATAGGTACGTTCTTGGGTTACGGTTTTCTAGCGATACTGTACTATTTTTCCCACTGTTGGAATATATTATTTTGGAAAATATATGTTATATATTGTTTTATTGATGTTATAATTTCTCCCAGACCTCTCCGTACAAAGAAGACCCTGCCAAAAAATTTCAAAAATTTGGACTTAGAAAATTTTGAGAAGTATTTTCCAAATTTTATTAGTTTGATTATAAAGGATTTAATGATTATTAAGGGATATATTTTATTTAAATTATTTAATTTTGTATATTTATTTGTATAAATTTAATATTTTGAATAAGATTTATTGACTATTAGTTTCTCCTTTTCTTTTCTTTTTCCATTTTGGGGATGAAACGTTTTGAGTGGAGGAGAGTGTAATGACCCATAAATTTTCGAAGATTTAAAATTTTAATTTAATAAGATTTTGGTAATTAAATTTGGAAGAAATAAAAATCTATAATTTAATAATGAAATGAATGCTAAAATGAAATGTAACAATGGTAATTAAAACTAATAATTAACAATTTGAATAAAATTACAATTAATTGAAATATTGTAAATTGTTGTACTTGGTTATAAATTGATAAGAAAACAAAAGCAAATGTTAAATAAATAAATGAAATAGTATGAAACAAATGACCATTGAATAAAATTTGGGTTATATGAATTCATAAGTGTGATTAAAAGTTATAGTAACGATTGTTGTAAGTTACCGATTTATTAGGTCTATTGAACTAAAATGGGAAATCAATTAGAATTAAATGAACTTTAATGTTACATTAATAAGATTAATGCAATAACTGAAAATGTGAATGTAATAAAATAGATATAAAATGTAAATTTATTCATAAGGTGATAACTGAAATAATAAAAGAATGAAATTGAGATGAATAATTAATTGGGACCTCA
The DNA here is from genome assembly GCA_030765085.1 of Allium cepa. Taxonomy (NCBI): domain Eukaryota; kingdom Viridiplantae; phylum Streptophyta; class Magnoliopsida; order Asparagales; family Amaryllidaceae; genus Allium; species Allium cepa. Next base: position 1,036,417,310 of record CM060941.1, on the reverse strand, counting down.
AATTTTTAATTTTTTTGTGAACTTGACAAAATCCAATATAACTTGAAATATAGTAATTAATACAAATAAAGATGGAAATTTGAGTATATTAAGTTAATGAAAAGTAAAACAAAGGTTAACTAGGTTTATTGAGTAATAATGGATTTAATAAAAAGAATGAAAGTGAATCAAATTAAATTATTGAAACTAATTATAAATAATTGGATGTAGTTACAATTGAAGTTAAACACTGTAACTGGTAAATTTATTAACTTTGAAATTATATCTAAATTGGTTATAAAGGTTTTAAATTTCTAAGTAATCTAAAAATGATGGAAATTATAAATTTTGAATTTGAATTGAATAGTGATTTAATTAATTTAATATTAATTTGTTTAATTAACTGAAATATAGCCATTTCGGCCACTGACTCAGATTTAGACAAAAATAGTTTCATCGGATCCGTAACGGTGAATTATTATAGGATTTCAAGTTTCATATCGATCGGACTTGTCGTTTGACCTTACGGGCTCGAAACCTTACAGACTAGAAACCTTACGGGCTCGAAACGCCTAGAAATCAATTAAATTCAATTGAAACCAATTTGAAATAAGCTAATTTTAACGTAACTTTTTCATATGATGGAATTAGGACCTGAAACTAATCCATTGAGTTTAAAATATTTGAAAAGAACTATTATGATATATGGGTTAATCCATTTTTATTCCGCAATCGAAACGGACTTTTCGGGTCATTTATCGTTCAATCAATCTTCTCCTTTCATCCTACTTCTAGCCTACCTATAAATACCTTGTTATAAATACTAGCCTATTTCTTATGTTCATTTGTCTATACGTACATCTCCTTCTCAACTCCTCATTCCAATGACACACAAACAAATTCCAGTTCAAATTCAAATCAAATTCCAAATCAAACATTAAAACTCCGCAAAAAATATCGAATTTTATATTAATTTGAAGCTCTCGGACAATGCACATAAAGTATGTGATTCGTTTCTCAAACTGGGTTGCTTTGTGGCTAGAATTGGCTAGATTATTTTTGACTTTTCGTTTTGAGTTTGTGATTTCAACAGTGGATCTGAGTCTATGGGATGATCGGGCGACGTCATTAGCTAGGGGTGGTCGAGCAGGTCACATCCGTAGGGTTCGTTCATCTCCTGGTCGTCGACGATCGCCGTGATTTGCTATGTAAGCAGCGGTGACGCTGCGTCATTTTGGAGACCGACCGTGGCCGCAGCTAGGCTGTGGAGGCGGAGCATCGAGGTAGGAGCGTTGGCGCAAGCGATCGGGATGGAACTCGACGTAGAGGCGGAAGAAATTGATTGTTATTCAACAGCGGAAGTTGACCTTTGCTCCTGTAGGGTTTTGAGAGAACGAAGGTTTCGGCATGTTGACGTGGTGGCTTGTGTGTGGTAGGGTTTCCCTTTTCTTAATTTTTTTTATTTTGATTTCAAATGTTCTAATGATCATATCTTTTACGTACGAGGTCTGATTCATGCGTGGTTTGATCCATTGGGATCGTATCGAAATTCCGAACATTTTGACATGGGTTTGGAGGAATTCTGCAACTGTGCAAATTTTAGGTTTAAGTTGGATTTTAAATTCAATTTAAATCCAACGATGAGTGTTTTAAACCACTCACAACTCCTAAATTTTTTATGTTTATTAAATTAATTTATTATGTGATTAGGAATTTATTTATGACTGTTTTGTATATTTTAATCATCATCTCCGTTAATTTGAATTTATTTGAATTAAATCGTTATTTAGTTATTATTGAATATAAACTGTCAGTACCTGTTATCGATTATCAGTTCTATATTGATATTTATTGATTGTTTTGGATGATGATCGTGATGGATGTTAGTTGTTGATATTGGTTGAATGGGTGTTGTGTTTTATATCATTATAAACTGCAAGTTCGTTATAGATTTAAAATGATCGCGGTTTGAAATGATATATAACCGTAAAATTTTATATCATTATAATCACCACTTAATATCAAATTAAATAAACCATTTAATTTATTTAAACTAATTTACTTCTTTTAAGTTATTTTAAATCTAATTAATCTATTTTAAAGCTATTTAATCTATTTAATTATATTTAATCTATTTTGAATATTTATTAACTATTTAAACTATTTTCTTCTAAATTCCAAACTAAGTAAAGGGATGGGTTTATATTCAAAATTCTCAATTTTTAAGGGTATATGGTTAATGATGTTATAACCTAAGTTGGGATTTAAATAACATATTTGGTTGAATATGACATTTTGAAATGAGAGTTTAAGCTATTTTGGAAATACGACTTTTGAAAGGAAATATAATTTCAAACTATGATTTCAAAGGTGAATATGATTTCAAAAGTAAGTAATGATTTCGAAAGTGATATGATTTGAATGGAATATGATATTTTGATATCAATTATGAAATGATTTTTGAAATATGAAAGAACCATCCGGGGTGTAATAAGCAATTGGTTGATAAAGAGACCGGGATCGGATATTGTCATACTCTCTACCAATACCTAAAACCACTTTGACAATTGTGTACGCGGTGGAGATTCCAGGATGAAGTAGGATGGCGGCGACGATCCTATATGAGGTATATACGTTGACCCAACTACCGTGAGTTGGCATAGGGTGGATAAAATAGGAGCAATTGACGGGCCAAGTGAGGTCATTCCTCCGATCGGGCATACTCCATCGATACAATATTCTGACTTTTGATTTATTTGGTGGTCACCCTTTGATTTTTACTCGGGAGTGTGTTTCGAGTTGGGCGGTAGTGTAGCTATGCGTCACCAACAGTCCGGAAGTGTAATTGGTATATCTACACTGGCATTACCTAGTTGTGCCGTGTCACCTACCCTAGCACGCCTTCTACGAGTTTATTTTATGTCGTACCTTTAGGGTATCCTCTGGCAGCCCCAGTTTACGGGGAGTTGCAGTACTGTATGGACTAGTGACATTATAAAAATGTGTTAAGAGGGAAAATGTAACGCCTTAACGCTATTTTAAAGTTTACTTTACTATAGACATTATTATAATAGTGTATATTATTACATAGCAGATAGTTTAACGGATCCTTAAGAGGTGTGAATCTTGAGCATCTCTTAAGTTACTGCACACATTAGACACTGGATAGGAGATGTTAAATCCGTAAACATCTCTGATGTCGTTCCACTCATATTTATTTACCGTTGATTTACATAAGATCTTTTAGTTCCGACTCGAGTGTTTTGTCTTTTCAATCCGCTCGGGTCAGCCTGACCATTTCAGGATTTAAAGACTTATTCTGGAGGACGATGATGAAGATTTGTGCTATTAGTATTTACTATATTTAACTCACTGCATCATGTATTCCATGCATTATTTATTATTCTTCGGTATGTGTAACTCTGATATGTGCTGTATAAGTATAATCAAATGTTTTGTAAAACAGCTTCATGAACTGTTTATTTGATTATTATATTTTGTCATTTCGCTGCAAGATTTTGTTTTATTTTTCTTTCTCTGCTTTTTCTTATTCACCCCAATAACAATCCGCCCTTCTGTATGGTTTGAGTCGGCACGTGTATCTGCTTAAACGTCCAAAAATGCGGGATGTTACAAGTTCGCACTAGAATTTTATTACGGCAGAATTAATAATGTTTCCATAAAGCATTTTTTCAACATTTTCTTCCTTTCAAACCAAATTTTCAAAAGCTTGGTATATTCTTATAGTAATAGAATGATAAATGGTTTCTACAACTGACAAAATAATAAATATTTTTGCTTCTCCCATTTTTTGGCTTTTAAACTATTTAGTATTTCAAAATATATTTCAGTTGTAATCTCAATTTTTTTCAATTGCATTTTAGAATAGAATAAGTAACCGTACTATTTAATTTCTTAAAATAAATAAAGCATCATTTTTAGGTACATAATTAACCTATTGTAGAAAATTATGAATTACATACTTGCTATTAAGTGGTGATTAAGGCACTATTTTAAATCGTTTTTATTAATCTAGGTATATTTAGTATGTATATTTAACTAAATATTATGTATAACTATATAGTAAATTACAATACGTTTGCTAACAAATTCTTCTACGCACAATATATTGCGATTACAAACGAATACAAAATATCAAGATTATGTAATAACTTATACATGCTAAATATATTATATTTGCATAATGTTGCATTCGATGACAATAATTATGGAATTTTTGTTATGGAAATTCTAAATCTTGATATATTTTAAATATGAAAAAATAGGTAATATTTCTATAAAGCATTCTTTTCTAAAGTTTCTTCCTTTCTAATTAGACTTGCTAATTTTTTCATACATTTCCATAGTAGCTGAATAATAAATGGCACCAAGAAGATATTCCTCATATGCATCAAATACGACACACATTACTGAAAAGGCTATTTAAAAGGGCTAGAAAGAACCAAAAAGTACTACATTCCGAAGATAGGCTCGCCATCTCATTTCATATGTGGAGATGATCATGTGGATATTGAACAATCACGAGCAATGGTGAATTCTTGAGATAACGAACCATAAAATAAATAACTTTCTTATCGTCTCTACGCTTTGCAATTTATATAAATCTAGGGAACTTTTATTTATATGCACACTTTTTTTAGTTAATCTATAGGAAACAATAACTTATGCTCTTTATTCTTCAATGTAGACTAAGGTTGAGAAGGATACTGAAAGCCACAAGCGGTTAATAATGAATCACATAGGTGGACCGATGTCTTTTGTAAGACATCACACGGAGTTTTTATATAATTCTTTTGTGAACAATTTTTCACATACTACAATTGTTAAATATACTTTTAGCGGTAGTATACAAGTGTACAGTCTTAGCTACACCATAAAACACATAATTTTCTAGCACCATTTAGCACACTTTTTTAACAACATAGTAACAATATGATATTTGTTTGTTGGACAAGAAAATGAAGCGTGGTCATAAACATGGTCCAACAGGGGCATTTGAGTTGCTCCATAAATGAAAAGATGAACAAAATAGCTGGGTTGATGATGCATCTCAATAAATAGGGTAACATGCTCTTTCAAAATAATATTTTCTTAATTTATTAATTTTTGTTCTTTAACCCAATAATATATATACAACAATTTCGCAGCTACTTGTTTGTAGAACAATTATTTTATATATGACTATAAAATTGTCTATATTGTTACTCATATATCGTTGCTCATGAGACAAAAGAAATAATAACCAGTAGGAAATTAATTAACCCATTATCTCATAATACAGAAATAATTCTTTAAGAAATTAGAATAATACAAGCTTTCACTCAAGCTTTAAACCAATTTATTTTTAGGTTATATTTTCTATTTTTTCAAACAGTATGATTGAAATAACCATGATAAAACTACAGGCCAATATTTCCTAAGAACTAGCTCAACTAGTTACTACTTATGGCGAACAGGCGCTAGAGTTGAGATTACAAGCATATGTATCTGTTATGAGATTCAAATATGAGGTAGAATTAGAGGTTATATATAGAGAAGGTGTGACACCGGACATGGTTCCTTGGGTACAACAAACGCAACCCACATCATTATCTCATAGATCCCACAGAGGAAGAGAGTATGCTAATTTACAATCTTCATTTATGGATATAAAATTAACGTATGAGAGACAACAATCGATAAATGAGGAGGAAAAAAGGAGAATGAGAAACAAAGGAATGAGGTCGAGAAGCTTCGACAAATGGTTTTAGCTTTCTACAACGCAAGTCCTTAATTTCACCAACACAACAATCACTATCTCATGAGTGATCTACATCACAACTTTGATCTTTACATGAGTATTGCTCTACTACACTGTTGGGGAAAATCCCTTTAGATGATCAGTCCAAGAGAATAAAAAAACCAACGCAGTGGAAAACAACTGGATCGTGATTGTAGTGAGAACGGAACAATTAGAGATAAACATCAGAACAAACAGTCACAAATCAATGCAATGTAGAAAAAAAATAACAACAGTATTTATAGTGGTTCCTTTACCGCGAGGCAGTGTACGTCCACTTGGGGAGAGGATATTTTATTAATCACTGAAAGATTAGAGCTACAAGATTGATTCACTTTTGGAGGCTATACATAAGAAGAATTTACAATACAGACCAAATTCAACAGAGTTTTAGCTCTCTGGGATTACTGTCATTTTTGTCCAAAAGCTCTACTATTTTATAGCGTGAAGATATGAGGAGGGATGGCTGCATATAGCAGCCTTAGGGTTTGATTCGGCATGCATCTATTCTTGCAAAATTTGGTTCGGCAGTCGTCATTCGGCATGCATCACTCGGTATTTGGTATGGCAAAGCCCAATCTAGACCGGCATGCTCAAATTCTGAACGATATTTTTCGTTCGGTGTCACCAAAACATCGAATGTGATTTTGGTCTAGTCTTCATCTTCGCCGCTCCAAAACATCCTCCACTGCTAGTCTAAACGAGCTTCCACCACTTCAAAATACCAAAACTTCGAACAATAATTTTGGTTCGGCATTCTTTCCACCACTCCAGACTTCCCCTTTTCTCCAAATCATCGCTTCGAATAACCGCTCCAAATCATGCTACCGCTTCAAGTCCTAGCATCTTCCTTAATTAGGTGATTTCAACTTCTGCTCTTTAGGGTTTCGCCTGCTCCTTGCCGCTGCTACGCCTTGGACTTTAGGTAGCAATTTTCAACAATCTCCACCTTGATACCGAATTCCATACAAGCCTTCCAACTCCATCTACACCTTCATGCTTCAAGCGATGGATACTTATCCAATGAACTTCGGTAATGCCATCAACCATTACACTCAATCAACGAACTTCAACAAGGCCACCACTCGTCAACAAAGTGTTCGAAGTACCCAGTCCCTGTAGAACCTATCAGTCTTCACCATGAAAAAAAATGGCTCCATGAACCATCTCAACTCTCTCCCCGTGCCACCCTGTGGCACCTAGCACTTCATTAAGCGAATCAAGTCCATGCAATGCTCAAACTTAGCAACATGCAACGACTTAGTAAACATGTATGCTGCATTCTCCTTTGTGTGAGCCTTTTGAAGACGAACTAGCTTCTCTTCACTCATCAAGACAATAAACGACTCTCTGACCTCTATATGTTTCGTCCTTGAGCTAAACTCCAGATTTTCAACTAAGTGAATTGCACTCTGATTGTCACAGTACACATCCACTCCTTCGTATGTGAAGCCCAAAGCACATAATAGTCGCCTCAAATAAAGCACCCTCTTAGCTGCTTCAACTGCAGCTATGAGTTGTGCTTCTATAGTGGACAAAGCCACAATAGTCTGCCACCTCGCTCTCCAATTGATCGTTGTTCCACAAATGGTGAACACACATCCGGAGATTGACTTCCATCTATCTCTATCACCGACGTAGTCGGAATCACAAAATCCAACCAAGCTAAAATCTCTTCCTCTATCGCCAAAGACAAATCCATGATTTGGAGTTCCTCTGAGGTATTTGAAGATACACTTCACTACTTCCCAATACGTCTTTCCTGGATTTGCCATGATCCTACTCACCAATCCAACAGCCTGTGCAATGTCAGGCCTAGTGCAGACAGTGGCATACATCAAGCTGCCAATTGCATTGGCATATGGGACCTTCATCATATAAGCCTTGTCCTTTTCCAAGATCGGGGAGCCTTTACTAGAAAATTGTATGTGTAAAGGCATGGGTGTGTTGATTGCCTTTACCCCTTCCATGCTAAACCGAGCAAGCACCTTTCGAATGTACTCCTATTGAGTGAGGCTCAAAAGTTCTACCTTTCTATCCCTTTGGATTTCCATACCTAAAATTTTCTTTGCTTCTCCGAGGTCCTTCGTTTCGAATTCTGCTTTTAGCTTCGCTTTAAACTATCGATTTTAGCTTTATCCTTGGAAGCAATCAACATATCATCCACGTACAAGAGTAGGTACACCCATCTACCATTCTTTAAATGCTTGAAGTACATATAAGCGTCTTTGATGCTACGATCAAAACTAAGTGAAAGCATAAAAGAGTCAAACCTCTTGTACCATTATCTAGACAACTGCTTAAGTCCATACAACGACTTTTTCAATTTGCAAACTCAATTTTCTTTCCTATCTACAACAAATCCTTCTGGCTGCTTCATGTAGATGGTCTCATCCAAGTCTCCATGCAAGAAAGCGGTTTTTGTGTCCAGTTGCTCCAGCTCTAAGTCATGAGCTGCGACGATAGCGAGCAAAATGCGAATGGACGTTTGTCTCACTATTGGAGAGAATATCTCATCATACTTCAATCCCTTTCTTTATGAAAACCCTTTAGCAAGTAGTCTAGCCTTGTATCTCCCATCATCCTTCACCTTGAATACCCATTTGCAACCTATGGCTCGGCTTCCTTGAGGAGGTGGTACCAAATCCCAAGTCTTGTTCTTATTCAAGGACTCTAACTCCTCTTTCATAAAGTGCATCCACTTCGAACTGTCACATGACTTTAAAGCTTCATCAAGATCAAGCGGCTCCTCAAGAACCACATGTAGGGAATAGTCAAACTTATCACCAAGGTTAAGGTTTTCAAACTTCCAATCACCATACCTTTCGAGCGGCCTAATAGTCATACGACTGACTCGGGAAAGTACTGCTTTGCCTAAACTCCTTTCAGCTCCACCTTGAACTGAACTTCCTCTAGATTCACGAATATCACCAGCACTACTAGAAGGCACCTATGGACTATCCAGTGATGTTTCATTGACAATGTTTTCTTCGACGGCATCAATAATAACTCTATCATTTGCCTAGAACACGGGAACTTCTTCCATCTTCTTAAGCCTATCAGAATCTTATGATGTAGTAGGTAGCTTCTCCTTCAGATTGGACATAGCAGACTCATCAAAAGTAGTCTAGAATGAACAATCTTTCGATCAATAGGGTTCCAAATTTGATACCTTCTGATACCATCAGTGTATCCCATTAGTATGTCCTTGTATGATCTAGCCTTCAACTTGTCATCACCTGTATGGTAAACGTACACAGGACAACAAAAAATTTAGAAGTAACCAAGATACACTGCTTTACCTCTTCACTTTTCTTCTGGAATATTCCCATCTATGGCTGAGCATGGAACTTGATTTACGATATGCACCGCAGTGAATAATGCCTCAGCCCAAAAACCTCTAGACATGCCCACCGCCAATCTCAAGCAACGAGCCTTCTCTAGTAGAGTCCTATTCATCCTTTTTGCAACCCCATTAGATTGCGGATCTTCGGGTGTAGTGAAATGTCTCTGAATGCCATGCTGTCTACAGAAATCAAGGGACTCCCTAGAGAAAAATTCGCCGCCATTGTCAAATCTTAGCACCTTCAACCTAGAATCAGAATCAGATTGGTTCTCAACTAGCGCTTTCCAGTTTTTGAACTTCTCAAAGCTCTCTAATTTGGCCTTCATCACACATACCCATACTTTTCGAGAAAAGTCATCAATGAAAGAGATAAAATACTTTGCTCCTCCAAGAGTTGTAGCAGCAACCAGTCCCCAAACATCTGTATGCACATACTCAAGTACTCGCCTCGATCTATGGAGTCCAACTCCAAAAGATACTATAGTTTGCTTGCTTAACACACACTCCTAGCAAAGTCCATCTTGTCAACGATTTCTCATTTGATCATCTTCCATCTCCAAAGCAACTCTAAGCCCTTCTCTGAAATATGACCCAACTTGAGATACCAAAATTTTATAGCATCCAATGCACGAGAACTGTCTACTCCAACACACGATTCTCCAAGAATTGTGGTTCCTTTCAGTAAATACAGATTTCAAAACACATCTCCTTTCATAAGAACCAATGCACCTCTCGAAACCTTCAGACTATCCTTCTCAATAGTTACCTTACATCCCAAAGAGGCCAATTGTCCTAAAGGAATTAAGAACTTTCGAAAACCTAGAACATATCGAACACCTGTCAAAGTGCGTATCACTTCGTCAAACATCCTGGTCATCAACGTACCTTCACCCATTGCTCTATAGCTAGCATCATTACCCATAAGAATAGAGCTTCCCTCTTATCCAACAAAAGAACTGAAGTAATCCTTATTAGACGTTATATGAAAAGATGCTCCCGAGTCAACACCCAATGGTCTGAGACATCCAACACTACTGCAAACAACACTTGTCAGATACAGACTTCACCATCGCAAATGATAAAGATCCGTCCTCTTCCTTCTTCTTCAGATCTGGAGAATATTTTTTTCAATGACCGGGTTTCTTGCAGATAAAGCACTTTTCGTCCTTAGACTTTCCTCTCCTATCATTACCGGGCTTCCTAGACTGGAAACGCCCTCTAAAGTTCCAATTCTTCTTATTATATCTTCCTCTCTCAATAAATAGGCCATGACTACTACTTCTACCTCTACTTCCTTCACTTATCTCCTTCATCTGATCTCTCAAGCCCTCAAATAGAAGGCCTGGCTTCAAATCTTCTACTATCAATGTGTCTTTAACAAAGATAAGGTTATTAGCCAAACCTATGTATCGCCCCGGAAGAGAACACAAAAGAATCATTATCATTTTCTCCTCATCCATCTTCAAGTCAACAATCTTCATCTTCATCACGAGATCATCAAAGAAATTAAGATGTTCCTTCACTGAAGTACCCTCTCTTATCCGCATGGTGAAAAATGTCTTCAGCAATATCAGATGGTTAGGCAAAGATTTCTTCAAATAGAGATTTTCTAGCTTGGTCTAAATGCTCATAGCATTGATTTCACTGCTAATCTCTGAGATAAAATTCTCTCCCATGGCTAGTTATAAAGTATTAAATGCCCATTTCTCCATCTCCTTCCTTTTCATGACTAAGATGTCGGCCATCAACTCCTCAAGGGCAAACGCTACGGGATGGATTTCATTTCTCATTAGAACAGCCTTCATCCTCCATTTCCACTTCTCGAAGTCTTTATCCCCATTCCATTTCTCTATTGCCAACTATGACCTTGATGCGATATACATCCCTCTAACATAGGGTCTTGTAACAACTGGAGTCGTTTCATCTCTTGCCATAGCGTCTAACACTCCTCATGAAACGACCCGTAAATTTTAACGGTTTAAATAGCGTAATCAACTAAATTTTTAATGAAAATATAACAATTAAATTTGGTAATGAAAATTTGATATTTGTATAGGTCTATTTAAACATAGCCAACGGTAGATTTTCAATGGAAAATATGAAAGTTAGTTTTATTGTGAAATTTTCAATATCAATTTAAATAAGTTAAAAATTGATGGAAATTAAATGTTTTCGAAATTTGAATATTTTTATATAATAAAAATGCAAACTATTCTCCAAGTGAGACGTCATAATCCATTTCGTCAAATTTGGTCTTTCCTAGCCCCGTTTATCTTATTTTCGGCAAATTAACAGCAGTTTTGGCACCGAAATTCGAGTTTTGAGAGGATGGTCGTTTGCTCATATCTATGTACCATTCTGTTTGTCTTGTCATGCTGATCTCCATAGTATATCCGTTTGTGTATTTCGGACTTCGATACGCGACGAAATCGACAAAACGGCTAGTCCTATCGTTACCTGTTTTGATCCTTTTTGTTTTCTTGTGTCCTTTCGTGTGTTCCTAAGACAACCAATAGACAGCAAACTTTAATATTTCTGGCTATTTAACTTCTGACTTTTGTTATTTCTTGGCTATTTCCATTCCACTATTTCAATACAATATTCATTGGTTGTCCATTCATTTTTTCCTCTCCCCTCATTTTTTTCGTTTGTGGTGTCAAGCTTTTACAACAAAATAAAAGTGTATATATATAATCTAAGTTTTATATATCACCTGTTTGCTCGTCTTTATAAATTTTCCTGAGAAGTATAATTATATTTTTTTTGGTGGCAACCTGCTTCATCCCGACCTTCGAACACCATCTTCCCTCACCATGCCAACCTCGCCACAACACACATATCAACCTCCAAGCCCACCCACTCGAACAGCCCAATTCCGACAACTATCTCCACCTAGCGTCCTCACCATTAACTTCGACTGCCCTCTACCTTCACCCATGCTTGACCCTTCCTCTCCCTACGGCCACCGCAGATCCAGCCTAGTTCCAACCAGCAATATGCCACCGATCCTACAACCAAGCAACACAATTCCACCACCCAAACCTTCCCCTCAGATCCGAGAACTCACACCACCTAACAACACTTTGCCACCTCAGCCTCATATCTACTGCACCCATGTCGGCCTCTCCACCCCACCACATGACAACCATACTTCCCTCTCGATGCCAAGATAGCCCGTCACAGTGTCGAAGCCACCCAACTGCTGCCTCACAGCACCATAACACCGTAGTTTACCCGCATATAGCCACCATTACACGACCAAAACCACCAAAACCCACCAGCATGCCACAATCCTTCGACCTACACCACACCAGTTCATCCCTTCACAACAAGCACGCAGCCCAAAAAAACACCCTCCCTCATGTGTCGTGCTTCCTATCCCTTTTGTCAAATGCACATACATAGGGGTGTGTGTGTGTATTTGCAGTATATACGTTTACAGTTGTATATATATGTTATATAGTATTTTATAATATGTTTAGTGGTATATGATGTAATAATGTTGTAAATTTTTAGTCTGTTATTCTGTTCAGAGAAGAAAAGGTATTATATAAATATAGTTATAAGTTGTGTTCTGCTCTATTATTATATATATACAGTTATAAGTTTGTTTATATATATTAGTTGTTTATATAGCATGAGTTATACCTGATTTGTTGGGCCATATATATATATATATATATATATATATATATATATATATATATATATAAAAGTTTATATAAGTAATACAAATCTATTTTGTTATATATGAATTTGTATGAGTTATAGATCTATATATGATCTGTTTGTATATACCTAAGTTTTGGGTTTTAATATAAGGTAAGGTTTTATTTTAACTACAGGTTTAAGTAGCAATGATCTGGAATATGTGTAAATATATAGGTATTTATTATATTTGTGTTTAAATTAAATAATGGTTTCAAGATATATACATATGTGTATATATATATATATATTGATTTTAATATGTATTTTAGAGAAAAATATATAAAGTACAATATACATTTCATTTTAGTATATATCTAGCTATTTTGATTTGATCCATTGATTCCTAATTATTAGCTTTGATCATCGAATCCGTATTCATCTTATTTTGATTTGAGATTTGTCGATTAGATCGGTCGATTGTCAAGTTTGTGATTTGATGTGCACGTTAATGTGCATATATTTACATCCATATTTTATCTACTTTTATTTAAATAAAAGACAAATTTGGGCATTTTAACATGTTTAAAACCAAAATTCAATTATTTTCAAATCATCATATATTCATCTTCGATCAGGGGAAAAATGGTCATTTTTGTGCATGTGTTAATTTGAAAGTTTTTACTTGAACATTATTTATGATTTTTGTAGGAAATTTTTATGCATATGGAAGACGGATTCATGCAGATATATGCGTGCACAAGGGAATAAGAAGGAATGAAGAGGAAATAATTCAAGTCCATGATCATGGAGGACCCCCCCCCCCCCCCCCACTTACCTAGATCTACAATTTGAAGCTAATGGACAACTAAGTGGAGGTTAAAACTTCATGAACTTTTAATGATGGATTAAGTAGTGGCTGATGGTTACTTGGTGGCCATACTTCCTAAAGGGCATTTTAGGAAGCACCTTAAAAATTTAATTAGCATTTTATGCATGTATAAATAGCCCTCTTATGTACATGCAAATGATCTTCTACTCTCTCTCATTTTTACTTAGGAAATTAGCAAGTTCTAAACACAGATCAATGTGAAATAAAAATGGCTTCCAAGCCTCATTCTCTTCTTTTTTCTACTTGCTTTTATTTACTTTTATGTTGGTGTTTTCTATGCCCTTTTTTTGTTAGTAGATTAAATTTACATTCATGCAAGTAGTGTAGCTTTTCTTTTTTATGCAAGTAGTTAGTAGTTAATCTCTCTTTCGTCCTTTTCTTAGTTTCCATTTCCTTTCTTTTTAATGTTGAAATTTACAAGTGTTGATTTGATAACACAAATGAGTAGCTAAACCCTTCAATTTAGGGGTAATAAATCTCTCTAACTTTATGTAATTTCAGCATCTCTATGATGTATGATCTCTTTATTTATGCTCCATAAAAGTGAATTTTGATGTAAATTTATACAAATGGGTTTGATAGCTTATATTGCTTTTGCAAATGAGTTATTCTTATTCAACATAAACACAATTTATATCATCCTTTGCTAATTGATTTTTTATTTTGAAAAGAAAGTAAAAACAAAATTTGATGATCTATCTTACTGATTATAATGGTAAATAGATCATACTTAAAATAGCTTTTGCTTTGGCTTCGTTTTCATGAGAATTTACAAGTGGTATAATTGTTCTATTATAGTTGGATGATTTGAGGTATGTTAGCTAATAGCATAAATAAACCATACTTATGATAAATGAAACAATTATATCATTTAATATCGTAACTAGAGATCATAAATTATTTGTATGTTGATTTACAAAAATATGATAGTGGATTTGCCTCTAAATTGTTCTCTACTCTAATAATTTTTAAATCACATTTTAATTCTAGTTTTAGCTTCATTTTTGTAGTTAACAATTTTCTCTCACTTTGGTCGAATTTAATTGAATTGAAAATTTTAAAATCTTAAAAATTCCCTACGGATCGATTCGTAATTGTCATGTACTAAAATTGTATGTCGTGCACTTGTGGTTATTTCAATTTGAAATTTATAGACGGTTTTCTAACTCCATAGAAAATTTATCATTAAACAAGTTTTTAGCGTCATTGCCGGGGAGTTTATTTTTATTTTGATTTTCTTTTCTTCGATTTTTGTTTGATTCGTGTGTGTTTTCGTTTTGTGTATTAACTTTATTTTAAAAAATATTGTTGTGTGTTTGTGTGAATTTTATTTGCTTTTTGTGTGTTTTTCTATTTTTTATTTGCATTGTTGTTTTTAATAAAAAAATATACAAGATCATTTCAAAAATAAAAAAAATTATTTCATATTTTTATACATTACAATTTTCTATGTAGTATATTTTTATTGCATTTGTATGTACATTGAACTTTGTTCACTCTACACTTCATCTCCAATTACTGTTTCACTGCTCTCTATTTACCTACACAACTACCACCATATCAACACTTTTAACCCAGTCATACAGTTAACCCTTCACCACTACTTCTCTACTTCCCCATCAATTTTCCTTCCCCTTCATTGCTACCCTCAGTCATCACTGCAGTACAAATCTGCAACCAAAAGTTCCCCCATTACTTCATTATCACCTCTACTTCACACTACAAACACATCCCTCTCCAAACACCACCTCCCTTGTTCCTTATCTTTCCATCTACATATCACATACATAACCATACACACCAGTTACTGCCTCATCATCAAACAAGTAGAAAATTCAACAACTACTACCTACATACCATCCCTACCCTCATAATCCAAACTGTCAAAACTTGCTCCTGCAATTGCAGAGTCTTTTCACAACGTGCTTTTACCACACAACAATCCACAAACACTTTGATACCACTGACCATCAACGCACTTCTCCATCCATTTATTGAACAACCCAATCAACATATCATAACATCATAAGCGACAATAAACCGCCTATCTTGCTACATCCCTAAATGCACACTTCTGTGCATCCCATACAAACTACACACTCCACGGTGCCTACTACACTTTCAACATTCACCCATCCAAACAACTACGAAACCCCAGTACACCATCCTTTGTACCAAACAGTCACTACCACCATCTGCTACGACCATCTGCAACCACTGACTACAAGGGTTCTCCCATATCTCAGCCTCATATACCCTGAAACTACCCCCTACAACAAGCCATAATCAATTACATTCCTTACAAACCAACCATCCCTCCCCCCACTACCACTATCCTCAAGCAAATACTGCCTAACACTCAAATACTATCGACACATTGCCCATAACATCCAACATCCACAAAATTATACCTATCAGTTGTGCACGTCGCTTCTGCTCACTGCAGTGAACAACCATCTCCAACTGCTGCATTTACCCATCTCCACTATGCACATTTCCTAACCACCTAATCATCTCATAGCAACTTCTAACCAACCATCACCAAGCTGTACATTTCTCACCATTATACTAAAACAACCACGGTGCCTACCACCTCCTTGCTGCCCACTATCATCTTTGCCTACCTCCAAACAAACAATGCAATTCATTCAGCCAAGCATACCGCATCAGCCTTCTAAATAGCAACCTCCCCTGACGCTACTTCACTTTCGATTCAAACTTCAAATTATCGGATTGCATCACAATCCTTGAAACCCAATCAGTACATGTCAACATACAACATACACACCTGATCGTAAACACCAATTGAACACTGCACACCACTAACCAAACCACCATATTATTTTTACTGTCAACAGCTCACTTCTTCTTCACAATCCACTTCATCCACCATATAGCACTGCCTATATCCACAACCTTGTGAAACCCAATCTCAATATTGCCGAACACTCGAAACCACTCGTGGAATTCCAACCAACCACAATCAATTCTAGCCGCGGCTTGACTGCGACCCTCTACTCCATCGCCTCTAATTCTTTAGACAAACTCCAACTTACTATCGCAATCTCACTTCAACAATGAACAATCGAACTCAAACCCTCTACTTAACTGCCTCGACCCACAAAATCCATTTCAAACCCAATTGAATCACTGCATTCCCCCAATCTATCAACCCAAAATCGAGAATCATCATGAACACTTCCAAGGTGATTAGGGAAATTTACAAAATTGGTACGTTGCAAAACTTGCAAATTTGAAAAATGATTTCTAGAAATTAATTGAGTTTAGTTGCGATTTTTGTTTGTTGAGAATTCATGAATTTGTTGAGGATTATTTTGTTTAACTGGGTCGGGTATTGTTTGAGTTATTAAAAAAAGATTTCAAGTTAGTTGTTTTAAATGTTTAATTATAATTTTTTTAGCTTCTTCTTTGTTATACAAAAAAGGTTTTGCTTTGGTGAATTTGTGAATTTCTTGATTATTTGGGTCGGGCTAGTCTTGTTACATTTAGTGAACCTACTTTTGAAATTTCAAAAAAAAATTGTTTTTTTTTAATTTCATAAAAAAAGAGTTTTGTTTTTTTATTTATTTTATCTTCTTTTAAAAAAAACTGTATATATCTATTTTTCATTTCAGGTTGCCAAAGCTGAATATCGAACAGAAAAAGTGCGTGCCAAAAATAATTGCATGCCTGCTTGCTTAAAAAAAATGCCGCTTAAAAATAAATTGCTAATAATCTACACGCACTGGTATTGTGCTCTTTTTCCTTGTTTTTAGTTGAATTTCATTGTTGGTTGCTTGCATTTGCATTTTTATATATAAAAAAATATTCAAAATCCAAAAACAAAAACAAATTTCATTTTAATTGCATTATAAATTCATGTTTAATTTTTGTTTTGCATCCATCCCATCTTATTTTCTTTTCTAAGGGCAATACCCTAATTCGAATAAGGTAAAGGAATTCATCACCCTTTCCTTAGCCCACAAACGTGTTTCATCGTAAAATTTGACTAATAATAAAGGTTAGACATTCGACTTAAGTGTGTTGCGAGCTCATCTAGGGCTTAATTGTATCTTCACTATTATTTTATTTGAACAATTTTATTTCTTGGTGTCTAAGCTACGGCAGAGTAATAACCATTTATAAATATTATGGTGATTTATAAATATTATAGTAGTTGTTCCTCTAAAGGTACTTAAACATTCAGTTGCATTGCTACGGTGATTCGTGGTGCATCGATAACACATGCCCATTACCTGGCTGAGAAATATTTTTGTTGATTTAAGAGAAAGTGTGATTATACCATTTTCGGTTAGGAGTTAATAAGGACAGAAAACTATACTTAAGTCCTTTGTATACATTTAGTCGCATTAGCATGCATATTTAAAAAAAATCCAGAATCCAAAAAAGAAAAATTGTAAATTTTCATTTACTTAATTTTTAACCAAAAAGAAACATTTTTACGTTCCTTTTAAAATTTTCAATCAAAAAAATATATAAAATCTTTTCAAAAACAAAAAAAAATTCAAAATTCAAAAGCAAAAAAAACAAAAATCAAATTTCCTTTTTTTAAAAAAAACAAAACAAAAATCCTTTTGGTAAATATTTAAAATTTCGAAAATAAAAGAAAATACAAAAACATATAAAAAAAATTGAAAAGCCAAAAAAACAAAAATCAAACTTCTCTTTTGAAAATAAATTTCACTTGGTAAATAGTTTTCTTCCTTGTAAAAAAAAAATTCACTTCGTTTTTCAAATCTTCTTTCGTTCTCTAAACTCGTTTCTAACATCCTTCTCTTCTCGACTTTCAGTTGTGCATGAGTACTTGGACTCGTGACACAACAACAAATCGTTGGACTTGCGACTCACTAACTAATCGTCTAACTCAAACAAATGATCCACCCGAAATAGCGAACGAGAACGCCACTCAAACTCTTATGGATAGAATCTTTCCCGTTAAAATTTCTATTCCATCTTGCACCACGTTACCCGCCCCTACGAGTAACCATTTTAAAATTCACTCGAACCATATTGCCACCCTTTCAAAATTGGCAATTTCGAGCACGATGGCCTATACATTTTCTTGACTAAATTCGAACAAGTTTGCACAACCATTAAACTCCAAAAACTTTCCGATGACGGAATCAAACATCAATTAATCTCATTTACTCTTACGGATTACGCTGAAAAATGGTTGTACAGCTTATCATCGAACTCGATTAAAACTTAGAAAGAATTCGTAAAAGCTTTCTTAAAAAACTTCTATCATTTGGAAAAAACGAGTAGAATCCAAAACTAAATTATGAATTTTCATCAATTCAAGAGAGAACCGTTTGGAAAATATTTTGAAAGATTCAAAGAGCATTTGATAAAATGTCCACACCATAACTTCGAAAATGGATGATTTGTCAAATCTTATACGATGGTGTAACGATTCGAAATTTTGGTCGTTGAATTTTGAACATTTAATTTATTTTAAAAGTTGAATGTGGATTGTTAATTGATTTTGAAATACGAAGATTTTGATTTAATCATTAAAATTAGTTATAATTTCAAATATGGCAATTTAATTGGATTTGGATAATGATAATTTAATATTTGAAATTGGGATAATTTGTGAATTTGGGTGTATATAGATATGGAAATGGTTTTTAAAATTTGTTTAAAGTCTAGTTGGATTTGAATTTTAATATTGGACTTCTGAATGAGATTTTAAAGTCGATAAGTTTAAATTTGGAATTTTTATATTAATTTAATAATGGGATTTAATATATATATAGTAATAATGTAAATAATCAGATTTTGATTTACAATGAATCAGGATGATTTCTAATGTGAATATAAATTTTATATGATTTATAATTAAGCTAGTAAAGTTTTAAATGATTTCGACAATTTTGAAATCGCTCGATTTAAAATCGATGAGTTAAAATAGCCTTCCGCGGCATAGTCTCGGAATTCGACGAAACAAGTTCCATTGGATTCGTAATAGTGTATTATTATCAGATTTCAATTTTTTTAGTGTTTGGAGTTTACCGTTTGTTCGTACGGGTGAGAAATGCGTTGAAACAAATATTGAAAATTTAATATTTAAACTCGATTCAATAAGCTATCTTCCACCTATGATTGAATTAGGCCCCGAAACATGTTCTATTGTGTTCGAAATATGGGTAAAACATTATAAACGCCTAGTGGCATGTTCCGTTTAGAGTTCGTTTTGAAATGATCATTAAAATTTAAAATAATATTAAATTAATTCACTTATACGTATATATATACACCCAAAACAGAAACCCTAAACCTCTTTTCACGACCGCCGCTTGTATATTTTTAATGGCCAAGAATCGTTTATCTTCTGCCTCTAATCTCACCAAATCCACTCGCCTATAGCCTAAAGTTCCAACTAGAGAATTGAAGAACTCGTCGAGTACTACAGATCCTACGGTGGATTTTCTTTATCATCACCGTAAGGTCATGGATTTTGGCCGCATTCGTTCCCAAGTCGTGTGCGTTTTTTGTGCATTTGGGGCGCCGAGCTCTACCATTTTGGGCAGTGGGTAGGAGACGGAGTGGGCTACATAGTGGTGTTCCCCGATCGAGTTAGACAGTGTGGTAGTCGCGATGTAATCAAGAAGGATGATGGCTATGGGTTTGGGAACCCTCGGTGATCGCGTGATGGAAGAAGAGCATGGGCAACAACGATTTTCTAATGTTAACGTGTGGCCCAGATTTTTGTTTGGTAAATTAATAATAAAATGAAAAGAAATTGTTTATATATATTATATTCAAACCTTTAAACATTCATATCTAATGCATGCGCTGTCATAATTCAAGGAAACTGGCGGCATCGAAATAGCAGCGACGGGATCCACGCACTTCAACAGATTAGGAGGCAATTTGAACAAGTGGAAATTCTAGATCAAATCGAAGGGGCTCGATTTGATTTAAAATTGAAACGCCAACTCAAGGTGAGTTAATCTCACTCACATCTGGATGACAGGTTAATTTTAAATTGTTTAAATTTTAAATTATTGATTGATAGACTGAATGTGATATTATATATAGTAGTATATATATATTGGAGTGATTGATATTCCCGTATTATATAGCGGATGAGACCATATACCCCCCACATAATAGCGGATGACCCTATATACCACGATATTCCACCTCAAAGTTAAATTGCTTTTTTATATTGTGCTAACATCAGTGGATGCAGGAAAGCGGGTTGGAGGGATCCAACTGGATTCCTCAAAATATTGAAATTATTTTCATAACTATGATATGTTTTATTTGATATTCCATGATAGATTATATTGGAATTTAAGTAATTCGATGTTATGGGTTAGATGAATATATTTTGGTAGTTTAAATATAGAAATAAAATGAATTGATTGCTTAAAGGAAATGAAAAGAAATTTTTTGAAATAAAGAATGGAATTGATGTCTCAGATTTAAATAAGGATGTTAAATCATAATAAAGGGTGAACTGGTGTTAATGGATTTTGGATAAATCAAGAGATAAATTTTAAAGGGAATTTAAACTAGGGAATCGGTTTGAAATTGATTATGTCTTTTGGAAACTGTGATTTAAAAGGAAATGAGGAATGAAAATTTATAAACTGGTTTATAAATGAAGTGGAATATTTATCAGTGGATAAATTTGAAAGTATAGGTTCCGATGGAATTTATAAGAAAAGGAACAATTCATTTTAAAAATAAATGGAGATTTTATTTTTAAATGTTGGAAAGTATATTTCTTTCCTGGAAAACTAAGTATACTTTTAAAGGAAAGATTTCAAAGAATAAACTAGAAGTTTAAAAAAAAATTAAGAATTTTTTAGAAAAATTATTATTTTAATTATTTTTAAGTGAAAAATAAATATTTATTTAAGTTAATTATTTTTAAAGGTAAATTAGTATTATGATTTTTTTAAAAGGGAATTTTAACATAAATATTTGATATAATAAGTTTATTTTAAAGGGTAATTTTGGTTTAAGTTTTATTTAGGAAACTCTTACAGAATTTCATAAGTATTATTTTGAATAAAGAATTTTGTAGCTTTATTTTAAATAATGTAAGTATATATTTTGTGAAAGCGCTTATAAGGAGATGGGAAATGTGTTTAAAAATAAAAAGTGGTTTTATTTTTAAAGTGTTGAAAGAAATTTGCAGGATAGGAACGTAAATTAAATTGGGATAAATCGAGCAGGATTTACAAAGGATTATATGGGTTATATTGAAATGGAAAGTGCATTTCTTTGAAAAGCTAGTATATTTTTAAAAGGAAATTTTTATGAATAAGTTTAAGGTTTTCAATTGTTTTAAAGAATATTTTGAGAAATTTATTATTTTAATTGTTTAAAATTTTAAAGTAAATATTATTCAAATTAATTTTTAGTAGTAATTATTTTAAAAGTTAAACTAGTAGTATGTTTTTAAAAGGAATTTTCTAATATTTATACTTTATATAAAACTTTTATTTTAAAAATTTGTTTGTGGCTTAAGTTTTACTTGGAAATTTATTATAGAATATCATAACCATTATTTTGAGTAAAGTGATTTAAGTAGTTTTATTTCTAAATGTTTTAAGTATATATTTTTGGGTAAAGTGATTTAAACTATTAAAAATCTAATTTAATTCGGAGTTTTTTAGTGAAAATAAAATAATTGGTTGAACTGATTATTTATTTGATTGTTAAATAACCGACTATCAAATCTGAACCCAAATATGACTTTAGAAATATCTAGAAGGAGTACGGGAATTATATGGTACAGTTACCGTTCGAGGTGCTATATTGTATGTATAAACTCGTTTGTTCTTCTAGGATGTTATAAGAAAATCCATCCACTAACGGTCAGGAGGTGATCTCTAATCTTATTTCGTCTGATTATTTCCTAAAGAACCAGGGTTGAGTTTGCCGGGAAATAGCGAACGTTGTTTCGAAGAGACCGGGATCGGATTTGTGATCTGAAAACCACTTCGATCCAATGAATACGTTTTCGTGATGAATATAAGAGCTTGGAGTCGGAGATAGAGCAGTGAAGTGCAAGGGCTAATCGCTACTAATCCTAAGGGTGATTCCAAAATGGATGTTGTAGGAGTAGTGACTTCGATTCAGTTCGGACCCGGAATGGACTTGTATGGATGAATGCTATCGTAACATCGTCAGGAGGACGATGAGCATTCGAAGTGAGATGTGTTCTAAAAAGGTAACGCATAGCCTCGAGCCTCATTAAACGAGAATGACAGAAAATCAAGGGTTATGCAGCAAAGCTAAGTGGCTAGTAACCAATTAGGGTAAGGTCGTCCCTGTCTAGATGTCCCTTTTACTCGACTGTTTGGGGAGTTGCTGATTCCAACTGTGGGGTGATCTTATTTGGGCTATCCAGTAAGGGGTAGTCCGGTCTTGTGTTGCAGAGGATCAGGGTGGATCCGCGGTATGCTGATCTAGATCAGGTACCGTGATAGGTGGTACCCCAGTGCCTAGTTATTAGTTGAAAATCCATTCTCCCTACGTGCCATTTACGATTTTGATTGTAGAGCCTAGTAATTGCTGGAATTTAATGAATGTAACAATTTCGGCTATTTGAATAAGTATTTGTATTTAGGCACTATTATAATATCAGAGGATTTTATAAGAAATGTTTTGGTTATCGTAAGGTAAAAACCCAACATGTTTATTTATGGCGTGTTCTTACAAGATACCTTTGATTTTCAAAGGATTTTGAAAACTTTAATAAGTAAGTTGAGTGTATTTTCTCACGCTGGTTTTTCAGACTGACTCGGGTGTTATTTTACTATAATACTTGGGTCAGACCAAGTACTATAAACACAGGATAGGATGCTGTGGAGCAAGAGACGAGCTGGATGGCGAGACGTAAAACATATTTGATGTATATTCCGTTTTGCTGTATAAGCTGTATAGTCTGCTTTTGGGTGAGGACAAGTGGTTACAACTGTCCAGTATTTGGCTGTTGTTTGTAATGTACTTTGATTATGTAATGTATAAAACAAATATAGTTTCTTTTTGTGTAAAGATCTGTTATTATCTATTATATTTTGCTCCGCTGCGATTGTGAGATTTTGATGTTGTTTGTTTTCTCTTCTTCAACATCCTTCTTTCTTTCCCTCAGCAATCTGTCTTTCTCCGGCACTCAATCATCGGCATATTATACAGTGGTGTTTTTGTGTCGATTTTCGAGGGTCGAGAAGAGCAGGTCGTCATAGATGGACTAGAAAACAGCTCACGAGCCATGCTCGAATCAATGTGCCAAGGCAACTTTCTTGCCTAACATCATGATGATGCTTGGCAATTTCTTGAAAACCTTATCAAAAAATCATCCCAATGGGAACGTTCCAACGAAAAATCTATTTACTCACGATCGAGTGCACACTCGATGGGATCTTATTTTGCTTTGGAAGCTAAGATCGATGCAATGATTAAAAAAATCGATAATGTTTTCTCATCAAATCAAATAAACCAAGCTTTCCAACCGATGTGTTACAAATGGAACAACCCTAATCATATAGCCAATCAGTGACCCAATTCTGCCGAAAAAATCAATGCTTTCAATAAAGCCAAAAATGACCCATTTTCTCCAACGTATAATCCCGGTTGGAGAAACCATCCGAAATTTGCTTGGAACCAAAACAATCCCAACACGAATACGGTTCGTCCCAATTTTCAAGCATTCCTGAATAATGCTTCGAATTCTCTGTTCCAGCCCAACCATTTTCAACCAAACTTTGTGGTTCTGCCTCATAATCAACTTCAACAATCAAATTTTCAACCAAATTCGGGCCATCCTCCCTAAGAAGATAAAATTTTAAGTTCATTTGAGAAAACTCTTGAAACGTTGGCTAAAGAAACTACTCAAAATCTTCAATCAAGCAGCAATTTGCAAAATTTATTGACCTCATATATGCAAAACACAAACTAATCAATTGCAAAACTCGAAATGCAAATAAGTCATCTAGCCACATCTGTATATGAACGCGAACGTGGAATATTCCCAAGCCAGCCCATTCTAAATCCCAAAAATCAAAACGCAAATTCAAATCAAGCCCATGTTGTTCAAGATAGCAATGTCACCCAATTGAATGCTATCACAACTTTACGTTCCGATAAACAAACCGATAATCAAGTCATTAATCCAAATGATTTACCGGAAACCTCTCTCGATAGTTCTAAAACAATGAATGAATCTGAATAGAATGTGGAGCCAAATGTTGAATCGAATGTCAATCAAAATTCTTCTTCTTCTACTCAAGTAAACCCACCTACCAAGTATCGTGTTCTATTTCCACATCTTCTTCGGCCAAAGAAACACTTGGACCAAATGGAAAAGATGTTGGAAATTTTTAACCAAGTCCAAGTTAACATTCCGCTTCTGGACATTGTTCAACAAGTCCCTACTTATGCCAAATTTCTTAAGGTGTGCACCCAAAAGTGACACACTCAGGTGCCCAAAAAAGTCTTCTTAGCTGCCAGTTTGAGCGAAGTCATGTCCCAATCCATGCCCGTCAAATACAAAGATCATGGCTGCCCTATGATTTCGTGTACAATTGGAGACAAGACGATTAACAAATGCTTGATAGACTTAGGTATGAGTGTCAATTTGATTCCATATTCTGTGTACGAATAATTAGGCTTAGGTGAGCTCTAACAGACAAAGGTCACGCTTCAGTTTGTCGATCATTCCATTAAGAAGCTCGTGGGATAAATCGAAGACGTGCTCATTTGAGTAGGGCAATTCATATTCCTCGTTGATTTTGTCGTTATCGAAACACAACCCGTGATAGATCCCGTGAGTCAAATTCCACTAATTTTAGGCCGACCATTCTTAGCCACCTAAAATGCCTTAATTAATTGTCATAACAGATTGACAAAAACTTCTTTTGGAAACATGACTTTAGATCTTAACATTTTCAATCTTGAAAGTCAATCGAGTGAATCTGACGACCGAACATTGGAAGTTAGTGCCATTCACGAAAGCTTCGAAAACGGGACACTTGACCTTAACGATGAACGCGAGGCCGAGTACAAAAAAATGTTTCATGAGATACCAAATGAGGTTGAATACTCTCTTCCTTTTGAATCACTTCCATTTGAGTCCGAATCTCAACCTAATTCTTCGATCGAGCAACTCCCGAAGTTGGACCTCAAACCACTTTCCAATCACCTTAAGTACGCATACTTAGATGATAACGAAACATTTCCCACCATAATTTTTGTGACTCTCTCTCTTTCTCAATCAAGAAACTTCGTTACTTTCAATCTTGTCCAAAAACAAGGAAGCGTGGGATGGTCGATCTCCGATATAAAGGGAATTAGTCCCGCTCTTGTTCAACATCTCATCCATTTAATCGACGATGCCAAGCCTGTTCGTGATGCGCAACGAAGGCTTAATCTGAAAATGAAAGATGCGGTGCGTAATGAAATTCTTAAACTTCTCGACAACGAAATCATTTACCCGATCTCTGATAGTTCATGGGTTAGCCCAATTCATGTTGTACTGAAAAAGTATGTGCCAACCGTTGTCAAGAATGATTCAAACGAACTTATTCAAACTCGTACTCATATGGGTTGGCATGTTTGCATTGACTATCAAAAACTAAATGTCGCAATACGAAAAGATCACTTCCTTCTTCCTTTCATTGACCAAATGCTCGAATGTTTAGCCGGATACGAATTCTACTGCTTCCTTGATGGTTATTTCGGGAATAACCAAATTCCAATCGCTCCCGAAGATCAAGAGAAAACGACTTTAACGTGTCCGTTCGGTACCTTTGCTTATCGACGTATGCCATTCATACTTTGTAACGCTCCTATACCTTCCAACGATGCATGGTTGGCATCATTTCTAACATGATTGAATGCTTTCTAGAAGTTTTCATGGACGATTTCTCTATCTTTGGTGATTATTTTTCTGAATGTTCACATCATCTCGAGTTAGTTTTGAATCGATGTAAAAAAAACATTTGACTTTGAATTGGAAAAAAATGCCACTTTATGGTCAAATAAGGCATAGTCCTTGGACATATCATCTCAAATAAAGGCAATGAGGTAGATAAAGCGAAAGTTGACATAATTGCAAACCTATCCATTCCCAAATCTGTTAAGGACATTCGATCATTTCTAGGACACGCTGGTTTTTACCGACGCTTTGTGAAAGATTTTAGCAAAATCGCTCATCCTTTGACGGCTCTTCTCGAAAAAGGCGTTCCATTCGATTTCAACTCTGAGTGTATCTCTTCTTTTGAACGTTTCAAAAATGAACTCATTTCTGCTCCAATCATTAGCACACCCAATTGGGATCTTCCGTTCGAAATAATGTGTGACGCTTCTAACTTTGCGGTTGGTGTTGTCTTAGGACAATGCATCAACAAAATCCTTCATGTCATTTACTATGCGAGTATGACTTTAAATGACGCTCAACTCAACTACATAACAACTAAAAAGGAGCTTCTAGCTTCCTTTTTTGCTCTCAAAAAATTACAACCATACTTGATAGGTTCACACATTACTGTGTACACGGACTACTCTGCGCTTCGATATCTCTTCGCTAAAAAGATGCAAATCCCGTTTGATTCGTTTGATCCTTTTACTTTAAGAATTTGACCTTACAATCAAAGACAAAAAAGGTCCGATAATGTCATAGCCGATCACTTATCTCATCTTCCGAACGCACCATCTTCTTTGCCAATCAATGAAAACTTCCCTGATGAACAACTCCTTTCAATTTCTATCGATCCATGGTACGCTGATATATGAACTACTTAGTCACTAAAGTAACTCCCTCATCTTAGTCCAAACAGGATAAATACAAGTTTATATCCCAAGTGAAATATTTCTATTGGGACGATCCATACTTGTTCAAATACTACCCTTACCAAATCATCCGACGTTGCATTCCGGATAATAAGATCAAGAATGTTCTTTCGTTTTGCCACGATCAAGCGTGCGGTGACATTTCGGTCCTCAAAAAACTACAGAAAAGGTGCTTCAGTGTGGTTTGTATTGGCCTTCTCTTTTCAAAGACTCATTTGAATTCTGTTAAACTAGCGATCGATGCCAAATGTTTGGACGAATTTCTCAACAAAATACGATGCCTCTAAACCCTATTCTTATGATTGAAATCTTTGATGTGTGGGGTATCGACTTTATTGGACCTTTTCCCAATTCTTTTGAAAACTTTTATATCCTACTCGCTGTCGATTACGTCTCAAAATAGGTCGAAGCCGTTCCTAGCAAAACCAAAGACCATATACTTGTTGTGAAATTTCTCAAAGAAAACATCTTTTCAAGGTTTGGCGCAGCTTGCACGGTAATCAGTTATAACGAAACACATTTTTGTAACCGTTCATTTGAAACTTTAATGAAGAAATACTCGATAACCCAAAAGTTATCCACTCCATATCATCCTCAAACTTGTGGGCAAGTTGAAATTTCAAATCGTTAAATAAAACAAATCTTGGAGAAAACCGTCAACAAAAAATCGAAAAGATTGGTCTCAGAAATTGACAAACGCGCTTTGGGATTACCGTACTGCTTTTAAAACTAACCTTAAGATTTCCTTATTTCGTTTAGTCTGCCGTAAAGCTTGCCATTTACCCGTTGAAATTGAATACAAAGCGTTATGGGCAATAAAGAACTTAAACTTTGATCATGAGAAAGCTGGCGAAAACCGAAAACTACAACTCAACGAACTAGAAGAACTTATGAACGACGCGTATGAAAATGAGAAATTTTACAAAGAAAAAACATAAGTTTTTCATGACAAGTCAATCCTAAGAAAGAAAATTGCCTAACCAAAAGTTCTTTTATATGACTCAAGACTTCATTTATTCCCTAGGAAACTTAAATCGAGAGGGACCAGACCATTTGTGGCACGAACTGTTTTTCCACATGGTGCCGTAGAAACAGAAAACCCTAGCGATAGATCGATTTTCAAAGTCAACGATCATCGTTTGAAACCTTTCTTGGTATTGCCAAGTAACCAAGAGGAGGAGCTCATGATGCTTCATGAGCCAAGCTACGTCTAATAAGAATGTTAACCCACTTTTGTAAGTATGTACGTATTTTTTTCCGTTACACTCGTTATATCATGCATTGACTGTAGGGACAAAGTCAAAATTAAGTGTGGGGGAGTCCCATTTTATTTTTTCTAAGTTTCATGGCATTTTTGAATCTGAATTTTCTTTTAACTTGAAAAAAATCTCAAAATTTCTAAATCTCAAAAACATTTTCTTTTTAGCATTTTGATTTATTTTTGAAGAAACGCTACGGGATAAGTATAATTTTTGGTCAATAAATTGAAATTTTTGAAAACTTATTTGTCTTAACAAAAATAAAAATGAAGTTGGATTATAAATAACAATGATTTAACTAGTATATAGGAAGAATAATATGTGTTAATTACGAAATATATTCTAAATGAAAATCTTTGTTTAAAAAAATGGTAAATTTAAAGTAAAGGATATAACATTTTTATTTTCTACGTTAAATGGTGCCAATATGATTTTTTAAAACTCTCTCTTTCTAAAACACACAAAAAAATTATTTGTATATTTGTACATATTTTTAACACCTAGAGTCATGCGTTCACACTAGTGTGTTCACTCGCCATGCTCTGTACCCTTCCCACGTAAGCCCGAAAGGCAGTACACGATCGGTATATCTGGCCTCAGTTTATTTGAATTAGGTGTATATATAAAAAAGTTATTTTTAATAACACCTACAATCAATAAGTGTTCACACTTGTCTGTTCACTCACCAGCTCTATATTCCCCTCACATCAGTCCGCAAGGCAGTGTACGGGTAATATATTTGACCTCAGTTTAGGTGAGTTAGGCATATGTAAATATTGTTGATATCAATAAAATTTTCAAATAAGAGAGTGTAAGCAGTTGAAATCCAAGCACCATTTTGACTTGTTTGATTTGACTTGTTATTGGAAAGAAATGAAAATACCAGTTTGATAAACTTTGATAATCAACTAAGGATCTGTTTCATAGTTACACTATATTATCGACCGAAACAACGAGTTAAACTATAGCCCATTTGTTTCGATAACTTCGTTTCTATTGGAAATCTTGACGAGTAAATGACTTAAATTTTCAAGATAATGACAAAAACTTATATTTAACTTATTTGTGTCTATTTAGAAGTAAATCTTTCATTGGTAAATATTTTCAAAAACTTGTATTCATTCCATTGAAAATAAATCTTGCATTTTATAAATAATTTCATCCTGCATTGGGATTTTATGGGTAGTATCCGCTGAAAACCCTCACGAGACAATACTCATCCTCCTGAGATACTCATAGGTTTAACATCTTGTTGCATACGCTCAATGCAATCGTGCTCCCTACGAAAACGGATTTATCTTAGTTTTCCTTTATTCGAGGATGAATAAAAAGATAAGTGTGGGGGTATTTGATGTGCACGTTAATGTGCATATATTTACATCCGTATTTTTTCTATTTTTATTTAAATAAAAGTCATATTTGGACATTTTAACATGTTTAATACCAAAATTCAACTATTTTCAAATCATCATATATTCATCTTCATTTAGGGGCAAAATGGTTATTTTTGTGCATGTGTCAATTTGAGAATTTTTACTTAGACATTATTTATGATTTTGTAGGAAATTTTTATGCATATGGAAGAGGGATTAATGAAGATATATGCATGCACAAGGAAATACAAAGGAATGAAGAGGAAATAATTCAAGTCCATGATCATGGAGGACCCTATCCACTTACTTAAATCTACAATTAGAAACTAATGGACAACTAAGTATAGGTTAAAGCTTCATGCACTTTTAATAATGGATTAATTAGTGGTTAATGGTTACTTGGTGGTCACACTTCTTAAAGGGCATTTTCATGAAGCACCCTAAAAATTGAAGTAGGTTTTTATGCATGGATAAATAGCCCTCTTATGTACATATAAAGGATCTTCTACTCTCACTTATTTCTACTTAGGAAATTAGCAAGTTGTAAACACAAATCAAAGTGAAATAAAAATGTCTTCCAAGCCTCTTTCTCTTCTCTTTTCTACTTGCTTTTATTTACTTTCATATTGATGTTTTCTATGCTTTTTTCTTTATTAGTAGATTAAATTTACATTCATGCAAGTAGTGTGGCTTTTCTTTTTTATGCAAGTAGTTAGTAGTTAATCTCTTTTTCTTCCTTTGTTTAGTTTCCATTTCCTTGCTTTTAATGTTGAAATTTACAAGTGTTGATTTGATGACACAGATGAGTAGCTAAACCCCTTCAGTTTATGGGTAATAAAGCTCTCTAAATTTATGTAATTTCAACATCTCTATGATGTATGATCTCTTTATTTGTGCTTCATGAAAGTGAATTTTGATGTAAGTTTATACAAGTGGGTTTGATAGCTTATGTTGCTTTTGCAAATGAACTATTCTTATTCTAGGTAAACATAATTTACATCATCATTTGCTAATTGATTTTTGATTTTGAAAAGAAAGTAAAAACAAAATTTGATGATTTATCTTACTAATTACAATACAAATATATCATACTTAAAATAGCTTTTGCTTTGGCTTCATTTTCATAAGAATTTACAAGTGGTATAATTGTTGTATTATAGTTTGATGGTTTGAGTTATGTTAATTAATAACATAAATAAACATACTTATGATAAATTAAATAATTATTTCACTTAATATCATAACTAGAGATCATAAATTATTTCTTTGTTGATTTACAAAAATATAAGAGTGGATTTGCCTCCAAATTGTTCTCTAGTCTAATAGTTTTTAAATCGCATTTTAATTCTAGTTTTATCTTTATTTTTGTAGTTAACAATTTTCTCTCACTTTGGCCTAATTTGATTGAATTGAAAATTTTAAAATCTTAAAAATTCCCTACGGATAGACCCATACTCGCCAAGTACTAAAATTGTATGTCGTGCGCTTGCGGTTATTTTAATTTGAAATTTATCGACGGTTCATAATTCAGTCTGTAGCTTGTTGTGTATCTTCTCTAGCCTCGAAAGATGAGCAATCACTCACGATTAACATTCTTATATTTAGTATATTTAATTCACATGAAATGACGATTGAAATATGCTGTTAAATTTGAATTGTTGGGTTATTTAATTGTTAAATATGATATGTCATTATCTGAAAATTGTTTACCTATGACACATGACACTATAACTATTGTATATATAATATTTAAATTTATTACTGATGATATATGCATGTTATTGATATGTCATAATTTTATTATATTTTTTCTCACTTTACAAGTTTCCTGTTAGTTTAGAATTCCATATGGGTTGAAATGAAACATACCCGAACGATCTTGTAGATTAAGGAGAAATTGCTATGGGTTGAAATGATAAACTCATGCGATTTTTATTGATTTTCAAATTTTGGGATCGCGGGTTGAAATGTTATACATCCGTAAATATTAAATTATTGCCGATTGAAATGTTAAATATCCATATCATTGGACCATAGGATAAAAAATTATATACGGACACCGTTAGTCTATTTTGGAAAAAATGATTTCCAAAGTTTGAAAGAGAATATATGGATTTTATTAAATATTGATTTTAAATTATAATATAAAGAATTTAATTTAATATATGTGTAAAATATAGTTTTTAAAATTTTATGTTTTGGATATCTTAAATTTATAAGTTAGTTTTGAAAATATAAATTTTAAGATTTTTCTTATAACTTTATTATTTTAAATACATACATATATATAATAAGATTTAATTTAATAAAATTTAATTTAATTAACATATACATTATTTTTAAGTATTTATATAAGATAAAAAAAATAAGAATTGAAACTTCTTGAATATGAGATTTTAAAGATAGGATTTTATAACTTGATTTTGATAAAAGGTGACGGAATGAATATTTTCAAATTTAAATAATTTAAAATTTAAATATTTAGTTTGATTTAAAGGTGTAATTGGATATTTTATTTAATTGTTATTAAAATAATTAAGTGAATATTTCCAATTTGAATAAAATTAAAGTTAAATGTTGAATATAAATGAAACTTATATTGAAAATGTTTGAATATTTTACTTTGAATAATATTGGAATGGAAATGAAAGTTCAAACCTGGATTTGAAATCGATAAAAATTGAAATGGTTTATTGAGAATTTGAATTGAATATTTAACCTTTTAAAATTGGAAAGTGTAGAACAGGGATTGATTTAGATTAAATTTCGGAATTTAAGTTAATTTGAACCGATTTGTGGAATTGGATGAAACAATTCTAATTGGGAAACTATTTCAGTATAATCTCTTTATATAAATATAAACTATTTTTAATTTACAACTATTTTAATGTAAAATTATTTTAATTTATAAATATTTTAATACATAAACTGTTTTAATTTATAACTATTTTAATATATATACTATTTTCAGTAACTAAACTGTTTAAGTTGGAACTATTATGATTATGGAAGTGTTATGATTTCAAAGGTGTTATGATTTCAAAAGTGTTATGATCTCGAAAGTGTTATGATTTCGACAGTGTTATAATTTTGAAAGTGTTACGATTCTGGAAATGAATATTATTTAAAATGAATAATGATATCAAATTGATATGGTTTTGAAATGAATATGATATTTTGATACGAAGTATGAACTATTTGAAATGAAATGACCATGGTGTGAAATAAGCGTTCGGTTGTTAAAGAGACCGGGATCGGATATTTTCGTACTCTCTACTAATACCAAAAACCACTTTAACAAATGTGTACGTGGTGGAGATTCTAGAACGAAGTAGGATGGTTTGGCGACGATTCAATATGAGGTTTTAGCGCAGTCCCAACTCCCGTGAGTCAACTAGATGTTGCTAAAACAGGAGCCACGCCGGGCCAAGTGAGGTCATTCCTCCGATCGGGCACATTTCTTCGATACCATTCTCTTACTTCATGATTTGATTGGGTGCACCTTTGATTTGGGAGTGTGTCTCAAGATGGACGGTAGTAGCTGCTATGCATTACCACCAGTCCGGATCCGTATAACAGTAGAATCCTACCATGGGCATTGCCTCGCACGCCTTGTCACATGCCTTATCGCGTCTTCTACGAGTTCGATTTTTGCCGTACCTATGGGGTGCTCCCTGATAACCCATCTGCGGGTGGAGTTTATAGGACTGTATAGACTACGACATTATATAAAATGTGTTAAGGGGGATATGGGTAACGCCTTAACGCTATTTTAATACTTTACTTTACTTATAGACATATTATAATAACGTATATTATTACATAGTAGATAGTTCCACGGATCCTCAGAGGATGGGTATCCCAGACATCCTTTAAGTTACTTGTATTTCAGTTGACATTTCACTTGAGTGAAATTTACTGATATAAGAATGTTAATCCTGACTCGAGTGTTTTGTGTTTTGCTTTATGTTTGGGTCAAACTGAGTGTCACAGCATTTGAGACTCACCTTTGAAGATTGGAGATTTGTTTGAAGATCTATCTATCCAGCTTTCAGTTATTTCAGCTTATTCCTGTCATTTATTTTTAGACTCGTCAGTTGCTTATGGAGTAGAGATTCATTTGTATTTAAGATTCTGTTGTATTTTGTTTCAGACTCTGATGTTTTATAGTAGCTTCATAAACTACTATTTATCTATTCCGTTGCTTATTGTTGTAATACTCTATATCTGTGATTCTGTGACTGATTTATTTACTGTATATGCTAAGTTTTACCAAATACAAATTAACAATCTGTTGTTTTGAGCAATTCAAGTCTGACATGAGTGGATGATTATCAATTTGAACAGTTTGAAATACCAGGTCGTTACAAGTGGTATCAGAGCTCTGGTTTAGGTAAAACTTAGCATATGGAGTAAAAATTAATTACAGAATCATCTTCGTTCGAGCTTGAAATCTTCGTTAGAATCCTCCTGAATTAGGATTTCTTTTGAATTTTGGAACCCTTCCCTTTTGTTCTAAAATCTATTCTTGTCTTGTCATGTTCATGTTCTTCTTGATACTGGAGCATCCCATAGCTTCAACCATAATTGTCAACTTCATTCTTTTGTGTGACTAATCCCATCGACGGTTCTGCCAACCTTTGTATGATTTGGAAAGGAGTGAAACTCCTTTTCAACAAACGTCGATTCACCGGAGATTTCTACATCTCCGGTTTGATGTCGTTGTCTCCTGCAAAGCCCAAACTGTGTCTCTAGTAGACAACCCGGGTAATTCTCTTATGATCCAATGTCGATTGCCTTAGGATTTTTGTAGGCAGCTTATCTTTTCGCTTGATTCTCATCCTAGTGATATTGATTCCACCTTGATAGTCAGAAAATATCCTGATGTTTTGGTGAAGTCACTTACCTTCCTCACAAGTGGGAAACTGAATTTCGTATCGAACTTATTCCTAGAATTAGACCAGTCGTCTTACTCTCAAACGAATGGTTTCTATGAATGGTTAGTCGTGCCTTTGGATTAACGGATTCTCCTGCCTTCTTCGTCGATCTTGTGAATCATGTTTTCCCCGATGTTTCCAACTAATTTGACCTGGTTTTCATTGATGATATTTTCATATTTACTAAATCTCGGTTGACCAGGTTAAGGTCGCCCACGATTTGTATAAGTCTATCAATCTTTTCTTTTCTGGAACTCAATTATCTTTTTATCCTTTCGAGCTATCTTCGTTGTTAAAATTCTCTTTGATGAGGGTCACTCCAAATTTAAATCTCTGTCCTTGTTCTATGATCCACTCTTGAATCATCGTGTGAGGAAGTGTATTTGTAATTAATATACAAATGTTTTATATTATGTTGTTTGAGTTGTTAAGTTTGATTTTGGGTTTCGATCGATTCGTCTGGCCAACGATATCGATGGGAATTCCAAAACACTTGAACAGGCCAAACTAACACAGTATTGTTTTTAAATTTGGTAAATGAAATAAATTTTTATGATTGTATTTTTTATATATAAGTATAATTTTCTGAAATTTTATGGTTAAATGAATTGTTTTTTGAAGTGCTAAATTACTAGATTATAATTTATTATTTGGTATACATTCCTAAAACCATTGACTATTGTTGTATATAAAAAGATGAAATGTATAAACATGGTCTAAAAATCTAAATTGCAAAATGAAATAAATTTAAACTAGAGATTTGAGAATTTAATTTCCGATACTATTCAAAAATTCGATTTTTAAAGTTTTGGAATATATTATTTGAAAGTATTTTCGCAAGAAAATTATTTTCAAAGAAATTTAAAAGAAGAAAATCAATACCCTCCTCTTTTGCCGTTGGAAAATAATTTCGGTGATGACTGCAACATCATCGACATTCATTTTCGAGTCTTAAGTGGGGAGAGCGCTTGGTAGCTTTGCTACACTTTTTTTTTTGGAAAAAAGGATTCGATTTGAATTTCTTAAGTCTGATTTGATGTATAAAATATATGTGTGTATATTTATTTCAAAATGTTTTGATGTGAAACCGGAAATTTAACTCTTAAATTTTATATTAAACGATGGTTTTTAATTATTGAAGTGAAGCAAAATTTAAAGTAATTGAAGTGTCTAAAATGAGAAATGGAATCAAAACAACTTGAAAAGGTTGAAATGGGATAAAATTTAATTGTATAATACTCAATTGCATTCTAAAACATGTATACTAACCTGAATATTCAAAAAATTAAAACGTTAATGAAATTGTAATTAAAGGTTATACAAAAGAAAAGTTAAGTAATAAAAATGTTTAAACCAAATTTTTCTTAATAGAAATGTTGTAAATTAAAGGTAAATTTATATAGTACTCAATTACATTTGAATCATTACTAAAACTTACCTGGAAAGGGTTTGAATGTAATTAAATAATATACAATATGATATAAGTAATAAGATGTCCAAAATTGAATTTTGTTAAGGGAATTTATAAATAAAAATTTATTGGTTATAACAAATGTTTAATTTATGTTATAAGAAATGTTAAGTGAAATAAATTGAATAATAATAGAGAAATGATATTGAAGTAAATATATATGAACTTAAGAATAGTTGAAATTGAATTTTGAAGTGGAATTAACTTAATGAAGTTAAATGGATTAAACAAATAAGTTAAATAAAATAATTTTTTGTTGGAAAGAAATTTTGTAATAACTGTTAATAAATTAAAGCAAATATATTAAATGAAAATACCTTGAATTGAAATCAACTAAATGTGAATATAATGAAATTTATTGATTCAATAAAATAGATTGAAACCAAAATTTGTTGAATATTAATTAATTTAAAAACTAATGAAATTTATGTGGTTTTAAATAAATTGTTTTATCTAATACTGTTTATTTCAAATCTATCTTATCATTTTATTTGTTTCTATTCTACTATCACGTTCCTATCGGGGATGAAAAGTTTTGAGTGGAGAAGAGTGTAACGACCCGTAAATTTTGACGGTTAAAAGTAACGTAATTAACTGAATTTTTCATGAAAATATACCAATTAAATTTGGTAATGAGTATACGTCTATTTAAACATAGCAAACGGTAGATTTTCATTGGAAAATATGAAAGTTAGTTTTATTGTGAAATTTTCAATTTTAATTTAAGTCAGTTGATGGAAATTAAATGTTTTCGAAATCTGAATATTTTTATATAATAAAAATGCAAACTATTCTTCGAGTGAGACATCATAATTCGTTTCGTCAAATTTGGTATTCTCTACCCCTTTATCTTATTTTTGGCAAATTAACAACAGTTTTGGCACAGAAATTCGAATTTTGATAGAATGGTCGTATTTCTCATATCCATGTACATATTTGTTCGTCTCGTCATGCTGATCTTTGTAGTATATCCATTTGTGTATTTCGGAGTTCGGTACACGACGAAATCGACAAAACAGCTAGCCGTATCGGTACCCGTTTTGAGTCTTTTTGTTTTCTTGTGTCCTTTCGTGTGTTCCCAAGACAACCAATAGACAGCAAACTTTAATATTTCTAGCTATTTAAGTTCTAACTTTTGTTATTTCCTGGCTATTGCCATTCCACCATTTCAATACAATATTCATTAGTTGTCCATTCATTCTTTTCCTCTCCCCTCATTTTCTTTTTTAGTTTATGATGTCAAGCTTTTACAACAAAACAAAAAGTATATATATAATCTAAGTTTTATATATCACCTATTTGCTTGTCTTTATACATTTGCTTGAGAAGTATAATTATATTTTGTTTTGGTGGTAGACTGCTTAACCCCAACCTTCAAACACCATCTTCCCTCTCCATGCCAACCTCACCACAACCCACATATCAACCTCCATGCCCACCCACTCGAACAGCCCAATTCCGACAACTATCTCCACATAGCGGCCTCACCTTCGACTCCTCCGACCGCCCTCTACCTTCACCCATGCTCGACCCTTCCTTTCCCTTTGGCCACCACAAACCCACCTGCAGATCCGACCTAGTTCCGACCAGCAAGACGCCACCGATCCAACAACCAAGCAACCCAGTTCCACCACCCAGACCTTATCCTCAGATCCGAGAAGTCACACCACCTGACAACACCCTGCCACTTTAGCCACATATCCACTGCACCCATGCCGACCTCTCCATCCCACCACATGACAGCCATACTGTAACGACCCAAAATTTCCGAACCCGCAAATTTTAGATAGTTAGGAAGAAAGAAGAAAGAGATAGAAAAAAAAAGAAACATCAACATCTCACATTTGCAACGGATAAAATATAATAATAAATAATAACAGTTTAAAAAGAGATACTATATCTATCGATTACATTTTAATACATCAGAGTTACACATATATACAGACACTAGATATACACCATTATCATGTCTCAAATATACAACAATATAATATAGCGGAAATACTCTATACATTCTTGCCATCCAGCTCGCCTACTGAGCTCTAGAACGTCCTTACTTGAAAATCTGTAATACTCGGTCTGACCCGAGCATTAGATCAAAGAAACACCCAGGTCAGGCTGAAAACCAGCGTGAGTGAATCCATCCAACATGGAATACAAAGCATACAACTCATATAGAACTCGGGGTAACTCGCATCAATTTACAAGTTCACAGTATGTTATAGACAACACTTATTTCACACATAAGTTTCCTAAGTACCCAAGATTTAGATATAAATAGTCCAATTCCTTTAAATCACTTCACTCCAGCCTACAGATTTCACATATCAAATCTGTACAGAATTATTATAGATTATAAATCGAAGTGGATTCGGGAATTTATAAGTACCCAACTACGGTCTCTTCGAATTCAATACTCTCTTAACCCAAGTTATTCAAGTGAATACAATCCAACCTTAAATAAAAGATGTCATTTTTTCCAATCCAACCCATATTTCAACCTTAAATACAAGATGTCATTAATTATTGATCTTTTAATTATCCATCTTAATTTATCATCCTTGATTAATTATCCTTTAATTACAATAAGTAGTTAGCTCCTAATTTATTACAAAAATAATTAACTTTTACCCATCCATATTAATTAGATTAATTACTCAAATTAATTATCTTATAATTGATCAATCATCCTTTAATTAATCACACTTAATAATTGACTAATCCCTTAATTCATTTCTTTAGTTAATCAATCCTTTAATTAATTACACTAAGTAATTAATCCTTAATTACTTCCCTTAAGTAATTCTCATTAAATAATCATATTTAGTAATTACCTATTAATTATCTTCCTTAATTAATGATATTAAGTAATCACTTCGATAATTATCACTAATTAATTTCATTAAGTAATTAATCTTAAATAAATTAACCATCTTTTATATTTATTATCTTGGGTAATTAATCATATTAATAAATCAATTCTTTAAATTGATTGCACAAATTAATTAATCTTTATGAATTATCTTAAATTAATTATTGATTTAACTGATTGCATTAATCAATTTAACCATCTCTTAATAAGTTAAATAATTAATTACTTTACTAAATTTCATCATTTAATTTCTTTTTGAAAACATATAAGATTTAACCCATTGTGAATTATCTAATCGCAACAATTTGAAAACATTTTCAACTTTGGAAACTCATTTTAAATCTTGTTAATATTAAGTTTTAAAACTTGATTTACATTTCTTTTGAAATTTACATAATTTTGATAAGCTTTTAAAACTTGCGAACAAAAACATTCAAAAACCCGGGTCGAACCCCAGATATTTCCCCGAGTCAAACTAGTAGATAACCGAGTAACACTCGAACAACTGCATCCTTCGAGTCATCCCTTAAGCGTCCCGACATGCACTCGTGTAATCATCATCTTCCTAAACATCAGAAACAACCCAGCTCAACTCAGCCATCAACGTGCACGTATATACGTCCACGCCATATCCTCACCCTCCGTCTAATCCATTGATCAACCTCCAAGTCGACGACGATCACATGAATACAAGCGACCCACCAGAATCCCGCTACCCCATGAAAATCAAAAATCGAACCACTCACACCCAGATCAGGCAGAAACACGATCGCTCATACCTCACATCCTCCCATCACCGCCCACTGGAATTCACCATCTTGTGCCAGAACCACCGCCTGAGTTCCATGCTTCTCTCTCCACAACTCCGACCCTACTCGATGCGACAACGATGCCAAAAAATGCCCAGCAACCAACCCCATTCAAAACTCCACCTTAAACCCTAGATTTGCCTCGCCCTCCACCACGGCATTCCAGAAAATCAACGATTATTTTTCCCAACCTCCTCATTCCACGAACCACCTCTGGCATGAACCACGAGTCAAAAATTATCTTCGATCGATGGCAATCTACTGTTAACCCAAAACTAATTATCTCACAATAACTCACCTATTACAAGTCTAAAAGTCTTAGTTTTGTCTTTAAAAATCCTTGAATTCGAAGTCGAATTCAATTATATACTCAAAATCCGATAATTTGATAATCAAATTCTGACATTGATTTGTCCTTCACTGAAGTATTTTATTTTTGAAATATTTACAAAATAATTTTACTTGAATAAATTTTTAAAATGATGTTTACTCGCCCACAAACACGTTTATTTTAGGAATCAATGCCTAAAGGTCACTTAAGTGGAAGATTTAAAATTTTTAATCAGGTTTTCAACTTGAAATATTTCAACAGAGGCATGCTTAGCCCCTTTCAGACCTGATCACATATATAAATAATAACAAAAAAAATAAAAAAAATTCTGGGACCTTCAGTTAAATCACATGCACCTTCAGTTAAATCAGATTTTTGAGAGTTTACTCACTATTTTTGTTAAACAGAGGAAAAAAGTTCTTAATTTAAAAGAAATTCTGGGACTTGATTTTTTTTCTCTGCAAACCTGATCAATCCTAATTTTTGTTTTATGAAGAACAAATTTGGAATTTATCTAGTGGATTAAAGCCTATAGTTCAAACAGAGAACATATACATACTCATTTCCTGGCATTCACCTTAACACAACGTGCAAACGTTTATGTCACAAGTTTCTTCAAAAATTAATCAACATGCACCAGGTTTTAAAACTGAAAAGGCTTCAGTTTACTCTCCTTTGAAACAGAGACCCAGATTTTTAAATGTGTGACTGATTTTGAATTTGCAGAATGCTTTGAAAACTGAGATGAAGCTTTGAAAAAAAACTGGAAGAACTTCAGATTTGAATGATGCTTGAACTTGATTTTTGTTTGATTTTTTTTTTTGGACAAAACATATGTTCGACCACAAATATATGCATATATAGGGAAATGAAGTGTGTAGAGCAAGCTACCGTATGTACAAGCTTATGTTTTTGTTTACAGTTTTTCATATATTTTCTTACACTAAAATCTTGGCCTCATTTTCCTTTTGACTTGTCAAAACTAATTTGATTCCTTAAGAAAAGTTTTGATTTTCTATTGACATTGATTTTATGCTTTTGTATGCTAAGATTTGATGTTGTCTCCCCTTTTGTTTACAAATACTTTTATATGAGATATTTATATGTATATGTATCTTGTACATGTTTATACACTTCCTTATTCACAAATACTATATACATTTTAGCTCATGTACATAAAGCTTTTACGTGTATATCTCTATATGTATTTTTATCCTCTATTTGTACTATTTTCCATACATATACCCATTTACATCTACTTACATTTGTTTGTTATCATACACATACACTTACATTCATATATACTTACTTAAGTATATTTCGTCCTAATATGTATATATATTCACATAGGCATATGCATACATTTATACACTTGCATATGTATATACTTGTATATGTAAGAAAATTTCAACATCACAAGGTTGTATACCTATCTACACATATATTTAAGGATATTTATCATGATTTAAATGTTGGAGTTTACCTATACAAAAATTTATTTTATTTTCTATGGGATTTACCCTACCCATATATCCCAAAATTAAATATCTAACATAGTTTTTAAGACGATCCATTTATGTTATAGCCTGAGTTCGTATATAGTGTTTAAACCAATTTATATATATCCAGGTATTTTAATTGTTAGAATTGTATTTGTTCGACTAACAAAATCAATATTTTCCATAATAAAAAAATTAGTTAATTACCCAATTAACCATCATCAAAACCTGGGTCGTCACATTCCTCCCCCCTTAAAATCATTTCGTCCTCGAAAAGGAACGAAGCCAGAATTTATTAAATACTTAAAATCAGATAAATTTTCTTTGATCATTTTAAAATACTTTAAAAATCTATATAATATTACTAAAATAGTTTTTATATAAATATTTTTATAACTCAATGTTTTGTCAAGTCCATCCTTGTTCTCATAGAAATTCGGTCATACGTTGATCAGGCGTACGATTGAAAATCTATAAGTGCTTGGCAGACCCGTTTCCAATATCCAGTGAAAATACTTTGAAAAATAATTTTATTAAAAATATAGAAAACAGTTTTCGAAAATAGAGGATATATCTTTGTGAGAATGCTCTGGAAATCATCACCCCATCCATGGTCGCAGTTACATTCCAGGGTTACGTTGTGATCGTAGCAAAAGTCCATGTAACTGTAGGCACTCTATGCCCCTCAATTACGCCATGAAACCCACAACAGATCGCAGTTACATTCCAGGGTTACGTTGCCATCGCAGCAAAAGTCCATGTAACTGTCGGCATCAGCGCCCTCGATTTTCGCTGTCAAAATGAAACTTCTCCACTTCAACATAGGTCGCAGTCTACCGATGTAAAATCAAACGCAAACTGTTGGCTCTCAGCAGCACACACGACTTTCGCTATGTTACCATAGGTCGCAGTCTACCGATATAAAATCAAACGTAGACCGTTGGCTCTCAGCGGCACACACGACTTTTGCTACGTTACCATAGGTCGCAGTCTACCGATATAAAATCAAACATAGACCGTTGGCTCTCAGCGGCACACACGACTTTCGCTATGGTACACACTACTCATAATCCTCAGGAACTAGTTTTGTCCGGACTCCTCATAGGATCAACTTTAGAACCCCCCTTGGGGCTCAAGGCAGCACCACCCGGTGGCACTCCTGAGAAGTTCATTTCAAGGGAGCACCTTTTTCCCCAGAGCCATTATCAAAACACTTTATACTATACACACATAGTATCTTTCAAATCATACACCTAGTATGATCTCATTCAAAGCTCCTTTACAAAAAATCGATTATCCCAAAATCGATAGTTCTCAAACTAGGCTTCCAAATTTCAATATTGATTTTACCCAAAAATCAAAAGACTTTCCAAATCCAAAGGTTCCCAAAACCTTTTTCCAAAATTCTCATAAGATCCTTTATATATATATATATATATATATATTCAGATATATATAATTTTTAAAACTTTGGATCATTTCAAACTTGTATAAAATTCCTTTTATACTTCAAACACTTCTAAAATCCTTTCCTTCTGGCAATAGATTCAACAAGGGAAGATTTATCTTATATAACAAAGATATATAACTTTGTTTATTCAAAATCAAATATTCAAATTGGATTACTCTTTTCCAATATCAATTTCATTCAAAACTGTACGATGTACACTTATCATCCGTACGCCATACCAATCTGATCGCTCACTCGATCACACAATTTCACTTCCGAACTTGTATGTCCGCCCGACTTCCTAGTGCGGACATAGATCTGGTTTCTTGATTAGAAACCATCATTCTCCTTGCATAGCCATAACTATGATAGAGAATATCCAAAACAAATCAACAATTCATATCCAGATCCGCCGTCGAAAATCGAGTGAAAAATCCCAACTCGGATCGATATAACTGTCTCGAAATTCTATACTCGAATCTGGATCAAATCACTATGCGAATAGAATAATATACGCACATCCTACATATTTAACTTCATTGATTATTAGGTATATCAATTTCTCTTTCTATTCACATTCCCTTAAATTTCCACTCACTTATTCACATTTGCCTTAATCCCCATTTGGATTATTACTTCAATTCTTATCTCAGTGGAGTATTTAATCAATAACAGTTTGAACTCCGACCAGTTTATTTTTCGACAATAGCTTGAAAATTTTAAAAATAGACAAGTAGTTGAAAAATAATTATTAGTTTGTATACTAACTGTAAAATAGTTAAGTAATTGTAAAATAGTTGAAAAATGGTTAAATGGTTTCAGAAATTTTAGATAACTGCAAAATAGTTGTAAAATAGTAATTAATTTATGAAATAGTTGAAAAATAGTAATTAGTTTATAAAATAGTTGGAAAATTGTTAAACGGTTCCAAAAATAATTGTAAAACAACTATAAGATAGTTTGGTTTTAAAAGAAAGGTTGTATATATAATAAATAGCTTGGAAAAATAGATTTGTACTAAAACAATTTTTTTTGAAATTATTCCAGAGTCAAACTGTTCAATTCTCAACTTCCAATCCCAATTTAAATAACTTCAATTTCCACTCATTTCAATTTCTATGAATTAGTCCCAATTCTCATTTGAATTTGAACTCGTTAA
Organism: Allium cepa; assembly: GCA_030765085.1. Classification (NCBI taxonomy): domain Eukaryota; kingdom Viridiplantae; phylum Streptophyta; class Magnoliopsida; order Asparagales; family Amaryllidaceae; genus Allium; species Allium cepa. The sequence continues at coordinate 1,036,372,649 of CM060941.1, read as the reverse complement.
ATCTTTGACTTTATTTCAAATTAATCCAATTCAAATTTTCCATTTGAATTTTTATACTTATCCATCTTCAATTTCAAACAAAATTCAATTTGAACTAATGAAATTTAAATCTCAATTTTAACCCATCTCGAATTATATAAATTCGAGTTAAATTCCCAAATATTGGTTCAACCCCTTAAATCAAATTAACCTTTATTTTTACATCAATAACCCAAATCTTTAGACAAATTTAATTTTGAGTCAAATTCTCAAAATTCCATTTTTAAATTATCTTTACTTAACTTTTTCCCAAATTTAAATAAGAGTTCAAAATAATTTTATCTTAAAAATTAATTTATTACTCAATTTTATCTTCCAGTTTGAAACCAGTTCTTTAAAAAATTGAATTTACAAATGTCCTTATTCAAATTTTCAGTTCAAAGTAATCCCTTATCCTTAATTTCAAATTAAAGTTAGATTTTCCTTTTATCTCAATAATGGCTATATTACCACACTTCATTTCTCATTCATTTAAACAAATCTGACCCACAATTTAAAGATTTTTAACAACAATAGGATGATATCATCTAATTTATTTAAAACATCCATCTATTTTCAATTTCAAGATCTTAAACCCGTTTTGGGATCACACAAATTCCCAGTTCAAATTAACCATTTAACTTTCCAGGTTAAATTCCAAATTCATTTTGAAATTTCTAATTCAGGTTACTTATTAAATTATCTAACTTTCCCAAAGTAAAATTCAACTTACTTAATTCAGTAAATTTAAACAATTTGAATTCCCATTCAAATTTTAAACTTCAGATTAATAATTTTATAAGTTCAAAGACTTATCACCTTGCGTATCACATCTCATTCCAAATTTAAAACACAACCTTAGGGTTTATTCCATATTTATTCCCTTACACACCAGGTTACTTTTAAATTTTAAACCACCTTTGGTTTTAAATTCAAATCAAATTTTCAAACAACCCATTGTTTGCAACAAGTCTCTTTTATTCAAATAATACTAATTTATTATTTCTTTTAGCACTTTGAAACAATTTTTTTCAAATTTCTGGACCTAGATTTAAAATCTCATAATTTAGGTATTTTCAATTTCAATTTTATAAGTCATACTTTACTTAAATGTATACTTCTTTAAAACATTTCATTTTGCTTACTCATTAATACACATCTTATTATTAAGCACACAATAATCATTTATGATAATAACCAAGATTATCATATCTGAAAACCAATTCATTTTTTTTTATTCTGAACTTTTCCCAGAATTCAAAATTTAATTTCAGTTTGAATCCTTTTCAAACTTAACTTTATTTAATTTCAATTTGGTTGTATTATATTACCGCTTAATTTAATTCTAATAATTTAACAGCCAATTTCCTTAATATTGAATAGAATGAAATATTTCTTTATATATCAAAACATATTCTTACATAAAATCATTTAAAACCTTTATATAAGAAAATAACAAGTATGCGCTCATATATATATACACTCAACTCATTCTAGGGTACCATTGACACTATCCTTAATGAGTAATCCCAACAGAGCCAAGGTTCTCGCTTAACCTTCAGCTCTGATACCAACTGTAACAACCCGAAATTTCCGAACCCGGAAATTTCAGATAGTTAGGAAGAAAGAGATAGAAAAAAAACATCAACATCTCACATTTGCAGCGGATAAAATATAATAATAAATAATAACAGATTAAAAAAAGATACTATATCTGTCGATTACATTTTAATACATCAGAGTTACACATATATACAAACACTGGATATACACCATTATCATGTCTCAGATATACAATAATATAATACAGCGGAAATACTTTATACGTTCTTGCCATCCAGCTCGCCTCCTGAGCTCTAGAACGTCCTTACCTGTAAATATGTAATACTCGGTCTGACCCGAGCATTACATCAAAGTAACACCCGGGTCAGGCTGGAAACCAGCGTGAGTAAACCCATCCAACATGGAGTACAAAGCATACAACTTATATAGAACCCGGGGTAACTCGCATCAATTTACAAGTTCACAATATGTTATAGACATCACTTATTTCACACATCAGTTTCCTAAGTACCCAAGATATAGATTTAAATAGTCCAATTCCTTTAAATCACTTCACTCCAGCCTACAGATTTCACATATCAAATCTGTCAGAATTATTATAGATTATAAATCGAAGTGGATTCGGGAATTTATAAATACCCGACTCCGGTCTCTTCGAATTCAATACTCTCTTAACCCAAGTTATTCAAGTGAAATACATTCCAACCTTAAATATAAGATGTCATTTTTTCCAATCCAACCCAAGTTTCAACCTTAAATACAAGATGTCATTAATTAATGATCTTTTAATTAACCATCTTAATTTATCATCCTTGATTAATTATCCTTTAATTACAATAAGTAGTTAGATCTTAATTTATTACAAAAATTAATTAACTTTTACCCATCCATAATAATTAGATTAATTACTCAAATTAATTATCTTATAATTGATCAACCATCCTTTAATTAATCACACTTAATAATTAACTAATCCCTTAATTCATTTCTTTAGTTAATCAATCCTTTAATTAATTACACTAAGTAATTAATCCTTAATTACTTCCCTTAAGTAATTCTCATTAAATAAATCATATTTAGTAATTACCTATTAATTATCTTCCTTAATTAATGATATTAACTAATCACTTCCATAATTATCACTAATTAATTTCATTAAGTAATTAATCTTAAATAAATTAACCATCTTCTAAATTTATTATGTTGAGTAATTAATCATATTAATAAATCAATTCTTTAAATTGATTGCACAAATTAATTAATCTTTATGAATTATCTTAAATTAATTATTGATTTCACTGATTACATTAATCAATTTAACCATCTCTTAATAAGTTAAATAATTAATTAATTTACTAAATTTCATCATTTAATTTCTTTTTGAAAACATATAAGATTTAACCCATTGTGAATTATCTAATCGCAACAATTTGAAAACATTTTCAACTTTGGAAACTCGTTTTAAATCTTGTTAATATTAAGTTTTAAAACTTGATTTACATTTCCTTTGAAATTTACATAATTTTGATAAGCTTTTAAAACTTGCGAACAAAAACATTCAAAAACCCGGGTCGAACCCCAGATATTTCCTCGAGTCAAACTAGTAGATAACCGAGTAACACTCGAAAAACTGCATCCTTCGAGTCATCCCTTAAGTGTCTCGACATACACTCGTGCAATCATCATCTTTCTAAACATCAGAAACAACCCAGCTCAACTCAGCCATCAACGTGCACGTATATACGTGCATGCCATATCCTCGCCCTCCGTCTAATCCATTGATCAACCCCCAAGTCGACGACGATCACACGAATACAAGCGACCCACCAGAATCCCGCTACCCCATGAAAATCAAAAATCGAACCACTCACACCCAGATCAGGCAGAAACACGATCGCCCATACCTCACATCCTCCCATCACCGCCCACTGGAATTCACCATCTTGTGCCAGAACCACCGCCTGAGTTCCACGCTCCTCTCTCCACAACTCCGACCCCACTCGGCGCGACAACGATGCCAAAAAATGCCCAGCAACCACCCCATTCAAAACTCCACCTTAAACCCTATATTTGCCTCGCCGCTCCACCACGGCATTCTAGAAAATCAACGATTATTTTTCCCAACCTCCTCGTTCCACGAACCACCTCTGGCATGAACCATGAGTCACAGATTATCTTCGATCGACGGTAATCTACCGTTAACCCAAAACTAATTATCTCACAATAACTCACCAATTACAAGTCTAAAAGTCTTAGTTTTGTTTTAAAAGTCCTTGGATTCAAAGTCGAATTCAATTATATACTCAAAATCCGATAATTTGATAATCAAATTCTGACATTGATTTGTCCTTCACTGAAGTATTTTATTTCTGAAATATTTGCAAAATAATTTTACTTGAATAAATTTTTAAAATGATGTTTACTCGCCCACAAACACTTTTATTTTAGGAATCAATGCCTAAAGGTCACTTAAGTGGAAGATTTAAAAATTTTGAATTAGGTTTTCAACTTGAAATATTTCAACAGAGCCATGCTTAGACCCTTTTAGACCTGATCACATATATAAATAATAAAAAAATATTTTAGTGTCATTTATAACAAATTCATATCATACTCCAAGTGTTAATCACATGCACCTTCAGTTAAATCAGATTTTTAAGAGATTACTCACTATTTTTGTCAAATAGAGGAAAAAGGTTCTTAATTTAAAAGAAATACTGGGACTTGATTTTTTTTTCTCTACAAACCTGATCAATCCTTATTTTAGTTTTATGAAGAACAAATTTGGATTTTATCTAGTGGATTAAAGCCTATAGTTCAACCAGAGAACATATACATACTCATTTCCTGGCATTCACCTTAACACAACGTGCAAACGTTTATGTCACAAGTTTCTTCAAAAATTAATCAACATGCACCAGGTTTTAAAACTGAAAAGGCTTCGGTTTACTCACCTTTGAAACAGAGACCCAGATTTTTAAATGCGTGATTGATTTTGAATTTGTAGAATGCTTTGAAAACTGAGATGAAGCTTTGAAAAAAAACTGGAAGAACTTCAGATTTGAATGATGCTTGAACTTGATTTTTGTTTGATTTTTTTTTCTGGATAAAACATATGTTCGGCCACAAATATATGCATATATAGGGAAATGAAGTGTGTAGAGCAAGCTACCGTATGTACAAGCTTATGTTTTTGTTTACAGGTTTTCATATATTTTCTTACATTAAAATCTTGGCCTGATTTTCCTTTTAACTTGTCAAAACTGATTTGATTCCTTAAGAAAAGTTTTGATTTTCTATTGACATTGATTTTATGCTTTTGTATGCTAAGATTTGATGTTGTCTCCCCTTCTGTTTACAAATACTTTTATATGAAATATTTATATGTATATGTATCTTGTACATGTTTATATACTTCCTTATTCACACATACTATATACATTTTAGCTCTTGTACATAAAGCTTTTACATGTATATATCGATATGTATTTTTATCCTCTATTTGTACTATTTTCCATACATATACCCATTTACATCTACTTACATTTGTTTGTTATCATATTCATACACTTACACTCATATATACTTACTTAAGTATATTTCGTCCTAATATGTATATATATTCACATAGGCATATGCATACATTTATACACTTGCATATGTATACACTTGTATATGTAAGAAAATTTCAACATCACAAGGTTGTATATTTATCTATACATATATTTAAGGATATTTATCGTGATTTAAATGTTGGAGTTTACCTATACAAAAATTTATTTTCTTTTCTATGGGATTTACCCTACCCATATATCCCAAAATTAAATATCTAACATAGTTTTTAAGCCGATCCGTTTATGTTATAGCCTGAGTTTGTATATAGCGTTTAAACCAATTTGTATATATCCAGGTATTTTAATTGTTAGAATTGTATTCGTTCGACTAAAAAAATCAGTATTTTCCATAATAAAAAAATTAGTTAATTACCCAATTAACCGTCATCAAAACCCTGGTCGTCACACATACTTCCTTCTCGATGTTGAGACAGCCCATCACAGTGCCGAAGCCACCCAACTGCTGCCTCACAACACCATAGCACCGAAGTTTACTCGCACGTAGCCACCATTACATGACCAGAACTAGTCAAACCCATTAGCACGCTACCGTCCTTCGACCTGCACCACACCAGTTCGTTTCACAACAAACGCGCAGCCAAGAAATCCACCCTCTCTCATGTGTCGTGCTTCCTATCCCCTTTGTCAAACTCACTTGTAAAGGTATATTATATATATATATATGCAGTATATACGTTTACAGTAGTATATATATTATATAGTATTTTATAATATGTTTGATGGTATATAATGTAATATGTCATAAAGTTTTAGTCTGTTGTTCTATTCGGAGAAAAAAAAGTATTATGTAAATATAGTTATAAGTTATGCTCTATTGTTATATATACAGTTATAAGTTTGTTTATATATATTAGCTGTTTATATTGTATGAGTTATACCTGATTTGTTGGGCCATATATATATATATATATATATATATATATATATATATATATATAATACAAATCTGTTTGTTATATATGAATTTGTATGAGTTATAGATCTATATATGATCTTTTTGTATATACCTGAGTTTTGGGTTTTAATATAAGGTAAGGGTTTTATTTTAACTATGGGTTTAAGTCGCAATGTTCTGAAATATGTGTATATATAGAGATTTATTCTATCTATGTTTAAATTAAATAATGGTTTTGAGATATAAACATATGTGTGTGTGTGTGTGTGTGTATTGATTTTAATATGTATGTGTCTTAAATTTGTATTGATTTTAGAGAAAAATATATAGAGATATAATATACATTTCATTTTAGTATATATCTAGCTATTTTGAATTTTTCCATCGATTCCTAATTATCATTTTTGATTATTGAATCTGTATTCACCTTACTTTGATTTGAGATTTGTCAATTGGCGCGGTCGATTGTCGAGTTCGTGATTCAATTCATAGCTTGTTGTGTCGTCTATCATCTCTAACCTCGAAAGGTGAGCAACCACTCATGATTAACATTCTTATATTTAGTAAATTCAATTCACATGAAATGACGATTGAAATATGTTGTGAAATTTGAGCTGTTAAGTTATTTAATTGTTAAATATGATATGCCATTATCTGAAAATTGCTTACCTAGGACATATGACGCTATAACTGTTGTATATATAATATTTAAATTTGTTACCGATGATATATATGCATGTTGTTAATATGTTATATATTTATCATATTTTTTCTCGCTCTATAAGTTACCTGTTAGTTTAGAATTTCATATGGGTTGAAATGATACGTACCCGAACGATTTTGTAGATTAAGAAAAAATCACTATGGGTTGAAATGATAAAACCAAGCGATTTTTACTGATTTTGAAATTTTGGGATTGCGGGTTGAAATGATATGCACCCGTAAATATTAAATTATTGCGGATTGAAATGATAAATATCTGTATCACTTGATCATGGGATGGAAAATTATATACGAGCACCGTCGGTCTATTTTGAAAAAAATGATTTTCAAAGTTTAAAAGGAAATATATGGATTTTATTAAATATTGATTTCAAATTATAATATAAAGAATTTATTTTAATATATGTTTAAAATTTAGTTTTTAAAATTTTTGTTTTGGAAATCTTAAATTTATAAGTTAGTTTTGAAAATATAAATTTTAAGATTTTTCTTATAACTTTATTATTTTAAATATATATTTAAGATTTTTCTTATAATAAGATTTAATTTAATTAATATATACATTATTTTTAAGTATTTATATAAGAGAAAAAATAAGAATTGAAGCTTATTGAATTTGAGATTTTAAAGATAGGATTTTATAACTTGATTTTGATAAAAGGTGACGAAATGAATATTTTTAAATTTAAATAGTTTAAAATTTGAATATTTAGTTTGATTTAAAGGTGCAATTCGATGTTTTATTTAATTGTTATTAAAATGATTAAATGAATATTTTCCATTTGATTAAAATTAAAGTTAAATGTTGAATATAAATGAAACCTATATTGAAAATGTTTGAATATTTAACTTTGAATCTTATTAGAATGGAAATGATAGTTCAAACCTGTATTTGAAATCGATAAAATTTGAAATGGTTTATTGAGAATTTGAATTGAATCTTTAACCTTTTAAAATTGAAAAGTATTGAACAGGGATTGATTTAAATTGAATTTCGAAACTTAAGTTGATTTGAATCGATTTATAGAATTGGATGAAACAATTCTAATTGGGAAACTATTTCAGTATAATCTCTTTAAATAAGTATAAACTATTTTTAATTTACAACTATTTTAATATATAAACTATTTTAATTTATAACTATTTTAATACATAAATATTTTTAATATATAAACTATTTTAATTTATAACTATTTTAATATATATATTATTTTCAATATCTGAACTGTTTACGTTGGAACTGTTATGGTTACGGAAGTGTTATGATTACAAAGGTCATATGATTTCAAAAGTGTTATGATCTCGAAAGTGTTATGATTTTGAAAGTGCTATAATTTTGAAAGTTTTACGATTTTGGAAATGAATATTATTTAAAGTGAATAATGATATCGAATTGATATGGTTTTGAAATGTATGTGATATTTTGATATGAAGTATGAACTATTTGAAATGAAATGACCATGGTGTGAAATAAGCGTTTGGTTGTTAAAGAGGTCAGGATCGAATATTGTCACACTCACTGCCAATACCAAATACCACTTTAATAACTGTGTATGTGGTAGAGATTCCAGAATGAAGTAGGATGGTTTAGCAACGATTCTATATGAGGTTTTAGCACAGCCATGACTCTCGTGAGTCAGCTTGATGTGCCTAAAACAGGAGCCACGCCGGGCCAAGTGAGGTCATTCCTCCGATCGGGCACATTTCTTAGATACCATTCTATTACTTTGTGATTTGATTGGGTGCACCTTTGATTTGGGAGTGTGTCATGAGGTGGGCGGTAATAACTGCTATGCGTTACCACAAGTCTGGATCCGCAAAATGGTAGAATCCTACCATGGGCATTGCCTCGCGTGCCTTGTCACATGCCTTATTGCACCTTCTACGAGTTTGATTTGTGTCATACCTATGAAGTCCTCCCTGATAGCCCACCTGGGGGTGGAGTTTACAGTATTGTATAGACTACGGCATTATATAAAACGTGTTAAGGGAGATACGGGTAAAGCCTTAACACTATTTAATACTTTACTGATAGACATATTATAATAGCATATATTATTACATAGTAGATAGTTCCACGGATCCCTAGAGGATGGGTATCTCAAACATACTTTACGTTACTTGAATTTCAGTTGACATTTCACTTGAGTTAAATTTACTGATATAAGAATGTTAATCCTGACTCAGGTGTTTTGTGTTTTGCATTATGCTCGGGTCAGACTGAGTGTCACAGTATTTGAGACTCACCTTTGGAGATTGGAGCTTTGTTTGAAGATCTATCTATCCAGCTTTCAGTTATTTTAGTTTATTCCAGTCATTTATGTTCAGATTCGTCAGTTGCTTATGAATTAGAGATTCATTTGTATTTAAGATTCTGCTGTATTTTATTTCAAACTCTGATGTTTTATAGTAGCTTCATGAAATACTATTTATCTATTCTGCTGCTTATTGTTGTAATACTCTGTGTTTGTGATTCTATGATTTATTTATTTACTGTATATACTAAGTTTTGCCAAATATAAATTAACAATATGTTGTTTTGAGAAATTCAAGTCTGACATGAGTGGATGATTGTCGATTTGAATAGTTCGAAATACCAGCTCGTTACACCTCAATCAACCTTGCAGATTTGATACCATAATATTGGGGAAATTCGATTTGGATGATCAGTCTAAGGAAATAAAAAGTCCAACGTAACGAAAAATAATTAGATCGTGATTGTAACGAGATGGAACAAACAGAGATAAACACCAGAACAGATAGTTACAGATCAATGCAATGTATAAAAATGAATAACACTAGTATTTATAGTGGTACCACTCCCGCGAGGCAGTGTACGTCCACTTGAAGAGAGGAGATTTTATTAATCACTAAAATATTAGAGTTACAAGATTGATTCGCTTTTGGAGACTATACGTAAGAAGAATTTACAATGCAGACAAAATTATGTAGAGTTTCAGCTCTCTAAGATGGCTGTCATATTTGTCTGGAAGTTCCACTACTTATAGCGTGAAGATATGAGGAGGGGTTGCTGCTATATAGCAGACATGGGGTTTGGTTCGGCATGCATCTGGTCCGGCACAATTTGGTTCAGCAGTCCTGGTTCGACATGCATCAGTTGATATTTGGTTCGTCAAAGCCCAGTCTGGACTGGCATGCTCAAATGTCGAACGAGCTTTTTCATTCGGTATCACCAAAACACCGAACAACTGGTCCGATCTTCATCTTTGCCGCTCCAAAATATCTTCCACTGCAAGTTTGAACGAGCTTCCACCGCTCCAAAATACCGAACAATAATTTTGGTTCGGCATTCTTTCCACCGCTCCAGACTTTCCCCTTTCTCCAAATCGTCGCTCAAAATCACCGCTCCAAATCATGCTACTGCTTCAAGTCCTAGCATTTTCCTTCGTTCGCTGATTTCAACTTCTTCTCTCTAGGGTTTCGCCTCCTCCTTACTGCTGGTGTGTCTTGGAATTGAGGTAGAAATTTCTAACATCGACAACATTGCACCTCTCAAGATAGCCCTCTCCAGTAACGGCATCATGGATCTTTTCAACAATATTTGCCTCAAGCGCAAATTGGACCTTACTACCATGATGATTACCACAAAATTTACCATCCATATCTACGTCATCCTTCTTTGAATCCAACACTTGCTTATCCAATGGGAAGTTTTACATCTACGCTCAATTATATGGAATTTTTGCAACTCATTATACCACTAAGCATCCAAAATTAGTCATTAAGTATGTATGGCATTCACATCTCTTTCACACGCATTTATGTATGTAGTGTTCACTTGTTATGTTTTTCCTTTTGGTATCATGGTATATGTATTGCGTATTGTGTTAATTATAGTTTTGATTCTTTTTTAGGTTTATATCAACTTATTAAAAATATTTTTTTAAAGGCATTCAAATGTGTCTTTATTTATGGTAAGTGGGATACCCACCGTTAATGTATGTTCAACTTTTAAGCACGCTTAAAAATGTTTTTATTAGTTATAATTTAATGGAGATGGTTACAAATTGTAACGACCCGACTTCCTACGCCTAGGAAGAAGTATCGTTTTTAAAGAAAGAAAAGGGTGAGAAAATAGAAAAGATAGAGAAGAAAGAACAACAACATCAGAATCTCACAGCGGAACGAATAAATTATATTAATCACATAAGTATTTACATAATATATACATCAATCAGAGCTATACAGATAATACATCACATACTAGACAGTTATAAACACCTGTCTACTTCATACATCACAACTCAAACAAATGACTCACAGATACCAACACAGCGGAACTATATATATATATATATCTACAACGCTGAAGACTTCTGCTCCATTGCTCCTCCAGAAGTCGTCAAAGCTAAACCTGAATCCCTTGGCTACCCGTAAAAAATTTGGGTACCCGAGAGTTTATGAAAAACAAAAATAAACTCCGGGTCAGACATGGATCTGGTATGAGTAACAGGTTAAAGTTGCTTAATTTTGAAAAATCCTTTGAAAACAAAAGGTATCACGTAAGACTTCCCACACATAAACATGGAAAAGTTTTTACCTTACGCTAACCAAAACATTTGATAGGAAATCCAGTGATATTATAATAGGTCTAGGGTTTTCAAGTAAATAGAAAATAGCCGAAATTGTTACATTCATTATATTCCAGCTACTAGCCACAAAAGTGGGTAATACAATCAAAACCGTTGGCACTTATTGGATTGCGGATTCCATACAATGGCAGGGCTACTGGGGTACCGCCCGTCACAGTACGTGGCCTAAATCAACGTACCGAGGATCACTCCCGACCCCCTGCAACACAAGGCCGGAACCATTCCTTACTGAACAGTCCCAAACAAGATAAACCCCGCAGTTGGCTGCAGACCAACTGCCCACACAGCCGAATAAAAAGGGACATATAGATAGGGGAATATCCTTGTCCTGCTTGGGCATGACCCACCTAACCTTGCTGCACCTCCCCAGTTTTAGCCATTCCCGGTTGATGAGGCTTGAGGTTACGATTACCTTTATAGAACATATCTCTTAGAATGCTCATCGTCCGCCTGACGATGTGCTGAAAGCATTCAATCCATACAAGTTCGTTCCGGGTTCGAACGAAACCGAAGGCATTATCTCGTTACACTCGTTTTGGAATCACCCTCAGAGTTAACGACGATAATCCTTGCATTCTGAATCTTCATCTTCACTTTAGATTCACGACCTATCGTTAATTTGGAATCGATGCGGTTTTCGGATGTTCCAAATAAGGAAAACCGATCCCGGTCTCATCGAAATCCAAAACGTGTCTTTTAAGGCCAAGTTGTCTATTTAGTCTTAACAGTGAATTCAATATTATCAATATACACGCAGATAGATAATTCACATCTCATAATAGATAATCACATTATCACAAACAGATAATTAATATCATCATCCAAACAGATAATTAAATATTATCATACTTAAAACATACATCCATATCACATAGATATTACTCATCTCTTAACTGAGATCACAATCAAACAATGAAATATCAATATCATCCATAAGCAATGATTTATGAATCACAATCTATAATTAATTTAAAATGAATTAAATTAACTACTTCTATCTTTAATTAATTTAAAATAAATTAAATTAATTACTCATTCCATAAATCCTGCTCTCACAAACATTAATTAATTATAAATCAAATTAATTAATCATTCTTTAATTACAATAAATAATTTAGTCTTTAATTAATTCTCAAATGAATTATTTTTAAATCATTCATAGCAGTTAACATTTAATTACTTTCCTATTAATTATTCCTTAATTAACAATTCTTAATTACATCATTAATTATATTAATTAATGATCTTCCATTTTATATTAAATTGCTTTCTTTAATTTAATTATATCAAATGACTAAATCTCTATTTAAACACAATTATTAATCACCCTTGATTAATAACAAACCAGTAATTAACTACCCTTAATTACTTATTAACAAATTAATCATTCCATGATTAATTATTCCCATAAATTAATCCCTTGATTAATTACAAAAGAAATTACCCAAATTACTTCACTTACAAATTATCTTGTATTAATTTCATCAAGTAATGATCATCTAATTACTATTCTAAGTAATTATACTCCATTAATTACACCAAGTAATTACACATACCAAATCATCAAATGATTTCTAAAATTAATTAAAATTAATTAACTTAATTTAAATCTTATTATCAATTACTTATATATATACAAATTAATCATCTTTGATTTAAATATCCTTTGTTGCATTCCAGTAGTTTTCCTTAATTTATTTACAGAAATTAAACTTGAATAAATCCATTAATTAATTACATTTATATCGATTTATTACCATTTAATTATTTTTTTGATTTATTATTCCCAAATAAATCAATTTCTAATCCCATCATTAATTATATTAATTAATGATTTCTAATTACATTTTCATTTGTTATTTATATTAAGAATACAAATCTTCAAATCACATATATCAACCCTCTTGATCAATACATACAGTAGTTAATCGTTCTTAATTAATTACTTCTCAATAACACGCTTAATTAATCCCTTGATTAATTTCATGTACTTATACTCCAGTTACTCCTATTAACAACATCAACTAATTAATTACATCCCGTAATTATCCTTCAATTACTTCTCTAAGTAATTTACTTCCAAAATATCAGTTAATTAAACTAAATCAATTTACACAATTAATAAGTAATTAATTTCTTAATTACTTTCCAAATAAATAATTACATTTAAACTATTACAATGATTATTATTGAATTAATTAATCCAATTAATTTATAAAAAATCAATCACATTAATCAATTATAAAATAATCCAGTTAATGATCTTCATTAACACTTATTTAATTATTTCCTCGAAAATAATTAACTTGTATTAATCATTATTAATTATAAGTTTGATTAACTGTAAAATTTTATTAATTTAAATAAAAATCTAGTCTATGATCCTTAATCACATATTAATTTCTTAATTCATTATTCAACTTTGATTAACACATTTAAATTCATAATTACTAATTTAAATACTATCAATCATTAATTATTCATACTTAATTAACTTAAAGGTTAATGCATATAAATTCTAAATCTTCATGCATTAAAGTAAACCATTCTTATTATTGATTATGTATTCAATTCCAATATGTTTAAAGCATTTATTTTAAATTACTTTCTAAATAAAAACCAATTTATTCTTAATAAAGTTTTAAAACTAATTTATTTTATTTTTTTTCCAAAACCTTTTGTAAACTCACATGTTTAATTACACTTAAAACTTATTTGAATAAATTTAAATCATAAAACTTTATTTTATTTCCAAATTCATATCCAAGTCCTGAATTCTATTTTTGGAGTTAACCTGTTTTTAATCTTTCTTTAACAGTTTAAATTTTCATTTGAACTCAATTCTAGTTTGAAAATACTTTAATTATTAAACATTTTTAAGTCATTAAAATAATTTAAATTTTGAAAACTTTATTATTTCCAACTATATTTCAAAACTAACTTAAATTGACTAATTAAACTTTGATTTAGTACTAGTTTTAACTTTGATTTAATTTTTAAAACAAAAGTTCAAAAACTGTTAAAACCTGTTACAGGTTTTTAAAAACCTGAAAATCAATAACCCGAGCACCCCCCCCCCCACTTGTTTACTTCGAGTAAACATACAAAGTCCCCCGAGAAAATCTGCAACCTACTTCGAGTTTTCCCCAGGCGCGCACGCGAATGAAATTGAAAAAAACACAAAACCTAGAAACTCAACTTACTCAACACCCCCAATACCTTTCAACGTCACGTTCACGCAGCTCCGACCCCCTGAAGACTTGCGCTTCCTGCCATGCCATCGTCACCCACCGTGCCTCCTTTTCCCAAGACTACGCCTCGCTCGACGCTACGTCGAAGTCGCGGTGGTCAAAACAAGAAGCTCCAGTAAAACTAGGTCTACCAGAGGAAAATCATCACCACCGCTACCTCCGACATCATGGCCGCCTCCAACTATTTTTGAATAATGGATCCAGATCCTAAAAACAATAAAGCTTTCGAATAGGCATAGTAAAATAAGAAATTGAAAGATTTCGTTGAAATTGTTCGTTTGGAAATTTCCCGAAAAGCTAATTATAGGTTCTTCTTTCCATCGGAACAATAGGGCCGTTATGCTCATTACTAAACTTGTTGAAGAGATGAAATAGAATCAAGGTCTATCTTTTTGATCAGAGGTTGAATCGATCATCAGAAGAAGAATTAGGCCAAAAATTAGGAGAATTCGTGCCGACTCTGACTTTCGCGAGACATGCGAGAAATGATAATAAATCTCGTCGTTAATATGGAAAAAAAATAGATACTTATCATTCATTGCAACAACCGGTCACTCTTGCACCCTCATCCAAGATCCCAATCACCACCAACCCGTGGATCATCAAAGATCATTAAAAGAAGGAAATTCCAACTAACCCAAACTGTGCTTAATTCCTAAGCCCAAAAATTATGATTCATGTTTTAAAAATCATGTCATAGTATACGAATTCCAGTTACAATCCTGAATTTGTAAATTTAGAAATTCGAAAATTGACTAATTTAAAGTTTGGTCCAGTTTCTTTGATTTCCAGGGATATTGCTAAATTGTTTTGGCTTGAATAATTTTTTTAAAACTTAATTTACACAGTAACAGACAATTTTTGTTTTAATACTAAATTCAAACATCGAGTAAATCAAGTGGAAATGGTTCTTTAAATCAAAATCTTGTGTTTAGAACTTAGAACAGAGAACATATATGATTAACAGCCTGCACACAAATGCTATTCATCATCCACAGAGCATCCATATGTATAAAGATACAAACATAGTTATTCACCTACACATAAGCAACAGACTTATACTATAAATTTGTTTAAAAGTTGTGTTACTCACCAGATATGTGAAAGAACAGAGGCATTTTTTTTGTTGAAGCAGACTTTGATTTGTTTGCTGGAACATTTCTTAAACCCTCTTGAATCCTCTGATTAGTTGAGTAGCCTTGTTAATGTTGAGTGGTTTACTCCAGTTTTTAAGTGAAGTTTATTTTATATTTTTGCTCAGCTCGAACTAAACAAGGTGAAGCTGATTTATAATCAAGTTTTCAGGGCATATGCAGACAGGGAATATTATTATGTCTCATACACTTGTGACCATACTTGTACAATATGGCATACATATCTTGTTTGTACAGATTTTTGAAACAGAGATATTTTATAATAGAGGCTGATATGAAATACAATTGTGTGCTAGAAAGATTTTTCATTAATTACTTTTGTTTGTTTGCTTAAGAATGCATTACTGTCTTCTCTAGCAAGCTTCATACATACGTTTGTTCTATTTATTTGGCCTGCACACATTTGATTTGTTCCTTTATGTCTTAAGTCAGTTTTCAACTTGAAAATTCTTTGTTACTGTCATTTGCTTCATGTTCTTCTTTTGTTCTTGTTTGCTTCAAATCAGCCTACTTATTTAAACAAATATTGTTTGTACAATAGATATTTGTCTTGATGCTTTAAACTTATATATATATATATATATATATATATATATGCTGTAGTTCTTCTTTGATAGTTTACAAACTTAAAAATTTATTTGTTTCTAGTTTATTTGTTGTCTTGTTATTATAAATTTGAAATGTATGTGAATGTTATTTCTTTTGCTTTGCTGTTTGAAAACTAAATGATTTTATAGTTGTTAAGCTATTATAATTAACCAATGTACTTACTTTATATTTTCCCAATTTATCTTATAGACTTGTATTTTTATATGTGCATTATTTAAAAGTAACTCATTTATCAATTTGAAATGGTAAATTAAATTATCTTTTTATTATAAACTACATATTTTATAATATATATTAGAGTATCGTTTGACAAAATTATATTAGAACTCATATATATTTTTAAATCCATATTTTAATCAAGCTATACTAAAAAGAAAAGAAAACAAATCTTTTTGTTAATAAATTTAAATTTAAACTTAAGTTAAAATAAGTTTTAAACTATTTAAGCATTTATCTTATGTATTTAAAATCCTATATTTATTTATTTATTTAGCTTTGAAAAGTTTATATTAAATAAAACATAATTTCCAATTCACTAAAATATATATTAGCATTTGAAACATAATTTATTAGTTAAACTTTAAAACAAATCATATCTATTTACAATGTATACAGATATATACATTTATAAATAGAAAATAAACAATTAATTTTAACAGACATCATTTACCAATTAAATATTTATTAAAAGAAAAGTATCAATTCAGATCTTATTAACAAAAATATATCAAATCAATTTAATATTTAATGTAGATTATTAAATTGATTTTGCTAGAAAATTCCGGGTTGTCACATTCCTCCCCCTTAAAAGAATTTCGTCCCCGAAATTTAAAAGCAAAGGTAATTTAATAATATATTTAAGATTTTATTTAATTTTAAACCATAAGCATATATCAATCACATGCTAACAATCATCACAACCAATCTACTCAATCAACAAAGCTAACTATCCATACAAAATTCTGGATAGAGCTCCCTATAGTTTCCCAGTATAATACCGGAATACTCGATCTATAGAATCTAAATAGTCTATACTACTAATCTATAGAACTCCTTTGAATCGGAGAAAATTCATCCAAGATCAAATCTCCGACTTCGAAATCCAAATTCCTTCGTCTCTTATTTACCAACTTCCTTTGATGATCCAGAGCTGTCTTCATCTTAACTGATCATCTCATCCTTTGCTGATAATTCCTAAAACAATCTGAATCCAAAAACAATCCTGTAGAATAATTTTCTCAAAATCAACCAAAACCAAGAACACAATCTTTATTATCCTCAGTAGAAAACAACTTCTCTTTTCCAGAAAAGAAAAACAAATGCACTCCCAACTGCTTCCGCTGCACAACTCTGATCTGGAGTAGATGAAAATGCTGATGATGCACATAAGCATAAACTGGACAACACATTATAAAAATATGGTTCAACAGATCTAAAATAAAATTTTGAAGTTCCTCCAAAACTTGAGCTGCTTTACCAAACCTCTCTCTAGAAACCATTCTACTACTAGCTGAACCATCGGCACTACTTCTGAAATCCAGTCGATACCAAACTCAACTCCTCAGATGCTAAGGCAAACCACTGACTTCTTCAAAGAGATTCAAAAAAAATTCTGCCATCCCAGAGAGTACTTAACTATCGCAAATCACCTTTGCGATCAACCTAAGCTAATATCCAAGAAAACTGCTCTCTACTTACCAATCTGAACAGCTTAAGCTTATCTAGCCAATCCATTGAAGAAATGGATCCACAAAACTGCCTCTGAACTTCACCTCTAATGAACTGCTGACAAATGACCTCCTTGCGTGCCGGCAGAACAATCTGAGCTGCAACACTGCTGCTGATGCCAAAAATTCCTTAATCCAAAACTTCTCGAAAGCTCAGGCCTCAAAGCCAAACACAACATTTAACTGAACTCAACCTCAAAACTAATGCAAACACGCTTCCTTATCCCAAGATCTTTGAGAACTTCGTCGGAAATAATCCATCGCTACTGCATCTCAATACACGACTACTATTACTTGAATTACCAAGATAATATTTCTAGCTTCTGCTCAACTGACAAAAATCCCAATTCTACTCATCCAAACTTATACAACAAAAATGGACTCCAAATCTTAACAGGTTTCCTCCAGAGATTTTATGAAATCCTTACATCACGAATTTACTCGAGACGGTATTAGGTCTACAGTCTCGTCAGATATACTTCTATCCACAGGTAGTCGTGTTACACACACCACTACCCTATCTACCCTTATACTTATATTGGAAAACCCAAACAGGCAATCCAACAAATAGATGAAATATATATATATATATATATATATATATATATATCAAAATTACAAATACGCTCTCTCAGGAAAGAAATCACTCAAGAGCCTACGTATTCACTCAACCTAGTGCTCTGATACCACTGTAACGACCCGACTTCCTACGCCCAGGAAGAAGTATCGTTTTTAAAGAAAGAAAAGGGTGAGAAAATAGAAAAGATAGAGAAGAAAGAACAACAACATCAGAATCTCACAGCGGAACGAATAAATTATATTAATCACATAAGTATTTACATAATATATACATCAATCAGAGCTATACAGATAATACATCACATACTAGACAGTTATAAACACTTGTCTAGTTAATACATCATAACTCAAACAAATGACTCAGAGATACCAACACAGCGGAACTATATATATATATCTACAACGCTGAAGACTTCTGCTCCATTGCTCCTCCAGAAGTCGTCAAAGCTAAACCTGAATCCCTTGGCTACCCGTAAAAAAATTGGGTACCCGAGAGTTTATGAAAAACAAAAATAAACTCCGGGTCAGACATGGGTCTGGTATGAGTAACAGGTTAAAGTTGCTTAATTTTGAAAAATCCTTTGAAAACAAAAGGTATCACGTAAGACTTCCCACACATAAACATGGAAAAGTTTTTACCTTACGCTAACCAAAACATTTGATAGGAAATCCAGTGATATTATAATAGGTCTAGGGTTTTCAAGTAAATAGAAAATAGCCGAAATTGTTACATTCATTATATTCCAGCTACTAGCCACAAAAGTGGGTAATACAATCAAAACCGTTGGCACTTATTGGATTGTGGATTCCATACAATGGCAGGGCTACTGGGGTACCGCCCGTCACAGTACTGGCCTAGATCAACGTACCGAGGATCACTCCCGACCCCCTGCAACACAAGGCCGGAACCATTCCTTACTGAACAGTCCCAAACAAGATAAACCCCGCAGTTGGCTGCAGACCAACTGCCCACACAGCCGAATAAAAAGGGACATCTAGACAGGGGAATATCCTTGTCCTGCTTGGGCATGACCCACCTAACCTTGCTGCACCTTCCCTATTTTAGCCATTCCCGGTTGATTAGGCTTGAGGTTACGATTACCTTCATAGAACATATCTCTTAGAATGCTCATCGTCCGCCTGACGATGTGCTGAAAGCATTCAATCCATACAAGTTCATTCCGGGTTCGAACGAAACCGAAGGCATCATCTCGTTACACTCGTTTTGGAATCACCCACAGAGTTAACGACGATAATCCTTGCATTTTGAATCTTCATCTTCACTTCAGATTCACGACCTATCGTTAATTTGGAATCGATGTGGTTTTCGGATGTTCCAAATAAGGAAAACCAATCCCGGTCTCATCGAAATCCAAAACGTGTCTTTTAAGGCCAAGTTGTCTATTTAGTCTTAACAGTGAATTCAATATTATCAATATACACACAGATAGATAATTCACATCTCATAATAGATAATCACATTATCACAAACGGATAATTAATATCATCATCCAAACAGATAATTAAATATTATCATACTTAAACCATACATCCATATCACATAGATATTACTCATCTCTTAACTGAGATCACAATCAAACAATGAAATATCAATATCATCCATAAGCAATGATTTATGAATCACAATCTATAATTAATTTAAAATGAATTAAATTAACTACTTCTATCTTTAATTAATTTAAAATAAATTAAATTAATTACTCATTTCATAAATCCTGCTCTCACAAACATTAATTAATTATAAATCAAATTAATTAATCATTCTTTAATTACAAGAAATAATTTAGTCTTTAATTAATTCTCAAATGAATTATTTTTAAATCATTCATAGCAGTTAACATTTAATTACTTTCCTATTAATTATTCCTTAATTAACAATTCTTAATTACATCATTAATTATGTTAATTAATGATCTTCCATTTTATATTAAATTGCTTTCTTTAATTTAATTATATCAAGTGATTAAATCTCTATTTAAACACAATTATTAATCACCCTTGATTAATAACAAACCAGTAATTAACTACCCTTAATTGCTTATTAACAAATTAATCATTCCATGAATAATTATTCCCATAAATTAATCCCTTGATTAATTACAAAAGAAATTACCCAAATTACTTCACTTACAAATTATCTTGTATTAATTTCATCAAGTAATGATCATCTAATTACTATTCTAAGTAATTATACTCCATTAATTACACCAAGTAATTTCACATACTAAATCATCAAATGATTTCTAAAATTAATTAAAATTAATTAACTTAATTTAAATCTTATTATCAATTACTTATATATATACAAATTAATCATCTTTGATTTAAATATCCTTTGCTGCATTCCAGTAGTTTTCCTTAATTTATTTACAGAAATTAAACTTGAATAAATCCATTAATTAATTACATTTATATCGATTTATTACCATTTAATTATTTTGTTGATTTATTATTCCCAAATAAATTAATTTCTAATCCCAGCATTAATTATATTAATTAATGATTTCTAATTACATTTTTATTTGTTATTTATATTAAGAATACAAATCTTCAAATCACATATATTAACCCTCTTGATCAATACATACAGTAATTAATCGTTCTTAATTAATTACTTCTCAATAACACGCTTAATTAATCCCTTGATTAATTTCATGTACTTATACTCCAGTTACTCCTATTAACAACATCAACCAATTAATTACATCCCGTAATTATCCTTCAATTACTTCTCTAAGTAATTTGCTTCCAAAATATCAGTTAATTAAACTAAATCAATTTACACAATTAATAAGTAATTAATTTCTTAATTACTTTCCAAATAAATAATTACATTTAAACTATTACAATGATTATTATTGAATTAATTAATCCAATTAATTTATAAAAAATCAATCACATTAATCAATTATAAAATAATCCAGTTAATGATCTTCATTAACACTTATTTAATTATTTCTTCTAAAATAATTAACTTGTATTAATCATTATTAATTATAACTTTGATTAACTGTACAATTTTATTAATTTAAATAAAAATCTAGTCTATGATCCTTAATCACATATTAAGTTCTTAATTCATTATTCAACTTTGATTAATACATTTAAATTCATAATTACTAATTTAAATACTATCAATCATTAATTATTCATACTTAATTAACTTAAAGGTTAATGCATATAAATTCTAAATCTTCATGCATTAAAGTAAACCATTCTTATTATTGATTATGTATTCAATTCCAATATGTTTAAAGCATTTATTTTAAATTACTTTCTAAATAAAAACCAATTTATTCTTAATAAAGTTTTAAAACTAATTTTTTTTTCCAAAACCTTTTGTAAACTCACATGTTTAATTACACTTAAAACTTATTTGAATAAATTTAAATCATAAAACTTTATTTTATTTCCAAATTCATATCCAAGTCCTGAATTCTATTTTTGGAGTTAACCTGTTTTTAATCTTTCCTTAACAGTTTAAATTTTCATTTGAACTCAATTCTAGTTTGAAAATACTTTAATTATTAAACATTTTTAAGTCATTAAAATAATTTAAATTTTGAAAACTTTATTATTTCCAACTATATTTCAAAACTAACTTAAATTCACTAATTAAACTTTGATTTAGTACTAGTTTTAACTTTGATTTAATTTTTAAAACAAAAGTTCAAAAACTGTTAAAACCTGTTACAGGTTTTTAAAAACTTGAAAATCAATAACCCGAGCACCCCCCCCCTCTTGTTTACTTCAAGTAAACATACGAAGTCCCCCGAGAAAATCTGCAACCTACTTCGAGTTTTCCCCAGGCGCGCGCACGAATGAAATTGAAAAAAACACAAAACCTGGAAACTCAACTTACTCAACACCCCCAATACCTTTCAACGTTACGTTCGCGCAGCTCCGACCCCCTGAAGACTTGCGTTTCCTGCCATGGCATCGTCACCTACCGTGCCTCCTTTTCCCAAGACTACGCCTCGCTCGACGCTACGTCGAAGTCGCGGTGGTCAAAACAAGAAGCTCTAGTAAAACTAGGTCTACCAGAGGAAAATCATCACCACCGCTACCTCCGACATCATGGCTGCCTCCAACTATTTTTCCATCAACAACCGGTCACTCTTGCACCCTCATCCAAGATCCCAATCACCACCAACCCGTGGATCATCAAAGATCATTAAAAGAAGGAAATTCCAACTAACCCAAACTGTGCTTAATTCCTAAGCCCAAAAATTATGATTCATGTTTTAAAAATCATGTCATAGTATACGAATTCCAGTTACAATCCTGAATTTGTAAATCTAGAAATTCGAAAATTGACTAATTTAAAGTTTGGTCCAGTTTCTTTGATTTCCAGGGATATTGCTAAACTGTTTTGGCTTGAATAATTTTTTTAAAACTTAATTTACACAGTAATAGACAATTTTTGTTTTAATACTAAATTCAAACATCGAGTAAATCAAGTGGAAATGGTTCTTTAAATCAAAATCTTGTGTTTAGAACTCAGAACAGAGAACATATATGATTAACAGCCTGCACACAAATGCTATTCATCATCCACAGAGCATCCATATGTATAAAGATACAAACATAGTTATTCACCTACACATAAGCAACAGACTTATACTATAAATTTGTTTAAAAGTTGTGTTACTCACCAGATATGTGAAAGAACAGAGGCATTTTTTTGTTGTTGAAGCAGGCTTTGATTTGTTTGCTGGAACATTTCTTAAACCCTCTTGAATCCTCTGATTAGTTGAGTAGCCTTGTTAATGTTGAGTGGTTTACTCCAGTTTTTAAGTGAAGTTTATTTTATATTTTTGCTCAGCTCGAACTAAACAAGGTGAAGCTGATTTATAATCAAGTTTTCAGGGCATATGCAGACAGGGAATATTATTATGTCTCATACGCTTGTGACCATACTTGTACAATATGGCATACACATCTTGTTTGTACAGATTTTTGAAACAGAGATATTTTATAATAGAGGCTGATATGAAATACAATTGTGTGCTAGAAAGATTTTTCATTAATTGCTTTTGTTTGTTTGCTTAAGAATGCATTACTGTCTTCTCTAGTAAGCTTCATACATACATTTGTTTTATTTATTTGGCCTGCACACATTTGATTTGTTCCTCTATGCCTTAGGTCAGTTTTCAACTTGAAGATTCTTTGTTACTGTCATTTGCTTCATGTTCTTCTTTTGTTCTTGTTTGCTTCAAATCAGCCTACTTATTTAAACAAATATTGTTTGTACAATAGATATTTGTCTTGATGCTTTAAACTTATATATATATATATATATATATATATATATATATATATATATATGCTGCAGTTGTTCTTTGATAGTTTACAAACTTAAAAATTTATTTGTTTCTAGTTTATTTGTTGTCTTGTTATTATAAATTTGAAATGTATGTGAATGTTATTTCTTTTGCTTTGCTGTTTGAAAACTAAATGATTTTATAGTTGTTAAGCTATTATAATTTAACCAATGTACTTACTTTATATTTTCCCAATTTATCTTATAGACTTGTATTTTTATATGTGCACTATTTAAAAGTAACTCATTTATCAATTTGAAATGGTAAATAAATTAAATTATCTTTTTATTATAAACTACATATTTTATAATATATATTAGAGTATCGTTTGACAAAATTATATTAAAACTCATATATATTTTTAAATCCATATTTTAATCAAGCTATTCTAAAAAGAAAAGAAAACAAATCTTTTTGTTAATAAATTTAAATTTAAACTTAAGTTAAAATAAATTTTAAACTATTTAAGCATTTATCTTATGTATTTAAAATCCTATATTTATTTATTTATTTAGCTTTGAAAAGTTTATATTAAATAAAACATAATTTCCAATTCACTAAAATATATATTAGCATTTGAAACATTATTTATTAGTTAAACTTTAAAACAAATCACATCTATTTACAATGTATACAGATATATACATTTATAAATAGAAAACAAACAATTAATTTTAACAAATATCATTTACCAATTAAATATTTATTAAAAGAAAAGTATCAATTCAGATCTTATTAACAAAAATATATCAAATCAATTTAATATTTAATGTAGATTATTAAATTGATTTTGCTAGAAAATTCCGGGTTGTCACACAAATATGTCTTTAATAACTTGGTTTAAAGTGTAATTGCTAATGTGGCATACATAATAATAGATGCAAATACGATAACAAATGTGTTTTTATATTTACTAGAGGCACCATTTATAAGGGCATATCCTTTTTTTTACCCTCATAAATTTAGGGGCAAATCTATTTACATAAAATATCTATATTTATGAGGCTTTTACTAAATGCCTCTTACTTCTTTATTTGTTGTTAGGTATACATCATTATCAGTTTAAAATTTCCTTGATGGAAGCAACAATAACTAAAAGACTCAAGTTGTGGCAAGACGTAATATAAAATGAGTGGACAATCATAAACATGCAATGGGTCCTAAAGGCACTATATAGGCTGCATAGCTGTAAAAGATTCAACCAAACTATTTTTTTGTACTACTGATACTGTACTATTATTTTTCTTGTTGATTATGCCCCCATATACTAACTTTGAGTTGACTTAGTAATTTGCGTATGCCACAGTTCGTCCACATGTGAAACTATACAATGCTATATAAGAAACTGACCTTACATAGCAATTTGTTATCATGCAACTGAGACAGATTTCTAATGCAGTCGGTACCTATATTTGACTTTGATGTTAATTTAATTTCCGCTTTTGTATTTTCTATAAATAACCCCAGCCTTAATTCTTAGAGTATCACTTAAGTTCAAAATTTACTGGTCCAACAGATTATTTTTCAAAACTGTATTCTACTTAAACTGAAGAATTTACAGACTTAGCGCCAAGGAAGAAAGCGTTATCATATATCTTCTGATAGCTTCATATAAATGTATTCCAAGCGTGAAAGCTATCAAGTACCTTTGAGAAAAAGAGCACCTCAACTGTGCATCAGTCTTAACCTTGTTATCGGAGCATTTTACATATTCAATATCTCTACTACTAATAAAGAAAATTTGATTGAACTAATTTATTCGGTGTCTTTTCGAAATTTCAAAAATGCCTTTACTTTCCGGCGTCAAACAAAATATCGACGCATACAATAACACAAACAGACCGTGGGCAAAGCACGAGCACGTACTAGTAATTTTGATTATGTCTTGGTTACTTAAGTTCAGTGAAATGAAAGCTATGTGATAATAATGTGAAAATGAGAGCTTCTGTGGCTACGGTTATTTTCATCGTTCTGTGAAAACAGCATGAATCTAATCATTTTTCAAAACTGGTCGAAAATCAACCACACACTTACTTGGAGAATTTAAGACTTGTTTGGAATTGTAGGAAAACTTATATATCAAATTGATGTAAAACTAAGTTGGGAAAAAAGACAGCTGGAATTAGAATTAGAATTTTGAAAATAACATAAACCTTTTTGTTATGGTCAATTGTCATATACAACGGTAAACCTTTTTGTTATAAAGAACAAGATAACTGATCGTAAACGCTGAAGTATGTGAGCACACTTCTAAGAAACACCCAGATAAATCAATGGGAACTATGCCTCTGTTCCTGTTCGAACTCATGACATCTTGAGTCAGAACTCTACCATCAGGGATGTATTTTAGAGGTTGGAATCAAACCCAACATTCAATCATTAAGGACCAGTTTGATTTTACTTTGTATTTTTTATTTTGCATTTTCAACCTTCATAACAAATTACGAGAATAACGAAAGATAAATACAAAGTTTTAGATTATCACGACGACGATGAAAAAACAACTAAGAGAATAGATTGTTTTTTATTATTTTGTTAGTTCTCAAAATACCAAAAACAAAATAAATTTGTTTTATATTTTATATATTAATTTTATTTTTCAAATCAATTGTTTTTTAAACATAAATACGCCATGTGCATATTTTCTAAACGAAAATACAAAACTAAAAATGACAAAACGAAAAAGAATCTAAGCTTTGCGAAAAGTTTTTTTTTTGTTGAGGATGTGAGCCTGCTCCTACGAAAAATCCGAGCAACCCAAAAAGGATTTATGCTTTATAAGGTTCAAACTCACACCTTTTGATTCTCAAGTTACGTTTTACCACTAGGTTACTACTCTTTGGGGCTAAAATTTATGGTGCCACTGAACGTAGCTCATTGCAAGCATGTGTGCATGCCTTTATGTATATCTCGCTCGCGTACATGTATCAGGCAAGCGTGCACATGTATCATGTAAGCGGTCATACATGCTGGGAAGCGCATGTACATGCGCAAGGACGGACATGTTCATGTTTTACCCTCGTCTATAGTTAGGGCGAAAATTGTGAAATTAATACCAAATAAAGCCCATTGTAAAAACAATACATTTATTTTCATCTGATTTTAAAAATAGCTAATGACGTAGAAAAACTACATTCAATTATTTTCATTTTTTGAAGTCTGAGCTAAAAATAAATCAACGGTATACCAATATTATCTGGTTAATAATTCTATTAATATATCATCATTCTACTCAAGGCAAATGTTCATCTTTGCAGATAGATAATCGAAGGTAAACCATGATAAGAGAACTTGATATTAAAAAAAAAAATCTATAAGTAAAGTGATACGCACGTTTCTCCTACAGCACCACAGGAAGACAGCATACCGGCAAGGCCCAAGAGAACCACACATGTGCCCAGAAGATTCCTGGATTGAGGCCCTGCATTCGATGATTACAAGTAGTTAGTGCACATGCAAAATAGCAGGCATTCTGTTGTTATTTTCATAGTGCAATTCGGTTAGTGCTTTTGCATTTGCAAATCAGCCACATAGGCAGGTTGTTAGGATGCATAGCCTTTTATTTCTTTTGTTGTAATTCTGTTATCACTTTATTGCAAGTTGCAGTGCCACGTAGGAAGTTTGTTAGGAATAGTGCTATAAAAAAGAAATACTTGTACCTGAGAAAAGGGGGTAGAGAAAAAAAAAAAACTTTCAGATCTTCTCTCTACACTTGTGAATTCTTTTCTTCCATCTTCTTCTTCTATTTTTCCTTACTGCGCTGTATCATTTTGGTGCTTTCACCGACTGCTCTCCCCCTCCCTCCTCCCACAATATCCAAATCTCCCCACTATCATGACCAAAGTCGACGATGCGCTGCAACAACTCGCCCAACACCATGATGCCATCACCACAATCCAGGAAAATCAAACCAGCCACAACACCATGCTCGAAACCTTAACCGCCGACAACATCGATATCAAAACCGTCCTCCAGGATCTTACCAAACAAATAGCCGATATCCACCGCAAACTAGACAACCCACAAAACCCCTCTCCGACTAACCATGCATCTACCACATACCACCCATCACCTACTAACCGTCAACCACCTCTATTAGCAACTCCAACACCCACTCGAACGCCCAAGTGCTCCCTCACTTCATTCGATGGATCCAACCCACACGATTGGATATTTCAAGCGGATCGATTCTTTGCTTATTACTCCACACCGGAAGACCAACGAGTCGATCTCGCAAGCTTCCATATGCAAGGCCAAGCACTATCATGGTTTCAATGGATGCATCGCAACAATCAAATTTCTACTTGGACGGCATTAACAAAAGCAATCGAAAAACGTTTCGGACCACCTACATTTCTAAACCCACAAGCCACCTTGTTCAAACTCAAACAAATCACTACCGTCGAAAATTACCAAGCCACCTTTGAAAACCTTTCCAACCGTATCACCACACTTTCCAACGAATCCATACTACAATGCTTTATTTCCGGCCTTAAAACCCACATCCAAAATGAACTACACCTCCTCAAACCTACCACAATTATCGATGCCATAGATGGAGCCAAGCTCATCGAAAGAAAATATACCGATCAAATCAGATTTTCCACCACAAAAACTAACATATATCACCCAAAACCCGCTGTTAACCTCCAGACCGCTCAAACATTTCCTCAAACACCTTCCATACAAACTTCCAAATCACCCATACCCATCAAACAACTCTCCACTGCCGAAATGAATATCCGCAAGCAACAAGGATTATGTTTTAACTGCGACGAAAAATATCATTTCGGTCACCGCTGCAAACCCACCCACATCTTGATGATCCTACCCGACATAAACAATGAAGACACTACACACGACATCGAACAACCACTACCACTAGAATCCGAAACCCACCCAAACTCTACAAATACTGACCAAACCATCTCCTACCCAAACATTGACACCGCACAAGAAATTTCCTTCCACGCCCTAACTGGCTCCACCCACCCACGCTCGATTCGTCTCCCGGCAACAATCAATGGTAACCCTATTTCACTCCTAGTTGATACTGGCTCCACTCATAACTATATACACCCAAAAACAGCCCGATTTCTTGGCCTCAACGTCAAAGATACGAACTCGTTCGTGGTAACCGTGGGGAACGGAGAAAAACTGCGGAGCACAGGCAGTTGCCTCGGCGTCATCGTCGACATACAAAACAATCGTTTCGAGATCGATTTTCATCTTCTGGAAATCGCCGGATCTGACGCAGTTTGCGGTATTCATTGGTTAGAAACTCTCGGCCCAATTACATTAGATTACAGGAAATTAACGATGAGTTTTAATTTTCAAGAAAGAGCTGTTTGTCTAATTGGGCTTGGCCCAAGCCCACACCCAGCCCCTATTTCGGTCCAGCAATTACGTAGACTTGAAACCACTTCTTCTATTTCTACCTATCTCTACTTACAATTTCAGGCCACTACTCACACACCCAAACCACAACCAATGACCCATACCGACCCACAACTAGCCAAGCTTTTATCCACCTACAATCACATATTCGCAACACCGACCGAACTCCCTCCTAATCGAGCCCTTAACCACCACATCAACCTTCTCCCAAATTCGAAACCAATTAATACAAAACCATATCGTTATCCGTATTTTCAAAAAAATGAAATCGAACGACAAGTCCATGAAATGCTACAGTCCAAACTCATCCAACCATCTACTAGCCCATTCTCTTCTCCCGTTCTGTTAGTAAAAAAAAAAGATGGGTCGTGGCGCTTTTGCGTCGATTATAGAGCACTTAATACAATTACCATTAAAGATCGCTTCCCCATCCCAACAGTTGATGAACTTTTGGACGAACTCCACGGTGCAACATTTTTTTCTAAACTTGACCTTCGTAGTGGTTATTTTCAAATCCGAGTCCACCCACCCGACATTCCAAAAACAGCTTTCCGTACTCATGAGGGACACTATGAATTCTTGGTGATGCCGTTCGGTTTAACCAACGCCCCATCCACTTTTCAAGCTACAATGAATAATATCTTCCGACCTCATTTACGAAAATTTGTGCTTGTTTTTTTCGATGACATCCTCGTTTACAGCCCATCTTGGACTTCACACATAGAACACCTCCACAAAACCTTATCCATCCTTGACCATCATCAATTTTTTGCCAATCAAACTAAATGCAGTTTTGGGCTAACAGAGCTCAGTTACTTGGGCCATATCATTTCGGCCAAAGGGGTACAGGTCGATCATTCAAAAATAGAGGCAATGATAAATTGGCCGACACCGAAATCAGTAACCGATGTACGTGGGTTTCTCGGACTCACCGGTTACTACAGACGTTTCATTTTGCATTATGCGTCCATTGCAAGTCCATTAACGGACCTACTGCGCAAAGAACCATTCACTTGGAGCGCACAGGCCCACGAAGCTTTTAACCGCCTCAAATGGGCTGTCACTCACACACCCATATTATCGCTACCTGATTTCTCAAAACCTTTCGTCCTCACAACCGATGCATCATCCACAGCCGTCGGCGCCGTCTTGTCCCAAAACACCCATCCGATAGCTTATTTCAGTCTCAAGCTTCCGCGACATCTGCAAAAAGCTTCCACATACTCTCGAGAGATGTTCGCAATTACTTCGGCGGTCAAAAAATGGCGTCACTATCTGCTGGGACGTCCATTCCAGATCTTCACCGATCATCAAAGCTTAAGGGAGTTGGCGTCGCAATCAATTCAAACGCCAGAACAACAGAAATGGTTGACAAAGTTATTGGGATTCGATTTCACCATCCATTACCGCCCAGGCAAAGATAACAAAGTAGCAGACGGACTATCGCGCTTCACCACGGAGGCTACCATGCAGGCGATCTCAGGACCTTCTTTTCCCTTGCTGGCCGATATCAGTACAGCAGTGCAAGCAGACCCCAAAACGCAAGCACTAATCAAGCAATTGCAGGAAGGTACGTGTGCTAACCCTAAATTACATTGGCGTAATAATCTTTTGTTTTGGGATAATCGTATATATATTCCTGCGGACACCAAATTGCAACACAAAATCATCTCCGAATTTCATGACTCCAAAACGGGAGGACACTCCGGCATCAAAAGCACCATCGCCAGAATCGCCAGTAATTTCTTTTGGCCCAAACTAGCTTCAGCAGTCCAGCAGTATGTCAAGAATTGCTCCACGTGCTTACAAACCAAACCCGACAACACACCTTACAAAGGCCTGCTACAGCCCCTGTCTATCCCCATTCAAATTTGGGAAGATATAGCAATGGATTTTATAACCCATCTGCCACCATCCGCAGGGAAAACTGTCATCTGGGTAATTGTTGATCGACTTTCCAAATATGCCCACTTTTGTGCACTACCCACTTCAGTTTCAGCCACCCAATTAGCATTCCACTTCCTTCAAGAATACATTCGACTACACGGCTTTCCACGTTCCATTGTTTCAGACCGCGACAGATTATTCACAAGTCAATTTTGGAAAGAGTTATTTCGTCTTCACGGCACAAAACTACGGATGAGCAGCGCTTACCATCCACAAACTGACGGCCAGTCGGAAGTTGTTAACAGATGCTTAGAGACATACTTACGTGCAGTCGTAGGCCATATCCCTACCAAGTGGGCCAAATGTCTCCCGTGGGCTGAATGGTGGTATAATACAACGACACACTCATCTCTCGGCCTCTCTCCATTCCAAGCAGTTTATGGACGACCCCCACCCATCCTCTCCAATTATATACCTCACACTACTCCTATACCGCAACTTGATGAATGGGCCACTTCCCGAGACCAGCTCCTCCAAACCATTAAATATAATCTTCAAAAGGCTCAAACCCGCATGAAAGCTTTAGCCGATCAACACCGCAAAGATAAGGAATTTAGCGTGGGTACATGGGTCTTTGTCAAACTCCAACCACATCGTCAAACTACCATACGCAACAACCATCACAAACTTTCAAAAAAATACTTTGGCCCCTTCCAAATCATAGAACGTATAGGACCAGTCGCTTATAAGCTCCTCCTTCCTCACGACTCCCGCATTCACCCAGTTTTTCACGTATCACTCCTTAAACTATGCCCAAACCCAAACTCAGCCATACCACAACCATTACCACCACATATTCCTACTAGTACCGACCTTGAGGACAAGGTCGATCTTGAAGGGGTGAGCAGTGATACGCACGTTTCTCCTACAGCACCACAGGAAGACAGCATACCGGCAAGGCCCAAGAGAACCACACATGTGCCCAGAAGATTCCTGGATTGAGGCCCTGCATTCGATGATTACAAGTAGTTAGTGCACATGCAAAATAGCAGGCATTCTGTTGTTATTTTCATAGTGCAATTCGGTTAGTGCTTTTGCATTTGCAAATCAGCCACATAGGCAGGTTGTTAGGATGCATAGCCTTTTATTTCTTTTGTTGTAATTCTGTTATCACTTTATTGCAAGTTGCAGTGCCACGTAGGAAGTTTGTTAGGAATAGTGCTATAAAAAAGAAATACTTGTACCTGAGAAAAGGGGGTAGAGAAAAAAAAAAACTTTCAGATCTTCTCTCTACACTTGTGAATTCTTTTCTTCCATCTTCTTCTTCTATTTTTCCTTACTGCGCTGTATCATAAAGAAAATCACAGTACTAAGAAAAAATCAAGTAACTTTTTATCTTATGTTTCATATAAATTTTGTATTGTTTAGTTAGTTTCTCATCTAAGTATCTTTTTAAATTTCATTTAGTATCTGTTCAATATTTTATTATTTCTCAAATTTGAAATTCTCGAGTTTAGCATGAACTTTTAACTCCACACATTGCTACTATTTTTTCTTGCCAAGTTTTGCCAAATACAATTATTCGTTAACCTAGAGTAGGACTGATAATTAGAACCGTAAAACCGAACCGACCCGAAAAGACTCGAACCCGAACCGAACTCGATGGGTCTTATGTCTGGTCAAGATAATTAAAAATACAATAAAAATCTGATCAGACCCGACCAAAAAACGTTGAAATATATACATTTTTATTGTTATTATGCAACCGGATCCAAACCGATTCGTCCCGTCCAAATCAAAACTCGGATCGAATCGGATTAGGTCTACGTTATTGAAATATACAGTTCGAACCCGACAAAATCCGACATACCTAAAACCGAGACTCGCAGGATCCGATCCGGATCTATCGGGTCGGGTCTAATTGCATTCGAAGTTTGGGACAGTCCAAATTCCTAGCTCCATTCCTGTGTACGTGTATGCATATGAATGTATCTATGTATAGATGTGTGGATAAGACGTGTGGATAAGATGGGTTGTTGGGTCACTGAGCAGTTTGTTGACATATCAAATTCTTTTGATGTCGATTACCAATTTTTCAAATTTTCATAATACATTCCTAATGTATGGCGTGCACGATGGGTGGATGTATATACATCAAATATTTTAGTTTGAAGTGTACATTTCATTATAATATTCCGAGGCATCGTTCATCCACTCCTCTTTTCTTATCTTTGCTCTCCTACTTCTCTCTTTCTATTTTTATTTCTTCCCGTCAAACAAATTCATGTGGATAACTACCGAACTTCACGTACGTACGATTGAAACGATGATAGACATTTTGTGCAACCAATTTCCTTTCATTTAGCAGTAGAATGGAAAGTGATTCAAAACCATTCGACCGCACCAACATATATAAGCCTATAAAGAGATAGTTTTAATTATGAATAGTGTCACATGCGCAGTCGTATATGAAATCGTTTTCAGATATCAAATATTTATCGACTATTTTTCAACTAGTTCACAATCAGTAAATCTGGACAAATAAATAGAAAATTTTGATTTTTTATAAATTTATTATTGTGCTAAATATGTAAAAGTTAATAAATATACTAAGAAAAATAATTTTAAGCTGTAAAAATCGATTATGAATACATATTAATTTTTTTACCCGGATAAAATAATAATTGACAATCACTTTATGCACATCATTTTATGTACTAAAATACATAAAACAATAAAGACAAATTCTATTTCAACACAGATAATAATAGCTCTACTAAAATAATTAAAATTTTAAAGACAAAAATATCTTTAGAAAGCTGCGTATTTTTTTCTTCTCAATTTCATTATCTTTTTACGTCGATTTCTTACCGTCTAAACCACCGTTTCTTCAAAACTTTAGTTTTTAAATAATTGAAGTAAAAATTCAATTTTTCACTATTAGCAAATGGATTTTGAAAAGGAGTATGAATTGTTAACGCAATCACAGCGCGTAATTCAAAAAAATTTGAAAAGTTTTTAATTTTTTACAAATACAATCGTAGTTGTCGATTACGGGGAATGGTGATAATTTATGAGGGGGTATATTAGGTTTCTGGTTTAATCGCGTAAATAATCGCGTGAATTTTTACACATCCACGCAGAAAGCCTAAGTTGTATTGACATGAACCATGGAGTCACCTTGCGTGATAGTTTATTTTTTTCTGTTTGAACTTTTCAACGTTTGATATTTGTTTTCTGCAGATTATACAGTTTTGCATGGTCAACTATGTTAGGAATTTTTTTATTCGAGAACGTTTTAGTTTTTTGGTTGAACGAATTCAGTTTTGCGTGATGGGAATGATGGTTCTGAAAATGGTAGAAGACTACTAAGTTATTTTTTAAGTTTACAGGCTTTTTTTAATTTTTAGGGTTTACTAAGTAAATATTCGAGTTGAAATAGAATCTGCCAACAATAAATATAATCTTAAGAAAAACCGGATGGATAATTATCGGATATTTTTTATCATTTTCAAATATTGGATAATTTTTCATATTTCAGATACGGATATGAACGAATTTCAAAATTTTCGAATAATCATTGGTCGTGCTAATCATATCTAACGGCAAAGGTGGGGGGTTCAGCGATGACACAAATGTCACTAGTATTAAGGGTATTTACAGATTGACGTGGATGAAACCTATTTAACAAATTTCTTTTTCTTTTATAAGTAACAGAGATGACAATTCTTATCGAATCGGTTCCGTTATTTGCTTATTGGATTTCAATTTGAAATTGTGTAATAGGAGTGTGTTTTTTTCTCTTCTGTTTGTGCGTGTCACATACCGGATCCATGTCAGTTCCATTGCCTGCATGCTTCAAGAATTGAAATTCATAACCCCCATAACCATAAAGTGTGAACATGATTGATTTCGATTACGATTGTGAGGTACGTGATGGATCCACAGAAAAATTAATATTATATGTCAAATGCTTCAGCCGATCAATTCACATTAATAGCCATGTTTGAAAATCTTAGGCCCCATTTTCTTTGTTGTCCTGGTTTTCATCTAAACTATATTGCTAGAAAGCAAACAATTTCAAAATATAAAATTATTTTTTGTTTTTAGTATTTAGAAGATAACAAAAGTACGAAGAACGATCCAACTTCTTAGTCATCTGTTGGTGGTCGGAATGACCAACAATTATAAATCTTGTTTTCTTATTTTCTATTATTTGATACTTAAAGTTGAAATCACAAAACTCAAAACTCAAAAGCAAAACAAAACAAGATCTAAGTTTTATTTGTACAGCTCTATCAATGAAAGGAAAATTTAACCAACAATTGTAATTTAAGTTTTTAACAATCAAGGCTAATATATCTAAATCACTAAGTTCCTTCTACAACCCTTGCTAATCTAAAATCTTGAGCTTGTGAAGATGATTAATTATTATACCGTGTTTCATATGGAAGAATATGCCGTGGAAGTGGATAGCCAAATTTTACAAAGCCAAGGGGACTCTAAGAGCATTTCCAACTCACTGGATCACCAAACATCAATTCAACCCATTTTAGCCCATAACCTCCACCAACCTACCCAAATCCAAAGTTTTTTTTTTTTTTTTTTTTTTTTTTTTAAACCAGTTTTATTAAAGCAGGCTAACGAAGAACATGCTGATTGAAATCTTCCTCTATAAGATTTCAATCTGCATGCTCAGACTGAATAAATCTGAAACGTCTGTTGATCAGTTTTTATAAAGCCAATTATAGTTCAATAACCTTTCACATTATATAGTTAGCCAGCCTTTGTAAAGTAAGTTAAACATAGCCGGCTTTAAAAAAATTGATTAACTGCATGACCCTGACCCTTAAAGTTGTCTTGGCAACATGCAACCGGGCTTGCAATCACCACCCCCCAAACCACCACCACCGCCCCCCCACCCCCCAAAACCCCCACCGATGGGTGTAAGAGGCCTTCCAACCGACCCCTGCTTGAGAGTGCTCTAATAAGTTAAAAGATCTTTATTATTGGTCATTTTAAGTTGTTACTGATGCTTCACAAAGTACAAACTAGTATAACAAACACGGTGAGTTTGTTAAGGATTCTAAAAAAGAGAATAAGAATGGCATTAGCTTTACTTTCAATGTTTATTGGTCGAAAGGTGGAGTAGAAACATTTGGTAGCTTCGAATGGCTACGTCGGTGTCACACGTCATTTGAGTAATGTGCATCAATATTTTAGGAATATAAAATTCAACCACTACAACAAAACAGTCATTTTACAACGGATAATGCCCATTGTAATATGGATTTCGCAACGGTCATGCGTCTGTTGTATTAGACCTCGTTGTAATATGTCGACCGTATTTTACAACGAACAATGAACGTTGTAATACACCTTTTTACAATAGTCATCGACCCTTGCAATAGACTCTATGACAAGAATTAAAGCCCGTTGTAAAACATTGAAACTTGCAACGGGTTCTATCGTTGTAATAGTCTATAATACAAGTGACATAGCATGTTGCAATAGACTATAATACAACTGACATAGCACGTTGTAATACATGATATTGCAACGATTTCTGACCGTTGCAAAATAAATGCAAATTTAAAAAAAATTACAACAGCATCCATTACATCCATACCAATAATGAATGATTTAACGAGTAATAAATATTATCATAAAACAAACAAAATTACATACAAAAAGACAAAAAGATAGAGTCATAAAATTCCAATACATTCCAAAATATTAGATAAGTGTACATGACATAGTTCTAATATACACATGACAACTAGTTTCATAACAGCCAAATACATAAAGCATTAACATATAAGCATAAAGTTTTTGTCAACGAACTCATCTTTTTTTATTGTCGCTTTCTCTTTTCACGCTCTCTTTCTCTTTTCCTTTTGTTTTTCTTCTTGCTTTTATCCGTATAATCTTCCTCTCTTTCTTCTTTCGTCTATATGGATAGGTGAAAAACACCAGTTTATATGTGCAATAATTAAATGGTAACATGTCATTATAAGTTATAGTCAACAAGAAAAGTAATGCTACTAAATATATATAAATAAAATGTTCATGTCAGGTTTAAACAAAAATATAAAAATCTAGCAATAATCTTAAAATATATGATGTTGATCTGAATGATATAAACATCACGTCTGAATATTCTTTTAGCAGAATTTGCTACATGCAGATCAAGAAAACTACTTGTGGAATTTTTGAGTATGCACGCATGCGTACGTACATACACATCCTTCATCTATATGGGAATTATATATATAAATATATGTGTGTACGCACGTGTACATATATATATATATATATATATATATATATATATATATATATATATATCACTACAAGAAAAAGGCAGAATACCGACAGCCAAGACCGACGGCTTCCGACGGCCATTTTCCGACGGCTTTCGACGGGCCGTCGGCGGCCGTCGGAAGCCGTCGCAAATTTGCGATTATACCAGCCAGCCGAGCCCTTTCTTCCTCCTCCATTTCATACGAAAAAAACCCAAAAAACCCCCCAAATTCAACCCCTAAGCTTCCAATCCCTAATTTTTAGCTTCCGGATCTTCCAACGCACTCTAATCAAGCTTCAGTACTCTTAATCTCAGGTATAATCTCTTATTTTTATGAAAAATTCAGTTTTTACCCTAATTATAGATTTGCATAAATTGATAAATTAGGGCGAATTAATGATTGCAATTGTTTCCACTAGCGTAATAACGGTTTATAGCATCACATGGTATACCAATTTCATCTTTTATCGTGAAATTGTGATAAACACGTATAATTTGTGCATGTTCATGTATATGTATTTTGTTGTGTATGCCTTGATTCGACGATTGTATACGTTATTTGGAATAAGATAAAATGATTGAATGAACTAGGAGTATTATATTGTGCACGTTTTTACTTATGACACAAAAAAAATGCATTACTCTAAATTATAATTGTGTGTATTGAAAAATGACAAAATGTTAAACCAGCCCTAAGTTGATGCGTAATACGTCGAATAAATGTGTGAAATTAATATATAAATGTGAACAGTGAGTAAAACTGTATTTTTGAGTAAAATGCGCGCATGTTAACCGACAAATGTCCCTTAGAGAGTTTTTGGCCCCGTCTGACGAGTGTTGTACATGATCGTTGTATAAATAGTCGTTTTTTTCGAAAAACGACCATTTATATTCATCTGGTACAATGTTTGTCGGATTTGTCCCTGTATTGGACAAGTTATGAACACAGTAAGAATTTACATTTTGTATACTACTTCGTCTCAAACGGTTCATAAAATTTCGCCCTAACTTTTCTTTTTTGTTTCCTGCGTACACGCATTTGTGTACAATGCAGGGAACAAAAGGGAAATGCTGCCGAAATTTTATTGAATCGTTTGGGACGAAGTAATATACGAAATGTAAATGCTTACTGTGTTTGTAATGGGAGGTAGGATGTCTGACCAATGAAAAAAAATTATATATTTTTAATCGTTACGTACGTTAAAAAATGAAATGTGCCCTATTTGAAAATATTTTTAAATTTGTGAAGTTGTTCTTTAAATTCAAAATATTATACGAACATGAAAATAATCTTTTTCGAATGTGTATTCTTCAAAATAAATATTAAATTTTGAACTTCTCATTTTGTCAAATAGGAAAAATGATTGATTATTTTGTTGATCGAAGGAGATGGATGTACCAAAGAAAAGGAATGAGGGGCTCAATAAAAGAAGATTTTTATAACGGTATAAACGTGTTTGTTGAATTCGCCTTAAGTAATAACGGAAACGATCCAGAAATTCGTTGTCCGTGTAGTAGGTGTAGACATTTGAAGTTTTTGTTACCAGATATTGTGAAAGTTCATTTGTGCCAACACGGTTTCACACCCGAATATTATGTTTGGGATCGGCATGGAGAAGTTGTAGCAAATACTTCTGTAGAGTCTGAAAGTGTCGTTAACGAAATAGTTTCAACGACCCGTATAGAAAATATGGTCGAAGATGCAGCACGATCAATGTTTCCTATGGTTGAAGTTGACGACGATGATGTAAATGTTGAAGAACCAAATATTGAAGCTAAGAAAATTTATGATTTACTAGATGCAGCTAAAAAACCTATTTGGGATGGTTGTAAAAGCGGCACGCAGCTGTCAGTAATCGCAGAATACATTGCGATGAAGTCAAAATACAACATCACTGAAGCTGGGTTTACGGCTGTTGTACAAGCTGCAAAAAGACATATGCCGCCCGATAATCTAATGTGTGAAAATCACTACGAAGTTAAAAAACTTATGTCGGCTTTTGGTTTACCGTATCAGAAAATAGATACATGTTTAAAAGGATGCATGTTGTTTTGGAAAGAAGACGCAAACCTTAGAAATTGTAAAGTTTGTAACCAGGAGAGATACAAACCAAGAAAAAAGAAGGGTAAGGAAGTTCCGTACAAGCGTATGCACTACTTACCCATAACTCCAAGACTTCAAAGATTATACGCATCTTCTGTAACTGCGTCTAATATGAGGTGGCATAGCGTGAGAACGGAGGAAGAGGGTACGTTGACACATCCGGCCGATGGAGAAGCATGGAAGCATTTCGATAAAACGTATCCAAATTTTGCAGCGGAGAGTCGAAATGTTAGATTAGGATTATGTACGGACGGTTTTTCTCCATTTTCTCAATTTGGTTCTAAATATTCATCCTGGCCCATTATCGTCACACCGTATAATTTACCTCCATGGATGTGCATGAAAACGCAATATATGTTTCTTACTGTTGTCGTTCCTGGCCCCGACGATCCGACACAAGGAATCGATGTATATTTACAACCGTTGATTGAGGAGTTAAAAATACTGTGGAACGAAGGAGTAGAAACATACGATGTGTCAAAGAAGAAAAATTTTCGTATGTTTGCTTCTTTGTTGTGGACTATAAGTGATTTTCCTGCCTATGCAATGCTTTCGGGATGGAGTACTGCCGGTCGTCTAGCATGTCCATATTGCATGGATGAAACACGAGCGTTTTCTTTACCTCATGGTAAGAAAATTTCATGGTTTGACTGTCATCGATATTTTCTCCATGTAAATCATCCCTTCAGAGGAGACAAGAAAAACTTTTTAGCTAATAGAGTAGAAAATAGACAACCACCGACGATATGGTCAAGCGAAGACATATATGAACTTGTTAAGGACTATCCAAAGATATATGAAACGGGGGAGCAAACAGAAATTGAAGGCAAATCAGTTGTTCATAACTGGTGCAAACAAACTATTTTTTGGGAGTTGCCGTATTGGAAACATCTTCTGCTTCGCCATAACATAGATGTGATGCACAATGAGAAAAATGTATTTGATAATGTGTTTAACACAATTTTGAATGTGAAAGGGAAGACGAAGGATGATTTGAAATCAAGACGTGATATAGAAGAATTATGCAAACGTCCCGAGCTTCATATGAAACCAAATGACAGTAAAAAACCAAAAGCTTGTTACGAATTAGATAATAATCAAGTTAAAGCTGTGTTAAAATGGGTGGAAGGGTTAAGATTTCCTGATGGGATATCATCAAATCTTCGTAGATGTGTTGACTTTAAAAATAGTAGATTGAGCGGAATGAAAACTCACGACTGTCACATAATGATGGAAAATTTATTTCCCGTTATGTTTAAAGAACTACTGCCGTTAAAAGTTTGGAAGGTAGTAACGGAGCTTAGTATGTTTTACAAAGAGCTTTGTTCGACTACTTTAAAAGTGCAACGTTTACGTAAACTTGAAGTGGACATTCCTATATTGCTTTGCAAATTAGAGAAAATATTTCCGCCAGGTTTTTTTAATGTGATGGAACATTTACCTGTTCATCTTCCATCTGAAGCACGACTTCGAGGTCCTGTCCAATACGGATGGATGTATCCATTTGAGAGGTATGTAATATGTTATAACGTAATTTAATTGCATTTGAAAGATGAAGTTAATATAAATTAATGTTGCATAGATATTTGAATCATCTGAAGAAAAAAGTGAGACAAAAAGCACGAGTTGAAGGTTCGATATGTAAATCTTACATCGAAGAAGAAGCTTCGTTCTTTTTCTCTCACTATTTCAGTGACCATGTGAATATTTCATTTCAAAGTGTTCCTCGTAATGATGAAGGCGACGAACAAGAGTCCTCTCAAGCAATGTTATCTATTTTTAGACAACATGGTCGGCCTTCTGGAAAATGTGTGGAAATATGGCTAGACGATAGAGATCTTCGTGTAGCACACACTTATATTCTTCTAAATTGTGCCGAGGTTGCACCGTTTGTTAGGTAATCTGAAATAATAATTTTTGTTTTATTCTTTTCTGTAATGCATGCGCGTGTATAACCTAATGTAATAATTTGTTTATATAAACAGTGTTTATGAACGGGAACATCCGAACGGAGATCTCAGTAAAGAATTTTCCCGTTGGTTTTCAAATTACGTTTATGAGCCGAAAAATTGTGTTGTTGACGAAGGGTTGAAACATCTTGCAATGGGACCAAAAAGAGTGGTCAAGACATATCCAATATATTTCGTCAATGGATACAAATTTAACACTAAAGAATACGGTGCAGAAAAATTAACAAATAATACTGGTGTATTTGTTAAAGGTAGTGACGATCCAGAAAACCATTTAAATGATTTTTATGGCGTTCTAACACAAATTTTGCAACTGACATATTTCTCAAGACCCGCGGAGGAGGTGTTTCTATTTAGATGCAATTGGTTTAGCAATGTTCCAGGTTCTGGAATTAATGTGCATAAGGATTATAATCTTATCGAAATAAAGCATACATCGCACTATCACAAGTATGATCCTTTTGTACTAGCCAAACAAGCATTGCAAGTTTATTACGCTCCTTATCCGTCTCTAAAAAGAGATAAAGCAGATTGGTCTGCAGTTTTTAAAACAAAGGCCAGATTCACATTCGATGGGAAGAATATTCCGGACGAACAAGCTTATCAGGCAGATCTTGAGCAAAATAACGAAATAATAATTACAGACGATCATACAGATTTTGGTCCTTTGATCGATGAATCAAATGTTTTGGTAGAAGCGTTTGACAGTGCAGAGGAAAATATCGTCGAAAACGAGACCGAATCTGAATCAGAAGACGATGATGACTGATATAAATTTGAATCTGTTTTTTTGCAATTGATGTAACTATGTTGAATTCTTGATGTATTATGAAATTGATGTAACTATGAAACTAAATCCGTTTACTATTGTTTTATGTTATTTCAATTTGTCATTTATTTAGCAATTTTTATTAAAAATGCAATGAACTCTGCTTATCGTAGGAAGAGTACACCCATCATGAATCAGGTATAACAAACTTACATGTCTATTTACATTTCAGTCATTATAATTAAGCAATTTATACCATTGATGTCATGTTCATATGAAATATATTTCATTATCATGTTTTTATTCTCTTATATAATGATGTGTAAACGTCACAGGTTTATCATTATGTCACATAGAGGGAGGAGCTCTTCCCGTTCTTCAGGAGGCGATGGCAGTGGCCCATCGCAAGCGCCACACCGTCCAGTTGTTACGTTAGCCCCCAAAGCAGATGGGTAAAAATTAAATCTTATTCATCATCTTATTTTTTCTATACTATACGTATGTACTTATCTGTATCGTACTTAAAAACAGGGGGTTCGAGCTACTACCCACTAAGGTAGTGTTGGACGTCTCCAGAGCAGCATATCGTAGTAGGATGAGTGCGTGCTGGCCAAAGTGGGATACCATCCCTCCGCACATCATAGAGTGCATATGGCAGGATGTCCTAGTATGTGTAATTTTTATGTTTTCCATTTTTAATTCGTTTTTGTCGTTTTTCTACCGTTTATCGTTTAAAGTGTAATCTTTTTTTAACACAGGCTGAGATAGACATCCAGACAGATGATATGCAGCTGGCACGAGCATACTGGATGAGGAAGATGCGAAAGAACTACAGAGACACGATATCTGAGGTTAAGAAATCCGGGAAGAGACCACGGTGGATGGGGGAGAGCGTGTGGCAAGCTTGGTTGAGCTACTGGGAGACGGACGAGGCGAAGGCAAGTATACTAATTTTTTTTCAATTATTAATTTAACGTGATTGAAAAATAATGTATCAAATTTTGAATGTACAGGCAGAGTCAGATAGAAACTCTGCAAATAGAAATAAGAATCCCGTTACTCATCGCGGAGGATCGAAGTCGTTTCAGCAGTATCGGCAGGAGTTGGTAAATTTAATTACTGAATAATAAATGTAAATAGTTTATGCTATATGATTTTAAATGTATAATAATTGTATGTAACAATCAACTTCAGGAAGCCGAGGCACATGGTCCTGTCAGCTATATGGACGTGTTCACCCGTACGCATGCTGTTGAGCATGTTAATCCAGACGGGACTGTTTCGTACACATGGCAGGACGATAAATCCAGTAAAAGCCATGTAAGCATATTTCATTTTATTCAGTATTAGTAATTGTTTTAGTTGTCAAATTATTATGAAATAAGATATGATATTATTAATTTGTCAATGCAGGAGATGTTTATGGAGCAGCGACAGAAACTCCTTTCTGATACGGGTCGAGAGCAGCTGACGACCGATGAAGAGGACATTATTTTTGAGTCCGTTATGAGTCCACCAGAGCATGGTCGACGATACGGATTTGGCAATTTAGCGGTAAATAATTTAATTTTTCTTAAAATACTTAA
This sequence comes from Allium cepa, assembly GCA_030765085.1. Taxonomy (NCBI): domain Eukaryota; kingdom Viridiplantae; phylum Streptophyta; class Magnoliopsida; order Asparagales; family Amaryllidaceae; genus Allium; species Allium cepa. The sequence continues at coordinate 1,036,328,520 of CM060941.1, read as the reverse complement.
AATATGATATTCTTACCTTTTCAAAACAATAAACTTTGATTTTATTTATTTTTCAATTATTGCAGTCCAGTAGTCAGAGTAGGAGACGGCGGAGTAGACCTCAGAGCGAGCTAGCAAGTATAGAAGAATTACAGACTAGAGTTCAGCAGTTGGAGGAGCAGAACCGCCAACAGGCCATGCAGACGGCACAGTTATTTGAGTACATGCAGCAGTTTGGTGGCCGCTTCCCTTCATCGGCTGGCTCTGGATCTGGGGCAGATTGATTCATTGCTTTCTAATTCGTTCGTGCAGGTATGTTTAGTTTTAGTTTACAATGATTTGGTAGAAGGAACAATTAATTGTTGATATGTATAATTATGTATAATACACTTGGTTCTGTAGCTGTATCAGGATATGCATGATTAGAACAGTTATTGTTAGTATTATTGTTAATGTTGGAATGTTATGTATATTTTGTATTTTATTTTTATTCTAATTTAGTTTATTTCTGTGTCTATTGAATATTTTGGAGTATTGGTTTGCATGTTTGGTTGGATTATTGTTTATTTGATTGTGCAGTATTGATATTGTAGTGTTTGGAAGAGAAATGTGGTTGGAAGGCTCTATTTGCAGCAGATTTTAAAAAAAAACAACAGGTTTCCGACGGCTTCCGACGGCTCTCGACGGCTTATTGGTCGAAATTTTCCGGCGGTTTCCGACGGGTTCCGACGGCTTATTGGCCTGATTTCCGACGGTTTCCGACGGTTTCCGACGGCCGTCGGAAGCCGTCGGAAACCGCCGGAAACCGCCGGAAACCGTCGATAATGTATACGGCATCACCCGTCGGTAGCCGTCGGAAATACTGCTCCCCGACGCCTTCATTTCCGACGGCTTTTTCCGACGGCCGCCGACGGCTTCCGACGGCCGCCGACGGTTTTCAGCCGTCGGAAATCCCCCCTCCCCTTGTAGTGTATAAAACAAAGTTAGAGATATGCATGGTGCTACAAAAATAAATAAAATTAGAGATATGTTACACAGACATGCAATTCAAATTGCCATGTAGCGTATCATCATATGCTACCTATAAACATGACATATAAGTTATAAACAGTAGTCGATATTTAATCATTTCATAAGATTTGAATATTGCATAGGCATACTCTATCAAAGTGGAGATCTTTCAATAAATTAACTTCATTTGTATGCCTTTTACTTACCTTTTTTCTCTCCTTGCTTCGAAGCTTCTCAAGTAACTCCTCAAAAATAAGCTGCACAATGACAACACGTTATCATAGTTAACAGTATAATCCATAACCAGACGCAATTTATTTATTACTCCCTAGGAAGAAATCTCTCTTTGGTCAACACTTATAGAATAATGAATAACAAGGCATGCTACATAAATTAATTCCATATTTGGAACTACATAAATATAACTTAAACATATCAAGTAAATTTGCTAGCGCCGTGCTAGTTGCTACTGATAATTTACCTTTAAATTTGTTATAGAAATTACTTTAAGATTATCTTTCTTCGATGCAAAATCCTTAAACTTTCAAACGTAGAGGATGTCGTTAGTGTAACCTGTAATGTAATAAACAATGATAATTATAATAACAAGAATTAATCAAGTAATGTACAACAGTCCACATATTCGTGGAGGATGTATACGTTTCCAAACTCCAATTCATCTTTTACGCCTGTCTTATCTTCCTTATACTTCAAAAATAAATAGATAAATGCAACAAACAACTTTTACAGAAACCAACATATTGGTTGAGTCTGCATTGGCATCAATGAGAAAGTTGGAACCTGGCACACAATTAAGGCAATGTTATATCCATTTTATATAAGCAACCAAAGCTAAATTAAGAAAATGTTGTCGATGGTCACGTCGATGGAAATTTGTTTGGTGGCGTTTCAGATTTGAAATTGGTTGAACGAGTGATTATCTCATGATGAATTTTTTTTAAGTATAATCTGAATAAACCATTAAACTTACTAAACTAGTTCAGCAGCAGCCTATAAGTTCGTTTGTAAAGAAAACAAACAAATGTTTTATCGTACATTCAAGTCTTTGGTGTTTCAGAGCATTCTAAATTTGTTTATATTATTTTGCATATATGTATCTATTGTGTAACATTTATTGTTGTATGTATATTATCAAATTCAATTGTATTGAATTATTGGTCATTGTTTATCTCAGCTCCTTTCGATTGACACTAATGAGTCGATTTTTTTTTTTTTTTTTCACAAAATGAAGTTTTTTATAAATAATCACCAAAAGCTGTCAACAAGCCTGACAGGTAACCACCAGAAGGATAGTAGACAAAACACGGCGAAGCAAGCCGTAACAAAACAAAAACTAATACATTACATAGCTGCCGAAGGCTCCCTCCAGAGAAAGAAGCAAACAAACTGGACGAAATCCAGTAAAGACAGACGATAAAGAGAACGGCGAAAACGAGAACATATCCTCCGCCTAAATCCAAGCATAAGATAAGGAATAACAGTCCCCATACCAAACCTATATAACCAAAGCCTACAACCAAAAGCCACTAAATGAGAGGAAAAAAAAGGAGGGGAGACTAACGGAGACGAGAAAGCCAGAACCACCTGGCTCAGGGCCGGACATCATCCAATTCCCGCCCTAGTGGAAGACTGAAAACAGAAAATAGATAGCAGGGCCACTAGGGGACCCGAACGGGAGCTAATCGATCCCTTGAAAGGTCTACCACGAAAAGCTAAAAAAACATCATTTCTAACCCGACGAATAACGGAAGTGGGATACATGGGAGTTTCCTTAAAAATTGCCTTATTCCGCGCACACCAGAGGTGCCAGCAGATCAGACAAGGAATCAAGCGGAAGACAACGGATCGTAGAAATTTACCAGAGGATCCGTTCCACCAGGTCAACTGTAAATCCTCCGGCGAGTTGTTGCTACCTCGGATCCCAATCAGATTTCCGAAGTAATTCCAGCAGGATCTGGCTGTGAAACCAGAGAAAAGTAAATGATCCAAAGATTCCGAATTCCCGGTGCCGCGACATCTACAACGGGATACAAAAGGAATTCCAATCCGCTGAAGGTTCTCATCTACTGGCAATCCCTTATGAAGAGTTCGCCACATGAACAGAGACACTTTAGGAGGGATTCTCGTGTCCCAAATGAAAGTGAAAAGAGGGAGAACGGGGGATGAAAGACGAGCCGAACTCCAAGCTTTCAAGATGGAAAACGACCCACTATCCCAACCGGATTGGCCGCCATGAGAGTCAGAGAAAGGTTTGACCGATTGCATGTGCTTCCAAGTCTCACTAGCGAAGGATGGAGATCCGGAAAAGCCCACAGAGGCCAGACTATGGTACTTGGCATGGAGAAACTTCACCCAAAAGGAATCGTTAGTCCCAAACCTGTACCACAACTTGCAAGCAAAAGCCGAACAAATATCCTTAGGATTTCGCAATCCAAGCCCGCCCTCGATCTTGGGACGACACACCACGTCCCATGAAACCCAGTGATGACGGTGGTTGTCAACCTTCGACCCCCAGAAGAAGGAAGATGCCAAAGATTGGAAAGATCGCAAGAAAGAGGCGGTAGGAGACATCGCTGCGAAGACATGAGTACCCAGCGAGCCTAACACCGACTTGATTAGAACCAATCTTCCTGCCTGAGAAAGAATCGAAGCATTCCAACGAATAATCTTTCCTCTAACTTTGTCCGTCAGAGGATCGAATAGGGCGTTTAGTTTCCTGCCTCTGTAGAGAGCAATACCCAAGTATGGAAGAGGTAGGGAAGCCGCCCTGAAGCCTGTAAATGAATGGACCCAGGAAACCCTGGAATAATCCATATCCTTCGCATGAACGAAGCAACTCTTCGAAGAGTTAACGAGCTGGCCCGAGCATTGCTCGTACTGATGGATAAATCGAATCAGCCGACGAACAGACGTCCGGTTACCGTTGGAGAGAATGACAATGTCGCCCGCAAAGAATAAGGAGGAAACGAGCGAGCACCTTCTCGGAAGGCCAAATCGGTGAACCTGACGGAAAATCGTTAAGGTGTGGATCCCTCGAATGAAAGCCTCAGCCGCAATCACGAAAAGAGAAAGTGATAAAGGATCACCCTGACGTAGACCCCTTCCAGCCTTGAAGAAACCATTGGCTGATCCGTTAATGAGAACGGAAAACCAACAGTTAGAGATTAGCCTCCAAACCAAATCGATAAGAGTTTCTGGAAACCCAAAGGCACGCAGAACTCTAATGATGAAAAACCACGACATACGATCATAAGACTTCTCCATATCGAGTTTGAAAACAACATTAGATCCTCTGACCTTCCGGTCAATCTGGGAAATCAGTTCCTGGGCTAACATGATGTTATCAGTGATCAAACGACCTTTAACAAAGCCAGCCTGAGAGGAGGAGATGATACGATCCAAGAACGGAGCCAAACGATTGGCCAACACCTTAGAAATAACTTTGTTGGAGAAATTACATAAGCTGATTGGACGAAATTTCGCGCATGACCGAGGTTTATCACACTTCGGAATTAAAACCAAGTTGGTGGAAGACCAACTAATGGGAAGAATGCTGCCGGAAAAGAATTGCTGGATAGCCAAGAAGAAATCCGGCTGAATGATAGGCCACACACTCCGATAAAAAGATCCGTTGAAACCATCTGGTGCACTAGCACTGTCCTTGCTAAGAGCAAAGACGCATGCACGGATTTCCTCTGGAGAAGGCGGAGCTGCCAAATCGTCGCTCCCCTTTGAAGGGACCAATCTGGGGATGAAGGAGAGGATATCCATATCCTGATCCGCCACAGAAGGTGAACCCAGAAATGATTGGAAATGGGACAAAATGATCTCCTTGACTTCCGCCGGGGACGAAGCCATAGAAAGATCCGGTCTCAAAATTTCACGAATGGAAAGAAGGTTGACCTTCTTGCGAATGGTAGAATGGAAATATTTGGAGTTCGAATCCCCTTCAACCACCCATTTTACCCTCGCCTTTTGGCGAAGATAGGAGTTTTCGATACGAAGCTCCGAAGAGAAAACCAATTGAGCCGAGGCCCAAATCTCCCTGTTTTCGGCCGTTGGGTTCTCGTCGAACAAAGATTCGGCAAGAATAAGGGACTCCTCTGCCGCCCGAATACGGTCGAAAATGTTTCTAAAAACAAGGGAATTCCAGTTCTTAAGGCTAGTCTTAAGACGTCTCAGCTTTTGATAGAAAGCTCCCATGGGAGTAGCTGAGATAGGAGAAGACCACGAGTCCTCCACTACCTGAAGAAAGGAGTGGTGAGAGCACCACATACCGAGGAAGCGAAAAGATGAAGGCCCTAAGAGAGATCGCGGAAAGCATCGCAAAACCAACAGGGCATGATCTGAACAGGCTCGATGAAGATTAGAGGTTGAGAAAGAAAAAGGGAGATTAAGCCAATCAGGAGAACCAAAAATTCTGTCCAACCGAGATAGGATCTGGTTCGGTCCCTCCTGGTTGTTAGACCAGGTATAAGCCAAGCCCACAAAAGGAATTTCAGATAAACCGGAGCTCACAATGAATGAATTGAAATCAGAAACCGAGGAGCGATTGATGGCCGCCCCCCCTCCCCCCCGTTTCTCAGCCTGACTAGCGACAACATTAAAATCTCCACCCACGATAGAGCAAGAAAAACCCACCTCTACTAGATGAAGAATATCATCCCACAGGGATAACCTCTCCATCCTATCGCACTTGGCGTACACCGCCGAGAAAAGAAAAGGATGAGGAAAAAGGGAAGTAGAACACACCACAGAGATAAGCTGGTCCGAGTCAAAAACAGGGCGAACAACACAACCTTTGGACCAAAGAATCCAAACCTTACCCGAAACATTGGACACAGCACCGCCAAACCCAAGCGACAGGACAACCCTGGTAATCTCTCCAGACCCCACAAAAGGTTCTAACAGAGCCACCAAGCAAACAGAATGTTTCCGAACAATGCGCTTTAACCTAGCGCAAGAAGCCTCATTGCCAATTCCACGAACGTTCCAGAAAAGAAAGTTCGACATGACAGCCGGAAAACAGAGGAGAAGAAGACAAGCAAGTGAAGGAAGATCAAACCCAACTCAAATAAGATACAATGATGAAAAAGCAGACCGATCTGTCTGCTCAGTCGCCGCTATAGAGCGAGTACGGATAGTACGAGGTGTGACGTGGGGACCTCTCATTCTGCGACGAGAGGGTCTATGAACACGGGAAGCCGAGATCCGGGGGATGGACTCGCCAGAGTCCTGAGACGACTCTAACGAACCCATCATCCTAGAAGAAGATCTGGATGGAGCTGAGTTCTTAGTTAGGCGAGTAAGGCGATCATTAACGATTGCAATCTCTGCTTCGCTGAGCATCGGAATGGTAATCGATAAGCAACAAGAGGACGAAGGAAGGGAGCAAAGAGAAGAACAACAACCAGACGATGAGACAGAGGACACCCCGACAGTCGGGAAGAGTCGGAAATATGTAGGGCTGCTGATAATACGCAACCCACGGTGCTGTAGGAACCTAACCCAAGCCGGACTGTCACTGATGAGACAGCCCCGCACAACAAGTGTGGTTCGCACGACGGTCCTGACAGAGAGATCAACCGAGCGTATCGAAGAAAGCTGGCAAAGTTCCCGGCTGTCCGCATAGTGATCCGAATCAGTGACCACTATGCGACCAGACCAAGAATATTGCCCGAGCCACTTAATCCTGGCTAACTGAATTCTCCGTAATGACCACAGAAGACCAGCCAACGAATGAAGACACAAGAGAGCCATATACGACACAGAATCGGCCTCGCAATGACTCAAAATCAAATACCAACTAAATGACCCGCACTGACCGCTCCATACGAAGCGCTCAATGCCTACAGGACCTGTCATGTCACCATTCCAGGACTTAGCAACAATGTCAGGGAGCACACACCTATGCGTGTCATGGCTCATAAGCAACATAGAAACACCATCAGCCCAAAAACAAACAGTAACTACTAAACCTTCAACATGGAACAGATAAGGAATCAATGGCGAATAACTCACCTGCCAGCTCAACCCACAACTTACCTGAGGAGCCCTCTCTAGACTCTGATCGAAAGAACCAACCACCATGTGCTCACTAGCCGAGACGGCTGTTAAACATGGGGGAGCAACCTCAAGAGACGACCAAGCCCCACTCTGATAGTCGATATGCCGACCAGACGCTGAGAATTCCCAAAAATTGACACCCAAAACAGCGCTGTCTACGGCCAAAGCACACGGCCCACAGGGATCAGAAGAGTGCTGATACAATGGCAAGGAATCAGCGAGCACAGGGCTACATGGGGTGTTGAAATCCCCATCAGCCTTTACACCTTCCATGAACCCAGCAACGCATACCAACGAATCCGCCGACACCGGCTCTAAGCCGACAGAACACTGCAGAGACGAAGACAAGGAATCAACGTGCTCAGGTCGATTTGGGGCGATGAACTCCCCATCTACCTTCACACAATCCAATAACCCAAAATCGCATACCACCGATCCCACCGTCACCCGCTCCTCCCCACAAGGCATCATGTCACACGCCGCAGAAAATCTCAACAATGGCTCGAATTGGGCGATGAAATCCCGCCTCGAACCATTCCTTGATAAGCTAAGACTAGGCGGAGGCAACATATATTCTTCAACCAGAGAAAATCGGCCATAGGGAGGAGGCCGCGACATTAAACCGATATTGAATACTGGCGAAATTTCCAAAAAGCAATTCTTAATCAACAAGAATCTCGAACGACATAAAGCCCCAAATTGATCCAGCGAATAAACCCTAATTTCCAGCGAATAAACCCTAATTTCCACCGAATAATTACCATTAAAAGTAACCGATAAAGGAGCAGCCACCTCCGCCAATAAGGCGGAGGCGATATCGGCAAACGGTGGACATTCGTGCAAGAAATTTTCAGAGAGGACGAACTCGTCAACGTACGAGAACGACATCAAAGCAACCAAGTTACAACAGATCTGACGAAGCCAAGGGGCAACAAGAAGGAGAGCAGATGGAGAAAGAGAACCGCAAGAGATAAAGGAGCAATTTCAATAGCGAGGAAGATCGCTCAGAAAAGGGACGCCATTTTTTTTACCGTTGGTAGTTTTAATTTTATTGCTAATGGTTCTGTCGCTACATTAGCAGAGATGTAAATCAAGATAGGAGAATAAAATTCAACTATAACAGTTCAAAGAAAAATAAAAAAGGACAGGGGATATATAATCAAAACATGAATTCATTCTTGACAAAAGAATGTGTGTCCATAGTGTCAACTTGAACAATACACATCTATATTTTAGTGCCATGATATGAACAACTGACATTATGTTTCAATGCTATTGTACAAACTAAAATAAACAAGTCAAAGTTGGGATGAAAATGCTTTGATAGGGACAAAGCAAGAAAGTAAATTACAACCACATTGACAGTTTGAATCTCAACATATTGCCTTATTTTAATCATTTTATTCAATTTCAACTATCTATTCAAATTCCATATTTTAAACGCATAATTCAATCAATTCAAACTCCAATTTAATTAAAAACTATAGCATACAAACAACTATATAATTGATTTAGATATAGGGTGTGAGTTAAATAAAATAACTCACCATATAATCAATCAATCGTATGCATATAAGTATTTCCTATCCAATTCAATAATTAACCACCAAAGATCATGACATAATCAACCAATAACAAACCAATAACATGCAAAGGGGATCCTAGCATTTAGAAATGGAATTCTTGAGTTAAAAGTAAATAACCTTATCCATCGCTGCCTTAACTCCACCTCATGCTTCAACCAGGTCTGTGCTTTAACTTCCACTTCCTTTCTTGTCGTCTCTTGTTGTGCCTGCACTCCCACACTGCCAGTAAATGCTCAGGCCAGCCATCACGAGCACATCGCCTCCCTATACTTACTTTAAGCTTGGGCGCCTGCAGCACAAAGTATCTTTTTTCCTCCAACCACCGTTCAATGACGCAAGCTCCTACTGCGATTGACGACGAACTTGAGAGGCCGCACTTCATCCACCGACCCTTGCCCACTTCTGAATCGATCACCGCACCTCATGTTCGTGTTACCAAGCCTCAAACGCGAAGCCAATTTACTATTGCCAACGTCGTCGCGCTATTAGAGACGCTTCCACCATCGTAGTCGCGATTGCTGCCAACGCCAGCTAGGTCGCATTCCCCTAAGTCGTCGTTCTCGTTTAATTTGTTTTGATTTCCATTTTCTTTTTGTTGAATTGCTTGAGGTCGAATGTAATTTGGGGAATAGGGTTGAAGTCGGGTTTGAGAAATAAGGGTATCGGGTTTGAGAAAATGAATATAGGCACTTTCCTGAGGAGTTTATTTTGTTATTAATTTGGGTTGGGCATTGTTTTATTAAGGGAAGTTTGCATTTTATTTTAGTCAAAAGAGTAATTTCAATTTGCACATTTATTTATTTGTAATTATTTTTCAGTCTAATTGAAACTGATTTAGACTTTATTGTACAAATTATATACCAATATCTAAACAATCACAAAATTTTCATTCAATACAATATTGTTTCATGCTCGTTGAATATTTAAGAAAATGAATTTATTCATCTTCGTTAATTTATCGATTTTTAGTGAATATCGAATAGAACTTCTTTCCGTCTATTTCAATTATATAAAATTTATTTATACTTTTAAAATATTTCATATTTATTAACACATTTTATTTAAATTTTTATTACATTGTCTAAAATGAAATTTGTTAGCTAAATCAAATTTTGTTATAACTAAATCCATTAAATAGACTTATGAATAATAATTTGATTCTAAAAATAATAATTGTCACAAATTGAATTCTAACATTACTATTTTAAACAAATTAGTTTAATATTACAGCTTCAAAATAGGGTTGTTACAATTTTTTAGTTATTAATTAATGATTATTTTATAGTAATCACTGATTATCAAAAATTAATTATTAAAATCGACTAGTTTGAACCAACAAAACCAACTACACTAAAAAAATTGAAATCCGACCATTGATAAACGATGTTGTTGTCCTGAATGTTCAAGTATAATTTGAAAACTATGTAATGTTGTTTTCTAAAATTATATATATATTATGGAAAAGTAAAGGAAATATTTAATATTAATTATTTTACTAAGTACTAAAATATTTATTAATTATAAGTCATAAATATTAGCTATAATTTACTAATTATTAATAATTAACTATAATAAATTATAGAAATAAGAAATAAATATTAATTATAGGTAATAATTAGTAATTATAGTTTATTTATTAGTAATCATTATTTGTAATATGGTATTTTTGTAATATAGAAAATAAATATTGATTATAGATAATAAATAGTAATATGGTATTTTTGTTGTAGTAAGTAATTAGTAATTAGTGATTATTTACTAATAATCATTAATTATTATAAGTTATAAATGATTAATATAATATTATTAATGATTAATTATTAAATATTAATAAATAATATAATATTATTAATGATTAGTAATTAGTAATATAATATTATAATTAGTAATTAGTAACATATGATTAATATAATATTATTAATGATTAATTATTAAATATTAATAAATAATAAATATTACTTTTAAGAAAGCATTGTAATTATTAATTATTGATTATCAAAGATTGGCAACTGACATTATCGTTGTAATATTGGCATCGGTTAAAACATGCATTTTATGACTGTTGTAAAATTGGCACCTACTACAACGGACATTTTTAGCCCGTTGTAAAATTGGCACCTATTACAACGGGGGTTATGAGTGTTGTAAAATTGGCACCTCTTACAATGGGCATTTTGTGACCGTTGTAAAGTTGGCATCTATTACAACGGGCATTTTGTGACCGTTGTAAAATTGACATCTATTACAACGGGCATCAAAGGACCGTTGTAATAGCATTCGATTACAACGGACAGTCGTTGCCCATTGTAAAAAGGGCTTTGTATATGACATCTTTTACAACGGGTCTGAATGGGCCGTTGTAATAGCCTTCTATTACAACGGATAACCAATACCCGTTTTAAAAATGGCGTTGTAATAGGGTATTTTTGTTGTAGTGAAGCATAATCTAATAATAAGACAATTACACATTTAAGTGGAAAGTAGTGGGAGAAGTATATCTGATACTGTTTTTACGGAGACGGACATACAGTGACTGGATACAAAATAATCTTAAAATATTCAAATATTAAATGATGTGGAAATTAGGTTAAAGGGCTTCTATTTGCAGGGTAATAAGTTTTAAGGACAACACTTCTGAATAATTAGTTTTAAGGACAATTTACAACATCAATGTAACATTTATCTTTTAAAGTTATACAGAAAAATGATAAATCTTTTTATCATTATTTCTGTATAACTGAAAATGATAAATTCTTTTATCTTTTTTCTATAAAATGTACTTAAAACTAATTTTTCAGAAGTAGTTTCCTTAAAACTTATTACCCTACAGTTGCACAAATAAGCCGTTGAAGTGAAAATTTCCGGATGATTATGTACCAACCCTGTATTTTGTGATTATTTTAATTGTATATTTTTATTATTTGAAATTGAAATTCCTAATAAAAAAACTTTATTTTATATATTAAAATGAATAATTTTTCTATTTTAAATATAAACTTTGATTTTTTTTATGTGAATTATAATTTCAAACCTGAATAAACTGAATATTTTCCAAAAATGTGGATTTTGGTCAATACAGTCAAATTTTGACATTTAAATTTAAAATTTAAATATTTGAATTTTATTTTTTATTATGAAACTAAATAAAATTTCAAGAACACTGATTTTCATTTCGTTGAAATCCAATTTATATTGTGAAAACTATGCTTTTTCCAATATTTTATGTAAATTGATTTATTTAACAATATTGTTTATTTTAATTTATATAAATAATATTTTGTTCGTCATATTCATATTTTAAATTGTGTATATATGTGTTATATGACATGTTATGTATATTATTTTATTTTTAAAAAACATTTTTAAAGTGGTGTTATAATTATTCAATGTTTATTGTATTTTGTTTCATTTTTTTAAAGTCTAGTTTCCAGTTTTAAGCTATTTTCTTATTTATTTTATATTTGTTCCTTAAATTATTTATTTATTTTCTTTTTCATTTTATTTTGTTCTGTATTTTATTTTATTTTCTGAATTGTATTTTGTTTATTTTGATTAAAAGAAAATGAAAATTGAAAAGACAAAACTTTTTCATTTCCTAGTGACTTTTCATTATTTTGTCTTTTCATTTTCCTTGCCTTTTCACCTCATTGCTTTGACCGTCCACTTCTTCCTTGTAGCTGTGTATTTCTCATTTCTAAATCACGTAAAAAAAAACTTTCTCATCTCTCAAAATTCACGACATTCCATCTTGAGAAAAATTTGTAAGTTTTTAAGGCTTCTTTCTTTCTCATTTTTCTTATTATATATGGATTTTGCGTTGATCCTTTCTTGTATTTTGCTAGGCCACTACCACGTTCATCTCCACCATCCTTTCCACCATCACCAGCTGCAACAAACATCTCCTCCTCCTGTGACGCCCCACCTCTATACCCACGCTAGCCAAGAACATTACGGTGAATGCTGTCAACTAACACGGAGAATAAGGCTGTTGAGAAGCGACCATCCGTGTAATTGCTTTGTGCGAGCATCGATATGTCAGATAGTATAACATGCAATACTTTATCAAGAGGAAATCCGACATACCGACACAAACTCAAAGCTACTACACAGTGGCTATAATATCTTCGGAAACAAATACAGAAATAAACATAACATAAATCAGTCACAAATAATTCATATCACAAGGCGGAAGAAGATATGAATACATAATTAACACATGGAAGTGTATATCAGAGTAATGGTCAAATAAGATCCACAACATCACAAAGGAATAGATACAAGTGCTAGACAAAAATATGTATACATTAAGGAGTCTATATCTTAAATGTATACAACAAAAACTACCAAACTAGAGTAGTTAGCCAAAAGATCAGATGAAAGTCCGATAAGGAGTCAAGCAGAAGCACCTGTAAAATCTCGGTCTGACCCGAGTATTATTTAATAAGAAAATAATAAACGGATCAGTCTAGCTATAAATATCAGATGAAATGATATAGAATAAGAGATATGACTAAACGTATAATAATCACAATGCCAAGCTGTGATATATAAGTAATTGAAAATCAACAAGAGATTAATCAATATCACAATAATCTACTCAAGGATCAAAAGGAATGTCATACTCCTAATTTCATTCACTAAGCCACAATAAATGACATATATATCCATGCCAATCGTAAAAGTTGGTGAAACACAAATTCCAGAATTCAACACACGAAATCCAGAAATCACAATCAAAGGGAACAACGACGTCGTACAGCGTGACATCCGATGAACCAAAACACAATCAAATGGAACAACGACGTCGTACAGCGGGACATCCGATGAACCAAAACACAATCAAAGGGAACAACGACGTCGTACAGCGGGACATCCGATGAACCAAAACACAATCAAAGGGAACAACGACGTCGTACAGCGGGACATCCGATGAACCAAAACACAATCAAAGGGAACAACAACGTCGTACAGCGTGACATCCGATGAACCAAAACACAATCAAAGGGAACAACGACTTCGTACAGCGTGACATCCGATGAACCAAAACACAAAGACATTGCACAATGCTAGTCTAAAAAATAAAATGATCGTCATGATCAAAGAGAAGTGTTGATTACAGTAAGCTAGTAAATATATGAGCTTAGCTTCATGTCCTATAACCACTAGCTTAACTTAAATATTTACGAACAAATTGTAGGTCTCCACTAGAAAATTGTCACAAGAGTTTCAATCGAACAAGTCCAAGAATTAACCGACAAAGTAAACATAAGCGTTTCATACCTCTTGTTTTACTAAGTCGTTTAATTAAATTTCTCATACGAGTGAGGAAAAGGCTTGTATATACTAATAGATTGGAAAACGGTTTAAGAAATGAGCTTTGTAATAAAATAGTGTTGAAATCGTTTTGATTGAAAGAATTTTGTTGTTTACTACTAGTATAGAAAACCTTTATATTTTTAAAGTGACAAATCACAAAGAAGATTGTAGGAACAATCAATCAGTAAAATTCACATTCGAAGACGTGAATAAAATCCAAAGAAACCGATAAAGAATCCATCGAAATGGATATTCAAAAATCCCAAAAAAAGGAGTCATCAAAGTCATAATAAATGATAACAACAAATAGGATCATCACGAATCGATTTAAATTGGAATTCTCAAGCAAATAGGCAAATAGGCAAAATAGCGCTGATTCAGACGTCTGAAATCAAGGATTCAGACGTCTGAATCTGGAAAATAAATATTTTCCAAAGACAGAATTCAGACGTCTGAATCCTTGGATCCAGACGTCTGAAATAGGCACTTTTTAGCCTATTTCCTTTCTGGTTCCAAATGAACCAATTCAGACGTCTGAAATCATATATTCAGACGTTTGAATCTGGGAGTAGAAATCTTCCCAGAACAATATTCAGACGTCTGAATACTACGTTTCAGACGTCTGAATGAATGGTTCAGGGCATTCGCTGAACCTAGGCCAAAAATGGCCAAACGAATATCGAAAACGATCGAACGAGCAAATGACGATGACTAAGGAATTATGTCGAACGACAACCCAGCCTAAACGGCTCTTCGATACGCCTCAAATATCAATGTACAAATATCCATAATAGGATTTTCATAAATTAGACCAAAACACCAAAAATTGGAATATACACGAAATCAATCCAAACCAAAATCAATTGCACATGAATAAGTGTTAGGAATTCATACCTAACAATTGAAGATAATTATAGGCTAAGATGTGAGATAAAAATCTCACCTTTGAACCCAAACGAGTGAAGAAGAAGCTATAGAGCAATGGTAAGAACAATCACTCTTCAATTCCAACCCAACAAGCTTGAATCTAAGCTTAAAGGAGAAATATTTTCTAAATTAGGTTTAGGAAATTTCTGAAACTGAATGGAGAAAGAGTTGGAGAAGATGAAGGAGATGCTTACCAATGGGTTCTCTTGAATTTGGAGCTAGAAGTTGGATTTGCAAAGCAAGCTAGGGCTTAGGAATTTCAATTTCTCATTCTCTTCCACCATTGTTGCTAAAGCTTGAGTGTTTAAGCAAAGAGGAGAAGTTATGAAGAGAAGGGGGTTGGGCTGAGCTAATAAGGGTGCAGTCCAAACCAAAGTCATAAGCGGGAAAAAGCAGCAAAAATCAACTTTCTCCAAACATATCGAAGCTTATACTCAAAAAGGTCGCAAACGGCATTTTGAACTCAATGGAAGTGGTCTCGAGTCCTAATTCGACTGTTTGCAAAAAGTAGCTTTTCGGACCAAAATCCGACGAACGATAAAATATTTAAATAAAATATTTAAATATAAAATCGATAAATATGCGGGTTGTTACAGACTCCCCTCCTTAAAGAAATTGCGTCCTCACAATATTTAAGAAGAAGATAAGAAGTAACAACCATAGAAGCATATCAACACAAAAGAAAATTGTTGAGTCACAGCTTCTATGAAGATTTTGATTGCTGACAACAATATTAAAGCGATCGACAAATCAAGACGTACATATGGTACTCTAGATTATAGGTTGATTATTTGATGTTATAATAGTAATAAAATTGTCAAAATCTATCCTCAAATAATCATGCACAAAATATAATATATATATATATACACATTTATATAGGTTGTGCACTTTATTGTGCAACTTAACAGAGACCGGTCGACCGGTCCAAAAATGAACGGTCGACCGTTCCTGTTGAATGTGCACAATAAACGTGCACACATGCACATAACGACTATATTTTTAAAAAAACCTGTCTACCGGTTAGTTTTTGACCTGTCGACCGTTTTTAAACAGAGAACAACTTCTTCCAAAAGACACATCTTTCTTCAATAGTTGCGTCTCTTCTTCTTCATCAATGATCATAACTTTTGACTGCAACTTTTCACCAAGGGTTATAACTATTTTCTCTCTATAAATACACATCAATATCATTGATTAAAACAATAAGTTTTATTAAGATTATATATGCTCTCTATCTATTCTTTGAATTCACTTGCATTCAAAAAGCTCTAAACTACTTTCATTCCTTATTGAATCATTGACACTATCTCATATATTTTGATTCAATAAGCAATATAAATTCCATAATCTTCACAAACATCATTCACAATTTGAGGATAAGATTATAGGAAAAGTGTACTACAAGTGACAAATCCGTGTTTACAAGAGCACAAGTTGTCAACAACAATTGTAATTGTTTTTTTGTTGAAGTCCTCAGTATTGTAAGAGGCAAGTGTTGAAGCCCTCAGTGTTGTAGAGGCGTGAAATCCCGTTCGGCTGTTCGGGTAATTGTAAACCTGTTCCTCCGGGTGAAGCGAGGTTGTAATTAGTGAAAATCCAGATAGTAGTCTGGGACTGGACGTAGGACGGTGCTCCGATACCAAATGAAAGTGCGGTGTATATACAATTATATGTGCTAATTAGTTAACAACATTTGTGATGCATGTCAATTAGGAAAATTGACCAAATCATCATTTAAATCCAAGAAAGTCATATCAACATTACAACCGCTTGAGTTACTGCACATGGATTTATTTGGACCTACTAGAGTTCAATCAATAAATCACAGTCAATATGTGCTTGTAATTGTTGATGATTTCTCTCGTTATACATGGACAATTTTCTTAAAAAATAAAAGTGATACTTTCGATCATTTCAAATCTTTCGTCAAAAGAATTCAAAAATCAAAAGGGATTAAAGTTAAAAATATAAGAAGTGATCATGGCGGAGAGTTTGAAAATAATGAATTTGAACATTTTTGTACAAAGAAAGGTATATATCATAATTTTTCGTTTCCCAGAACTCCACAACAGAACGGAGTAGTAGAACGAAAGAACCGAACTTTACAAGAATGTGCAAGAACATTATTAAATGGAACCACCTTACCAAAACACTTCTGGGCAGAAGCTGTTGCAACTGCCTGTTATGTTTTAAATCGTGTGTCCATAAGACCTCTTACCAAGAATACTCCTTATGAATTGTTTAACAAAAGAAAGCCCAAAATCTCATACTTCAAAGTTTTTGGTTCTAAGTGCTTTATTTTAAATACGAAAGACCAGCTTGGAAAATTCGATCCAAAAGCCGATGAAGGAATATTTGTCGGTTATTCGGAACGAAGTAAGGACTATCGAATATTTAATAAACGAACCAAAACTATTGAAGAATCACTTCATGTATCTTTTGATGAAATCTATCAGCATCCTCACACAATATCAGATGATGACGAATCAATAGTCATTAATAATCCAATCATCTCAAATACTGATTCTGACTCAGAAGTAATTATTGAGAATACTCCTCAAATATGTGAATTACAATCACCACCAAGAATATTAAGAGACCATCCGGCCCAAAATATAATAGGTGAAATAACATCACATGTCAGAACAAGGAGTCAACTCAATCAAATGGGTCATGTCGCTTTTCTCTCAAATATCGAACCCAAGAATTCAAAAGAAGCTGCTACAGATGATTACTGGATCATTGCCATGCAGGAAGAACTAAATCAGTTTGAGCGCAATGACGTTTGGGAACTTGTTCCGAGACCAACTGATCAGTCAGTAATTGGTACTAAATGGGTCTATAAAAATAAGGCTGACGAACAAGGAAATATCACCAAAAATAAAGCAAGATTAGTAGCACAAGGATACAATCAGGAAGAAGGTATCGATTATGAAGAAACTTTTGCACCAGTTGCTCGACTAGAAGCTATTAGAATTCTATTATCTTTTGCTTGTTATCATAATTTCAAACTTTATCAGATGGATGTCAAAAGTGCTTTTCTCAATGGATTTATCAAAGAGAATGTCTATGTCGAACAACCACCTTTATTCGTACATGAAAAATATCCTGACCATGTGTTCAAACTTAAGAAAGCTCTGTATGGTTTAAAACAAGCACCTCGTGCTTGGTATGAACGTTTACGTAGTTATCTTATTAATTCAGGATTTGAAATAGGCAAAGTCGATCAAACTTTGTTTATTAAACATTCTCGAAATGATATTCTGGTTATCCAAATATATGTAGACGATATCATCTTTGGTTCAACAAACGATAAACTCTGCAAGGAATTTGCAAGTATTATGACCAAAGAATTCGAAATGTCTCATATGGGAGAACTATCTTATTTTCTTGGACTTCAAATCAAACAACTTTCAAACGGTATTTTTATCAATCAAGAAAAATACTGTGAAAATCTTATCAAACGCTTCGGATTACAAAATACATCTGGTAAACCAACTCCTATGAGTACAACTACACATCTTGAAAAAGATGAAAGTGGTAAGAATGTTGACCAGAAATTATATCGAAGCATGATTGGTTCTCTTCTTTATCTTACAGCTAGTCGTCCAGATATATTAATGAGTGTTTGTTTATGTGCTCGTTTTCAAGCCGATCCAAAGGAATCACATTTACGAGCAGTGAAACGTATAATTCGTTATCTAAATAATACCAAAGATTTTGGTCTTTTCTATCCAAAAGAATGTCCATTTGAATTAGTATCATATAGTGATGCTGATTTTGGTGGCTCACGGACGGATAGAAAAAGTACAAGTGGTACGTGCCATTTTATTGGAAAATCACTTGTCTCTTGGTTTAGTAAGAAACAGAATTGTGTTTCACTATCAACATGTGAAGCTGAATATATATCAGCGGCTCTCGCTTGTACTCAAGTACTATATATGCAACAAACACTTCAAGATTTCGATATACATTTATCGAATTCTATTATATACTGTGATAACACGAGTGCAATAAATCTCTCTAAAAATCCAGTAAATCATTCTAGAACCAAACATATTGATATCCGTCATCATTTCCTTAGAGATAATATTGAAAAAGGTAATATACATCTTGAATATGTTCACACTGACAATCAAATAGCCGATATTTTCACTAAACCATTACTTGAATCTAGTTTTATTAAACTACGAAGAGAGCTTGGCTTAGTATCTCGGAAAGATCTAGAATAGAATAAGTAACCTTCAAACTTAGGCTATATATTTTTCAAATAATTCTTAAATTTCAGCCTATAACAAACTATACCTATTTTTATAACTTTTTTTATCTATCATTGTTTTTGTTTACGGCTAATTATCTCTAACAAATCCTATCCTCAAGTTCATTGGCAAACTTTTTTCTATATAAACGTTTGAAAAATACACTTTCATTCATTCACCTTCTTGCTGAAAATTATAAATCACCTTAAACAAGCTACCATGGCACACATTTGCGACAAATGCGCAGAGGAATCTCATATTTCTATCACTAGCTCGGAGTCGGAGGAACAATATTCTCCGATTACACCGAAACAAAGGCCGGAATGCCCTCACCATTGTTTTCGCACACCTGGCCATACTCCAACATCCAAGCGTGCAAAGAAAGCACTATTCTGCTCTCCGCGCACGAAGGCGCAAATCGATGAAATTCATCACTACCAAAAGCATCAAATTGATCTTCAACGACAACTACATTATGGTCAAAACCTACTATACCATGAACAACAACGTACTTCAACTCGTTTATCCGCTTTAGAACGAATGGCTTCATTCTTCTGCGGTTCAAACAAACACGATGTTCATGAACCAATGCCGTCAAGACCATCGACTTCAACAACTCCAAACTCTTGGGATAAAAACTATAACGAGAATGAAGGAGCTCGATATAAGTGGAGTCCGTGGGCTAAACGCATTGAAAACGACAAGAATTCTAATAACAACTCACCTTCTCATTAGAATTCCATAATGTATATTATTTTGCTTTCATATATAATTCTTGTAATACAGTATATTTTTGCAATAATAACATAATATATAATATATTAATTCGACTCGTTTTCAAAATTTTTGCCAAATTCTGCATTTTTGCACACAGAGCCAAACCGGTCGACAACCTAAAATATGACCGGTCGACCGTTTTGCTCTCTGGTTGAAAACGGTCGACCGGCAATACGCAAGCGGTCGACCGGTCGGCAGTTATTTTTTTTTATACTTCACGTATATATTTTTTTGCCACCAACCCTCTTTACTTTCTACTCTCTACTGAAAATTTTCCCATTTCCAAACCCTAGTTCATATTCTCAAGCTTCACAAACTCTCAAATTCTCTTCAATGGCTCCTCCTCAGAAAAAATCAAAGAAAAGAGCAACATCAGAAACTTCTTCTCTTACTCTCTCTGCTAGAAAATGGCTAGAATCTCCGGTTGCAGTAACTAGATGGAATCAAATGACAAATTACAAATTCCATCCAGGCTCATTCATCAAATTCGACGATTTCACTGCATACGGTATTCAAAGATTAGCAAATAGATCTCGTATCTCTCCTCTTATTGATTTTTCTGTAAATAGCGTACAAATTAATCATTTGATGATTAAGCTATTTTATGCAAATATGAATTTAGAGGAATATACTCCGGAAAATCCAAATGGAGTTATTTGGTCAGTAGTATGTGGCAAACGAATCTATCTCACTTATGATAGAATTGCTTCTATTTTGGGAATACCGAATAGGGGTGAAGAGTTTTCATCGACATTTTGTGAAGTTTTCACCCGGAATAGTACGAGTCATAAATTTATAGAAGATGATAGTAACGGCACCAAATCGATTGGGCTACGACCGACTGCAAGGTTGTTACATCATGTCCTAATGCACTCTCTATTTCCTCGATTAGGAAACTATGATGCCGTTTACAAAGAGAATTTCAAGGCTCTTTATGCTATCTACGATGATATCGAAATAAATTGGGTTCACATGATTTTCGATGAAATTCTTAAGGTAAATAACTCTACTCGTCCACATTTCTTCTATAACGAGTATATTATGCGTATGTTGCTTGCATGTGGAGTCACACCCCCGGATTCGGCATATTCTACACCAAAGTGTATTGACTCCACTACTATCAAACGGATGAAGCTTCCTCCTCCATATGTTCATATTATGCCATTCGAACAATGGCAACAACGCGATACTCAAGAACAACAAGCTCCACCATCTCGTCGTCGTTCTGAAGATGTTAGATTATTGAAATCTAAATCATCTACAAGAGAATCTCTTGAAACCATCGCTCGGAATCAATTTTTACTTGAATCAAGACTAAAACGAATGGATTCGAAAATTGATAGACGATTCAATAAGGTAAAGTCATTCTTCGGCGCTATATGGGATGCTATATCATGTAGCACATCCGTCTCGACCCAACATCAAGACCCCGGAAAACGTCCGGCTCCTCCAACTTTTACTTGGTCGACATCCGAGGAATCCGGTGGTACAAGCGGACAAGGTCGTGGGGACAATGACGATGATGATGACGATGACGATGACGACGACGATGATGATGATGATGATGATGAGGAAGAGATTCAGTCGGAATGAAGTTAGTTTGTTTTTCTTTTCATTTCTTTAAAAACATATATGGAACTTGTACTAAATAGTGTCCATCTTTTTATTCGTAGTAGACTATGACTTGCATTGTACTTCATCAAAACATCCTGTGTTTGAATGTATGCATTGTTCTCTTTGGTTTATATTTTCTATTGTTTACTCCTTTTTGTCGATGACAAAGGGGGAGAAAGGTGCTAATAATTGTTTGCAGGATGAAAGAAGCTAATAATTGTCTGCAGGAAATCACATATTCAGGGGGAGATCCTATACTTGAGTTTTTATATTGTCATCAATCAAAAAGGGGGAGAATGTTGAGTCACAGCTTCTATGAAGATTTTGATTGCTGACAACAATATTAAAGCGATCGACAAATCAAGACGTACATATGGTACTCTAGATTATAGGTTGATTATTTGATGTTATAATAGTAATAAAATTGTCAAAATCTATCCTCAAATAATCATGCACAAAATATAATATATATATATATACACATTTATATAGGTTGTGCACTTTATTGTGCAACTTAACAGAGACCGGTCGACCGGTCCAAAAATGAACGGTCGACCGTTCCTGTTGAATGTGCACAATAAACGTGCACACATGCACATAACGACTATATTTTTAAAAAAACCTGTCTACCGGTTAGTTTTTGACCTGTCGACCGTTTTTAAACAGAGAACAACTTCTTCCAAAAGACACATCTTTCTTCAATAGTTGCGTCTCTTCTTCTTCATCAATGATCATAACTTTTGACTGCAACTTTTCACCAAGGGTTATAACTATTTTCTCTCTATAAATACACATCAATATCATTGATTAAAACAATAAGTTTTATTAAGATTATATATGCTCTCTATCTATTCTTTGAATTCACTTGCATTCAAAAAGCTCTAAACTACTTTCATTCCTTATTGAATCATTGACACTATCTCATATATTTTGATTCAATAAGCAATATAAATTCCATAATCTTCACAAACATCATTCACAATTTGAGGATAAGATTATAGGAAAAGTGTACTACAAGTGACAAATCCGTGTTTACAAGAGCACAAGTTGTCAACAACAATTGTAATTGTTTTTTTGTTGAAGTCCTCAGTATTGTAAGAGGCAAGTGTTGAAGCCCTCAGTGTTGTAGAGGCGTGAAATCCCGTTCGGCTGTTCGGGTAATTGTAAACCTGTTCCTCCGGGTGAAGCGAGGTTGTAATTAGTGAAAATCCAGATAGTAGTCTGGGACTGGACGTAGGACGGTGCTCCGAACCAGTATAAAAATCTCTGGTGTGATTTTTCTATTTTTTTTATTTACAATGCTATTATCATCTATTTCTGCATTTGTATTGTAATCCATATTAAACGATCCGTGTATACTATATTAGCACATATAATTGTATATACACCGCACTTTCAAAAATTTTATATAGGAAGTTCACCATAAGGAGCATGAAAGAGTTAGCCTGAACGGGATCGCTCGATGAATTCCCAGGATTCCCAAGAGCAATCCTTCGGATCTGGGAACCATTGAACTTTCACAAGAAGAACATCTTTATTCCAAAGGCGCTCAACCTCTGAAGCAATGATGCAAATGGAATGTTGCTCATAGGTCAATCCCGGTGAAACTTCAATTTCTTCAATAACACCGGGCTCAAGAATAAAAATAGAAAACCTAAAAGCATTTCCATAGTTAAAAGACGCAGAAAACATCAAGAATAACAGAAAATTGAGCCAGTGCATCGGCGTAATACAAAAATGGTACGCCCGAGAAACGAGGACTCGAATAATTTGGAACACCGACGTAGTACAAAAACGGTACGTCCAATGAATCCAGAAGCAAAGACATTGATGTAGTACAAACGGTACATCCAATGAATCAAAAGCATATCATTGATGTAGTGCAAACGGTACTTCCAATGAATCGAAAAGCGAAGACATTGATGTAGTACAAACGGTACATCCAATGAATCAAATAGCAAAGACATTGATGTAGTACAAACGGTACATCCAATGAATCAAATAGCAAAGACATTGATGTAGTACAACGGTACATCCAATGAATCAAATAGCAAAGACATTGATGTAGTACAACGGTACATCCAATGAATCAAATAGCAAAGACATTGATGTAGTACAACGGTACATCCAATGAATCAAATAGCAAAGGCGTTGATGTAGTACAATGGTACATCCAATGAATCAAATAGCAAAGTCTTGGTTCCCCTCCAGGAATCACAAGAACAAGAGTATCGAAAAGAAAGAATTTTTTTAAATAATCTTCTTTCCCGAAAAGTTAAAACTTTCAAAATTACATTTATCATTATGTAATAATCATTCTAGAAAAATTTACTATTTTCAAGTTAATATACTGTGTCTGATTGTCTCATCAAAGCGTTTAGGAAATTCCTATCGATAACGTTGATCAAGCGCATCGACCAAAATTCTTAAAACACTAAATGGGCAATACAATCACAAAATCGTATTATATAGGATAAGTAAGTTTCTCAAAAACTTCTAAGAATATTCTTTGTTCGTTTTAAGAACAAAAATCCGGTTATACTTCTAAATAAATCTTATGAAAAAGATTTTGCAAAATTTTAAATTGCTATTTTCATCCAAAAATCAATAAATAAAAGAATGGTCTCATCGAAATATTCATAGAATATTCGATATATTAAATGGATGAAATAAGCTGGACAAATTGAATGAAAAAATAAGTCGTTCATAGGAATCATAACAAGTGCGGAATGCGGTAAGTGGAATGCTAACTCACGCGACTCGTAGCCAAATGGAAATTGGTGGTAAGGTCAAACTGAAAAGACCTTAGCACCACACAAAAGATTACTTAGGTGATAATCCTAAGACAAGCTCAAAAATACCGGAAAAGTTTCACAAATTATTTAGATAAGAGAAACAACACTTTCCTTATAAGTGGGCTTAAGGAATAAAATGATGCCATCAAGTTGGAATCAAAATCATAAAGGAAAAATAGAAATCTGCTTAACAGATTGAAACTGTCGAAGAGGAATAGTCCACACGAGAAAATAGGATATGGGCTTCACAACGATTAAGCCAATCCTTACAAAAATCAATTCCGAAGCCTAAGTAAAAATATCGGCTCGGAAAGATAAATCACATAAAATAATTTCGACATCAATAGAAAGCAAATTGAGTGTTGCGGACCTACCATCCGGATTCACAACTCTCAAAGAACTCATCAAGCCCAAAAATATTTTTAAAGAAAAAGAATCAACAAGTTCTTTTGATATAAAATAGTGAGATGGAACCCATATCAAAAAGAACTCAACTAAGAAGATCACGAAATAAAACAACGCCATCAAGGATTGAGTGAAAAATACCTTGACCACGAGAAGAGTTTCTAGGGGCTTGCACAATATTTAGCTTTCTCATGTCCTTGTTCAAAAGTTTGGGACATGCAGATAAAAGATGACCCGGTTTCTTGCAATAGCGACAAGAATGGGGTTTTGGACACATATTCGCATAGTGTTCCTTAGAATTACAATTGTAGCATCCTCCACGATTAGGGATTTGAGTCTTTGCTACAAAAGTAGTTTGCTTCACTCTCTTATTGGGATTAAGGCTCTTGAACTTAATATGCCTCTTCTTGGAAGTCCCAATATCACAAACACTTCCTTTACCAACCTACCCATGAAGAAGAGTAACATCCACCAGCTGATTGAAAGAAACTTCAAGTTTCAAAGGTAGAACCATTTCGGGGTTCTTACTCAAAGCATAGATAAACTCTTGATTCTTTACAAGATCCAAAAGTTGTTGAGCAGACATGAATGCGCCATCCAGAGAAGGGCTACTGGATTGACCAGCGCTAGGACTGCTAGAACTAACCATTTCTCTTCCTTAAGAAAAAAAGAAGGAAGAAGAAGGTTATTCTCAAAATAAATATCAAGCAATCTTGATAGATAAAACAAGGAATCATAAAAGAAAGTAGGATAGAACGGTACGAAGACCCGAATAAAATCCTAAAGCACGACTCCTAAGATGGACTTAGGACGATGATCCTTGTTATAATATTCTATATTGTTCCGAAGTTTGGCTCTGATATCAAGCTGTGACGCCCCACCTCTATACCCATGCTAGCCAAGAACATTACGGTGAATGCTGTCAACTAGCACGGAGAATAAGGCTGTTGAGGAGCGACCATCCGTGTAATTGCTTTGTGCGAGCATCGATATGTCAGATAGTATAACATGCAATACTTTATCAAGAGGAAATCCGACATACCGACACAAACTCAAAGCTACTACACAGTGGCTATAATATCTTCGGAAACAAATACAGAAATAAACATAACATAAATCAGTCACAAATAATTCATATCACAAAGGCGGAAGAAGATATGAATACATAATTAACACATGAAAGTGTATATCAGAGTAATGGTCAAATAAGATCCACAACATCACAAAGGAATAGATACAAGTGCTAGACAAAAATATGTATACATTAAGAAGTCTATATCTTAAATGTATACAACAAAAACTACCAAATTAGAGTAGTTAGCCAAAAGATCGGATGAAAGTCCAATAAGGAGTCAAGCAGAAGCACCTGTAAAATTTCGGTCTGACCCGAGTATTATTTAATAAGAAAATAATAAACGGATCAGTCTAGCTATAAATATCAGATGAAATGATATAGAATAAGAGATATGACTAAACGTATAATAATCACAATGCCAAGCTGTGATATATAAGTAATTGAAAATCAACAAGAGATTAATCAATATCACAATAATCTACTCAAGGATCAAAAGGAATGTCATACTCCTAATTTCATTCACCAAGCCACAATAAATGACATATATATCCATGCCAATCGTAAAAGTTGGTGAAACACAAATTCCAGAATTCAACACATGAAATCCAGAAATCACAATCAAAGGGAACAACGACGTCGTAAGCGTGACATCCGATGAACCAAAACACAATCAAAGGGAACAACGACGTCGTACAGCGTGACATCCGATGAACCAAAACACAATCAAAGGGAACAACGACGTCATACAGCGGGACATCCGATGAACCAAAACACCATCAAAGGGAACAACGACGTCGTACAGCGGGACATCCGATGAACCAAAACACCATCAAAGGGAACAACAACGTCGTACAGCGGGACATCCGATGAACCAAAACACAATCAAAGGGAACAACGACGTCGTACAGCGGGACATCCGATGAACCAAAACACAATCAAAAGGAACAACGACGTCGTACAGCGGGACATCCGATGAACCAAAACACAATCAAAGGGAACAACGACGTCATACAACGTGACATCCGATGAACCAAAACACAATCAAAGGGAACAACGACGTCGTACAGCGTGACATCCAATGAACCAAAACACAAAGACATTGCACAATGCTAGTCTAAAACATAAAATGATCGTCATGATCAAAGAGAAGTGTTGATTACAGTAAGCTAGTAAATATATGAGCTTAGCTTCATGTCCCATAACCACTAGCTTAACTTAAATATTTACGAACAAATTGTAGGTCTCCACTAGAAAATTGTCACAAGAGTTTCAATCGAACAAGTCCAAGAATTGACCGACGAAGTAAACGCAAGCGTTTCATACCACTTGTTTTACTATGTCGTTTAATTAAATTTCTCATACGAGTGAGGAAAAGGCTTGTACATACTAATAGATTGGAAAACGTTTAAGAAATGAGCTTTGTAATAAAATAGTGTTGAAATCGTTTTGATTGAAAGAATTTTGTTGTTTACTACTAGTATATAAAACCTTTATATTTTTAAAGTGACAAATCACAAAGAAGATTGTAGGAACAATCAATCAGTAAAATTCACATTCGAAGACGTGAATAAAATCCAAAGAAACCGATAAAGAATCCATCGAAATGGATATTCAAAAATCCTAAAAAAAGGAGTCATCAAAGTCATAATAAATGATAACAACAAATAGGATCATCACGAATCGATTTAAATTGGAATTCTCAAGCAAATAGGCAAATAGGCAAAATAGTGCTGATTCAGACGTCTGAAATCAAGGATTCAGACGTCTGAATCTGGAAAATAAATATTTTCCAAAGACAGAATTCAGACGTCTGAATCCTTGGATCCAGACGTCTGAAATAGGCACTTTTTAGCCTATTTCCTTTCTGGTTCCAAATGAACCAATTCAGACGTCTGAAATCATATATTCAGACGTCTGAATCTGGGAGTAGAAATCTTCCCAGAACAATATTCAGACGTCTGAATACTACGTTTCAGACGTCTGAATGAATGGTTCAGGGCATTCCCAGAACCTAGGCCAAAAATGGCCAAACGAATATCGAAAACGATCGAACGAGCAAATGACGATGACTAAGGAATTACGTCGAACGACAACCCAGCCTAAACGGCTCTTCGATACGCCTCAAATATCAATGTCCAAATATCCATAATAGGATTTTCATAAATTAGACCAAAACACCAAAAATTGGAATATACACGAAATCAATCCAAACCAAAATCAATTGCACATGAATAAGTGTTAGGAATTCATACCTAACAATCGAAGATAATTATATGCTAAGATGTGAGATAAAAATCTCACCTTTGAACCCAAACGAGTGAAGAAGAAGCTATAGAGCAATGGTAAGAACAATCACTCTTCAATTCCAACCCAATAAGCTTGAATCTAAGCTTAAAGGAGAAACATTTCCTAAATTAGGTTTAGGAAATTTCTGAAATTGAATGGAGAAAGAGTTGGAGAAGATAAAGGAGATGCTTACCAATGGGTTCTCTTGAATTTGGAGCTAGAAGTTGGATTTGCAAAGCAAGCTAGGGCTTAGGAATTTCTATTTTCCATTCTCTTCCACCATTGTTGCTAAAGCTTGAGTGTTTAAGCAAAGAGGAGAAGTTATGAAGAGAAGGGGGTTGGGCTGAGCTAATAAGGGTGCAGTCCAAACCAAAGTCATAAGCGGGAAAAAGTAGCAAAAATCAACTTTCTCCAAACATATCGAAGCTTATACTCAAAATGGCCGCAAACGGCATTTTGAACTCAATGGAAGTGGTCTCGAGTCCTAATTCGACTGTTTGCAAAAAGTAGCTTTTCGGACCAAAATCCGACGAACGATAAAATATTTAAATAAAATATTTAAATATAAAATCGATAAATATACGGGTTGTTACACCTCCCTTGACCATGACAAGCCGTGCCCATCCATTGAAGTTAACACCACAAAAACAATGCAAACTCCACCAAAAAATGCATAACCAAGCCATGTTTTCCACTATCTCCTCCATATCTTACTTCGGCTACCTCCTTAGCCGCTACCACCTGATGTGTTTCAGCTCTGGCCACCTCTGACCATCAGCTCCAGATCTTACCTGGCCCATATATGATACGGCCGAGCCAAGCAATGTCCAAACTGAGCCTAAATGATGAACCAAACCTACCAATATTGCTTTATCCCTTTGTATTCTTCAAGTTGTATCATCTACCACCTTCATCCACTTGTTGCCTTGCCTATATGATGTTAGACATGACCTATATGATGCCATACTTGAGCCAAAGCATCATCATAGCCAAGCATAAGGGTCCCTAGGCCGTGCACTAGTTTGATTGAGTAAGGTCAAGCCACTTTGCTTTTGTTGCTTCTTATTTCCATTGATTCAATGATGTGTCTGTGTTAAATATATTCATGTATATGTTGCTTTGTTTTATTGGTTGTGTGCAAGATCATAACTTAGCTCTCTCTCATTTGAATCAAATTCGTGCCATATCGTGCTTTTTGGAATTCATCCGTGTAGTTTGATTTGCTAACTCCAGCTTGAAAAGGTGAGTCTTTCTCACTTTGGCATTTTACTTATGAAATAGTGAATTGATGACAAGTGTTTAGTAATTTAAATGTTTATACAAGTTAATGATGATTATATGATATGTCATGCCTTGTTATTACCATGTTAACTCTGTCAATTATCACCTGACATCTGATATATGACATTATATTATGACATTGACATCGTTTATATTGTTTATGCATATATTCACACTGCAAGTTCCCTGTTAGAATAGAATCATTATGGGTTGAAACGATACATACCCGAACGGAGTTTAGAATATGAAAAAATCGTTATGGGCTGAAATGATAGGCCTGAGCGACTTTTATTGTAATTTATTTGACTTGGGATTGCGGGTTTGAAATGATAGAACCCGGTTTTCTTTTTAAATTGCGGATTGAAATGATATATATCTGTATCACTTGACCTAATTTAGAAAATTATATACAGACTCCATGGTATATTTTTAAATGATTTTTATATGGATATGTATTTTTAAAGTATGAAATTTGATTTAAAAAAATATATACTTTATGGTTTTAAGAAAATTAAATATTAAGTCTTGAAATTGTGAATTTAAGTACGTAAATTTGAAGTGATTGTGATTTTGACTTTAAACTTTATTTTTAAAATGTAAATAAATAATGAAAATTTAATTTAAAGTTTTAAAATGATATTTGAAGTAAAATGTTAAGTTTTTGTTTAAATTAATAAGTAAATAAACAGTGAAATTTTGACTTAACAAATGAATTAAATTTTTAATTGGATATTCGATTTTAAATTTTATTATGATAAATCATATATTAAAAGTATTTAAATGTGAAATTTCGAAGTCTAGACATATGATTTATAAATTTAAATAGAATTTTTTTGAAGTTTTATGGTTTTTGAAAAGTTATAATAAAATCTGGAATTTTATTAATAGCATTTCTAAAATGCTGTAGTTTTATGACAGCACTTTAAAATGCTGTTGTTTTAAACTTAACCATGTTTGAAATAACTAAATATCTATTACGGCATTTTATAAATGCCATTGTTCCTAAACTAAACTATTTTGGAAACTATAAGCTACGATATCACTTTATAAATGCCGTCGTTGCTATATTTTGACAATGTTTGAAATATTATGGATTTTAACACTATTTGAGTTATATTTTAAGGTGTTAAATGACTTAACTTTTGGAATTTATTATTTGTGAAATTTCAGGAGTTTGAATATATATTTTAATATTTAAATTTGAATTTTTAAGGAATTTAAATTGAATTTGAATTTAAATAAGGTTTACTTGGTTATGTGTTAAATGGAATGAAATGCAATGAGATAAATGAATTTTTTTGAATGAAATTTTGAAATGTGTTTTGTAATGATATCTGAAATAATAAATGAATTACTTATTGACTTAAAAATGATATGTAAATTTAAATATTTGAATTTGAATTCAAATAATGATTTAATAATAAGGTTTTGAAAGGACATGATATTTTGATGATTAAAATGGTTTGGAAATGACAAAATCTTTATTTTGATAAAGAATGTGATATTTAGTTTATTTGTAATTTGAGTTTATTTAAATGATATTGGATTTATGAAATGAATATTTCAAAACTAAGTAATAATGAAGTAAAATTTGATATATATGAAATTATAGAATTTATTTTTGAAATATGGTATATTTAAGCTTTGAAATATATTAAAGATTGAATAGTTTATTTTGTGGATCAAATCTATATTTTAAATTTATAAGATTTGAAATATTTGTTGGAAAACTGAATTGAATTGAACTGATGGTTTGAATTGAATTAAAACTGAAAATTTGAAAATTTGGGTTTAATTGAATAAATTTGTAAAACGCATAGAATTAAAGGAATGTTTCATGATTTCAAATATATGTTTTCAAAATGTTATGATTTTCGAAGTGTAATGATTTCAAGTATTTTGGTTTCGAAAGAGTTATAACTTTGAAAGTATATGATTTTTGAAAGTGAATATATGTTTGAAATGGAAATGATTTTGTATAAACTATTTTTTTGATTTGAATATAGTTTTGAAATAAAAATAGTTTTGGTTCGAGGTATAAACTATTTTGAAAGGAATATAGTTTTGAAATGAAATGATTTGATATTTTTGAAGTATAAACTATTTTGAAAAGACCAGGCGTTATAATAACGATTGGTTGTTAAACAGACCGGGATCAGAAGTTGGCGTACTCTCTGCCAACTCCGAAAACCACTTTAACAACCCTGTACGCGGTGGAGATTCCAGAATGAAGTAGGATGGTGGCGACGATCCTATTGAGGTATGAACGTGGACCCGACTCCCGTGAGTTGGCATATGGTGACTAAAACAGGAGCGATCGACGGTCCAAGTGAGGCCATTCCTCCGATCGGACACATTCCTTCGATACTATACTCTTATTTTTTGGTTGATTTGATGGACATCCTCCGATTTTGATTTGGGAGTGTGTTCCGAGGTGGGCGGTAGTGGCTGCTATGCGTTACCACCAGCCCGGAAGCGTAATTGGTATCTCTACCCTTGCATTGCCTAGTTGCGCTGTGTCACCTACTATATTGAGCCTTACTACGAGTTTGCTTTTCTTCCGTAGCCCGTGGAGTATGTAGGGTAGTCTCTCGATCTGGAGAGATGCTGATACTGGATGGACTACTGGGACAATTACGTGTTGTGGGCTATATGGGTAACCCCTTAATGCTATCTTAAAGTAAGTTTATTTTACTGTAGACATTATTATAATAGCGCAATATTACTACACAGTAAATAGTTTAACGGATCCTTAAATGATGAGCAATCTCAAGCATCCTTTAAGTTACTAATGCAATTTTGTTACTGTTCACTTGAGTTGATTTACAGTTCATAAGTATTTATGTCCCGACTCGAGTGTTTTGTGTTTTGCTTTACGCTCGAGTCAGACTGAGTGATTCAGCATTCAAGATTTACCTTCGGAGTTGGAGCTTTCTTGAAGATCCAGTCATCTACTTTTCTTTCAGTATCCAGTGATTCATTTGTACCTGATTTATCTTGTTGCTTTTCTGTTGTATCTTGTTTAACTCTGATGTATCTTTTATATATATAGTAGCTTAATGAACAACTATCTCTTTTAATTCCGCTACATTATTATTTACTCTGTGTCTGTGATATGTGATTATTTATTTACTGTATATTCTGAGATTTTTCAAATTTTATTTACAACGCGGTATTTTGAGCAATTCAAGTCCGACGTGTGCAGATGCGAATAGTTGAAAATATCAGGTCGTTACATTTGGTATCAGAGCTTTGGTAGATCTAGGCAAAACTCAGCATATATGGTAAATGTATTACAGAATCAGTTACATTCGGGTTTGAATCTCTTCCTTTTTTACTCGATTGCTTTGAATTTTGGAACGTTCCCTGCGGTTCCAAAATCTATCCGTGTCCCTCACTATTCGTCTTCTTTTGATTCTGGAGTATCCCATAACTCCACTTCAAACAATCTTTATAATGAGTCGGCGGTCCCGCCAATCTCAAATTGATTTGTAAAGGGGTGAAACTCCTTTACAATAGCATCGATTCACCAAAGATTTTATATCATCGGTTTAGATGCTAGTACCTTTTATTATCCCAAACTCTATCTCTTGAGACCGAATGTTGATTTACCCTAGAAATCCATATCGATTTTATTCTTTAAGTCACGGTTGACCGGTTAAGGTTACCCGCGATTTATATAAGCTTATCCATCTTTCTATTCTGTTTTTTAATCATCTTTGTTTCCAACTTATCTTCAAATCATTCTTAAAGTGTATTTGTAAACTAATATTTAAAATGTTTTATATATTGTGTTGTTTGAGTTGTTGATGTTGATTTGGGTTTCTGATCGATTCATCTGATCAACGCCATCGATAAGATTTCCAAAACACTTGAACAAACACTTGAACATAGCAAACTGAC
Source organism: Allium cepa (assembly GCA_030765085.1). Lineage (NCBI taxonomy): Eukaryota > Viridiplantae > Streptophyta > Magnoliopsida > Asparagales > Amaryllidaceae > Allium > Allium cepa. The sequence continues at coordinate 1,036,295,216 of CM060941.1, read as the reverse complement.
ACAATATGTTTTTCAAATTTAGTAATGAAATAAATTTTGTAACTATATTATAATTTTTTATGGATTTTATTGAATTGGTTGTTAAGAAATAATATTTGATTTTATATATCATTATCTCTTATTTCATATATAAATAATTGAACTATAAAACATAGTTATAAATTTATGTGAAAATTTAAAATGAATTTAAAACAAGAATTTGAGAATTTAATTTCCAATGGTTTCAAAACTTGTATTTAAAATTTTAAAAGGATATACTATTTAAAGTATTTTCGAATAGAAATTTGTTTCCAAAGAATTTCAAAGTTTAAAATGAGCGTTCTTCTCTTTGTCGCTGGAAAATAACTTCGGTGATGACTACAACATCATCGACATTCATTTTCGAGTTTCGAAGTGAAGAGACCGTTCTGTAGTCTTGATACAGTTTTGTTTTGGAAAATTTAATTGATTTGAATTTCTAAAATAAGACTGGATTTATAACATATGCTGATATATGATTTAAATTTGAATGGATATATATATAATATATGTGCATTTATTTATCCCTAAATAGTTTGGAATTTATCGGAAATTTAATTCTTAAATTTTAACTTCAATGATAAATTTTAAGTATAATTTCAAGATTTGGATAAATATTCAAGCTTGAAATGATTGGATTAGAAGGTTTTATTTGTATAATACACAATTTCATTCTAATATAACTTACCTTCATTATACAAAAGTTGAATATGTAATTGGATAATGTACAATATGAAAAGATTTTATAAATAAAATTTGAGTGGTTATAATAAATATTATACATTTAAATTTTAGTTATAAAAAAATTTAACAGAGGTAGATAGAAAAAGGATAATGGAATAATTTACAATATAAAATGATGTTAAAGGAACTAAGAATAAATTTAAAGCAGTTATAATAAGTGTAAATATATTTAAAAATATTGAGAGGAATAAATTTAATTTTAATTAGGAATAAAGAAGAATTAAATTTATTGAGTACATTATGAGTATAATAAATGATTTCTTTTCAAACCTATGAAATTTGAGATAGTTAAGATTTATTTAACTTATGTAAAATTAATTTTCAATTTAAGTTGAAATTTTCACAGTTTCATATCTATTATCTTATTTTGTTTTTCAAACTATCTTTTGGTTGTCCTTATTTCTCTTATCTTGCTACAGAATAGGAAGGCTATCGCTTATACCAGTCTGTTTAGAAATCTTTCTATAATCTTTGATAATCTTTGGTACTCATTTTGAATCTGAACACTACATGCCATCCACAGACCGTTGGTCAAGTGGAAAGGTGAATCAAATTCTAGAAAATTTTATTCATGCTTGTGTCCTTGATTCTGAAGGATCTTGGGAAGATCATCTCCACCTTGTTAAACTTAACCATAACACCAGTTATCAGGTATAATTTTAATCTTCTTGTCGTCTTGTCTTAATCCTATTTCATTCTATCTTTTTTTGTGTTTCGCGTACCTCAATCCTTTTCGAGGACGAAAAGTTTTGAGTGGGGAGAGTGTAACAACCCTGTATTTTGTGATTATTTTAATTGTATATTTTTATTATTTTAAATTGAAATTGCTGATAAAAAAACTTTTTTTTTATTAAAATGAATAACTTTTTTATTTTAAATATTAACTTTGATTTTTTTAATGTGAATTATAATTTCAAACCTGAATAAATTGAATATTTTCCAAAAATGTGCATTTTGGTCAATACGGTCAAACTTTGACTTTTAAATTTAAAATTTAAATTTTTGAATTTTTGAATTTTATTTTTTATTATGAAAGTAAATAAAATTTCAAGAATACTACTTTTCGTTTCGTTGAAATCCGATTTATATTGTGAAAGCTATGATTTTTCCAATATTGTATGTAAATTAATTTATTTAACAATATTTTTTATTTTAATTTATATAAATAATATTTTGTTTGTCATATTCATATTTTAAATTGTGTATATATGTGTTATATCACATGTTATGTATAATATTTTATTTTTAAAAAACATTTTTAAAGTGTTGTTAAATTATTCAATGTTTATTGTATTTTGTTTCATTTTTTTAAAGTCTAGTTTCAAGTTTTAAGCTATTTTCTTATTTATTTTATATTTTTTCCTTAAATTATTTATTTTATTTTTCATTTTATTTTGTTCAGTATTTTATTTTATTTTCTGAATTGTATTTTGTTTATTTTGATTAAAAGAAAATGGAAATTCAAAAGAAAAAACCTTTTCATTTCCTAGTGACTTTTCATTGTTTTGTCTTTTCATTTTCCTTGCCTTTTCACCTCATTGTTTTGACCGTCCACTTCTTCCTAGTGACACATTCCTTTGATACTGTACTCTTATTTTGTGGTTGATTTGATGGCCATCCTCCGATTTTGATTTGGGAGTGTGTTCCGAGGTGGGCGGTAGTGGCTGCTATGCGTTACCACCAATCTTGGAAGCGTAATTAGTATATCTACCATGACATTGCCTAGTTATGTCGTGTCACCTACCATATCGAGCCTTACTACGAGTTTGTTTTTCTCCCGTTGCCCGTGGAGTATTTATGGTAGTCTTCCGATCTGGAGATATGCTGATACTGGATGGACTACTGGGACTATTACATGTTGGGGGCTATATGGGTAACCCCCTAACGCTATTTGAAAGTAAGTTTATTTTACTGTAGACATTATTATAATAGCGCAATATTACTACATAGTAAATAGTTTTACGGATTCTTAAAGGATGGGCGATCCTAAACATCCTTTAAGTTACTGATGCATTTTTGTTACTGTTCACTTGAGTTGATTTATAGTTCATAAGTATTTATGTCCTGACTCGAGTGTTTTGTGTTTTACTTTACGCTCGAGTCAAACTGAGTGATTCAGCATTCAAGATTCACCTTCGAAGTTGGAGTTTTCTTGAAGATCCATCCATCTACTTTGCTTTCAGTATCTAGTGATTCCAGTGATGTATTCTGATTTGTACCTGATGTATCTTGTTGCTCTTCTGTTGTATCTTGTTTAACTCTGATGTATCTTTTATATATATAGTAGCTTCATGAACTACTGTCTCTTTTAATTCCGCTGCATTATTATTTATTCTGTGTCTGTGATATGTGATTATTTATTTACTGTATATTCTGAGATATGCCAAATTTTATTTAGAACGCGGTATTTTGAGCAATTCAAGTCCGACATGTACGGATGCGAATGGTTGAAAATATCGGATCGTTAACAGATTATATAGCATGGGTATTAATTGAGACTGAATAAAGATAAAAGGATATGATTATAACTTACATAGCTCTAGCTAAGAATTGCCCCTAAACATGATCGTAGGAGCTAAACAATATGCAGGTGATTAATTTACAAAACAGCAATAATAATAAGCTAAAAAATAAAGGTGCATGGCATACCTTAGGTATATACACTGCAACTAATATTTTTGAGAAAGTATTTATTAGTCGAGTTTATCATGGTGTACCTTGCACATTAATTTCTAAATAAGAAAATTTACTATAAGACTCAATAAGGTTGAAAGATACACAATACAAAACTTTAAAAAAAATGAAGAAAAAAAAAATGGAAAGTAGAGGGAGGGAGAGAGAGGGCTGAGTGACCAGAAATATTATATCAGTTCGCATATATAACTCCTTTTACAAAATACACACTTGAATTGTAAACTATGGGGCATGTAATATTGCTATACAAGGATAGATGGTAAGTAAGGGAAAAAAATTGAAGGTTAATCACCTATCACTTCAATATTCAAATGCGTGTAAGGTGTAAACATATTTTTAAATAAATACTTGGTGACACATCATGATCATGAAAATAAGGCTAGAATACCCTTTAATGAATAAGATCCATTTCAACTAATTATTATAGAAATATAAAGATATCTGTATTTCCAGCACATCATGGTGCAGTTAATGCATTTAAAGTTCACTAAATACGTCCTACACATAACAATCTCTCTTACATTCTATCAAGTGTACACAGAAGAACAGAAAAAGATGTAATGGTACGACCGGATATGTAAGTTTTATCTTTTGATATTCAATAAAGAAAAAGGCAACCGTAACATCATCTCCAACTCATTCAATTTTTAATAGGACAAAATTTCAAATTGGACCACAAATAATATTCTATTTCAACTTTAAACCCCGTTTAAAATTTAAAGGGAATTAATTTAAACGACAAAAATTTCTATATTTTTTGCTTCAAGGACACAACCTCAATATTTTAACATTCTTCTAAAAATTATTCACAAGGACAAACATTTTCCAAAATTATTCATAAGGACAACAAAACTGATACCGAGCTAAAAACTGATACGTAAAAACTGCTACCGATAACTACAAACTGATACCTAAAAACTGCCATCAATAACTAAAAACTGATACCTACAGAAAGTTGTCCTTCAGGATAAAATATTGAATGTCTGTCTTTGAGGCTAAAAAAATGTGAAATTTTGTCCGTGACAATAATTTCCTGTAAAATTTATTACAAAAATAGATCTAGTTTTGTGCAAATATAAATTGCGCAAGTGTGTTTTTTAAAACCAAATTTGTACTTGCATAAATTTGAAATGCGCAAGTATTATTTAAAAAAAACAAAAATTTATGCTTGAGCATTTTTGGAATGCTCAAGACATAAAATTCTGTATGAACCAAAATGAGATATATTATTGTAATAAGTTTTTAGCGATGCCTAAAATTGAAATATGTTACTTTCTCAGGCCTAATTTAAAATTTTGTCATTTCTAGTATTAGGATAATGCTATTCCTATGTGTAATTCTATTTTACAATGTAGAGACACTGTGAATTTACACGACAATGTGATATAAAATTCATCTCCAGTGCTAATGGAAAAATAGTTAACTGCATGTTAATTATTTTATTATTCATATTGGTAAAAGCTACTTCTTTTATAGATGCTAACTTTTATTATTAAAAAATAAGAGGAAATTAGGAAAAATAAAAAACTTTGAAAAAAATTAGGTTTAAAGACTGAAGTTTTAATTTTAGGCTGAAAGGCAAATGCTAGTTATAAGTAACATTGTCTTTTAACCTAAAAAATAACTAGCATTGTCCTTTCAATCTAAAAAATAAATTTATTGTCCTTCAACCTAATTTTTTTCTAAGTTTGTCCTTGTGTTTATTTTTTTGAAAAAATAATTTATTTATTTTCAAAGTAAAGTGAAACGTTTAAAACTAGATATTGCACTTGAAATTATTTATTATCTTTTATGTCACCCCCTCTTCACAAGTTGATTAACAAGGTCATTGAAGATAGAATTTGAACAAAACTACAAATCGACCATACGAAATTCACGTTACATTGCATTTAGTCTTGGATTGGAGATGCTCTAAGCGTCAACAAGGTGTATCATAGTTCATATTGTGCTGACTTACAAGTTACAATGTATCAAATACTAGCAAGGTTACAGATTAATGTTTTGTTCTTAGTAATTCAACTTAGTTAAAAAAATTAACACCTTTTTTTCTTGTTTCTTTTTCAACATAACTTTAGCACCTTTCTTCTTTTTCTTTTTCTTTTTCATCATAACTTTAGCACCTTTATTTCTTTTAGTATTAATGTAGGTAGTAAAAAACCAAGCCATATAAAAGGGTAACCAAGCTCGAAAGCTTATCAAATCAACCCGACAAAGAGAAAAGAAGCTATGCACAGGAATAAAACATGACAAAGTCGCAAAAACCGAACTTGTATCAACCTAAACTAACTGAAAAATAGCATGACCATACAGAATTAAATAAAACAAAGAAATCACCTTTCTCAGTGTATAAATGTAAAAAAAATTCCATCATGGTAAGACAGATTAATATGTCCTACCTGTCATTCATTTGAGTTTCATCGTTGTTATAGTAGAATTTCAAATATTTGGGGGGAAGACATGCTGTCAATGGTGTACATTCAGTATTCCCTGCATCATATAACTGTAAAGTTCAGAATAATTGAGCAATAACAACTTATTGACATCAAATATACACCCAGTAAATCGAAACAATTAATGTGAACCTGAATAATTTAACATTGATTACCTACAATGAATGTATTTTATAACCCCTAGCGCTGTATTTTCACATACTGTGATATTAGTTCCATGTGGCACACAACGAGCTGTCTCCATATGTATCAGCTTTTCGGTGACCCCAGTAGCCACATGTAACAACTTAAATAAATAATATAATAATTAACAAATCATAGTGTAAGTGGACAATTCTCATCAGAATTTAATATGATTTTACTGCAAATAGGTCCCAGTATGTAGGATGAAATATGTCAACTCAGTGGACCACTATAATAAACATGCAATAATAAGCAGTATTTTGTGCAAGCAGAACAAAACAAGTCTTGTTGTAGATGATTAAATAGAAACCAAAGAATGCATTTAGAATCACCGACTGCAGCAATGGACTGAAGCAATGAGGAGACTTCTATGTAGGTTTATACTCGGGTTTGAACATTAAGAAGTTTCTTTGATAGGGAAGCACATGGCTCAACCATTCGACTCTTTTCATAAATGTTTACATATAATATTTCAGCAAGGGTCTATTGTGGTATTAAACAGATAGCATACAAGCCGTACGAGGCTGCACACTAAACCACAATAAATGTGGGCCTGTAACAGGTTAGCACATGAGGTCCATTGCTTCCAAATAAATGGGTAATTCAATGGCTTTAAATTCTTAGCTGTAGAAACATTAGTGACGCAATGGTTCAGTTAGGATTATCAATTTTCATTTGTTCTACAGAAGTTAATTTTCCTACCACCTCCTTCTCAGAACACTGCTTGAAGGCATGTGAAACCTACTTTGTGGTCCAAACAAATAGCATCATGGGTATATAGTGTATATATGATATGATTTGTGGAAGAAAAAAAAGTAAGTGTATTTCAGCGTGGGCATGGACACATTTCCCTTAGATACCAAACCATACGGTAGAGTTAATTATCAATGGCTAGCAGCTAGGCATAAGGTTCAATTTGCAAGTCAAGATATATAGTACAAGGGAAAGAACATCAACATGCAAAATGCATTAGGTTGTCCATACAAACAACTTTTGACCCATGAGTGAGAGCACATATCAGAAACAACATGCTGATACTTACGCATGCTTGCACTGAATTTTATGATGTGAAGAATTGTATTAATTAAAGTTATTCCACGCATACACAAATTTATGTGATGTGCAATGAGCTTGGTAAAACGCAAATACAACGAGCTGATAACAATGCAATACCCATAGTTTTGGAATATAAAGCTCTGGCATTCAGAATGTCATCACCTATAGAAATATATGTAACTTTTGGTTGAGGCCATTCATCAAATGACGAGCAAGCATTCATAAAGTGTAAAAGTAAAACAAGTAACTACTTAACGCAACATCAATAAATAAATTGAAACTGAATCTGTAGCAAAGATATAAGTATTAGATCGAATATAACCGAGGATACGCGATGACTTTATTTATCTATTTATTTTATATAAAAAGAAAAAACCTAATAAATTCGTACAATTTTCAAATCAACTGTATCATGTCATTACCAAGAATTTATTTCCAGTCAGCATCACCAAGGGCACTTTTCTATTTCTTCACTCTTTCCTTTCTCTCTCCTAGAAGCTTCCGTTCTACATCTACAAACACGAGGCCTTCACTCATTTCAAAAGCTGAGAGTTTACACCATTATTCCTCTTTAATTAAAATTAAATCAAATTGAGATATTTGAGTATGGTTAAGCTCTCTGTAATTTCTAGCTTTATCTTGGATTTATATATGATTGATATTATTGATTGAATTTGTTATTAGTTTCTAACCGATAAGCTAGAACCTTGGATTTCGCAATATTTGTGAAATTTTCACAACAAATTGACATTAGGGCTGGTTGTTTTGTTATGGAGTAGTTGATAGGTAAAAAAGGTTTCTTGAATATTCTTATGCTAGCTCTATTAGCATTCTAAAACGTGCCTTGTACTCTCCGATTATTTACAAAAAGTTGCATACTCCATTATTTTCTTCTAACGTCCCATTTTATTTTATAAAAAACCATATTTTTTGAAATTACAAAATGTTAATGTTTTCTATAATACAAATTAAGTCCAACTTAATTTTCTATAAAATCTCGTTTAAACCGAGCAAGTGATCATATGAAACCTCGCTCGAGACTAGCAAGATTTTGTATGAAACCGCGTATGGATCAAGTTACGTATTGAAAGAAACCACATACACAGTATTGCTAGTCGAAATTCATGTTAACCATGCTTCGATTTAAAGTGGCCTGCTAGGTTTACTCTCTCACTTCAAACTTGGTTTGTTAAGTTTCATTAGCCAATCCAAGCCTGTCTTTTGTATTTCGTCACTCATTTGGAGTTTGGTTTCTTATATTTTCTCACTTCCTTTGAACTAGATTTTTATTATATGCACTCTTCTTATGAGCATAGACTTGCTTCAAATAAATTGCGTTATTTCGATATAGTTTTGAGGACAACTTTGTCTAAATAAAAAATTTAAATTTATGAAGGTGAAAAGAAAAACCTGAGATGTTAATAGATCCTCCAATGGTCTTATTAGCCTTAGCAATAGCTTAATTCGTTTAAACAAAGAGATTAGAGATAAAAGCACTATGGTGGAGTGAGAGATATAATTGACTTCCTATCTAAGGGATCCTAAAAGTATTTGTTGCTACTCCAAGAAGAAAAAGCATTCCAGGTTTGAGTGTCCAACTCTTAGAAAGAAGAGAGACAAAAAATTCTTCAATTTCGATAGCGGTTAATTCAGATATAGATAGCGACAATGATACATCATTATTTTCAATCAGTATTTCATCATTAGAGAGTATAAGTTGGAAGATTGGTTTTGGAACATGTTATTACATTGATTCATATAGAAGTTATTTTATTAGTTACAGGAGAAGTTTTATTAGTTAAAGAGAACTGATGGCAGAGCAGTTCTTATAGGGAATGACAGATCTTATGTTGTAGGCATTGATAGTGTGAAGTTTAGGATGTTTGATGGTGTTGTTAAAATTATCACAGATGTTAGATATATTCCAATGTTGTGTAAGAGTATGTAGGTGCTTTTAGTAGAATTAGCTTGAGAATAGTTATAAAAACCCGCAGTTTTAACGATAGGATATTTAATTAATTTAAACATCGAATCGTTAATTAATTGAATGTCTAAAATCTGGTTTTCGCATATGGTCGAATTAGGCTCGAGGCCACTTCCGTTGAGTCAAGATCGACGTTGTGAATTAATATGAGTCTAAATATTGCTATATTTGGAGTCACAGTACTTTTATGATTTACTTATTTTTATACGTATTTTGTAAAATTACGTGTGTAGTCGAGTCCAGTGGGATTTCGATTGGTGGCTTGTGAATCTCAGATAAGGACTTCACAATGAGACATACGGTTGAGGAATATTTGAAGTCAGGAAATTGGATGGCCAACACAACATTGAATCGTGAATATATCATCCTAAAGTGCTGTCTCCGATAGCAACGAAATTTATATCGTCGAGACTGGAAAACTGAGGCGATGTGCATCGATGAGTTTCGTGACGATCTAATATGTTGTATGATCGTACGAGCTTGAAACGTATAGTGATTTATTCGAGGAATTAAATATAATATATAGGACATTATATAAGCATCCACTTAGATATTTATCTTCTTAATTTCTTTCTCCAGCTCCATTCTCAAACTTAACCGCCTTCTTCCTAAAATAAAATGAAGAGCTGCGGGTGATGTTGGGTGTTGAGACCGGATCCATTGAACTCGTATGAATGAGGGAATTACATCTGTAGTAGCATAGGCATGTGCGACGTTGACGAACGATGTACAACCCGCAATTTTTAATGTTTCGAATGAGAATATTTAATTTATTCAAATATTCAAATTTGATTCAAATGTAATAAATGATTAGAAAATCAACTGTTAATAAAATGACTTAATTTTTGATGTAGTATTTTTGAATGAATTTATTGAATTTTTCTATAATTTTTAATTTGAAAAATATTTAAATTATTGTTTGACGTATTTTTCGATAAACGCTCGTATTTTTGAAATTTCGTAGAACAAGATAACCAACGTATTTTATTGTTGTTTTGGGATTATGTCGTACTGCTGTGCGTGGTTGCATTTTTATTTTTGTCATTTGTATTTCATATGGAAACGTAATACTGTGTAGTGAAGTGTCAGAAATGGTAAAATAAATATCACCCTGCTTGGATTATTCTTCACTTCCTTTCCCTCTTTCTTTTTTCATTTTCCCTCTTCTTCTTTTGCTATAAACAATTTAACCTAGCTACCTCTCATAAAAATTAAAATTGAGTGGTTTGGTTACCGATAAATTATGAAACTTAATCCATTGAGTTCGTATGGGTGCAAGCTTCAAATCTATATAGTCGAAGGTAGTTACAGGTGTGTTTGGTCGTGATCGACTTTGCAAGGTCGAGCTAGGGTTTCAGGTTGTCAGTGATTGGAGAGGAATTTGGCAAAGGTGATAATGGATTCATGTTTCTCATGTGAAGAGGAGTCGATGGTGGCCATTTGGGCATGTGCGGTCATGAAAGACGAAGTGCGACATTTACCTTGTCACATTTGAAGGCAACAAGTCACGATGGGCATAGCTTGATCAAGCTTATCGAGAGTAGGTGGAACACGAAGCTCACGCAAAGGGAAGTTTGTAGGAGTCGACGAGAGTCGATTTTGTGGTGAGATGAGGGAGAAAGGAGGAGAGAGCTAGGGTTAGTGGTGGGTTGTGCATGTATCTGTGCACAGGCATGTACAGGAGCAAGTGATATCGGCAAAGAAGGATAATTAATATTTAAGTAAAGTAGTTGGTAAATTATATGTTTTAATTAATCCTAAATCTCATATAAACAGTAAATTTTCTATACAAGGTCCAATCGAGGCGCAATCTTTCGCGCTGCGCTCATAGGAGCGTCATTTATACACTGGAATTGATTTCATTAAGTTTAAAGCAAGTAAAATTTTAAGCTAAAATTAAACGTCAGCTGGATTATTGGAGAGTTAACTCACCTTTGGGCGAACTCTATATAATATATAGTAGATATAAATTGTTATTTGTATGCTTGGATGATTTCTGTGTTTGATTTGGTTTATTTTCCATTTGGAAAGCGCACAACATATGAAATGAAATACACGGAATTCAAGGAATTTTGTAGAGGGATCCGGATTCCTTGCCATTGTTGATTTTAAATTTAATTTATATACCTGTATAAATTATTGAATATCAAAAGGATGTGACATTGATATGTGTTAAAAGTTGAACTTTTTCCATGATAATGGTAGTAGCAGCATTGATTAAGTGTTATGATAGCTATTGGCCATATTATAGTATTTTGGAAATATTATTATTTGTTGTTTTTTATTTGAAATTGATTTTTTTAGGGCATGATTTTAAATATGAATTTCGGAATTTTTTATGGCATTTTGTTTAGAAATGGTTTTTGAACTTCTCTATTTCACTTCAACCTTTGTGTTAGTCTCTTCTAATTTATATGGAAAATGTTTTAAAAGTATTTTGAGAAGTATTTATTTTATAGGAAAATTTAATATAATAATGGATGTTTATTATAAAGAAAAAAGAATTTATCTTTTATAAATAAGTGATTCTGCTTTTTAAGAAGATAGAAATATTTTGAAATAAATATCGGCAAAACGTTTTGTATAAAATGTTATTTAGAAAGTTAGATTTATAAATGGTATTTTATAAATAAAAGAATAGATTTATAAATGATACTTTATAAATAAAAGAATAGATTCATAAATGATGTTTTATAGAAGGAAAATTATAACGACCCGGTAAATTTAACAGTTTTATAATGTAATTAACTAAAATTTTGCTTGAAATAAAATAATAAAATTTTGCAATGAAAATTTGATATCTGAAATACGTCTATTTAGACATAGAAAATGGTAAATTTTCATTTTAAAATACGTCTATTTGGCCGAGCCTTCACCACCACTACGCCTCCTTCTCTCCCCAAGCACCATGTCAGCTTGCACACTTTTATACCGAGGTATATAAATATATGTTTAAAGTTATATTAGTTCACATAAATATATTCTATGTTATATATATATATATATGCTTATGTGAGATTGATATAATCTATTTGTTATTATATATATATGTGTGTGTGTGTATGTAAGTTTACATAAGTTTGTATATTACCTATTTAAGTTTATATATAACTTTATATATATGTATATAAGTGCACATATTTGTTTACATTATATTATAAAAGAAAAATATATGTTTAAAGTATACCATATTGTAAAGGAAGTATTTTATATATTATATACATAATTTTATTCTCTGTCCTGGACATATTTGAGTCTTATTATTTGTTTGCATATATTGTAATGTACGCTTGATACTTTAAACACAAATGATTACATTTACATGTTTATAACAGTGTTGATATATTGATGTTTAAGAAGTGTGTGTGTGTGTGTGTGTTTGTTTTGCAAATAATGATTTATAGCCTGAAACATATAATTGTTTCAAAGTATACGTTTATTTGCATACTAGCATTTTTTGTTTGTATATAAATGTTTATAGTATGTATACTATAAAAGGATATATATTAGTTTAAGAAATTGATTTGCGTGTAGTACATATATATTTTAGGTTGTATAAATATTGACTTTTATGATATATATTGTTTTTGAAGTATAATATGTATGTTAGTTTAAATATACATATACATATGCATATATATATATATATATTACTTTGATAATCTGGCATCTTATTTTTTGCTTTGTGCTGTCAAATATATATACATTTTCGGCAGAAAGGTTTTCATATTGCTATGTATATATACGTACCGCCTTCATGACTGAAAGTTATATTGTTTATTAAGTATTGATTTCTAAAAGTTGTGTATATATATGTTTTATTTTAACAGATTTGAAGTATAATTATAATATGTTTAAGTGTTATATTATATGAGTTATATATATATATATTAATTTATATAAATCTGAGCTTTAATGTCTAAATTTATAATAGTTTATATATATAAGTTGTTGTTTATACTTGTAACGACCCAGAAATTTCGATCTCGAAAATTCCGGTTAGTTATGAAAAAGAAGAAAGAGATAGAAGGAAAAGAAGAAAACAGAAACACCAAACACAGATTCTCACATTCGCAGCGGATAAAAATATAATATAAATAAATAACAGTTATACAAAGGAAAAACTGTACTGTCAAATTACACTTTAATATATCAGAGTTACATCACCGAGTAGTTTGACTCAACATGCCCAAATAAGTTACAATAAAACACAGCGAAATACTCTACATACGTTCCTGCCCTCCAGCTCGTCTCTTGAGCACCAGAACGTCCTTACCTGAAAATCTGTAATACTCGGTCTGACCCGAGTATTACATCAAAGTAACACCCGGGTCAGGCTGGAATACCAGCGTGAGTAAACCCATCTAACAAAGAATACAAAAAACATACAGCTTATATAACCTGGGTAACTTATATCAATTTACAACTTCACAAGCTGTTATAGACATTACTTATTCCACACATCAATTTCTAAGGGCCAACTTAGATTAAATGGTCCCATTTACTTAAATCATTCCAAACCAGCATATTGATTTCACATATCAATCTATAAAGAATCGAAGTGGTTACGGGTATTTTCTAATACCCGACTCCGGTCTCTTCGAATTCAGTTCATATTAATATATGTTGTTCAAGTGAAATGCAATTCAACTTTAAATAAAAGATGTCACCTTTACTCAGCAATTCATCATATTATCATTGCCCACCCAAATACATCATATCACGAACCATTTCATATCATGGGTAACAATCAATTCAGGGCATTTAATTATTATTTAATCATACATAAGCAAGGTAAATCAATCTCACCATCTCGAATTAAATAAATTAGCCATAATTGAATTAAATCAATTACCTTCAAGTCCTGCTTATTGATTAATTACAACCCAATTGATTCACCATCCCATAATCATTCATCTTAATTAATCCTCCTTGACTAATTATTCTTTAATTACATTAAGATTCTCATCATTATCTAATTACTTCTATTAAGTAATTATGCTTAACCACATTCCATGAATGATTATCCTTAATTAATTAGTTAAACTTAATTAATTGTATAATAAACTCCAGTTAGCGCTCTTCATTAACAATTCTTTAATTACTTCTCTATAGTAATTAAATTTAAAGTACCATTATTAATTACAGATCAATTAATTATTCTAATTATCCATCTTAATTAATCACCCTTGATTAATTATTCTTAGTTTATTTAATTAAGCTCCAATTAAATTAGTTACTAACTTGAAGCACCTAGCTTATCTTAAATCTGGTTTCTTATCATTAATTTATTACAAATTAATTATTTAACCTCCCATAAATTTCCTTCCTCGATTAACCATCCATGATAAATTAACCTTTAATTGTATTAAGCAAATTTTCTTTAATTAATTAACCAATTTCATTAATTAACCTTTATTTACTTTTATTAATTACATTAATTAATGATCCTCAAACTACTTATTAATTCCTATCATTAATTAATTATATTGATTAATTATTCATTCATTAATCAAAACCTATACTACCTTAAGACAAGTCATTATCTTACTTAATTATCATCACTAAGTTTTCATTTGAAAACACTTTTGAATAAAATTGGATAATTAACTTATTATAAAATTTTATTAAAACAACAAATTTAAATTCTAAAAGCAAACATTTGGCTTTTCAACTTATATTGAGATTTGATTTAGAACTTAACTCACTATTATTATTTTTATAAAAGAAAACTTGTTTAAAGATTTATTATAACTTGCTAACCGACCTATACCTTTAGATTTGCCAACTTAAATTGCTCATGCTTTAAGCTTTGGTTCATGTTTTAATTTTATACCCAGGTTAATTATCCCAAAAAAACCCTTGGCAAATACCTTATTAATTGAAAACTTGATAACACCCTGGTTTACAGCTTATACAAATTCATCATTGAGTTTCAGATCTAAGAAACCCGAACCACGATAAATCACGCGAATGCCCCGAGAAAAATATCGAGCTCCAACCCAAATTTCCCCAGCTTCTCTTCGAGACCCAACCCGAATCACCTTCCATCTCCAAAACACTGACACACCAACCATGTCGTGCACGTACACCGATGCTTCACGCCGCCGTGACCTTCGCTGCTACCTTCCATATGTCGGCGACGAACTCACGAGTCGACTTCGACCATCAATTCAACACCACCAATTCCTAAATCAAATTCGAGTATTCCAGTCAAAACTGAAACTTGACCTCACCAGAAAACTATCCCTAAACCACCATCGCCATTCACCAGAGTTCACCAAACTCCGTCCATGTCCTCGCAAGTCCCCATGCCATCATTTCCCAGAAGCTCTCGCAACTTGATTCACTAATGATGCCACAGTAATCAATATTCCTAACTTCGATAGAACTAGGGTTAACAACTTAAATGATCTATCGCCGACACCACGACGATCTACCCATCTCCTCGTCATTTTTCCCAGTCTCAACGATCACCAAGCTAGCTCCAGCCAAAATCTCAACCTCCAAAATCTTCCTAGTCACCAGAACTCGATCGAAAACCAAAATCTGATCATTCCCAGATTGCAAACCCAATATCAAACTAAAACTCATGAAATTTGTTTTAAAAATCGAATTTTCCAGAGTTGAATCAACTTACATGCTTGAATTTACAAATTAAGTTATTCAAATTTTCATCAATTTTGAAAAGATCAACTGTTTTACTGATTCCACGTGAATTTTAAACATATAATACATAAATTATTTAAAAAAAACAATATCTCATCTACACAAACTTATATTATTTAAAATTTAAATCCTAATATCACATAGATAAAGAGTTGAGTTGAATTTTGCATTCTTTATAATTCTGCTGCCTAAACAGGGAAGAACAGTTTAAATCATTATGCACAGAACAGATTCACACATATATCCAGAGATTCATGCAAATATATACACTTGCAAAATACAAATCTAATCAAAGAATCCATATGCGCAGATTCAAATCTACTTAAGCTTCTAAAATATGGAATTACTCACCTGAAAAACAAAGATTTGGAACATAGAGTAATACTGTTTTTATTAAACTGTAGTTTGATCTGCCATTAAACTTCTTGCTTTAGATTTTCCCAAAAATTAACTAATTCAAATCAATTTGATTCAAATAAACAAAGCTTAGAAATTTAAGAATCTAATTCTGGACTTGTATTTTTTTCTGTTAAAACTAAACAAAGGCAAATTATCTATATATATATATTCAGTACTGCACTTGTATATAAATTCAATACTTCAACTATTTCCAGTAAATACAAATCCATTCATATCATAACCTCAACTTTTCTTCACAGATTATATCATACATTAAACAATTTCAAGATTTCTGGTTTTAAAGCTTTTGTTTACTCACCTTATTATAAACAGAGAACTATTTCTTCTATTAAATCTGGAAATTCGTTTTTGATGATCTGCATTTTGAATTTGATTTGTACTGCCCTGGGTTAGAACTGGAACTTCAATCTGATCTTGTTGAGATGAGCTTTGCTTCAAGATTGAGTTGTTGGATTTGGCTTTTAATTAATTTTTTTTTAAAGAATGAAAGAAGATGAATATGCTTTTGATTGCATAAAAACCTGGTTGAATTTTTCTCATATCTAATTTCATCAAAATTTTAAAAAACAAGAGTGCCACATGCATTTCTTTTAATAAATCAACTAACACTTGTAATTGTAAGATTTACACTTGTCATTGTTGTTTTATATATTGTTTACATTTGTAATTAAGATGTACTTAATATGTTTTATGTATTTATTAATTCCTTAAACCTATATAATACCTTTATCCATGTATATTTTAACCTTATATATTTATATTATAAATTTTCAATTTATTTTAATTAATGTCTTATGTGTTTATATTTGTTTGAAAATAATAATTTAGCTTATTTTAAATAATGAATAAAAGAATTCATCACATTATTATTTGCTTTAAGATAAAGTTTACAAATTAAATATTATTGTCTTTTGAAAAGATAAATTTAGCCAAATTAAGTATTTATAAAAGAAAAACATTAAACTAATATAGTCAAATTAAATAATTATCAGGAGGTTATCAAATACATATCTATCCAAATGTTTTTAAATTTAGTGTTTATTATAGTTCAATCCATCTATATACAATTTCAGATATAGAATTTCATTTGTTCAAACTACAAATGAGTATTTTAACAAATCTAATCCGGTTAATTTCAAATTAGCAGATGCCCAAAAATTTGGGTTATCACATTCTTCCCCCCTTTGAATCTTTTCGTCCTCGAAAAGAAACGAAGTCAGAATTTATTTAATACTTAAAACCATATAAATTTCTTTGATCATCTTTAAAACACTTTTAAAGTCTATATAATATTACAAATCAATTTTATAAAAATATTTTTTTTATAACTTGATGTCTCAACCAGTCCATCCTTGTTCTCACAGAAATTCGGTCATACGTTGATCAAGCGTAAGACCGAAAATCTACAAGTGCTTGACAGACCCGTTTTCAACATTTAGTGAAAATACTTTTGAAAATAATTTTATTGAAAATATTGAAAGCATTTTGAAATAGAGGAAATATCTTTGGTGAGAATGCTCTGGAAATCATCACCCCCATCCATGGTCCCAGTTACATTCCAGGGTTACGTTACCATCGCAGCAAAAGTCTATGTAACTGCAGCTCTCCGCGGCCTCTCGATTATCGCAGTTACATTCCAGGGTTACGTTGCCATCACAGCAAAAATCCATGCAACTACAGGCTCTCTGTGGCCTCTAATTTTCACTGTCGAAATGAAACTTCTCTACTCCTACATAGGTCGCAGTCTACCGATATAAAATCAAACGCAGACTGTTGGCTCTCAGCGGCACACACGACTTTCGCTATGTTACCATAGGTCGCAGTCTACTGATATAAAATCAAACGCAGACTGTTGGCTCTCAGCGGCACACGACTTTCGCTATGGTATACTCTACTCATAATCCCCAAGAACTAATTTTGTCCGGACTCCTCACAGGATCAACTTTAGAACCCCCCTTGGGGCTCAAGGCAGCACCACCCGGTGGCACTCCTGAGAAGTTCATTTCAAGGGAGCGCCTTTTTCCCCAGAGCCATCATCAAAACACTTTATACTATACACATATAGTATCTTCCAAATCATACACCTAGTATGAATCTCATAAAAAGCCCCTTTACACAAAATTGATTATCCCAAAATCGATAATTCTCAAACTAGGCTTTCCGAATTCCAATATTGATTTTACCCAAAAATCAAAGGCCTTTCCAAATTCAAAGGTTCCCAAAACCTTTTCAAAAATCCTCATAAGATCTTTTATATATATATATATACAGATATATATGATTTTTAAAACTTTGGACCTTTTCAAATTTGTATAAAACTCCTTTTATACTTCAAACATTTTCAAAAACCCTTTTCTTCTGGGAAAAATTTCAACAAGGGGAGTTTCATTTTATAAAACAGAGATATTCAACTTTGTTTACTCAAAATCAAATATCCAAATTTGATTACTCCTTTCAATACCATTTTCATTCAAATCCGTACAATGTACACATATCATTCGTACGCTATACCAATCTGATCGCTCACTCGACCACACAATTTCACTTCCATATTAGTATCGTCCACCCGACTTCCTAGTGCGGACTCAGATCTGGTTTCTTGATCAGAAACCGTCATTCTCCTTACATAATCATAACTATGATAGAGAATATCCAGAACTAACCAACAATCCATATCCAGGTTCGTCGTCGAAAATCGAGTGAAAAAATCTCAACTCGGATCGACATACTATCTCGAAATTCTGTGCTCGAATCTGGATCAAATCATTATGCGAATAGAATAACATACGTACACCCTACGTATTTATCTTTATTGGTTATTAGCCAAATCAATTCCATTTCTATTCACATTCACTTTGATTTTCATTCACTTACTCACAATTGCTTCAATCCATTTGGATTATCACCTCTATTCCTATCTCGATTGGGTATTTAACCAATAACAATTTGAATCTCCGACCAATTTATTTAGAAAATAGCTTGAAAAATTTAAAAATAGATAAGTAGTTGGAAAATAATTACTAGTTTGTAAAATAGGTGTAAAATAGTTAGAAAATAGTTAAAATAATTATAGAAATTTTAGATAATTGCAAAATAATGGTAAGATAATAATTAGTTTTGTAAAATAGTTGGAATATAGTTATTAGTTTATAAAACAGTTGGAAAATCGTTAAATAGTTTCAAAAATAATTGTAAAACAAGTATAAGATAGTTTGGCTTTTAAAAGAAAGATTGTATATATAATGAATAGCTTGGAAAAAAAATTGGTTTATATTAAAAGTAGTCCAGAGTCAAACTGCTCACTTCCCAATCTCCATTCTCATCAATTCAATTTAAATTTCCACTTCCATTTAAATTGACCCAATTCCAATTTAAATAACTTCAATTTCTATTGAAATTGATTCAACCCTAATTCAAGTTGAACTAACCTCGGTTTCTTTCCAAATTTAACTTTATTCAACCTTGATCTCAAATTCTACTAATTCAAAAATATTTCAATTGAACTAGTTCCAATTTCAATTCATTTCACCTCCAGTTTGAATTAATCCCAATTTCAAACTCCATTTCCAAATCAAGTTGAATTATTCTTGATTTCCTCCCAAATTCAATTTAAATTCAATTTGAATTTTATACTTATACATCTTCAATCACAATTTCAATTAATTCAGATCAAATTCAATTTGAACTAATTCAAATTTCAAATTTAAATAGTCTCGAATTATATAAATTTGAGTTAATACTTCAAATGCTGATTTAATTTCTTTAAATCAATTTTCCTTTAAATTTTTTTAACAATTCAATTCTGAGTCCAAATTTCAAAATTCCATTTTAAATTATCTTTACTTAACTCATTACAAAGTTCAAGTAAGAGTTTCAAACAAATTTAATTTACAAATTTATTTCTTAACATTCAAATCTTAAGTTCAAAGGAATACCATATCTTAATTTTAAATTTAAGTTAAATTTTATTTATCCCTATAATGGATATATTACCACACTTCATTTCTCATTTATTTAAACAATTCCAATTTCAGTTTAAAGATCATTAATAACAATAGGATGGTATCATTCAAATTATTTTAAAACATCCATCCATTTCCAATTTTCGGATCTCAAACCCATTTTGAGATCACACAAACTCCTAATTCAAATCAACCATTCAACTTCCGAAGTTAAATCTTAATTTTGTCTTGAAATTTCCAAATCAGGTTAATCATTCAAACTTATTTAACTTTTTCCCAAGTAAAACTCAATTCACTTAATGCAGTCAACCTTACCCAATTTGAACTGCCTTTCAATTTTAAACTTCTCATAAATTATCTTCCCATTTATAAGTTCAAAAACTTATCACTTTGGGTATTATATCTTTTTCCAAATTCAAATCTCAACATTTAGAGTTTATTTCAAACCACCTTTGGTTTTTAATTCAAAACAAATTTCTTTAAATTTTCAAACAACTCTTGTTTGAAATAGGACCATTTCATTCAAATGAATTAAATAATATTATTTATTATTTCTTTAAATTAATTACGTCATTAATTAATTCCAATTAATCATATTCGGTAATTAACTTATTTCTTAATTACCTTCATTAAGTAATTGTCCTTTAAATTACTTACCTCCAGTTACTTCATTAAGTAACTCCCTCTTTATTTATCATTTCCAATTATTATCCATTAATTAATCTCATTATTAAACACAATAACCATTCTATTTCTCTGGTTCGAAATCAATTCTAATTCATCTTATTTTGAAATTCTTCCTCAACTTAAAGATTTTAATTTAAGTTTGAATCCATTTCAAACTTATGCTTATTTAATTTCAATTTGGTTGTATTCCATTTCCACTTAATTTAATTCCAAAAATTTAACAACCAATTACCATAATATTTATTAGAAAGAACTATTGCTTTATATATCAAAATATATTCTTATATAAAATCTTTTAAAATCTTTATATAAGAAAATAACAAGTACGCTCTCATATATATATACTCAACTCATCCTAGGGTACCACTTACCCTATCCTTAATGAGTAATCCCACCAGAGCCAAGGTTCTCGCTTAACCTTTCAGCTCTGATACCAAATGTAACGACCCAGAAATTTCGATCTCGAAAATTCCATATAGTTATGAAAAAGAAGAAAGAGATAGAAGGGAAAGAAGAAAACAGAAACACCAAACACAGATTCTCACATTCGCAGCGGATAAAAATATAATATAAATAAATAATTGTTATACAAAGGAAAAACAGTATAGTCAAATTATACTTTAATATATCAGAGTTACATCACCGAGTAGTTTGATTCAACATGCCCAAATAAGTTACATAAAACACAGCGAAATACTCTACATACGTTCCTGGCCTCCAGCTCGTCTCCTGAGCTCCAGAACGTCCTTACCTGAAAATCTGTAATGCTGTAACGCCCCACCTCTACACCCACGCCAGTCAAGGACATTACAGGGTAATGCCGTCAACTAACACGGAGAATAAGGCTGGTGGGGAGCGACCATCTATAGCCTTGCTCTAATTATCTATTGACTACATCGACAAGAGTCATACCAAGCAGGTCGACATACCCAATGAATATTTAAAACAAAACCATAGGTGGTTGGATCTATCAGAACAGAATATAACAATTCAAATGTAATATACATCACAGAACAGCAGATCATCATATACACATATACTGATACATAACAGAGTATACAAAATAATACAAGTCAAGTAGTATAGAAGACCACAATATACAGACGAGTCAAGAAGAATAAATATTACAGCATAGTAGGACTACACAAAAGCTATGACAAAAGAAACTAGCGGAGTAGTCCATGCGGAAGCAAAATAGGCTAAGTCCAAATATACCTAACCTGAAACAACTCGGCCTGACCCGAGTATAGAATACACGAGTCAGTCTAGCTAAACAAATCAGTTAGATAAACTGAACAACGATAAACCTACAAGGTTACAAGGTATAACATATATCTCTAAGGGAGATAACACAATCATCCAACAAAAGATGACTCATATGATAACAAGCCTCATATCATCGGCAACACATAAAAACAAAGGATAAGAATATCTCGAAACAAACCATAAGGCAAATAACAAATACCAATAAGGTATACAAGTTCCACAAGGTAAACGCTACTCATCATGCGGCTCAAAAAGACCAACACCGAAGGGCGATACCAAGGGAATATACATATCAATAAAACATCATAAAATTTTCTCGAGCTCAGTACTGTATAAACAAGGATCCATGAGCCCGAAGACTCCGAACCCAATATCACTCATGCGGCTCATAACGACCAACATCGGAAGCGATGCTAAAGGGCAACCCAATATCACCCATGCGGCTCATAACGACCAACTGTTGAATATGCGCTTATATTTTTTGTTTGATGATAATAAACATATATATTCATTTAAATGTATTTGTTAATGTACTATTTTATTTTTCATAGAATAAATAAATATTTGCCGAGTAAAATTAAATGACACAGAATTTGAATTCAAACAGAAATTTTATTCAAACAAATATTTATTACTATTTTGAATAGTACAATTTCAATCTCTCACTATAACTATACAACTTTGATTACAATCACATCACATTTCACATTTATAGTTAACCTCACTACATATCACTCACACTCGTATTTTTATCTTCAACTTCCTTCTAGTTTGAATCCAGCATCTGAGCAATCTGCAAGAATATAAACTAACGCAGTAAAATTGAAAAAGAAATATTTTTGCAATTCAAAAATAAAAGATAATTTTTGAAAATATGATTTGCCTCAGTTATTTGGGTTGTTCGTCATAATTTAAATTTGAATTCATCATACACGAACAACTTGTGACATACACAGTATATTATTGTATATGCCACAAGGCCGTGCACACCGATATATACACTTGATAATGCTACAGGGACAGGTGAGCACAGGTCAAACCCAAATGAAAAGCCGGGTTCAACTCACATGCAATATATTCAAAATCGCGACACGAGCACAAGGTCAAACCCGAGTTTTTATAACTGGATTCAACACAAGGCTACAAAAAGAATGCAAAGCTTAGACAAATTCCAAATTCACGGTGAAGTCAAGACAGAAAATTCATGAATGCAACATGATGAACAACCAAAGGTGCAACAAGAATTTTACAGTGTCGAGTTCATGTATGCAACAGGTAAAATGCAGTATGGCCAGAGTGAAATCAACATTATCACTAAATGAATCAAAGCCCAAAGGCTTGAATGATCAAGTGCTCAAAGATACAACAAATACAGTATGCAAACATGAAGTGAACAATGTCACAGCAAGCTACAAACTGCAACAAAGCACAAATTCATTCAAGGTGTACATGGAACAATGCAATACAGGCCAGAGGCACAAGTACATCAGGTACACCAGTGTGCCTGAGAAAAAAAAAAATATGGCAGCAAGCCAGTGCAGTGCAACTACATAACAACAAGTCAAGGCCGCCATCACGAACAAAGAAAATAAAAGAGAACCAGGTTAATGCAAACAATGAATGCAACAGAGACCAATGGTCAATATGCACAAATACGCATATGAAACTAACATGGCCGAGCATTGTACAAGACTGCAACAAGAAGTATGCAGTTCAAAACGTCTACGACAGCAAGTAAGTAAGTAAAACAGGTCAAGCATATATGGATATGCAGTGACAAAGTGATTGCAACATCAGCAGATACAAAATGACCAAGTGCAACTGAACTACAGCACGACCAAATGGCCAAGATGAAAAACCAGAGTTTAATGCATATGAGATCATGCAGTACTACAAAGACCATGTCAAACACAGAGGCAACATGAACGGAAACTGCATCAATGCAAATCAAAACAGAGAGTATGGTGATGCAGTCAACAAGGCAACAGTGCAGGTGAACAACTGTGCAAATGCTCAAGACCACACAGTGCATATATGTCAAACATGAATGCTACGACTTCAAATGAACCAACAACATAGCAAGCTACATGAAGACAGAGCTCGATCAAAATGCCTCATTGACAAAGAAATGAAATTCACGCAACAAGTTAAAAGTCATTCGGTGACACAATATCCAGAAGTTTAGAAAATCAAATGGCCGAAGTAAACACTCAGTATTAAGGCCGAAGTGACATTGAATCGCCAATTCAATGTTGAACAAGTTAACAAAGTAAAAATTCACGAAATCAGTATTGTCAAAGTCAATCAAGCGTTCACCGTGATAACCAAGCAAATTGACAAAGTCACAATTCAAAACCGTATTGACCAAGCAATGAATCAACACCGTGTCAACCAAGTAATACCAAGAATACGATAGTGACAAAGTCAGAACAAATCTCAAGCATCAATACCAGATCGAACGCTACAGAATAGAAGCTGTGCGCATCAAGTTGCAACAAAATTGGGAAAGTATCAAAGTGAATACGAACGAATCAATTGATTTGAATTCATATAAATATCAAACCCAATTTACATCATCGGCATCGAGTTAAAAAAAATCGAGTTCAATCGAAGCAAGCAATAAAACGAGCAACAAAAGAAACTACATACCGAAATCATCAACAACTCGATCGATCGAGCAACAAGCATAAATCATTAGAGAACGAGCGTGAGCAAGAGCAACGCAAGTCAGAGCACCGAACATCAGAAAGCCCCAATTTTGAATCAAAGACAGAAGCCCTAAATTAGTGACAAAGAGAATCGGCCGCATTTTTTCTTCACTGAGCAAAAGAGTGGATCGGGTCAAAGAATAAGAGAAGACAGTGGATCGGGTTGAAAGATAAAGGGGCCGGCCTTATTATTAAAAGGGGGTTTAGTTTTTAATTTTATAATAGGGGTTTTTAGTTTTTAATTTGAGCAAAAATTAGGGATTCTAGTTTATATTTTAATTTTTGCTCCTACGTGTATTTTTGAAATTGTTTTTACTTTTCGAGTCAAAGAATTTGTAAATCACCACCTAGGGTTTAGGTAGTGTCAGATTGTCTATTTAGAATTAGTTCAGTGAGCAGGGTGTGCGAGTTTGCAAAGTTCTATTGTAGGCGGGAGCAGAGTTTGCGAGTAAGCAAAGTTCTATTGTAGGCGGGAGCAGAGTTTGCGAGTAAACGAAACTCTATAGGCGGGAGCAGGGTGTGCGAGTCTAGCAGAGCGTTTGTGAGCGGGAGCAAATGTTTGCGAGTCTAGTAGAGTGTTTGTGAGCGGGAGCAAATGTCTGCGAGTCTAGTAGAGCGTTTGTAAGCGTGATACTGTTTAATTCTAATAGAAATCTGTGAATGCAGCAGTAGGCAGGGGTTGCCGAAGCTGGGTAAATTTTGTGTGTGATTTACTTTTCAGCATATTTATTTCTGCAGTTTATTTCTGTGTTTAAATCGAGAAAATTTGCTATAACCCTATTCACCCCCCCTCTAGGGTTAATCTAGATCCTACAAGTGGTATCAGAGCCCGGTATATTTTATTTTTTAACTCTAGAGTCACGAGTCTACAAAATAATGCTTTTTCTGAGGGGCAATCTATTGCTAGGCCACCCATGTTTAACGGGAACGATTATGCTTATTGGAAAGTTAGGATGGGTATCTATCTTAGTTCTGTTGATTATGATGTTTGGGATATTATTGAAACTGGCTATAAACCTCCCACTATAATCGTTGGTGGTACTGAGATTCCTAAACCTAAGGATAGGTGGGATGCCAACGATAAGAAATTGAAAACGACAAATGATAAAGCATGAATGCTTTGATATGTGCTCTTGATAAAAACGAATTTAATAGAATTTCTCATTGTACAACAGCATAGGAAATTTGGCATACTTTGGAGGTGACACACGAAGGAACTTCTCAAGTCAAGGAGTCTCGTCTAGCCCTATTCAGCAACGAATACGAAAACTTTGTGATGGACAAAGGCGAGAGCATAAAAGACATGTTTGGACGTTTTTCAACTTTGGTATACAACGCTAGAGCGCTTGGGAAGGTCTTCACTGAGGTAGAGCTTGTGAGGAAGGTGCTACGAGTTTTACTAATGAACTTTGAGGCAAAAGTCACGGCAATCCAAGAATCGAAATATTTGAGTAAGCTAAGCATGGAAGAGTTGATTGGTAACTTGATGACATATGAGCTTGAGCTAAAAGCAAAGGAAGAACGCAACAACTCCGAACCAAAGAAGAAGACGATTGCCTTAAAGAGCAAAGAAGAAAGCGATAAAGATGAAGAAGATCCAATTGAAGAGCTTGCAATGGCTGTCAATAATCTTAGAAAATGGTCGAGATTCAAGCCACGCAAGAAGAAAACAAGTTGTAATAGGCCAAAAGATTCTGATGATGAACTGACGTGTTATAACTGCAACAAGCCTGGCCACATCAAACCAAAATGCCCACTTCTCAAAAACAACAAAGGAAAGAAAAAGAAAAAGAAGGCCTTTGCAGCAACTTGGGATGATGAAGAAGGAGAGGAAGTTTCAGATAGTAGCTCAGAGGAGGCTAATTTGTGTCTTATGGCAAAATCAAATTCAGAAGCAAGCTCCGACGAATCTAGTGAGGCAGGTGAGTTTTCTTATAAAGAACTTGTTTTTATGTGTTCTGATCTTACTAAAGTAGTTGATACGCTTGAATCTAAAATTGAAAAACTGAAATCTGAAAGGAGGAAACTCGCCCATGAAAATTCTAGGTTAGAAACTGAACTTGAAAATATTCAAAACCTAGAATGTAACCAATGTAAAATTTTAGATTCGGAACTATCAAAAATTAGGAATAACTCTGAGAGCCTTGAAGAAGAAAACTTGAATCTTAAGGAAACCATCGACACTAGGAAAAAGGATTTTATAAATCGATGCACCTCACTTGTCACTGAAAACTCAACATTAAAAACCAGAGTCCAAAATCTTGAGAAATCTCTGAATAACTTTTCAAAAGGAGAAAAATATTTCAAAATGTTATTGGGAAATCAAATTTTTGCTAACAATAGAAAAGGACTAGGTTTTGGGAAATCACAAAATGATGATAATGCAAAAAGTAAAAGTGTTTTTGCTCGATCTGAAATAATTGGAAATCATGTTGAAAATCATAGTCATAGGAACAAAAAATTTAATCAAGTCAATTTAATGTGCACGTTTTGTAGAAAATTTGGACATAATCGAAATAATTGTTGGTATAGACCCAAACACGTGAAAACTATACCAATTTGGGTTTCAAAAGGCACAAATATAAAATCTTTGAAAGTCAAACAAATTTGGGTGCCAAAAGGAACATATATAAATAGTTTTGGGTCTCCACAAACATATGTTTCATATTCTGCCACTAACAATCATGGACCTATAAAAAAAAATAGGTCACATAAATCTTTCATCGTGTAGGTGTGGTGGCAGGCTAAGGAACAACAACAGTGTTCTCTGGATTTTGGCTGTTCCAGAAACACAACGGGCGACAAAGCAAAGTTCCTTAGCCTAGTACAAAGGTGACAGAATCACAATGGACAATGACGAAAAATTATCGTAAAGGTAAAACAGGTAAATTTATTTTTGAACGATATATCAAATGTGATAATCTGCACCATAATCTGAATTAAATCAGCCAATATTGAGATGTACAAAAATGATGATTTTGATGCTATGATTCCTTTTTCAAAATATTGACCAACCATCTTTAAATAGAATTACTTGGAGTAATTATGATGGTTGACTGATTCGGACTTAATTGATATGATTTTTTGACTTGTTCTTATTTATGACATTGTTTTGTGCTAAAATGATGACCAATCAGATTTTCAACTTTGAACTAATCCATATAAATTTGTTCGGTCAAATGATGGTTACTCATGCTACACGTAGATACATTTTTTTTGATATTTTGGTCACTGCTTGTAAATTTGCACGATTTCAAATTCATGTGAAAAAGGATTTTAAGAAATTGTTGAAACTTCAAGAATTTTTTTTGAAATAATTATGATGTTGATTGACTGTTGATTACTCATGAATATAATTGTTTATCCTATGGTTTCTGAAATTAACACCATGATATTTGTTTGAGTGTGAACATGGCTTCATTTCAAATTTCATTCTGAAATAGTTTGTTGAAATTTCACAATCTGGTCTATGACATCCAACAAGTGAATATTGAGTGAAATTTAAATTCAGATGCAAATTTCACTGGTAATATAGTTGATAGAAAAATTACTAGTGGAACGTGATTAATTTTTGAAATATTCATTTGCTGCATCGTTTTTCAAAGAAAATATCTGCATATTTTTCACTTGAAATAATTTTTCATTTAGCAGAATTTTTTTCCTCATATACCCCCTTCGAGAAAATAACTGTTTGACCATCAGTCATTTTTATTTGATTTTAAATGACAAATTTTGACTAATCTGACTCCCTACTAATTACCAAAAAGATAAATAGTGATTGAAAAAGTGATAAGTGTTGATATTTAACATACATTACTCAAGACAGTATATTTGAAAATTTTCTTTAGGAATTAAAACAAGAATTATAAAACTTTTTGTTGGGTAAAGATTCCATGACCATTTCTATATCTATCATTATTTCTATCGACCATGGTTTATCAAATATTCAATATAGTTTGTCGATATGTGGTACTATAATCAGGAATCATTTATTTTTCATGTCACATTTTTTTTAAAAAAATAAATAAATAAATATCCAAAGTATTCACTCTCATTTAAAAGTCCTCACGGTTATGCATGGGTGAATTACTTGGATTTTTGATTATGTGCTTCCATGCTCATTTAAAAGTCCTTACGGTTATGCATGTATGGAACGCATATCAAAATTAATTGCTTAAATAGACAAGTTGATTCTAATCCCATTTAAAAGTCCTCACGGTCATGCGTGGTTAGAAGATACTTGATTTCATTTTTTAAAATTAAATTCGAATACTACTAATCTCATTTAAAAGTCCTAACGGTTATGCATGATTAGTAGATATTCAAATTCCTGATATAAATGTACCACAAGAAGATTCAACTGTATGATTTTATATGAACATCATATCCATCATTATCTAAAAGTGGAATATGCGCCTAACAAGGGTAGTTATGGTTTTTGTTTGATTCTTATTGGAGTTTAATATTTATTTTCAATTTGAGTTTAATGTTGGATTAATATTGATCACTTAATCTCTATTTTTCTCTCACACTATTATTCTTTTGCTGATAACAAAAGGGGGAGAGAAAAGTTAAGATTTTGTCAAATAGAATCAAGCAAAGGTCAAATAATTTTCCTATATGCATCTAGGCTCATTTGAATATATTTCTATTTATATGCATATATGTAGGGGGAGCATCATGTAGAGAGGATGCATTTAAATAGGGGGAGCAGTTAGAGTATATAATTGGTCAAATACATTTAACACGGTCAAAATCTTAAATATATGTTTGTTATCATCAAAAGGGGGAGATTGTTGAATATGCGCTTATATGTTTTTGTTTGATGATAATAAACATATATATTCATTTAAATGTATTTGTTAATATACTATTTTATTTTTCATAGAATAAATAAATATTTGCTGAATAAAATTAAATGACACAGAATTTGAATTCAAACATAAATTTTATTCAAACAAATATTTATTACAATTTTGAATAGTACAATTTCAATCTCTCACTATAACTATACAACTTTGATTACAATCACATCACATTTCACATTTACAGTTAACCTCACTACATATCACTCACACTCGTATTTTTATCTTCAACTTCCTTCTAGTTTGAATCCAACATCTGAGCAATCTGCAAGAATATAAACTAACGCAGTAAAATTGAAAAAGAAATATTTTTGCAATTCAAAAATAAAAGATAATTTTTGAAAATATGATCTGCCTCAGTTATTTGGGTTGTTCGTCATAATTTAAATTTGAATTCATCATACACGAACAACTTGTGACATACACAGTATATTACTGTATATGCCACAAGGCCGTGCACACCGATATATACACTTGATAATGCTACAGGGACAGGTGAGCACAGGTCAAACCCAAATGAAAAGCCGGGTTCAACTCACATGCAATATATTCAAAATCACGACACGAGCACAGGGTCAAACCCGAGTTTTTATAACTGGATTCAACACAAGGCTACAAAATAAATGCAAAGCTTAGACAAATTCCAAATTCACGGTGAAGTCAAGACAGAAAATTCATGAATGCAACATGATGAACAACCAAAGGTGCAACAAGAATTTTAGAGTGTCAAGTTCATGTATGCAACAGGTAAAATGCAGTATGGCCAGAGTGAAATCAACATTATCACTAAATGAATCAAAGCCCAAAGGCTTGAATGATCAAGTGCTCAAAGATACAACAAATACAGTATGCAAACATGAAGTGAACAATGTCACAGCAAGCTACAAACTGCAACAAAGCACAAATTCATTCAAGGTGTACATGGAACAATGCAATACAGGCCAGAGGCACAAGTACATCAGGTACACCAGTGTGCCTGAGAAAAAAAAAAATATGGCAGCAAGCCAGTGCAGTGCAACTACATAACAACAAGTCAAGGCCGCCATCACGAACAAAGAAAATAAAAGAGAACCAGGTTAATGCAAACAATGAATGCAACAGAGACCAATGGTCAATATGCACAAATACGCATATGAAACTAACATGGCCGAGCATTGTACAAGACTGCAACAAGAAGTATGCAGTTCAAAACGTCTACGACAGCAAGTAAGTAAGTAAAACAGGTCAAGCATATATGGATATGCAGTGACAAAGTGATTGCAACAAACATCAGCAGATACAAAATGACCAAGTGCAACTGAACTACAGCACGACCAAATGGCCAAGATGAAAAACCAGAGTTTAATGCATATGAGATCATGCAGTACTACAAAGACCATGTCAAACACAGAGGCAACATGAACGGAAACTGCATCAATGCAAATCAAAACAGAGAGTATGGTGATGCAGTCAACAAGGCAACAGTGCAGGTGAACAAATGTGCAAATGCTCAAGACCACACAGTGCATATATGTCAAACATGAATGCTACGACTTCAAATGAACCAACAACATAGCAAGCTACATGAAGACAGAGCTCGATCAAAATGCCTCATTGACAAAGAAATGAAATTCACACAACAAGTTAAAAGTCATTCGGTGACACAATATCCAGAAGTTTAGAAAATCAAATGGCCGAAGTAAACACTCAGTATCAAGGCCGAAGTGACATTGAATCGCCAATTCAATGTTGAACAAGTTAACAAAGTAAAAATTCACGAAATCAGTATTGTCAAAGTCAATCAAGCGTTCACCGTGATAACCAAGCAAATTGATAAAGTCACAATTCAAAACCGTATTGACCAAGCAATGAATCAACACCGTGTCAACCAAGTAATACCAAGAATACGATAGTGACAAAGTCAGAACAAATCTCAAGCATCAATACCAGATCGAACGCTACAGAATAGAAGCCGTGCGCATCAAGTTGCAACAAAATTGGGAAAGTATCAAAGTGAATACGAACGAATCAATTGATTTGAATTCATATAAATATCAAACCCAATTTACATCATCGGCATCGAGTTAAAAAAAATCGAGTTCAATCGAAGCAAGCAATAAAACGAGCAACAAAAGAAACTACATACTGAAATCATCAACAACTCGATCGAGCGAGCAACAAGCATAAATCATCAGAGAACGAGCGTGAGCAAGAGCAACGCAAGTCAGAGCACCGAACATCAGAAAGCCCCAATTTTGAATCAAAGACAGAAGCCCTAAATTAGTGACAAAGAGAATCGGCCGCATTTTTTCTTCACTGAGCAAAAGAGTGGATCGGGTCAAAGAATAAGAGAAGACAGTGGATCGTGTTGAAAGATAAAGGGGCCGACCTTATTATTAAAAGGGGGTTTAGTTTTTAATTTTATAATAGGGGTTTTTAGTTTTTAATTTGAGCAAAAATTAGGGATTCTGGTTTATATTTTAATTTTTGCTCCTACGTGTATTTTTGAAATTGTTTTTACTTTTCGAGTCAAAGAATTTGTAAATCACCACCTAGGGTTTAGGTAGTGTCAGATTGTCTATTTAGAATTAGTTCAGTGAGCAGGGTGTGCGAGTTTGAAAAGTTCTATTGTAGGCGGGAGCAGAGTTTGCGAGTAAGCAAAGTTCTATTGTAGGCGGGAGCAGAGTTTGCGAGTAAACGAAACTCTATAGGCGGGAGCAGGGTGTGCGAGTCTAGCAGAGTGTTTGTGAGCGGGAGCAAATGTTTGCGAGTCTAGTAGAGTGTTTGTGAGCGGGAGCAAATGTCTGCGAGTCTAGTAGAGCGTTTGTAAGCGTGATACTGTTTAATTCTAATAGAAATCTGTGAATGCAGCAGTAGGCAGGGGTTGCCGAAGCTGGGTAAATTTTGTGTGTGATTTACTTTTCAGCATATTTATTTCTGCAGTTTATTTCTGTGTTTAAATCGAGAAAATTTGCTATAACCCTATTCACCCCCCTCTAGGGTTAATCTAGATCCTACACCAACATCGGAAGCGATACTAAAGGGCAACAAACCCGAAGGTATAAACCCGAAGGCAACATACCCGAAGGTAACATACCCGAAGGTAACATATCCGAAGGCAACAAACCATAGTGGTGAAGGTCAGAGACCCAGTACTGGACACCACTAACTGGCGGAATGTGTCATAACTCTCAAAAAGGAATCCGAAAAGTGGTAACGCGAGTCTCATAACCACTCGTTCGCACTAAACGGTTTACTATCCATTAGTTAATTTCACACTCAAAGCAGTATAAAGTTCACCTCATCTCATCGATAAACCAGACACAAAGGTCAAAACAATCAATCGAATAGGTCGGGGACTAATCGGAAAGATAAACGCAGGGATTCATGGTCCGTGTTTTACCTAACCGTTTAATCTTCCTTCCACTTCGCTCGAAGTGCGAAATTGTGTGTTTTAAATAGAATTTATAAATTGGAGAAACGAACTTTTAAATGTGATTTTAGAAGATTATTTTATAAAAACCCGTGGATGAAGTCAAAAAGGAATCATCATGGTCAAATATGCATAAACAACTAATTGGAATCAATTTAAATTGATAAAAGTGGGAATTACAAATAAATAGGCACATTAGGCAAAATGAGGCAGGTCAGTCGACTGGTTCACTGCAGTCAGTCGACTGATCCAGAGACATAAAAATCCCATTTCCTGCATTCAGTCGACCGACTAAAATGGCCAGTCGATAGGTTGCAGGAAACAGAGACTTCTTGTCTCTGTTTACGGCCTTGATACGCCAATTGGCTACAGCCAGTCGATTGACTGCAGAAGGTCAGTCGACTGACTGAGCCTTAAGGCTGTATCTCAGCCTTTCTAATGAAGGGAACACTCCTTCAAAATGCAATCGACGAGCAACGACGCTAGGGAATTATGCCCAACGACAACCCAGCGCTATTGGCTCTCTTACCCAACTCCAAACACATGATCAAACCTCAAACTATGATTCTAGAGTTTTATACTTCCAAAACACCAAAATTTGCAATTTTCATAAAACCAATCCGAATCATAAACAATTGCACATGAATAATTGTTGGGAATTCATACCTAACAACCCAACATAGTTGTAAACAGAGATGTGAGATAAAAATCTCACCTTCTAATTCAAAAACAAAGAAGAAGGAGTTCAATTTGCAAGGAGAAGACCAACAAATCTCCACTTCAACTCTACTAGCTTCAATCTAAGAATAATACAAGTATTTTCCTAAATTAGGTTTAGGAAATTTCTGAGATTGAAGAGAGAAAGAGATAGAGAAGATGAAGAGGAGCTTACCAATGGTTTCTCTATGATTTTGGAGCAAGAATTTGGATTTGCAAGAGGATCTAGGGCTAGGAGTTTCTAATTTCCTTTCTCTTCCCCCATTTCAGTTTTAGCTTAAGCTTTTATGAAATGAATAAGTGAATGGAAGGAGAGAAGGGCTGAGTTGGTTTATAGAACAGTTTGGGTGAAACCCAAACCCAAAGCCCACTTAGCAAATAGAAAAATTCGACTTACTCCAAACATATCAAAGCTTACACTCAAAAAGATCGTAAACGCCATTTTGGAATCAATGGAAATGGTTTCGAGTCCCAATTCAGCCGTTTGCAAAAAGTAACATTTCGGACCCAAAATCCGACTAACGACGCTATATTTAAATTAAACATTTAAATATAAAATCGTTAAATATGCGGGTTGTTACAGATCTCCCCTCCTTACAAAATTGCGTCCCCACAATTCCTAGAGACGATATTTGTAACAACTACATACATACAACATTCAAAAGAGAAGGAAATAAGCTAGAGACGAAAAGATAATCTCACCATCGACAAGCAAAGATAGAAAACCCGGATAAGATCACTCGATATACTCTCTGGTTTCCCAAGTACAGTCATTGGGATTAGCGGACCATTGAACTTTAACGAGCGGCACGTCCTTGTTCCGAAGGTGTCGCACCTCCGTGTCAAGCACGCGAATAGGTTGCTGTACAATAGATAAGTCCGGTGAGATCTCAAGCTCTTACAAATCAGGAGAAGTAATAACAGAATCCGACTCCCGAAGACACTTCCGAAGTTGCGAGACGTGAAACACGTCATGAATGCCAGATAAATGAGCTGGAAGTGAAACTCTATAAGCCACAGGGCCAATACGTCCAGTAATAGAAAATGGTCCTATAAAGCGAGGAGCCAATTTCCCAGTCGTACTGAAACGCATAACCCCCTTCAAAGGAGAAACACGAATAAAAACAAGATCGCCGATCGAGAACTCGAGAGGCTTCCTACTGTTGTCCGCGTAGGATTTCTGACGACTCTGTGCCTCTTTCATTCTCAATCGAATAAGATCAATCTTCTCGGAATAATGACGAACAAAGTCTTGACCAAGAATAAGCTTCTCCCCAGATTCTAACCAACATGAAGGTGATCGACATGGCCTTCCGTATAAGGCTTCGAAAGGAGCCATACCGATACTAGACTGAAAACTATTGTTGTAGGAGAACTCTACAAGAGGTAGGTGACCTTCCCAACTACCACCAAAATCAAAAATACAAATACGGAGAAGATCTTCCAAGATACGATTTATCCGTTCAGTCTGTCCATCAAACTGCGGATGATAAGCTGTAGAAAGATTAAGCTTTGTTCCCAAAGCTTGCTGAAGACTCTTCCAAAAATGACTCGTGAATAAAGGATCACAGTCACTCACAATAGAACTAGGAACACCGTGAAGTCTCACGATTTCCTTGACATATAACTTAGCCAAAAGAGACGCAGTCCTATTAGAATTAATAGGAATAAAATGAGCAGATTTAGTGAGGCGATCAACAATAACCCAGATGCTAGAATGGCCCGATCTCGAACGAGGTAGGCCGTCAATAAAATCCATAGAAATTTGATCACATTTCCACAATGGAATCTCTAAAGGCTGAAGAAGACCCGAAGGACGCTGATGTTCGGCCTTAATACGCTGACAGGTTATGCAATTACTCACATAACTCGCCACATCGCGCTTCATGCCTTCCCAATAATAAAGACGATGCATATCGGCATACATCTTACTACTACCAGGATGAATGGTATACTTAGAATGGTGACAGTCATCAAGAATGTCATGCCTA
This sequence comes from Allium cepa, assembly GCA_030765085.1. Taxonomy (NCBI): domain Eukaryota; kingdom Viridiplantae; phylum Streptophyta; class Magnoliopsida; order Asparagales; family Amaryllidaceae; genus Allium; species Allium cepa. The sequence continues at coordinate 1,036,259,390 of CM060941.1, read as the reverse complement.
AGCAAAAAATCAGAAGGCACAAAAAGACGGTTCTTCTTGCGAAGACACCCATGAGAATCAATGCTGAAATCTCGCAACGCCTCATCACAGGATCCAGATTCACAAAGCTGAATAAGATGCAACAATTCAGGATCACGCCGCTGACCATCGGCAATACGATCCAACAAAATGGGTCGAGCTCTCAAACTAAGCAATAGATTAGGAGAATCAGAAGATGAACCTCGATCACGAATTTCACAAAAAGATAGAGTCTCAAGAACATCCCATTCGGCAAGCATCATAGAAATAACAGCCGAATGTTTGCGACTAAGCGCATCTGCAACACGATTTCCCTTACCAGGGGTATACAGGATATCAAAGTCATAGGAAGCAAGAAACTCGAGCCAACGCTGTTGCCTCATATTGAGTTCCTTCTGAGTGAACAAATACTTCAAGGATTTATGATCGATATAGAGGATGAAGCGCTCGCCCAATAAATAGTGTCGCCAAATCTTCAAGGCGAAGACAATGGTGGCTAACTCAAGATCATGAGTGGCATAGCGAACTTCATTCGGACGCAGTTGCCGAGAAGCATAAGCAACTACCTGATCCTTCTGCATAAGAACAGCACCGAGACCACTACCACAAGCATCGGTGTAGACAACAAGATCATGATTCCCTTCGGGAACCACAAGAATAGGAGCATTAGTGAGAAGTTCCTTTAATGTCAAAAAGGAAGCTTCACACTTGTCGGACCAAATAAAATGAATGCCTTTATGAGTAAGGCAGGTGAGAGGAAGCACAACACGGGAAAAGTTCTTAATGAACCGACGGTAATAACCCGCCAATCCAAGGAAACTACGAATCTCATGAACATTTTCAGGCCTCTTCCAATTCTGAATGGCTTCGATCTTTGAGGGGTCGACAGAAATGCCATCGGAAGATACAACATGGCCTAAGAACTTAAACCTATTCTCCCAAAAGTGGCATTTGGAGAATTTGGCTCTAAGCTGATGATGACGGAGACTACTCAAGACAATCCTTAAGTGATTAGCATGCTCAGCTTCAGACTTAGAATAAATAAGGATATCATCAATGAACACAAGGACGAACTTATCGAGATATTCCCAAAATATTCGATTCATGAGATCGACAAAGAAAGCAGGAGCATTCGTCAAACCGAACGGCATAACGAGCCACTCAAAAGAACCATATTGAGTGCGGAAAGCTGTAAGAGGTATGCTATCCTCCGCGACTCGTAACTGATGAAAACCCGTGGCAAGGTCGAGCTGAGAAAAGACCTTAGCACCACTCAATAGATCAAACATATCATCGATCCTAGGCAATGGATACCTATTTCTGATGGTTAACTCGTTAAGCTTGCGATAGTCAATGCAGAGCCTAAGAGTTCCATCGGACTTTTTCATGAAGACGACCGCAGATCCCCACGGAGAAAAACTGGACTGAATCAACTGCTTGGACTCAAGCTCCAAAAGCTGCTTCTTGAGTTCCTCATTTTCCTTTGTAGACATCCTCGTGGGAGGACGACTAACTGGATGCGCGCCTGGAATGAGATCAATGCGGAACTCAATTGCCCGCTTGGGTGGCAAACCCGATACAGGCTCAAAAACATCAAAAAAGTCACAAGCAACAGGAATACGAGATATATCATCATCATCTCGCGAGTCAAGAGAATATAAAGCCATCTCGGAATTATCCACATTTCGAAGAACAAGAGATGGCTGAGTAGGCGAATCCGGATGTCGAAGATATATAATTCTCTCCGAACAAATAATCCTGGCATCATATCTCACTAGCCAGTCCATACCCAAAATCATATCAAATCCCAGACAAGAAATAACGTGCAGATTCGCACGGAAAGAAAAGCCACATAAAACAATCTCAACATCATCACAAAGCAAACTAAGGGTCACGGATCCCCCAATAGGATTCGCAATCCTTATAGAAGTAACCAAACAAGAAACATCCAAAGATAAATCATCAATGAGCTTTTTCGATACGAAAGAATGTGATGCACCCGTATCGAAAAGAACTCGAATACTATGATCATGAAATAAAATTGAACCTTTCAAAATAGATGAAGATATACCTTTGGGCTGAGAAGGACCTTCAGAAGTCTTAGCAGCATAAAGCCTGCTGGACTTGGCACCAGCCGGAACAGTAGGGCAAGCTGAAACATGATGAACTTCCTTCTTGCAGTAACGGCAGAAGAGAGGCTTAGGACAAGCTCGAATAATATGATCAGGAGAACCACAATTGAAACACTTTCGAACGAAAGGTGTTCCAGGAGACTGAGGCTGAGAACTAGAACCACCAGTCTTCTTCTTCTTAGAAGGAAAAGGCTTCTTCTGAATTGGAAACGGCCTCTTGTTGGGGTTCTTGGAAACCTCAACATCAACATCACTATCACACTCCTTCTCGACGGTCTCGAGATGAAGTGCCGAATCAACTAACTCCTCAAAGGAAAGTTTAAGCTGGAGAAACAAAGACTTCTTAAGATATTTCTTAAGACCAGAAACAAACTTCAAATTCTTCTTGTAAGAAGTGCTGATGAATTCAAGACCATACTGAGATAAAGCCTCGAATGATGCAACATACTCAGAAACAGAAGATTTCCCTTACTTCAACTCAAGGAAGCGACGGGTCAATGAAACTTTTTCAGATTCAGGAACGAACTTGAGTTCGAATCGTCCCCGAAACTGAGTCCAAGAAAAAGTAGGCTCATCAATCTCGGCTACAAGAAGCTCATACCAATCAAGAGCACGCTCTTGTAATAAACTAGAAGTCACAAGAACTCTATCATGGTCGGAAAGATCCATGCGAGAGAAGATACGCTCGCAAGTGCGAAGCCAAGCTTGGACTTCAAGAACGGACTCGGAGCCCTTAAACGGCTTCCCTCCAAGATGAGAAAAATCACTGCACTGACGTGCAATGGCAGACTTGCGAGGTGGAGATAATCGAGGAGGAACTGGAGGCTGAGTGCTCCTAAACAATTCCAAAAACTGATCGGCAGACATATAAACGCCATCCGGATGTGAGCAGCTGGATTGCCCAGCATCCGAACATCGTCCTCTGCCTCTTCCAGCCATACGCTAAAAGTTAAGATAAGAATAAGATTATTCACAAGGTAGATAATTCAATATGGAATACTACGGAATAAAATGCATTCCTAGACGTATTCCCAAATTCTATCTAACCTTGATGGAATAGAGAGGCACGATGATTCAAAGATTTGTATCACTTATACACTTTGATGTACCGTAATACGTGCTCTATTCTGTGTTTATCATATTTTGTTCTGAACCAGGCTCTGATACCACGCTATAACGCCCCACCTCTATACCCACGCCAGTCAAGGACATTACAGGGTGATGCCGTCAACTAACACGGAGAATAAGGCTGGTTGGGAGCGACCATCTATAGCCTTGCTCTAATTATCTATTGAATACATCGACAAGAGTCATACCAAGCAGGTCGACATACCCAATGAATATTTAAAACAAAACCATAGGTGGTTGGATCTATCAGAACAGAATATAACAATTCAAATGTAATATACATCACAGAACAGCAGATCATCATATACACATATACTGATACATAACAGAGTATACAAAATAATACAAGTCAAGTGGTATAGCAGACCACAATATACAGACGAGTCAAGAAGAATAAATATCAGAGTTACAACATAGTAGGAATACACAAAAGCTATGACAAAAGAAACTAGCGGAGTAGTCCATGCGGAAGCAAAATAGGCTAAGTCTAAATGAACCTAACCTGAAACAACTCGGCCTGACCCGAGTACAGAATACACGAGTCAGTCTAGCTAAACAAATCAGTTAAATAAACTGAACAACGATAAACCTACAAGGTTACAAGGTATAACATATATCTCTAAGGGAGATAACACAATCATCCAACAAAAGATGAATCATATGATAACAAGCCTCATATCATCGGCAACACATAGAAACAAAGGATAAGAATATCCCGAAACAAACCATAAGGCAAATAACAAATACCAATAAGGTATACAAGTTCCACAAGGTAAACGCTACTCATCATGCGGCTCAAAAAGCCAACACCGAAGGGCGATACCAAGGGAATATACATATCAATAAAACATCATAAAATTTGCTCGAGCTCAGTACTGTATAAACAAGGATCCATGAGCCCGAAGACTCCAAACCCAATATCACCCATGCGGCTCATAACGACCAACATTGAAAGCGATGCTAAAGGGCAACCCAATATCACCCATGCGGCTCATAACGACCAACATCGGAAGCGATACTAAAGGGCAACAAACCCGAAGGCACAAACCCGAAGGTACAAACCCGAAGGCAACATACCCGAAGGCAACATACCCGAAGGCAACAAACCGTAGTGGTGAAGGTCAGAGACCCAGTACTGGACACCACTAACTGGCGGAATGTTTCATAACTCTCAAAAAGGAATCCGAAAAGTGGTAACGCGAGTCCCATAACCACTCGTTCGCACTAAACGGTTTACTATCCGTTAGTTAATTTCACACTCAAAGCAGTACAAAGTTCACCTCATCTCATCGATAAACCAGACACAAAGGTCAAAACAATCAATCGAATAGGTCGGGGACTAATTGGAAAGATAAACGCAGGGATTCATGGTCCGTGTTTTACCTAACCATTTAATCTTCCTTCCACTTCGCTCGAAGTGCGAAATTATGTGTTTTAAATAGAATTTATAAATTGGAGAAACGAACTTTTAAATGTGATTTTAGAAGATTATTTTATAAAAACCCGTGGATGAAGTCAAAAAGGAATCATCATGGTCAAATATGCATAAACAACTGATTGGAATCAATTTAAATCGATAAAAGTGGGAATTACAAACAAATAGGCACATTAGGCAAAATGAGGCAGGTCAGTCGACTGGTTCACTGCAGTCAGTCGACTGATCCAGAGACATAAAAATCCCATTTCCTGCATTCAGTCGACTGACTAAAATGGCCAGTCGACTGGTTGCAGGAAACAGAGACTTCTTGTCTCTGTTTACAGCCTTGATACGCCAATTGGCTACAGCCAGTCGACTGACTGCAGAAGGTCAGTCGACCGACTGAGCCTTAAGGCTGTATCTCAGCCTTTCTAATGAAGGAAACACTCCTTCAAAATGCAATCGACGAGCAACGACGCTAGGGAATTATGCCCAACGACAACCCAACGCTATTGGCTCTCTTACCCAACTCCAAACACATGATCAAACCTCAAACTATGATTCTAGAGTTTTATACTTCCAAAACACCAAAATTTGCAATTTTCATAAAACCAATCCGAATCATAAACAATTGCACATGAATAATTGTTGGGAATTCATACCTAACAACCCAACATAGTTGTAAACATAGATGTGAGATAAAAATCTCACCTTCTAATTCAAAAACAAAGAAGAAGGAGTTCAATTTGCAAGGAGAAGACCAACAAATCTCCACTTCAACTCTACTAGCTTCAATCTAAGAATAATACAAGTATTTTCCTAAATTAGGTTTAGGAAATTTCTGAGATTGAAGAGAGAAAGAGATAGAGAAGATGAAGAGGAGCTTACCAATGGCTTCTCTATGATTTTGGAGCAAGAATTTGGATTTGCAAGAGGATCTAGGGCTAGGAGTTTCTAATTTCCTTTCTCTTCCCCATTACAGTTTTAGCTTAAGCTTTTATGAAATGAATAAGTGAATGGAAGGAGAGAAGGGCTGAGTTGGTTTATAGAACAGTTTGGGTGAAACCCAAACCCAAAGCCCACTTAGCAAATAGAAAAATTCGACTTACTCCAAACATATCAAAGCTTACACTCAAAAAGATCGCAAACGCCATTTTGGAATCAATGGAAATGGTTTCGAGTCCCAATTCGGCCGTTTGCAAAAAGTAACATTTCGGACCCAAAATCCGACTAACGACGCTATATTTAAATTAAACATTTAAATATAAAATCATTAAATATGCGGGTTGTTACATGCTCGGTCTAACCTGAGCATTACATCAAAGTAACACCCGGGTCAGGCTGGAATACCAGCGTGAGTAAACCCATCTAACAAAGAATACAAAAACATACAGCTTATATAACCCGGGTAACTTATATCAATTTACAACTTCACAAGCTGTTATAGACATTACTTATTCCACACATCAATTTCTAAGTGCCAACTTAGATTAAATGGTCCCATTTACTTAAATCATTCCAAACCAGCATATTGATTTCACATATCAATCTATAAAGAATCAAAGTGGTTTTGGGTATTTTCTAATACCCGACTCCGGTCTCTTCGAATTCAGTTCATATTAACATATGTTGTTCAAGTGAAATGCAATTCAACTTTAAATAAAAGATGTCACCTTTACTTAGCAATCATCATATTATCATTGCCCAACCAAATATATCATATCACGAACCATTTCATATCAGGGGTAACAATCAATTTAGGGCATTTAATTATCATTTAATCATACATAAGCAAGGTAAATCAATCTCACCATCTCGAACTAAATATATTAGCCATAATTGAATTAAATCAATTACCTTCAAGTCCTGCTTATTGATTAATTACAACCCAATTGATTCACCATCCCATAATCATTCATCGTAATTAATCCTCCTTGACTAATTATTCTTTAATTACATTAAGATTCTCATCATTATTTAATTACTTCGATTAAGTAATTATGCTTAACCACATTCCATGTATGATTATCCTTAATTAATTAGTTAAACTTAATTAATTGTATAATAAACTCCAGTTAACGCTCGTCATTAACAATTCTTTAATTACTTCTCTATAGTAATTAAATTTAAAGTACCATTATTAATTACAGATCAATTAATTATTCTAATTATCCATCTTAACTAATCACCCTTGATTAATTATTCTTAGTTTATTTAATTAAGCTCCAATTAAATTAGTTACTAACTTGAAGCACCTAGCTTATCTTAAATCTGGCATCTTATCATTAATTTATTACAAATTAATTATTTAACCTCCCATAAATTTCCTTCCTCGATTAACCATCCTTGATAAATTAACCTTTAATTGTATTAAGCAAATTTTCTTTAATTAGTTAACCAATTTCATTAATTAACCTTTATTTAATTTTATTAATTACATTAATTAATGATCCTCAAACTACTTATTAATTCCTATCATTAATTAATTATATTGATTAATTATTCATTCATTAATCAAGACCCATACTACCTTAAGACAAGTCATTATGTTACTTAATTATCATCACTAAGTTTTCATTTGAAAACACTTTTGAATAAAATTGGGTAATTCACTTATTATGAAATTTTATTAAAACAACAAATTTAAATTCTAAAAACAAACATTTCAACTTATATTGAGATTTGATTTAGAACTTAACTCACTATTATTTTTTTTATAAAAGAAAACTTGTTTAAAGATTTATTATAACTTGCTAACCGACCTATACCTATTGATTTGCTGACTTAAATTGCTCATGCTTTAAGCTTTGGTTCATGTTTTAATTTTATACCCAGGTTAATTATCCCAAAAAAAATCCTTGGCAAATACCTTATTAATTGAAAACTTGATAACACCCTGGTTTACAGCTTATACAAATTCATCATTGAGTTCCAGATCTAAGAAACCCGAACCACGATAAATCACGCGAATGCTCCGAGAACAATATCGAGCTCCAACCCAAATTTTTCGAGCTTCTCTTCGAGACCCAACCCGAATCACCTTCCATCTCCAAAACACTGACACACCAACCATGTCGTGCACGTACACCGATGCTTCACGCCGCCGTGACCTTCGCCGCTACCTTGCATATGTCGACGATGAACTCACGAGTCGACTTCGACCATCAATTCAACACCACCAATTCCCAAATCAAATTCGAGTATTCCAGTCAAAACTGGAACTTGACCTCACCAGAAAACAATCCCTAAACCACCGTCTCCATTCACCAGAGTTCACCAAACTCCGTCCATGGCCTCGCAAGTCCCCATGCCATCTTTTACCAGAAGCTCTCACAGCTCGATTCACTAATGAATCCATAGTGATCAATATTCCTAACTTCGATAGAACTAGGGTTAACAACTTAAATGATCTATCGCCGACGCCACGGCGATCTACCCATCTCCTCGTCATTTTTCCCAGTCTCAACGATCACCAGGCTAGCTTCAGCCAAAATCATAACCTCCAAAATCTTCCTAGTCACCAGAACTCGATCGAAAACCAAAATCTGTTGATTCCCAGATTGCAAACCCAATACCAAACTAAAACTCATGAATTTTTTTTAAAAATTGAATTTTCCAGAGTTGAATCAACTTACATGCTTGAATTTACAAATTAAATTATTCAAATTTTCATTAATTTTGAAAAGATCAGCTGTTTTACTGATTCCAGGTGAATTTTAAACATATAATACATAACTTGTTTAAAAAAACAATAACTCATCTACACAAACTTATATTATTTAAAATTTAAATCCCAATATCACATATATAAAGAGTGGAGTTGAATTTTGCATTGTTTTTAATTCTGCAGTCTAAACAGGGAAGAATAGTTTAAATCATTATGCACAGAACAGATTCACACATATATCCTGATATTCATGCAAATATATACACTTGCAAAATACAAATCTAATCCAGGAATCCATATGCGCAGATTCAAATCTACTTAAGCTTTTAAAATATGGAATTACTCACTTGAAAAACAAAGATTTGGAACAGAGAGTAATACTGTTTTTTTAAACTGTAGTTTGATCTGCCATTAAACTTCTTGCTTTAGATTTTCCCAAAAATTAACTTATTCAAATAAATTTGATTCAAATAAACAAAGCTTAGAAATTTAAGAATCTAATTCTGGACTTGTATTTTTTTCTGTTAAAACTAAACAGAGGCTATTTATCTATATATATTCAATACTGCACTTGTATATAAATTCAATACTTCAACTATTTTCCAGTAAATACAAATCCATGCATATCATAACCTCAACTTTTCTTCACAGATTATATCATACATTAAACAATTTCAAGATTTCTGGTTTTAAAGATTTTGTTTACTCACCTTATTATGAACAGAGAACTATTTCTTCTATTAAATATGGAAATTCGTTTTTGATGATCTGCATTTTGAATTTGATTTGTACTGCCCTGGGTTAGAACTGGAACTTCAATCTGATCTTGTTGATATGAGCTTTGCTTCAAGATTGAGTTGTTGGATTTGGCTTTTAATTAAAAATATTTTTTTTAAAGAATGAAAGAAGATGAATATGCTTTTGATTGCATTAAAACCTGGTTGAATTTTTCTCATATCTAATTTCATCAAAATTTAAAAAAAAAATAAGAGTGCCACATGCATTTCTTTTAATAAATCAACTAACACTTTTAACTGTAAGATTTACACTTGTCATTATTGTTTTATATATTGTTTACATTTGTAATTAAAATGTACTTAATATGTTTTATGTATTTATTAATTCCTTAAACCTATATAATACCTTTATCCATGTATATTTTAACCTTATATATTTATATTATAAATTTTCAATTTACTTGAATTAATGTCTTATGTGTTTATATTTGTTTGAAAATAATAATTTAGCTTATTTTAATAATGTAAAAAGAATTCATCACATTATTATTTGCTTTAAGATAAAGTTTACAAATTAAATATTATTGTCTGTTGAAAAGATAAATTTAGCCAAATTAAGTATTTATAAAAGAAAAATATTAAACTAATATAGTCAAATTTAATAATTATCAGGAGGTTATCAAATACATATCTATCTAAATGTTTTAAAATTTAGTATTTATTATAGTTCAATCCATCTATATACAATTTCCAGATATAGAATTTCATTTGTTCAAAGTACAAATGAGTATTTTAACAAATCTTATCCTGTTAATTTCAAATTAGAAGATGCCTAAAAATTTGGGTTATCACAATACTTGTAGTTGTTTATAACCTATTAATTATATATATTAGTATTATATATTGTTAGTGCACATGTTATTTATATATGTTAGATTATATAAAGTATATATTAGTTTTCCTATGACCTGTTGGGTTTATTTATATACTGAAATAAAGTAAGTCTGTATTGACTTTATAATATAGTAGGTATATATAAGTATATATCTAGTTATATATATACAAGATAGCATGAGTTTGGGTTCTAAATATGTATGTATGCATATATATATATTATTTTTGGGTGTTAAAGTTAAAATATTGATTTGAATACATACATACATACATACATACATATATATATATATCTTATTTTAAATATATGTTTTAAAAATTGGTTTTAGAGAAGAATTATAATGTAATCCAGCTTATATCAAGCTAATTTGATTTGTTTTCATCGATTCCTATTTAGCAGCTTTGTTCGTCAAATACATGTCAATCTTTCTTTGTTTTGGAATTCGTGCTTGGATTCATAACTCATTTCATTATCTAATTTCTCCAACCTCGAAAGGTGAGCAATCACTCACGATTAGCATTCTTATATTTAATAAATTTAATTCACATTAAAATGACCAGTGAAATATGCTATTAAATTTGAACGGTTAATTATTTAATTGTATATATGATATGTCATTGTTTGTAATTGTTAACCTATGACATATGACACCATACCTGCTGTTTATATTATATTTAATTTGTTACTGACGATATATGCATGTTATTGATATGTTATATTTCATTTGTTCTCACTCTGCAAGTTCCCTGTTAATTTAGAAATTCCCTATGGGTTGAAATGATACATACCCGAACAATTTTGTAGAATAGAAGAAAATCGTTATGGGTTGAAATGATAAATCCAAGCGATTTTCATTAACTTTCAATTTTTGGATTGCGGGTTGAGATGATATATACCCATATATACTTAAATTGCGGATTAAAATGATAAATATCAACCGTTCGGGTCTGTATCATTTCGACCCATAATGATAACAAAGATATAGACATAGATAAACATCTAATCATCCAAAATGTCAACTAATAACATCCATCAAAAGTCAACATTCAAATCAGCCAATAAATAACACCAATTAATTGGTTATCATTATCGACTGTTTAACTAGCAATTTATATTCAATATTAATTAAATGGAAATTCAATTCAATATAATTTAAAATTTAACTTAAATGACAATTTAAATACCAAATAACAATCAATAAATTTGTAATCACATCATAAATTTAATTTAACTGACATAAGATAATTTAGTATTCGTGAGTGAGTTCAAACACTCACCTTTGATTTTAGTCGAATTAAAATCCAAATAAAGGCCTAAAACTTAACATTCTCAAAATCCATCAAAACTAGTTCCGTGATGTCCGAAATTTCGATACGATTGCAATGGAGAAAACCGCACGTTAATCCGAGCTTGTATGAAAAAGTTACGACGATTAGAAGGTTATACGTTTTATAATAAAAATAAATAATATAATATAATACGCAAGCACATTTACCTCCTCGATCATGTGAACAACAGCGAGCCCTAATCAACATGATCGATTTCCAGCAAACAGAACCCAAGCCACCGACCCTTCATGCAATTATCGCCGCCTATCCACGAGCCTACGACTTGATCAGGCAGCGTTGCCGCCTCAAGCATCTCGAGCCGCACCCATGCCTGGGTCGGCGTGAACTCCGGCCACCCCTGTGGTTCCACCACCGAGCATGAATGTGAGATGCATATCATTGATTTTTAGTGAAATCGATCGCCTTCAACAAGATGTAGCCGTATGGATGAACTCCACTAAGCCTCCTACGGCGCAACATATTCCGATCGAATCATTGTCGAAGATCCACCGTCCAATTGGAAACCCTAGTAATGAACAGTCGAATTTCATCCTCGATTTCTTATCGAATGATGCACAAAATCGGAAAATGAATTGCTGAAGTAGGTTGCGCTCTTTGATAGCTTTTCAATGATATATAATTCGATACACTTTGGAGAAGTGGATTTTGAAATTGGGTTTAGTGTTTTTGCAATTAAATATAGATTTCTGCCATTGAAGAGAAGAGATAGGAATAGACGATAGAATTGTACGTATAGAAATAAAAAATAAAAAGCTGCTAGGGTGAGGAAAAATTATTTATATAGACAAGGCCTGATAAGAATGAATGAACATATCGAATTTGTTCGGAACGACAATAACGACTCGAAAAGCCCGTTCCGCTTCTGAAACGAAATAGGTCATCCCATATATCAAAATAGATGCTTTCGATATTTTTAAAGTCAATGGAACAGGTTTCAAACCCAAATTCCATTGTATACAGAAGTTAGATTTTAAAATCGGTTTAATTAAATTGATTTCTACGCGTTTCAAGCCCGCACGATCAAACTACAAGTCCAATCGCTATAAAACTTGAAATCCTATAATAATTCACTACTACGGATCCGATGAAACTAGTTTCGTCGAAATTCAAGACAGCGGCCAAAATGGCTAATTTCACCTTAATTAAATAATTATTATTAAATTTGGTTTAATCGCTTTTTGAATTCAAAATTAACAATAAATAGTTTTCATCATTTTTGATTACCTTAAAATTAAAATCTTTTAAAACAAATTTCCCAGGTCAAATTCAATATTAAATATTTCACTAATTACAATGTTCATTGCAATTGAAATAAATTCATTAATTATAATTTAAGTTCCAATAAATTCATTTATTTTGATTTATATCTTATTATTTAATCAATTATCACCTTATGGATATAATTAACATTGGTCTGCATTTTATTACATTCATATTCTTCAGTTATCATCTTATTTCAAATTAAGTGTAATATTAAATAAGATTAATTGCAATTGATTTATAATTTAATTTCAATAGACTAAATAATGAGATGATAATTAAACAATTACTCACCTTAATAACTCAAACATATTTCTATGTTTATTGTAAACAAACAAAGCTAATAAATTCATATACTGATTAATTATTCTATATTAACCATTTCAATTAATTACATACAATTTCACCGTTAAATACAACATTTAATTTATTTTCTTATTTACAATTTCTAACCAAATTAACTTTAAGATTATCTCATTTGATAGAAATTACATTAAAATAGTTATCAATCACATTAAATTAACATTGTTAAATTAAATTCTAATAATCTTTCCATTTACAATTAATAATTTTTAATTTCTTCCAATATTAAATTTAAAAGTGTTGGATCATATGTTTTGATTGCTGACATGAAACAACGATTCACGAATCTACGAATACGACAACATCCAGACTCAAAGACTCAAAGTATGGTTCATATAGTTATATATTTTAACAAGAGTCAATAAAATATGTATATATAGTCTAGTTTAGTGCTTTGTTAAAATCTTTCCTCAAGAATCATCATTCACATTCAAATAAACTTGCATTCATATTCAATCAAAATCAAGTTTTCAAAAAATGCATGTAGCGGGGCTCGAACCCGATCACTAGTTTAAAAGGCAAGTGCTCTAACCAAATGAGTTGTGGTGATTTTTGATTATCAACAAAATTCAGTCGATTGAACAAAATCGACCAGTCGAATGAATATCTATAAAACAACCTATTGAATTTGTGCCCATATGTATATACATTTATATTTTCAAATTCAATCGATTGACCAAAAACAACCAGTCGATTGACCATGCTCAGCACACATATATGCACTTTTTTTTTACTATCTTTGAATATTCAGTCAACTGATCAATTTTGCTCAGTCGACCGACCTGGTTCCCACTGCTAATTTTTGAAAAGACACTTTCTTTTCGAATAGACTTCTTCCTCGCGAAGAGTAACAGCCATTGTTATTCGTTGAGAACTCTTCACCAGCAGTTGCAACTCCTTAACTACTATCTATATATGCATGAATTTCAAGATCAAATTTCTTCATTTACTTGCTTATACTTGAATCATATTTTCTAAATCAACTACTCTCTTGAATTCATACATTCATTGCCTACAATCACAATTCTATATTTCTAAAGCAATGTGAAACTTCCTAATCTTCGTATACACACTACAGTACACATCATACCTGAGAAAAAGATTATAAGAAGGGTGTACTGCAAGTGACAAATCCGTGTTATTAGAACACACAAGGTCAAGACAATCTACTTTGTAATCAAAGTCCTGTTCGGTTGCTCAGGTGGTAAAGTCCTGTTCGGTTTCTCAGGCGGTAAAGTCCCGTTCTGTTGCTCAGGCGGTAAATTCCTGTTTGGTTTTTCAGGCGGTAAAAGTCCTCTTCGGCTGTTGAGGCGGGAAAGTCTGATCGGCTGATCAGGTGTTGTATACCTATTCCTCCGGGTTAAATGAGGAGTTATTGAGATAAATTCCAGAGGGAAGTCTGGGACTAGACGTAGAACGGGAAGTAAAAGTCTATATGATGGATCGTGTACTGTATATATGCAAGTATAAGTGACTAACTATATGATGTATCTAATATAAACTTAATAGATGATAATAACAAAGTAAATGGAAATAATCACACCAGGATTTTATACTGGTTCGGATCTCCTGTCCTACGTCTAGTCCCGAAGCTCCTCTTTGGAATTCGACAATTAAACACCCTCACTTTGCCGGAGGAATAGGCTTGGTTACAAAAGCTTGTTCTTGTCAAGTGTGTGTTCTATAACACGAATATTGACTATTAAGCACAAATGCTTCCAATCTATATATCTAGATAATATTGATTGAAGAGTTCAGAATATATGGAAGATTGAAATATAGGTATTCGATTACTAGAGATCAAGTATAAATCAGAGTACAAGAGTAAAGAGCATAAGTAAGTAAGGTGGGATCTTCTCTTGGATTATTGATGCTATTTATAGGGGTAGAGAGATTCCTTGTGTAGTTGCATCCATTAGCAAGTGCTCTAAGTTTGCTTCTGATGGTGATGAAGAGTTGTAGCAAAAATGAGCGAAAGTGTCTTTTCAATTGTGACAGTTGTATTTTGAATATCAACACCCGAGTTCAAAATCAGACGTATGGAAAATGTTTCAGACGTCTGGCTCTTATATTTTTTTTGTATATAGTTGCTTTTCAGACGTCTGAGTACATTAACCAGACGTCTGAATCTGTCTGATTTGCGAACCAGAGGAATTAAGCAGACGTCTAGCTAGTGCACCTAGACGTCTGAACTTGTGCATGTTGCTTTTCTTGTGTCTGTGTCATTGCTCTTCTGATTCTATAGACTCGTAGCTTCTTGATACTTTCTTTGAGTCCTGTTCTTGTCTCTTTGGTGATGTTATTCTAACAATTACCCGTGAATAGAAATATATATACATTTGATTTCCATTGCATAGTTGTTATCATCGAAACCAGAGAATTGATTTCCTAACAATCTCCCCCTTTTTTATGTTGACAACTATTCAATGTACTTATATATAAATTATAAATCTCCCCCTGAATATGTGTTTATTCTTAATATTTTATAATTACACTTATATTTCTCCCCCTTTGGCATTATCAAAAAGAATTAAAGATAATATAACCAATCGTCAAACAAAAAGAAAATTTCATTGATAATTTTAAAGTGATTGCATATATAGATTTTGTTAAATTTACAAGAGTTGATATGCCAAAAAACCAAAAATATATGATTCCCAAAATCTATGATTCTTTTGGAGAAGCTTTATCTTGATCATCTTCCTTTGTTTATTCTCTTTCAGAAGTGCCAGCCTTTGTAGGAGATGTCAAAACTTGGTTGAGAGGTTCGTCCTTAGAAAGTTTGGAATGTTTTGCTGGAGGAGAAGGTACTGGGGTTGGCCAATCTTCAGAAGGTGGTGTTGGACCATGAACCCATTGTAGCACTTCTTTGAAAACCAATAAAACAGTCGAAAGAGATTCTTCAACTATGGCTAGGCGTGTAGCAAATGATGTTTCGAAATTGTCAATTCGCTTAGCCAAAAGTTTTTGATTTTGAAATAGTATATGTTGGTTTCGAAGGGTGAGATCTCGAACACTTTCATTTGGATTTGTATCCATTCGAGTCTCCATAATCTCATCTTGTCCCGGATAATCAAATGCTGCAGGAGAAGGTGGAGTTGCTTCTTGGTGTTGTTCCTCCTCTTGGGATGGTTCAATGTATGGTTGAGGAGGAGGCTCAACTCGTCTAGATTGACGATTGTGCATCTAATCTTCAAAGGATATGAATTCTGGGGGAATTTCGTTTAGGTGCATAAGGGAGAAGAATTTGGTGGAAGCATATTTATGTGAGATTTCTTCGAAGGTCGATAGGTAGGATGTAATGTTATGTGCACGAAGAAGTCTCATAATATAAGTTGGATAAATAATTGATGGCCGTGATCGGGTCCAAAAATGCTTGAGCTCGTCGAAGATGAATTTGGCCCAATTTACCCTTGTTCCACTAAATAGAGCATATAGGGCTTTGTTCTCTAACTCGGTTATTTGCTCGTGGCTTCCCATACGTGGAACAATTGTATTGATTATCATTCGAGTTAGGAGTCGAGCTTTTGGATGTAGATATTTGGAGGCAAATTTTGGCATTTCGTCCTCCCAAATTTGATGAGCAATATTGTTCCGTGGTTTGAAGCACATATCGAGGATGTTGATTAAATCTTCCCCTGTGTCAGAGCATCCTAGCGTTCTACCTATTATGCCCGGAGTTAATCTAATCGTGTTGCCATACACGCTAGACCAGAGCCAGTTATCTTCATCTTCAGTGTTCCATACTAAAGTGCTATCCAAATTCCCGTAAAATAGAAATATTGCTAATTGTTCGATTTGGATGTCATTAGGAGTGAATGAAATCAAGGTTTCTATCCTAGCATTCTCACATAGTTCAACCAAATCATACATTGGAAACTAAATGAGATTATAGAATGGACCTTGTGGAGCCTTTTCTTTTGTATATCTTTATACCTTTTGATGGAATGTGGCGCTCTATTCATCCACCTTTCAATATGATCATCGGAGCACACTTGAGGATTTGAAGACGAGGTCAGTTGGCCTTGTTTTCATTTTGATATTTTGGGATTTTTTGTTCTAGGAGGCATTGCGATTTGATCTTCGCGTAAAAAGACGAATTGTTTGAGAGAAAAATCGCCAATGGTGAAATCATAGGTTAAAAATTTGAGATGAGAGTGAAAAATGACGTTATCTGGGTAAATTTAAAGTGTCGATTCGATTTCAGACGTCTGGATAAAAAAATCAGATGTCTGATTTGCCCTAAATTTAGTACAATAGATAAATTCAGACGTCTGTGTTTTGGGTTAGAAGTATGGTTTGATCAAATTTGTAAAATTGGATAGGCAGAGAGTTTTATCAGTCGTCTGGCTTTGAAAAACAGAATTCTGGATTAGGTCAGGTTTGAAAAAAAGTTTGTTGTAGAGAACAAATTCAGACGTCTAAAATTGTCTGTTTTATATTTCGAGGAGACAGAGCAAATTTTCAGACGTCTGACATATGCACAATGCTTAAAAATTAGACGAATATCAGAGTGTCATACGTCTGAAGGCCATAACCAGACGTCTGGAATAGGCAGGTTGTCTAAAAATAGCCTAAAATTTGATGGTTTTGCTTATTTTTCGATTGTTTAATTTACATATAAAACATATTTTTATGTGAAATCAAATAAACATAGATACAAGGAATAACAAATATAATTTATTTAGAAGGCGATGGAGTTTTATGATCTCCGGATTTGTTATCCTTCCATGGTTTAAGTGGAGACCATATATTTCCTCGTTTGTGAGTTTTCGAGGAGTCAGAAAATCGTCTTAGTGAAGGGTATGAAGAAGCATGATACGAAGACGAGGGATCCAAAGAGCTACAAGGTTTTGAAAGTGGTTCATAGACATCTTTCTTCCTTGACATACAAAACTTCATCGCTACTTTCTCCAAAAAGCTTAGTCGTTGTGCTGTAACTTTTTGTTCAAAATATAGTTCTCGTTGTATATCTATCTGTTGTTTCTGATAGTGATGAATTTCATCAATTTTTTCTTTTGTTTTAGGAGAAACAAACAGAGATCTTTTGGTCTTCTTGCTATCGGGGGTAAATCCCGTGTGATATGAGGACCACCTATACGTCGGTTCCTGCTTTAATGTAGGTGTAGGAAGTCGTTGTGGTGTATCAGCCGAGCTATCCGTCGTAGGTGTCAAGATGGATATATAAGAGTTCTCAGAAGACATGACTATATTTTATTTCTTGAAGAGAATATGAATTGTGTGTTTATAGTTTTTTTTGTATAAATGGTTATATATAAGTTGAAAAAAATTATTTATAGACAAACTAACTATCTAAAAAATTAAAGGTTCAGAAATTATTAAGTATAATTTATGGTATTAAAATCAATGACTAATCATAGCCTGAAATGAAGTAGTGATTATTTTTAAGGAAGAAATCATTAAGTGAGCAAATCCCTAAATTTTGTCGAAATTTAATAAAAGTTTGTTCATTCAGTGGTTATGTAAATATGTCTGCTACTTGATTTTCGGTATTTACGTATTCTAATGAAATAGTTCCTTTTTCAACATTGTCTCGTAAAAAATGATGTCGTATATCTATATGCTTAGTTCATGAATGATTAACAGGGTTTTTTGATAAATTTATAACACTTATGTTATCATAACATATTGGAGATTTGTCAATAATTTTGCCGAAATCTGTAAGTGTTTGTTGCATGTATATCACTTGTGCACACGCTAGAGCTGCGGGGATATATTCAGCTTCACAAGTAGATAAAGAAACACAATTTTGCTTTTTGCTAAACCATGAAACTAATGATTTTCCGATGAAGTGACAAGTTCCACTAGTACTCTTACGATCTATTCTACATCCACCGAAATCCGCATCGCTATATGAAACTAGTCCAAACGATGATCCTTTAGGGTAAAACAAACCATAATCTCTAGTACTAGATAGATAATGTAAAATACGCTTAGCAGCTCTTAGATGAGATTCTTTTGGTTTTGCTTGAAATCGAGGACAAAGACATACACTCGTCATAATATCGGGTCGACTAGCCGTCAAATAAATTTAAGAACCAATCATGCTACGATATAATTTTTCATCGAAATCTTTTCCGTTATCATCCTTTTCTAAGTGAGCAGTGGTACTCATTGGTGTTGGTTTGCTCGAAGTTTTATCCATTTCAAAGCGACGTAATAGATTATTACAATATTTTTCTTGATAAATAAAAATTCTATTTCAAGTTGTTTTATTTGTAAACCTAAGAAGTTTAATTCTCCCACATGTGACATCTCAAATTCATTTTTCATAATTTGAAAATTGATTACATAGATTTTCATTGGTTGAACCAAAAATGATATCGTCAACATAAATTTGTACAACTAAATTATCATTATTATCTTTTTTAATAAATAAAGTTGTATCTATTTTGCCTATTTGAAAACCAGATGTAATTAAATGATTTTTAAGCCGTTCATACCATGCTCGTGGAGCTTGTTTTAATCCATTTAATGCTTTGTGTAATTTAAAAACATGATTGTGATATTTTTCATGAACAAATAATGGTGGCTATTCTATATATAAATTTTCTTTAATAAAACTATTTAAAAAAGCACTTTTGACATCCATTTGAAATAATTCAAAATTGTGATGAGTTGCAAAGGTGAGTAATGTACGAATGACCTCTAATCTAGCTACTGGAGCAAAGATTTCGTCATAATCGATACCTTCTTCTTGATTATAGCCTTGAGCAACTAAACGTGCTTTATTTCTAACAATATTTCCATTCTCGTCTGCTTTGTTTTTAAATACCCATTTTGTTCCTATAACCGATTGTTCTTCAGGTCTTGGTGCTAATTCCTAAACATTATTACGTTCAAATTGATTTAATTCTTCTTGCATAGCGATTATCCAAAAATTATCATTTGAAGCTTCTTTATATTTTTTTGGCTCAAAATTTGACAGGAATGCTATATGGCTTATTTGATTAAGTTGATTTCTAGTTACTCTAGTATTGAGATCTCCAATGATATTATCTCTTGGATAATTCTTAAGAATTCTACGGGATGATGTCAAACTGTTATTTTGCACATTTTGTTTCATTATTAATAGAATTAGTTAGTGGAATAATTTCTTCTTCATCATTAGTATGATGACTAAAAAGATTCTCGTCGAACGAAACATGTAAACTTTCTTCAATGGTATTATTTCGTTTATTAAAAATTCTATATGCTTTGCTACAATCCGAGTATCCAACAAAGATACCTTCATCGGCCTTCGGGTCAAATTTTCCTAAGTTATCTTTTGTATTTAATATAAAATATTTTGAACCAAAAGTCTTAAAATATGATACTTTAGGTTTTCTTCCAAAAAATATTTCAAAACAAGTTTGTTTAGTCATAGGACGTATAGTTACCCGATTCAATACATAACAAGCTGTAGCAATAGCTTCTGCCCAAAAGTGTTTTGGTAAACCACTACTATTTAATAATGTTCGTGCGCATTCTTACAACGTTCAATTTTTTCTTTCTACGACACCATTTTGTTGAGGTGTGCGAGGAAAAAAATATATGACTTATTCCTTTTTTATTACAAAAATTAGTAAATAGATCGTTTTCGAATTCTCCTCTGTGATCACTTCGAATATTTTTAATTTTTAGGTCCATTTGTGTTTTAATTCTTTTAGCAAATATCTTAAACATACCAAAAGTATCGCTTTTATATTTTAAAAAAAAAAGTCCATGTATATCTTGAAAAATCATCAACTATTACGAAAACATATTTGTTGTGATTTATAGATCGTATTTGTGTTGGTCCAAATAAATCTAAATGTAATAATTGTAATGGTTGTTTCGTAGAAATATTATTTTTAGATTTAAAAGAGCTTTTCTTTAGTTTTCCAATTTGACAGCCGTCACATAAATTTTCTACTTCGTAATTTATTTTTGGTAAACCTCTAACTAGTTCATGTTTTGCCAATTTATTAATATTATTAAAATCGATATGATAAAATCATTTATGCCATAGCCATGGATCATCTTGTTTGGCGGTTAAACACAAATTTCAATTTTTTTTATATTCATATTTAATACATAAATATTTTTGTTTCTAAAACCTTCAAAAATAAGTTGTTTGTTATTATCTAAAACATTACATCTATCTTTTTCAAAATTTATTTGAAAACCTTTATCGCATAATTGACTAATACTTAGTAGGTTGTGTTTTAGATTTTCTACTAATAAAACATTTGTAATAATAGGAGAGTAAAATATACTAGAGTTGATGACTTCTCCAATGCCCATGACATATCCTTTTGAATTATCTCCAAAGGTTACCGTTCCACCATCGATGTATGTTATATTTGATAACATTATTGAATTTTCGGTCATATGCTTGGAACATCCGCTATCTAGTATCCATTTCTCCTTAGTTTTTATTTTAGGTACCTGCAAAATAAAAGATGTTTTAATTGGCACCCATATATTTTGTTAGGGTCCTAATTGTTAGGCAAAGGTAGTCATACCCAATATGGTTTGATACCTTTATAAACATAATTTTTATTATAGACTACATTCTCGAATAAATTAATGATATATTTTTGTCTAATCAAATTAATATTTGTCTTAGGAATCCAAATTTTCATTTTTCTGGTATTTATAATAGACGTTGGTAAATTTTTAGTTTTTTTATAACTAATTTTTTTAGCATTATTCCTTTTTTGTTTAGAAATATTTTTAAATCCTATTCCATTTCTATTGCATGATGGTTTTGAAGTTTTGATAAGATTTTCTAAATCTTGTTTTCCTTTATTAATATTTGTATTTTTATCTAATTTTTCTTTTAATTCTAAATTTTCAATTTTCAATAATTCAATATTGCTTTTCAAATTAGCATTTTCTTTTAACAAATTATCCTTCACTATTTTAGTGTTTTCAAGATCAATAGCAATAACCTCACTTTTTATCAAATTATTTTTAATTTTCTTTTGAGATAATTCTAGTTCTTATTCTAAGATAATTTTTTCATCTTTTAACATTCCTACTTCAAGTTCTAATCTATTTACTTTGACTATATATTCTTTGTTCAATTTTTAATTGTCTAAATTTATCATCTGATTCCATGCTAAGTTCTAATAATTCGTCATAGCTAATTTCCGGACATACCTCATCAGTTTGTGCCATAAAACATACATTAGCTTGTTCTTCGTCACTATCGCTATCACTTTCAGCTGATGAAGAATCCGCGTCATCCCATGTTACTTTGAAAGCCTTCTTCTTTTTGAATTTTTCAAAATTTTTCTTCTTTTTTGTCATTATTGAGTTTAGGGCAATCCTTCTTCATATGTCCGTATTGATCACATTCATAGCACTTGATTTGAGACAGGTTTGTTGTGTTGGATTTCCCTTCTTTTAGAAATTTGGTCATCTTTCTAAAAATTTTGAATCTATTATAATTCTTGGCAACGAAGACTATCTCTTCTTCATCTAAATCAAAGTCATCATTTTTTTGCTGGGAATGCTATGTTATTCTTCTCCAATTTAGTTCTTTTCGTGCCTGCAAATTAGCTTCATAGGACATTAAATTTCCTATCAATTCTTCAACTTTGAGAGTAGAGAGATCATTAGCTTCTTTATAGCTAATACCTTCCTTTCCCAATCCGATGTTAAAGAGTTGATTATTCAAGAAACTAAATCAAAATCAGTAAACTTAACTCCTAATGCCATAAGATCATGTTGGATAGTTTGAAATCTAGAATACATGTCAACAATAGTTTCATTTTGCTTCATTTTGAAGGACGAAAATTGGTTTTGCAAAATTGAAATCTTAGTTTATTTGACCTTTGTTGTACCTTCGTGTGTAATTTATAGGGTACGCTAAATGTCAAATGCAGTTGTGCATAACATGACATGTGAAAATTCATTTTTATCTAGAGAGAAAAATAAAACGTTCATAGCTTTAGCATTGTTTGATGCTAAGGTCTTTTGTGCATCGGTCCATGTGTTCATAGCAGTAGTAGGTGCTTCATATTTATCTTGAGTGGCTGACCAAATTTCTAGACCATTAGCTTCCATAAAAATTCTCACACGTGTTGACCAATATGCATAGTTAGAACCATTAAAAAGCGGGGGTCGTAATGTGGATTGTCCTTCTTGAAAAATACTTGCCATATTAAAGGGATTCAAAAACGTGTTACTGTTCTTTGATCAAACCTTGCTCTGATACCAATTAAAAGTCTATATGATGGATGGTGTACTGTATATATATACAAGTATAAGTGACTAACTATACGATGTATATAATATAAACTTAACAGATGATAATAGAAAAGCAAATGGAAATAATCACACCAGGATTTTATACTGGTTCGGATCTCCTATCCTACTCCAGTCCCGAAGCTCCTCTTTGGAATTCAACTATCAAACACCCTCACTTTTCCCGGAGGAATAGACTTGGTTACAAAAGCTTGTTCCTGTCAAGTGTGTCTTCTATAACACGAATATTGACTATTAAGTACAAATGCTTCCAATCTATATATTTAGAGAATTTTGATTGAAGAGTTAAGAATATATGGAAGACTGAAATACAGGTATTCGATTGCTAGAGATCAAGTATAAATCAGAGTAGAAGAGTAAAGAGCATAAGTAAGTAAGGTGGGATCTTCTCTTGGATTCTTGATGCTATTTATAGTGGTAGAAAGATTCCTTATGTAGTTGCATCCATTAGCAAGTGTTCTAAGGTCGCTTCTGATGGTGATGAAGAGTTGTAGTGAAGAGGAGCAAATGTATCTTTTCAATTGTGAAAGTTGTACTTTGAATATCAACACCCGAGTTCAAAATCAGACGCCTGGATAATGTTTCAGACGTCTGGCTCTTATATATTTTTTGTATATGGTTGCTTTTCAGACGTCTGAGTACATTAACCAGATGTCTAAATCTGTCTGATTTGCGAACCAGAGGAATCAATCAGATGTCTGGCTAGTGCACCCAGACATCTGAACTTTTGCATGTTGCTTTTCTTGTGTCTGTGTCATTGCTCTTCTAATTCTATCGACTTGTAGCTTCTTGATACTTTCTTTGAGTTTTGTTCTTATCTCTTTGGTGATATAATTGTAACAATTACCTATAAATAGAAATATATATGCATATTCGATATCCATTGTATAGTTGTTATCATCGAAACCATAAAATTGATTTCCTAACAGGAAGTTCGAACCAGAATAAAAACTCCTGGTGTGCTTATTCTTATTTACTTTACTATTATTATCTGTTTCGGCATTTAGATTATAATACATTCCATTTTACACGATCCTAAGTGATAACTAGCTACATAATAGTCACTTTCTGAGAATTTTATTTAATTCAATATTTTAACTATTGAAAATTATGGGTTGTTACACTCTCCCTGTAACGACCCAGAATTTTAGTTAATTAAAATTTGAATATTTAATTGAATTTTAATAATAATAAGTGAAATTTATAAGTCGAATAAATTTTATTTCGAATAATTGGATTTAATTGAAATTAAACCGATAATTTAATATGTGAGAATACAGAAATAATTGAAAATTGGGTTAAATATGATTGAAAATGATTTGTAAAATTTTATTTTATCATGTTGGAGTTAGAACGATGTTATAGAACTTTTAAAATCGAATTTAGAGTTAATCTGTGAAAATTGAATATTTTAATATTTAATTATCGACTGTAAAATAGCCAATTTTTGAACAGTCTCAGAATTCAACGAAACTAGTTCCATTGGATCCGTAATAGTTTGTTATTATCGGATTTCAATTTTCGTAGCAATCGGAGTTATCGTTTGACCGGGGCAGCTCGAAACGCATCAAAATTGTTTTAATATTAATTTGGCGAGTTAAAATAGTCATTTTTCAAACGGTCTCGAATTTCGACGAAACCAGTTTCATCGGATCCGTAATGTGATATTATTGTAAGGTTTCAAATTTCATGTCAATCGGATTTACGGTTTTTCCGGGGCGAGCCAAAACGCCTGGAAATTAGTTTAAATCGGTTTAATTTAAATTGAACGTTTATTGCCATAACTCGCACAGATGATCGAATTAGCTCTCGAAACACGTTGCATTGCGTTCGGAACGCGGGGTAAACCTTAGAAACGCCAACCGGCACGCTTCGTTTGGAGTTCGGAAAATTTCAGATGAACAGTATTTTGAGAATTTTCTATATAAGGCCTTCTATTTTCACTTTTGCAAACCAGACCCTCCTTCTTTCTTCTTCAGCCGGCCCTAATTTCAATGGCCACGAAAATTTGAAACTTCTTCCCTCAATCTCTTCCAATCCGTGAAGAATTAGCAAAAACTCTCAACTACAAAGTTGTAGAGGACGATGAAAGCTTTAAATCCATACGGAGATGATCGAAAACGGAGCTTCGAATCAACGGAAAATCGAGCAAGAAGGGGCTGCGTTTTTTACGCATTTCGAGGCCGTAGGGGGGGCCGAGCCTGGCCAAAATGCAGCCGAGCATGGCTCTTGCGAAGGGGGTCAGGATGGTGGTGCTTGATCGTGGTAGATGTTGTCGAGGTGGTCGCATAATTTAACCCTAGTTTAAATTGCTATGGGTTTCTTGGTTCGGCCTTCACCTGAAGGAAACGTGAAGATGGAGAAGAGTTTAGGGACGGCCAAGATCTGCAGGGCTTGGATCCAAAGGCTGAGATGATTTAGGTTGAGAAAAAAATAAAAATATGTTGTAAAATTGATATATATAAATTCGTGAATCTTTAAAAATTCATAAATTTTTCATACGAGGTCGAAAGCGCACGAAACCAGTTGCGTTGGAATCGTATGGACGAGCACTACGCTATGGAATTGGATTGAAGTCATTTGGAGTTAGTGAGAATTTCGAATAAAATTAAACGTCCGTTTAATTTTATTCGAAATAAATCGCTAAAACGAAATTGAAATCAAGGTGAGAACTTCTCACTCAATCGAATCGGTTTCGATTTTAATTTTAAATAGTTATATTTAAAATTCTTGAATGCATGTTTGAATGATGATTGTTATCTATTGATTGTTAAAATAGACATTATGCGTCGTTAGTAAGCGGATGTTATTTATTAAAAACATATACCGCGAATATTTCATATACAGTGAATTGGTATTATTTATGTACTTGGAATTGATTTCCCGCAGTATATAGCGGATGAGACCCTATTGCGCCGTCTATTAAGCGGATAATATTTTATAAATCCCATATACCGCGATAATTCCGTACTGGAGCGGAATTGGTATTGTGCTAACATCTTTGGATGCAGGTAAACAGGTTGGAGGGATCCAACTGGATTCTTCAACTGTATTGATTTATTTACAGATATTTGTTGATTATCATATCGATATATGATATTTTGATGTCGTGATTGACTATTTGGTGCTACTGCATCATCGGATCCATTTCTGAAGTTTTAAAATAATGATTTTTGGTTTTAAAAGGAATTTTAAAGTGATTTTCAAAAGTATTCGTTTTATTAAATTTTGAACTGTTAAAATAAATAAACGTTAAAATTTCATTTTCATAAAAGTTATGATTTTTGGAAAATAATGCTTAAGTACGATTTTGAAATATATAAGCTTTAAATAACGATTTTTAAGCTATTAAAAGAATAAATTGGTTTAAATTGTGATTTTTGAATTTTTGAAAACGATGTATATAAAAGACTTATAAAATTGATATTTTATAAATTAAAAATATTGGAATATTAAAACGAGTTTTTATAAGTGTTAAAAATGAAATAAAAATGGATTTCACAAGTGAACGGAATTTATAGATTTATAAATTGTGAAGTTATAAAATGGATAGATTTTGTGAAATAGAAGATTTATAAGTACTTATTTTATAAATCGGATTTTGGCATTTAAATGAGATATAAATGGAATTTGTTAATAATGAGATTTATAAATCGAAGCTTATAAATAGAAATGGAATTTATAGACATTGTTTATAAATTCGAAATCAATGGAATTTGATAAATTGAAAGCTGAAATTGGTTAAGGATAGTATA
The DNA here is from genome assembly GCA_030765085.1 of Allium cepa. Classification (NCBI taxonomy): domain Eukaryota; kingdom Viridiplantae; phylum Streptophyta; class Magnoliopsida; order Asparagales; family Amaryllidaceae; genus Allium; species Allium cepa. Next base: position 1,036,232,412 of record CM060941.1, on the reverse strand, counting down.
TTCACGATTTTGGACAGTGAATATATTATCAAATAAAATGGATATGCTTGGGAAAATGAATATTGTAGAATGAAGTTAATTATTTTAAAGATGTTTTAAAATGTATTATGAATCGAAACCATAGATTTCAACATTTATTGTTGAAATAGACGTTTTCGAGAAAGAAGGAAATGGTGGACTATAACACTGTTGTTATAGTAAATGGTTTCCGAAAGGAAATGTTTTGTATAGTATTTGGATTTATATATCTATTTAAACTTTGAATCCCTATACTAGTGATTTTGGGTCGTCGTAACGATGTTTTACACAACATTCGTTTTTTGACCCAAATAAATGTGTTAAGAGAATGATTTCCTTAAGGAATGAAATATATACTAAATTTTGATTTAAGTATATCGAATATTTTCGAATGTTGAAAATAAATAGATTTGTGATGTACTTATTATTAAATAAGTATGGAAATGTTTTTACAATGTGAAATGAAACGTTTTGAGAATTTATCTTTTTGAAGACAAATTGAAAATGAATATTAGAAATCGATTTGGGAATCATATATTCATAAATATTTTGGAATGTAAATTCGCTATGGAATTTATAAAAAGAAAGGGAAATTTGTTTAAAAATAAACGTTGATTTATTTTTGAAGTGTGGGAATTAATTTACGGATTTGGAACGTAAATATAAAGTAAATCGTTAAGGATTTATTTAATTGGTTTAAATGAACCATGTTGAAATGAAAGAAATTCCGCGTAAGGAAAATGATTGAAATTTGTTTTCAAAAGTGATAAAGCTGAAAAGTGATTTGAAAATTTGTTTTCAAATGGTTGAAGTGTGGAAATTATATATCTAGTAAAGATATTTTGGAAAGTAAATAATTTGGGAAATTATTTGGAATTTGGTGATGTTGAACACGCCTATTGATAGTTAAATAATCCGACTATCAATATTTACCTTTAAATAGGTATTTGTTGTGATTGCTTGAATTTGAATGCTACACTTATTTTTGAATAAGCACTCACTATTCGGGTTAGCCAGGAAAGGACCTTGGGGTCGTATAACCCATTCCGAGTATGTGATACGTCGTTATGGATTGCATTTGATGACCGGTGTTGAAGACCGAATAGTTGTGAAAACGGAAGGATTACCGTCGAGTTACTCTACATCGGCTGATCTCCGATATAGAGGTTTTATCACCCTTAGTGACGGGAAGTCCGGTCGTGATTAGCGAATATCCAGATTGCAAGGACTTCTTTGTAAGTGCCTTCGGTTCTGTTCGAGCCCGGAACAGACTTGTATGGATTGTATGTCTGATATTACAAGTTGAGATATAAAGCTGATTTCTTTCAAATATATTTCTGTTGGTGGCGGAGAATTTATTCTCTTAGCTTAACACCCTTCTCTGAGACGTACGAGCTTAGAGGTTATGTAGTTGAAGGTTATTAGTGATATACTCCCAATTTGGTAGTGTGGCATGCTGAGTGTTGCTGTGAAATGATCATTGTTTGATCATTTGTGATATGATCATTTGTTTGATTATTTATCTTGGTGATCATTTCTATAATCATTTGTTGACCCAAAGCAAAGTTTTTGTATAAAGTGTAGCTTTGTGGACGAGACTTCGTCGGACCTCACACCTTGGAAATGGTCAAAACAGGAAGGATGCGGCAAGGTTATTAGGGGGTAGCACCCCTTTAGTGTATGTCATTCCTTCTGGATATAGGTGGTATCATGGTATGGATCCCAGATATTTAACCTATGTTGTTGCTGCAAATTTTGTGGTTGTTGGAAATCGAGGATCCTCGGATAGATCGGTTACGATCGAGGGATGACATATTCGTGTCAGTAGTTACCCAGTTAGGGGTAACCCGGCCTTGTGTTGGCAGAGATCCGGTTTGGTTCTCGGGACGTCATTCCAGAGGCGTTTCCATGTGGCAATGGGAAGTTCCTTGGCCCGACCATTTGTTGGAAATCCAAAGAAACAATACGAGACTTGTACTGTTTTAGTTGTAGAACCTGCCATGTAATGTGATGGTAACCTGCTATTGAACATGGTAGCTATAGTAGGCATACGATAATGGTCGTATGTTGGCTAAGATTTATATCTTTATTTTCGAAATGAATTTTTCCTACACTATGCACTAGTAATAATATCAAATGTTTCTTTTTAATGCGTATCAAGCATCTTTGACTATCATAAGGAGAAATCTCCTCCGATTCTGCGTTTGCATTATGTGTGTGTGCGGGAGGCCTTATGGTAGTCTCATTTTTAAAAGCATTGCGAATTGAATTAAAAATATTCCTCTATTTTGATTTTAAAGAAAAATAAACTGTTTTAGTTCTCACACCAGTCACATGACTGACTCGGAGTTTATTGTTTTCCTTCCTAAACTCTGGGTGCCCACCAATTTCCACACGGGCAGTCAAGAGTTAGGTTTATCAGGATATTCTAGAAATCAGGAGTTGCTGGAGGCAAGCTGGATGGCATGGCGTATTATTAGTATATAGTATTTCTTTTCCGCTGTTTATTGTTGTTGTTGTTGTTGTACACTCTGATGTAATGAAATGTAATGTAATGTAATAACTGATATAGTTCTTTGTTTAAAGATTATTCATTTATGTATTATATGTTGTTCTGCTGCGATTGTGAGATTCTGTTATTGTTCTGTTGTTTTCTTTGTGTTCTGTTCTATCTTTTTCTCTCTTCTTCTAACTTTTTCTTTTTCTTAAACCGTAACGGTACGGTTTTTCGGCTTTCGATTGCTCGGCAGTTGATACAGTGGACATATTGATGTCGGCATTCGTGAACGAAAAAACGCGTTCGTTACACTCCCCCACTCAAAAATTTTCGTCCTCGAAATGGAATGAGAAGGCATTAAGAAGCTTAATATAATTTTTTTCAAAATATTCAATTTACAAACACTTAGATCTCCATATTCAAGTTTAATAAAAGTTTGATAATATTTCACTTTCATAAATTTTCTAAGTCTTAAATTCATGAAAAATTTCAGCAGAGTCTCCTTTGTACGGAGAGGTCCAAAAACTAATAATATCAATAATTACTATATATATATCATATTCAATAATAAAACATCCCAAGCCATGGGAAAAATATAATATTGCTATAAAATTGTAATCCGAAAACGTACCTATTTGTCGGGTAAACAACTTTTTTATGAAACCAAAACCAGTAACTATTGCTTCCATAAACCTATATTTCACTTGTATAATCCAAAATAGCGAGAGTTATGTACAAGTGAAATATTTAGTTGTTTTCAATTGGCAATAAAAACAAATCAATATAAAACATATAAAACAAACAATACAACCATTATATGCAACCAAAGAATCCATTATACATCCATAGCAACCAAAACTAATGGTTTGTTTAGTTTAGAAACTTTTAATCGTGCAAAGTGATAAATAAACTATCAAGTGTACCCTTTGCTAAATAGCCTTAGATAATTACTTAATAGATTATCCATACATCCTTAAACAATTAAAGTATCCGTTTCCAAACATCCCATAAGTCCAAATAACAAAAAATTTCAACACATTATTTAAGTTTATTCAATTGGTTTCTTTCCACATCATTATTTACTTTTTATTTATTTTCATTCATTCATACAATGTCTTTTTTCATGTACTTACATAAATTATTTCACATTCAATATCTGAATTCATCAATAAGTAAAATTTTTGAAATAGTATATAAGTTTCCTTGTAATTGAATTCACATTCATTTACTTACATAAATTATTTTCCATTCAATATTTAAAATAATCAATGAATTCATTATTTGAGTATTACATACATTTCATTGCAATTTATTTCACATTCATTATTTACTTATTATGTTTGATATCCATTTAATATTAATATTCATTGGTAAATCATTTCAGTCACGTTCTTGAGTTTATAATCATTTATTTAAACAGTATTTACTTTACCATTTAATTTAATTAAAAGAATTTCACAATATTAACTTATGTTTATAACATTTCTTGTACATCAATTCTTATTATAGAAATAGTTCCATATGAACCCTTTCATCACTTAAGTTTTACTTTTATAATATTCTATTACATATACCTATTTAACATTACAACTTTCTAAACATTTCTGGTAAGTTATATATATGTTTTAAGAATGTAACTGCATGTTACACAAGTTTATCTTATTCATTAGTTAACAAAATGTTCAGTAATTATGTCTTCTAGATTTTCGTATCTTTTGATTTACAAGTTACAAATTCCAATTTTTTATATATTTCATTAATCACTTACCGTCTAATTTCTTCTTTCTCATTTTATAAGTTTCTAATTTTTGAAATAGTTGAGATTTCATTTCATTACAATAATCGAAATCTCTAATTTATAGAAACTTGAGAACTAAATGCCGAGTTCATTTCAAATAATATGAAATAATATATACATACATATATATACTCGCAGCTTTTATATATCAAATCATATTTAGAAATACAAAATTAGGATTTTTTATCAAAACTAATGTGCAGCAAAACTACTATAGCGGCTTTCCCACTTTGAAACTCGAAAATGAACGTCGATGATACATGCACTTATCACTGAAATTATTTTCCAACGATAGAAGAGGGGAGTACATAACTTATTTCCTTTTAAAAATTCTTTTAAAACATTTCTTTCAAATTACATTTGAGAATATTTATCCAAAATACTTCCAAATAATACTAGTATTATATTCCAAAAATCGCTTGAAAACAAATTTCAACCCTGGAACTTAAGTTCTCAACTTTCTAATTACGTTCATTTTATTTATAAATCCTATTTCGCAATCAGCATGTATAAAATTTCACTTCCTATCAAACAAATATATCACATACATCTATTACTACTCCAAAATCAAGTAAATAATTCAAAACCAAAAATTAGCACTTCCACTTTATTTTTCAAGCATATTACTAAAATAAATTTCTCAAAGCATTTAATTTTTACAAATTGTAAAACATTATATATATAGTCCATTTATATGATATCTTTAAATTATACATTCAAAGAAACTTATATAAATTTTGTTTGAAAGATTCATTTGCAAATCAATCATATTTAATACTTTATTACTTTACAAAAATTCATCTGTAAAATTTCTTCCTTCATTTATAGATACCATTTAATTTTTTAAAACGACATCTTTAGAAATATATGTAAACTATTTGTAAATAATTATTTACATCATTACTTATATTTTAAAAGGAGTTACTGAAAACCTTGAATCCATTATTTATAAATTTTATTAGTTTTAAATCTAAAAATACTTTTCAAACATCATTAATAAATCAATAATCGTTAATTTTAAATATGTTTTATTTAAATAGTAACTTCTCACAATATTTACAACACTAATAATTAACTATTAAACCATGTTGTACATAAATAAATAATATTTTAAACATTTAAAGTATATAGAAAAGAAAAAAAGCAAAAAAATGACCAAAATATCTTTTATATAATACTTTATTAAAATACTTTTATAACTCAATGTTTTAACAAGTTTATCCTCGTTCTTGCAGACTCTGACCATACATTGATCAGAAGGTTAGAATTCTCCAAGTACTTAGCAGACCTGTTTCAACACTCAGTAAAAATATTTAAACATTTAAATAGATATGGAAAGCACATTCCCCCATGTATCGCAGTTATGCAATGGTTACGCCGCTTTCCTAGCGGAATCACTTGTAACTGTAGGCATTACCACCCCTCGACTTACGACATGGTTCATAGATCGCAGCTACGCAATTGTTACTCTGCTATCCCAATGGAATCACTTGTAGCTGTAGGCATCATCGCCCCTCGATTTACGCTATAGTCCATAGATCGCAGCTATATAATGGTTATGCCGCCATCCCAGCAGAATCACTTGTAGTTTTAGGCATATTCGCCCCTCGATTTACGCTATGCATCAATATCAAATGAGTATAATAAGTAACTCACCATGTGGGCTTACAATACATTCTCCTACCAAGTAGGACCCCGATTTCCAATGGACACCCCGTGTGGAGTTCCAATGCAACCCTGCCGAGTAGGATCGCGATTTCGAATGTAAAGTACTTTCGATATCTTTTACTTCAAAATATATCATACCATATATAGTACCCTTTCAAAATCATAACTTCAAATATCACACTTTTATAAATTTCATTATATGCAAGATTTCATTTTCAGATCGAGTACCTTTCAAAATCAATTGTCTCAAATATATCAAATCATCCTTATATAAATAATGTTATATATAAGATTTATCTCTTCGGATCGAATACCTTCCAAAATCAACAGTCTTGAAAATCACTTATACTTATATAAAGTCCATCTTATATAAGAGTCAATTTTTTTTCCAAAATCAATTTCATTGCATGTAGAGCCATATGGGATTGAACATCTTTGCATTATAAAAGGTTTTGAGTTTAGAATAGTTTGTATATAAAATAGTTTGTAAAATAGTTTTCTATATAAAATAAAATTAAAATAGCTTTGAATAAGATAGAATAAAAGGAAAATAGTTTTGTAAAATGGTTTTTAAATTAATAATAGTTTTGCATAAAAAAATTCAATTTAAATTACAAAGGATATCCAACCCAGAAACTTTCCATTTCAGCATCGAAGCATATCAATTATATTAGAACATAAGATGTACATATGTCATCATCACACAATTTCACATTCGATCGCTCGCTCGATCACACAAGTTCGCATTCGAACTAGTATTGTTCATTCGACTTCCTTAATGCGGACTTCGATAAGGTTTCTTGAATAGAAACCATCATTCTCCTTGCATAGCCATATACTATGATAGAGAATTTCAGAATCAAACCAAATATCTATATCAAATATTCTCCATCAAGAATCGAATGAAAAATCCTAATACCAAATGGTTTGATTCACTTCGAACTTGTGCACTTAAATGCAGATTCAAATTAATTATGCGAATAAAACAATTTACGTACAACTTGCATATTTATTCCAATTTATTTCATCACAATTACTTTTTAATTTAAATACATTATTAACCTCATTGCTTAACACAAATATCATTTCATATTTTAATATTTGTTTCATAGAATTTCTCCATTTAATTTAAAAAATTAATATATTCATTCTCATAACATGTTTATATTTCTCTTCTTTTCAATTACATTCATTTTCACATGTGATATTTCTCATTTAATACTACATTCATTTGCGAATCATTTCATAAGAAACTTCCCTAAGTTTATAACCAATTTATAAAGGTTTAACTCCTTTTTATAAGACATTACTCGAGTTTGAAGCTATCATAATTTCAATTATAATCATTTATTGCAACATCCATTTATTTCATAAACAATTTACAAGTCATGACTTTATTTATAATCATTTCACTTTTAGTTCATATTTGTTCATCCTATTAGTTTTCACCTTTTTCTTTTCAAATTTATTTATGACCTATTTCATAAATTTTAATTAAGTTTATAAACACTTCTTTAATTTAATCTCATTTACAGCATTTCCCTATTCACAATTTTGATTAAAACTTCCAAGGCTTAAAGTTCACAGTTGTATATTATTAAATTACATGCTTGTGTACAACAATTCTATTCATTTACTAAACATATATATAAAAAATTAAACCTTGCCTTGCTTGCTTTCAAATTAAGGCTATCAAATTCAACTGCATAATTCAATACAATTACTAAGTTTCAACTCATATATTAATTCAGAACTTTTCGACTATCCGAAATATCCATATATTCCATTTTATTTCAATAGTTGAAACTACCAATCAAAAAACACTAAGATTCACATCAAAACATTTCAATGTCTTAAATAAATATCCTAATTATTCACTTTTGTATAATACTATGATTATTTACAAAATATTAGGAAACCAATTTCTAAGACATTGGAGTTTAGTTCTCGATTTTCAGTCGAATTCTCTTTATTAAGACTAAACTTAAAAATCATGTTCATATAACCATTCACTTTATTCTCTTTAATAGATCATTATTAAAACAGTGTTTAATTCATAAATTCAATCAACAATAATAGGAAATGCTTATAAACTAACTAAATACAGAAAATCAACAATAAACGATAATAATTAAATATTATAATTTCTTGAATCAAACACATTGCAAATAACTATATTAGTTATAAAAAATTATTCCTTTATATATAACATATAATATTAGGAAATATTATTTTATTTCAATACTTATTTAAAAAAAATTATAACACTAACAAATACGCGCTTTCGTGCATACACACACACGCGGACAAACTCATTCTAGGATATTACTACCCTATCTAATGAGTTTACCCCAACAGGCTAAGGTATGTCTAAACCTGGCTCTGATACCAACTGTAACGACCCACCCGTTTTGACGGTTTAAATCGATAGTAAACCGCATATGTCAACTCAAACCATTCAAAAGGAAGGATTGTTACTAGGGTAAATAAAATAAAATAAAACAAAGGGAAAAACAAAACACAGAATCTCGTAGTGGAATGACAAAATATAATAATCAAATAAACAGTTCATGAAGCTATTTTACAAATAACATTTGATTACACTTTTACAATTTAAACTAGAGTTATACATATATGGTAATGAATTAAAATAATGCAGTGGAATAATTATAGTAAATAGTAATAATATACTAAATCTTCGTCTTCATCCTCTAGAAAGTAGTCTTCAAGCTAAAAAGCTCAGTTTGACCCAAGCATAATGAAAAACAAACACTCGAGTCAGAATTAAAAGATATTATGTAAATCAAATTAATCTAAATAAAATGTGGACGCAATGGCTTCAGAGATGTTATGGGATTTTCCATCTCCTATCAAGTGTACAACGTGAATATAATTATTTAAGAGATTTAAATAATTAGAAATACTAATTTAACCACTTTATTAAAATAATTCGAAGTTTAACTTAAAACTTCCAAATAATCGAATTCAAATACATAACCCAAATTCAAGAAATTGTATGGACATTTATCCTTTCAACCAGTAACCAAATTCAAAATTTCCAAATCAATGAAAACCGCTTGGGTATCATTTTAACCCACAACGATTTTCCTTAATTTATAAGATCGTTTGGGTATGTATCATTTCAACCCTTAGTGATAACGGAGAAATATACATAAATAAACATCAAATCATCTAAAACGTCAACCAATAACATCCATCACAATTCAACATCCAAATTAGCCAATAAATCACAAAAATTAATTAGTTATCATTATCATGTGTTTAACTACCAATTTATATTCAATATTAATTAAATGGCAATTCAATTCAGCATAAATTCAAATTTCACGTAAATGAAAATTTAAAATACCAAATAGTAATCAATAAATTTCTAATCACATCATAAATTTAATTTAACTAACATAAGACAATTTAGTATTCGTGAGTGGGTTAAAACACTCACCTTTGATTTTGGAATTAAAATCCAAATGAAGGCCCAAAATTTAACAGTCTCAGAATCAAACAAACCTATTCCATGCTGTCTAGAATTTCGATATGATCGCAGTGGATGAAATCGAGTGTGAATCCGAGCTCATATGAAAAATTTATGACGATTAGAAGATTATATGTTTTATAATATAAATAAATAAAATAATTTAATACACAAACACATTTACCTCCTCGAACATGTGAACAGTAGCAAGCCCTAGTCAATGTGATTGATTTGATTTCCAGCCCACAGAACCAACGCCGCCAACCCTTCATGCGATTATTGCGGCCTATCCACGAGCCTACGACCTGATCAGGTAGCGCTGCCACCTCAAGCATCTCGAGCTACACCCATGCCGTGGTTGGCATGAACTTCGACCACCCTCGTGGCGCCACCGCTGAGCATGAACGTGAGACGCATATCATTGATTTTTGTTGAAATCGATCGCTTTCGACAAGATGTGGTCTTATGGATGAACTCTCCAAGCCTCCTCTACGACGTAGCACCTTTTGAACCATTGTAAGATCCGCCGTCCAATTGGAAACCCTTCAATGGGCGGTCAATGTTCATCCTCAATTTTTAGTCACCAAATCTAAAAACAAATTGCTACAGTAGGTTGTGCTCTTTGATAGCTTTGCAATGATATATAATTTGATATAGTTTGGAGAAGTTTAATTTCGAAATTGGTTTTTGAAATTGAATTTATGGTTTTTGCAATTGAAAATAGATTTCTACCATTGGAGAGAGGAGATAGGAATAGATAGACAGAATTGTATGTATATGAGTAAGAAATAAAAGGTTGTTAGGGTTAAGAAAAATTATTTATATAGACAAGGCATGATAAGAATGCATGAACGCATCGAATTGGTTCGAAACGACAATAACGATCCGAAGAGCCCGTTCTGCTTCTAAAATGAAAGTAGGTCATCTATATATCAAAGATAGTTGATTTCGATATTTTTAACTCAGTGGAATAAGTTTCAAACTGAAATTCCATTGTATACAGAAGCTAGCTTTTAAAATCAGCTTATTTAAATTGAATTCATTAAATTGGTTTCTACGCATTTCGAACCTGCATGATCAAACTACAAGTCCAATCGCTACGAAACTTGAAATACTACAATAGTTCACTGTTACGAATCCGATGAAACTGGTTTCGTAAAAATCCAAAAGAGTAGCCAAAATGGCTAATTTCACGTTAATTAAATAATTATTATTAAATCTGGTTTAATCGCATTTCAAATTCAAATTTAATAATTGACAATTTTCATCATTTTTTATTACCTTAAAATTTAAAATCTTTTAAAACAAATTTCCCTTATCAAATTCAATATTAAATACTGCAATACTTACAACGTTCAATTACATTTGAAATAAATTCATTAATTATAATTTAAATTCCAATAAATTCATTTTTTCCGGATTTATATCTTATTATTCAATCAACTATCACCTTTGGATATAATTAACATTGGTTTACATTTTATTACGTTCATATTCTTCAATTATCATCCAATTTCAAATTAACCGTAGTAGTAAATAAGCTTAATTGCAATTGATTTACAATTTAATTTCAACAGATTAACTAATGAGATGATAATTAAACAATTACTACACCTTAATAATTCAAATACATTTCTATGTTTATTGTTAACAAACAAAGCTATTAAATTCATATATTGATTAACTATTCTATATTAACCATTTCAATTAATTACATACAATTCACCATTAAATACAACATTTTGTTTATTTCCTTATTTACAATTTCTAACCAAGTTAACTTTACAATTATCTCGTTTTATAGAAATTACATTAAAATATTATCAATTACATTAAATTAACACTATTAAATTAATTTATAATAATCTTTCCATCTATAGTTCATAAATTTTAATTTCTTCCAATATTAAATTCAAATTTTTTATTAATTCAAAATTTTAATTATCGAAAAATACTGATCATTATAATGAATAAGGTGAGTTCACCCTTAAACAACCTATCTTTGGTTATCTTGTTGCGTGCTTGTGAATTTTATCTTGAATGGTTGAGAATTGAATTAATAATTTCTATCTCTAGAGTTTAAATGGGCTTGCTATTAGTTATTGATCTCTGTCCGTATATAGTAAATTGGTTTTCTGACTCCACTGAGCATTTTGATTTCTATTTTACTCATTTGTTCAAATCATGCTTATTTTTGACCAAAGATTGCTATTGTACAATACCGAAATGCGAAGTAGTCACGTCTGAGTGGTGCTAATCGACGGTGGGGAAGATGAAGTACCTAGAACGTGCGTTCCAGTTACACGTTGATCAACCAGTCATAGATGACCGTTCGATTGGTCATCAACCAAGAACACAAGTTCTAGGTGCTTTTGGTTCTCGCTGTCTTATACACTTGAGCCTGCTTTTGTTTACTTCATTTTGACTATTTTAAGTGTGTTTTACTTACTGATTCCCTAAGTTTCATTTCTCTAAATGGCTGGTTCTTTACTCTTATGATTTTATGACGTTATTTTTATATAAATCTAGTTAGTATACATATATTTTTTGAGTGAAGCATTTTATAAAAGATAGCTACCATTATACATTGACTTTAAAACTAATTTGCACATAAATGTTACTCCATTTTTTAAATGGTTTTAAGTAAATAAATTAAATACACACACACACACACACACACACACACACACACATATATATTAAGTATCATTATTAGTATAATGGTTACGAGTTTAAAGGAATGGTTTTGGAAATATAAAATGATATAGTTTCTAAATGAATGGATATATATGGCTTTGAAGTAAAGTTGGACGAATTAAATTGCTTTCACGAGATTTTTAAACAACTATATGTGTGTGTGTTTGCGTGTACGTATGTATATTTCGTTATCTATTTTGGTTTATGGTATACATATTTTAACAAATGACAAATAAATGTATATATAGTTGGAAACAAATGAGTTGATGGATTTTTAAATGAGATGGTCGAAAGCATGCATAGAAATAAAGTGTCGCGAAATCATTTTCTCTATGTTAAATTGATCACGTTTATTTTCAAAATCGCAAAATCTTATGGAATTTTATTGTGTTTAGCCTTTGGCTATTTCTACGCCATTTGGGCATTTTCGTGTGATTTTTGGGTTTATTGCTTTCTTGCAATTTCCTTCTTCATTTAAATGAGAAATTTAAGTAAACGATTTTGCAATATAAGTGGTATGGAATATTTGTATTACTTTATCAGTTAATTATTGGACTTGTTCGATTGAATATTCTAGTCGAGTGGGATTTATCGTTTAGAAAATATTTAAGTATGGTAAAGTGGTTAGGACATTATGCAAAACTCATTTACATACTAAGTGAAACCCAAGTAGTTATTGGACATGCGGCCGTTGCTCGAATGATTACTATTTGGAAGTATATGACACTTGTTTTATCGAGTTTTCATACTCATCCTTAGATGATTTGTTTTATGCGGATTGTATGAGTTTTTGGGCACATCTTATGATATTCATTTACAAGTGAGGTTAGATTTGCGAAGTTCTAATCACTTGGGTTGGCGCATGAAGTGTGTATCTTCTATATTAACTTGCGAATTGCTTGTCTATACTGCTATCTTATGAATTTGACTTGCGATGTGCTTGTCCTATTCAGCGTGTGAAGTGCATGCCAATCTATATTAGCATGTGAAGTGCGTGTTTATTATTATAGCTTATGAAGTGCTTGCTTTTGTTGGACTTGCAATGTGTTTGTCGTTATGATTTATGATATGTGACTTGCTTTTATGTTGAGTCTTTTTGGTTTTGACTCGTTTCAATAAGTCTTATAATTTCTAGAGTTGACTTGCGTTCTACAATCTCTTGTCTTTTTGGATTTTTCAAATGAATTCCTTATCACCATATTTGAGATGAATGCCATGGATGGGCTTGAGAGTATTTGATGACATGGTGGTTTGGTATTGTGGTCTTTTATTTGCATATAACATATATTAGATATTTATTGTTTACCCAAAAAACAGATCAATACCTTGCATTGAGTGTAAAAGCACAAGCTCTGTTTATCAAGGCAAATAAAATTGGAAAAATGAATAATAAACAGTAGAAAAAGTAAGAAGACAAGAGATTTTTATAGTGTTTCGGCTATTAATGAAGCCTATGTCCACTTTATAGTTTTTATTGATTAACTGTTGTCACAAATTAGTATGGATTACAATGTGATTCCTATTTCATAAATTAGATCAAGCCACCATTGCTAGAGACAACTGACAAGATCTCCATTGCTCCTTCAATGGCTTTTGTGAGGGAGAAGAAAAGTGAAAAAATTATGGCAGGGTTTCAGTAGAGATCAAAGCATATCCCTTTTTGGTTATAGGATGGTAGTTCTAGGATTTAGAGTGCACTTGGATTGAAACCATTACACCAGAATCTATAGTCATCCACAGGAAGAAGCGCAAAATTTTTAGAATGATTCTAAGCTAACTTTTTGGGCCGATGCCGATACAATTGGATCGAATCGGTGCTGATCCAAGGAGTTGTGCATTTTTTATGCAACTTCTATCCAATAGGCTTCTTTACTTGCTTGTAAGCCTCTCCTTGTAATTTCATAGCATGTTGACTTGTTTTAATGATAGTTCACCCATGGGTTTGGTTGAACTATAGTTTGAATTTGATAAGTCTATACTTCTCGAACCCGGATGCTTGGATTGTTACCAAACTTGGTAGATATGCTTAGTAAAGAGGTAGAAACATAATGCAAGTAGTTTGGAGGAATCACAAATCAATCTTTTGGTACCGATCTGTGATATCCCGGAAATTTGGCAATATAAATTTAATAATCTGTGTTAAAAATTAAATTCGTTTGATAATTTTTGATAATAAATTTTGAATTGATTTAATAATCATCTTTTAATAAATATTTAAATTGGAAGATTTTATCTTTTTAAAGCTAATAAATTGTTTTCTGTTTATAATATATATATAATTGTATATATTGTAAATATATAAAATTTGATTTGGAATTTTGTAAATGAATTAATTTTATAATTCTAATTTATTTTTGGTAAATTTGAAATTTTGATTTAAATTTAACATTTAAATTTTTCAAAGAAATTTAATAAATAATTATATGGTTTATACTTATGATAAATCTTATTTGTTTTAAATTTTTATTTAATTAACTTAAATATGAATTTAAATTAGATAAACATAAAAACTTTGTTTTATTCACTTTTTAAAATATTGCTTGAAATTATATATAAGAATTTAAAATACAAATTACAAATGATCTTAATTTATTGAGTAATAGAAGTAAATTATAATCTCTTTTATAAATTAGTTGATATTGTTTAATTTGTTATTTTCATATGATAATTTTAATACCTAGTTTTGATAAAGATAGATAGATTTTTTTTGAAATAGGATTTGTTATTTTTAATTTTAATAGGAGTTATATATGCATATATATATATATTACTTGATTTTTAAAATTGGATTTGATAAATTAATTTTAATTTTAATTTAATGTTTTGAAATTTAAAAGAATAAATATTTGAAATATTAGGATAACCTTTTATTTATAATTTATTTCATTTTGTTTTTCTTAAATTAAAAAGAGAAGAAATTCATTTATATATACATAAGAAATAAAATAAGTGTCCTAATTAATCTTTTTCATTTTCTTTTATTAAAATCAAAAATTTTCTTTTATGAACACATCTCCTCTAAAATCATTTTCTTTTCTATTCTTCTTCAAATCAAAAATCTGAAAACAGAAAATCTTGTTCAATAGACATTCTTGCAAATTTCCTCAAAATCAATCTTCTTCAAAAACCATCTGAATCATACTCAAACTTGAAATGCAAATCATATAAACCTATAGCTCTTCAAAAGCATTAACCTGAAAGCAAATTGCAAATTCAAAAGTCTGCAATCCTCCTTCTTTTCTGTTTTCTAAATCAACCAAACCTGCATTATTTTCTGGAAAACATGCAAATGAAATCAGGAAGCCAAGCATTGTAGAAAAACAAGATGAATGTTTTTAATAGCAAACTGCAGTTTTTAAAAAGAAAAACATGAAGCAACTCAAAGTTTTGGAAATTGAAACACAATCCAGTTTCAAGCATTTTCAGAAATAGTTTGCCCTGCTTATAGACTATTGGTGAGTAACATTTTATTTTAAACTAATTTAAGTAAATATATGTTTTGATTGTTTTCTTGAGATAAACATGACTTGTGTGTGGATAAATATGATTAAATTTCTTGTATATATGTATGGTAGAATGCATGTTTACTGTTGATTTATTTTTGCCTGTTCTAGCATTCCAGGTTTAAATCCTGATAAAAATAATAATCAGGATATCATATTCAAACCCTTGTTATAGTTTAAGATTTAAACAAAGTATGGTATGTAACATAAGTTAAAGGTTTAATTTTATTAAATATGAAAAATAAAATGAAAACTGTACTGTCTCCGGAAGACACAAAGTACAACAGAGCAATCTTTTGAAAGTAAGAATTTAATCATCTAGATTCTTTGATTTAAGATTATTAACAGGTTACATAAACAAAGACATGAATTTTTAAAACTAAAATTAGAATTTTTAGTTTGAATTTGGTTGAGTATTTCTGGTTTAACCAGAAATCATGTTTGGGGTTAGAACTGTAGATCTAGGAGGTTGGGGTGGCCAGTATCTTTTCTGGTGATGGATTGGTGAACGAAGATGCTGGGAAAATTATTGGAAAAGGGATTAATGCAATGAGACAGTGGTGATTTGGGATTAAGAATTTTAACCCTAGTTATCTGTGGCTCAGAAGAATTGATCACCGCGGCCTATATAAGTGATCGGGTCTTCCTAGATTTGAGTTGGTGATAGATGGGGTGTGGATGAAGTAGTGGCCGGAGGCGTAGCTTCTCTGGTGATCAGATTTTGGAGTTTGAAGCGAATTCCAGATTCGACATTGCATCCTGTTTTCGAGATCGAAGCTCGATTTTGATTTTTCGTTTCTGCAAGTCGTTTGATGATCGAAATGGTATTAGGTGATGACCGTCGACATGCGCGAATGGTCGCGAAGGGTCGGAGTTGATGGCGGTGGTGGTGCAGGTGCACGGTGATCATGTTGTGTCAGTTTGTTTTGGGGAAGATGGATTCTCGTGTTTGTATCGGGTTAATTTATGTTTTTTTTTACTCGAAGTTGTGGGATGGTGGACTTGAAGTAGATGTTGTTGTGGGCTCGGGTGAGTTTTTTGTTACAGGTTTGTGTAAAACCTGTCAGTTTTTAGTTTGATGAATTCAAATGAAATTGAGTTTTACTCGTGTTATCTTGGGTTTTGCTCGGGCTAAGTTAGGATTAGGCTCGAATGGATTATGTGTTGCTCGAGCTAGTTTTGTTCAAGTTAGAAAACTTGTTTTGTTTCAAATTTAAACTGAATTTTTTTAAAGGTATAAAGCAAGAATTAAAATGAGTTTTAAATCTAATTTTAAATTATGAATTCAAGTTATAATTTGGATCATAGTTGTAAATGAATAAGTTTTTAAATTCAAATTTGTTTAAAATACTTTAAAGGGGTTTAGTGTTTAAAATGTATTTAAAGAAATTTGTATTTAAATTAGAAATTGAAATGTAATGAAATGTTTTAAACAAAGTTTAAACTGATTCAAATCTAAATTTGAATCTTTGTTTTAAATTAAATTTAAATTTTATAAATTTAAGCGTTTTAACAAATTTTAATGATAAAGTAAAATTTAAATGTTTGAATTTAAAAAGAAATTTGTTTTAAAACTCTTGTAAAATTCCTTTTATAAGAAAAGTATGATTTATCATATAAATTTAAAGGTTTTAAATTGATTTTAAAACTTGTTAAAGTTAAACTAGAAATTAATGATTTGTTATGCATTTAATTATTAGGGTCATTAAATGAATAATTAATTTATTTTATAGATTAATGAAATGGATAATTACTTAAAGTAATTAAGGGTTTAATCTTAAAAGTTTAAGATTCATTATTCTTAAAATAATTGACTTGTAGTTTAAAAACCATTAATTAAATAAGATTAGATTTTAATTAATGATTAGTAATTAATTAATCAAATGATAAAGGATTAATTAAGTTATAGTTAACACTTAATTAATTAAATAATTAGGGGTTAATTAAATGGTAAATTAGTTTGTAATTAATAATGATTAAAATAAGTTAATTATTTTGGAAAAATAATTAATGAATTGTAAATAGTTAATGAGGTTATTAAATATGGATTATTTAATAATTAATTAATGTGATTAGTTTTTAATAATTAATTAGATTAATCAATTTAAAGATAATCATTTGTGTAAATTGTTAAGTATAATTACTTATGGGAGTAATTAAGGAATTAATTACTTATTGTAATTAATTGAGTTTAATTTGATTCGATTAAGTTAATTAATTAAGTTTAATTAATTTAGAATAATCATTTGATGATTTGGGAAGTATAATTAATTAATGTAATTAAATGAAGTGAAATTACTTAGGAAAGTAATCAATGGGTAATTACTGAATGTAATTAATTGAAGGTCATTTATTGATGAAAGTAATTTGAGTATAATTACTTTGTGAATTAATCAAGGGATTTATTAGAAATAATTAATTAAGGAGTAATTAATTTATTTTGTGAAGTAATTAAGGGTAGTTAATTACTGAATGGAGTTAATCAATGGTCATTAACAACTATGGTTTAAATTAAGCTTAATTACTTAATGTAATTAATGTAATTAGAGATCATTAATTATTATAATTAATGATGTAATTAAGCATAGATTCATTTGGAAATAACTAATAAATGAAGGAATTAATAAATGTAATAAATTAAGGATCAATGTAATTAATTATAGTTAATTAATTTATGAAGTAATTAAAGATTAATTACTGTATTTGGTTAAGTATAATTAATTTAAGAAATTAATTAGGGGATAATTACTTTTTTTTTGGCAAGGCCGATGGGTTTGAATGGACCCCGACCATTTTATTGCAGCACAAATAGATACAGAACACGTACAACAAAGAGCAAAGCTCAAGAAAACAAAGGGAGACATAGTGCCACAAGAACAACAGGAAAGAAAACACAAAAGTAAAAACACAAAAGGACTAAAAGGAATGGAATGAGCTGTATATGCCAGGTTCAATGCTGAAGCTTTGCATCCGCATGGACTGTTTCATCTCGTTTGCCAACAAATTTTTGAATACAACATCAGATTTAACCCTACTAACGTCAAACACTCTGGTGTTACGTTCTTTCCATACCGTATTGATGAAGCTTTTCATAAGCACAGTAAAGAGTCTCTTCTTATGTAAACACTCTGGGGATAATTACTTGAATGTAATTAAAGTTAATTAATCAGGGATGATTAATTAAAATGAATAATTGATTGATGAATAATTAATTGATCGATAATTAATTAATGGTAATGTAAGCATGATTTATATTGATGAAGTAATTAATTTAATTCACTTTAAATTAATTAAAAAGGATGTAATTAATTTAATTCATTTTAAATTAATTATATTTAGGTGTGATTATTAACCATTGCTTATATATGAATGGATGATATGGATTGACTTGAATGGGTTGAATCTCAGATATGAGATAGGTAGTGTTGAATGATATGGATGCATTGGTTGCATTGTGATGATGATTTGGATTACCTTTTGATGATGATAATATGGATTATCTGTTGTGATGATAATGTTGATTATCTATTGTGAATCTGTGGTTTATCTATTTGTGTGTATAGATAATTGAATTGTTTTTAACTTTAAAATAACTTGGCCTTAAAAGATACGCTTTGGATTTCGATGAGACCGGGATCGGGTTTCCATATTTGGATATCCGAAAACCACATCGATCCAAATTAACGATAGGTCGTGAATCTCATGTGAAGAGTGAAGACTCGAGGTGTAAGAACTATATTCGTCAGTATAACTCTGAGGGTGATTCCGAGATGAGTTTGACGGAGTAGTACTTTCAGATTCGAGATGAAGGTTCAGAGTGCAAGGGTTATCGTCGTTAACTTTGAGGGTGATTCCAAAATGAGTGTAACGAGATATTGCCTTCGGTTTCGTTCGAACCCGGAACGAACTTGTATGGATTGAATGCTTTCAGAACATCGTCAGGTGGACAATGAGCATTCTAAGAGATGTGTTCTCTAAAGGTAATCGTAGCCTCAAGCCTCATCAACCGGGAATGGCTAAAATAGGGGAGGTGCAGCAAGGCTAAGTGGGTCATGCCCAAGTAGGACGAGATTTTCCCATGTCTAGAGGTCCCTTTTTATTTCGGCTGTGTGGGCGGTTAGAACGTAAGCCAACTACGGGGTTGTCTTGTTCGGGACTGTCTAGTAAGGGATGGTTCCGGTCTTGTGTTGGAGAGGATTGGGAGTGATCCTCGGTACGTTGATCTAGGCCACGTACTGTGACGGACGGTACCCCGGTAGCCCTGCCATTGATGGAATTCAAATTCCAATAAGTGCCAATGGTTTTGATTGTATTACCCACTTTTGTGGCTAGTAGCTGGAATTTAATAATGTAACAATTTCGGCTATTTCATATTTACTTGAAAACCCTAGACCTATTATAATATCACTGGATTTCCTATCAAATGATTTGGTTAGCATAAGGTAAAAACGTTTCCATGTTTATGTGTGGGAAGTCTTACGTGATACCTTTTCTCTTCAAAGGTTTTTTTTTCAAAGTTAACAACTTTAACCTGTTACTCACACTGGACCCATGTCTGACCCAGAGTTTATCTTCTGTTTTCTTAAACTCTTGGGTACTCAAATTTTTAAGAGTAGCCAAGGGATTCAGGTTAGCTTTGACAAATTATGAAGGAGTAATGAAGCCGGAGGCTTCGGCGTTAGATATATAGTTTCCGTTGTGAGTTCTCTGTGTTGGTTTCTCTTGTTTGAGTTGTATAACTAGACAGGTGTTTATAACTGTCTAGTATGTGATGTGTATTCTGTGTAACTCTGATTAGTGTTGTATACTATGTAATATTTATGTTATTAATATAATTTATTCATTCCGCTGTTGGGATTCTGATGTTGTTTCTTCTTTCTTCTCTTTCTTTTCTCTTTTCTATCCCTTTCTTTAAGATGATGCAATTTTCTGTGGTGAGAAAATCGGGTCATCACAGTTGGTATCAGAGCGCTAGGTTGAGTGAATATCTAGGCTTTGAAGTGATTTCTTTCTTGAGAGAGCGTATTTGTAATTTTGTGTATATATATATTTATATTTATATTTCTACCTATTTGTTGGGTTACCCGTACAGGTTTGCCAATATAAGTTATAAGGGTAGATAAGGTAGTGGGGTGTGTAACACGACTACTACCAATGGTTGGAGTTTGAGTGATAAGGTTGGAAGTGTATCTGTTGAGACTGTAGACCTAATACCGTCTCGAGTGAGTTTTGCTTGGAGTAAGGATTTCATAGATCTCTAAAGGTAACCTGTTATGGTTCAGAGTCCATCTTTGAAGTTTGATGAGTAGAGTTTGGATCTGTCGGTTGGGCAAAAGAAAATAATGGTATCTTGATACCTCAGGAATTAGTAGCTGTGTGATGAGACGCAGTGACCATGGATGTCTCCGAAGATTTTTCTTTGGAACAAGTTTAGGAAGTATGTCTGCTTCGATGTTGTGGCTGGGTTCAGCAGGATGTTTCTGTCTGGTTTGAGATCCGAGTTTCTCGAAGAATTTTGGATTGGGAATTCTTTGGCATTGATGTCAGCAGTGCCGCTCGGAGTGCTCTGTGCTGGCAAGAAGGTCTTCTGGTTAGCAATTTTTTTTCTGGAGGTGGAGTTCAGAAGTAGCAGAGTGGATCCATTTCTTCAATGGATTAGATAGACTAGTGTAAGTTGTTCTAATTGGTAGAGAGAACGGTTTTCTTTGAATATTAGACTGGTTGATCGTAAAAGTGACTTGCGATAGTTTGAGTGTTCTCTTAGGTTATCAGAGGTTTGTCCGCATTTGGAGGTTGAGTTTTCTTATCAAATGGATCCCAGGAGTGATACCGGTGGTTTAGTTGAAGGATGACTTCTAGAGCAAGGGTTTAATGAAGCAGCTTAGGATTAGGTGGGACATTTGAGTTTTCTTTTATGAATCTATTGGACCATATTTCTGAGCTTTGTTGTCTAGTTTGTGCTCGAATTTTTCTTCTACTTTAGATCAGAGTTGTGCAGCAGAAGCAGTTTGGAAGTGCTTTTGTTTTGTTTTTTTCGGATAAGAGAAGTAAATTAATCTTCTGATATTTGTGGAGTAGAGATGGTATTCTTGGTTTTGGATTGATCTTAAGGAGATCATTATGTTAGATTGTTTTGGTCCGGTTTGTTTCTAGAGACATCAGCGAAGGTTGAGCTGATCAGGAGAGATGAAGGCATCCCAAGATCATCCGAAGATTTTTAGTGGATAAGAGACGAAGGAATTTGGATTCCAGATTCGGAGATTTAATTTTGAGTAAGACTGGGTAAGTCAGCTCCGAGGTGTTTTGGATCTTTTCTGTGTTATTATAAGGATTGGTGTTTGATTTTCAAGGATGAATTGTCAGTTTGGATAACTGGGATTCGTTGTGTTTCACGTATCTCTGAGGGAGTACGTGAATGATGTATTACTGGTTGTGGAACCAGCATTTCAGGAGGATGTGATTGTTGAGTAAGACTTGTCTGTAGTCTGATATCCTATTTAGTTATGTAGATCTAGTTGAGTAGGAGCTCTGTAGCTTAGTGGTATTGATTGGTTGGATTCTGCAGAGTGAGTATCTCGATATTTATATTTGGGAAACTCTGGAAATTCTATCCAGATTTTTTTTGGATAATTAGATTTGTTTGTTTGAATGAACTGATTGTTATGGTTATTAGCGTATGATTGATATATGCTTGTGTTTTAAAATAAAATCTTAAGATAGATTATTAAATTACCTTTGCTTTTAAATTTCGGGGACGAAATTCTTTTAAAGGGGGAGGAATGTGATATCCCGGAAATTTGGCAATATAAATTTAATAATCTGTGTTAAAAATTAAATTGATTTGATAATTTTTGATAATAAATTTTGAATTGTTTTAATAACCATCTTTTAATAAATATGTAAATTGGAAGATTTTATCTTTGTAAAGCTAGTAAATTATTTTCTGTTTATAATATATATACAATTGTATATATTGTAAATATATAAACTTTGATTTGGAATTTAGTAAATGAATTAATTTTCTAATTCTAATTTATTTTTGGTAAATGTGACGATTCGAGTTTTGCCCGCTCGAAAATCAACATCCATACTTCAAATCGTATTCGAATGCCATAGATTCGACCGTTCAAATCCGATTCGCCGGAGCTTATAACAATCATTAAGTAAACAACACAGCGGAATAAAAGAATAATATATTGATATACAGCTTTGATACAATATCTGATACAACAGATGATCCACTAGATATCAATATACATCAGAGATATGATACAATAAAATAGCAGCGGAAAAGAAAACGATAGATAACATCTAGCGGTGGAACAATATAACTCTGAGATAGTCTTCAATGAAGAACTCCAAAAACTGCAACTCCATTTCCAAGAATCAATCCAGCAGAAGCGAGAACCCCCAATAACGATGCACCAAGCTTAGCAAGACTGGTGCGATCCAAAGACTGAACTAACTCCAGATAATCTACTAAACCTGACTATCTGAAAAACCCAACTCTAGACTGCTCGTGTAGAAAATAATGAGCACCCAGAGTTTAGGAAAGGAACGATAAACTCCGGATCAGTCGTGGGACTGGTGTGAGCAACAAAACAGTTTATCTTTTAAAACGTTCAACATAAGATTTTCAAAGTCAATTCGCAATGCTTTTTTAAAAAATGAGACTACCATAAGGCCTCCCGCACACACACACACACACAATGCAAACGCAGAATCGGAGGAGATTTCTCCTTATGATAGTCAAAGATGCTTGATACGCATTAAAAGGAACATTTGATATTATTACTAGTGCATAGTGTAGGAAAAATTCATTTCTAAAGTAGAATATAAATCTTAGCCAACATACGACCATTATCGTATGCCTACTATAGCTACCATCCAAACAGTGGGGCGCCACCATAAGTGAATGATAGGTTCTACAACTAATACCGTACAAGTCTCGTATTGTTTCTTTGGATTTCCAACGAATGATCAGGCCAAGGAACTTCCCATTGCCACATGAGAATGCCTCTGGATGGACATCCCCGAGAACCAAACCGGATCTCTACCAACACAAGGCCGGGTTACCCCTAACTGAGTAACAACTGACCGAATATGCCATCCCCCGGTCCTTTGGGACCTTTATCCGAGAGCTCTCTAATCAATTCACACAATCATAACAAAGTGTTTTCAACATGAGTAAGTATCTGGGCTCCATACCATGATACCACCCTTTTCCAGAAGGAAATGCACACATCCTAAAGGGCGCTACCCCTCATAACCTTGCCGCATCTTTCCTGTTTTGACCATTCACGGGGTGTGAGGCTCGACGAAGTCACGTCCACAAAAACATACTTTATACAAAAGCCATGCTTTGGGTCAACAAATGATCATAGAAATGATCACCAAGATAGACGATCAAATAAATGATCCTATCACAAATAATCAACACAATGATCATTTACAGCAACACTCAGCATGTCACATTACCAAATTGGGAATATATCGCTGATAACTTCAACTATATAACCTCTGAGTTCGTACGTCTCAGAGAAGGGTGTTAAGCTAAGAGAATAAATTCTCCGCCACCAACAGAAATATATTTGAAAGAAATCGGCTTTATATCTCAACTTGTAATGTCAGGCATACAATCCATACAAGTCTGTTCCGGGATCGAACAGAACCGAAGGCACTTACAAAGAAGTCCTTGCAATCCGGATATTCACAATCCCGATCGGATTTCCCATCACTTAGGGAGTTTCTATACCGGCGCGACTCGGTGCAGAAACAATCGATAGGTCATCCTATCGCTTTCGCAAATACCCGGTCTTCATCACCGGTCTTCAAATGCTATCCATATACGACGTATCACATATTCGGAATGGGTTATACGACACAAAGGTCCTTTCCCGGCTAAACCGAATAGTGAGCGAAAATATTTTTAAAACATATGGATATGGGATTTCGGTTAAGTCACAACTTATTAATTCAAAACTTTCTTTCAAATGGTTTAATCAATTACCATTTCAAATCTTTTAACAAAAAAAGATTTATTTTCACAACCTTTAACGGTTTAAACAATTTTCACATTTTAATCTTTTAAACAAAAGATTCATTCACAGATTTTCCAAATCAATTTTCATTTCAATTTGATTTACTCGTTAAATCTTTAAATCAAAGATTTAACTTATAACCTTCAAAACAATTTCTTTTCAACTTGATTTAAACAAATCATCAATTTAAATCTGTTAAAAATAAACAGATTTAATTTATAGCTTTCAAAACGAATTCATTCATAACTTAGGAAAATCATTTCTCTATTCAATCTTGAAATTCCCTTAATTAAATAGGAATTCCATTTCTTATCTGAAAGCTTTTATCTTTTGAAAACAAACAGTTTCATCTCAGAAAATCTGATTCTTTTATACGAGTTGAAATCCTTGGGTTAAATTCAAATTCCCAAAAATAATACCTTTAAAATGGTTTAAATTCATACAAACCTGTTTATAATATCTTTAACCATAATTTCCAATCATCGAATTCAATTCCAAATATCGAATTCAAATTTAAATTGAATTATTTAATTTCAAAACTTAATCAAGTAAATTAAAATAAATTTTAACTTGAAATTTCATTCCAAAAGCTTTTCACATTTATTCCGATTCCATTTCCAAAACATTTGAATTCAAATGTTCAATTTTTATAAATCATTTCAAAATCTGTGACTTAATCGATTTCCTCGTGAAATCCATATTTGTGTGTGTATGGCGTGGTCCAGGGGTTTTAACACAATAGTGCAACATCATTTCAATCATCACAAATCAAATATAACAATATATCCGATAAGAGATATAAACTATAACGCTTATCTTCATTCATAGATCACAGATATATATACAGATGTATCATCAATAAATGAATAAAATTATACATAGCACAATCTACAGATCAAAATATCACAGATCAGATAGGACAATCAATCAGGGCATTTCATACAAAATAACCATTCATAAGTAAGGTCAAGCATTTGATAAATATTTATAAGCAGGATTAATTAATTGTTTAATCCTAATCAATTCAATTTATTTTAAATCAAATAAATTTCTTATGAATTAATTATCTAATAATGATTTATTAATTAATTACAAATAATTTGATATAAATTAATTTATCAAACACTTTAATTAATTCTTCTTAATTTAATAACTTAATTAGATTAACCTTAAAGTTGATTTCATAATCTTTTAACCTTAATTTCAATTTCATTTAAGAAATTAAACTTTTAATCATTTCCATTAGTTAATTAACCTTTGACTTATATTGGTTAATCTCAAATTAATTACTTAATAAATTTATTACCCTATCCTTAAATTTATTATTGCTTAATCACATGATAAATCAACTTTAATTATTGATTAATATTTTATCAAAATCCTTAATTCCCAAAATTATTATTCCTTAATAAATTAATCGTTAATCCTTAATTAATAAATTTAAACCTTTAATGACTCAGTTAATTAGTCCAATTCATCAATTAATTAAATAATAAATTATCCATCCTGATTAACATAATTTAATGAATTTCAAATCATTAAATCTTCCTTGACTTTTAAGATAAACCTCATTCTTAGAAATGATTACATTATTATTATAAAAAGGGTTTTAAAACAATTTCCATTTCAAATTTCCTTTTAAATTTTCAACTTTGAAAAATCATTTTAAAATCTTTAAGTTAATTAGAAATCAAAAATTATTTTGAGATAACCATGTTATCTCAACTGATTACTTAATTTTAATTTATTGAACCTATTAATTTAAACACTTGAAAACATTTCTACATAAGAACATTGATTTGTTAAAGTTTTATACCTCATCATTATTTTTCAAAACATACTTCTTAACAGTTTTAATTTAAATTAAAATTCAATTAGTACTTTTAAAATCATTAGACAATTCGAATTTTTATTTCTAGACTAAACTTAAAACTGGAAATTATATCAGACTTAGGTTTCAAAATTTCTACTTTGAAAACAAAAAAAACAGTTTGAAAATGTAAACTGGCAACAGGTTTGTACCTGTCCCCAAACATCTACTCGAGCCTTCCCCCTAGTTTACTTCGAGTAAACGCGAGTCTCCCCTCAGGAAAACATGATCTGCTTTGAGTCTTCCCCCTACGCAAATTCGAACCCCCAAAAAAAGAAAAACACAGCCTCACCATCATTTTCCCCACCGTGCACCTGCACACACACGTTCGCCGACGCCAACCACCAACGGCCATCTCTGCAAGTCACAAACCCAACTCACAACCCATTCCAATCATCTGGACCACCCAGTTATCTCGAAATCAATTTCGAGATGCTCAACCCAAAACCTGGCAACACCGAAATTCTGCTGCCCCCAACCTATCAACATCGCCTCGTGTGCGGCGCCTCGACCATCTGAAGTCACGCGACTTCGAGCACGCGTTCCCTGGCCATTGATGCTTCCTTTCCCCGAGTTTCATACCACTCGATCTCCTAGAGAGATCGCGGCAGCTCCACAAAACTCAGTGACCCAAAAGCAAGTTCGAACCCTAAAGTTGCTTCGAGACAACGATATACACAATTGAAAAATTATTTGATAATTTTCCTAAGATCAGTGATGATCACACTAGCTTCACTTCAAATTCCATCATTTTAAATTGGATTAATAACCCGAATTATACAAAAATGCAATCTTACTTTATATACAAACTGCTCTTTAAATATAAATCAAAAAGTCTTGATTTCACTTTTAAAATTCCTAGTTTTTGATAAAAGATTAAATTATATTCCTGCAACATCAATTTGTCAAGGTCGAGATTTTGATATGTATGAAGTTTCTACTGTAACTTGAACATACAGTGTTTAAGCTACACTGTCACCTGCAAATTTACTTCCAAGTCATGATTTTTTTTTTATAGTTTTAAACAATTTTATTTAACTTGAATTTTCTAAGTTAAAGTGTATACAAGAAGAAACATTGAAGTTTCCATTTTTTTCTTGGCTCTGTACACAACATATTAAAAGAACAGGGCTTAGAAGATTTTTCCAGAGCAACAAAAATTCACAGAGTTGTTTTATTTAAAACTATTCAACAAGCTTATATCATTTCGAAGCTATACACAAGTTTAAATTTTTGAAAAACAGAAGTGTACTCACAGTGTTTTAGCAAAGTGGCAGAGCTTTTTATAGAAACAGGCTATAAACATGCAGGCATCATTTCATACACACAAACACTCAACAGTATATAAGCACATTCTCATATTTAATTCAGGCATGAATAAATCAATCATATATAAATATATTGAAGCAATTTAAATTGAAGTTACTCACTTGTCTGAGAAGAAGAACATAGCATACTTAAATTTGAAAACAGCCTGCACTTTTTAAAACTGGAAATGGCATTGCTTTTGATCCTAAATCTTCTTGCTTTTGTTTTTTTTCTTTTCTCAGTTTTGAAGAATGAAACTGTAATGATAATTAGGATGTGTATATGAAGTTAAAGTATACAGTTTTGAAGTCCTTTGCAAGTACAGGATGCAACTGTATGGCTGAGGTGCATTAGTTATGGGCTAGAGATATAACATTATGTACTTGTTGCTTTGTACGTAGATACTTTTATTTGCTTGCTTTGTTCTTGCTTGTCTCGGCTATGATGATAGCAGTATGGTGAGCTGCAGCTTTGTCTTGACAAAATGCTTTGTTTATTTATATTTTTATTTCCAGGCTCTTGTATTGCTTTTGCTTTGTTATATTAACTTGTTTCATATTTTACATTGTATCTAGTTACTTTATTTTGTTTGATTTGTTTTATAAACTTGTACAGTTTGTTTATGTTTTTATACTTACTTTCTATTTGCCTGCACACTTGTCTTTGTTGTATACAATTGTTAATACCACACTTCATATATTGGTTATAAATTAGCACTTTATAATGTAAATAAGTTTCTATTTTAATTATGTTGTTAAGTTATTAGTTAATGTTTTTACTTACTTCTTATTTTCAGCTGAGTATATATATTGCTTTGTAATTTTAATGAATAACATGTTGTTAGATTTAATTAATTTGTTTCTATGGTCTACTTTGTTTTGATTCATACTTTGCTTATTTATTTGTTTTGAATCCTTATTGATTATATTTTATATATCAATGTTCTTATTTTTATTCATAGCTTAAGTATGAATTATTTTACTTTACAAAATAAGTGAACTTCTATTTTTATTTTACTCTTATTACTTTTGTAGACTACTCCATTGGTATTATTTTGTATTGATTTATTAATTTGAGATTAAGATATATATATATATATATTTACTTTATATTGTTATATCTTATATTTTATTTACTTCTTATTTATTGTCTTGTATTTATTATATATATATATATATATATATTAACCATCAAAAATAAATTAACAATTCACTTATTTATTCATTTCGTACTTGTGTCAATGTATATACTTTAATATTTATTTTTCAAACCACTAATATAAGATTTAAATTCAAGTAATTTAACACATTTTTATTTGAGATCGGGGAAACTCGCTTCCATTTATAATTAATTTTATAATTTTAATTCAAAAATTCATTTAAATTCTCAATTTAAAATAAATAAAAATCTAGGGTCGTTACAGACTTCCCCCCTTAAAAGAATTTCGTCCTCGAAATTTGCAGGCACGAAAACAACACAGAGATAGCTAGATAGAGAAATATCTTTCCAGATTAAATTGGATATCAGTTCTGCATTTGGCTCACCAAATCAGAATATCAACAATAGATACAAGAAATTATAATAAAATTTCAAATTTTGGTTTTAAACAAAATCATTTTATCGATACAATTCTAATCATTCTTCATATTCTATTAATCAAGTTAACTCAATTTAAAATTTTCAATTTATTTAAATTTTCAATTTCAAATTTCCCATTTATACATAATTTCCAATTTATTCAAAATTTTCAATTTTACATTTCAAATTCATTATAGTTTAAAATGAAAAATTGATAAGAAATTGATGAAAATATGAAGTAAAGATTCTTCTACAACGATTCGTAAGCATCACCGCACCGAAACTTCTTTTTCTGGAGCTGTCACGAAGCAATTCAAAAGAATTTGAAAACGAATCAAAAAGAGATTGAGAAGAAAGATGTTCCCACTGTTGTTACAGAGTTTTGACTAATTATAGTCGTATTTTCCCGTCCCCTATCTCGTTTTCTTCTTGCTACTCATACTTACTATCAGTGGATAGTAAGAGAATTTACTGAGGCATTAAAACGGATATCTTAAGGATTACTCATTCTAGGATTTACTTCACCCGATCTCTAATGAGCTACTTAATTTGTTATACTCCTGAGCTAAAGTTTAACCCTTAGCTCTGATACCAAATGTGACGATTCGAGTTTTGCCCGCTCGAAAATCAACATCCATACTTCAAATCGTATTCGAATGCCATAGATTTGACCGTTCAAATCCGATTCGCCGGAGCTTATAACAATCATTAAGTAAACAACACAGCGGAATAAAAGAACAATATATTGATATACAGCTTTGATACAATATCTGATACAACAGATGATCCAATAGATATCAATATACATCAGAGATATGATACAATAAAATAGCAGCGGAAAAGAAAACGATAGATAACATCTAGCAGTGGAACAATATAACTCTGAGATAGTCTTCAATGAAGAACTCCAAAAACTGCAACTCCATTTCCAAGAATCAATCCAGCAGAAGCGAGAACCCCCAATAACGATGCACCAAGCTTAGCACGACTGGTGCGATCCAAAGACTGAACTAACTCCAGATAATCTACTAAACCTGACTATCTGAAAAACCCAACTCTAGACTGCTCGTGTAGAAAATAATGAGCACCCAGAGTTTAGGAAAGGAACGATAAACTCCGGATCAGTCGTGGGAATGGTGTGAGCAACAAAACAGTTTATCTTTTAAAACGTTCAACATAAGATTTTCAAAGTCAATTCGCAATGCTTTTTTAAAAAATGAGACTACCATAAGGCCTCCCGCACACACACACAATGCAAACGCAAAATCGGAGGAGATTTCTCCTTATGATAGTCAAAGATGCTTGATACGCATTAAAAGGAACATTTGATATTATTACTAGTGCATAGTGTAGGAAAAATTCATTTCTAAAGTAGAATATAAATCTTAGCCAACATACGACCATTATCGTATGCCTACTATAGCTACCATCCAAACAGTGGGGCGCCACCATAAGTGAATGATAGGTTCTACAACTAATACCGTACAAGTCTCGTATTGTTTCTTTGGATTTCCAACGAATGATCAGGCCAAGGAACTTCCCATTGCCACATGAAAATGCCTCTGGATGGACATCCCCGAGAACCAAACCGGATCTCTACCAACACAAGGCCGGGTTACCCCTAACTGAGTAACAACTGACCGAATATGCCATCCCCCGGTCCTTTGGGACCTTTATCCGAGAGCTCTCTAATCAATTCACACAATCATAACAAAGTGTTTTCAACATGAGTAAGTATCTGGGCTCCATACCATGATACCACCCTTTTCCAGAAGGAAATGCACACATCCTAAAGGGCGCTACCCCTCATAACCTTGCCGCATCTTTCCTGTTTTGACCATTCACGGGGTGTGAGGCTCGACGAAGTCACGTCCACAAAAACATACTTTATACAAAAGCCATGCTTTGGGTCAACAAATGATCATAGAAATGATCACCAAGATAGACGATCAAATAAATGATCCTATCACAAATAATCAACACAATGATCATTTACAGCAACACTCAGCATGTCACATTACCAAATTGGGAATATATCGCTGATAACTTCAACTATATAACCTCTGAGTTCGTACGTCTCAGAGAAGGGTGTTAAGCTAAGAGAATAAATTCTCCGCCACCAACAGAAATATATTTGAAAGAAATCGGCTTTATATCTCAACTTGTAATGTCAGGCATACAATCCATACAAGTCTGTTCCGGGATCGAACAGAACCGAAGGCACTTACAAAGAAGTCCTTGCAATCCGGATATTCACAATCCCGATCGGATTTCCCATCACTTAGGGAGTTTCTATACCGGCGCGACTCGGTGCAGAAACAATCGATAGGTCATCCTATCGCTTTCGCAAATACCCGGTCTTCATCACCGGTCTTCAAATGCTATCCATATACGACGTATCACATATTCGGAATGGGTTATACGACACAAAGGTCCTTTCCCGGCTAAACCGAATAGTGAGCGAAAATATTTTTAAAGCATATGGATATGGGATTTCGATTAAGTCACAACTTATTAATTCAAAACTTTCTTTCAAATGGTTTAATCAATTACATTTCAAATCTTTTAACAAAAAAAGATTTATTTTCACAACCTTTAACGGTTTAAACAATTTTCACATTTTAATCTTTTAAACAAAAGATTCATTCACAGATTTTCCAAATCAATTTTCATTTCAATTTGATTTACTCGTTAAATCTTTAAATCTTTAAATCAAAGATTTAACTTATAAGCTTCAAAACAATTTCTTTTCAACTTGATTTAAACAAATCATCAATTTAAATCTGTTAAAAATAAACAGATTTAATTTATAGCTTTCAAAAAGAATTCATTCATAACTTAGGAAAATCATTTCTCTATTCAATCTTGAAATTCCCGTAATTAAATAGGAATTCCATTTCTTATCTGAAAGCTTTTATCTTTTGAAAACAAACAGTTTCATCTCAGAAAATCTGATTCTTTTATACGAGTTGAAATCCTTGGGTTAAATTCAAATTCCTAAAAATAATACCTTTAAAATGGTTTAAATTCATACAAACCTGTTTATAATATCTTTAACCATAATTTCCAATCATCGAATTCAATTCCAAATATCGAATTCAAATTTAAATTGAATTATTTAATTTCAAAACTTAATCAAGTAAATTAAAATAAATTTTAACTTGAAATTTCATTCCAAAAGCTTTTCACATTTATTCCGATTCCATTTCCAAAACATTTGAATTCAAATATTCAATTTTTATAAATCATTTCAAAATCTGTGACTTAATCGATTTCCTCGTGAAATCCATATTTGTGTGTGTATGGCGTGGTCCAGGGGTTTTAACACAATAGTGCAACATCATTTCAACCATCACAAATCAAATATAACAATATATCCGATAAGCGATATAAACTATAACGCTTATCTTCATTCACAGATCACAGATATATATACAGATGTATCATCAATAAATGAATAAAATTATACATAGCACAATCTACAGATCAAAATATCACAGATCAGATAGGACAATCAATCAGGGCATTTCATACAAAATAATCATTCATAAGTAAGGTCAAGCATTTGATAAATATTTATAAGCAGGATTAATTAATTGTTTAATCCTAATTAATTCAATTTATTTTAAATCAAATAAATTTCTTATGAATTAATTATCTAATAATGATTTATTAATTAATTACAAATAATTTGATATAAATTAATTTATCAAATACTTTAATTAATTCTTCTTAATTTAATAACTTAATTAGATTAACCTTAAAGTTGATTTCATAATCTTTTAACCTTAATTTCAATTTCATTTAAGAAATTAAACTTTTAATCATTTCCATTAGTTAATTAACCTTTGACTTATATTGGTTAATCTCAAATTAATTACTTAATAAATTTATTACCCTATCCTTAAATTTATTATTGCTTAATCACATGATAAATCAACTTTAATTATTGATTAATATTTTATCAAAATCCTTAATTCCCAAAATTATTATTCCTTAATAAATTAATCGTTAATCCTTAATTAATAAATTTAAACCTTTAATTACTTATTTAATTAGTCCAATTCATCAATTAATTAAATAATAAATTATCCATCCTGATTAACATAATTTAATGAATTTCAAATCATTAAATCTTCCTTGACTTTTAAGATAAACCTCATTCTTAGAAATGATTACATTATTATTATAAAAAGGGTTTTAAAAAAATTTCCATTTCAAATTTACTTTTAAATTTTCAACTTTGAAAAATCATTTTAAAATCTTTAAGTTAATTAGAAATCAAAAATTATTTTGAGATAACCATGTTATCTCAACTGATTACTTAATTTTAATTTATTGAACCTATTAATTTAAACACTTGAAAACATTTCTACATAAGAACATTGATTTGTTAAAGTTTTATACCTCATCATTATTTTTCAAAACATACTTCTTAACAGTTTTAATTTAAATTAAAATTCAATTAGTACTTTTAAAATCATTAGACAATTCGAATTTTTATTTCTAGACTAAACTTAAAACTGGAAATTATATCAGACTTAGGTTTCAAAATTTCTACTTTGAAAACAAAAAAAACAGTTTGAAAATGTAAACTGGCAACAGGTTTGTACCTGTCCCCAAACATCTACTCGAGCCTTCCCCCTAGTTTACTTCGAGTAAACGCGAGTCTCCCCCTCAGGAAAACATGATCTGCTTCGAGTCTTCCCCCTACGCAAATTCGAACCCCCAAAAAAAGAAAAACACAGCCTCACCATCATTTTCCCCACCGTGCACCTGCACACACACGTTCGCCGACGCCAACCACCAAAGGCCATCTCTGCAAGTCACAAACCCAACTCACAACCCATTCCAATCATCTGGACCACCCAGTTATCTCGAAATCAATTTCGAGATGCTCAACCCAAAACCTAGCAACACCGAAATTCTGCTGCCCCCAACCTATCAACATCGCCTCGTGTGCGGCGCCTCGACCATCTGAAGTCACGCGACTTCGAGCACGCGTTCCCTGGCCATTGATGCTTCCTTTCCCCGAGTTTCATACCACTCGATCTCCTAGAGAGATCGCGGCAGCTCCACAAAACTCAGTGACCCAAAAGCAAGTTCGAACCCTAAAGTTGCTTCGAGACAACGATATACACAATTGAAAAATTATTTGATAATTTTCCTAAGATCAGTGATGATCACACTAGCTTCACTTCAAATTCCATCATTTTAAATTGGATTAATAACCCGAATTTTACAAAAATGCAATCTTACTTTATATACAAACTGCTCTTTAAATATAAATCAAAAAGTCTTGATTTCACTTTTAAAATTCCTAGTTTTTGATAAAAGATTAAATTATATTCCTGCAACATCAATTTGTCAAGGTCGAGATTTTGATATGTATGAAGTTTCTACTGTAACTTGAACATACAGTGTTTAAGCTACACTGTCACCTGCAAATTTACTTTCAAGTCATGATTTTTTTTTTTTTTAGTTTTAAACAAGTTTATTTAACTTCAATTTTCTAAGTTAAAGTGTATACAAGAAGAAACATTGAAGTTTCCATTTTTTTTCTTGGCTCTGTACACAACATATTAAAAGAACAGGGCTTAGAAGATTTTTCCAGAGCAACAAAAATTCACAGAGTTGTTTTATTTAAAACTATTCAACAAGCTTATATCATTTCAAAGCTATACACAAGTTTAAATTTTTGAAAAACAGATGTGTACTCACAGTGTTTTAGCAAAGTGGCAGAGCTTTTTATAGAAATAGGCTATAAACATGCAGGCATCATTTCATACACACAAACACTCAAAAGTATATAAACACATTCTCATATTTAATTCAGGCATGAATAAATCAATCATATATAAATATATTGAAGCAATTTAAATTGAAGTTACTCACTTGTCTGAGAAGAAGAACAGAGCATACTTAAATTTGAAAACAGCCTGCACTTTTTAAAACTGGAAATGGCATTGCTTTTGATCCTAAATCTTCTTGCTTTTGTTTTTTTTCTTTTCTCAGTTTTGAAGAATGAAACTGTAATGATAATTAGGATGTGTATATGAAGTTAAAGTATACAGTTTTGAAGTCCTTTGCAAGTACAAGATGCAACTGTATGGCTGAGGTGCATTAGTTATAGGCTAGAGATATAACATTATGTACTTGTTGCTTTGTACTTAGATACTTTTATTTGCTTGCTTTGTTCTTGCTTGTCTCGGCTATGATGATAGCAGTATGGTGAGCTGCAGCTTTGTCTTGACAAAATGCTTTGTTTATTTATATTTTTATTTCCAGGCTCTTGTATTGCTTTTGCTTTGTTATATTAACTTGTTTCATATTTTACATTGTATCTAGTTACTTTATTTTGTTTGATTTGTTTTATAAACTTGTACAGTTTGTTTATGTTTTTATACTTACTTTCTATTTGCCTGCACACTTGTCTTTGTTGTATACAATTGTTAGTACCACACTTCATATATTAGTTATAAATTAGCACTTTATAATGTAAATAAGTTTCTATTTTAATTATGTTGTTAAGTTATTAGTTAATGTTTTTACTTACTTCTTATTTCCGCTGAGTATATATATTGCTTTGTAATTTTAATGAATAACATGTTGTTAGATTTAATTAATTTGTTTCTATGTTCTACTTTGTTTTGATTCATACTTTGCTTATTTATTTGTTTTGAATCCTTATTGATTATATTTTATATATCAATGTTCTTATTTTTATTCATAGCTTAAGTATGAATTATTTTACTTTACAAAATAAGTGAACTTCTATTTTTATTTTACTCTTATTACTTTTGTAGACTACTCCATTGGTATTATTTTGTATTGATTTATTAATATGAGATTAAGATATATATATATATATATATATTTACTTTATATTGTTATATCTTATATTTTATTTACTTCTTATTTATTGTCTTGTATTTATTATATATATATATATATTAACCATCAAAAATAAATTAACAATTCACTTATTTATTCATTTCGTACTTGTGTCAATGTACATACTTTAATATTTATTTTTCAAACCGCTAATATAAGATTTAAATTCAAGTAATTTAACACATTTTTATTTGAGATCGGGGAAACTCGCTTCCATTTATAATTAATTTTATAATTTTAATTCAAAAATTGATTTAAATTCTCAGTTTAAAATAAATAAAAATCTAGGGTCGTTACAGTAAATTTGAAATTTTGATTTAAATTTAACATTTAGATTTTTCAAAGGAATTTAATAAATAATTATATGGTTTATACTTATGATAAATCTTTTTTGTTTTAAAATTTTATTTAATTAACTTAAATATGAATTTAAATTAGATAAACATAAAAACTTTGTTTTATTCTCTTTTTAAAATATTGCTTGAAATTATATATAAGAATTTAAAATACAAATTACAAATGGTCTTAATTTATTGAGTAATAGAAGTAAATTACAATCTCTTTTATAAATTATTTGATATTGTTTAATTTGTTATTTTCAAATGATAATTTTAATACCTAGTTTTTATAAACATAGATAGATTTTTTTTAAAAATAGGATTTGTTATTATTAATTTTAATAGGAGTTATATATCCATATATATATATATATATATATATAACTTGATTTTTAAAATTGGATTTGATAAATTAATTTAATTTTGAATTTAATGTTTTGAAATTTAAAAGAATAAATATTTGAAATACTAGGATAAGCTTTTATTTATAATATATTTCGTTTTGTTTTTCTAAAATTAAAAAGGGAAGAAATTCATTTATATATACATAAGAAATAAAATAAGTTAAAGCTTTTATAAACAGAAATTTAAATTAAAATAAAATATTAAAAGAGACATGTGTAAATCTCTTAACACCCTAATAGGCATGTGTAAGGCATAAATTAAATAAGTGACAAATGTTAAAATTTGAACAAGTGTCCTAATTAATCTTTTTCATTTTCTTTTATTAAAATCAAAAATTTTATTTTATAAACACATCTCCTCTAAAATCATTTTCTTTTCTATTCTTCTTCAAATCAAAAATCTGAAAATAGAAAATCTTGTTCAAAAGACATTCCTGCAAATTTCCTCAAAATCAGTCTTCTTCAAAAACCATCTGAATCATACTCAAACTTGAAATGCAAACCATATAAACCTGTAGCTCTTCAAAAGCATTAACCTGAAAGTAAATTGCAAATTCAAAAGCATGCAGTTCTCCTTCTTTTCTGGTTTTTAAATCAACCAAACCTGCATTATTTTCTGGAAAACATGCAAATGAAATCAGGAAGCCAAGCATTGTACAAAAACAAGATGTATGTTTTTAATAGCAAACTGTAGTTTTTAAAAAGCAAAACAGAAAGCAACTCAAAGTTTTGGAAATTGAAACACAATCCAGTTTCAAGCATTTTCAGAAATAGTTTGCTTTGCTCATAGATTACCGGTGAGTAACATTTTATTTTAAACTAATTTAAGTAAATATATTTGTTGATTGTTTTCCTGAGATAAACATGACTTGTGTGTGGATAAATATGATTAAATTTCCTGTATATATGTATGGTAGAATGCACATTTACTGTTGATTTATTTTTGCCTATTCTAGCATTCCAGGTTTAAATCCCGGTCAAAAAAATCATGATATAATATTCAAACCCTTGTTATAGTTTAAGATTTAAACAAAGTATGGTATGTAACATAAGTTAAAGGTTTAATTTTATTAAATATGAAGAATAAAATGAAAACTGTACTCTCTCGGGAAAACACAAAGTACAACAGAGCAATCTTTTGAAAGTAAGAATTTAACCATCTAGATTCTTTGATTTATGATTAACAGGTTACATAAACAAAGACATGAATTTTAAAACTAAAATTAGAATTTTTAGTTTGAATTTGGTTGAGTATTTCTGGTTTAACCAAAAATCATGTTTGGGGTTAGAACTGTAGATCTAGGAGATTGGGGGTGGCAGTATCTTTTCTGGTGATGGATTGGTGAACGAAGATGCTGGGAAAATTATTGGAAAAGGGATTAATGCAGTGAGGTAGTGGTGATTTGGGATTAAGGATTTAACCCTAGTTATCTATGGCTCTGAAGAATTGATCACCGCGGCCTATATAAGTGATCGTGTCTTCCCAGACTTGGGTTGGTGATAGATGGGGCGTGGATGAAGTAGTGGCCAGAGGCCTAGCTTCTCCGGTGATCAGATTTTGGAGTTTGAAGTGAATTCCAGATTCGACGTTGCTCCCTGTTTTCGAGCTCAAAGCTCGATTTTGATTTTTGGTTTCTGCAAGTCGTTTGATGATCGGAATGGTATTGGGTGATGACCGTCGACGTGCGCGAATGGTCGCGAAGGGTCGGAGTTGACGGCGGTGGCGGTGCAGGTGCACGATGATCATGTTGTGTCAATTTGTTTTGGGGAAGATGGATTCTCATGTTTGTATCAGGTTAATTCATATTTTTTTACTCGAAGTTGTGGGATGGTGGACTCGAAGTAGATGTTGTTGTGGGCTCGGGTGAGTTTGTTTGTTACAGGTTTGTGTAAAACCTGTCAGTTTTTAGTTTGAAATTCAAATGAAGTTGTTAACTCGAGTTTTACTCGTGTTATCTTGGGTTTTGCTCGGGCTAAGTTAGGATTAGGCTCGAATGGATTATGTGTTGCTCGAGCTAGTTTTGTTCAGGTTAGAAAACTTGTTTTGTTTCAAATTTAAACTGAATTTTTTTAAAGGTATAAAGCAAGAATTTAAAATGAGTTTTAAATCTAATTTTAAATTATGAATCCAAGTTTTAATTTGGATCACAGCTGGAAATGAATAAGTTTTAAAATTCAAATTTGTTTAAAATACTTTAAAGGGGTTTATTGTTTAAAAATGTTTTTAAAGAAATTTGTATTTAAATTAGAAATTGAAATGTAAAGAAATGTTTTAAACAAAGCTGATTCAAATCTAAATTTGAATCTTTGTTTTAAATTAAATTTAAATTTTATAAATTTAAGTGTTTTAACAAATTTTAATGATAAAGTAAAATTTAAATGTTTGAATTTATAAAGAAATTTGTTTTAAAACTCTTGTAAAATTCCTTTTATAAGAAAAGTATTATTTATCATATAAATTTAAAGGTTTTAAATTGATTTTAAAACTTGTTAAAGTTAAACTAGAATTTAATGACTTGTTATGCATTTAATTATTAGGGTAATTAAATGAATAATTAATTTATTTCATAAATTAATGAAATGGATAATTACTTAAAGTAATTAAGAGTTTAATCTTAAAAGTATAAGATTAATTATTCTTAATATAATTGACTTGTAATTTAAAAATCATTAATTAAATAAGATTAGATTTTAATTAATGATTAGTAATTAATTAATCAAATGATAAAGGATTAATTAAGTTATAGTTAACACTTAATTAATTAAATAATTAGGGGTTAATTAAGTGGTTAATTAATTTGTAATTAATAATGATTAAAATAAGTTAATTATTTTGGAAAAATAATTAATGAATTGTAAATAGTTAATGAGGTTATTACTATGGATTATTTAATCCATAATTAATTAATGTGATTAGTTTTTAATAATTAATTAGATTAATCAATTTAAAGATAATCATTTGTGTAAATTGTTAAGTATAATTACTCACGGAAGTAATTAAGGAATTAATTACTTATTGTAATTATAATTTGATTAGATTAAGTTAATTAATTCAGTTTAATTAATTTAGAATAATCATTTGATGATTTGTGAAGTATAATTACTTAATGTAATTAAATGAAGAGAAATTACTTAGGAAAGTAATCTATGGGTAATTACTGAATGTAATTAATTGAAGGTGATTTATTGATTAAAGTAATTTGAGTATAATTACTTTGTGAATTAATCAAGGGATTTATTAGAAATAATTAATTAAGGAGTAATTAATTTATTTTGTGAAGTAATTAAGGGTAGTTAATTACTGAATGGAGTTAATCAAGGGTGATTAACAACTATGGTTCAAATTAAGATTAATTACCTAATGTAATTAATGTGATTAGAGATCATTAATTATTATAATTAATGATGTAATTAAGCATAGATTATTTGGAAATAACTAATAAATGAAGGAATTAATTAATGTAATAAATTAAGGATCAATGTAATTAATTATAGTTAATTAATTTATGAAGTAATTAGAGATTAATTACTGTATTTGGTTAAGTATAATTAATTTAAGAAATTAATTAGGGGATAATTACTTGAATGGATTTAAAGTTAATTAATCAGAGATGATTAATTAAAATGAATAATTGATTGATGA
This sequence comes from Allium cepa, assembly GCA_030765085.1. NCBI lineage: Eukaryota > Viridiplantae > Streptophyta > Magnoliopsida > Asparagales > Amaryllidaceae > Allium > Allium cepa. Next base: position 1,036,191,662 of record CM060941.1, on the reverse strand, counting down.
ATAATTAATTGATCTATAATTAATTAATGGTAATGTAAGCATGATTTATATTGATGAAGTAATTAATTTAATCCACTTTAAATTAATTAAAAAGGATGTAATTAATTTAATTCATTTTAAATTAATTATATTTAGGTGTGTTTATTAACCATTGCTTATATATGAATGGATGATATGGATTGACTTGAATGGGTTGAATCTCAGATATGAGATAGGTAGTGTTGAATGATATGGATGCATTGGTTGCATTGTGATGATGATTTGGATTACCTTTTGATGATGATAATATGGATTATCTGTTGTGATGATAATGTTGATTATCTATTGTGAATCTGTGATTTATCTATTTGTGTGTATAGATAATTGAATTGTTTTTAACTTTAAAACAACTTGGCCTTAAAAGATACGCTTTGGATTTCGATGAGACCGGGATCGGGTTTCCATATCTGGATATCCGAAAACCACATCGATCCAAATTAACGATAGGTCATGAATCTCATGTGAAGAGTGAAGACTCGAGGTGTAAGAACTATGTTCGTCAGTATAACTCTGAGGGTGATTCCGAGATGAGTTTGACGGAGTATTACTTTCAGATTCGAGATGAAGGTTCAGAGTGCAAGGGTTATCGTCGTTAACTCTGAGGGTGATTCCAAAATGAGTGTAACGAGGTAATGCATTCGGTTTCGTTCGAACCCGGAACGAACTTGTATGGATTGAATGCTTTTAGAACATCGTCAAGCGGACGATGAGCATCTTAAGCGATGTGTTCTCTAAAGGTAATCGTAGCCTCAAGCCTTATCAACCGGGAATGGCTAAAACAGGGGAGGTACAGCAAGGCTAAGTGGGTCATGCCCAAGTAGGACGAGATTTTCCCATGTCTAGAGGTCCCTTTTTTATTTCGGCTGTGTGGGCGGTTGGAACGTAAGCCAACTGCGGGGTTGTCTTGTTTGGGACTGTCCAGTAAGGGATGGTTCCAGTCTTGTGTTGCAGGGGATTGAGAGTGATCCTTGGTACGTTGATTTAGGCCACGTACTGTGACGGGCGGTACCCCGGTAGCCCTGCTATTGATGGAATCCAAAATCCAATAAGCGCCAATGGTTTTGATTGTATCACCCACTTTTGTGGCTAGTAGCTGGAATTTAATAATGTAACAATTTCGGCTATTTCATATTTACTTGAAAACCCTAGACCTATTATAATATCACTGGATTTCCTATCAAATGATTTGGTTAGCGTAAGGTAAAAACTTTTCCATGTTTATGTGTGGGAAGTCTTACGTGATACCTTTTCTCTTCAAAGGTTTTTTTTTCAAAGTTAAGCAACTTTAACCTGTTACTCACACCGGACCCATGTCTGACCCAGAGTTTATCTTCTGTTTTCTTAAACTCTTGGGTACTCAAATTTTTACGAGTAGCCAAGGGATTTAGGTTAGCTTTGACAAATTATGAAGGAGCAATGGAGCAGAAGGCTTCGGCGTTAGATATATAGTTTCCACTGTGAGTTCTCTGTGTTGGTTTCTCTTGTTTGAGTTGTATTGAGTTGTATAACTAGACAGGTGTTATAACTGTCCAGTATGTGATGTGTATTCTGTGTAACTCTGATTAGTTTCGTATACTGTGTAATATTTACATTATTAATATAATTTATTCGTTCCACTGTTGGGATTCTGATGTTGTTTCTTCTTTCTTCTCTTTGTTTTCTCTTTTCTATACCTTTCTTTCTTCAAGATGATGCGATTTTCTGTGGTGAGAAAATCGGGTCGTCACACGATCCAATTGGATCGAATCGGTACCGATCCAAAGTGTTGGCATGTTTTCAGGCCAAATTTTCAAGATTTTTCGAGATTCATTTGCCTTGTACTTTTTAGCCCCTCGATCAAGTCTCGAGTCATTCTGGCTTAATTTGAATTTTCTAATTCCTTCTGAATTCTGCTGGGTTAAAAAGCCAATTTACTTTGCCCCTAGAGCATGCTTTGGTTGAAAACTATGTATGCTCTGGAATCGTTTATCTTTGGGTTTCTATTTTAAGGAGTTTCATTTGTTCTAAATTGGCCATCTTGAATAATCTCCTATGTCTTACTAGCTAACTATCCAGTCCTTAGTGCGGATCCTCATTATTCGTAATTACGGAAAGTTATTGACTTGATAATTTCCAGAATGAACACGAACATCGGGTAGATCGAATAGAGGGGATCTGAGGTAATTCAAAGGGGTATATTTGGATCGGTACTAATCCATTTATATCGGATCAGTACCAATCTAATTGGATCAGATCGGTACCAATCTAATTACTTGAAAAAATTTATGACCTCCATTTTCCTTTCTATACGAGCCGATCATCCCTAGCTCATTTCATTTCTATTTGATCCTATCTCTTTGTTCTTTTGTCAATCCAACCTTCTTAAACCACTGATCCAAGCTCATCGTTTGTTTGGAAGCCACTGCCGTCGATCTTCACTGCTAGCGCCATAATTCACCACCTTCCAAAGATGTTTCCATCGTTCCACTACTGTGATTTCATCTGCTTCGAGGTGTCGTCGATCCGACCGATCATTTCATTAGTTTAGGTCGCTTTGCATTAGAGATTAGATCACTTTTCTCCATTTCAGAGGTAGATCATTTGGATTTTGGCACATTATCATTGATTGGTGATGAAGTTATGTTGGTGACATATACAGTGGAAGATTCGAGCTGTCTGTGACTTTGTGAAAGAAGGTAGTTAATTGAGTCCTAAGTTCTTTACAGAACAAAGTTGCGGTTTTCCCTAGTGTTCGATAAGTTTTGCTGCCTTCATCCACAGAGCCAAAATTAACTTGCACTGAGTTACATAGTCGATCCTAGCATGACGTCTTGCAAATTGATTTTGGTTTTTCTAGAAGGTGATAATAGCTTAGGGTAGCGTCTTGTTTGCAGCTCAGGTTGTTACCACTTTACAAAGAACTAAAATCGACTTATGTTGAGAATTTTCTTCTCAATTCAAACCCATCGATCTATAGTTGCTCGCTTTGGATTGGCCTTGTCATTGCTTAGTCAGTGTACCTAGAAAAGTAAGAGCTTTCCGTATTGCTTCGCACAATGGATCCATTATCGATTGTTGATCGATAAAGGGTAAGTATAGAACAAAAGAAATTAATGAGGGATACTGATCACTCTTTATGGTGTGAGTAAGCCATCTACACGAAATGGTTTGATCATAGCATTCAGGATGCCGAACCAATTCTCACTTAGATTACACATCACACACTCTTATGGTTAATACTTGGAATCTGATCGATGGTTGATGCATGTCAATTATCTTTCGAATTTCAAGTATCGACTATGCTAAGGTCTATTGTTTATAGATTTGGCGTACTTGAACATTTTGAACACAAGTTTTCTTATATAAAATGACACGTAAATCTTCTTGGCGCAAGTCAGTTGAGGGAAGCTCACCTATTTCTAAAGCAAAGTCTTCATCGATCCCCATTGAGTCTACAGCTTCCATAAATTCGAATCAATATGATTGTCTGATTTAAGTTTGCCCTGCCATCAATCGCATTCCTCCAAACTTTAGATTCATTCTTGATCCTTAATAGAAAGCTCCTTCAAACCTTACATATAGGATGCGGCAAAAAAAATTCTCGTAATATGGTATCCTAGAGGATGACATTCTTCTTCTGTCGAGAGGGGAATTTGCTCATAGGCCACCTTCAAGATACATAGCTTGCTACTGCTATATGTGTATGTACGGTGAAATGTCCCCTTTCAATCACTTTTTAATAAAAACACTTCAAAATATAGGTTTGGCTCAATCCCAAGCTCTTCCAAATGGATACGCCATGTTGACGTTATTATATGTTTTATTCATGTAGATGCTTAACCGTGCTTCGAGCTTTTCCAAGTTGTATTATCTTATATTATTCAAAAAGAGAGAGGGTAACCTATCACTCCTTTATATTGAATTGCAACATAGTCAGAAATAGACTTTCCTAGTAAGGTTCCCTCATTTAAAAATCAGTTCTTTTTTGCCAAATGTCTAGAGGGATTCACTTGTCTCTGGACTACGGGGGGTAAGCCTCTTTCACCACACTTTTAATTTCCTTTGACTGTCATAAGTCTTCTGAATAATCACATACTCCTTGCAGTTATTCCAAAGATTAATAAGGATCTGACGCTCGGCACTATCCTTAGCACCCTAAAAGTAGTCAACGCTCAAGAGTGCATAATCAGGTTCTTACTTACAGATGAAAATCTTCGTCGGAGTGGGCTTTTACATCTTGGGAAGTCTGTTGGATTCGTCAGTGCCCCTTCCCGCTCCAAAGCCCAGACCCACTCATTTACCTCTTCCTATGACTCTAGTGAAGATGATGACGATGATGCAGAAGAAGAAAGTGATCCATCCAACGGATTGAAGAAGACTTCTACGAGATCCACGTACAAGTCGAGATTGACAGTCTGCTCAACATGCCATAGATTATAGAGGAGAAAGAAGCAGAGTTTATTCAATGGACGGGTAAGGCTCCACTGATCAAAGGGAAGGAGGAAGGAGAGATCAGTGAGGGGTTCTCTTTAAACGAAGAAGAAATAGATTTGGATACTAACGCCGATGAGGGTGGTATCAACTTTGGAAATAAGGCCTCAAAGTTGATCCCTGAACATGCTCCCTCGTCTCCTTTGAAAGAACACATTAAATCCCAAGTATTAACCCGTTCCCAGCCCTTTATCGGTGTCGATATTGACTTGGGAGATACGGGTGACATTTTTGTAAATATGGATGACTTGATGGATGACTTCACTTCGGATGGATTTCCTTCCAGCCTACTCAAATTATCCCTATAGTAATCCATGTCCTAACATTAGTCGATGACCAATCTCGTTTGTGTATTTTGATGGGGTCATTAAATTATAGCACACGTTTCACTATGATTATATACTTTTTATTATTGCTATCTTCTAGGTTGTTTTAGTTCATCAAATTCCTCTTTCCTAAATCTATTTTATCATATGCTGTAGGAATCAAGTCTTATGGCTTTTACAATGACCTTAATCGAGTACTAAAGTCTCGACATTTGCAAAGACATTATTCCACGTATCAAGCTTCTCGGGAGATCAATAAGGATAGGAAAAGTAGAAATGATAGGGAGGCATAAGAGCATCATCATGCTGATAAAGATCAAGGCCACAATAGAGGAAGTGGTCATGAGAAGAGGAAGAGCCCGACTAAGAGGGAAGATCCATCAAAGAAGCTGAAAAGAGACCAAGAGTAGGAACCCTCTTCACAGCTTCCGGCTTCTACGGGAATAACCATTTCTGTTTCGGTGTCATGACCTCTTCCAATCATGCTGCTATGACCACATCTCTTACAATTTCTAGGCATGCTCCTTAAATTCTCCCCGCTGGTCCCCCGCATCTGTAGGCTGCCTTTCCCAACTTATTCTTAAGGGGGTTTGTTTTTGATAAGGCCAAGGTTCATGCAGAATATTATTCACCCCATCTCCACGTGACTCATAATAGTTTGAAGCAAGCCAAGTGGTGGAAAAAATTATGCACGAAGCTTTCACTGTTAGTCAAAACAATTACCAAGAAATTCTCTCATTCGAGTCCGAAAAGGATGTGTTTGAGAAGCAGCTTGCGGTCGTGATGCGACGACTGAAAGGTTGAAGAATGATAGGAATAATGCCCTCAAGAGAGAAAGTAAAAAATGATTCTTTTTTTAAGGAGCTGAAAGAGTCCACGGACTGAGCCGCACTCATGTTTAGAGATGATATAAAGAAATGCCACATCGATGAGGCAGCTTTAAAAGGAAAGCCGAGGATTAGTGAGGTGATGGTTGAGACAGAGAAGAAACCATCACCGAACAGACCCAAGAAATTGCCTCTCTTGGCTAACAGTTTTGACTTTGGATGCGAAGAAATATCAATTGGTGGTGGTGAAGGCTAGCATGAAAGCCAACTTTTCAGAGCTTCAAGACTCCTCCGCGAAGAAATAAGAAGGTTTGGATGCTACTATCTTAGGCTTTTTTGTTAATTCCGTGTTGCATCAGGGGAGCTTTAGTTACTTGGATCCAATTTTCCCTCATACACTTGTTCTAGTCTAGGAGAAGATTCTGGCCCGATTTCAAGACACCGATGGCGGTTTCACCAAGGAAGAATTAGCTCAGGCATACCTGAACGAAGATTCCCACCAAGCTTTAGTGGAAGGCTAGAAAATCTTGGGACTGGAGAGGAACGAGAAGCCACTGATGTCATGGCCACTGCCAATGCTGTTTAGTGAACATTTTCCCTTAGGTCCGAGTGAGCCATCTTCGCATCTTTGTACCGATGAGGGGATCTTTTCTACTTCTTCCACAATTATGCAGTCAGCAAAGGAGGGTAAGAACAAAGGCTTCGAATTTGTGATGCACGAACAGACAACTACAGTAGGTAATTTTCTTTCCTCCCCTATGCTTGAGGACTTCCAATTTACGCCTGATGAAATTGCTCAAATAACTATCCTTTATTCTGATATTATAGATCAACCCTCTCTTTCGGCTAAGTTACCTCCTTGTCATAATGCTATATCTGCTACCATTCTGACTAGATCAATCGTCGTCTCCGCATTTGGCTTATAGCCTGGTTTGCAATCCGAACAAATTGCAACGCTGCATGGTTTGGATGTTTCCGCTGTATCTTAAGAGGAAGGCTTGGTAGCTACTAATATACAAGAGCAGGTGGGTCAAGCCAGCCAACCATAGAAAGTAGAGATTGAACAACGGATGACCGAGCAATAGATGATAACAGTGAAGAAGAAGAAGGTTGTGGAACAAAGGAGACAGTCAAAGAGTTCTCACAGATCCCTGAAGCACAAAAGCAAAGATGATTCCGCCAATGGCCATGCTTCGAAGAGGGAGACCACATCGGTAGGGGACAAGCTTAAGAAGAAGCCGATTAGAGGAGGGAAAGGAAGCCGGGGAAGTGGTGAGAAGAAATCTTGATTTGTCTTTTGCTTCTTTTGTTTTTTTGATTTCTTTTTATACAAGTGTAGAGTCTACACTTAGCATTTCTTCTTATTGTTGCCATGATGGTGTTTTGTATTTTCCTATTCTTGGTTGGTATTGTGTGAGCATGGCCCCTACTATTTATTATTGTGCATCAAAAACATTATAAGTAATAAAACTGTTGAAATTTTGATTGTAACTTTATTTGTCCACTTATCTATGTTTCATGTACTTATGACACTTTTATTCATCACTGTTTTATTTAGTCCCGTAATTACATCCAAAATTCTTTGTTTGAAGTAATAGAATTATGAAGTATTTGCTACTTTGGTTGAGTGTTGATGTGTGTGCCCATTAATTCACGGAACCGTTCACTCCAAACACTTGATACGAGACTGGGTGACCCTGTTAACCTTCTGGATTCCCCCAGTCAGGTTTATGCAGTAACTCCTGTCTTTGGGAATTTCTAGTTTGAGATATTCATAAGGATTCTTACCAACCTCACGGCGAGTAATATGCGAACTTAAGTGATTTACTTACTTAAGTGATGTTATCCCATTTTTTGGTCAAAACTAGGATATCCATGTTGTGTGTGTTTCCGCCACGACCGGAGCAAAAAGAAGCAAGCAAGCATACATAAGTCAAGGGTTTCACTCAAAGTTCACATATAAAAGTTCATTCGGCGCTCCAACACTCAAGCCCATTCGGCGTCTACAACATATGGTTCATTCGGTAATCATCACCAGAGTCATTCGGCATGTCTAGAATAAGGCTTCATTCGGCAGCGTCATCCGGCATTCCCAGTGCCAAAGTACATTCGGTATTCATTCATTCGGCAGTATGAAGCAGAGCCTCATTCGGCATTTAGAGTTCCGGATCTCATTCGGCCAAACATGCCTCCAAACTCACCACCGAACCAAGCTCCACCAGTCCACTCCTTTCCTACCACCGAACCATCCCCTACCTATCACCACCGAGCCATGCTATCACCGGACCAAACCCACCATCACCGGTCCAAAATCCACCGAACCATCTCATCCTTCATCCTCCTACCAATCCCTAGCTCCACCGGTCCACTCCTTTCCTACCACCGAACCAGGTGACCACCGAACCGAAGCTTCTCCATCCTTCTCTCCAAGCATAGCCGAACCAAGGAATGCCGAACCAAAGTTGCCAGTCCAGATTGCTTCAGCCCAAGCCCACCAGCAGCTATAAACATCCAAGACCCCTGCCCCCAGTCTCACTCTATAAATAGAGGGGCAGGGGTACAACAATGGGAGACAAGTTTGGGAGCTCAAGCCTGGAAGGAACTCTCAAACAACTTTAGATACTTGTAATCAAAGCTTTGTACTTGTAATCTAAAGAAAAAAGGAGAATAACATATAAAGTGGACGTAGGCACGTTCTGGCCGAACCACTATAAATCTGTGTGTCTTTTACAGTTTAGTCCCTGCTTTTTATATATTTGCATAAATCACCCAAATCACTAAATACAACATAAAATCAACCAACTCATATGACTTTGGGTGTTTGCGGCCATTTTTTACGCAAACATTTTGGTGCTTTCACTGAGAAGAAGCAGCTCCCGCTACATCGGATAGAAGTTGAATTTGAAAATCTAAGAGTTCAGATCTAAGAGTTATGACGAGACAAACAAGTAGAAGGCAAAGGCCAGAGAGAAGTGAACACCAAGAAAGTCAAGAGGCTTCCTCAGGAGGGAATCAAGCGTCGATCTTCATCACTAGGGATGAGATGGAGGCCATGATGAGAAGACAAGAAGAGATGATCCAGAACTTACTTCAACAAATTGGGCAAATTGGAGCACAAATCCAAGGAGCAACTGGGGTTCAGAACGGGGCAGTTACATCTGGCGCAGCACCAGAGCTAGGGGGCACTCACGCAGAGCATGTTGATCCGACCCCGGAAAGTGAGATGGGGGCATCCGAACCACCTGGTAGCAATAGAGGAATGAAGGTTCAGCCGGGGAGGCATACACATGAAAACTCCCACGGACTTGGGGGGCAGGTCGAAGACAGTGAACGAGAACTACAGCTTGGAGACAATGACAGATTAGCAGAGATGGTTAGAAGAGCTATGAGAGGCGGTTTAGTAAACAGAGACTTGGAAGATGTAAACAGGAGTCCTTTTTCTTCTGCGATTAGGATGGCTAGGAACCCACCAGAATTCAAGCTACCATCATTGGACATGTACAACGGGAAAACGAACCCCACGGTCCATCTAACGAAGAATATGAGACATATGGAAGTGCTGGGGGCATCAGAGGAGGTTATGGCCCGGTGCTTTCCACTGTATTTGACGGACATTGCAGCGTTATGGTTTAGGCAACTGGAGAGTGGCTCCATAGGAACATGGGCAGATTTAACTGAGAGATTCATGAGGCAATTCAGGGTTCATATTGCGAGACCCAAGAATGTGATGACTTTGGCAACCTTGAAACAGAAAACTGGAGAGACTTTGAGGAGCTTTCTAACGCGATTTAATGCGGCGGCAGCATCAGTGGATCGACCAGATCCATCTATGGTCATGATGGCGGCTGTATCTGGAATAGCTGGTAATACAGAGTTCAAGAATTCATTAACCAAGGACCCGCCTATGAATCTGGGAGAGTTCTATCATGAGGCTGAAAAGTTTCTGCGTTTGGAAGATGCTAGTGCACAAAGAGAGGAAGAAGATGACGTTTACGTAATCAAGAGCGGAAACCCACCTGGAAAGGGTGCGGAGACTAGCAAAGGAAAAAGAAAGGCTGAGGATAATGATGAAAGGACAAAGTGGCTACGAAGAGAACCACGCCTCACCACCTATTCAGAGCTGAATGAGAGTTTGGAACGGATTTATCAGGATACCAAGGGGCAGGTTCCGTATCGTAGACCAATGCGAAGGGATCCAACCTCTGACGAAAGAAAATCAGATAAGTTTTGTGTATTTCATGAATTGAATGGTCATAACACTAATGATTGTAGGCATTTGAAGGACGAGGTAGAAGGGCATATCAGGAACGGTATGCTCCTTCAGTATGTGAGGAGGCGAACTCCAGCGGTGGAGCCAGAGCGACCGCCCTCTACGTCAGCTAGAGGTGACCCTGGATCAAGGCACCATTTGATTATCCATTGATTGCTTGATTAAAATAACGATGAACAGGTCGTAAGCTTCCACTAACGCAATTAAATCGTTTACACATGTACGAGATCGCGAACGATCTCCAGGCATGCTCTGAATGATCATTGACTGCTTCGGAGTGGGAACTTACACTTTGACATCCTTGCTTTGCTTTTGTTTCGATTTGAACATTTGAATTCTTCCTGTTTGGACATTTCTGCTATAAGGTACTATTGCTTTAACATTTACAATTCTATGAAAAAATTATTTACTTGTATGCCCGTTGGATCGCGAACGGTCCACGAGCACCTATTGCATGGCAACGAACTGCCGAAGTCTTTGGTTCGAAAAATTCCCCCAAACAATGACTCCAACACTGATAATATTAAGTCCCCCCCGGGCACACTCATTCGCCTCGAACGGCACCCGACTTCGAACAGTCACAATTCGCCTCGAACGGCACTCGACTTCGAATAGTCACAATTCGCCTCGAACGGTACTCGACTTCGAACAGTCACAATTCGCCTCGAACGGCACCCGACTTCGAACAGTCACAACTCGCCTCGAACGGCACCCGACCGCGAACGGTCACAAACTCGCCTCGAACGGCACAACTCGCCTCGAACGGCACAACTCACCTTACCTCAAATGGCTCGATCGCGAACGGTCGTCATTTGAGGTCCGCCACCTGATCACTGACTGTTACGCCTTACCTCAAATGGCTTGATCGCGTACGGTCGTCATTTGAGGACCACCACTTGACCGTGCACTGTCGCACTTTACCTCGAATGACTCGATCACGAACGATCGTCATTTGAAGTTAAGCGCTTGACCTTGAACGGTCCCCACTCGACCGCGCACTGTCGCACTTTACCTCGAATGACTCGATCCCGAACGGTCGTCATTTGAAGTAAAGCGCTTGACCTTGAACGGTCACATTTCACCGCAGATGACTCAATCCCGAACGATCGACGCACGGATTTATGCGCTTGACCGCGCACGGTCGCACTTCACCTCAAATGACTTGATCACGAACGATCGTCATTTGAAGTTAGGTGCTTGACCATGAACGACCGCGCTTCATCCCAAATAGCTTGATCCCGAACGGTCGTCATTTGGGGCCATATAAAATATCAAGCTCTTTACAGGTTGTCAACAGGATACGAACATCCAGCTCATGGCATTACAAAACACGCCTTCCTACCGCAAGGCATATTTTGGGGGGCAAAGTGTAATCCCATTTTTTGGTCAAAACTAGGATATCCATGTTGTGTGCGTTTCCGCCACGACCGGAGCAAAAAGAAGCAAGCAAGCATACATAAGTCAAGGGTTTCACTCAAAGTTCACATATAAAAGTTCATTCGGCGCTCCAACACTCAAGCCCATTCGGCGTCTACAACATATGGTTCATTCGGTAATCATCACCAGAGTCATTCGGCATATCTAGAATAAGGCTTCATTCGGCAGCGTCATCCGGCATCCCCAGTGCCAAAGTACATTCGGTATTCATTCATTCGGCAGTATGAAGCAGAGCCTCATTCGGCATTTAGAGTTCCGGATCTCATTCGGCCAAACATGCCTCCAAACTCACCACCGAACCAAGCTCCACCAGTCCACTCCTTTCCTACCACCGAACCATCCCCTACCTATCACCACCGAGCCATGCTATCACCGGACCAAACCCACCATCACCGGTCCAAAATCCACCGAACCATCTCATCCTTCATCCTCCTACCAATCCCTAGCTCCACCGGTCCACTCCTTTCCTACCACCGAACCAGGTGACCACCGAACCGAAGCTTCTCCATCCTTCTCTCCAAGCATAGCCGAACCAAGGAATGCCGAACCAAAGTTGCCAGTCCAGATTGCTTCAGCCCAAGCCCACCAGCAGCTATAAACATCCAAGACCCCTGCCCCCAGCCTCACTCTATAAATAGAGGGGCAGGGGTACAACAATGGGAGACAAGTTTGGGAGCTCAAGCCTGGAAGGAACTCTCAAACAACTTTAGATACTTGTAATCAAAGCTTTGTACTTGTAATCTAAAGAAAAAAGGAGAATAACATATAAAGTGGACGTAGGCACGTTCTGGCCGAACCACTATAAATCTGTGTGTCTTTTACAGTTTAGTCCCTGCTTTTTATATATTTGCATAAATCACCCAAATCACTAAATACAACATAAAATCAACCAACTCATACGACTTTGGGTGTTTGCGGCCATTTTTTACGCAAACATTTTGGTGCTTTCACTGAGAAGAAGCAGCTCCCGCTACATCGGATAGAAGTTGAATTTGAAAATCTAAGAGTTCAGATCTAAGAGTTATGACGAGACAAACAAGTAGAAGGCAAAGGCCAGAGAGAAGTGAACACCAAGGAAGTCAAGAGGCTTCCTCAGGAGGGAATCAAGCGTCGATCTTCATCACTAGGGATGAGATGGAGGCCATGATGAGAAGATAAGAAGAGATGATCCAGAACTTACTTCAAAAAATTGGGCAAATTGGAGCACAAATCCAAGGAGCAACTGGGGTTCAGAACAGGGCAGTTACATCTGGCGCAGCACCAGAGCTAGGGGGCACTCACGCAGAGCATGTTGATCCGACCCCGGGAAGTGAGATGGGGGCATCCGAACCACCTGGTAACAATAGAGGAATGAACGTTCAGCCGGGGAGGCATACACATGAAAACTCCCACGGACTTGGGGGGCAGGTCGAAGACAGTGAACGAGAACTACAGCTTGGAGACAATGACAGATTAGCAGAGATGGTTAGAAGAGCTATGAGAGGCGGTTTAGTAAACAGAGACTTGGAAGATGTAAACAGGAGTCCTTTTTCTTCTGCGATTAGGATGGCTAGGAACCCACCAGAATTCAAGCTACCATCATTGGACATGTACAACGGGAAAACGAACCCCACGGTCCATCTAACGAAGTATATGAGACATATGGAAGTGCCGGGGGCATCAGAGGAGGTTATGGCCCGGTGCTTTCCACTGTATTTGACGGACATTGCAGCGTTATGGTTTAGGCAACTGGAGAGTGGCTCCATAGGAACATGGGCAGATTTAACTGAGAGATTCATGAGGCAATTCAGGGTTCATATTGCGAGACCCAAGAATGTGATGACTTTGGCAACCTTGAAACAGAAAACTGGAGAGACTTTGAGGAGCTTTCTAACGCGATTTAATGCGACGGCAGCATCAGTGGATCGACCAGATCCATCTATGGTCATGATGGCGGCTGTATCTGGAATAGCTGGTAATACAGAGTTCAAGAATTCATTAACCAAGGACCCGCCTATGAATTTGGGAGAGTTCTATCATGAGGCTGAAAAGTTTCTGCGTTTGGAAGATGCTAGTGCACAAAGAGAGGAAGAAGATGACGTTTACGTAATCAAGAGCGGAAACCCACCTGGAAAGGGTGCGGAGACTAGCAAAGGAAAAAGAAAGGCTGAGGATAATGATGACAGGACAAAGTGGCTACGAAGAGAACCACGCTTCACCACCTATTCAGAGCTGAATGAGAGTTTGGAACGGATTTATCAGGATACCAAGGGGCAGGTTCAGTATCGTAGACCAATGCGAAGGGATCCAACCTCTGACGAAAGAAAATCAGATAAGTTTTGTGTATTTCATGAATTGAATGGTCATAACACTAATGATTGTAGGCATTTGAAGGACGAGGTAGAAGGGCATATCAGGAACAGTATGCTCCTTCAGTATGTGAGGAGGCGAACTCCAGCGGTGGAGCCAGAGCGACCGCCCTCTACGTCAGCTAGAGGTGGCCCTGGATCAAGGCACTATTTGATTATCCATTGATTGCTTGATTAAAATAACGATGAACAGGTCGTAAGCTTCCACTAACGCAATTAAATCGTTTACACATGTACGAGATCGCGAACGATCTCCAGGCATGCTCTGAATGATCATTGACTGCTTCGGAGTGGGAACTTACACTTTGACATCCTTGCTTTGCTTTTGTTTCGATTTGAACATTTGAATTCTTCCTGTTTGGACATTTCTGCTATAAGGTACTATTGCTTTAACATTTACAATTCTATGAAAAAATTATTTACTTGTATGCCCGTTGGATCGCGAACGGTCCACGAGCACCTATTGCATGGCAACGAACTGCCGAAGTCTTTGGTTCAAAAAATTCCCCCAAACAATGACTCCAACACTGAAAATATTAAGTCCCCCCCGGGCACACTCATTCGCCTCGAATGGCACCCGACTTCGAACAGTCACAATTCGCCTCGAACGGCACTCGACTTCGAACAGTCACAATTCGCCTCGAGCGGTACTCGACTTCGAACAGTCACAATTCGCCTCGAACGGCACCCGACTTCGAACAGTCACAACTCGCCTCGAACGGCACCCGACCGCGAACGGTCACAAACTCGCCTCGAACGGCACAACTCGCCTCGAACGGCACAACTCGCCTCGAACGGCACAACTCACCTTACCTCAAATGGCTCGATCGCGAACGGTCGTCATTTGAGGTCCGCCACCTGATCACTGACTGTTACGCCTTACCTCAAATGGCTTGATCGCGTACGGTCGTCATTTGAGGACCACCACTTGACCGTGCACTGTCGCACTTTACCTCGAATGACTCGATCACGAACGATCGTCATTTGAAGTTAAGCGCTTGACCTTGAACGGTCCCCACTCGACCGCGCACTGTCGCAATTTACCTCGAATGACTCGATCCCGAACGGTCGTCGTTTGAAGTAAAGCGCTTGACCTTGAACGGTCACATTTCACCGCAGATGACTCAATCCCGAACGATCGACGCACGGATTTATGCGCTTGACCGCGCACGGTCGCACTTCACCTCAAATGACTTGATCACGAACGATCGTCATTTGAAGTTAGGCGCTTGACCATGAACGGCCGCGCTTCATCCCAAATAGCTTGATCCCGAACGGTTGTCATTTGGGGCCATATAAAATATCAAGCTCTTTACAGGTTGTCAACAGGATACGGACATCCAGCTCATGGCATTACAAAACACGCCTTCCTACCGCAAGGCATATTTTGGGGGGCAAAGTGTAATCCCATTTTTTGGTCAAAACTAGGATATCCATGTTGTGTGCGTTTCCGCCACGACCGGAGCAAAAAGAAGCAAGCAAGCATACATAAGTCAAGGGTTTCACTCAAAGTTCACATATAAAAGTTCATTCGGCGCTCCAACACTCAAGCCCATTCGGCGTCTACAACATATGGTTCATTCGGTAATCATCACCAGAGTCATTCGGCATATCTAGAATAAGGCTTCATTCGGCAGCGTCATCCGGCATTCCCAGTGCCAAAGTACATTTGGTATTCATTCATTCGGTAGTATGAAGCAGAGCCTCATTCGGCATTTAGAGTTCCGGATCTCATTCGGCCAAACATGCCTCCAAACTCACCACCGAACCAAGCTCCACCAGTCCACTCCTTTCCTACCACCGAACCATCCCCTACCTATCACGACCGAGCCATGCTATCACCGGACCAAACCCACCATCACCGGTCCAAAATCCACCGAACCATCTCATCCTTCATCCTCCTACCAATCCCTAGCTCCACCGGTCCACTCCTTTCCTACCACCGAACCAGGTGACCACCGAACCGAAGCTTCTCCATCCTTCTCTCCAAGCATAGCCGAACCAAGGAATGCCGAACCAAAGTTGCCAGTCCAGATTGCTTCAGCCCAAGCCCACCAGCAGCTATAAACATCCAAGACCCCTGCCCCCAGCCTCACTCTATAAATAGAGGGGCAGGGGTACAACAATGGGAGACAAGTTTGGGAGCTCAAGCCTGGAAGGAACTCTCAAACAACTTTAGATACTTGTAATCAAAGATTTGTACTTGTAATCTAAAGAAAAAAGGAGAATAACATATAAAGTGGACGTAGGCACGTTCTGGCCGAACCACTATAAATCTGTGTGTCTTTTACAGTTTAGTCCCTGCTTTTTATATATTTGCATAAATCACCCAAATCACTAAATACAACATAAAATCAACCAACTCATACGACTTTGGGTGTTTGCGGCCATTTTTTACGCAAACAAGTGATTTCCGTACTTAAGCGGTCGATGATGTCGGAGAAACACTTATTACATGATTACTTATTAAGTGATTTCGACGTGATACTGACGTTCAGGCTATCGCATGCACGAATCGCTCCTTGAAGTGCTATTTTCTTAGCACCGGGGGTTGTATATGATTTTTGTAATGTGAGAGTTCCTCATTTTTGGATGCAATTTCGCCAATCCAAGTTGTTGTGTGTAGCTTACGAAATGCGCACGTAGGATCGAGGCCTGCATGGTCGTAGTTCTGCAAGCCAAGGGGCGATACGTGGCTTAAGATATGTGCGGCTTAGGTTATTGTGTTTGCTTGGATATGATTCCATAATCCAAGAGGCGAGCGTAACTTACGAAATGTTGGCTTTGATTCGAGCCTTCCCAATGTAGCTAGAGCAATACCGGTTCTTAGAAAGTAAGGATCTAGTTCCATAGATCCAAAGGTTTGAGTCGATTTGCTTCCGTCAACTTGGTGGGTAGATGGGGGATACTTGAGCGTGGTTATGCTATCTCAAGCAGCGATTGGATGTTTTAAGTTGATTTGACCATGTCGACTCAGCAGATTACTTTTGTGAACACAGTTTTTTATTGGTTTGGAAAGGAAAGCAATTTCATTAATATAAGTTGGGCAAGTTTAGCCTATTTACGATGCCTCTGTTATTTCGGAGTAGCTTATTTGCTGGAAACATAAAATAGTCTTAGAAAAAGTAACAAAGCAGTGATTCGATGTTCCAAGGTTGGGGAATTTGGGCTCCGTCAACAATTATTTGCTTGAATGTGCCATCCACCAGCTTCCGACCGATCCATAGGGCCCTTCCTAGTTTGGTCTGAATGTTCTCGATATAGGGTAGGCCCATTTAAGGACAAGTTCTCTTACTTCAGACTTATGGTTTTAGAATTCAAAATAGAAATATCATGCGACCCTTTTCTAGTGAGTAGCAGTCCTTAATTCCGCTTCTTCCCTCTTCTCATCGATCATATCGAGCGACTCGAGTAGGAGTTGCTCGTTTTGTCTTTGATTGAAGCTTTGCCTTTGATGAGAGGGGACTTTTAGCTCGATTAGGATCATTTCTTCTAAACCACATGCCAGGGCGAACAGAGTGTACCCGGTTACAGATTTATGCATTGTCCTATAAGCCCATAGTGCAAGTGGAAGTTTTTGGATGCGATCCAAAGAATTGTGCAATTTTTGCACAACTTCGATCCAGTTGGTCCATTACTTACTTAGGAGGCTCTCCAGGTAATTTCATTGCATGTTGACATAGAAACATATTACTAGTGGTTTGGAGGAACCACAAGTCAATCTTGTGGATCTGCACCGATCCAAATTGTTGGCGTATTTTTGGGTCAAACTTCCAAAATTCCTTTGTCTTGTACTTTTGGGCCCTACGGTCAAGTCTCGAGTCATTCTGGCTTAGTCTGAATATTTTAAATTGTAACGACCGACCTTTTTGGATGGTTTAAATCAACAATAAACCACACATGTCAGACTCAAACCATAAAAAGGGAGGATTTTTATGGGGTAAGTAAGAAAAAACAGACAAAGAAAGAAGACAAACACGGAATCTCACAATAGAATGACAAAATATAATAATCAAATAAACGGTTCATAAGGCTGTTTTTCAAATAACATTTGTTTACATTTTTACATACAATAACAATGTAGCGGAACGACATGATGCGGTGGAAATAATATAATAAATAATAATAGTATTAAATCTTCATCTTCGTCCTCCAGAAGGCGGTCTTCAATAAACTGAAAAGCTCAGACAGACCCGAGCGAATTGAAAAGACAAAACACTCGAGTCAGAACTAGAAAGATCTTATGTAAATTAAATAAACAGTAAATAAATATGAGTGTAATGGTGTCGATGATGTTTACGGGTTTTTACATCTCCTATCCAGTGCCTAACTTGAGTGCAATAAATTAAGAGATGTTTGGGATTTAAATCTCCTAAGAATTCGTTAAACTATCTATATACATAGTACAATATGCTATTATAATAGTGTCTATAGTAAAGTAAAGTATTAAAATAGTGTTAAGGCATTACCCATATCCCCCTTAACATATTTTATATATTTCCATAGTTTATATGGTACCATAATTCCTCCGTAAACTGGAGGGCTATCAGAGGGCATTCCAAAAGGATGGTACAAACCAAACTCGTAGAAGGTACAATATGACATGCGAACACGACGCTCGAGGCAATGCTAGAGTAGTATTCTACCATTTGCTCTACCGGACTGGAGGTAACATGTAGTGGCTACTACCGCCCACCTCGGAACACACTCTCATAAACAAATCGAGGGGTGGCCACCAAATCAATCATAAAGTCATAATATCGTATCGAAGAAATGTGTCCGATAGGAGGAATATCTCACTTGTCCCAGTATAGCTCTTGTTTTAGTCACATCTAAGCTGACACACGAGAGTCAGGGCTACATGAATACTTCATATAGAATCGTTCGCCAAACCATCCTACTTCATTCTGGAATCTCCATCATGTACATAGTTGTTAAAGTAGTTTTCGATAATGGCAGAGAGTATGACAATATACAATTTTGGTCTCTTTAACAACCAAATGCTTATTTCACACCGGATGGTTCTTTTATATTTCCAAAACCATTTCATAATTGATATCAAAATATCATATTCTCAAAACCATATCTGTAACGACCCGGATTTTTTGAACGGTTAATATGAGATATTTAAATGGATTTAAATATTTGATTTGGATTACGAATTGATCTTGAATGTGGAAAGTATGGTTCCCATTTATAAAGTAAATTCAGGATCTAAGATATAATGATCTGTTGGAAAATTCGACTTTTGAATCATATAATTGGTAATTGGGTAAAATATAAAATATGGAGTTACAAGCTTGTCAAAAATATTTCAAAGGCTTATAAAATTTATATTGATAATACTGAAAGTAATAGATGGGGTAAAATTGAATTTAACAGTAGTTTGTTCAATTTTAAAAATACATAGTTTAAATTGATGTTCAAAAATAGCCTTCCGAGGCATAGTCTCGGATTTCGACGAAACCAGTTTCCTTGGATCCATAATATTGTATTATTATTGGGTTTCAATTTTCATAGTATTTGGAGTTGTTGTGTGAGCGTACGATATTATACGCGTTGAAATCTAAATCGGAAATCTAATATAATAACTGGGTTCAAAATGTTATCTTCTCCATATGATCGAATTAGGACTCGGAACCTTTTTCATTGCGTTCGGAATAGGGGTTTAACATTATAAACACCTAGCGGCACGCCTCGATAGGAGCTCGAATTTGTGAGTTGCGTAAATCGAGACAATTTGAATTTAAATTTAAATTAAATGTATATATTCTCATACAAATGACAAATTTAAACACGTTTTATCCCTTAAGTATACGTGTCCACTGCCTTCTTTAATTTCTTTCCAAATGTCCTTTTTTCTCTCAACTAAAATCGAGATGGCCAGATAAAAAAGAAAAATAAAAGAAAATAGAATCCGCCGCTAAATATTTTTCTTTCATGGCCGAGTTTCCTCTCACCAATTCATTTTGTAATCAAAATCAAGTTCGAGTTAAAGGTAGAGCTTCCCATTCTCGTTTAATGGCCGAGTAATTTATCAGTAATGCATCTCGAAGTCAATTCAAGCATGGGTATTTTGGGAATCGAAAACCTAGTTCGATTCAGGTCTATGCATTAACTCGAGGAGGCGGCTGATGAAGGCAGCTCGCGACATCAAGATGGAGGAGGTACTACGTACACACGAGCGTGAGCGAAAGTAGGGTTGTGAGTCGATGGAGAGCAAGAGCTTGGGCGGTCACGGTCGCGAATCATGGCAAGAGCAGTAGGGTAGGGTGGATTGTTCAAGCGCAAGCGTTCATCCACACAAGGTAGGGTTTGATGGTGGAGCGAAATTCGGCAAGCTAGGGTTTTTGGTTCTGTGATTTCGCGAGTTTCAGCTAGTCGACCAATTATGGGAGACGCGAGCAAGAGGAGTTTTGGCGCTGGCGATGTTGCGGGTTGTTTTCGAGGATGTCGAGGTCGAAGGAGCACGAGTTGAACAACGTAGGTAAATTCTATTTTAATTTAAATATATTGAATATGTATAAACAGAGGGAAAAATATGTATATTTATATATAACATAATTTGATTTTAACAGTAATCTTTTTTTAGGATTTTAAAGTAAGATTTGTTACTGTTTATTTTACAGTAAAGAAAAGGAAATTTTTTATGTTGAAGGGTATTTATATAAATTAGATTTTTGAAAATCTATATAGAATATTTTTATAAGCATATTTATATATATATAAAAAAAATTATAGAGAAAAATAATAATATAATAATAAAATCATTGGGTTATTAAATTTATTAAATGGAAGTTATTTGTTCGATTTATTCGAATATTAATAAGGATCATCTAATATTTATACAAGGTCAAAAACAATGAAGAACAAGCTGATTTGGATTGGATTGCAAATTAAAAAGCAAAGGTGAGTTAATCTCACTCATCTGGATTAGTATTTAAATTTAAACAGTGAAATTTAAATTATTGGTTGAATTGCTTGGATGATGATTGGCATTAGTTAAAATTTAATAGACCCTATATGCCTCATAATAGCGGATGATATTATATAAACCCATATCCGCGATATTCCACCCCGAAGTGGAATTGGTATTATATATACATATACATATATATATATATATATATTTGCGTGATTGATTTCCCGCATTATATAGCGGATGAGACCTATGCGCCGCATAATAGCAGATGATATTATATAAACCCATATACCGCGATATTCTACCTCGACGTGGAATTGGTATTTCATATTGTGCTAACATCTGTGGATGTAGGGAAAACAGGTTGGAGGGATCCAACTGGATTCCTCAATAATATTAGATTGTTAAATATTTGTGTTATGAATTATTGGATAATCTATGATAGATTACATTGATAATTGGAAATAATGGATGCCATGTTTGATTGAATATATTTGGATATACCGAATGTATAGATTGGATTTTTTAAATAAAATAAAAGAAATTTTTTTAAAGTAAAATAACTTTAGAGAATTTGAATAAATTAGAGAATAAATTGGGGGAAGAATAAAAGTTGATTGTTAAACTTTAATAAATAAATTCTGAGTATGGAAAAGGGGATTTTTAATAAACAGAGAAATAATGAATTTTTAAATTAAGTGACGTTATTTAAAGGAATAAAAGAATTTATTTTTAAATTTATGGTTTAATTTTTTTTAAAAGGGTAGAGAAGGAATTTAGGAAATCTGAAATTGGTATTTTTAGTTAAAAATGATTTTAAATCATAATTAAGAAATAAATCTGAAGTTGCTGGGTTTTGAAATAAATTATGTAAGTAAAGAAATTTATTTCAAAATGGAGTAAACCAGAAATCAATTTGGAAATTGGTCAAAGTGTATGGAATTGAAATTTTAAAGGAGAATGAGACTATGAAATTTATAAACTAGGTTTATAATGTGAAATGGATATCAGTGGACATCTAGGAGTATAAATTTCACGGTGGGAATTTATAAAGAAGTGGGAATTTGCTTTAAAAATAAATAGCGATTTTTTTAAAGGAATGGAAATGGGAAGTCTATTTCCTTGAAAAGCCGAGTATATTTTAAAGGAGACCTTTATTTATAAGTTAAAGGCTTTTAAATTTGTTATAAAGAAATGTTTACAAATTTTTTTTAATGTGTAAATTTTAAAGTAAGTATTTTTCAAATTTATCTTAGTAGTTGTTCGTCGACGGAAATTCTATCGGTTTAGGAAACCGTCGAACGAATTTAAATTAAAAATAACCGCAAGCACACGATGTACGAATGTAGCACATGGCGAATATTAGTTGATCCACAGGGAATTGATGATTTTAAAATTCTACTCAATCAAATTGACCAAAGTTGAAAGAGTGATTAACTAAAAAGAAGAAGAAAAATGACAAAAGAAAATAGATAAAAATATGAGAGTGTTAAGACAATTTAGAGGCAATTTCCACTCTCTAGATCACATAAATCAACAAAATGAAGTTATGATCTCTCTTTTCTTTGTCATTAGTTAGCTTAATTGATGTGCTTATCATAAGTACGGCCTATTTGTGCAATTAATTAGCTCAACATAAGCAATCAAACTATAACACACCCCTTAAACCATTTACTAACTCACATGAAAAATGATAACAAAGTTGAAAGCAAAATCTATTTTAAGTATGGCCTATTAACTATTAATTAGAAATATAGACTATCAACTCAACATTCACTTCATTACCATCATCATATGTAGATGAAGAGGTAATTTGTGTTAGTGATTGTTTAAGTATAGCCTATTTGGTGTCAACAATATAGGCCATCAAATTCAAAGCAAAAACAACAAGTTAACCACTTCATACATTCTCATTAAAGCACAAAAAGAGAGTATAAAACATTAAAATGCTGAAGCTACATGATTAGAGGCTTCATTACCCCTAAATTGAAGGGATTAGCCTCTCATTTGTGTTATCATATCAACACAAGTAGCATGCAACATGAAAGCAAAAAGAAAGAAAAATGAAAGCTAATGGAAAAGAGATCTATTTTATTTGCATAAAAGAAAAAGAGATCTACACTACAACATGGAAGGAAATAAACAAAGAAAGGAAAAGATCATATATTAAATTGCATAAAAAAAAAGAAATTACATGAGAATAAAAATGGCTAAGTAGCCATGAAAAAAGAAAGAGAAAAGCTTTGTTTATTTTGAGCCTAAAACTAATAAAGAGAAGGAGGCCTAAGAGAGACTAAGAGAAGAGGGCCAGATTACATGAAACATAAGGGGTATATATACAAGTTTTAAAACCCTAATTCACTTTTTGGGGAATGCCCAAAATGCCCCTTAGGAAGTGTGGTGGCCAAGTAATCATTAACATGTCTTAATCCCCCATTAAGTGTACATGAAACCATTAACTCATAAGCATGTGCATTAGCCTTTAATTTGTACATTAAGGTAGGTAGGTAGGTGGGGTCCTCCATGATCTTCACTTTGAATTATTTCTATCTTCATTCCTTTATATCCATTTTGTGCATGCATGTTTCTTCATGAAACCACTAATATGAGAAGCTAAATTTCTACAAAATATTATAGAAATTTCCAATTAAATTCTCTCAAATTAATATACGCTCACAAATGGCCATTTTGACCTTATATGAAGATGAATATGTGAAAATTTGGAATTAATATGAATTTTGGTTAAAACAAGTTAAAACACCCAATATGATCATTTATTTAATTTAAATAGAATAAATATGGTGGTAAAAATATGCACATTTACGTGCACATCAAAAACCCCCACACTTATCTTTTTATTCGTCCTCGAATAAACTAAAACTAAGATAAATCCATTTTCGTAGGAAGCACGATTGCATTGAGCGTATGCAACAAGCCGTTAAACCTCTGGGTGTCCCCAGTAGGACGAGTGTAGTCTCGTGAGGGTTTTCAGCGGATACTACCCACAAAAGCCAAATGCAAAATAAAAAATGTAAAGTGAAAATATTTACAAAAATGCAAGATTTATTTAAAAAGAGATGAATGCGAGTTTTTGAAAATATCTACAAATGAAGGACTTACTTTTAAATCAACACGAATAAGTTTAATATAGGTTTCGATCATTATCTTGAAATTTAAGTCATTCACTCGTCAAAGTTTCCAATAAATACGAAGCTATCATAAATATACTATAGTTTAACTCTTTCGGTTGATAACAAAGTGTAATTATGAAAAGGATTCTTAGTTGATTATCAAAGTTTATCAAGGTGGTATTTTCATTTCTTTTCAATAACAAATCAAATCAACTAAGCAAAAATAGTTCTAGGATTTCAATTGCTTGCTCTCTCATTATTTGCAAGAGAAATTACGTACCTAGCTCACGTAAACTGAGGCCAGATATACCACCCATGCACTGCCTTTCGGGCTTATGTGAGGGGAGTACAGAGTATCGCGAGTGCACACACTTTCGTGGATACACCTATTGACCGTAGGTGGTTTTTATTAAGTCTATTCTTCTTCTTTTTTTACATGCGTTCCATACATGCATAACTGTGAGGACTTTTAAATGAGTATGAAAGCACATAATCAAAGATTCCAAGTAATTCACCCATGCAAAACCGTAAGTACTTTTAAACGAGAGTGAATACTTTGGATGTTATTTTTTTTTTTTTTTTTTTTTTTTTTAAAAGAGAGAGAGTTTTGCAAAATCATCTTAGCACCATTTAACTTAGAAGACAAAAAAAATGTTATATCCTTTACTTTAAATTCACCACTTTTAAAACAAAGATTTTCAATTAGGATGTATTTCATAATTAACACGTATGAATCTTCCTATATACTAGTTAAACCATTGTTATTTATAATACAACTACATTTTTATTTTTGTTAAGACAAATGAACTTTCAAAAATTTCAATTTAATAAGACAAAACCATATATTTATCCTATAGTGTTTCTTTAAAAATAAATCAAAATGCTCAAAAAAATTCTACTTTTATTTTTAATTTTTTTTTTGTTTTTGGAAGAAAAATGAAAAATTAATCCTGAAAAATAAAAAAGAAGACGAGTCTCCCCCCACACTTGATTTTGATTGTGTCCCCACAGTCAACCCAAATGAAAGGAGAAAAAATAAAAATAAAACAACAAATAAAAACCTATATTTACATGAAAACAAAAGGATTATTATTTACAAGTGTTCAGAAAGTATATCGACAAAAAGTAAATGAAACGTCTTCCAAAGACCGGTTCATTCGTCTCGTCAAGTATACGAGACACAGTTTAAGCTCAAAAAACCAAATCGTCAAAGATTTCAAAGTTGAGTGTTGATTTGGAAAAACAAATGTCGTTCTATTGAAAATTGAATGGGTTGTTCTATTTTCGATGATTTTTGGGGTAGATAGAAAAATTGGTTGAAGTTCAATTTCTTCCAAAGTATCAATTTCAAAATCAAAATGGTGATCGAAATTTTCCCCTTCAGAATTCAACAACTCGTTTTCAAAAAGTCCATAAAACTCATGTTCGTTAAATTCGACTTCCTTTGTTGGATTATCAACAACTTCATCATGTAAATCGAGTTTAAAATTCAAAGTTGTCATATTCAAATTTTCAGAAAAAGGAAGATCGAAGTTTAAATCGAGTTTCGCACCTCAAAAGAATTGAAATCCAACTTAATTACCGTATTTTCAACAACTTGATTAAGATCGTCATTATCAAATTCAAAAGTTGTTATTTGAAAATCGTCGATTTGGGTAAAAGGTGGATTATCACTTGACTCATCACACGTTGAGATTTGATTTTGTTGTTCACGTTGTTTCATATAAGTTTCAAATAAAAAATCCGTGTGATCATTGTAAATTTCATTCGTTTGTTCAACAAAATCCAATTTATAGTTATTAAATTGAGAATTTTCGATTTGGATTTGTTGAGAAATTTTTTTTCACTCGTAACATGGTTAAGATTATTCCCATTGCCAAATTCGTTTGAAAAGTTGTTCCCATTTTCATGTTGAGTTTGGAATTCATTTTGGAGTTCGAAATAAAATTGGCATGGGTTATAATCGTAATCGTTTGAATTTTGATTTTAATTCAAATTTTGAAATCCTTGACTCGAGTTATTACATAAATCATTTATCTCTAGATATTGTCGTGTAGAAAGTTCGAGTAAAGATGAAATCATTTCAATGCTATTTTCAAGAGTCGAAGGTTGGTCATCGTTTTGAAAATTTTGTTGTTCGAAATTTGAATTATTTACACAATAGTTGTTGTTAAAATATCTATACGAATTTGAAGTGAAATTATATGGATTATATTGATTTTCACAACTATCGTAAAATTCATGTGAATATGGAAATTCAGACATTTTCAAGAATGTTTTTGGCTTTTTTTTAATAAAGAAAAATATTTACTAATAGAATTTATTTTTTAAAAGGGAAATTGATTTTTGTTTTTTTTATTTTCAATTTTTTTTTGTTTTTTTTGAAAAGATTTTATATATTTTTTTGGATTTTGAATTTTCTAAAAAATCTAAGTAATTATTTTATATTTTTTAGAATTTTGATTTGAAAATTTTCAAAGGAAAAAGGAAAAAAACTATGTTAATAAATATTTACAATTTTTTTGTTTTGGATTTTTAATTTTTTTTTGTAAATATGCATGAACTAATGCAACTAAATGAATGCAAGATTTTAATTACAAATGATTTATTCTAAGTTAACCCAAAATTGTATAATTACGAATTGTCTTAGATAAACAAGATAGTTCTCAGCCATGTAACGGACAGGATTTATCGGTGCACCACGAATCACCGTAGCAATGCAGCTGAAGGTTTAAGTACCTTCAGAGGAACAACCACTATAATATTTACGAATCACCGTAATATTTATACATGATTATTACTCTGCCGTAGTCTGGACACCAAGAAATTAAATTGTTCAAAGAAGACAAATTGTCAATATACAATTAAAAGTTATCGATGTCTAATCTTTATTATTAATCAAATCTAGTATGAAATGCAAAACAAAAATTAAACGTGAATTAACGATGCAACTACGAATGAATTTTTTTTTGAATTTTTTTTAAATGCAAGCAACCAACAATGCAACTAAAATAAAAACAAGAGACAAATGGACGAAGCAATTTTTCTTTTTCTTTTTTGGCAGCAGTTGAGCGAAGCAAGAAACTCTTTGACAACCTGAAATGAAGTTAAACAGAAATATATACAGTATTTTTTAATCAAGGAAGAAACAAGGAAATATCAAAACAAATGGAATTAAAACAATTGAAAGCAAAATTAAAACAAATAGAAATTATTTTTATAAATGAAGAACTAAAAAAAAATAAAACGAAACAACCCCTTTTTTTAATAAAGAAAAGTGGTAAATTAATCAAAAGAAAGCATGAAAAAGATTCAAAATAAAATAAAACAACCACATTTATCACCCCACTCACACCGGCCCAAATAAACAAAGCCCAAAAACCCTGTTCAACAAGTTATTATTTTCTCAATCCTTAAAACAAAAATTTGAAACTCCTCGTATACCAGAATTCACAAATCATACTTCACACTTCAACCTTGACAGAGGTGATTTTCAAAGAAGGAATCGAATTCCCAAACAATGATTCAAAGAGGTATATTTGAAAAGAAAAATTGTGTTGTAAATTCAAAATCAAAAACCAAGTAATCCCCTTCAACCGTGACCGACGCTGTCGATTCCGTGGTTTTTTAGGTTGCGTGGTTCAAGCTGTGGTTTGCTATGGAATTGCAGTTTCGAGTTGTTGGTAGATGTTCGGCAATGGAAGTTTGGATGAAGTTGAGGTTGAATTGGTGGTCGCGGTGGTTCGATTGGTTCGACTTGGCGGATTGGATTGGGTTCAGGCGGTAATGGTGTTTTGGGAGATGTGGCAGTAGGCGATTCAAGCAAGGTGGGGACCCCGGATTATGGTTGCGACTGGGGTTGAGGGTGGTCGACGAGGGCAATTTTTGCTGCTGGTTCGTGAAGGTGAGTTTAACCGCAGTGAATGTTTTTGGTGATTTTCGATTAGGGTTTGGATGTAGAGTGAAGTTGCCTGCTGTGTAATTGGCAGTTGTAAGTGGTGATGAAGTTGGTTTGATGGAGAAACTAGGCGACAATGTGTATGAAGTATGAATAGGGGATATGTGATGAATGAAGGAGGTAAGGCGATGGTTGTTGTGCCGTGGTAGTTGAAGTGTGAGGATCTGAAACTTGTTCGTCGACGGAAATTCTATCGGTTTAGGAAACCGTCGAACGAATTTAAATTAAAAATAACCGCAAGCACACGGTGTACGAATGTAGCGCGTGGCGAATACGGGTCGATCCACAGGGAATCGATGATTTTAAAATTCTACTCAATCAAATTAACCAAAGTTGAAAGAGTGATTAACTAAAAAAAAGAAAAATGACAAAAGAAATAGATAAAAATATGAGAGTGTTAAGACAATTTAGAGGCAATTTCCACTCTCTAGATCACATAAATTAACAAAATGAAGTTATGATCTCTCTTTTCTTTGTCATCAGTTAGCTTAATTGATGTGCTTATCATAAGTATGGCCTATTTGTGCTATTAATTAGCTCAATATAAGCCATCAAACTATAGCACACCCCTTAAACCATTTACTAACTCGCACGAAAAATGATAACAAAGTTGAAAGCAAAATCTATTTTAAGTATGGCCTATTAACTATTGATTAGAAATATAGACCATCAAATTTTAATCTCAACATTCACTTCATTACCATCATCATATGTAGATGAAGAGGTAATTTGTGTTAGTGATTGTTTAAGTATAGTCTATTTGTGGTCAACAATATAGGCTATCAAATTCAAGGCAAAAACAACAAGTTAACCACTTCATACATTCTCATTAAAGCACAAAAAGAGAGTATAAAACATCAAAATGTTGAAGCTACATGATTAGAGGCTTCATTACCCCTAAATTGATGGGATTAGCCTCTCATTTGTGTTATCATATCAACACAAGTAGCATGCAACATGAAAGCAAAAAGAAAGAAAAATGAAAGCTAATAGAAAAGAGATCTATTCTATTTACATAAAAGAAAAAGAGATCTACTATAACGACCCGGCTTTTTCAATAGTTAATTTGTGATATTTAAAATGAATTTAAATAATTAATTTGAAATATAATTTATTTTCAATATGAAAAGTTGGGTTGATTTAATAAAAAGAACTCAGAATTTAAATATAACAATTAATTGAATAAATTAAATTGTAGTTGACAATTGGGTAAATTATTTAAATCTGGAATTGTAAGCTTGTTGGAAATATTTTTTCGGCTTATAAAATTTATATTAATAATACTGAGAATAATAGATGAATTAAAATTGAATTTAACTGCCGTTTGTTCAATTTAAAATTTACATTGTTTAAATTGACAATTGAAAATAGCCTTCCGAGGCACAGTCTCGGAATTCGACGAAACCAGTACCGTTGGATCCGTAATATTAAATTACTGCCGGATTTCAAATTTCGTAATGTTTGGAGTGACCGTGTGAT
The DNA here is from genome assembly GCA_030765085.1 of Allium cepa. Classification (NCBI taxonomy): domain Eukaryota; kingdom Viridiplantae; phylum Streptophyta; class Magnoliopsida; order Asparagales; family Amaryllidaceae; genus Allium; species Allium cepa. The sequence continues at coordinate 1,036,162,455 of CM060941.1, read as the reverse complement.
TGTACGATAAGCATACGCGCTATAATTTATATTGAATTCGAGAAGATTTTAAAATATAACGTTTATAATAAAATAATTAGCGTAGCTTCCTCAACACATTATTGTTCGTCTTCTTGAATACGCCTCCCATCTCCTTTATTACCACGATGCTGCCTGTTTCACTTTTCGATCACAGAACTTAAAATTTACTTTATTAATGGCCGCTACCTCTCTATCATTTTGTTTCCCCAATTGAACGAAATTCCTTCGTTTATTTCTTTCCCTCAAAGCTCGAACCGAAACCTTCATTTTTTCCTCGTTTCCCATTTTCTTCCTGAAGCCGTTTCACGGCCTGCCCTAAAAAAAAAAGGGGAGAACCAAATCCTTAATCGAATCAATTGGGGGTCAAGCGAATTTTAATTGCGTTTGAACTTTAGGCGGCGACGCTAGCAAGTCAGAGCTTGGTGGTGGCCGCGACTCATCGTCGCTGGAGTTGGTAGTCGCGCGCGCGTAGAGGGTTGCTGTCGCTAGGGATGGCATCGGCGGCGCTTGCGTACGCAGGAAGGCAACGTGATGTACCGCTGAGGGGTTATTCGCGTGGAGGCTGGGAGTCGTGAGGGGTCGAGGAGTAGGCCGCGAAGCATGAGAATGGATCGTCAAGTCATAGGCTAGAGTTTCCTTCGGTTTGGATCTCGACAGTGAGGTATTTGGATTTACTATTTGTTTACGAAATTAAAATCTAATACATATGTATATGTAAAAAAAAAATTACAGTACAGAAAATCCTGTTTATTTTTGTTTATTTTACAGAAAAGAAAATATAAATATATTATGTATAGTTTGTATGTATATAAAGTAAGGAATGTATATATATAGGAATAGTTTAAAAATAGGATTTTAGTAAGAAAATACGCAGATTTTTATATATGCAGAAACTGAAGGAAAAATATTTTTACTGTAAAGTTAAAAAAAATCTATTTGTTTTAAATTAAAATTTTATGTTAAGAAAATAAATTAATTTTCTTTAGAGTGAAATATCTACGTGTAGGGCTTTGAAAATTTAAGTATATTGTTTAAAATTTCACCACCAGTTAAAATTAAATTATTAGATTAACATAAATTGATTTAAACGATAAATAATTATTCGATTGTTCGAATATTAATATAATCCATGAAATTGTTATTCAAGGTCTAAAAGTCGAGAAACTAGATCGAGATTGAAGTGGATTGCAACTTAAAAGCAAAGGTGAGATTTTCTCACTCATTTGGATGCCCTATATTAAATTTAAATTATTGGATGTGCTTGGCTGATTGATAAATTTTTTTTTCACTGGTTAATATCATAACCCATATACTGTAATATCCATTTGAAAGTGGAATTGATATATTACTGTGCTAACATTTGTGGATGCAGGGAAACAGGTTGGAGGGATCCAACAGGATTCCTCAAAGATAATAATTTGTTATATATATATATATATATATATATATATATTGTTGCCATATGACAGAATGAATGATAATGATATGTATTTGCATGCGAATTAAATTTATATGGAAATTGGAATTTACTATAAATAATTTAGTTGAAGAAAGTTGAAAGTTGAATGAAATTTAAATTAAAAGAATATTTCTTTAGGATTTGAATTGACTTCTATTGAGACTAAAGTAAAATCAAAAGAATGTGACGCCCCACCTCTATACCCACGCTAGCCAAGAACACTACGGAGTAGTGCTGTCAACTAGCACGGAGAATAAGGCTGTTGAGGAGCGACCATCCATGTAATTGCTTATCACACGGTGGCTATAAATAATCTTCGGAAACAAACATAGAAATAAGCATAACGCAAATCAGTCACAGACATCCATATCACAAAGGCGGAAGAAGATATGAATATATAACTAACACATGAAATTGTACATCAGAGTAGTGGTCAAAAGATCCACAATAATTCAAAATAATAGCAACATGTGCTATATAAAAGAATACAACTATGAGTCTATATCTCAAGTATATACAACAAAAACTGCTAATCTAAATAGTTAGCCAGAAGTCAGAGTGCCGAATCCCGGAAAGAAGTCAAGCAGAAGCACCTGTAACATCTCGGTCTGACCCGAGTATTATTTATAAGAAAATAATAAACGGACCAGTCTAGCTATAAATATCAGATAACATGATATAAACAATAGATATGGCAAGAACATATAGTATCCATAAAGACATACTATGATAAGCATGTAAATGAAGATCATCAAGAGATCAAACAATATCAAAAGAATCTTCTAAAAGATCCAAATTCACCTAAACATAAAAGTTGGAAAATCATAACAAAGAAAGTCATGAAAATAGGTGAAGCACAAATTCCAGAAGACTACACAAGAAATCCAGGAATTACAATATAGGAGCATGAAAACTCACAAAATGGGAGCATGAAAACTCACCTACACGTGTAACACAAAGCGAGAAGCTATCTCATGGTTGCAAGCCATTAATTTTGACACACGAATGACACGAAGACCGTGGGGCGCTACCCCACATATGTGATGGCGAAACATCACACAAATGCGATGGCGAAACATCACAAGAGCGGGGTCTAGTCTCCCTCGCAGACAAAGAGACATCGCACAGTTGCTAGTCTAAAACACAAAAATGATCATCATGATCATCAAGAAGTGTCAATTACACTAAGTTAATAAATATAAAAGTTTAGCTTCATGTCCCATAACCACTTGCTTAACTCAAATATTTACTAACAAACTGTAGATATCCACTAGAAAATTATCACAAGAGATTCAATCGAACAAGTCCAAGAATTAACCGACGAAGTAAACACAAGCGTTTCATACCACTTGTTTTACTAAGTCGTTTAATTAGATTTCTCATACGAGTGAGGTAAAGGTTTGTATATACTAATAGATTGGAAATCGGTTTGAGAAAACGAGCTTTGTTATAAAATAGTGTTGAAATCATTTGAAGAAAGAGTTTTGATATTTACTACTAGTATAGAAAACCTTTATATTTTAAAGTGACAAATCATAGAAGTGATTGTAGAAACAATCAATCATAAAAACTCACATACGAAGACGTGAATACAATCCAAAGAGACCAATAAAGAATCCATGGAAATAGATATTCAAAAATCCATAAATCGACCGAGAAGCCAAAGATAGTTTGTCTCGAAGAGTGGTCAACTCAGCATCTCAACGAACAAGTTCTGATGAATGCACTTCAGATAAGATCCCCTATGGAGGGAGGGTCCAGGGGGGGTGGCAACCCCCTAGTGAAGACCAAAGGGAGGATAGGATCGAGCGACCTAAGGGGGTATGCGACCTAATGGAACAAAGGGGCAAAAGTCACACGACCTAACGGTTTATAGGTCTAACGACCTAACAGGTTATAGGTCTAACGACCTAACAGGTTATAGGTCCAACGACCTAACGATATATAGGTCAGGCGACCTAACAGTGTTACGACCTAAAAATGGAAGGCAAGGCCGAGCGACCTATCGAAGTAAAGAGGCACGCGACATATCGGAGAAAAAGGGGCACGCGACCTATCGGTGTTACGACCTAAGGGTCCTACGACCTAAAGGAATAAACAAATAGGCCAAGCGACTTAAAGAACCAAGGCCACACGAGTTAAGGTTGAAGCGAGCGAAGAACGAAGCGAGCGACCTAACGCCGAACGACCTACCGACCTATCTTCGAACGTCCTAATGACCTAAAACGTCGCGACCTAGCGACCTAAGGAATTCGAAGCCACACGACCTAAAGGGGTAAGGGCCGAGCGACCTAAAATATAAAGAGTCCAACGACCTAGAACCGAACGACCTACGACCTAAGGAGCTTGCGACCCACGACCTAAAGCCCAACGACCCACGACCTAATTCCGAAGCGCCGAGCGACCTAACGTTATAGGCCATTTTAGGTCGTAAACGAGCTATTTGAAGGCCGAGACTTTTCCACGCGAACGACCTAGCAAAGGCAGAGCGACCTAAGTGCAGTTTTTCACCAAAAACACTAAAATTTGGGGTTTTTTGCCAATCCAATCCAAACCAAATGCAAATGTACATGCAAACATGATAGGGATTCATTCCCAACAGTCCAAGATAGTTATAGGCTAGATTTATGAGATAAAAATCTCACCTTTGCACTAAAATTTATAAAGATGAAGCTTGAAAGCAAGGAGAAGCAATCCAAAGCTTGAATCCAATATCTTCTACTTGAATTTGGAGTTGAATGTTGGAGTTGCAATTGAATTTGAGCTTGGAGTTTTAATTTCCCATTCTCTTCACCATTAATGCCAAAGCTTGGGTTAGTTAGGAAATTTATGAAGAGTGAGGACAAGGGGGTTGGAACTTGGGCTTAATAGGCTAAACTAACCCAAAGTCTAAGGCCGGGAAAGTTAGTGAAATTTCACTAACTCCAAACCTATCGATGTTTATACTTAAAAAAGTTGTAAACGGCATTTCGAACTCAATGGAAGTGGTCTCGAGTCCTAATTTGACCATTTGCAAAAAGTAGCTTTTCGGACCAAAATCCGATTAACGATTTAATATTTAAATAAAATATTTAAATATAAACTCGATAAATATGCGGGTTGTTGCAAAGAATATCTATTACTTTAGTTAAACTTAAAATTTGTTAAAGTTGAGTTTGGGGAAAAATTAAATTATGTACAAAGACTTAAAGAAAATATTGTAATCGATGAATGGATTTGAAGTAAAGCAAAACTATATTAATAAAAATAAAATAAGAGAACTATATTAAGAAATAAAAATAAGGGAATTTTATTAAGAAATGAAATGGAATTTTATTAAGGAACAATATGAAATTGAAATTGAAAAATAAAATTATAAAATAGAATTTTTTTTGAATAAATTGTCTTCATAATAAATGAAAAAGAAAACTCAGGGAGTTATAAATTTATAAGCGGAGTTTATAAATGAGATAGAAAGTATTAGCGAATATGTAATGAGATAAGTCACGGTAAGGACTTGATATGAATTATGAAAATTGGTTTGGAGGGAAATAGTTGAATATTTTCGGAAGTAAGAAGTATGAATTTGGACAAGAGGCACGATAGATCGATATTGGTTTTCTAAAATTATAAACTTATTTTTATTTTTTATTTTTAAAAAAGAATATTTTAAATTACTACACTATATAAATTTCTTGTAAACTATTACTTGAATTTAAAATGTTTTGTATTAGTTATTTTCAAAGGATTGGCAAATATTTATCATAAACTTTGATTTTCTAAAACCAGTTTACAATTTATCATTAACTGGATATGAACTCTAATTTTTATGTTAAATATTTCTTTTCAACCGTAAATTGTATAAAACTATACTTATTATTTTATAAACCTAAATGTTTTCAAATGCTTTAAAAATCCAATTAATAATCCTCTTATGTGGATAAGTGAGTTATTAAATGAGATAAGATTTAGGAGAAATCTTATTAAGTGGAGGAACTGAGTTTGAAATTTATAAGCAAGGTATAAATTGATTTTTGAGAAAGAAATGAGAAAATAAGGAATATTTTCAAAGGATAAATCAATTGTATGTGAGTATAAGAAATCAGTTAAATAATTTCGTGGAATAAAAGGACTTTGAAAATTTATTTCAAATGGGTTAAATGGGAATAATATCTGAATGATATTTGAGCTAAATGATTTGTGAAAAATGATTTGATGGTTGGTTGTGTATGATTAATTGATAGTTAATAACCGATTATCAATATTGGACAATGCGCTGATCGTTTCGAAGAGTCCGGGATCATATTTAATTTTCCGAAAACCACTTCGATCCGGTTTGAACGATTACAAATGAAGACCGTGAAGAGTTGAAGACAGTGATTCGGTTTGTCCAGACCCAGGGCAACTTGTATGGATTGAATGCTTTCAGAAAATCGTCAGGTGGACGATGAGCATTCTAAGTGATGCGTTCTTGAAAGGTAACGCTTAACCTCAAGCCTCATCAACCGGGAATGGCTAAAACAGGGGAGGTGCAGCAAGACTTCGTGGGTAGCCCCCACTGGAGAGTGAGGTTTCCCCTGTCTAGATGTCCCTTTTATTCGGCTAAGTGGGCAGTTGGTCACACCAACTGCGGGGTGATCTTGCTTGGGACTGTCCAGTAAGGGATGGTTTCGGTCTTGTGTTGCAGGGGAGTTAGGGTGGCTCCTCGGTACTCTGATCTAGATCAGGTACTGTGACGGGCGGTACCCCAACAACCCTGCCATTGTATGGAATCCAATCTCCAATAAGCGCCTGTACGGTTTTGATTGTTCCCAACTATTGCTGAAACGTGAGATGCAAGCATTTCAGCTAGATTCTATTTTACTTTCTATAGACACTATAATAATATCAGAGAACTTTAATAAAAATTGTTTTAGCTATCGTAAGGTAAAAACCCGACATGTTTATTTGTGGCGTGGTCTTACGAGATGCTTTTGTTTTCAAAAGATTTTCAAAACTTTAATAATCCAATTGGGTGTGATTTTCTCATGCTGGTATTCCAGACTGACTCGGGTGTTGTTTTAATGATGCTTGGGTCAGACCGAGTTTAACAGGATTCAGATTATATGCTGGAGCTCAGGAGACGAGCTGGTGACAGAGCGTATTGCCGTATTTGTATATTATTTCCGCTGTGTATGATCATATAGTAGTTGTCTCTGTATGATTGATTGATGTACTCTGATGATGGTATGTATGTATATGTATACAGTACAGATTTCTTGTATTTAAAACTGTATTCTATATATTATATTTTATTCCGCTGCGATGTGGGATTCTGATGTTGTTTTTGTTCTTCTTCTTCTACCTCTTTCTTCTTTTACCCGAAGACTCGTATTTTTGTTCCACTTCGAGCTGACGAGTGGTGGTTTTGGTTAGTTCAAAAGGGTACGGATTTGCGGGTCATCACATCTACACTACAACATGGAAGGAAACAAACAAAGAAAGGAAAAGATCGTATATTAAATTGCATAAAAAAAGAAATTACATGAGAATAAAAATGGCTAAGTTGCCATGAAAAAATAAAGAGAAAATCTTTGTTTATTTTGAGCCTAAAACTAATGAAGAGAAGGGGGGCTAAGAGAGACTAAGAGAAGAGGGCCAGATTACATGAAACATAAGGGGTATATATACAAGTTTTAAAACCCTAATTCACTTTTTGGGGAATGCCCAAAATGCCCCTTAGGAAGTTTGGAGGCCAAGTAATCATTAACATGTCTTAATCCCCCATTAAGTGTACATGAAACCATTAACTCCATAAGCATGTGCATTAGCCTTTAATTTTTACATTAAGGTAGGTAGGTAGGTGGGGTCCTCCATGATCTTCACTTTGAATTATTTCTATCTTCATTCCTTTATATCCATTTTGTGCATGCATGTTTCTTCATGAACCCACTAATATGAGAAGCTAAATTCCTACAGAATATTATAGAAATTTCCAATTAAATTCTCTCAAGTTAATATACGCGCACAAATGGCCATTTTGCCCTTATATGAAGATGAATATGTGAAAATTTGGAATTAATATGAATTTTGGTTAAAACAAGTTAAAATACCCAATATGATCATTTATTTAATTTAAATAGAATAAATATGGTGGTAAAAATATGCACATTTACGTGCACATCAGTAGTAATTACTTAAAGGTGACTTGGTATTATGTTTTAAAAGACGAGAAAACTTAGCTTACATTTCATAAAGTAGCTTTATTTTAAATATTCTTAAAGTATATATTTTTAATAAAGTATCAAAGTAGTTTTTAATTTAAATGTTTTAAAGTATATTTAAAAAAAAGTGTTTGGATTACTCTAAAATCTAAAGTATTTGTACTTGGTGATTTCAGTGGAAATAGAAAATATTTGGGGAATTTATTCCGTAAAAGGAAGATGGTTTGAAACTGTTTTCAAAGGGTTGAAAAGTGAAAATATATCTTGCGAAAATATTTTGAGAATAATAAATAATTTGAGAAATATTTATGTTTGATGGTTGTTTGTGAATGTTAATTGATAGTTAAATAACCGACTATCAATATCTGGCCAATGCGTTGATTGTTTCGAAGAGACCGGGATCGGGATTTATTTCCTGAAAACCACTTCGATCCGGTTTGTATGTTTTCATGAGGAACACGAGTTTGGATTCGAAGATGGAGCAGTGAAGTGCAAGGGCTAGTCGCTACTAATCCTGAGGGTAGTTTCAAAATGGATGTAGTAGGAGTAGTGCCTTCGGTTCTGTTCGAACCGGAACAGACTTGTATGGATGAATGCTTTCAGAACATCGTCAGTAGGACGGTGAGCATTCTAAGTGACATGTTATAAAAGGTAACGCTTAGCCTCGAGCCTCATCAACTGAGAATGACTGAACATCAGGAGTTATGCAGCAAGGCTAAGTGGGTCGCGCCCATTAGGGTGAGGTCATCCCTGTCCAGATGTCCCTTTTTATTTCAGCTTAGTGGGCGGTTGCTGATCCCAACCGCGGGGTGATCTTACTCGAGATTATCCAGTAAGGGGTAGTCCCGGTCTTGTGTTGTAGGGGATTTAGGGTGGATCCTCGGTACGCTGATCTAGACCAGGTACTATGACAGGTGGTACCCCAATGCCTAGTCATTAGTTGGAAATCCATTCTCCCTACGTGCCTTTATGGTTTTTGTTTGTAGAACCCACTTTGTGGCTAGTATGCTGGAATTTAATCATGTAACAATTTCAGCTATTTTAATAAGTATTTGTATATAGACACTATTATAATATCAGAGGATTTTGATAAGAAATGTTTTGGCTATCGTAAGATAAAAACCCGATATGTTTATTTGTGGCGTGGTCTTACGAGATGCTTTTGTTTTCAAAGGATTTTGAAACTTTAATAATCAAGTTGAGTGTGGTTTTCTCACGTTGGTCTTCCAGATTGACTCGGGTGTTATTTAACTATAATGCTCGGATCAGACCGAGTATTATAGATTACAGGAAAGAATGCTGTGAGCTCAAGAGACGAGCTGGCCGGCGATACGTACTTCCATACTTGTTTGAAATATTCCATTGTGTTGATTAGTTGTGTATTCAGTTTTGTGAGGACAGGTTATGATAACTGTCCAGTTTAGGTGTTGTGAACTTTGATGTACTCTGATGATGTAGTGTATAAACAGATGTACTTTCTTTTGTGTAAAGATCATTTATTATCTATTATATTTTATTCCGCTGCGATGGTTAGATTTTGTTGTTGGTTGTTTTCTCTCCTTCTACCTCCTTCTTCTTTTACCCTCATGGTTCGATTTTCGAGTGTCGAAAAATTAGGTCGTGACATTTTGGTATCAGAGCTGAAGGTTAAGCGAGAACTTGGCTTTGGTGAGAATTACTCATTAGAAATAGAGTCCGTAGTACTCTAGAATGAGTTTGAGTGTATTAATAGATATGAGCGTGTATTTGTTAGTGAATATAAAAGTTGTTTTTATACCGTGTTGACTTATCGGTTGAGTGTTTATGGATTCTGGTCCATATGTGGGGCGCCACATCATCGATAGGGGTTTCTAAACTCTTAAACAAGATAAACCAACACGGTATTGTTGTAAAATAGGATAAATGAAATAATTTTATCCAAATTATTTTTGTATATAAAAGAAATAATTTTTCGTAAATTATTATAGCTATATATGGTTGCTTGGTTGTTAGGATATGATAATATTAAATTATTATCATTGTTAAGTGAAAGTTGAATAAAGGAATAAGATTTTATCCAAAGATTAAGAAATAAATTCATTAACAAAATGAAATTTATAGATGTGAATTATAAATGTGATTTATAATTGAAGGTGAAATAAAAAATCTAGAGTAATATTTCAATATGAATTGGCAGGATTGGAATTTATAATTTTGGGAAAGGTTTAAATCCCTTTTGAATTTGGAAATGATTTTCACAGGTTTTGGAATAAATGGTGATAGTATTTAAAGAATGTTTTTGAATTGGGTTTGATATATGGAGAGATTTGGAATTTAAAAATATTTGAAAGGGGTAAAAGCATTTAAACTCTTTTCGGTCTTTAGAAAATAACTTCGGTGATGAATGCAACATAATCGATGTTCATTTTCGAGTTTTCAAGAGAGGAATTACTACCAAATTGTTTGATTTGAAATTGTTTGCAAAAGTTGGGTTGATTTTAGAAATGCAAAGTATTTTGGATATAATTGATTTCAAATGATTTTTGAAATACTTAAGTGATTATTGAAGGATCTGGAATTGGTTTAAAATGTTTCGAGTGTCTAAGTAATGGTTTAAACTCAGGATGTTTAACTAAAAATGTTATGGATTACATGCAGGTTTGGAAATTTATAAAGTTTGAAAATTTACTGGAATGAAATTAACTTGTAAAAAGTTAATAAGTTAGAAGAGTAAGTTGAATTAAATGAACTCAAGCTAAGTCTAATAATATTGTGATTAGATTTGAATCAAAGTCGAAATATAATTGAGATGGAATTGTATCATGCGGTGGATACATTAAACAAAATTAAGACATTACTTAATAAAATGTAAATTAATTGTGTGAAGTCAAAGAATAGTATGGGGTTAGATTTAACCGGAGTTTAGTTAGATAAGATTGAATGAGAATAAATAGATTCCGATGGCTTATAAAAGAATTCAAAACCCATTGAATAAAAATATATGTACTTGGCTAAATTAATATTTATAATCCCAAGTTAAAAAGTAAAATGTGAACGGGATTGATTGTAAATGGAGGAAAGTATGGATATAAATAAGTAGTGACTTATAAAACTTAGAAGTAGAATAAATAAGCCAAAATAAAATTGTTTTGAATTTTGGGAAACGAATAAAAATACAAAACTTGAATTATAAAATAGATTGAACTCAAGAAAATTAAGTGAAGATTTTTGAAGGAAAAAATCAAATATTGAATTAAAAGCGGGAATGAAGTAATTTGAATAAATTAGTTAAGTGAGTATTAATGGAATTCTGATTGGTTGGATAAAAATTGAATTATGAGTTAAAAATGGATTTTTGTGAAGTTAAACTTGAGTTATAAATTAAATTCAACTTAGAAGTGCTAAATGAATTGAATATGATTGAAATATGGTGAAATGAAATGAAGTTGGATTAAAACAGAAATGGTTTGAATTGCAAATAAAATTCAAAGGAGTGGAAATAAAATTGAAATGGACTTGTTATTAATAAAATAAGTTCGGAAGTGAAATGAAAATGTGAAATAAAGTTTAAAATGGATTGAATGAATATAATTGAATTAAATAGAACGGAATTTAACTGGAAATGGAGATGAACTTAAGTTGTTAAATTAAGCAAATTGTTAAATGGTTGTTAGCGAGCTTTATGAAATGGTTTTGAATAGAACCTATTTGAATGATGAAATGGAATGTAAGTAAATAGATAAAATTAAAAATGAAGTGAAAATGAGAATGCATGGATTGTGAATAAATTTAAAATGGAATGAAATTTATATAAATTGAGTTGAGATTATTTTAAAATGGTTAAAGCTTAAGTACTTACTTGTTCATATGAATATCGTCAAAATGCATAAGAAAATGGGTCGTTCGACGAAATGGAAGAAAATTCTATGAGTCATTGGAAGTAAATACAATTGATTTTTGAATCAACTGAAATAAATATGAGTTGTTTTGCTTAGAATAAATTTAATGGACAAAGGTGAGTGTAAATCACTTAAAATTAAAAATAATAATTTAAGAATTGGTTGTAAGCAATTGAAATTGGTGTCGGAATCTTATAAATTGCATATGGGTATTATTTAGTGTACATTGCTTATGAAGTGCATGTGTCTAGCTATTGAAAGTAAATAAATGTTAGCGAGTTGCATATATTTTAGACTTACATGTTTAAATTAAGTAAGTACAGGTACAGAGAAGCCGTATGGCTGGATTTGGACGTGCAAAATGATAAATAAATAAGCCGCTTGCTTAAAAATGCTAAATCGAGGTATGCCTATGCAATAAAAGTTAGGAAATATAAACTATTGTTTGTTTTTTTTATTTTTTCGACCGTGTGGGTCGATGCATATATATTTATATCTCTTGTCAAATTGCAAAAGCTCCTCCGTACAAAGGAGACTCTGTTAAAATTTTCCGAAAATTTCGGGAGTTAGAAATTTTTTTGAAAATTTTTGGGAAAATTTTTGTTAGCGACAATACGATTTCAAATTGGAATTGAATAAGGAATTTTGGAAATGGAAATTGGAACTAATTGTTTAGTTGGAACTAAAGGATTAGAAAAGTGAATATGGGATTTTCACTAAGTATGTTTTAGTAAGTTGGGGGTTTGGAACATTCTTCTGCCATGGTAATTTCGAGGATGAAATTCTTTTAAGGGGGAAGGAATGTAATGACCCGGATTTTTTGAACGGTTAATTTGAGATATTTAAATGGATTTAAATATTTGATTTGGATTATGAATTGGTTTTGAATATGGAAAGTATGGTTTTCATTTATAAAGTAAATTCAGGATCTAAGATATAATGATTTATTGGAAAATTCGACTTTTGAATCATATAATTGGTAATTGGGTAAAATATTAAATATGGAGTTATAAGCTTGTCATAAATATTTCAAAGGCTTATAAAATTTATATTGATAATACTGAAAGTAATAGATGGGGTAAAATTGAATTTAATAATAGTTTGTTCAATTTAAAAAATACATCGTTTAAATTGATGTTCAAAAATAGCCTTCCGACGCACAGTCTCGGATTTCGATGAAACCACTTTCATTGGATCCGTTATATTGTATTATTATCGTGTTTCAAATTTCGTAGTATTTGGAGTTGTTGTGTGAGCGTACGATTTTATACGCGTTGAAATCTAAAATGGAAATCTAATATAATAACTGGGTTTAAAAAGTTATCTTCTCCATACAATCAAATTGGGACTCGGAACCTTTTCCATTGCGTTCGGAATAGGGGTTTAACATTATAAATGCCTAGCGGCACGGCTCGATAGGAGCTCGAATTTGTGAGTTGCGTAAATCGAGACAGTTTGAATTTAAATTTAAATTAAATGTATATATTCTCATACAAATGACAAATTTAAACACATTTTGTCCCTTAAGTATACGTGTCTACTGCCTTCTTTAATTTCTTTCCAAATGCCCTTTTTTTCCTCTCTACTAAAATCGAAATGGCCAGATAAAAAATAAAAATAAAAGAAAATAGAATCTGCTGCTAAATATTTTTCTTTTATGGCCGAGTTTCTTCTCACAAATTCATTTTGTAATCAAAATCAAGTTCGAGTTAAAGGTAGAGCTTCCCATTCTCATTTAATGGTCGAGCGAATTTATCAGTAATGCATCTCGAAGTCAATTCGAGCATAGGAATTTTGGGAATCAAAAACCTAGTTTGATTCAGGTCTATGCATCGACTCGAGGAGGCGGTTGATGAGGGCAGCCCGCGACATCGCGATGAAGGAGGTACTACGTAGCGTGAGCAAAAGTGGGGTTGTGAGTCGATGGCGAGCAAGTGCTTGGGCGGTCATGGTCACGGTCGCGAATCGTGGCAAGAGCAGCAGGGTAGGGTGGATTGTTCAATCGCAAGCGATCATGCACGCAAGGTAGGGATTGATGGTGGAGCGAAATTCGACAAGCTTGGGTTTTTGGTTCTGAGATTTCGTGAGTTACAGCTAGTCGACCAATTTTGGGAGACGCGAGCAAGAGGAGTTTTGGCGCTGGCGATGTTGCGGGTTATTTTCGAAGCCGCGATGGGATGTCGGGGTCGAAGGAGCACGAGAGTTGAAGCAGCGTAGGTAAATTCTATTTTAATTTAAATATATTGAATATGTATAAACAGAGGGAAAAATATGTATGTATTTATATATAACATAATTTGATTTTAACAGTAATCTTTTTTTAGGATTTTAAAGTAAGATTTGTTGCTGTTTATTTTACAGTAAAGAAAAGGAAATTTTTTAAGTTGAAGGGTATTTATGTAAATTAGATTTTTGAAAATCTATATAGAATATTTTTATAAGTATATATATATATATAAATTTAGAGAGAAAAGAATAATATAATAATAAAATCATTGGGTTATTAAATTTATTAAATGGAAATTGTTTGTTCGATTAAATCGAATATTTATAAGGATCATCTAATATTTATACAACGTCAAAAATAGTGAAGAACAAGCTGATTTGGATTGGATTGCAAATTAAAAAGCAAAGGTGAGTTAATCTCACTCATCTGGATTAGTATTTAAATTTAAATAGTTAAATTTAAATTATTGGTTGAATTGCTTGGATGATGATTGTCATTAGTTAAAATTTAATAGACCCTACATGTCGTATAATAGCGGATGATATTATATAAATCCATATACCACGATATTCCACCCCGAAGTGGAATTGGCATTATATATATTGGAGTGATTGATTTCCCGCATTATATAGCGGATGAGACCCTATGCGCCGCATAATAGCGGATGATATTATATAAACTCATATACCACGATATTCCACCTCGAAGTGTAATTGGTATTTTATATTGTGCTAACATCTGTGGATGTAGGGAAAAAAGGTTGGAGGGATCCAACTGGATTCCTCAATAATATTAGATTGTAAAATATTTTGTGTTATGAATTATTGGATAATCTGTGATAGATTACATTGATAATTGGAAATAATGGATGCCATGTTTGATTGAATATAGTTATATATACCGAATGTATAGATTGGATTTTTGAAATGAAATAAAAGAGAAAATTTTAAAGTAAAATAACTTTAGAGAATTTGAATAAATTAGATAATAAATTGGAGAAAGAATAAAAGTTGATTGTTAAATTTTAATAAATAAATTCCGAGTATGGAAAAGGGGATTTTGAATAAACAGAGAAATAATGAATTTTAAAAATTAAGTGATGTTATTTCAAGGAATAAAAGAATTTATTTTTAAAATTTAAGGTTTAAATTTTTTTAAAAGGGTAGAGAAGGAATTTGGGAAATCTGAAATTGGTATTTTCAGTTGAAAAGGATTTTAAATCATAATTAAGAAATAAATATGAAGTTACTGGCTTTTGAAATAAATTGTGTAAGTAAAGAAATTTATTTCAAAATTGAGTAAATTGGAAATCAATTTGGAAATTGGTCTAAGTGTTTGGAATTGAAATTTTAGAGGAGAATGGGACTATGAAATTTATAAACTGGGTTTATAAAGTGAAATGGATATCAGCGGATATCGGGGAGTATAAATGTCACGGTGGGAATTTATAAAGAAGTGGGAATTTGCTTTAAAAATAAATCGTGATTTTTTTAAAGGAATGGAAATGGGAAGTCAATTTCCTTGAAAAGCCGAGTATATTTTAAAGGAGACCTTTATGTATAAGTTAAAGGCTTTTAAAATTTGTTATATAGAAATGTTTAGATTTTTTTTTGTAAATGTTTAAATTTTAAAGTAAGTATTTTTCAAATTTATCTTAGTAGTAATTACTTAAATGTGACTTGGTATTATGTTTTAAAAAAAGAGAAAATTTAGTTCATATTTCATAAAGTAGCTTTATATTAAATATTTTTAAAGTATATATTTTTAATAAAGTATTAAAGTAATTTTTAATTTAAACATTTTAAAGTATATTTTATAAAAAAAGTGTTTGGATTATTCTAAAATCTAAAGTATTTGTACTTGGTGATTTCAGTGGAAGCAGAAAATATTTGGGGAATTTATTCCGTAAAAGGAAGATGGTTTGAAACTGTTTTCAAAGGGTTGAAAAGTGGAAATATATCTTGCGAGGATATTTTGAGATAAATAAATAATTTAGGAAATTATTCATGTATGATGGTTGTTTGTGAATGTTAATTGATAGTTAAATAACCGAATATTAATATTTGGCCAATGCGCTGATCGTTTCGAAGAGACCGGGATCGGGATTTATTTCCTAAAAACCACTTCGATCTGGTTTGTGTGTTTTCGTGAGGAAGACGAGTTTGGATTCGAAGATGGATCAGTGAAGTGCAAGGGCTAATCGTTACTAATCCTGAGGGTAATTCCAAAATGGATGTAGTAGGAGTAGTGCCTTCGGTTCCGTTCGAACCCAGAACGGACTTGTATGGATGAATGCTTTCAGAACATCGTCAGGAGGACGGTGAGCATTCTAAGTGATATGTTCTAAAAGGTAATACTTAGCCTCGAGCCTCAACAACCGGGAATGACTGAAAATCATGGGTTATGCAGCAAGGCTAAGTGGGTCGCGTCCATTAGGGTGAGGTCATCCCTGTCTAGATGCCCTTTTTTTTAATTTCGGCTTAGTGGGCGGTTGTTGATCCTAACCACAGGGTGATCTTACTCGGGATTATCCAGTAAAGGGTAGTCCCGCTCTTGTGTTGCAGTGGATTTAGGGTGGATCCTAGGGACGCTGATCTAGACTAGGTACTGTGATAGGTGGTACCCCAGTGCCTAGTCATTAGTTGGAAATCCATTCTCCCTACGTGCCTTTAAGGTTTTTGTTTGTAGAACCCACTTTGTGGCTAGTATGCTAGAAAATAATCATGTAATAATTTCAGCTATTTTAATAAGTATTTGTATATAGACACTACTAAAATATTAGAGGATTTTGACAAGAAATGTTTTGGCTATCGTAAGGTAAAAACCCGACATGTTTATTTGTGGCGTGGTCTTAGGAGATACTTTTGTTTTCAAAGGATTTTGAAACTTTAATAATTAAATTTAGTGTGGTTTTCTCACGCTGGTATTCCAGACTAACTTGGGTGTTATTTAACTATAATGCTAAGGTTAGACCGAGTATTATAGATTACAGAAAAGGATGTTGTGTGCTCAGGAGATGACCTGGCTAGCGATACATACTTCCGTACTTGTTTGAAATATTCCACTGTGTTGATTAGTTGTGTGTTCAGTTTTGTGAGGGCAGGTTATGATGACTGTCCAGTTTGGGTGTTGTGAACTTTGATGTACTCTGATGATGTAATGTATAAATAGATGTATTTTCTTTCGTGTAAAGATCATTTATTATCTATTATATTTTATTCCGCTGTGATGGTTAGATTCTGTTGTTGGTTGTTTTCTCTCCTTCTACCTCCTTCTTCTTTTACCCTCACGGTTCGATTTTCGAGCGTCGAAAAATCGGGTTGTGACGACATCACTTTCGGAATCATATTTACTTTCAAAATCATATTCATTTTCGAAATTGTATCACCTTTGAGATCATATTTTCAAATCATCATATTTACTAAAAAAACATGTATTTCACTAGAAAATGTCATTTCAAATCCTAACTTGGATAATAACATCATTTTACCATATCTGCTTTTAAATCAAGAATTTATAAACACTTCAACTATATACAGTCTGGAATTTAGAAAATAGTTTAGATACTTATAAATAGCTTAAATAGTTAGCATAGTCTAAAATAAATTTGAAACAGTTAAAATACTCTAAAATAGTTTAGGTGGATTTAAGATAGTTTAAATAGATTTAAAACAGGTGAATAAATTTAAATAGTTTAAATAGAATTAAAATAGTTAAATAGATTTAAATAGTTTATTTAGATTTAAAATAGATTAAATTGATTTAAGTTATGTTAAAATGGGTTAATTAGTTTAAAATAGGTTAAGATAGATTGAACTGGATTAAATAGATTAAGATAAGTTGAAATTGTTTTAAAATGATTAAAATAGATTAAAATGGATTAAATTTGTTTAATAGTTTGAAAATCTTAGTTATAAGGATTCAAGGATAATATATTTAAATAGTTTATACTAAATAATAATAAATTTAAATTTAATATCAAATTTGTACTATTACTTTCATTCAACACATCTTTAAACCATTTAATCAATATCGATTCCAGATCCATATTTGATCTATAAATTCAAACTATTACAAATTTAGCGGATTTGAAGTTTAAATATTCAAATATTTCAATAACTCAATTTCGATTGATTTTATTTATAATTTAAATATAACTTTAAAATTTCAATTTAAACCAATTCTATTTTCAACATTTAAAACTCGGATTTTCAAAAATAATTCAGTTTATATAAATAAGGTTTTCTTCAAAATATCATTTAACTAAATTCAAAATTTAAAAATTCAAAATCATTTAATTTGACCAATCCGGTGTCCGTATATAGTTTTTTACCCTATTGTCAAGTGATACAGATATATATCATTTCAATTTGTAATATTTTAAATCCACAGATGTATATTATCTCAATCCGTAATCCGAATAAAAATTTAAAATCCATAAAATCGCTCGGGTATGTATCCTTTTAACCCATAGTGAACTTGCAATGTTATAACAATATATATAAAATAAAAGAACATCCAATCATCTAATATCAACAATTGAACATCCATCACAATAATCATTCAAATCAACCAATTAATAAGAACAATTAACCGATTTTCAATAACAAGTATTTGATTGAAAATTAATATTCAATATTAAATTAAATAGCGATTCAATTCAATAAAATTCTTATTTTACTGGAATTACAATTTAAATGTACCAAACATCAACCCATCAATTTCTAATCACATCATAAATTTAATTTAACTAATATAAGATAATTTAGTAGTTGAGAGTGGGCCAAAATAATCACCTTTGATTTCAAATCGATTTGAAATCCAAATAAAGGCCTAAAATTCAACAGTCTCGGAATTCATCCAAACGAGTTTAATAATGTCTGGAATTTCAATATGTTCCCAATGAAAGACACGATGCGTAAATCCGATCTTGTATGTAAAAGATATGTAAATTAGAACATTTGAATTTGCGATTTACATAAAATAAAGAAATAAAAAAAAAGAATGGACCACACCCTATGTCACGTCATCACATACAAGCACATCATCACGTTACTACTTTGAACCCTAATATCATCAAAAGAAAGCAATGCTACTGTAACATCCCGCCTTTTTGCACGCTTTAAATCGACACACTTGCCAATTCAAACCATAGGGAAGGGCGGATTGTTATGGGGTAAATAAGAAAAACAAGAAAGAAATAAAAGAAAACAGAATCTCGCAGAGGAAGGGTAAAATATAACAATAAAATATACAGTTTATAAATCTGTTTACAAAATATTTATATAATACATATCAGAGTTACACATGCCGATAACAATGCAGCGGAACAGTGTGTAGTGCACTAGTATAAATAATAATAATATACGTCTTCGTCTTCGTCCTCCAGAGCTAAATCTTCAAATCCTGAAACGCTCGGACTGACCCGAGCGAATTGAAAAGCCAAAATACTCGAGTCAGAACTAAAAGATCTTATGTAAGTTAAATTAACAGAAATAAATATGAGTGCAGTAACTCAAGAGATGCTCGGGATTTACATCTCCTAAGGATCCGTTAAACTATTTACTATGTAGTATATTGCGCTATTATAATAGTGTCTAATTCTAAAATAAACTTACTTTTTTCTTAGCATTAAGGGGTTACCCAGATAGCCCTTAACACGTAATTGTCCCAGTAGTCCATCCAATATCATTGTCCCTACTGATCGGGAAGCCACCAGAGGATACCACACGGGGTACGGGAGAAAACCAAACTCGTACAAGGCACGATAGGGTAGGTGACACGACACAACTAGGCAATGCCGGGGTAGATATACCAATTGCTATCCGGGCTGATGGAAAGGTGTAGCCGCAGCTACCGCCCACCTCGAAACAACTCTCCAAAAAAATCAAAGTAAAAGTGGCCGCCGAATCAATCCAAAGTCAAAGTATAATATCGAAGAGGAGTGTGCGATCAGAGGAATGACCTCACTGGCCTGAGAATCGCTCCTGTTTTAGCCACCTTATGCCAACTCACGGGAGTCGGGTCCATGTATTTACCTTGCAGGAAACGCCTCCACCAACCTACTTCATTCTGGAATCTCCACCGCGTACACGGTTGTTAAAGTGGGTTTCGGAGTTGGCAGAGAGTATGACAACTTCCGATCCCGGTCTCTTCAACAACCAAACGTTATTATAACACCGCAGTCCTTAAAATAATTTATACGTTTGAAACCAGAATATAATATCCATTTCAAAACCATATAAATATGATATCATTTCCTTTTAAAACCCAAAACAATATGATATCATCTTTATTTTCCAATATATTCTTTCCAAAAATCATAGTGGTTTCAAAGTAAAATATTTAGAAATCAAAACTCTTGAATATAATACTTCCAAATTATACTACCTTGAAAACCATAACTTTGAAACAAATTTCCATCTCTCAAATGGTAAATATTAAATTTCTTTTATAAAACAAAATAGCTTCTTTACATTTCACAAATCAATTCCAAATATCGATTTAAACTTCCAAATACCATTCTTAATTCTTATGTTTCAAAGCTTTAAATAATTTCACCATTTAAAAACAAACTCATTTGACAAACCCATATATATCAAATTCAATTACTTATTATTTAGACTTGAAATGTTTACTTAATGAATTCAATATACTTTAAGTAAAACTTATAACTTCACATAATTGGACAATCTTTCAATTTATTAAACTTGATATATTCATTTAAATCAACGTAATATCATTTAAATCACTTTACACAAAATCAAGTTACAAAAATCATATCCTTTAAAAATTCTAACTTTTCATTTAGTTTCAATTTAACTTAATATTCATCTTCCAACCTTATTCTCTTTTAAGTCATTAAAACTCCAGAAATTTAATTTTAAATAAATTCTTAATCGTATTTGATCTCGAAATCAAACTTTATTTTATACTTCAAATAAATTCATACAAAGCTTAAAAACCGAAAATTTACTATATATATATAAATAACCAAATCAATATCCCATAAACCATATATATATAGCTTTACAAAACCATAGTAAAACGTTTCAAAAATAATTTCATATATTTACCGTGGTGCCTGTATAAAATTTTCTACCCTATGGTCAAGTGATACGGATGTTTGTCATTTCAATCCGTAATTTAAAATAAAAATGTGGTTGTATATCATTTCAAACCGCAATCCCGAATGAATGAAATGCACGATAACTTGCAGTTTATACAATATAAAATACAACATCCATTCATCCAAATATCAATCATCAACCATTTATTACAATCATCATCCAATTTAAACGACATCCATATAGAGCATATAATTATACAGGTAATAAATAATATGTATTAACTAACAGTTTATATAAATTTAACTACTGTTAAACTAGCAGTTTATGTGCAAAAATAAATATAAATTTAACTGGAAGTTAATGCGAAATAAAAATAAATATAAGTATGACAGGCAGTTAATATGCAAATAAATAAATTCTAATTGTCAAATTATATGCAATAAATACAATTAATTAACAGTTAAATTAAATAAATGCGATTTAACTAAGATGACGAATAAATCATGACAAACAGTCATAAATAAATTTCTACTCATATCTAAAATCAATTTAACAAACATAAGAAATCTTAGAAGTTGTGAGTGGGTTAAATACTCACCTTTTGAATTTAAATCGAATTTAAATCCAATTTAAATTCAAAAATTTGACAGTCTCCAAATCCGTCCAAACCAATGTCAACAGATCTGGAATTTTATTTCGATCCTAACAAAAAAAATCACGTGTGAAACGGAGTAAGTATGAAAAAGTTATTAAGATTTTAATATTGGAATTAAAAATAAATTTTAAATTAAAATAAGCACACAACTTTCATTACACGTCACCATCATCTTCAAATTTCCAGAAGAAAACAACGCAACCCAGGATTGGTACCGAAACCCTAGCCGCCATCCTACTCGAAGACGCACGCCTCCAACATGTCGTCGTCCTTCCTATGAGCCGCGCCACCTTCCTGCACCTCACGATAGCCCCCACAAAGTCCCACGACCATCGACGCTCGAGTAAAACACACCGGCCGCCGTCCACAATTAAACCCTAATTGCATAAATCGAGTCGATCCAGCCGTTGAAATCCTAAACAAATGACACCGATGCACTCCCCACAGCACTATCTATACAACCCCTGAGTCGATTTGTCGATCCGACGATGATTGTCGAACACCAACGAACGGCCGCGATTTATACATTAAATTCTGGATACAGGAAGACTCGAATCGAAAAACGAATTGCACCAGCATATTACGCATTTCGAAAACTTCAACATATATTTTTTTGAGATTTTTCTGAGGATTTTGAATTTTTGACTTTTGATTTTGGACTGAAATTGGATCTAGGGTTTGCAGCCATTGGAAATGAGGACTTGAGAAAAATGAACGCATAAACAAATGAACATAGATGGAGGCTAGGGTTTATAACTGGGATTATATAGATAGGCTAGAAAATAGAGTAAATGGATCCGATAAGCAAAAGTGCTGAACGGTAATTGGCCCAAAAAGCCCATTCTAACCCCAGAACGAAATTGGGTAAACCCATATATCCAAATAGGTGTTTTAAAATATTCTGAATACGATGGAAAAAATTTCACGTCCAAATTCCATCGTATGAAGAAGTTATGCTGAAAACAATATTTCCAAATTTATTTCAAATTTATTTCATTTAAATCGATTTCAAGGCGTTTCGCGTTCGTACGATCAAATGACATGTCCGATCGCTACGAAACTTGAAACCCTACAATAATTTACTGTTACGGATCCGATGAAACTGGTTTCATCGAAATTCGAGTCCGTGACCAAAATGGCTATTTTTATATTAATTAAATGAATTTAAAATAAATAAATTAAACAAATTTTATATTTAGATTCTAGAATTTGACCCATTTTATCACTCTCAAACTTTCTTAATCATTTACAAAATTTCAAACAAGTTTAGATGTCAAATTAAAGAAGGTAAATTTATAAATTTCAATATAAATCTGAGACGACCCGACTTTTTCTCCACCCAAAGTCGTATCATCCTTAAGAAAGAAAGGATAGAAAAGAGAAAAGAAAGAAGAGAAAGAAGAAACAACACAAGAATCTCAACAGCGGAACGAATAAATTATATTAATAACATAAGTATTACATAGTATACAACAAATATCAGAGTTACACAGACATATACAACACATACTAGACAGTTATAAACACCCGTCTCGTTATTACAACTCAATCACAATACAGAAACACTCAGAGATACTAACACAGCGGAAAACTATATAACTATACGCAGAATCCTCCTGCTCCATTTGCTCCTTCACAATTCGTTAAAGCTAACCTGAATCCTAACCTGAATTCCCTTGGCTACTCGTAAAAATTTGAGTACCCAAGAGTTAAAGAAAAACAGAAATAACTCCGGGTCAGACATGGGTCTGGTGTGAGTAACAGGTTAAAGTTGCTTAACTTTGAAAAACCTTTGAAAAGAAAAGGTATCACATAAGACTTCCCACACATAAACATGGAAAAGTTTTTACCTTAGCTAACCAAAACATTTGATAGGAAATCCCATGATATTATAATAGTGTCTAGGGTTTTCAAGTAAATAAGAAATAGCCGAAATTGTTACATGATTAAATTCCAGCTACTAGCCACAAAAGTGGGTAATACAATCAAAACCATTGGCACTTATTGGATTTTGGATTCCATCAATGGCTGGGCTACTGGGGTACCGCCCGTCACAGTACGTGGCCTAGATCACCGTACCGAGGAGTACGCCCGCTCCCCTGCAACACAAAGCCGGACCCGTTCCTTACTAAACAGTTCCAAACAAGACAACCCCGTAGTTGTGATCAGCAACTGCACCACTAAGCCGAAAATAAAGGGACATCTAGACAGGGATAAATCTTGCTCTCAAGTGGGGGCTACCCACGAAGCTTTGCTGCACCTCTCCTGTTTTAGCCATTCCCGGTTGATGAGGCTTGAGGCTACGATTACCTTTATAGGACATATCACTTAGAATGCTCATTGTCCACCTGACGATGTTCTGAAAGCATTCAATCCATACAAGTTCGTTCTGGGTTCGAACGAAACCGAAGGCATTATCTCGTTACACTCATATTGGAATCACCCTCAGAGTTAACGACAATAACCCTTGCACTCTGAATCACCATCTCGAATATATAAGTACTATTCCGTCAACTCATTACGGAATCACCCATAGAGTTACACTGACGTATAGCCCTTACATCTCGAATCTTCACTCGCTCCACTTAGATTAACGACCTAATGTTTAATTTGGATCGATGTGGTTTTCGGATATCCAAATATGGAAACCCGATCCCGGTCTCATCGAAATCCAAAGCGTGTCTTTTAAGTCCAAGTTGTTTTAAAGTTTAAAACAATTCAATTCATTATCTATATACATACAATAGATAATTCACAACACAATAGATAATCAACATTATTATCAACAGATAATTCATATCATAATCAGACAATCCATATTATCATCCAAAAGCAACCAATACATACATATCACATACATTACTCATCTCATAACTGAGATTACAACCCATTCCAGGCAATTAATACCGATTATCAAACATAAGCAACTATCTAATGATCACACCATCTATAATTAATTTAAAATGAATTAAATTAATTACTTAATCTCTAATTAATTTAAACGAATTAAATTAATTACTTCATCATCAAAATCCTGTTTAACTTGACCATTAATTGATTACAAATCAATTTATAAATCATCATCTCAATATTCATTTAACTTAATCCTTATTGATTAACTATCTCTAATTACAATAAGTAATTAGCATTTAATATTACTTACACAAGTTAATTATATTAAACCCTTTGCAAATAATTAACTTCAAATTTCTCAATTAATTAATTAATTAAAATTAATTACATTAATCATTTATTCATTATTAATTATTCCTTAATTAATCAATTCCAAATTACATCATTAATTAATTAATGATTTCTAACTACATTTAATCAATCTCCATATTAATTACATAAGTAATTAATCTTCAATTTAAACCAAATATATATTAATCACCTATGATTAATAATACTAGTAATTAACTACTATAATTACTCATCCCATAATTAATTTCTCATAATTAATTACTTTCCTTGATAAATTTCAAAGTAATTTAAATTCAAATTACTTCTATAATAAATATCCTTAATTACATTCAGTAATTATTATTTAATAAATTCATAAATTACATAAAGTAATTATCAACAATCCACAATTGTTTAAATTAATTTAACTTAATTAATCTAAACTAATCACATCAATCAAATTAATTACACTAAGTAATTAATTCATTAATTACTTTCATTAAGTAATTAAACATAAACAATTGATTATTATTTAATTAATTAATCTAATTAAGTATCTCAATTAATCACATTAATTAATTGTTAAAATAATTTTAAGTTAATGACCTTCATTAACATTTCTTAATTACTTAATTAAGAGTTAACCTATATTAGCCATTACTAATTATCAATTAATTAATATTTAACTACAATTTAATTAATCTCTAATTATTAATTAATTAAGTGTTAATTAAAATCTAAATTATCTTTAATCACTTGATTAAATAAATCTTAATCATTAATTGAAATTTAATTAACCATCCTTAATTATAGATTAATTAACCTTAATTAATTAATCTCAAATCTTAATTAATTAACTTAAAAATTATTAATAACTTAATTAAACATCCTCTTTATTAATTAATTAAATAATTAACATTCCATTTAAATTAATTAAATAATTTAAATGAAACCAATTTCTTAAGTTCAAAATTAAGAAACATTCTTCTTTATACAAAGTATTTTAAACACTTTATTTCAAACAAAAATTCAATTTTAAAATTTCTTTTTAAATTTAAAACTGAAACAAAATTCAAATTTTCATTTCAGATTAAATCTTAAAAATTTAAAACATTACTTACTCTTTCATCTTCATTTTTAAATTCAAATTATTTAACCTTTTCTAAAAATGGTTAAACCAAATTTAAAATTTAAAAACTTATTTAATTTTAAAAACTTACATTAAATAAAAGTTCAGGTTTTAAAAATAGAATTTAAACTCATTTTAAATTCTTATTTCATAATTTAAAACTTAAAGTCTTAATTTCAAAACAATGTTCTCTTAAATTGTAAAAAGTTTGAAAACTAAATTTAAATTCCCAAATTTAAATTAAAATTTAAATTCAGATTCATTTGCTTAATTTCCTATTTCAGTTTCCAGATTTAAACTTATTTAAATTTTCAGTTGCATTTTTAAAATTACTTTTAAACTAAAACAGAAAATAGTTTTCGGTCTTAGTTTAAAACATCCTACATTTTGAATTCAAAAATGTTTCAAAATCAAATCTTCTAACTGTTGATTACATATAAAAGTTCTGGTTTTAAAACAAAAAATCCAATTTTGAACTTAATCTTACAATTTCAACTTACTTTTAAATTTTAAATAAAACAGAAAATAGTTTCTGTTTTCATTTAAAAACCAAACTTAAATTTTTAAAAATTTAAATTATTCCTAAAAACTAGAATTCAAACTTATTTGAATTCATATTTTAGATTCAGGTTTAAAACCCAAATTCAA
This sequence comes from Allium cepa, assembly GCA_030765085.1. Lineage (NCBI taxonomy): Eukaryota > Viridiplantae > Streptophyta > Magnoliopsida > Asparagales > Amaryllidaceae > Allium > Allium cepa. The sequence continues at coordinate 1,036,136,003 of CM060941.1, read as the reverse complement.
ATTAAGTTTACATTTTAAATTTTAACCTTTAAAATTTAAACACTGTAACAGATTTCCTGATTAAACTTAAAACCAAACTAAAGTTTCAAAATTCAAAACCTAAGATTTAAACTAATTAAATTCAAATTCAATTAAGGTTTTTAAATTTTAGTTTAAAGTTTAGTTTATAGTTAACTTGCTTTTAAATTTTAAAAACAGTGAAACAGGTTCTGTTTCTATTTGAAAACCTGAAACAATATTATTAACTCGAGCAACCCTATCTTACTTCGAGTCAGAAGCAACACTGCTTCGAGTCACCCTCCAGTTTTCCCCGAGATCATCCCGAGAAGATAACTCTGCAACCCAAAACAAATACCAACCTGCGCACACCTCCCTGTGCACCTATAAACCAACTCCGGCCATCACTGACCATCGTCAATGGCCATGTCACATCGACCAGTAACCCCACTACGCCCTTTAACCCTCAGATCCCCAAACATCCATCTCGAATTTGAATTCAGGTTTGAAGTCAAAACCTGAAAACACTTAGACCACAACCAAAACAAACCTGTCAACATCAATTTCTCCCATTCCCGATCACCATCACCTTCCATACTCCGGTGACAACTCCATCAATACGTCATCTAACCATACCCAAAAGATCTTTGAACTCGAACCATTGATGAAGCAGCAGTACTAAAATTCTTAAACCCATAAAAACTAGGGTTCATACTGAAATCCCCAAATCTCATCATCAAAACTAAATGCAATCCTAATCTAAGAATTTTCTCATCAACCTAGATCTTTACACAATCTCCAGGAGCAAATCCAACCAAATCAAAAGCAAGTATCAATTATGCTAATCAAATATATATGATACAGTAAATTTAAAACTGTACCTTGTTTAAAACACTATAAATTGTTTTTAAAAATCATACTTTTGCATAATGTTTGGATATATAACCCTGAATCAATAGGTTGTGACACTAAGATTTTCACTTATTTGAACCTGATCTTTTGATTCACTTTCCAGATACAACCTAAGGTTATTTTAACTAAGTAAAATCCTAAATTAAAGTTTGAAATTAATCTAACAAGTCTCATTTGAAACTCAGATTTAATAATGATTAAATCAAGATATTAGTACTTGAAAAAGAACTATATATAACAGGGTAGATTCTGTAAATAAACAACAAGCAGATTCATACAACCAGAAGTACAACCATATATAAATATACATAACAATGCATTTATAACAAGTATTCATATTCCAGTTTTTAAATCAGGCAACCATAATTCATATTTTTAAATTTAAGAAAAGAATTTGTTACTCACTTGTACTAAATGCAGAGCCCAGATTCTAAAGAACAGACGGATGCAGATGCAAATTTCCAGGTTGTAGATTGAAGAAGAATTTTACAGACTTCTTGCCCTTTCCAGATTCAATTGCATGTTTCAGATCAAATGCAGTTTGCTTGCTTGAATGGAATGCATAACCATTTAAAATTTGCAGTTTCAACCCAAGTTGTTTTTGAAAACATGCATGCTTTAGTTTTATGAACAGGTTTGTTTGTTTGAAAATGGAATGCATGTTTGCTTTTAAAAGAGGGGAATGCAGATTTGTATTTTGAGGAGTTTTTGTTACTGATTTTTAATAGAATGAAGATTACTTTGGTGAGATGTTTCTTAGTTAAGAAATGGAACTGAGAAAAATCAGGAATGAAAGAATGCAATGTTATAAAAACTAAATTTATGATTTTTCAAAAACAAAGAAAAATAAAAGATATAAATTTGACACTTGTCTAAAATGTTAACACTTGTTAACTTATATTTTAAATTACTTACACATGTCATTTTTAAATGATTTGTTATCTTAATTAAAGTTAATGAATGTTTAAATTAAATTAATTAGTTCTTATACTTAGTTATGTATTAAAATAATTTCTAAAGAATAAATCAAAGTGTTAATATAAATACAACAATATACAAATTAATCATTTGAAAAAAAAACTTTTAAACAATTAAAATAAATTTATAAAAGAGTTGTAACTTATTGAATACATGTTTCAAATTTTAAAATTGTATTTTAAATTTCAAATCACATTTTATAAATCAATATTTTAAAAAGAATAACACAACATTTTGTAACTTATTTTAATATACAAACTTGAATTAAAATGAATTTTAAACCAATAAAACATTTATTTTATATATTTAAAATCATATAGTTTTTTATTAAATATTTTTGAAAAGCTTAAATTAAAAATAAATCACAATTCCTATTTTCAAAATATTAAAATTATGCTATACTAATTTAACAACTTATCTATTCAAAATATATATAAATACATATACATTATTAAATAGAGAATAGATTTATTAGTTTATTAAAAATAAATTCACAAATTAAATATTTAAATAAAGAAGATTATTAAATCAAATCAAATTTATTAACAAAAATTATCAATTCAATATCAATTTAAACACAGATTATTAAATTTATATTGTCCAAAATTCCGGGATATTACAAAATCCCTAATTTCATTAAATTCACAAATTAAAATTTAACTTTCTAAAATTTATATTCAATCAAAGAAATCAATGGTTATTCCATTCATATATTTCAAATAGATGGATTTAATATTAGATTGAAAATTTATTATCCTAACATTCTTCGATTACACTTAAATCCCTATAAATGCAATATTTAGATTTTAAATTTCATTTATTTCGATTAAACCTATTATCATATATTACTTTAAATATACTGACAAGCTTACTTTTGCACCCTTTCATTTACCAACTTCCATTTTATAAATAAACTTAACAATAGATTCATACTCTATTACATAAATGCATACCCTTTTTTCTAAATTAAAATTTACATAACTTCAAACATTTAATCCATTTAATTCCAATTACCCCTTTCATTAAATTTTAGATTCAAATCAATTTATAAAGCTTTACCTCCATTCTTTATATACACTAACCATCATTAACTGAAGAATTTATTTACGTTATTCCCCATTATTACCTAAATTTACTTAACGTAACACCTAATTTACATCTATTGCAATGTTTTTCCAAGTCTAATTGAATGAACTAAGTATATAACTCACAATAATTGTTGTAAAACTCTTAATCCCACATTTATAAGTATATTATTTCCACTCGAATATTATAGATATACATAGAGTATTGGTTTTCATTTAATCATTATTTATTATATATTAATTAAATAAATTCACTAATTAAGTCCGTTTAAATTTATTACCAAGCCCATTTACCTTTCCCAACAAATTTGAATTTCCTTCAATTAATATAACCAATCAAATTTCCATTCACTCTTTATTAAAAACCTAAAATTTTCAATTCGTTATCTTGTATTAATGTCATCCAATTTCTATTTATTATTATAACTTACAATCTATATACATTCATCGATTGATTTCTATTTGCCCTTGTTTCCTTATATTCAGTTCTTAGCTTAGTATGCCAAATTTACGGTACTCTATTAAATTGACAATTCATTTCAATTATTAATATTTGGCTTAAATTTCTACAGTTGCATTTCATTTACACTTCCGTTACTACGATAATAATTAGGAACGTTTCTATCATCAACACATCTAATTATCTTTATTGGTAGTGAAATTTCTAGTAACCCACTATTATACCTCTTATATACTTGTATATGATTATTTTGCCCTTTTATATTCCATTAAATATATGCACACATAAAAATTAAGATTCTAAATTTAATTAATTATTCCTTTTTCATCAACCATCACTTATGAAAAATTAGCGTCTCCTATTTATTGTGTTACATTCACTTATATTCACTTTATGAATAAATTGGTATTCCCTTTAATCCTTTAATTACTAACTTTAATTATTGCAATTTATTATCTAACATACAATTTGAATCTATTTCCAAATTTTCACATTTCCATTAATTAACACCTTTATTTATTTATTTTTAACTTAATGTCCAAATGCAAAAATCTTCACTATTAAAATTTTATTGCATTAAAAATTTAATTTGTACATTTTAATTGCCCTTGATACATCAAATTCCAACATTCGCTTTCATATAAATAAATAAGATTTCTATTTCTTTCCAAATTTAAATAAAAATCCTATTAATTTAATTCATTTTAAACATCGAATTTACACAAGTCGTTACACTCTCCCCCACTCAAAACTTTTCATCCTCGAAAAGGAAAGAAGGGAAAAGAAGAATTAAACAACAATACATCTTATTCAAAATATTTAACTTATAAACAATAATTTTTAAAATTTATTACTTTAACTAAATATACCCATATAAATCCTTTATACATAAATTTTTAAAGTTTGTAAACATTTTCAAATTTCTAAGTCCAAAATTTACGGAAAATTTTTGGCAGAGTCTCCTTTGTACGGAGAGCCTCGGGAGAAAATATAATATCAAAATATAACAATATACACGAATATTTCGCAAAATAATATATATCCCTACACGGGAAAATATATAAAATAGCACTATAAACCGTAATCCGAAAACGTACCTATTTGTCGGGCAATATATGCTTAATTTATGGAACCAAAAGCAGTAGCAATTGCTTCCATAACCTGCATTTCACTTATAAAATCTAAAGGGTTAACAATTTATATAAAGTGAAATATTTGAGTGGTTTCAATCACTAACAACAAATCAATACGCAACCATCCATTTCAACAAACAACATACACAAGAAACAAACAACCATTCAATCAACAAGCAAATAGTTGTTCAGGTTCAAAACTTGAAATTGTACGGAGTGAAAAATAACTCTCAAGTGCATCATTTACTCAACAGTTTTAGATGGAACAAAATAAATTATTTATTCATCCAACAATTTCAAATTTCCTTACCTGACCAACCATAAATCAAACAATAACAATTCAACCCAACAAATCAAATTAACTTATTATAAATTTTGTTTCATACTTTAGTTGTTTGATTTCCTTTCTTTCATTCATTGAGTGATTACCTCATTTATTTTCATTTATTACTTACAATATTCATCTTTCATTTTAATGTCATGTAAGTTTCTTTTTATAGCATTCCATTTATGCATTTCTAAACTTTATTTATTTATTTCTCACAGTTTCATTTTTTATAGAATTTCATTCTATTTACTTAAGTTTTAAAATCATCTAATCATCATACTTACCTTTAATTATACTTACTTGGTAAAATTTCAATTATAACTTAAGTTTATAACTTACTTGAAAGTTATACAAGTTTTCTCATTACCTATGATTAATTTAAAGTTCAATAATAATATTCCTTATTTCGTAGGTTAAAATTTCAAATTCCATTTAATACCATTTATAACCTATCATTAAATCTCTTATTTCCTTTAGAGGTTTTAATTTATTTATTACCTACGTTTCAATTCACTACAATAATTGAAACAATTGATTATCGGGAATTTAAGAACTTAATACCGGGTTGAATTTTCAATTTATTTTAAAACAATAGATACATATATTCTTACAACTTACATATCTATAATTATATTTACAACAATTCAAAATTTTTATTTTTCTAAAATGAATCTGCAGTAGAACTACTACAGTGGCCTTTCCCCTTCGAAACTCGAAAATGAAAGTCGATGATGCGGCCGCCATCACCGAAATTATTTTCCAGCGACAGAGAGGAAAGTACAAAACTTATTTTCTCCAAAATCTTCTTTAAAACATTTTCTTCCGAATTATATTAAATATTTATATCAGAAAATACTTATAAACAAAATTATTATATTCCAAAATTTATTCGAATAAATTTCAAAACCCGGAACTTAAGTTCTAAATTTCCAATTTTATTTATCTTATTTTCAATCTTATTTCTATTATTATTATACACTTTACTTCCTAACAACCAATCTATTGCAGCCAAATATAGATATCTTTGAAAAAATCATTTTATATATAGAAAATATAATAGGCAAAATTATTTCATTCACCTATATAAAAACAAATATTATGTCGGTCTATCCTTTTAAGTGTTTAGAAATCCCTATTGATGTCATAGCGTCCCATGCGCCAAACAGAATTTATAAATACAAAACGGAACAGATTAACACAATATTAAAATCTTTTTATAACACTAACAAATACGCCCTCTCATATATACACTCAGCGACTCCCATAGGATATTACTACCCTATTAATAAAGAGTCAAACCCCACAAAGCTAAGGTTTATCGCTAAACCAAAGCTCTGATACCAGATGTAACATCCTGCCTTTTCGCACGCTTTAAATCGACACATTTGCCAATTCAAACCATACGGAAGGGCGGATTGTTATGGGGTAAATAAGAAAAATAAGAAAGAAATAAAAGAAAATAGAATCTCGCAGCGGAAGGATAAAATATAATAATAAAATATACAGTTTATAAATCTGTTTACAAAACATTTATATAATACATATCAGAGTTACACATACCAATAACAATGCAGCGGAACAGTGTGTAGTGCACTAGTATAAATAATAATAATATACATCTTCGTCTTCGTCCTCCAGAGCTAAATCTTCAAATCCTGAAACGCTCGGACTGACCCGAGCGAATTGAAAAGACAAAACACTCGAGTCAGAACTAAAAAATCTTATGTAAGTTAAATTAACAGAAATAAATATGAGTGCAGTAACTCAAGAGATGCTCGGGATTTACATCTCCTAAGGATCCGTTAAACTATTTACTATGTAGTATATTGCGCTATTATAATAGTGTCTAATTGTAAAACAAACTTACTTTTTTCTTAGCATTAATGGGTTACCCATATAGCCCTTAACACGTAATAGTCCCAGTAGTCCATCCAATATCATAGTCCCTCCTGATCGGGAAGCCACTAGAGGATACCAAACGGGCTATGGGAGAAAACCAAACTCGTACAAGGCGCGATAGGGTAGGTGACACAGCACAACTAGGCAATGCCAGGGTAGATATACCAATTGCTATCCGGGCTGATGGAAATGCGTAGCCGCAGCTACCGCCCACCTCGAAACAACTCCCTAGAAAAATCAAAGTAAAAGTGGCCACTGAATAATCCAAAGTCAAAGTATAATATCGAAGAGGAGTGTCCGATCAGAGGAATGACCTCAATGGCCCGAGAATCGCTCCTGTTTTAGCCACCTTATGCCAACTCACGGGTCCACGTATTTACCTTGCCGGAAACGCCTCCACCAACCTACTTCATTCTGGAATCTCCACCGCGTACACGGTTGTTAAAGTGGGTTTCGGAGTTGGCAGAGAGTATGACAACTTCCGATCCCGGTCTCTTCAACAACCAAACGTTATTATAACACCACGGTCCTTAAAATAATTTATACTTTTAAAACCAGAATATAATATCATTTCAAAACCATATAAATATGATATCATTTCCTTTTAAAACCCAAAACAATATGATATCATCTTTATTTCCCAATATATTCTTTCCAAAAATCATAGTGGTTTCAAAGTAAAATATTTAGAAATCAAAACTCTTGAATATAATACTTCCAAATTATACTACCTTGAAAACCATAACTTTGAAACAAATTTCCATCTCTTAAATGGTTAAATATTAAATTTCTTTTATAAAACAAAATAGCTTCTTTGCATTTCACAAATCAATTCCAAATATCGATTTAAACTTCCAAATACCATTCTTAATTCTTATGTTTCAAAGCTTTAAATAATTTCACCATTTAAAAACAAACTCATTTGACAAACCCATATATATCAAATTCAATTACTTATTATTTAGACTTGAAATGTTTACTTAATGAATTCAATATACTTTAAGTAAAACTTATAACTTCACATAATTGGACAATCTTTCAATTTATTAAACTTGATATATTCATTTAAATCAACCTGATATCATTCAAATCACTTTACACAAAATCAAGTTACAAAAATCATATCCTTTAAAAATTCTAACTTTTCATTTAGTTTCAATTTAACTTAATATTCATCTTCCAACCTTCTTCTCTTTTAAGTCATTAAAACTCTAGAAATTTAATTTTAAATAAATTCTTAATCGTATTTGATCTCGAAAATCGAACTTTATTTTATACTTCAAATCAAATTTATACAAAGCTTAAAAACCAAAAATTTACTATATATATATATATATATATATATAACCAAATCAATATCCCATAAACCATATATATAGCTTTATAAAACCATAGTAAAACATTTCAAAAATAATTTCATATATTTACCACGGTGCCTGTATAAAATTTTCTACCCTATGGTCAAGTGATACGGATGTTTATCATTTCAATCCGTAATTTAAAATAAAAATGCGGTTGTATATCATTTCAAACCGCAATCCCGAATGAATGAAATGCACGATAACTTGCAGTTTATACAATATAAAATACATCATCCATTCATCCAAATATCAATCATCAACCATTTATTAAAATCATCATCCAATTTAAACAACATCCATATAGAGCATATAATTATACATGTAATAAATAACGTGTATTAACTAACAGTTTATATAAATTTAACTACTGTTAAACTAGCAGTTTATGTGCAAAAATAAATGTAAATTTAACTGGCAGTTAATGCGAAATAAAAATAAATATAACTATGACAGGCAGTTAATATGCAAATAAATAAATTCTAATTGTCAAATTATATGCAATAAATACAATTAATTAATAGTTAAATTAAATAAATGCGATTTAACTGAGATGACGAATAAATCATGCCAAGCAGTCATAAATAAATTTCTATTCATATCTAAAACCAATTTAACAAACATAAGAAATCTTAGAAGTTGTGAGTGGGTTAAAACACTCACCTTTTGAATTTAAATCGAATTTAAATCCAATTTAAATTCAAAAATTTGACAGTCTCCAAATCCGTCCAAACCGATGTCAACAGATCCGGTTATTTCGATCCTAACAAAAAGCGGATCTCACCTGGGAGCAATTTCAGGGACGCTTCGAGTTAAAGTTTGTACCAGAAGCTGGGAAAGTAACCTTGGCTCGACGTTTTATAGACCTTGTTCAAGGTCAATCCTCTGTGACTGATTACGTCGCAGCCTTCGAGTTGCTTTCCAAATATGGGGTTGAATACATCAACACCCCACTCAAGAAGAACCAGAGGTTCGTTTATGGCTTAAATAAGAATCTTAAGAAGCCACTACTCCTGAAACTAGAAGTCGCATTTGATCAACTCGTCGATATCGCTCTTCGTCTTGAAGAGGCTGATAGAGAGAGTGATGTTGAAGTGGAAGGCGCTAAACCAAACTTCAAAAACAAGAAGAGGCCAAACAAATTCAAGGGTCCTTATCCCAACAAAAAGGGTAAGCAAGCAACTCCTGCTGCAAAGGCTCCTTCTCCTAGTGGTGCGAGATGCTTCAACTATGGATCTGGGGATCATTTTGCGAATAAGTGCTCGAAGCCCAAATCTTGTCGCTATTGTAAGAGCCTAGATCATTTCATGCATCAATGCCTCAAACTTGAAGCCAAGAAGGAGGGAAAGTTAAATGTGGCTCAAGCCCCTGGCAACACATCTCGTGGCCAAGGTATTTCTCATTCCATTCTTGATGGTATTATTTTATTTCATGATCAACCTATTAGAGTTCTCTTTGATACGGGTGCATCCCATTCTTTTATATCAAAAGAACTTGTTGATACTTTTTCTTTAAATGTTGTTGCTTTAATGACTTCTTTAAGAATCGCGAGTTGGTGTGTCCGCAACTCTTAGTTTGCTTTGTAAAGATGTGGAGATTGTTTTATGTGATTTTTCTTTCCTAGCCGATTTACATGTCATGCGTTACTTAGGCTTTGGAATAATTTTGGAAATGGATTGGCTTAACTGTTATCAAGCCCATATCCTATGTCCTGAGTGGACTATTCATCTCCGACATCCACTATCTGTTAAACAGGTTTCTGTTAATCTTAAAGATTCAGAATCCTGTTTGGTGGCATCTTTATATTCTTTAAATCCTCGTGACGACGATGATGAAGATGATATTATTTCTCGTATTCACGTTGTTCGTGAATTTTCCGACATATTCGAGCCCGTTTTAGGTTTACCACCTAAACGAGCAATTGAGTTCAGAATTATTCTTGTTTCTGGAGCTCAACCTATTACTCGTCCTCCTTATCGCATGGCCAATAAGGAAAATGAGGAGATGCGTAATCAATTATCCGAATTGGAGACGAAGCAATTTATTCGCTCTAGTTCCTCACCTTGGGGAGCTTCGGCTATTTTCGTGAAGAAATCCGATGGTACGCTTAGGCTTTGCATTGACTATCGCAAGCTTAACGATCTGACTATTAAGAATAAATATCCTTTACCTCGGATTGATGATCTATTCGATCAGCTTAGTGGTGCTAAGGTCTTTTCACAATTGGACTTGGCTACCGGTTTCCATCAGCTTCGCATCGCAGAGGATGGCATTCCTTTGACATCATTCCGTACTCGATATGGATCTTATGAATGGCTTGTTATGCCATTTGGGTTAACGAATGCTCCAGCTTATTTCGTTGACCTCATGAATCGAGTTTTCAAAGATTTCCTCGATCGGTTTGTTCTCATATTCATTGATGATATTCTTGTGTATTCAGAAACCAAGGAGGAACATGAGAAACATCTTTGGATTGTATTGGAAACTCTTAGGAATAATCAATTAAAGGCGAAATTATCTAAATGCCACTTTTGGCAATCTCGTGTGAAGTTTCTCGGTCATATTATTTCCGAATCCAGAATTTCCGTGGATCCTTCAAAGATTGAAGCGATTCAAGATTGGAAAAGACCTGAGAGTGTGACTGAAATCCATAGCTTTCTCGGATTGGCGGGCTATTACCGTCGTTTTATTAAAGACTTTTCTAAGATTGCCGTGCCTCTTACTGGCTTGACTAAGAAGGGAGTTAAATACATTTGGTCGGACAAATGTGAAGCCTCTTTTTAGAAATTGAAAGAACTCCTTTCCGATGCTCCTATTCTTGTTATTCCCGTGGGGAATCAAGATTTTGTTGTTTATACTGATGCTAGTCACGTTGGTTTGGGTGTCGTTCTTATGCAAAAAGAACGTGTTATTGCTTATGCTTCTAGGCAATTAAAGCCGGCCGAGACTAGATATACCATACATGATTTAGAACTCGCGGCTATTGTTTTCGCCCTTCGGATTTGGCGTCATTATTTATTGGGAGAGAAATTTATTCTTTACACGGATCATAAGTCTTTGAAATATTTATTTTCTCAAAAGGAACTTAATTTGCGTCAACAGCGTTGGCTCGAGTTCCTTGCACCTTATGATCTTGATATTCTTTATACCCCCGGTAAGGGTAACCGTGTCGCCGATGCTCTTAGCCGTAAACAACAATCAGTTGTTTCTATGATGATATCCGAATGGAACGATCTCGAGATTTTATCCACTTGTGAGATTCGATAGCGCGTATTCGATTTATGCTCATCACTTGTTTTATGTAGCCTTGGGACTCATCCTTCTCTTTTAGACCGCATTCTTGAAGCTCAAGGGCTAGATCCTGTATTGGCTCTTCTTGGTCAAAATGTTAAGGATAAAATTGATATTGAAGGTTTGAAAGACTTTGATATTGATTCTCGTGGCGGCATTCGAAAATTTGGTAGACTTATCGTACCAAATATTGGTGATCTTCGTAAAGATATTTTAGAAGATTCCCATCGTTCTAAATTCACCATTCATCCCGGTAGTAGTAAAATGTACGCTGATATGAAGCGACTTTATTATTGGGAGGGAATGAAATCTGATATTTCTAACTTTGTTAAGTATTGCATGACTTGCCAGCTTGTCAAAGCCGAACATCAAAGGCCCGGTGGGTTATTGCAACCTTTAGAAATTCCAATTTGGAAGTGGGATCAAATTTCCATGGACTTTATAGATGGCCTTCCCCGTTCTCATTCGGGTCATGATAGCTTATGGATGATTGTTGATGGACTTACTAAATCCGCCCATTTTATTCCGGTTCGGTCTAACCGAACCGTTCCTCTTTTGGCCAAACTATTTGTCAAGGAAATTGTAAAATTGCATGGAGTTCCTACTTCTATTGTTAGCGATCGCGATCCATTGTTTACTAGTGGATTTTGGAAGAGTCTTCAAAAAACTTTAGGAACGAAGCTTAATTTTAGCACCGCTTATCACCCCCAGTCCGATGGACAAACCGAGCGTGTGAATCAAACTCTTGAAGATCTTCTTCGAGCTTGTGTGCTTAATTTTGGTGGAAGTTGGGAAGATCATATTTCACTTGTCGAATTTTCCTATAATGATAGCTTCCAATCTAGTATTGGTATGGCACCTTTCGAGGCACTCTACGGAAGGCCATGCCGATCTCCTTCTTGTTGGCTTGAGGCCGGTGAGAAGCTGGTTTTAGGTCCAGACTTTATTCGTGATTCCACGGAAAAGATTGAACTTATTCGACATAGGATGAAAGAAGCCCAGAGTAGACAAAAATCCTATGCCGATAATTGAAGAAGGAAATTAGAATTTTCTGTTGGAGATCCTGTTTTTATTCGTGTTTCACCTATGAAGGGTGTTGTACGTTTCAGTCGATCGGGGAAGTTAGCGCCTCGATATATTGGGCCATTTCCTATCACTGAACGTATTGGTTCCATGGCTTATCGCCTTGCATTGCCGGCTCAGTTTTCTGCTATGCATGACGTAATTCACGTTTCTCAATTACGAAAATGCCTTTGGGATTCCGATTCTATTCTTGAGCCCGCTGTTGTGGAAGAAATTGAAGTTTCGCCGAATTTAACTTATGAGCAGCATCCTATTCGAATTATAGCTTCTGAGGTTAAACGACTTCGAAATAAAGATGTTCCGCTTGTGAAGGTTCAATGGTCCTCAAATCCTAAGGATTGTTCTTGGGAATCCAGAGAATTCATCGAGCGTACACATCCGGACTTGCTTACTCCTGCTCTTTGAGGTAAACTTCTTATTTCAAATTTCTCTTGTGTTAATATGCTTTTATGGTTGTTACTTTTTATTTCCATCTTATATATATTGCGAGGACGCAATTTCTTTAAGGAGGAGAGTCTGTAACAACCCGCATATTTATCGAGTTTATATTTAAATATTTTATTTAAATATTAAATCGTTAATCGGATTTTGGTCCGAAAAGCTACTTTTTGCAAATGGTCAAATTAGGACTCGAGACCACTTCCATTGAGTTCGAAATGCCGTTTACAACTTTTTTAAGTATAAACATCGATAGGTTTGGAGTTAGTGAAATTTCACTAACTTTTCCCGCTTTGGACTTTGGGTTAGTTTAGCCTATTAAGCCCAAGTTCCAACCCCCTTCTCCTCACTCTTCATAAATTTCCTAACTAACCCAAGCTTTGGCATTAATGGTGAAGAGAATGGGAAATTAAAACTCCAAGCTCAAATTCAATTGCAACTCCAACATTCAACTCCAAATTCAAGTAGAAGATATTGGATTCAAGCTTTGGATTGCTTCTCCTTGCTTTCAAGCTTCATCTTCATAAATTTTAGTGCAAAGGTGAGATTTTTATCTCACAATTCTAGCCTATAACTATATTGGACTGTTGGAAATGATTCCCCATCATTTTAGCATGTACATTTGCATTTGGTTTGGATTGGATTGGCGAAAAACTCCAATTTTTAGCATTTTTGGTGAAATTCTGCACTTAGGTCATTCTGCCTATGCTAGGTCGTTTGCTGTTGAAAAGTCACCCAGAGAATAGCTCGTTTCTGGCCTTAAACTCGTTCGTATGCCTTAGGTCGTTCGCCTCGGAATTAGGTCGTTCGGCACTAGGTCGTAGGTCGTAGGTCGTGGAGCTTTAGGTCGCACGACCATGCTTGTTTCGTTAAGTCGCTCGGCATTTAGTGGTTAGGTCGTTGGACCCTTAAGTCGTTACACCACTAGTTCGTTAGGTCGTTTGGCCTTTATATTATTAGGTCGCTCGACTTGTTTTATTTTAACCCCCTTAGCTCGCGCTCCTTTAGGTCACAGGACCCTTAGGTCGCATCATTATTAGGTCGCATAAACTTATAAACCGATAAGTCGTAAGTCCTTATATCCTGTTAGGTCGCGTAACCTATATACCATTAGGTCGTTAGACCTTATTCTCCAGTAGGTCGCTCGCCCCTTTACTTCGATAGGTCGCTCGGCCTTGTCTTCCATTTTTTAGGTTGCGTGTTTCACTAGGTTGTTAGGCCTTTACCTCGTTAGATCGTAGGTCGCTCGACCTTATTACCTTGTTAGGTCGCGAGTCCCTTAAGTTGCTCGCCTCTGTTAGGTCGCTCGCTTCTGCTAACTCGCGAAGACCCCTAGGTCGCAACCATTAGGTCGCTTGGCCATTTCAGTTAGGTCGCATGACCACAGGGTTGCTCCAGTTAGGTCGCTCGACCCTATCCCCCTTAGGTCGCATAACCACAGGGTTGCCCCCGCACCCCCACCTTGGGGGGTTGCCACCCCCCTGGACCCTCCTCCGTAGGGGATCTTAGATGAAAGGTGCATTTTGAGCTGATTTCCTTGGATTTCATTCACGTCTTTGAACGTGAAGTTTTTTTGATTTGTCACTTTAATAAAATAAAGGTTTCAATACTAGTAGTAAATATCAAAACTCTTTCATCAAAACAATTTTAACTCTATTATCAATACCAAAGCTCTTTTCTTAACCCGTTTTCCAATCTACTAGTATATACAAATCTTTACCTCACTCGGATGAGAAATCTAATTAAACGGCTTAGTAAAACAAGTGGTATGAAACGCTTGCGTTTGCTTCGTCGGTTAATTCTTGGACTTGTTCGATTGAACCTCTTGTGACAATTTTCTAGTGAAGATTTACCGTTTGTTCGTAAATATTTAAGTTAAGCAAGTGGTTATGGGACATGAAGCTAAACTTTTATATTTACTAGCTTAGTGTAATTGACACTTCTCGTTGATCATGATGATCATTCTTATGATTTAGACTAGCAATTGTGCGATGTCTCTTATTTGCTTGGTTAGACTAGACACCACTTGTGTGATTTCATTCACACATACCTTTTTACCTTCTTGGTTAGTCTAGACACCACTTGTGTGATTTCACTCACACATACATTTTTGTTTGCGAGGTTAGACTAGACACCACTTGTGTGATTTCACCCACACATACCTTTTTGATTTTTGGTTAGTCTAGACCTCATCTGTGTGATTTCGACTCACACATATGGGGTAGCTCCCTATGGTCTTCGGACCGTCATGTGATAGGTCTCTTTCCCTTTTTCTGTGATTTCTGGATTTCTTGTGTTGATTTCTGGAATTTATGTCTCTGACTTGTTATCAGTACAAGTTTAGGGTATGATGCCCTCTTTGGATCTTTGAGAAGATTCTTGTGAAATCGATTTATCTCTTTTTGATTGATCTTCTATTGATCATCATTTGCATACTTATAGTAGTATGTCAGTATGGATATTTTATGTTTATGCCATATCTTTTAATTTATATCATGTCATCTGATATTTATAGCTAGACTGATCCGTTTATTATTTTCTTAAATAATACTCGGGTCAGACCGAGGTGTTACAGGTGCTTCTGCTTGACTTCTTCCCAGGATTTGCTACTCTGACTTTTGGCTAACTATTTAGATTAGCAGTTTTTGTCGTATACACATGAGATATTGACTCATGGTTGTATTCTTTGTATAGCACGTGTTGCTATTCTTTTGTATTATTGTGGATCTTTTTGACCACTACTCTGATGTACACTTTCATGTGTTAGTTATATATTCATATCTTCTTCCGCCTTTGTGATATGGATGTCTGTGACTGATTTGTGTTATGCTTATTTCTATGTTTGTTTCCGAAGCTTATTTATAGCCACCGTGTGATAAGCAATTACATGGATGGTCGCTCCTCAACGGCCTTATTCTCCGTGCTAGTTGACAGCACTACACCGTAGTGTTCTTGGCTAGCGTAGGTATAGAGGTGGGGCGTCACAAAAAAACACTGGCCGCCGTCCACAATTAAACCCTAATTGCATAAATCAAGTCGATCCAGCCGTTGAAATCCTAAACAAATGACACTGATGCACTCCCCACAGCACTCTCTACACAACCCCTGAGTCGATTTGTCGATCCGACGATGATTGTCGAACACCAACGAACGACCGCGATTTATACATTAAATTCTGGATACAGGAAGACTCGAATCAAAAAACAAATTGCACCAGCATATTACGCATTTTGAAAACTTCAACATATATTTTTTTGAGATTTTTCTGAGGACTTTGAATTTTTGACTTTTGATTTTGGAAAGAAATTGGATCTAGGGTTTGCAGCCATTGGAAATGAGGAGTTGAGAAAAAATGAACGCACAAACAAATAAACATAGATGGAGGCTAGGGTTTATAACTGGGATTATATAGATAGGCTAGAAAATAGAGTAAATGGATCCGATAAACAAACGTGCTGAACGATAATTGGCCCAAAAAGCCCGTTCTGACCCCAGAACGAAATTGGGTAAACCCATATATCCAAATAGGTGTTTTAAAATATACTGAACGCGATGGAAAAAGGTTCACGTCCAAATTCCATCGTATGAAGAAGTTATGCTGAAAACAATATTTCCAAATTGATTTCAAATTTATTTCAATTAAATCGATTTCAAGGCGTTTCGCGTTCGTACGATCAAACGACAAGTCCGATCGCTACGAAACTTGAAACCCTATAATGATTTACTGTTACAGATCTGATGAAACTGGTTTCGTCGAAATCCGAGTCCGTGACCAAAATGGCTATTTTTATATTAATTAAATGAATTTAAAATAAATAAATTAAACAAATTTTATATTTAGATTCTAGAATTTGACCCATTTTATCACTCTCAAACTTTCTTAATCATTTACAAAATTTCAAACAAGTTTAGATGTCAAATTAAAGAAGGTAAATTTATAAATTTCAACATAAATCCCTAATTTCATTAAATTCACAAATTAAAGTTTAACTTTCTAAAATTTATATTCTATCAAAGAAATCAATGGTTATTCCATTCATATATTTCAAATAGATGGATTTAATATTAGATTCAAAATTTATTATCCTAACATTCTTCGATTACACTTAAATCCCTATAAATGTAATATTTAGATTTTAAATTTCATTTATTTCGATTAAACCTATTATCATATATTACTTTAAATATACTGACAAGCTTACTTTTGCACCCTTTCATTTACCCAACTTCCATTTTATAAATAAACTTAACAATAGATTCATACTCTATTACATAAATGCATACCCTTTTTTCTAAATTAAAATTTACATAATCTCAAACATTTAATCCATTTAATTCCAATTACCCCTTTCATTAAATTTTAGATTCAAATCAATTTATAAAGCTTTACCTCCATTCTTTATATACACTAGCCATCATTAACTGAAGAATTTATTTACGTTATTCCCCATTATTACCTAAATTTATTTAACGTAACACCTAATTTACATCTATTGCAATGTTTTTCCAAGTCTAATTGAATGAACTAAGTATATAACTCACAATAATTGTTGTAAAACTCTTAATCCCACATTTATAAGTATATTATTTCCACTCGAATATTATAGATATACATAGAGTATTGGTTTTCATTTAATCATTATTTATTATATATTAATTAAATAAATTCACTAATTAAGTCCGTTTAAATTTATTACCAAGCCCATTTACCTTTTCCAACAAATTTGAATTTCCTTCAATTAATATAACCAATCAAATTTCCATTCACTCTTTATTAAAAACCTAAAATTTTCAATTCGTTATCTTGTATTAATTTCATCCAATTTCTATTTATTATTATAACTTACAATCTATATACATTCATTGATTGATTTCTATTTGCCCTTGTTTCCTTATATTCAGTTCTTAGCTTAGTATGCCAAATTTATGGCACTCTATTAAATTGACAATTCATTTCAATTATTAATATTTGGCTTAAATTTCTACAGTTGCATTTCATTTACACTTCCATTACTACGATAATAATTAGTAACGTTTCTATCATCAACACGCCTAATTATCTTTATTGGTAGTGAAATTTCTAGTAACCCACTATTATACCTCTTATATACTTGTATATGATTATTTTGCCCTTTTATATTCCATTAAATATATGCACACATACAAATTAAGATTCTAAATTTAATTAATTATTCCTTTTTCATCAACCATCACTTATGAAAAATTAGCGTTTCCTATTTATTGTGTTACATTCACTTATATTAACTTTATGAATAAATTGGTATTCCCTTTTAACCCTTTAATTACTAACTTTAATTATTGCAATTTATTATCTAACATACAATTTGAATCTATTTCCAAATTTTCACATTTCCATTAATTAACACCTTTATTTATTTATTTATTTTTAACTTAATGTCCAAATGCAAAAATCTTCACTATTAAAATTTATTGCAATAAAAATTTAATTTGTACATTTTAATTACCCTTGATACATCAAATTCCAACATTCGCTTTCATATAAATAAATAAGATTTCTATTTCTTTCCAAATTTAAATAAAAATCCTATTAATTTAATTCATTTTAATCATCGAATTTACACGAGTCGTTACAGCTACCCATAGCCGCCACCAAAAATTCCTCATTACACCGACTCCTTTAACCATTGACCAAATCGAACATCGCCACTGCCATGCGCGTGCTCCGCTGCTCCCAACCATGGCTGCGACATCACCAGCGACCTCACCAATGTCAAACGACCACTTCCACCTAAAGCACGAAATTTTGACCAACTCAACCGACCTGGCAATGAGCTACTATAGATCTAACACCTGCTTGACACCACCTTCCCAACACCACCTTCCGATTGCCAATCCGACAAAAATTGACTGTTGGATCGTGAAAACCTAATTTCGACGATGCAAGTTCATCCTCAATTTCTGGACAAATGGTGCTTCGTTTCAAAAAAAAATTGCATATCTGGGTTACGCTCTATGGGGGCTTCGAAACAGTATATAATATGTTATAGTTTTGAGGAGTTTGATTTGAAATTGGTTTGGCAATTAAATTAAGGGTTTGCAATTTGGTTTTGTTTCTACCATTGAAAAGAAGGAGATTGACAAAAGTTGATGTATGTACAAAATAAGAAAATTATTTCTAGGGTTTGGGAAACAAGACCATTTATATTAACTAAGCCCGATAAAAATAGAATATCGAATTGGTTCGAATTGACAATAACGACCCGAAAAGCCCGTTTCGCTTAGAAACGAAAGTGGATCATCCCATATATCAAAATAGTTATTTTCTATATTTTTAAACTCAATGGAACAGATTACAAGTCCTAATTCCACCGTATGAATAAGTTAGCTTAAAATCAGCTTATATCAATTTGATTTCAATTAAATTGATTTTTGCGCTTTTCGAGTCCTTACGATCAAACGACAAGTCCAATCGCTACGAAACTTGAAATCCTACAATAATTCACTGTTACAGATTCAATGAATATGGTTTCATCAAAATCCGAGACAGTGGCCAAAATGGCTATTTTCACGTTAATTAAATAAATTAATATTAAATTAATTAAATCACTTTTTTATTTCAAATTTAATAACTGACAATTTTCGCTATTTTTAATTTCATAGAAATTAACAATCTTTTTAAACCAATTTCCGATGTCAATTCAGTATTAAATATTGCACTAATTAAAGTGTTTAATTTCAATTGCAATAAATCCACTAATCATAGTTTAAATTCAAATAAATTGATTGAATTTGATTTCACTCTTTTTATTCAATTAGTCATTATCTACTAAATATAGTTAACATCGATTTACGTTTATTACATCAATATCCAACAATTTTCTCTTAATTCATATTAACGTAATATTTAATTGCATTGATTTCTAATTTAATTCAATAGATTAAATAAATGGGTAACAATTAACAATTGTCACCTTTTTCTTAATTTAATCACATTTATGGTTTTATTATTTACAAACAAATGTGTTGTAAATACTTACACAATACTGATTTCATCCAATTACAATTAATTACATATTATTTCGCCAATTAATTCTAACATTTAATTTATTTCCTTATTTCCAATCTATAACCAATTTACAATTATTTCAATTTCATGAGATTACATTCAATTAGTCATCTATTACATTAAATTCAAATTATTAAACTTCATTCTAGTTAGTGTTCTCATTACTACATCATAAATTTTATTTTCCTTCAACATTGAATTAAAAAATCTTATCAAATTCAATAATTTAATTATCGAAAAGTATGGGTTGTTACATAACTCCTTCTGGATTTTATTGGGTTAAAAACCTGGTTAACAATTATTATTAGCCCTTGTGTTTAATGGAAATTCATAAGCGAAATATTTCATGCTGAGACTTTTTGGTTTTAATGTGATATAGTATTTGAGCTTATATATCTTTGATGTTATGCATGCTTATTATTATATATACTCACCTTTTTGATATTTAGAGATAGTCTGACCCGTTAATTTCTTAATACTCGAGTCAGACCGAGGCTTGACAAGTATAGGGACTCAATGGATTTAGATTTTGGCTAGCTAGAGTAGACAATTATAACAAACCATTGATTTTCGTTGTAACATCCCACCCTTTTGTATGTTTTAAATCAACGATAAACTACACAGTGAATAAGAAAAAAGGAGAAAGAAATAAAACAAAACAGAATCTTACAGCGGAATAACAAAATATAATTATCAAATAACAGTTCATGAAGCTGTTTTACAAAACATTGATTATACTTATACAACATATATCAGAGTTACACATACCAGAGAATGATAAATAATGCAGCGGAATAGTATGAATGCAGTGGAATAATATAACAGATTATAGTAACATAATCTTCATCTTCGTCCTTCAGAAATAAAGTCTTCAAATCCTGAAATGCTCAAATTGACCCGAGAGAATTGAAAAGATAAAACACTCGAGTCAGAACTTAAAGATCTTATGTAAGTTAAATCAACGGTAAAATATGAGTGGAACAGCGTCAGAGATGTTTACGGGGTTTGACATCTCCTATCCAGTGTCTAACGTGTGTGCAGTAACGTAAGAGATGCTCGGGATTCACATCTCCTAAGGATACGTTAAACTATTTACTATGTAGTAATATATGTTATCATAATAATGACTAATAGTAAAATAAAATTTTAAATAGGGTTAAGGGCTTACCCATATAGCCCTTACCACGTAATATTCCTAGTAGTCCATCCAATATCATGCCTCCTCTCGATTGGAAGCCACCAGGGGATACCACACGGGCTACGGGATAAAACCAAACTCGTACAAGGCGCGCTAGGGTAGGCGACACTGCACAATGAGGAAATGTCAGGGTAGATATACCAATTACGCATCCGGACTGATGGTGATTGTAACAACCCGCATATTTATCGATTTTATATTTAAATATTTTATCGTTAGTCGGATTATAGTCCGAAAAGCTACTTTTTGCATACGTTCAAATTGGGACTCGAGACCACTTCCATTGAGTTCGAAACGCCGTTTACAACTTTTTTAAGTATAAGCATTGATATGTTTGGAGTTGGTGGAATTTCACCACTTTTTCACTTGAGACCATTAGTTGGGCTTTTAACCTATTAAACCCAAACTTCACCCTCTCCTCTTCATAACTTTCTAATTGCTTTAAACCTTCAAGCTTCTTCAAAAATGGTAGTGGGAATGTGAAATTAAAACTCCAAGCTCAAATTCAACTTCAAATCCATCATTCAACTCCAAATTCAACCAGAAGACATTGGATTCAAGCTTCCTGCATTAGGACTGAAGAGGGATTGATTCTTGCTTGCTTTGTTCTTCATTTTCATTGGTTTTTGGTGCAAAGGTGAGATTTTTATCTCACATTCTTGTCTATAACTTTCTTGGACTGTTGGGAATGATTCCATATCACTCTAGCATGTACATTTGCATTTGGTTTGGATTGGCGAAAAACTCCAATTTTTAGCGTTTTGGTGAATTTTCTGCATTTAGGTCGTTCTGGCCATTTGTGCGTGTTCGGAGTTAGGTCGCTCGCGAGCTAACGCCTTAGGTCGCTCGCGAGCTAACGCCTTAGGTCGCTCACGAGCTAACGCCTTAGGTCGCTCGCGTGTTAACGCCTTAGGTCGCACTGCCTTGAACCCTCGGTCTGCATATTTTCGTTCGCTCTTAGGTCGTTCGGAATTAGGTCGCTAGGTCGCTTGGTCGATAGGTCGTAGGTCGCTCTGCCTCGAGGAGTCTCGGCCTGCATATTTGCGTCAACCCTTTAGGTCGTTCTGGCTTGAGTCGTTAGGTCCTTTGGCTTTTATATTAATTAGGTCGTTCGGCTCGTTCACACGTTAGGTCGCTCGGCCTTTTTCACCATTAGGTCGTTAGGTCGCGAGCTTCGCTAGGTCGCTCAACCGTCTACCTTTATAAGTCATAGGTCGCTTGGCCTTTTTGGTCGCTAGGTCGTTTGCCTCTAGATCGCGTACCCCTTTAGGTCGCATGACCTTTATTCTTTTAGGTCGCGTGACCTTATTTTTGCCCTTAGGTCGTATGACCTCTAGGTCGCTCCAGCTAGGTCGCTTGGCTACCTTGTTAGGTCGCGAGTCCCTTAAGTCGCTCGCCTATGTTAGGTCGCTCGTTTCTGCTAACTCGCGGACACCCCTAGGTCGCAACCAATAGGTCGCTCAATCCTATCCTCCCTTAGGTCTTCACTAGGTCGAACCCCGTAGCAGGGGCGTTGCCCCCGCACCCCCACCTTGGGGGGTTGCCACCCCCCTGGACCCCCCCTCCGTAGGGGATCTTATCTGAAAAACATTCAACAGAACTTGTTTTGTTGAGATGCTGAGTTGACCATTCTTCGAGACAAACTATCTTTGGCTTCTTGGTCGATTTTATGGATTTTTGAATATCTATTTCGATGGATTCTTTATCAGTTTCTTTGGATTTTATTCACGTCTTTGAATGTGAATTTTTATGATTGATTGTTTCTACAATCACTTCTATGATTTGTCACTTTAAAATATGAAGGTTTCAATACTAGTAGTAAATATCAAAACCCTTTCAACAAAATGATTTCAACTCTATTTTCAATAACAAAGCTCTTTTCTTAAACCGTTTTCCAATCTACTAGTATATACAAGCCTTTACCTCACTCGGATGAGAAATCTAATTAAACGACTTAGTAAAACAAGTGGTATGAAACGCTTGCGTTTGCTTCGTTGGTCAATTCTTGGACTTGTTCGATTGAACCACTTGTTACAAATTTCTAGTGAAGATTTACAGTTTGTTCGTAAATATTTAAGTTAAGCAAGTGGTTATGGGACACGAGGCTAAACTTTTATATTTACTAGCTTAGTGTAATTGACACTTCTCGTTGATCATGACGATCATTTTATGATTTAGACTAGCAATTGTGCGATGTCTCTTTGTTTGCAAGGTTAGGCTAGACACCATTTGTGTGATTCCACTCACACATACCTTTTTGGTTTTTGGTTAGCCTAGACACCATTTGTGTGATTCCACTCACACATACCTTTTCGTTGCGAGGTTAGGCTAGACACCATTTGTGTGATTCCACTCACACATACCTTTTTGCTTTTTGGTTAGCCTAGACCTCATCTGGGTGATTCCGACTTAACCATATGGGTTAGCTCCCCATGGTCTTCGGAGCGTCATGTGATAGGCCTCTTTCCCTTTTTCTGTGATTTCTGGATTTCTTGTGTTGATTTCTGGAATTTATGTCATTGACTTGTTATGAGTACAAGTTTAGGGTATGATGCCCTCTTTGGATCTTTGAGAAGATTCTTGTGATATTGATTTATCTCTTATTGGTTGATCTTTTGTTGATCATCATTTGCATACTTATAGTAGTATGTCAGTATGGATATTTTATGTTATGCCATATCTTTTATTTTATACCATGTCATCTGATATTTATAGCTAGACTGATCCGTTTATTATTTTCTTAAATAATACTCGGGTCAGACCGAGGTGTTACAGGTGCTTCTGCTTGACTTCTTCCCAGGATTTGCTACTCTGACTTTTGGCTAACTATTTAGATTAGCAGTTTTTGTCGTATACACATGAGATATTGACTCATGGTTGTATTCTTTGTATAGCACGTGTTGCTATTCTTTTGTATTATTGTGGATCTTTTTGACCACTACTCTGATGTACACTTTCATGTGTTAGTTATATATCCATATCTTCTTCCGCCTTCGTGATATGGGTGTCTGTGACTTACTGTGTTATGCTTATTTCTATGTTTGTTTCCGAAGATTATTTATAGCCACCGTGTGATAGCTTTGAGTTTGTATCGGTATGTCGGACTTCCTCCTTAAATGAAATGCATGCTATATAATCTGACATAACGGTGCTTGCACAAAGATGTTACATGGATGGTCGCTCCTCAACAGCCATATTCTCCGTGCTAGTTGACAGCACTACATCGTAGTGTTCTTGGCTAGCGTGGGTATAGAGGTGGGGCGTCACAGCGATTCATAGCGCGCAACTACCGTCCACCTCGAGCCACACCCAAAAAAAAATCAAAGGGCCCCAATCAAACACAAAGTAATAGAATGGTATCGAAGGAGTGTGTCCGATAAGAGGGGCTACCTCACTGGCCTTTAAGCGCTCCTGTTTTAGCCACCTTATGCCAATTCATGGGAGTTGGGTCTATGTATATGCCTCAAAGGAAACGCCGCCACCATCCTACTTCATTCTAAAATCTCCACCGCGTACACGGTTGTTAAAGTGGTTTTCGGAGTTGGCAGATAGTATGACAACTTCCGATCCCGGTCTCTTTAACAACCAAATGTTATTATAACACCGCATTCATTTTCAAAATAGTTTATACTTCAAAACCAAATATCATTGCCCTTTCAAAACCAAATCAATACGATATCATTTTTATTTCGAATATATCTTATTCCAAAATCATAACGCTTTCAAAGTTATAACATTTCGAAATCAAAACACATGAATATAACACTTCCAAATTATAATACCTTGAAACTCATAATTTTGAAACATAACTTTGACCACTTAAATGGTTTAAATATTTAAAATACTTTATATAATAAAATAGCTTCTTCAATTTCAGAAATCAAATCCAACACAACTCGAATTTCCATATTTTATATTTAACCAAATCCCAAATCATAAACTTCAATTCAATGCAGTTTCCAAATAAACTATCTCAGATTATATCGATTTCAAAAAAAATTTGATCCATAGAATAATCTATTTCAAATTCAATATATTTTAAACTTTAAGTATTCAACAATTTCAAAACTAAGTTTGGTAATTGCGATTGAAAAATTCAAATTTTCTACTATTTAGTTTTGAAATATTTACATAATAAATCCATTATCATTTAAACAAAACTCAAATTACAAATAACTAAATATTTCCTTCAATTTATTTATACTTGAAATATTCATTTAATTCACCTTAAACCAAAATCAAGTTATAAAATCGTACCCTCTAAAATTTCAAATTTAATAAATTTCACACCAAGCTTATTTGAGTTTAATTATTAAATAAATTCAATTTCAAATAAATCTCAAATTTTTTCTAACCTTAATTTTATTTAAATCATTATAAACTCTATATTAAAGTAAAATTTAAATACTCAACCATATTATCTTCAATAAAAACCGACTTATTATTAAGCTTATTCTATGTTAAAACAAATTATACATAGCTTAAAATCAAGGATAAAATAACATTTATATAATATCTAAATTCAATATTTATCTAAAACCATATATTTCTTTGCAAAGCCATAGAAATCATTTCAAAATAATGTAATGACCCACAAATTTTTAATAATTAAACTTGTTAAATTGATAAAATTTTGGTAATTTAATATGAAGAAAAATAAACTTTGTAATAAAATAAGGAAGGAATGTTAAAGTGGAAATGCATATTTTATTCACAAGGTAAAATAAAAGAATGAAACTTATCTGAGTGAATTTATTTGAGGATTCAATCATAATAAATGAGCACATTTAACGAATTCAATATAAATAAGTACAACGGTTAATACAAAGGAAATAAATTAATCAAATCCGTCAGGTCACTGCTTGATTTCTTCTACATGACCTCTTTATTTATTGCTTTAGCCATACAATTTTTTTCCTAGCCGTGTATTTCTCATTTGCAAATCATATACAAGAAGATTTAATTCTCATTTCGAAACCCCTCATTTTCATTGGCATTTAAGAATAAAACATATATACGTTTCTTTCTCCTTAACTTATGCCTTTTCTGTTTCTTAACATTTACTCTCACTTTGCTTGCCATCCAAACCATCTATGTATGAACCCAAAAATTTTAATAAATGTTTTATTTATTTAATTTAGATAATTTTTTTAAAAAAATAAATTTTGGTGTGGATTAGAATTCCACACATGAATTAATAGAATATTTTCCGAAAATATGAATTTTGTCAATATGGTCAAACTTTGACTTTTAAAATTAAAAATTTAAAAGTTTAAAATTGTAAAAGTTTAAAATTTTGAATTTTATCTTTTATTTCGAAAGTAAATAAAATTTTAAGAATACTATTTTTCGTTTCGTTGAAATCTGATTATAATGTGAAAGTCATGCCTTTTTGACTATAGTGTGTAATTTGTTGTATTTAACAAAATTGTTTACTTTAAATTATACACATAATATTTTATTTAGTCATGTAATGTTCTAATTTATGTTTTCAGGGGTAAAATAACTTGTTTTGTATATATTTTGGTTTTAAAATGCTTCTAAAAGTGTAATTGACATTTTTCAGGGTAAGTTGCATTTTGTTTACAATTTCTAATTTCCAACTTCAATTAATTTAAGAAATTCTTTATTTATTTCATATTTTTCTTAAGAAATTATTTTATTTTAATTCTCACTTTATTTTGTTTCTCAAAGATTTATTTTAAACCATTTTCAAGATGAGTTGTAATTTCCCAAAGTTAAGTGGATTATGTTTGCAATTTTCTTAAGCTAGTTTCAATAAGTTAAGCTATTTTCTTTATTTATCTTTCTTTTTTCCTAAAATATAATTATTTATTTTCTTTTTCACTTTATTTCAGATTGTTTTATTTTATTCATTGATTTTTTTATTTGTTTTAAAGTGTGGTAGAAATTTTTCCAAATCTTTTAATTTAACTAAATATATTCGTACAACATTTTTCCACTTTTGTCCTTTTAAAAATTTCCCGACCGTTTATAACTTTATTTCTTGAAGTTTCCTTTCCTCAATCAACGTGTGGTCCCACTTTATTATTTTTTTCTTGCGTTTTAATGCAATTACTTTTATGTAAATTATAAAACCTTCTTCCCCTGTTGAATACTAAAACACGTTCAAAAATTAATATTTTGTAAAAGAATTAAACTTTATATGTATACACATTTGTTTTTTAGTTAAGGATTAATAAATAAAATTTCAGATTGAATAATATAGATAATGGATAAATAAGCTTTATAAAAGGCACGTTTTAATTTGTATGGTTATACCCGTTTTGATTTATTTGGTGGTATAAATAGTATGTATTTAATAAAATACTCCTTAAACGTATATTTTTCTAATATAAGTAGCAAATAAATAAAAACGTGTAAATTTAATTGCGTTACTTTTATTATTAAATGTGGGAGTACGTTTGATTAAATTATTGCGTCTAAAGTACGTGTTCTTAAAACTCTTACGTTAAATAATAAGTAAATTAATTATAGCCGTTCAAATTTATAGTACCCTAAATTCACGTGTGAACGTTACACTTTCCATATCTTCAATTGTTTTAAATTTGGTATAAAATCTTTGATACAGAGCCATTCCAAAATCAGTTATTACTTATCAAAAATTCAATCATTCAAAATTCAATTTCTGTTGGCCGTTGCCTCTCTAAATCAATGCAAGTTTTCGTGTACATACTCAGTCACGTACGCAATATTTGGTTCCAATCTGATTGCCTCCTTTATCTTCGCCTTCCCATTTTATAAATATTTCTTGCATTTTAATCAACGCATTTACTTCCTAATAAATTTTAAACGTGTACAAAATGTTTGCCAAGATTTTTCTTGCCACTTAATCCCTTGGTTACGTAACCCGCGTATATCAACGCATCCTCCATGATAACATCAAACATCACATATCAATGCAAAAATATTGCTTGCCGTTTCATTCTCTTAATTCACGCAATCTACACTGGTAATAAAAATCAATACTCACTGTAATTATTTGTTTCCAAATTTTCCTTGCCTTCCGTGTATAATTGATATAAATTTATTTCTTACCTATTTCTTTCACATCAATTTAACGCATAGTTTTTTTAATTTTTACACGTTCACATAATTTTTTTCCAAATTTCCATTTCCGTTTCAAAGCAAAAGATTGCTTGCCGTTTCTTCCTTTAATCAACGCAAATTTCTTTTTTTTTAATATAAACCCACGCACCCCTTTGATAATGAAAGAAATCATTTATTTCCTTTAAGGTTCTAAATTTCGAATCCTTGCTTGCCTCAAATTACGCACGCCTTAATTTGTGTTTTTCCTTTTTTTTTAACCTGCGTTTCACAAATTAATACAAAACCACGCGCAATCTTTCCTTACCGTTTCAAAAGTTGTCGTTACCTTTTATTTATCAACGTAACCTCAGTATAAAGCCTCGCACTAAATTTTCACTTTCTTTTGCAATCTCAACATTTGGCCTTCATCTTCTTCATGTGTAAGCATCCACATCAGGTATGGCCGCTATATCTATTTTTTTATATTTTTTTCCTCCATGCATTGTTTCTTCACTTCTACACAAATGCTCAGCCACTCACCACCGTTGCACGCCCGCCTACATCCACCTCTCCTCCACCATCAATGCAACCCTTCCCTTGATGCACCAGTTGGCTGAGTTGCATGAGCTCGTGCTTTAAGAGAGAGAAAATGTGTCGCACCATTTTGAGATTTATCACAGCACGTATACCTTTTGAAAAAAAAAGAAAAAAAAAAGATTATATGCATGCACCCAACTTTCCCCTTACGTGCCCATGCACAGCCGAGTGATGAGTTTGTCTAAACTTTTGAACCAAAGTTTTCACCACTTTTCTTTCTAAAAAACTTAATAATATATATATATATATATATATATATATATATATATATATATATTAATGCCTGTGCCACTTAGAGTTATAGCCCACCACCTTTGTATTTTTGAACGCAACCTATATCTTCAATTTTCCTTGGTTTGTATGAATGTGTGCATATAAATAGACCAAGACTCGTATATATGGGTCAAGTCGGGTAGTGAAGTGGTCGAGCGTATTGTGCCAATCTCCCTCTTATTTAATCTCGCTCCAGTTTTTGATTATTTAAAATTTGCTTTGTCCGTAATTTAATTCGCGTACTTAGTTTATTTATTTTTCTTATTTCAAGATCGAAATCAGTTTGTCTCATCTTCCAATATTTGATCGTGCCTGCTGTACGCTGTTTCTGATGAGGTTATCACAATTTTGAATCTAAATCTTCAGCCGCATAGATGTGAGTATTCTCACCCGACAAACGTACTTATAGATCTGTAAATTATTAACAAGTGAAATTGTAGAATGATTTTATTTATATTTTAATTGCCTGTTATAATAATTTATGATGTTTAAAACCCTGTTATTAAATTTACCCATCATCAGTTATATTTTTTTACTGTTATACCACATATTTATTTACTATTTATCAAACTGCAAGTTTCCTGTAGAATAGAATCGTTACGGGCTGAAATGATAGGCCTAAACGATATTTATTTACTATTTATTTAATTATTTATTTATTATTTAACTTGGGATTGCGGGTTTGAAATGATAAAACCCGCATTTTTTTTATAAATTACGGATTGAAATGATATATTATCCGTATCACTTGACCTAGGTTAGAAAATATTATATAGACCCGTGGTTATATATATATATATATATTCTGGAAATATTAAATATTTTTAAATTAGAATGTTATAATATTTTGTTTAAAAATTTAATTAAAATGGTTCTTATAAGTATGGTGATATTATATAAGTTAAAGATGTAAATAAATAAATGTTCAGAATTTAAAGTATAAATTTATTTTGTAAATTTTTATTTGTAAAATAAAATGGAATTCAAGTTAAGAAATAAATTATGACGTTTTGGCATAAATTTGAATATAAGTAAATAAATAAAGGGCAAAGTTGTCTATGAATTAAATAGTTAAATAAAGCGAATACTAAGAATGGAAGTTGAAATATAACCAAATTTGAAATGCAAAGTGGTTTAGAAAAGGCAAGTTAAGAAATTGATTAGAAATTAAGTTTTATTTTTGAAGTGGTAATTGAACTTTGCACTTGATTTTAATAAGTAAAGTATAGAGGTGTTAGATATATATTTGAAAATTTTACTTTATAATAATCATAAATTATTGAGTAATTTAAATGACTATTCAAAGGTGGAAATTATGATTATATAAGCTAAATTGGTTTAATTTAAGGTTAATTTTTGTTGAAGTTATATTGAAGTCTTAAAATTTAATTTTAATCAAATCTGTTGTAAAGGATATTACCGCACTGTGCAAGTGCTGTAGTTGAGACAAATGAACTAAGGCTAAACCTTTGGGGGGGATTTTGTAAGAATTATAACTTCACCTTTAAATAGTTTTAAATGTAGTATTTTGATATAAAACTATTTTGGATTTTTATAACCACGGGTAATAATAATGTTGGTTGTTAAAGAGACCGGGTTCGGATATGGGCATACTCTCTGTCGATACCGAAAACCACTTTGACAACCGTGTACGTGGTGGAGATTTCAGAATGAAGTAGGATGGTGGTGACGTTTCCTTTGAGGTAAATACGTGGACCCGACTCCCGTGAGTTGGCATAAGGTGGCTAAAACAGGAGCGATTCTCGGACTAATGAGGTAGCACCTTTGATCGAACGCACTTCTTCGTATGCCATTACATTACCTTGTGATTATTTGGTGCGCACCTTTGAAATTTGGAGTGTTGTTCGAAGTGGGCGGTAATAGCAACTATGCGTTACCACCGGTCCGGATAGCAATTGGTATATCTACCTTAGCATTGCCTAGTTGTGCCGTGTCACCTACCCTAGCGAGTCTTATACGATTTTGGTTTTGTACCATACATATGGAGTGCCCTCTGACGACGCCCAGTACGGGGGAGATTACGGTACTATATAGACTATAGGAATATATTATGTGTTAAGGGCTATATGGGTAACCCCTTAACGCTATTTAAAAGTAAGTTTAGTTTAATAATAGACACTACTAAAATACCGAAATATTACTACATAGTAAATAGTTTAACGGATCCTTAGAGGATGGGCGATCCCAAGCATCCTTTAAGTTACTTGTACTCTATTAAAGTTCACTTGAATTAGCTTATACTGCATAAGTATGTATGTCCTGACTCGAGTGTTTATGTTTTATTTTATGCTCGGGTCAGCCTGAGTTTCAGTTCGGACCTTATCCCCGGAGCCAGGACTACTGCAGATCACCTATCAAGCTGCTGTCAAGTTTTTGTTCAATTCTTATTTTGGATTTTGTAATCAAGACAATTTTATATTGAGATTTTTTGTGGAGATTTCAAACTATATTTGGTTTAAGACTATGTACTTTTATACTTATTGTGAGACTATTGACAGTGGCTTCATGAACCACTAAGTTATTTTTAAATTCCGCTGCGAGTATTCTGATTTCTGTGTCTGTGATTATGTATTTATTGAATATTCTAAGATTTGCTAAATTTTATTTTCAACGTGGTATTTTAAACAATTCAAGTCCGATATGTGCGGATGCGAATGGTTGAAAATACCGGATCGTTACTATTTGGTATCAGAGCTTTGGCTCTACGCAAAACTTAGCATGTATGGTAAATTTGATTTACAGAATCACTTTCATTTGAGCTTGAATCTCTTTCTTTTGATTCGATTTCCTTTGAATTTTGGAACATTCCATGCGGTTCCAAAGTTCATTCATGTCCCTCACTATTCACCTTCTTTCGATTCTAGAGTATCCCATAACTCCACTTCGGATGATCTTTATAATGAATTGGCGGTCTCGCCAATATTCTAATAAAGGGGTGAAACTCCTTTACAATTCGCATTGATTCACCAGAGATTTATACTTATCCTCGGTTGAGATGCTAGTATCTTGGGTTATTCCAAACTCTATCTCTTCAGATCGAATGTAGGTTTACCCTAGAAAATCCACATTGATCTTATTATTTAAGTCACGGTTGACCCAGTAAAGGTTGCCCGCGATTTATATAAACTTATCCAGTTCCTTATTTTGTATTTAATCATCGAATCTTCGGATTCCAACTTATCTTTAAATCAAAATTCTCTTTGATTTGAGTCCATCAAATTCGAATCTCTATCCTTGTTTTGAAAAATTTGTTCATATATGTGAAAAAAAATCTAATATTATATGTAAGTATAATTTTCAGAATTTTTATAATTAATGTAACTAGTTGTCAAGAGATAATAGTCTTTGATTTTATTTATGGTCTTGTAAACCATGGGTTTTGTCTCACATAAATAAGTGAACTATAAACAATGGTTATAAATTAATTTGGAAACAGAAATGAAATTAAAACAAGAACTTGAGAATTCAAATTTCCGATGGTTTCAAATCTTTTGTTTAAAGTTTTAAAAGGATATATTATTTAAATTATTCTCAAATAGAAATTTGTTTTCAAAGAATTTTAAAGGTTTAAAAATCAGTGCTCTTCTCTTTGTCGCTGGGAAATAAATTGGTGATGATGTAGCATCATCCACATTCTTTTTCGAGTTTCGAAGTGAAGAGACTATTCTGTAGTCTAGTTACAGTGTTATCTTGAGAATTTAATTGATTTGAATCTCTAAATTATGACTTGATTTATAATATATATATATATATATATATATATATATATGATTTAAATTTGATTTGACATATTCTGTACATATATTTATATATCTCTAAATGGTTTGAAGGGAATCAGAAATTTAATTCTTAAGTTTTATCTTGAAGAATAATTTTAATCATAAAAAGATAATCGAAATTTTGAATAAATGATTCAAACTTGAGATAATTGAATTTGAAAGTTTTATTTGTATAAAACTCAATTGCCCTTCAATATAACTTACCTTGATTTTCAGAAGTTAACAATGTAATTGGATAATATACAATATAAAAAGAATTTTATAAATAAAATTTGAGTGGTTCTAATAAATGTTATACACTTAAATTCTAGTTATAAAAAGATTAATAAAGGTAAATAGAATAAAAGGGTAATGTAATAATTTACAATATAAAATGATGTTAAAGGAACTAAGAATAAATTTAAGCAGTTGTAGTAAGTGTAAATATATTTAACATAGATGATTAAAATATATTGAGAGAAATAAATTTAATTATAATTAGGAATAAAGAAGAAAGTAATTTATTGAACACATTTTTGAGTTTAACAAATGATTTTCAAACTTATGATTTTAGAAATTTTTATTTTAAGATAATTGGAAGATGAAGTAATGAAATTTGAAATAGTTAAATTTAACTTAGGTGAAATTAAATAGATGAAATGAATTATTAATTTAAAATTGAATTTGTATGGTTTAGAGTAATGATCCTATTTTGAGTTTCAATTTAGTTTTCTTTCAGGTTGTTTCTATTCCCCTACCTTCTTCCTTTTCGAGGACGAAAAGTTTTGAGTGGGGGAGAGTGTAATGACCCATAAATTTTTAATAATTAAAATGGTTAAATTGATAAAATTTTGGTAATTTAATATGAAGAAAAATAAACTTTGTAATAAAATAAGGAAGGAATGTTAAAGTGGAAATGCATATTTTATCCATAAGGTAATATAAAAGAATGAAACTTATCTGAATGAATTTATTTGAGGATTCAATCATAATAAATGAATAGATTTAACAAATTCAATATAATTAAGAACAACGGTTAATACAAAGGGAAGAAATTAATTAAATCCATCAGGTCACTGCTTAATTTCTTGCCTTTTTCTACATGGCCTCTTTATTTCTTGCTTTAGCCATACAATTTTTTTTCCTAGCCGTGTATTTCTCATTTGCAAATCATGTACAAGAAGATTTAATTCTCATTTCAAAACTCCTCATTTTCATTTGCATTTAAGAATAAAACATATATACGTTTCTTTCTCCTTAACTTATGTCTTTTCTGTTTCTTAGCATTTACTCTCACTTTGCTTGCCATCCAAACCATCTATGTATCAACCTAGAATTTTTAATAAATGTTTTATTTATTTAATTTAGATAAAAAAAATTTAAATATAAATTTTGGTGTGGATTAAAATTCCACACGTGAATTAATAGAATATTTTCCGAAAATATGAATTTTGTCAATATGGTCAAACTTTGACTTTTAAATTTTAAAATTTAAAAGTTTAAAAAATTTGAATTTTATCTTTTATTTTGAAAGTAAATAAAATTTTAAGTATACTATTTTTTGTTTCATTGAAATCTGATTTATAATGTGAAAGTTATGCCCTTTTGGCTATTGTGTGTAATTTGCTGTATTTAATAAAATTGTTTACTTTAAATTATATACATAATATTTTATTTAGTCATGTAATGTTCTAATTTATGTTTTCAGGGGTAAAATAACTTGTTTTGTATATATTTTGGTTTTAAAACGTTTTTAAAAGTGTAATTGACATTTTTATGGGTCCGTTGTATTTTGTTTACAATTTCTAATTTCCAACTTCAATTAATTTAAGAAATTCTTTATTTATTTCATATTTTTCTTAAGAACTTATTTTATTCTCATTCTCATTTTATTATGTTTCTCAAAGATTTATTTTAAACCATTTTCAAGAAGAGTTGTAATTTCCCAAAGTTAAGTGGATTATGTTTGTAGTTTTCTTAAGCTAGTTTCAATAAGTTAAGCTATTTTCTTTATTTATCTTTCTATTTTCCTAAAATATAATTATTTATTTTCTTTTTCACTTTATTTCAGTTTGTTTTGTTTTATTCACTGATTTTTTTTATTTGTTTTAAAGTGTGGTAGAAATTTTTTGTAACGACCCCAGATTTTTATGAATTTAAATTGATAATTTAAAAGAATTTTTGAATTAAAATTTGCAAAATTTATTCTAAATAGTAGCGAGTTTCCTAAATTCAAATAAACATATATATTAAATCATATGAATTTAAACATTTTGCATATGTGATTTGGATTTGAATTTCAAAGTAATGAATATATGATAATATGAATATATGTGTATATATGAACATACATTGAGTTTGAGTTATTGTTTTAACTAAACAATTTAAAGATAAAATTATTTTTAACTTGATTTAATAATGGTGAAATTTATTTATAAATTGATTTGAAAATTCAAAACGAAGTCTTTAAAATAAAATAAACCAATTTGCTAAATTAAAACAACACATTATCTAGAATAAACAAAATAATAAAATACATGTAGGCAATAAAATGTACATAAAGTAAAATAAATATTTATCGAAACGTAAACAAAGCAAACAAATGGAAATAGAAAAAAAAGTGATATGCATAAGCATATAAAACAAGGCAATATGAAGACAATGTTGTTGTCCATGTTGAACAAAAGTAAGTAGATGGATATGAATTAACTTGTATAAGAAAAACAAAAAAATAAAAAAATAAACCAAACAAATAAAAGACAGCAACTACATGCAAGCAAGTTATGTTATATAAAATAGAAATTTATTTAAGTTATTAAAAGCAAAGTAAAAGAAAAGAAAATACAAGATACATTCAAGTATTCAAACAAAAGAAATAATCCAAACCATACCTTTACATATTTGTACAGCCGAGACAAGAAAGAAATAAACAAAATAATTGAATAAAAGCAAATAAAATAAAAGAAATAAACAAAATAAAATAGAAGAAGCCACATCAAACTAACATCCTACAGCTGAAACTAAAAAGAATCAGTGACAATATCTCCAGGCATGTTTATAAAATAAAAAGTACAAACAAAAACACCTCTGCTAAAATCCAGCATCACTGCAGCCATACTGTTATACACCTCAACATGGAAAAAAGACCACTTCAGCATACTTTAGAATTGTAAAAAAAAAAGTATAAAGCAGTCTGTAATCTGCCACTATATATAAACCAATTTCTTCAATTCATTTCGATCATCTCAAACTTTAACAAGAAAAAAAAAAAACTGAAGCAACTTACATAAACCAAACATCTGAGAACAAAGAAGAAATTTAAGATAACAACTTTCACCCAGTTTTCAACTTTGCAAAGTTAAAAAGGATTTCAGTTTGAAGACTTCTGGACATCAAGAAGCAAAGGAGCTTCAGATCAAACAAACTCTAACCTGTAAACTCCTGGATTTAAGCAATGATTTGGAAGGTGAGTAAACATACTTTCTTCGATTTTAAGTATGACAATTAGCTTCTGATGTTTTGGGTTGTCATATATATATCGAAAATAAATGGAAATATATGGATCTGTATTGATTTATGCATTGAAAGTTTCTATTCCTGATTATTGGCAAGTTTTGAGTAAAAGAAGTAAAGGATATTAATACCTATACATTTAAATAAATTTTAAATCTAGAAATGTAAGTAGTACAGATTGTTTAACTGGAATTAGAGCTTGGGACTGAAATTGAAGCATTACAGTAAGGAATAAACACTGTCTATTTTAAGTTACAGGTGAAGAAATCAAATGATTAAAACTCGAATGTTTAAATTTGTAAGTTCAGTAATATAACTAGATTTCATACACATAATTGTGATTTTTAGCATAAGAATTATAATTTTTACGCAAGAG
Organism: Allium cepa; assembly: GCA_030765085.1. Classification (NCBI taxonomy): domain Eukaryota; kingdom Viridiplantae; phylum Streptophyta; class Magnoliopsida; order Asparagales; family Amaryllidaceae; genus Allium; species Allium cepa. The sequence continues at coordinate 1,036,099,207 of CM060941.1, read as the reverse complement.
TATTAAGAGCAGTTTTGAAATGAAACAAAAATGGGTTTTCGTCAAAATTGGATGATCAAGCTAATTTTAGATTCTGAAAATTGATATGAAGAAAGTGTGTAATCCATTTAACACCAGAAAAATGCTAAAAAAATTATTTAATGAAGGGATTGTGAGTTCGAATCAATAGTAGGGTTTTTGGTTCGATATTCTAGGCTCTGTTTTCTTTCGATGATCGCGCCGCCTATGGGTGACCGAGTGTGAAGCGGCGCTGGGTGATGGCAGAGGGGTAGTTGGCGATGGCGTGGCCGAGAGTGCGTGATGACTGGTGGTCAGAATCGCCTATACGAAGTGCTTTTAGGTGGCTGTGTTAGTTCCTGATGGTGATGGATGGTCTCGATTTTGACCTAGGGCGAAGCTAAGGGATTTGGGTGATCTGGCGAGGTGAGTGGATCATGGGTGACTGGTGGGGATCGGCGACAACGATCGGAGTCGCTCCGATCGCGTGTACACGTGCACGGCGGTGGTGATTTGTTGTCAGTGCAGTGGGGATTCAAATGGCTCGGGTTGTGCTCGTGTAAAGTGGAGTGTTGCTTCGGGTTTTGTCTTCAGGCCGTTGGGTGTGTGTGGCTACAGCAGTTTGATTAAATTTAAAGATGACGAGAATAATAAAAGTTACAGGAAAAAAAAAAAAAGGAAACAGGGAAGAAAAGAACAGGGGAAGAAGAAGAGAGGAGATCCAGGGGAAATGAAAAAGTATCTCGAAGTTTAACGCGAGTAAGCAGAAGGATATTATCGGGTTTTGTTTTCTAAGTTTAGCTGATAACATTTTTTTTTAGTTAAGTTAATAATGTTAAGCAAAATCTCTGTTTTAGGGAAGTAATTAATGTTTTGAAATTTAAGTAAGAATTTACTATGAGTTTTAATTATGAGAATATTTTGGAATGTTTTGAATCCTAATTAATATTTTAATTAAGTAATAAATTAAGGTAAATGTTAAATTTAATTAACATTAAAACTTTTTAAGTTAGAAGTAATTTGATTTCAAAGTTAATTAAGAAGATTTTTAAATGATAAATCAGAAGGTAATTTAGATAAATGATTTTCGTTAAATAAATCCATTTGTTTGGAAAGAAATTAAGAATGGTTAATTAGTAATTATAACTAACTAAGTAATTAGAGGTCTATAAATTGGTAACTAAAGATTGGTTAATTTATTAATAATTATGTGTCTAATAAATTGGTAAATAAGAATTGCTAGTTAGATAATTAAAGTTAATTAATTATGTAATTGATTTAAAGGTTGATATAATTAATATGATTAATTTAGGATAATTTAATTAACTAAAGTATTTGATAAATAAATTAGTATCAAATGATTTGTAATTAATTAATCAAGATTGGATAATAAATTCATAAGTAATTAATTTAATTGGAGATAAATTAAATTACATAGGATTAAACGATAAATAAATCCTGTTTATAAATGATTATTGGATGCTTGAATTACTTATGAATGATCGTATTATATGTGATGTCTTAAATTGATTATCCTATCTGATTTGTGATATTTTGCTGTATGGGTTGTGCTATGTATAATTTATTCACTTATTGATGATACATCTGTATATTATCCGTGAATCTGTACATGAAAGATAAGCGTTATAGTTTATATCGCTTATCAACTATATTTCTGTGTTTTGAATCTATGATGATTGAATGTTGTTGCACTATTGTGTTAAACCCCTGGACCACACCATACACACACAAATATGGATTTCACGAGGAAATCGATTAAGTCGCAGATTTTTGAAACAGTTAAATTTGAATCTTTTAATTCAAATGTTTTGGAAATGGAATCGGAATAAATGTGAAAAGCTTTTGGAATGGAATTTCAAAATAAAATTTATTATTTTTAAATTACTTGATTAAGTTTTGGAATTTAAATAATTTAATTTAAATTTAAATTCAATACTTGAAATTGAATTCTATGATTTGAAATTAGGATTAAAGATGTTATATTGGTTATATAGGGATTAAACCACTTTTAAGTATTGTTTTTTGGGAATTTGAATTTAACCCAAGGATTTAAACTCGTATAAATGAATCAGGTTTCCAAAATGAAAATTGTTGTTTTCAAATGATAAACACTTTTAGATAAGAACTGAGATTCCAGTTAATTAGGGGGATTTCAAGATTGAATAAGGAAATGATTTTCCTAAGTTATGAATAAATTCTTTTTGAAAGCTATGAATTAAATCTGTTTATTTTTAACAGATTTAAATTGATGATTTGTTTAAAATCAAATTGAAATGAGATTGTTTTGAAAGCTATAAGTTAAATCTTTGATTTGAAGATTTAACGAGTTAAATTGAAATGGAAATTGATTCGGAAAATCTGTGAATGAATCTTTTGTTTAAAAGATTAAAATGTGAAAATTGTTTAAACCGTTAAAGGTTGTGAAAATGAATCTTTTTGTTTAAAGATTGAAATGGTAATTGGATTAAACCATTTGAAATAAAGTTTTGAATTATTAAGTTGTGACTTAATTGAAATCCCATTATCCATTTGTTTTTGAAATATCATGCTCACTATTCGGTTTAGCCGGGAAAGGACCGTTGTGTCGTATAACCCATTCCGAATATGTGATTCGACGTTATGGATAGCATTTGAAGACCGGTGATGAAGACCGGGTATTTGCGAAAGCGATAGGATGACCTATCGATTGTTTCTGCACCGAGTCGCGCCGGTATAGAAACTCCCTAAGTGATGGGAAATCCAATCGGGATTGTGAATATCCGGATTTCAAGGACTTCTTTGGAAGTGCCTTCGGTTCTGTTCGAGCCCAGAACAGACTTGTATGGATTGTTATGTCTGACATTACAATTTGAGATATAAAGCAGATTTCTTTCAAATATATTTCTGTTGGTGGCGGAGAATTTATTCTCTTAGCTTAACACCCTTCTCTGAGACGTACGAGCTCAGAGATTATATAGTTGAAGTTATCAGCGATATATTCCCAATTTGGTAATGTGACATGCTGAGTGATGCTGAAATGATCATTGTGTTGATTATTTGTGATAGGATCATTTATTTGATCGTCTATCTTAGTGATCATTGTGTTGATCATTTGTTGACCCAAAGCACGGCTTTTGTATAAAGTGTGTTTTTGTGGACGAGACTTCGTCGAGCCTCACACCCCGGAAATGGTCAAAACAGGAAAGATGCGGCAAGGTTATTGGGGGTAGCACCCTTTAGGGTATGTACATTTCCTTCTGGATAGAAGTGGTATCATGGTATGGAGCCCAGATACTTAACTTATGTTGATATCGCAGATATATATATATGATTTTGTGATTTGTTGCTGGGGCCCCGGTTAAAGGTTGGTTACGACCGGGAGGTGGCATACTCGTGTCAGTAGTTACCCAGTTAGGGGTAACCCGGCCTTGTGTTGGCAGAGATCCGGTTTGGTTCTCGGTGGCGTCCTTCCAGAGGCGTTCTCAGTGGCAATGGGAAGTTCCTTGGCCTGACCATTTGTTGGAAATCCAATTCCCAATACGAAACCCTGTACGGTTTTAGTTGTAGAACCTGCCATTTACTTATGGTGGTCACCACTGTTTAGATGGTAGCTATAGTAGGCATACGATAATGGTCGTATGTTGGCTAAGATTAATATTCTATTTTCGAAATGATTTACTTCACTATGCACTAGTAATAATATCAAAGAATTCTTTAATGCGTATCAAGCATCTTTGACTATCATAAGGAGAAATCTCCTCCGATTCTGCGTTTGCATTGTGTGTGTGTGCGGGAGGCCTTATGGTAGTCTCATTTTTAAAAAAGCATTGCGAATTGACTTTGAAAATCTTCTGTTGAATGTTTTAAAAGATAAACTGTTTTTGTTGCTCACACCAGTCCCACGACTGATCCGGAGTTTATTGTTTTCTTTCCTAAACTCTGGATGCTCATTATTTTCTACACGAGCAGTCTATAGTTGGGTTTTTCAGATAGTCAGATTTAGTAGATTATCTGGAGTTAGTTCAGTCTTTGGATCGCACCAGTCTTGGTTATCTTGGTGCATCGTTATTGGGAGTTCAAGCTATTACTGGATTAGTTCTTGGAAATGGAGTTGCAGTTTCTGGAGTTCTTCCTTGAAGACTATCTTAGAGTTATATTGTTCCGCTGCTAGTGTTATCTATTTTCTTTTCCGCTGCTATTTATTGTATCATATCTCTGATGTATATTGATATCTATTGGATCATCTGTTGTATCAGATATTGTATCAAAGCTGTATATCAATATATTATTCTTTTATTCCACTGTGTTATTTACTTAATGTTGTTATAAGCTCCGGCGAATCGGATTTGAACGGTTGAATCTACGGCATTCGAATACGAGTTGAAGTATGGATGTCGATTTTTGAGCGGGCAAAATCCGAGTCGTTACATTTTTCCAAATCTTTTAATTTAACTAAATATATTCGTACAATATTTTTCCACTTTTGCCCTTTTAAAAATTTCCCGGCCGTTTATAACTTTATTTCTTGCAGTTTCCTTTCCTCAATCAACGCGTGGTCCCACTTTATTATTTTTTTCTTGCGTTTTAACGCAATTACTTCTGTGAAAATTATAAAACCTTCTTCCCCTGTTGAATACTAAAACACGTTCAAAAATTAATATTTTGTAAAAGAATTAAACTTTATATGTATACACATTTGTTTTTTAGTTAAGGATTAATAAATAAAATTTCAGATTGAATAATATAGATAATGGATAAATAAGCTTTATAAAAGGCACGTTTTAATTTGTATGGTTATACCCGTTTTGATTTATTTGGTGGTATAAATAGTATGTATTTAATAAAATACTCCTTAAACGTATATTTTTCTAATATAAGTAGCAAATAAATAAAAACGTGTAAATTTAATTGCGTTACTTTTATTATTAAATGTGGGAGTACGTTTGATTAAATTATTGCGTCTAAAGTACGTGTTCTTAAAACTCTTACGTTAAATAATAAGTAAATTAATTATAGCCGTTCAAATTTATAGTACCCTGAATTCACGTGTGAACGTTACACTTTCCATATCTTCAATTGTTTTAAATTTGGTATAAAATCTTTGATACAGAGCCATTCCAAAATCAGTTATTACTTATCAAAAATTCAATCATTCAAAATTCAATTTCTGTTGGCCGTTGCCTCTCTAAATCAATGCAAGTTTTCGTGTACATACTCAGTCACGTACGCAATATTTGGTTCCAATCTGATTGCCTCCTTTATCTTCGCCTTCCCATTTTATAAATATTTCTTGCATTTTAATCAACGCATTTACTTCCTAATAAATTTTAAACGTGTACAAAATGTTTGCCAAGATTTTTCTTGCCACTTAATCCCTTGGTTACGTAACCCACGTATATCAACGCATCCTCCATGATAACATCAAACATCACATATCAATGCAAAAATATTGCTTGCCGTTTCATTCTCTTAATTCACGCAATCTACACTGGTAATAAAAATCAATACTCACTGTAATTATTTGTTTCCAAATTTTCCTTGCCTTCCGTGTATTATTGATATAAATTTATTTCTTACCTATTTCTTTCACCTCAATTTAACGCATAGTTTTTTTTTAATTTTTACACGTTCACATAATTTTTTTCCAAATTTCCATTTCCGTTTCAAAGCAAAAGATTGCTTGCCGTTTCTTCCTTTAATCAACGCAAATTTCTTTTGTTTTAATATAAACCCACGCACCCCTTTGATAATGAAAGAATCATTTGTTTCCTTTAAGGTTCTGAATTTCGAATCCTTGCTTGCCTTAAATTATGCACATCTTAATTTGTGTTTTTCCATTTTTTTCTACCCGTGTTTCACAAATTAATACAAAACCACGCGCAATTTTTCCTTACCGTTTCAAAAGTTGTCGTTACCTTTTATTTATCAACGTAACCTCAGTATAAAGCCTCGCACTAAATTTTCACTTTCTTTTGCAATCTCAACATTTGGCCTTCATCTTCTTCATGTGTAAGCATCCACATCAGGTATGGCCGCTATATCTATTTTTTTATATTTTTTTCCTCCATGCATTGTTTCTTCACTTCTACACAAATGCTCAGCCACTCACCACCGTTGCACGCCCGCCTACATCCACCTCTCCTCCACCATCAATGCAACCCTTCATTTGATGCACCAGTTGGCGGAGTTGCATGAGCTCGTGCTTTAAGAGAGAGAAAATGTGTCGCACCATTTTGAGATTTATCACAGCACGTATACCTTTTGAAAAAAAGAATATATGCATGCACCAAACTTTCCCCTTACGTGCCCATGCACAGCCGAGTGATGAGTTTGTCTAAAGTTTTCAACCAAAGTTTTCACCACTTTTCTTTCTAAAAATAATATATATATATATATATATATATATATATGTATGTATATATAAAGTTTAATGTCTGCGCCACTTAGAGTTATAGCCCACCACCTTTGTATTTTTGAACGCAACCTATATCTTCAATTTTCCTTGGTTTGCATGAATGTGTGCATATAAATAGGCCAAGACTCGTATATATGGGTCAAGTCGGCTGGTGAAGTGGTCGAGCGTATTGTGCCAATCTCCCTCTTATTTAATCTCGCTCCAGTTTTTGATTATTTAAAATTTGTTTTGTCCGTAATTTGATTCGCATACTTAGTTTATTTATTTTTCTTATTTCAAGATCGAAATCAGTTTGTCTTATCTTCCAATATTTGACCATGCCTGTTGTATGATGTTTCCGGTGAGGTTATCGTAGTTTTGAATCTAAATCTTCAGCAGCATAGAGGTGAGTATTCTCACCCGACAAACGTACTTATAGATCTGTAAATTATTAACAAGTGAAATTGTTGAATGATTTTATTTGTATTTTAATTGCCTGTGATAAAAATTTATGATGTTTAAAACCCTGTTATTAAATTTACCCATCATCAGTTATATTTTTTACTGTTATATCATTTATTTATTTACTGTTTATCACACTGCAAGTTCCCTGTAGAATAGAATCGTTACGGGCTGAAATGATAGGCCAGAACGATATTTATTTACTATTTATTTAATTATTTATTTATTATTTGACTTGGGATTGCGACTTTGAAATGATAGAACCCGGATTTTTTTTTATAAATTATGGATTGAAATGATATATTATCCGTTTTACTTGACCTAGGTTAGAAAATATTATACAGACCCGTGGTTATATATATATATTTAGAAATATTAAATATTTTTAAGTTAGAATGTTATAATGTTTTGTTTAAAAATTTGATTAAAATGATTCTTATAAGTATGGTAATATTATATAAGTTAAAGATGTAAATAAATAAATGTTCAGAATTTGAAGTTTAAATTTATTTTGTAAATTTTGATTTGTAAAATAAAATGGAATTCAAGTTAAGAAATAAATTATGACGTTTTGGCATAGATTTGAGTATAAGTAAATAAATAAAGGGTAAAGTTGTCTATGAATTAAATAGTTAAATAAAGTGAATACCTAAAAATGGAAGTTGAATTATAACCAAATTTGGAAATGTAAAGTGGTTTAGAAAAGGTAAGTTAAGAAATTGGTTAGAAATTAAGTTTTATTTTTGAAGTAGTAATTGAACTTTGCACTTGATTTTAATAAGTAAAGTATAGAGGAGTTAGATATATATTTGAAAATTTTACTTTATAATAATCATAAATTATTGAGTAATTTAAATGACTATTGAAAGGTGGAAATTATGATTATATAAGCTAAATTGGTTTAATTTAAGGTTAGTTATTGTTGAAGTTACATTGAAGTCTTAAAATTTAATTTTAATCAAATCTGTTGTAAAGGATATTACCGTACTGCGCAAGTGCTGTAGTTGAGACAAATGAGCTAAGGCTAAACCTTTGGGATTTATGTGGGATTTTGTAAGAATTATAACTTCACCTTTAAATAGTTTTAAATGTAGTATGTTGATATAAAACTATTTTGGATTTTTATAACCACGGGTAATAATAACGTTGGTTGTTCAAGAGACCAAGATCAGATATGGGCATACCCTCTGTCGATACCGAAAACCACTTTGACAACCGTGTACGTGGTGGAGATTTCAGAATGAAGTAGGATGGCGGTGACGTTTTCTTTGAGGTAAATACGTGGACCCGACTCCTGTGAGTTGGCATAAGCTGGCTAAAACAGGAGTGATTCTCGGACTAATGAGGTAGCACCTTTGATCGAACGCACTTCTTCGTATGCCATTCCATTACTTTGTGATTGTTTGGTACGCACCTTTGAATTTAGGAGTGTTGTTCGAGGTGGGCAGTAGTAGCAGCTATGCGTTACCACCAGTCCGGATAGCAATTTGTATATCTACCCTAGCATTGCCTGGTTGTACCGTATCACCTACCCTAGCGAGCCTTATACGATTTTGGTTTTGTACCATACCTATGGAGTGCCCTCTGACGACGTCCAGTACGGGGGAGATTACGGTACTGTATAGACTATGGGAATATATTATGTGTTAAGGGCTATATGGGTAACCCCTTAACGCAATTTAAAAGTAAGTTTATTTACTAATAGACACTACTATAATAGCAAAATATTACTACATAGTAAATAGTTTAACAGATCCTTAGAGGATGGGCGGTCCCAAGCATCCTTTAAGTTATTTGTACTCTATTACAGTTCACTTGAATTTGCTTACATTGTATAAGTATGTATGTCCTGACACAAGTGTTTATGTTTTATTTTACGCTCGGGTCAGCCTGAGTTTCAGTTCCGACCTTATCCCCGGAGCCAGGACTTCTGCAGATCACCTATCAAGCTACTGTCAAGTTTCTGTTTAGTTCTTATTTTGGCTTTTGTAATCAAGACAATTTAATATTGAGATTTTCTGTGGAGATTTCAAACTATATTTGGTTTCAGACTATGTACTTTATACTTATTTTGAGACTATTGATAGTGGCTTCATGAACCACTAAGTTATTTTTAAATTCCGCTGCGAGTATTCTGATTTCTGTGTCTGTGATTTTGTATTTACTGAATATTCTAAGATTTGCCAAATTTTGTTTAGAACGCGGTATTTTGAACAATTCAAGTCCGACATGTGCGAATGCGAATGGTTGAAAATACCGGGTCGTTATAAATATTTTATATATAGACCACGGTGTTTGTATATAATTTTCTATCCTATGGTCAAGTGATGCGGATATTTATCATTTCACTTCATAATTTAAAATAAAAATATGGTTGTATATCATTTCAAATGGCAATCCCGAATGAAATAAAAATCCCTAACAACTTGCAGTTTCTAATAATATATATTACAACATCCATTCATCCAATATCAATCATCAAACATTCACCATAATTGTCATCCAATTCAATCAATAACATCAGTGTAGAACAGATAATAAACAATAGGTATTTACTGGCAGTTTATATTCAATGATAAATTAAATAACTGTTTTATCCAAGTAAACTGAGATGATGATTCAAAATATGCCAAACAGTCATAAATGAATGAATTTCTAATCACATCACAAATCAATTTAACAAACGTAGGAAATTTAGAAGTTGTGAGTAGGTTAAGACACTCACCTTTTGAATTTAAATTGAATTCAATCCAATTTAAATCCAAAATTTGAACCATCTCAGAATTCGTCCAAACCTCCATCAAAATATCCAGAATTTTATTACGATCCTAGCTGAGAAAACCGTGCATGAAACGGACCTCGTATGCAAAAGTTATTAAGATTAAAAGTTTTAAAAGATTTATATTAAAACAAACAAAACAAAATAAAATAAAAACCAACCTATATGAACTCGCCATGCGTCAGCATCATCCCCGTACATATTCTCTTCCAGAACAAACCCTAGCTCGCGTATGCAACTCGATCGGACAGCTGAAGCCGCCACCACTGTAGTGCAAATCGATGAACACACGCCACCTACCACGCCAAGGCCTCGCGGCCGAGACCCGCGCCAGCCTCCCCATCCCATGCCGACTACCGTGACCCATCACCGGTGCCCCAATGTTTCCAACCGCCGCCAATGCATCTAGACCTGATTGAACTGTCATGCGCAATCCAACCGTTGATTCGACGAACGAATAATGCTGTTGCACTCCCTTGGGTCCCCTCTACAATACTATATGGTCGATTCGACGATCTACTGAAGTTGATCGTTGCGTGATGAACGGTCGAGAATTGATCATCAATGTCTGGACAAACAGAGCTTGAAATCGGAAAACAAATTTCAACTCTGAGATGCGCTCATCGAGACCTTCAAATCGATATATAATTTGATATGTATTGAGGAGTTTGAATTTTTGAGGTGAATTTTGAATCAGAATTGAATTGGAATATTTAGGGTTTTCAACCATTGAGGAAGAGGAGCAACAGAAGTTTCTGTACGTACAGAAATGAGAAATAGATAGGCTGCTAGGGTTTATAATTGGATATATATAAGCAGAACAAAATAGAACAGATGGGCTCGATCGAATTTGGGTTTTGAACGATGATTGTCACTAAAAGCCCGTTCTGACTCCGGAATGAAAATGGGTCAACCCATATATCGAAGTAGATGTTTTTAAATATTTTAAAATCAATCGAACAAGTTTTAAGTCCAAATTCCATTGTATGAAGAAATTATGCTAAATCCGACTATTTCAAATTGATTTCAATTAAATTGATTTTTAGACATTTCGAGTTCGTACGATCAAACGAAAAGTCTGATCGTTCCGAAATTTTAAATTCCATAATAATTCACTGTTATGGATCCGATGAAACTGGTTTCGTCGAAATCCGATAAGTGGCCAAAATGACTATATTTCAGTTAATTAAATAAATTAATAATTAATTATTAAATTACTTTCCAATTTAAATTTTAATAATTTTCAACTTCTATCGATTTTGATTTCTTAACCATTCACAAATAATTAAAAAAAAATTAGCAGTCGATTTAAAATTGATTAATTCATCAATTTCAGTGTTTAATTTCACTTTAAATGGAATTAATTAGAAATTGAACAACCAATAATTCTTGCTTATGGATGATTTATTATAATCAAATGCCTTGGATTATTTGATATCTCTGATATGTGATTTGTAATGCTATGTGATATGACATATTTGGGTTGAACTGTGATAAAACGGTTTGTCTATCTGTAACGAATTACTATATAAATATGTTATTCTGGATATAAATGGAATTGTTTAAACTTAAACAGCTTTGTTTAAGATGACATTGGATTCGAAGAGACCGGGGTTGGGTATCAGTAAATACCTGAAGTCACTTCGATTTATAATCTACAATAATTCTTTATAGATTTGATATGTGCAATAAATAGGCTAGAACGGAAAAATTTAAGTAAACTGGACCATTGAAACCAAGTAACGATACTTAGATTTTGTTGTGAAATAAGTGTTGGCTTTAGCAAGTTAAGAACTCGTAATGAGGTACGAGTTACTCAGGTTTCCAATATGTTTTAAAACTTAGTATTTCAAAATACTTCGGTTTACTCTCACCGGTTTCCAACCAGACCCGGGTGTTACTAGATTGTAATGCTCGGGTCAGACCGAGTAATACAAATTTTCAAGTTAGGACGTTCTGGAGCTCAGAAGGCGAGCTGGATGGCAGGAACGTGTGGAGTTTTCTGCTGTGTATTTGAGAGTTGTATTGATAGTAGTCTGGAACAAGTTGATATAACTGTCTAGTCTATTTGTAATGGTTGTAAATCTGATGAATTGTATGTAATGTGACAATTACATATTTTCTTTGTATAAATGCTATTATTTTGATATTATATTTTGATCCACTGTAAAGGTGAGATGCTGTTGTTTTCTGTTCTTCTTCTACCTCCTTCTTTTCTCTAACAATGTGGGATTTTCGAAGTCGAAAATTTCGGGTCGTTACATTTTGGAATCAGAGCTGAAGGTTAAGCGAGAACCTTGGCGGTGGTGGGATTACTCATTAAGGATAGGGTCAATGGTACCCTAGAATTAGTTGAGTGTGTTTATATGAGATCGTATTTGTTAGTTTCTTATATAAAGATTTTAAAATGGTTTTAAAATTAGTTGTATAAAAGTTTGTATTTTGATATAAAGCAATGGTTTTCTAATTATTACATATACTAAGATAGTTGGTTATTGATCATTAAAATAAAAATAAAAATAATGAGAATTAAGTGGTTATAGAAATACAATCAAATAGGAATTGGATAATATAAACTATACAGATATGTTTGAAATGGATCCAAACTGAAACTAAAATCCTAAATTTGTAAAAGCGTTTTCAGAATAAGATAATAAGAATTGGTTTCCAAATACGATAATCTTGGTAATTATCATAAATGATTGTTGTGTTTAATAATGAAATGTTTGTTAATGATTAAGCAAAATGAAATGTTTTGGGGAAGCAAACATTTAGGTGAGTATTACTTATAAATTTAAATTGAAGATAATTTAAATTTTGAAGTTTTAAATCTAAGTCCAGAAAATTTGCAAGTTGTTTCAAAGTGCTAAAAATAATAATAAATAGTATTATTTGAATGAAAGGGTCCTATTTCAAACAAAAGTTGTTTGAAAATTTAAAAAGAAACTTGTTTTGAAGTAAAACCAAAGGTGGTTTAAAAATTTAAGGTATAACTTGGTGTGTAAAAGGAAGTAAGTATGTATATGTGGGATATGCATAATAGTAAAGATGATTTGAAATAAATTCTATGTGGTTGTCTTGTAGTTTTTCGTTGGAATGTGATAAGAAAACCCAAAGTGATAAGTTTTTGAACTTATAAGTGGTAAGATTATTGATAAGAATTTTAATATTTGAAATGGGAAATCAGATTTGGGTAAAGTCGACTGGATTAAATTGAAGTAAATTTAAGTTAGGAGAAGTTAAATAAGTTTAGAACAAACAACTTGAATTGGAAATTTCAAGATGAATTGAGATTTAACTCAGGAAGTTAAATGGTTGATTTAAATGGGAAGTTATGTGTGATCTCAAAATGGGTTTGAGATCTGGAAATTGGAATTGGATGGTATGGATGGATGTTTTAAATAATTTGCATATTGATTTATTTTGACTTATCTTAATATCATCCTGTTGTTATTAATAATCTATGAAACTGTGACGATCCAGAATTTCTAGATATTTGAAATCGAAATGTTTAATTGATTTTAAATATTTGAAAGATGGTTTAACTTGAATTTCAAATATCTTTGTATTTGGCAATTAAATTATTAAGTATAATTTTTGAAATTGGGTAAATATCGAATCTTCAGTTTGGTGCTCGTTAAAAATATTTCAATGGTTTGAAAAATTTATATTTATAATACTAGAGATAATAGAAGTTTTAAATTTGAATCTGGGAATGTTTTGTTCAGTTTTAAAAATATATATAGTTTAAATTGAATTTGAAAATAGCCTTCCGAGGCACAGTCTCGGAATTCGACGAAATTAGTTCCATTGGATCCGTAATAATGTATTATTATCAGATTTCAATTTTCGTAGTATTTGGAGTGATTGTTTGGCCGTACGATAAGTAAACATGCTGAAAATTAATCGAAATTCAATATAATAACTGGGTCCAAAAAGCTATCATCTCCATACGATCGAATTAGCACTCGAAACTTTTTCCATCGTGTTCAAAATAGGGGCTTAAAATTATAAATGCCTAGAGGCACGCCTCGATAGGAGGTCGAGATTTTTAGCTAGATTTCGTGACATTTGAATTCAATTTAAATTAAACTTTATATTGTAATTAGTCAACAAAACATTTCAAAACGTGTCTTCTGAGATAAAACTTGTTCACTCTGGTGAGACATGCATTTAATTTAGAATTCCTTCTTACTCCATTTGTCTAGCACGTTTAAAAAAAATGGTCGAACTTAAGAAAAAGAAAATGGAATTCATCTATCTCTGCTTCATTTGTTTTCTCCCTTTCTCCCTTCCTTCTCAATTTAATTCGAAATCAAGTAATGACCGAAGAAAACTTCTTTGCCCAAATTTTTCCCGCTCGTTCTTTTCCCAATTCAGATTTTTCCCATCTACTTCGATCGAGTCAAGCAAAATTTCAAAGCTCAGGAGCTCGTGCGACGTTCTTATAAATATCGTGAGCCATTCAAATTCAATCAAGTTCCTCAATCAAGGAGAAAATCTAGAGACAGCTGCCGTGATTTCTAATTGCGACTGGCGAAAGGCTTTAGGCGGCGGGCATTATGCAGCGATGTAGAGGGACGAGTTCTTAAGCCTGCACCGGAATGGTGTTCGAAGTCGTGACGTCTGGCATCTTTGAAGCGGAGGTCGCGGCCGTTCTATGGAGCTGCTAGGGTTAGCAGGATAGCTTGGGTTCGTTTCTTTTATCAATGAGGTATTTTCTGAATTAATTAAGTTTATTTAAAAAGTTAGAGTAATTAATTTTATTTTACGAAAAATACATAGACAGTGAAGAAGAAAATTTTTACAGTAAAAGAAAGTTTCCACTTTTCGCATCTGTAATGTGTGTGTGTGTGTATATATATATTGAATCAGCTATGCATATATATATATATATTTAGACAATAAGGCAACTTTTTATAATATATGAAAAACAGTTAACTTTATTTGTTAATTAGTATATTTAATTGAGTAATGTGTGTGTATATATATATATGAAGTTCTGAAAGGAAATAAATATACACGTTTTAAACTTACCAGTTTATATTTAAAATAATGAATTATGTGATTAACCCATTGATTTACTTGTTCAATTATTTTAGTTACTAAAATAATTTATTTAAGGGAAATTAGTTCAAACTAAAATTATTAGTTTAAAATAGAATCATTGGTTAATTAAATTAAATCTATGGGAGATAATTATTCGATTAGTTCAAATATTGATAACCATATAATGTTTGTTCAAGGTCTGAAATCGGGAAGAGACAAGCCGGTTTGGCTCGGATTGCAAATTAAAGGTCAAAGGTGAGTTAATCTCACTCATCTGGATTGTTATTTAAATTTAGATAGTTAAATTTAGAATTGTTGATTGTGTGCTTGGATGATAAAATATTATCAGCTATATTGGATTAGACCCTATGCGTCGCATAATAGCAGATGATATTATATTACACCCATATACCGCGATATTCCACCTCGTCGTGGAATTGGTATTATATATTTATTTGGGGAGATTGATTTCCCGCATTATATAGCGGATGATACCCTATGCGCCGCATAATAGCGGAGGATATTATATAAACCCATATATCGTGATATTCCACCTCGAAGTGGAATTGGTATTTTATATTGTGCTAACATCTGTGGATGCAGGGAAACGGCTTGGAGGGATCCAACTGGATTCCTGGAAATATTTAGATTCATTTAAATATTATACGTTATGATTTATTAGATAATCTGGATAAATTACATTGATAATTGGAAATAATGGATGCTATGGATTGATTGAATATATTTGGGTATATTAAGTTACCAAAAATATATAGATTGGATTTTCGAAAAGAAAATAAAAAGAGGATTTGTAAGAAAAATAATTATAAAGAATTTGGATAAATTAGATTGGGAAAGGATAAAAGTTGATTTTAAATTCTAAATTAAATAAATTCCAAATTATGGAAAAGAGATTTTAAATAAATGGGGATAAGTGAATTTTTAAAACTTAAATGATATTATTTTAAAGAATAAAAGATTTATTCAATTCAGGATTTAAATGTTTAGAAAAGAAAATAAAAGAAGGAATTTGGGAAATATGAAATTGGTATTTTCAGTTAAAAAAGATTTTAAATCATAATTAAGAAACAAAATCTGAAGTTAATAGGATTTGAAATAAATTGAGTAAGTAAAGGAGTTTATTTCAAAATGGAGAAATTTGGAAATCAATTTCAGAGTTGATTTAAGTGTTTGAAATTGGAATTTAAAAGGAAGATGAGATTATGGAATTTATAAACTGGGTTTATAAAGTGAAATGGATATCAGTGGATATTTGGAGTATAAATTCACGATGTGAATTTAGAAAAGAATGGGCAATTTATTTAAAAATAAATAATGATTTGGAACAGTGAAGTGCACGGGCTAATCGCTACTAATCCTGAGGGTGATTCCAAAATGGATGTAGTAGGAATAGTGCCTTTGGTTTTCTTTCGAACCCGAGAGGGACTTGTATGGATGAATGCTTTCAGAACATCGTCAGGAGGACGGTGAGCATTCTAAGTGAAATGTTCTAAAAAGGTAACGCTTAGCCTCGAGCGTCATCAACCGAGAATGACTGAAAATCAAGGGTTACGCAGCAAGGCTAAGTGGGTCGCGCCCAATAGGGTTAGGTCATCCCTCTTGATGTCCCTTTTTATTTCGATTGTGTGGTGCGGTTGTTGATCCCAACCGCGGGGTGATCTTACTCGGGATTATCCAGTAAGGAGTAGTCCTGGTCTTGTGTTGCAGGGGATCAGGAGGGATCCTTGGTACGCTGATCTAGACCAGGTACTGTGACAGGTGGTATCCCAATGCCTACTCATTAGTTGGAAATCCATAATCCCTACATGTCTTTACGGTTTTGTTTGTATATCTATTAGCTGGAATTTAATAAATGTAATTTTTTTGGCTATTTGAATAAGTATTTGTGTATAGACGCTACTATAATATCAGAGGATTTTATAAGAAATGTTTTAGCTATCGTAAGGTAAAAACCCGACATGTTTATTTATGGCGTGGTCTTATGAGATGCTTTTGATTTTCAATATATTTTTGAAAGCTTTAATAATCCAATTGAGTGTGATTTCTCACGCTGGTATTCCAGACTGACTCGGGTGTTATTTAACTATAATGCTCGGATTAGACCGAGTATTATAGAGATAGATTCTGGATGGACTGCTGTGAAGCTTATGAGACAAGCTGGATGACGAGACGTATTCGACGTATTTGATGTATATTCTGCTGTGTATTCAAATTTGGATGGATGGGATATTATAACCGTCCCGAGTGTGTTGTTGATTGTATTGAACTCTGATGTTGTATTCTAATGATATATGTAGAAAATAGATATATTTTTCTTTTGTGTAAAGATCTGTTATTATCTATTATATTTTATTCCGATGCGATGGTAAGATTCTGTGTTACTTATTTTCTCTTCTTCTATCTCCTTCTTCTTTGACCCTGATGGTTCGATTTTTCGGGTGTCGAAAAATCGGGTCGTTACACTTGGTATCAAAGTTGAAGGTTAAGAGAGAACCTTGGCTCTGGTGGGGATCACTCATTTGAATAGAGTCCGTAGTAGTCTAGAATGAGTTTGAGAGTATTAATAGATATGAGTGTGTATTTGTTAGTGAATATAAAATTGTTTTATATTGTGTTGATTTATCGGTTGAGTGTTTATAAATTCTGGTTAATATGTGGGATGCCATGTCATCGATAGGGATTTCTAAACTCTTAAACAAGGTAAACTGACATAAGTATTGTTTTAAAATTGGGTAAATGAAATAATTTTACCCAAATTATTTTTGTATATAAAAGAAATAATTTTCCATAAATTATTATAGTATGTATGATTGCTTGGTTGTTAGGAGACGATAATATTAAATTATTGTCATTGTTAAGTGATAGTTGAATAAAGGATTAAAATTTTAGCCAAAAGTTAATGAATAAATTTATATAACAAAATGAAATTTATAAGCGTGAAATATAAATAAAAATTATAATTGGAATAAGAATTCTAGAGTAATGTTTGAATATAAATTGGATAGACTTGGAATTTGGAATTTTGGGAAAAGTTTAAATTCCTTTGGGTTTGAAATGGTTTTCAAAAAGTTTTGAAGAAATAATGGTGATGTTATTTCAGAATGAATTGAAATCTGGAAAGATTTGGAATTTAAAAATATTTGAAGGGTTTTAAAGAGGTAAAAGCACTTAACTTTTTTTTTGGTCGCTGGAAAAAACTTCGGTGATGACTACAGCATTATCGATGTTTATTTTCGAGTTTCCAAAAGAAGAATGCTACTCGAATAATTTAATGTGGAGTTGTTTGCAAAATTTGGTTAGTTTTAAAAATTCAAGGTATAATTGGATATGCAATTGAATTATGAATTTCAAAAATGATTTTTGAAATATTGAAGTTTTGGTTTGGTAAAACCGTTTGATTTTAAATACGAAGGAATATTGAATATTTTGAATTGGTATTTGTTGTAAAATCGAGTTAAATTTTGTAATGCAAAGGAATATTTTGGTTTAGATATAACTGATTTCAAAAATGATTTGAAATGTTGAGTAATTGTTTTAAAAGACTTTGGAATCTTATTTAATATATTTATGGAATTTAAAAAAATTAAGAAAGTTTAAATTTGAATGGAAATAGAAGAAAATTGAATCTAGTTAAATAAAAGTGAATTTGAAAAAAGTCTAAGTAGACTGGACAAATTGGAACGACTATAAATATAAAAATTTATCGAGTGGGAAATAAATCTGTGAAGAAACAAATGAATTTACATTTAAATGAAGTTGAAATGAATGTTGAAATTCATTTGGAATTTGTAAGTAAATGGAAAATTAGTCAAGATTGGACTAAACAAAATAAAGAATTGAAAATTTAATCTTGAAATCAATTTGAATTTTGTTAAGTGGAATTGAGAAATATAGTTTAAGTGGTCTAAAAGAACAAGGTTCTAAGAATTTAATTTTTATTGGAAAAAAAAATTATGGGAGAACTAATTTATTTTAGTTGTAAATAAGAGAACTAGAATTAAAGTTGAATAATGGAAACAATGTAAATTTTGTCAAGAAAATTGAATTGTAAATTTGTTCGAAGGAACTAAAGGAAGTAAAAGTTTAGAAATAAACTTTTTATTGAAATTGTGGAATAAGATTCGACTTGAAAGGGTCAAATAAGGATGAGTGTGATTAGAGAATAAAGTTAGAAAGATAAGCCAATTGAAGCAGGTTGGTAAATGGAATGGAAATAAAATTGTGGATAGACAAATGAATGTGCATTTGTAAGTAAATAGAATTGGAAACTGAATATTGGGAATTAATTTAAACTATGTAATGGAAGTTAGTCAAGTCTTGACTAATTAAAATTTAGGACTAAAATAAAATTTGTGAGTAAACAAATTGATTCAAGAGGGTAAGCAGATAAAATTGGAATTGTATGTTGAGGTGATATTTAATTTAAAATGTGTGAAATAAAGTGAAGTTATAAAATTAATTCGAAGTGATCTAAAATTATAAAAATTTGGAAATAATAAATTGCTTAGGATTTAAAATAAATTAGTAAGTGGAACTAATTTAAATAATGATATGAACCAGTTGTGAATGGAAGATAGTTGATGAAATTCAATATTCAGAGTTTGAAGATGAATCAAATTTAAGTAGAATTGGAAATGAAAATATGGATGAAAATTTGGAAAAATGGATTGAGATTTGAAATTAATTTGTAAATTTAAGCAAATTGAAAGTATATAGAATTGGAATCCAAATTGATTAAGTGTAGATAAAAACAAAGTGGTAAAGTGAAAGTAATAATATAAGAGCATATAAAATGCTTATTTTGAACTTAAGAAATGAATGGTGGAATTCTTAAGAAAATTTGGTATTGGGAAAAATTATTCTAAGTGAGTAATTGAATGAAGATTAAAATTGGAAGTTATAAAATGGGAAAAATTGTAAATAAGTAGTTAATATCACATGAATGTGAATAAAAGAGATTGGATATAAATACGTAAGATGTACATTTATTATTTTATTCGCATAATGATATGATCCAGATTCGAGCAAAGAATTTCAAGGTAGTTATACCGATCCGAATTGAGATTTTTCACTCGATTTTCGACGGCGAACTCCGGATATGAATTTTTGATTGATTCTAGAAATTCTCTATCGTAGTTTGTGGCTATGCAAAAGGAATGACGATTTCTGATCAGGAAACCAGATCTGAGTCCGCACTAGGAAGTCCGGTAGATGATACTAGTTCAAGTGAAATTGTGTGATCGAGTGAGCGGTCGAATTGGGTATTGCGTACGAATAAAATATGTGCATCGTACGGATGTGAATAAAATAGATAGGAAATCTTTTGTAAAAAAATGTGTAAAGCAATTTTTGAATGTTGTGATTGAACATTATTGCTTAGTAGGATATTCAGGTGTCAAAAAGCAAAAAGGAATTGGGATTTTTGATTTTTGAAGATAAATTGAAATTTGCTCGGCAAAGTTATGTTTTTGAATTTATGTATGAAATTTGATGATTTTCTGGTCTAGCCACTTGGCGTTTTTGTTTTCTTTTGAGATTTGGGGCCCGTAGCGGCATTTTGTAGCTGTACCGAGCTAGCCGCGCACAGGAGACGCTGGCGAAATTTTTCAAAAAAATTTAGAGAGTTAGAAATTTTTTGGGAAAATTTTGATAATTTAAATTTTGAATTTGAATTATAATTTGAATGGTTGAGTGTGATATTATTTGGAAATTTTGGATGGGTTTGAAAGCTTAGTAAGGGTAATTGTGTTAATTTAAAAAGATTGATTTGAATATTATTTAAACTGCTTGGTTTTGATAAGTGGATAAAAACTGCTGGAATGGGAAATTAGTTAATGGGTTAAGGATCATTCCTCTCAACTAGCAATTTCGGGGATGAAATTCTTTTAAGGGGGGAGGAATGTGACGATTCGGAATTTCTGGATATTTGAAATTGAAATATTTAATTGATTTGTAATATTTGAAAGGTAGTTTAACTTGGATTTCAAATATATTTATATTTGGCAATTAAATTATTAAGTACAATTTTTGAAATTGGGTAAATATCGAATCTTCAGTTTGGTGCTTGTTAAAAATATTTCAATGGTTTGAAAATTTTATATTTATAATATTGGAGATAATAGAAGTTTTAAATTTGAATCTAGGAATGTTTTATTCAGTTTTAAAAATATATATAATTTTAATTGAATTTAAAAATAGCCTTCCGAGGCACAGTCTAGGAATTCAACGAAACCAGTTCCATTGGATCCATAATAATGTATTATTATCGGATTTCAATTTTCGTAGTATTTGGAGTGATCGTCTGGCCGTACGATAAGTAAACGCGCTGAAAATTAAATCGAAATTCAATATAAAAGCTGGGTCCAAAAAGCTATCTTCTCCGTTCGATCGAGTTAGGACTCGAAACTTTTTACATTGTGTTCGAAATAGGGGTTTAACATTATATACACCTAGAGGCTCGCCTCGATTCGAGGTCGAGATTTTTAGCTAGATTTCGTGACATTTGAGTTCAATTTAAATTAAACTTTATATTGTAATTAGTTAACGAAACATTTCAAAACGCGTCTTCTGAGATAACACTTGTTCACTCTGGTTAGACATGCGCTTAATTTAGAATTCCTTCTTGCTCCATCTGTCAAGCACGTTTAAAAAAACGGTCGAACTTAAGAAAAAGAAAATGGAATTCATTTATCTCAGCTTCGTTTGTTTTCTCCCTTTCTCCCTCTGTTCTCAATTTAATTCGAAATCAAGTAATGACCGAACAAAACTTCTTTTCCTAAATTTTTCCCTCTCGTTCTTTTCCTAATTCAGATTTCCCCTCCTACTTCGATCGAGTCAAGCAAAATTTCAAAGCTCAGGAGCTCATGCGACGTTCGTATATATATGGTGAGCCATTCAAATTTAATCAAGTTCCTCAATCAAGGAGCAAATTTAGAGGCAGCCGCCATGATTTCTAATCGCGATTGGCGAAAGGCTTTAGGCGCTAGGCGTTACGCCTCGATGTAGAGGGACGAGTTCGTAAGCCTGGACCAAAATGGTGGTCGAAGTCGCGACGTCTGACATCTTTGAAGCGGAGGTCGCGGCCGTTCTATGGAGCTGCTAGGGTTAGCAGGATAGCTTGGGTTCGTTTCTTTTATCAATGAGGTATTTTCTGAATTAATTTAAGTTTATTTAAAAATTTAGAGTAATTAATTTTATTTTACGAAAAATACATAGACAATGAAGAAGAATGTTTTTATAGTAAAAGAAAGTTTCCACTTTTGGCATCAGTAAAATATATATATATATATATATATATTGAATCAGCTATGCATATATATATAGACAGCAAGGCAATTTTTTATAATATATGGAAAATAGTTAACTTTATTTGTTAATTAGTATATTTAATTGAGTGATATATATATATACACACACACACAGATGAAGTTTCTAAAGGAAATAAATATACTTATTTTAAACTTACCAGTTTATATTTAAAATAATGAATTATGTGATTAACCCGTAGATTTAATTGTTCAATTATTTTAGTTACTACAATAATTTATTTAAGGGAAATTAGTTCAAACTAAAATTATTAGTTTAAAATAGAATCATTGGTCAATTAAATTAAATCTATGGGAATTAATTATCCGATTTGTTCAAATATTGATAACCATATAATGTTTGTTCAAGGTCTGAAATCGGGAAGAGACAAGCCGGTTTGGATTGGATTGCAAATTAAAGGTCAAAGGTGAGTTAATCTCACTCATCTGGATTGTTATTTAAATTTGGATAGTTAAATTTAAAATTGTTGATTGTGTGCTTGGATGATAAAATATTATCGGTTATATTGGATTAGACCCTATGCGCCATATAATAGCGGATGATATTATATTAAACCGATATACCACGATATTCCCCCTCAAAGTGGAATTGGCATTATATAGCGGATGAGACCCTGTGCGCCGCATAATAGCGGACGATATTAAATAAACCCATATACCGCGATATTCCACCTAGAAGTGGAATTGGTATTTTATATTGTGCTAACATCTGTGGATGCAAGGAAACAGGTTGGAACGATCCAACTGGATTCCTCAAAATATTTAGTTTGTTTAAATATTCTTTGTTACGATTTATTGGATAATCTGGATAAATTACATAGATAATTGGAAATAATGGATGCTATGGATTGATTAATATATTTGGGTATGTTGAGTTACCAAAAATATATAGATTGGATTTTCGAAAAGAAAATAGAAAGAGGATTTGTAATAAAAATAATTATAAATAATTTTGATAAATTAGATTGGGAAAGGATAAAAGTTAATTTTAAATTCTAAATTAAATAAATTCCAAATTATGGACAAGAGATTTTTAAATAAATGGGGATAAGTGAAATTTTAAAACTTAAATGATATTATTTTGAAGAATAAAAGATTTATTCAATTCAGTATTTAAATGTTTAGAAAAGAAAATAAAAGAAAGAATTTGGGAAATATGAAATTGGTATTTTCAGTTAAAAAATATTTTAAATCATAATTAAGAAATAAAATCTGAAGTTAATGGGATTTGAAATAAATTGAGTAAGTAAAGGAATTTATTTCAAAATGGAGAAATTTGGAAATCAATTTGAGAGTTGATTTAAGTTTTGAAATTGGAATTTAAAAGGAAGATGAGATTATGGGATTTTTAACTGGGTTTATAAAGTGAAATGGATGTCAGTGGATATTTGAGAGTATAAATTCACGATGTGTATTAAGAAAAGAATGGGTAATATGTTTAAAAATAAATAATGATTTATTTTTAAAAGATGTGGAAATGGAAAGTGTATTTTCCTGGAAAGCCAAGTATATTTTAAAGGAGACTTTTTATAAGTTAAAGGCTTTAAAGGTTTGTTTAAAGAAATGTTTTAGAATATTTATTGTTTTTAAATATTTTAAACTTTAAAGTAAATGTTTTCAAAATTTATTTTAGTAGTAATTATTCAAAGGGTAATTATTAATATTTATATTTTATAAAGGAATTTTATTTTAAAGATAGTTTGATTTAAAGTTTAATTTAAATACTTGTATAGAATTTCGTAAACTCTTATTTTAAATTTAGTTGGCTTAAATTTTATTTTAAAAATTAGTTTTATATTTTATAGAGTAGTTTTATTTTAAATATTTTTAAAGAATATATTTTCAAAATAAAGTGTTTAAGTAGTTTTAATTTTAAATGTTTTAAAGTATATTTTATAATAAAGTGTTTTAAATTATTTTAAAATCTAAAGTATTTATACTTGGTGATTTCAGCGGAAATAGAAAATATTTGGGGAATCTATTCCGTGAGAGAAAAATGGTTTGCAACTATTTTCAGAAAGGGTTAAAAAGTAGAAGAATATCTTGCGAAGATATTATGTGCTTAATAGATAATTTGGGAGTTGATGACTGTTTGTGAATGTTATTCGATAGTTAAATAACCGACTATCAATATTGGCCAATGCGCCGATCGTTTCGAAGAGACCGGGATTAATTTTTCAAAATCCACTTTGATCCGATTTGAATGTTTTCGTGAAGAAGACAAGAGATTGGAGTCTAAGATGGAGCATTGAAGTGCAAGGGCTAATCGCTACTAATCCTGGGGGTGATTCCAAAATGGATGTAGTAGGAATAGTACCTTCGGTTCCGTTCGAACCCAGGACGGACTTATATGGATGATTGCTTTCAGGACATCGTTAGGAGGACGGTGAGCATTCTAAGTGAAATGTTCTAAAAAGTTAACGCTTAGCCTCGAGCCTCATCAACCGGGAATGACTGAAAATCAGGGGTTATGCAGCAAGGCTAAGTGGGTTGCGCCCATTAAGTTAAGGTCATCCCTGTCTAGATGTCCCTTTGTCGATCCCAACCATGGGGTGATCTTACTCGAGATTATCCAGCAAGGGGTAGTCCCGGTCTTGTGTTGCAGGGGATCGAGAGGGATCCTCGGTACGCTGATCTAGACCAGGTACTGTGACAGGTGGTACCCCAGTACCTAGTCATTAGTTGGAAACCCATAGTCCCTACGTGCCTTTACGGTTTTGTTTGTATACCTATTAGCTGGAATTTAATAAATGTAACAATTTTAGCTATTTGAATAAGTATTTGTATATAGACACTATTGTAATATTAGAGGATTTTATAAGGAATGTTTTAGCTATCGTAAGATAAAAACCCGACATGTTTATTTCTGGTGTGGTCTTACGAGATGCTTTTGATATTCAAAGAATTTTTGAAAATTTTAATAATCCAATTATGTGTGATTTCTCACGCCGGTATTCCAGACTGACTCGGGTGTTATTTAACTATAATTCTCAGGTCAGACCGAGTATTATAGAGTACAAATTCTGGATGGACTGTTGTGAAGCTCAGGAGATGAGCTGGATGGCGAGACGTATCCGACGTATTTGTTGTATATTCCGCTGTATATTAAAATTTGGAAGGATGGGACATTATAACCGTCCTGAGTGTGTTGTTGATTGTATTGAACTCTGATGTTGTATTCTGATGATATATGTATAAAACAGATATATTTTTCTTTTGTGTAAAGATCTGTTACTATCTGTTATATTTTATTCCGCTGCGATGGTAAGATTTTGTGTTATTTATTTTTCTCTACTTCTATCTCCTTCTTCTTTAACCCTAATGGTTCGATATTTTAGGGGTCGAAAAATCGGATCATTACAGTAAATGAGAGTTGTATTATTTTAATTAAGAAAGGGATTGAGGTAATATACATCCATTATTGAAATAATAGAAATAAGATTGAACTTATGAAAAGGGAAATTTCTTTGAACTTAAAGATTGAAACGTTAGAAATGAGCTTGTTAGAAATTCGTTAAGGATTGGTTTCGAAGTTAAAATTGGGTAATAAATTGGATTCTGAAGATTAACACATTTAAAAAGTTTGAACTCTAATTTGAACCTTGTAATAAGTTAAGTTAAGGTAATTTAAAATGGAATTTTGAAATTTGGACTCGGAATTAAATTATTTAAAGATTTAAGTTGTTAAAATAAAGGTTGGTTTGATTTAAAGGATTAAATCAACATTTAAAAAATTTAACTCGAATTTATATAATTCGAGATGGTTTCAAATTGAGATTTGAATAGAATTAGTTCAAATTGAATTTGATTGGAATTAATTGGACATGTGATTGATGATGGATAAGCATAATTTCAAATGGAAAATATGAATTGAAATAATTTGAAGTGAAATTAAAGTTGAATAAGTTTGAATTTCAAATGGGAGTTGATTTGAATTTGGGATGGGAATGGAAGTTAACTTAATTTGAACTGAAATTGAATCAATTTAAATAAAAGTGGAAATTTAAATTGAATAGATTGGAAATGGAGATTGGGAATTGAACAGTTTTGCTCGGAACCATTTTTTCCAAATAAATTATTTTAATATAACTGTCTTTAAATATATTTTTCCTAGCTATTTACTATACAACTTTTTTTTAAAACCCAAAACAATCTTATACTTATTTTACAACTACTTTTGGAACTATTTAACTATTTTACAACAATTTTACTTCTATTTTATAAACTAATTACTATTTTACAACTATTTTGCAATTATCTAATTATTCTACAACTATTTTAAAATTACTTAACTATTTTACTACTATTTGCAACTAATAACTATTTTACAACTATTTATCTATTTCAAAAAAATTCAAGCTATTTTCTTAATACAAGTTGGTCAGAGTGCAACCTTCCTATAATTTAATACCAATTAAGGTAAGAATTGAAGTGTTAATCCAAATGGAAGTTGGAAGCAATTGTGGATTAGGGAATCGAATCAAAATGAAGGTGAATAGAAAAGAAAATTTATTTAGCTAATGATCAATTAAGATAAAAACGTAGGATGTAAATATATTATTCTATTTACAGAATGATTTGATCCAGATTCGAGCATAGAATTTCGAGATAGTATATCGATCCGAGTAGGGATTTTTCAGTCGATTTTCGATGGCGAACCCTGCATACGGATTTTTGATTGGTTTCGAAAATTCTCTATCATAGTTAAGACTATGTAAGGAGAATGACGGTTTCTGATCAAGAAATCATAACTAAGTCCGCACTAGGAAGTCTGGTGGACAATACTAGTTTGGAAGTGAAATTGTGTGATCAAGTGGTCTATCAGATTTGATTGCGTATGGATGATACTTGTACATCATACGGGCTTGAATGAAATAGATATTGAAAATGTTTGGATAAGAACTGTAAAATGATTTTTGAAATGGAAGGGTATATTTTGATAAATAAATGATGAAATAAAATGGAAGTTGGATATTTCTATGATTAGAACTCATTTATAAAAAGCAAGTAGTGTAGTGAATAACTTTATAAAGAAATCAAACTTGAATATTTGATTTGACAATAAATAAAGTTATATATATTTTTAATATGAAAAACTTCCCTTGTTGAATCTATAGCCAGAAGAAAGGTTTTTGAAGGTATTTGAAGTATAAAAAGGAAATCTATACAAGTATGAAGTGATCCAAAGATTTTTCAAGATTATATATATCTATGTATATAGATGGTTTTATGATAATGATTTTAGAAAAAGGTTTTGGAACCAATGGATTTTGGAAAAGGCTTTTTATTTTTGGAAAAATCAATATTGGGAATTTGGAAAGCCAAAGTTTGAAAATATCGATTTGAGATATCGATTTTGTGTAAAGGAGATTTGTGTAAATCATTAAGGGTGTGATTTGAAAAATACTATGTGTACAGTATAAAGTGTTTTGAGATTGGCTCTGGGGAAAACAGCGCTCCCATTGGAATAAACTTCATTAGGAGATCCATGGGGTGGGTCTGACTTGAGCCCTAAGGTGGAGGCTCTAAATTGAATCCTGGGTGGAAGTCTGGATAAACTGAAGTTCCTTAGGATTTTGTGTTGTGGGTAGCGAAAGTCGAGGCCGCTTATGCCTACAGAGACATTTGGGTTATACCGTGACGACAATGTAACTCGATGTCACTGTGATCTACTATAGACCATAGCGAAAGTCGTGTGTGCCGTGAGAGCCAACAGTCAACGTTTGATTTTGCCGTAATGGCAATGTAACATCGTTAGACTGTGACCTATGGAGACATAGCAAAAGTCGAGAGGCCATGAGAACCTAAGGCTACATTGGGACTTGACTGATGTAGTCTACGACCTATGTAGGAGTGGTGAAGTTTCATTTGGCAGCAAAATCGATAGCGCTATGCCTACAGTTACACGGACTTTTGCCGCAATGACAACGTAATCCGGGATGTAACTGCGATCTGTGGTTGGTTCCATGGTGTAATCGAGTGGTGCGGAATGCCTACAGTTATCTATGGATTTTGCCGGGATGGCAGCGTAACCATCAGGTTAATTGCGACCATGAGGGTGCGATGATTTCTAGGGCATTTTCACCAAAGATATTTCCTCTATTTTCAAAAATGTTTTCTATATTTCCATGAAGTTTCCCGAAATGTTTTCCAAATATTTTCACTGGGTGTTGAAAATGGGTCTGTTAAATACTTATAGATTTTCAGTACTACGCCTGATCAACATATGATCGAATTTCTGTGAGAACAAGGATGGACTGGTTGAGACATTGAGTTATAAAAACTGTTTTTATAAAAACTGTTCTATAATATTATATGGATTATAAAAGTGTTTTCAAAACGTTCAAAGAATAAATTATCTGATTTTAAGTTATTGAATAAATTCTAGCTTCGTTCCTTTTCGAGGAAGAAAAGATTTAAAGGGGGGAGGATTGTGATAACCCGGATTTTGGGCATCAGATAATTAGACAATTATCTAATTTAACTATTGAAAAATACTGATTTATAGATTGAACAAATAAATCTGATAATAGATATTTATATCTGGATAAATACTTATTTATTTAATAATCTCCTAAAAATTAACAAATTATTCTTTTAAAAACAAATAATAAAAATTGTATAGGTATAAGAAGATTTTAGATAGAAAAATTATTATTTTCAAAACATATTAAGTATATGTTGTTTAAATATATATATATATATATATATATATATATATATATATATATATTTATATGAGTTGATTTTAGATTGAATTTGAATTTGAGATTGAAATTCAAAAGACAATATCTCAAAATAAATTTGATTTAAAAATAATGTATATTTGATTTCTATTTAGTATATGATTAGTTCTATATTATTTTCTTTAAAGGATACTATAAAAAATAAATTAAGAAAATTTATTTATCAAATAACGGAAAATGAACTAAAGTATATATAAAACTAATTTTTTTTTTAAAAACCATATTAAAAACGTTTATACATATAAGTTAAAAAATGTAAACCAAGTATCATGGAAGAATACAGGCGTAAAAATTGTAAAATACCATTAAACAAGTGTATACTAAATCGTAACATGTAATACAAGTGTCACCATGTTATTTTTATTTTCTTTTATTTTTAATAAATCCTAATTAAGACTATATAAACACCTATCTCTTCTCTTTATTTCTTTTTCTATCTTACCATTTTCATACGAGGAAATAATAGCTTGTAAATTATTTTCAAAACCAAACAATCTAAACCTGTAACAAAAAACAAACAAACCAGAAAGTAATCAAAGCAAAAGAAACCAGCCTGAAAACAAATCAAAGAAAAATTCAAAAATAAGCTCAAACCAGAAAACAAATATTATTAGATCAAAGTTGTTGATGAACAACCCAAGATCAACTCATGCCAAACAAAAATAAATCTATGTTCAACATTAAGCAACTTCCAGTTTTTCAAAGTAAAACTGCTCCACTGTTCAAACCTAGACAGGTGAGTAAACATTTCTTTTTAAAATAGTTTTAAAAATCTTTGATGCACATGTTGAAATCTTATAGAAATATAATTCTATAATGCTTGCATGAATATTTGGATGTGAATGTATTTTTATGGGTATGACATGTCTGCATATTGTCTATGCGTATTTATATATACTCTGTCGTAAATAACAGGCTCAACTTCATCATGAAAAAAATCCATACCTTCCAATTCAAATGATTTTAGGCTATGATTTTAAAATAAAATATAATTATAACAGTGTAATACAAATTTTAAATATAATTTCAAGTATTTTAATTTTGTAACTGATTCAAAAATAAGGCATAACAGTAGAAATCATATTTAAGTCAAAAATCAATGTTCACGATTTCATGTTTGGATTTCGTGAATTGATTCATATTAGAAAAAAAAAGATTTTTGGTAAACATTTCAAGATTTTTAAACTCGTAGACATTCAGATATCTTTAGTTTTTCAAATTTGGGTTTGTTGGCGAATTCTGATGAATGGCGGCAAGTTAAGGGTCGAAGTTGTTATCAGAGGTAGTTTGCGAGTTAGAGGTCTTCAAAAAATTAGTGGTGATACTTTTAGGTGGCCATGGCATCCTGACGGCGATGAGTGTGACGCCCCACCTCTATACCCACGCTAGCCAAGAACACTCCGGAGAAGTGCTGTCAACTAGCACGGAGAATAAGGCTGTTGAGGAGCGACCATCCATGTAATTGCTTATCACACGGTGGCTATAAATAATCTTCGGAAACAAACATAGAAATAATCATATCACAAATCAGTCACAGATATCCATATCACAAAGGCGGAAGAAGATATGAATATATAACTAACACATGAAAGTGTACATCAGAGTAGTGGTCAATAAGATCCACGATAATACAAAAGAATAGCAACACGTGCTATACAAAAGAATACAACTATGAGTCTATATCTCAAGTGTATACAACAAAAACTGCTAATCTAAACAGTTAGCCAAAAGTCAGAGTGATGAATCCCTGGGAAGAAGTCAAGCAGAAGCACCTGTAACATCTCGGTCTGATCCGAGTATTATTTAAGAAAATAATAAACGGATCAGTCTAGCTATAAATATCAGATGACATGATATAACATAAAAGATATGGCATAAACATAAACATCCATAACGACATACCACTATAAGTATGTAAATAATGATCAACAGAAGATCAATCAATAAGAGATAATCAATATCACAAGAATCTTCTCAAAGATTCGAAGGGGGCATCATACCCTAAACTTGTACTCATAACAAGTCAATGACATAAATTCCAGAAATCAACACGAGAAATCCAGAAATCATAAAAAGGGAAAGAGGCCTATTACATGACGGTCCGAAGACCATGGGGAGCTACCCCACATGTGTGAGTGGAATCACACAGAATGAGGTCAAGACTAACCAAAAAGCAGAAAGGTATGTGTGAATGGAATCACACAAGTGGTGTCTAGTCTAACCTTGCAATGAAAGAGACATCGCGCAATTGCTAGTCTAATTCATAAAGCGATCATCAAGATCAACGAGAAGTGTCAATTACACTAAGCTAGTAAATATAGAAGTTTAGCTTCATGTCCCATAACCACTTGCTTAACTTAAATATTTACGAACAAACTGTAAATCTTCACTAATAAAATTGTCACAAGAGGTTCAATCGAACAAATCCAAGAATTAACCGACGAAGTGAACGCAAGCGTTTCATACCACTTGTTTTACTAAGTCGTTTAATTAGATTTCTCATCCGAGTGAGGTAAAGGCTTGTATATACTAATAGATTGGAAAACGGTTTAAGAAAAGAGCTTTGTTATTAAAAATAGAGTTGAAATTGTTTGTTAAAAGAGTTTTGATATTTACTACTAGTATTGAAACCTTTATATTATAAAGTGACAAAACACATAAGCAAGTGTAGAAACAATCAGTCACAAAGATCGCATACGGAGATGCGAATAAAATCCAAGGAAATCAGCTCAATATTTTTCAGATAAGATCCCCTACGGAGGGGGGGTCCAGGGGGGGTGGCAACCCCCCAAGGTGGGGGTGCGGGGGCAACGCCACCGCTTACGGGGTTCGACCTGCCCGGTCAGGTCGCGGGGGTCCAGGGGGCAGCGCCCCCGGCGGGGTGCGGGGAAGCGCCCCGACCAAAACGGTACGACCTAGTGAAGACAAAATGAGGTCTAACGACCTAAGGGGAATAGGGTCGAGCGACCTAATGGTTGCGACCTAGGGGTCTAAGGAGTCAAGCGACCTAACTGGAGCAACTCTATGGTCATGCGACCTAACTGAAATGGCCAAGCGACCTAACAATAGCACAGGTCAAGCGACCTAACGTTTTAAGGCCGAGCGACCTAATTAAACTCACGACTTAATGGTGTGAAAGGCGTGCGACCTAATGTGTTACGACCTAAGGGTCGAGCGACTTAGTGGAACAAGGTCATACGACCTAATACTTGTAGTAGGGTTGGGCGACCTAATGGAGTAAACGGTCGAGCGACCTAACAGGTTATAGGTCATGCGACCTAGTGGGTTAACGGCCTAACGACCTAACGACCTAAAAACCCGCGACCTAAGGGTCGAACGACCTAAATGGTCCAGCGACCTAGCACTAAACAAGGCCGAGCGACCTAATGGTACCCGCGACCTAGAGGTCAAGCGACCAAGGGATGAAATGGCCAGAGGATATAGGCGAGCGACCTACGACCCACCTACCCACGACCTACGACCTAAGCTCAAACGCGAGCTGCGAGCTACGAGCTAGCGACCTAGCGAAGTGAGAGAGACCAAGCGACCTACGACCTAAGGTCCATACGACCTATGGCCTAACACCGAACAAGCATTTAGATGGCCCAGCGACCTATGGTACTAACTCGCGAGCGACCTAAGTCCTAGGTCGTGAGCGACCTAACTGCGAGTGAGCAAAAATGGCCAGAGCCAAAGTAGAGCGACCTAACGGCCATACGACCTACGACCTAAGGTCCTGAGCGACCTAACTCCAAAAACACGAAAATGGCCAGAACGACCTAGGGGTTAACTCGTACGCGACCTACGACCTAAGGTCCACACGACCTAACTCCGAGCGAGCTAAAAACGGCCAGAACGACCTAAATGCAGAAATTTCTCCCAAACACCAAAAATCGGAGTTTTTCGCCAATCCAATCCAAACCAAAAGCAAATATGCATGCTAAAGTGATAGGGAATCATTCCCAACAGTCCAATATAGTTATAGACTAGAATTGTGAGATAAAAATCTCACCTTTGCACTAAAATTTATGAAGATGAAGCTTGAAAGCAAGGAGAAGCAATCCAAAGCTTGAATCCAATATCTTCTACTTGAATTTGGAGTTGAATGATGGAGTTGCAATTGAATTTGAGCTTGGAGTTTTAATTTCCCATTCTCTTCACCATTAATGCTAAAGCTTGAGTTAGTTAGGAAATTTATGAAGAGTGAGGAGAAGAGGGTTGGAACTTGGGCTTAATAGGCTAAACTAACCCAAAGTCCAAAGCGGGAAAAGTTAGTGAAATTTCACTAACTCCAAACCTATCGATGTTTATACTTAAAAAGTTGTAAACGACATTTCGAACTCAATGGAAGTGGTCTCGAGTCCTAATTTGACCGTTTGCAAAAAGTAGTTTTTCGGACCAAAATCCGATTAACGGTTTAATATTTAAATAAAAATATTTAAATGTAAACTCGATAAATATGCGGGTTGTTACAATGAGTTAGGGTTCGACTAGCAGATTTGGCCAGCATTGATTTCGAGGTCGTGTGATGTCTGGGAAACATCGGACTCGATAGCGAAAGTTGAACCGATGCTTAGGTGCAGGATGAAGCTCTGGTGAGGTCGGCATGGGTGTCGGTGGTTCGAGGCGACGACTAGGGTGTTTTTTCCATTTGGGTTGGTTTCAGATGTTCGTTTGGGTGCCCAATTTTCGTTCTGCTAGCTATATCGGTGATCTGAGTGGTCGTACGTGACGGCTAGATGATCGTCGACTTGTCGAGGGTAAGGAAGTTGGTCGGAGCGGCACCGATGCCGTGTGCACGTGCACGGTGGTGGCTGAGTGTCAGTTTATTTTCGAGAGGAGAATAGAGAGGTCTCCGGGAAAACACGGGTAGAGGTGGGGGATGGCTCGAGTTGGTCACGTGTTGTTTCGCATTTGTGTTTTTGATTAACCAGCTGATAAATTTAAACTCTAGCTAAGTTTTTCTGTCTTGAAAAAAAGAGAGAGAAGAGGATGTTTCTCACCAGTGACTTAGGAAATTTTATGGTTAGGCTTGGGAAACAAGGATGGGCTCGGATTGTTTACTGTTAAATAACCAAGTTTTGAATTTAAAGTTATGTACCAAGTTTCCAAAGCAATTTATTAAAACAAATTTTCAAACAATGGTTTGAATTTAAATTGTTTTGTTTTAGAATAATCAAATATTAGCTAATTAATTAAGATAAGCAAATTAAAAGGTTTTAGGTGATTTTAAATATTTAATTTAATTTCAAAAAGATAATTGAATAATTAATTAGGATACAGTGGTTTATCTTTAATTAATTAAGATGGTAAATTACAAGGTTTATTAATAGATTAATAAATTCAGGAAAGTAATTAAAGAATAATTGCTTAATTAAAGGATAGTTAATTATTTAATTAAGGATTGATTACTTAGTGGGTGTAATTGAAGGTTATCTAGTTAATGATTAAAGCCGAGTTAATTAATGCTTAAAGATTAATTTATGATTGAAAAATAATTACTGGATGTAACTAATTAAGAGTTAATTAATTAATTATGTAATTAACTTAGGGCTAATTCATTTATGTGATTAAATATGGAATGATTAATTAATTAAGGTTGATAAATTAATTAAGGGTTTATAATTAATTAATGTTAATTAAGAAAGATTTAAAGGAAATTAATTTAATTTATTTGGAGATTAAATTGAATTAATTAGGAATTGAACAACCAATAAATTTTGCTTATGGATGATTTATTATAATCAAATGCCTTGGATTATTTGATATCTCTGATATGTGAATTGTGATGCTATGTGATATGACATGTTTGGGTTAAATTGTGATAACATGGTTTGTCTATCTGTGATGAATTGCTATATAAATATGTAAATCTAGAAATAAATCGAATTGTTTAAACTTAAACAGCTTTGTTTAAGATGACATTGGATTCGAAGAGACTGGAGTCGGGTATCAGTAAAAACTCGAAGCCACTTCGATTTATAAACTACAATAATTCTTTATAGATTTGATATGTGAAATAAACAGGCTAGAGTGGAATAATTGAAGTAAACTGGACCATTGAAACCAAGGAACGATACTTAGATTTTGTAGTGAAATAAGCGTTGGCTTTAGCGAGTTAAGAACTCATAATGATGAACGAGTTACCTGGGTTTCAAATATGTTTTAAAACTATGTATTTCAAATTACTTGGCTTTACTCACGCTAGTTTGCAGCCTGATCCAGGTGCTTCTTGATTTTAATGCTCAGGTTAGATCGATTATTACAAATTTTCAGGTTAGGACATTCTAGAGCTCAGGATGCGAGCTGGATAGCAGGAACGTATGGAGTTTTCCGTTGTGTATTTGGGAGTTGTATTGATAGTAGTCTAGAACAGGTTGACATAACTTTCTAGTCTATTTGTAATGGTTGTAACTCTGACCAATTGTATGTAATGTAAAAATTACAGCTTTTCTTTGTATAAGTGCTATTATTTTGATATTATATTTTGATCCGATACGAACGTGAGATGCTGTTGTTTTCTGTTCTTATTCTACCTCCTTCTTCTTTTCTCTAACAATATGGGATTTACGGAGTCGAAAATTTTGCGTCGTTACAAAAAGTAAATTTACAAAACCTCTTTACGATCCTTTAAAATCAATTATAAAGCATTTCCCCATCTAAAATTCCTTTGACAAATCTTATTTAAGAAAAATCCTTTAAAAAATATCTTTTATGATACATCCTTTTAAATCACTTTAAATAAACATTTTTACTGAGTAAACCCCATTTTGTGAATAAGTTATTATTCATAAAAAACTTTATAAAATAAATATAACTTGAAAAATCATTTATAAACCTTAAACCCAAATTGATTAAAGAATTGAAGTTAGTTCAAAACCATACTTTATAATTTCAAAAGGAGCTTAGCAATCCTAATAGTAGTGATTTAAGTTACTGTTTAACATCAATTTCATTTTCAAGTCACTTAACCATTTATTTACATAAGTCAACTTATATGCAATTGCAATTCATATCCAACTCAGGGAATGACATGTCAATACAACTCAACTAGCATATACATGTCCAAATAAATAGCAGGATGGTGATATAACAAATGCCCATACAATTCATTACTTATAGAAAAATGGGAATTAGTTATAACAAACATATGTCCATGCAATAAACAATTGCATTATAGTAGAATGGGGATTCATTCTGCCATTAGATGTCTAAATAATCAAATAATCAACTTATAGCAGAATGAGGATTTATTCTTCTAAAATATGTCCACACAATCAAACCATTTACATAACTTATTCATAATTGTTTGTCTACTTAATGGTATAAATATTTGAATCCCTAGTGTTCAAAACTATCTTTGGAAAAGAAGCACCTTTAAAACAATTTGATTCTCTAAAAATAAGGATTAAAACTTAAAATTCCCTTTTAGAATAATTAATCACAAGTTAAACCCTTTATTAAACCATAATTAAACTTAATTAAATCTTAACTTAATTTAGTTAATAATTAAGAAATAATAAACCCTAAATAAATAATTAATTATAAATTTAAACCCTCAATTAATTTATAATTAACAAACAAATCAAATACTTGATCAACAAATGATTAACCCGATAATTAATTAACTTTCCTTAATCACCATTATTAAGTTTTTAAAATATTTCAAAAGCATATTAAAATATAAATAATTAACTTTTCAAAAACTGGACTTTTAATCGAACTGCATCCATAGCGACTATCGCTATAGATATCATAACTTCCAAACCCGATTAGCCTGCT
This sequence comes from Allium cepa, assembly GCA_030765085.1. Lineage (NCBI taxonomy): Eukaryota > Viridiplantae > Streptophyta > Magnoliopsida > Asparagales > Amaryllidaceae > Allium > Allium cepa. The sequence goes on along the minus strand of CM060941.1, from coordinate 1,036,062,652 downwards.
AACTTGAGAACTCAAGTTCATCAAAAACTTCAATCACTAGTTTAGTTCACTAACTTTACTAACTAATTTAGTTTATTAACTTTTAGCTTACTAATCTTTAGCTTACTAGTTGTTTACTAACATAACTTCTCAAGTTTAGTTTCTGACTTACTAATTAGTTTACTGCTCACTCACTAATTAGTTTCCATATTCTAACTAGTTTGCTAATTAACTTTCCATGTCACTTCCCAACACAAAACAAAGAACATAACTTTAACATCTTTTAAATCATCGATTCAAAGTCAAATGCTAAATCAAAAGTTAGCACATAGATATACATCCAAACCGTACCATACTATAATCCAAACAACAACATCATATATGCAGCCACATAACAATCATATATATAGGTAAATTATTTCCCAAAAATAGAAGTTTACTCATCGGAACTTACTAATTCAAAGAAAACTCTTTTTGACAACTTGAAATACTTAAGAACTTGCAAAAGTTGGAAAACCACAAAAATCAACTCAATTTCTCCTTTATTTTTTGGTCATGTTACTCTCATAATTTTGAAAAGTGGTCAAGAGTAAAATCTTTGAAAATTCTTTTCTCTACAATTTCTAAAGAAGAATAACTAAATTTTGATTTGTTCTGAGGGCGATATGGTCAAAAGAAGTAGAGCTATTTTCGGGCTTGAAAATATAGATCTGAAAATGAGTCATAAAGAAATGTATTTTTGATCCACAAATAGTCAAAATTTGTAAAAATGGTGTAAAAAAAATTATAGCCATCCCAATTCTCTTGAACTTGAAAAATGTATTTCTCTATTTGGTTTAGTTTAGAGGAGGTTATGGAGAAATGAAGTAGGAGGAAAAATGGAGAAAATTGCGTAGATTTTTAAACAAGTTTTTAAGGATTTAAATCAACAAAATCTTGGATTTTAAACTTTAGAAATTTTTTGTGGAGGCGAATAAAGTTCTCGTGAAGACATGAATGAGTTTTAGAAATAAACGAATTGATGTGAGTAAGATTAAAAATGAGAATGGATGAAAATAAAAGAAAACCATTTATATAAAATGAATAAATGAAATTACTGGACTACCCTTCGTCATTTACAGTCTACTCCCCTTGTTCCACCTCACTTTGCCTTCCTTCATCCATGTAACCAAAGCCACCTTCTTGTATCCCCTCTCATTTCTATGCCAATGTGTCTAAGACATGTTTAAACAGTTTGTGTAAATTTTTTGAACTTAATGCCCTTATGATGTGACATTTTTTATATTTTAAACTTTATATACTTAAATATAAATACATATACACATAAACTAATACATCCATGTTAGCGCCAAAATTGGTCACTAACACTCAAATCCAAGCAAAAATGCCAAATCACAGCCACAGCTCACAGATGGAATATATGTAGAGAGTAATAATGTGAAGAACATTCAAAATTAAAATGAAAGCAGTAAAGAACAATAGATTCTATAGTGGTTTGGCCAACTACGGCCTACGTCCACCCTAGAAGTTTTCTTTTTATTACTGTAATAACCGATTACATTACAATCCAAAGTTTAACAATGGCTGAGTGCCTTATCCTTAGAAAGAAGAAAGTTAGAGAGCAGAAAGAAGATCCCTTTCCCGAACCCCCTCAAGCTGTATTTATAGGCAAATCTCGAGTTACTGGTCTTCCTGAATAGTCCGGGCCCATCAAGGCCATGGCCGAGCCACACTTTTCACTCCGATCACACCATGCTGAACGGCCTATGCCGAGCCACAATGTCGAGCGACCTTGTCGTGCCACCATATCGAGCCACAATGTCGACCTACCACCCTATGCCAAGCGGAATCTTCCGAACCACCACCTTATGCCGAGTGGCATCTGCCGAGCCGCTGCCTTATGCCAAGCCGCACTTGCCGAGCCACCACCTTATGCCGAGCAGCATTTGCCGAGCCACCGCCTTATGCCGAGCGGCATTTGTCGAGCCACCGCCTTATGCCAAGCGGCATTTGCCATGCCACCGTCTTATGTCGAGCGGCATTTGCCGATCCACTGCCTTATGCCGAGCGGCATTTTCCGAGCCGCTACTTTATGCCGAATGGTCCCACCAATGCCGAGCCACCCTAATCTCACCTCAATGCCGAGCGACCTAGGATATCCAGACCAAGCCGTCTATGCCGAACGGCCCACAACTTCCAGACCGAGCCGTGCAACTTCTACACTTCTCGAATGAGCGGCACATCCAAGTTAAATTCATCCTTTTAAACCGAATCCTTCATATTCCAACCTCGATAATCATGAAGTCGACTTATTAAAATCCGCATTTCATTGGCCTTACCGAGAGGCGGATTAACAATTGCCCCCCCCCCCACAAAACATGCCTTGCTGTTGTAAGGTGTGTTTTGAATAGCCTTAAGTCCGATATTCGGAGTACATATGTTGTCCATATCTATACTTTCCAATTCATAATCTGATCCATTTTATCCAAGTGCCATTGCCATATCCTTATCCAAACCTACACTGCTCCGAGTCGATATTCGATTTTCATCAAGTAATCAAATCCCTATATGATTCCACATCCATCCAAACTCGACAACCGAGTTCTAATACATCCATATCCGGTGACCAATAACCAAACCCATGAACTCTCCGGGTCGATATCCAAATCCAAGACCGATCCAGGTCGAGGCCCAAATTTTAGCTGTTCATAGCCAATATCCCAATCCTAGCCTCTCCGGGTTCTTGCCAAGCATAATCCACAGTCGAAGACCCATGTTAAGTTATGCCATGGTGTTCCTGGTTCAGTTTCCATGAACGCTAAGTAATGCGGTGGCTTAAGTCCTAAGCCGAATCCTGGTCTCTCCGGACCCTTGCCACGCATAGTCCATACTCGACGACCTGAAATAATAACCGACAATATAGGGCCTAAGTCCTAGGCTGAATCCTGTCTCTCTGAACCCTTGCCGAGCATAGTCCATACTCGACGACTTGAAATAATAACCGACAATATAGGGCCTACGTCCTAGGCCGAATCTTGGTCTCTTCGGACCCTTGCCGGGCTAGTCCATACTCGATGACCTGAAATAATAACCGACTATATAGGGCCTAAGTCCTAGGCCAAATCCTGATTCCTCCAGACCCTTGTCGAGCATAGTCTATACTCGATGACCTTTTACCCAAAATCCAGAGAAAATCCAATCAAAATCCAATTTGAGATCCAAATCCAACTAGGAAACCATAAATCCATGTCAAAAACCAAACCAAAAACAAACATCCAAACCCAAATCCAAACCAGAAAACGAGCAGAACAGGGAGTTCAAACCAAACTCCAAAACTAAACCAGAAAAAGCAAATGTCCAAGTCGAAAGAAAAAATAGATTTCACAAACCGAGGTGTCTCGGTAAGCCATTATATCATAGCATGCCTGAGGGTTATCTTCGACCCCGTACATGAGTAAGTGATTTAACCGTTTGCCCGGAGTTTGTTACTTATTCCAAAACATCAAGATTAGCCGATGACCAACCGTCCACCATTCTTGGGCCTCATGCCTACGTCATTCAAGGTAGGCAGTGACTGCTACTGTTCCACTGTCGCATTTCGTGTTCCAACTTATCGTCGCAACTAACCATTCATTATATGCTCCTCGATTATGTTCTTCAAATGCCGGCAGCTATTAGTATCATCCCCGTCCAGGTCATGAAAAAGATAATGCCTTCCTGACGCCCTTTCTTGTTCCGAGGGCTCCCTCCTAGCCGTCCCTCGGGTAGGGAAGGCGATTCCGAGTCTCCATAAAAATCCTTTCTGATGCCTCGTTCAATCCTGTGTAAGTGGAGAACTTTGGTTCTCCCCAACCCTTCCTTTTCCCTTTATCCTTGTCCTTACCCGAGCTTTCGCCGGGTAGCCCTCCATCCTTAATCATATTTACTTCCTTTGACCTCATGTCCAAACATGCATCCTCTTGTCGAAGAAATCTCTCAGCTTCATGAAAGAATTCCCCAAGATCCAATGGTGGGTCCCGTATCAGCGATACTTTGAAATCCGAATTATCTCCGACTACTGATACCGCAACCATCAAAACCATTGATGGATCCGGTTGACGAAGCAACTACTGCATTAAATTGAGTTAAGAATGTCCTGAGCGATTCATCCATCCCCTGTTTGACTGACGTCAGCATCATCACGTTCTTTGGTCTTTTTATGTGAACTCGAAACTGACTTAAGAACTTGTCCACCAGTTCTACCAATGTCCTAATAGATCCATCCTCTAGCTGTCTAAACCACGTAGCAGCTATATCAGTCAAGTACAGGAGAAGCATCAGGCCATAACCTCCTCTATTTCCCCCAGCACTTTCATATGCCTAATGTACCTCATCAAGTGGTCAGTGGGATCCGTCTTCCCGTTGTATACTTCCAGAGTGCGCAGTTTGAAATCGGGCAGATTCTTAGCTTTCATGATGTTCCGGGTAAACAAACTTTTGTTAACTCCCTCTGAATCCCTATTTTTAGACCTCAGCGGATAGTCTACCAAATAATATCAGCCAATCCAGCACTACCTACCAGGGGTTTCCCCCTATCCATGTTTCCAGACCGCCCTCCATGCCCCTAAGGAAATTCTGGCACATATTCCTCGTCACGTACTCCTGCATTCCTATCGATGTCAGGATATGTGGTGTCATCCGGTATCCCTCCATGAACTGGTCTAGCATTACCTGGTGGCGTGCCCCTGAGTCTAGGTCCATCCAGATTGTTAATTGTTTGTCGATTGGGAGATGCCCCCTACTGAATCACTCCATCCACCTGCTGATTGATTTCCTCTGGTCCAGTTCCAAGAACTTGAGCATTTGTAGTTCCTGGTTGTCCAAATTGCCTAAGAAGAGCCTGCATAATCTCCTCTTCCCACTTCATCATTTGCTCCTGCATAATATTCATCATAACCTGCATCTCGTCCCGAGTTTTGTAGACGGATGCATGATCCTCTCCAGCTTTAGAAGAGGCTGCTTGACTTCCTTCTTGATTGCTCCTTTCCACTGCTTGCCTCATTGTCGGTGGTCTAGCTATTGCTTTCTAAAATCCGAGTTCCCAAGCTTTTCAATCCAAAATCCAAGCTCCAAAATACCGAAATGCTAGCCCTCTCAATGAAAGCACCAAAATGTTAGCGTCAAAATTGGTCACTAACACCCAAATCCAAGCGAAAACGTCAAATCAAAGTCACAGCTCACAGATAGAATATATGTAGAGAGTAATAATGTGAAGAACATTCAAAATTAAAATGAAAGTAGTAAAGAACAACAGATTTTTTAGTGATTCGGCTAACTTCGGCCTACGTCCACTCCAGAAATTTCCTTTTTATTGCTGTAATAGCCGATGATAGTTACAATCCAAAGTTTAACAATAGCTGAGTGCCTTAGCCTTAGAAAGAAGAACGTAAGAGAGTAGAAAGAAGATCTCTTTTCTAACCCCTTCAAGTTGTATTCATAGGCAAATCCCTAGTTACTAGGCTTCTTGAGTAGTCCGGTCTATCAAGTCCATAGCCCAGCCACACTTTTCACTCCGACCACACCATGCCGAATGGCCTATGCCGAGCAACCATGTCGAGCCACCATATCGAGCCACAATGCCGACCCACCACCCTATGCCGAGCCGCATCTACCAAACCACCACCTTATGCTGAGCGGCATCTGCCGAGCCACTGCCTTATGCTGAGCGGCATTTGCCGAGCCACCACCCTATGCCGAGCCGCATTTGTCGAGCCACCGCCTTATGTCGAGCGAAATTTTTTGAACCACCACCTTATGTCGAGCGGCATTTTCCGAGCCACTGCCTTATGCCGAGCGGCATTTGCCAAACTACTTCTTTATGCCGAACGGTCACACCAATGCCAAGCCACCCTGCTCTCACCTCAATGCCGAGCGACCTAGAACTTCCAGACCGAGCCATCCATGTCGAACGACCCACAACTTCCAGAACGAGCCGTGCAACTTCTACACTTCTCGACCGAGCGGTGTATCTAAGTGAACTTCACCCTTTTAAACCGAATCCATTATATTCCAACCTTGATAATTGTGAAGTCGACTTAGTAAAATCCACCTGTCCGTGGCCTTACCTAGAGGCGGGTTAACAATCCATATATACATATACTAAATAACTGATAAATGGGTAAATTTACACTAAAGATTTCATAAACATATCAGGCAACTTTTAGCTGATGAAAAGACGAAAATCCTGAAAATGAATTTCGGCCACATTTTCAATCTTTCTTCAAACTAATTATTTTTGTAGAAAAAATTTAAAAATGATTTCACCATCAGTAAATATTATTTAAAAGATTTTTTTTTTCTTTATATTATTTATTATTTGAATAACCAAAATTAATTAAATATCTGTAAATCAAAGCAGTGAAATTCCAGGTAGTTACTCTCTTCCCCACTTTAAGAATTTTTTTCCTCGAAATTTCACCTCGTACTCACCTAAGACTATTTATAAGTCCGCACAGTGTTCATAGATCATCCATATACAAAATCTGATTTGATCATTATTCGAATACATAACTTCACTTCCGAGCTAGCATTGCTTACCCGATTCTCTAGTGCAGACTTCGACCAGGTTCGTTGATTTGGAACCTCTGTTCTCCTTATATAGTTGCAACTATGATAGAAAATATTTGACACATATCAAAAACTCTCATCAAGTGCTCATCATCAAAAATCGAGTAATGGATCCTTATTCGGAATAGTGGAATCACCTCAAAGCAGTATACTCGAATCTTAAATTAATTATATCAAAAGGAGAAATGATCTACGTCCAAACTATGCACTTACTTAATTGGTTCGCCTTAATACGAGTTATATTCCCACTAAATTATTTATGAAAACATTTCATGAAGCTAAACTTGGGTTTAACTTGTATCATATTCCACTACATCCTAAGAGTATTTTACATTATTTGATTCAACTATTCCATTTTGCACTTATTTCTCTAAGAAAACCCAAGATCCAAATACCAGTCTTATTTCAAAAGCTTTTTGAAATAGTGCTATAATTTCAACTCTTAGAAAATTACATATAGCCCAAGTAACTCCAAAAGGATACTAAGGAACTAAGTATTACTAAACAGTATCATACACTCCCTTACTAGGGAGGTTAATACTCAAGAGAAGTATTTAACATTTACTTACATCTCTTTCTCAGTTTTAAGTTATTTTCGAGCCACTAAAAGTAGTTAACTTAAGAATATTGCTTTTATTTAAAAACCCCATTTTTTGAAACAATATTTCTCATAGTTCCAACGAAACATGGGTTCATTCGACTTTGAACTTATTTTGATTGTACAATGATAAAGAATATAATTTACTAAGTGTACCACAGGTTCACCTAGGCAAACATTTGATCGTCACTAACAAGATTATTCATATCATCAGAAAACAATCGAGACTCATTCCACCTAACTAATCCAACGAAAATACTTCTTACGTAACATTTTCATCCCCAAATTTAATTCTTGAACCCTTTCAAATAATGCTATTATTATTTGCCAAAACCTTGAAACATTTTCTAGAAGCCCCGGTATTTGAATTCTCAAGTTTCCAACTTAAATTCCGTTTAATTAGAAGACGACTTCTTATAAATTCATTTTATAAATCAGCTTTTATCAAACCATTTTTCAAATATTTATTGCAAAATATTCTAAATTTTTAATAAACATCTTTTATTAAATCAAATTTAATTTTTATCTCAATATTAACATCGAACACATTATAGTCAAATTGTGAAACATAATTCACAAGGTGTTCGCTCCAATGTTTTCCCTATTTCTATTTACTCAACCCAAATCTTCAAAAGAGAAGCTATCTATACACATTAATAATAGTCAATGCTCAAACTGGACGAGCGTGACTAAACTAACCCTAAATGATAATGATAGAATATTATTATCTCCTAACAACAATACCTCAAAATACTGTATTATTTTTGAATATCATTCTTTATATATAAAATATAGCCAAGGTAAAATTATTCGATTTAGCCAATTGTAGAACAATACTTCGTGGGATGATCTTGTTTAAGTGTTTAGAGATCTCTATCAACAACATTGGCTACTCATATTAAACAGAATCCATAAGCCATTCAATAGATAATTCAACATAATATAAATTTTTTATATCCGCCCTTATATATACACACACACTCAAACACCTAACCAGGCATTCATTACCATATCTCTTAATGAGTTGCCCCACCAAAGCCAAAGTTCTCGCTTAACCTTGCGCTTCGATACCAAATATGAGAAACCGTTAACTTTCGACTCTCGAAAATCGATGCTAATACGTCCACTATATTTCATGCCAAGCATTCAAGTGCTAAAAGGATCGATTGTTATAGGAAAAAAAGATAGAACATACAAAGAAACTAAAAAATACAAAATCTCACAACGCAACGGCATAGTTTATATTAATCAACATAATTCTTTATAAATTCATTTCCAAATTGATACATTAGAGTCATACTAATACAAATTCTAACTTAGGAAAGTTATAACAATCTGTCCCTACCTAACTGATACAATATACATATAAACAACAGAAATTAAATAACAACTAGCTATCGATTAAGCCTTCTGCTTCCACCTCCTCCAAAATGCATCCATAGAAAACCTGAACTATTTGGCTACCTGTACAAATTTGAGCACCTGTGAGTTTTAGAAAAGAAAACAAAACTACAGATCAGACATATGTCCGGTATGAGTAAATTCAAAACATCTGAATTTAACTTTTTAAAAACCCTTTTAAAATTAAGGGTATCTCGTAAGACCACGCGGCACATACATACAGACGAGTGTTTACCTTACGAAAAATAAAAAACTTCATACAAAATCCAGTAGTATTATAATAGTATTTGGATACAAATACATATTAATCATAGATGATATTGTTACATTAATTAGAAACCAGCATAATAGTTATACCAGTAAGTCCGTAGGCTCTTATTGGAGAATAGATTCCAACTATTAAAGGGTAAGGGTCTACCCACTGAATCCGTACACCCCTAGATAAAATGCATGGGAGGCTATAATACATCGCACCTTTGTGACTTAGAACCGGCCCGGCCATTTTTGGATAACGCGGAATATGATCACCCCTTGGTTGCGATCGAACAACCACAATGGGCACCGAAGCATACACAGATATATCAACACTACATCTTGGAATGATCATACCCTGTCGAAAGCAACCCACAGAGCCCTGCAGTACATCCCTGCTTTAGTCATTTTTCAGACCGATGAGGCTTGAGGCAACGACTACCCTTCTATATAACAAACCATATTGGAATGCAAACACTATCCTCCAGGTAGAAATGCAATACCAGCATTCATCCATACAAGTTTGTTCTAGGTCTAAATGAATCTGAAGGCACTACTTATACTACACCCATTTTAGAATCGCCCTCAATATTAGTAGCAAGTAGCACTTGCACTTCAAAAGCTCCATCTTCAATCTTCTTCAAGATGCCTGCGGTTCAAAGCGCTTAAGTTAGATCGAAGTGGACTTTGGATAACATATCTGATCCCAGTTTCTTCAAAACAACTTTCATTATTTTTTGGTAAACTCAACCTCAGTTCTTTAGGAAATAAGCAGATAAAAGATAAGAGCGGAATTCATCTCCTAACCATGGATGGATGGATTTTTTTTATCATTTACCCTAGAAGAACGAAATGAGATTCATATGCACAGTATAGGGAATGATTATGCCATATAACTCACATGTTTTTCCTAAATATTTCCAAAGTTACGTCTATGTCTGGATTTTAATGGTTGGTTGTTTAACTATCAATTGAACAATCAATCAAACATTGATTCAATTCGATATGGGACTCACTAAGCTTTTGTTAATTAATCTTTAATTAATAAATCACTTTATAAAATTTGATCAAAACATCTTTACACAACATTATTTCCTACACCCTTACTTCCCGTTTTTACTTGGAAAACATTTATTCTTATCTTAAGGGTATAAGTATATTGTCAAACATTTGAAAAAATCCTCCTTCCAAATTCTTTTTTGAAAACATTATTTACTATAAATCAATCCACTTATCCTTTGTAAAAATCCCCTTTTAAGAGCTCATTTCACATTTACGTATCTTTATAAATATTCAAAATCAATTTATAAAACACTATTAAAGTCTACAAGTCAATTTATAAAACCACTTTACAAATCTCCAAAATCATTTATAAAATATTTCCCCAATTCCTTTGGTAAATATTCTTTAGGAAAATTCCTTTGCGAAATATCTTATGTGGCTCATCTTTTTAAATCACTTTAAATAAATCTTTTTACTGATTAAAACCCATTTTATAAACAAGTTATTATTTATATATACTTTTATAAAATAATAATATAACTTGAAAAATCATTTATAAACCTTAAACTCCAAATTGATTAAAGAATGAAGTTAATTCAAAACTGTACTTTATAGTTTCAAAAGGAGCTTAGAAATCCCAATGGTAGTGATTTATGTTGTCATTTAACATCAATTTTACTTTCAAGTCACTTAATCATTTATTTACATAAGTCAACATATATATAAATGCAAATAATGTCCAAATAAAAAAATAACATGTCAATAGAAATCAGCAAGCATATATATGTCCACATAACATAATAGCAGGATGGCGATTTTTCCTACTAAATAGATGTCCATTCAATTCACTATTTAGATCATAATGTGAATTTATTCTACTAAACATATGTCCGAAAAATAAACAAATACAATATAGCAGAACAGGGATTTAGGTCATAATGGCAGGGCTACAAGGGTACCGTACGTCATAGTACGTGGTCTAGATCACCGTACCGAGGATCCACCCTAATCCCCTGCATCATAAGACTGGAGCTACCCCTTACTAGATAGTCTGAATAACTTCACTCCATGATTGGGATCAGCAACCGCCCACACTACCGAATAAAAAGGGACCTCTAGGCAGGGGTGGCCTTACCTTAATTGGTTGGTAGCCACTTAGCCTTATGTGCACCTTCCCTGTTTTAGCCATTCCCGGTTGATAAGGCTCGAGGCTATGCGTTACCTTTTTAGCACGCATTCACTTAGAATGCTCATCGTCCTCCTGATGATGTTTTGAAAGCATTCATCCATACAAGTTCGTTCCTGGTTCGAACGGAACCGAAGGCACTACTCCTACTACATCAATTTTGGAATCACCCTCAGGATTAGTAGCGATTAGCCCTTGCACTTCACTGCTCCATCTTCGATTCCCAGCTGTTGTCTTCCTCACGAAACGTTCAAACCGGATCGAAGTGGTTTGGGGAATTTAATCCCAATCCCGTACTCTTCGAAACAATCAGCGCATTGTCCAATATTGATTGTCGGTTATTTAACTATCAAGTAGAATTCACCAACAACCATCAGAATTTAAATAATTTTCCAAATTATTTATTTCAAAATAACTTCGCAAGCTATTTTCCATACTTCAACCCTTTGAAAACAGTTTCAAGCCACCTTTCTCTTATGGAATAAAATTTTCAAATACTGTTTATTTCCATAGAAAATCACCAAGTCCAAATACTTTAAATTTTAAAATAATTTCAATCACTTTATTCTAAAATATACTTTAAAATATTTAAATTAAAACTACTTAAACACTTTATTCAAAAATATATATTTTAAAAATATTTAAAGTAAATCTACTTTATACAATATAAAACTAATTTTTAAAATAAAAGTTAAGCCAAATTAAATTTTAAAATAAGAATTACGAAATTTTATACAAGTTTTAAAAATAAAACTTTAACTAAACTATCTTAAAAATAAAATTACTTTATAAAATATAAATATTAATAATTATCTTTTTAAAACATAATACCAATTAACCTTTTTAAATAATTACCACTGTAACTAATTTAATAAATATTTACCTTTAAAATTTTAACAACTTAAATAATAATTTCTTAAAAACATCCCTTTAAACAACTTTAAAACTTTTAACTTATACTTAAAAATACGCTTTGAAAACGTACTTGGCTTTTCAGGGAAATACACTTTTCTTTCACACCTTTTAAAAATAAACCACTATTTATTTTTAAAACGAATTATCCATTCCTTTATAAATTTCCATCGTGAATTTTATACTTCCAAATTTCCACTGATATCTTATTTCACTTATGAACCCAGTTTATAAATTTCATAGCCTCATCCTCCTTTAAAACATAGTTTCTACATTAACTCAATTTTCAAATCGATTTCCAAATTTATTTCATTTAAAATAAATTCCTTTACTTACTCGATTTATTTCAAAACCCATTAATTTTAGATTTAACTTCTTTATTATTATTTAAAATCTTATTTAAATTGAAAATACTAATTTCATATTTATTTCAAAATTCTTCTTTTATTCCTTCCTAAACCATTTAAATTCTGAATTAAAAAAATCTTTTCTTCCTTTAAATTTTATCACATAAGTTTAAGAATTCATTTATTCCTATTTATTCAAAAATCTCCTTTCCTACACTTGGAATTCATTTATTACAATTCAAAATCGACTTTTATCCTTTTCCAATTTATTTATCCGAACCACTATAATTATTTACTTAAGAATTCTCTCCTTTATTTTCCTTCAAAAATCCTATCTATATAATTTTGGTAACTCAGTATATCCAAAAGTTATTCGATCAAACCATAGCATCCAATATTTTCAATTTCCAATATAATCTATCACAAAATATCAAATAACCATATCACAGAATATTAAAACAATCTAAATATTTTGAAGAATTCAGTTAGATTCCTCCAACCTGTTTCCTTGCATCCATAGATATTAGAACAATATAAAATACCAATCTCGAGGTGGGATATCGTAGTAAAAGGGTCATCCGCTATTATGCGGGGCGTATAGGGTCTCACCCGCTATATAATGCTGACAATTAATCACTCCAATATATAGACACACACACACACACACACACACACACATTACTATATATAATATCATATCCAGTTAATCCAATCATTCAATCAATAATTTAAATTTAACTATTTATATTCAAAAGGCATTCCTAATGAGTGAGATTAACTCACCTTTGATTTTTTGATTTGCAACCCATTTCCATCTCGACTTGTTTTCTTCACGATTTTTAGACCTTGCAACAAACATTATAAGGAATTTATTAATATTCGAATTGATCGAACAAATTAGTTACCGTTTAATATTTTTAATTTTAACTAATGATTAAATTTAAACACACAACTAATCCTAAACTAATTTCCTTTTAAAGATCTTTTAGCAACTAAATAAATTAAATAAGCGATTACATAAGTTAACCACCTTAATATTTATTTTTAAAATGAAACAGTAAGTGAATATATATATAAGTATATTTATTCTTTTTTGAAACAATATTTATAAAAATAATTTAAATATTTCAAAATTTTAATTTTATATAAACTGTCCCATTTTAAAATTTCTATATTTCCAAACCTTATCTATATACATTTTTTGTTTTATCTATATATATACATTAAATTCTAAAACAACGTTCCTTTAAAAATCCCACTTTCACATATGTTTCCTTTGTATACATCTATTTTCGGTAAATAAAAAAAATTCTTTTCAACTTACAGAAATATAAAATGCTGAGTTATATATTTTATTTTTTTATTTTATATATACTAATGACTAGATAAATCATAGAAATTAATTTAATTAGCAATGCTATACCTCATGAAAGGGTTTCGAACACGAGAATCTCCCCAAATTAAACAGTGAGCTATCACTTCCTCCACCCATCTCTGCCTTGGCCCACGCCGGCCATCTCCAGATCGCCTCGAATCCCCACTGGCACTTTCACCATCGTATAAGCCTACCCTAGGCTTCGAGCGGACCTCAGCTACATACGCGCCCTTAACGATCGTGTCGACGCGATCTGAATTCGAATGTCCATCCTTGATTTCGATCGAACCAGCTTTTTCGCCAAACCTAGGTTGTGCCTACGATCGGCCACGACATCCAATCGCGATCTGCTGCAATCACCAAGTCGACGATGCTACTCCCTAAGTCCTTATGACTTGAACAAATTCGATTTGAATTGCAACATAAGAAGAAGGCCACGGTCATTTCCCCTTTGAATTTTGATTTCGAGAATTTGACAAAAGCGATTCGAATGACAAACAGGGCGACTATTGATCTATTTCTATGGAATTTGATTTCGAGTTTTAAAAAGGTATGCGGCTATCATGTTTTAACAGAGACGAAGCTTTTTCTCTTTGTTTATTTTTTTAAAAGAAGATACATGTTCTAATTAGGGAGGAAACGTGTTTGAAATGTTTGGCTATAGTGACCACGTGGTGAAAGCAAAAATCTGATGTGAAAACCCTTTCGAGCATTCTAACAAAACAAAATATATATAATGTTATTTAAATTTTAATTCAAATCTTAAATTGTTTTCAAATTACGCAACTCAAAATCTCGACCTTCTATCGAGGCGTGCCACTAGGCGTTTATAATGTTATACGCCTATTCCGAACGCAATGAAAAAGGTTTCGAGTGCTAATTCGATCGTATGGAGAAGATACCTTTTTGAACTCAGTTATTATATTAAATTTCCGATATAGATTTCAGTGCGTTTTCCTATTTTACGACCGCACGACAACTTCAAATTCTACGAAAATTGAAATATGATAATAATACACTATTACGGATCCAACGGAACTAGCATCGAATTCCGAGACTGTGCCTCGCAAGACTATTTTTAAATATCGTTTTAAACTATATATTTTCAAAACTGAACATGTAACCTTTAAATCCAATTTTGAAACTTTTATTATCTTCAGTATCATCAATATAAATTTTACAAGCCTTCAAAATATTTTTAACGAGCTTGAAATTCCAGATTTCGTATCTTACCCAATTTCCAATAATTAAATCCAAAAATTTAATTATCCAAATAAATAGTGATATTTGAAATTCACGTTAAACTAACGTTCAAATATTTAAAATCAATTTAAATATTCCAATTTCAAATATCTAAAAATTCTGGATCGTCAATTTCTCCCCCTTAAAAGAATTTCGTCCCCGAAATTACTACTTAAGAGGAATGGTCCATTACCCGTTAACTATTTTCTAAAGCCAAACAGTTTTACAATGTCCAAAACAATCTTTTTATTAAAGTCACATTGTCACCTTTACTAACTTTTCCAAACTCAAACATAGATTACAATCCATATTATTGACTCAATCGTTTCAAATTTTAATTTAAAATCAAATTTTAAATTTTCAAAATTTCTCAAAATTTTTCTAACTCCCTAAATTTTTGAAAACTTTCGCCAGCGTCTCTTTTGCGCGGCTTGATCGGTACAACCACAAAATGCCTCTACGGGCCCAAAATTCAAAAAGAAAACAAAACACCTAGTGGCTAGATAAGAAAATCATCAAATTTTATATAGAAATTTAAATGCATACCTCTGTCGAGCAAATTTTATTTATCTTCTGAAATCAAAAATCCCAATTCCCTTTTGCTTTTAAACACTTGTATCCTACTAAGCAATAATGTCTGATTACAACATTCAAAATCATTTTACACATTTTTCTTTAAAAAAGTTTCAATATTTTATTTACTTAAGTCGTACGATGCACATATATTATGCGTACGCAATACCAACTCTGGTCACTCACCAGATCACACAATTTAATTTCCAAACTAGTATCGACCACCCGATTTCCTAGTGCGGACTCGGATCTGGTTTCTTGATTGAAAACCGTCGTTCTTCTTGCATGGTAGCCAACTATGATAGAGAATTTCCAGAATTAATCAAAAAATCCATTTTCAGGGTTCACCGTCGAAAATCGAGTGAAAATCCCAACTCGGATCGATATAACTATCTTGAAATTCGGTTCTCGAATTGTGGATCAAATGCTATGCGAATAAAATAGTATACGTACATCCTACATATTTATCCAAATTTATTCTTAGCTAAATCAATTTTCTTTTTATTCACATTTATTTTGATTTTCATTCACTTATTCACAATTATCCTTTCACACACTTTTATTACCTTCATTCAAATATTTACTTAGCATATTTCTCCACTTCACCACTGAAGCTTATCATTATTATTATTTTAAATTAGTTCCATTTACTAGTTTATTTCAAATTTCAATTTATTTTATCTCAAAACATTTTTACTTATAGATTAATTTTACAACTTCACATTACTCAATTAAATTTTAAATTTTAATATTCAGCTTTCAATTTCGTTTAGTTACAACCAAATAAATGTTCAAATAAATTTTCATTTTCAATTCTACTTGAATTAAATTTTCCTTCCTACCACCCATTTATTCCCAATCAAATTTAATACTTCACTTTATTCAACATGATTCAAATCAAATCTCATTCTAATTCATTTTCTTACCAACTTAAAATAATTTGTTTATTTACAAATTTTGTTTTATTTAGTCCAACCTGACTAGTTCTCCATTTTACAAAATTCAAATATTCAGATTCAATCCTATTTACTTGCAAATGCAAATTCATTTGTCTATCTACAATTTTATTTCCAACTTATAACTTTTTATTTAAGTAACCATTTCACTTAGTCTCGTTAGACTTTTCTTTAAATTCACTTTTACTCAACTATATTTAATTACTCTCCAATTGAATTTAAATTTAAACTTCTATAAGTTTTTCAAATTTCATTACATTTGCTAATTTGTTTTGATTTACTTCAATTATTTGCTTACCCTCCTCCTTATCTGGGTTACACACTTACTTTTATTTAACCCTTTTCAAGTTGAATCTTATTTCAGCCAATTCCAAATTTCGATAAGTTGTCAAACTTATTATATACCACAAACATCTTAATTAAGATTCCAAGTTTAAACAATTTCTCACATTTCAAAATCACCTTTGAAATCAATTGTATCCAAAATCCTTCGGTATATCCAATTATTCATTTGCCTCCCAAAATAATACAAAATTTTGCAAACAACTAACTCCAAACATTTAGGTAGCAATCCCTCTCTTGTAAATTCGAAAATGAACATCGATGATGCTATAGTCATCACCGAAGTTATTTTCCAGCGACCAAAAAGAGGTTAGTGCTTTTACCTCTTTAAAACATTCTCCTAAATATTTTTAAATTCCAAATCTCACCAGATTTCAAATCCAATTCAAAAATATTTCCGAAATAATATCACTATTATTTCTCCAAAACCTTTGAAAACCATTTTCAACCAAACGAATTTGGACTTTTCCCAAAATTTCAAATTTTAAATCCTTCAACTCATATTCAAAAATTACGTTGGAATTTTATTTCAATTTATAAATTACATATGTTGTCTATATTCCAAATTCCATTTTGTTATATAATTATTTCCTTTGATTTTGGTTATAATTTCTAGTTCTTATTCAATTTCCACTTAACAATGATAATAATTTAGTATTATCATCTTCTAACAACCAAGCAACCATCTATAACTATAAAATTTAGGAAAAATTATTTATTTTATATACAAAAATAATTTGGGTAAAATTATTTCATTTACCCTATTTTAAAACCATACTATGTCTGTTTATCTTGGTCAAGAGTTTAGAAATCTCTATCGTTGACATGTCGTCCAACACATCGACCAGAATCCATAAACACTCAACCGATAAGTCAACACAATATAAAAACAATTTTATATTCACTAACGAATACGCTTTCATATCTATCAATACTCTCAAAATCATTCTAGGGTACTTACGGACTTTGTAATCCCCACCAGAGCCATGCTTCTCGTTTGACCTTCAACTCTGATACCAACTATAACGACTTGAATTTTCGACGTCTGAAAAATTGATATCAATACAGTCCACTGTATCAAATGCCGAACAGTCGGATGCCTAAAAACCAAACCATTAGGGATAAAGTAGAAGGAGGTAGAAGAAGAAATAGAAAACAACATCAGAATCTCACAAACGCAGCGGAACAACATATAATAGATAAACGACTAATCTATTAAAAACAAAAAAAAATATCTATTTTATATATTACACCATCAGAGTAAAATACACTAAACATCACAATTCAGGACGGTTATAATATCTCGTCCTTTGAAAGCTGAATATACAGGTTACACTGCACAACGGAAATATGAATCTACGGAAATACGCCTTGTCATCCAGCTCGTCTCTTGATCTCCACAGTAGTCCATCTAGAATTTGTATTCTATAATACTCGGTCTGACCCAAGCATTATAGTTAAACAACACTCGAGTTAGTCTGGAAAACCAGCATGAAAAAAACACACTCAATTGGTTTATTAAAGTTTCAAAAACATTTTGAAATCAAAGGTATCTGGTAAGACCACGCCATAAATAAACATGCTTGGTTTTTACCTTACGATAACCAAAATATTTCTTATAAAATTTTCAAATATTATAGTAGTGTCTATGTGCAAATAATTATTCAAATAACCGAAATTGTTACATTATTAAATTCCAGCTAATAGGTATCCAAACAAATCCATAAAGGCACGTAGGAAGAATAGATTTCCATTAATGGTAGGGCTTTTGGGGTACCGCCCTTCAAAGTACGTGGTCTAGATCACCGTACCAAGGATCCACTCTGATCCTCTGCATCACAAGACCGGAGAAACCCCTTACTAGATAGTCCGAATAAGTTCACCCCGCGGTTGGGATCATCAACTTCCCATGCAGCCGAATAAAATGGGACCTCTAGACAGGGGTGACCTTACCCTAATTGATTGCTAGCCACTTAGCCTTGTGTGCACCTCCCATGTTTTAGCCATTCTCGGTTGATGAGGCTTGAGGCTATGCGTTACCTTTTTAGCACATATTCACTCAAAATGTTCGTCGTCCTCCTAACGATGTTCTGAAAGCATTCGTCCATATAAGTTCTTTCTGGGTTTGAACAGAACCGAAGGCACTACTCCCACTACATCCATTTTGGTATCACCCTCGGGATTAGTAGCGATTAGCCCTTGCACTTCACTGCTTCATCTTCGATTCCTAGCTCTTGTCTTCCTCACGAAATGTTCAAACAGGATCAATGTGTTTTTCGGGAATTTAATCCGATCCTGGACTCTTCGACGCGATCACCACATTGGCGAATATTGATAGTCGGTTATTTAACAATCATATAGCATTCACCAATAACCATCAGACTTTAAACAATTTTCAAAAAAATCTATTTCAAAATAACTTCGTAAGCTATTTTCCATAATTCAACCCTTTGAAAACAGTTTCAAACCACCTTTCTCTCATGGATAATATTTTCAAATATTGTTTATTTCTACTGAAAATCACCAAGTCCAAATACTTTAGATTTTAAAATAATTTAAATCACTTTATTCTAAAATATACTTTAAATCATTTAAATTACAACTACTTAAACACTTTATTCAAAAATATATACTTTAAAAAAAATTAAAATAAATCTACTTTATAAAATATAAAACTAATTTTTAAAATAAAAGTTAAGCCAAACTAAATTTTGAAATAAGAATTACGATATTCTATACAAGTTTATTTAAAAACTTTATCCAAACTATCTTTAAAATGAAACTACTTTATAAAATATAAATACTAATAATTATCTTTTTAAAACATAATACCAATTAACCTTCTAAATTAATTACCGCTATAACTAATTTAATAAATATTTACCTTTAAAATTTTAACAACTTAAATAATAATTTCTTAAAAATATTCCTTTAAACAATTTTAAAACTTTTAACTTATACTTAAAAATCTGCTTTGAAAACGTACTTGGCTTTTCAGGAAAATAAACTTTTCTTTCACACCTTTTAAAAATAAACCAATATTTATTTGTAAAACAAATTACCCATTTCTTTATAAATTTCCATTGTGAATTTTATACTTCCAAAGATCCACTGATATCTTATTTCACTTTTCAACCCAGTTTATAAATTTCATAGTCTCATCATCCTTTAAAACATAGTTTCAACATTAAATCAATTTTCAAATCTATTTCCAAATTTATTTCATTTAAAATAAATTCCTTTGTATACTCAATTTATTTCAAAACCTATTAATTTCATATTTAACTTCTTTATTATGATGTAAAATCTTATTTAAATTGAAAATACCAATTTCATATTTATGTCAAAATTCTTCTTTTATTCCTTCCTAAATCATTTAAATTCTAAATTTTAAAAAATCTTTTATTCCTTTAGATATTATCACTTAAGTTTAAGAATTCGTTTATACCTATTTATTCAAAAATCTCCTTTCCCATACTTGGAATTTACTTATTAGATTTAAAAATCAACTTTTATCCTTTTCCAATTTATTTATTTAAACCTCTATAATTATTTACTTAAGAATTCTCTCCTTTATTTTCCTTCAAAAATCCCATCTATATATGTCTGATAGCTCAGTATATCCAAAAGTTGTTCTATCAAACCATAGCATCCAATATTTTCAATTTCCAATATAATCTATCACAAAGTATCAAATAGTCATATCATAGAATATTAAAATAATCTAAATATTTTGACCAATCCAGTTGGATCCCTCCAACCTATTTCCATGCATCTACAGATATTACCACAATATAAAAATACCAATCCCATTCGAGGTGGGATATCGTGGTAAAAGGTTCATCCGCTATTATGTAGGGCGCATAGGGTCTCATGCGCTATATATGCGGGAAATCAATCACTCCAATATATATATATATATATATATATACTACTATATATAATATTACATCCAGTCAATCCAATCATTCAATCAATAATTTAAATTTAATTATTTAAATTTACAAGGAATTCCAAATGAGTGAGATTAACTCACTTTTGATTTTCTGATTTGCAACCCATTTCCATCTCAACTTGTTTGTTAATACCCTAGGTATTGATTTTGATAACACCAGCCATATAAATATTACTACTAACGCATCTTCGAATTATGCACTCAAATCAGATATATTATGGAGACATTTACAGAGATAAACAAGAATACAATGGAAGCAAATGAATTATAGAAGAAGGTTAATCAGAGCAATTGAAGAAAAAAACCCGATTAGATAAGAATGCTGAAGCATAAAGCTGTTTGAAGTGATGAGGAGTTGGTCGAACCTTAGAATATCTTGTTAAAGATCTCATGGCAATTATACTTGAAGATCATCAACCAATGACCTCAACCGAATCACAAAAATCCATAAATATAAGGTAATTTGAAATGTTGAAAATTTGCAACACATATGAATGTTGCTATACATTTTGCAACACACCCATGTCAACATGGTGGGTAGGAGGATGCCGACATACTAGTTGTTTTTAAGAATTTCAAATTTTAAATGAAGAGATATTTCTCTCTACCTCTTCATCAAAAGACACGTCTCTTCAACCACTATATAAAGGCCTGTGAAAACGAATTTTAACATCAAGAATTCTCATTTTCTCTTACTCCTTCTCCAAACATTTGCAAAAGAAATCCATTGCGTATTCTTTCAATCTCCTTTCAAATCGATACTATTTCACACTAATTATTCACCGATTTGCAAACCACACAATATCAGAGAGTTGTACTTAAATTCACATCATTCTCTTTCTGATTTCATCCTATTCCTCAAAGAATTCAATGGTATATTGCCATTGGAGGTCTATAGGATCATTGTATCTAATCTGCAAGAATCTATATTGAAGATACGAATACTTGCCTTAGTTTGTTGTTGCTGATAAGGAGAAGGTGTTCTAGTAGCCTGTAAAATCAAGAGGTGTGTCTTGTAGCCCGTGAAACCAAGATTGTAAAGGTGTTCTTGCCACCTGTGGAAAGCAAGCGATTATAGTGGAATTCTGCACGATAGAGTGCAGGACTGGATGTTGGATTGGTTATTTCGAACCAATATAAAAATATGGTTGTTATTTACATTACTGCATTTTACTTGATTACTTACTTATTCTTGATTACTTCTTTCTGTTTGCAATTTGTGTAAATACAGTTTTAAATTCACAAGTAAGTAGTTAATACGTAATTCACCACTTCTAGTGCCTGAATAGCCTTAAGATCCAACATTGCGTTATAGCGACACCAGTTTTCAACATTTGGTATCAGAGTATTGGTTTTCAAAAATACATAACTTGGTTTTTGAAAAGTATAAATGGCTAATGACACTAGTAACACATTTTTTAACACTTTTGTAGAAGGGCAATCTACCACTAGCCCTCTATTTGATGTTAGTAGTTATGCTTATTGGGCTTGTAGGATGAAGTGTTATTCACGGTCTAATGGCTTGGATATTTGGAACATTACCCAAATAGTGTACACAGAGCTTCAAACTGATTATTCAAAATGGACACTAGACCAAAAGACACAAGCACTTAATAGCTCTAAGGCCATGAACATTTTATTTTGCTCCTTAGATAGAAATGAATTTAATCGAGTGTCTATTTGTAATTCTGCATATGAAATTTGGAGAACATTGCAAGTCACACATGAAGGTGCCAATAAAGTAAAACAAACAAAGATATCTATGCTAACTAACTAGTTTCAACTCTTTCAAATGAAACCAAATGAGTCTATTTCTGACATGTATTCTAGATTTCAAGATATAGTACATGCCTTAATATCATTAGGAAAGAAAATTACTGAAGAAGACCAAGTCAGAAAGATCTTGAATTCACTTCCTAGTGAATGGGATCAGAAGGCTCTGGTAATTGAAGAAGCCAATGATATTAGTATTATGAAATTAGAAGATTTGATTGGTAACCTAATGTCCTATGAAGTAAAATTGCAGATTAGAAAAGAGAATCAGGCAAATGAGAAGAAACCACTAGCACTCAATGCTATGATTGACACAAATGAACCAGATGATGATGCTATTGATGATGATATCGAGTTTATGACCAACAAGTTCAAGAAATTCTTTAAGTATTGGATAACAAACAAACTTCGAAAAACTAACAACAATAATTCTAGAAATGGAAATGTTGTTAAATGTTTCGAATGTGATAAATCATGTCATTTGAAAAGTGACTGTCCCAAACTGAAGATATCAAAGTCAAACACTTTCAACAAGGAGAGAAAACAGGCACTCAATGCAAAATGGGATATTCAGATACATCATCAAGTGATAGTGATTCAGAAACAGAAAACACCAACATATGCTTCATGGCAAGGGATGACTAGGTATGGAATTTTAATAAAGAAACTACTAATGTTTTGAATGATATGAATCGGGGATATAAAATACTTAGGAAAGAGTACAACAATAGTTTGGCAAAGACAGATAGATTAAAAATATTTAATGAAAGATTAACTGAAGAAAAACAATGTCTAAAAGATAAAATTGAAAGACTTAAGGGGTATAATGATGAAAAGGATTTGACACTTGGAAGTTTCGAAAAGCTCAAAAGTGAAAATGAATCCTTAAAATCAAAAAATCTTTCAACGAAGTCATAGCTCACTGATCTGAATGAAAAAATAACATCTCTGGACAATGTTATTCTTAACCGTAATAAGGATTTTGACAAAATGAAAACTGATATTGATAAATTTAACAATGGGAAGGATAATCTAGAAAAATTATTATCTACATCTAAACACACTAGGAATAAGCATGGACTTGGATACACCCCTAAGGCTAAATCAAAGAAAAATAGTATTCAAAATACTAAGTTTGTTAAGGTTACCAAGTTCAAACCAAAACCTAGGAAATTAAAGTTAAAACCTCTAAATAAGTTCATTAATTTATTGGTTCCAAAAGGTCGGATTATATTGAAAAAGAAAAATATATTGATAATTATATTAATAAGGTTCAATCATCTAATGATTATATTTTGAGAGGACATTCGAACTCTTTATGGGTTTGGCATCCCAAAACTTAACTCCACGGACCCCAGAATAAAAAGGGTACCAGTGTGCATATTTTATAATTTTTCAGGTACCAAACAACGTATATCAGATAGCAGATGCTCACAGCATATGACAAGAAATCTATTGAACTTTGGATAAATATGAAAAGGATTTGTTATTGCCATCAGCAAAGTCGGTAACTCTAAATCTCATTTTATCATTTGATAAGTTTATTGCATGTTTTGAATTGATTTGGTTTCCCCTCAAGTGTTTTATTTATAAGCATTTATCTCTATTTGCAAACTCTACATATTGTCTAGCAGTGATTTAAGCGACTCTTTTTCAACCTTTTTGTTGAAGAAAAAGGGGGAGAAAAGGTATAAATATACTAGGCAAAATGATAGGGGAAGTGCATTGAGGTAGGGGGAGTCAAACATAAAAATATTATATTTTATCTTTCAAATATTTATATGGTTTTCATCATCCAAAAGTGGAAGAATGATAATACCCTAGGAATTGATTTTGATGACAACAACCATATAAATATTACTACTAACGTATCTTCGAGTTATGCAGTCAAGCAAGATATATTATGGAGATATTTACAGAGATAAACAAGAATACAGTGGATGGAAATGAATTATAGAAGAAGGTTAATGAGAGCAACTAAAGAAAAAACCCAATTAGAGAAGAATGCTGAAGCATAAAGCTGTTTGAGGTGATGAGGAGTTGGTTGAACCTTAGAATATCTTGTTAAAGATCTCATGGCAATTATACTTGAAGATCATCAACCATTGATCTCAACCGAATCACAAAAATCCATAAATATAAGGTAATTTGAAATGCTGAAAATTTGGAACACTTATTAGTGTTGCTGTTCATTTTGCAATGCACCCATGTCGACATGGTAGGTAGGGGGATGTCGACATACTAATTATTTTTCAGAATTACAAATTTTAAATGAAGAGACATTTCCCTCCACCTCTTTACCAAAAGACACGTCTCTTCAACCACTATATAAGGGCCTCTAAAAACGAATTTTAACATCAAGAATTTTCATTTTATCGTACTCCTTCTCCAAACATTTGCAAAAGAAATCCATTGCATATTCTTTCAATCTCCTTGCAAATCGATACTATTTCACTCTAATTCTTCACCGATTTGCAAACCACACAATATCAGAGAGTTGTACTTGAATTCACATCATTCTCTCTCTAATTTCATCCTATTCATCAAAGAATTCAAAGGTATATTGCCATTGGAGGTCTATAGGATCATTGTACCGAAGCAACAAGAATCTGAATTGAAGATACGACTACTTGCCATAGTTTGTTGTTGCTGATAAGGAGAAGGTGTTCTTGTAGCCTATAAAATCAAGATGGTGTGTCTTGTAGCCCATGAAACCAAGATTGTAAAGGTGCTCTTGCCACACGTGGAAAGCAAGCGATTATAGTGGAATTCTGCACGATAGAGTGCAGGACTGGATGTAGGATTGGTTAATCCAAACCAGTATAAAAATCCGGTTGTTATTAACATTACTGCATTTTACTTTATTACTTACTTATTCTCTGATTACTTCTTTCTGTTTGCAATTTGAGTAAATACAGTTTTAAATTCATAAGTAAGTAGTTAATACATAATTCACCACTTCTAGTGTCTGAATAGCCTTAAGATCCAAGATTGTGTTATAGCCACCCCGGTTTTCAACATTGTTTTCTTCACGGTTTTTAGACCTTGTAACAAACATTATAAGGAATTTATTAATATTCGAATTGATTGAACAAATTAGTTACCGTTTAATAGTTTTAATTTTAACAAATGATTTAATTTAAACACATAACTAGTTCTAAACTAATTTCCTTTTAAACATCTTTTAGCAAATAAAATAAATTAAATAAGCGATTATATAAGTAAACCACCTTAATATTTAATTTTTAAATGAAACAGTAAGTGAATATATATATATATATATATGTATGTATGTATAAGTATATTTATTCACTTTTGAAATTATATGTATAAAAATAATTTATAGATTTCGAAAATCTATTTTTATATTAACTTTCCCATTTTAAAATTTCTATATTTCCAAACCTTATCTATATACATTTTCTATTATATATATATGATATATATATATATATATATATATGTTAAATTCTAAAATAAAGTTCCTTTAAAAATCCCACTTTCACATATTTTTCCTTTGTATACATCTGTTTTCAGTAAATAAAAAAATTCTTTTCACCTTACTAAAATATAAAATGCTGAGTTCTATATTTTATTTTTTAATTTTTTGTATACTAATGACTGGATAAATCACAGAAATTAATTTAACTAACAATGCTATACCTTACGAAAGGATTTCGAACACGAGAATGAACCCAAATCGAACAGCGAGCTACCACTTCCTCCGCCTATCTCTGCCCTGCCCCACGCCGGCCATCTCCAGATCGCCTCGAATCCCCACTGACACTTTCACCATCGGTTAGGCCTACCCAAGGCTTCGATTGGACCTCAGCTACGTACGTGCCCTCAACGATCATGTCAACGCGATCTGAATTCGAACGGCCTTCCTTGATTTCGATTGAACCAGCTTTTTCCCCAAACCTAGGTTGTATCTATAATCGACCGCGACATCCAGCCACAATCTGCTGCAATCACCAAGTCGACGACACTGCTTCCTAAGTCCTTGCGACTTGAACGAACTCGATTTGAGTTGCAACATAAGAAGAAGGCCACGACCATTTTCCCCAATCAAATTTTGGTTTCGAGAATCTAACAGAGGCGATTCGAATGACAAACAAGGCAGTCATAGATCTATTTCTATGGAATTTGATTTCGAGTTTGAAAAAGATATGCAGCTATCATGTTTTCACAGAGACGAAGCTTTTTCTCTTTGTTTATTTTTTTAAATAAGATACGTGTTCTAATTAGGGAGGAAACGTGTTTGAAATGTTTGGCTATAGTGACCATGTGGTGAAAGCAAAAATATGATGTGAAAACCCTTTTGACCATTCTAACAAAACAATATAAATATAATATTATTTAAATTTCAATTCAAATCTTAAATCGTTTTCAAATTACGCAACTCAAAATCTCGACCTCCTATCAAGGCATTCCTATAGGCGTTTATAATGTTATACAACTATTCCAAAAGCAATGAGAAAGGTTTCGAGTCCTAATTCAATCGCATGGAGAAGATAGCTTTTTAAACTCGGTTATTATATTATATTCCCGACATAGATTCCAGCGCGTTTTCCTATCGTACGAGCACACGACAACTCCAAATGTTATGAAAATTGAAATCCAATAATAATACACTATTACGGTTCCAATGCAACTGGTTTCGTCGAATTTCAAAACCGTGCCCCAGAAGGATATTTTTAAATATTGTTTTAAACTATAAATTTTCAAAACTAAACAAACCACCCTTAAATCCAATTTTGAAACTTTTATTATCTTCAGTATTATCAATAAAAAATTTACATGCCTTCAAAATATTTTTAACAAGCTTTAAATTTCAGATTTCATATCTTACCCAGTTTCTAATAATTAAATCCAAAATTTTAATTATCCAAATAAATAGTGATATTTGAAATTCATGTTAAACTAATGTTCAAATATTCAATATCAATTAAATATTCCAATTTCAAATATCTAGAAATTCTGGGTCGTCACAGCATTGGCGATATTTATAAGATAAACGATGCAAATAGACACAGTCAACAAAGTGAACGA
This sequence comes from Allium cepa, assembly GCA_030765085.1. NCBI lineage: Eukaryota > Viridiplantae > Streptophyta > Magnoliopsida > Asparagales > Amaryllidaceae > Allium > Allium cepa. Next base: position 1,036,035,101 of record CM060941.1, on the reverse strand, counting down.
TTCAAATATCATGTAATTATAACCCAGTTTGAATTCTTACAATATTTATGCTCATATTTATAGTCGAATATTGTGCAATATGATATTCGCAATCGAATATGATTTAAATAAAATGTAACGTTTCCTTTCAAGCATATGCAAATATGTCAAAAATACCATATCATCTTTAAAGCTTAAGAACATATCACCCTACGTTATTTTGGTAAGTCAGTTAAAGGAATTATCCACAAATATACGTTTTCTCAATTATTTTATTTTTCGCAAAACTTAGTATTAAATTTTTGTTAAAAATAGAGAATGGGTTCCAACTTTATTACTCTGTTTTGATATACACAGAGGCATACACTTATATATCTTACAATTAGAAAATATTTACTAATTTACTTAATACGTCAAGTTGTATAATACCTCACATATTGAAACATTTGAAAAGTTTATGACAAATGGAAATAACTTAAAGAGTTTAAATATTAATTCTGTAATTTATTAGCGAAAAAGAGAATTAACATGTAGTTTAATCAAATTGAATTAAAATAAAAAATGAATTAATTGAAATTTATTCTCTTATTACTTTGTATTCAAACTGATTATAATTAAAATATGATTATAATTAAAATATACTAATCTGTCCTAATAATTAAATTGTAATAATATCTGACATTATCTCCCCATTCAAAATTAATTCACTATAAAATCTACAAATAATGAAATCTCATATTTATAATAGAATATTAATTTCTGGTCTCAATTTCATGATTGAACTGTAAAATGGTTTCATTAGCCATTAATAACATAAATTAGGTCCCTACCACTCTAACATCACATTCGACATTCAACATTCAACAACTAATTTATTTTCAATATTTAATGATAATTTTTATATATTAATCGGATTTAAGAATCATTTTCATCATTAAATTACAATTAATAAATTTCCAATGATATCCATTGTTGATATCTAAATAATAAAATTTTATATAGAAGTTTTTTTTTTACTGAATTTTCGTATGTAGTTAAAAGCTGCATTTTTTATTATACGGCTTTTAACTACATTACAAAATTGCAGTTAAAACCCAATTTTAATACACCATTAAAATATAGTTTTAATGCATTTTAGTAATGCAGCTAAAAAATTGTGTTTTACTAGGTGTTCAAATGCAGTTTTTAACTGCGTTACTAAAATGCAGTTAACAATTACATTTACTTGGTGTGGTTTTTTTAACGGCATTTTAGTAATGTAGAAAAAAGCTGCACGTAATGCGGTTGAAAAGTGCATTTATAAAATGCAGTAACTGTATTTTAAAACGTAGTGAAAAATGCATTATAATAATGAAATTTCAAAATTCAAATTTGAAAAAAATGATTTTCAAAATTTTGAATTTTATACATTTGTAATACAAACTATTAGAAAGATAATAAAATTTATGATTTAATTGTGAAAACGGTTTGTTAGTTTGGTATTTATAGGGAGAGTTATTGTGTTTTAAAGATCGATAACTAATGCGGTGTGGATTTTAAATAAGCGTGAGAGAATAATTGCCACTTACGTAAGAAATGGATGCTGTAACAACCCGCATATTTATCGAGTTTGTATTTAAATATTTTATTTAAATATTAACTCGTTAATCGGATTTTAGTCCGAAAAGCTACTTTTTGCAAACGATCAAATTAGGACTCGAGACCACTTCCATTGAGTTCGAAATGTTGTTTACAACTTTTTTAGGTATAAACATCGATAGGTTTGGAGTTAGTGAAATTTCACTAACTTTTCCCGCTTTGGACTTTGGGTTAGTTTAGCCTATTAAGCCCAAGTTCCAACCCTCTTCTCCTCACTCGTCATAAATTTCCTAACTAATCAAGCTTTGGCATTAATGGTGGAGGGAATGGGAAATTAAAATTCCAAAACTCAATTTCAATTGCAATTCATCTTTCTACTCCAAATTCAAGAAGAAGACATTGGATTCAAGCTTCTTGTGCTTAGATAGAAGAAGGATTGATTCTTGCTTGCTTAAAACTTCATTTTCATTGATATTTAGTGTAAAGGTGAGATTTTTATCTCACAAATCTAGTCTATAACTATATTGGGTTGTTGGGAATGATTCCCTATCACTTTAGCATGAATATTTGCTTTTGGTTTGGATTGGATTGGCGAAAAACTCCGATTTTTGGCGTTTTGGTGAAATTTCTGCATTTAGGTCGTTCTGGCTATTTTTAGGTCGTTCGGAGTTAGGTCGTGTGGGTCTTAGGTCGTAGGTCGCGTACGAGATAGCTCCTAGATCGTTCTGACCATTTTTCGCGTGTTCGGAGTTAGGTCGTTCACGACCTAGTACTTAGGTCGCTCGCGACCTAACCCTTAGGTCGTTCGCGTGTTATTGCGCTAAGTCGCACTGCCTTGAATCTTCACTTCGGAGTTCGGTCGTTTCACGTTAGGTCGTCTGGCTTTTAGGTCGTAGGTCGTATGGCTTTTAGGTCGTAGGTCGTATGGCTTTTAGGTCGTAAGTCGTATGACTTTTAGGTCGTAGGTCGTTGGCCTTTTGACCGTTAGGTCGCATGCCTTTCTACTTCGATAGGTCGTTCGGCCATGCTTTCCATTTTTAGGTCGCCTGTCCCTTAAGAAGTTAGGTCGTTCGTCCTGTGATGCCTTAGGTCGTTTGACCCGTGTTACGTTAGGTCGCGTAACCCCTTAGGTCGCTTGACCTTGTTTCCTGTTAGGTCGCGTGACCTTGTTTTCGCCCTTAGGTCGTTTCACTTTTAGGTCGCATGACCTCGTCTCCGTTAGGTCGTGAACCTTGTTAGGTCTCTCATCCTTAGCCCGTGAACTTTCTTAGGTCGCGTACCTTTAGGTCGCGTGTCCCCTCTACCTCGTTAGGTCGCAAAGAACATTAGGTCGCTCGACCTCCTTACCCACCAGGTCGCGCACTTAGTTAGGTCGCTCAGCCATTGTGTTAGGTCGCGTGAACCCTTAGGTCGTTAGACCTCATTTTGCTTTAGGTTGTAAGCCTCTTGCCTTCACTTAGGTCGTACCGTTTTGTCGGGGAGCTGCCTCCTGGACCCCCGCGACCTGACCGGGCAGGTCGAACCCCGTAAGCGGTGGCGTTGCCCCCGCCCCCACCTTGGGGGGTTGCCACCCCCCTGGACCCCCCCTCCGTAGGGGATCTTATCTGAAAAACATTGAGCTGATTTCCTTGGATTTTATTCACATCTCCGTATGCGATTTTTGTGACTGATTGTTTCTACAATTGCTTCTGTGTTTTGTCACTTCATAATATAAAGGTTTCAATACTAGTAATAAATATCAAAACTCTTTTAACAAACAATTTCAACTCTATTTTTAATAACAAAGCTCTTTTCTTAAACCGTTTTCCAATCTATTAGTATATACATGCCTTTACCTCACTCGGATGAGAAATCTAATTAAACGACTTAGTAAAACAAGTGGTATGAAACGCTTGCGTTCACTTCGTCGGTTAATTCTTGGACTTGTTCGATTGAACCTTTTGTGACAATTTTATTAGTGAAGATTGACAGTTTGTTCGTAAATATTTAAGTTAAGCAAGTGGTTATGGGACATGAAGCTAAACTTCTATATTTACTAGCTTAGTGTAATTGACACTTCTCGTTGATCTTGATGATCGCTTTATGAATTAGACTAGCAATTGCGCGATGTCTCTTTCATTGCAAGGTTAGACTAGACACCACTTGTGTGATTCCGTTCACACATACCTTTCTGCTTTTTGGTTAGTCTTGACCTCAATCTGTGTGATTCCATTCACACATGCGGGGTAGCTCCCCATGGTCTTCGGACCGTCATGTGATAGGCCTCTTTCCCTTTTTATGATTTCTGGATTTCTCGTGTTGATTTCTGGAATTTATGTCATTGACTTGTTATGAGTACAAGTTTAGGGTATGATGCCCTCTTCGAATCTTTGAGAAAATTCTTGTGATATTGATTATCTCTTATTGATTGATCTTCTGTTGATCATTATTTACATACTTATAGTGGTATGTCGTTATGGATGTTTATGTTTATGCCATATCTTTTATGTTATATCATGTCATCTGATATTTATAGCTAGACCGATCCGTTTATTATTTTCTTAAATAATACTCGGGTCAGACCGAGATGTTACAGGTGCTTCTGCTTGACTTCTTCCCAGGGATTCATCACTCTGACTTTTGGCTAACTGTTTAGATTAGCAGTTTTTGTTGTATACACTTGAGATATAGACTCATAGTTGTATTCTTTTGTATAGCACGTGTTGCTATTCTTTTGTATTAACGTGGATCTTAATGACCACTACTCTGATGTACACTTTCATGTGTTAGTTATATATTCATATCTTCTTCCGCCTTTGTGATATGGATATCCGTGACTGATTTGTGATATGATTATTTCTATGTTTGTTTCCGAAGATTATTTATAGCCACCGTGTGATAAGCAATTACATGGATGGTCGCTCCTCAACAGCCTTATTCTCCGTGCTAGTTGACAGCACTACTCCGGAGTGTTCTAGGCTAGCGTGGGTATAGAGGTGGGGCGTCACAGCTCGGTATCAGAGCCAAACTTCGGAACAATATAGAATAACTTAACAAGGATCATTGTCCTAAGTCCACCTTAGGAGTCGTGCTTCAGGATTTGGTTCGAGTCTTCGAACCAATTCATCCTGTTTTCTTTATGATTCCTTGTTTTATCAGCCAAGATTGCTTGATATTCATTCTGAGAATATTCTTTTCCTTCTTCTTCTTTTCTTTCTTAAAAAAGAAGAAGAGATGGTTAGTTCTGGCAGTCCTAGCGCTGGTCAATCCAGTAGTCCTTCTCTGGATGGCGTATTCATGTCTGCCCAACAACTTTTGGATCTTGCTCAGAATCAAAGGTTTATCTGTGCTTTGGATAAGGATCCCGAAATGGTTTTACCTCTGAAACTAGAAGTTCCTTTCGACCAACTTGTAGATATCATGCTACAAGAAAAAGCGGCTGATAGAGGAATTGATAGTGATATTGGGATTTCCAAGAAGAGGCGTATTAAATTCAAAAGCCCTCATCCCGATAAGAAGGTGAAGCAACCTATTTTTGGAGCAAAGACTCCAATCCTTAATTGTGGAAAATGCTACAACTGTGGTTCTAGGGACCACTATGCGAAGGAGTGTCCGGAACCACTCCTTTTTCGTTACTGCAAAGATTCCAGTCATCATATTTTTGTCTGCCCCATACTTCTAAGTAAGAAGAAGGTGGGACCAGAAACTTCGGAAGCCAAGCCATCAACCTCTAGTCGTAAACGATGCTACAATTGTGGTTCCTCGGACCATTATGTAACTAAGTGCCCGGAACCCCTCTATTGCCGCTATTGCAAGGGCTCGGGCCATTATTTGTCTACATGTCCCACACGACCTAGTAAGAGAGAAGGAAAGCTAAAAGCTTCTAACGAAACTTCTCTGGGTCAAGGTATTCCTTATTTAATCCTTGATTTCATTTGTTTGCGATTATCCGATTCGAGTTCTTTTTGATATGGGTTTCCCTCATCATTTTTATTTATCATAAGAACTTGTTGATTCTCTTTATTTTTATATTTTGGGCTTGATGACTTCTTTGAGGATTGTGAATCCGAATCAGAGGATTCGCAACACTCAATTTGCTTATTATTGATGTCGAAATTATTACATGTGATTTTTCTTTCCGAACCGATTTGCGTATTGTGCATTGCTTAGGTTTCGGAATTGATTTGCGTGAAAGGATTGGCTTAATCACTTTGAAGCCCATATCCAATTGTTCCGAATGGACAATTCCTTTTTTCGACATTTTCAATCTGTTAAGCAGATTCATATTTTTCCTTTGTGATTTCGATTTCAAATCGATGGCGTCATTTTATTCTTTAAGCTCACATGTTGAATAAAGAGATATCTCGCTCATTCATATCGGTTGAGAATTCTTCGATATTTTTGAGTTTGTCTTAGGATCATTACCTAAGCAACCTTTTAAGTGGTGTTAAGGTCTTTCTAGTTTGACCTTGCCACCGAATTTCAATCACTACGAGTTGCAGAAGTTAGCCTTCCACATACCGCATTCCGCACTCATTATGATTTATATGAATGACATATTGTGTCATTCAGTTTATCCAGTTTATTTCATCCATTTTATAAATCAAGTATTCTATGGATATCTCAATAATTCCAATCTTGTATTTATTAATTTTGGATGAAAATAGAAATTTAAAATTTTACAAATCTTTTAAGAAGATATTTTAAATTCCTATAAAAAGGTAATTTTGTGTTGTATTGCCCATTTAGTGTTTTAAGATTTCTGGTCGATGCACTTGATCAACGCTATCGATAGGGATTTCCTAAACGCTTTGATGAGACAATCAGACACAATAAATTGACTTGTAAAATATAAATTTTTCTATAAAGGTAATTGTGATTTTTAAAGTTTTAGCTTTTTGGGAAAGAGGACAAAATTCCTTCTTTACAATATTCTTATTCTTGTGATTCCCGAAGAGAACGTGCAATCACTTTTGCTTCTAAATCTTTGAGGCCGATCGAGACTAGGAACGCCACTTATGATCTGGTACTCGCGGCTATTGATTTTGCTTTCAATATTTGGCATCATCGTCTTTGGTGGAGAAATTTGTTCTCTACCTCAATTATAAATCATTGGGATATCTATTTCTCATAATTAAGTTGCGTCGACCATATTGGCTCGAATTTCTTGCATCTTATGATCTTGATATTCTATATACTCCCTGAAAGGGGAAATCTTGTTGCCAATGCACTAGTCGTAAGCAACAAGTAGTTGTTTTCTATGGTGATATCCGAATGGAACGATCTCGAGACTCTATTCACTTGAGAGATCCGAGATCGCGAAATCCGATTTATATGCATCCCTTGTTTTATGTAGTCTAGGGGTTCCTTATTCTTTTTAGACTGCATTCTTATAGCTCAAAGGGCTAGATTCTGAATTGGCTCTTCTTAGCCATTGTTGTAGGGATAAAATTATTATTGAAAGTTAGAAAGACTTCGATATTGATTTTCGTGGCGACATTTAAAAGTTCGGTAGACTTATCATACCAAATATTTGTGATCTTCGTCAATATATTTTAGAAGATTCACATCGTTCCAAAATTACCATTCATCCTAGAAGTAGTAAAGTGTACGTAGATATGAAGCGACTTTATTATTTGGAGTGAATGAAATCTGATATCGCTAACTTTGTTAAGTGTTGTATGACTCGCCATCTTGTCAAGGCCCTACACTAAAGGCCTGGTGGGTTAATGCAACCTTTAGAAATTCCAATTTGGAAGTAAGACCAAATCTCCATGGATTTTATAGATGTCTTTCCCCGTTCCCGTTCGGGTCATGATAACTTATGGGTTATAGTAGATAGACTTACTAAATCCGTCCATTTTATTCCCCGTTCGGATTAACCGAACCGTTCCTCTTTTGGCCAAACTATTTGTCAAGGAAATTGTAAAATTGCATGGAGTTCCTACTTCTATTATTAGCGATCGTGATCCATTGTTTACTAGTGGATTTTGGAAGAGTCTTCAAAAAGCTTTAGGAACGAAGCTTAATTTTAGTACCGCTTATCACCCCCAGTCCGATGGACAAACCGAGCGTGTGAATCAAACTCTTGAAGATCTTCTTCGTGCTTGTGTGCTTGATTTTGGTGGAAGTTGGGAAGATCATATTTCACTTGTTGAATTTTCCTATAATAATAGCTTCCAATCTAGTATTGGTATGGCACCTTTCGAGGCACTCTACGGAAGGCCATGCCGATCTCCTTCTTGTTGGCTTGAGGCCGGTGAGAAGCTGGTTTTAGGTCCAGACTTTATTCGTGATTTCACGGAAAAGATTGAACTTATTCGACATAGGATGAAAGAAGCCCAGAGTAGACAAAAATCCTATGCCGATAATCGAAGAAGGAAATTAGAATTTTCTGTTGGGGATCCTATTTTTATTCGTGTTTCACCTATGAAGGGTGTTGTACGTTTCAGTCGATCGGGGAAGTTAGCGCCTCGATATATTGGGCCATTTCCTATCACTGAACGTATTGGTTCCATGGCTTATCGCCTTGCATTGCCGGCTCAGTTTTCTGCTATGCATGATGTATTTCACGTTTCTCAATTACGGAAATGCCTTCGGGATTCCGATTCTATTCTTGAGCCTGCTGTTGTGGAAGAAATTGAAGTTTCGCCGAATTTAACTTATGAGCAGCATCCTATTCGAATTATAGCTTCTGAGGTTAAACGACTTCGAAATAAAGATGTTCCGCTTGTGAAGGTTCAATGGTCCTCAAATCCTAAGGATTGTTCTTGGGAATCCAAAGAATTCATCGAGCGTACACATCCGGACTTGCTTACTCCTGCTCCTTGAGGTGAACTTCTTATTTCAAAATTCCTCTTGTGTTAATATGCTTTTATGATTGTTACTTTTTATTTCCATCTTATATATATTGCGAGGACGCAATTTCTTTAAGGAGGGGAGTCTGTAACAACCCGCATATTTATCGAGTTTGTATTTAAATATTTTATTTAAATATTAACTCGTTAATCGGATTTTAGTCCGAAAAGCTACTTCTTGCAAACGGTCAAATTAGGACTCGAGGCCACTTCCATTGAGTTCGAAATGTCGTTTACAACTTTTTTAAGTATAAACATCGATAGGTTTGGAGTTAGTGAAATTTCACTAACTTTTCCCGCTTTGGACTTTGGGTTAGTTTAGCCTATTAAGCCCAAGTTCCAACCCTCTTCTCCTCACTCTTCATAAATTTCCTAACTAATCAAGCTTTGGCATTAATGGTGGAGGGAATGGGAAATTAAAATTCCAAAACTCAAATTCAATTGCAATCCATCTTTCTACTCCAAATTCAAGAAGAAGACATTGGATTCAAGCTTCTTGTGCTTAGATAGAAGAAGGATTGATTCTTGCTTGCTTAAAACTTCATTTTCATTGATATTTGGTGCAAAGGTGAGATTTTTATCTCACAAATCTAGTCTATAACTATATTGGGTTGTTGGGAATGATTCCCTATCACTTTAGCATGAATATTTGCTTTTGGTTTGGATTGGATTGGCGAAAAACTCCAATTTTTGGCGTTTTGGCGAAATTTCTGCATTTAGGTCGTTCTGGCCATTTTTAGGTCGTTCGGAGTTAGGTCGTGTGGGTCTTAGGTCGTAGGTCGCATACGAGATAGCTCCTAGATCGTTCTGACCATTTTTCGCGTGTTCGGAGTTAGGTCGTTCACGACCTAGTACTTAGGTCGCTCGCGACCTAACCCTTAGGTCGTTCGCGTGTTATCGCGCTAAGTCGCACTGCCTTGAATCTTCACTTCGGAGTTCGGTCGTTTCACGTTAGGTCGTATGGCTTTTAGGTCGTAGGTCGTATGGCTTTTAGGTCGTAGGTCGTATGGCTTTTAGGTCGTAAGTCGTATGACTTTTAGGTCGTAGGTCGTTGGCCTTTTGACCGTTAGGTCGCATGCCTTTCTACTTCGATAGGTCGTTCGGCCATGCTTTCTATTTTTAGGTCGCCTGTCCCTTAAGAAGTTAGGTCGTTCGTCCTGTGATGCCTTAGGTCGTTTGACCCGTGTTACGTTAGGTCGCGTAACCCCTTAGGTCGCTTGACCTTGTTTCCTGTTAGGTCGCGTGACCTTGTTTTCGCCCTTAGGTCGTTTCACTTTTAGGTCGCATGACCTCGTCTCCGTTAGGTCGTGAACCTTGTTAGGTCTCTCATCCTTAGCCCGCGAACATTCTTAGGTCGCGTACCTTTAGGTCGCGTGTCCCCTCTACCTCGTTAGGTCGCAAAGAATATTAGGTCGCTCGACCTCCTTACCCACCAGGTCGCGCACTTAGTTAGGTCGCTCAGCCATTGTGTTAGGTCGCGTGAACCCTTAGGTCGTTAGACCTCATTTTGCTTTAGGTTGTAGGCCTCTTGCCTTCACTTAGGTCGTACCGTTTTGTCGGGGCGCTGCCTCCTGGACCCCCGCGACCTGACCGGGCAGGTCGAACCCCGTAAGCGGTGGCGTTGCCCCCGCACCCCCACCTTGGGGGGTTGCCACCCCCCTGGACCCCCCCCTCCGTAGGGGATCTTATCTGAAAAACATTGAGCTGATTTCCTTGGATTTTATTCACATCTCCGTATGCGATTTTTGTGACTGATTGTTTCTACAATTGCTTCTGTGTTTTGTCACTTCATAATATAAAGGTTTCAATACTAGTAGTAAATATCAAAACTCTTTTAACAAACAATTTCAACTCTATTTTTAATAACAAAGCTCTTTTCTTAAACCGTTTTCCAATCTATTAGTATATACAAGCCTTTACCTCACTCGGATGAGAAATCTAATTAAACGACTTAGTAAAACAAGTGGTATGAAACGCTTGCGTTCACTTCGTCGGTTAATTCTTGGACTTGTTCGATTGAACCTCTTGTGACAATTTTATTAGTGAAGATTTACAGTTTGTTCGTAAATATTTAAGTTAAGCAAGTGGTTATGGGACATGAAGCTAAACTTCTATATTTACTAGCTTAGTGTAATTGACACTTCTCGTTGATCTTGATGATCGCTTTATGAATTAGACTAGCAATTGCGCGATGTCTCTTTCATTGCAAGGTTAGACTAGACACCACTTGTGTGATTCCATTCACACATACCTTTCTGCTTTTTGGTTAGTCTTGACCTCAATCTGTGTGATTCCATTCACACATGCGGGGTAGCTCCCCATGGTCTTCGGACCGTCATGTGATAGGCCTCTTTCCCTTTTTATGATTTCTGGATTTCTCGTGTTGATTTCTGGAATTTATGTCATTGACTTGTTATGAGTACAAGTTTAGGGTATGATGCCCTCTTCGAATCTTTGAGAAGATTCTTGTGATATTGATTATCTCTTATTGATTGATCTTCTGTTGATCATTATTTACATACTTATAGTGGTATGTCGTTATGGATGTTTATGTTTATGCCATATCTTTTATGTTATATCATGTCATCTGATATTTATAGCTAGACCGATCCGTTTATTATTTTCTTAAATAATACTCGGGTCAGACCGAGATGTTACAGGTGCTTCTGCTTGACTTCTTCCCAGGGATTCATCACTCTGACTTTTGGCTAACTGTTTAGATTAGCAGTTTTTGTTGTATACACTTGAGATATAGACTCATAGTTGTATTCTTTTGTATAGCACGTGTTGCTATTCTTTTGTATTAACGTGGATCTTAATGACCACTACTCTGATGTACACTTTCATGTGTTAGTTATATATTCATATCTTCTTCCGCCTTTGTGATATGGATATCTGTGACTGATTTGTGATATGATTATTTCTATGTTTGTTTCCGAAGATTATTTATAGCCACCGTGTGATAAGCAATTACATGGATGGTCTCTCCTCAACAGCCTTATTCTCCGTGCTAGTTGACAGCACTACTCCGGAGTGTTCTTGGCTAGCGTGGGTATAGAGGTGGGGCGTCACAGATGCGTAGTTACCTAATTTACATAAATTATTAGGTAGGAGTACTTTTTCATTTTAATCAATGATAGGGACTTGTCGTACAAAGCCCCAACTTGTAAGTATCTATGAACATTTCCAAACTGCAATCATACTCAAAATAATGTAATATTAAAAGAACATAAAAGAAATCATTGAGATTTACCTTACTATTCGTTCAGTAAGATCACTAACAATTTGGTTAAAAACATAAATGTGTGTTTCTTATGAACATTTTTCAATTATATTAAATAAAAAATAAAAAGGAAATAACTGTACTTCGTTTAAAAAGAAATAAGATTTTACAAAACATAAGTTGAAGTTGTTTAAGATTATATAAAGAAATTCTTAAAAAATAGGTTTCCAAAACATGTATCTAATATTTCCACAAAACATTATATGAGAAATTTTTATTTAAATATTCTTTTACCACAAATATAATATGCTTTTCCCAACTTGTTATTCTTGTACATTTATATGTCTAAGAAGAGAGAAAAATAAAATTTACCTCTATTTGACTATTTAGAACAAATTAAGGTTTTTTGATATCTATTTATCAGTAGACTTATATAAATCCTTCTAAAATAAATGAAATAAATAAATTAATAGTACCCAACCAAACAAATTTTAGATTGATATCGAAATATTGGAATGAGAAAAAAAATCTACTTTACCTTTAACAAAATTTTCAGAACAATGTAAAATTCTAATATGCCTATGCATAACCAATCCAACGAACTCTTGTAATAAGTTAGAAAAACCAAATTCACCACCATACTAATAAGCAAAAAAAACTATAGGAAAATAAAAAATTAGTCATAGAATTTGAATCAATGAGATGAAGTCGTTAGTATAGAAAGACCAACAAATTCAACCTCAAATTAAAAGTAAAAATAGATGACAAAGTAACGACCTAACCTTTAAATTGATGTTGTCGATTTGGTGAACCAAGGTTTTCAATGACTTTTAGTTAATTTTGTTTCATAAACATCGTAAACTAAAAATTACTGGCCGAAAAACTACCATAACGAAACATTTATAAAATAAAAAATCAAGGAGAATATAAAACCGAAGAACTATTGGTATATTCAGTCAAAATATAGCCACTTCAAATAATTGAAGTAAATGAATATTTATTCCAAAACATTCTCTATTGCTTCATATTAAGAATTAAGTTTATTTTTAGGTAAACCTATACAGATGGAAGAAAAAAATTGCGATAAGAGGAAGAAGAAAAATGAAGATGGAAGAAATAGAAGAAATAGAAGAAATAAAAGTTGCCTTAAACTGGACATGTGAAGAAGTGGGGAAAATGTCTAATGAATTATAAAAGAATTTTAAATGTAGAGAGTGGACAAAACAGAAATAAGAATGTTGCGACATAAACTACTGTTAGGAATTATTGTTAAAATCATAGCAAAGAATAAAACATAAATAAATTGAACTTTCTACGTAGTGGAATGTTAAAATAACTTCTTTTTGTAAAAGGACAATAAATGCAATAAAGAAAAAAATTGAACTAAGCATATGGTACCTACCATTGAGATATACGTACACAATAATTAGTCAATACATGTCGCACTTCAAGGCAGCAAGGTTGCCTCATAGGTTATCATTCACAAATTGGAATATAAGGTTATTAACACTAAATGATACCTAAAAAAATTAAAAACAAATTATAAGGTTCAAATTACGTTGTGTTGAAATACTAATAATATTATATGTACTTGAACTGAAAGAGAGATGAATTAAAACATAATTAAATTGTTATAAAATGTAACAAATTAGAATTGATGAGGAATTGACAATCCCTATTGAGGGATAGAGGTCAAAACCTCTTCAAATGTCATGCGGTCCCTAGGGTAGACTCTAAGAATACTACAAATGCAAAAAAATAAAATTGAAAGCATGTGTATTGAATTATCTTGGAAATCACTCGGTTGCTTTGACATTTCATCAAATAGATTACTTGTAACAAAAGATAGGCGATTGTGGTACTTTTAGAAATAATAATATCTTTCATTTATTTTTTGATCATGATCTTACAAAAATGGCCACATGATAGAAATTGAAAAATGATTTGTTTTACAGATTACTTTTTTTAAGAAATCACTCCTAATTTTCATAAACTCAACTAATATTTTAAAAAAATTACATACTCAAAACCATGGTTTATGCAATGAAGAAAAAAGAAGGGATTCAAATAGAAGCAATGTGAAAATACAAATACAAATAAAGTAAAGTTTCCTTCTTGATCCAAAAGCAAAAAAGCGCAAGATGAAATAGAAAATAAAAGCAATAAAAGGAATCAATAAAAGGAATCAATAAAAGATAATAAAGTGGGAGACAAATCTTAATAGTGAAATAGAAAATGAAAAGACATATGGTTATTATTATCTTATAATAATGGAAATTTTGGCTTGATACATAACATATGTAACAGCCCGTAATTTTCGACCATTAGAAATAGTTAATTTAATAAAGTTTGTGATTTAATGTTAGAAGAAATAAAAATTTATGATTTAATAATAGGAATATAACTGAAATGAAATGTAATAGTATTAACTTAAGGTAATTGACAACCGCCTTAAATGTAATTGCAATTAATTCAAATGATAAAAAAGTTATAATTGGTTATAAAGTGTAAACTAATTGTAATAATAGGTGTGTTAATTGAAATTGAATTTAAAAGAGAAATTGATAACTTAAATGTTGTTGATTCAATGGAACAGTAAGTAATAAATTGCAATTGAATAAAATTAGTGTTGTGTAAATAACTATAACATTTGTATGTAGATAGCAAATATACAAATGTGATTAAATATAGAAATGGTTACAATTGTTATTTGTTATCAATTTATTTAATCAATTGCAATTAAATGTAAATAAATGTTACTTTAATATGAGTTAATACGATAACTATAAAAGGTGAATGCAATAAAACGTATAGAAGGGTCAATTATATTCATAAGGCAATAATTGATTTAAAAAAAGAATAAAGCTAAGATAAATTAATTAATTGGAATTTAAAACTTTAATCAATGTGAAAATCAATAGAAATTCAATATAATTGAAATATTTCAACTAATAGGGTAAAATATGAAATTTGAGAATATTAGTGTAATAAGATGTAACACAATGTTAATTTTATTCATAATTTGACAATTGATTGAATTACAAGATGAAAAGGCAAATAAATGGATTTATTAGAATTTAAAGTGATAATTACCGTATTTATTTCAATTGAAATTAAACACTATAATTAGTAAAATAATTGACATTGAATGGATATGGAAATTCTTTTAAAATATTGAAAATGTCCAAGTAATAAAAAATGATGAAAATTGTTAGTTATAAAATTTGAAATTAGAAAAAGTGATTTAATATTTATTTAATCAGTGTGTAAACAACCATTTTGGCCACTGCCTCGTATGAAACCAGTTTCATCGGATCCGTAACAGTGAATTATTGCAAGATTTTAAATTTCATAGAAATCTAACTTGTTATTTGATCGTACAGGCTCGAAGCGCGTAGAAACCAATTTAATTAAATTCAATTGAAATCAAATTGAAATAAGCTGATTTTAAGCTAACTTCTTCATACTATGGAATTAGGACTTGAAGCCTATTCCATTGAATTTAAAAACATCGAAAACTTCCATTTTTATATATGGGATGACCCACTTTCGTTTCTGAAGCGAAACGGGCTTTTCGGGTCGTGGGCTTTGTTAATATAAATAGTCTTTTTTCCCAAACCCTAGCGGTTTTATTTTCTTATTCTGTACATACATCAACTTCTGTCAATCTCCTTCTTTAGTGGCAGAAACAGAACCAAATTGCAAACTCTCAATTCAATTGCCAAATAAATTTCGAATCAAACTCCTCAAAACTATATCGTATTATATACTGTTTCGAAGCTCCCAATGAGCGTAACCAAGATCTACAATTCATTTTTGAAATCAAAGCAACTTTTTTCCAGAAATTGAGGATGAACCTAGACCGTCGAAATTAGATTTTCTCGATCCAACGGTCAATTTTCATCCGATTGGCGATCGGGAGGTGGCGTTGGGAAGGTGGTATCGAGAAAGTGTTAGATCTGTAGTGGCTCATTGCCAGGTCGATTGAATTGGCCAAAATTTCATGCTTTAGGCGGCGGTGGCTAATGGACATGGAGGAGGTCGCTGGTGATGTCGCAGCCACGGTTGGGAGCGGCAGAGCACATGCATGGCAGTGGCGATGTTCGATTTGGTTAATGGTGAAAGGAATCGACGCAACACGGTGAAAGGACGGACGCACCACTTAATCAGCATGGCGTGGCATCTAGGTGGCGTGATGGGGATGCCAAGACCGGCAGCTGTGTTTTCGTGCGTGCATATTTGTTCAAGATAGGGTTTCGGGCTGAGTGATGACATGGTTGTGAATGGTTCGTTCTCTTTTTTATTTTATTTAACTTAAAATTTCAATCTTCTAATGCATATAAATTTTTACATACGAGATCCAATTCACGTATGGTTTGTTTCATTGGATCGTATCAGAATTTCGGACATTTTGATGCTGGTTTGGACAAATTCTGAGACTGTTCAAATTTAGACCCTAATTTGGATTTTAAATCGATTTGAAATCGAAGGCGAGTGCCCACTCACAATTACAAAATTATCTTATGTTAGTTAAATTAAATTCATGATATGATTAAAAATTTATTAAGTGATATTTGGTAGGTTTAAATTGTCATTCTAGTTAAATTTGACTTTTATTGCATTTAATCATCATTTAGTTTAATATTGAATTTAATTGTTAATTTAATACATGTTAATGAAAATCAGTTATCTATTGATGTTTATTGGTTGATTTGGATGATGATTGTGATGGATATTTTATTGTTGATATTGGATGATTGGATGTTGTATTTTTATACTGTTATAACACTGGAAGTTCTCCATGGGTTGAAATGATACATACCCGAACGATCTATAAATTAGATTTATGGGTTAAAATAATAGACTCGAGCGATTTTATGAATTTTTTTTTAATTTGGAATTGCGGTTTGAAATGATATATAACCATAAAATTTTAAATTGCGGATTGAAATGACAAATATCTGTATCACTTGACCATAGGGTAGAAAATTATATACGGACATCGAATTGGTTAAGTTAAATGATTTCAAATCTTTAAACTTTGAATCTAGTTAAACGATACTTTGAAATAGAATTTGATTGATAAATTGAATTGTTTTAAATGAATTACTTAAATAAGTTAAATTGAAATTCTAAAATTAATTCTAGAGTATAAATGAAATTATCGAAATTGATTTATTGAAACATTGAAATTATGTAACTTTGAAATCTATTAGAATTGGAATAGCTAAAATGATATTTCAAGACGTAAAATTAGGTTTTGATTGAAATAAAAAGTGACTGAAATATGGATATGGTTCAGATTGGCTTAAATGGAATAAATGATTAAATTTGAGGTTAATTTTAAATTTATTTTCTTAATATAAACTGTAAAATGTTCTTTAAAATTGTAAATTATTAAAATTTTCAACCATTCAACTAATTTTATCTATACTAATTATTTTAAACCATTGTAAATCTATGTAAAGCATTTAAATTTACTTTAAATCTATTTTAAATGTATTTAAAGTATTTTAATCTATTCTAATCTCTTTGAAATCTATTTAAAGTATTTTAACCTATTTTAATCTATTCAATCTATTTTAAAACTATTTAATCTATTTTGAATATATTTAATTTATTTTAATCTATTTAAACAATATTAATCTATTTTAACCTATTTTAAAATATATTAATCTGTTTCAATCTATCTAAAAGCTATTTTAAATTATTTAAACTATTTTAAAACCATTTGAACTATTTACAAATTTCAGACGTGTAAAGTTGAATTATTTATATTCAAATCCTTGATTTTAAAGCGAATATGGTTAAATGATGTAATAACCTAAATTGAAAATAAAATGACATATTTGAGTGAAGAAGATGATTTTGAAATGAGGAATTAATTAACATAACTTATCGATAATTTCAAAGTGAATATGATCTTTAAAGTGAATATGATTCGAAAGTGATGGTTTGAAATCGAATACGATATTTTGATATTAATTATGAAATTGTTTGGAAATGTAAAAGAACCATCCGATGTGAAATATGCGTTTGGTTGTTAAAGAGACCATGATCGGATATTTTTATACTCTCTGCGAATACCTAAAACCGCTTTAACAACTGTGTACGTGGTGGAGATTCCAAAAATGAAGTAGGATTATTTGGCGAATGATTCTATATAAGTTATTTACGTAACCATGACTTCCGTGAGTCGGCTTATATGTGACTAAAACAAGAGCCACGCCGGGCCAAGTGATGCCATTCCTCTTATCAGGCATATTTCTTCAATACCATTCTATTACTTTGTCATTGATTTGGTGGTCATCCCTTGATTTTGATTATGAGAGTGTGTTTCGAGGTGGGCGGTAGTAGCTGTTATGCATTACCACCAGTACGAATCGCAATCGGTATATCTACGCTGGCATTGCCTCGAGTGCCATGTTCACATGCCCCATCGCGCCTTCTACGAGTTTAGTTTGTACCAACCTATGGAGTTCCCTCTGATAGCTCTCCAGTTTACAGAGAAATTACGGTAATATATAGACTATGGGAATATATAAAAATGTATTAAGGGGGTATGGGTAATGCCTTAATACTATTTTAATACTTTATTTTACTATAGATGTTAGCACCAACATCAGTCACTAACACCCTTAGAAAGATTGTGTAGAGAGATTAATGAAGAAAGTAAATTAAAATAGAGAACAATATATAAATTTAAATGAAGAGGACAAGAACACCAAATTTATAGTAGTTCGACGTAACTGCTTACGTCCACTTTGAAGTTGATTTCTATTGATTTCCTTGATAGTTGATTACAGATACAATCCGTTTCTAATTACTTGAATACAAGTGCAAGGTAAAAGATTGAGTTTTGAATGAGTGTTGAATGCAGCAGAGTTTCCGCAACGTTCCAAAAAAACCTATCCCTTTTCACTGTGCCCCTGCCTCTCTATTTATAGACGAAGGTGGGTTGGACTTCCCTGGTGGGCCTGGTGGCTGAATATCTCGGCCCAAATGGAGTAACTTTTGTGTGCCAACCCATAGATGCCGAACCTCAAAGACCGAGCAGGGTATGCATGTCGAATAGTCTCCTCTTGCCGAGCGCAGCGAGGCCGAACGCTCTGAATGCCGTGGGAAGCACTTGCACCGGACGATACTGGAAGCCGAACCAGGGACTTGGCCGAACGATGCGATGCGTTGAGTGAGGGGTGCAGGCCGATCGAGGATCAATGCCGAACGAGGATGAGGCCGAGCGAGGCTGGAATGCTGAATGGTCCAGGAATGCCGAGTGAAGAATGAATGCCGAGCGTTCTGAATGTCGGGCACCTTGAATGCTGAGTGTTATCAATGTCGAACGCTCTCCAGATGTCGGCGTTATCCAATGTCGAACACCCACTAGATGCCGAGTGCTCTGCCACGCCGAACGAACTTGTCTACCGAACACTTCCCAATGCCGAATGCTTCTAAGTGCCGAGCGCTCCTTTCTGCCGAGCGTCCCTTTATGCCGAGCGCTCTTAAATGCCGAGTACTTCCTGGATGCTGACCATGACAATGTGCCGAACGTCGAACACTTCAATTGAGCCGAGTACCAAGTTGCCTGGTTACAATCTTTGTGACGATCCGGAATTTCTAACAATTTAAATTGGAATTATCAATTGATTTTAAATATTTAAAAGTTAATTTTAACTTGAATTCAAGATATCAATATTTACTTGATAATTAAATCATTGAATTATATAGTTTAAATATTGAATCTAATAATTGAAATTGGGGAGATTGTTGAATCTGAAATTGCTAAGCATGTTTAAATAATTTGAAGACTTATAAAATTTATAGTGATGATACTGATGATAATAGAATGAGTGAAATTTAATTTTGTTAACGTACAAATCAGACGCTAACGCCCCGGTGAGTATAGAATTAACGTGAAAGCACCACCGTTGGTACGGGAACAAAGTATAAGCAGAGAAATTACAGAAAAGGAGTAAAAGACAACAGTTTTATAGTGGTTCGGCTTAAGATCGAGCCTACGTCCACTTTAATTTCCTTTATTGATGATTTGATTACAATTCTTTATAATGCACTTCGATTACAACACACTTTTCGACTAGTAGCTCAAACTTCGATGTAAAAGGATCTCTTGAGTTCATGTTGAATGATCTAGATTTCCTCTTGGAGTTTGTTGTAGCATCTTTGGTGTTTGGAGTGCTTGAAGTACTGTTTAGGTCGGGAGAATGACAGAGTATCAGCGCTTCGGAGAATGATCCAAAAGTCCCTTCAATGTTGGAGCTTAGGCCGTATTTATAGGGAATCCTGGACAGCCCTTAAGTCGTGAGCGACTTAAAGTAAGTCGTAAGTCGTAGGCTACGACCTAAGATAGGTCGTAGGTCGTCAGCAAGTTAAGGAGATATGAGTTACGACCTAACTGGTTCGCACTTGGCCATCTGAACTAACTTGTAGGTTCTAACAACTTAAGGGAAAGTGGCATAGTTTAATCACTAAGTGCTAAGTCATGAATGACTTAAAGTAATTCGTGAAAGCATTAGGTCGCTGTCGCTTTAACTCTTTAGGTCGTGAAGTACTTAAGTCGTTAAGTCGTCCACCTCTTAAGTCGTTAAGTCGTGGCTTCCTGTAACTCGCTTAAGCTGTTTCATACTGTGTCGTTAGGTCGCTCAACACTTTAACTCGTAAGGTCGGTAAGTCGCCTTCAAAGAGGAGAGTTAGGTCGCTGGAACCACTAGGTTGTAGGTCGCTGGCCTCGAGTAGAAGACAGGTCTCTTCATTCTTTAAGTCATATACTGTTTTGGACGGGGCGCTGGCCCATGGACCCCTGCGACCTGACCGGGCAGGTCGAACACCGTAGCGGTGGGGTTGCCCCCGCACCCCCACCTTGGGAGGTTGGGACCCCCCGGACCCCCCTCCGTTGGGGATCTTATCTGAAAAACCATTCAACAGAACTTGCTTTGTTGAGATGTTGAGTTGACCATTCTTCGAGACGAACTATCATTGGCTTCTCGGTCGATTTTTTGATATCACGGCCTTGTTGAAAAAGTGGAGTTAACACTTTCCCCTCGAAGTATACGCCTAGGGACTAGGTCGTGTGCTTCGATTCTTCTTAACTCGTGCTTTACTGAGTTGCTAGATCGAGAGTGATTGACGACCCAACCTCTTGCGGCTTAATTTTTAGGTTGGTGCTAAGCTCGTACCAAGGCCAACTTTCTTTGTTTTGACCTGAAGACTTTTGAACTTGACCAGTGCGACTTAATGGAACTTTGACCAAAACTTGTTGCATCTCTTTATAGATTATTTTAACAACTTGTTAAATGCAACATTTGCGGGAAAATGGGACGAATATACTCATCACCGATTGCCCATATCGAGCGATGGATTAGATCAAAGAACTGATATTTTACTGTTAGTAAATTAGTATGGATTCGCTGAAGTGTTGCGAATCAACTATCTTGAATGAAGTATCAACACAAAATTTACACAGTTATAACTGCTATCTGCATTGATACTGCACTTATTTTCAAATAACAAGCCTCGAATTTTTCTGAATTGACATATTTGCCAACCAGTATTATTTCGAGTATTACTTTATTTACTTGTTATTTAAGTAGCTTTGCACAACACTTCACACGCTTTTAGGAAACGTGCACCTTTACTTTCGAATATTCAGTTCCTTATGTAGAATGTCTTCTTGATAAGAAGAAATAGCGGAGCAAGCTGGATTTTTTCATTTCTGAGATTTTCAGAATCCGAGTTGTTGAGTGCTAATTTCGTTCTTTACTTTGCAGCATCCCCTCTCTTTCTGAATATTCCAATCATAAGTCAATTTTTAAAAGACTAAGTGTTGTGGCGGTTAAGGAAAGGAGCGTTAAATTTCTGCTAAAAGATGAATTTCTGCACTTAATTCGGACTTTTGCCCTCTATTAATTGACTCAGCTTTATGATGCCCCAGATTTTCAAGCAGAGACTTCAGGAGCCCCAGCTCCCGCAAAGGAATTTGCATCTAGGGGACCTGCACATGTATGAAATTTTTTATAGTAAAGAATGAGATGATTCTTCCTACTTGTACAGACTTTTGTCTGTATTTGAGAATGTATTTATCCCTCATTGTCATACAAGTTTCTTTATTTTTCTCTACATGATACTGCAGTGAGCTTGTGGTGTGTTGCTTGGGTACTGCTTTTTGCTAATGTAGCAATATTATATTGCCCCCATACCACATCTCATTGTAATATTCTCCATTTTGCGGAGACTTTGGGGAATAATTCTTCTGTTTTAAGAAGACTTGTACTCTTATTTTAGAGAATAATTCTTCCATTTCAAGAAGGCTTGCACTCTTGCTTTAGAGAATAATTCTTCCATTTTTGAGGAAATGTTATTCTGATTTAGTAGAGTGTGCCTTGTATTTAGGAAGTTTTTTCTCTTTTTTCTTTTACACTTCATCCTTCAGAGATGGTCACTTTTGTTTTTTGAGAAGTGGATTCTCCTGCGCGGTGAAGCGGGCTTCCGAAGAAGGCTTTGGCGCTTCAACTTGGTGAAATGGGCCTCATTAGAGGGTTTTTTTTTACAAACTTGGGGAATGTGCCTCATTGGAGGAATTTAATTTGCACTTCAAACTTGGGAAGTGTGCCACATTGGAGGACTTTAATTTGCACTTCAAACTTGGGAAGTGTGCCTCATTGGAGGACTTTAATTTGCACTTCAAACTTGGGAAGTGTGCCTCATTGAAGGACTTTAATTTGCGCTTCAAACTTGGAAAGTGTGCCTCATTGGAGGACTTTAATTTGCACTTCAAACTTGGGAAGTGTGCCTCATTGGAGGACTTTTTCCTCCGAAGAGTTGTGCCTCCGAAGAGGGCTTTATTTGGCATTTCAGTCTCTGGTGAAATGTGCCTCCGAAGAGGTCTTGTGTGTTTTCTGTCTGCTTGCCCATGCCTCTTCATCATTTTCTCCTCAGTGATTCCTCGTTATCATTTCCAAACCCATGTTCTTTTCTTTGCCAGTTATTTGTTTCTTTTCTAGAGAAGTGCTCTTCATTGTTAAGTGAATCCATAAGGAAGACCCAAACTACCCAACTGGATGTCTGTTTGCACAAACGATCTCCGTCGGTTAGCAAGGGCCTGGAACCTTCGCGTTGGGAAGGTACCCTTTTGGTAGAACCAACTGTTTGTGAGGAGTACTTCTTATGCAGGAATTGAATTCGGAACTTTTCTGGCTTGACATTTATTTGCTGAATGATTTATAGGAATCGCTTAGCTTTGTGATGTGCTGACTAGGTAAGCTTTTCTTTGATTGCCTGCAATATTAAATCGACATTTTAGCAATATATTCAAGATATTTGCATATCGCAATGAAACAGGCATTTTATAGTAATAGAAAACACAAGATTTATAGTTCCTATATCTCATTTGCAATGTTTTTACAATGGCTTTTAATACGAGAATGATACATCCATCATTCTTTTACAAATTTGTAACAAAGCCTTAAAGTAAAAAATGGATGCAAGTTATTGCTGTCCCAAGCTTTCGGAATTGATTCTCCAGTGTGAGGGGACTAGATGGCAGCATCTTTCAAAACAGGAACTTTTTCTCCCTCCGGGGCTTTTCTTAGGGCATGAGCGTATCTTTCCATCTCATCCCAGCTTCCGCCCGCTGGGTGGGGGCCTCCTGTGATAGCATTAATGATAAGCCTCCCCGATCCCTGTGGTGCAGTTCTTTCATTTGAGCCATATTGATGAGCGAGAAGTATTTGCCCTTGAGTTGATGAGGATGGGTCATTCTTGTTTCTCTTTACATATTGTTGAAGTTTATTCTGTTTCAATAGTTCTTCAATCAAATTCCTTAGATGGCGACATTCATTGGTGTCATGACCAGGTTGATTGTGGAACTGACAGAATCTTCCATTATGCATTGCATTTTTCCCAATCTTCGACTCAGGTGGCTTAGGATAATCAATAACATCCTTGGTTGCGAGAAAGATGTTCTCTACAGTATCAGTTAAGGGAGTAAAGTCTGAAGGTTTAAAGCGGCGAGCTTTCTTCAAGTCTCTCTGCTTTTTTCCACCATCGTTCTTCCTCTTCTGTCCTCCAGACTCTCTTTTATCAGAAGCAACACCGACATTTTGAATTTCGGCCACGATCGCTTTTGATGGAGCAGGAAAGCTTTCCAAACGCATAAATTCGTCGGCCTTCTTATAGAATTTGTCAAGTGAGTTTGGCTCCTTCATTTTTAGCCATTTGCCAAATTCACTCGATTTATCGATAGCCCACATCAGATAAGTCAAAACCATCCATGGCTATGCGTTCTCGACTTCAGCTAGGTCTATATTGAACCGATTTAAGAATGATCTGATGGATTCCCCGGGATTTTGTTCTAGACTGGAGAGTGACATTATATCCTTGGCCTTTGTAGCATATAGCCTGAACTGATCCTTGAACTTTCGTGTTAAGTCAGAGAAATGATCCACAGATCTAACTGGCAGCTTTGTGAGCCAAAGTAAGGTCATTCCCTCTAAGTATACTGGAAAGTAACGGCACTTGATTTCATCTGTTGCTCGTGCCCCAGTCATATGCCAATCGTACTTGTACAGGAACTGATTAGGGTCACTTGTCCCTCGATAGGCCGGGATAGTAGGAGGTATAAATTTCTTGGGAAACTCTGCTTTTAAGATCTTTTCGGTGAACGGAGTCTTGCTCGGAGCAAACCCCCAATCCTTTTCATCCTCTTGCCTCTGCATGCTTTCTTTCGTAATTGAGCGAACCATCCCTGATAGGTACTCCTCATTGTTCAGAGGCCTCGCCGGGCAGACGTCAGCTGCCCTTTCGGAAGTTTGCCTTGGCAAATGTTCGCGAAAAGTTGATTGTGGCCTTGAACCTTCAGCTTGGGAAGGTGCCCCTGCGGCGGTGCAACCGGCTCGGGGAGGAATACCTTTCTCTTGGGTGTCACGGGGATCTTCGGCAAAAGTTGTTTCATTGTCTTGTCGTTGGCGACTTGCCCCAAGCAGGGCGTTTAACCTGTCCATCATCAAAGCATTCTGAGTTTCCATTTGTTGGAACAATCCAGATACTACATCATCTAATTCAGCTCTTATGACTCCAATAGTAGGAGTTGTCTGATTTGGTGCTGGGGAAGTGGAGGTTCCCTCATGAGCATCTCCGGATCTGGTAGATTTACTCTTTCTTCCAGGAGCCATTATCTCTGATAGACTTCTAGTTTTGAGAGGGATTCTTTCCACAAACTTTTGTGAAGCAACGATGAAAATAGCCTGAGTTGGGTTCTCAGTGAAAGCACTAAAAATGTTAACGTACAAATCAGACGCTAACACCCCGGTGAGTATAGAATTAACGTGAAAGCACCACCCGTTGGTACGGGAACAAAGTATAAGCAGAGAAATTACAGAAAAGGAGTAAAAGACAACAGTTTTATAGTGGTTCGGCTTAAGATCGAGCCTACGTCCACTTTAATTTCCTTTATTGATGATTTGATTACAATTATTTACAATGCACTTCGATTACAACACACTTTTCGACTAGTAGCTCAAACTTCGATGTAAAAGGATCTCTTGAGTTCATGTTGAATGATCTAGATTTCCTCTTGGAGTTTGTTGTAGCAGCTTTGGTGTTTGGAGTGCTTGAAGTACTGTTTAGGTCGGGAGAATGACAGAGTATCGGCGCTTCGGAGAATGATCCAAAAGTCCCTTCAATGTTGGAGCTTAGGCCGTATTTATAGGGAATCCTGGACAGGCCCTTAAGTCGTGAGCGACTTAAAGTAAGTCGTAAGTCGTAGGCTACGACCTAAGATAGGTCGTAGGTCGTCAGCAAGTTAAGGAGATATGAGTTAGAACCTAACTGGTTCGCACTTGGCCATCTGAACTAACCGGTATGTTCTAACGACTTAGGGGAAAGCGGCATAGTTTAATCACTAAGTGCTAAGTCGTGAACGACTTAAAGTAAGCCGTGAAAGCATTAGGTCGCTGCCGCTTTAACTCTTTAGGTCGTGAAGTACTTAAGTCGTTAAGTCGTCCACCTCTTAAGTCGTTAAGCCGTGCCATCTCGTAAGTCGTTAGGTCTTCCAATCCTTAAGTCGTTAAGCAGTTAGGTCGTAAGTCCTTTTATCCTTCTAGGTCGCTAACTCCTTTAACCCTTTAGGTCGTTACCCCGCTTCATCAGTTAGGTCGCTAGCTCGCTTCATTGGTTAGGTCGTCCCACTTTTAAGTCGTTAAGTCGTGGCACTTCTTAAGTCGTTAAGTCGTGGCACTTCTTAAGTCGTTAAGTCGTTGATTCCTGTAACTCGCTTAAGCTGTTTCATACTGTGCCGTTAGGTCGCTCAACACTTTAACTCGTTAGGTCGGTAAGTCGCCTTCAAAGAGGAGAGTTAGGTCGCTGTAACCACTAGGTTGTAGGTCGTTGGCCTCGAGTAGAAGACAGGTCTCTTCATTCTTTAAGTCGTATACCGTCTTGGACCCCTGCGACCTGACCGAGCAGGTCGAACACCGTAGCGGTGGCGTTGCCCCCGCACCCCCACCTTGGGGGTTGGCACCCCCCCGGACCCCCCCTCGGTTGGGGATCTTATCTGAAAAACCATTAAACAGAACTTGCTTTGTTGAGATGTTGAGTTGACCATTCTTCGAGACGAACTATCATTGGCTTCTCGGTCGATTTTTTGATATCACGGCCTTGCTGAAAAAGTGGAGTTAACAAATTTAAAGGTGGTTTGTTTAATTTTAATAATATATCGTTTAAATCGATATTTAAAAATAGCCTTCAAAGGCACAGTCTTGAAATTCGACGAAACTAGTTCCATTGGATCCGTAATAGTTAGTTATTATCGGATTTCAATTTTCGTAGCGTTTGGATTTACCGTTTGCTCGTACGGATGAGAAACGCATTGAAATAAAAATCGATAATTAAATATTTTAAATTGATTTAAAAGGCTAACTTCCACATACGATCAAATTAGCCTCCGAAATACGTTCCATCGTGTTTCGAACGTGGGTAAAACCTTATAATCGCCTAGCGGCATTCCTTAAGAGGAGTTTGAAATTTTAAATGGCAATTAACGAGGCGTTTTTAAAGTTTTATAATATAACAAAATCTAAAGTCAAATGGTCAAAGATATTTTTATTAACGCGTACTTAAGAAGCTTCCCATAGTCGATAATTTATTTTTGTCCCCTCCCTCCTCTTTAACCAGAATCGAACTTAAAAAAAAAAAAGAGAATGGCCGAAGCCTTCACACTTAAAAATCAGTAAAATTCAAACATCTATTTCCACTTCCCTCTGCTAAAATAATAATGTCCGAAGCTCTCGTTCAAGCTTCTACGACCTAGATCGATTTAGAATTCGATTAAGTGAGCGATGGAGTTGTTTGCGAGCTCGCAAGTGGCGTTAGGGTTCGGTCGCGAGGTGGTTCGATCGATTGGGGAGTGGGGTTTTGACTTGCGACCGAGTCGCGACTGGGCTGCAAGGTCGAGCAGGGAGAGTTGATGGATTGTGGTTGCGATGTCGCGAAGAACGCGAGTGAGGCGGCGACCGAAGGTTTGGTTGTTACGCGATCGAACGCGAGGCTGTGGCTCGAGTTGAGTAGCGGTGGCTATTTCGAATCGCAGGAGCTTCTTTTGGGAAGTTGTGGTCGGCGGTAGGATTCGAGGGAAGACAGTGAGGTATTTTCATATTTTATTTTGTTCAAATTTAATATATGCATAAATAAAAAAAATTAATGAATAAAGATTAGATCTTTAATAAATGATGTAAAGTTCTTGTTACAGTAAAGAAATTATTATTTTGAATTGTTTAGAAATTTTATTTTTATATAGATGAAGTTGAAAAAAAAATTAAGTGCTGTTGTGTTTATAAAAAAAATGGATTTTTACAAAAAAAGGTATATAGCTTGCTCTTTATTATATAGTTTAGAAATAGATGTATACCTATTTTATTTATTTGTTTGATTTTAAAATAATGGAAATTTATTTGTTAAATTAACTTATTCAATTGTCTTAGTCATAAAATAATAATAATAATAATAATTTATTTAACAGGGAAATAATTTGAATTACATTATTGGTTAATTAAATCTATTAAGTGGTAATTGATTAGTTCAAATGACAATAAACTGTAAATGTTTTTACAAGGTCACAATTATGATGTAATCAAAGTCAAGATTGAAAGGGATTGCAATTAACAGCAAAGGTGAGTAAATCTCACTCTGTTGGATCTATTTAAAATTTAAATGGCTGAATTTATGCATTTGGCTGCATGATTAAATTGACTGGATATGTACTGATGATGATGTGACTTTGGATTTTTGGTTGGTTTTCGAGATAATTGTGGTTTAACTCTACGTATTTGGGTTCTAAATTGTTTTGAACTTAAGTCATAAATAAGGAAATGTTTCACCTTAATGTTGATAAGGGCTTAATGATTTGTGATTCGATTAATTAGTGGGGTAATTAAAAATGGAAAATTTCCTTAATTCAAATTAATTAATGATTGGGTTAATTAATTTAGTAAGGAAGGTTTTGAATTAATAAATTAAGTATTAAGTTTAATAATTAAGTGTAAGTAATTCAGAATAATCATTCGATGATTAATAAATAATTACTTAATGAAATTAATAAAATATAATTATGGGTGTAATTAATCAAGGAATTAATTAAGACGGCTAATTAGGATAAATTGATTCATCTAATGAAGTAAACAAAATGATAGATAAATTTCAGTTGGAGATAAATCAAGTATGATTAACACCATGGTTTAATTAATGTAATGAATTTAGATGAAAAGAATTAATTAAAACACAATTGGAAATTATCAATTTATAATTTATGATATAATTAAAGATTGATAAATTGGAATTGATTAATCCATAATATGTGACTTATGAAGAATTAATTAATATAAGAAATTAAGAATTAATGTAAGTAATTAAGATTGCTTATTGACTTTGGTTAAGAAGAATTAAAAATTGTGAAATTAAATAAGGATAATTACTTGAATGTAATTTGTAAATTATTAATCCAAGGTGATTAATTAAGAAGAATCAAAGGGTTGATTTATTAATTGATTTGGAATTAATAAATGTTAAATGAAGGAATCTAAGTAATCGAGGTTAGAAATTCAATTAGAATCAAATGAATTAAGTTGGAAGTGATAAAACTTGCTTAAGAATGATTGATTGATAATTGGATGCTTGGAATGAGTTGATATCTCTGATATGAAATGTTGTGTATTTCATTTGGATAATTCGGGTTAGAATGACATGAAACTCGAAGAGGCCGGTGTCGGGCATTAGAAATACTCGAAAACCACTACAAATGTTTATAGATGGTTATGTAAAATCTATTGGCTGGAATGAAATGATTTAACTGAATTAGACTATTTAGTCTAAATTCGTAATTAGAAATTGATGAGTGAAATCGGTGGTGTTTATAGAAAAATTGTGGTTTGTGAATTTCTTTGAGTTACCCCGGGTTCTATATAAGTTGTATGCTTATATCCTATGTTAGTTGGATTTACTCACGCTGGTTTCCATCCTGACCCGGGTGTTACTTTGGTGTAATGCTTGGGTCAGACCGAGTATTACAGATTTTCAGGTTAGGACGTTTTGGAGATCAGGAGGCGAGCTGGACGACAATATCTTATAGAGTATATCCGCTGTATTTATATTATTGTTAATATGAGACATGATAATTGTAAATATTCAGTGACTGTATATAATGTGAAAATCTGATGTATTAGAATGTAATCGACAGATATAGTATTCTTTTGCAACCGTTATTATTTATTATTATATTTTATCCGCTGCGAATGTGAGATGTTTGGTGTTTCTGTTCTTCTTCTTCTATCTCTTTCTTCTTTTTCATAACTATCTGGAACTTTCAGGATCGAAAATTTCGGGTCGTTACATTTGGTATCAGAGCAGAAAGGTTAAGCAAAAACCTTGGCACTGGTGGGGATTACTCATTAAATAGAGTTCGTAGTACTCTAGAATGGGTTGAGTGTGTGTGTGTGTGTGTGTGTGTGTGTGTGTATGAGAGCGTACTTGTTATTTTCTTATATAAAGGTTTTAAATAATTTTATATAAAAGTATATTTCGATATATAAAGAAATATTTCATTCTAATAAATATTAAAGCGATTGGTTGTTAAATTATTGAAATAAAATTAAAAAGTAATATAATCCGACCAAATTGAAGACTTGAATTGGAATTAAATTAAGTAAAAACAGAAATACAACCAAATTAAAATTTAAATTACTTGAAAATGAAATTCTAAATCTGGTCCTAGAATTCAAAAATTTTGCTTCAAAGTAATGAAAAATAATAAATAAGTATTATTTGGATAACTGGGACTTGTTGCAAACAGTGGGTTGTTTGAAAATTTGAATTGAATTAAAAACCAAAAGTTGTCTAAAATTTAAGGATGACCCGATGTGTAAAGGAAATAATATGTATGAATAAGGAATATACATAAATAAAAAAATAGTTTGAATAAACTCTACATGTTGAGTTTGAAATTTGGAATGGGATGTGATACCCAAAGTGATAAGTTTTTAAGTGGGGAGATTATTATTGTGAAGTTTAAGAATTGAATGAGGTTGATTGGATTAAGTAAATGGGAATCTAACTTGGAAAGTTAAATGTTTAATTTGAATTGGGAATTTGTGTGATCTCAAAACGGGTTTGAGATTTAGAAATTGAAAATGAATGAGAAATGAAGTTTGGTAATATATCCACTATTAAGATAAAAGGGAAATCTAACTTTAATTTGAAATTAAGAATATGGAATCACTTTAAACTGAAAATTTGAATAATTGAAAATTAAAATTGTTTAAGAACTGGCTTCAACTAGAAGATAAAATTTAGTAATAAATTAAATTGTTAAAATAAAATTGTATTTAACTCTTATTTGAACCTTGAAATACATAAGTAAAGGTAATTTTAAATGGAATTTTTAGAATTGGACTCAGAAATTAAATTGTTTTAAAACTTCAAAAAAAAAGTTAATTTGGTTTAAAGAGTTAAACCAACCTTTGAAAATTCAACTCGAATTTATATAATTCGAGATGGGTTAAAGTTGAAATTTAGATTCCATTTGTACCAATTGAATTTAGTTTGAATAAATTAGAATTGGAGATGTATAAGTTTAACATTTTAAATGGGAAATTGATTTGGATTATATTGAAATAATTTGATTCGAAATGGATTCATTTGCTAATAATTCAAATTGATTGGAATAATTTGAAATTATAATTAAAGTTGAACAGGATAAAAATCAAATGGAATTTGATTTAAATTAGGAAAGGAGTCAAGATTTGTTTCAACTTGAATTGGGAATTAATCAAGTCCAATGGAATTTGGAGTTATTTGAGTTAGAATTGGGTCAATTTAAATGAAAATGTAAATTTACATTGGATTGTTGGGGTAGTGAACAGTTGACTCTTGACAAGTTTCAATATAAATTGTTTTGATATAAACTTATTTTTCTATGCTATTAAATATATACAACCTTTCTTTCTTAAAGCCAAATTATTTTATACTTGTCTTACAATTATTTTTGGAGCTATTTAACCATTTTTCAACTGTTTTCTAAACTAATTACTATTTTTCAACTATTTCACAAACTAATTTCTATTTTACAACTATTTGGCAATTATTTAAAAAAATTTGAAACTATTTAACTATTTTCAATTATTTTACAATTAGCTAACTATTTTACAGCTATTTTGTAAACTAATAATTATTTTTCAACTACTTATCTATTTCTAAAAATTTCAAGCTATTTTCTAAATATACACTGGTCGGAGTTCAAACTGTTATTGATTTAAATTCCCAACTGAGATAAGGATTGAAGTGATAATTCAATGAGAATTAAGGCAATTGTAAATAAGTGAAAGGGAATTAAATGAAATGTGAATAGAAAGGGAATTGATTTGGCTGATAATCAATGAAAATAAATACGAAGGATGTACGTATACCATTCTATTCGCATAGTGATTTGATCCAGATTCGAGCACAGAATTTCGAGATAGTATATCGATCCGAATTGGGATTTTTCACTCGATTTTCGACGGCGAACCTGGATATTGATTGTTGATTGGTTCTGGATATTCTCTATCATAGTTATGGCTATGCAAGGAGAATGACAGTTTCTAATCAAGAAACCAGATCTGAGTCCGCACTAGGAGTTCGGGTGGACGATACTAGTTCGGAAGTGAAACTGTGTGATCGAGTGAGCGATCAGATTGGTATGAGTACGGACGATATGTGTACATCGTACGGGTTTGAATAAAATTGATATTGGGAAGAGTAATCAAATTTAAATATCTGATTTTGAGTAAACAAAGTAAATATCTTTGTTTTATAGAATGAAACTTCCCTTGTTGAATCTATTGCCAGAAGAAAAGGATTTTTGGAGGTGTTTTGAAGTATAAAAGGAGTTTTATACAAGTTTGAAAGGATCCCAAAGTTTTTAAAAAATTATATATATTCGAATATATATATATATATATATAAATGATCTTATAAGGATTTTGAAAAAGGTTTTGGAAACCTTTGGATTTGGAAAGGCTTTCAATTTTTGGGTAAAATCAATATTAAAAATTTGGAAAGCCTAGTTTGAGAATTAATTGATTTTGGGATAATCGATTTTGTGTAAAGGAGCCTTGTATGAGATCATACTAGGTGTATGATTTGAAAGATACTATATGTATAGTATAAAATGTTTTGATGATGATTCTAGGGAAAAAGGCGCTCCCTTGAAATGAACTTCTTAGGAGTACCACCGGGTGGTGCTGCCTTGAGCCCAAGGGGGGTTCTAAAGTTGATCCTGTGAGGAGTCCGGACAAAACTAGTTCCTGGGGATTATGAGTTGAGTATACCATAGTGAAAGTCGTGTGTGCCGCCGAGAGCCAACAGTTACATGGACTTTTGCTGCGATGGCAACGTAACCCAGGATGTAACTGCGACCTATGGTATAACATAGCGGAAGTCGTGTGTGCCGCTGAGAGCCAACAGTCTGCGTTTGATTTTATATCGGCAGACTGCGACTTATGTAGGAGTGGAGAGGTTTCATTTTGATAGCGAAAATCAAAGGCCGCTGAGAGCCTGCAGTTAGATGGACTTTTGCTGTGACGGCATCGTAACCCTGGAATGTAACTGTGATCTGTTGTGTGGGTTCCATGGCGTAATCGAGAGGTCGCAGAGAGCCTGCAGTTATATGGACTTTTGCTGCGATAGCAACGTAACCCTGGATGTAACTGTGACCATGGATGAGGGTGATGATTTCCAGAGCATTCTCACCAAAGATACTTCCTCTATTTCCAAAACTGTTTTCTATATTTTCAATAAAATTATTTTTTCAAAAGTATTTTCACTGGATGTTGAAAACGGGTTTGCCAAGTACTTATAGATTTTCAGTCCTACGCCTGATCAACGTATGACTGAATTTCTGTGAGAACAAGGATGGACTGGTTGAGACATCGAGTTATAAGAAGTATTTTTATAAAGAGCTATTTTATTAAGCATGATGTGAATTTAAAAGCATTTATAAAAATTTTAAACAAAGATGTTGGAATTTTGAAAAATCAAGGGAAACCCAAACTGAGATTATAAAACAAAATTTGAACCCAGGAAAATTTAATAAAATGGTTTTTGAAATAAAATCGAATATTGATTTAAAAATTGAAAGTAAGCTAATTGGCTAAATAATTGTTTGATTGAGTATGTTAATAAAATTTAACTTGGGTAAATAAATGGATTGTAAATTAATAATGGAGTTTGGAAATGAACTCGAATTGTAAATAGAATTCGACTTAGATTTGATAACGAAATAAATAAGTGGAGATGTTGTAAAAATAAATACAGTTTGATCGAAATAGTGATGGTTTGAATTACAAATAAAATTCAAGTGTGTTATAAATAATATTAAACGTAAACTACAAGTAAATTAGATATGATGGAAGTGTTGTCAAATGAGATGAAATTGAATTATAATAGAAATGGTTTGAGTTACAAAATAAAAACCCAAGTGAATAGAAATAAATTGAGAATGACTTTGTATTAATAAAATAAATTCGAAATGAGTTAAGCAGGTGAATTTAAAATTTAAAATGGGGTGATAAATTGGTTAATTGAATTAAATAATAAATGGATGAAGTTTGATTGAATGGAAATTAAATAAAGGTTTTAGTTGGAATTGGATTGTCAGAATGGACTTAAGTTATAAGACGAATAAATATGAAATAAAATTTCTTAAATCAATGAAAGCTTGGATTAAGTTAAGTTGGAAATGGTCATTAATTTATAAGTTTGAATGAGCAAAGCCTAATAAATTGTTTTGGATGAATCCAAGGCTGAGATAAAATAAAATGCAATGAATGGTTCGTAAATAATTTAGAAAAGAAATGGAATTAAATGCAGAATGTGTTGAAATTAATTTAAAGTAGTTATAAACTGAAATAGATACTCTGTTAAACGAATATCGTCGAAATTGCATAAAAATAGTTATCGTTCGGCGTAAATAAAAGTAATTAAAATGCTATAAGTTGATAGAGATTAAATAAAATTGATTCTGAATGTTTAAAGCGAATATGAGCTTGTTTGGATTAAAAAATATATTGAACACAAGCAATTGAGTTGTAAACCATTAAATTTGAATGAAATGGCATATAAATTTGATTGGAAGCAATTGGATTGGCTTTAAATCATATAAATCGCTTATGGTAAGCATTTGGTGTTTGATGCTTTTGTAATGCTTGTGTTTTGCTATTAAAGTAAGTGAAGTGCTAATAAATTCTCTATATATGGCACTTACATATTTAAATTGAGTAAGTGCGGGTACCGGGAAGCCATTTGGCTGGCTTTGGTTGCGCTATTTGCTAGAATAAATAAGCCGCTTGCTTAAAATGCTAAATAAGGTACGCGTACGCAATAAAAATAGGAAATATGAACTGTTTTTGCTTTTTCCGACCGGGTGGGTCGATGTATATATATTAATATCTCTTGTCAAATTGCAAAAGCTCCTCCGTACAAAGAAGACTCTGCCAAAATTTTCTGAAAATTTTGGGAGTTAGAAAACTTCTGAAAAAAAATTTGAAAATTTTTATTAACGACAAAACAATTTCAAATTTGAAACCAAAGTAAATTAGTAAATGAAACTAATATGAATCAGTTATAAATGAAAGATAGAAATTCGATATTCAAAATTTAAAATAAATTGAATTCGTATGAAATGGGAAAAGTTAATTTAAATAGAAATGGGTATGAAACATATGTAAGAAAATGTATGAAATGATTGGAAATGTTACGATTGGATATTATTGTTAAGTAAGATATGCAGGTATTAAAAAGGGGAAAAGAAAATTGGATTTGATTCCAAAAGATAAATGTGAATTGCCCGACAAAAAGGTATGTATTTTAATTTCTGTATGAATTGGATTGGGTTTTTGATCTAACCACTTGGCTTTCTGTTTTCTTTTGGGAATTTGGGAGCCCGTAGAGGCCTTTTGTAGTAGTACTGAGCTAGCCGCGCAAAGGGGACGCTAGCAAAAAATTTCGGGAATTTAGAGAGTTAGTAAAATTTTGAAAAAAAATTTGATAATTCAAAAGTTGGTTAAATTTAAATTTAAATAATTGAACAAAAGGGTAGTATTTGAAACTATAAAAGATTTTGGGAGGTTAGTTAAGGTGATAGTGGGCCTTTAATAAAAGATAGTTGGTAGGATGTTGAATTGTGAGTTTTGGAAGAAAAAAAACGGGTATTGTACCATTCTTCCTAATTAGTAATTTCGGGGACGAAAGGGGGGAATGTGACGATCCAGAATTTCTAACAATTTAAATTGGAATTATCAATTGATTTTAAATATTTAAAAGTTAATTTTAACTTGAATGCAAGATATCAAAATTTACTTGATAATTAAATCATTGAATTATATAGTTTAAATATTGAATTTAATAATTGAAATTGGGGAGATTGTTGAATCTGAAATTGCTAAGCCTGTTTAAATAATTTGAAGACTTATAAAATTTATAGTGATGATACTGTTGATAATAGAATGAGTGAAATTTAATTCAAAGGTGGTTTGTTTAATTTTAATATTACATCGTTTAAATCGATATTTTAAAATAGCCTTCCGAGACACAGTCTCGGAATTCGACGAAACCAGTTCCATTGGATCCGTAATAGATAGTTATTATCGGATTTCAATTTTCGTAGCGTTTGGATTTACCGTTTGCTCGTACGGGTGAGAAACGCGTTGAAATAAAAATCAATAATTAAATATTTTAAATCGATTTAAAAGGCTAACTTCCACATACGATCAAATTAGCCTCCGAAATATATTCCATCGTGTTCGAAACGTGGGTAAAACCTTATAATCGCCTGGCGGCATTCCTTAAGAGGAGTTTGAAATTTTAAATGGCAATTAACGTGGCGGTTTGGAAGTTTTATAATATAACAAAATTTAAAGTCAAATGGTCAAAGATATTTTTATTAACGCGTACTTAAGAAGCTTCCCATAATCGATAATTTATTTTTGTTCCCTCCCTCCTCTTCAAGCAGAATCGAACTTAAAAAAAAAGAGTGGCTGAAGACTTCACTCTTAAAAATCAGTAAAATTCAAAAATCTATTTCCACTTCCCTCTGCTAAAATAACAATGGCCGAAGCTCTCGTTCGAGCTACTACGACCTAGATCAATTTCGAATTCGATTAAGTGAGAGATGGAGTTATTTGCGAGCTCGCGAGTGGCGTTAGGGTTCGGTCGCGAGGTGATTCGATTGATTGGGAGTGGGGTTTTGACTTGCGACCGAGTCGCGACTGGGCTGCAAGGTCGAGCAGGGAGAGTCGATGGATTGTGGTTGCGATGTCGCGAAGAACACGAGTGAGGCGGCGACCGAAGGTCTGGTTGTTAGCGACAGCAGTCGCGATCGAACGCGAGGCTGTGGCTCGAGTTGAGTAGCGCTGGCGATTTCGAATCGTAGGAGCTTCTTTTGGGAAGTTGTGGTCGGCGACAGGATTTGAGGGAAGACAATGAGGTATTTTCATATTTTATTTTGTTCAAATTTAATATATGCATAAATAAAAAAAATTAATGAATAAAGATTAGATCTTTAATAAATGATGTAAAGTTCTTGTTACAGTAAAGAAATTATTATTTTGAATTGTTTAGAAATTTTATTTTTATATAGATGAAGTTGAAAAAAAAATTAAGTGTTGTAGTGTTTATAAAAAAAATTGGATTTTAAAAAAAAAGTATATAGCTTGCTCTTTACTATATAGTTTAGAAATACATGTATACCTATTTTATTTATTTGCTTGATTTTAAAATAATGGAAATTTATTTGTTAAATTAACTTATTCAATTGCCTTGGTCACAAAAAAATAAAAATAAATAATAATAATTTATTTATTTAATAGGGAAATAATTTGAATTACATTACTGGTTAATTAAATCTATTAAGTGGTAATTGATTAGTTCAAATGATAATAAATTGTAAATGTTTTTACAAGGTCACAATTATGATGTAATCAATGTCAACATTGAAAGGGATTGCAATTAACAGGAAAGGTGAGTAAATCTCACTCTGTTGGATCTATTTAAAATTTAAATGGTTGAATTTATGTATTTGGCTGCATGATTAAATTGACTGGATATGTACTGATGATGATGTGACTTTGGATTTTTGGTTGGTTTTCGAGTTAATTGTGCTTTAACTCGAAGTGTTTGGGTTTTAAATTGTTTTGAACTTAAGTCATAAGTAAGGAAATGTTTCACCTTAATGTTGATAAGGGCTTAATGATTTGTGATTCGATTAATTAGTGGGGTAATTAAAAATGGAAAATTTCCTTAATTCAAATTAATTAATGATTGGGTTAATTAATTTAGTAAGGAAGGGTTTGAATTAATAAATTAAGTTTTAAGTTAAATAATTAAGTGTAATAATTCAGAATAATCATTTGATGATTAATAAATAATTACTTAATGAAATTAATAAAATATAACTACTGGTGTAATTAATCAAGGGTTTAATTAAGACGGCTAATTAGGATAAATTGATTCATCTAATGAAGTAAATAAAATGATAGATAAATTTCAGTTGGAGATAAATCAAGTATGATTAACACTGTGGTTTAATTAATGTAATTAATTTAGATGAAAAGAATTAATTAAAATACAATTGGAAATTATTAATTTATAATTTAGGATATAATTAAAGATTGATAAATTGGAATTGATTAATCCATAATAAGTGACTTATGACGAATTAATTAATATAAGAAATTAAGAATTAATGTAAGTAATTAAGATTGCTTATTGACTTTGGTTAAGAAGAATTAAAAATTGTGAAATTAAATAAGGATAATTACTTGAATGTAATTTGTAAATTATTAATCCAGGGTGATTAATTAAGAAGAATCAAAGGGATGAGTTATTAATTGATTTGGAATTAATAAATGTTAAATGAAGGAATCTAAGTAATCGAGGTTAGAAATTCAATTAGAATCAAATGAATTAAGTTGGAAGTGATAAAACTTGCTTAAGAATGATTGATTGATAATTGGATGCTTGGAATGAGTTGATATCTCTGATATGAAATGTTGTGTATTTCATTTGGATAATTCGGGTTAGAATGACATGAAACTCGAAGAGGCCGGTGTCGGGCATTAGAAATACTCGAAAACCACTTCAAATGTTTATAGATGGTTATGTAAAATCTATTGGCTGGAACGAAATGATTTAAGTGAATTAGACTATTTAGTCTAAATTCGGTAATTAGAAATTGATGAGTGAAATCGGTGGTGTTTATAGAAAAATTATGGTTTGTGAATTTCTTTGAGTTACCCCGGGTTCTATATAAGTTGTATGCTTATATTTTATGTTAGTTGGGTTTACTCACGCTGGTTTCCAGCCCGACCCGGGTGTTACTTTGGTGTAATGCTCGTGTCAGACCGAGTGTTACAGATTTTCAGGTTAGGACGTTCTGGAGATCAGGAGGCGAGCTGGACGGCAATAACGTATAGAGTATATCCGTTGTATTTATATTATTGTTAATCTGAGACATGATAATTGTAAATATTCAATGACCGTATATAATGTGAAACTCTGATGTATTAGAATGTAATCGACAGATATAGTATTCTTTTGCAACTGTTATTATTTATTATTATATTTTATCCGCTGCGAATGTGAGATGTTTGGTGTTTCTGTTCTTCTTCTTCTATCTCTTTCTTCTTTTTCATAATTATATGGAATTTTCGGGATCGAAAATTTCGGGTCGTTACAATCTTCATGAAACACTTGCCCCCTAAAGTGTATCGCGTGACCGAACGTGATATGCTTTGAATTACGTGTCCCTTGGGATCCTCTTCGATCCTTGGTTTATTTCTCTTAGAGGTTGTTTTCCCGTGAATATCAGATGTGGTAGTGTGTGCCGAGCACAACGCGAATGCCGACCAATACAACCGAGGCCGGACGCTCCATGTGTGCCAACCGGCTTTGTATGCCGAAGCCGAACGATGCGACTTTGACCGGTTCCACCGGCCATCGCCTCTTCGACTTCTTCTTCCCTATAAAGGCCACCGTTTTCCCCCTTCTCCTCTTTTCACTTTTTTACCTCTACTATCTCGTACTTGCTAACCTCGTCTGTCAACAGATACGAAAGACTTAGCTGATCTTTCCCAACCCTCGATCTTCCAACTAGGTACTGACTCCTCTCTCTAAATCCTTTCCGTGATTAAACAGTTTCAATAAGAGGCTTGAGTTCGTAAATTAGAACCGTAGCTGAGAGGGAATCGAAACTCGATTAGGATAGAATATTTTTGGGGTAAACGAAGCGGCAGAAAGGAAGGAAGAATTGGCCAGGGATGAACACGCGAGGGAGTTGTTGGGTGACGTATTGTGGTTCGACACGGTTTATTTATGCCGAACGAAATTGGAAGAAAAGAAAGAATAGAGGAGGAGTAGGAGGTGGTTAGGATGCCAAACGGCACAGTATGGAATGACTCGTCGAACGATGTGTTCTTGTGGTTCGGCGTGGATGAAGGAGGAGAGGAAAAAATGAAATCGTAGTTAAGGGCGGAGTGCCGAGTGTTGGGGCTCGGCGTGACTCACCATATGCTGAACAGTGGGATGGAAGGTGAGAGAGGAAGCATGAATTAGTGGGGATGCCGAACGTTATTTTGGCCGAATAAAGTTTTGGCCGCATGATATCTAGGTCGAACGAGGCTTCGACCAAACGATACCTAGGCCGAACGATAGTTAGGCCAAACAAAAGTTTGGCCGAACAATATTCAGGCCGAACGATGGCCAGGCCGATCGATAGTTTGGCCGGTCGATACTTAGGCCGAACAACATTTAGGCCGAGCAATCACGAATGTTGAACCACCCTTTAGCTTAGGCCGAACAATACACAAGCCGAACAATTATAAATGTTGGAC
Organism: Allium cepa; assembly: GCA_030765085.1. NCBI lineage: Eukaryota > Viridiplantae > Streptophyta > Magnoliopsida > Asparagales > Amaryllidaceae > Allium > Allium cepa. The sequence continues at coordinate 1,035,995,058 of CM060941.1, read as the reverse complement.
CATTTTTTACAGGCCGAAGAGAACTTAGGTCGAACGATCATTTGCCTTGCCTAATCATATAGCAAAACAAGGGCAGAGACTCTTGCATACTATCACATTGAACTGATCCGGACCGATAATTTAAATTGGCAAGAACAGACAAAAGCTTTTAACTCGTAATGCCAATGCCCGAGTCCAAAATTGAAAGCATCACAAGGCTGGTTTTCGGAGACGGTCGACGATGACGGTCTTCGAAGGCGATAGTCTCAAGCTCGACTTTATATCATTAACTCTGTGACTCATAGTCTCTTAGCACTTAAACACGAATGATCGCACTAGTTCACACACCACACAGGGGGATTTCTTGTGTTGTTAATTCTGACGTCGATTGTTTTTCAAGTATAGTTCAATTAGGTACCCTGTAGGATTCAATATTTATTGGAAATGTCTAAGGGATCTAGTTCCGCCACGACTTCTGATAGACCGTGACCGTCCACCCGACAAGAAGTCATGGATGTTTCAAACCCGTCAACCTTCCCTGCACATAACTTAGCCTCCGACGCTTTGGAGGCAATGATTCTTTTGGATAATCCTGTTGATTCACTGGCTTCGAAGGTCAATGAAGTTGCGCTTCGACGAATATGCTCCATCCATGGGATCCCTTTTGACGACGTGTTGGTTCCCTCGGGGTACGATCGTCCACACTTGCCCCTAGTTGGATACACGGCGTGTAATAAATTCATGTGCTGGGTTGGTAGTGTGCCACCGTTCAGTTTATTTCTTCGGGATATGCTGCAATACATTGACATTGCCCCGTCGCAATTGCACCTGAACAGCCACGCATTTATCTACGGTACCTACATCCTCTTCATGACCTTCCTCTCTAGACCTCCAACTCCTGGCGATATTAGATATATTTATATGGTCAAGAAGCGGGGAGAAAGCCCTTCTTACATGTTTTTCGAGCCCTATCGCAAATGCCAGATTTTAACCGGGGCATGGAGCAAATTTTCCCTGTACAAATAGGAATGGCTCTATGTGCGTTGCCCTCCTGGTTTTGCGAGGAGATAGGTCAAAGGAAGTAATTCTTCTTCTTGAAACGATACTCATGTTTCGGTCGAGGCTATGCCTTTTCTAACTCTTGTTTCATTTTCTCAGGTATCAACCCATGTCCTGACGGCCATGGATATTCTGAGGCCGTTGAAGCTATTAGAGCTCTTCCCGCCGAAGAACGAGACATCCGAACCCTCGTTTCAAATGAGTCACTATCGCGGTTCGGACTGTTAGCAGAGGGTCGTCGGGTTAGCCTTCCCGAGGGCGTCTCCATACCTAAGCCCGCATCCGGTAAAGGGAAAAAATTAGCCGAGTCGTCATCACGCCACACCCCTGATGTACAGGAAGAGGGGGAAATCAAAGAGAATGAATCACCCGAAGCACAAGGTGAGAATTTGGGTCCCGCTCAAGATCCTATAGTCGAAGTGCACGATATCGAAACGTCATCTTCTCCTTCAAAGAGGAAAATGAGATTGACGTACAAGATTAAAAAGGAAAAGGTTGGCGGAACTTCAAAGTTACACCCATTCCAACGGAGAAAGAGGCTTCTTCACAGCATGTAGAAAGTTCTTTAAAGGGCCTATCGAACCTCTCCATTCTCGATGAACTACTCAATTATGAATTCGACAATCCGGAGGCATTTAAGCTTCATTCGCCCATCAGAGGCGATGCGGGCGTTTTAACCCAAAGTTAGGGAGAGAAAATTCTTATTAGCAAAGCAACTGGTCCGTTGGGGGGAAACACTAGGACACACACGAGCACTTGCACTTCAATTTGCACTTAGATTTTTGTCGTCACACTATTCTTTGCTAATTCGCTGTTATTTAAATTCTGTATAGGTAACATAGGGAGCTTACATGGATTCGATCGTCTTCGTGGTTCATCTACTTTTCATCAGTCCGGAGGGGACTCGGATTCCGGGAGACGTCGAGATAGGGATGGTGACGGTGATAAAGACCATCATTCCCGAGACTCGTCATCTCGGAGGAAAACATACTATCAGCCAAAATACCACCAGGATACCTCTTCTCACCCGAAGCAAAGTAAAGACAAGCGCGGCCATAAGTGGCCGCAATCTGATGCTTCCCGGGACCAACACTCCGATTCCTCTTCCACTCGGTAGTCCCGAGATTCTCACAGGAGAGGCGAACTTTTAAAGCCGTCTCCTCCTGCTCCCGCAGCAGACCCATCAATATCGAAGAGGCTGGCCGAGCTTAAAGATAATTTTCGAAAATCTGCTTCGACGGCCTGAAATTCCTCCCGGCGATTCATCCTACCCCCGAAAACGTCAAGCAGAGCGCCATTGCCTGTAAAACGACGTCTATGTTCAACACGGCGTGTTTGTTCACTTGGCCGAAAATCTTTCTGAAGTCTCCGTGGAGCGCCAACATGAAATCGATCGTCTAAAGCTTGAGGCCATTCACGACAAAGATATCATTAAAGCTCAAGACGAAGAGATTGCAGCTTACAAGTCCAAACTTGAGGTCGCCCATCAGAGCATCAAGGACACTGCTGAGGTCGTCACTCGTCTGGAATCAACTCATAAAAAAGAACTCGACGAGGCAGTTCAACGATGTGGGGCTTTGGCACTAGAGAAGGACACAGTTTAAAATGAGAGGGACGCACTCAGCCTCCGAGTCAAGGAACTTGAGGAGCAGCTTCGCAGGGATAAGGAAGAGAAAACAGCCGCCCAAGAAGAGTCACAATGATATTGTGACGAGATCGTTGCCACTCGACTTTTAAAAGAAAAACTTGAGGGCAAGCTTTCCAGGGTTGAGGCATTAAAGAGTGAAGCCCGTGAAGAGGGAAAGAAGATGACGTCCATGGATATCGACTCGCGTCTCGAGGCGGCTAGAGAAGAAGGCAGGGAGGAGGTCAAGAATATGTTTGACCCGCTAATTGCTGAGTTCAACACCGCGTTCTCATGCATCGAGACTTGACTTTCATGGGCGAGGGTTATCTTGAATCTCTGGCCGAGGCGTGGGAGACTTTAATTAACATCAGAAAGGCCGAGCACGGTACCGAAAAGATTGACGAGGGGGCCTTGATAAAAGAATTCCTCAAGGGAAACGAGCCTTCGGACTTGTCTGCAGCTAAAACTATATATGGCAAAGGTTCCCCCTCAAGGAAAGAAAAAGAAGTTATTATCGGTCTTTCCGGGGCCGTGCCTCCAGCTCATGCGCCTACTCGATCGGCCGATACTCGATCCATTTGAGCAGCATATTGGTTACATTCCGAAGGACCCCCGCCTTGGCGTCCATATTCTGTCTCCAATTTTGGAGGGTGAGACCCCCTTAATGGCTGAGAGCCTGCCGGAACCTGGTAGATAACTCTTCACTTTAAGATTTCAAATGTCGTCATTCTTTATGAAGGACTATTGTATTCTAATGCCTGTTTTTCATTCTTTCGCGTAGGTCGTTCTGATCTGGGGCCCACTACGAGGAGCAATGTCGCCAAGGAGGTGGAGGAAAAGATAGGTGAGGCCAGTCAGGTAGGAGGAGCTTCCGGGCCAGATGCTCAGGTGATTGGGGCGTTGGATGAAGAAAAATCTGAGACTTCTTCTCCCATCGAGGGGAATTATGAAGTAGAGATCACAGGCACCTTCGAACACACATCTGAGCTGAGTATGAAGGAGCGGCTCGAGAAGGAGAAGAGAGAAACGACCAAGATCAAGGTCGAACCTCAAGCCGTGGACCCCGACGATCCTTTGAATAATCCGCTGAAGATCATTCTCCCCAGCAGTTCCAAACCCATGGATGTCCCTCATACTTCTTCGGCTGTCACCCCTCCATCAAAGAAGGGTACCAAGGGTAAACGCGGAGGAGAGGAGTCGTCTGAGAAGACAACGGAGGCAAAGAAGGCGAAGAAGCACAAGAAGTGATCATTATTCTCGTTCAACGAGGGTCAGTTTAGATTATGCAAGTACTTTTGTTTTCTTAGTTTGTGTAAATGAACTTTTGATTCCAAGCTTCAAAGGAGTCGTAATGGAAACTTATCTTCGATGAATAAAACTTAGTTTTTCTGCCTTTCCATGGCTCTTATCATTCAATTTTCTTTGTGATTGTGATTCAAATCCAAGTTGTTGTGAATATAATAGATCTCATGGTTCATGTTTATATAGCAAGAAAATTCTTTAAGAGCTATCTGTTTTTTCTTCCGTGCTCCAAGCACGTAGAATATTTTCTAATACGTGCGCCGAAGGCTCGATGACTTCAAGTCATTTATATCCAGTCCGCCTTCAGCGGACCTGGTCATTTAAATCATTTATACTCAAGTCCGTATTCTGAGGACTTAGAGTACTTCAGTCCATATTCTGAGGATTTGGAGATTTCGAAGCGTTTATACTCGAGTCCATGCTCCAGGGACTTAGAGTACTCCAGTCCGCACTCCAGGGACATGGAGATTTCGAAGCATTTATACTCGAGTCCGTGCTCCGGGGACTTAGAGCACTCCAGTCCGCACTTCAGAGACTTAGAGATTTTGAATCGTTTATACTCGAGTCCGCGCTCCGGGGACTCAGAGTACTTCAGTCCGCACCCCGGGGATTTGGAGTTTTTAAGTCGTTTATAGTTGAGTCCATGCTCCGGGGACTTAGAGTACTCCAGTCCGCATTCCGGGGACTTGGAGATTTTGAATCGTTTATACTCGAGTCCGCACTCCGGGGACTTAGAGTACTCCAGTCCGCACTCCGGGGACTTGGAGATTTTGAATCGTTTATACTTGAGTCCACTATACGGGGACTTAGAGTACTCCAATCCGCACTCCAAGGACTTGGAGATTTTAAGTCGTTTATACTCGAGTCCGCGCTCCAGGGAATTAGAGTACTCCAGTCCGCACTCCAGGGACTTGGAGATTTTGAATCGTTTATACTCGAGTCCATGCTCCGGGGACTTAGAGTACTCCAGTCCGCACTCCGGGGACTTGGAGATTTTAAGTCGTTTATATTCGAGTCCACGCTCCGAGGACTTAGAGTACTCCAGTCCGCACTCCGGGGACTTGGAGATTTTATGTCGTTTATACTCAAGTCTGCGCTCCAAGGACTTAGAGTACTCCAGTCCGTACTCCTGGGACTTCGAGATTTTGAATCTTTTATACTCGAGTCTGCGCTCCGGAGACTTAGAGTACTCCCGTTTGCACTCCGAGGACTTGTAGATTTCGAATCATTTATACGCGTTTGTACGTCAGCCAGAATAATACGGTTTCGTTTTCCTTTCACAGGATCATCATACGCAGAAACATTAGTCATTTATGGAAAAGATGGCTTCAAGCCTTTATTAATGACAACAAGTTGAATTGTCATACTACATGTCAAGAACTAGAAATAAAAGCGTACTAGAAATAAGTGCAACTAATACATGAAAGAAATAGACTAAGTATAATAACGCTGCAAGAGCTCGCTGTTCCAAGCTCGGGGGAGTGTCGCACCATCGACGGTCGCTAGCTTGAAAGTTCCTTCTCCAAGCTTCCGTTCGATGACGTATGGACCTTCCCATGCGGGATTCATATGAGATCGGATCGGAAAAACTCGTTTCAAAATGAGGTCTGCGACACCAAAAATTCTCGCTTGGACCTTTTCGTTGTAATATTTGGCGACTTTATGTCTGTATTCGGCCGCTCTCAAATTGGCTTCTTCGCGTTTTTCATCAATGAAGTCCAACGATTCCAATAAGAGATTCTGGTTCGACTCGGGGTCGTAATAAGTTACCTGATGTGATGGAACTTCAAGTTCCACGAGTATGACAGCTTCTGTGCCATATGCCAATGCGAATGGAGTGTGGCCAGTCGCGGTCTTGTGGGTGGTCCGGTAGGCCCAAAGCGCCGTTGGAAGTTCATCCACCCACTTGCCTCTAGCCTTTTCCATGCGCTTTTTCAATATGGACTTGATTATCTTGTTTACGGCTTCCACTTGTCCGTTGGCTTTTGGGTGAGCTACCGCTGCAAACTTCTTCTCAATGTCGTATTTCTGGCAAAAATCTTTGAACTCCTTGCTCTCGAATTGAGTTCCATTGTTCGTATGATGGTCCGTGGAAGGCCTAAATGGCATATGATATTTCATACGACGAAATTAATAACCTTCTTGGTGGTTATTATGGCCAGAGGCTCTGCTTCTGTCCATTTGGTGAAGTAGTCGACCGCAACTATCACAAATTTCGCTCCGCCTTTGGATATGGGTAAAGAGCCGACTAGGTCCCCTCACATTGTAAATGGCCAGGGACTAACCATCTGCGTGAGCTCCGTTGGTGGAGCTCTCGGGATCTTTGCGTACATCTAGCATTTGTCACATCTTCTCACATAGTCTGCGGCATCCCGATTCACAGTTGGCCAGTAGTATCCATAACGAAGGACTTTCTTCGCTAATGTCTATCCCCCAGTTTGGTCACCGCACTCTCCCTCATGGACTTCCTTCAGGACTCGTTTTATCTCATCATAGGCAATGCATCGGAGTAATGGGGTTGAGAATCCCCTTCGATACATTATTCCAACCCGTATTACATAACGAGAAGCCTTACGAAGGACTTGTCGTCTTTCGCTCCTTTCTTTGGGTAAGATCTCAAATAGCAAGTACTGCCTGATTGGGGTCATCCACGATTCCTTCTCGATTTCTGTTTCTGGCATGAAATCTACCTCCATCATACCGATACTCGAAGCATGGAGGGTCTCAACAGAAAATAATCCCATTTGCTGCGCATCGCCAGTGCTTGCGAATTTTGCTAATGAATCGGCTGCTCTGTTTTGCTCATGCGGGACATGTGAAATATCATAGTACTCGAGATTCGCTAGCAGCTTCTGAACTCGGACCAAATATGGGGCAAGTCTCTTCCCCCTTGCTTGGTAGTCTCCTCGCACTTGGTACTCCACCTACTGCGAGTCGCTAAAGATTTCAATCGATTTTACTCCCAGTTCTTTGATAAGTCTTAAGCCGGCAATCAACGCTTCATATTCGGCTTCGTTATTCGTTGTTGTGAACTCAAGATTCAAAGCATAGAAAACTGATCGTTTCTCAGGGGTTACTAGAACTATGCAACCCCCGAACAACGGTTGTTAAATGCCCCATCGGTGTACATCTTCCATCGAACGGGAGGTATGACATTGTGATCGTTCGATTCGTCTGTCATAGTGAATTCAGCAATGAAGTCAGCTAGTGCCTGTCCTTATATGGCCCTTCGCGGCAGGTAGGTAATGTCGAACTGAATTAGCTCAATATTCCATTTTAACATACTTTCGGAAGTTTTTGGTCGCCGGAGTATCTGCCGCAAAGGTTGATTAGTATAAACACTGATTGAGTGTGCCTGAAAATACGGACGAAGTTTGCGTGATGCAATCACCAAGCAATAGGCTAGTTTGTCAATCTTTGGATAATTTCTTTCTGCCCCCGTCAAGCGTTTACTGACATAATAAACTAGCTTCTGAACCCGGTCTTCCTCGTGAACCAGGGCTGTGCTGATAGCTTGCTGTGATACATCAAGGTATACGTACAACATTTCGTAGTCTATTGGGTTTGACAATACCGGGGCACTTTCCAAGTGCCTTACAAAAGCTCGGAATGCTTCCTCACAGTCGGATGTGCATTTAAAATTCCTCTTTCCTTTCTTTATGACATCGAAGAAAGGAATACACCTGTCTGTGGCCCTGGATATGAATCGGCTTAGCGTGGCCACCTTTCCATTCAAGCTTTGCACCTGTTTTATGGTTCTGGGCCCTTTTATATCTCGGATAGCCTGAATCTTCTTCGGGTTAGCCTTGATTCCTCGCGCATTCACAATGAAACCCAGAAACTTCCCTGATGCTACGCCGAACATACACTTCAAATGATTGACCTTCATTCCATAATGCCTGAGTATGTCAAACATTTCCGCTAAGTCTCGGATGTGGTCGTTTGACTGTCGTGACTTCATGAGCATGTCATCCACGCAAACTTCCATCGTTTTACCCTGGTCTTTGAATATCCGATTTACCAGACGCTGATAAGTTGCTCCCGCGTTTTTCAATCCAAACGGCATCACTACATAGCAATACAACCCAACGTTTGTGACAAAACTGGTGTGTTCTTGGTCTGGGAGGTGCATCGGGATTTTGTTATATCCACAGTACGCATCCATAAATGATAGTAATTTGTGTCCAATGGTAGAGTCGACGAGCTGGTCGATCCTAGGTAAAGGAAAACTATTCTTCGGGCATGCTTTATTCAGATCGGAGTAATCAACACAAGTCCTCCACTTTCCATTTGCTTTCTTCACTAGCACTGGGATAGATACCCATTCGGGATAGAGGGCGTTGCGGAAGAACCCATTGGCCTTGAGTTTGTCCACCTCCTCTTTGAGAGCTAGACCTCTCCGGGTCCATACCTCTCCTTTTCTGTTTTACAGGAAATACTTGGGGTCTATGTTCAACATATGACTTGCAACTGTTGGAGAAATCCCGCATATATCAGAGTGAGTCCAAGCGAAAATATCAAGATTCGCTCGGAGGAAGTCAGTGAGGTTCTCGGCCACCACGGGGTCGAGTTGTGATCCAATTTTAAGAATTCGTGACGGGTCATACCGGCTGACTGGGATGTCAATTGTGAGTTCAGCCGGTGCTGCATTGGTTTCCCTAGGTCCCTCATCATCGTCTCTTGGATTTATGTCTCTATAGATCCGAGAATGTTGCCCGAGCCAGGGCTCGGGAGCTACTTGTCAATCATCAGCATTTCGGATGTGGAAAGAGCGGTCCGCAACCTTTCCTTTCTCTCTACGCTGAGCCTCTCTCATCTCAGCCATATAGCAGGCACGTACGGTCGCCTGATCATCGTGTACCACTCCAACACCACTATTTATGGGAAATTTTAACGCCACACACCAAGAGGCCAATGCTGCCCTAAATTCTGCCAAGGTTAGATGTCCTAGAAATATGTTATATGGAGAGTCAATGTCCAACACTATGAATGGTAGGGTTCGCACCCTCCTATGCTCGCCTTGCCCCAGTTCAACTGGTAACTCCAAATATCCCACTGCATCCGTTGCTACGCCGTTAAAGTCGTGGATTCTAGCATTGGATGGTTTCAAATCCTTAGCCTCCAGCTTCATTTGGTCATATGCCTTCTTGAAGATGATGTTAACAGAACTTCCGCAATCAATTAGAATTCTATTCACAAACACCGGCCCGATTGTCGCAGATATGACAATCGGGTCGATGGTAGGGGCCTCCACCTTATCCGCATCTCGGCTCCTTAATACAATATCATCATCCATCGTGCGCTGCTGCTTTGCAGGAGTTCCATCCTCCACATTCGAACAGCACTCATACTCCGCATGTCTCAAAGAGTTAGCATATCGCTCCATCTCCTACCAATTCTTATCCGCAGGATGAGGTCCGCCCGCAATCGTGTTGATAACCAATCTACCCACGGTTCTAGTAGGTTGTTCTGGTTGGCGTGGAGTTGGCCCACGCCCGGGGTCCGATGTCTCTTGTCTTCCGTCTTGTGGGTTTTTGACGAACTCCTGCAGCCTCTTCTTCCTAATCCACTTTTCACTAGCGTCATGGAGGTGCCTGCACTCCTTTGTGTTGTGCCCATAAGACTCGTGAAAGCGGCAGTACTTCCCAGTCTGTTTCTGTTCTCCGTTGATTCCTTTGGACGTGGTTTCCTATACTGGAAAGTGTTGTAAGTTGACAAATAGACGTTCTCAAGTGATGCGTTGAGCGGGGTGTATTTAGTGTAGGTCGGGATCCTTGACTTCCATTTCCCCGCCCCTCTTCTTTCTGGGGTTTCCACCTCCAGACCCCTTAGACTGTCCAGGCTTGTTTTGTACGTTGACTTAGGCTTTTCCCGAATTATCGCTAGTTTGCTTCATGGCGACCATACTTTTCTCGGTCTCCTGCGCAGGCCCTGGTGCCTTGTCTCGTCTTGTCCATCGAGCTTCTTCCCTTTTTATGAACTGACGAGCTTTTGAATAAAAACGCTCTAGCGTGGCTAGGAGCTTTCCCGCCAACCAATCTCCAAATTTAGAGTCTGGATCCACTCCACGCATTACCGCCATCAAAATTGCATGGTCGTTTGGATTTCTCACCTTAGTAGCAGCAACTTGAAATCTCAGCAAGTATGCTTTCAGTGACTCTCCTGGATTACGCTTGACAAGGACATCACATCCTTTGGACGAGTGGTGTGTATCGTGAATTGTTCTATGAATTTCGTTGCCAATTCATCGAAGCTAGATATAGATCGCGGGGAAGTCGGGTAAACCACATGGTGGCAATTCCAGACAGAGTGATTGGGAAGCACCTACACTTGGTCGCATCATTAGCTCTTGCAGAATCCATCATCCATCCGTACCTCATCACATGCTACATGGGATCAGTATTCCCTTCGTAGGCTGGGATAGTAGGCATATTGAACTTGTTGGGGTACTCAGCCTGCAGGATACCATCCGTAAAGGGAGTATGGCTTCTGGACACTCCCCAATCTTCATTGGTCAAGCCTTGGTTTTCTCCCATCAACTGCCTGACCATAGCTGCTAAGTCCGGAGTTTTTATGGAGGATGGAAGGTTGGGTTCCGTTCCACGGGACCATGCGGGTTGATGCGCCGCCTGATTTAGGTCTTGGAGATTCGGGTGTCCGGTCTCTTCGCGAGCTTGATTCCCAACTCCTGCTTGTGCACCTTCATCCTTACAGCGTCTACACCTAGGAGGTTTGTCAGCTAACATTGAACTGTCCGATTGAGAATAAGTGGCAGGGTTACCTCCAGCATTCTGGCGCTGTTGTTAAGCGAGCTGAGTCATGAGGTTAGTGTTGGCTTGAATCTGCTCAGCAAGTTGCCTTCTACTTTCCTTGAATTCTCTTATCAAGTCGTTGAAATCTGTTCGAGAAACGACTATCGCTTGATTTTGGGTGGAGGGCCCTGCACCTCTTGTTGCTTGTTGATTTTTAGGTCCAACTTGTTGTACACTAGTAGTTTCGTGGACATCTGCATTATGGGAAGCCAATCTGGTTCGTGGTCTTCCCATGGTAGAGTTGTTGGTTATAACTCTGAATAGAATCAACAGATGCCTTGTCAATGATCTTGGATCTCCTCTGGGGGATTTATGCAATCCAGTAGCTACAAAGCAGATCCTAATAGCTGAGTATTCAATTCTCAGTGAAAGCACCAAAATGTTAGCATCAAAATTGGTCACTAACACCCTTAGAAATATTGTGTAGAGGGATTAATGAAGAAATTAAACTAAAATAGAGAACAATATATAAATTTAAATGCAGAGGACAAGAACACCAAATTTACAGTGGTTCGGCGTAACTGCCTACGTCCACTTTGAAGTTGATTTCTATTGATTTCCTTGATAGTTGATTACAGATACAATTCGTTTCTAATTACTTGAATACAAGTGCAAGGTAAAAGATTGAGTTTTGAATGAGTGTTGAATGCAGCAGAGTTTCCCCAACGTTCCAAAAAAAAACTGATCCCTTTTCACTGTGCCCCTGCCTCTCTATTTATAGACGAAGGTGGGTTGGACTTCCCTGGTGGGCATGGTGGCTGAATATCTCGGCCTAAATGGAGTAACTTCTATATGCCGTCCCATAGATACCGAACCTCGAAGGCCAAGCAGGGTATGGATACCGAACAGTGTCCTCTTACCGAGCGCAGCGATGCTGAACGCTCTGAATGCCGTGGGAAGCACTTGCACCGGACGATACTGGAAGCCGAACCAGGGACTTGGCGGAACGATGCAATGCATTGAGTGAGGGGTGCAGGCCAATCGAGGATCAATACCGAACGAGGATGAGGCCGAGCGAGATTGGAATGCTGAATGGTCCAGGAATGCCGAGTGAAGCATGAATGCCGAGCATTCTGAATGCCGGGCACCCTAAATGCCGAGCGTTATCAATGCCGAACGCTCTCCAGATGTCGGGCGTTATCCAATGCCGAACGCCCACTAGATGCCGAGTGCTCTGCCATGCCGAACGAACTTGTCTGCCGAACACTTCCCAATGCCGAATGCTTCTAAGTGCCGAGCTCTCCTTTCTGCCGAGCGTCCCTCTATGCCGAGCGCTCCTAAATGCTGAGTACTTCCTTGATGTCGACCATGACGATGTGCCAAAAGCTGAACACTTTAATTGAGCCAAGTACCAAGTTGCCTGGTTACAATCTTCAGGAAACAATAGACATTATTATAATAACATATATTTCTACATAGTCGATAGTTCCACAGATCCTTAGAGGATGGGAATCCCAAACATCCTTTAAGTTATTTCACTCACGTTAGACACTGGATAGGAGATGTCAAACACCGTAAACATCTCTAACGTCGTTACACTCATATTTATTTACTATTGATATAACTTACATAAGATCTTTTAGTTCTGACTCAAGTGTTTTGTCTTTTCAATTCGCTCGGGTCGGTCTGAGCTTTTTAGTTTACCGAAGACTGCTTTCTAGAGGATGAAGACGAAGACTTTATACTATTGTTATTTATTATACTTACTCCACTACATCATGTTGTTCTGCTACATTTATTTTTTATTTATACTTGTTGTATGTAACTCTGATCTGTATTATAAAGGAATAATCAATGTTATTTGTAAACAGCTTCATGAACTGTTTATTTGATTATTATTTTTGTCATTCCATTGCGTGATTCTGTATTTCTTTTTCTTTCCCTCCTTTTTCTTATTTATCCCATAACAGTCTACACTTTTGAATGGTTTGAGTCTGATGTGTGCGGTTTATCGTCGACTTAAACCGTCCAAAATGGCTGGTTGTTACAACATCATTATACCCTTTTAAAAATAAGAAATTGACGTTATGATGCATTTACATAGATATCGTGGTGGATAAGAGTATATGAAAAAATATTAGTTACATACTCAACCTAAAGTGGGAAAAATCTGGGGAGTAAAATGTAAAGTCCACCAAATAATTATAATAATTTAGTGTTTGGAATAGGAATAAATGTAGTAAGGGATAAGTTACTATCTTATAATCACTTTCTTAATAACCTAATATGATAATGAAACAGGTATATACAAAAGATTTTCCTAAAAAATGAGTTGAGTAGGAGCATTATTTTAGGTTTTAATGGCATGAGAAGGGAATACATATGTGATATTAATAGGTGGAGAACTAAAGATATAAATTAAGAAAGTGCCATGAATGAAAAATTGTTGTTATCCATGGCAATTTAAACTAAAGATATAAATGCATAGGGGCTGTAGTGTAAAAATTATTCTAGAAATTCTTATAAATCCCCACTTGAGATGAGACTGAATGTGGTGAGAGATGAATATTGGCTCCGTAATAATATTGACTCCATGCTTAGTTTCTTATATAATATAATAGGTATATTATCTATAATACCTTGATAACAAAATAAAATAATGTAATAGGTATATATAACTTTTCTCATATAAGAAAATGAGTTGAGTAGGTGCATTAATTTAGATTCTAAGGGCATGAGAACGAAATACAAATGTAGTATTAATACAGGGAGAATTAAAGGTATAACTTAAGAAAGTGTTATAAATAAAAGACTGTTGATTTCCATTGAAATTAATATGGCGATATAATGTAACGGTATAAATGTTTAGGGGTTGTAGTGTAAAAAGTTTGTTAGAATTCTTATAAATCACCATTTGAGATGAGATTGATATGGCGAAAGAAAAATATTGGATTCATGTTCAGTTTCTTATATATTAGAATAGATTCGACGGTACGATGCATTTATTTCTTATTTGGTCAGACATCTTTTACATTAGCTGTAGTGAAGGATAAGAGTATATGAAAAGATATTAGTTACATACTCAACCTAACGTGAGAAAAATCTAGGGAGTAAAATGTAAATTCCGCCAAATAATTATATTAATTTAGCCCTAGGAATGGGAATAAATGTGGTAAGAGATAAGTTACTATCTTATAATCACTTTCTTAATAACATAATATAATAATGTAATAGGTATATATAATAGATTTTCCTTGGGTAAAAAAATGAGTTGAGTAGGAGAAGCAATTTAGGTTTTAACGGCATGAGAAGGGAATACAACTTACTATAGGAGGAGAACTAAATATATAAATTAATAAAGTGCCATAAATGAAAGACCGTTGAATTTCATGGCAATTAATCTGGCAATTAAATGTAAAGAATAAATGCTTAGGCACTATAGTGTAAAAACTATGCTAGAAATTCTAATAAATCACCACTTGAGATGAGACTGAATGTGGTGAGAGATGAATATTGGCTTCGCACTAATATTGGCTCCATACTTAGTTTCTTATATAATATAATAGGTACATAACATATAATTCCTTAGTAACAAAATATAATAATAAAATAGGTATATATAAGTTTTCTCATGTAAGAAAATGAGTTGAGTGGGAGCAATAATTTAGGTTTTAAGGGCATGAGAACGGAGTACAAACGTAGTGTTAATAGAAGGAGAATTAAAGTTATAAATTAAGAAAGTGTTATAAATAAAAGACCGTTGATTTCCATGGTAATTCATCGCTATATAATGTAAAGGTATAAATGCTTAGGGGCTATAGTGCAAAAAATTTGTTAGAAATTCTAATAATCAGCGTATGAGATGAGATTGAATGTGGTGAAAGAAAAATATTGGCTTCATGTTCAGTTTCTTATATAATAGAATAGATTATGATGCATTTATTGCTTATTTGGCTAGATAATTTTTGCATTAGCTATAGTAAAGGATAAGAGTATATGACAAGACATTAGTTACATACTTAACCTAATGTGAGAAAAATTTAGGGAGTAAAATGTAAAGTCCACCGAATAATTATAATAATTTGGCGTTTGGAATGGGAATAAATGTGATAAGAGATAAGTTACTATCTTATAATCATTTTCTTAATAACATAATATAATAATGTAATAGGTATATATAATAAATTTTCCTCGTGTAAAAAAACGAGTTGAGTAGGCGCATTAATTTAGGTTTTAACGGCATGGGAAGGGAATAAAAACTTGGTATTAATAGAAGGAGAACTAAATATATATATTAAGAATGTGCCATAAATGAAAGACCAGATGTAAATGTAAAGATATAAATGCTTAAGGGCTGTAGTGTAAAAAATATGCTAGAAATTCTAATAAACCACCACTTGAGATGAGACTAAATGTTGTGAGCGATGAATATTGGCTCTGTACTAATATTGGCTTAATACTTAGTTTCTTATATAATATATTAGGTATATAACATATAATTCCTTAATAACAAAATATAAGAATATAATGGTCATATACAACTTTCCTCATGTAAGAAAATGGGTTGAGTAGGAGCATTAATTTAGGTTATAAGGGCGTGAGAACAGAATACAAACGTAGTGTTAATAGAAGGAGAACTAAAGGTACAAGTTAAGAAAGTGTCATAAATGAAAGACCATTGATTTCCATGGTAATTCATATGGCTATATAATGTAAAGGTATAAATGCTTAGGGGCTGTAGTGTAAAAATTTTGTTATAAATTCTAATAAATCACCATTTGAGATGAGATTGATGTGGGGAAAGAAAAATATTGACTTTATATTTAGTTTTTTATATAATAGAATGGATTAATTAAAAATAAATCATATAATTGACCCATAATTAATTAAAGATTAATTTTGCTTAAAAAAATTATTTAAAATAAATCTTGCTTTTTAAAGATAATTAGTTGGTACTATTCTTTAGTTTAAAATTAACAAACCTTGTTTAATACTTAGTTAATTATTAATTATCAAAACTAACTAGTTAATAATTAATTGTTAGTTTTTAAATAACTTTCCTTAATCATTATTATTAAGTTTTAAAAAAATTTCAAAAACACTTTAAAATTTAAAAGCTTAACTTTTCAAAAATTGAACTTTTTATCGAACTTTGCGACTATCGCTATGGATACCATAACTTCCAAACTTGATAGCTTGCTAACTTGACAACTCAAGTTCACCAGTAACTTCAATCATTAGTTTAGTTCACTAACTTTACTAACTAGTTTGGTTCATTAACCTTTAGCTTACTAATTGCTTACTAACTTAATTTCTCAAGTTTAGTTTCTAACCTACTAATTAGTTTACTTCTTACTTACTAATTAGTTTCCATTTGTTAACTAGTTTTCTAACTAACTTCCATGTCACTTCAAAACACAAAACAACGAACACAACTCTTGAACCATCGATTCAAAGCCTTATGCTAAATCACAAGTTAACACATACATATACATCCAAACCATATCATAAGCCAAACAACAACATCATATATACAGCCACATAATTATCACACACGCACTCCTAAAAATTAGAAGTTTACTTAACGAAACTAAGTAACTCGAAAATTCGATTATTGGCAATGTTACTCTTGGAATTTTAAAAGGTGGTCAGCCGTAAAGTTCTCAAAAATTCTTTTCACTACAATTTCAAAAGAAGAATCACTAAATTTCGAAATTTTTTGTAGGAGATATGGTCAAAGGGAGGGGTGTTATATTTGGTCTTGAAAATATAAATCCGAAAATAAGTCAGAAAAAATGTATTTTTGACTCACAAATATTCGAAATTCAAAAAAGTGGTGTAAAGAAAATTGTAGCCATCTCAATTCTCTTGAATCTGAATTTTTTTTCTAATTAGGTATATTTTAGAGGAAGTTATGGTCGAATGAAGTAGGAGAAAAAATGGGGAAAATAGTGTGGATTTTTAAACAAGTTTCTAAGGATTTAAAACAATGTAATCTTGGATTTTTAAACTTTCGAAATTTTTGTGGAGGTCATTAAGTTCTCATGAAGTGATTGATGAGTTTTAGAAATAAAGAACTTGAAATGAGAATAAAATGGAAACAAGAATGGAAGAAAATAAAAGAAAACCTTTTATACAAAATGAATAAATGAAATTACTAAACCACCATTCATCATTCTCCCTCCACCACCGCTCTACCTCACCTTGCCATTCTTCATCCATGAAACCGACGCCACCTTCTTTTCCCCTCCCCCCTCACCTTCATTTCTACACCAACATCCCTAAGACATGTTTAAACATGTTTGTGTACCTTTTCGTATTTAATGTCCCTTGTGATTGACGATTTTTTTTTTAAACTTTATATACTTAAACACAAATACATATACTCTAATACATCCATATATACATATACTAACTAATTCACAAATCTGTAAATTTATATTGAAGAGTTCACAACATACTAGACAACTTTTAGTCGATGAAAAGTGGATAATTCTAAAACAAATTCCATTCACATTTTCAATCTTTCTTCGAACTAATTATTTTTGTTACAAAATTTAAAAAAGATTTCACCATCATTAATTATTATTTAAAAGAGTTTTATTTTCACTATAATATCTATTATTTAAATATCTAAAATTAATTAAATATCCATCAATCAAAACAGTGAAATATGGATCGTTACATTTATGAAGTAATATCTCAGTGGTAGAGTTCCCTTTTGAGATGTTGGACTAATTTATAGACTTATGTTATACTTGGCTATTGTATTGACTTGTGATTATTTGTATAATCTTTTAGACCTATCATAGTTTATGCAAGTATATATTTATGCATGTATCTCTAGTGTTTCATTTTGTAGACTTACATTTTAAAAGAAGTAACCGCTTTGTTTTATTTCTGTTGCAATGTTTAATTACGTGCTATATACTATGTTGCGTAGTGTTCTGAATTATATTAAACCATTACGTTACTATTTTGAATTCGGATTGGATATGTCGAATTACCACATGTGAGAAAAGAAAGAGAAAATTTAGTTATATAATTCGACTTATCGATACTCGTCCAAAACAATGTTATAGATGGTCGCTCCTATCCAGCTTTATTCTCTGTATTTTTCGACAATATATCTTATAATATTCTTTGGTAATATAAGTATACATGCAGGGCATTAAAAATGCCAACGTCTACGCAGTTAGGTATATGAGGCTGGACCAAACGATGGTCAGTGAGCCACAAAGGAAGAAAACGACAGGGAAGGCTACCATTGTTGTGAAGTCGGCCAAAGGGAGGCGAGACTACTCTAAGGTTAAATCTCATAACACATTCTGCCCAAATGTTTAGTTTCCCGAGCCACATTAGTGTTTGGTTGCCCTTTAGTACCAAATATATCAGATTTATTTTCATTTCAAATCAATATATTGTTAAATAAAAACTACTACAATAATATCATTTGGACTACAATATTTAATTCAAAAAACACATAGTCGTGTATCAACTTTTCACACAAAAAATCACAATTTTTCAACGATAAGCACAAAGAAAGATATTTCATCTTGCATTTTTTGAAACAAACGGTTCAAAACAGTCTTTGAATGATGTGGCAGTTTGATCTAGAATGTGAATGAAGTATGTGCCTTTAAATTTCTCTTTCAGCGATTGACTTCCTTCAACATTTGTTTTGATATCTTCATCAAAATGTTTCTTTCTACGAACAACTCTTTTCATATCAAATATTGGTTTGATACTGACATCCATAACAACTTCATTATTTCCTTTATCATTATTCAAACCCATAAGCTCTGGAGTTTTGTTTTCTTAATCTCACTCGATTTTTTATTCTTTATTTGTTGGCATAATATCTAATAACAAATTTTGATTAAATCATGTTACGAAGAACTATTTTATTATTAAAATCAATATTTTTACAAAACCATCAACTTAACATATTTTTACAAATCAGTGAAAATAAACTAGTTAATTTAATAATACTAGTAGTATTAGGCATCACGAACTACTACAAATCAATTAGGTATTAAGTAGTATTATAGAAAACTAATTTAAACTAAGTTAAAAATATGAAATTAAACCAAATTTAAGCAGATTACTTTTATAAACTAGTTAATTTAGTAAGCCAACGCTGAAATAATGAACTAGATAATTCAATTCATTTTTTTAGCAACCAAAATACCAAATCACTTTTACAAATTAGTTAGTTCAAACAGAAACAAAATATGCTTAACATTATGATGCATTTCTAACTTCTTTAGCAACTGGAATTAAAGAAAAAAAGCTTACCTGTGAAGCCAGAGACTTTGGAGAGGTGACGTTGAGACAGTGATGAGTCACGAAGGAGAATGACGTTGCTCGCAGTGACGGCTGCAAGAATTGCGGGAGAGGCGGAGGGTATTAGTGCGACTGGGTTTGACTTTTGTGATAGGGGTTATTGATTGTGCGTAACCCTAATTTTAGTTTTATTTGATGAAAGGAAAGGAATGATGAAAAACGTTTTCTCTTCTGATCACGTTGAACGCAAATTATTGGGCCGAACACATAATCAAAAAAAAAGTTGTTGCCCTTGCCCAGTGGGTTGCCCCAGCCCATGGTCATGTTGGGCTGCCCACTGGGCTGGCAATGACGACCCACATTTCGAAAGGTTTAAATCGACAATAATCCACACATGTCCAACTTAAAAAATCCGAAACATAGATAATTAATGGGGTTAAATAAGAAAAATAAGAAGGGAAGAAGAAAACAAAACATAGAATCTCACAACAGAAAAGATAAAATATAATAATCAAATAAAAATTCAAAAGATGTTTACTATACATCTGATCATAATCTATACACATTTATCCGAGTTATATTTATACATCAGGAATAAATAATCAATACAGCAGGGTAGCATGATGCAGGGGATAATAATAATAGTAATATATCAAAACTCCATCATCGTTCTCTAGAGAATGGTCTTCAATACGTTGAAGAAGAAAAACTCAAGACTAATCCGAGTGTAATTAAAAGACAAAACACTCGAGTCAAGAGTAAAATACTCTTATGTAAGTCAAATCAATATCATAAATATGAATGCAATAACTTAGGAGACGTTATGGGATTCTCCATCTCCTAAAGATCCGTTAAACTATTTATATATAATAGTATACCTATACTAGATAATGCCTATCAGTAAAATATATATCAAAATAGCGTTAAGGCATTACATTGATCCACCTTAACATATTTTTACATTTTTAAACCAAAATCGTAATGGGCTCGTATGGGGATAAATATGATAAGGCACGTGAGGCAATGCCCGAGGTAGGATTCTACAGTTTACCCTTTCTGGCTGGTCGTAACCCATCCGTGGCCGACCGCGACAATCAATCCAAACGACAAATAAGGTACACCCATCGAATCCGAAACCACAATAGTAATACGAAGGATTAACGTCACTAGAGGTAGCAAACCTCAATGGCCAGACATAGGCCCATGTTTTAGTCATCTTAATTATGACACGAATGTCAATGCTATCCATCATCGTTCTCTTACTTCATTCCAGTAAACGTCGCCAATTCAACCACAACATTCTGGATATCATCCACCACCTACATGGTTGTCAAAGTGGTTCCAATATTGAAAGAGAGTATTTCAATAAGAGGCCCCGGTCTCTTTAACAACCAATCGTCATTTTACACACTGGTTGGTACTTTTACATTTCGAAAACAATTCGTATTTGATATCAAAATATCATATTCGTTTCAAAATCAAATCCATTTCGAAATCATCATGTTTACTCAAAAAAATCATATCCATTTCGAGATCATCATATTTAATCAAAAATATCAACTCAACTCGATATATTGATTTCACTTCAAAACTTAATTCGAATTATAGTTTTGGTTATAATTCCCTTTAACCTAATTCACATTTAAATCCAAGATTTAAATATAAACAATTTACCCTTTAACCAGTTTGAATTTTAGAAAATAGCTTAAATAGTTAAAAAGTAGTTTAATAGAAAACGTTTAAATAGTTTAATCGAAAATAATTTGAATATAAAAATGGTTTATATAGTAAAATAGTTAAAAATAGTTTAAAAAATCAAAATAATTTTAATATTTAAAGAATATAGATTTTAAATCATTTATACAAAAATATTCTTTTTAAAAATAATTCCAAAGTCAGACCGTTCAATTTCTCAATTTCCTACCCAAATAAATTCCAAATTCCATTTCAATTTAATCGATTCAATTCCGATTCCAACTCGACTAAATTTCGATTCCACATAAATTTCAATTTCAATTCATAAATTTCAATTTCCATTTCCAAATTAATTTAAATCTCAATTTTAAATTAATTTCCTATTCCAATTCCAAATTAATTTAAATTCCAATTTCAGATAAATTTTCAATTTCAGTTCCAACTCCAAATTTGATTTCAAAATACCGATTTAAAAACTTAAACCAAATTTACTTTCAATACGAAATTTTAATCCAAATTTTCAATTCTAAACTCAAATTTGAAATATCATTTCATATCAATTTTTCTTAGAAATATTCAAAGTTTGAATAAAAGACCAATCTTTTAAAACAAATCAACTTTTAAAATTTACGCCTTATTTCTATTTTTAACTTAAAAATCTAAACTTCAATTAATTAAACAATCTCATTACCAGGTTTAAATTCCAACATTTGGAGCTCCAATTCATAATGATTCAATTTCCATAAATTTGATTGTATTCTTAAAATCATTTCATTTAAACAATTTCAAAATGACTTTTAAAATCATTTAATTTAACCAACCCGGTGTCCGTATATAATTTTCTAACCTATGCCCAAGTGGATAATTATTTCAATTTAATTTCAAGGATGGATATATATCATTTCAATCCAAATTGATATCATAGGTATATATCATATCAACTTATTTCTTAATTTATTTGAAATAATTCAGTTTACAGTTTTATATGCAATAAACAATATACTGGATGATAACATGATATATATCAAAATAAATAAAATACCAATATTGACCAATAGCATCCATCACAACCAATCAACCATAATGCCAATAACATTCACAAATTCCATTTTTTATAATATTGGGTAATATACTGCCATTAAATTTAAATTTATTTAATGGTCGATTCAAATTCTATCAATTAATTCACATACCAATTTAAATGACGATTAAACCTACTAAACATCAACCAATAAAATTTATATAACTTCATAATATAAATATAACTTTATTTTAGTCAATCGTGAGCATATAAACACTCACCTTTGATTTATCGATGATTTAAAATCCAAATAAAGGCCCAAATTTGAACAGTCTCATAATGCAGCCAAACGAGTTCCATGATGTCTGGAATTTCAATACGAACGCAATGGAGAAAACTACGCGTGAATCCGAGCTCGTATGCAAAAATTATATAACTTAGAACGATCAAACATTTAAAAAAAAATTAATTATGAAATAAAAACAAATGTATACCATCTTCTACGTTCGAACAGCTCGAACAACCCATACATGCACTCCCTACTTCCAGCTGCATGCCACCATAGGCAAATGAATCCTGATCCAACGTCGTCAGATCGTGCGCCCCATCCTTCTCTGCCTTCACGCCGAGTACGGCACCTCCTGCCACCTCCAATTTCACAAAAGAACCCAAAGAATGCGCGTGCCTTTCCCCTAGATTCTAGCGAAATCCGTGAAGAAATAGCGCAAATCCACCGTTAGATATGTAGAGCTCGTTGAGCTCTACAACTTTGCTTTTGAAAGCTTTTGATTTCGATGAAAGATGAAGAAGATCAGAGGGGAAGAAGTTCGAAGCTTTCTGGCCGGTTAAAATAAGGAGAACGACGGCCACATATTAGAGCTATGGTTCAGAACAAAATAATAATAAACTGTCTCAATTTGCGTGCGTATTTATGTAGTTAGGTCCAAAATCTTCCGAACTCCAATCGAGACGTGCCGCCAGGCATTTATAATGTTTTACCACCATTCCGAACGCAATGGAACTATTTTTGAGGCCAAATTTGATCGTATGTGGAAGATAGATTTTCAAAGTCAATTTGTTTTATTGTATTCCTTTGAATTGATTTCTACGCGTTTTAAGCTGGCACGTCCAAACGACAAGTCCGATCGCTATGAAACTTGAAATCCTACAATAATTCACTGTTATGGATCCGATGAAACTAGTTTCGTCGAAATCCGAGACAGTCGTCAAAATGGCTATTTTTACTCGTTAATTTAAGATATGAAACTTTCAATTTTAATTCTTCACATTTAAATCCAATTTTAAATATTAATAATCTTAATTTTTATTTATATAAAATTTTAAATCAATTTACGACATCATTTTCTATCTTATTAAATTTAGAATTTAATTATTCAAATAATTTCAAATAATAAATTATTCAACAAATTACATTAATAATCATTTTCATTTAATAATCACCTTAAATTAAATAACTAAAAATAGCTAAAACTACGGGTAGTTACATACTCCCCCAATCAAAAAAATTCGTCCTCGAAAAGGCATTAAGTACAGAATTTAACATTTGATATATTTTCTCAAAATAATTAACTTATAAAACATAACCATCTTATTTGAAAAACTATTACTACGCTTCTACTATGCCATTCCGATATCAGATTACGGAAAATATAATTTATATATAAAAACAAGTTATAAAAAGTTAAAACTTCAAAAAAAAATCTAACTCCTGAATTTACGGAAAATTTCGGCAGAGACTCCTTTGCGTGGCTCGATCGGAAAATTTTTACAATTCAATATGTAACATAAATATAACCAATATATATCAAATATACATCTCATCTCAATGATGAGGCATCCCGAAGGACTAAAAAATATAAAACCGCGGTATGTAATCCGAGATACGTACCTTATTATTAATAATACGAGCGAATTCGCTCGTATTAAGCAAGCAAAAGCATGTAAAACCCACGTATTCGTCCAAACGATCTTTGTATGCACCTATCTCAACTCAAATCGATAATATTAGTTAACATACAACGATATAGAAGCATGTATAAGTTTAATATAAATATACAACATGAATTTTGAATCCAAACAACATAAACAATCACAAGTACATAACATACAACAATCATGTGTAATCAAAACGGTAATAACAATGGTTTGCAACAAAAGAAACCATCCAACAATCGATATCCGTCCAATTAATCCAATTTAATTTATAACCATGTGAATAGTATTATCTAGTATCAACTTTTAATTTATTCCCTTCATTCCTTATTAACATTCATTTCATTAATATTTTAATTGATTCATTTCAATTTATTTGTATTCAATCAACTTTTATTTAATTAGATTCACATTCAATTGATTTTTCATTCAATTTATTTACTTCGAATTAGTTTGCATGTACTAATCAACATTAATGGATTTACATTCTATTTATTTGTACTCATTTATAGTTACATTCATTTTTCTTTGCCCACTTCCATTATTTTATTTCGATAATACATATAATTAACTACACTTAAGTAAATTAATTCCATACCACATACCATATATTTTAAATTGATTATCATTCACTTATTAATACTCATTTGCTAATCGTACAATGGATTTAAAATCAATTCATTTGCCTTTAATTTATTTACATCCTACAAATGTGGTTTCAATCCATTTTCTTTCAATCAATATTTATTGCATTCACGTTTGATTTATTTCAATTCAATATACGTACACTCAATCTGTTTGTTCCAATTTATTTACATTTGTTTCATCCACATTTAAAATTTAATTTACATTCCATTAATTTATTTAAATTTATTAACATTCGTTGCAAATTCATTAATCAATTTTTATTCAATTCAATTTGTGAAATTTCAATTTGTTTCACTTTTTATTTAACCTATTTCATATAAATTCATTGGTGAATTACTTATAAAATTATCCCACTTAACCATGCTTAAATTAAATTTATTTCCACTTTGTATATCTTTCTATTATTATTATATATTAACATCATTTTTTTTTATTATCTAAGTTTGTTATAAATATTTTATACAACACAACTCACCTTTATTATTATTACTTCATATGTTAAGTGATAATTAATTCATCGATTCGTTTCATTTATTCAACTTCGTATTCTTAATTTACCAAGGTAAAATTTATTTTATAATTCAATTCATATTAATAACTTTCTCTTTTTTCTTTTCTTTCACCATTAATTCATTCACCTTCTGTTAAGTCCACTTTAACTTATAATTTTTTTGAATAACTTATTTCATATTATATTAGTTACCATTCAATTTTATTGAAGCTTTATCTATTTGTATTAAATTTATTTACATTCAATTTAAGTTAAATTTAATAGCTCATATTAATTTTATTTACACTCGTTTATTTTATTTAATTTCTTACACAATTAAAATTGCATTCCATTTAAAAATTCAAGTTCGTATTCATTTGGTTTATTCATTCCATGGCTTGGATGAAATTAATTCATTTTACTAATTTGTCTAGTTTCACCTAATATCAAATTCAATTTTATTTAATATTTGGTTAAACTTAATTTCATTTTAATCCATTACTCGTTTTATTTAACCTTATTCAAGTTAAATTTTCTTATCATCCACATTTAACAAATTTTATTTTGTTTTTAGCTTAGTGTTCTCAAATCTATAAGTTATACAATTTATTCATTCAAATTCCATTTTATCTAATTTATTTCAAATACATTTCATTTTACTTAATTTTTCTAACTCCATTTAATCAACATTTCTTGAGTTAATTATTTTATTTCACTTCTAGAATTCAAATATCTTTTATCCGCTTAACTAAAAAAATTATTCACCAGTTTAAATTTTAGTTTTTACTTTCTTGTTCAAATTTACAAGTTATAACTATTTGATTCATATTCAAATTTATAAGTTACAAAGTCATTTCTTATATACTATTTCAATTATAAGTTCCAAACTATTTTCACATATTTATTA
The DNA here is from genome assembly GCA_030765085.1 of Allium cepa. Classification (NCBI taxonomy): domain Eukaryota; kingdom Viridiplantae; phylum Streptophyta; class Magnoliopsida; order Asparagales; family Amaryllidaceae; genus Allium; species Allium cepa. Next base: position 1,035,969,339 of record CM060941.1, on the reverse strand, counting down.
AGTCATGCATAGGATATTTTCCATAATCAAAATTTATTTTAATTGAAAATAAATTTCTTTTGGTAATAATTCTAGCTTAAAAACTTGAAAATGAACACTGGCGATGCTGCGGTTATTCCCAGAATTATTTCCGGATGATCAAGTGAGTTTAATGCTTTTATTTCCTTCAAAAATGCTATCAAAAATACTTTTCTACTCAAAACTTTTCAAATAATATTAATATTAATTTTTAAGGCTTCAAAAACAATTTTGAAAATACAAAGGATATTAAGTTCTAAAATTCTCAATTTTAAAATCATTTCTATATATAAGTTAGATTATAAATATACTTATACAAATTTCCTTAACTTATTAACAAAATATTCCATTAATTTACACTTGGTCATTTTAACCATTTCCTATTTCCATTATATTTCAATTTAATTTAATTAACAAATACTTCAAAATAAAATTCATTAAGTATTCATTTTACTTTAATTCAACCGATAATCGATGATAATTAAATATTATTATCTTTTAGCAACTTATTCATTAAGAATTATCATTATATATATAATATAATTTAGGCAAAATTATTCCATTTACCCAGTTTTCTTTTTAAAAAAAATATTATGTCGACTTGCCTCGTTTAAGTGTTTAGAAACCTCCATCGATAACACGGCATCCGCACATCGACCAGAATTCATACACAACTCAACGGATAAGTAAACACAATATAAAATATTTTATAACACTAACAAGTACGCTCTCTGTGACGCCCCACCTCTATACCCACGCTAGCCAAGAACACTACGGTGTAGTGCTGTGAACTAGCACGGAGAATAAGGCTGTTGAGGAGCGACCATCCATGTAATTGCTTATCACACGGTGGCTATAAATAATCTTCGGAAACAAACATAGAAATAAGCATAACACAAATCAGTCACAGACATCCATATCACAAAGGCGGAAGAAGATATGAATATACAACTAACACATGAAAGTGTACATCAGAGTAGTGGTCAAAAAGATCCACAATAATACAAAAGAATAGCAACACGTGCTATACAAAAGAATACAACTATGAGTCTATATCTCAAGTGTATACAACAAAAACTGCTAATCTAAATAGTTAGCCAAAAGTCAGAGTAGCAAATCCCGGGAAGAAGTCAAGCAGAAGCACCTGTAACATCTCGGTCTGACCCGAGTATTATTTAAGAAAATAATAAACGGATCGGTCTAGCTATAAATATCAAATGACATGATACAAAATAAAAGATATGGCATAAACATAAAATATCCATACTGACATACTACTATAAGTATGCAAATGATGATCAACAGAAGATCAATCAATAAGAGATAAATCAATATCACAAGAATCTTCTCAAACATCCAAAGAGGGCATCATACCCTAAACGTGTACTCATAACAAGTCAATGACATAAATTCCAGAAATCAACACAAGAAATCCAGAAATCACAAAAAAAAGAGAAAGAGGCCTATCACATGACGGTCCGAAGACCATGGGAACCTACCCCATATGGGTGAGTCGGAATCACCCAGATGAGGTCTAGGCTAACCAGAAAGCAAAAAGGTATGTGTGAATGGAATCACACAAATGGTGTCTAGCCTAACCTCGCAACAAAAAGGTATGTGTGAGTGGAATCACACAAATGGTGTCTAGACTAACCTTGCGGACAAAGAGATATGTGTGAGTTGGAATCACACCAATGAGGTCTAGTCTAACCTTCCAAACAAAGAGACATCGCACAATTACTAGTCTAAATCATAAAATGATCGTTATGATCAACGAGAAGTGTCAATTACACTAAGCTAGTAAGTATAAAAGTTTATCTTCGTGTCCCATAACCACTTGCTTAACTTAAATATTTACGAACAAACTGTAAATCTTCCTTAGAAAATTGTCACAAGAGGTTCAATCGAACAAGTCCAAGAATTAACCGACGAAGTGAACGCAAGCGTTTCATACTACTTGTTTTACTAAGCCGTTTAATTAGATTTCTCATCCGAGTGAGGTAAAGGTTTGTATATACTAGTAGATTGGAAAACGGTTTAAGAAAAGAGCTTTGTTATTGAAAATAGAGTTGAAATCATTTTGTTGAAAGAGTTTTGATATTTACTACTAGTATAGAAAACCTTTATATTTTAAAGTGACAAATCATAGAAGTGATTGTAGAAACAATCAATCATAAAAATTCACATTCGAAGACATGAATAAAATCCAAAGAAACCGATAAAGAATCCATCGAAATAGATATTCAAAAATCCATAAAATCGACCGAGAAGCCAAAGATAGTTTGTCTCGAAGAATGGTCAACTCGGCATCTCAACAAAGCAAGTTTTGTTGAATGTTTTTCATATAAGATCCACTACGGAGTGGGGTCCAGGGGGGTGGCAACCCCCCAAGGTAGGGGTGCGGGGGCAACGCCCCTGCTACGGGGTTCGGCCTGCCGGTTAGGTCGCGGGGGTCCAAGGGGCAGCGCCCCCGGCGGGGTGCGGGGCAGCTCCCCATCCAAAACGGTACGACCTAGTGAAGACCTAAGGGAGGATAGGATTGAGCGATCTAAAAGGGCAACGACCTAAGGTCTTAAACAAGGTCGAGCGACCTAACATTCGAACGACCCAAGGAATTAAGGGCCGAGCGACCTACGAGTTTAAGGGGTCGAGCGACCTAGAGGTGTTCGCGACCTAGTGGTCGAGCGACTTAAGGGGGTACGCGACCTAAGGGTAACTCGCGACCTAACATGGCCGAGCTAAGGTAAGGTGCGACTCAACCAGGTGAGCGACCTAAGAAAGACGAACGACTTAAGGAACTCGCGGGTTAGAAGAGGCGAGCGACTTAAGGGACCCGCGACCTAACAAGGTAATAAGGTCGAGCGACCTACGACCTAACGAGGTAAAGGCCTAAAAGAATATAAGGTCAAACGACCTAAGTGTATTGGGTCACACGACCTAACAGGGTTCGCGACCTAACGACCTAAGCTAGGTCGAGCTAAGGGGTTAGCATAAAACAGGTCGAGTTAAATAGGCTGAGCGACCTACGACCTAAGGTCCATACGACCTACGACATAAGGTCTATACGACCTAACTTCGAAGACGTTAGAAATGGCCAGAACGACCTACTACCTAAGGTCCATACGACCTATCAAAATATAAGGTTCCTTTAAAAAATCATTTTTCGTCTCGATATCTCATTTCGTTTTCAAAATCATTTCGAATTTCCGTTTAGGTTGCAACCTCATTTAACTCAATTCGTATTTAAATTCAAGATTTAAATATAAACATTTCACCTTATTGACTAGCTTAGGATTTTAGAAAATAGTTTTAAGTAGTTTAAAAGTAGTTTTAAATAATTAAAATAGTAAAAGATACTTAAAATCTAAAAATGGATTTAAATAGATAAATTGGTATAAAATAATTTAAATTGGGTTAAGTAGATTTAAAATAGATTAAATAGTTTAAGTATTCAAAAACGGTTTATATAACTGAGTAATTTGAAAAACAAAATAAAACAGCTTCAAAACCAAACCATTTCAATTATAACTTCCCAATTCAAAACAATTCCAATTTCCCTTCTACCGATTCAATTTCGATTTCAATTCAATCAACGTCAACTTTGACTTCAAATTTATTCAATTTTATATTCACTTTCAATTAATTCAATTTCAATTTTATATTCACGTTCAATTCATTCAATTTCAATTTATATCGATTTGGAGCTTGATTTTCAAAATATCAATTTATAACACTTAACAAAATTATCCTTCAATATTCAAATTTAAATCCAAATTTCAAATATGATTCAATTTCAAGCTCAATTTCAAAATATCATTTTTATATCACTTTTACTTAGTAATATTCAAAGCTCGAATTAAGGTTAAATCTTTAAACAAATCAATTTTCAGAATTCAATCATATCTCGCTTTTAAATTCCAAAGTCTCAACTTATATTATTTGACAATTTCTTTTAACCAAAATTTATTTCAACATTCCAAACTCAAATTTTCGATAAATTCGATTTCCATAAATTGATTTCTATTTATAACTTTTAAATCAAAACATTTAAATAAATTTCAAATCGACGATTTTAAAAATTATTAATTTAGCCAATTCGGTGTCTATATATAATTTTCTATCCTATGGCCAAGTAATTATTTATTTCAATTAAATGTCGGATGAATACATATTACTTAAATCAAATCACAGTTTCATACGTATGCATAACAGGATATATATAAGCAAATAAACATCCAAACATTTAAATATCAACCAATAGCATCCATCGAAATACATCATCCAATAGACAATACAATTCATAGCAATTTCATAGTTATCCATGTCAGGTAATTTAATCGCAATTCAATTTCCATTTCAATTTTACTGTCAATTTAATTTTCAACGGTTAATTCAAATGACAATCTATATGACAAATAAATTCTATCAAACAATGACAAATAAAATCATAACACTTCATAATGTCAAATTTAACTAGCATAAAGATATTTAGTACGTTGTGAGCGTTATAAAACACTCACCTTGATTTCAATGCAGTTCCAGCGGTTTATTTCGAATAAAATTAAACGAGCGTTTAATTTTACCTGAAATTTTCACTTGCTCCAACCGACTCCAATTCAGCTCCATAGCGTAGTGCTCGTCAAAACAATTGCAACGCAAAAAGTCTCGTCTCAATCGGACCTCGTATGTGAGAGTTATACATTTTATAAGTTATCGACATTTGAATTTATAAAGCAATTTATATATATATTAAAATTTGTCCATACCCAAAACAAAAGAGGCCCAGCCCATTCAAGCTTCTTCCCCAAACTCCCTGTAGCCATTCCCTGTACACGAAACAGAGAAGAACCCATTCACGTGCGTGCACAATCCCAGTGATACGGAGCTCCGGTACTCCGTTCGACATGCCGCCTTCGCCAAACTCCTTCTCTCCGCGTGCTCGACTCGACCATACCAAAATCCCCAAGCTCAGCCACCCCTAGAAAATCGCGACCTGGAGCCAGCTCACGCACGACGCGAAATGTCGCGCGTCCCAAACCATAGCCGCACACCACCAAAACTTGCTCCGAGATGCTATCTTCGACGACGAGTTCAAATCAAAGCTCCGTTTCGTGAATCGATCGCTAAATCCCTCAATTTTTCAAACCCTCGATCACAACTACGAACGGCCTCGACCCCAATAGTTGCCGAACCCAGCAATGAGCATATCAAATTGAAGCACTCGATGAAATAGGATTTTTAAAACTAGTTTCGCGATTTTTACTTGAGTAGAAATAGAGTTATGATTTTTCAAAGTTTCCATTTTTTTCCTCTTTCTATTATTTATTTTCTGCCATTGCATGTAGAATAAAGGAGAGGGAGACGTGAATGAAAAGCTACAGGAACAAGGTAGAATTTACAGCTGAAAAGAAGGGTTGACCAGTCAAAATATAAATTTTAAATTTCAAAATATCCCAATTTATGCAACTTAAAATCTTGAACCACTATCGAGCCGTACCGCTAGGCGTTTATAATGTTATACCCCTATTCCAGACGCAATGGAAAAGGTTTCAAGTCCTAATTTGATCGTATGTGCGAGTTACGGAAATAAACGATCAATTTTAAATTAAACCGATTAAACAAATTTCTAAGCGTTTTGGCTAACCCCTGACAAACGGTAAATCCGATTGACTTGAAATTTGAAATCTTACAATAATATCACGTTACGGATCCGATGAAACTGGTGTCGTCGAAATCCGAGACTGTTTGAAAAATGGCTATTTTAACTCGTCAATTAAATATTAAAATATTCAATTTTCACAAATTGACTTTAAATTTAATTTTTAAAAGTTCTACATCATTCTAACTTTAATATGATAAAATAAAATTTTGCAAATCATTTTTAATCATATTAAACCCGTTATCCAATTATCCAATAAATTCCAATTTTTAAAAATCTTATTAACTCTATTATATTCCCAATATAACTTACATTCACTTTGGAAACCAATTTGAATCACATTAAATCAAATTTCAATTGTTCACTCTATTTTCATGTATTAAATTTCAATATCAAATTAATCATATCAAATTCGGAATTTAATTATTCCAACATTCTTAATATTAAATTTAAACAAAATTTATTATTCTTGAATCACTATCTTTTGAGATATTCAAAACGAACTTAAAATTTTAACTTTTGAAACGAATTAAAATTATAGAACAACCATTTCTATTATACGGTTATTCAATTCCCATTATTAAATTATTCAATAAATTCCAAATATTAAATTTAAACAATTTCGATTATCCAATAATTCATTATCTTTTAAAATATTGAAATTGAACTTATAAGATTCAACTTTTAAAACCAATTCACAATTTAGAACACTATTTTCATTTTACAGTTATTCAATTTCTCAATAAGTTTTAAATATTTAATTTAAACAATTTACCTGTTCAATATTTGATTTTAAATAGATTTTACTTATCAATCAATTACTCTATTATACCCAATGGATTCAACATTTATTATTATTCCAAACGACTTACAAATTTTTTTCTAACACTAAATCACGAAATCTTATTAAATTAGCTATTTTTAATTATCAAAAATTTACGGGTCGTTGCATTCTCCCCCATTCAAAACTTTTCGTCCCCGAAAAGGAAAAAGAAGGGTAAAGGAACTAAGTATGGAATTCAACATTTGATATATTTTATTCAAAGTTACCAACTTATAAAACAATGAAATTCCATTTATAAAGTCATTACTACACTTCCACTAAGTTACCCTGAATGACTTTCTAACTTTAAAAGTTAGTTATCAAAACAAGTTATAAAATAATTTAAAACTTGAAAAAATTTCTAACACCCGGATTTACGGAAAATTTCGGCAGAGTCTCCTTTGCGCGGCTCGATCGGTACAGCTACAAAACGCCTCTACGGGCCCCAAACCAACAAAAGAAAATCAAAAGCCAAGTGGCTCATCAAAAATCACCAAATCTAATGACAAAATAAACATGTACCTTATATTTTATTAGCGAGCATATACGACTAATATAGCGCGAAAACGAGCTCCAAATGCGAAGCAAGCGAAATCCGCACCTACTAAACACTCAACAAACCATGAGAAACATGCATACATGAAAATAATATCAATATACATCATATAGCAACATAACAACTACATGTACCAACATAGCAAATGCAACAAAACAACATATGCAACCATCAATCGACTATCATCCAACTATCATCCAACAAATCCATAACCAATCAATATAAATTCACTTCTCGTTAATATTTATTGACTTGGTTTCAATTTTAATCACAGTTGATTCATTAACGTTGGATTTTACTAACATTCATTATCAATTCAATTAGTTAACATTCACTAATTTATATTTACATTAGTTCACTTTCAATTTGAATCAACTTAAATTCTATTTAAATTCATTTAACTTCAAATTTGATTCCAAAGATTTATAGCTTTCAATTTCATTAACACTTAATGAATTATATACAATCAACTAACAATCATGTAACAACCAAATCATACCCAACATAACCAAATTATTAATTTTACATTCAATTTGGTTTATCTCTTTCAATTCCAATTTATTCCTAGCCATACCAAATTCTTTTGTTTACATTTATTTCATATTCAGTTTCAGTTAATAACCAATTTATTTGCGGAACATCTTATTAATGCAGAACATTTTATTAGTCATCACTTTAATTTATAGTCATTCCATAAAAGTCTAACTTCTTATATATGACTTTCCTTAGTTTATAGTTATCTCAAAAGTTACAAATTTATCTTCACATATTTGGCATCTTAAATTTCCAATATTAACTTTTAATTAAGTCCGTAAGCCGTACATATATCATCCGTGAGCAATATCAATCTAATCGCTTATTCGATTACACAATTTCACTTCCAAAATAGTATCATTCACACGACTCTTTAGTGCGGACTCAGATTTAGTTCCTTGATTGGAAAATGTTACTCTCCTAGCATAGCCATATACTATGATAGAGAATTCCAGAATCAAATTAAAAATCCATATCTAGGGTTCGCCGTCGAAAATCGAGTGAAAAATCCTAACTTGGATCGATATAAATCATCTCGAAATTTTGTGCTCGAATTTGGATCAAATCGTTATGCGAATAAAATAATATACGTACAACTTATATATCACCTTTCAATAGATTTCTATACAATTTATCTATATTAAATTATTTTACTGACTTTCATTTTATTTACAATTAATTATTCGCAATCCATTATTCAGTCAATATATCCATTTCTTTACATAGCATATTCTTCAACGTTATCTTTCTTAAACATCATATCATAGAATTTGCCTACGCAAATTCATTTTAAACATTCTATATAATTTAATTAAATCCAATTTCATTTTCCAATTGATTCTTACCTATAAGAAATTCCTTTGTTTACATTTATTGCATTTTCATAATTTCAGTCAATAACGAATTCATTTGTGGAACATTTTATTAACTGGCACTTTAGTTTGTTAATCATCCTATAAAAGTCTAACCTCCCCTAAATGACTTTTCTTAGTTTACGGTTATCTCAAAGTTACAAATTCAGATTTTTCTATGCAATTTATATTTATTTTCTATAACCAATTTACAAAGATATAATACGATTCATTTATCTTCTTTCTTAAGTTCACTTACTTGTTCCATTTATCCATTCATCATTTCATGTTATATTTAAGTATATATAATTTTTATCACAGTCAAAATTTTCCATTTATATACATTTTAATTCCTTTTGAGTTTTCCTTACTTGTATATTTCAATTACTTTTAGGTTCTGTTTATTTGTATAATATCTCATTACATGTCCAAAACATCATTTTAACTCTTTTTTTACATTTGGTAAGTCATATTATATGTTATTAGAATGCAAATTTGGTATTATACAAATTTATAGAATTTCATTTTACTTAATTAGAATGTTCATGATTTTAATTTGTTTAAATCCACTTTACCTTTCAACTTTAAAGTTTTCCCAAACAATAGCTTAGATATCTTAATCCTCTTATTTTATAAATTCTGGTTATTCAGGTTTCATTCAATGATTTGAAAATTTCTAATTAACATAACTTAGAATTTAAATGCCCGGTTCTTTTCAAATCATTTGAAATAAACATATACACTTATATCTTTAATATATCAAATCATACCTTTGGAGTTTAAACCAAAATCCATTTACCCAAAATAATTCCGAAGAAAAGCAAAGCTTCTTAGAAGTCTCCCCCACTTTGAGACTCGAAAATGAACGTCGATGATGCTGCGCAGTCATCACCGAAATTATTTTCTAACGACATGAGAGAGGAGTACTGAATTCATTCCTTCTTAAAAATCCTTTCAAAATATTTGTCATAAATATATTTTCCAACTAATATTACTATATATTTCTTCAAAGCTTTGAAAACCATTTTAAAAGTCCCCGGGTCTTGAATTCAATATTTCTCAATTTAAATCTATTTTAAATTTATAAGTCACCTTTATAAAATATTCTTATAGGATTTTTTTCTTAAAATATTCCACAAGTTGTTTTATCATTGTTTATTTTGAATAAACCTTATTTATTAAATTACAATATCCAATTAATGATAATAACCAATATTTTCATTCCTAACAACCAGGTAAGCTTGATAAGTCACAATAATTTCTGAATTTTTTTCCTTATATACAAAATATAATTAGAGCAAAATTATTTCATTTACCCAATTTAAAATAATACTATGTCGAATTGTTCTGTTTAAGTGTTTAGAGATCCCTATCAATGACGTTAATTACTCGTATTGACCAGAATCCATAAGCCACTCAACAAATCAACCGACACAATATAAAATATTTTATATCACTAACAAATACGCTCTCTCATATATATACACTCAGCGACTCATCATAGGGTATAACTACCCTATTTATAAAGAGTCAGACCCCACAAAGCTAAGGTTATCGCTAAACCAAAGCTCTGATACCAACTGTAACGACCCGCATTTTTGGACAATTTAAACCGATGATCAAATACACATGTCGATTCCAAACCATTCAAAAGGGCAGATGGTTATTGGGGTAAATAAGAAAAGAAAAGAAAGAGAAATAAAGGAAACGAAACAACACAGAATCTCGCAGCGGAATGATAAAATATAATAGTCAAGTAAACAGTTCATGAAGCTGTTTACTATACTTTGAAAATTATTTATACAACATTTATCAGAGTTATACATATACAACAGAACAATTAAAATAATGCAGCAGACAACATGATGCAAAGATAATAATAGCAATAGTATACCAAATCTTCGTCTTCGTCCTCCAGAATAGATCTTCAATAAGCTGAAAAACTCAGAACTGACCCGAGCGTAATGAAAAGACAAAACACTCGAGTCAGGACTAAAATATCCTTATGAAAGTTAAATCAATTGTAAATAAATATGAGTGTATCGGCGTCAGAGATGTTTACGGGGTTTGACATCTCATATCCAGTGTCAACGTTCGTGCAATAACTCAAGAGATGTTACGGGATTTTCCATCTCTCAAGGATCCGAGAAACTATCTACTATGTAGTAATATACGCTAAGTAGATAATGCCTATCAGTAATATATAGTAACAAAATAGCGTTAAGGCGTTACCATAATCCCCCTTAACACATTTTTATAATGCCATAGTCTATACAGCACCGTAAGCCCCACCGTAAACTGGTGGTTATCAGAGGGTACCCCATAGGTATAACACAAAACATAACGTAGTGGTCGCGAATAGGATAATCAGTATGACAAGGTACATGAGGCGATACCAACTAGGATACTAGTAGTTGCGTGATCCGGACTGATGTTGAACATAGCCAGCAGCTACCCCAACACCGCGAAACAACACTCCCAAATCAAGGGGTGCACCCAAATCGAATCACAAATGTAATAGAAATGGTATCGAAGAAGCGTGTCCGCTAGAGGTGGCGAACCTCAATGGCCCGGCGCGGCTCCTGTTTTAGTCATGTCAGGGGTCATCCAATAATCGTTCTCTTTCTTCAGTCAACACGTTCACCAAACCATCCACTTCATTCTGGATCAACACTCCGCGTATAATAGTTATTAAAGTGGTTTTGATATCGACAGAGAGTATGTCCATAACCGATCCTGGTCTCTTTAATAACTACGTATTATTACACCGTTGGCTCATTTATATTTCAAATCGATTCATAATTGATATCAAAATATCATATTCGCTTCAAAATCAAATCCATTTCAAATATCGACATAGCCATTCAAAATATAAGGTTCCTTTCAAAAATCATTTTTCGTCTCGATATCTCATTTCGTTTTCAAAATCATTTCGAATTTCAGTTTAGGTTGCAACTTCATTTAACTCGATTCGTATTTAAATTCAAGATTTAAATATAAACATTTCACTTTATTGATTAGCTTAGGATTTAGAAAATAGTTTTAAGTAGTTTAAAAGTAGTTTTAAATAATTAAAATAGTAAAAGATACTTAAAATCTAAAAATGGACTTAAATAGATAAATTGGTTTAAAATAATTTAAATTCGGTTAAGTAGATTTAAAATAGATTAAATAGTTTAAGTATTCAAAAACGGTTTATATAACTGAGTAATTTGAAAAACAAAATAAAACAGCTTCAAAACCAAACCATTTCAATTATAACTTCCCAATTCAAAACAATTCCAATTTCCCTTCAACCGATTCAATTTCGATTTCAATTCAATCAACGTCAACTTTGACTATAAATTTATTCAATTTTATATTCACTTTCAATTAATTCAATTTCAATTTTATATTCACGTTCAATTCATTCAATTTCAATTTATATCGATTTGGAGCTTGATTTTCAAAATATCAATTTATAACACTTAACAAAATTATCCTTCAATATTCAAATTTAAATCCAAATTTCAAATATGATTCAATTTCAAGCTCAATTTCAAAATATCATTTTTATATCACTTTTACTTAGTAATATTCAAAGCTCGAATTAAGGTTAAATCTTTAAACAAATCAATTTTCGGAATTCAATCATATCTCGATTTTAAATTCCAAAGTCTCAACTTATATTATTTGACAATTTCTTTTAACCAAAATTTATTTCAACATTCCAAACTCAAATTTTCGATAAATTCGATTTCTATAAATTGATTTCTATTTATAACTTTTAAATCAAAACATTTAAATAAATTTCAAATTGACGATTTTAAAAAATATTAATTTAGCCAACTCGGTGTCTGTATATAATTTTCTATCCTATGGCCAAGTAATTATTTATTTCAATTAAATGTCGGATGAATACATATTACTTAAATCAAATCACAGTTTCATACGTATGCATAACAGGATAAATATATATAAGCAAATAAACATCCAAACATTTAAATATCAACCAATAGCATCCATCGAAATACATCATCCAATAGACAATACAATTCATGGCAATTTCATAGTTATCCATGTCAGGTAATTTAATCGCAATTCAATTTCCATTTCAATTTTACTGTCAATTTAATTTTCAACGGTTAATTCAAATGACAATCTATATGACAAATAAATTCTATCGAACAACGACAAATAAAATCATAACACTTCATAATGTCAAATTTAACTAGCATAAAGATATTTAGTACGTTGTGAGCGTTACAAAACACTCACCTTGATTTCAATGCAGTTCCAGCGTTTTATTTCGAATAAAATTAAACGAGCTTTTAATTTTACCCGAAATTTTCACTTGCTCCAACCGACTCCAATCCAGCTCCATAGCGTAGTGCTCGTCAAAACCATTGCAACGCAAAAAGTCTCGTCTCAATCGGACCTCGTATGTGAGAGTTATACATTTTATAAGTTATCGACATTTGAATTTATAAAGAAATTTATATATATATTAAAATTTATCCATACCCAAAACAAAAGAGGCCCAACCCACTCGAGCTTCTTCCCCAAACTCCCTGTAGCCATTCCCTGTACACGAAACAGAGAAGAACCCATTCACGCGCGTGCACAATCCCATTGATACGGAGCTCCGGTACTCCGTTCGACATGTCGCCTTTGCCAAACTCCTTCTCTCCGCGTGCTCGACTCGACCATACCAAAATCCCCAAGCTCGGCCATCCCTAGAAAATCGCGACCTGGAACCAGCTCACGCACGACGCGAAATGTCGCGCGTCCCAAACCATAGCCACACACCACCAAAACTTGCTCCGAGATGCTATCTTCGACGACGAGTTCAAATCAAAGCTCCGTTTCGTGAATCGATCGCTAAATCCCTCGATTTTTCAAACCCTAGATCACAACTATGAACGGCCTCGACCCCAATAGTTGCCGCACCCAGCAATGAGCATATCAAATTGAAGCACTCGATGAAATAGGATTTTTAAAACTAGTTTCGCGATTTTTACTTGAGTAGAAATAGAGTTATGATTTTTCAAAGTTTCCATTTTTTCCCTCTTTCTATTATTTATTTTCCGCCATTGCGTGTAGAATAAAGGAGAGGGAGACATGAATGAAAAGCTACAGGAACAAGGTAGAATTTACAGCTGAAAAGAAGGGTTGACCAGTCAAAATATAAATTTTAAATTTCAAAATATCCCAATTTATGCAACTTAAAATCTTGAACCGCCATCGAGGCGTGCCGCTAGGCATTTATAATGTTATACCCCTATTCCAGACGCAATGGAAAAGGTTTCAAGTCCTAATTTGATCGTATGTGCGAGTTACGGAAATAAACGATCAATTTTAAATTAAACCGATTAAACAAATTTCTAGGCGTTTTGGCTTGCCCCTGACAAACGGTAAATCTGATTGACTTAAAATTTGAAATCTTATAATAATATCACGTTACGGATCCGTTGAAACTGGTTTCGTCGAAATCCGAGACCGTTTGAAAAATGGCTATTTTAACTCATCAATTAAATATTAAAATATTCAATTTTCACAAATTGACTTTAAATTTAATTTTTAAAAGTTCTACATCATTCTAACTTTAATATGATAAAATAAAATTTTACAAATCATTTTTAATCATATTAAACCCGTTATCCAATTATCCAATAAATTCCAATTTTTAAAAATCTTATTAACTCTATTATAATCCCAATATAACTTACATTCACTTTGGAAACCAATTTGAATCACATTAAATCAAATTTCAATTGTTCACTCTATTTTCGTGTACTAAATTTCAATATCAAATTAATCATATCAAATTCGGAATTTAATTACTCCAACATTCGTAATATTAAATTTAAACAAATTTTATTATTCTTGAATCACTATCTTTTGAGATATTCAAAATGAACATAAAAATTTTAACTTTTGAAATGAATTAAAATTATAGAACAACCATTTCTATTATACGGTTATTCAATTCCCATTATTAAATTATTCAATAAATTCCAAATATTAAATTTAAACAATTTCGATTATCCAATAATTCATTATCTTTTAAAATATTGAAATTGAACTTATAAGATTCAACTTTTAAAACCAATTCACAATTTAGAACACTATTTTCATTTTACAGTTATTCAATTTCTCAATAAGTTTTAAATATTTAATTTAAACAATTTACTTGTTCAATATTTGATTTTAAATAGATTTTACTTATCAATCAATTACTCTATTATACCCAATGGATTCAACATTTATTATTATTCCAAACGACTTACAAATTTTTTTTCTAACACTAAATCACGAAATCTTATTAAATTAGCTATTTTTAATTATCGAAAATTTACGGGTCGTTACAACCTACGACCTAAGGTCCATACGAACTAACTCCGAAGACGTTAATTCAAGGCTGTGCGACCTAGCGCGATAACACGGGAGCGACCTAAGGGTTAGGTCGCGAGCGACCTTACTCCGAACACAGAAAAATGGCCAGAACGACCTAAGTGCAGAAAATTCACCAAAACGCTAAAAATTGGAGTTTTTCGCCAATCCAATCCAAACCAAATGCTAATATGCCTGCAAAAATGATAGGAAATCATTCCCAACAGTCCAATATAGTTATAGGCTAGAATTGTGAGATAAAAATCTCACCTTTGCACAAAATTTATGAAGAAAAGCTTGAAAGCAATGGAGAAGTAATCACAAGCTTGAATCCAATATCTTCTTCTTGAATTTGGAATTAAATGTTGGATTTGGAAGAGAATTTGAGCTTGGAATATTAATTTCCCCTTCCACTCACCATTAATGCTAAAGCTTGGTTGTTAGGAAATTTATGAAGGGTGAGGAGAAGGAGAGAAGTGGGTTTGAGTTATAATGGCTAATCTAACCCAAAGTCCAAAGCGGGAAAAGTAAGTGAAATTCCACTAACTCCAAACCTATCAATGTTTATACTTAAAAAAATTGTAAATGGCATTTCGAACTCAATGGAAGTGGTCTCGAGTCCTAATTTGACCGTTTGCAAAAAGTAGCTTTTTGGACCAATATCCGATTAACGATAAAATATTTAAATATAAAATCGATAAATATGCGGGTTGTTACACTCTCTCATATCTATACACTCAAACTGACTCATTCTAGGGTATTACTACCCTATCTCTAATGAGTCAAACCCCACAAAGTCAAGGTTATCGCTAAACCTCACTCTGATACCAATTGTGACGGCCTACATTTCGGAAGGATTAAATCGACAATAATCCACACATGTCCGACTTAAACAATCTGGAACGTAGATAATCAATGGGGTTAAACAAGAAAAATAATAAGAGAAGAAGAAAATAAAAAACAGAATCTCACAGCGGAAATGATAAAATATAATAATCAAATAAAAATTCAAAAGCTGTTTACTATACATCTGATCATAATCTATACACATTTACCAACGTTATATTTATACATCAGGGATAAATAATCAATACAGCAGGATGGCCTGATGCAGGGGATAATAATAGTAGTAATATACCAAAACTTCATCCTCGTCCTTCAGAGAATGGTCTTCAATACGCTGAAGAAAAAAAACTCAGGACTGACTCGAGTGTAATGAAAAGACAAAACACTCGAGTCGGGACTAAATTACTCTTATGTAAGTCAAATCAATATCACAAATATGAGTGCAATAACTTAGGAGATGTTACGGGATTTTCCATCTCCTAAAGATCTGTTAAACTATTTATATATAATAGTATACCCTATGCTAGATAATGTCTATCAGTAAAATATATATCAAAATAGAGTTAAGGCATTTCATTGATCCACCTTAACACATTTTTACAATTTTAAACCAAAATCGTAATGGGCTCGTATAGTGATAAATATGACAAGGCACGTGAGGCAATGCCCAAGGTAGGATTCTACCAGTTTACCATTTCTGGCTGGTCGTAACCCATCCGTGGCCGACCGCGATAATCAATTCAAACGACAAATAAGGTGCACCCATCAAATCTGAAACCACGATAGTAATACGAGGGATCAACATCGATAGAGGTAGCTAACCGCAATGGCCAGACATAGGCTCCTGTTTTAGTCATTGTAATTATGACATGAATGTCAAGACTACCCATCATCGTGCTCTTACTTCATTCCAGTAAACGTCACTAATTCAACCACTACATCCTGGATATCATCCACCGCGTACACGGTTGTCAAAGTGGTTCCAATATTGAAATAGAGTATTTCAATCAGAGGCCCCGGTCTCTTTAACAACCAATCGTCACTTTACACACAGGTTGGTACTTTTACACTTCGAAAACAATTCGTATTTGATATCAAAATATCATATTCGTTTCAAAATCAAACCCATTTTGAAATCATCATATTTACTCAAAAAAATCATATCCATTTCGAGATCATCAAATTTACTCAAAAATATCAACTCAACTCGATATATCGATTTCACTTCAAAACTTGATTCGAATTATAGTTCTGGTTATAATTCCCTTTAACCCAATTCGCATTTAAATCCAAGATTTAAATATAAACAATTTACCATTTAACCAGTTTGAATTTTAGAAAATAGTTTAAATAGTTAAAAATAGTTTAATAGAAAATGTATAAATAATTTAATCGAAAATAATTTAAATATAAAAATGGTTTATATAGTAAAATAGTTAAAAATAGTTTTAAAAAACAAAATAATTTGAATATTTAAAGAACATAGATTTGAAATCATTTATACTAAAATATTCATTTTAAAAATAATTTCAAAGTCAGACCGGTTAACTTCGCAATTTCCTACCCAAATAAATTCCAAATTCCATTTCAGTTTAATCGATTCAATTCCGATTTCAACTCGAATAAATTTCGATTCCACGTAATTTTCGATTTCATTTCACAAATTTCTTTAATTTTCAATTTCCATTTTCAAATTAATTTTAATCTCAATTTCAAATTAATTTCCTATTCCAGTTCGAAATTAGTTTAAATTCCAATTTCAAATTAATTTTCAATTTCAGTTCCAATTCCAAATTCAATTTCAAAATATATATTTAAAAACCTAAACCAAATTTACTTTCAATACCAAATTTCAATCCAAATTTTCAATTCCAAACTTAAATTTGAAATATCATTTGACATCAATTTTTCTTAGAAATATTCAAAGTTCGAATAAAAGACCAATCTTTTAAAACAAATCAACTTTCGAAAATTTACGCCGTATTTCAATTTTTAACTTAAAAATCTAAACTTCAATTAATTAAAAAATCTCGTTACCAAGTTTATATTCCAACATTTCGAGCTCCAATTCAAAATAATTCAATTTCCATAAATTTGATTTTATTCTTAAAATCATTTCATTTAAACAATTTCAAAATAACTTTTAAAATCATTTAATTTAACCAATCCGGTGTCCGTATATAATTTTCTAACCTATAGCTAAGTGGATAATTATTTCAATTTAATTTCAAAGATGGATATATATCATTTCAATCCAATTAGATGCCATAGGTATGTATCATATCAACCTATTTCTTAACTTATTCGAAATAATTCAGTTTACAGTTTTATATGCAATAAACAATATACTGGATAATAGCATGATATATCAAAATAAATAAACAACCAATATCGACATATAGCATCCATCAAAACCAATCTACCATAAAGCCAATAACATTCACAAATTCCAATTCTTACCAGATCGGGTAATATACTGCCAATTAAATTTAAATTTATTTAACGGTCGATTTAAATTCTATCAATTAATTCATATACCAATTTAAATCACAATTAGACCTACCAAACATCAACCAATAAAATTTATATCACTTCAAAATATAAATATAACTAACATAAAATTATTTTAGTCAATCATGAGCGCATAAACACTCACCTTTCATTTATCGATGATTTAAAATCCAAATAAAAGCCCAAATTTAAACAGTCTCAGAATGCAGCCAAACGAGTTCCATAATGTCTGGAATTTCAATACGAACGCAACGAAAAAAACGCGCATGAATCCGAGCTCGTATGCAAAAATTATGTAACTTAGAACGATCGAATATTTAAAAAAAGTTAAATAATTAATTACAAAATAAAAACAAACGTATACCATCTTCTACGTTCGAACAGCTCGAACAACCCATCCACGCACGCCCTATTTCCAGCCGCATGCCACCATAGGCAAACGAATCCCATCCAACGTCGTCAGATCGTGCGCCCCATCCTTCTCCGCCATCACGCCGAGTACAACACATCCCGCCACCTCCAATTTCACAATAGAACCCAAAGAACGCACGTGCCTTTTGCCTAGATTCTAGCGAATCCGTGAAGAAATAGCACAAATCCACTGTTAGATATGTAGAGCTCGTCGAGCTCTACAACTTTGCTTTTGGAAGTTTTTGATTTCGATGAAAGATGAAGAAGATCGGAGGGGAAGAAGTTCGAAGCTTTCTGGCAGTTTAAAATAAAGAGAAAGGCGGCCATAGATTAGAGCTAGTGTTCAGAATAAAATAATAATAATCTGTCTCGATTTGCATGTGTATTTATATAGTTAGGTCCAAAATCGTCCGAACTCCAATCGAGACGTGCCGTCAGGCGTTTATAATGTTTTACCCTCATCCCGAGCGCAATGGAACTAGTTTTGAGACCTAATTTAATCGTATGTGGAAGATAGCTTTTCAAAGTCAATTTATTTTATCGTATTCCTTTGAATTGATTTCTACGCGTTTTAAGCTCGCACGGCCAAATGACAAGTCCGATCGCTATAAAACTTGAAAGCCTACAATAATTCTTATGGATCCGACGAAACTGGTTTCGTCGAAATCCGAGACAGTCGCAAAAATGACTATTTTTACTCGTTAATTTAAAATATAAAATTTTCAATTTTAATTTTTCACGTTTAAATCCAATTTTAAATATTAATAATCTTAATTTTTATTTACATAAAATTTTAAATCAATTTAAGTCATCATTTTCTATCATATTAAATTTAGAATTTAATTATTCAAATAATTTCAAATATTAAATTATTCAACAAATTGCATTAATAATCATTTTCATTTAATAATCTTAAATTTAATAATTAAAAATAGCTAAAAATACGGCTGTTACACTGGCTCTGATAACACATACTCCAGTCTGATTATAGATGCCAACTTGTATTATGATGACACTGAGGAGAAAGAGGAAGGCCAGCAAGTTGAATTTGATAAATTAAGTGAAATTGAGGTGGCGTCTCTCCCCCATAGTGAGCCGCTGCCCATGGATTGGGATAGCAATTCAAGTCAACTTGCTGCCATTGTGCCCAAGGTTTAGCCCATGGAACATATGAGTGGGAACATGGACGGTCGCGACGTAACTCGCATGACTCTTCCTCCCACTGCTTCCATGCTATCACCAGCCATGTCGAGATCGACGATTCCTCATCGCTGCCCTTCTCTATTGCTGTCGCATGCCCCTGTGCCTTTAATTAGATTTTGCAGACTAGGTGAGTTTTTATCTTCTGATTATTTAATTCTGTGTATAGATAAATAATTTGCAACGGTGACTTCAGTTGGATTACGAGTTCTATTTAATTACGTTGGTGATTGTCAATTCCACATAGAATTTGTTAACATATTATTAGAATTAATATTAGACTGTTTTTGTGGATCACTGTGGTACGTACTGCTAATTTAAGTTGTTTTATTATAGCTAGCTTGGTAGGCTAGAACATGCTGCTTGCTTATTAAGATTAGTAAACTCTTAAACATGAATAGGTATAGGAACTTCACGTTCTTCTTTAGCCGTTTGTAATATAAACTTTGTATAGACAAAAGTTTCAATGAATTATTCATATTTTCAAGCTGCTTATGTTAACAAGCCTTTTGGTTTTTATGATATTAATCTTGTTGTTGTCTTCAGTTTACATAACGTCTATTCTATATTTATAATAATTGGAACATAACCTTTGCTTTACTTCTCTTTGCATAATTTTCAGGGTAAATCTTGAATTTTCAGAATTAAATCTTAAATTCTAATATGAGTTATTGCTTAAAAGGTGCTTTTCCTTGACATTAAAGTTCAGCATGTTGGTTACATCAAAGGTTGTCCTTTGATCTTTCCCAAATAAGATTAGATTTTAATCATGTTATAATGTACTGTTATAATGTGAACTCACCTAAGTAAATGTGATGCAGAAGTATTAGTTTTTTTTCTTTGAAACTATGTTCACCCATGAATTATAGAACTACGGCATCGGTTTAATAATGCATATTACTCTAACCAAGAATATTTTAACTTTGATTTGATTTCCATATATTTTAGATTTAAACAATTAGAATTTGAATCAACCAAATGTTACAACCTTTGAAAATTTTATGGATTATATATATGATTTTCTTACAAGTCTTTTTCTAATAAATGCACGGGTGTTTCCTACACCTTATTGGAATCAAAATTAGATGTGTAAATTAGTCAAGTCTTCACATGTAATGATATATTAAGGGAGTTATAACCGACATATTAGTGTCAACAATGTTTGAGAACAATCAAAAATTATTTCCGCTTTAGGTTGGGGTATATATCCACTGAGAGCATAATAGAATTGAAGTTATAACAATACAATTAGACGAAGTACAAAATGCTATTAAAATCTCACTGATCTCCATCCTGGCATATTTAAACTTGAACAACAAACACCATTCATCTTCAATTGCATCGCTTTTTTACATTTCACCTTTACATATTTCTTGTATCCAAATACTCAAATCCGTAACTCTTTACGTTAACTCAAATTATATATTAATTATTCTTCAACATGTTTTTTCAATAAACTATAACCAATATTCGGTTTTTAATAACTAATGTGTTGGAGCAATTTCTTAATTTCAAAAGTGCGACAATTATATACATTTTCGAATATAACAATTTCTTAATTTGTGTGACAATTGTGATGCTTTTTTTATTGGTGATTTTTCTCTCAATTCCAATTTATAGTTGCAGGTTTCATTGTTCGTGACTTACTTTTTCATTAACTTACATACTTTTAGTGTTGTTTTACTCTAAGGTACATGTTTCTATATGAAATAATGTATATCACTTCCTTCTATGGTTTGAATATATTAATGTTGAATATAATGACAGTTTTGGTTTATTAATCCATTAATGCCTCAATGTATATTATTGTTGAATTTAGCCACTATGATAATTACATCCCCTTTAGATGTTTTTGTTGGAAGTTCAAACACCACTTTAATTGTGCTTTCTTTATTTAGTACCATGTGATAAGTATATTAAAAACAGTATACTGAAATTACCTGATGATGATGCTTCATCCTGCAACATTGAAATGAAATAACCGTTTTACTCAAAACTTGGTATTGAATTCCTGAAATGTCAAATGTTATTGCACTTCACGAGAGCATCTTTTTTTTATAACATGGTAGCCAACACAAGATTTGTTTATATAGGATGAATGGACAGAAGAGCAGAAGTGTAAGCACATCACCTATGTACTCATATTATCCAAGAGTACTACTTCGTAATGCTGTCAGAGATCATACGGAGAATAAGATGCTATATGATACACACGTAAATATTTTCTTGAGCTAACAGTAGTACGTATTAAAACATCAAATAAATAACACATTTATACATACACAGTATCGGCACAAAGCAATAAATACGTGTGGCTCCACGATAAAACGGTACACAATGTATAGTAAATAACATTGTTCACAGAGTAGGTTGCAGCGATAAGATATAGTATATATAAAATATACAAGATATGAAATACATCTCAATTGTCAAATACATACACGAGTCAATACAATACAAAACAATATACAACAATGATGAATATCTAGGCTCCTCAAAACCCAAAAATTCTTGCTAGTCTCGTTGTCTCTGTAACTGAAATATCTCAGACTGACCGAGTATTATACAAATAATACATGGGTCAGACTATATCCAAATATATGGGTCAACTCATACATAAATATAAAGTATACACAATATAATGGTGATGACATACTAACAATAGTATATCATAATAGCAACACTCTCAAAACACAGCATAAAGATATCATCATCCATATAAACACATCAAATCAGAATTCACATAAAACAACATCATATGGGTAGCTCATCCATATCTTAAAATCATTGCCAAATCCAGAAATAAACAATAATGAGATATCCTCAGATATAATCGGGCAAGAACCCTATAATGCCCAAATATCTCTCAATCTCACAATATAAATTATTATCATAGAAAATGAAACCATCCAAAAAAATAGGGCTAATACACAACAATGCCATAATATAATATTATAACTTTGTATAATCAATAGATAATGTGAGATAGCCCATTAAATCATCCAAATGATATCTAATATCATGCACAAATATAATCAATCATAATCAATAAATAAGGCGATCTCCAAAATACCAAACCAAAAGTATAGTTATACGAGGATTTACTACACTTTTGACTCAACCAGCCTCTAGTCTAGTCAACTCACCATAGGAACGATCGAGATACATATGCCAATCCACTACACACACATATATCGTGAATCAAACGGAGAATGACTGCCATCTACCGTAAACCTGCTCTAGGAACATAGATCTACTCGCCAACCGTAGAGTAACCGTCGGTTTCTATAGTCTTCAAGGCATATGCCAATCCACTACATATTCATACCATGAACCAAATAGGGAAATGACAACCACCTATCATAATCTTGCTCCAGGAACCCAGGTTTACTCGCCTACTGTAGAGTAACCATCTATTCCAGTAGTCTCCAGTTACCACGATGGAGATCGTGACCCCATCTATCAGTGGTTTGTCTACACATAGTCTCGGTCATGATCCTTCTTTGCCTCGAATGAGAACATACTGTTGGCCTATGCGACACAAGAGGCTATGGGCAACAACTCATCTACTACTACTAATATTATGATGTGACGACCCAGAATTTTTGGATGTTTGAAGTTGGAATATTTAATTGATTTTAAATATTTAAAAGTTAATTTTTACTTGAATGCAAATATTATTATTATCATTTAGCAATTAAGTTATTGGATTTAATAAACTGAAATTGAGTAAATTATTGACTCTTCAGTTTTAAGCCTGTTAAAAATAATTTGAAGGGTTGTAAAATTTATATCGATAGCACTGAAGTTAGTAGAAGTGTTAAAACTGGATTTAAAGGTGATATGTTCAGTTTTGAAAATATATCGTTTAAATCGATATTTAAAAATAGCCTTTCGAATTACACTCTCGGAATTCGACGAAACCAGTTCCATTTGATCCGAAATAGTTAGTTATTATCGGATTTCAATTTTCGTAGCGTTTGGAGTTACCGTTTGTCCGTACCGACGAAGAACTTGTTGAAATTAAAATCGAATTTTAATATTTAAACTCGATTAAAAAGGCTATCTTCCACATATGACCGAATTAGGTTCCGAAACACGTTTCATTGTGTTCGAAATGTGGGTAAAACCTTATAAACGCCTGGCGGCATGTCTGATTCGGAGTTCGAGATTTCCCTATATATATAATACGAGATATTCTGAATAAAAAAATAAAAATAAAATAATAAGTCAAACCCTATATCAACTGACCTACCCTTATTGAGCCAACCTACATCTGATCGTGCCGCTCCCCTTTTGTTAAAAATCACGACATCTCTTTTATTCCTTACTCGAGGTCATGCAGAATAAATCAAAAAAAACAACAAATCGATAAATAAATAAAAATTACGAATCGAATTTAGTCGCGAGGCCAGAAGAAGGGGGCGGCGAGCTAGGGCGGAGGCGCGTTCATCTCGGCAAGGACATGGGAGTCGAAGCTTCGGCATGGAGCTCGAATCGAGCAGGGTCGCGGCGAGCTTCGCGAATAGGGGAGTAGGCGCTCGCACGCGCTGAGGCATCCACGGCATGTCGTCGTCGTCAGGAAGCTAGGGTTTCGCGTTAATTTTCGGGGAGATGCGATTTAAGGGAGAAGGGCAAACGCAAAGCAGTGGGGGTTCGTCGGTGGAAGGCCGACGATGCTGGTTGGGTAGTGCAGCGACGATGTTCGACGTCGAGGTGAGGTTTATCTGCCTTATTTTAATTTAATTCAATTAATGTATATGCAGAAAAAAAGGGTGGTGGCTCGGGAACTAATTCGAAAACAAAACCTGTTATCTCAGTAAATGATAGAGATTAACAAGTTTTTAAGTTAAAACAAATTCAAGTTTTAATACTAATTTTTCTTAAAAACGATTTCTTTAATAATAATGGATTAATTAAAAGTTTGGTTCAGGATTGATTGTGTATTAGACCAGGGTGTTGTTCGAAGTATTGTGGATTGGTCTCGGGTTGTTGTTATAATAGTTTTGTAACATGGGAAGTAAGTGTTATCAGGTTTAAGTTAGATGACCAAAGATGTAAAATATATGGAAATAAACAAGTTTCAATGCAAAGTGAATCCTAAGACAAGCTTTCAAAGTTTTAAAATGTTAGAGATTGTTTGTTTAAAATAATTATATAATAGGTAATTTTTAAATGTTTCAAAAGTGATTTATTTAACGGAATTAAATCAAGGATTAATTATTTGAGGATGATTAAATAGTTAATCTAATCAGTTAATGAGTAATTAATCAATTTATTAAGATAATTAATTAAAGGTTGATAAATTTGTGTAATCAATTTTAAGGATTGATTTATTAATGTGACAAGTTAATTAAGGTAATTCAAGATGATTAATTTATTTAAAGTTGAATTACTTAATGTAATTAATTCATGATAATTACTTAACTTAAGTAATTTAAGGGTTAATTTGTTAATGTAAATAATAAATCAAAGAATAATTAATATAATAATTTAAGGGATAATTAAGTAATTGAGGATAATTACTTAAGTTGGATAAGAAGGGATGATAAATTAATTTTATCAATTAAAGTAATAACTAAGGCCTATAATTAATATTAATCAAGTATGGTTAGATAATTTATTTGATTTAAATTAATTGTGTGGTTAATTAACCTTGCTTATAAATGATTGGATTGTATTGAATGCCTTAAATTGGTTGATATCTCTGATAATAAATGTTTGTGGTATGATATATTGGATGAACAGTGATTATGTGATTATGTATCAATTATTAATTGCTGTGTAAAAGTGTTATCCAGTAATTAAAATTTAATTGTATTTAATTGAATAACTTGGGTTTAGATGACATTGGGTTCGGAGAGACCGGAGTCAGGTATTAGAAAATACCCGAAACCAGTTCGAATTTTTATAGATTGATATGTGAAATCTATAGGCTGGAATGAAATGATTTAAGTGAATTGGACTATTTAATCTAAGTTTTGGTACTTAGAAAATTGATGTGGGAAATAAGTGATGTCTATAACAAATTGTGAATTTGTAAATTGATACGAGTTACCCTGGGTTTTATATAAGTTGTACGCTTTGTATTCCATGTTAGATGGGTTTACTCATGCTGGTTTCCAGCCTGACCCAGGTGTTACTTTGATGTAATGCTCGAATCAGACCAAGTATTACAGATTTTCAGATAAGGACATTCTGGAGCTTAGGAGACGGGTTGGATGGCAAGAACATATAGAGTATTTCCGCTGTATTATATTATTGTAAATCTGAGATATGATAATTGTGTATATCCAGTGTCTATATATGTGTGTAACTCTGATGTATTATAAATGTATTTGACAGATACCAGATTCTTTTGTAAACTGTTATTATTTTTTATTATATTTTATCAGATGCGAATGTGAGATGTTGGTGTTTCTGATCTTCTTCTTCTTCTATTTCTTTCTTCTTTTTCCTAACTATCTGGGATTTTCGAGATCGAAAATTTCGGGTCGTTACAGTTGGTACCAGAGCTGAAGGTTAAGCGAGAACCTTGGCTCTGTTGGGATTACTCATTAAGGATAAGGTCAATGGTACCCTGGAATGAGTTGAGTGTGTGTGTGTATGAGTGCGTACTTGTTATTTTCTAATATAAAGGTTTTAAATGATTTTATATAAGAATATATTTTGATATATAAAGCAATATTTCTTTCTAATAAACATTAAGGTAATTGGTTGTTGTATTATTTGAAAATTTTAATAATGAGAATTAAGTGGTAATAGAAATACAACCAAATTAAAATTAAATGAAGGAAAGTTTGAAGTGGATCCAGAATTAAATGGTTTAACGAGATAAGTTGATTTGATTTAAGGGATTAAATCAACATTTAAAAAATTTAACTCGAAATTATATAATTCGGGATGGTTTAAATTTGAAATTTGAATTGAATTCGTTCAAACTGAATCTGATTTAAATTAATTGGATTTGTGATTGAAGATGGATAAGTTTAAAAATTCAAATGGAAAATTTGAATTGGATTGACTTGAAACGATTTGAAATTGAAGTGGGTTCAATTGATTTAGTCCAAATTGATTGGAATAATTTGAAATTGTAATTAAAGTTGAGTAGGTTTAAAATCAAATGGAATTTGATTTGAATTTGGAAAGAAATCAAGATTGATTCAACTTGAATTGGGGTTAAATCAATTTCAATGGAAATTGAAGTTATTCAAATTGGAATTGAGTCAATTTAAATGGAAGTGGAAATTTAAATTGAATTGATGGGGAAGCGAACAGTTTTGACTCTGGACTATTTTCAATATAAATTGTTCTAATATAAACTTATTTTCCAAGCAATTCAATATATACAACCTTTCTTTTTAAAGCCAAATTACTTTATATTTATTTTACAATTATTTTTGGAGCTATTTAAAAAATTTTGAACTATTTTATAAACTAATTACTGTTTTTCAACTATTTTACAAATTCATTACTATTTTACAACTGTTTTGCAATTATGTAAAATTTCTATAACTATTTGACTATTTTTCAACTATTTTACAATTACTTAACTATTTTATAGCTATTTTACAAACTAATAATTATTTTTCAACTCCTTGTATATTTTTAAAAAATTTCAAGCTATTTACTAAATATAAACTGGTCGGAGTTCAAACTGCTATTGATTAAATACCCAACTGAGGTAAGAATTGAAGTGATAATCCAAATAGAGATTAAAGCAATTGTGATTATGTGGATGGAAATCAAAGGAAATGTGAATAGAAAGATAAATTGATTTAGTTAATAATCAATGAAGATAAATACGTAGGATGTACGTATATTATTCTATTCACATAGTGATTTGATCCAGATTCGAGCATAGAATTTCAAGGTAGTTATATCGATCCGAGTTGAGATTTTTCACTCAATTTTGGACGGCGAACCTGGATATGGATTGTTGATTAGTTCTGGATGTTCTCTATCATAGTTAAGGCTATGCAAGGAGAATGACAGTTTCTGATCGAGAAACCAGATCTGTGTCCGCACTAGAAAGTCGGGTGGACGATACTAGTTCGGAAGTGAAATTGTGTGATCAAGTGAGCGATCAGATTGGTATAGCGTCCAGATGATATGTGTACATCGTACGGATTTAAATGAAATTTATATTGAAAATTTGTGAATAAGAAATGTGAAATGATTTCTTTTGAAATGAAAGTATTATGCAATAGATAAAAGTGAAAGTTGGATATATTTTTATGATGATAAGTATGATGGAAACAACTTTATAAAAAAGGAGAGTAATCAAATTTGAATATTTGATTTTGGGATAAACAAAGTTATATATCTTTGTTATATAAGATAAATCTCCCCTTGTTGATCTATTGCCGGAAGAAAAGGATTTTGAAAGTGCTTGAAGTATAAAAGGAATTTTATACAAGTTTGAAATGATCCAAAGTTTTTAAAAAATTTATATATATATATATATATATATATAAAGATCTTATGAGGATTTTGGAAAAGGGTTTTGGGAACCTTTGGATTTGGAAAGGCTTTTGATTTTTGGGTAAAATCAATATTGGAATTTGGAAAGCCTAGTTTGAGAATTATCGATTTTGGGATAATCGATTTTGAGAAAGGAGATTTATGTAAGATTCATGCTAGGTGTATGATTTGGAAGATACTATATGTGTATAGTATAAAGTGTTTTGAAAATGGCTCTGGGGAAAAAGGCGCTCCCTTGAAATGAACTTCTCAGGAGCGCCACCGGGTGCTGCTGCCTTGAATCCTAGGGGGGTTCTAAAGTTGATCCTGTGAGGAGTCCGGGCAAAACTAGTTCCTGAGGATTATGTGTAGTGTGTAGCGAAAGTCGATGGCGCCGATGCCTACAGAGGCATTTGGGTTATGCTGTGACGACAGTGTAACTCGATGTCACTGCGATCTACTACAGACCATAACGAAAGTCGTGTGTGCCGCTGAGAGCCAATAGTCTATGTTTGATTTTATATCGGTAGACTGCGACCAATGGTAACATAGCGAAAGTCGTGTGTGCCGCTGAGAGCCAATAGTCTGCGTTTGATTTCATATCGGCAGACTGCGGCCTATGTGGGAGTGGAGAAGTTTCATTTTTGGCAGCGAAAATCAAGGGTGTTGATGCCTACAGTTACATGGACTTTTGCTGCGATGGCAATGTAACCCTGGAATTTAACTGCGGTCTGTTGTGGGTTACATGGCGTAATCGAGAGGCGCAGAGTGTCTACAGAATGGACTTTTGTTGCGATGGCAATGCAACCCAGGATGTAACTGCGACCATGGATGAGGTCGATGATTTCCAGAGCATTCTCACCAAAGATATTTCCTCTATTTTCAAAAACTATTTTCTATATTTTCAATAAAATTATTTTCCTAAGTATTTTCACTAGGTGTTGAAATGGGTTTACCAAGTACTTATAAACATTCAGTCCTACGCCTGATCAACGTATGACCGAATTTCTGTGAGAACAATGATGGACTAGTTGAGACATCGAGTTATGAGAAGTGTTTTCATAAAAAGCTGTTTTAATAGTATTATGTGAATTTAAAGGTATTTCTAAAATTTTAAAATAAAGGTGTTGGAATTTTGGAAAATGAAAGAAAATCCAAACTGGAATTATGAAAAAATGTGAACTTAGGAAAATTTAATGAAGTGATTTTTGTAATAAAATCGAATATTGATTTAAAAGTTTGAAGTAAGCTAATTAGCTAAATCAATTATTTGATAGAGTATGTTAATAAAATTTAACTCGGTTAAATTAAATGGATTGTAAGTTAATAATGAAATTTAGAAATAAACTCGAATTAAAATAGAGTTCGATTTGGATTGATAATGAATTAAAATAAGTGTAGACGTTGTAAAAAAATAAAATGGAATTGGATTATAATAGAAACGGTTTGAGTTGCAAACAAAACCCAGGTGAATAGAAATAAATTTAGAATGGCTTTGTATTAATAAAATAAATTCAAAAATGAATTAAGTAGGTGGATTAAAAATTTAAAATGGGGTGAATAAATGGGTTAATTGAATTAAATAATAAATGGATGAAATCTGATTGAATAAAAATTAAATCAAAGTTTTAATTGGAATTGGGTTATCAGAATGAACTTAAGTTATGAGGTGTATTAATTTGAAGTAAAATTTCTTAAGTCAATAGAAGCTTGGTTTCGAATAAGAATGGAAGACCATTAAATAAGAGTTTGGGTTAAAATAAATTGGATGTAAGCAATTAAGTTGTAAACCAATAAAATTGAACGAAATGGTATATGAATTGATTGAAAGCAATTGAATTAGTGTTGAAATCATATAAATTGCTCGTGGAAGTTATTTAGAATGCATTTCTTTTAGAGATGATGTGTTGTAGTTGTTTAAGTAAGAGAAATGTTATAAACTTCATATATATAGTGCTTACATATTTAAATTGAGTAAGTACAGGTAGCGGGAAGCCATTTGGCTGGATTTGGACACGCTAAATGCTAAAATAATAAGCTGCTTGCTTAAAAATGCTAAATAAAGGTACACCTACGCAATAAAAATAGGAAACATGAACTGTTTTTGTTTTTCCGACCGTGTGGGTCGATGTATATATATTTATATCTCTTGTCAAATTGCAAAAGCTCCTCCGTACAAATGAGACTGCCAAAATTTTCCGAAAATTTTGGGAGTTAGAAAAATTTTTGAAGAAATTTTTTTGAAAAACTTTTGTTAGCGACAAAATGATTTCAAATTGAAATAAATTAGTGGATGAAACTAATTTAAAATAATGATATGAATTAGTTATAAATGGAATATAAAATTCAATATTCAGAATTGAAGATAAATTAAATTCATATGGAAATGGAAAAAACTAATTTGAATAGAAGTAAATATGAAAACTTCTGTAAGGAAATGTATAAAGTGATTTTAAAAGCTATGATTGGATATTATTGCTAAGTAGGATATTCAGGTATTATAAAGGAAAAGGAAAATTGGTTTTGATTTCAGGAGACAATTTGAATTGCTCGATTAAAAAAGGTATGTATTTAAATTTCTATATGAAATTTGATTGGGTTTTTGATCTAGCCACTTGGCCTTTTGTTTTCTTCTGGAATTTGGAAGCCCGTAGAGGCATTTTGTAGTTGTACCGAGCTAGCCGCGCAAAGGAGAAGCTGGCAAAAAATTTCGAAAATTTAGAGAGTTAGAATTTTTTTGAGAAAATTGTGATAATTTAAATTTGAATTTAAATTAAATTTGAGTAAGTGGAGAAAATGGTGTTGTTGGAATCTATAGAAAGTTTTGGGTAGTTGGTTGAAGTAATAGTGGGTCTTTAATAAAAGATAGGTTACGGCAAGTTGATAAAACTGGTTGGTTTTGGAAAAAAATAGTAATGGGTATCGGACCATATTTTTTAACTAGTAATTTCAGGGACGAAATTCTTTTAAGAGGGGAATGTGACGACCAAGAATTTTTGGATGTTTGAAGTTGGAATATTTAATTGATTTTAAATATTTAAAAGTTAATTTTTACTTGAATGCAAATATTATTATTATTTAGCAATTAAATTATTGGATTTAATAAACTGCAATTGAGTAAATTATCGACTCTTTAGTTTTAAGCCTGTTAAAAATAATTTGAAGGGTTGTAAAATTTATATCGATAGTACTAAAGTTAGTAGAAGTGTTAAAATTGAATTTAAAGGTGATATGTTCAGTTTTGAAAATATATCGTTTAAATCGATATTTAAAAATAGCCTTCTGAGGCACAGACTCGAAATTCGACGAAACCAGTTCCATTTGATCCGAAATAGTTAGTTATTATCGGATTTCAATTTTCGTAGCGTTTGGAGTTACCGTTTGTCCGTACGGGTGATGAACTTGTTGAAATTAAAATTGAATTTTAATATTTAGACTCAATTCGAAAAGCTATCTTCCACATATGACCGAATTAGGTTCCGAAACACGTTCCATTGTGTCCGGAATGCAGGTAAAACCTTATAAACGCCTTGCGGCATGTCTGATTCGGAGTTCGAGATTTCCCTTTATATATAATACGAGATATTTTGAATAAAAAAATAAAAATAAAATAATAAGTCAAACCCTATATCAGCCGACCTACCCCTATTGAGCCAACCTACATCTGATCGTGCCGCTCCCCTTTCGTTAAAAATCACGACATCTCTTTTATTCCTTACTCGAGGTCGTGCAGAATAAATCTTAAAAAAAAAACAAATCGATAAATAAATAAATAAATACGAATCGAATTGAGTTGCGAGGCCAGAAGAAGGGGGCGGCGAGCTAGGGTGGAGGAGCGTTCATCTCGGCAAGGACATGCGAGTCGAAGCTTCGACATGGAGCTCGAATCGAGCAGGGTCGCGACGAGCTTCTCGAATAGGGGAGCAAGCGCTCGCACGCATGGAGGCATCCACGGCATGTCGTCGTCGTCAGGAAGCTAGGGTTTCGCATTAATTTTGGGGGAGACGCTATTTAAGGGAGAAGGGCAAATTCAAAGCAGTGGAGGTTCGTCAGTGGAAGGCCGGTGATGTTGGTTGGGTAGTGCAGCGACGATGTTCGACGTCGAGGTGAGGTTTATCGCCCTATTTTAATTTAATTCAATTAATGTATATGCAAAAAAAGGGTGGTGGCTCGGGACCTAATTTGAAAAAAAAAACCGTTGTCTCAATAAATGATAGAGATTAACAAGTTTTTAAGTTAAAACAAAATTCAAGTTTTAATACTAATTTTTCTTAAAAACGATTTCTTTAATAATAATGGATTAATTAAAAGTTTGGTTCGGGATTGTTTGTGTATTAGACCAGGGTGTTGTTCGAAGTGTCTATGGATTGGTCTCGGTTTGTTGTTATAATAGTTTTGTAACATAGGGAGTAAGTGTTATCAGGTTTAAGTTAGATGACCAAAGGTCCAAAATATATGGAAATAAACAAGTTTCAATGCAAAGTGAATCCTAAGACAAGCTTCAAAGTTTTAAAATGTTAGAGATTGTTTGTTTAAAATAATTATATCACAGGTAAATTTTTAAATGTTTCAAAAGTGATTTATTTAATGGATTTAAATCAAGGATTAATTATTTGAGGATGGTTAAATAGTTAATCTAATCAGTTAAGGAGTAATTAATCAATTTATTAAGATAATTAATTAAAGGTTGATAAATTTGTGTAATCAATTTTAACGATTGATTTATTAATGTGATAAGTTAATTAAGGTAATTCAAGATGATTAATTTATTTAAAGTTGAATTACTTAATGTAATTAATTCATGATAATTACTTAACTTAAGTAATTTAAGGGTTAATTTGTTAATGTAAATAATAAATCAAAGAATAATTAATATAATAATTTAAGGGAGAATTAAGTAATTGAGGATAATTACTTAAGTTGGATAAGAAGGGATGATAAATTAATTTTATCAATTAAACTAATAACTAAGGCCTGTAGTTAATATTAATCAAGTATGGTTAGATAATTTATTTGATTTAAATTAGTTGTGTGGTTAATTAACCTTGCTTATAAATGATTGGATTATATTGAATGTCTTAAATTGGTAGATATCTCTGATAAGAAATGTTTGTGGTATGATATGTTGGATGAACAGTGATATGTGAATAGCTATCAATTATGAATGGCTGTGTAAAAGTGTTATCCGGTAATTAAAATTTAATTGTATTTAATTGAATAACTTGGGTTTAA
This sequence comes from Allium cepa, assembly GCA_030765085.1. Taxonomy (NCBI): domain Eukaryota; kingdom Viridiplantae; phylum Streptophyta; class Magnoliopsida; order Asparagales; family Amaryllidaceae; genus Allium; species Allium cepa. The sequence continues at coordinate 1,035,935,863 of CM060941.1, read as the reverse complement.
ATGACATTTTCGGAGAGACCGGAGTCAGGTATTAGAAAATACCCGAAACCACTTTGAATGTTTATAGATTGATATGTGAAATCAATAGGCTAGAATGAAATGATTTAAGTGAATTGGACTATTCAATCTAAGTTTTGGTACTTAGAAAATTGACGTGTGAAATAAGTGATGTCTATAACAAATTGTGAATTTGTAAATTGATACGAGTTACCCCAGGTTTTATATAAGTTGTATGCTTTATATTCCATGTTAGATGGGTTTACTCACGTTGGTTTCCAGCCTGACCCGGGTGTTACTTTGATGTAATGCTCGGGTTAGACCGAGTGTTACAGATTTTCAGCTAAGGACTTTCTGGAGCTTAGGAGACGGGCTGGATGGCAAGAACATACAGAGTATTTCCGCTGTATTATATTATTGTAAATCTGAGACATGATAATTGTGTATATCCAGTGTCTATATATATGTGTAACTCTGATGTATTATAAATGTATTTGACAGATACAGAATTTTTTTATAAACTGTTATTATTTGTTATTATATTTTATCAGCTGCGAATGTGAGATATTGGTGTTTCTGATCTTCTTCTTCTTCTATCTCTTTCTTCTTTTTCCTAACTATCTGGGATTTTCGGGATCCAACATTCCGGGTCGTTATAATGATGTGCATCAAAAGGACATAATACTCATCGAAGGTACTTGTAATACTTATTGAAGGGAAACATAATAACGGTATCATGGATTTGGGACGCGACCCCACGATCAGACCGTCAGGGTAGATACTGGCTAATCTGGTGCACTCTCGATAATATAGAAAGTTGGAGACAATGTGGGTAGTCATATAGTACTTGTAATGATCCAGAACTTCAGTCATTTGAATTTGAAATATTTAATTCATTTTAAACAAAAGTTAATTTTATAAGTTAAATAGATTAGATTTCAAATATAAAGGTTATTTGAATAACTGGAACTGTTTAAATAACCGAATCTTGAATTTAATATGAATAAAAATAATTCGAAAGTTGATTTAAATTCTATTTAAATACAAGTGGAAATGGTAAACTTTTGAATTTGAATTAAAAGTGAATAAATTAGTGTTAATAATAGTTCATTTTAATTAACATGTGAGCATAGCCTTCTGAGTCATTATCTCGAATTTCGACAAAACTAGTACCAGTGGATCTGTAATTGTGACATATTGTATATCATAGAATTTTGTGGCATTCAGACATATCGTTTGGTCTACGAGCTCGAAACGCATAGAAATTAATTAAAAGGAATTTAAATTAATACAATTTGAATTTTGAAAGCTAACTTATGTATATGATGAAATTAGGTTCTGATACTAGCTCCATTGTGTTCGAAATAAGGGTATTACATATAAAACGTGAGGCAACACACCTTGTTTGTAGCTCAAGAAGTTTAGGCGTGAATAGGGTCGGAGAAATTGCTTATAAAAGGACCTCACTTTCTCTCATTTTCTAAAACTAAACCCTAGCCGCCGTTATTTGTCTCGTTATCTAACGGCCGAGATTACTCTCGATGATCAGAGTCGAACTGGAGAAAACGTTAGTTACAAAGTGGTGCGGCAGACCAAATCGAGTTCACTATGGAGATGGATCAGAGAATGGTGGAACGTGGTAGGGGGAATCCGACTTCGACATCACGATCGGCGTCACCTGAGAGGGCGATGCTAGGTTCGTTGAAGGCATCTAAGGCAGGGCTTCCCTCAGAAACTCATTGCAGACGGTGATACTTCCTGGCAGCGACAATGGATTTGTGAAGTTGCAGTCGAGTTTGAGTATTAGCGTAGCTTGGGATTGTTTGCATGCAATATTAAGAGAGAGAGAGAGAGATTAGGGCTAAGCATTTTTAGCAGGGGTAATTAACTGTTAATAATTGTAATTATGAGTTAATTATTTTAGTAAATCAAATTCCTATAAATTAAATAACATGTCCACACTAGGTCCAAATCGAACGCAATCAGTCGCGTTAGCCTCGTATCGATGATATCTACATTATGAAATTGGATTGATAGAGAATAGAGCTTGTTGAATTTCATGCTAAATTCGAACGTTGTTCAATGTTAGACGAAACTAAAACGCTTTGGCAATAACATGAATTTTGGTGAGTTAAACTCACCTCTCTGACCCATTTATATTTCTATATAAGTGTAGGTAATTTTATTGTTGATTATTTGTTGACTGCTTGGATGATTTACCATTTTATTAGTTAATTTGGATATATTCCCACCTCTGAAGCTGATGAGATCCTATTACGTTCCCATGTAAGAGGAGATGACCATTTGTATACGATTTCACCTCGAAGCGTTAATTTATATCATTTGATTATATACAGTGTGTTACATAGGGGAACAGGTTGGAGGGATCCAACTAGATTTCTCACCCTATTGATTTTACTTTTCTTGTACCGTGATGTATGATTTCTTGAATGTCATATTTGATGACATGGATGATTACCCATATTTAGTGCTATAGCAGCACTGGGCCTTATTTTTTAGCGTTTTGAAATACTATAAAATAACGATTTTGAATTGAAATGATTCTAAAATGATTATGGAATTTTATATGTTTTTAATGATTATTATCGAATTATTGAATTAATGAATTTATTTTAAATAAATAAAAATGTATGATTTTTATGGTATAAAATTATAGTATTGAGTAAACAAGACTTTATAAAAGTAATATTTTGTAAATAAAGAACTAGGTTTATAAACGGGATATATATATGTATATAATGAATTTGTAATCGATAAGTTGTAAATGGATTTATACACGCGATTTTATAAATAAAAGAGATTTATAAAGAAATGAATTTATAAATAAATTTTTGTAAATAAATTTTTATAAATAAAGAGATTTTATGAAAAGAAGTATTATAAAATAGAAAAGAGATTTATAAACATGGTTTTATAAATATATAAATGAATTATGTTGAAATTTAAATATGGATTTTAATGGTTTTTAAAACGATAATATTTAAAAATAATGTTTTGAAAATAATAATCTCAAATGGAATTTAATCGTTTTAAAGGTGATTTAAAATTGTTAAATGATGAAAACATAGATTTCAACATATATTTTTGTAATAGACATTTTTGGAAAAGTGAGGAAGGCATGGACTATAACATTGTTGTTATAGTAAATAATTTTCGAAAGAATATATTTTATATAGTATACGTGATATATATATACATGAGTATGGTGGCACGTCCGTTGGACGCGTACAAAGAAGGAGGTGACCGAATTTTCTCTCTGCTGCAATTATGGTATCGTGAGAGATTGCAATAAGGTTTCCACTAATTGTGGGAAAAAAGAGGGAAACGATGCGACATCCAAACAAAAATAAGGTGTTATAAAAAAGACGATGGGTAAAACTGATGATGATAAGCCGAATCAAGTTACATCAAACTATGAATTATCTACTATATTTCAAGTTTAGTTAATAAGAAATTAATCAAGGCATATTAGTTTTAACATAAAGAATTACTAAAATAGCACGTGCAATGCACGTGCGCAGGAAGAATTGGTGTTATAAAACATTATTTGTTAAAAAATTAATCTTACGAAATGACTTGATGTGCATGAAATGTTGCATTTTCTATGTGTATATATGCATAAATCAACGATCTATTGAAACATGAATGAAACTAGGTTATTTTAGAAAGTTATTAAACGGGTAAAGGGAGAAATTCACTATTACGTCAATATGTAGAGAAATGTAATAAGTATTAAAATTAGCATTTTCAAGAATCATCTCTATTTTAAAACGGTAATAAAGCAACATGTCAATATATAAGAATTTTTTTTCCAACTATAAAGATCGCACCTCCCATAATACTCCTTTCCTCACGAATGTTCGATGCTTGTTGAAGTATAAAACTACCAGATGCTAATGTATAAATTTCGAATTATCATTTACCGTAATATTGTTATAAAGTTTCGTAACCTGGTAACTTGTACAACCTTGTAATATCGATAGAGACAAATATTCGGTTGATACATTTTTACTTTTTGCGTGAATAAGCAACACTGTGGGTATACAATGTTAGATATGAATGTTACTTAACAAGTTTTTGTGGAAAAATAACTAAAGCAATTTTGAAGCTCAGAAGATAAACTGTAAATTAACAAATGAAAAACTGGATGAGAAAGAATCCCCAAAATAGTACCTTGTCGCAATCTACCTAAATTACTACAGGGATATAAAAGTAAATATTGTCCTAGTAATGAGTCATGCGGAACTATAAGATAGTTGAACATTACTATCACAAATATATACTCAGTTATATGTATATTATGTATAGCGCACACATAGATGGTAACGTACAACATAAAAATGCAAGGTGAAAAGCCTACTATAGATGTAAACCTAGCCCTGAGCTTTGCGGCCTACTACTCCAACTTCAACACAATGAACTGCTTAGTAGATGAAGGGCTATTAACACCATTCCTTAAATGTTTGCGAAAAGTTTCATAGCGTAGTTACATATCAATATTTTCCTGGTTTACAAACCTAGGCTGCACCGACATGGAGCTTTGCCTTATGCTCATTGTAAACATACAATAATTGGTAACCATACAAAATTTATCATAGAACATAAACTGAAGGCGCATCTAACTATCTTGGTTTCCGATAAAAATAAATAGAAACGGTAATTATTCCTTAATGCATAACTTTTGTAATCATTAAAGTACTATTACTAATGATGCGTGATATTTACATGCAATCTAGCCTTAATAATATTTACATGTAATATAGCCTTACCATATTAACTTAAACCAACTTCAGGGCATACAATCTCTTATACCATCACAGTAAAATATATAGCTCAGATCCTAGCCAACCAACCATGCCCACACTCGCCCCTTCCATAACTCATCCAGCAACATCTACAAAACCAGTACACGCAGCTAACTTCACCTCTATAGTTATTTCCTACACACCCCCTTCCTCCATTGCTTTTTGTACCTCTTCTCCAAAAAAAAATCATCCTATTAGGAATAACTAACACCCTATAATCCCCAATCTTATCATCAATCAAATAAGCACTCACTTCAGCCCCTAGATCCCCCACTGCCTCACCAACATCAAAATCCTCCCTTTGAACAGCATTGCCATTAACTTCCTAACATTTTCCTGAAGTAACTACATAACCCGTTCAACAAAAAATGTAAGCCCCGAGGCCGGTGATTTCTCAAACAGACAGCCAATCTGATCCTTCACCAAAAACGACATATCACTACCAATGCTAACATCAGGAATAGAAGTTGTTTCTTTTCCATCTATAATCTTCTCATCCTCGAACAATATTTCGCAAACACTTTTTCCTCGGCCAAACCGATGTTAAGGTCTCTATGTGTTGGTAATGGCTGCACCAATCTTGTATTAGTCTTTCACCTGCAGGCAATAAAAAATGTATTAAGACAGTAGAAATCACACCTCAAATATATATTTACATGACCGATACTCAAAAGTAAAGTTACTGGTCTAGGTTTAATGTTAGTAATCTCCCAAAATAGTCCATAAAAAACTGAAGTTCAGCAATAAACCTGTGCTGCCAACAAAAAGTAAGAAAAAGAAAGCAAATATTTTATGGATGGCTGTTATGGTAATTATGTTTAGTAAACATAATAGAAATTTAATAGGCATATGATATGCAAATATCCATACATATATAAACATATATGTTTGTTATCCAGTATTACATTGGATCAAATTATATAATCTTATACTATGATTAGAATACCAAACTTAAAGTGTGATAATATTTGATATTCTCATAAAGTAAATCCAACTAAAATCAACAAATTTGGTGTCACTAAAAATTTCGAAAAACTATCGCTACTACACCATTTCCGTATTGAATGAAAGAAAAGCATGTGGACTTGAGAATAAAATATATATTCCTTTAAATATATTTTTAGATTAATATAATAGCAAACAAAATGAGTTTGAAAAATACAGACAAGTAGCGAAACTCCACATGTTTTTAGCATGCTTATTCGTAGAAATGGTTTTCCATGAAGGAAATTTTGTGCCAGGAAGCAATCTTTGTTAACGACGTCTGTTGATGTTAATCAAAAAATCAAAGCTTTTTATTCAGTACTGTATTGAATCTAGCAAGCTGTAGTTAGTACATATTCCATATAATCTGCATTACTTACTGTTATTTGTTAGTTTTTTTTAGTTTGTAATTTTTTAACATGCCTTCTGGAATGATTATGCTTGTACATTATGTTGTAATAAATAAATAAATTCTAGATCTGAATACATACAACCCATATTGATTCTATCGAGAAACAAATATACGAAATTAAATAGTTCAGCAGAAGTCGTACCTGAATCCATTGATGCTTGCAAAAAAAAGATCAACTAGGTTTTAGATCTTCCAAATTGACACAAGCTTAGATATGAAAATTCTCTTTAGAAGAGGATGGAGAGAATATGATAAGACTTGTGTAATTTGGGGACCATAACCTCATATATATAGTGTGTGATATTTTCCAGATCGGCCCTTCAACAAACTAAAATTGTCACTCTGGTATCCACACATTATAAATTTACATGACGAATGTACCCCTTAAGTCTTGTTGTATTTATTCTGAATAGATCACATAATTAAACTTAATCCCAAGATAGCCCATACATTCAAATATTGAAATATGTGGCCCCATAATGTTGAATTATTCCAATAATCTCCGCCTGAGCCACATATGTAACCTTATAGAATGTATTTAACTTCATGAGCTCTCAAATAGCTATCTTGACAATATGGTATATCCAAAACAATCTCGTCCATTGATTGTGTTAACATAGGATCAAAGCGGTTTTCATTATCGTTAGTGTAACTAAACCCATCAATGGTCACGTATATCAATATAATCAAATGACATAGATCAATCATGTATGTGTAGCATGGAAATTACATGAAATGTGATCTTTACATGTCTATTTCCAACTGGTCCTATTTTACTTTAATGAGATCAAAATCTAAACATATATAAATAATTTGAGTGCAAAAAAAAACTTTATTTCTGATCAGAAAAACTGAAGCATATCTACAATCAAAATATAGAGCAATGTCACAAAAGAAATGACTTAGTACAAACTCCCCCTAAACCAAAATATTCTTACATAAAAGATACACCCATTTTAGCAACATGCTTATGAAAGACCTTGGGTGCTAACATGGAATTTGTCCCAATATGCTCTATGGATATTAACACATTTTGCACTCTTTCCTTCACAAGTAGAAACTTGATGTCAATGTAATTTGACTTACTTGAGCTTCTATTGTTATTAGAATATAATACTGCTGATCTATTGTCACAAAACAACTTTAGTGGTCTTTTAATATTATCTATAATGCGCAGCCTAGTGACAAAATTTCGCAGCCATTTTCCATGATTAGATGCCTCATAGCAAGCCACAAACTTTGCTTCCATAGTGGAAGAAGCTATAAGCTTTTGCTTAATGCTCTTCCATGATATATCCCCACCACTCAACATAAATATGCATCCTGAAGTGGATTTTCTGCTATCCGGACATCCAGCAAAGTCAGAATCAGAATACCCAATGATCTCCAACTGATCTGATCTTCTATATGTAAGCATATAGTCCTTTGTTCTTTTAAGATACCTCATAACCCTTTTTGCTGCTTTCCAATGATCCATTCCAGGGTTACTAAGATACCTGCCTAACACTCCTACAATGTACGCAGTATCCGGACGCGTACATACTTGAGCATACATTAGACTCCCTATAGCAGATGCATAAGGGATCTTCTGTATTTCATTAACTTCAAGGATGTTACTAGGGCATTGTTTGAGACAAAACTTATCTCCTTTAGCGACAGGGGTATCACCTGGTTTACAATCTTGCATGCCAAATCTCTTAAGCACCTTTTCTATATAGTTCTTTTGTGACAATCCAAGAATGCCTCGTGAACGATCACGATGTATTTGGATCCCTAATATAAAAGAGGCATCACTAAGATCTTTCATTTCAAAATTATTTGAAAGAAATCTCTTAGTTTCATGCAACATATTTAAATCATTGCTGGCAAGCAATATATCATCAACATATAAAATTAAAAATATAAATTTACTCCCATTAAACTTGTGATACACACAGTTATCAATGATATTTGCCTCAAAACCAAAAGAGGTAATTACATTATGAAATTTTTGGTACCATTGACGAGAAGCTTGTTTGAGTCCATAAATGGATTTCTTTAGTTTGCAAACCATATTCTTTGGATCTTCGACCATAAAGTTTTCCGGTTGCACCATATAAATTGTTTACTCAATGTCTCCATTGAGAAATGCAGTCTTAACATCCATTTGATGCAACTCAAGGTCAAAATGTGCAACAAGTGACAAAATTATTCTAAAAGAGTCTTTCGATGAAACCAGAGAGAAAGTCTCTTTGAAATCAATGCCTTCCTTTTGAGTAAAAATTTTTTCTACAAGACGAGCCTTATATCTTTCCACTTTACCTTTTGCATCCCTCTTGGTTTTAAATATCCATTTACAACCAATGGGCTTCTTACCTTCAGGTAAAGGGACAAGATCCCAAACTTTATTATCTTGCATTGATTTATACTCTTCATTCATAGCTTCAATCCACTTTTGAGAATTAATATCTTGCATGGCTTGGTGAAAGTTGATAGGATCATCTTCCATCAATCCATTATTATCCTCTAACTCTTGAAGAAATACAACATAATCATCCGGAATAGCATTTCTTCTTTCCCTAGTGGATCTTCTTAATGGAAATTCATTTTGAGGTTGTTGAATTTGTTCTTGTGAAACATTAACTTCAACTTGAAGAGGATTTTCTTCAACATTGTTTTGTTGGGGTTCTGGATTCACTTCTTGATCAATGACAGGAATAATAATCTGCACATTGTCCGAAGAACTAACTGTAGTAGGAATCATAGACGATGATTCCTCCTCAAAAACAATGTTCCTTACTTCATTTGTCCCTCTCAACTCAACATCCTCAAAAAATGTTGCATTTCCCGTCTCAAATATTTTCCTCAGTATGTGATCATAAAATTTATAGCCCCTAGATCGCTCAGAATAACCAATAAAGTAGCTGCTCACTGTTTCGAAGTCCAATTTTCTTTCATTTGGCCTATATGGCCTTGCCTCAGCTGGACATCCCCAAATGTGAAAATGCTTTAGAGTAGGTTGTTTGCCTGTCCAGAGCTCATAAGGTGTTTTAGTAGCTACTTTAGTGGGTATTCTATTAAGGATATAAACTGCTGTCTTTAATGCCTCTCCCCAGAGTGATTTTGATAAGGTAGAATGACTGATCATACTCCTTACCATGTCTTTAAGAGTCCGGTTTCGTCTTTCAGCAACACCATTCATGCTAGGTGAACCTGGCATAGTGTATTGTGGGACTATTCCACATTCCTCTAGGAATTTGGCAAATGGTCATAGACATTGTTCACCTGATCCGTCAGATTTACCATAATATTCACCGCCACGGTCAGATCTGACAGTTTTAATCCTTTTGTTGAGTTGGTTCTCAACTTCTACCTTAAATTTCTTAAACATGTCTAAGGATTCTGATTTATCATGAATAAGATATAGGTAGCCATATCTTGAGTAGTCGTCTATGAATGTTATAAAATATTATTGACCATTCCATGATGTCTCAGGGAATGGCCTACAAATGTCTGTATGTATTAATTCTAAGACGTCAGTTGCTCTATTGGCACATATTTTCTTATGTTTGGTCTGTTTTCCCTTGATACACTCTACATAGACATCAAGGTCTAAAAAATCTACGGATTCCAAAATGTCATCTGACATGAGCCTATGAATACTATTTTTAGATATATGACCTAAGCGCTTGTGCCATAATGTGGCTGAAGTTTCCTTATTAGCTTTTCTTTTAGTACCACGTGACCCTACATGCAAGGCTTCATTATAAGAGGTATTAACATCAAGCATATATAAGTTATCATAAACATTAAGAGAACCAGTTCCAATCAAGCATATATAAGTTATCATAAGCATATATAAGTTATCATAAACCTTAGTCGAAAATACATAAAGAAATAGTACCTATTTGTATTCCATTAACTCTTCACTTATATGAACGAAGCATTCCGCCTTTCAACTCATCTTTTCTAGTCATCAGATTTTGTTCATCAACTTATTATTGGAAGCTCACTCAAAACTTAACCGAAACCCTATAATTTTATCTAAAATTTACAAAAGAATGTAGTTGATAAATTAAGGTGAAAATATTACCATTAGATGTGAAGGAAAGGTGAATAGTACGAAAGTGGATTGAGAAAATGGGAAGAGATGTTAGATCATGGTAGAAGAAGAACAGTTCTAGATGGCGTCTGAACGTGGGAAAATGAAATGACAAAGGTATCCTTACTTCGCTTTTTCATTAGCGCTTGTGCTAGGGTTATTTAGGGAAATGCCAAAAAGGCATCACTTTGACTAGGGTTTTTTTATAGTATAGATATATCTTTATATGTATGTATGTATGTATATATGTATACATACATACATACATACATACATACATACATACATACATACATACATACATACATATATATATAATGAATCGAATCCCTACACTAGTGCTTTTGGGTTGTTGTCGTTGTTCCACGCATCATTCATTTTGATCCAATAAAATGTGTTTTTGATCTTCTGTTGTGGAATAAACAAATTGGCTCTTATGATCGTACTAAAGGTTTGGTGGTATAGGGACATTCCTTTTTATACTTAGCACTCGTTCGGAGGCGTATAAACTGAGGAGTTGTACGTTTATAGAAATCTATTTAGTGTGTCTCCAAAATGGCAGTGTTATTAAATATACTACTGTTGATACAAGTATATGAAAAAAAAATTCCAATATCGAAAGATTAAAATGGTTTTGAGAATATATCTTTTTAAAGTAAATATTTGGAAAGTGATTTAATTAATAAAAGATTAATTAAATAGGCCTAGTGAATATTTATGTGCTAGATTTTGTTTTTTGTTTGATAGTTAAATAACTAACTATCAAATTTGGACAATTTTAGTTCTTTGACTTGATGTGGGAACTAATTATTCGTGCACTTAGCATGAAGACGACTAACTAGGCTTGATTATCATTTGGTGTTAAGAATGATGATTTGAATAGGGAGGACTGATTATGGCCAATCTATCGGGATTCCTTCTTGACCAAAAGATAGCAAATTGATATTTGGAAGCATGATACATCTATGAGACTTGGTTTGCATATGAGGTTGAGGGTCTCTTATTGGTTATTGGTCCGGATAGACCGGGATCGGATTTATCCGAAAACCATCCAAACCAACATATGTATTCGAAAGTGCAGATTTGTTAGAGATGATTTGAAAACAGAGATCTTCATGATGTAGGGATGCTTGCCACTAGCCTCACGGTTCCATATTATATATATGGTGGCAGTAGCGCTCTGTTATGAAAATCTTCGATGTAAGGACTGCTCATTACTAACCATATGGTTGATTTCCAATAGGATGTAGCAGGAGAGTGCCTTCGGTTTGTCCTGTTCCTGGACAACATGCATGGACGAATGTCTAACATTGCATTTCTAAGAACTACGCACATTGGTTTTTAAAAACATATGTCTATTTGGTGGCGTAGGAAGTAACTCCTCTTTCATTTAACATCCTTCTCTGAGGTGTATGCACTCGGGTATTGTACTTTTGTGAAAATGATTTAATGTGTTGTTGGAAATGACAATGTGACATTCAAATTGGGATTTGTCATGTGAATGGTAAAATGTTTCCTTAAGCCTCGCACATCGGGAATAAAAAAACATGGTAGATGTAGTAGGGCTAAGTGGTTCGCTCCCATTAGGATATAGTCAGCACCTTTCTAGATTACCCTCTATATTTAGGGTTTGTTGTACATGTTGGCCACCGATAGGTCGGGAATGACCGAGGTGATGGCATATTCGGTACTTTCTATAGTAAAGGTAGGTCGGTTCTGTGATGGTAGAGGTTGGAGCATCAATACATTTTTCTAGAGATGTAGGGGTGGGCATTTAACCGACTTAACCAACTTAATCGATTTAACCGACCATAACCGAACCGTTTTAACCGATAATTTCGGTTAACTGAACATTCGGTTAACCAACCGAAGTTAACCGACAAAAGTTAGGTCGGTTTGCGGTTAATAACATCATGCATTTCGGTTAACCGTTAACCGTTAACCGAAACAAATTTTATTTGTATTAAAATTTTACGACCCAGCCTACCCAGTAAACCAAACCACTTCTATTTGTGCTTCTGCCACCGCTTCCAACGCATTTTCATCCCGTTCCATTTTTAGTAGAAGAAATAAAACCCTAGATCCACCAATTTCAAAACCCTAAATGTCCCTTCAAAATTCAGATCGATCCACAACACATTGTTGCCTTCGTCTTACTTCCGTGCTACCTGGCGCCCGTCAACTTGAGCTATAGTGAATGCTAGTATGAAGAGGAAGATTGTGAGTTTTAATTTTAATGGTTTTATATAGTTATTATTGTGTTATGCTTTTAGTTTGACTGAATCCATAACATTTTTTATTACTAATAGATCCTATGATATTTATCAGTAATTGCAGTAAACTATGTTTGGGTTACAAATAATTTCAATTGTTTTGTACGGAATTATTCTAAAACTGTGTAGTAGATATTGGGTTCATTGTTTGCTAGAAAGTGTATATTCAAAGATTGAGTTAACTGGAGTTCGATAGAGTTATATGAGGCTGGTGGTTAATCCATGATTTACGCAACTAATTTGATCATTGTTTGTTCCATGATATATTATTCAGCTTTTGTTATGTGCCTATGCACTTTGAGAAATAACTTGCTCACGTTTTTCTTCACATAATAGCATCTCATCTTCGATCATAGTATTAATATTTACAGTTCCTTTTGAAGTTTAACCACCTGAATTATGTTTAGTTTACATTTGATACTCCATCATGCTTCCTTCTGTTAAAGTACAAAATATGAAGAGATATAGCATTCAAAATTTTCTATGTTGGATGAATCTGCTTTTGTAATGATATTTTTTTTGCTCACAAATGCTAATTCTCACTGGGTTACGAAATGAATCAAAAATAAAGGATTTACTACTACACAATACTATATGGTGAAATGTACTTAATAATTATTTCTAACTATTCAGTATTATATTATTTGCTATCTGATGTTATATAAAAGATAACATGGATATGGCATTATAAAAGATTGTCAATTCCAACACATAAGTTTGTTTGGTTTTGTTATTATTTGGACGCGTGATTTAAGTGGACACATCGTTTATGTGATACCGACGTTGTGGTATAACTACCATTTACTCTTTTAAAGAAATTGTCTAAATTATGGTTATTATATGATAGCCGTATATATCTTTTAATAGTGTATTATCTCAGTCAATGATTCATATATATCTATAGGTTTCTTCATTTTCACATCATTACATAAATGTATTTTCATATAAGCCTATCTGACAGATTCATAACCATTATGTTTAGTGCTAAATGTTAGTAGACTTTTCCAGAACTCTTACAATGACAATATTGATAAACAATTGATTTTGAAAGAAGGGCTTGTCAATATCTTTTGAATTGGAGACTACTGCAGTTTAACTTAGCAAATTCTGTAAATATTAATATCACTATTGTAATTAGTTACAGTGCGTAACCGAATTAGTTACAGACAGTGCATATTAATACCACTCATATTTATTTACAGACTTAGTACATACTAATTAATTCATTTGTGCATATTATTATTACAAATAGTGCAGGTCCGAAACTTGGAGACTAGGTGATTGGGTCAGGTCACTGGAGAGTGGAGACCAAAGTATTGAGCTGAACGCCTATTTTACAATTGCAAATTTTCAAAGTTGTGTGGAGTTTAACTTTATAGTTTGTAATGTAATTTGAATTTAAGTTATTATTGTAATGTATGAATGTATGAACTATGGGCTAAGAGTGACAAAGTGATAACTGACTTTGTAGAGTGCAGTTTGCCAGTTTCTTCATTTCTTACCTTTCCTATTGTACTTATAACTAACTGTGTAGTAGTTGACATATTATATTTGTAACCGACTGTGTAGTAGAGTGTAGTTCTTGCATAAGGATGCCTTGTTGGAACTTGAGTTGACATATTGTTTTGGTCGGTTAACCGGTTTATTTAATCGGTTAACCGACTAGTTTAGATAGTTAACCGAACTGTTAAAAATAGTAGGTTAACCGGTTGAATAAACCGGTTGGCCATGGGTAATAATGAACGGTTCGGTCGGTATGCGGTGGGAAAAATTAACCGAAACCAGTTAACCGAACCTGCGTCCCTATAACGGTTAACCGAAAATTTTAACCGATTGAGTCGGTTAGCCGACTGCGCCCACCTCTATAGAGATGTGCTATCTGAAGGTATTCTCTTACCTGGTCATTGTATGAAATCCATTCTCCAATACAAGCCTTTACAGTTTCAGTTGTAAACCTATTATGTTGGAGTTTAATAAATGTAAAAATTTCGGCAATAATTAATATGTATTTGTATCCTAGACACTGTTATAATTCAGTGGATTTGATATGAAGTATTTTGGTTATCGTAAGTTAAAACCCGTCCGTATTTATTTGTGGCATGGTCTCATGAGATATCTTTGTTTTGAAAGTTTTTATTACTTTAAAAATCCGATTGAGATGTTTTTTCTCATGCTGGTTTACTAGACCGATGTGAATGTCATTCGCCTTTAATGCTCAGGTCAGACCGAGTATATTTATGTATCCAGCTTGGATGCTTTGGAGCTTGTGAAGATGAGCTAGAGGTCTTCAACTTGTATTCATATATATGTTTATTTCCCGCTGCATTGGTTGTTTAAAATTATCGGCATTTGTGAGGACAGGTTGTTATAACTGTTCAGGCTGATGATCAGTGATTTGTTGTTGTACCCGAATATATATATATATATATATATATATATATATATATATATATATATTAGAGTTTCTCTTTTGTAAAGATAATTGATATTATATTATATGTTATTCCACTGCATTGTGAGATCTGTGTTGTTTGGTTTTGTTTCTCTCTCCTCTCTTCTCTTCTTTCTTCTTTTCTCTTTCTTTCCCCTAATTATTCGTCTTTTAGTTCAATTTGAGTTGGACGTTTATATTTATTATCAACTTGAATTATGTGAATTTTTTTGGTCGTTGCAGTACTCATACCCTATCGCTTCGCATATCTCGAGTAATAGGCTGACAAGGGGCTCTCATATGTTAATATATAGCAATACGATACTCCTTACTGAGTATCGCATAGACCCATTAGTGTAATACATGTTTGAGAAATATTAAGTTACAATGAATAATCAAACAAATAACATAACGATGTCTCATACCACCGCTTGTTACTCGAATAATTATTTAATGCTCATAAACTACACTTGATCCATACTACATATCTCTATATGACAAATCCAATGGATAACAGGAAAGTATTGCCAAATGCCCCATCCCAAACAACATTACTAATCTGTTTATTCAAATTTCTTATCATACAGAAATAAAATATAATAAAATCATATCAAGCATGTCATCAGCATATCATACTAAATTCATCAATCAAATCAGCTGAATGGTGAATCACCCATAATATCAAGATCAGTATAAGATATGAGAAATCAGAAGATATAGAAATCGCACTTAAACCTCAAGTTTAATTCAAACATTTTAATAATAATAAGGCTCACTAAAATAATTCTTTTAATAATAAAAAAAGTCAAATATTTATATAAAATATTTAAAGATCAATTATAAATCAAATATACTTATAGGAGTTTTACCATAAATTTTCAAAATTAATTATTATTTCATAATATATATGTGTTTGTGTATATTTTAAAATATATTATACTTATTTCCAACCGTAAATATAATTCAAAGTCCTCACCTATTATCCTAACCAACTAGGGGTTTAACAATTTGTTTTAAATTATTCAATATAAGAAAACACTTATATTATAAATAAATTTTCACATAATAGCTTTTATAAAAATAATCTCTTAAAAAATATTATTATTTCCCTAATATAATTTATAAAATAGCAATATTTTATATTTTCTTTTAGAACGATTCTAAATCTTGTAATCAATAACTAATTCAACCAGTTAATTCAACCTTCAACAACTCTTTCCATAAAGTATTTTAATCATTAATCTTATTTAATTTTCCCAAGCAATTGTAATCGCTATCAAGATGGTTATTAGGAAATACTATAGTTAGAGTTGTGAGTTAGAAATTAACTCACTGAATGATGATCACACAATCATTAACGCCGTCGACAATCAAGGCCACCTATCTTCATTGTTGGTTCGCAATCGAACACAACATCGCCTCAACCAAAACGTATCCTGCTACATCGACGTCCAGCACTTCAAGCTGCAACATCAACATCTCATTGCCACCAGTAGCCTTTGCGTGCCTCCAAGCCCATTAGATCACCTTCAATGCCAGCGAAGGGTCGTATCGAGAAACATAAAAGTTGAGTTTTAGGGATTATATTTAATTCGTGTATTATTTTCTTAATTTGGTGAGATGAGAATATTAATTATTTTCGATATCTTCAAGCGTAGAATGATGATAGTCTCCTTCGTCTCCAAGGAAATGAATAAACGAAGTGGAAATGAAAAGTCTAGAATTTGGTTTGAATTTAATTGATTTTGGGCTTTGGGCTTAGGATTGATTATAAAGGAAATATTTTTTTCATTCTAAAGCTAAATTTAATTTAATCCAAGTTATTATTTTATTTCATCTTTATATATTTTGTAAAATATTACTTTCCACATTTATAACTTATATAAATTTAAATATCACAATTCTACAATCTAATCCTTTATAAAATAATTATCGAACCAATTTATCAAATAAACCATCAAATCAAATTTAATTAAATAAAATTCTATTATTAATGTTAATTAATTGTCACTTAAAATCGGGTTGTTACAAACGTCCCCCTTAAGAAAATTGCGTACATGCATTTTCCTATAAGGAAAAATCTATAACAATTTTCATTATACAGAACTTAATTATACCATTTCCAACTTTATTAATTTGTATATAAACTCTTTCCATAAATAGGAACAACTTTATAGAATTACAATAACAAATATAATTTGTATATGTGTGTGCGCGTGATAGAAAAATTCCATTTCACTACAAATCAATTTGAATTCAAACTCTCATCCAATAACTTTTAGATTATTTCATTAACAAAAATTCGTAGTTCAAACTTTTTTTCAGCCTACGATTCAGTTCCACCCAAAAATCAGCCATAAGCATAGCAGAATGCAGCCAACAGCCAAGTACAAATTCTCAAGTATTAATCAGTGCCACCATTATGAGAAAATTATCAGGTTAAATTGAGTACCGCAAACAAGTGGCAAGGCTAGAAAGTAAGTAACACACCCTCAGGTCCAAGTTTTCACAAGACAAGAGCAACAAGCAGTAAGTACAGCAATATACATATATACATATACGTTTATATATGTATACATGTATAGAGTGAATGAATTAGTCGACATGCAAACCAGAAATCAGAATACGCACGTATTAGATATTAGTCATCACAACATAGAGGTGAGACAATAGGGTGTATAGCCACACTAAAGTCTAATTCAGGCATATGCATTTGGAAGTCACAATAAGAACTTCATGGTCATCTACACTATACTAAACAACAGTGGTACTCAACACACATGAACATACACTAGTAAAACAAAATCAGCTAAGTGATGCATAGGCAGTGAATCTGAATCCACAGGGATGAGGAAGCCCAAGTTCTCACAAGATTAGAGAAACAAGTGCAAGTGCTAGCATATACAAATGCAAATTTAGTAAATAAGCAATAAATGGCAACAAGTATATCACCTAGTTTCAAGCAAAAGCAAGTGCGACCTGACAGCATACACAACTGCACACAGGGGAATGGTCGAGCTACAAGAAGTATAAACTAAATAATATAGGTCAATCAAGTCTCCAAGGAAATAAGCACAACATCACAAAAACACAGCGAGGATACAAACTGAAACAACTCAAGAAATCAGTCAACTACATCACTAACTATTACAATTGGCTCCTACTCATGCACATAGACTCAATACAATCATGACACAATAAACTCATGGACGGTGCACACACTGTCTGACTCAACATAGTGGTCAATTCAATGCAGAAAATACAAGGTGCAGCAACATTGTTTTAAGCCAAACTTTGGTTCAGACACAACAGAGAGCAATAAGCATAAAGAAATGTACAAAGCAGTAAATATGCACAAATATACATCACAGCAGCAATGGACATAAGTGCACACAAGTGCACAACAGCAACTCAAGGCAAGGCTCACAAGGATATACAAGTATACATACAGATCAACCCATGTATAAGGTATCACTGTCACAACCATCAGTCTGAATCACAGCAAACCTGAAACTACAAGCAACAAGATGCAAGGAAGTATAGTGTACACTGAGATATTATTGGCACCATCTCCAAACACCAACACACATGGAAAGCCACAGGTAAGGCAAGGCATGGCAATAAAATGGATCAATACATATGAATACCGCTCAGGGTATGTGCACACACCTCACAAAAGGACAGTGCACACAAGGCAGTATATCAGAAGTAGTAAAAGAAAGGGATAGTTCACAAATATATACATATGTACGTATGTATGTATATACTTGGAATTTCAGGAAAATACATCAGTCTCGAGATACAAGAAGCAGTTATGTACAAGCAAAAGGAATCACGCCATGCAAGGCAATGTATTAGTGTTACTCAAATATTGAAGTGCACAAGTAAAAAAATGAAGCACATGCACACTCAAACATCAACCAAGAAAGCAGATCAGTGTACACACGCATACAGGCCAACTCAAGGCATCGAGTTGATAAGAGATTTGAAGTAGCATAATAATCCAAAATAGAAATTCAGAAATTCAGCCAAAGTTAATTTGAACAAGTTGAAGGCCGAACAGTTTTGAACAAGTAACAGAAATTCAAACAAAGTAGTGAGATTAGCAAAGAAAACCAAAATCAAAAACCAATAGAGTCAAAATATATTTGAGTATAAACTAGAATTTCTGAGTATTTACATATCAATAGACAAATCAGATATCATATATCCACTTAATCAAAAAATCGAATGGCAAAAGAGCAAGATTGAATTCTTCAAAACCAAAAGTAAATCCGAAAATATAGGAAATCAAACCCTATATAAGTACCCATGATCAAATTTATGATTCCATTTAATCCTAATTTTTTTTGTTTTTTTTCAAATTTCATTTCATACAAATTCGGCAGAATTTGAAACTAAAATTTTCTTCAAATAACTTCTAAGTATTTTAACAACGTTTTAGAATTTTATTGACTCAATATTCCCACTAAATTCATTTTCTATTTAAGAAAATATCTTACATTATTTTGTTTAGATTCAAACATTTTATTACAACAAAATCATCTCTAAATAATATTTTACAAATAATATTTTCCAGTTCATTATATATTTGCATAAATTTACATAAATATTCAAACATTTACACTTAATATCAAGAGGAAAGTTTAAAATTATTCATAAAATTTAACTCTTCAAAATATTTCTATACTGATCTCTTTAAATCCTATCTCAAAATCTATAATATGGTTCATAAAATTCTTACTTGCTTCATGCATATAATTTTATCAATTAATTCAAACTAATGCATTCAACTATATACATTCGTTAATAAACTCATATTATTCCGTATTTCAAAAGGCACGCCTTCAAAATATATAAATTCTGTATATTAAATCCTAAAATCTGTTACATTTTATATTTTGATATCTTATCAAAATAACATCGAATACACACGGGCATGCACACGAGCCCACACACACTCTTATACTCACAAATTCCCTAATACTACAAAATAAACTGATGTTGCCTCATCGTTAATTATAGTGATCAGTAATATCAACCTGGCTGCAATATTGATATAATCAATAATGCTTGTCCAATGATCACAGCTGTGCACTAACATCAATGGCTGTAAACATCACTTGAAATACATTCAAACTTATAAAATACCCTTTACAATTTTTTTTTAAGTTAACAGACACAATCTCTTATTTTCTAAACTAAAGCAAATATAAATTTAAAACAACACTTTCCAAAATATTTTAATTTTATTATTGTTATTGTGATTTCCATTCATGACATTCAACTCTAACTCCAATATATATTAATTTTCAGAAACTATTTATATCTGTCCTAAAACATTGTGTCCAAATGTCACGTCTAAGCATTTAAAAACCTCTATCAAATATGTGTGCACCTGTGTCGATCAAACTTCTTAACTTAGTCAGCAGAAAAGTTATCACCATACCATTTCAAAAACTTATGTAATATCACTTTCAACTAATAATGATATACTAGTTCCAATATAATTTTACTGATTCATTTTCAAATCTTCATTTAATGCTATGCTTACAATACATATCTTCCATAAGATTTATGATTAGAACATTCCCATAATTTTCAGAATCATTTAGTAATTACCAATATTTTGCATAAGTTATAAATGTTTGCTTTTATCTAACACTTAATAATTTTAAACATTTTCAAAATGTTATGTCAAACTGCCTTGTATGAAAGTTAAGGTTCCTTATCGACAATGCTGATCTAACATATTATGACGACCGCCCTGGACCTACGATGAAGAATGGTTGTCAAAGGAAATAAATAGAAGTAAAAGAGAGAAACGGAACAGAAGAGAAGAGAATAAAAGACAAGAGGAAAACCATAAAACATCACATAGTCACATAATCTATCATATATCTCACATCGCATCAGAGTAAATATAATAATCATCATGGACATAAAACAATAGAGATGGTAATAACAATGTGAACTAATCATCAGAGTACAAGAAACACAGAGTTATACAACACAACAACTGAATCTATATAACTGGAAAATAGACTCAACTCATGCACTATCTCATACAATAGTAAATTAACATTGTCAAGGCTCCACAGTGGAGTACACAATAATATGTCCAAATATAAATATGAGAAAACGCCACCACCTACGAATCCATCTGCACAACCCCGTACTATTTATCTGTTATCTAGTCTACCCATTTAGAGCACTAGAGATAATAGGAGGAAAAGCAAAAAATCTCGAGTCAGGCAACAGTCGGGTGTGTGCGATAAACAATCTCAAAATACTATAAAAGTCGTTATAGTATATGGAACAAAAGGTGCACTAATCATACCTGACATATTCTTGCAACCAAAGAGTTAGCACATAACATTGATAATATTCTACTCTATAAATGTCAATAAGGATGCTCCATACTCAGTAATTTTTCAGGTGCCTGGGTATCTTCATCTACAATACCTACTCCATACTAAGTAACAATCAGGGTGTCTAGGTATCCTCATGCCCAATGTCGACCTCATGTGACATCCCTAGAGTGATAGGTGGCTAATGAAACCATAACAAACATAGTATCCATTAGACAATACTAACTATCACTCATTACGATCTAGATCTATGATAACTCATATGGTCATTCTTTTGCCAAGGATTAACGAATAAAAATTCCAATTTTCAGTTGTACTCTCTTCGGCCTAAAGCTAGTACCAGACCCATTTTTTCGGTCTAGGGTATACATATCCATTCTTCCAATCCAGGGTACCAAATCAACATACCCATAGGTGTTCCACAAATTTTCCTTCTTTGAGTACAACAGGAAATGCTCTTAGTATCAAAGACCGCTTAGCATGCATCTCCATATTCTTCATTGGCTTCATCCATTTCCATGGTAGAACCATTCTACATTCTATCCATGGATCTCCCTCAAAGATCCCGTTATAAGGACTCATCATGATGTCAGTCAGTCGACACCAAGCATTCAACCTCGTAACCTAACTCGATATCAACCGAGCTGCTCATTCGAAAAACTAGACCATCATGTCAAAACCGTTGAACATCGCGATCATCGAAAGCACTCGTCGAAGAGCAATATCACCGAGACACAGAGTCGGCCACATGGACCATCATATCGCATTGCTTGAAGCTTCCTTGCCATCCATATCAAAGGTTGACCAAATCGATCATCATAAATAGTGATGGGTACCGACCACTTTACAGTGGTTAATACCAACCACTTTGGTCCTATACTTAGCCAAGAATGGTGAGTACTAACCAATTGAAAAACGTTCGGCGTTGATCCTAAAGTCCGAAGCATGTCCAAATTCATCGTTTTCCATCATCAAATTCATCGGCATGCATTCCAGCATTCTCTTGCAACTTATCCCATTTGTTTGAGTTTTTCGATCAACGGCACGAAACCCTAACGCACAGAGTATTTCCTAATGTTGGATCGCCAATAAATTGGCATTTTCGGCCTAACAACCAAACTAACATACATGCATCCAATGAGCATATAAATGTCCATAGTAGTATAAGTATAATATATGTAATTTATCATACCAACCAATATAGGAAATCATGCCAATAATAGCTCAAATGTACATGTATACGTATAATATGTATAATCAACCTATGCCAATCAATGTGGGAAGTTATACCAATAATAACTCAAATATAAAAAAATTCTAACTATGGCACGTCGATTGAAAATATTTGATATTCTTTATAAATCACTTTAAAATATTTTTATTTCCTTTTATAAAAATCTACTATAATATAGGTACAGAAAGATCATATTTTAAAATCAAAAATCATTCCCAAGCGTCAATTTAATACTACACAACCAATCATAGTATGGTGAGAGAAAATATCAGTCACCTTATCCAAATCTATCCTAACCAGCACTAAATCGGTGGGTTCTCCGTCACGAGTGGAACGTAAGAAGCGGCGTCCAAAATGGACCTCATATGCAAAAGATATGCGATATATAAGTTATCAGTTTAAATAAATAATTAAATAGCTTAAACATAATTAATTAAACTAATTACCCTTGTTAATCTATCTTCCCAAATGCTAATTCATGCACGCCATACATGTCCAAAGTCCAATACAAGAAAATCTATAGCCATGAATTTCAAACTCTGATTTCTCCCTCGATACTGAGCGAATAGTTGCACCGTTTTCACCTACGCACTCGTCTACGCACCCTCTCCGCAACAATCAACATTTGAAGCCGCTCGATCCACCATTATAAAATGCGACATGATGGTTAAAACTTCCCATGTCGACGATGTGTTTAGCTCCAATACACCGTGGAGCTCCAAACTATGGGAAAATAGCTCCTCGACAAAATAGAAATTATGGTGCAATTGAACTCGTCCAAAACTCTCTTGTTTTTCGATAAGATCAAACCTTAGGCGCTTCCAATATGGGTTGAATGCGATCGCACCCTATAAGTTTGAAATAGGCATGACGATCTCATCGATATGAGCTGATTGAAGGAAGTTTGTGCTTTTTTCATTGAATGGATAAAGAGATATTGATTTTTGAAGACCAAATAGGGGACGCGGCCATGATTCCATTATGTGTTCAGTCGAAAAGGAGTCGACCTATAGAAGAGAAGGGTTTTGGGTGATAAAAATAATAATATTATGTTCTTTTAGTTAATTTCTCAAATAAAATGATCGTACATTTTGAGCTTGTACAATTAAATGGTGCATTCAGTCACCAAAAAACTCATCTACGTGCATCACCTTATTTTCCGATCCCGATGGTTTAAATTTCTCTATCTAAGACTGTGTTTCGGAACGATAATTTTACGCTTTTTGTGACCTTTTTGACTATTGGATCGTCTGTATTCAAATATAACAATCCATATACTTATTTTAATTCGCGATATCGATACAAACTCAAACGGACGTGGTCTCTGGTCCTAGTTTGGTCGTATGCAAAAATCACATTTTGAGGCTGTCAATTAATTAATGATTTAATACGTAAATCAAATGTTTGAATATATCATGGCTAAAAATATGGTTCATTACATTCCTCCTTTCTTAAAAAAATTTCGTCCTCGAAATCCCAAAGATAAAGAAACGTAACCCAATACCCTCCATAAGCAACGATACAAGAGAAACCTCACTTATTAACTGTTAGTAACGATCATGGAAGGCGATCACAACAAAGGGAATAGACACGGAATCAGTTGGAGCCATCATCATAATCCCTAAGTACAATCATTATCAAATCCAAAATCAATGTGGCTGAACCAAACGTCTAAGTCATGCACATATCTTCAAAGAAATGGATGATGGAAATCAAAAGAGCCAACTTACTAATCGAAAGGCAAGTCAACTAAATATCATATATTACCGACTCTATCAACTATCAGCAATGTCTAACATCTCATACATTGACTTTTCTCTCAATTTTGGTTTATATCATAGAAATTTACGGAAGCGCCTCCTTTGCGCGGCTAGGTCTGGAAAAAATCCCAATACAACATAGATATGCATACATATCTCAAAATATACCAAATTATATATAGCAATTTTCTTAAATATGTATGCTATATCAAACCATAAATATCCCATATGCCAACAACCACACAGACATAGACTATCATCTCTAATGCTAATAATACAATCAAACATGCATACATAAGATCTATCATCAAAATGTAACATCCATGTTTATCCTAGCATGTAGAATGCTGAATTATCTACTATAAAACAATCAAATATTATATACACTATGAAACTAGTGATAAAAATAAAAGTTTATCATCAAAGATCTACGGACAAGTGGTCCTTATGCTCCCCACAGTCCATCATATGCAATCTCTTTCGCTTTCACTCAACTGAACTCTTATTACTGTATTACCTTCTTCCTAATCTGTTTCACATCGCATCTATCGATATAAATAATCCTATGAAGTCACGAAATCCTTGATTTGGTCTCGATATCACCTAATCGATTTGGTACCAAATTTCCAAACGCCTTTTGTAAGTTCTCTCAAAACCCACCATCGAATAACGGGTCTCGGCCACTTATCTCTTAGCACACAATGGAATTACACTATCCATCCTACATACAACTTATCAAACATGGATGTCCTTCTACTAGACTTGAGGAATATAAACTTAGCATTACTCATCAACCAATCGACTGTGACTCAAATTCTATCATGCAATCTTCGGTCATCAGTGATCCATTGATGCAGTCTATAAATATATATTCCCACTACTCAAGAAATAACAATCTCAATTAGGTCTACACTACTTCACCTCTACAGACACTACTTGCTCTTATAATTTGGCCATGACCTCCACAAGTCTAGCCTAATACCTTTGACTAGTACCAATCCCCTAAATTAAAGCAGGTTTGATGGTCAAACTAGCAATCATCTTTGTCCATAGCCCATCGAGTTCTGATGTGGTAATCAGTGATAAGCTTGAGCGATGCCAACTCTAGGAATATCACTCCCAAAGCGGTATGTCTTCCACTCGAAACCTTAACAACAACAGTTCCCGTACGGACGTATAGGAAATGTCAAAGTCATAGGAGGATAATAACTCTAACCATCGCTAGTGGTTAAGTTCAAGATCCTTCTCGAAGAAGAGATGCTACAAATGATGTGGAATCACGGAACAACTTGAACTTCTCTCCAAATATGTACCGCCTCCAAAACTCCAAAGCAAATTCTATCTCATCCAACTCTGAACTAAGTGTCAGATACTTCCTTCCATGTGGCTTCAGTCATCGATTAACATGTGATAACCTTGCCTTTCACTACCGCACCCTGTTAAGTACTATGGGCATGTTTGTACTATCGTCTCCTTATTCCCACTCGAAATGAGTAACATCGATGCACTCGTCAACCTTTAGGTTGGACTCACTAACACGTATTTACACCTTGCATATTGAATAAAAGTCTGATACTCGCTCATTAAATAGGTCAAAGATTTTGCTATCTAGGGTCTATTCAAATTTCGAACCGCCATAAATATAGGAACTACAAAGATGTCCTACTCTGAAACAACGTGATCCAAGTATCTCACTATACTCCTTTAGAAGTGATTACTTCTAAAATCTCATCATCAATAAGTGTCTTATCAACACTTATAGTATGATACCAATCATGCCTTTTGATTCTCTTTCGTCCGTGGGTAGGCGAAAGTATCATCAACATGCACGAACCCACACAAGTGTTCTCTCGAAACATGATCCGTGAAATCTATAAGATATGCTGACACGTTGGTTAGCTCGAATGGCATAACCAATCAATCAAAAATCAAGGTAGCATACGAAACATTATAACTGACACATTATCCTAAAATACTCTCAGTTGGTAAAACCTCACTGCAAAGTCTATCTAAGAGTACATCTCATGTTATATAACTAATCGAACAAGCCATCAATAAACGGAAGTAGAAATGTGTCCATACTTTCACTCAACTCGCGGCTACTAACAAGCACCTCCAAAGAGTTATCCGCCCCTGTAGCAAACACTATAGGTGTACCCCACTCAAATATACTCCTATGGATGAACATTAGAATTAATTGGTCATCTGCTTGCTCCTTTAGTCTCATCTGCTCTTTGGATGTCATAAACTTTAAAGGCATAGCTACTAGTCAAGTACATCTAACCAGATCGATACGAAACTCAATCTCTATATGTTTGGAAATCCAGTCATCGCATCAAATGTATCAGGACACTCTCTAGCTATAGGTACAGGTGACAATCCACTCTCTGGAGTCTCAAGTGAATATAAAAAGCTAACCATAACCCCCTCCTTCAGTAGGAAGCCAATCATTCCCATTCACCCCTCTGGAGTCTCGACCGTCACTGACAGCCTCTCGTAATCCATCGCTATTCTGTACCTCGTCGGTCAGTCGATCTCCAGACGATAATGTTAAACCCAGTGTAAACCAAAACAATCAATAATAAACAAACATCCACGACTCGATAAGGGCGGGTCTAGACAAACCATGTATAGGCCAAGTATAGACAAACCATGTAGTAAGCTAAGTATAAGCTAAGTATAGACAACCCATGTTGCAATACTCTTAATTTTAAGGCCTGAAACTAAGCTCTATGGATGCTACAGTCATCCATAATATTAATTTTTGGTGATAAAATGCGGGATGTTACACAAGTATAATCTGATTGAGCCCCCCCAATAAGGTTCATTATAATCCAAAGGTCTATCAACAATTTTAGGTCTCAATCCCAATCTATCTACAAATCACTAGATACGAAGAAATATAAAACCTCGATATTAGATAATCACATATAGAAATGCCATAAATGGAAATCATACTCTAGATGTAATGCCCTTTTCCTTCTCATTTGTGGATGGAGCAATCGACAAAATCAGAACGACATTCAACATATATGCTTCCATTATCTGCCATTTCCTAATTGGTTCGGGACAATCCATCACACTTGGTACAGAATCCTACATAATAAAGCCTTCTTGATCAACTTCTCAAAGCCTTATTTAATATGACTAGTCAAGGTCTTCTTTGATTTCCTATTTTCTTTTCGCTATGTTAGCTTCCCAATAGACTAGGTCCAAGCTAATTTTTTGTTAGGAAGGCTTTAATACCATGCTCCATTATGCATGTAGTGGCAGGGGAGGGGGGAGATAGGGGGCTAAAGGCTCATCTCAACATCAATTGATTGATCAGACTCTACTATAAACGCAATATCATGTAGACATTCCCTTAAGTGTGGAACATGAAAGACGTCATGGACTCCCGCTAACTAGTTCGAAAGCTACACCCAATATGCAAGTCTCCTCACTCTTCTCTAAAATCAAAAAGAGCCCAACGATCCTTGCAAAAACTTCCTTGATGTACCAAACCTAATAACCTTTATAAGAGGGGAAACGTGAACGAATACCATGTCCCTAACTAAAAATTCCAATCCCTTTTCTTTGTCTGCCAACATAGAACTCCTAACGGTCATGTGCAGTCTTCGTTCACCACCTAAACATTTCTACCTTCTTTGAGGTTCTCCAAAATCCATGAAGCAAGCTTTCAACAAGTCTACATAAATTCAAAGTCGTTCCCAAAGCCAATCGTGAGCTCATCAAACTCGCTAGTGAATAGGGGTCCATATCCTAAAAAGTGTTGCCGATGATATAATCCTATTACTTTCGATGGAAGTAAAATGAACAAATCTACTATGACCTAAATAGAATCATGGTCTCTAGGAAACCTATCTATAAAGTCAATCGATATATGCTCCCATATACAAGCCAAAACCTCTAATGGTAATACAATCCTCCGGGTTAGCCTTGCTTGGCCTTAATCCTTCGGTAGATCAAACATCAGAAAACTAATTCAACGACTCTTTCTTAGTTCTAACAAATAGCCATTACCAAAAATAATTGGTAATTTATATCAAAATTGACACACTAATCAATCCTTATTTTATCCCTTTTAATCCATTCACTAATTTCAAAATTCATTTATTATGAGTATTCGGTTCCCCTATAAATATCATATTTGATTCCTTAACCAGTCCCCTATTCGATTTCCTTTTTATTCTTTATTAATTACAAATTTATTTCCCATTAATCTATAGTTAATGTCCATCAGTCCTAGAAAAATGATTACTACGCTATTTATATTCAATACAAATTCTATTATAAATTACGCTATTTCTACGTTTCTTATTTCTGATTATTAATTTCTGAACTAGGGCACTTCTTTTTATATTTTATTTTATTAGAGTTATTCTTCCGAAGAGGATCACCATTATAATCTTTCATAAATTAATCACAAGTGATATTTTTGCTTTGTTCGAAATTATAAGGAATCGTTTCTTTTTTTTATTGAAATAGGTAGTGTAAACTACAGAAAATAATATCCTTACCTTATACACCTCTCTCTTTTTGGTATACCCCTTGTCAATTCAAACGCCGCTATTTTTATACATTTAAGGAAACAGGTAAGTTATGGAAATTACACGGAACCTTCTCTGAATAAACTAAAATATAGAAATTCCCATTTTTAAGCTAACTAGGACAACATTACTTAGAACCCAATTGTAGATCTGGAACATCTTTACAACATTACCAATATTCCATGAATATATGCTTGGGACTAATTACAACTTCCAAATCAGGTTGTACATACTATTTGTATTTTATTCATATCCTGAAACCTTTAACCTATCTTTCCTAGATAATGATCCCTATCCACTCCATGAAATACAAAAGTTAGAAACCAACGTTGCCCTAGTATGTGACATTTGAAGTTCAAACATGCAAAAGAATTTCCACATCTCAAAAAAACTTTTAAGCATACTTTCAAAAGAGTTTTCAACTTCCAAAAAAATAGTTTGGGTAATTGAATTCTTAAAAACATCAAATCACCAAGTTTTATTTTACTCCATATATCTATTCCGTTTATATTAAACATTTGGACAAAACTTCTAAAATATTTGAACCCAATATTTCAAAATTTTCAAAAACCTTTACCGCTTTATTCTTAACTTTAAATTTAAAGGTTCTAAACTTGCTTAGTAAAATAATTTCCCTTCTATAATATTTTTACTTCAAAGACTTACTTCTTTAACAGTATGGTCTTTAACACAAAATATTCAAAAACTCAATTGCAAAATGAAAGTATCAAAATTTCAAAAAGGGTTGCTTTATCAAAAAAGAAGCAAAGTAATTTCCCTTTTTTTAAAAATTTCTATATCAGAGATTTATTCCTTTTTAAAAGTGGGTCTTTTATTTCAAAACTTTCAAAAACATCTTTTACAACATTAAACAACGAAAATTAGAGTAGACAAAGATAACTTCCACCAAGTTATTCTCCTATCCAATTTTCAATCACATCTCTCCTACATTATCTCCAACTAGATTTTTAATTCTATTATATAAGTTCCAAGCGCTATTCCTTTGCAAATCTCCCGTTATTGCCTTTGTTTGTATTTTTCCTACTTAATTGGCTTCTTCATCATTTTTAACTAAGTCACATTTCCATTTTAAAAAAAGAATTTTTAAAGAACTTCCAAATTCATGAAATAAAAAAAATCAACAAGTCCAACCTACGCTCTACTTTATATTTATTTTGAAAAGAAAAATCACCTTATCGAAAAATGTTTAAACTGGAAAGATTTTACCCCAATAAAATTTTAAATTAAGAGGTTCAAAAATGAAAACCCTTTTCAGCTAAAACTTTTTATTTATAAACTTTTGCCTCAATGAAACTTCTAATTTATAAGTTTCCAAATTTCCTATTTTATTTTCAAAAAAAACCTCTTCAATAAATTTTTGAAAACCTAATCGGAATATTTTCAAGAAGTTTTATCATTTTCATCAAATTCTTTCACATAGGGTTTGATTCTAGAAAATCTTTTTCAAAACAACGAGTTCTTAATAGTTGTCTCCTCTATTGCATTTCGTTCTTCTATCGTCCCTTACTTTCGAATATTTACAACTATTATACCTTATAATATTTAATCAATACCTAACATTTTTATTTATCATTCATATAAATGTAGCTTGGTCTGCATTAAATGGTTATTATCTTAACAAACTTTTTAAAGACATTTATTTACATATTCAACTTTTACCTTATGGTCTCATTAATCTATTTACTCCTCACTTTTTACAAATTTATTATCTATTAAAATTTTAGAGTTATAACCTTTCCAGTTCTATAATCCTAAAACTACCTTAAAGATCTCTTTAATTGGTCTATTTATATCCTTATTAAATTTTTGTAACTCCTTATTTATTTCACATTTATTGCTCTATTAATCATAGAGTTACAATTTGTTTCAAAAACATTCCTAACTATACGATCTTCGCCCTATAGGTAATCGGTGTAGCAGTGTAATTTTAACTCTATTTATATTTCCAATCCATAATTGCCTCGTCCATCCTTCCAGAATATGGTCGCAACTACTTCTATAGTTGAAATTTACAATGTAAGTCCTAATTAAGTGTACATGTATATTTGTATATAGAAGGGTTTTTGAAAAACATTTTCAAAATTAACAAATACATCACCCATACATATGCTTATCCCCATTGATTAGTAACAGGCTCAAATACCAAATGTAATAACCTACCCCGAAACAAACATAATTTCGACCCAATAAAATCCCATCGAACCTTAGGTTCGTCTCAAAGAGAGCTATTAGGTTGATAAAACTTAAACCAATATATAATACAATCTGTCTATACTTTCAGAATTGCATAGTGAAATGGTATAAAATATAATATCTAAAATGAGTATTCATTTCACAAGAAAAGCCATTTTAGAAATATAAATGTTATCAAATAACATAACATGTCTATATAAAACTTCCAGTTCACCATATTTCAAAATAACATAACTATCTGAACTAGGTACATTGTAGATATTTAAAAAGCATAAATAGATAGATAACCGCATAAAGTCTTCATCTCTACCTTTATCCCTTAAATCAACATTACTGCTCTAACCTATGTATTGTAATGAGGAGTGAGTCAGAACAAAAAATGTCTGGTGAAATGAAAATTACAAGCTTTACCATACTTGTACTTGGGCAGTATTATTTAAATGAGAAATATGTCTTATGTATTTAAATCTATACCAAATGTAATAGTCAGCATAAATGGTAGTTGCTAGGAATACTAATAATTTTAACTGTAGGCCCAAAGTCCTTTCCAATCCAATTCTAAAATTAATGCATGTGCCATTTATGATGCAAGATAAAGCATCCAAATTACTTAATACTTTCATTGGCAATTAATATGAATATAACCATTTAGTACCTATAAAATAGGCAGGTCCCTGTCATTTGATACCTATCCTATTTCCAATTCTAAGGCAACTAATTGTTAACGATGTGAGAGAGAGAACCATAACCACTTGATATCTTTTATTATGATTTAGGAAGACTCTGACCATTTACTATCTATGAAATAGGCAGATCCCCATCATTTAAGATGTGCTAACCCAAGATAGGTCCCTACATGGTTCTCAATAACTAACATTGTAAAGAATAACATTAGGCCACTTAATACTTCTTCTAAGGAAAAAGGCAGATCCTACAATAGCCACTTGATATCTCTAACCTGAAGCAGACCCTTGCTAGAGATTCCTCCTATCTTGATAACATGATTATAACCCATAACCCACTCGTGGCGTCTTACATTAGTCGGGCTATTCGTAGATACTGGTAGCCAGATTAACTGGGCAGGTTTACCCTACATAATTGAGACTAACCTCACATCCACTGAAGTTATTTATTATACGCAGTGTCTCACATCAGTCCATAAAGTTACAATGCTGGTTGCCGGATTTAACCGGGTAGGCGTCTATGTAACTTTAGACTGACTTCGCATCTCTTATAACTTAGTCATACTTCATATACACACACATACACACACTAATTGTATATATACACTGTCTTTCACAATTAATAATTTAGGCCGTATAAGGTAACCCTTCATTACGCCTTTAATTATGGATTAAACTTTATAACCACTATTTGCTATCATCCTAAGAATTTAATGCTACTAATTACATATTAATGCTAATCAATATGTTCATTATGCTATAACCATTATGTTATTGATTTAATGATCCATACGTTAACATTATATATATATATACGCATATATGTACATACACACACAGATATGTACATATATATAGATGTGTACATATATATGTATATACATATGTATTTATGCATAAGATTTAAGACTAATCACTATGTTAAATAAACTATTTCTAATCATTATGCAAGAAACCACTAATTGATTTAAATATCATGCTTATACAAGTCTTAAATTCCAAACAAAAATATAGCTAATATGCTTACCAATATCTGACTTGTATACACAAAAAGGAATAATAGCAAACTCATCTTGTATTAATATAATAGAATTAACTCCTTTATTTCAAGGGACAAATCCTATAATTAAACCTTTTATATTCTATTCAACTTCTGCAATTTCCACTTTAGAGTGAAAAAGAGATTCATACTTATTTGATTCACAGAAATAGGCGGTGCAAACTACATATAGTTATTTTCATACTTTGCACCCCATTTCTTATTTATTTATTTTCTAGAACCCTTTAACACTACAAGAGGAATCAAAAGAGGCAAAGTGCAATAGAATACGAATTTCTTAAATCTCAAACACATACATGATTCTACTATATTAATACAAAACAATAGAAATTCAAACATATTCAAAGATTGATATTTATTTAAGGAAATTCTAAGGGTTTTAGATGTTACATTTTCGTTTATCAAATTTTTCCAAGGCATACATAAAATCTAAATAAAATTACTCAATTACATAATAAAGAGAAAATCTTGATATTTCTACTCATGAATAATTCCTTGCTTCCTAACTGGATTTGATATCACCACGCTTAATTTTCTTTCAGATCCCCTCTTTTGGAATATACATCAAAGTGAATTGCATGTAGAAATTAGATTCAAAATCTAGAAATAGAGAGGAACAGAACAACAAATCAAAAGAATTAAATATCTAAACATCTTACCTAGAAACCCTAATTGATTGTGAAATCCAGAGAAGATAAGACTTGATTGATTCCACTCTTAATTCTCTATTAGATTTTTTTTTCCCTTTTTAATATGCAACAAATAGATTGTATGCATGTGTTTGTGTATTAGATTTTAGAAATCAGAAGATATAGAGAACGAGGATTTAATTCGAAACAGAGATTAGACATTATAATTTCTTACATAAAAGTTTACTGTTTTCTAAAACGCTAAGGGAAACGATTTAGGCAGAGCTACGCTTTTTCAATAGAATTTTATGAAGAAAAGTAGAGCGTCTAGGGGTCTATTTATAGTGGTGAGAAGGAGCGACGATCGTTGGATTAAAAATAATGAATCCAAAATGCTTAAAATGACTAAACTTTAGCCACTACCATCAATTTGTGGTCGACCGCCACAATCCACCGGTCGACCACTAGCGGGCGGTCAACATGTCATGGTCGAGGGGTCGATCGCTCCCCACTCTCTTGACCTATAATTTTGTTCCGCTTAATTTTACTAATTACCGTATTAAATTCATTAATTACTTAATTAGTTTTTACGTTAGCCCATGTTAACTCAACCGTTAGCATTAGCCAACATTTTAAAATTCAAAATTCAAACTTTTAAGCTTTTAAATCCAAATCAGATATTTAAATTTCAAATTCGAAACTACAAACGTCCACAGCATCTCTGTCTGAACTTCGATTTCAACATATTATATATGAAAATTAATCAGAAAGTCACCATGGATTCAATGATGCAACTCCCATGGTCAAATTTTAGAATTTATAAAATTTTCATTTTTAACCTTACTTTAATTATTTATTTTCTTATTAAATTTTTACTGGGTGTTACATTCACCGTTGATTATATGGGTACTATTATATATACCAGTCTTAATAGATATATCAAACCCATTCTCGATACATCTTGACTAGAAACATTCAAGGAAATTATTTATTTTATATGGATTCATTAACCATGGTTACGAATAGATTTGTAACAGCAATTGGTTAAATACTTTTTCAATGATTTTCTACTTGTACATATTTAACGTATTTAGAACATTAGTAATATCCTAATATAATAATATATACAATAAATAACTAAACTAAAGCTTACTTTACTTTAAGAATGATTCTATATAAGAGTTAAGTTATATAATCAAATTGCATAATTTCCCCTAAGGCACACCTTTAACTCTATTAGTGTGTTGAAGTTAACGTTACATCTTTAAAGCTTTGGAGCAATTAAACACCAAACACTACTTAACACCCATCTACTGGCAAGAGTAGTAATCAATGGCATATGCAATCCTTGTCATTTCAGTTGAATTATAAAACATGTGCCAATTCCTTCCATTGTTTTCCCACTTGCAATAAGAACATGAAATTCTTACGACTTGTTTAACGTAAATCCTAGCTTCTATATGGGTCTATCAATTATAAAGATGTGTATGGAACCCGAATTCATAAAAACATGTACTTGATGGTCTTGAGTGATTTCTTTTACTTTGAGTGTGTTTGTTGCAGGGATGCCTAACATTGCTTGTTGTGATATGGTTGGAGTTATCTCTTCTTTGGATGTTTTAGTAACGTTTGTGTTGTGAATGTTAGTTTCTTTTTATGTATGTATGCACTTTTTAGT
Organism: Allium cepa; assembly: GCA_030765085.1. Classification (NCBI taxonomy): domain Eukaryota; kingdom Viridiplantae; phylum Streptophyta; class Magnoliopsida; order Asparagales; family Amaryllidaceae; genus Allium; species Allium cepa. The sequence goes on along the minus strand of CM060941.1, from coordinate 1,035,900,680 downwards.
TTTTGCATCTATTTCAAGAATCCCATTTTTCATTATAAGCGTACTATTGGTATATATCTTTCTCGATCATGTTGTTATTGAGCGATGGTCTTGTGGATAGTTGTTTTTTGGTAGGATATTTTGGATTGTTTTGGAATTGGTTGTTTGTGCGCGGTTTGAGAGGTTTTGTTAGTGGTATTGAGATCGTTTTATTTATTTTCTATAGAAAAATATTTATCCTCAGAGGGTTTTGCAAATGTGATAGCATCTTAGAAATATTGAGGTTTTGCAACTAATACCTCATGTCCAATTTTTCTTTCAAAACTTCAATGAATTTATCAATGATGTAAATGGGTTGTAGCTTGTCCAATATACCAGAGAACTAGCTAAGATACTAAGGCTGAGATTTCCTCGTGGATTTAAGCATGGTAGATGATAAATGAATGAGATGAATAAGAAGAAATGATAAGAAAAATGATGAAGTTTGTTATGAACACAAAACATAAAACAAAAGGAAATGTAAAAGTTACATATTTTCATCAGTTTCTTTTCATACAATTAGATTTTATAAACTCGTTTCTATTCTATTATCTATAAAACACATTATCATAGTATATTTTTTCTTCTGTAACATTCATTCTCAGCTCTATTCCTTTGTTCCAATCCATTTCAATGATATTTTTGCTATTTTGGCCTCTTACAAACTCTCAAATATACAGTAATCAACCCTCTTATCTTCACTACTAATAAAGAGAGTTCATTGAATAGATATACTCTGTGTCTTTTTTAAATTCCAAATATAAATTTTACATCTCATAGAGAAATTGTATTCAAATATAGGGATATAGCCTGTTATTTTCTAAGTACAATTATTAATCACCATGAAGAATTATAGTGTGCGGTCATAATATGCAGTATTCGAGTATACCATATTGTCCGCAATTCAGGTGGGAGTTCACTGATCGAAGTTTTGCCTGATTCCGAGTTAGTATGAAGAAATTAGTGCAGTCTAAAGAAAAATAGTAGCTTCTGCCTAGGCAAAGTTCAAAGATGAGGATATAGCCTGTTATTTTCTATGTACAAGTATTAGTCACCATGGAAAACTACAATGAGCGGTGAAGTGGGGATGTAGCCTGTTATTTTCTAAGTCCAACTGTTAGTCACCATAGAGAACTACGGTGTGTATTCACAAGATGAATTATCCAAGTGTACCATATTGTCTGTAATTTAGGTAGGAGTTCATCGGTCGAAGTTTCGTCCGATTTCGAGTTAGTATGAAGAATTTATTACAGTATGCACAAAAAATAGTGGCTTCTGCCTAGACGGAGTTCAAGTACGGGGATGTTGCCTGTTATTTTCTAAGTACAACTATTAGTCACCATGTAGAACTACGGTATACGTTCACTAGATGAAGTATCCGAGTGTACCATATTGTTCATATTTTAGGTGGCAGTTCATCGGTCGAAGTTTTGTCTGATTTCGAGTAAGTATGAAGAAGTTATTGTAGTCTGAACAAAAAAATAGCATCTTCTATGTAGGCGGAGTTCAAATATAAGGATGTAGCATGTTATTTTTTAAGTACAACTATTAGTCGCGATGAAAACTTCAACGAGCGTTGAAGTGGGGACATAGCTAGTTATTTTCTAAGTACAACTATTAATCATCATGGAGAACTATGGTATAAGTTCATAAGCTAGAATATATGAGTGTTCTATATTATCTGTAATTTAGGTAGGAGTTCATCAGTCATAGTTTCGCCCAATTCTGAGTTACTATGAAGAAGTTAATTCAGTACGAACAAAAAAATAATGATTTCTTCCTAGGCAGAGTTCAAATACGCGGATGTAGTCTATTATTTTCTAAGTACAACTGGTAGTCACCCTGGAGAACTATCGTATACGTTCACTAGATTAAGTATCTAGGTGTTTCTTATTATCTATAATTTAGATAGAAGTTCATTGGTCGAAGTCTTACCTGATTCCAAGTTAGTATGAAGAAGTAATTGCAGTCTGAACAAAAAAAAGAACAACTTATGCCTAAGGGGAGCTCAAATATGAGGCTGTAGCATGTTATTTTCCAAGTAAAACTTTTAATCACCATGGAGAACCGTGGTATACGTTCATAAGCTGAAGTATCTGAGTGTTCCGTGCTGATTGTAATTTATATGGGAACTCATCGGCCAAAGTCTCGCTCAATTCCAAGTTAGTATGAAGAAGTTATTGCAGTATGAACAAAAGAAATAGCGGCTTGTGCCTAGGTGGAGTTCAAATATGGAGATGCAGCATGTTATTTTCTAAGTAAAACCGTTAATCACTATGGTGAACTGCGTTATACATCCATAAGCTAAAGTATCTGAATGTTCCATATTGTCCATAATTTATGCAGGAGTTCATTGGTCGAAGTCTCGTCTGATTCCGAGTTAGTATGAAGAAGTTATTACAGTCTGAGCAAAAAAGGGCCCTTCTGCCTAGGCGGAGTTCAAATATGGGGATGGAACCTGTAATTTTCTAAGTACAACTGTTAGTCTCCATGGAGAACTATAGTACGCGTTTACAAGATGAAGTATCTGAGTGTTCCATATTGTCTATAATTTAGGTGAGAGTTCATTGCCCGAAGTCTCACATGATTACGAGTTAGTATGATGAAGTTATTACAGTATGAACAACAAAATTGCGGATTATGCCTAGGCGGAGTTCAAATATGGGAATTGTAGCAGGTTATTTTCTAAGTAAAATTGTTAATCACCATCGACAACTATGGTATACGTTCATAGGATGATGTATCCGAATGTTCCACATTTTTCGTAATTTAGGTAGGAGTTCATTAGTCGAAGTTTCGTTGGATTTCGATTTAATATAAAGAAGTTATTGCAGTTTGAATAAATAAAATAATGGCTTCTGCCTAGGAGGAGTTCAAATACGAGGATGTAGCCTATTATTTTCTAAGTACAACTGTTAGTCACCATGGAGAACTACAATGTTCATTCGCTAGATGAAGTACCTGAGCATTCAATATTGTCTGTAATTTAGGTAGGAGTTTATCAGTCGAAGTCTCGCCTGATTTCGAGTTAGTATAAAGAAGTAATTGTAGTCTGAACAAAAAAAGAGTAGCTTATGCCTAGGGCGAGCTCAAATATAAGGCTGTAGCATGTTATTTTCCAAGTATAACTGTTAATTACCATGGAGAAATATGGTATACGTTCATAAGCTGAAGCATCCGAGCATTTTATGTTGCCCATAATTAAGGTGGGAGTTCATCGGTCGTAGTTTCACCCAATTTTGGGTTAGAATGAAGAAGTTATTGCAGCAAGAACAAAAAAATAGCGGCTTCTGCTTAGGTGGAGTTCAAGTGCGGGGATGTAGTCTGTTATTTTCTAAGTACCATTGTAAGTTACTATGGGAAACTACAGTATACGTTCACTAGATGAAGTATCCAAGTGTTCCTTGTTGTCTATAATTTAGGTGAGAGTTCATCGGTCGAAGTTTCGCCTGATTCCAAGTTAGTATAAATAAGTTATTGCAGTCTGAACCAAAAAAGAACGGCTTCGGTCTAGGGGGAGTTCAAATATGAGGATGCTGCCTGTTATTTTCTGAGTAAAAATGTTAATCATAATGGAGAACTGTGGCACAGGACCATAAGCTGAAGTATTCGACTGTTCCATACTATACGTTACTTACGTGGGAATTGATCGGTAGAAATCTCACTCGATTTTGTGTTAGTATGAAGAAGCTATTGCAGTATGAACAAAAAAAGGCTTCTGCCTGTTAGAAATGAATGAGTAGTATTAGGGAATGTGAAGAAGATGAATAGTTCCACATCTAAGAATAAAATAAACTATTTGTGTTTGTATAATGTGATGTGGACACTATGACAATTCATATAGACAAAAAGAGACACAAGCCATGACCAGTGACGCAACACACCACCTCACACGTGCATACCCACGCGTGCGCCCGAGACCAAACCCGCACCCTCACCCCTATTCGTGGCACGGGGAGATGGGCGTTTGAGGCGTATTAGAAGCACTTTGTAGTTGGCTTGGCATAGCTGTTCAGGCCGAACAATTTTTATTTCTATCCATTTAAATTCAAACAGTCGCACCGTCTGGTAAAGGGTCGCAACGTTTCTGACAGTCGCATCCGTTTGAACAGGCACCTATTACCGAACAAGTGCACCTCCCCATGCCTATATATAGGTAGAAACGGTACAATTTAAGTTTTCTTCATTTTCTTTCTCCTCACAACACTCTGTTCTTAAAATACACTCTCTTGAGTTTATTTTGCTCTGCGATTATTGTGTAGCATCGCAGAGAAGGTCCATTTTATCTTGGAAAACAATTGCTCGATATCCTTAAGCGTCGTAGAGGAAGCAGTATTGTTTAAAGGAAATGACTTTCAAACGCTGGACTCAGACAATACAATCGGTCGTTGTTTACTAATATATTTGTTAACTTCATAGTTCTGTTTGTAACATTTTTTGTGGCGTGCCTGTGACAGTTTGCTGTTGTTGCAATTTGCAATATAATTGTAACAGTTTCGTAATACTTTTATAATGTTGTTGTTAACAATTTATGTACACTGTTTAGTAACGCTTTTCTGACGTTACTGTCTAATAATTCGTAATACTCTTCTAACATTACGAATAACAATCTTGAAATAATATTTACTTATTGTTAATTGTTTTTGTAGATGAAAATGTCTCATGAAAACAACAATTCTGCACCAACATATACTGTGATTACTGCTCAGTCTAAAAGTATGGTTTCAACAATAGCATAGTCGGAAAAGTTTGTAGGGATGGACTTCAAACGCTGGCAGCAAATGATGTTGTTTTACTTGACGACTTCGGGCCTCGCAAAGTTTCTTACAGAAGATGCTCTTGTAGTCGAAAAAATTGGAACCCGATGCAACAAAAGCTGAAGCCTCAAATGCCTGGAAAAGTTCTGACTTTATGTGCAAGAACTACATATTAAATGGTCTCGACAACAAAATATATAATGTGTATTGTACTGCTAGAACTTCCAAAGAATTTTGGACCGCATTAGAGAAAAAGTACAAAACCGAATATGCGGGCATGAAGAAATTCATAGTAGAAAAATTCTTTGATTTCAAAATGATTGATGCAAAGACTGTTATCAACCAAATTCAAGAGTTACAAGTCGTCGTTCACTAACTAGATGATGAAGGAATGACTCTAAGTGAATTCTTTCAAGTTTTCGCTGCAATTGAAAATCTTCTTCCATCATGGAAGGATTCCAAAAACTACCTTAAGCACAAGCGTAAGGAGATGAAAATGGAGGAACTTGTAATGCAATTGAGGATTGAGGAAGATAACCAAAAATCTAAGATGAAGACTTTGCATACCATGATTGCCAAGGCAACTGTAGTCGAGTCATAGAAACCCAACAAAAGGAAACGTGAGCATGTTCCTAAGAAATCAAAGAAATTTCAGGGTTCATGCCATAACTGTGGGTAGAAAGAACATAAAGTCGCCGAATGTCGTGCACCCAAAAAAAAGAAATCAGAAGCAAACATGGCTGTCATCTCATAAGGCGTGTCTGAAATGGACTCACGTGCAGTAGTGTCCGAATGCAACCTTGTTGGTGACTCGAAAGAATGGTTTTGTAGACATAGGAGCCACACGACACATATGTGCAAATAAATGGATATTTAGAACCTACGAAACTGCTACTGAGGACAAACGACTTTTTATGGGTAATTCATCCGCATCAAAATTTGAAGGTAAAGAGAAGATTGTATTGAAAATGACTTCCGGAAAAGAACTAACTTTGGTAGATGTTCTTTATGTTCTAGAGATCTGGAAGAACTTGATTTTCGAATCACTGCTTTGCAATCATGGCTTCAAACTCACTTTTGTATCTGATAAATTTGTGTTGTCAAAGAATGGAGTGTATGTAGGAAGATGATATGTTTGTGGTGGTTTATTTAAGGTAAATATAACCACTATTGTACCAAACAATGATATGAATAAAATTGTATCTTCTGCTTATATTGTTGATTCCTTTAATATATGGCATTCTATATTAGGCCATGTAATTTTGATACCTTATGAAAATTGATTAATATATATTTTATACCAAAATGGAACATAGATTCCAACTATAAATGTCAAGTTTGTGTAGAAGCAAAATTGACAAGAACCTCATTTCACATGTTGAACAAGAAATTGAATATCTAGAGCTAATACACACAGATGTATGTGACTTAAAAATGTGTCAAACTAGAGGTGGAAAAAGGTATTTCATTGCCTTCATTGATGATTGTACAAGGTATTGTTACATGTATCTCCTTAGTAGTAAGGATGAAGCATTCGACATGTTTAAACAGTATAAAGCATAAGTTGAAAAATCAACTTAACAAGAAAATAAAACTTTAAAAAGTGATAGAGGATGAGAATATGAATTTTCCTTTGAGAAATTCTATGTTGAACATGGTATTATACACCAAACTACGGTCCCGTATTCACCTCAATCCTACGGTTAGCCGGACGAAAAAATAGAACTCTTAAAGAAATGATGAATGCCTAACTAATTAGTTCTGGCTTGCCAGATAACTTCTGGTGAAAAGCTATTCTTTTGCAAATCATATTTTGAATAAGATACCATGAAAGAAAACTTCTAAATCTCCTCATGAATTTTGGAAAAGTAGACCACCATCCTACAAATACTTAAAAGTGTGGGGGTGTCTTGCAAAAGTAGAGGTACCTAAACCCAAGAAAGTCAAAATTGGACCAAAAATAATTGATTGTGTATTCATTGGATATGCACAAAACAGTGATGCTTATCAGTTTTTAGTACACAAATCCAAAATTAATTATATTCACATAAATACCATCATTGAGTCGAGAAATGCTAGATTTTTCAAACATGTATACCTTTTAAAACAGGGTACTGGAAATTATTCTCAAAAGAGACCAAGTGAAACTGAAAACTCCAATTCTCTTGGGAATAGCAAACAAAATATCGATAATGATAAGCAAAATAGTGCTAATAACCAAGAGAAGAAACCAAGGAGAAGAAAAAGATCAAGAACATAAAAAACCTTTGGTCTAGGCTTCTACATATAGTAGAAGACGATCCATTAATATATAAACAAGCTATGTCCTCCACTGATCCCCTTTACTGGAAGGAGGCTATTAATAATGAAATCGAATCCATTGTGGCAAACCATACATGGAAATTAGTTGATTTACCTCAAGGATGCAGGGCCTTAGGTAATAAATGGATATTTAAGAAGAAATTAAAACCAAATGGTTCAATAGAAAAGTATAAAGCTCGACTTGTGGTTCAAGGTTTCAGACAAAAGGAAGACCTAGACTATTGATACATATTCTCCAGTAACTAGAATAACATCAATAAGAAAGCTAATAGCAATCGCATCCACACTCGATTTAGAAATACATCAAATGGATGTAAAGACGGCATTTTTAAATGGAGAACTGGAAGAACAAATATACATGAAACAACCTGAAGGTTTCCTAAAAAATGGAAATGAAAGTGAGGTTTGTAGATTAAGAAAATCAGTGTATGGGCTTAAAAAAGCGCCTAAACAATGGTATGAAGAATTTGATGAAAATATGATATTAAATGGATTTAATATAAATGAATGTGAAAAATATGTCTATTCTAAACATACAAATATGAGATATGTCATTGTATGTCTATATGTAGATGATCTACTAATATTCGAAAGCAACAGGAGATAATAAAATCTACAAAAATATGATCTTCGCCAGACTTGATATGAAAGACTGGGAATCGCTAATGAAATACTTAGTGTAAAAATACATAAAACCAAGGAAGGATATGTGTTATCCCAATCACATTCCATTGGGAAAATACTTGAAAAGTTTAAACAACACAATATAATTTCAGAAAAAATTCTTGTAGATTTCAACTAAAACTTGGTTAAAAATAGTGGTAATAGTATTTATCAACTTGAGTACTCTCATATAATAGGCAGCATTATGTACATAATGAACTGCACTAGGCTTGATATAGCATATGCTCTAAGCAAACTCGGCAGATATACCAATTATCTAGGAAGGAATCACTAGAAAGCTATAATTCGATTACTAGGATACCTAAGGTATACACAAAATCATGGACTACATTATGATAAGTACCCATCTGTAACAAAAGGGTATTGTGATGCAAACTAGGTAACGGGTTCATCGGATACAACATCCACTAGTAGATATGTGTTTATCTTAGCTAGTGGGGTAATATCTTAGAGATTCTCTAAACAAACTTGTATGGAAAGATCAACCATGGAGTCAGAATTTATTGCTTAGACAAAGCCACGGAAGAAGCAAATTGGCTTCGAGGTTTCTTAGAAGGTATTCCAAATTGAGAAAAACATGTACTTCCAATAAGCATACATTGTGACAACCAATCAGCTATTGGAAGGGCCAATAGTAAGCTTTATAAAGCAAGTCTAGACATATCTGTCATAGACAAAAAACTGTTAGACAACTTCTCTCCAATGAGGTTATCACAAATGACTATGTAACAAATGATAACATTACGGATCCACTGACAAAAGGTTTACCTAGAGAGAAGGTTATTATCTTATCGATGGGAATGGGGTTAAGGCCCATAAACTAAAAGTTTCTTTAAATGGAAACCACACCTAGCTTACTGGAAATCCCAAGATCTGGGCTCAAAGGGACAACTAAGTGTAGATAGACTTAATAGCATTGTAAATATTCAAACCATTCCTAAGATAAGTCAGTGCACTACTCGTTGGAAAATAGGATAAGTTTGATACTTTTAATGATGTCTATACTTGGTATTATTGAGAACCAAGGAGAGTATTGTGAAAATACCCGTTATAAAATCACCTACGTCAGTGCGAAGGGGCCGCTTAAAGGAGAATTATAAGGCCAAATTCTCCTAAACACTCATGAGACCAAGCTGGTGTTCATGGAAAAAACGAACACAAATAGAGAACTAAGGAGGATTAAAAACACTTATTGCGTGTTGTCTATTTTAGATTTACAAAAAAGTATTACAATTCAAAGACAACGTAGTTTACTGATTCGTCAGTAAGTCAAAAGGATAAATGCTACAAAAGTTCAAGACCAATATGCTACATTAACCGATACGATAAATGTTTCGCATAATTTTAAGAACAAATTAAACAATTACTCATTCATATGGGGGATTGTTAGAAATGAATGAGTAGTATTGGAAAATGTGAAGAAGATAAAAAGTCCCGCATCTTAGAATAAAATAAACTATTTGTGTTAATACACTAAGAAGTGGACACTATGACAATTCATATAGATAAAGACAAAGAGAGACATAAGCCATGACGGGTAGCACAACGCACCACTCCACACGCGGCATCCGCGCCCGCGTCCATGCCCGAGCCCGCACCCGCACCAGCAGTGCAGGCGAATGGGCATTTAAGACGTATTAGATGCACTTAGCACTTGCCTGGCAAAGGGTCGCAACCTTTCCAGCAGTCACATCCGTTTGAACAAGAACCTATTACCATATAGGTGCACTTTTCCATGCCTATATATAGACAGAAAGAAAAAAGTAGCAGTATAATTTAAGTTTTCTGCATATTATTTCTCCTCACAATACTCTATTCTTAAATACACTCTCTTGAGTTTGTTTTTCTCTACGATTATTGCGCAACATCGTAGAGAACGTCCGTTTTATTTTAGAAAATAACTGCTCGATATCTTTAAGTGCCGTAGAGGGAGCAATATTGTTTCAAGGAAACAGCTTTCAGATGATGTACTCGGATAATACAATTTGTACATTGTTTTCTATTTTACTTATTAACTGCACAATTTTGTTTCTAACATTTTTTGCGACGTGTCGGTGACAGTTTGTTGTTGCAATATGCAACGTAATTGTAACAATTTCATAACATTTTTGTAACATAGCTGTTGACAATTTTTGTACACTGTTTAATAACTCTTTTATGATGTTACTGGCTAACAATTCAAAACACTTTTCTGCCGTTACGAATAACAATGCCTAGGCAAAGTTCAAATATGCGAATGTAGCCTGTTATTTTGTAAGTAAAACTATTAACCACTATGATGAACTACGGTACATGTTCATAAGCTGAAATATCCAAGAGTTCAATATTGTCCGTAATTTAGGTGGGAGTTCATTGATCGAAGTCACGCTTGATTCCTAGCTAGTATGAAGAAGTTATTACAGTCCGAACAAAAAACGAGCGGCTTTTGCCTGGGCGGAGTTCAAATATGGGGATTTAGCCTGTTATTTTCCAAGTACAATCGTTAATCACCATGGAGAACTACAGTGTGCGTTCAAAAGATGAAGTATCCAAGAGTTCCATCTTGTTCATAATTTAAATGGGAGTTTATTGGTCGAAGTTTCATCCGATTCCGAGCTAGTATGAAAAAGTTATTGCAGTATAAACAAAAAAGTCGACTTCTGCCTATACCAAGTTCAAATATGAAGATGTATCATGTTATTTTTCAAGTAGAAATTTTAATCACCATGGAGAAGTATGGTACACATTCATAAGATGAAGTATCCGAGTGTTTCATATAGTCCGTAGTGTAGATGGAAGTCTATTGGTTGAAGTTCACTACACCAAAAAGTACTTTTGGTGGCGCACAAAAATCGCAACCATAACTTATGGTGGCATTTTAGAGAACGCCACCATACGACATGCAACTAAAAAACTAATATTTTTGGTTGCGTTTTTGTAAACGCCGTTATAATGTGCCTTATTTCGGCGGCAACAAAACGCCCGCAAATCTTTTTTTGTAGCATGTTGAAACACCACCAAAAGTGATGTTTGCGTTACAACTTAAACCCAAATCTTATAGCTGCGTTTATTATATGCCACAATTTATATTTCGTCGCAACAATATTTTTTTTCGTTGCGTTTTTTTTCTGCCACCATATTTTTTGGCAGCGATTTTTTTCAACATATTTTTTCCGTAGCGTTTTCTAAACGCTACTAAATAGACGTTGTTATAGATTGATCATTTAAAGGTTGTATATTTCATCGCAGCAATATTTTTTTTATTGCGTTTTTTTCTACCATTATATTTTTTCCGTAGCGTTTGATAAGCGCCACTAAATATTTTTGCTTTTCTATGTTTATTTCTCACATTCTGCTAGCTTGTTCACTCTCCAATTCACTTTATTCATATTTTATATTAAACAGTAATAATAAATAGTTCAATAATAAACAAAAAATACATGAACAAATGAACTACCATAAACAGAAGTAGTACATTGTCATGCATTGATACAGAAGTAGTATATAACCGTACATAGTCACACAACTAGTACATAAATACAGTAGTTTCAAGACAAAAGTAACATAAAATCCATACGTAGAGAAGTTTATACAACTGAAATACTAGAAACAAAATGAAATAAACAACTGAACTACCGTAAGATCCATATGTAGATGACTAGCTAAGCAAATACCATAAACAACTAGCTAAGCAAATACCATAAGCAACTGATAATTTCTTCGGAGAAGTTCATCCACCCGTCGACAAGTAATAATCAACAATGAGGATCTAAAACTTGAATATTGGAATAAAAAAGGTATACCATAATTTTTAGTGTTCTTAGCTACCCTATTAGAAATGTACAACCACTGCAAAAAGGATCAGACTTAACTATGTACAAGTCCAAAGATTCATCTGCAAAATTCAATAAAATATATTTAAAGCAGGCAAGAAACATGCTGCTTAAGGTATACACTCAGAGTATCATGAATATTTTTGTAAAGGGACTTGTGTACATGGTAAGGCAAGACCAGAACACACTCATTCAAATAAAATGCAAAAGCTACAGAGGTTCTTCCCTCAAAACAGTCTCAGTTCAAATAATTTGTACAAGGTGATAATTCAAATATTTCCAATCAACTTATTCTGAAAATCTTCTAACTTTCCTACCTAAAAACCCCTGTGTAAGTTGTGAAAGAGAAATGTACATACATAGTATGTATATATATGTCTTCGGTTCAGCAATGTTATCGACGACAAAATTTATTCTTGCAATGTTTAATGTTGTGTATTTAAAAGTCTTTAACAAATGCACCTCTAGCTCTTTGTAATTTTTTTGTAAATAACATTCCATCTATGTATTACATATCCACCAAAATATAATTTACAACACTTTTCTAGCATCAATAACCATACAAATTGTTTCCCAGGTGCATTCATTTTCATTCCTACTGTAAACTCTACATCTACCTTCTACTTTGTTTCGATTGATAAACTACAATAGTTAATTAAATTCAAGCTCACATATGTCCTCGCCAAATCATATATTTAGTGCAATGAAATATGACAGCAATATCAACCCAAGGTTAATAACTTTTGTTATCAGTTATAAACTTCAAACATTACAGATATATTAAATAATTATATGAAACTTGAAATTATTTCAATCAAAATAACTTCAAATATGTTTAGAATATCAACTCCACAATCAATTTCATATATGTCATAATGTCAAGACTGGCTTGCCTTTGTTAAACTATGAGTTAAAGAAATTTCCAATATCAGGATACAGTCCATGTGTTATAGGGTCTTCAAACTTAAAAATACACATGCGAGAACATTCACTTTGTACACACACCTGAAGAAATACACATACTATTTACTTATACAGGCACATGGCTTCCATATGGTTCAGTATTTATAAAAAACAGCAACCATATATGTTAGGATTTATAAACACAACAGCTATATATCAAAATTTATAAACACGGAAACTATATGTTTTAGGATCACTAAATTTGGAAACAACACTACAATCAATTTCAATTTCAAGTAACCAAATCATATTTCAGGATATTAAATTATGTTTCAGATCATCCTGAACAAGTACAAACATCAAACACAGGTGAATTTGTCCCAGTTGAAGAAGCTGAAACTGATTCAGAATGCACTGATTCTTCACTAGAAAATTTAACAACTGAAAACCAGAGTTTCATCAATCAAATTATAATGATCCCGTATTTTAATTGAGCTTAAAATGATAATTAAATTTATTTTTGAATAAAAAATATGAAATTAATTGATAAATTGACTTGAGTTTTCCAAAATGCATATTTAATTTGAAAATGGCAATAGATTTAAAGATTCCACTTTGGAAAAAGAAAATTTATAATATGTATGATTATTTATTTAAGGTATAAATTGTGTTTTGATTTACTTCCTTTAAAAAGGTCATAGAGAAGTATAAAATTTATCTTATCGATATTTAATGTAAAGTATAAAATAAATTATACGTTATAAATTTAACACTTGTTAGTTAACCTATGAATAGAAATGAAAGATTTTAATATGGGTGAGTAAGAAAGTAGAGTATACAAACATAACTAAAAATAGTTTTATATACATAAACATTAAGTTCTGGAAAGCAAGAACAAAGCAAAGTAAACAAAGTAAAATATAAGATAACTATGGAATATAAAACAAATATGTATAAAAGTAAGAATGCAGGCTTGTATAGGAAGACAAAGAAAAGTAATACAAAATCACCTCAGCACAAACAAATAAAAAGAAGAAAAAATATAAGCTTGTAAAACAAGACAACAACAAAACAAATCATATCTTAGCCACCAAAATATCATGTACAGCCGAAATAAAATGAAATTTTTTTATAAGTATATATGGTACAATATAATTGATGCAGCATCACTTCAATAAAAGACTAAAACAAACAAAATATATGCAAAGATATGTATTAGTTATAAAACAATACCAAAGCAAAACATAAAGTATGTACAAGGAAGCTTGCTTAAGAAGACAAATAATAATAAATACAAAATATAAGAATGAAGACATAAGTACCTTGGAATTAAATGCCATCTATTCAAAATTGCTTTCATCCGACAAAAAAATAAAATAAATAAATAAAGTGAAAAATAAAAATAAGTGAAAGCTTATGAAGGAAGACATCAACTATCTTCATATCATGTACAGCCGAAACAACATGGAGAAAATTATAAATATATGGTGCAATACAATTAATGCAAATTAAATAAAATAGTGACACATAACCCTATTAGGTGTCCATGTGTAGAAACATCTTAAGACACCTAAGTAGACATGTGTCAACACTCTAAAGCTTGTGCAAAAGAAAAGTAATATAAAATCACTTCAACCTCCAAACTTAGAAAATATCTCTGATTAATATTTGTACAAAACAAATATATGTCTCCTTGATGTACAGACCAAATTATAACACCCTGTAAACTTTCTTTCCTTTATATATCAACTTCTCATTTTCAGTTCGTTTCTTCAAGTGATAAAACTGAAGTAATATCATTCAAAACTTAAATAAAATTCAAACAAACAAGCAACTTGAATCAATTCAACCTGAAGACTTAAAAGCTTCAACAAGCAAAGAACTCAAGCCTGTTCAACATTATCAAGATCTGTTCGTTCTTCTGAAATAGGTGAGAACAACTATTTAAATTTCTAGTATTCATGTTATTTTTGAAGAGATGATAGTTGTAAGTAAAAGTGGCTCGGTTCTATCAAAAACACAGCTTAGTAATTCGACCATAACTTTCTCAATTCTTTATGAAATTTCAATTTCTTGGATGTTCTGGAAAGTTTATTTCATGTGTTACAACTTTTATATTTTGTGTTTTCTATACTTTGAATGTTAGCTATGTCAAAATTGAATTTTTCTACTATAATCCCGAGAGCAAAACCAATATTAGCTATGTGCTTAAGGCTGAAACTAAATTGGCCATAACTTCTTCGTTCCTCAACCGATTTCGATCAATTTAGATGTTTAAGAAAGCTTAGACTTTGTTATAAAACTTTTATGTTTTGAGTTTTGCAAAATTTCGATGTTATCTTGGCCAAAATTATAATTGTTTATCGCTGTCCCAAGACAAAATGACAAAAGTTGTGAGATTCAAGTCTCATAATTGTTTTAACCATAACCTATACAATTCTTATCGGAATTCGATAATTTTTAATGTTCCGGAAAGCTTAGAAACTAAGCTACAACTTTTGTGTTATTCATTTTTCCTGATTTCGATGGTTTCTATGCTAAAATTACAATTGTAGGTCGCTGTCCTGCAAATACATAAGTTCAGGCTAAGTTTAATGTTTTTAGTAAAATGGTCATAACTTTTGAACCGTTGATCCAAATTTGATGATCTTGGTCACTCTGGAAAGCTAACGGAAAGGTCTATAACTTTCGTTTGTATCACTTTCTGAAATTTGTTGATTAAAATGTTGAAAAACTCTTGCAAACTCGCTGTCATGTTGTTGTTGTAGAATACTCAGTGTTTTGTGCAAACCTGAACTAGTATTTTGTGCATAACTTTTGCGTTCTTATCCAAATCTTATAATTTTTAAAGTTTTGGAAACTGAAGAAAGAGTGTGACAACTATTATTTGTATCAATTTTTAAAATTCGGCTATCTATATATATGAATTTGAGGTGTAAACTCGGGTTAAATTTCTGCCCGAAATGAATATGTTTGTTTCTAAGAAAATGACTTTCTATTTAGGACTTTGAAACACTATAAATTGAATATATACACATATTTGTTCCAATTCTGGGAATTAAAAATGGATAATTAACTTATTTAATTAATTAAAGCTTGGATTAATTAAATAAGTAATTGAAGGGTTAAATTCACTAATTGAGGTTTAAGATTAATTAATTAAGTGAGATTTAATTAAGAAATTAAGGATTAATTAGGTAACAGTTAACACTTAATTGATTAAATAATCAGATATTTGTGATTAAACAATTAAAAGTTGATTAATTAATAAATGATTAAAGGATAATTAATCAAATGATTTGAAATCAATTAAAGTTAATTAACCATGATCCATGACCCATCTGATTTAAATTAATCAGATAATTTATTGAGTTCACTTATGGATGTTTGAACCCTATTGATTGTTGAACTGTTTGATATTTCTGAGATACTATGCTTTGTGCTATGAATTGTTTTTTAGTGTGATCTGTGATGAATATAATTTTATTTATTTATAATGCATTCATATTTTCTATCTGCGAATCTGTGTATATAGATAAGCGTTATTGGGATATACCGCTTATCGATATTGGGTGATTGTGAATCTGTGACGGTGAATGATGTCGCACTATTGTGTTGAACCTATGGACCACACTTATGCACACACAAATATGGATTTCACGAGGAAATTGATTAAGTCACAGATTTTGAAATGATTTTCAAAGTTGAATATTTAAATTCAAATGTTTTGGAAATGGATTGGTTTTAAAGTGAAAGGCTTTTGAAACGGAATTTCAAGGACGAAATTTATTTTGAATAACTTGATTTTGATTTGTGGAATTTAAATAATTTGACTTAAATTTGAAGTCAATATTTGAAATTGAATTCTATGATCTGGAAACTAGGACTAAAGATGTTATATCAGTTTATATAGGTTAAACTATTTTAAAGGTATCAATTTGGAAATTTGAATTCAAAGGCTTTAACTCGTGCAAATATAATTGGATCTTTCTGGGACGAAAACTATTTGTTTTCAAATAATAAAAGCTTTCAGATAAGAAGTGAACATCCAATTTGTGTTAAAAGGATTTTAAGTTAAAAATGAAAATGATTTTCCAAGTTATGGGAATGGTTTGAAAGCTATAAGTTAAATCTTTAATTTAAAGATATTAAACGAGTTAATCCAATTGAAATGGAGATTGATTTGAAATCCATAAATGGATCTTTAGGAATGGGGTGAACTTTGTGAATCAAATCTTTTGTTTAAAAGATTAAAGTGTGGAAATTATTTAAACCATTGAAGGTTTTTGAAATAAATCTTTTGTTTACAAGATTTGGAAATGGTAATTAGTTTAAACCATTTGAAAGAAAGTTTTGAGTAATTAAGTGGTGACTTAATTGAAATCCCATATCCATATGTTTTAAATGTTGTGCTCACTATTCGGTTTAGCCGGGAGAGGACCTTTGTATCGTATAACCCATTCCGAATATGTGATTCGACGTATATGGATAGCATTTGAAGACCAGTGTTGAAGACCGGGTATTTGTGAGAACGATAGGGTAACCTATCGATTGTCTCTGCACCGAGTAGCTACGGTATAGAGATTTCCTAAGTGATGGGAAGTTCGATCGGGATTGTGAATAGCCGGATTGCAAGGACTTCTTTGGAAGTGCCTTCGGTTCTGTTCGAACCCGGAACAGACTTGTATGGATTGTATGTCTGACATTACACTTTGAGGTATAAAGCAGATTTCTTTCAAATACATATCTGTTGGTGGCGGAGAATTTATTCTCTTAGCTTAACACCCTTCTCTGAGACGTACGAGCTCAGAGGTTATGTAGTTGAAGGTTATCAGCGATATACTCTCAATTTGGTAGTGTGACATGCTGAGTGCTGCTGTGTGTTGATGATCATTTGTTGATCATTCATTTGTGATCAGAGCATGGCTTTTGTACAAAGCGTAGCTTTGTGGACGAGACTGCATCAGGACCTCACACCCCGGAAATGGTCGAAACAGGAAAGATGCGGCAAGGTCATGAGGGTCGTGCCCTTTAGGGTGTGTCATTCCCTAATGGTAAAGGGTGGTATTAGGTATGGAGCCCTGATATTTAACATATGTGGTTGCTCCAATCTCATTTACTGTGTGGTTGTTGCTTAGAGGCGCCTCGGATAAAGGTCCCAAAGGATCGGGGAGTGGCATGCTCGAGTAGTAGTTACCTAGTTACAGAGGTAACCCGGCCTTGTGTTGGCAGAGATCCGGTTAGGTTCTCGGGATGTCCCGCCAGAGGCGATCCCATGCGGCAGTAGGAAGTTCCTTAGCCTGGCCATTTTTTGGAAAATCCAAAGAAACAATACGCGCCCTGTACGGTTTTAGTTGTATTACCTGCCATGGAATGTGGTGGTAACCTGCTATTGAACATGGTAGCTATAGTAGGCATACGATAATGGTCGTATGCTGGCTAAGATTTATATTCTACTTTCGAAATATTTTCTGCACTTTGCACTTATAACAATAATATCAAAGAACTTTCTACGTATCAAGCATGTTTGACTATCATAAGAAGAAATCTCCTCCAATTCTGCGTTTGCATTGTGTGTGTGGCGGGAGGTCTTATGGTAGTTTCATTTACTAAAAAGCATATCGAATTTTCTTTTATAAATCTTGTTTATTTTTAAAGATAAACTGTTTTTGTTACTTACACCAGTCCCATGACTGATCCGGAGTTTATTGTTCCTTTCCTAAACTCTGGGTGCTCACTATTTTCCACACGAGCAGTCTAGAGTTGGGTTTTTCAGATAGTTAGGTTCAGTGGATTATCTGGAACTAGTTCAATCTTTGGATGCACACCAGTCTTGCTTATCTTTGTGCATCGTTATTCGGAGATCAAGCTATTTCTGGATTGGTTCTTGGAGATGGAGTTGTAGTTTTGGAGTTTTCTCTTGAAGACTACCTTAGAGTTATTTGTTCCGCTGCTAGATGTTATCTATTTTCTTTTCCACTGCTATTTTATTATATCATATCTCTGATGTATATCGATATCTATTGTATCATCTGTTGTATCAGGATGTTGTATCAGATGTTGTATATTGATATTCATTATTTCCTCCGCTGTGTTATTTACTTAATTGTGTTATAAGCTCCGGCGATTCGGATTTGAACGGTCGAATCTACGGCATTCGAATACGATGGGAAGTATGGATGTCGATTTTCGAACGGGCAAAATCCGCTTCGTTACATTTGGTATCAGAGCTAAGGTTGAACTTTAGCTCAGGAGTATAACACATTAAGTAGCTCATTAGAGATAGGGTGAAGTATCCCTAGAATGAGTAATCCCTAAGATATCTGTTCGAATGTCTCAGTAAATTCTCTTACTATCCACTGATAGTGAGTATGAGTGCAAGAAGAGAATGAGATAGGGGACAGGGAAATACGACTATAATTGGTCAATACCCTGCGACAGTGGAAACAATCTTTCTCTATCAATTTCTTTTGATTCGTCTTTCCAAATTCTTATGATTGCTTCGTAACAGCTCCAGAAGAAGTTTTCGGTGTGATGGTGGCCCTACGAATCGTTGTAGGAAATTCTTACTTCGTATCTTTATTGGTTTCTTATCAGTCTTTGATTTAAACTTTAATGAATATGAATTGGAAATTTGAAATTGAAAATTTAAATAAATTGGAAATTTTAGATTGAGTTAACTCGATTAATAGAATATGAAGGATAATTTGAATTGAATCGATAAAACAATATCGTTTAAAACCGAATTTGAAATTCTATTATAGTTTCTTGGGTTGATCGAAGTCCAAAGAGGGACAAATTGGTATATATTTTAAGGTATTCCGACTTGAATTTGGAATCCATATCTTGTGTTTGGAAAAATTGTAGAAGATTGAATCTATCTCTTTTGTCCAACATCTCTTGTAAATTCTTCGATGGTTCCTGGCAAATACAGGAATAAGATTTGATATATGTGCATGGGACATAAACTCCAAATAGGCCAAAATTGTTTATTTGGATGTATTGGTTGTTTTGTTTGCTTTGGTTGCTATGGTTGATAGATATACTTTGGTTTCTAAACTAAATTTTTTGAAATTATACCCAAAAGTAGATAGATATGTGAATAAATTTTGAGTCCGGATATATTTTACGAATGGTTAGTTATCCCTTCGAACTAACCTATGCTTTGCATATTTCGTGGAATTTATGACCCGAGTATCCTGAGTAGTATTACATGAGTTTGATTCTCATATTGTCGATATTCTGATTTGGTAAACCAAATGCAGAAAATATATGTAGTTGATCTCGAAAGATATTTCTCTTTCATCTATCTTCGTTATCTCTCTCTGACTAAATTTCGAGGACGAAATTCTTTTAAGGGGGGAAGTCTGTAACGATCCCGGATTTTAATTGAGCTTAAAATGATAATTAAATTTATTTTTGAATAAAAAATATGAAATTAATTGATAAATTGACTTGAGTTTTCCAAAATGCATATTTAATTTGAAAATGGCAATAGATTTAAAGATTCCACTTTGGAAAAAGAAAATTTATAATATGTGTGATTATTTGTTTAAGGTATAAATTGTGTTTTGATTTACTTCCTTTAAAAAGGTCATAGAGAAGTATAAAATTTATCTTATCGATATTTAATGTAAAGTATAAAATAAATTATACGTTATAAATTTAACACTTGTTAGTTAACCTATAAATAGAAATGAAAGATTTTAATATGGGTGAGTAAGGAAGTAGAGTATACAAACATAACTAAAAATAGTTTTATATACATAAACATTAAGTTCTAGAAAGCAAGAACAAAGCAAAGTAAACAAAGTAAAATATAAGATAACTATGGAATATAAAACAAATATGTATAAAAGTAAGTATGCAGGCTTGTATAGGAAGACAAAGAAAAGTAATACAAAATCACCTCAGCACAAACAAATAAAAAGAAGAAAAAATATAAGCTTGTAAAACAAGACAACAACAAAACAAATCATATCTTAGCCACCAAAATATCATGTACAGCCGAAATAAAATGAATTTTTTTTATAAGTATATATGGTACAATATAATTAATGCAGCATCACTTCAATAAAAGACTAAAACAAACAAAATATATGCAAAGATATGTATTAGTTATAAAACAAAACCAAAGCAAAACATAAAGTATGTATAAGGAAGCTTGCTTAAGAAGACAAATAATAATAAATACAAAATATAAGAATGAAGACATAAGTACCTTGGCATTAAATGCCATCTATTCAAAATTGCTTTCATCCAACAAAAAAATAAAATAAATAAATAAATAAAGTGAAAAATAAAAATAAGTGAAAGCTTATGAAGGAAGACATCAACTATCTTCATATCATGTACAGCTGAAACAACATGGAGAAAATTATAAATATATGGTGCAATACAATTAATGCAAGCATACAAAACAAGATTAAATAAAATAGTGACACATAACCCTATTAGGTGTCCATGTGTAGAAACATCTTAAGACACCTAAGTAGACATGTGTCAACACTCTAAAGCTTGTGCAAAAGAAAAGTAATATAAAATCACTTCAACCTCCAAACTTAGAAAATATCTCTGATTAATATTTGTACAAAACAAATATATGTCTCCTTGATGTACAAACCAAATTATAACACCCTATAAACTTTCTTTCCTTTATATATCAACTTCTCATTTTCAGTTCGTTTCTTCAAGTGATAAAACTGAAGTAATATCATTCAAAACTTAAATAAAATTCAAACAAACAAGCAACTTGAATCAATTCAACCTGAAGACTTAAAAGCTTCAACAAGCAAAGAACTCAAGCCTGTTCAACATTATCAAGCTCTGTTCTTTCTTTTGAAATAGGTGAGAACAACTATTTAAATTTCTAGTATTCATGTTATTTTTGAAGAGATGATAGTTGTAAGTAAAAGTGGCTCGGTTCTATCAAAAACACAGCTTAGTAATTCGACCATAACTTTCTCAATTCTTCATGAAATTTCGATTTCTTGGATGTTCTGGAAATTTTATTTCATGTGTTACAACTTTTATGTTTTGTGTTTTCTATACTTTGAATGTTAGCTATGTCAAAATTGAATTTTTCTACTGTAATACCGAGAGCAAAACCAATATTAGCTCTGTGCTTAAGGCTGAAACTAAATTGGCCATAACTTCTTCGTTCCTCAACCGATTTCGATCAATTTAGATGTTCAAGAAAGCTTATACTTTGTTATAAAACTTTTATGTTTTGAGTTTTGCAAAATTTCGATGTTATCTTGGCCAAAATTATAATTGTTTATCGCTGTCCCGAGACAAAATGACAAAAGTTGTGAGATTCAAATCTCAGAATTGTTTTAACCATAACCTATACAATTCTTATCGGAATTCGATAATTTTTAATGTTTCGGAAATCTTAGAAACTAAGATACAACTTTTGTGTTATTCATTTTTCCTGATTTTGAAGCTTTCTATGCTAAAATTATAATTGTTGGTCGTTGTCCTGCAAATACATAAGTTCAGGCTAAGTTTAATGTTTTTAGTAAAATGGTCATAACTTTTGAACCGTTGATCCAAATTTGATGATCTTGGTCATTCTGGAAAGCTAACGGAAAGGTCTATAACTTTCATTAGTATCACTTTCTGAAATTCGTTGATTAAAATGTTGAAAAACCTCTTGCAAACTCGCTGTCCTGTTGTTGTTGTTGTAGAGTACTCAGTGTTTTGTGCAAACCTGAGCTAGTATTTTGTACATAACTTCTGCGTTTCTTATCCAAATCTTATAATTTTTAAAGTTTTGGAAACTGAAGAAAGAGTGTGACAACTATTATTTGTATCACTTTTTAAAATTCGGCTATCTATATATATATGAATTTGAGGTGCAAACTCGGGTTAAATTTCTGCCCGAAATTAATATGTTTGTTTCTAAGAAAATGACTTTCTATTTAGGATTTTGAAACACTATAAATTGAATATATACACATATTTGTTCCAATTCTGGGAATTAAAAATGGATAATTAACTTATTTAATTAATTAAAGCTTGGATTAATTAAATAAGTAATTGAAGGGTTAAATTCACTAATTGAGGTTTAAGATTAATTAATTAAGGGAGATTTAATTAAGCAATTAAGGTTTAATTAGGTAACAGTTAACACTTAATTGATTAAATAATCAGATATTTGTGATTAAACAATTAAAAGTTGATTAATTAATAAATGATTAAAGGATAATTAATCAAATGATTTGAAATCAATTAAAGTTAATTAACCATGATCCATGACCCATCTGATTTAAATTAATCAGATAATTTATTGAGTTCACTTATGGATGTTTGAACCCTATTGATTGTTGAACTGTTCGATATTTTTGAGATACTATGCTTTGTGCTATGAATTGTTTTTTAGTGCGATCTGTGATGAATGTAATTTTATTTATTTATAATGCATTCATATTTTCTATCTGTGAACCTGTGTATATAGATAAGCGTTATTGGGATATACCGCTTATCGATATTGGGTGATTGTGAATCTGTGACGGTGAATGATGTTACACTATTGTGTTGAACCCATGGACCACACTTATACACACACAAATATGGATTTCACGAGGAAATTGATTAAGTCACAGATTTTGAAATGATTTTCAAAGTTGAATATTTAAATTCAAATGTTTTGGAAATGGATTGGGTTTAAAGTGAAAGGCTTTTGAAACGGAATTTCAAAGACGAAATTTATTTTGAATAACTTGATTTTGATTTGTGGAATTTAAATAATTTGACTTAAATTTGAAGTCAATATTTGAAATTGAATTCTATGATCTGGAAACTAGGACTAAAGATGTTATACCAGTTTATATAGGTTAAACTATTTTAAAGGTATCAATTTGGAAATTTGAATTCAAAGGCTTTAACTCGTGCAAATATAATTGGATCTTTCTGGGACGAAAACTATTTGTTTTCAAATAATAAAAGCTTTCAGATAAGAAGTGAACGTCCAATTTGTGTTAAAAGGATTTTAAGTTAAAAATGAAAATGATTTTCCAAGTTATGGGAATGGTTTGAAAGCTATAAGTTAAATCATTAATTTAAAGATATTAAACGAGTTAATCCAATTGAAATGGAGATTGATTTGAAATCCATAAATGGATCTTTAGGAATGGGGTGAACTTTGTGAATTAAATCTTTTGTTTGAAAGATTAAAGTGTGGAAATTATTTAAACCATTGAAGGTTTTTGAAATAAATCTTTTGTTTACAAGATTTGGAAATGGTAATTAGTTTAAACCATTTGAAAGAAAGTTTTGAGTAATTAAGTTGTGACTTAATTGAAATCTCATATCCATATGTTTTAAATGTTGCGCTCACTATTCGGTTTAGCCGGGAGAGGACCTTTGTATCGTATAACCCATTCCGAATATGTGATTCGACGTATATGGATAGCATTTGAAGACCGGTGTTGAAGACTGGGTATTTGTGAGAACGATAGGATAACCTATCGATTGTCTCTGCACCGAGTAGCTACAGTATAGAGATTTCCTAAGTGATGGGAAGTTCGATCGGGATTATGAATAGCCGGATTGCAAGGACTTCTTTGGAAGTGCCTTCGGTTCTGTTCGAACCCGGAACAGACTTGTATGGATTGTATGTCTGACATTACACTTTGAGGTATAAAGCAGATTTCTTTCAAATACATATCTGTTGGTGGCGGAGAATTTATTCTCTTAGCTTAACACCCTTCTCTGAGACGTAAGAGCTCAGAGGTTATGTAGTTGAAGGTTATCAGCGATATACTCTCAATTTGGTAGTGTGACATGCTGAGTGCTGCTGTGTGTTGATGATCATTTGTTGATCATTCATTTGTGATCAGAGCATGGCTTTTGTATAAAGCGTAGCTTTGTGGACGAGACTGCATCAGGACCTCACACCCCGGAAATGGTCGAAACAGGAAAGATGCGGCAAGGTCATGAGGGTCGCGCCCTTTAGGGTGTGTCATTCCCTTCTGGTAAAGGGTGGTATTAGGTATGGAGCCCTGATATTTAACCTATGTGGTTGCTCCAATCTCATTTACTGTGTGGTTGTTGCTTAGAGGCGCCTCAGATAAAGGTCCCAAAGGATCGGGGAGTGGCATGCTCGAGTAGTAGTTACCTAGTTACAGAGGTAACCCGGCCTTGTGTTGGCAGAGATCCGGTTAGGTTCTCAGGACGTCCCGCCAGAGGCGATCCCATGTGGCATTAGGAAGTTCCTTAGCCTGACCATTTGTTGGAAAATCCAAAGAAACAATACGCGTCCTGTACGGTTTTAGTTGTATTACCTGCCATGGAATGTGGTGGTAACCTGCTATTGAACATGGTAGCTATAGTAGGCATACGATAATGGTCATATGCTGGCTAAGATTTATATTCTACTTTCGAAATGTTTTCTGCACTTTGCACTTATAACAATAATATCAAAGAACTTTCTACGTATCAAGCATGTTTGACTATCATAAGAAGAAATCTCCTCCAATTCTGCGTTTGCATTGTGTGTGTGGCGGGAGGTCTTATGGTAGTTTCATTTTCTAAAAAGCATATCGGATTTTCTTTTATAAATCTTGTTTATTTTTAAAGATAAACTGTTTTTGTTACTCACACCAGTCCCATGACTGATCTGGAGTTTATTGTTCCTTTCCTAAACTCTAGGTGCTCACTATTTTCCACACGAGCAGTCTAGAGTTGGGTTTTTCAGATAGTTAGGTTCAGTGGATTATCTGGAACTAGTTCAATCTTTGGATGCACACCAGTCTTGCTTATCTTTGTGCATCGTTATTCGGAGATCAAGCTATTTATGGATTGGTTCTTGGAGATGGAGTTGTAGTTTTGGAGTTCTCTCTTGAAGACTACCTTAGAGTTATTTGTTCTGCTGCTAGATGTTATCTATTTTCTTTTCCGCTGCTATTTTATTATATCATATCTATGATGTATATCGATATCTATTGTATCATCTGTTGTATCAGGATGTTGTATCAGATGTTGTATATTGATATTCATTATTTCCTCCGCTGTGTTATTTACTTAATTGTGTTATAAGCTCCGGCGACTCGGATTTGAACGGTCGAATCTACGGCATTCGAATACGATGGGAAGTATGGATGTCGATTTTCGAACGGGCAAAATCCGCTTCGTTACACAAATGGCAAAAAAATTCAGGATTTACTAAAATTTTCCCGTGATTTACTAAAATTTCTGCCTAAAATCATAGTTCACTTTTCAGAAAAATTAACAAAAAACCATTTATATCATCAATATATGCAATTATTAAAAAATATTGATATGGAAAAGTTAATCTCCCCATATTCAATTGTTCTAAATGATGGATGGCTCCAAATATAAAAGCATGTGTGCTAATTTTGTTTTTATCTATTGTCCAAATTTTAGATTGGTCTTTTCAAATGTTTATTTTCTTGATAAATAATTTACTAAATTACCGTTTCATCTTGGTATTTAGAATATCATATGTCTTTAGGATATTATTACGTAGTAAAGACAATAACTATAATTCTGATATTTCACCAATATAATTCGAATGTTCCTTGTATTACAAATATCTTATATCAGTACTTGCTCGATAAGTATCCAATAACGATGTTAACAACATTGGTGTACATTATCTTGAATATTTTTACTTTTTATTCCTAGTAAAGAAAATAATTTTTTGTTCAATTTATTATCATTATGTGTGTAATTGAAATTACTAAAAAATTGCAATAAATATGTTTTTTTTTTCTTTGCTATGGTTGAACTTTGAAACAACCAGCTGACAGAGCATCAAACAGTCGATTTTAGGCACATAATATTAATCAAATATATGATATTCAGTAGAGTTCATGGATGAAACATACGATAACTTATTCCTGGATTTGTACTGTTTTATATATACGACACTACTAAGCAATCAACTCACTCATGAATATTTTTCCAACACAAACATATTAGAAATCACATCTTTTATAGATCAACAACTTTGCAAAAAGTAGGAGGCTAACTATTAAAATAATAACTTTTCATATATAATAGAAATCACACCTTTTATTTTGTTTTCCCCAATGACTTTTGAGATCGGCCAAGCTATGGTGGTACCAAAAGCATCTTCCATGCATGTCAACTCCGATGTAGGTCTCTATAGCACTGCATTTGGAACTCTTACGAAGTCTACCCAAACTTTTACAGCATCACATCCCAATGGATGACAATGGACCATCGATGTTGGATCAGTTGAAGTGATAGTTCCTTCAGCCGCCACTTCATTTGTTTCACCCACATCAATTATCTTGCATTTATTGTTTGGTATCAACTTTGCAATTGGCTGGCAAAAAACGAGATTATTATGCAAAATACATACATACATAAAAATACTTCAAAATATATACTTACATATTAGTGTGGTTTCTTCGAGATTATGGGTCCGAGTAAAGAACAAGAAGTCGCAACATTTCCTTTTTCAGCTTCAACTTTTAATTTTGGCCATGCTACTTTCCTACCAACTGCATCTCTAATACGCAGCATATCAGTTGTGGGTCTCCATAAGTAAGCATCTCCTTTTTTCACATTGTCGACCAAAACCACAACGGCAGATGGACCAAGCGGAATACTATTCACAATATGTATTGAATCAATGCAGCAGATTCTTCCTTCGGCAACTATCACATCACCCTCATCCCAATAATAAATCTTGCATCTACTGTCTTGGACGCTGCTGTTACTCTAAAAAGGAAAAATATAAACATATACTATGCACAGAAAAGTTAATTATTTCATGTCTTATTGAAAAATGTTGACTGAAATGAATAAAAAAAGTCAAGCTACAATTGTCGGTTGATAGTATACATAGAAAATTTACCGTACTAACTTCATTCAAGTGTCCTTGCAGCATCATCTTAATGCAAGTAGCTGGCCATGCTACCACCTTATTCTCAGTGTAGGTCTCCATAAATAAGCATCTGGTTTATCCACGCAATCTATAACAACGTTCACAACATTTGGTCCAATACGGATGCCACCGACAACCTCATTTGGGTCAGTAGACACCACTCTCCCTTCGGAAACAACTTTAGATGTTCCATCCCAATTCAATAGCTCACATATGTTGGCATTGCACTATAATTATTCCACCAAAAATTATATTAATTAATGGATCATAAACTAAAATCCAAGTGTTGTTTCTTTAGTAATACATTTGTTTTTTACCAATTCATGTGTGCTCTATTCTTTTGAAGTTTGTTTATCCTGTGCCAAAGCATTTAGAAAACCTTAGTATATAAAAACACATACATCTTTGTATATTTTACAAGCTAATACTAATGTATACTGAGCTGAGTAGTATGCTTGTTAACATCTTTCAATAAAAGTTTACCTTCTTGTCCATTAGCATTTTTAACATACTCTGCAATTCTGCTATTTGTTGTTGACACTGAGATACTTGTTTATCTCCAAACTGTGATAAAGTTAGCTTGGCTAAGGTGCAACCCCTTCCCATTGCCTTTAACCGTCCTGGTTTATCTTGCCCCAGTACTTGCGCAATAGCATCTTCTTTGACATTATATGACAAACTGGACTGTGATAGGTTATCTAATTTTTTAAACTCCTCCTACATGAATTAAATACATATAAAAAATGTACGATGGTAAAATTATCATAGTTTCAGACAATTTTAATATACCAATAAAATAAAAAAATTCTTACAATAGTATTTGCAGCATCCATGCTCACTGGTTCACCATTCTTTCTAATGTGAGATTTAATCCGAACATTAACTCTAGTTATGGACAATGGATCTCAACTCTACTCTTTCTAAATTTAGAATAACATTAAATAAATAAACTGATAGGTATTAAATACCTAGGCAAATAATGCTATTGTTAATTAACTAACCAGGACCTCGGTCAATCCAGCCATTCCTCTACGACCAGATGTATGTGAAAGTTGTTTATTCCTAAGGGCCGTATATTTCTCACTTCATTTCTGAAAATATTGGAAGGTGTTAGAACTTAGTAGCTAGTATAAAAAACATATTGAAAATAACATATAAAAGAAAGAATGTAATTATACTTGTTTTCCTTTATGTTGCCTTAAACTCCATACTTGTTTTTGCCTTTACAAACTTTCTCCATTCTGTCATGCTTTTGATGTTGGCCGGTTTCAGATTAAGTCTTTCCTCTTTTGTCTCTGCTTTATTAATTTTTCACACCAATTTTCTTTTCGAGGATCTCCAAACTATTCCCATTTGCTGAAATACAGCTCTTTTTTGCCAATCCTCTTCCAATTTGAATCTAGCCTGCAAAAATACATGAAAATATTTGAATTTATCTAAAGTATTCCCATTTCGAGGTTGTTGTTGTATGTTGCATATTGTAAATGTATATAAGTTTGAAGTTTAATGCTAAAGACCACAATTAAACTCGTAGTTGGGGTATTCGCACATAAATGTATTGGACAGATTGAAACTGTACAGGACATTTATGAATTATATATGGATCATAAAGTTTGTGTACACATATAAGAGCGGCTGTTAAAATTATCACCCACTGAAAAGCTTATATGTGTATACACCTGCAATTTTAGAGCTTAAGATGTATCCACTTGCAAGCAGGCATCTTTGAATCTGGTGTACTTGAAAATAAAATACTTTGAAATCATGTGCACACTTTGTTATTATAAAATTTTGTGTAAATTTACACGTTCAAGTGGTAACATGTTTAAAGCCATATACGACATTTTACGCATCATATATACGCATTCAAAACCAAATTTTCACAAAAATAAGTATATACAAGATCACCAGCACATTCAGAATTGATACTTGTCTATATGAAATCATTTGTATATAAAAATTCTCGCATCCAAAAGCTCATACTTATAAAATTTAAAGTGAATGGACTGTCCCTGTATCCAAAGTTAAGTATCCATCCACAGTTCGTGTTATTATACTTTTAAAATTTGACATTGCCCAGAGTCATAAATACTTCAAAATTGATTGATACTTAAGAGTTGTCATTTATAAACCGAAACTTATACACTTTGGTACATAAATTCATGCGTGTACTCATAACTGTTTATACATTCAAGACCGCAAATCTTGAAACTCCAAAGAGGTTAAACTGTATAAGAAACTATATTTATGTATATATGGAACCAAACACACTTGAAGTCCTAAAACCCAGCATATCAGATTAATTGAAATTCAAATCAAATGAAGATACAACCTTTGAAATTTGGATTAATCAAAATCCCTTTATATCCCAACCATTGCACTAAACATTTCGAATTTGCAGTTGAAGCACTATGTGCTCAAAGCCTTTATTCTTTGAAATCTTATAAAACCAAACATACAACACGTACATTTACAATACCTGGTATACACACACACACACACACACACACACATTTGACTGGTGCAATTATTTAACTAGTGCCTAGATAAAACTGCAAAACAAATTTTAACTAGTGCAATTACTTACTTTTCCATACCTGAATTGATTCCCATGAAACAGTTTTCAACTCATCACTTAAAAGCCTCCAATCATCAAGCGTGTATGAAACGTGCTTCCGCACAAGCGGCCCAAGAAAAGAAGATAAATATACCGACCCTGGTCCTATGGGTATGCCTATATCATTGAAATCAACTTCAATTCTACTTTGATAGGTCAACGGGAGTCTTTTTTGCTTTTGTTTGACCTCTACCAAATCTTTTCCGAGATGTATTCGCAGTTTCAGCTTCACCTGGTCTTTCAAATTCCATTTAAGCATCAGCATTTAGGTCAGAAGGCCTTTCATTTTCTAAGCAGAGTCTTTCTTGGTCTACATTGAAATCATCGATTGCTTGTTCTTCGCCTTCATTGCTAGCACCAACTGGCTTGTTAGCATTGACTACTTGTTCTTGGCCTTCATTGCAATCATTTCTTCGCTTCTTAGCATTGGCTGTTTGTTCTTGCCATTCATTGCAAACACCGACTGGCTTCTAAAATTTGACATTTGAATTATACTTCTACTTTGAATTATACTTTCGGAATTCCTCTTCGGTCTTTCTCTGGTTGCGTGTACGTACAGAGCTTGGAAACGTCTCTTTTCTGCAAATGAAACATAATACAATATTGTTTAGATGTACATCACGTAAAAGAAGTAAACTGCTTGCAGTTGCTAGAATATTATGGTGCATCCTACACAACTAATGCACAAATTTTGAAATTTTAAATGATGTTTATATAATACAATGTTATGCATCTTAGAGGACCACAAATACAGTCATGAACAAAGGGAGTTAAATTACCGCAAAACACTGAAAACTAAAAACCCAAAATCACTATAGCCATCAACTCAAGCAAGTACAGCGCTACCATATGAATAATCCAAATATAAAAAGATTTTCTCTGGAAAGAACCACACAAATTGAAGTTTGCCATGAGTATAAACAAATTGCCAAAGCTTATTAATTACAGATGAAAATACTTCTGTATTGTTCCCTACATATTGGTGTTATAGCAGTTATACAACTACAGTTGATTAAATTATCTGAACAAAAGAATATCATTAAAGGAAATATAGTGTTCTAGTTCATATTTCACAGACACACTACTTTTGCCATTATGAGTCAAATAGACTTCACAGCTAATTTGTACATTTCAAACAGAGACTAATATAAGTTAAAAACAAAAAAAACCAATCAATATTCCTCTAAGATCATATGCTTCAGTTTTAACTTACAAAAGACACATCCTACCAGGCCAAACAACCATTGGAATTCCTAAATTTTGAATATCATAAACTCTATTCATTCCACACAAAATTAGAAATAAAATAATGGTGCACATCCATTTATCCCAAATTCACATAGCATCATTTTGAAAAATTAAAAGAAGTAAACTGCATGACTGTAATTAAATGAGCAAGTTTCACATATTCTAAAATAACAACCTCAAGTATCTTATTTAGGTCTTAAAACAAAACAAAAACTTAACATAAAAAAACACCTAAACCAAACTTCTTCCTTGCAAAAACTAATTTTACTCAAGTATGCCTTCGCAATCCTCCATAACATAGCTAATATCTTCATCATCCATTTCAGTTATTTCGCAATCTTCCTTGATATGGAAGTCTTCTTCGGCGTAATCATTTGTCTCTAGATCATAAAAATTCTTGATGGTGCTTTCATTACAACATACCAATTTGAAATATCATTTTCTCGTGAATAAAATACTTGTCTTGCTTGAGATGCAAGTATGTATGGATCTCTTGAAAACGATACTTGATTTTGATGTAAATTAACAAGAGTGAACCCATCTTCATCAACTTTTACTCCATTTCCTTTATATGCCCAACGACACTTAAAAACTGTAATATAAAACACATGATAATCTAATAAAATTATATCAATCAATATTCCATAGTAAGTGGCCACATCAACCACTTGGGACATATCTTTTGCACTTGCTCTACACATAGTAATCGCATCAAAAGTCACCCCACTATTTTGAGTTTCTCTCGCTACATCTTTTATATGAAAACGTTGCACATTGATGATATATCCTTTGTAAGACAATGCATCATTCTTCGGAACAGAAGCAATCCATTTTAACATTTCGTTGTGATCCTTGGAGTTAATAGGTATCTACAACAAATTCCATTTAACATGAATATTTTAGAGTAATATTATTAGCCAAATGAGAATATATTTAAAATCCAACTAACCTTCCTTTTAATCCAATCAACAAATTTTTTTGTATGTGTTTCCCAAAGTAAGGTCGCATTTTTTCTCATGCATTCGTTTGAATTTTCTAATTCCTCCAAGTGTAAACTAGTATAGAACAAGTGATTATAAGTTATATTTAGCATTACAATCACATTAAAATAATGTAACATAAACTTACTCTATAAATGGTTCCACCGCAACCATATTCATTAACACGGCTAAATGAGCAATTTCTTTCTCATTGACTGACAATGTAACTATCTTGGACATTGAAATCAGACGTCCCTCGAGTATTACATTGCTTTCATAATCTTCATTCCGAGCTTCTTTCTCCTCAACGTGTCCTGATTTTTTCAAAAATTCATCGAAAAACCTCATGCATTCTTCTGCAAGATAGGACTGCAATGCATCCTTCTGGTCGTGCATAGTTTCTTACATAATCTTTAAGTGTCTTCATATACCTTTCGAATGGGTACATCCAACGAATATGAACTGGTCCACACATTAGTGCTTCTTTTCCAAGATGAATCGACAAATGTACTATTATATCAAAAAAAGATGGTGGGAAAAAATGTTCAAGCTCACATAAAACTTCAATAATCTCAATATTGATTTGTTCCAACTTCTCTCTACCAAGAACATGTTGACATAATTTGTTGAAAAAAGAACATAAGCGAATTATTGCTTTTCACGCCTTCTTTGCTATTAATCCTCTTGATGCTATTGGCAATAAGTATTGCATTAATCATGCGACTTCAATCCATTAATTTTGCAATCCTGCAACGAAATCCGATTCTTCAAATTCGAACAATAGCCATCAGGCCCTTTGAAATCGTACAATCTTTTACAGAATAACTTTTTCTCGGAATTTGACGATAGATATTGAGCCGGTGGAAGATATGTTTTATTCCTACGAGGTTATCCATGAAGCTCATTTCGAATTCCCCAATCCTCTAAATCCTTTCTAGAGTTGATTCCATCTTTTGATTTATTACCATGCAACATCGTGCCCAATATGCTTTCACCAATATTTTTCTCCACATGCATCACATCTAAATTGTGACGTAAGGGAAGTTCCTACAAATATCAAAAATGTAACGTGTTAATATATTTTTATTCTATTAAAATAATGAAAAGTAAATAAATTTACCACTAACCTCCCAATATGGCAAAGAAAATTGATCTTTTTTCCATCTTGATAACATAATTTCCGTAGGATCGTTTTCCATATCATATTTATCTTCTGTATCATGAGCACACTTTTTCTTCTTACTTTTATTTTCCCTCTCTTTCTTTTCCTTTTCCAAAATCATTTGGAAAATCCTTCAACAATGCATAAATGTTTCTCCCAGTTAGAATTCTAGGAGCCAATGTAGATGTTCTTTCGACTTTGATTCAACCAACGACTATGGGTATTGACACCACATAATGGGCAAGATTTTTCCCCTTTCACACGACATCCAACAAGATTTCCATAAGCCGGAAAATCATTAATCGTCCATAGCAAAATTGCATTCAGTTTAAACAATGTTTTACTAAATTCATCATAAGCATCAACTCCATTACACCACAAATGATGCAAGCCTTCCACCAAAGGCGCTAAATATACATCAATATCATTCTCGAGTTGCTTTGGACCCGGAATAAGTAAAGATAACATAATATTTTCCTTCTTCTTTCAGAACATAGGCGAGAAATTATATGTCACAAGCATTACTGGCCAGCAACTATATTTTGAACACAACATGGAAAATGGATTAAATCGATATGTAACAAGACCAAGTCTAAGATTGCGTGGATCAAATGAAAAATATTTCCACCTTTCATCCACCATTTTCCACGCCATGGAATCCACGGGATGATGCATTTTTCCATATTTCTTCTATCATTAAAATGCCATCTTAAATCTTCTACTATCTTTTGAGATCTATACATTCTTTTAAATCTTGGTATTATTGGAAAATATCTCAATACTTTAACTGGAATACCATGTATAATCTCTTTGGTGTCTTGATTTTTCTTCCATCTTGAAGAACCACATTTTGGACAAGTATCTAAATCTTTGTATTCTTTTCTAAAAGGGCAACAGTCATTCTTACAAGCATGTATCTTTTCAAAACCCATATCAAATGCTTTAAGAAATTTCTTTACGTCGTATAAAGTTTTGGGAAGCACATTATCCTTCGGCAAAAATAAATATTGCATAGTTAAAAGCTTATCAAACCCACTATCGGACAAGCCAGTCTCACATTTAAGATTATACAAGACGGTGATTGCAGATAATTTTGCGTGATCTGTGCAACCAGGATACAATGGAGTTTCTACATATTTTAAATTCTTAAGTAACTCATCCTCCCTTCTCTGAAAATCATCACTATCTTTATCATCATCAAAAAATTCATGATTCGAAAAATCTTCATCTTCATAGTGAATCATCTTAAATAGGTCACATATGTCAAAGGACTTTGCTTTCTTCTCTTCATTTATCTCTTCGCCATGGTTATACCATATACTTCTCTTGCATCTAGGATCCATTCCTTTCATAATTGAATGTTCAACGATGATGTGGTCATCATGACGGCTAAGATTCTGACAATTTGTGCAAGGACGTAAAAAAATTTCTACATTTTTTTATCTTCCGCTTTGCAGCATGCACGAAATTCAATGCTCCTTGTTGGCACTCTATACTAGTTCTATGACAAAAAATAAAAATGTTTGAGTTTTAATATTAGAATACATGTTTTGATTCTCAAAATACATATTAAGTTAAGAATTGTATTTTCACCTGTTTAAAAAAACCCAATCTTTTTCCATCATCGATATAAGAAGGCAAATAAGTTTCCAAACTTTGACGTGGAAATTGATTAACTGCTATAAGCAAACAAAGAACTATTGAAAACCCAAATAGTTACACCCAATCTAATATTATGAACTACATAAACTAAGATGAAGCATTCATCTTTACTTGTATGATTCAATGTGGAGTTTGATTTGCATGCATGCTTTATACTTCAAGTTTCTAAGTCTCTAACTACTTGTTTCAGAACAATGCAGATAGTGGGAGTGTGGGATCACCTAATATTATTAAAATGATATCTACCTACTGAGAGCCCAAAAACTAAAACTTAATTCATTGGCAACATTCTTAACAAATTAGTCTTATTTCCTTTCAAGTTTTGGTTCATTGCCTTAAGTTCAAGATTTGTGCAACTAGAAGAAAAGGAGAAGTGGTTGATTAATACACTCCAATACTTATAATATTAATAGTATTTTGGTAGTAAAACATTATTATAAGGACACATTAAGCAATCAACAACTAGTGATAGCATAATGAATACATTAAGCAATCAGTTAACAAATGTAGTTCCTGATCTCTCCATTAGTGATAGTGAGTACTCAAATCTGACTCATTTCATCAATGTCACAGAAAACTATTTGGTCCAAAACAGTTGGACACCAGCTTGCAAACCATTGAAAATTGCCTAGATGAAACCTTGGCTGCTGTGAAAGTGAATGGAAGAATCTAGCACCATCATTTAATTACACAAAAGCAGTAATGGGAAGGTGTTGTGAAATTAAAAGAAGAAGAAAAAAACACCAAAAAAGGCAAAAACTGCCATATGGTTGTTTATTTATAGGTATCTGTTTTTTTCTTACTGTAGGGATTCAATAAATTAATGAATAATTCTTTAAAAAAAGTAGAGTGAAAAATTAATAACTAATAAACAAAACATCACAGAGAATACATTACTATTTAACATAAGTCTTTCACATCTCAGTTTTATTTATCGATTCTTACTGGAACATCGTTATAAGAAAACAAGTGTACATATTTATATAAATATGTACGACATATTCCAAACCAGAAGGAGTGGCTGGAAAATAAGTCAACTTTGGTGTAGCCTGCAAAATGGTAGTGCAAACTAAATTATTATAGAAATGAAGTTTAAAGGAGATACCGTCTACCGTTGGGAATGGACTGACAAATTTTCAAACACAAAAATTCATGAAATTTATCTCAAGACTCCCCAGTTCCTTAACAAAACTTGTAGTAAAGGTGCGGGAAAGAAGCTAAGCTTAATACATAAATATTTTAAAAGCAGTACAACAAAAACCAAAAAATAATGTAACATGTCCACTGTAAACATCAGTAAATAAATCAGATCATTAGCCATGAGTGCATAACTGCAGCATATTAAAACCCAATTTTGAATCATCCCAACAATAAATGAAATCACAGACATAGAGCACTGTTCGCCATCAAACTATCGTTGAAATTTAAACTCCAAAAACAAATTCAACTTTAAAATCAGTTAACAAACTATTTGGTTCAATTTTTTTAGCTACAACATTGAAATTAATACGTATATGAGATGGACCGCAGGTTCTGTCTGTCAGGCGAATTACAAAAGTATACATTGAAAATGCAAAACACAAATCATGTTTTTAAATCAAATGCTACCTAAGTATTTTATCGATGCAAACATAACAAATATAAAAAAAATACTACATATGTATTTATGTATATGTGTGTGTGTGCTTACAAAAGTTAGTAGTCACCAACAAACTATAAAATATAAATACTAGATCACAAGAAGCCGACAGTTGTTCTTAAACTGAATATACAGTTGATCGTTGAGCTCTGCTTAAGTGTTGTTATACAACATATAAAAAGGTCTATATAAAATACAAATGAAAGATAATCTACAAACATTTTTTCTAAGGAATTTATTCAAAATAATTATACAAAATAGACAGAATACCATCAGTCCATAGTTCTCCAGATAACAATAACACAATATTAGATTTAACAATAACACAAAACAGATAAATATGATTACAAATATTTATGAGGAAGATATTTGCTGCTAGTTTGTTAAGAAAACATTAGCGGGCAGCTTAGGGAAAATGGCTTCTTAGCTACCTCTATTATCGATTGAAGGGAAACAAGCTTAAGAAACAACAAGCACTCAACATCAGTTGCAAAATAAAGTTGTTACAAGTTGTAAATAGCTGAAAAATAAGGAGAATGCAACATCACAATCCTTAGTGACACATGCATTTGCTTGAATATGCAAATATCAGGTGTAATCAGTTAGTTATCAATTTATTAATCATGTTTCTTGAATAAAGTTATACTCAAGCAATCAATATAGGAAGGTTAGTAGGCAGAAAGATAGTCAATTAACTTATCTTCTTTGCTAGAAAATTTCAAATTGTTGTTAGTTAACCTTTATCCACTCTTTGGCAACAAGAAAACTCTTATTACTGGACTATAGATCTCTTATTCCAGAAATGTAAGCGACCACAACGGTTAAAGTATCCTTAACTAAATCAGCAATTCAAGAAACTCAACTAAATCAACTTAATTTGGGTTAATGACAAATCAAAATAACCTATTTAATAATGCGGTAGGAAACAGCTTAGAAACAAATCAACTTAATTTGGGTTAAAATATCCTTAATAATTCTAGTTAGGATTTATTCCAATTAGGCGTAAATCATCTATTCCAATTGGGATTTATGCAGAAATTCGAATAGAATACGCATATAGAATCATATAAAACCCATATAGAATCACAAAATCGATTTATAAAAGTCATACCTAAATATACCTAATAAGGATACTGCGAGGAGAACATGTTGACTGAAGGGCTACGTGACGACGTTGAGCGTAGTAGAATGAAGGAGGGCTCCCACAACGATGATAATGAAGCGAGGTGGATTCTGCTGGAGGGCGAGGTGGATTTTGCTGGAGCAAAAAGGAAAACGGAAGAACAAAATTTTCGAAGTAACAAAGATGAAGGGAAACGTGACAATAAAAATGAAAAGTTTCCTGAATTTTTTTAGTTAGGAGGGATGGGCGGCAACTTTTGTTGCGTTAATAATATAGGGTAAAATATTTTTAGTTGCACTTAGGTGTCACACGCCACTAATTAATGCAACCAAAAGCTAATTTTCTTGTAGTGGTTTCGTCCGATTCTTAGTTAGCGTGAAGAAGTTACAGTAGTCCGAACAAAAAAATAGTGGCTTCTACCTTGGCGGATTTCAAATATGGGGACGCTACCATCAAATCTACTTTTACACAGGTATGCATATGTACTCGTTTAATTAAATTAAATGTCAAAGATCAGCCTAATTAATACGCTTTATGTCTGCGAGCGTTATGGCACGCGTTTCGCGCGTGATGAATGCACCTGAATTGTTTTTCTACAAATTGTATCTGTTTAATACATTCAATAAATATAATTTATAGAAATATTCAATCATATTTTTGTGTTGAATCATACGTAGTTAATTTGAATTTTTATTTCTACATTGTAGTATTTAATTTTTTATTCGTTTATATTTTTATTTAAATTATTAGTTAATATAAAAACAAACTTGTAAAGTATTTTATCTGTTAGATTTTATTTTTAAGTAATATTAAGACATGATAAATATTTGTAGAGGAAAATTTTAATTTGTAGAGGAAAATTAATTTTTAGATTTTATTTTTAAGTGATGCTAAATTTTAACAATATCCGTAGAAGGCATTTTTTGTATTTCATGATGACATCAAAAGAGTGTGACAGCAAATATATTGCTATCGACTGAAATCCCTAATTCTAAAACTTAAGGAAAAATTGAATTGCGGCAAAAATAACCCTAACCCTACTTTATGAAATAAAACAGAGAAGAACCGTATCGCGTTAGGCAGTCTGCTGCGTTTAATTAAGTCCGAGTCTAGTAATCAGCACTATTCCCTTAAAGCGAAATTGCTTCCCTAATGGCGCATAGGGGATGATCAGCAAATCGCCCCCCAAGATGAAATGGACCGCTCTCTGCACTGCCGTGCTAGCAAGGCAGAGATCTCGACGAACTCAAGATAAAATTAACAGACAGTGGAGGAAGAAGATGGGTAGAGGAAATTTCAGTTAATAAATCGATTTTTGGCCTGTCTTATTTATAGTATCCGCACAAACCTGTTCGGAAAGGTTGCGACCCTTTACCAAATAGCGCATTTTAACCGTTGGATCCTTAACCGTTCTATCACCAAAAATAATCTCTATTTTTAGCCGCGAACCAATTCCTGTAGCCTAATGCCTATTACACATTGCAAAGTGCTAAGTGCATATAAGACACCTCAAACGCCCATTCGCCCAAGCCGTGGATGCAGATGCGAGTTCGGGCGCGGGCACGGGCGCGTGCGTGGTGGTGCGTTGCACCACTAAGAAGGCCATGCTCTTATTCACTCTTTGTCTTATAGTAACTATGATAGGTACCGCATCTTACTATATAAACACAATATGTTTATTATATTTTAAGATTTGGGACAATTCATATTCCAAGACATTTAATGCTTCACCCTTCCTTATTCAGTATTAACTATTCATTTAATACCAACAATCCCCCACATGAATGAGTAGTTACTTAGTTTGTTCTTAAATTTTATGAAACATTTATTGTATCGGTTAAAGTAGCACATTGGTCTTGAACTTTTCCTAATGTTTGTCCTTTTGACTTACTAACAAATTAGTAGACTTCGGTTGTCTTTGAATTGTAAGCATTTTGTGTAAATATAAAATAGAAAAAACACAATAAGCGTTTCTTATCTTCCTTGGTTCTCTGTTTGTGTTCGTTTTGGCATGAACACCAGCTTGTCTCATGAATGCTTGGAGAATTTGGCATTACAGTTCTCCTTGAAGCGACGCCTTCGCGCTCACGTAGCTGATTCTATAAACGGTATTCGTAATTCTCCACTTGGCTCTTTAGTTTACCAAGTATAGGCATCATTAACAGTATTAAACTTATCCTATTCTCCGACGAGTAATGCACTGACTTATCATAGGAATGGTTTTGAGTGTACACCAGTGCCATCAAGTTTATCTTAAACTTAGTTGTCCCTTTGAACCTACATCTTGGGATCTCCAGTCAACTAGGTGGGGTTTCCATTACTTTTAGTTTATTGGCCATAACCCCATTCCCATCAATAAGGTTTGAACTTTCTCTCTTGGCAAACCTTTTGTTAGTGGATCTGCTATGTTATCTTTTGACCTTTTGTTGTCTATAATGATAACTCCATTAGAGAATGGTTTTATGTCTACGACGAATATGCTTAGATTTACCATTGTATATTGTACTATTAGGTCTTCCAATAGCTGATTGACTATCACAATGTATGCATATTGGAGGCACGGGTTTGCTCCAATTCGAAATGTCTTTCAAAAAATTTCGAAGCCAGTCTACTTATTCTACGGCTTTATCTAGTGCAATAAATCTGATTTCATCGTTGATCTTGCTATGCAAGTCTGTTTGGACGATTTCCATGAAATCGCTCCATTTCCTAATGTGAACACATATCCACTTATGGATTTTGTATCATTTGAACCGGTTATCCAATTTGCATCACCGTATCCTTCTACTACCAAAGGATATTTTGTATACTGTAAACCAAGTTCTATGTATACTTTAGGTATCCTAGAACTCTAATTATCGCTTTTCAATGACTTTTACTAGGATTGCTAGTATACCTACTTAGTTTAGTTACAGCGTATGCAATATCTGGTCTTGTGCAATTCATTACATACATGACAAGTATACGAGAGTATTCAAGCTGGTAAATTTCATCACTAGTGTTTTTTACCCAATTTTGGTTCATATCTACTAGCAATTTTGCAATTGTTAAATTATGTTGTTTGAACCTTCCAAATATTTTGGCTATATAATGTGATTGGGATAGTACATATCCCTCTGATGTCTTTAAAAGTTTTGCATTCAAATTCACATCAGCCAATCCTAGGTCTTTCATATCAAATCTAGATGACAACATGTCCTTCATGATTTTATTATGGCATTATTATTTCCTAGTATCAACAAATCTTTACTACTAATAATGAGAATTCAACAAACTAACTTCAACTGTGTCTTTTTGAATTACCAAAAGTACTCTTCCCTGAGAATCAAAGATGATTACTTCCCATCAAACCCTAAATCATTCTTAGATCCTGTTATCCCGCTTTTTGGCAAAGCCGTGATACCAAAAGATTGGTCGAAAACGAAAGACAGTTCGTCTCAAAGATTGGTTATGCACAACTTCACTATGGATATCAATGAAATTTGTCCGAGCCCGGATCAGGCTACAATTGATAGGGCATGACAAACAAAGCCATGAAAGCCAGTGTTCCAAATATCAGGTTAATCGAAGGTCGTATGAACGAGATATGATCGATGCAAGTTAGCCAAAGTATGTTGTTCGAACCCATCAAAAAGTTGAGGAGATGCTCATTTCGAATCCATAGGATTCGTATCCATCACTATTTGTCTTGTTCGAATCCATCAGTTTACACATGCTTCGAATTGATAAAGTAGGCATCACCTCAACAAGTTCGTATCCATCAGGTCGATGCGTTTTGTGTCCATCAACCATCCACAGTTCGTGTCCATCAGTGGGTTGCATTTCGTATCGATGGACTTCGTATCCATCAATATAGTTTGCTTCGTATCGACCGGGACGGCCAGATCCTCGTATCCATGAATTTCGTATCGTTCAACCAATGACTAGTTCGAATCGATGAACGAAGCCTTCATTCGAATCCATCAGGCAGCATTAGTTTGTATCCATCACAATCGTATCCATTGAATGGAGACATCGCTATTGATGCGAGCTAAGCCGCCTATCTCGATTTGAACTAGACATTGAAAGTTGATAGTACTCGGTACAAAGGAGGCGAAATTCGTGGATGCGAAGTAGTCAACTCGGCACAAGAACCGGACCGAGGCGAAGAGTGCGTGCCACCTCACCAAAGAACCATGTGAGAAGATCGATTCGAACGTATCGGTTCGAACTGATGGATTCGAACCAAATAGCCAACCGAAGCACTCAAATTCGTATCGATCATATCTCCCAAACCACGAGGCCAAATGCAATGAAATTTTCAAGGGAGCTTACGAACAAGGTAAAGAATGTTCCTGCCAAGTTTCAGCTCGATTGGACTAATTCTTGATGGATACGAAATCAATTCATATCGATCACAGATCGAATCGAACTTTGGTGGGGTCGGTCGCGTTGGCCCACTCACGTGCCAGAAAAAGTCTCCCGAAGTTTGAGCAAGATCTGACCCTCCTACGCCTATAAATAGCACCCTGAAGCCTTCAGAAATGGGGATCTTTTGGCCATTCGACGTCCAGACTCTGCCGGATTCAATTCTACTTTTC
The DNA here is from genome assembly GCA_030765085.1 of Allium cepa. Taxonomy (NCBI): domain Eukaryota; kingdom Viridiplantae; phylum Streptophyta; class Magnoliopsida; order Asparagales; family Amaryllidaceae; genus Allium; species Allium cepa. The sequence continues at coordinate 1,035,858,292 of CM060941.1, read as the reverse complement.
ATTATCGCTGTTGTAATCAGATTTCAGAGAATATTATCAACTGTAGTCCGCTGTAATTGATTGAAATTATCAAGTGAATCAGTAAAGACATAAGCTTCAAAGTGGACGTAGGCAAGATCGCCGAACCACTATAAATCCTGTGTTTGTGACTGTTATTTGTGAATTGCTGTGTTTGGTATTGCTTAGATCTGAATTTTGTGTTGATTATTGCTGATTTGTGTTTATAAACGGGTGCTTTCACGATATTGGGTGTTTGTGACCAATTTTGCCGCAAACATTTTGGTGCTTTCACTGAGAATTGACTTAGGAGAAGTTAGATTTAAGAATTCAGATCTAAGAGCTATGACAAGGCAAATAAGTAAGAGACAAAGGCCAGAGAGAAGTGAACACCAAGGAAGTCAAGAGGCTTCTTCAGGAGCGAACCAAGCTTCAATCTTCATCACTAGGGACGAGATGGAGACAATGATGAAGAAACAGGAGGAGTTGATCCAGAGTTTATTTAACCAGATAGGGCAACTTGGAGCGCAAAATAGAGAAGCTGATGGAGTTTAGAACGGAGCAGGACCATCCGGCGTAGCACCTGGATTAGGAGGCCCACACATGGGGAATGTTGATCCAATCTCGGAGAGAGAGATAGAGGAGCATCTTCCCAACCTAGAGGTAGCAGAGGAATGAACGCTCAGTCAAGGGGGCAGATTCCAGAATTCCCTCGTGGACTCGGGGGGCAAGTCGAAAGTGATGAACGAAGATTACATTTTGGAGACAATGACAAGTTGGCGGAGATGGTTAGGCGAGCCATGAGGGGTGGATTAGTAAATAAAGATTTAGAGGATGTTAATAGAAGTTTTTTTACCACAACAATCAGGCGAGCTAGGAATCCACCAGATTTTAAGCTACCATCGTTAGATATGTATGATGGACGGACAGACCCTACAGTTCATCTGACGAAATATATGAGGCATATGGAGGTGCTGGGGGCATCAGAGGAGGTTATGTCCCGGTGCTTTCCATTGTACTTGGTAAACATTGCGACGCTATGGTTCAGACAGCTGGAGAGCGGCTCCATAGGAACATGGGCAGATTTAACTGAGAGATTCATGAAGCAATTTAGGGTTCACATTGCAAGACCCAAGAATGTGATGGCTTTGGCAACTCTAAAGCAGAAAGCTGGAGAGACTTTGAGGAGTTTTTTGACGCGATTCAATGCGGCAGCAACTTCGAAGAACGACCAGATCCATCTATGGTTATGATGGCAGCTGTGTCCGGAATAGCTGATGGAACAAAGTTCAAAAATTCATTAACTAAAGATCCACCTGTGGATCTAGGAGAATTCTATCACGAGGCGGAAATGTTTTTACGATTGGAGGATGCGAACGCCAAAAGAGAGGAAGGAGAGGGAATTGATGTTTTCGCAATCAAAGGCGGGAATACACCTGGAAAGGGTGTGGAGACTAGTAAAGGAAAAAGAAAGACTGAGAACGATGGTGACAGGTCAAAGCGGCCACGGAGGGAGCCGCGATTCACCACTTACTCTGAGCTGATTGAGAGTTTGGAGCGAATCTATCCGGATACCAAAGAGTAGGTTCCGTATCGTAGGCCGATGCGAAGGGATCCAACTTCTGACGAAAGAAAATTAGATAAGTTTTGTGTATTTCATGAATTGAACGGTCATAACACTAACGATTGTAGGCATCTGAAGGACGAGGTGGAAGGGCATATCAGGAACGCTATGCTCCTTCAATACGTGAGGAGGCAAACTCCAGCGGTGGAACCAGAGCGATCACCGTCTACATCAGCTAGAGGCGACCCTGAATCGAGGCACCGTTTGGTTGTCCATTGATTGACTGAAATAATGATGAACAAATTGTAAATCTCTCACTAACACGGTTAAATCATTTACACATGTAAGCGATCGCGCACGATCCATAGGCATGCTCTGAATGATTACCAACCGCATCATAGTAAGATTTTACGCTTTGACATCTTCACCTTGCTTTTGCTTTGATTTTGATTTGAACATTTAGACTCTGCCTGTTTGGACATTTCTGTTGTGAGATTCATGTAATTATTGCTTTGATATTTGCAATTCTATGAAAGAGTTTACTTGCATGCCCGTTGGATCGCGAACGGTCCACGAGCACCACTTGTATGGCGATGAACCGCCAAAGTCTTTGATTCGGAAACTCCCCCGAACATTAACTCCGGCACCGATAATACTAAGTACCTCCTGGGCACACATAATTCGCCTCGAACGGCACACGATCGCGAACGATCACATTTAGCCACGAATGACACCTGATCGCGAACGATCAACATTTGCCGCGAACGGCATCGACCGCGAACGGTCCCATTCCTACATTTGCCGCGAACGGCATCGACCGTGAACGGTCCCATTCCATCATCCACCACGAACGGCATACGACCGCGAACGGTCCCGATTCATCTCAAATGACACACGATCCCGAACGATCGTCCTTTGAGATCATATGAAACTATCAAGTTCTTTACAGGTTGTTGACAGGATATGAACATCCAACTCAAGGCATTACAAAACACACCTTCCTACCGCAAGGCATGTTTTGGAGGGCAAATGTTATCCCGCTTTTTGGCAAAGCCGTGATACCAAAAGATTGGTCGAAAACGAAAGACAATTCGTCTCAAAGATTGGTTATGCACAACTTCACTATGGATATCAATGAAATTTTTCCGAGTCCGGATCAGGCTACAATTGATAGGGCATGACAAACAAAGCTATGAAAGCCAGTGTTCCAAATTTCAGGTTAATCAAAGGTCGTATGAACGAGATATGATCGATGCAAGTTAGCCAAAGAATGCTATTCGAACCCATCAAAAAGTTGAGGAGATGCTCATTTCGAATCCATAGGATTCGTATCCATCACTGTTTGTCTTGTTCGAATCCATCGGTTTACACATGCTTCGAATCGATCGGTTTCGAATCGATAAAGTAGGCATCACCTCAACAAGTTCGTATCCACCAGGTCGATGCGTTTTGTGTCCATCAACCATCCACAGTTCGTATCCATCAGTGGGTTGCGCTTCGTATCGATGGACTTCGTATCCATCGATATAGTTTGCTTCATATCGACCGGGATGGCCAGATCCTCGTATCCATGAATTTCGTATCGTTCAACCAATGCCTAGTTCGAATCGACGAACGAAGCCTTCATTCGAATCCATCAGGCAGCATTAGTTCGTATCCATCACAATCGTATCCATTGAATGGAGACATTGCTATCGATGCGAGCTAAGCCGCCTATCTCGATTTGAACTAGACATTGAAAGTTGATAGTACTCGAAACAAAGGAGGCGAAATTCATGGATGCGAAGTAGTCAACCCGACACAAGAACAGGACCGAGGCGAAGAGTACGTGCCACCTCACCAAAGAACCACGTGAGAAGATCGATTCGAACGTATCGGTTCGAACTGATGGATTCAAACCAAACAGCCAGCCGAAGCACTCAAATTCGTATCAATCATATCTCCCAAACCACGAGGCCAAATGCAATGAAATTTTCAGAGGAGCTTACGAACAAGGTAAAGAATGTTCCTGCCAAGTTTCAGCTCGATTGGACTAATTCTTGATGGATACGAAATCAATTCGTATCGATCACAGGTCGAATCGAACTTTGGTGGGGTCAGTCGCATGGGCCACTCACATGCTAGAAAAAGTCTCCCGAAGTTTGAGCGAGATCTGACCCTCCTACGCCTATAAATAGCACCCCGAAGTCTTCAGAAAAGGGGATCTTTTTGCCATTCGACGTCGAGACTCTACCGGATTCAATTCTACTTTTCATTATCGCTGTTGTAATCAGATTTCAGAGCATTTTATCAACTGTAGTCCGCTGTAATTGATTGAAATTATCAAGTGAATCAGTAAAGACATAAGCTTCAGAGTGGACGTAGGCAAGATCGCCGAACCACTATAAATCCTGTGTTTATGACTGTTATTTGTGAATTGTTGTGTTTGGTATTTCTTAGATCTAAATTTTGTGTTGATTATTGCTGATTTGTGTTTATAAACGGGTGCTTTCACGATATTGGGTGTTTGTGACCAATTTTGCCGCAAACAGATCCAACCTCTTTCGTCCTTCCTTCCCCTTCTCCACCACGCATTCATTCTACATCTCTAAATCGAATCCTCTCTTTATCCACAACTCCTCCACCGCCGATCTCGAGCCGAAATCTCACATCCATAACTCTCCACCGCTGAGCTCGAGCTGAAATCTCACATCCACAACTCCTCCACCGTCGAGCTCGAGCCGAAATCTCTTCATCCACGTTATTTATCTTCTACTCACACTTGCTCCTATACTGTCCCACACCAATTTTCACCTCCCCCATCTAATAGCAATTCCTTTGTCTTTTCGACAGTTTTGAAACCTCTCCACTATTCCACTCACCATCGTCCTTTCCACAAATTCATTTTCAAGCAGTTTTAAACACCCTACTCCCGTGTTGACATCTGTTAATGGTTCATTCGCTCTTCAACCACTATTTCACCCTTGAAATTTAAGGTATTTTTCCCTATTTCATATCAATGTTTCCAATTTATACTGTGTTAATCCTAATTTAGAGCGATGAGTTTTTAATTTGTACACTTCTTAAATCGCTTATTTTAGTTGACTGCTACTGAAATTTTGATAATGATTGCTTATAAATTGGGATGTTCCAATGCTAATGATTTTTAATAGGTTGACATTGAGGTTTATTCGGTTTTATGTTTTCATTCATATTTGTATACATATAAGGTGTTTGAAAAAATGTTTATTGCATTATCGTGTAACTTGGTTAAACTTATTTCTTTCATTAAGTGTGTGAAGGAAAACAAGGCACGACTTGAGAAATTTAGAATGCTCATGGCACAATTGATGGAGCAAGTTATATGAAAAACTATCAAGTCATTTGGACTTCATAACATTTTATATCCCATTCCTTGCAAAGACATTTGGAATTGTGTCTCTTAACCTCATTTAGTTTTTTGTCTTGGCTGCTGCTCTTCAAATTATACCAATTGATGAGGTGCATGAGCTCTTCAAGTCAGCATAAGCAGATAGATCAAAAATGGTAATTGATTTACCGTTGAATATCTCATTTGTTTTAAAAACCAATTCTTTATAATTTTGCAGTAAAGATCAGAAATACTACCGGTATATTCGTTTCCATACACCAGTTTCATAATAATATTAGTCTTATCATTGGAAACGTCAGTTGGGCACTTCAGGTTTGTGCCATTATACGGTTAAGTCTTGAAACTGATGCCACAAACCTTGTAATGTGATGATAATTTGTATTCAAACTTTCAGTGACTTATTTTAATGAAATGATAGGAAATAATCCTTAATCTAACTAAACATTTAATGCAGTCGATTTCATAAAGATGTGCACCAGGCTGCATCTGCTTCTTCCTTTTCTGTCCTTCCCATCATGTCCTCCACCAACCACAGGTATTTTTATCCCTTCCGTGTACAATGTTTTCCATCATTTGCATCCTCTAACCTTAACCATTTGCATCTTCTCAATTCTCGGTGCCCACGAATCTGCTTCCCTGCTTCGGATCTGACTATTTTTCTCATCGCTTGCGTTTGCTCTCGTTTCCTTCAAGCATTTTCTACGCCCTAATTTCATCAATGTGTATTTGCATTAGTGTGTTTGTTCTGTCTGCATCCATTATTTTCGATTTTCAAGTCTGCTATTGCTTTAGTGTCATATGTCTATGTTGTCTAATTGAACTGTTTAGTCTTTTGACACAACCTGTTGCTTCATTGAATTCAACCGTTTTTGTATCAGATATGGTTTTTCCACACTAATATAATTTTGCTTATTATGTTATCTATGCTTTAGGGTGATGTTATTAATAATTCAAAATATTACTTAGGCTAGATTTGATGATGATTTGGGTTAGTTTGAGATTTGCAGTGCTAGATTTTTTTTGATGACTTGAGATTTAGATGATTTTGTTTTTTTTTTCTTCTGAGATTTTGATGATTGTTTGGTGGAAAGTTTGGTGTTCCAGACAAACCAAACTTTAGACCCTTAGTTTTTTCAGATTCTATATTTAGAATTCGATTGGAAGATCATTCAACATGAATAAAGAGAGGTTACTATGGGTTTTTATACCTAGCATGCTGAAAAATAACTTACATTCTCAAAGTTAAATATAACAATTGGTTCGTAAGAGTCTTTGAGCAGATATTTTCATGTTCTTTTCAAGTTATAATAATATTTTGGTTTTATGTCTTGCTTTGGGTGGCTGAACCTTAAATGAGTACATGTTGAATTTTCAAATATTAGACTAAGTAGAACTCTCTGTGGCAGGTTATAAATTTGCATTTTGATGCATAAACAAATTATGTTGGTCGTATTTTGTCTTGTAGAATTTTCATTTGCTTTCATTATGCATTCATTTAGTTTTAAAGAGCATTCCATTCTTGCAGATCAAGTAAATTCACTCATTATGAAAGTAGATGAATGAGTTTAATATTAAAAAAATTAGTCTTTGAAATTTTTTTTTGCACTTTACTACGTGTGATTCAAAATGCTTTTAGCAGATAATATTACCAAGTAACTTTAAAAACTTTTTATGCTTCCTATTTAAACATACAAGTATCTTTCTTCCTAGTTTGGAAGACCGTTTGTTGATTTAAATGATTGGTTAGTGTTTGATATTCCTTATAGGTTATTTGCCCATGCCATTGAAAACTTAAATTAACAGTTCATTCTAAAGGTTGCTAAAAAGAATTACAAAGAACAGTGGTTGCATATGATATATGATACGTTCGATACTGGCTTTATTAACTGGTCTTTGCATAATCCAGTGGTTGTATATATCCTATGACTACATTTTACCCTTTGCTGAATCCAGTTATTCATTTGAATAAAGGTGAATGCATTGGAAAGTTAACTACCATTCTGCAAAAACAATGTGATCATTGTTGTAATGGTTTATAGATTGACCACAAATTCTAATAATGAACTTAATTATGTAGATCCAAATTTGAAATCTTTAAGCAATTTCACGTATATATGTAAGCAAATTTAGTTTGTATCTTATCTACTGCAAGGTTTCACTAAATTGTAATGGGAGATCTACTTGTCAGCGAAATATTTCATGATTTTGAAATTGACTATGCATAGCTATAATAAGACAGTATCTTTCTTAGTAAAGTATTGATATCATTAATTATGCATGCGATGGTGTAACCAGTGACTTTTCCATTAACATAGGATCGCATCAAGGGTCAGTTTTGAGCCCCTACATTTTTGCCTTGGTGATGGATGAGGTTACGAAGAGTATACAAGGGAAAATTCCTTGGTGTATGCTATTTGCTGATGATGTTGTGCTAATTAATGATAGTAGGATTAAGGTTGATAGACAACTCGAGTTGTAGAGACAGACTTTAGAATCTAAGAGATTTAGGCTTAGTAAAACTAAAACAGAATATATGAAGTGCGAGTTCAACGGTGTCAGATCAGAGGACGGAGATGTTATTCTGGTCGGACAAATAGTTCCTAAAAAGGAATCCTTTCGATATCTAGGATAATTTTTGCAGTGTAACGGTGAGAGTGATGAAGATGTTATTTTTCGAATTCGAGCTGGATTGGTGAAGTGGAGACAAGCATCTGACATTCTCTGTGACAAGAAAGTCTCATAGAAGCTTAAAGGAAAGTTCTATAGAACGACAATTAGGCATGCGATGTTGTATGGTGCAGAATGTTAGCCTACTAAAAACCAACACGTCTACAATATAAGCGTAGTAGAGATGCGTATGCTGTGATGGAGTTGCGATCATACAAGAAGAGACCGAATTAGAAATGATTATATACGTGAAAAACTTAGAGTAGCACCAATTGAGGAGAAACTAATTCAACATCGCTTAAGATGGTTTAGACATCTCCAACGAAGGCCGTCCGAGGCACTTGTGCGCGTTAGAATCATAGGCCGTGTCATTTGCTCAAAGAGAGGTAGAGGTCGACCAAAGTTGACATGGGAGGAAATTGTTAAAAGGGACTTGAAGGGTTGGAATATAGCCGAAGAGCTGGTAACGGATATGAGCGCGTAGAAGTTAGCGATCCATATACCAGAACCCTGAGCTATGAGTCTTATAAGTGTTAGATTATAGGATTAGGGAAAAAGAGCCCAAGACATAGCATTTGGTCTTTGATCAATGTTACTATCAACACCATTATTACTATCTGTACTGTTATCATCATTTTTATTTTTTATTTTATTTTATTGTATTTATTGTATTTATTATTATTATTATTTTTACATACATATGTATTTCTATCTTTATTTTACTTAGTTACTATTATTATTAATTTACCTGTTTGACTTAATTTTATCATTGTTATTGTTATAACCTTTAAATTACTTTTGTCATTTAGTTTCGTATTCCATCTCTAGCCGACCCCAACTTGTTTAAGAATAATGGCTCTGTTGTTGTTGTTCAATATCCTCGTTATTATTTTGATTAAGCTTTTTCCATATATATGCATAGCCTTTGGGATAACAAAATGTTTTATAACTACATAATTTCTCCACTGCTATGAAAATATATTACCGGCTTGGCAACTACATTAGACTTTGAAGATCATGTAAACAATAGTGTTTCCTTTTTGTTACAAAATAAAGAGAATAGAGACCATTAGAGAGAGAATAATTTTATTGAATTGATATAACCCTTACAATACAATCAAACTCCATATTTATAGACTCCTTATGCAGTGCAGATTACAACAATGCCCTTTCTTATTTAGCATTTACATCCCTATTATTAATATATATTACAACACTGCCCCTTGAATATGCGTATATAAAGATGATAAGAGTAATTGCCACATTAAAAACCTTGTTATGAAAAACCCTGTGGGAAAAAGTCATAAACAAGGAAAAGAGTGCAACCTTTTGTAATATGTATTAATAATAAGGATGAATATGCCAAATAAAAAAGGGCATTGTTGTAATCTGCACTGCATAAGGAGTCTAAAAATATGGAGTTTGATTGTATTGTAAGAGTTATGTCAATTCAATAAAATTGTTCTCTCTTTAATGGTATCCATTCTGTTTATCTTGTAACACGTTATCGGCGTGATTTCTGTAAAAAAAAAATATAGATCTACAATTGTGATAATATGTGAAATCAGATCTATTCTTTTTCAGATCCAATTGTAGATCTCAAAATGGTAAGTCATTGTTTGCACAAAAAATGGACAAACACCTCCAAGTCGTATTATTTAGTTGATTATATGTGAATTTCAATGATTTTAGATGAGTATGTAAATATGAGAAAAGTAGGGGCTGAAATGTAAAAGACACGCAGATTTATAGTGGTTCGGCCAGAATGTGCCTACGTCCACTTTATATGTTATTATCTCTTTTCTTCCAGATTACAAGTACAATGCGTTGTATACAAGTGTATGAAAGTAGTTTGAAAGTTCCTTCCTTGCTTGAGCTCTCAAACTTGTCTCCAAAAATTGTCCTCCATTGTTGTACCCCTGCCCCTCTATTTATAGAGTGAGGTAGGGGGCAGGGGTCTTGGAAGTATATAGCTGCAGGTGGGCTTGGGCTGAAGCAATCTGGACTGGCAGCTTTCTGGTTCGGCGAAGCTTGGTTCGGTGGTAGAGGAGAGGAGTGTGGTTCGGTGCCACCTTGGGTTTGATTCGGTGGTTACTTGGTTCGGTTGATGGTGAGTTCTCGTGGTTGGTTCGGCATGGGGCAGCAGGGAGTTGGTTCGGCATGGGGTAGCAGGGAGTTGGTTCGGTAGCTTATGCCGAATGAACTTGCGCATGTGAATGCCGAATGGGACTGTATGCTTGCATAGCCGAATGAACATGAGAGTATAAGGCCGAATGGACTTTGTATTTGGATTTTGAGTGGAACTCTGGGCTTACATACGCTTGCTGGTTGCTTCTTCTTAGCTTGATCGTGGTGGAGACGCGCTCGACATTGATATTCCAGTTTTGACCAAAAAACGGGATAACAAAGTAGAGGTTGCTCGCGAGCCCGGGTGAAACTGCGGCTTCTTGGTCTTGAGATCTTCTGGGTGAAAATCCGCCCAACATTTGCCCCCCAAAGTGGGGCACGTGCTTGCACGTGTCGCGCTTTGTTTCTCGTTGGTGGGAAGACTCGTCTTGTAATGTCATGGGCTGGATGTTTATATCTTGTGGATGTCCTGCAAAGAGATTTATAGTTTTAGTGTGGTTTCAAATAACGACCGTTCGGGGTCGAAATATTTGTGATCAAGTGAATTGCGCCGTTCGAGGCGAGTTAGTGTACCCCGAGGGGGTTATCGATGCCAGGTTCACGTTAGAGTGGTTCCCTGGATCGTTTGTCAAGGTGGTTTATCGCTAGCTCAGAGCATGCCTAGGGGTTGTTCTCGACCCCGTACATGTGTAAGTAGCTTAGCCATTTCATAATTATCAAATATCCATTTGACTGATGAGCTTAAAAAGGGATGTCAAAGTGTAAATTCTCATGACGATAGGGTTAATAGCCATTCAGAGCGTGCCTATGGACCGTTCGTGGTCGCGTGCACGTGTAAATGATTAATCCATGTTAGTGAGAGATTCACGACTTATCCATTGTTATCATATTTTTTATTTTATTAGTAAGCTCTTAGAGTTCGGCACTTATCTGAGTGAAGCGCCCTGCGTGCCCCCAGTTCCTGGTCTTGGACGGTGGATAGAGGGTTCCGTTCGGTTCTTGGTTGGTCCGGCTATTCTCATCCGGCTTCTGGTGGTCCGGTATCATTGGTCCGGTTGGGCGAGACATCTGGTTCGGTGGTTGTGAGTTTGCCTATATATAGAGGCCGTACCCCCCTTGTTTTTCTTTACCGAACAAGTAGAGCCGAATCACTCCATTGCCGAATCAAGTGTTTGCCGAACCAACCTTATACCGAACCAGGTATATACTTATTACCGAATACACACGTATGTCCTTGCTTCACCGAATGGGACTACTGCCTTGGAGCCGAATGAGATGAAAACCGAATGGGGTTGAAACCGAATGAACTTGGAAACCGAATGAACTTGGAAACCGAATGAACTTGGAAGCCGAATGAACATGGAAACCGAATGAACTTGTGAATGAAATTCCACACTTGCACGCACTTGTTTGTTTACTTTTCTATTTTCCTTGTTCTAATATTAGGTTTTTCTTGTGCTGCAGAAAATGTCTCGCAAAGCGGAAACACGATCAGACAGAAAGAAGTCTAGAGGCACAGGAGAGCCTTCTTCTTCCTCGCCCCCAGTCCAATCAGGATCCGGGCAACACCGACCTATTCCGAAGTCTCTAGTGGACGGATGTGGTCCACAGGAACTTTTGAACTCTCCCCCTGACTGCTTCCCAAGCTCCTTAAAGGAGGAGCAACTTGACGTTATATCCCGTTCCTTTGGGATAGACAGGGCTCTTATGTTGTTACCCGGGGGAAGGGGTCATGCCATATGATCCCCCTGAGGGGTACTTCGCTTATAGCCGGTACCATTGCATGTGCGGGGCTATTCCTCCAATCAACGCCTGGATACTAAGCTTCGTCACTTATCTGAAGGTGGCTCCATTCCAGCTTCAGCCCAACTCTTATGCCATTCTGGTATGCTTATATGCTATCTTCCAGAAGAGATATGGGCGCGCCCCCTCCAACCGGGAAATACGATATCTGTACAATCTGAGGGGGTACAGGAAGGGGTCCCCATATATTAGCTTGGAGTCAGCCGTTTCCTTCAAGCCTGTTTTGGATTTATACTCGAAGTATAGCATGTTCAAGAAGGAATGGTTCTTTGTCAGGGATGACTCCGTCTCTATTCGCCGATTTACCTCCGGATGTAAGTAAAAACTCTACTCATAATTCCTGTCTTGGCTGTAATTCACTCTCTTATGCGCTTTTATTTCTTGCTAGCGACAGGTGGTTTTGCGGTTGTGGAAGATGATCGCTTGGTTCGGATGGCAGCAGAAATTGAAGCTATTTCCGGGAGAGACAGATCGGCTGCTTATCTGATTAGGAATGCCAGGCTCTTGTCGTATAATTTGATCCTCCCACATCAGTCCGTAGTCAAACAGAGGGACACGGCAGAAGAGAAGGCTGCCCAGCCTAAAGGTGGGGTGACAGCGAAGGGTGGCAAGAGGAAGCCCTTTGCACAACGTCCAGTCGTAGGAGGCAAGAAGCTCAAGGAGTCCGATGGCCCTTCTCCAAGTACTTGCCCGGATGTCCCGGAGGAGGAAGGTGTAGAAGAGGAGGAAGGAGGTGAAGTTGGAGAAGGGTCGGAGGGTGGAGGAGATGGCGATGGTCAGGGTGGTAGCGGTGTTGCTGCTCTAACCTCTGAGCAGGACCTCGAACTGGATGAGGCTCTCCGTCGGGCCTTCGGGGAGTCAGAGGGGGAGTCGGAAACAGAGAAGGAAACGGAGAAGGCAGAGGAAACCGGCAAAGCTGTGGTTAGCACTGACCCATCCTCTAAGGGTTCCTCAGCTAGGGTGACCCCGGCGATGCAAGGTGAACTTTTGTCTTCTGCCGATTCCATTTTCGATAGGGACTTAGAAATTTTTTACGGTTCACTTCCGTCCTGGAATGAGATCCAGGACTTATTGCAGTATCCCACTCCTCCGCCGGGTTTGTATAACAGATGTGTCTCCTCACTTTTCTTTCTTTTTAACTTAGCACATTTTTTGAATTGCGGATTATTGTATGTTCGTAACATTTGTTCTTTATTCCAGGGGCAGGCCAGGCGGGTAAAACGTCGGATGTTCGACACCGCCTTGAACAATTTAAGTCGAGGAGAGCTTCCGCGAAACCTTCTACTGATCGCACTGGGGACGTAGTCAAGTACCGCCCTCTTCTTGGGGTCATCGAAGAGGGCATTCAGAAAAGGAAGCGGAGCCGTTCCTTATTTGAGTCTTCTTCTGCTTCGCAGCTTCCTACTCTGTCTCCCCCTACTCAGCCTCCTCGTGATACTACGGAGGAGAGCACGGAGCCCTGCCCCCCTCCTCCTCCTTCCAAGAGTTCTACTGTCATTCATATAAGGCGTCCCGATGTGCCTCGCCCCGTGCCTCGTGACCCTTTTGCCGGCCATCCTGATTTAGACCCAAGTTTTCGGGACATTTCATTCGATGAGACCACGGGCGAGCACCTACTTCCCCGCAACCCCATGGTAAGAGTGCTGGACGAGGCCAAATCTTTAGATCTTGATTTACTTACTACACGGGTAGTCACCATGGGGGACGAGGCCAAGGCTAATATTGATCGGGTGGCCGAAGAGACTAAGAAGTTAATGGAGCATCATGCTCGATTGGTCAAGGCCGGGGAGGAGATTGGGAGTGCTAACATTCGGTTAAGGCTAAAGGTTGCCGATCAGGCCAAGCAGCTTGCCGACCAAGCCATCCAGATCTCCCAGCATGAGGAAGCTTCCCAGCGTCTGAAAGAGACCATGGAGAAGGCAAGTAGGGCGGAGTTACGGAAAATGGAGGTCACCTGCAGGGAGCGGATTAACATGGCTATTACAACGGTGGATGAGGTTCGAAATGCGGATCTCGAGCGGGTAGAGGAGTTGTCAGGGAGGCTCGAGGCTGCGGAGATGGCTCAGGCCGAGTTGAAGGAGGAGATGGAGGAGATGAGGAGGTCCCTCAAGTTGAAGGAAGAGGAAATGAGGAGGTCACTCCAGGCTGACTGCTTGAGATACCAATCAGAGAGGGACGTCGCCATCACCAAGTTGCAAGCTTCCGAGGCCCGGGTGAGGGAGTTTGAGGAAAACGAGGGGATGATGGATGAGATGTTGCAGGATATGTACTTCCACACTTGGAAGGAGGGCGGCTTGTCTTGGATGGACGATTACCCTCGGGTCATGGCCAAGGTGTATCTCCAGGCTTTAGAGGAGGCCAGGGTGAATGCGGGTAAGGAAGGCGGAGAGGCTTTCAACTTGAGTGCGGTTACTGCTCAGTTCTCAAAGGAGGAGCAAGCGGCGGTGAAGGAGGGGATGCGGCTACTCGCTGCAGAGGAAGCGGGCGTGCAGTTGGATGATGAGGATCAAGCGGCGGATGCTGGTGAGTTATTCTTTTCCCTTTCTTTTCTTTTCGTGTTTTCATAACTTGATCGTTCGTTTAATGAATTCCTCTTCTGATCTGGACAGGTGGGACTTCAGATCCACATGCTGGGGGCTCCGATCCTGCGGCTAAGTAGGCTGGGGGAGTTGGTGATGGAGTGTGGATGCATCTGCCATCTTTTTGTTTCTTTTTTATCACTGTTCATGTTAGTCTTTGATATGCAACTGTAATAAAATTATTTGCAAAGAATAACTTCGTGTGATCTTATAATATAAGCTGATTTTGTCATGTTTAAATGTTGTTGCTATCTTTATGTGCTGTGTGAGAAGTATAATTATGTATATGCCTGTGATTCCACTTGTGTTTGATGTTAAGTTTTTGCTTGAAATATAATTTCACGTTTTGCAATGTCAGTGTATGAATAAGTTATAGTTACGCATTTATGTACAAGAGAAGAGAGTACCGCCCTTTATGTTTTATTCGCAGGCGGTAGCTTTGAGTGTCTTGTGTAACTGTTCACGGGTATAGCAGAGCGCCCTGCTACCCAGCACGCAGGCTTAGAGCCTCATGAGTGAATGCTTCCTATTTGGTTTCCTGTACTTTAGAGTTTGTTATACAGGATAGGAGAAAAATATTTAAATGAAATGGAAATATAGTAAAAGTAAGACTTCCAGTCACGGAAGGCCGTCGATGTGCTTAAGTTCGTGGCAAACGGGTTTTGTAGTCACCTTCCCTAGCTGTGGGTCTTGGAGACATTTGTCACCCATCTTACGCCTCCGCGGGGAGTTTTCTTTTTTACCACAGCCGCACTTAAGACACATCGGAGCCGAGATCGCGCACGGTAACTACCCGAACCGTTATGGTCCGTAATCGTGGGTATTATTCGATTTACCGTGGCCGGCTAGCGTGGGTGCCGTTGGCCGTGAACTACCCCTGGCTGGCCACACCTTATGTTGGGGCTTAAAGTAGGTTCACGGTTACCGACGAGCCGAACGCCGTAATGAGCTGCCATCGGCTATAGTCGGCCTTTATGATGACTTATAATCGGCTCATTACAGTTGGCTTTGAGGGCAGGCGCGCAATGAGTTAACCCGCAGCAGAGGGATGCTGGAGCAAAAGAGTCTCATTGGCGAGTGCATAGAATCGTGGCGTACCTGTTAGGCCTAGTCTAGATGAGGCCGCGGTGCGTCTTGAGTGGAGATGCCATAGGATTTTGTTCAACAGAAAGGGATAAAACTTAACAAGTAGCCAAGACATAAAGGAACAAGTTAAAAAGAGACAAGATTTTTTAAAGTGGTTCGGCACGAAAATGCCTACGTCCACTGGTTCTCTTTGTTAATTCACTTCATATGGGCAGTACAAGTTAAGAAAAGTATCGACGGAGGTGTCGGATGTTCCATGCCCTCTGGAACACCTCTCCGTCCACTGTTGACAAAATGTAAGCTCCGTTGTGGAGATCTTTGTGAATTACATATGGTCCGTCCCAGATGGGGTCCAGTGCCCCGGGGCGCGGAAAGATTCGCCTGAGGACAAGATCTCCTTCTTGTAAGCTGCGATGCTTGACTTTGGAATTGTATAGTGCTGCCACTTTTTGTTTGTGAGCTGCTGCTTTGAGTGCTGCATCGTTTCTCCTTTCCTCAATCAGTTCCAAAGACATGAGGAGGAGTTCTTCGTTTTCTTCTGGGTTGTAGTGGATCCTACGGTGGGAAGGCACAATAGTCTCAACTGGGAGCATTGCCTCCGATCCATATGCCAAAGAGAAAGGAGTATGTCCCGTCGATGTTCTGAAAGATGTGCGGTATGCCCATAGTGCCGTAGGAAGTTCGTCCACCCAAGCGCCTTTTGACTTTTCAAGTTTCTTCTTGATTAGGGTTTTGAGAATTTTGTTGACAGCTTCAACTTGTCCGTTTGCCTGAGGGTAAGCTACTGATGAGAAGCTTTTATGAATTCCATGCTCTTGGCACCAGTCGGCAAATTCTTCGCTGTCAAATTGGAGTCCGTTGTCTGATACGATCTTGAGGGGGACTCCATACCTGCACAGAATGTTTTTGATCAAGAAGTTAATAATTTTTGCTGAAGATATTTTATTTAAAGGTTCCGCTTCCACCCATTTGGTGAAATAATCGACTGCCACTATAGCATATTTGGCTCCGCCTCGGCCCGTTGGCAGTTCGCCAATTAAGTCAATTCCCCATACAGCAAAGGGCCAAGGGCTGGTCATTTGAGTAATTTCGTTTGTGGGCAGTCGAGGGATCTTGGCGAACTTCTGACATCTGTCGCATTTCTTAACGAAGTCTAGGGTATCTTTGTTTAGTGTGGGCCAGTAATATCCATATCGGAGTATCTTTCTTGCCAAAGTCTGTCCTCCAGTGTGATCTCCGCATCCTCCCTGATGGATGTTTGTTAATATCTCCTTGGCTTCCCTTCCGGCGACGCATCTTAATAAGGGGCTAGAGAAGCCACGCCGGTAGAGGATGCCTTCTTGTATTGTGTAGTGGGGAACTTTTCTCAAGATCTTCTTGGCTTCGTCACGCCTGTCGGGTAGTATGCCATCTTGCAAATATTTCCGGATAGGAGTCATCCAGGTTCCTTCTTCGATTGCAGTTATCAGATTTACTTGTTCGAAACTTGGGGCTAGCTGCCTTGAGATTACTAGTGCTCCGGGAATGGTGCTGTCCTTCATACTAGCTTGCTTTGCAAGTTCATCTGCCTCTTGGTTTTCTTCTCGAGGAATGTGTTTGATTAGATAATGGTCCAATCGATCGAGCAGCAGTCTGGTTTTCTTTAGGTATGCTGTGAGCCGTTCTCCTCGAGTCTGGAATTCTCCTAGTACCTGGTTTACGATAAGCTGAGAATCACTATGAATACATAAGGAATTGATCCCAATTTCTAGGGCCAGTTCCAATCCCGCTATTACTGCTTCATATTCAGCATCGTTGTTAGTGGCCGTGAACTCCAATCTTAATGCATAGTACAACTTTCTTCCCCTGGGGGTGACGATCACAATACCTGCCCCCGAGCCTTGTTCGTTCGATGCTCCGTCTACAAAGAGGTTCCACTTGATGTTTTTTGCTACTTCGGATTGTTCCTTGCTTTCGTTGGTAGTGAATTTGGCAATGAAATCAGCCATGGCTTGTCCTTTGATAGCGGTGCGGGGATGGTAGGTGATATCATACTGACTTAGTTCGATGCACCATTTGAGGAGTCGCCCAGAAGTGTCAGGACGATGGAGCACTTGCCTTAGTGGTTGATCGGTTAGAACCCTGATGGAGTGAGACTGGAAGTAATGTCGCAGTTTCCGTGACGCGATCAATAAACAATATGCTAACTTCTCAAGTTTAGGATATCTGGCTTCTGCCCCCGTAAATCTCTTGCTTACAAAGTAAACCGGACGTTGTGTGCGGTCTTCTTCTCTTACCAAGGCGGCGCTTAGAGCATGAGATGATACAGCGAGGTATAGGTATAACACTTCACCTTCATTTGGAGTTGAGAGTACTGGTGGTCTCTGAAGGTGTTCGATTAGGTTGAGGAAGGCTTTTAAGCATTCGTCGGTCCACTCGAACCTCCCTTTGTCTTTCTTGAGTGCTTCGAAGAAAGGGACACACTTGTCAGTTGCCTTGGAAATGAATCTGCTTAGGGCGGCCACCTTTCCGTTTAGGCTCTGCATTTCTTTTCGAGTGGAAGGTATCCTTATTTCTTTTAAAGCTCGGATTTGTTCAGGGTTTGCTTCGATTCCTCTGGCGTGGACGATGAATCCTAAGAATTTTCCCGATGATACTCCGAAGGAGCACTTTAGAGGATTCAGCTTCATTCCATATCGGCGAAGTACCCGAAACATATCGTCCAGATGGCTTACATGGTCGTTGGCTTTCCTGGACTTCACCAACATGTCATCCACATATACTTCCATAGTACGCCCTATCAGTTCTGCGAACATTTTGTTGACGAGGCGTTGATAGGTAGCTCCAGCATTTTTGAGTCCAAAAGGCATGACTTTGTAACAATATAATCCGCGGTCGGTGATGAAGCTAGTGTGGTCCTGATCGGGAGCGTGCATGGGGATCTGGTTATATCCTGAGTATGCATCCATAAAAGATAGGAGTTCGTGCCCAGCTGTGCTGTCCACGAGTTGGTCAATTCGGGGAAGTGGGAAGCAGTCTTTCGGGCAAGCGTCATTCAGATTGGAGAAGTCAATACATGTTCGCCACTTTCCATTGGCCTTTTTTACTAGCACTGGGTTAGCGATCCATTCTGGGTAGATGGCTTCCCGTATGAAGTCATTAGCAAGTAGATTTTTTACTTCCTCATCAAGGGCTGCTGATCGCTCTGCCCCCATGCTCCTCTTTTTCTGCTTCACTGGTACCTTGGTGGGATCGATGTTCAACATGTGGCATGCTACGTCTGGGGAGATTCCTGTCATATCGGCATGGGTCCACGCAAATACATCTAAGTTGTGGCGGAGAAAGTCAATGAGTCGATCCTTCAATTCCGTTTTCAGCTGAGATCCGATTTTTAATAGTCTACTTGAATCATGCTTATCTACCGATACGAATTCCATAGCCTCTGCAGGCTCGGCGGTAGCCTCCTCCTCTTTATCCCTGGGGTCTAGTTCATTGAAGGGATCGCTTGTGTATCGAAGAGGAGGGGCTTTCTTTAGTTGCTATGCCTCCAAGCTTTTCATGCAGAGAGTAGTCTCTGCATCTTTTCCTTTATTCTTTCTGCGGTTATTGCGAAGTTCAGTTACGTAGCAGTCTCGGGCAGCACCTTGATCTCCTTCTACTTCTCCTACTCCGTTGTCTGTTGGAAATTTCATTTTCAGGCACCAGGGGGCTAATACAATCTGAAAGTCAGACAAGGCTGGTCTTCCCAAGAAAGCGTTGTAAGCCGAGTGGTTTTCTATTAGTACGAACGTTTGTTTTCGCACAACGGAGCGGGGATGACTTCCTATTTCGACGAAGAGGTCAAGTTGCCCGAGGGGCATTTTTGCATCTCCAGTGAAACCGTGCAGTGGTTTGTCACAGGGGGATACATCCTTCATTGATAACTTCATTTTGTCGAAAGCATGTTTGAACAGGATATTAACGGAGCTTCCTGTGTCTATTAGAATCCGAAAAACTTTAGCTGGACCGAACCAGGCAGAGATGACCATAGGATCCATATGTGGGTACTGTCTTCCTTCCAAATCACGCCCACTGAATATGATGTCGTCGTTTTCTTTTCGTTTCGGGTGGCGTTCCTCCGTAATGGAGTTAACATATCCTTCGGCATTTCTAAGCGACTTGCCGTACCTTTCCATCTCTGCCCAACTTCTGTCGGCAATGTGTGGTCCTCCTGAGATGGTAAGGACTACTATCTTCTCTTGACTAGAGCCACTGGTGTTGTGATTGTTGCGACTCCCTCCGCCTACTTCTGGGAGGGGTTGCTTTGAGTTCTCATTGGCAGGAGTTGGAGTCCTGCTCTGACTTTTCACATAACGTTCCAGTCTTCTTCTTCTAATGTGTTCTTCGATCAAGTCCCGAAGATGGTGGCATTCATTGGTGTCATGTCCGTGGGATTCGTGGAAGCGACAGAACTTTCCGGACTTGAGTGCGTTATCTGATTCTTTCTTGTGCGGGGGGCGCTTGTATCCGAGTTCGCCCTGAGTGGCTAGGTAGATGTTTTCGATTGTTTCATTCAAAGGAGTGTAGGAGTCAAATCTTGGCCCTGGTCGATATTGGCGCTTCTCACCCTTTCTGCCCCCAGCATTGTCTCTAGATTCATTTCTTCGAGCGTCCTTAGCTGCAGTGGGAACCTTGTCCTGAATTATCTTGCCTTGTTGCCCTGGCTGCCTCTCCGTAGCAGCGTCTTCAAGTCTCATATACTTTCCAGCTTCATGGAAGAACTCAGGCAAGGTAACTGGTTTTTCCTTAGTTAATCTTCTGGCAAACTTGGTGTCTGGATGCACACCACTACAGAGGGCCATTAGAGTGAGTTTTTCATCGGCATCTTGAACTGCTGCCGCTGCGGCGTTGAACCGTGTTAGATATTGTTGTAGCGTCTCTCCGGTTTTCTGTTTGACATTGGATAGAGAATAAGCATCCCTGGGTTGTTCCACATGGATGCGGAACTGGCTAATAAACCTTTCTTTTAACATCTCCCATGAGTTGATGGATCCTTGGGGTAGATGGCAGAACCAGGAGGTAGCTAGATCTGATAGGAATAGCGGAAAGCATTTACATAATACTCCTTCTGTTGCTCCACTCATGAGCATATGCTGGGTGTATCTCTGCAGGTGTACGATGGGGTCGGAAGTTCCTTTGTAAGGTTCCATGGTTGGCATTTTCCATTCCCGGGGAGTGATGGCAGTTTCGATATTTCGGGTAAAGGGACTGGTGACCCTAGCGCCTATTCCCCGGTCCCTTTGCTCCCGTTGGACACATTCTCTGAATAATCGTGCCATCCGCTCGTCAGAACTTGGAGCGGACAAAAATGAGCTCGGTTCTTCCCTGCGGGATCTATCTCGCCCAGATGACCTGTAGGGATGGTACAGTCTATCACCTCTAGCATTATCCAGTGGTTGTCTTTGGTTGCTTGGATGCACGCTAGGACCAGCTACAGTTGCCCCCTGCCTTGATCTTCCCCTGTGGGGTTCTGTTTCGAGCACATCCATGGGGTCAACTTCGGGCTGGGTTCTAGCTCGGCTCCGTTCAGCGGGGTTTCTATGATTAGGTGGCATGACTGGCTCAGCTACATCCGACCCTCGCCTGGTGCCTCCCCCGCTAGGTTCGGTTCCAAGGGCTTCCTCGAGTCGGAATTCGGGCTGAGTCCGGGCGCGGCCCCTATCATCGTTTTTCCTGTTGATAGCTTGTTCGAAGAGTGAAGACCTTTGTTGCCTCCGGGATCCTCCGGATTGGGATTCACCCCATGATTCAGTGTTGCGGTTGGACTCTTCAGCGTCCCTTAAGCGTGTCATGAGTTGGTCCACCAAAGTTTCTTGTTGGGATGTGAAGCGGTTAGTTACTTCAGCCACAACCCTGTCCAGATCTGCCCTAGTGATTGGTTGTTCCGTTGCGGGACCAGTTGGATTTTCCTGATTTTCATCTGGTACTGCTGTTGAAGTGGGCTGATCTGTGATTGCTGGATCTGGAAGGCTGCTAGTTGCGATGTTCTTTCCTTTGTTAACATCCCTTCTCTGTTTGGAAGGCATGATTTCTAAGCAACGAGTGATGTCGTTAGGAAAAAGGTTGAGTGGGAGAAGATGAAGTTTGAGTTCAGTTCTCAGTGAAAGCACCAAAAATGTTTGCACAAAAAATGGACAAACACCTCCAAGTCGTATTATTTAGTTGATTATATGTGAATTTCAATGATTTTAGATGAGTATGTAAATATGAGAAAAGTAGGGGCTGAAATGTAAAAGACACGCAGATTTATAGTGGTTCGGCCAGAATGTGCCTACGTCCACTTTATATGTTATTATCTCTTTTCTTCCAGATTACAAGTACAATGCGTTGTATACAAGTGTATGAAAGTAGTTTGAAAGTTCCTTCCTTGCTTGAGCTCTCAAACTTGTCTCCAAAAATTGTCCTCCATTGTTGTACCCCTGCCCCTCTATTTATAGAGTGAGGTAGGGGGCAGGGGTCTTGGAAGTATATAGCTGCAGGTGGGCTTGGGCTGAAGCAATCTGGACTGGCAGCTTTCTGGTTCGGCGAAGCTTGGTTCGGTGGTAGAGGAGAGGAGTGTGGTTCGGTGCCACCTTGGGTTTGATTCGGTGGTTACTTGGTTCGGTTGATGGTGAGTTCTCGTGGTTGGTTCGGCATGGGGCAGCAGGGAGTTGGTTCGGCATGGGGTAGCAGGGAGTTGGTTCGGTAGCTTATGCCGAATGAACTTGCGCATGTGAATGCCGAATGGGACTGTATGCTTGCATAGCCGAATGAACATGAGAGTATAAGGCCGAATGGACTTTGTATTTGGATTTTGAGTGGAACTCTGGGCTTACATACGCTTGCTGGTTGCTTCTTCTTAGCTTGATCGTGGTGGAGACGCGCTCGACATTGATATTCCAGTTTTGACCAAAAAACGGGATAACAAAGTAGAGGTTGCTCGCGAGCCCG
The DNA here is from genome assembly GCA_030765085.1 of Allium cepa. Lineage (NCBI taxonomy): Eukaryota > Viridiplantae > Streptophyta > Magnoliopsida > Asparagales > Amaryllidaceae > Allium > Allium cepa. The sequence goes on along the minus strand of CM060941.1, from coordinate 1,035,836,151 downwards.
GGTGAAACTGCGGCTTCTTGGTCTTGAGATCTTCTGGGTGAAAATCCGCCCAACAGTCATTTTACCGATCTCAAAATGGTAAGTCATTTTTCTGATCTGATTGATCAAATCTTCCAAATCATTTTTTTCGTTCTCTATTTGGATCTCATTCCATTCTAGATCTACTTCTTCAGATTTGAATCTATTGTGTTATCTTTTAGACTTTATTATATTAGTCTTATAATTTTTAGATCTTATATATATCTAAACTTTGAGATCTCATTCTTATTTTGTTAGTTATTATATTTCAGATCTATTTTTTTTGTTGCTATTTTTGGGTCTTATTATATTGTATATCTCAATATCATGCTTATTTTTACGTTTTTGAGTTCATTTATTTTGGAATGCAAGTTTTAACTTGACAAAATTTGACATTGTTGATTCAAGCAAATTTATTGAATTTAACTATATTTAGTTTGGAGATGGATTTGAGAAATCAAACATGGTTGGTAAATGGAGTTTTCATTTTGAAAACCTTTTTGATTTGATTTAGATTTGAATGAAGAGTTTGAAAATTATCTTGACATATGATTTATATTTCCAGAAGAAATATTTTATTGTTTCTTAGAGAAACAAATATAACAATAATACGTATCTAGAAGATCGTATTAAGTTTAGATCTAACATTGATTTTGATTCAACACATCTGAAGTGAATGGAAACATCAATAAAAGCTTACATGATAAGCTTAATATCTTCCAATATTTCCTTAAAAAAGAAAAAAGGAAATAAGAATTGAGATTCTGCAGTTTCTATAATAATAAAAGGTTAGTTTCCAAAAATTAATGAATTGCAAGTTTCCTGAAAATAAAGAACCAGAAGATCCATAAATCAACCTGAAGTTGTGCAAAGAAATTTAATCGTCAAACGAAAATAGGTTTTGACAACAACCTGAAGTTGTGCAAAGAAATTGTTTTAATAGTAGTTGTATAACTCAAAGTCCAAGACCTGAAGTCTTGAACTATGAAAAAACTTTCTGTTAAAGTTTACACGCTAGTTTGAGATTTGCTTCTATATTTTTCATGCCTTTTTTTGTATCACTCTTATTTTAATTCTTTGGCTTCTAAATTTATATGCTAGAATTATGTATACTGGAAACGAAAGCTGACTTTCCATTCTAAGTTTGGCATGAAAATTATTATAATAGCATAACAACAATATTTCTCAGTTGTTCCTGACACTATGCCAATTTAACTACATGTATGTTAAACAATGTTCATCTTCAATTGTTGTGGTCCTTAGTTTTGCGGATTACTGATTAACTCTATGATTCTACATATAAAACATTTCGGACCTTGTATTATGTACAAACAAATAGTGAATGCTATTGTGGCGAATGTTTTCACATTATGCTATTTGTTTTATGTACAGTTCACAAAATGGCAAACATAACCAAGCTTGAATTTAAAGCTTTGGATATATCTGGAGATAACTACTTATCATGGATACTGGATGTTGAGATTCATTTGCAATCTCAATGCTTAGAAAATGCCATTAAAGATGGCAATACTATGATCCAGCAGGACAAAGCAAAGGCTCTAATATTTTTAAGACGTCATATCCACGACGATCTAAAAACATAGTATTTGACTGAAAATGACCCTCTCCACTTATGGAACTCCTTGAAGGAGCGTTATGACCACCAGAAGACGATCATACTTCCAAACACTAGGCACAAATGGTTGAACCTGAGGTTTCAGGACTTAAGTCTGTAAGAGAATATAATTTTATAATGTTTAGAATCACTTCTAAACTGAAACTATGTGGAGAAAAGGTGGATGACGCACTAATGCTTGAAAATACTTTCTCAACATTTCATGCCTCGAATATACTCCTGTAGTAGCAATATCGAGAGCGTCATTTTACAAAATACTCCGAACTCATAGAATGCTTACTAATTGCTGAACAAAATAATGAATTGCTTATAAAAAATCACTCCCCTTTGGTGGATGTTGTTTTTAATCAGTAGCCTATTTTAATCATATTACTTTGTTTGTTTACAATACATTTATTTATGCATACAAATTTTTAATGATTGACTAACTATTGTCTTTAATTGTTAAGGTATGGAACGTCATTTGGGTGATGATATATGCTTACTAGATAGTGTAACTACTCATACAATTTTGAAAAACCAAAAGTTGTTCTCTAAACTATCTGAAACTTTCTCAGCTAAAGTCTCCACTATAGCTGGATCTGCTAATATAATTGACGGGTCTAGAAGAGCCCATATAATATTACCAAATGGTATGCATATCTTTATTCAGAATGCATTATACTTAAGCAACTCTAAAAGAAATTTGCTAAGTTTCAAAGATATAAGAATGAATGGATACCATATTGAAACTATAAATGAAAACAACAAAGAATGTCTTTGTGTTATTTCTAGAATTGAAAGCCAGAAGCTTATCCTAGAAAATTTGATATAATTTCAATAGGTTTATATTTTACAAAAAAATTCATAGTTGAATCTCACTCTACAAACATGAGCCAGAAGCTCACAAATACAAAGACATTGATTCTTTAGCATGATCGTTGGGTCATCCTGGATCAACTATGATGCGTAAAATTGTCAAAAACTCAAATGGACATGACTTATTAAACCAATTAAATTTACACCGTGATTACTTATGTGTCCCATGTGCACAAGGAAAATTAATCACTCGATCTTCATATAGTAAAATCATTTTTGAATCTCCAACATTTCTACAAAGAAATTAAGGTGATATATGTGGCACAATCCACCATGAATGTGGACCATTCAAATATTTTATGGTATTGATTAATGCATCAACTCGTTGGCCACATGTCTATTTACTTTCTACAAGAAATTTGGCATTCTCCAAGCTACTTTCTCAAATAATAAAATTGAGAGCACACTTTCTTGATCATCAAATTAAATCAATTCGACTAGATAATGCTGAAGAATTTACTTCTCAAGTATTTGATGATTATTGTCTATCATTGGGAATTGAAATAGAACATCCAGTAGCTCATGTTCATACTCAAAATGGCCTAGCAAAATCATTAATTAAGCACTTGCAACTTATTGCAAGACCATTTCTTATGCAATCAAAACAACCCGTTTCATCTTGGGGGCATGCAACTTTGCACGCATCGAACTTGGTTAAAATTAGACCAACAACTTATCACCAGCTTTCACCATCACAACACTTAACTGGATCTTATCCAAATATTTCACATTTACGAAAATTTGATTGTGCAGTGCATATGCCTATTAATCCCCTACTTCGTACTAAAATGGGTCCTCAATGACGGTTTGGAAATTTGTGTGGGATTTGATTCTCCATTGATAATTAGTTACCTTGAACATCTTACAGGTGATGTCTTCACTACAAAATTTTCAGACTGCAAATTTAATGAGAAGTCTTGCCGCCATTAAGGGGAGGAAAGACCTTACCAGTAGAACGGTGTGAAATATCATGGAATAATCCATCTATGTCTTATTTGGATCCACGTACCAAACAATGCCAATATGAGGTACAAAGAATTTTGCATATTCAAAGTATTGCAAATCAACTACTAGATGCATTTAGTGACACTGCAAAAAAAAACTAAATCTTACATTCCAGCAGCAAATGCATCAGCAAAAATTGATGTTCCTGAAGGATCAAAAGTAAATATAGCAGCAAATGAATCTAAAGCAAGACAAAAACGTGGAAGACCAATTGGTTTAAAAGACTTGTCGCCTAGAAAAAGAAATTCTAATGAAAAATCATTTATTAAGGAACCTCCTGATGAGGTTATAAATGATCAAAAGATCACTCAAATGAAAATCTCAATTCTCCTAGAAGTGCGGAAGGAACTATTATCCCAGAAAAGATAAATGAAGCTTCCAATGATAAAATGGTACTTAATAATAATGAGATCTCAATATTTTATAGGAACTATGGATAAATATGGAATCGTAGTAAAATAATAAATGATGATGTATTCTCATTCGTAGTAGCTACTAAAATAATTGAAAGTCATGACCATAATGAGAATGACGATAATGAACCAAATGGCATAAATGAATGTCGAAAAATACACGATTGGCCAAAATGGAAAGATGCTATCCAAGTGGAACTAGATTCACTTCAAAAACATGGTGTATTTGGACCAATAGAGAAAATGCCAGAAAATGTTAAACCAGTAGGTTGTAAATGGGTATTCGTTAGAAAACGAAATGATAAAAATGAAATCGTGAGGTACAAGGCACAACTTATCGCACAAGGTTTCCTGTAGAGACCAGGTTTTGACTTTAAGAAAATTTACTCCCCTATTATGGATGTCATAACATTCCGATATTTGATAAGCCTTGTAGTTTCTAAAAAAACTAGATATAAGATTAACGGATGTTGTGACAGATTATCTTTATGGTAAATTAGATACAATATTTACATGAAAATTCCAGATGGATATAAATTGCCTTAAGCAGAATCAAAGTCCATGTACTCATTAAAATTAAGATGATCACTATATGGCTTGAAACAATCTGGAAGGATGTGGTATAACTGTCTTAGTAAATATTTGGTAAAAGAAGGATACGGAAACAATCTCATTCGTCCATGTGTCTTTATAAAGAAATCGGTAAAGGGATTTTCTATCTTAGCAGTTTATGTTGATGACATAAATTTGATTGGAAATCCAGAAGAGATTGATGAAACAATAAATTATTTAAAGAAGGAATTTGAAATAAAAGATCTTGGCAAATCTAGCACTGTCTCGATCTACAGATTGAGCATAGTACTAATGGCATATTAATCCATCAATCAAACTACATTGAGAAAATTCTGAAGCATTTTCAAATGGATAAAGCATATCCACTTAGTACGCCGATGGTTGTTAGATATTTAGATATTAAAAAGGACCCTTACCGCCCAAAAGAAGAAGATGAGAATGTGCTTCGCCCGGAAGTGCGATATCCTAGTGCCATTGGTGCATTATTATATTTGGCCCAACACACAAGACCAGATATTGCATTTTCAGTAAATCTTCTAGCAAGATATAGTTTAGAATCAATAAATAAACACCAGAATGGTATAAAACATATCATGAGATATCTTTGTGGAACAACAAATTTGGATTTTTTTACTCTAACACAGGCAATAATCAAAATCTAGTTGGTTATGCTGATGCAGGTTATCTTTCTGACCCACATAAGCAAGATCACAAACTGGATATGTGTTTAATAACAACAATGCAGCAATTTCATGGCGATCTACAAAACAAACATTAGTAGCAACATCATCCAATCACTCTGAAATACTAGCACTACATGAAGCAAGTAAAGAATGTATTTTACTGAGATCACTAATTAAGCCTATTCGAAAAGGCTGTCAAATCCCATCAGTAACAGAAGGGTCAACCATTATTTATGAAGACAATGCAGCTTGTGCAGCTCAAATTCAAGCGGGTTACATTAAGGGTGATAGGACGAAACACATTTCTCCTAAATTTTTTTTCACATATGAGCTACAAAAGGGTAATAAGATAGAACTAAAACAAATCCAATCCCAAGAAAATCCGACGGACCTATTCACAAAGGCGCTTACAAAATCAACATTTTAGAGGATGGTGTACAAAATTGGTATGCGTCGGCTGCATCAACAGACTAACTGAATAATGCGCTATAATTCAGGGGGAGCGTATGAAATACGCTATAATGTACTCTTTTTCCTTCACTAATATTTTTCACACAGGGTTTTTATCAGTAAGGTTTTAATGAGGCATTATCTTCATCCAAATGTATCAACCATCGTAGTAACATTATATAATATATGTTACTTAAAGATAAAATCAAGTTGCACTCTTGTTTATGATTTTTTCCCACTGGGTATTTCATAACAAGGTTTTTAATGAGGCAATTACTCTTATCATCTTTATATATGCATATTCAAGGGGGAGTGTTGTAATATATATTAATAATAGGATGAGCATGCTAAATAAGAAAGAGCATTGTTGTAATCTACACTGCATAAGGAGTCTATAAATATGGAGTTTGATTGTATTGTAAGGCAATTCAATAAAATTGTTCTCTCTCTAATGGTCTCCATTTTCTTTATTTTGTAACACAACTTAATTTTATCTTTAAGTAACATATATTTTATAATGTTACTATAATGGTTGATACTTCTGGATCAAGATAATGCCTTATTAAAACCTTACTAATAAAAACCCAGTGGGAAAAATATTAGTGAAGGAAAAAGAGTACATTATAGCGTATTTCATATGCTCCCCCTGAATTATAGCGCATTATTCAGTTAGTCTGTTGATGCAGCCGACGCATACCAATTTTGTACACCATCCTTTGAAATGTTGATTTTGAAAGCGCCTTTGCGAATAGGTCCATCGGATTTTCTTAGGATTGGATTTGTTTTAGTTATATCTTATTATCCTTTTGTAGCCCATGTGTGAAGAAAAATTTAGGAGAAATGTGTTTCGTCCTATCACCCTTAATGTAACCCACTTGAATTGGAGCTGCACATGCTGCAATGTCTTTATAAATAATGGTTGACCCTTCTGTTACTGATGGGATTTGACAGCCTTTTCGAATATGCTCAATTAGTGATCTCAGCAAAATACATTCTTTACTTGCTTCATGTAGTGCTAGTATTTCAGAGTGATTGGATGATGTTGCTACTATTGTTTGTTTTGTAGATCGCCATGATTTTATCTTTAATTAACATATATTTTATAATGTTACTATGAGGGTCAATACTTCTGGATCAAGATAATGCCTTATTAAAACCTTACTAATAAGAACCAATGGAAAAAATATTAGTGAAGGAAAAAGAATACATTATAGCGTATTTCATACGCTCCCCATGAATTATAGCGCATTATTCAGTTTGTCTGTTGATGCAGTCGACGCGTACCAATTTTGTGCACCATCTTCTGAAATGTTGATTTTGGAAGCGCCTTTGTGAATTGGTCCATCGGATTTTCTTGGAATTGGGTTTTTTCACTTCTATCTTATTATCCTTTTGTAGCTGATGTGAGAAGAAAAATTTAGGAGAAATGTGTTTCATCCTGTCACCCTTAATGTAATCCGCTTGAATTTGAGCTACACAAGCTGCACTGTCTTCATAAATAATGGTTGACCCTTCTTTTACTGATGGGAGTTGACAGCCTTTTCGAATATGCTCAATTAGTTATCTCAGCCAAATACAGTCTTTACTTGCTTCATGTAGTGCTAGTATTTCAAAGTAATTGGATGATGTTGCTACTAATATTTGTTTTGTAGATCGCCATGAAATTGCTGTTATTAAACACATATCCAGTTTGTGATCTTGCTTTATGTGGGTCAGAAAGATAACCTGCATCAGCATAGCCAACTAGATTTGGATTATTTCCTGTGTTAGAGTAAAACAAACCCAAATTTGTCGTTCCACGAAGATATCTCATGATATGTTTTATACCATTCCAGTGTCTTTTTGTTGGTTCTGGACTGTATCTTGCTAGAAGATTTACTGAAAATGCAATATCTGGTATTATGCGTTGGGCCAAATATAATAATGCACCAATGGCACTAAGATATGGTACTTCCGGACCAAGCACATTCTCATCTTCTTCTTTTGGGCGGTAAGGGTCCTTTTGAATATCTAAAGATCTAACAACCATCAGTGTACTAAGTGGATATGCTTTATCCATTTGAAAACGCTTTAGAATTTTCTCAATATAGTTTGATTGATGGATTAATATGCCATTAGTACTATGCTCAATCTGTAGACCGAGACAATGCTTAGATTTACCAAGATCTTTTATTTCAAATTCCTTCTTTAAATAATTTATTGTTTCATCAACCTCTTCTGGAGTCCCAATCAAATTTATGCCATCAACATAAACTGCTAAGATAACAAATCCCTTTACTGATTTCTTTATGAAGACACATGGACAAATGAAATTGTTTTCGTACACTTTTTTATCAAATATTTACTAAGACGGTTATACGACATCCTTCCAGATTGTTCAAGCCATATATTGATCGTCTTAATTTTAATGAGTACATGGCACTATAAGAAAACCAGTTTTTGGTTGAAAAATTGATGGCATTTGAATGTAAGTGCAGCTAATAATATTTCACCATATTACATAAATGTAACAAAATATATTTCGCTTCCCTCCTTTATAAAAAAGTTCCGCGTTTGCCCAAATAAATGTAACATAAAAGATTATCGCCTTGTTATCCCTCCGCTACTTAGAAAAATTCAACTCTTTTCCCCCAAAATAAGCAACCCTAAATCAAATACGTTCCCTAATCCAAATTTGTAATGCTTAGTTGTTCCTTAAATTAGGTTTCACCAAACTATATATGTATTCACTTATTAGGTTTCATCAAATTCAATATGTTCTGTAGATAAGAAGGCGCAAAAATTCAACGATTGATGTATTCGAAATATTCTTTTCTTTTTTGTTTTTTTCATTGTAAGACTGAATCGGAGTGGTAATTGACCTCTGTGATTACTTCTCCATTGTATGTAGATAATTTTCTTTTTGTAAATTTGCTTGTAGGGTTGGATAAGGTATTTCGATTGGGTGCGGATTTGAGCTGTAGATCTGGAGGACTTTGCGGAAATTTTTTAGGTGGAGAGGATGGATTCAGATGTCGTTCTCGATTTTGCTCAGTTTCAGTTGTCTCCCTGTAACATCCCGGAATTTTTAACAATATCAATTTAATAATTTGTAGTTAAAATTAAATTGATATTGATAATCTGTTAATAATTATTCAAATAAATTTAATAATTTTCTTCAGTAAAAATTTAAATTGGTTATTTTATCTTTTAAAAATAATAATTGATTTCTATTTACAATATGAATATATGGTTTATATTTTAAATAGATTGGCATTTGTTTTAATTTTAATAAGTAAAGCATATTTTCTAGTTGTAGTAATTTAGAAAATTTGTTTTAATTAATATTTAAGCTTTTCAAAATTTAATGAATGATTTTGGTTTAATTTAATAATTAAATCATGTTTTAAAATTCTAACTACATTATAAATTGAAAGTTTTGATTATCAATTAGTATTGAGTTTTTAAAACTATTTCATAAATAAATATATGATCTTAAAATTTATTAGAAAAATATTAAATGTTTCAAATTAAATTAGATTGAGTTTAAATTTAGAATAAATTCAATAAAATGTTTTATGGTTTAATAAAATGGATATTTTACTTATAAAAATATAATTTCTTGTAAAATGACTTTTGTAAAACAATATTAAAATTGTATTGACTTTATAAATAAGTTTGAATAGAATTTGTAATTTTTATTTCAAATTGAATTTTATTTGTAACTTGATTTGAGAATATTTGATTTGGAATTTAGTTTGAATTTAAATTCAAAAGTATAAATTTTGAATTGTTTAATTATTTATGTAAACGTTTATTTATAAACATGAATTGTTCTTATTTCTCTTGTAAATTTATACACATGTTAAATATAAACTAACAAATTTAATTTAAGCTAACACACATTATTTTATAATTTAAATACTAATTACTTTTAAAGGAGAAACATGTGTTGCATTCTTTTACATGTGTTTAAAACTAATACAAATAGAAAAGTGTCTAACTTAGGACAAGTGCAAAAAATTTAGTTTTTCTTTTTAGTAAATATGAAATACATTTAGCTTAATTTGCATTTTCATTCATATTTCATGTTCATTTTCCTTAACCAAAGAAAATCATCAACTTCTTAAAATCAAAATCCACAAATCTGCATTTTCTAAATCTCTGAAACCCTGCATATTTAAATCCCTCATTTGCATATACAAATTACCCAAAACCATGTACAAATCCATCAATCTGCACATCCTCAAATCCAAAAGTCTGCATATTACTCAAACATCAAATCTGCACTTCCTCACATTTCAAAAATCAATCTACAAAATTCAAATCAAAGGGGCCTGCATTTTTCCTGCGTTCTGTTTAAACCTGGAATGGATGAAGCCTGCATCTTTTCACCTGAATTACATAGCATGCATTTGGGAAATTGGCAAAAGCATCTGCATGCATGTAGGAATTGTAGTTATGGAGCATGAGCTTTCAAAATTGCAACTCAGATTAAATCAACAAAAGAGCACGCCTGCATTTTTGGTGATTTCTGCATATTCAACTGAGCTCTGCATTTTTTTAAAGGTGAGTAACTCTTAAAATTTAAAGTTTAAATTTAAAATGGTTGCATGCTTGTATACTGAAGTAACTTAGTATTGCATGTGTGAATGTTAATGTGAAGTTGTATTTGTGAGCATGATATTTGAATGTCCTCTGTTATGTTTTCCAGTAACCCTGTACTGTTTTAAATACATACTCTTTTTGATTCAATCTCTGTAGGAATTAGATTACAGACAATAAGTGTTTGTTTGAGTTATTAAGTAAATTAAAATTTAATTAAGTTAGTAATAAACTGGGATGGATACTGGAAAACCAAATAAGTAAACAAGTTCAAAAATAATTGAAATTTAATCATCATGTTTTCTGGATTCATAAATATAGGATGAATACATAAATCAAAATATGATTTTTAAAGCAAAAACTAAATTTTTTAGTAAAGAGGCTTAGGAGCAGTTAAGAGTTGAACTAAAAATGAACTTTGGGGTTTCTCTGGTGATGCATGAATTTGGAGGGGATGGGATTCTGCATGATGGTGGAGGGTAGATCTGAGAAGCTAGGAAAAATATTGGTTGGTGCTAAATTCCATTGTGGAAGATGCAGTTTTGAATTTTATTTTTAAACCCTAGTCTGTAAATGGTTTAAAGAATCGTCAATGTCGGGGTGTAGTGATGATCGAGTGTTGAGATATTTTGGGAATCGATAGATTGGCCGTAGTTGAGTTTGAGGCCGGAGGGGTTAGTTGTCAGGTGGCCGGAAAGGTAGGTTATCTCCGTTGACAGGTTAGAGGGTGAAACCTGTTTTCTGCTTCCAGGTTTTGATATTGGGTATCATCTTCGATTTCTGGTGATGGTAGCTCGAATTGATGGTTGTAGTGGGTAGTTAGGAGGGTTTCTGATGAGATGCGATGGTTGTTGGCGATCATCAATGGCCGGAGGCGCCGCGCATATGCACAGTGGAGTAGGGTACAGGTGATATGTTGGTTAGTTGAGAGAGGACTCGGGTAAACTCTGCTTTGACTCGAAGTGAAGTAGTGTTTTTCTCGGGGATGTGGTGTTGCAGACTCGAAGTAGATTTTGTGGTGGGGGTTTAGATGTTTGTTTATAGGTTTTACAAACCTGTAACCTCTGGGTTTAAAATCTTGTAAAAGCCTGAATCATTTGAATGATTTAGAAAATTTAAATTATATTTGAATTCGAGTTTGAATTTATTTGAATTCAAGTTAATTTCACATTCCAGTTTAAATAAATAAAGTGTAAAAGAATTTTTTACAGGTTTAATAAACCTGAACCTGTTTTACAACTTGACAGTATTTGAGTTTTTTTTTTAAATTTAAAACTGAATTTAAAAAGTATAGAGCAAGTTTTAAACAAAGTTTAAAAACAAGTTTAAAATCTTAATTCAAATGAGTTTGAATTATAGATTTAAAAATATATAAGTTTCATAAAAAATAAAGGGGTTTTAACAACCTTGAAATTGTTAAAGTGTTTTATAAAATGTTTAATAAATCTGAAGTTTAAGGTTTAAACAGAGTTTAAAATTTAAATTTTAAATCTGGATTCAAAGCTAATTTGAATCTTAAGTTTAAAACTGGAATTTAAGTGGAATATGTATTTCAGTTTTTGAATATTAAAAGGAAGTTTGAAGTTATTGAGATGCTAAAAGTTATAAATGGTTTAAACTTTGATAAGTTTAAATTATTTTCATTTTAAAACTTGTATTTAAAATGAAATTTGGGAAACAGTTTCAAAAGTACTTTGTTTAAAATAAAATTTGTTTTAAACATAATTTAGAAATGCCTTATTTTTAAAATTAGTTAACAATGAATGCTTTGAAATTAATTTATTAAAAAGGTAATTAAGTAATAATTAATTTAATTAATTATTAAGGTTTAATGCATATTGATTTAGGGGTTAATCAATTTGAAATTTAGATCATTAATTAGATTATTAATTAATGATAAATAAATTATTAATTAAGTAATTAAGTTTTAATCAAGTTTAATTTATCTTAATAATTAGACTTTAAATTATAAATAATTAAAGTTAATTAAAATTGTAATTAATTTAAGTTAATTACTTTATAAAATAACTAGAGAAGGGTTAATGATGGTCATTAACCAGGATTATTTAAATAATTAATTAATGTGATTAATTTTTATAGTTAATTAGATTAATTAATTTATTAATAATCAATTGTAAATGGTTTGGGTAATTACTTAATAAAGTAATTAAGAAATTAATTACTTAATGTAATTAATTTAGTTTAATGAGATTATTTATTCTTAATTAATTAAGTTTAATTAATTTTAAACATTTGGGTTTATAAATAATTACTTTATGTAATTAATGATTTGGAAATTACTTAGTTAAGTAATTAATTAATAATTACATGATTGTAATTAAGGGGAGATGTTTAAGTGTGAGGTAATTTGGATTTAAATTACTTAATAAATTAATCAAGGGATTAATTAAGTAATTAATTAAAGGATAATTAATTTGTTAAATATAGTAATTAAGTTAGTTAATTACTTAGAGTAATTAATTTAAGGAATAATTAAGGATCATTAATTATTTAATTAATGATGTAATTAAAGTTGATTAATTATGATTAATTAATCAATAATAGGTAATTAAAGATAATTAATTAAGGATTAAAGTAATTGATTATGATTAATTAATTAATTTAAGTAATTAAAGGTTAATTACTGTTTAGTTGGGGATAATTAATTTGTGAAATTAATTAAGGATAATTACATGAATGTAATTAAGAGTAATTAATCAAGAGTGATTAATTAGGATGATCTATTTTGAATGATTAATTGATTGTAATCAATTAAATAGATGGGTAAGCAAGTTATAATTTGGTGAAGTAATTAATTTAATTCATTTTAAATTAATTAAAGATGAAGTAATTAATTTAATTTATTTTAAATTAATTAAAGTTGGGTAATTAATTTAATTCATTTTAAATTAATTAGAGATAGAGATAGTTAATTTAATTCATTTAAATTAATTATATTGTGATAAGTAAATCTTTGCTTATGTATGAATGGATGTCATTGTTTGACTTGGATGCTTTGAGATCTCAGTAATGAGATAAATGATATTGTGTGGTATGGATGTTTGACTGTATTGTGATAACGTAGGTTATCTATTGTGATGGTGATATATGGAATATCTATATGATATTGATAATGTAGATTACCTGTTATGTGATAATGTTGATTATCAGTTATGATTATGAATTATCTATCTGTGTGTATATAGATACTGTAATTGAATTGTTTTAAAACTTTAAACAACTTGGCCCTAAAAGACACGCTTTGGATTTCGATGTGACCGGGATCGGGTTTCCATATTTGGATATCCGAAAACCACATCGATTCCAAATAACGTTAGGTCGTGAATACAAGTGGAGCAAGTGAAGACTCGAGGTGTAAGGGCTATACGTCAGTATAACTCTATGGGTGATTCCGTAATGAGTTTGACGGAATAGTACTTATAGATTCGAGATGAAGAATCAAAGTGCAAGGGTTATTGTCGTTAACTCTGAGGGTGATTCCAAAATGAGTGTAACGAGATAATGCCTTCGGTTTCGTTCGAACCCGAAACGAACGTGTATGGATTGAATGCTTTCATAACATCGTCAGGTGGACGATGAGCATTCTAAGATGATATGTCCTATAAAGGTAATCGTAGCCTCAAGCCTCATCAACTGGGAATGGCTAAAATAGGGGAGGTGCAGCAAGGCTTCGTGGGTCGCACCCACTGTAGAGCAAGATTGACCCCTGTCTAGAGGTCCCTTTATATTTCGGCTGTGTGGACGGTTTTGAGCTCCAACCGTCGGGGTTGTCTTGTTCGGAACTATTCAGTAAGGAATGGGTCCGGCTTTGTGTTGCAGGGGAGTGGGAGTACTCCTCGGTACGGTGATCTAGGCCACGTACTGTGACGGGCGGTACCCCAGTAGCCCAGCCATTGTATGGAATCCAAAATCCAATAAGTGCCAACGGTTTTGATTGTATTACCCACTTTTGTGGCTAGTAGTTGGAATTTAATAAATGTAACAATTTCGGCTATTTTATATTTATTTGAAAACCCTAGACACTATTATAATATCATCGGATTTCCTATCAAATGTTTTGGTTAGCGTAAGGTAAAAACTTTTCCATGTTTATGTGTGGGAAGTCTTACGTGATACCTTTCTTTTCAAAAGGTTTTTAAAAGTTAAGCAACTTTAACCTGTTACTCACACCAGACCCATGTCTGATCCGGAGTTTATTTTTATTTTTCATAAACTCTTGGGTACTCAAATTTTTATGAGTAGTCAAGGGTGATTCAGGTTAGGATTTCAGGTTGGCTTTGACGAAATGTGGAGGAGCAAATGGAGCAGGAGGCTTCTGCGTTAGATATTAGTATTCCGCTGTGTGTTCTCTATGTTGTTGTATTGAGTTGTAAATACTAGACAGGTGTTTATAACTGTGTAGTATATGTGATGTGTATGTTGTGTATCTCTGATTGGTATTGTATATTATGTAAATACTTATGTTATTAATATAATTTATTCGTTCCGCTGTAAGATTCTGATGTGTTGTTTCTTCTTTCTCTTCTTTCTTTTCTTCTTCTATCCCTTTCTTTCTTAATTCATGATGCGATTTTCTGGGAGTAGAAGTCGGGTCGTGACAGTTGGTATCAGAGCATTAGGTTGAGTGAATACCTAAGCTCTGCAGTGGTGTCTTTCTTGAGAGAGCGTATTTGTAATTTTTATATATAACTATATATATATATATATATATATATATATATATATATTTCTACCTATATGTTGGGTTACCTGTTCAGGTTTTCCAATTTGAGTTATAAAGGTAGATGAGGTAGAAGTGTGTGTAACACGACTACCATTGGTTGGAATTTGAATGTGTGAGGTTGGAGATGTATCTGTCGAGATTGTAGACCTAATACCGTCTCGAGCGAGTTTTGTAGTAATGAAGGACTTCATTGATCTCTGAAGGAAACCTGTGAAGGTTCGGAGTTCATTTCTGAAGTTGGATGAGTAGTGTTTGGATCTGTTGGTTGGCAGAAGTGAGTGATGGTATTTTGGTACCTTAAGGAGTAGTAGCTGCGTGATGAGATGCAGTGACTATGGATGTTCCTGAAGATGTTTTCTTTGGAACAAGTTAAGGAGGTGAGTCCGCCTCGGTGTTGTAGCTGTGTTCAGCTGGAGTTTCTGTTTGCTTTGAGGATTGAGTTTCTCGGAGAGCTTTGTTTGGAATTCTTTGGCATCTGTGGCAGCAGTGTAGTTTGGAGTGTTCTCGGTGTTGGAAAGAGATCTTCTAGCTTAGCAGTTTTCTGAAATGGAGTTCAGAAGCAGTTGAGTGGACCCGTTCCTTCGATGGGTTGGCTAATTAAGTTTAAGCTGTTCCGTTTGGTTAAGGAAGAACAATTTTCTTTGGATTTGGTTTGGTGGATCGCAAAAGTGAATTGCGATTGTTTGAGTGTTCTCTTGGATTATCTGAGTATTTCTGGATGTCTTCAGAGAAGTCAGAGTTTTGCCGTATCTGGAGATTGAGCTTTCTTATCGACTGGAATTCCAGGAATGGAACAGGTGGTTCAGCTTTATAGAAGGATGGTTTCAAGAAGATTGAGTTGGAGTAGCATCTCGGAGTTTTGGAGGAACTTCTGAATGATTCTTATGAATTTGTTGAACCATATCTCTGGGGTGTGTTGTCATGTTTGTGCTCGTGTTCTTCTTCAGCATTCTCTTCTATGTCAGATCAGAGTTGAGCAGCGGAAGCAGTTGGGAAGTGTATCTGCTTTTCTTTTCCGGATAGGAGAAGTGTTGTCTTCTGATGTTGAGGAGTTGAGTTTGAGATCTTGGTTTTGGTTGATCTTGAGGAGATCATTTTGTTGTATTGATTGGTCCAGTTTGTTTCTAGAAGTATCAGCAAGGTTGAGCTGATCAGTAAGTTGAAGACAGCTCAGGATTGTTCGAAGAGTTTTTGTGGATAAGAATCGGAGGGATTTGGACTCTGAAGTCGGAGATTTGATCTTGGATAAGTTTTCTCCGATCAAAAGTGAGCTATAAGTTTGGGTTGGTCTGTGAAGCTAGCTCTGAAGTGTTTTGGATCTTTTCTGGATCTTGGAGAATAAGTGATTGATCTATAGGATTGAATTGCCAGTGTGGATTACTGGGATTCGATGAGTTTCACGTATCTCTGAGGGAGTACGTGTAGAATCTATCTCTGGTTGTGGAACCAGCAGTTTGGGAGTTTTAGTTGTTAAGTCAGACTCGTTTGTAGTCTGACATCTTGTCTAGTGTTTAGATATAATTGTATAGGAGCTTTTATAGCTTCATAGTATTGTTTGTTTGGATTCTCTAGAGCGAGTATCCCGGTGTGTATATATATACACCTGGGGAAACTCAGAGGAATTTTATCCAGAATTTGTCTGGATAATTAGATTTGTTTGAATTGGTTGTTTGATTGTTAGCATATGTTTGATATATGCTTGTGTTTTTAAAATTAAAATCTGATGAGATTATTAAATTACCTTTGTTTTAAATTTCGGGGACGAAATTTTTTTAAGGGGGAAGGATTGTAACATCCCGGAATTTTTAACAATATCAATTTAATAATCTGTAGTTAAAATTAAATTGATATTGATAATCTGTTAATAATTATTCAAATAAATTTAATAATTTTCTTCAGTAAAAATTTAAATTGGTTATTTTATCTTTTAAAAATAATAATTGATTTCTATTTACAATATGAATATATGGTTTATATTTTAGATAGATTGGCATTTGTTTTAATTTTAATAAGTAAAGCATATTTTCTAGTTATAGTAATTTAGAAAATTTGTTTTAATTAATATTTAATATTTTCAAAATTTAATGAATGATTTTGGTTTAATTTAATAATTAAATCATGTTTTAAAATTCTAACATATACATTATAAACTGAAAGTTTTGATTATTAATTAGTATTGAGTTTTTAAAACTATTTCATAAATAAATATATGATCTTAAAATTTATTAGAAAAATATTAAATGTTTCAAATTAAATTAGATTGAGTTTAAATTTAGAATAAATTCAATAAAATGTTTTATGGTTTAATAAAATGGATATTTTACTTATAAAAATATAATTTCTTGTAAAATGACTTTTGTAAAACAATATTAAAATTGTATTGACTTTATAAATAAGTTTGAATAGAATTTGTAATTTTTATTTCAAATTGAATTTTATTTGTAACTTGATTTGAGAATATTTGATTTGGAATTTAGTTCGAATTTAAATTCAAAAGTATAAATTTTGAATTGTTTAATTATTTATGTAAACGTTTATTTATAAACATGAATTGTTCTTATTTCTCTTGTAAATTTATACACATGTTAAATATAAACTAACAAATTTAATTTAAGCTAACACACATTATTTTATAATTTAAATACTAATTACTTTTAAAGGAGAAACATGTGTTGCATTCTTTTACATGTGTTTAAAACTAATACAAATAGACAAGTGTCTAACTTAGGACAAGTGCAAAAAATTTAGTTTTTCTTTTTAGTAAATATGAAATACATTTAGCTTAATTTGCATTTTCATTCATATTTCATGTTCATTTTCCTTAACCAAAGAAAATCATCAACTTCTTAAAATCAAAATCCACAAATCTGCATTTTCTAAATCTCTGAAACCCTGCATATTTAAATCCCTCATTTGCATATACAAATTACCCAAAACCATGTACAAATCCATCAATCTGCACATCCTCAAATCCAAAAGTCTGCATATTACTCAAACATCAAATCTGCACTTCCTCACATTTCAAAAATCAATCTACAAAATTCAAATCAAAGGGGCCTGCATTTTTCCTGCGTTCTGTTTAAACCTGGAATGGATGAAGCCTGCATCTTTTCACCTGAATTACATAGCATGCATTTGGGAAATTGGCAAAAGCATCTGCATGCATGTAGGAATTGTAGTTATGGAGCATGAGCTTTCAAAATTGCAACTCAGATTAAATCAACAAAAGAGCACGCCTGCATTTTTGGTGATTTCTGCATATTCAACTGAGCTCTGCATTTTTTTAAAGGTGAGTAACTCTTAAAATTTAAAGTTTAAATTTAAAATGGTTGCATGCTTGTATACTGAAGTAACTTAGTATTGCATGTGTGAATGTTAATGTGAAGTTGTATTTGTGAGCATGATATTTGAATGTCCTCTGTTATGTTTTCCAGTAACCCTGTACTGTTTTAAATACATACTCTTTTTGATTCAATCTCTGTAGGAATTAGATTACAGACAATAAGTGTTTGTTTGAGTTATTAAGTAAATTAAAATTTAATTAAGTTAGTAATAAACTGGGATGGATACTGGAAAACCAAATAAGTAAACAAGTTCAAAAATAATTGAAATTTAATCATCATGTTTTCTGGATTCATAAATATAGGATGAATACATAAATCAAAATATGATTTTTAAAGCAAAAACTAAATTTTTTAGTAAAGAGGCTTAGGAGCAGTTAAGAGTTGAACTAAAAATGAACTTTGGGGTTTCTCTGGTGATGCATGAATTTGGAGGGGATGGGATTCTGCATGATGGTGGAGGGTAGATCTGAGAAGCTAGGAAAAATATTGGTTGGTGCTAAATTCCATTGTGGAAGATGCAGTTTTGAATTTTATTTTTAAACCCTAGTCTGTAAATGGTTTAAAGAATCGTCAATGTCGGGGTGTAGTGATGATCGAGTGTTGAGATATTTTGGGAATCGATAGATTGGCCGTAGTTGAGTTTGAGGCCGGAGGGGTTAGTTGTCAGGTGGCCGGAAAGGTAGGTTATCGCCGTTGACAGGTTAGAGGGTGAAACCTGTTTTCTGCTTCCAGGTTTTGATATTGGGTATCATCTTCGATTTCTGGTGATGGTAGCTCGAATTGATGGTTGTAGTGGGTAGTTAGGAGGGTTTCTGATGAGATGCGATGGTTGTTGGCGATCATCAATGGCCGGAGGCGCCGCGCATATGCACAGTGGAGTAGGGTACAGGTGATATGTTGGTTAGTTGAGAGAGGACTCGGGTAAACTCTGCTTTGACTCGAAGTGAAGTAGTGTTTTTCTCGGGGATGTGGTGTTGCAGACTCGAAGTAGATTTTGTGGTGGGGGTTTAGGTGTTTGTTTATAGGTTTTACAAACCTGTAACCTCTGGGTTTAAAATCTTGTAAAAGCCTGAATCATTTGAATGATTTAGAAAATTTAAATTATATTTGAATTCGAGTTTGAATTTATTTGAATTCAAGTTAATTTAACATTCCAGTTTAAATAAATAAAGTGTAAAAGAATTTTTTACAGGTTTAATAAACCTGAACCTGTTTTACAACCTGACAGTATTTGAGTTTTTTTAAAATTTAAAACTGAATTTAAAAAGTATAGAGCAAGTTTTAAACAAAGTTTAAAAACAAGTTTAAAATCTTAATTCAAATGAGTTTGAATTATAGATTTAAAAATATATAAGTTTCATAAAAAATAAAGGGGTTTTAACAACCTTGAAATTGTTAAAGTGTTTTATAAAATGTTTAATAAATCTGAAGTTTAAGGTTTAAACAGAGTTTAAAATTTAAATTTTAAATCTGGATTCAAAGCTAATTTGAATCTTAAGTTTAAAACTGGAATTTAAGTGGAATATGTATTTCAGTTTTTGAATATTAAAAGGAAGTTTGAAGTTATTGAGATGCTAAAAGTTATAAATGGTTTAAACTTTGATAAGTTTAAATTATTTTCATTTTAAAACTTGTATTTAAAATGAAATTTGGGAAACAGTTTCAAAAGTACTTTGTTTAAAATAAAATTTGTTTTAAACATAATTTAGAAATGCCTTATTTTTAAAATTAGTTAACAATGAATGCTTTGAAATTAATTTATTAAAAAGGTAATTAAGTAATAATTAATTTAATTAATTATTAAGGTTTAATGCATATTGATTTAGGGGTTAATCAATTTGAAATTTAGATCATTAATTAGATTATTAATTAATGATAAATAAATTATTAATTAAGTAATTAAGTTTTAATCAAGTTTAATTTATCTTAATAATTAGACTTTAAATTATAAATAATTAAAGTTAATTAAAATTGTAATTAATTTAAGTTAATTACTTTATAAAATAACTAGAGAAGGGTTAATGATGGTCATTAACCAGGATTATTTAAATAATTAATTAATGTGATTAATTTTTATAGTTAATTAGATTAATTAATTTATTAATAATCAATTGTAAATGGTTTGGGTAATTACTTAATAAAGTAATTAAGAAATTAATTACTTAATGTAATTAATTTAGTTTAATGAGATTATTTATTCTTAATTAATTAAGTTTAATTAATTTTAAACATTTGGGTTTATAAATAATTACTTTATGTAATTAATGATTTGGAAATTACTTAGTTAAGTAATTAATTAATAATTACATGATTGTAATTAAGGGGAGATGTTTAAGTGTGAGGTAATTTGGATTTAAATTACTTAATAAATTAATCAAGGGATTAATTAAGTAATTAATTAAAGGATAATTAATTTGTTAAATATAGTAATTAAGTTAGTTAATTACTTAGAGTAATTAATTTAAGGAATAATTAAGGATCATTAATTATTTAATTAATGATGTAATTAAAGTTGATTAATTATGATTAATTAATCAATAATAGGTAATTAAAGATAATTAATTAAGGATTAAAGTAATTGATTATGATTAATTAATTAATTTAAGTAATTAAAGGTTAATTACTGTTTAGTTGGGGATAATTAATTTGTGAAATTAATTAAGGATAATTACATGAATGTAATTAAGAGTAATTAATCAAGAGTGATTAATTAGGATGATCTATTTTGAATGATTAATTGATTGTAATCAATTAAATAGATGGGTAAGCAAGTTATAATTTGGTGAAGTAATTAATTTAATTCATTTTAAATTAATTAAAGATGAAGTAATTAATTTAATTTATTTTAAATTAATTAAAGTTGGGTAATTAATTTAATTCATTTTAAATTAATTAGAGATAGAGATAGTTAATTTAATTCATTTAAATTAATTATATTGTGATAAGTAAATCTTTGCTTATGTATGAATGGATGTCATTGTTTGACTTGGATGCTTTGAGATCTCAGTAATGAGATAAATGATATTGTGTGGTATGGATGTTTGACTGTATTGTGATAACGTAGGTTATCTATTGTGATGGTGATATATGGAATATCTATATGATATTGATAATGTAGATTACCTGTTATGTGATAATGTTGATTATCAGTTATGATTATGAATTATCTATCTGTGTGTATATAGATACTCTAATTGAATTGTTTTAAAACTTTAAACAACTTGGCCCTAAAAGACACGCTTTGGATTTCGATGTGACCGGGATCGGGTTTCCATATTTGGATATCCGAAAACCACATCGATTCCAAATAACGTTAGGTCGTGAATACAAGTGGAGCAAGTGAAGACTCGAGGTGTAAGGGCTATACGTCAGTATAACTCTATGGGTGATTCCGTAATGAGTTTGACGGAATAGTACTTATAGATTCGAGATGAAGAATCAAAGTGCAAGGGTTATTGTCGTTAACTCTGAGGGTGATTCCAAAATGAGTGTAACGAGATAATGCCTTCGGTTTCGTTCGAACCCGAAACGAACGTGTATGGATTGAATGCTTTCATAACATCGTCAGGTGGACGATGAGCATTCTAAGATGATATGTCCTATAAAGGTAATCGTAGCCTCAAGCCTCATCAACTGGGAATGGCTAAAATAGGGGAGGTGCAGCAAGGCTTCGTGGGTCGCACCCACTGTAGAGCAAGATTAACCCCTGTCTAGAGGTCCCTTTATATTTCGGCTGTGTGGACGGTTTTGAGCTCCAACCGTCGGGGTTGTCTTGTTCGGAACTATTCAGTAAGGAATGGGTCCGGCTTTGTGTTGCAGGGGAGTGGGAGTACTCCTCGGTACGGTGATCTAGGCCACGTACTGTGACGGGCGATACCCCAGTAGCCCAGCCATTGTATGGAATCCAAAATCCAATAAGTGCCAACGGTTTTGATTGTATTACCCACTTTTGTGGCTAGTAGTTGGAATTTAATAAATGTAACAATTTCGGCTATTTTATATTTATTTGAAAACCCTAGACACTATTATAATATCATCGGATTTCCTATCAAATGTTTTGGTTAGCGTAAGGTAAAAACTTTTCCATGTTTATGTGTGGGAAGTCTTACGTGATACCTTTCTTTTCAAAAGGTTTTTAAAAGTTAAGCAACTTTAACCTGTTACTCACACCAGACCCATGTCTGATCCGGAGTTTATTTTTATTTTTCATAAACTCTTGGGTACTCAAATTTTTATGAGTAGTCAAGGGTGATTCAGGTTAGGATTTCAGGTTGGCTTTGACGAAATGTGGAGGAGCAAATGGAGCAGGAGGCTTCTGCGTTAGATATTAGTATTCCGCTGTGTGTTCTCTATGTTGTTGTATTGAGTTGTAAATACTAGACAGGTGTTTATAACTGTGTAGTATATGTGATGTGTATGTTGTGTATCTCTGATTGGTATTGTTATTATGTAAATACTTATGTTATTAATATAATTTATTCGTTCCGCTGTAAGATTCTGATGTGTTGTTTCTTCTTTCTCTTCTTTCTTTTCTTCTTCTATCCCTTTCTTTCTTAATTCATGATTTTCTGGGAGTAGAAGTCGGGTCGTGACAGTTGGTATCAGAGCATTAGGTTGAGTGAATACCTAAGCTCTGCAGTGGTGTCTTTCTTGAGAGAGCGTATTTGTAATTTTTATATATAACTATATATATATATATATATATATTTCTACCTATATGTTGGGTTACCTGTTCAGGTTTTCCAATTTGAGTTATAAAGGTAGATGAGGTAGAAGTGTGTGTAACACGACTACCATTGGTTGGAATTTGAATGTGTGAGGTTGGAGATGTATCTGTCGAGATTGTAGACCTAATACCGTCTCGAGCGAGTTTTGTAGTAATGAAGGACTTCATTGATCTCTGAAGGAAACCTGTGAAGGTTCGGAGTTCATTTCTGAAGTTGGATGAGTAGTGTTTGGATCTGTTGGTTGGCAGAAGTGAGTGATGGTATTTTGGTACCTTAAGGAGTAGTAGCTGCGTGATGAGATGCAGTGACTATGGATGTTCCTGAAGATGTTTTCTTTGGAACAAGTTAAGGAGGTGAGTCCGCCTCGGTGTTGTAGCTGTGTTCAGCTGGAGTTTCTGTTTGCTTTGAGGATTGAGTTTCTCGGAGAGCTTTGTTTGGAATTCTTTGGCATCTGTGGCAGCAGTGTAGTTTGGAGTGTTCTCGGTGTTGGAAAGAGATCTTCTAGCTTAGCAGTTTTCTGAAATGGAGTTCAGAAGCAGTTGAGTGGACCCGTTCCTTCGATGGGTTGGCTAATTAAGTTTAAGCTGTTCCGTTTGGTTAAGGAAGAACAATTTTCTTTGGATTTGGTTTGGTGGATCGCAAAAGTGAATTGCGATTGTTTGAGTGTTCTCTTGGATTATCTGAGTATTTCTGGATGTCTTCAGAGAAGTCAGAGTTTTGCCGTATCTGGAGATTGAGCTTTCTTATCGACTGGAATTCCAGGAATGGAACAGGTGGTTCAGCTTTATAGAAGGATGGTTTCAAGAAGATTGAGTTGGAGTAGCATCTCGGAGTTTTGGAGGAACTTCTGAATGATTCTTATGAATTTGTTGAACCATATCTCTGGGGTGTGTTGTCATGTTTGTGCTCGTGTTCTTCTTCAGCATTCTCTTCTATGTCAGATCAGAGTTGAGCAGCGGAAGCAGTTGGGAAGTGTATCTGCTTTTCTTTTCCGGATAGGAGAAGTGTTGTCTTCTGATGTTGAGGAGTTGAGTTTGAGATCTTGGTTTTGGTTGATCTTGAGGAGATCATTTTGTTGTATTGATTGGTCCAGTTTGTTTCTAGAAGTATCAGCAAGGTTGAGCTGATCAATAAGTTGTAGACAGCTCAGGATTGTTCGAAGAGTTTTTGTGGATAAGAATCGGAGGGATTTGGACTCTGAAGTCGGAGATTTGATCTTGGATAAGTTTTCTCCGATCAAAAGTGAGCTATAAGTTTGGGTTGGTCTGTGAAGCTAGCTCTGAAGTGTTTTGGATCTTTTCTGGATCTTGGAGAATAAGTGATTGATCTATAGGATTGAATTGCCAGTGTGGATTACTGGGATTCGATGAGTTTCACGTATCTCTGAGGGAGTACGTGTAGAATCTATCTCTGGTTGTGGAACCAGCAGTTTGGGAGTTTTAGTTGTTAAGTCAGACTCGTTTGTAGTCTGACATCTTGTCTAGTGTTTAGATATAATTGTATAGGAGCTTTTATAGCTTCATAGTATTGTTTGTTTGGATTCTCTAGAGCGAGTATCCCGGTGTGTATATATATACACCTGGGGAAACTCAGAGGAATTTTATCCAGAATTTGTCTGGATAATTAGATTTGTTTGAATTGGTTGTTTGATTGTTAGCATATGTTTGATATATGCTTGTGTTTTTAAAATTAAAATCTGATGAGATTATTAAATTACCTTTGTTTTAAATTTCGGGGACGAAATTTTTTTAAGGGGGAAGGATTGTAACATCCCAGAATTTTTAACAATATCAATTTAATAATCTGTAGTTAAAATTAAATTGATATTGATAATCTGTTAATAATTATTCAAATAAATTTAATAATTTTCTTCAGTAAAAATTTAAATTGGTTATTTTATCTTTTAAAAATAATAATTGATTTCTATTTACAATATGAATATATGGTTTATATTTTAGATAGATTGGCATTTGTTTTAATTTTAATAAGTAAAGCATATTTTCTAGTTGTAGTAATTTAGAAAATTTGTTTTAATTAATATTTAATATTTTCAAAATTTAATGAATGATTTTGGTTTAATTTAATAATTAAATCATGTTTTAAAATTCTAACATATACATTATAAACTGAAAGTTTTGATTATTAATTAGTATTGAGTTTTTAAAACTATTTCATAAATAAATATATGATCTTAAAATTTATTAGAAAAATATTAAATGTTTCAAATTAAATTAGATTGAGTTTAAATTTAGAATAAATTCAATAAAATGTTTTATGGTTTAATAAAATGGATATTTTACTTATAAAAATATAATTTCTTGTAAAATGACTTTTGTAAAACAATATTAAAATTGTATTGACTTTATAAATAAGTTTGAATAGAATTTGTAATTTTTATTTCAAATTGAATTTTATTTGTAACTTGATTTGAGAATATTTGATTTGGAATTTAGTTCGAATTTAAATTCAAAAGTATAAATTTTGAATTGTTTAATTATTTATGTAAACGTTTATTTATAAACATGAATTGTTCTTATTTCTCTTGTAAATTTATACACATGTTAAATATAAACTAACAAATTTAATTTAAGCTAACACACATTATTTTATAATTTAAATACTAATTACTTTTAAAGGAGAAACATGTGTTGCATTCTTTTACATGTGTTTAAAACTAATACAAATAGACAAGTGTCTAACTTAGGACAAGTGCAAAAAATTTAGTTTTTCTTTTTAGTAAATATGAAATACATTTAGCTTAATTTGCATTTTCATTCATATTTCATGTTCATTTTCCTTAACCAAAGAAAATCATCAACTTCTTAAAATCAAAATCCACAAATCTGCATTTTCTAAATCTCTGAAACCCTGCATATTTAAATCCCTCATTTGCATATACAAATTACCCAAAACCATGTACAAATCCATCAATCTGCACATCCTCAAATCCAAAAGTCTGCATATTACTCAAACATCAAATCTGCACTTCCTCACATTTCAAAAATCAATCTACAAAATTCAAATCAAAGGGGCCTGCATTTTTCCTGCGTTCTGTTTAAACCTGGAATGGATGAAGCCTGCATCTTTTCACCTGAATTACATAGCATGCATTTGGGAAATTGGCAAAAGCATCTGCATGCATGTAGGAATTGTAGTTATGGAGCATGAGCTTTCAAAATTGCAACTCAGATTAAATCAACAAAAGAGCACGCCTGCATTTTTGGTGATTTCTGCATATTCAACTGAGCTCTGCATTTTTTTAAAGGTGAGTAACTCTTAAAATTTAAAGTTTAAATTTAAAATGGTTGCATGCTTGTATACTGAAGTAACTTAGTATTGCATGTGTGAATGTTAATGTGAAGTTGTATTTGTGAGCATGATATTTGAATGTCCTCTGTTATGTTTTCCAGTAACCCTGTACTGTTTTAAATACATACTCTTTTTGATTCAATCTCTGTAGGAATTAGATTACAGACAATAAGTGTTTGTTTGAGTTATTAAGTAAATTAAAATTTAATTAAGTTAGTAATAAACTGGGATGGATACTGGAAAACCATATAAGTAAACAAGTTCAAAAATAATTGAAATTTAATCATCATGTTTTCTGTATTCATAAATATAGGATGAATACATAAATCAAAATATGATTTTTAAAGCAAAAACTAAATTTTTTAGTAAAGAGGCTTAGGAGCAGTTAAGAGTTGAACTAAAAATGAACTTTGGGGTTTCTCTGGTGATGCATGAATTTGGAGGGGATGGGATTCTGCATGATGGTGGAGGGTAGATCTGAGAAGCTAGGAAAAATATTGGTTGGTGCTAAATTCCATTGTGGAAGATGCAGTTTTGAATTTTATTTTTAAACCCTAGTCTGTAAATGGTTTAAAGAATCGTCAATGTCGGGGTGTAGTGATGATCGAGTGTTGAGATATTTTGGGAATCGATAGATTGGCCGTAGTTGAGTTTGAGGCCGGAGGGGTTAGTTGTCAGGTGGCCGGAAAGGTAGGTTATCGCCGTTGACAGGTTAGAGGGTGAAACCTGTTTTCTGCTTCCAGGTTTTGATATTGGGTATCATCTTCGATTTCTGGTGATGGTAGCTCGAATTGATGGTTGTAGTGGGTAGTTAGAAGGGTTTCTGATGAGATGCGATGGTTGTTGGCGATCATCAATGGCCGGAGGCGCCGCGCATATGCACAGTGGAGTAGGGTACAGGTGATATGTTGGTTAGTTGAGAGAGGACTCGGGTAAACTCTGCTTTGACTCGAAGTGAAGTAGTGTTTTTCTCGGGGATGTGGTGTTGCAGACTCGAAGTAGATTTTGTGGTGGGGGTTTAGGTGTTTGTTTATAGGTTTTACAAACCTGTAACCTCTGGGTTTAAAATCTTGTAAAAGCCTGAATCATTTGAATGATTTAGAAAATTTAAATTATATTTGAATTCGAGTTTGAATTTATTTGAATTCAAGTTAATTTAACATTCCAGTTTAAATAAATAAAGTGTAAAAGAATTTTTTACAGGTTTAATAAACCTGAACCTGTTTTACAACCTGACAGTATTTGAGTTTTTTTAAAATTTAAAACTGAATTTAAAAAGTATAGAGCAAGTTTTAAACAAAGTTTAAAAACAAGTTTAAAATCTTAATTCAAATGAGTTTGAATTATAGATTTAAAAATATATAAGTTTCATAAAAAATAAAGGGGTTTTAACAACCTTGAAATTGTTAAAGTGTTTTATAAAATGTTTAATAAATCTGAAGTTTAAGGTTTAAACAGAGTTTAAAATTTAAATTTTAAATCTGGATTCAAAGCTAATTTGAATCTTAAGTTTAAAACTGGAATTTAAGTGGAATATGTATTTCAGTTTTTGAATATTAAAAGGAAGTTTGAAGTTATTGAGATGCTAAAAATTATAAATGGTTTAAACTTTGATAAGTTTAAATTATTTTCATTTTAAAACTTGTATTTAAAATGAAATTTGGGAAACAGTTTCAAAAGTACTTTGTTTAAAATAAAATTTGTTTTAAACATAATTTAGAAATGCCTTATTTTTAAAATTAGTTAACAATGAATGCTTTGAAATTAATTTATTAAAAAGGTAATTAAGTAATAATTAATTTAATTAATTATTAAGGTTTAATGCATATTGATTTAGGGGTTAATCAATTTGAAATTTAGATCATTAATTAGATTATTAATTAATGATAAATAAATTATTAATTAAGTAATTAAGTTTTAATCAAGTTTAATTTATCTTAATAATTAGACTTTAAATTATAAATAATTAAAGTTAATTAAAATTGTAATTAATTTAAGTTAATTACTTTATAAAATAACTAGAGAAGGGTTAATGATGGTCATTAACCAGGATTATTTAAATAATTAATTAATGTGATTAATTTTTATAGTTAATTAGATTAATTAATTTATTAATAATCAATTGTAAATGGTTTGGGTAATTACTTAATAAAGTAATTAAGAAATTAATTACTTAATGTAATTAATTTAGTTTAATGAGATTATTTATTCTTAATTAATTAAGTTTAATTAATTTTAAACATTTGGGTTTATAAATAATTACTTTATGTAATTAATGATTTGGAAATTACTTAGTTAAGTAATTAATTAATAATTACATGATTGTAATTAAGGGGAGATGTTTAAGTGTGAGGTAATTTGGATTTAAATTACTTAATAAATTAATCAAGGGATTAATTAAGTAATTAATTAAAGGATAATTAATTTGTTAAATATAGTAATTAAGTTAGTTAATTACTTAGAGTAATTAATTTAAGGAATAATTAAGGATCATTAATTATTTAATTAATGATGTAATTAAAGTTGATTAATTATGATTAGTTAATCAATAATAGGTAATTAAAGATAATTAATTAAGGATTAAAGTAATTGATTATGATTAATTAATTAATTTAAGTAATTAAAGGTTAATTACTGTTTAGTTGGGGATAATTAATTTGTGAAATTAATTAAGGATAATTACATGAATGTAATTAAGAGTAATTAATCAAGAGTGATTAATTAGGATGATCTATTTTGAATGATTAATTGATTGTAATCAATTAAATAGATGGGTAAGCAAGTTATAATTTGGTGAAGTAATTAATTTAATTCATTTTAAATTAATTAAAGATGAAGTAATTAATTTAATTTATTTTAAATTAATTAAAGTTGGGTAATTAATTTAATTCATTTTAAATTAATTAGAGATAGAGATAGTTAATTTAATTCATTTAAATTAATTATATTGTGATAAGTAAATCTTTGCTTATGTATGAATGGATGTCATTGTTTGACTTGGATGCTTTGAGATCTCAGTAATGAGATAAATGATATTGTGTGGTATGGATGTTTGACTGTATTGTGATAACGTAGGTTATCTATTGTGATGGTGATATATGGAATATCTATATGATATTGATAATGTAGATTACCTGTTATGTGATAATGTTGATTATCAGTTATGATTATGAATTATCTATCTGTGTGTATATAGATACTGTAATTGAATTGTTTTAAAACTTTAAACAACTTGGCCCTAAAAGACACGCTTTGGATTTTGATGTGACCGGGATCGGGTTTCCATATTTGGATATCCGAAAACCACATCGATTCCAAATAACGTTAGGTCGTGAATACAAGTGGAGCAAGTGAAGACTCGAGGTGTAAGGGCTATACGTCAGTATAACTCTATGGGTGATTCCGTAATGAGTTTGACGGAATAGTACTTATAGATTCGAGATGAAGAATCAAAGTGCAAGGGTTATTGTCGTTAACTCTGAGGGTGATTCCAAAATGAGTGTAACGAGATAATGCCTTCGGTTTCGTTCGAACCCGAAACGAACGTGTATGGATTGAATGCTTTCATAACATCGTCAGGTGGACGATGAGCATTCTAAGATGATATGTCCTATAAAGGTAATCGTAGCCTCAAGCCTCATCAACCGGGAATGGCTAAAACAAGGGAGGTGCAGCAAGGCTTCGTGGGTCGCACCCACTGGAGAGCAAGATTGATCCCTGTCTAGAGGTCCCTTTATATTTCGGCTGTGTGGACGGTTTTGAGCTCCAACCGTCGGGGTTGTCTTGTTCGGAACTATTCAGTAAGGAATGGGCCCGGCTTTGTGTTGTAGGGGAGTGGGAGTACTCCTCGGTATGGTGATCTAGGCCACGTACTGTGACGGGCGGTACCCCAGTAGCCCAGCCATTGTATGGAATCCAAAATCCAATAAGTGCCAACGGTTTTGATTGTATTACCCACTTTTGTGGCTAGTAGCTGGAATTTAATAAATGTAACAATTTCGGCTATTTTATATTTATTTGAAAACCCTAGACACTATTATAATATCATCGGATTTCCTATCAAATGTTTTGGTTAGCGTAAGGTAAAAACTTTTCCATGTTTATGTGTGGGAAGTCTTACGTGATACCTTTCTTTTCAAAAGGTTTTTAAAAGTTAAGCAACTTTAACCTGTTACTCACACCAGACCCATGTCTGATCCGGAGTTTATTTTTATTTTTCATAAACTCTTGGGTACTCAAATTTTTATGAGTAGTCAAGGGTGATTCAGGTTAGGATTTCAGGTTGGCTTTGACGAAATGTGGAGGAGCAAATGGAGCAGGAGGCTTCTGCGTTAGATATTAGTATTCCGCTGTGTGTTCTCTGTGTTGTTGTATTGAGTTGTAAATACTAGACAGGTGTTTATAACTGTCTAGTATGTGTGATGTGTATGTTGTGTATCTCTGATTGGTATTGTATATTATGTAAATACTTATGTTATTAATATAATTTATTCGTTCCGCTATTAGATTCTGATGTGTTGTTTCTTCTTTCTCTTCTTTCTTTTCTTCTTCTATCCCTTTCTTTCTTAATTCATGATTCGATTTTTTGGGAGTAGAAAGTCGGGTCGTGACACTCCACAAAAATCAAGGTAAAATTGATTAATTTTGAAATAAAGTCCAGTTTTGTTTTCCGTTTACATTTTTGTAATTTGAGCTATGCTACGTTAGATTGTGCTTGTTTAAAGTAATGAAAGTGAATTGCAAGAATATTCTTAACTTAGTCTTAGTAATGAAGACGATAGGAGTTGATGAAGTTTTCATTATGTTGGCTACATTCACTTTCGATATATTTGGTAGTAAAATTTATAGAAAGATTGAATTTTGATAGATGTGAACTGTTCATTTCTGGAGGTGGTAAAACTGAGAAGATCCCATCTGGATTCTTAAGACCATTTCTGAAGCATTTGACCGTTGTGGAGGAACAGGTTGATGAATCAGTTCCCTTGATTAACCTTGAAACAGAGAAAAGGAAGTACTGGTTCAATAAAGGAACTCTTGAAATTTTTTTAATATGTACTAAATAGTTATTTATTTAGCAGTATAAATGATCTTGCAATCCATGAAAATTTTAACAAAACTACTATAGTTTCATGTAAAACTAAGAGAAATGCTTGCTGGTTGAATGAACTTGGGGAGTGATTAAAAGGAAAGTAAACTTAAGATTAGCCTCTTTGCTTGTTATTTTTTTAGCAAGAATGTATCAAATATAAATCACTATACTAGGAGTTCACGATAATTTCACGACCTAGTTAAGATAATTTGGTTGTTTGAAAAAGTAATGGGCTGTTTTGCTAAAGTGGAGTTCAATTTTGCGTACACTTAGAGATCACTTTTGGCGGCTTCTTTTTTAACTACTTAAAAATAGTTGCAGGTTGCAACTTTATGTCAATTTAAATGAATATAGAAAGTAAAATTGTTTGGATAAATAAGTTGGAGTTAAATAAAATTCAGCAGTAAAAGAAGAAGCAAGTCATAAACAAGTTTTTCTTACTTATGACCCGTCAATTTATTTATTATTTCTATGTCAAAAATTTAAGTTGTTGCCAAACACTTTGGTAATTTTAAATTATAAGCTATTTTTTCTACTAATAAAATATAAACTACCATTTTATTCCGTAGGTGTAAACAAAAACATTAATCATGTTGGTGCACAAACTGAGCACGGAAGTTACTATAACCATTAAATTAATAATTAACCACCAATTGAATTTGATTATTATTTAACATGGAAATTAAGAATGTGAACAAATTTGTATTCACTGATGAGCACTTCCAAAAAAATTATGGAGGTTTGTTCATTATATAAGCACACCTGAGGTGCTGGAAGCAGTCAACACTTTTGATGTGGAGGTGTCGCAGTTGGAAGGGGCTAGAAAGATATATTCTCAGCTAACGCTACTTGTATATGTTATTTGGGAAGCAGTTGGTCCAATATTTATCAAAATAGATTCCAAATAAATTTACATGTTATTCAGGGGTCAGAAAGTCAACATTGTGCTAAACTTGATAAGTTGCTTGTGCTTTTCTTCATTATTAAGCTGCAACAAGCTGCTGAATTTTATAAAGGCAATGAAGAAATCTGAAGTTAAGGTGAGTTGTCCTCATCGTAATAATTAGTAGCAGTAAATGCGATATATACACACACACTAAATTTGGTTCCTTTCAGGTACTTTTAAGAATGCTTCATGCATATTATAATCATGTTAGAGCTTATGAAAACACTTTGGTCACCAAGTTTTTCGGATTGCACTGTGTCAAGTTAACAGGAGCTGCCTAGAAAAAGGTAAGACAGTAAGGTTGACTTTGAATTGTGCTTACCACTTGAAATAACTGAAGTACAGACTTCAATTTTGTTTTTCTTATTATTTTTCAGGTGTGGTTTGTAATAATGGGAAATTTATTTTGTACTGATTGTGTGATTCATAGACATTTTGACCTTAAGGGATCTTCTCATGGGAGAACAACTGATAAACCCAAATCCGAAATTGATGAAACCACTACACTGAAAGACCTTGATCTTAGTTTCATATTCTGACTAGAAAAACTTGGTTTCAAGAATTTTGCAAGTAAACAATAATCCTCCGACTACTTGTGCCAAATAAATTTGACAACAAATTCATAATTTTTATTGAAAATATGTGCAGGTAAGTAGATAAAGACTGCGATTTTCCAGAGCAAGAGCGAATGATGGATTATAGTCTTTTAGTGGGTGTCATTTTAAAGAATCAGTAGCAAGCGAAGGTACAAACTCTTTTCTATTTTTACTTTGAATATGAAGTAAAACGTTGCTTACTGGATTTGCTGAATATGTTTTATCTGCATCAGAAAATTCTAAAGCTGATGACAAAGGGCAGCCAGCTCTAACTCCAACTCTTTCAAGAGAAAACACGGACCAGCTACTTTCAGATCCTCAATGGTATGTCCATCTCAACACTATTTTTAAACATCGTATGTTTTACTTTGCACTATATCTAACCATTATTGCTTCACATATGTACCAAAAGTATCTTCTTTTTTCATTGAAGTCAAATCAAACCTTAGTGGTAAGAAATCATAAACTAATAAGGGGATAACTCCATCTGAACACTGAACTAATTAATTTTTACATTAACCTGGAAATAAAAGAAATTTTTTTGTTAAAAAGCACTTTTTTACGGGTTCAGTATCGAAGGTCCATTGTCGTCCATTGGGACGTGATGCTGTAAAAGTTTGGATTGAAATTGTAAGAGTTCCGTATGCAGTGCTATGGAGACCTACATCGGAGTTGACGTGCATGGAAGATGCCTTTGGCGTTCCCATAGCTTGGCCGATAGCAACAGTCATTATGGAACCAAAATGAAAGGTATGCAATTCTTTATGTAATTGAAAACTTCTTGCAAAATTATCATCCTGGATAACCAGTAGAAACAAAATACTTAAACCATCAACTCAAATAATTATAATGTCTAAGTGATTTGAAAAGGGGCTGCCTTCAAAATTATTTGAAATTTTCCTCTAAATTGCCTCATTATAACCTGCTTGTAGATGTGTAATGGGTTGTTGTACTTGAATGATTTATGTGAATATGCAATAATGTGAATAAGTTAGAATTTATGTTGGAATTTACTATGATCAGGCTTATCAAAATATGGCATTTATGTTGTATATATTAACCGTAATTAGTGGTGGTTTAATCCATCAGTAGCCATAAGTTATATCGACTAATTGTACGTACTCAAAAGTTAATTTATGATCCTAAGTTTCCAGTCATTTTACATACTAGGACCATATTATATTATTATCCTATATTTTTATCAACAAATGCATCTATCATTGTGAATTTTTTGAATCTGTGTTTGGCTGTATCCATATGGGTATGGCAGATTTCTTACACCTACCTAATTTCACTATTTAAAATAATTCATGTACACTTATATTTTCATTTGTGTTCGAGTATATGAAAATTTGTGTTTGAGTATATGAAAATGTACAGGC
This sequence comes from Allium cepa, assembly GCA_030765085.1. NCBI lineage: Eukaryota > Viridiplantae > Streptophyta > Magnoliopsida > Asparagales > Amaryllidaceae > Allium > Allium cepa. The sequence continues at coordinate 1,035,801,794 of CM060941.1, read as the reverse complement.
AGAGATAAAATGTACAAAACATTGATGACAAATCTTCATTTTCATTTTATTCTTGGCCAAAACTAACATGCACATTATTTTAGTTTTCATATTCAGTTGTGCATATCCAGTTGAACACAAGATTGCACATATTCAGTTGTGCATAAGTTTAGTCTCATTGTTTTCTCAGTATTGATGGTCCTGTCATTATTATCTCAGTATTGATTATAATTTGAGTCTCACTATTGATTATATTTTGTCTACAGGTAGGCGTTTCTGAAGAATGAGCAGCAACAACACTAGTTTATCGTACTTGTTAGGTAGTTTGGTTGTTTATTGTAATTGCTTAGTTCAGATGTTTATAGTACTTTAACTGCAGCAGTAGCATATTGTTTGTGGTACGTAGTTCGATTGTGTAAACTTCTATGTACGGTTAACCTTTTGTCTTGAAACTACTATTCGGTTGTGTAAACTTCTATGTACGGTTAACATATTGTTTATGTTAGTGCTTTTGTTTATGTATTTTGTGGTTTTTAAACGTGTTTATGTTTGAATGTGTATGTGTATGTGTATATGTATTTTGCGGTTGTTTAATGTGTATGTGTTTATGTATTATGTTATAAGCTATGAACAAGATTGAACTAGAGGCAATTTATAGGCAGAGCTGTAATATTTTTAGTAGCGTTTCGAAAACGCTACCAAAATATTTTTGACAGACCAAGTACGTTTTGGTAGTGTTTTATACACGCTGCAAAAAAAGAATTTAGTGGCGTTTTATAAACGCTGCAGTAAAACGATTATGGTAGCGTTGAAATAAATGCAACTAAAAATCAGGTATTTTTAGTCACGGGCTTTATAACAGCGTTTATCAAAATGCTGCTAAAACTTTATGGAGCGTTTTTTTGAGTGCAACTAAAAATAAAAATTCTTGTGGCGTGGACTTCGATTTTGCTTCAGGCAATTTATATCCATCTGGGATTTTCATATAAATATTGGTATCTAATTTACCGTAAAGATAAGCTGTCACAAGATCTGTTAATCTTATATTGATTTTTTCAAAAACTACAAGGCTTATCAAATATCGAAATGCTATGACTTTCATAACAAGGGAGTAAGTTTCCTTAAAGTCAAAACCTGATCTCTGCAAGAAACATTGTGTGACAAGTCGTGCCTTGTACATCACGACTCCATTTTCATCATTTCGTTTTCTAACGAATACCCATTTATAACCTACTGGTTTAACATTTTCTGGTGTTTTCTCTATTGCTACAAATACACCATGTTTTTGCAGTGAATCTCATTCCACTTGGATAGCAATTTTCCATTTTGGCTAATGGTGCCTTTTTCAACATTCATTTATCATCATTCTCATTATGGCCATGACTTTCAATTATTTCAGTAGCTACTGCAAATGAGAATACATCATCAATTATAATTTTAGTTCGATCCCATATTTCTCCATAGTTTGTATAAAATATTGAGATCTCATTATTATTAGGTACCATTTTATCGTTGGAAGCTTCTTTTATCTCTTCTGGGATAATAATTTCTTCCGCACTTCTAGGAGAATTCGGATTTTCATTTGAGTGATCCTTTTGATCATTTATAACCTCTTTAGGAGGTTTCTTAATTGATGATTTTTCATTAGACTTTCTTATTCTTGGCGCCAAGTCTTTTGAACCAATTAGCCTTCCATATTTTTGTCTTGCCTTAGATTCATTTGCTGCTATATTTACTTTTGATACTTCAGGAACATCAATTTTTGCTAGTGCATTTGTTGTTCGAATGTGAGATTTAGTTATTTTTTTGCAGTGTCACTAAATGCATCTGGCAGTTGATTTGCAATAATTTGAATATGCAAAATTCTTTGTATCTCATATTGGCATTGTTCGGTACGTGGATCCAAATAATACATAGATGGATTATTCCATGATATTTCACGCCGTTCTACTGGAACGGTCTTTCCTCATAATGCATTTTATTTTCTTAAGCTGAATCATTGTTCTTTACAGGCTCAATTTTCTTTTGTTACTTTTTAAAGTTGGTGGTTTTATTACCTTTAAAATCACCATAACCACCTCTACTGGAGTTATATCCATGTCCTCTACCTCGACCTCGACCCCTACCTCTTCCGGAGTGGCCAAAATTTGCATTAACTTCAGGAAATGCAGTTGAACCAGTTGGTCTTGAAAAGTGATTTTTTATAAGCACTTCATTATTTTGTTCAGCAATTAGTAAGCATTCTATGAGTTCAGAATATTTTATAAAATGATGCTCTCGATATTGCTGCTGCAGGAGCATATTCGAGGCATGAAATGTTGAGAAAGTCTTTTCAAGCATTTGTGCATCATCCACCTTTTGTCCACATGGTTTCAATTTAGAAGTGATTCTAAACATTGCAGAATTATATTTTCTTACAGACTTAAAATCCTGAAACCTCAGGTTCAACCATTATTGCCTAGTGTTTGGAAGTATGACCATATTCTAGTGGTCATAACGCACTTTTAAGGAGTTCCATAAGTGAAGAGGGTCTTTTTTAGTCAAATATTCTTTTTTTAGATCGTCATGGATATGACATCTTAAAAATATTAGCGCATTTGCTTTGTCCTGCGGGGACATAGTATTGCCATTTTAATGACATTTTCTAAGCATTGAGATTGCAAATGAATCTCAGCATCTAGTATCCTTGATAAGTAGTAGTCTCCAGATATATCCAAAGCTTTAAATTTAAGTTTGGCGATGTTTTCCATATTGTGCACTGTACATAAAACAAATTGCATAATGTGAAAATATTCGCCACAACAGCATTCACTATTTGTTTGTACATAATACAAGGTCCGCAATATTTTATATGTAGAATCATAGAGTTAATCAGTAATCCGCAAAACTAAAGACCAAAACAATTAAAGGTGAACATTATTTAACATACATGTAGTTAAATTGGCATAATGTCAGGAACAACTGAGAAATATTGTTGTTATGCTATTATAATAATTTTCATGCCAAACTGAGAAAGGAAAGTCAGCTTTCGTTTCCAGTATACATAATTCTAGTATATAAATTTAGAAGCCAAAGAATTAAAATAAGAGTGATACAAGAAAAGACATGAAAAATATAGAAGCAAACCCCAAACTAGCTTGTAAACTTTAACAGAAAGACTTTTCATAATTCAAGACTTCAGGTTTAGGACTTTGAGTTATACAACTTCTATTAAAACAAAATCTTCGCACAACTTCAGGTTGTTGTCAAAACCTATTTCCGTTTGATGATTAAATTTCTTTGCACAACTTCAGGTTGATTTATGGAACTTCTGGTTTTTTATTTTGAGAAAACATGTAATTCACTGATTTATGGAAACTAACCTTTTATTATTATAGAAACTACACGTTCTCAATTTTTATTTCCTTTTTTTAAGGAAATATAGGAAGATATTAAGCTTTTAATGTTTCCATTCACTTCAGATATGCTAAATCAAAATCAATGTTAGATCTAAACTTAATACGATCTTCTAGATACATATTATTATTATATTTATTTCTCTAAGAAACAATAAAATATTTCTTCTCGAAATATAAATCATATGTCAAGATAATTTCAAACCCTTCATTCAAATCTAAATCAAATCAAAAAGGTTTTCAAAAATGAAAACTCCATTTACCAACCATGTTTGATTTCTCAAATCCATGTCCTAATTAAGTACAATTAAATTCAATAAATTTGTTTGAATCAACAATGTCAAATTTTATCAAGTTCAAACTTGCATTCCAAAATAAATGAACTCAAAAACGTAAAAATAAGCATGATATTGAGATATAATATATAATAAGATCAGAAAAATAGCAACAAAAAAATTAGATCTGAAATATAATAGCTAACAAAATAAGAATGAGATCTCAAAGTTTAGATATATATTAGATCTAAAAACTATAAGGCTAATATAATAAAATCTAAAAGATAACACAATAGATTCAGATCTGAAGAAGTAGATTTAGAATGGAATAAGATCTAAAAAGAGAACGAAAAAAAATGATTTGGAAGATTAGATCAATCAGATCAGAAAAATGACTTATCATTTTGAGATCAGTAAAATAACTTATTGTTTTGAGATCTATAATTGGATCTGAAAAAGAATAGATCTGATTTCACAGATTATCACAATTGTAGATCTATAAAAAAATTTGTAGAAATCGTGCTGATAACGTGTTGCAAAATAAAGAGAATGAAGACCATTAGAGAGAACAATTTTATTGAATTGTGATAACCCTACAATACAATCAAACTCCATATTTATAGACTTCTTATGCGGTGAAGATTACAAAAATGTCATTTTTTATTTAGCATATTCATCCATATTATTAATATATATTACAACACTTTTCACTTTTTCCTTTATTTTATTGAATAGTCAATATGCTTTGTTGCTGATATTATGTAATTACATATATGACAACATGATTTCCTTTTTTTAAAAACAACTACAGCATGATGGTATTAAAACTACAAGTCCATGTAAAATTGTGTTTTACAACCTTTTTTTATACTGGGTAATGTCATATGGATTTCTTGGATTCCTCTATATAAATATTAGTTGAAGATTTTGCAATTTATGTGACATATCTCAATTAATTATATTGTAATGACTATAGTTACTATATTATAATAACCGATTACTGGAAAACTTAATACGATTAACTACAAATTTAACACAAATTTGGAATGAAAGATTCATAAACATATAATTGAATTTATTTAACAATTATTGGCAATTTAATACAAATTTCTCTACTTTATAATCATCCATTGCTCTAACCCCTATTCAGTTGCTTGCATCATTGCAGGCTTATACATATATATTTTAAGATTTGCATCTTATAATTGAATGTCCTAATGACTTTAAATTTTCTTATTTATATGCACTGCTCAACTCTTTTCTGATTCATATCATGTCATATAGTTGTGATTCCTATTAGCTATAATGAAAAATTAAATTTCAGGTGATTACGTTGTATATATCTTCATCAAATATTGCTTAGACTCATATTTATCCCATTCATCCAGATGTGTTGTATGTTTATATCATGGTTTGAGGATCCGACCGGAACCATGAGATTCCGACGATCTCGTATCGGTTTCGGCAGGTGGCGAGACGGGATTAGGGCAAAATCTCGTCCCATTTAACCAACATAGAAAAAATCGGTTTCGCATAATTGATGTAAAGGAGAACAGTGACAAAAAACAACACAAGGAATCAATTAATCAAAAGGTAGCTAAAAAACAAACCTTCATTTACTGAACGTGATTGAACAGTAAGAAGAGAATCAAAATTCGTGTATAAATTCAACACTCGAAAACATTAAATTACCAGAATCGATCTTCAGCTTCCCAATTCGAGTGATTGTCATACCATAGGGCAAATTTGGGGCGTGTTCACAGAGCAAATTCGGGGCTAGCTTCGAATTCGGCTTCGATTGTAAGATCTACGATATGCGCATGTAATTTTTTTTTCTTTTCCGCCTTCGTTTTCATCATCGATCATTCTTTTTTATTCTTTTCTATAGCGTCTGTTCGCTGCGTTTGAAATTGAATAAGGGAAAATGAAACGAATGATATATGTGCATGTACTTAGGGCTGGTGTAGGGTTATTTTACTTTTTAATGCGAGAATTGCTACTTGGTACATTAATAACTTGTGTATGGGCTTTTGCCTGCAATTTCATTTTTGTACTCAAGCACTTGTGTATGTTAATAGCTTTGTTAAATGTATAAGCCACTTTATTTTGCTTTCATATATAAGCTATCTAGATAAATGATCATAAGTTCGCATGCACTTCTTAGCATGCTTAACGAGAATGTTGCATATATGGTCAGACTTGAATATATTGAACATTTGAACTGACATGAATATTGACTTGCATATGTTGGACTTAGAATATTGAACATGAATGTGAATTTGTTGGATTTAGAATATTGAACATGAACGCGAATATGTTGGGCTTGCATATCGAACACGAACATTGAACATAAACGTGAATATGTTGGACTTGAATATCGAAATATTGGACTTGAATATTGAAATATTGGACTTGAACATTAAACTTTGACGACTTCGATGAATAGTTTTTTATTCATTTTTATTTTATTTTTGGTTTGATATGATCTATTAATTTGTTTACCAATTTTTGTTTAATTATAATTTCAGGTAGATTATGGCAAATTCAACTGAAACGGCTTGTGATTATGGCACTGCGTTCAATGAAATCTTCGGAAAATAAAATGTAACTTCTACAACAAAATAATTAATGGCGGTGGTGTGATACGTTTGAAAGAACATCAGACAGGAGTGTGCGGCGATGTATCAGTATGTTTAATTGTACCTAAAGAAGTTAACAACTTGTACGATCACATATCATTCAAAGAGATATGAACGGAACAAAGGAAAGTTAGAAAAGCAACACTTACAAGAGGAATTAACAAGCAGACCGCAACAACTATCGGACAATGAAAATGAAGATGATGATGAACTTCAACGTGTCATGCGGCAAAGCAAAGATGCATTTAGAGACGAAAGCTGCGTAGATCTCATACTGTTGGACGATCGGGTGGTGGTTCAGGTCAAACATTGCACAGATCTCATACTAATGGAAAATCTATGAGAGTAGATGACGATTTTGACATTCATGCCGTTGGAGAATCGACTCATATATCCAAAAACGACGAGACAGAAGTCAACCTTCTATTAAATCTGCAATGAAAGGTAATACAAATGCCAAAAAACATATAGGTCGAGTAATTTCTAAGTTCTTTTTTTCAACCATATTCCACATAACGTTGCTAATATTCCATTTTATACAACAACGATTGATACGATTGCAGAATGCGGTCGTAGAATTGATCCACCAACTGCATATGAAATATCACACTCACACCTTGAAATGGAAATAAAACATTAATGTGTGATGGTTGGAGTACACAAAATCGATGAAAAATAATAAATTTTCTCGTGTACTCTACCTATAGAGCAGTATTTATTAAATCCATTGATGCCACAAATGAATTCTTAAGTGGTTAATATATTTGTGAATTAATGGATGATGTCGTTGAAACAATCAGTGAAAATAGGATAGTGCAAGTTGTTATAGATAACGGAGAAAACTATAAAGCTGCCAGCCAATTATTGATGCAAAAAAGAAGACATTTATATTGGACATTATGTGCGGCACACTGCATTGATTAGAAGATATTTCCAAGGAGGTAGAGGTAACAACCGTTATCTTAAATTTTCAGTTAATAACATTTATATACAATCATGGTTTATTACTTTCCATTATGAGAAAAGAGACCAACAATAAAGAATTGATTAGACCGGCAGTGATGCGGTTTGCAACCCATTTCATCGCACTAGACTATATTCATAAACATAAAGATGACCTGAAACGGATGATTGCTTCAAGAGAGTGGACATCAAGAGTTACTAAACTCAATACTAAAGGCAAAAGAACAACAAATATTGTCTCTACACTGATTTATAACAACGCCTTTTGGATTGGTGCTAGTTCCATCATCTTTGTTTTTGAGTCACTGGTAAAAGTTTTACGAATGGTAGATAGTGATGATAAATCAGCTATGGGATATCTTTACGAAGCGATGGATCAAACAAAAGAATCCATTAGAAAAAATGTTGGTAGAAGGTAATGCGAAAAATGGAGGGATATAATAGATAAAAATGAAAAAGACAGTTACATCGACCTCTTCACACGGCATGTAATTTGTTTTATCTTATTGTTATACAAACAGTGGAATATATAACATTTCAATAATATTTAAAAAAAATTCCATATAGGTTATTTTTTTAATTCCATCATTCAATATGGGGATGCAAAGAACAATGGAGAAGTATTAAACGGATTTAACAGCGACGTTGAAAGAATGGTGTCGGATATTGCAACACGGATTGCAATTGGAAAAGTGGTAAAATTTGCATATACCATAGTTACGTCAAACATTTAACATTTAAAACATATTACACATTTAACTTAACATCAACAGGTAGAAAGATATAAAATGAAAATTGGTACATTTGGTTCTGTAAAAGCATATGCAGCTGTAAAGATATGTTTTTCCGCTCAATGATGGTCAATAATTGAAAGAGAGGATGCTTCAAACTTAATACATTTAGTAATGCACATTTTAAGCCAAACAGTTTCATCTTCAAACTGCGAAAAAAACTGAACTACATTTTCAATTATCCATACAAAATCACGCAATAGAATAAAAATGAAAAATTTTAAAAATTGGTATATGCGCATTACAATATGAGATTAAGAGCAAAACATTAAAGCTGTCGCGATACTGAGAATGAGTTAATCGATCTGAACTATATTTTTCATAAAATGAATTCATTAGCAGAATTGACTACTGAAGTTGAACCACCCTTGTTGGACGACGACTCTTGGATGACCAATACACTGAATGATGCAGTCGCTGCCGTTGATGGTATACCTGCACGATCAACAAGGTGTCAAAGCAATAAAAATAGTAGCAGTTTGTCAAATGATGATCATAGAAATGCTGGTGGAGGTATGTGGGTTTAATTCATAATTATAGTATTGGTTTTAGTGATGGTGATGAATTATATAGGTCAACTCAAACATATTAAAGAAGAAGAGGTGTAAGCGACAATCCTAACCGAAGGGATGGTAATGTAAATGTTGAATACGAATATCAATATGGTTATGAGCATAATTCATATACTTTAAATGATTCACCAACCTATATGCATTCTAATTCCGACTATACAGGTGGTAACTCATATTATGAAAAAAATGAAACATATAATGATATCTCGAGTGACCAAAATAGCCAAGCTACGTATGCAACACAAAATGATCAACCATCATCTTTTGATAATATGGTAGCAACATTTATGAGTCCAGGACAAATGTATTATTGGTAACCATCATATAATATAACACAAGATAACGAAGAAAATTATGAAAACAATACATATGTAACTCTGAGAAATAGTTTCTGGATGTAGTATTGTTGTGTGTATCATTATTATTTTGTTGTGTACTATATTTTTATATAAAATTGCATCGTTTATCGTCACTTTTTCATTAAAATACAAAAATCCAATATTAGGTTCGAAACCGAAACAAACGAAATTTTCGAAATTGTCCGAAACCAACAAAATTTCAAATGACCGAAACTGAGTTCTCGAACCATGGTTTTGTATAATGAAATTTATGTATTTTCAGTGGATTCCATGGATCTTCCTTCCATAAATGCATATGTAATTTCTTTTAGCTCTGGAGAATGCCACTTTGTGGGTACTAAAACAGTAAAAGGTTTACACCATCAATTCATTATATCTCAATTATGTTCATGCTTATCTCAAACTTATTAAAATTTGCTGAAAGTTTAAATATTGGATAATATCGTCTGTTCTAACTAATATCATCTATATTCGCTAAAATAGGTTTAGAAGCCTAACTTATGTGAGTCTATACTTCAATAAGCTATATACATGTTTGAAAGTCTGATATCTTAATGTCTATGTGCCTTTTACAATGTTCAGTTGAGATGAAATTATACCCAACAAATTCAAGGTCGATACCATGGGTTAAAAGATGTTGTATCATTTGAAATGGACTTGTATGTTTTGTATGTTTTAAAAGATGTATATTTTTTCACTTAGCACTAACTGCATTATTATTGTATTATTAGTGTTATATACACACATACATATATATACATGTATGTACATACACATACATACATATGTATAAACACACATACACATACACATACGTATATATACACATACGTATATACACACATTATAGAAAATAAAATTGTATCTTATCCCTTAATCTCCCTTTTATCCTACATTTCCGGATTTAAACCTTTCAAACTCAGCCAAATGTCTTGTGGAGAACTACTTTTAAAATGTAAACTCTGTACTGTTGCTGATAAATGCTCGAATAGAGTTTCTTTCTTTCTTTGTTTTTTTTTTTCCTTCCGCTTTCTAAGGTTACTTCTCCCTTATGTACTCTTAACAATAATTTTCCCTAAATATCATCGATTTTATTTAATTTTCTACAGTTTTGGCATCCTTCCCCTAACTAGTATTCCCTTTTGTATGCGTGGTTAATGGCATGATGTTTGCGTCTACTTTATGTTACAACTTAGGCGTGTGACATGCATATTCAGCTGATTAATTGGTTAAAACTATCCTAGAATAGGGTAGCGATCTTTTGTTTAGTTATGTCTTTGCCTATGTATTAATCGTTGCTCTACCTCTACGACTTACATTATATATATTATCTGACCGTACGACAACCTATCCGTCGTACACTGTATGGGAGCATCAGTCAAACTAAGTGATAACTTCCTCCCAACCAAATAAACTACTTTGATATTATATTGTGTTTTTGTCAGCTACCATTTTTGTGCTCTAATAGTTGTTGCTTCCATTTCCACTGTTTCATATTCACCTTATACTTTGTGTTACCAATGTTCAGCTATTTAAGTTTCAGAAAAGTTGCATCAGTACAACTTGATAATGCTGATAATAATGCAATGGTCGTACTGCAAAGAAAAGGCCGCAAAACATTGACAGAGGGGTGGCTGCTGTTGTAGGTAAAGCTTTGAAATTGAATTCACTTAACATGCAAGGGAAATGAAACATGTAGCTCTGAATTTAAATATTTCTAATTGGATTTCATGGCTTTTCAATTCTGTGAACTTCGATGTAGAAATATTAGTATATATGATTAACAAAACTCTATATGCTTAGCATGAATTGCATAATAACTATACAGTCCGAATAATTTCTTATTTGTAATCAGTTTAGACTGTGTTTACATCATTCAGATTTGTTAAACTGTTTTCAACCATCTGTTCTGTGTGTTTTTGCACCATGAGAAATTTTTATGTTACTGTGAAGTCACTTCATTTATACTATATGAAAAGAAACCCACTTTTTTCGGCCTTACCATGGTCATACGATATGTTCAATGTATTGAATCTTCCATCCTATAATCGGTGTCCATATGCTTCACGTCATTTTGCAGATTACTATCTACCACCTCTTTCTTAACTAACTCTATAAGTTCATAATACTATGTGTGCTTGTAGCACGATTTTGTACTCGTTTTTACATAATATAAGTAAGGTAATGTACTGACCAATTCACTACTTTGGGACTACACAGCCAACACATTGTATGATTTAAAGCAAATTATAATTTCCCTAGGACCACTACTGCAACCATTTGCCTTGTCATTATATTCTTTTGCGAAAATTGCTGCATCCTTCCTTCCTTCCTTCCATATGTCACCTGTGGTTTCTTTTCCCACATGATGCATAATAGTGTGCACAGCTTGTGCACGCTGTGCATTATGCACACACACACGCTAAATTTGGTGCCACTGTTCCAACCATCCATCTGTGTGAAGCACGAGTCATATCCTAGTAGAAGAACCATTAAACGTGCAAGGGATCTGCATTTTGCAGCTTTGTTTGGCCGAGGAGGACAGTTCTAGAACATTTATTCAAGGAACCAGAGACAACCTAGACTGAGATAGAGCTCTCTTTGTGCCATTGTACTAGTGTCTTTTTGAAGATTCTACAGGGTACAGATTCAGGAGTACTGTTTTGCCAAACAAAGAGAATTTTCCACTGGTATTTTAACGGCTTGACTTCGGATTTATCAACTAATGACATCGAACTCAATTGTCAAGAATATGATTCATCCACCGGCATCTTATTCTCTACAAACGAGATGATACTCAAACTGTCCTCTTCTACAAGCATAGACTTTGAACTGCCTCTTATATGCAATGACCTCACATTTGATTCGCCTATATGGACAAGTAACCATCAGCTCAACGAAGAAAAAGATGTTAGATGATAATATAATGGGCTCACATTAAATGTAGTTCATGTATACGAGGTGATTCGATCTGTTTAACTATTCCGTTAACATAAGAAAGGCATCCTAAAAAGAGGAGCATAGCATTTTCACTAGGTTGATGTATATTTTAATATATGCATGTTAACAGCACAGCTAACAGGTTCACTGTGAAACAAAAAAAAAAATGTCTACATCAGGCATGCATAAATCTCCCTCCAGTGCCATTAATGGTAGTTCTAAAACTATTCGAACAAAATATTAGTATCACTACTAACTTCCATGCAGAAGTGGAACGGCCAAGCATGATGGTGATGGCCATGATCTTTTTACAAAGAAAAGTTAAAAGTTGAAAGCAGGAACACTAACACCCGAGGAGAAGTAAAACAAACATAAGTCGGCAAAACATGTTATTCTAAATGTGAGAGTGTACAATGATGATTTTTTTTATTTTTTTTGGGTAAGGTAAGAGGTAAAATTACGGAAGTTTTGAAAATATTAGGATGACTAATCACTTGTATATTCAAATTTCAGACTTACTCATAAAACGCTAAATCCAACATCCTTTTTTAAACCAACATCCTTCATCGAACTTCTTATTCTCTCGACCTCTTCCCAGTCTCCTATCTCTGCACATATGTTTGAAGAAGAAATGAAGGTGTTTGAATCACGAGGAGCCAAAAGAGAAACTTTGCTTGCAGCAGTCTTTCCAAGCTCAAGATCGCTATGAACTCTGCATGCACTTAGCAGAGAACTCCATACAAGCCAGTCTGGTTCTACAGGCATTTTATCAATGAAATTTTTAGCTTCTTTTAACCTACCTGATCTACCTAACAAATCGACAATGGAAGCGTAATGCTGCTGCTCAGGTTCAATCCCATATTCATTTTTCATTGCATTGAAATACGATAAACCTTCTTCCATCAAACCATTATGGTTACAAGCTGTTAGTATGCTCAAAAATGCTACTGAATCAATTTTTATTTTTGCATCTTTCATCTTCTCAAATATACCTACAGCTTCTAAACCCCTTCCATGTTGAGCATATCCATCAATAACGGCTGTCCATGTAACTACATCTGGGTACCTTATTTCAGCAAAAAGTTTACAAGAATCGTCGATATTTCCACATTTTGAGTATATACTCACCAATGCACTACTAATAGACAGATTTAGAATAAACCCTTTCTTGATTGCATATGAGTGTAACTGTTCTCCTATGATTGGTTTGGATAAATCTGCACATACCCCAAGAATTGATGAAACTAATATATGGTCTAATTCGAAACCAAGTTTTAACATTTGGTGAAATCTCTTTAAAGCTTCCTTGTTATAATTATTTGAGGCATAACCTGAAATCAAAGCAGACCACATAAGTTGATCTTTACGCTGTATTCCCATAAATACTCTTGTGGCACTTGTTAAATTTTTGCACTTCAAATACATAGAAATAAGGGAGCTGCCGACAGTTGTATCATTCTTGAATCCAAATCGAAGAGCATGTGCATGAATTTCTTTACCATTTATTAAGAAGTCAGAATGGGAGCAAGCCATTAAAATAGCACATATAGTTGTTTGATCAGGAGAGAAACCTTCAAGAATCATTTCTCTAAATAGTTGAAATGCCTCCATGGTATGGCCATGAAAAGAAAAACCTGAAATCATGGAAGTCCATGATACTTTATCTTTCTCATTCATCTGTGTAAACAAACTATAGCTATGTTCAATGCTTCCACATTTGGAGTACATAGTGGAAAGTGCACTTGCAACATGAGCATTGAACAACAACCCTGCTTTTAAAACATAAGAATGCAACTGACTACCATAATCTGTGTTATCAATTATACTTATAATGCTAGAGGTGCATACACTATCTGGTTTGAATCCTTCGTCGAATGTTCGACTGAAAAGCTCAGATGCTTTATTCAAGTTCTGATTTTGAGCAAGGGAAGAAATCATAATTGACCAGGTGCTTGAAATTTTCATTATGCCCATCTCCTCAAATATTTTATTTGACACATCAACATATCCAAATTTAGCATATGTACTAATGAAAGCCTCCCCCACAATAGAATCCATAAATAGCAAACCATTCTTCAACGTCCAACAATGTATTTGCATCGTTTCTTTCACCATAAAAACTTTGGAGCATGCAAGGAGTATGCTAGTTAACGTATATTTATTGACCTCCAAGTTGCTGTTAATCATCTTATTGAAATATTTAACAGCATTATAAGCATCATCCTTCCAAACAAAACCAGAAATTATAGTGCTCCATGATACGACATTACGAGTTGGCATTGTCCAAAACTCCTTCACTGCATCATCCATACTACCACACTTTGCATAAACATCAACTATGCAAGTATTAACAAAAATGTCATCTTTAATGCCACACTTAATTACCCAACCATGTATCGCTCTTCCTAATTCGAAATCTTCGGATGAAGCACATGCATGTAGCACACTTGAGAAAGTAAATCCATTAGGCATACAAAAACCGCTAACCATTTTTGTAAAAAGATCCATAGCAGCAAAGTGGTAGTCGTTTTTAACACTTCCAGCAATAATTGCATTCCAACACACTACGTTGTTTCCGATATTTTCTTCAAATACTCGCAAACCTTTATCAAACTTTCCAACCTTACAAAACAAGTCAATCAACCCAGTAATAACATACCCATTTCCAGAAAATCCATTTTTTATCACCAGTGAAAATATTTGCTCTCCAAAGTCAATTGCTTGTATTGATGCACAAGCTGAAAGAGCATTTCCGTAATCAAACTGATCCGGGTCTAGGCCCGATGACCATGTTTTACTTAAATGAATGATTGGGTTACTGGCATTTGTATCAAAATCGAAACTTTTCCTAGGAATTGTATCAAACGCTTTGCGTGCCAAACCATTTTTTTCACGGAAATGACAGCCTACGTGCGAACTCTGTAAATTTGGCAAAGGATTTCCGTTTAAACTAATATTTTGGACAGAACTGCCATGAATGTAACTGATTTGACAATTAAAATGGGAGTTTAAATGAATAGCGTGAAAAGATAGAGATGATAAATGTTTTCGAATGTGGCTTGAATAATGTAAAGAATTTTGTAAATAATCACGAAGAAAAGATTTCATATTTTGAAGTTTTTTTTTTCTTTGTTTCCTACTGTTATAATATGATTTGAATCTAAGAGGGCTATGGTGTATTTTTATTAAGAAAATTTTTGCTAGAAAAATGGTCTTTATAAAAGACTTTGGTTTTCTCCTTTGTTACTGACGCTCAAGTTTTGAATACCAAAGATGCATTTTCTCTCAAATTTTTTATTTATTATGACGGCAACTCATCTGACTAACCCCCTCATAAAATTCCAACCAAATTTAGCTTGTTCCTTCTTTTATTTATCATATTTTCCCCTTAATCATCGTTAACATTTAATCTAAAATTATTAATCAAATAATAGAGAATTCGAACTCACATTCATAAATGAATTGCAAATAAGAAAGTGACAAGGTTGTTTCTCTAAAAATGCACTATAAATTGGGTTAAGAAATTATCTTTTCATTACCTTCTCATCAATGTTTGGATTTGATTGTGAAGATCGTGATGATTTTTTTGTTCTCACCATATTTTTTTAATAATGAAAAAGAAGATAAGAGCAAACAAAGTGTTTGATTTTTTATATAAGGACAAAAGGGTAAAAATACATGTTTTAATAATAGGATGTGTATCCTTTATAGCAATTTAATTTTGTATAAAGTGATCATAAAATTTGGCCCCTTCATATCAAAAATTGAAGTGTGAATAATAATACCCTTATTTTAAGTAAACTGACGTTCGTATATTTCAAAATATAATGGTTACCTATCATATTCTCTAAATCAAATTCGACTCTTTTAAACAAACAACAAAAATTACATAACATACACAAAACGTCAAAAATAAAATAATAATATTTATTTTTGCAATCGTGCATTGGATGATAAAAATTTCAAAAAATACTTACTTAATCGGCTAAAATATTATTTATCATATCAACTTTTATGTCTTTTAAAACATTTGATCGGTTGTCATCTTTCATATTTTCATTATTAAACACTTATTCATTCGAAACAACCTTTGCACTCTTAATAATATTGTATTTGCTATACTCTTTCTAACAACAACAAAAAAAGGGAAAAATATTAAAAAAAATGACATAAACATCGATCAAACTTTACAATTCAATAAATTACACTGAGATTTTCAACTACAACATCATTAAACTTTGTATCCTCCAAACTCGTGGTAGTCATGGAGTCATTAAACTCATTCTAAATAACAATAAAAAAAATCCTAAATAACAAATCTAAGATCTATATTATGTAGAAAAAAAATAGACTTCAAGAAATAAAAATTAAACTAATCTCTTTGTGTTTATCAAAAGTCGGATCATCCACTAAACCTTCACTTACCTTCATTTATTAGACAAAAATAGAGATTTTTTTTTTTTTGGATTCAAAGTTTGAAAATTTTGCTTTCTGATGATCTTTGGAGGCGGCGTGGGTTTTTTTAATGAAGATGGAGATGTTATGGTTGTTTAGAGCCGAATGGGAAAATAAATTTGAATGGCCATACACATATGAAAAATTAATATGTAAAAAAAATTTAATGTTAGTTAGAAGCATTTTCCCAAGTGCGAATAGCAACATACTAGTTATATTAGTTCTGATTAGTAAATGAACTTTTTATTATTTTGTTTTTATTCAATTGTATAGTTAAAACCATTTATTCAAGAAAAATGTAATCAATACTTTTTTCTTGTAAATTTTTAGTTCTGCATGTTGAATAACAATTTATTTCATTTGCATCCTTTATCAAAATCTACAAATTAACGCAAATTCAAAATTTTAATATTAATGTCTGAAATTTCAAATTCAGAAAATATAAATTTTCAAAATCCAATATACGTATGAAACCCACACTTTGGAATTTCATTTTTGGAAATCAAGAATTTTAAATTCAAAAATTTTAAACAAAAATGTTTGAAATCAATTCTTTTTAATTGATTATTTCAAATTTTAAAACCAGAAACTGAAATTAAAATATAATAAAATTACTACTTCTAGAGAAAAAATTGAGAAAAATGAGTGATCCTCTATTTAAGGAGAAGAGCGCACATTATTTTATTCTGCACTTAAAAATAAATGCCGTCAATAAGCCTAGCAGGTAGTAAAAACATCCCATATAGTAAAATAAACTAAACGTCCCAATTTTAATGACTAGAGTCCATAATGTAAACAAAATGACAATAAAATAAAAACAAAAAAACTTAGCAAATCCAAAATATGTTCTAATATCAACCATGCATCAATGATGATAAAATTTGCTAAATTCATCTAAGCAATGATACATCTAACACTAAAAAAACAAAAAATTCCACCTAATAATTAGATCGACACACACACACATACTTAGACATATATATGCCACGAGAAGAAAAATAAACATACTGAATAAAAACAAAGTAAAAGATAGAAGGGTAAATAAAGAACATTACATAATGTTATAGATCAAACATGTGTAATTATGAAATGAATGATAAATACTAAACAATATTTCATACCTCTCTATCTATTTATTCTATTACATATAAAAGAGAATAACGGACTTTAAGTATTCTTATCTCTCATTCACTCTCACTCAAGATACTCTTCTCTCATCAATTCAAGGGTAACAATTCATTTACCCCGTATTCTATTACATATAAAAGAGTTCGGTCTTATCTCTCATTCACTCTCACTCCAGATACTCTTCTTGTAACAACCCTAGATTTTTGAATATAATTTTAAATTTGACTTTATTTTGTTTGAAATTATTTTAAATTTGTTTTTATTGTAAGATACTCTTCCTGGTTTGACTGTCATTAGTGTTTTCTACATATCAATCATAAATTTAGAACGGATAAAAAGAATTTTAAAGCTAACAGAGTAGAGTGTATGCTAACACCTAAGGTTTGGACAAGTGAAGATGTATATAAAATTGTAAAAGACTACCCAAAGATACATGAAACTGGGGTACAGGTTGAAATTCCAGGTAAATCGGACATTCATAATTGGTGCAAGCAAAGTATACTGTGGGAGTTACCGTACTGAAAAAATATCCTACTTCGACATGACATTGACGTCATGCACAATGAAAAAAATGTGTTTGACAACGTGTTTAATACAATTCTGAAAGTGAAGGGGAAAACCAAGGACGATGCTAATTCAAGACGTGATATATTACACTTTTGTAAGCGGCCCGAACTTCAATCATACGACGATAATAAGAAACCCAAAGCATGCTATAAGCTAGACAATAAGCAAGTAAAACTCGTTTTAAAATGGGTGGAAGGACTTAGATGTCCTGATGGGATTTCTTCTAATCTCCGTAGATGTGTTGACTTTAAAAACAGCAAATTGAGTGGGATGAAAAGTCACAATTGCCACATTATGATGGAGTATTTTTTCCCGTGATTTTCAAAGAACTGCTGCCTACAAAAACATCGAGTGTTATAACAGAATTAAGTATGTTTTATAAACAGCTTTGTTCTACGGCGTTAAAGGTAGATCATATACGTAAACTTGAAGCAGAAATCCCTGTACTTCTATGCAAACTGGAGAAAATATTTCCTTTTGGTTTTTTAATGTAATAGAGCAGTTACCTATTCATCTTCCATCTGAAGCACTCCTTCGTGGTCCTGTGCAATATGGATGGATGTATCTATTTGAGAGGTAATTTAATTAACTTTGGTTTTTGTACCACCATATAAATTTAATTAATTTTGTTATAGGTACCTGAATCATTTGAAGAAAAAAATTAGACAAAAAGCACGAATAGAAGGTTCGATTTGCAAATCGTACCTTGAAGAAGAAGCTTCATTTTTTTTCTTGCATTACTTTAGTAACGATGTGAACTTATCGTTCGTAAATGTTCCCCGTAATGAAGAAACTATTGAGCAGGATTCTTCTCAAACAATGTTATCTATTTTTGTACAACATGGAAGACCTGCTGGAAAATGTGTAGAAATATGTTTAGATGATAGAGATTACCATGTGGCACACACATATGTACTTCTAAATTATGCTGAAGTTGCATCATTTGTCAGGTAATTATGAATTCATATATAATTCAATTATATATGTATATATTAATTATAAAGGAATATAATACATATTTGCAGCATATACGAATCACAACATCCATCTGGCGATCTCAGTAAACAATTTGCTGGATGGTTTTCAAACTACGTTCATGATACAGAAAACTGTGTTGTTGACGAAGAATTACGACATCTTGCTATCAGACCAAAATGAAATGTCAAGACTTATCCAATAATCTTCGTCAATGGATTTAAATTCAACACCAAAGATTACGGGGCTGAAAAATTAAAATATAACAGTGGTGTATTTGTCAAAGGAAGTGATGATCCAGAGGAGCATGTAAAAGATTTTTACGGCGTTTTAACACAAGTATTAGAGTTGACATATTATATACAAACTGCAGAGAAAGCTTTCTTATTCAAATGCAAATGGTTTAGCAATGTTCCTGGCTTTGGAATTAACGTGCACAAAGATTATTAGCTAATTGAAATAAGGCATACGTCGCATTACTATAAGTATGATCCTTTTGTATTAGCTTAAGCAAGCTTTACAAGTTTATTTTGCTCCATATCCGTCCTTAAAAAAAGGTAAAGCAGACTTGTGGGCTGTTTTTAAAACGAAGGCAAGATATACATTTGATGGAAATAATATTCCAGATAAAGCAGCGTATCAAGCGGATCTCGAGCCAAATACTGAAATAGTGGTAACCGATGACATTGATGTAGGGTCGTTGACTGATGAATCGAATGTTTTAATAGATGCATTTGTAAGTACCGAAGAAAATGATATAGAGTACGAGACTGAGTCTGAATCAGAATATGACGAAGACTGATCATAAATGGCATCGCTTGTTGTATAATTGTGAGCTATGTATTAACAATAATGACTATGTTCTGTAATATTCTGAGTTATGTAATAACAATGATGACTATATATGATCTGTATCATTCTGAGTTATGCACTATTCTTTTCATGTATGCTTTTCTTGATGATTATGTGCATAGTATGCTTATATGATGATTATCACTTGATTAATAATTATGTGATGATATATGCGATGATTAATGATTATGTGATACTGATTGATGATTATGTGATGTTTATGTTATCAGTACTCTTTTCTAAGCAGTGTATGATATTATATATATGTTTGTCAATTATGTCTGATAGACGACGTGATCGACGTAGTACATCTCAGTCACCTTCACTTGGAGCAGGTCCGAGTAGCTCTGAGCCAGATCTCCGTTGGGTTGCGGAGATAGTTTCGAAAATTGCTGGGTATGTATTAAACTTATTTGAATTATGTTATATGAAATATATTGAATATATACATCAACATTTCTGCAGAGGGTTCGAGGTAGAGCCGTCTGATTTCATTTTACAATTATCGAAGGAGGCGTACAAGAGTAGGATGTCCGGTTGTTGGCCTCAGTGGGATAACATCCCAACACATATAAAAACGCAACATGGGATGATCTTATGGTAAATACAACTTTGTAATATGTAATTATGCCTTATATGAAACCAAAAACAATATGCCATCTGCCTTATGATATCAGTTTTACGTATTCTGTTCTGCTGATTGTTTTTTAATTATATAATCTCTTTTACATAACACGTATGATAATTCAATATGCAGGCAGCTGTACGTGTGGATCCGTAGGATATGGATGTTTTTGTAAATCATTGGAATAAAAAGATGCAGAAAAATTATAGAGAGACTCTGTAAAGGGCTAAGAGTTCAGAGAAAAAGCCAAGTTGGATGGGGGATGATATTTGAGCTGGATTCCAACAATATTGGGAATCTGAACCATTCAAAGTAATTATATTGTCACTATATTTTTACATTTAAACGTATTGAATTATTTTACTTAATAGTGTGCATAAATTAATAGGAATTGTCGGCAAGAAACAAGGCTAATA
Organism: Allium cepa; assembly: GCA_030765085.1. Taxonomy (NCBI): domain Eukaryota; kingdom Viridiplantae; phylum Streptophyta; class Magnoliopsida; order Asparagales; family Amaryllidaceae; genus Allium; species Allium cepa. The sequence goes on along the minus strand of CM060941.1, from coordinate 1,035,780,863 downwards.
GGAACAAAAATCCCGCTTTACATCGTGGTGGCCTGAAATCCTTCCAACAACATAGGATGGAATTGGTAAATAAATTAACCAATATTTATGTTATGTATGTATATATTTACTAGCGCCTCTTTACCATATATTCTATTCTTGTGTATAATCTATTCTTGTATATACTCATGCAAATTATCAATATAATCTATTCTTGTATATATCTAGTGGGCAAAGTATGATAGGGAGCCCACAGCGGCTGAGGTTTTCAGACTCGCACATGCAGTGGAGCATAAAGATGAGGATGGGAATGTTTCATATGATTGGTCGGACGACAAGTCTGCTTCTGTAATGGTAAATATGTTTATTTCTGTAATGAAAATATTTCATATTCTTTTATTTCACAGTAAATAAGTAAATTGTATAGCAATTGTGTCAAATATCTGTTCGTAATTGTAGGAGAGATATAATGCAGAGCATGCGTGAGCGATACAAGCGAGTGGATGGGAGTCGCTTACGGTTGATCAGTCTAATCGGATATGGGATTCAATCATTGAACCGGCAAGTCGAAACAAGCGTTACAGTTTCGGCAATATGGTATGTACTCGACGTTTACACAGTAGAAACCTATATGCCATGAACTTCTTATTCACTTGAGTTTATTATCAATAACTTGAGTTTTCTTATTGTTATTGTATGCCATAAACTTTATTCACTTGAATTATTTCACAGGCTCTTAATTTCCAAAGGGCATATAGGAGATCCATAGATGAGGAAGAGATTGCTCGGATGCAAACACAATTGAATGAGCTCAATGATTGGCAGAAGAGTCAGTTGGCGACGCAGATAGATGAGCGTATTGCTGCCTTCTATTAGAAGCATGGGTCAATGCCCAAGGAAGGAGGTGCAAATGATGATGATGCTTAGCCGGTTTGTTTTGATGGGCACGCTTTATATTTATATGTACATATTATGATGGGTTTGACATTTGCTAGTTTGGATGTTGTGATTGATACTTAGTGTTTTGGTGGGTTTGGTATTTTGGTTGTTATGATTGATACTTTGGTATTTGATATGTACTGCTCGTTTAATTTAGTTATGTGGTTTAGTTTGGTGGATTTTCATATTTGGTTATGTTGATTTTCTTATATAATTTTATGAATATATGTTAGAATATGCAATATTTGATGATTTGGTTGTGTTGATATTGATTATATGGTATGATGGAATGGTATAATATGTGTGAAATGATGGAATTATATTATTTGGATTGATTGAGATTGAGGGTTGAAGGGGCTGCAAATTGGCTGAAACAATATTCCAGGTTTGCAGCGGCGAGCGATGGCAATTTGGTCAAATTTAGCGATGGCTCGCAACAGCTCGCGACGGCAACTTTGCAACGGTTTGCATAAACAACCCGGAAAACCAACAACCCCAACGGTTGCTTCTACGTGGACACTTAGCCGTTACAAGCCGTTGCAAAAAGAACAACGGAGCCGTCGCTAATGCCGTCGCTTTCTTTACTTGCAACGAGATATTTTGCAACGGCATTTAGCGACGGCTCGCAACGGCCGCCAAAGGCTTTTTGCCGTCGCTAAATAGTGCGCCTTTTGTAGTGTTGGGACAAATAAGCAAATAGTTTTTCATTAATACATTACCATTGTAGTTGTTTTTATCAAATTTATTATAATGTTCAACTATTTTATCAATTAACCTTTAATTACTTACTTAAGAATAAATCAACTTACCTTGCTTAACCAATCATTAATTAATCAATCACAATCATTTAATTAATTAATCACTTCTTGATTATCCTCATTATCAATTAATTAATCTTACTTAATTAATTAATTATTATTTAACAATTAATTAATAATCTCTAATTATTCATTAGTAAAACTTGATTAAATAAAATTTAATCATTCCTTAATTAATTACTAATAAATCCTTAATTTATAATTAATCTTAATCAACTGCTTAATTAATTCCAAATTAGAAATTAATTTATCTTAATTACTTAATTAATTATAATTAATTAACCTTTAATTACTATCATTAATTACAATGTAAATGTAACGATCCTGACTCGACCTTCGAAAATCGACACCGAGTACAACACTCGTATTCAAATGCCGCAGATCCAAACGTCGTATCTGGTTCGCCGGAGCTTATAACACAATTAAGTAAAACAACACAGCGGAAAAAAAAATGAATATAATATACAGCTCCAATGAATACAATATCCAATACACAACAATGATCAATGTGATACAAGAAATATCAGAGACAAATGCTACAGCGGAAAACAAAATGAACTAGCAGCGGAACCAAAACTCCAAACAGCAACTGCAGCTTAAATCCAATGCTCCAAAGCCAACTCCAAAATCACAAGCTCGAACCACCATCTCGTTTCACCCAGATGAGCAAATCTCGTCCATGAATCCAAAGACTTCAATATCTAGAGTCTCCAAAGAAAACCAAAGAGAAAGTTGAAAGCTACCAAATCGATATCTATTATCTGAAAAACCCAACTCTAGACTGCCCGTATGGAAAATTGTGGACACCCAGAGTTCACAATGGCTTCACGTTGTGAACTGTCCTTAAATATTGTACCCAATTTTAGATATTTTCCATGCATGGCTTTGGATAGGTTTTAATTGTGTACTCACAATCAAATGATGAAATGAGGACGGAAAATATTTGTCATGGACAATTTTATTAGTAATTGGTACATATATTAGAAATTTGTTACTTCAAATACAGAGAATTTTAAATATTGGTCATACATATTTTTGATTGATGGTAGGTTAAAATTGTAATGTAAAATTAGATTATATAATGACTACGATAAATATTTGTCGTAAACAATTTATATTAGCAATTGCTAGATATATTAGAAAACTTTTACTGCAAATACGGAGAATTTCAAATATTTGATGTATATGTCTTTGATTGATGGTAGGTTTGAACCGTAGCATACAATCAGATGATGAAGTGAGAATAACAAATAATTGTCATAAGCAATTTATGTTAGTAATTGCTGTGTATATTAAAATTCTTTTACTGCAAATACGAAAAATATTATAAATTTGTCACACATAATTTTAGTTAATGGTAGGTTGAAATTGTAAGGTATAACTAGAAGATAAAATAAGAACGACAAATATTAGTCGTAAACAATTTATATTAGTAATTGCTAGATATATATGAAATTTTTTACGGTAAATGCTGAAAATATCAAATATTTGTCATACATGGTTTTGATTAATCGTGGGTTTTAATTACAGTATGAAAATCAAATGGTGAAGTGAGGACAGAAACATTTATGATTGTTATTGTTACATACATTAGAAATTTTTTACTTCAAATATGAAGAATATCATATATTTGTCATTCATAGTTTTGACCGATGGTAGATAATATAATTGGATGATAAAACGAGGATGACACATTCCATATAAATAACTTATATTTGTCATTTTACTTGAATTTAATAACAAGCACGTGGGAATGCTAATTTGGCGCAATTTACAATTCCCCATTTTGAAATAAAGCAATCCTGTGTATTTCCATGTTTCTTTCTAAGGAAATAGGTAGCATGAATAGTAGGAGGTATCTCAGTTTCTCTAAACTATACTGCTGAACTTCCCATGACTTCCTTTGGTAATCTTCGTCGATACAATCGTCGGGAATACAGCTCCAAATTTCCATTTTGGTTCATGTGAATCACTCTACTGCTACCATAAAATAAGGTTGTGTTACTTTTACCGTAGAAAATGTGGGTTTTTCTATTCCATCACTCATTATCACACTACATGAAACTGCCATCGGAAAGGAATGATCTGACGCCTGATTTGACGAACAAAATTTCCATTCTTTTTCTTCTTTGATATTGAAGCTATTCTATTTAACAAAATTTCTATTGTTACTTTTGGGTAACCTCTGTATAAGTTTTTTTTTGAAGGTATGATTAGTTCATTGTTTTTGTTCAGTTTGATGTATGTTAATGTCCAAGTGCATACATTGACCGATGTTGTATTTTTTTTTTCATTGCAATGCAGATGCATATGTTAATGAATCTACTATTTGGTTACTGTTCATTACTGCTAGAATACGTTATCTTAGTATACAGTTGTATATTATATTCTATAATTACGGTTCGCTTACATGGCAGCACTACTTATTCATAGGCATGTATATTATTTTCTATAATATGGGTAATGCGAGACAACGCTAAGGAGTTGATTTTCATTTCAATTTTATTTGATCATTTTTAATTCAATTTTTTTAGTATTGATGAACTAATTAAAGACGAGATGGCTTTATTTTGAACTTGGTTTTTAGCATTTGTTTTTAAAAAATTTATGGTATTAACTCTATTGCGGAAGGTTAGATTTTCTTTATGCTTTTTGATGGTTGTAGATGTGTTATTTGTTGTCTTATTGATCTTAGATGTTTTTATTCTTATTGAGTTTATAGTTGATGTTTCCTTATAAGCAATTACACTACTAGAAAAAACAATTACTCCGACAACTTTAAGCGACGGCTTCCGACGGCTAATTTCCGACGGCTTTCGACGGGCTGTTGGCGGCCATCAGAAAATCGCGATTTACAGGGCTCAGCCGAGCCTTCTTCTTTCTCATTCTGCATACGAAATTTTTAAATCCAAAATCCCCAAATCTCTTCCCCAAGCTTCCAATCATCAATTTCGAGCTTTCGGATTCTCTCGGGCTGCGTAATCAACGTCTATTGCTCTCTAGCTCGGTTATAATCTCTTATTTTCGTCAAAAATTCAGTTTTTACCCTAATTCTAGATTCGCATAATTGATAAATTCAACTTCCAATCATCAATTCCGATGGCCACTGAAGGTTTTCAGCCGTCAGAAATTGTTGTTTTCCTTGCAGTGTTACCTTCTAAGCGCTATAAATTTGCATTACGGCCAAATATATCGGTCAATAATTAATCTGACAAATATAAAGATACAATAACGAGTGAATTATCATTTTACTACTAATTGCTTTTTGGTTCATGTTACAAATAGATTATCTTTTATTTTTGAAATGTTAAACAAAAACCGTGTGCGAAGCACGAGTTCACATTACTTAAGATTAATCATTACTTGAAATGTCAGGACGTTAAAGTGGTTAGAGGAAAACGTTTTAGACAAAAATTCTAAAGATCTTACGTTCGAGCCTCAAAGACATTATGATAAGTGCTCTGTTTGAATAAAGTATAGTTTTGTTACATATAAAAAAAATGCAATATCCGATTTTAGACATTATGCTTCATGATGTGAAGTAACTAATACATATGTTATTAGTTATTTTAATATAACACTTTATTTATTTATACTTTGATTGGGATAAATAAGCTTATTTTTTTACTAATACATTACCATTGTAGTTGTTCTTTTAGTTTTATTTTGATGTTCAACTATTTTATATCACAATGGCTTCTCATTGTGAACCATCTTTAATACATAAGATTGCCGATATTATACCGAATTTTATACATTTAACACACTTGGTTTGGGATAGGTTTTAATTGCACTACACAATCACATGATGAAATGAGGACGGAAAATATTCGCCATAGACAATTTTATTAGTAATTGGTACATATATCTGAAATTTGTTACTCCAAATACAAAGAGTTTTAAATATTTGTCCCACATATTCTTTTTTTATTTATGGTAGGTTAAAATTCTAATGTGCAATTAGATTATAAAATGATGAAAATAAATATTTTTCGTACACTTTATGTTAGCAATTGCTATATATATTAGAGAATTTTTATCGCAAATACGGACATTACAACAAAACAGTTTTTTTACAATGGACAATACCCGTTGTAATATGGTTTTCGCAACGGGCATGTGCCAGTTGTAATAGATCTCATTAATAGATCCACCACATTTACAACGAGCAAAGTACGTTGTAAAAACCGTTGCAGTATACCTTTTTACAACGGGTTATGACCGTTGCAATATACTATAATATAACGGCCATAACCCGTTGCAATAGACTAACCATACTAGTTGCATAGCCTGTTTCACAACATGTATTGACCGTTGTAAAATACTTATTTAACAACGTGTGTTGACCGTTGTAAAAATTTTATATAATAACGTGCAGTGACCGTTGTAAGAAGCTCATATAACAACACACATTGCCTGTTGCAAAATAAATGCAAATTTTAAAAAAAATACAGCAGCATTCATGCAATACATCCATACTAATACTAAATATTGTCGTAAAATAATTAAAATCACATACGAAAAGACTAAAAGCTAGAGTTATAGAATTTTAACACTCCAAAAAGTTAGATAAGTTTACATGTCAAATACATAAAGCATTAACACATAACAATCCGCTACAAATATCATGTTCTAAGTATAATCGTACTATACCACAAAGATGAAGTCTTTATGTCACGCGACGGTTGATCCAACAGCCTCTTTGATAGTCAGCATCTCTGAATTTGGCCTAAATAAAAAGGCTTCTGGTTCCACCGCTACATTAACCCATACTTTCCAAGCATTTGCCTATATTCATTCAACTCAGCAATTAACGCCTTCATACCAAACTGCAGCTTGCAACATTTACAACAACCTAAACCCGACCACTGCAGTTCCATCCACAAAACACCAGCAGCAAGTTCAAGTCCTTTGATACCACTTCTCTGATGCTACTACACTGACCATTGCTTACATTTCAATCCTTCACCACATTTCAGTTACGGCAGTTCATCTACATTGTCTTCACATTGCGATCAGAGTCTTCACATTGACTATTGCCTACAGTTCTATTGCATTGCCTACATTTCACATTGTCTTTCACTGCTCAGTAACCTTTCTTCTCACGTCACTACAGCTCCTTTGCAACAGCACTTCACCCCATCAAATCTCATACCTCTCTAGTCAACAAACTCCTTCAAACAAGGCACTATATCCACAAATTCATCCATACTTCACAAAATAACCACATACCACATTTTCTACTTCCAGAAACATAAACCACGTCATTCATAATCCACAGTGCCTCCATCGTCTACACATACCATATTCGCCATCAAACTAATTCACGATCTACTTACATCTAACTTTGCTTGAACTGCTCCTGCTCAAACCATTCACGACAGTCTGTTGCACACACCAAACAACATCAGCACTCTCAACCAAACACTACACAAACTTCCCCGCTACAAACAATCAGCATTCTTCACAACATTGCACAGCAGCACCAACTTTGCCTCAATAATCGAACCACCTTCAACCAAACCATTTCATCTTTGCCTGGTATTCAAACATCAACCCTGCATACTTCATTAGCACAGTGCACAGTTAACATCATTATCCCTGGACCACTGCCTCCATCGTACGTACCCAAATCTATTACGATAACATCATCTTCGATAACCAACCACAAGAGATCACGACCAACATCAATTACCTATACCATTGTAGCCCTTGAATGTACCATACTAAGATTTTATTAAGTTGCCTTCATGGTTGAGTAAAAACATAATAATGTTCATATAAAGAATTCATGATATAATGAGAAAAATGCAACATTCATAATAATGTTGCATAATGAATTATAGTCTCAGTATGGTAAAAATGTTTTTTTACATAGTCAAATGAATTAAAGAGTTCGCTTTCGAACTAGTATTCTTCATTCGACTTCCCTAATGCGTACTTCGTTAAAGTTTCTTGACTAGAAACCATCATTCTCCTTTCATAGCCAAATACTATGGTAGAGAATTCTAGAATCAGACAAAATCCATGTCAAATATTCGCCATCAAGAATCGAATGAAAAATCCAAACACGAAATGGTGTAATTTACATAAAACTTGTGTACTCAAATCCGGATCAAATTATTTTTGCAATTAAAATAATATACATACAACTTACCTAATTATTCCAATTTGTTTCATCACAATTACATTTAAATTAAATTCATTTTCAGTCTCATTGGTTAACACAAATATCAATTCATAGTTTAATATTTGTTTCACAGAATTTCTCCATTTAATAAAAAACATATATTCATTCTCATAATATTGCTTATATTTCTCTTAAATTTAAGTTACAATTAGTTCACATGTAATATTTCTCATTTCATACTACATTTATTTGCAAATCATTTCATAAGGAATCTTCTTAAGTTCATAGCCAATTTATAAGAGCTTAATTCCTTTTTATACAACATTGTTCGAGTTTAAAGTTATCACAACTTTATTTATAACCATTTATTTCATAATAATTTACAAGTCATGGCTTTACTTATAATCATTTCACTTTTAAATCATATTTGCTTATCCCATTTAGTTTCACCTTTACCTTTCAATTTGTTTATGACACATTTCATAAATGTTTATTAAGTTTATAAACATATCTTTTCCAATTTACTCATTTACAACATTTCCTTAATCACAATTTCAATTTAAACATCCCAAGGCTTAAAGTTCACACTTGTGTATTATGACATTACATGCCATGAATGTATATAACAATTCTATTCATTTACTAGACATAGATATAGTAAATTAAACCTTGTTTCACTTACTTTCAAATCAAGGTTTTCAAATTCAACTGCATATTTCAACATAATTTCTAAGTTTCAACTCATATATTAATTTAGAACGTTTCGTTTATCGAAAAGTATCTAAATATTCCATTTTTCAATAGTTTAAACTACCGGTCAACAAACAACAAAATTCACAATAACATCTCAATTTCATATCGAAAATCCTAATTATCCACTTCATTTTCTTTAATTCACCTTAAAATAGTGTTTTGTCCATATATTCAATCAACAATAATACCCAATGTTTTTTATTTGACTAAATACAATAAGTCAACAATAAATGATAATACTTTAATATTACCATTTCATAAAAAAAACACATTACAAATAACTATATTAGTAATAAAAGATTATGTTTATATATAACATATAATATTAGGAAAATTATTTCATTTCAAAACTTATGCATAAAATAATTTTATAACACTAACAAGTATGCGCTCTCGTATATATACACACTCAGACAAACTCATTCTAGGATATAACATCAATAAAAAATTAAATATCACATCATATTAAAATGTTATATATACACACTCAGACAAACTCATTCTAGGATTTTATAAAATTGAATGTCTATTCAGATTCAATAGATATTCAAATGTCAACTTAAATCAACAAACAACAATAAAAAATTAAATATCACATCATATTTTTTTATTTAACTTCCAATGGAATTTTTAGTATTGCGTGAGTAGGTTTAATCACTCTCCTGTGATTTATTTCCAATTTAAAATCCAATAAAAGCCCAAAATTTCAACAGTCTCTAAATTCAACCAATCTAATTTCATGTTGTCAAGAATTTTGATACGAGCCCAAAGGAAGAAACGGCGCATTAATCAAAGTTCATATGCGGAGGTTATTCAAGTTATAAGAATATTATGGAAATGAAATAGAAAACCATGTACACACATTTTAATAGTAAAATAAAACAAGTTAGTTACTCACATTAAGAATTTTGAAGCTTGCTCATGTTTCTAAATTCTGGAGAGCCAACGAAAAAATGACATGATGGCATGCACATGGAGGAAGGAGGCTTTAGGCAATGGATTTGTAAACAAATGGAAAATATTGGCTTCATGAAAGTAAGTTGCTCACATTTGTTTGTTTTTTTAGAAGAGAAAGAAACTTTAGGCAAAAGAAATAATGGAAGCACGGTTTAGAAATTGGAATATGAAAGGGAAGGATACAAGAAGTTGTAAATTTGCAAAATAAAAAGAGCTTAACATGCAGGTAATTAACAAAAGATGAAAGACATACGTTCAAATTTGATAAGACATGTTTACAGGGCTAGCAAATCTTTTGGTATAAATTTTCAAAACATGTGTTACCTCAATTAATTTCATCAACATCATGAAATATTTCAAGGCAAGGCTCGCGTGTAAATAAAAAAACCTACTGAAAACCAAAATAGGTATGTATTTAATAAAAGAAAGTAATAATAAAATAAAATAAATGAAAGCGAAAATTTCAATTTGAGAACGTAGACTGTACATAGAAATCACAAACCTAATATACTAAAAAAAGTCCATTATCTATTTAAATTCCAAACAAATCCTTTTATTTTGATTTACAATCTTTTTATCAGATCAACTATTCTCTTATGAAATTGATTAACATAAGTTTTCAATTTATTACACTGATCATTCAACAGTTAACGTTTCTTCTTATATCAATTGTAATATTTAAATTACATTAATTCTCCATTAATTACCAAAAAAATTCTAACTGATTTAATAATAAGATAATAATTAAAAAATGGTTATACATTAATAATCCATATCTATTAACTTATTGTTTACAAACAAAGGTTAATAAATTTGCATACAAAATAATTGATTTCATAGTCCATATTAAAACCAATTTCAATTAATAACATATGATTACATCAATTTATACATCATTTATTTTATTCATTATTAACGTTTATTATTTAAATTGATTGAAATTACATTAACATAGTATAGTAGTCAATTACATTCAATCAATATTAGCAAATTATACATTAATACGGGTTACCATCTTTTATCTCATTAAAATTAGTTGTTTTAAGATTTATCTTAAGGTAAAAATTTCTAATCTAATGATATTCAGTTTAATAGATCATAAATTTTAATTTTTGACAATATCAATGTCAAAAAACTTATTAAATTTAAAATTTTTAACTATCAAAAATATGGGTTGTTACAGATTTCAATTCAAAACACTAAAGGTTTTAATTCAAATTCTCATTAAAAACATTTCAATTTATATCGACTTCAAATCCATGTTTGAACTACAAATTTAAACCACTACAAATTCAATATGTTTCGAAGTTTATATATTCAACATTTATAATAACCCAATTTTGATAAATTTTCATTTATATTTCAAAATTTAACTTTAAGATTTCAATTTAAGTTCTTAGACAATTCATTTAAACCAATTTCAATTTCAACATTTTAAAGCTTGGATTTTGAAAATAATTCAGTTCATATAAATTAATTTTAATTCAAAATATTATTTAACTGGATTCAAATATTAAGGATTTTAAATCATTTAATCTAACTAATCCGTTGTTCGTATATAATTTTCTACCCTACAGTCAAGTGATATAGATATACATCATTTCAACCTGCAATAATTTAAATTTATGGGTATATATCATTTCAACCTGCAATCCCGAGTAGAATTCAAAATTTATAAAATCATTCAAGTTTATCATTTCAACCCATAATGATTTTTCCCTAATCTATAAGACTATTTGGGTATATATCATTTCAACCCACGGTCATTTTCCTAACAATACACTAAGAAAACTTGCAGTGTTATAACGATATATATAATAAACGTAACATCCAATCATCCAAAATGTCAACAAATAAACATCCATCACAACAACATCCAAATCAACCAATAACTCATAACAATTAACTGGTTGTTATTATCACATATTAATTAACAAATTTAAATTCAATAATAAACTAAATGGCAGTTCACTTCAATATAAATTCAAATTAAATTTTAACGACCATTTAAAATACCAAACAGCAATCAATAAATTTTTAATCACATCATAAATTTAATTTAGTTAACATAAGATAGTTTAGTATTTGTGAGTGGGTTAAATCACCCACCTTTGATTTTTAGTCGATCAAAAATCCAATTAAAGCCCAAAAACCTAATAGTCTCAGAATACAGCAAAACTAGTCTCATAATGTTCGAAATTTTGATACGAATCCAATAGAGTAAACAACGCGTCAATCAGAGCTCGTATAAAAACGTTATGTAGGTTAGAAGATCAAAATTAAATTAAAATAAAATAAATGTAACAACCCATAAATTTTTTAATAATTTTTATTGGTTTTTAATAATATAAATTTAACTGAATTTTATGAAATTTTAAATGATTAAATTTGGAAATATAAATTTGATATTTGGAGTACGCTAATGAAACATAGCAAATGGTAAATTTTCATCAGATAATGTGGAAGTTTATTTTCTTATGAAAAATTATATTTAAATTTAAATCAGCTAAAATTTGATGATAGTAAAATGTTTTCCAAACCCGAATATTTTTACATAATAAATTTGTAAATCATCTTCTGAATGAGTTGTCATTTTTTGTTTCGTCAAATTTGGACTGTTATTGCTCTGTTTATCTTATTTTTCACGTATTAGCAGCATTTCGGTACCGATACCCACTTTTGATTAGATTATAGTACCATTGATATTTGTATACCATTTTGATCATTTCGTCATGCTGATCTCTGCGGTATATTCACTCCTGTGTTTGAAGTTGAAATTTCAATCTTTGTTTAATAGTGTGTAAATTCAATTGTCCGGAGCATAGTTTAACAACCACTTAATATTAATTTTCTATATCTGATATTTTGAATTTTGTGTTTAATTCTTCTCAAATTTATATCTGCCAATTCGTATTATCATCTGATTTATTGCTTTCTTCATTTTTAGATAAAAAAATAAATAATAAAGTATCTGCTACTTTCGTTCTTTGTGATAAGCCAGCTAATTTATACATCTCTCCACGTTTATTCATCAAGCCTCCATTACTTATGTCCACCCCTCTTGCCATAATCTGCTATGTTAGCTCATTGGCCACTGTTTCCTTCTTCTCTGCCTCCGTACGACCAGACTGGACCACGATGTACCACACCTGACCAAGCTCGGCTCTCAACCTATGTGTCCACCACTTCTTGCTTCCTAGCAGCCCTTACCTTCTCTATTTATAAAATAAAATATAATCTATATTTTCTTTTCAATGGAAAAAAAGCTGCTCGTGGGTGGCTTCTGCACTATTCGGCCTTGGTTGACAACCGCCGGCATCCGCTTCCCCTCCGGCCTTAAGGCCGCTGCCACATGAGCACATGCCCTAACCCGACCATTTTTCCATGCTCAGGTTCCACTTCTACCTTCCTGGTTTATATATATATATATATATATATATATATATCCTTTTTGTATTTTTTGTATTATATAAGTGTTCTTATATATGTTATATTATATGTTGTTTTAAGTTTATATAACTTAAGATACGAGTTCTAATATATATATATATATATATATATATATATATATATATAGACACACACACACACTATATATTCTATATGAGTCGTGAGAACCTGTGGGTTGTATATTCAGGTATATAAAAGTTTTCATATAATTTGTTTGAGTTTATGTAAGACATTTGTGATATGTTTATATATATAGTATATAAGTTATAATTTTTTATGGATATTAAAAAGTATATAAACTATGGGATAGTTTCTATGCAAAGGTTTGTACAAATTTATATAAGTGTTTATTTTTCATTATATATGTATATTTGCTGTCATATATAAGTTTGGTAAAATTTTAGTTTAATGAACTACAATCTATGTATATATACTATATAATATTTGATAATATGGTTAATGATATATTTTTATGTTGTGTAAATATTAAAGCTTTGCCTGCTCATGTATATGACGGTGCACATATATGCCTCCAGGTTTGTGGTTTGTTATATTTGAGGAAAATAGAAGCATCATTTCAGACTTATATGGGATTTGGTATTTGATATACATTATTTGTTAAGAAATAATGATAGTTTATTCTTGTTTCAAAAAATTTATGCGTATGTTCAAAAAAAAGTTTACTTATACTATATATATACAAGAGTTACAGTTTTGTATATTTAATTATATATATAGTATGTGTAACATCCCAAAATTTATCAATTTTAAATTAGTAATTAATTTGAATTTCTAGAATTTAATTTAGAATTAATTTAAAAAATTTCAAGACAAATAGAATTAGTATTAATTTATACATATATAAATGGATTGTAATTCAAATTTGAACTTGAATTTGAATTTGAATTTGAACTTGAATTTAAAATTTAAATAAATGCCTTAGTAAAATAATTTGGATTTTAAAATAATATATATAGGTAATTTATTTAATGTATAATTGGTCTAAAACATTTTCTTTAAAATTGTATATAATAATAAATAGGAAAATGTATTTATAAAATAGGAAATATAATTTAAAAAAAATTATATAAAAATATAAGTTAATAAGTGTTAAATTTTAAGTGCATAGATCAACAAGTGTAATTCATGAGACAAGTGTTTTAACAAGTGTAATGGTCTTGTAAATAAAATGAACAAGTGCCATTTTGTTTATTTATTTTGAGAAAATTGATAAAAAATGGAAAATGAGATTATATAAACCATTTCATCTCCTCTCTCTCATTTCTTTATCACTTTCAAAACTTCAAAAAATCTGAGAAAACGAAAAGCTTGTGCAACCAGAAGATTAAAAACAACAAACCAGAAAACAAAAGATTCAAACCAAATGCAGATTATTTCAAGCTCTGGGAATCATCTCAAATTTTAACAACAAAGTCTGTAAAAAAAAAACAAAAGCAACAACAAAGTCTGTAAAAAAAAACAACAAAGCAAGGATCATCGTAGTGACTTAACAATTCAAAGTTCAAATTAAAAAAATTAAGTTTTCATCATCAATTCAGCAAGATCAATCATAGGTTTTCTACTCATGCAACAGCCCGGATTTTCCGATCCCGAAAATTCCAAATAGTTAGGGAAAATGAAGAAAAGAGAAAGAAGAAGAAACAGAACGAAACACAGATTCTCACATTCGCAGCGGATCAAAATATAATATCAAATAATATCATATATACAAAGAAAGCTGTATCGATAATTTTACATTTAATACATCAGAGTTTTCAATATTTACACAAACACTGGACAGTTAATATTACATGTTCCAGACAATCTACAATATACACAGCAGAATACTCTCCATACGTTCCCGCCATCCAGCTCGCCACTTGAGCTCCAAAACGTCCTTACCTGAAAATCTGTAATACTCGGTCTGACCCAGTATTACATCAAAGTAACACCCGGGTCAGGCTGAAAACCAGCATGAGTAAACCCAGACAATTTGAAATACTAAGCTTTAAAGCACAATTGAAATCCCGGGTAACTCGTACCCTACTACGAGTTCATAACTGGTTAAGGTCAACATTTAGTCCACAAATCAATTCCTAAGTAACTTTACTTAGTTTCAAAGGTCCATTATTTTCCATTCCAGCCTATTTATCTCACAATAGATTACCAATCGAAGCGGTTTCGGGTAATTACTAATACCTAACTCCAGTCTCTTCGAATTTAATACCATCTTACCCAAGTTATTCGAGTGATATACACAGCAATTTATCAACGATAGAGAACCATACTATTGCAGTCCACCCAACATATCATATCATAAAATATTTCATATCAGAAATATCAACCAATTCAAAGCATTTACATCTTTCCATCATTCATAAACAAGATTTATAACTTTCAAAATTTAATTTAATTTATCTCTAATTAAATTAATTACTAATCTTTAATCACTTAGATTATCTTTACTTAACATTAACTAATTTCAAACAAATTAATTAACCGCCTATTAATTATCCATCTTAATTAATCATCCTTGATTAATTATACCTTAACTACAATAAGTAATTAACTCTTAATTAACTACACAAATTAATTAACCTTCATCCATTCACGTTAATTACATTGATCATTAATTAATTAAACAAATTAATTACCTTATGATCACTTACATTGATTAATTATTCTTTAATTAATCATACTCATTGATTTTCTAACCCTTTATATATTTCTTCAATTAAACAATTCCTCAATTAATTACACTAAGTAATTAATTCTTAATTACTTCTCTTAAATAATTAACCTTTAATTACTTTTATCAAGTAATTATACCATTGGTTAATTAATTACATTGGTTAATTAATTTATTAACCAATAATTAAGGCTTAATTATTTATTAATAAATATTTAATAGTCAATAAATTTAAATGATAAATCACTTATCTTACTCATCTTCTTAATTACTAGAATTGGCTCGTGCTTCGCACTATTATTGTAAACGGAAAGCAAGGACATTTTTGGAATTTCAAAAAGACGCTGAGTAAATAAATTCAGCAAATTTTCTTTATTAGTAGTAGAGATTATTCCAAATCTTACCTAATAAATCTTGAAATTTAAGATAACTTTAAAAGCTTTGAGTTTAAGCAAAATTTATAACATTTATCTTTTAATTAAATCATTTAATATATGATTAATTAACAACTTAAATACTTTATCAACTTAAATTAAAAAAAGTAAATAATCAATTTATCACTTACAATAGTTAGGATAATTAATTTATCAAGACTCGGCTAACCTCTAATTATAACCCAGAACAAAACCCGAGTATTACTCCACACCAACAGGAGTTAAACCCCAAGCTTCACTTTACGTTCCTGACTTCGAGCCTACCCTAATATTTCTCGAGCACGAACTCGAGCAGTATCGATGCTTACCTAAAACCTGACACGTTCGTGCACGTGTGCACGTGCACGACCACACGATCGTCACTGGTCGCCGTCGATAGCACACACAAGTCGCCGGAGAACTTCCCCGAGCATTCCATCACCCAGACCCCACAATCCATTCTGAAATCAAATTTGAGCGAGCTCGAACCATCAGACTTCAACCTGGAACACACACACACCATCAGAAAATTGCTACGCACCGTCGAATCAACCCACCGTTGGCCATGATCCTTCGACCAGCGAAACGTAATTGACCAACGCTATTTTTCCCCTGGATCGGTCATCTCTAATGCCCTATCTACGTTGAACTTTCCTCAGGAACCACGTCGTTCAAAACTAGGTTTACAAATCCTAGATCACCTCCATGCCATCTCAACAGTGGCCTATTGGTCCAGTCACCATTTTTTCCAAGGCCGTCTACCCTTCGTCACCTCCGGCAGAGGTCCCGACCCCCAAAGCTACTCCGATCATCAGAAAACGTTCAAAATCCATTTTCCAAAAAACATACAATTCCCCTCTAATTTAAAGCCTAAAAATCCTGATTCTTTTTCTAAAAATCATAATTTGTGAAGATAAATCAGATTATAATCATGGATCCGCAAATTGTTCAGGTCGAAAATTTTATATTTTTAAGTTTTACTGTCATATTTACAACCTATCAAAACTGCTTCATATATAACAAAATATTATTAGAATTTAGTTCTTGAACAAACAAACTTGTTTATATATTGATGACTTGCAGGGATTCAAAGAGAAAGATCTTTAATTGTTTCAAGTTTTAAAACCTGAACATCTAGAACAGAGTAAATCAGACATGCACATCCATATGTTCATATATATAAAATTCATATCATGCAAACACTTATTACACCTAACATCAAAGATCCATTATATGCAACCAGATTTAAGGTGTGGTTTACTCACCACATTTGCAAACAGATAACCTGGAACAGAGAGAACATTTTAAACTGGAAGCTACTCTTGTACTTGAAATTGGAAAAATTTGAATCAGGTGCAATTCTTGAATTTTTGAAACTGTAGATTTGCTTGATTTTTGGTTTTTGATTAAGGTTTGAGTTTGCTGTTTGAAATTCCTGGTTTCAAAGTTGTTAACAGGCTTGCTTATAAATTTTTAGTTGAAGCTTGCTTTGATGTTTTGAATTTCTGCTCAGATTTGTATTTTACATATTTTAATTTTTTTTCTTGAAAATGCGTGATAAAAGAAAAATGAAAGAGAAGAAAGTCTGGTTTCACAAAAATGAATACAGCTCTAACCTTGATTTTCTACACATTAATTATATTTTTAAAATAAAATAAAAACAAATTGCCACTTGTTGCCATGCATGATATCCTAAATTACAAATGTTGTTTAAATTCATTATTGCATTACTTACGTTTTTTTAAATAAATCACATGTTATGTTATATTTATTTATATATACAACTATCTTGATTTCAGGAAAAATTTAAAAAGAAAACATTTCAAACCATTTTATAAATCTTATTTAAATTTAAACTAAAGCTAAGATATACTTTAAACAAATAAACATTTACCTTACATATTTTAAAACTACATAATTAACTTTTTAAATAGCATTGAAAAGTTTTATTTTAAATTTTATCATGATTTCTAAATTACCAAAATATATTAGAATTTGAAAACATGATTTTATTTATTAAATTCAAATCAAAGATATTCTATTTACAAGATATAAAAGTACACACACACATTTTAAATAGAAAATACTTTATTAACTTTAAAAGATAAAATTTACGAATTAAATGTTTATTTACTTTTAAAATTCAAGATTCATTTACATATCCAGATATCTTTTACTATCATAATTTTATCCGTTCAATTAATTAAAACAGTTAATCAGATGTCCTAAAATCTGGGTTATCACATTCCTTCCCCCTTAGAATCTTTTCATCCTCGAAAAGGAACGAAGCCAGAATTTTATTCAATAATTTAAAATCAGATTAATTATTCTTTGATCATTTTTAAAAACACTTTCACAATCTATATAAGATTTCCAAATTAGTTTTTATAAAAAACTTTTTATAGCTCGATGTTTCAAAAAGTCCGTGCTCGTTCTCATAGAAATTCGGTCATATGTTGATCAGGCGTAAGACTGAAAACCTATAAGTACTTAGCAGACCCATTTTCAACATCCAGTGAAGATACTTGGAAAATAATTTTATTGAAAATATAGAAAACATTTTTGAAAATTGAGGAAATATCTTTGGTGAGAATACTCTGAAAATCATCACCCCCATCCTTGGTCGCAGTCACATCCTGGGTTACGTTGCCATCACAGCAAAAGTCCATGTAACCGTAGGCACTCCGCGACCCTCGATTACACTATGGAACCCGCGACAGATCATAGTTACATTCCAGGGTAACGTTTCCATTGCAGCAAAAGTCCATGTAACTGTAGGCATCAGCGCCCTCGAATTTCACTTCCAAAATGAAACTTCTCCACTCCCACATAGGTCGCGGACTACATCAGTCAAATCCCAAGGTAGCCTTAGGCTCTCACGGCCTCTCGACTTTCGCTATGTCTTTATAGGTCACAATCTACCGATATAAAATCAAACGTAGACTGTTGGCTCTCACCAGCACACATGACTTTCGCTATATTATCATAGGTCGCAGTCTACCGATGTAAAATCAAACGTAGATTGTTGGCTCCCAGCGGCACACACGACTTTCGCTATGGTCTGCAGTAGATCGCTGTGGCATCGAGTAACACTGTCATCACAACATAACCCAAATGCCTCTGTCGGCATCAGCGCCCTCGACTTTCGCTACACTACACATAATCCTCGGGAACTAGTTTTGTCTGGACTCCTCACAGGATCAACTTTAGAACCTCCCCCTTTGAGGCTCAAGGCAGTACCAACCTATGGTACTCCCGAGAAGTTCATTTCAAGGGAGCGCCTTTTTTTCCCGAGCCATTTTCCAAACACTTTATACTATACACATATAGTATCTTCCAAATCATACACCTAGTATGAATCCCATATAAATCTTTTTTTCTCAAAATCGATTATCCCAAAAACGATAATATTCAAACTAGGCTTTCCAAATTTCAATATTGATTTTATCCAAAAATCAAAAGCCTTTCCAAAATCTAAAGGTTCTAAAAACCTTTTTTTAAAATCATTCTCATAAGATCCTTTACACACAGATATATATATATATATATATATATATATATATATAACTTTAAAAATCTTTGGATTACTTCAAACTTGTATAAATTCCCTTTTATACTTCAAACACTTTCAAAAATCTTTTCCTTCAGGCAATAGATTCAACAAGGGGTGATTTATCTTATATAACAAAGATATGTAACTAATTCAATTCAAATTTCAAATTTAAACCATCCCAAAAATTCGAGTTACATTTTTAAATGTTGATTTAATCCTTTAAATCAAATCAACTTATACCTTTAAACCATTTAATTCTGAATCCAAATTCCATTTTTAACCTATTTCAAAGTTCAAATAATAATTCAAATCCTTTTTAAACAACTAAATCTTTGAAATTCAATTTATCATCAAATTTCAATTTTGAAACCAAATCTTTGAAGTTTTATCCTAAACATTCAAATTTTAAGCCCAAAATGATTCCGTTTTTAATAATGGATATATTATCACACCCCATCTCTTCATTCATTTAAACAAATCCAATTTCAGCTCAAAGATTATTAATAACAACAGGATGCAATCATCCAAACTATTTTAAAACATCCATCCATTTTCAATTTCCAGATCTCAAACCCATTTTGGGATCACACAAACTGCCATTAAAATCTACCATTTAACTTCCCAAGTTAAATCTCAATTTCATCTTGAAATTTCCAATTCAGGGTGTTTGTTCTAAATTTATTTAACTTTCCCAAAGTTAAATTCAATTTACTTAATCAGTCAACCCTACTCAAATTTGAATTCCCGCTTATAAGTTCAAAACTTATATCCCTTTGGGTTTGAACACCTTATTCCAAATTTAAAACTCAACATTTAGAGTATATTTCAAATCATCTTTGATATCATGTATATCCACATATATACATATTAATTTCCTTTACACACCAAGTCATCGTTAAATTTTAGACCACCTTCGGTTTTAATTCAAAACAAATTCCTTTAAATTTCAAACAACTCTTGTTTGAAATAGGAACCTTTCATTCAAATACATAATATATTTATTATTTCTTTATCACTTTGAAACAATTTTTAAATTTCTGGACCTAGATTTAAAACTTCACAATTTAGATAATCTTCAGTTCCAATTTATGGGTCATACTTACCTAAATGTTTTACTTCCCTAAAATATTTCATCATTTTAGGATAATAACCAAGGTAAGTACAATTAGAAATCAATTCACTATTATCTTATTCTGAAACTCTGCTCCAAGTTTAAGATTTTAATTTCAGTTTGAATCCATTTTCAAACTTACCTTTATTTAATTTCAATTTGGTTGTATTTCTATTACCACTTAATTTAGTTCCAATAATTTAACAACCAATTGCCTTAATATTTATTAGAAAGAAATATTGCTTTATATATCAAAATATATTCTTATATAAAATCATTTAAAATCTTTATATAAGAAAATAATAAGTACGCTCTCACATATATATACACTCGACTCATTCTAGGGTACCATTGAGCCTTCCTAATGAGTAAACCCATCAGAGCCAAGGTTCATGCTTAACCTTCAGCTCTGGTACCAAATGTAACGGCCCGGAATTTCCGATTCCGAAAATTCTAGATAGTTAGGGAAAAAGAAGAAAAGAGAAAGAAGAAGAAACAGAACGAAACAAAGATTCTCACATTCGCAGCGGATCAAAATATAATATCAAATAATATCATATATACAAAGAAAGCTATATCGGTAATTTTACATTTAGTACGTCAGAGTTTTCAATATTTACACAGACACTGGACAGTTAATATTACATGTTCTAGACAATCTACAATATACACAGCGGAATACTCTCCATACGTTACTGCCATCTAGCTCGCCTCCTGAGCTCCAGAACGTCCTTACCTGAAAATCTATAGTACTCGATTTGACCCGAGTATTACATCAGAGTAACATCCGGGTTAGGCTGGAAACCAGCATGAGTAAACCCATACAATTAAAAATACTAAGCTTTAAAGCACAATTGAAATCCCGGGTAACTTGTACCCTACTACGAGTTCATAACTGGTTAAGGTCTACACTTAATTCACAAATCAATTCCTAAGTAACTTTACTTAGTTTCAAAGGTCCATTATTTTCCATTCCAGCCTATTTATCTCACATATCATGTGACGACCCAACTTCCAACTCCATAGAAAGTCGTATCATCTTTAAGAAAGAAAGGGATAGAAAAGAGAAAAGAAAGAAGAGAAAGAAGAAATAACATCAGAATCTCAACAGCGGAACTAATAAATTATATTAATAACATAAGTATTACATAGTATACAACAACTATCAGAGTTACACAGACAATACATCACATATTAGACAGTTATAAACACCTGTCTAGTTATTACAACTCAATACAATACAAAGAAACCACTTAGAGATACCAACAAAGCGGAACACTATATATCTACACGCAGAAGCCTCCTGCTCCATTCCTCCTCCACAATTCGTCAAAGCTAACCTGAATCCCTTGGCTACTCGTAATAATTTGAGTACCCAAGAGTTTAAGAAAACAAAAATAAACTTCGGGTCTGACATGGGTCTGGTGTGAGTAACAGGTTAAAGATTGCTTAACTTTGAAAAACCTTTGAAAACAAAAGGTATCACGTAAGACTTCCCACACATAAACATGGAAAAGTTTTTACCTTACGCTAACCAAAACATTTGATAGGAAATCCGGTGATATTATAATAGGGTCTAGGGTTTTCAAGTAAAATACAGAAATAGCTGGAATGCTTACATCTCACGTTCCAACATAGTTGGACACAACTAATACGTACGGCACTTATTGGATTTTGGATTTCATACAATGGCAGGGCTACCGGGGTACCGCCCGTCACAATACGTGGCCTAGATCAACGTACCGAGGATCACTCCCAATCCCCTACAACACAAAGCCGGAACCGTTCCTTACTGAACAGTCCCGAACAAGACCACCCCGCAATTGTGATCAGCAACCCACCATACAGCCGAAATAAAAGGGACATCTAGACAGGGGTAAATCTCGTCCTACTTGGGAATGACCCACTTAGCCTTGCTGCACCTCCCCTGTTTTATCCATTCTCAGTTGATGAGGCTTGAGGCTACGGTTACCTTTATAGAGCACATCACTTAGAATGCTCATCATCCACTTAACGATGTTCTGAAAGCATTCAATCCATACAAGTTCATTCCGGGTTCGAACGAAACCGAAGGCATTATCTCGTTACACTCATTTTGGAATCACCCTCAGAGTTAACGACGATAACCCTTGCACTCTGAATCTTCACCTTCACTTCAGATTCACGACCTATCGTTAATTTGAATCGATGTGGTTTTCGAATATCCAAATATGGAAACCCGATCCCGGTCTCACCGAATCCAAAACGTATCTTTTAAGGCCAAGTTGTTTTAGAGTTTAAAACAATTTCAATTCTATTATCTATATACACACAGATAGATAATTCACAGATTCACAAAAGATAATTAATATTATCATCATAAACAGATAATCCATACCATCATTATAAACATATAATCCATATTATCATCCCAATGCGACCAAAGCATCCATATTACATGGCATTACTTATCTCATTTATGAGATTTCAAACCATTCAAGGCAACCAATACCATCCATTCATACATAAGCAATGATTTAATGATCACACCATTTATAATTAATTTAAAGTGAATTAAATGAATTACTTCATCTCTAATTAATTTAAAGTGAATTAAATTAATTACATCATCTTTAATTAATTTAAAATGAATTAAATTAGTTACTCCATCATTATAATCCTGCTTAACTTAACCGTTAATTAATTACAAATCAATTAATTAATCACCATCTCATTATTCATTTCCATTAATCATTCCTGATTAACAACTCCCTAATTACAATAAGTAATTATCCTTTAAATTAATTACACAACTTAATTATACTTAACCCTTTACAATAATTAACTTTTAATTATTTAATTAATTAATTAACCAAAATTAATTACATTAATCCTTTATTTATTAATTACTTTATTTATTAATTATTCCTTAATTAATCAATTCTAAATTTACATCATTAATTTTATTACTTAATGATTTCTAATTACATTTTTAATTAATCTCTCAATTTAAATTAATTACATTAAGTAATTAATCTTCAATTAAACCACACATATATTAATCACCCTTGATTAATAACATCCAGTAATTAACTACTCTTAATTACTTCATCAAATAAATTACTCCTTAATTTATTCTCTAATTAATCCCTTGATTAATTACAAAGTAATTTAATCCAAATTACTTCCATTATTAAAACATCTTCAATTACATCCAGTAATTATCAATTAATTAC
This sequence comes from Allium cepa, assembly GCA_030765085.1. NCBI lineage: Eukaryota > Viridiplantae > Streptophyta > Magnoliopsida > Asparagales > Amaryllidaceae > Allium > Allium cepa. The sequence continues at coordinate 1,035,756,856 of CM060941.1, read as the reverse complement.
TTCCCTAAGTAATTACAATTCCATTAATTACATTAAGTAATTATTCTCAAATCATCAAGTGTTTAAATTAATTTAACTTAATTAATTAACCTAAACTAATCACAGTAGAGTTAATTAATTACATTATGTAATTAATTCCTTAATTACTTCTATTAAGTAATTAAACTTAAACAATTTCACAAATGATTATTATTAATTAATTAATCTAATTAATCTTTAAAATTAATCACATTAATTAATTGTTAAATAATCTTAAGTTAATGACCTTCATTAACTATTTTTTTAATTACTTTTCTTAAGTAATTAACTTAGATCATCCATTATTAATTACAAATTAATTAATATTTAATTACCAATTAATTAATCTCTAATTATTTAATTAATTAAATGTTAACTGCAACTTAATTAATCCTTAATTACTTGATTAAATAAATCTTTAATCATTAATTAAAATCTAATTAATAATCCTTAATTACAAATTAATTAACCTTAATAAATTCACCTTAATTCTTAATTAATCAATTTAAAAACTGTTAATTATTTAATTAATCATCCATATTATTAATTAAATAAATAATTAATTATCCAACTTAATAATTTAATGAATCCAAATCATTAAATTTTATTTATCTTTGAGATAAACATTTCTTACTTAATTAAGCATTAAAAAAAAAATTCTTTTTAAATTTCTTTTAAATTCCATTTTAAACTTCATTTAAATTTAAGATTTTAAAATGAATACAAATTTATCTAAACAAGGTTTAAAAATAATTCAAAACCTTTTTATTTCATATGTTAAAGATATATTCATTTTATAAAGAAGTTTAAAACAAATTTAAAACCAAATTCATTTTCAAATTTTATTTAAAAATACACTTAAACAAACAAGATTTTTGAAGTCATTTTAAAATTTAAAAATTTCCATTAATTTCAAAATGGAATACAAATTAAATTTGATTCATTACTACATATATTCAAAACTTACTTATATTTTGAACTTCATTTAAAATTTCAAATCATTTAACCATATTTTTAAAGTCGTTAAAACAATTTAATTTAAATTTTATTTTATTTTAAAAGAAACCGAAATTCAACTCAAATTCTAGATTTTTAAATCTCAGATTTAAACTTATTTTAAATTTTCTATTGTACAACTTAAATTTTCAGTTTAAATTCAAAACCAAATATACTTTTACTCTTAAAAGTTTTTAAAACCAAATTTAAATTTTAAAATTTAAATCATTTCAAAATAGGATTCAAACTACTTGGATTCATATTCAAACTCAATTTTAAACTTATTTGAAATCTCAGTTTACATTTAAACTTAACTTTAAATTTTTTAAAAAGAAGAATAGAACAGGTTTTTGTTTTATTTTTAATACCTGAAACAATATAATATACTCAAGCCTACCCTACAACGACTTCGAGTCCAAAGCTACTCTACTTCGAGTTAATCACTCCAAACACCCGAGAATCACTTGAGTCAATCAAACCCCAAAACAAAACTACAGAGATCATCAGAAAATGATGCATAGTGCACATGCACCGGCCATCCACATATCTCCGACCAACCCTGATGACTGCAACAAGTCATCGATCACCAATGTATCCCAAATCCATCACCAGAACCTTGTTTCCCCCTCGAAATCAAAATCGAGATTAAAATCCCAACCTGGAACAAAACCGAACAGGCAGAACCACTTCAATCTAAAACCTATCAACGCATCACCCAAACACCGCCGACCACCGTTGCCTCTGAATCTCCGGCGAAGACCTCGTCAACCACCATCTCCCAGTACCCAAGACATAGTTGAACTCGATCAACTATAAATGCCAAAATGATCGATTCTTCCTAGCCCAGTAAAACTAGGGTTCTAAACTTCAAATCATCACCACCTCCTCCACAGTTCCCTGATCAACTTCCCACTAATTTTCCCATAATCCATGATAACTCCTTCTCCTCCAAAAGAAAACTCGGCACCTCTAACCACTTGTGGTAACAGAGGTGCCCCAAAATACATAATACAATCAAAAGAGAACTGCCCTTTGACTCTAGCATTAAAAATTGCAATCTTACTTTTAAAAACCATAATTTTGTATGATGTTTCTGATTATAACCCTGAAACATAAAAAATTTCACTTATACTCATTTTTTCTCTGTTATTTTTTTTATTTCCAGGTAATACAAAGTTTTATTTAACTTATATAAATTTTTAAAACTTACTCTATGATCTAACAATCAAGTTTGGTTTGAAGTATAAATCTTAACAGAGATTGTTATAAAAGGAAATGGATTTTTATCAAAATCTTAGTTTTTTTATTTTAAAAAAAACAAAACAGGTTAACAGGTACATAGTAGCACATAAATATGCACATAGAAGATTTCAACACAATATAAACATTTAAAGCATACTCACTTCTATTTATCCATATGCAAATAGATATTTCATACTTAGGCTTTTTAAATAAAAAGTTACTCACCTGATTTTGATAAGCAGAGCACAGTTTTGAAAAACCTTGTGAATCTTTTGAAAACTTGTTTGAATGCTTTTAAAACTTGAGTTGTTTGGTGTTTCCAACTTGCATGTAGAGATGAGTTCCAGCTTTTAAAACTTGATTTAAACTTAAGCTAAAATCCTTTTTAAATAATTAAACATTTATTTTATGTATTTTAAAATCATATAGTTTTTTATTAAATAGCTTTAAAATGCTTAACATTAAATAAATCATAATTTCCCAATTACCAAAATATTGGAAATAGGAAAATATGCCATATTAATTAAATTTAAAACCAAACTCATCCATTTAAAATATATATATACACACACATTATAAAATAGAAAACAATTTATCAACTTATTAAAAGATAAACTCACTAATTAATTATTTAATAAAAGAAGATTATCAAATCAATTCAAATTTATTTAAAAAAATTATTAAATATATTCAATTTTGAATACAGATTATTAAATTGATATTGCCAAAAATTCCGGGATATCACATATCGATCTTATTGTAAATTACCAATCGAAGTGGTTTCAGGTATTTACTAATACCCGACTCCGGTCTCTTCGAATTTAATACCATCTTACCCAAGTTATTCAAGTGAGATACAATTCAAATTTAAATACAGGATGTCACTTTTATACACAGCAATTCATCAACGATAGATAACCATACTATCACAGTCCACCTAACATATCATATCAGAAAATATTTCATATCAGAAATATCAACCAATTCAAAGCATTTACATCTTTCAATCATTCATAAGCAAGATTTATCACTTCCAAAATTTAATTTAATATATCTCTAATTAAATTAATTACTAATCTTTAATCACTTAGATTATCTTTACTTAACATTAACTAATTTCAAACAAATTAATTAATCGCCTATTAGTTATCCATCTTAATTAATCATCCTTGATTAATTATACCTTAATTACAATAAGCAATTAACTCTTAATTAATTACACAAATTAACTAACCTTCGTCCACTCACGTTAATTACACTGATTATTAATTAATTACACAAATTAATTACCTTATGATCACTTACATTGATTAATTATTCTTTAATTAATCATACTCATTGATTTTCTAACCCTTCATAAATTTCTTCAATTAATCAATTCCTCAATTAATTACACTAATTAATTAATTCTTAATTACTTCTCTTAAATAATTAACCTTTAATTACTTTTATCAAGTAATTATACCATTGGTTAATTAATTACATTGGTTAATTACATAGATTAATTTACCCTAATGAATAATTAGTCACAACAATTAATTATTCCTTTACTAATAATAATAACTCTTGAATTCTAATTTATTTACCAATAATTAAGGCTTAATTATTTATTAATAAATCTTTAATTGTCAATAAATTTAAATGATAAATCACTTATCTTATCTTCTTAATTATTATTCCAAAGCTTTAAGTTTAAGCAAAATTTATAGCATTTATCTTGTAAATAAATCATTTAATTATCTGATTAATTTAATAACTTAAATACTTTCTCGACTTAAATTAACAAAACATTAAATAATCAATTTATCACTTACAATAGTTAAAGATAATTAATTTATCAAGACTCAGTTAACCTCTAATTATAACCCAGAACAAAACCTGAGTATTACTTCACACCAACACGAGTTAAACCCTAAGCTTCACTTTATGTCCCTGACTTCGAGCCTACCCTAATATTTCTCGAGCACGAACTCGAGCAGTATCGATCCTTACCTAAAACCTAATACGTTCGCGCACGTGTGCACTTGCATGACCACACCGATCATTATCGGTCGCCGCCGATAGCACACACAAGTCATTGGAGACATTCCCTGAGCATTCCATCACCCAGACCCCACAATCCATTCCGAAATCAAATTTGAGCGAGCTCGATCCCATCAGACTTCAACCTGGAACACACACCCACCATCAGAAAATTGCTACGCACCGCCGAATCAACCCACCGATGGCCACGATCCTTCGACCAGAGAAACGTAATTGACCAACGCTACTTTTCCCCCTGGACCGGTCATCTCTAATGCCCTATCGACGTTGAACTTTCCTTAGGAACCACATCATTCAAAACTAGGTTTACAAATCCTAGATCACCTCTATGCCATCTCAACAGTGGCCTATTGGTCTAGTCACCATTTTTGCCAAGGCCGTCTACCCCTTCGCCACCTCCGACAGTGTTCCCGACCCCCGAAGTTACTCCGATCATCAAAAAACGTTCAAAATCCATTTTCCAAACAACATGCAATTCTCCTCTAATTTAAAGCCTAAAATCCGGATTCTTTTTCTAAAAACCACAATTTATGAAGATAAATAAGATTATAATCATGGATCTGCAAATTGTTCAGGTCGAAATTATTATATTTTTAAGTTTTACTGTCATATTTACATCCTAGCAAAACTGCTTCATATATAACAAAATATTATTATAATTTAGTCCTTGAACGAACAAACTTGTTTATATATTAATAACTTGGAGGGAGATCTTTAATTGTTTCAAGTTTTAAAACCTGAACAACTAGAACAGAGTAAATCATACATTAACATCCATGTATTCATATATATAAAATTCATATCATGCAAACACTTATTACACCTGACATCAAAGATCCATTTCATGCAACCAGATTTAAAGCAGATTTAAGGTGTGGTTTACTCACCTCATTTGCAAACAAATAACCTGGAACAGAGTGAACATTTTAAACTGGAAGCTACTCTTGTACTTAAAACTGGAAAATTTTGAATCAGGTGGAATTCTTGAATTTTTGAAACTTCAAATTTGCTTGATTTCTGGTTTTTTATTCAGGTTTGAGTCTTCTGTTTGAAATTCCTGGTTTCAAAGTTGTTTACAGGCTTGGTTATAAATTTTAAGTTGAAGCTTGCTTTGATGTTTTGAATTTCTGCTCAGATTTGTATTTTACAGATTTTATTTTTTCTTCTTGAAAATGCATGATAAAAGAAAAATGAAAGAGAAGAAAGTCTGGTTTCACAAAAATGAATATAGCTCTAACCTTGATTTTCAACACATTAATTATATTTTTAAAATAAAATAAAAACAGATTGCCACTTGTTGCCATGCATGATATCCTGAATTACAAATATTTAAATTCATTATTTCATTAGTTACTTTTTTTTAAAATAAATCATATGTTATGTTATATTTATTTATATATACAACTATCTTGATTTCAAGAAAAATTTAAAAAGAAAACATTTCAAACCATTTTATAGATCTTATTTAAATTTAAACTAAAGCTAAGATATACTTTAAACAATTAAACATTTACCTTAAATATTTTAAAACTACATAATTAACTTTTTAAATAGCATTGAAAATTTTTATTTTAAATTTAATCATGATTTCTAAATTACCAAAATATATTAGAATTTGAAAACATGATTTTTATTTATTAAACTTAAATCAAAGATATTCTATTTACAATATATACAAATACACACACACACATTATAAATAGAAAATACTTTATTAACTTTAAAAGATAAAATTTACCAATTAAATATTTGTTTGCTTTTAAAATTCTAGATTCATATACATATCCAGATATCTTTTGCTATCATAATTTTATCTGTTCAATTAATTAAAACAGTTAATTAGATGTCCCAAAATCTGGGTTATCACAACTCAGAAACAAAAAAAATTCAGATTCCTTTCTGTTTTCAAAATCCAAGGTGAGTGAACTTTCAAAAATATGGATTCTTCTTGTTGTTTGAATCAGGCTTGAAATTAAATTGTAAAAGTATACACATGCATGTAAATATATGTACATATATATGTGTGATGTGTGTGCATGTCAGATATATAGGCAGAGATGCCTCTGCTTAATTCCAGGTTTCAAAACCTATTCATAATTCCAATTCTCTTTCTATAATCCTCTTTAAGTATCAAGATTCATACAAAACATGCTTATACAATCATGTTTTAAACTTTAAAAATAATTCCAAGCATAATTTATTTAAGTATTTTTCTAAAAATCAAGAAATACAGGTGAGCATAGATCATACCAAAAATTTGAGAAACATGTTTTCTGATTTCAGGTACAACATCTGAATCGATTTTAAAAATGAGGATTTTTAAAAGTAAAATTAATTTTTTTAGTGAAGTATGGATCGAGTAAATCGGGGTTGAACGGATTTAGGATTTTTGATGATTTCTGGTTATCGACGAAGCGAGGGTTGTCATGATCATGGCTGAAGCTCGTTGGGGGATCGGGGAGCTTGAGAAAAAAGCTCGGAAAAATTTATGATCAACATGCATGATGAAGGTGATCGATTTAGGGTTTAGGACTCCAAATGGTTTGAGGTCGGAAAGTTGGTCACTGCGTCGTCTCTAGGCCATCAGGGTTCGTCGGACTTGGGGAATTGGAAACGTGGGTGGCGGCGGAGCTTAGGATGGAGTTTTGCGATCTCTAGTGGTCGGAATTGTCATGGCGAGGAGGATCTATATTGATCATTTTTGCTCCAGTGGTGCCTGATTTGCTCGGTTTCGATCTGGGGTTCGTGATGAAGAATTAATGGTCAAAATCGTGAGTGGAGGTCGTTGACATTGTGTTAGGAGGTTCAGCGATGGCTGGAGTTCATCGGAGCTCTGGTGCATGTGCGCGAGCTACGGGGTGTGTCCATAAGTAGGATTGAGGAAGGAAGAGTTGCGACTCGAAGTGTTCTTCGAGAAATATGGGTACATGCTCGAGTATGGGTTTGAGTAATTTTTGGGTTGCACCGGGTTTAATACTTAAACAAAAATTTAGGTTTGAGAAAAAACGTACAGGTTGGTTTGGGAAAAAACTCAAAGTGAGTGGCATGTCGGCTCGGGGATGGACTCGAATGGGTCTCGGGCTTGCTGTAAAAATAGTTTTTACTATAAAACCAAATTTAATTTTTAAACCTTTTTTATCCATATTTTTAAATAATGGCTTGATTTAAGTTTGAATTGATAAAGGTTTTAAGTAAGATATTTTTAAAGTAATTAAAATTTAATTTATTTAATTTTGTGGCATTATTTTAAAATTAATTTAAATAAATAATGTAATTAAAAAGAAAATTAAACTGAAATGTTATTTAAACTAATCTTGATCTTTTGAATATCTTGTGTTAATGATAGTTAATTATAAAGTTTATTAAATAAAAATTTCAATAATAATTAAGTAATTAATAATAATTAAATGGTTTATAATTACTTAATTAAATAAAAATAATTATTAATTAACAATTATTTTAAGATAAATTAATTTATAATTAAGGATTAATTAATTAATGTAATTGATTAAGTAATGTTTAATTAATAAAAGTGATTAAGATTAATTAGTAATTAAGCAGTAATTAAGTATAATTAATTAATTTATTAACTTATAACTAAAGGTTTATTAAATGATAATTAAGGTTAATTAAATATTAATTAAGATTAATTAATTAATTAATAATTAAGGACTAATTAATTTATAATCAAGAATATTTAATCATTAATTAAGGATAATTAATAAAAATAATTATGTGATTAATTAATTATAATCACACGATTAATTCATCTTAATTGTAGATGATTGATTATTATTGAATGATTTGTACTGATTGACATCTCTAATATGTGATTGTGATACTATGTGATATGAATTTCTTTGGTGCTAAGGTGTGACATATGTGAATATATTACCTGTGAATGTGAAAATCCCTTGGCCGGTAAAACGACATTTGAATTTCGATGTGACAGGGAGTCGGATTCCAGATGGTTATCCGAAACCCACATCGAATCTTAATGGTGAATCTTTGTGATTGACATATCCACGTGTTTTTAAATTAAGCGCTCACTATTAAGTTTAGCCGGGAGAGGACTTTGTGACATATAACCCATTCCAAATAGTGACACGACGAAATGGATAGCATTTGAAGACGGTGGTGAAGATCGGTGTCTTCGAGAACGATAGGATAACCTATAGAATGACTTTGCACTGAGTTGCTCCGGTATAGAGATCTCCATATGTGATGGGGAGTCCGATCAAGATTGTGGATACCCGGACTGCAAGGGTTCTTTAGAAGTTCCTTCGGTTCCATTCGAACCCGGAACGGACTTGTATGGTTGTATGTTTGACATTACACTTTGAGATATAAAGCTGATTTCTATCAAATACATTTCTGTTGGTGGCGGAGAATTTATTCCCTTAGCTTGACACCCTTCTCTAAGATGTATGGGCTCAGAGGTTATATAGTTGATGGTTATTAGTGATATACTCCTAACTTGGTAGTGTGGCATGTTGAGTGCTGCTGAACATTTGTTAATCGAAAGCATGGCTTTTGTGTAAAGCGTAGCTTTACGGACGAGACTTCGCCGAACCTCACAACCCGGAAATGGTCGAAATAAGAAGAATGCAGCAAGGTTACTTGGGGTAGCACCCCTTAGGGTATGTGCATTTCCTTCTGGATAAAAAGTGGTATCATGGTATGGAGCCCAGATATTTAAATTATGTGGATATTGGAATTATGCTGCTTTGTGTTTGTTGTTGGGGCCCCGGATAAAGGTCGGTTAAGACCGGAGGATTATATACTCATGTAGTAGTTACCTAGTTATAGTGGTAACCCGACCTTGTGTTGGCAGAGATCCAGGTAGGTTCTTGGGGCATCCCTCCAGGGGTGTACCCATGTGGCACAGGAAGTTCCTTAGCCTGACCATTTGTTGGAAATCTAAAGAAACAATACGAGCCATGTACGGTTTTATTTGTATAACCTGCCATGCAGCATGGCGGTAACCTACCATAAAACATGGTAGCTATAATAGGTATACCATAATGATGGTATGCTGGCTAAGATTAATTTTATACTTTCGAAATGTTTTCTACACGATGCACTAATAATAATATTAAAAGAGTTTTCTCGTATCAAGCATGTTTGACTAACATAAGAAGAAATCTCCTCCAATTGTGCGATTACATTGTGTGTGTAGCGGGAGGTCTTATGGTAGTTTCATTTTTCAAAAGCATATCGGATTTCTTTTATAAACTGTTTTGTACAAACAACTATTTTTTACAAACAATTATTTTTGCTTACTCATAGCAGTCCCATGACTGACCCAAATTTTATTGTTCCCTTCCTAAACTCTGGGTGCCTGTAATTTCCACACGGGCAGCCTAAAAGCAGGTTATTCGTGTTTTTGGAGCTAACTTGGATTTAGAAGTCTTTTGGAAGCTATCTGATTTTTGAAAGCGTTTGGTTTGGAAATCTTTTTAAGTGTTCGGAGTTTTAGAAGACCTTATCGAAGTGGAAGTATGTTGGAAACTTTTTGAAAACTCTGTTGTCGTTCCGTTGTGGTGTTGTTATTATTCTGATGTTATATCATGTGTAGCACTCTGATGATTTTGGTGATTTGTTGTAACCAAATATCATGATGATATTGTATCAAATATTGTATCTGTGTTGTGATCAATGATAATTCATTTTGTTCCTGTTGTTTATATTCATTTAATGTAGTTATAAGCTCCATCCGAACTGGAGTTCAACATTTGAATCTCCGGTAGTCGAATACAAGTGAGGTATTAGATGTTAATTTTCAATCGCTGGATTTTGGGTCGTGACAAGTGGTATCAGAGCTAAAGGTTGAGTAAGAACTTTAGCTATGGAGTATAACACATTAGGTGGCTCATTAAAGATAGGGTGTAGAATACCCTAGAATGAGTATGAACCAAAAACCGAAAAACCCTAAAATTTCTTGGTCTATTTCTTTAAACTGTTGATATTCCCTAAGATATCTCGTCCATATACCTAAATCAAAATTTCTTACTATTTACAAATTGTGAGGATGAGCGAGCGAAGAGGACGAGGTAGGGAAGGGGGAAATACCACTACAACTGGTCAAGTCCCTACAACAGCAGAAGCAGCTATACCTACTCAACCTCAGCCGAATCTGGCTGATCAATATTGAAAATTTCCAGATCGGGTGGAAAGCCGTTCACTGGCAAGGAATCTATTGTCGAAGCTCAAGCCTAGATTCGATCATGTGAAAGAACTTTTAGACTGCTGAAGTTGGAAGACGATCAAATGCGACTAATAGCATCTTGGCAACTCCAAGAGGAAGCTCTAGCCTGGTGGGGGACAATTACAGTGGATGAGCCGGAAGACGAATTCAGTTGGGAACGATTTAAGGAAGTGTTTGAGAAATGCTATATGCCATCTACTGGTATTTCCATAATGTACCAGAAGTTTATGGATTTGAAGCAGGGAAGTTTATCATTTGAAGAGTATTTGAATAAGTTCAACGAGTTATCTTGGTTTGGTCCGGAGTTGGTAAACACCCCCTAAAGAAAAATGAAAGATTTATTCGGGGAATGAACAAGAAATTCCACGAAAGAATGACAACCCACGTGAAACAATCTTTTTCTGAATTGATCGATATGGGTTATAGATATGCAATCCTGGATATGCAGGAAGTTCCGAAGGAGAAAGGAAATTCGAGCAATCCGAATTGGAAAAAAAAGTTCAGAGGGAAGAAACCATATCAAGGCAAGGAGAAGAAGAACAATCAGGAAAACCCGACTAGGAATATTACTTGTTACAATTGTCGGGAAAAGGGCCATTATTCAAACAGCTGTAAGAATCCAAGGAAACAAGTAAAGAAAGAACAACCCATGAAGACTAGTCAGGGAGTCAGAGAATGCTATAATTGTCACAAGCCTGGACACATAGTAAAGATTGCCTAGCAATGAAGCAAGCTCAGGTAGCGAAGGTGTACATGATCAAAGATGACACCTCAACTTCAAGGGAGGATAAAGGAAAATGATTTCTAGAAGGTAACCTTCTCATTTATGATAGAATCATTAGAGTTTTGTTTGACCCGGGAGCTACACATAGCTTTATCTCCCAACAAACCGTAAACGAATTAAAACTTAAACCTGAATTTGTCGATGAGCTAATTTGCATGAAGAATCCAGTTGGTGGCCCTATGAACCTTTGTCTACGATGTAGAGATGTTCCTATCTCATACTCTTCTCATCAATTCCCTATCAGTTTCATTGTTCTCGACTTTAATGAATTTGAAATCTTACTGGGAATGGACAGGCTAACAAAATACGAAGCCAAATTAGATTGTAATAATTGAACGATTTCGATCAAAACAAAACTTGGAAATTTCATTAAAATCTATTGTGAGGATCCAAGTCCTAAGAGGGATAAACTGATGTATACTTTGGGGTATCCTGAATCTTGTCTAGAATCTATACCTATCGTTCGGGAATTTCCAGACGTATTCAAAGAAGTCAAATCTTTACCTCCACATAGAGAAACTGAATTCAGAATCAATTTAGTTCCTAATGCTCGTCATGTTGTTCATGCAAGCCGCAGGATGGCACCTAAGGAAAGGATAGAACTGGTCAATCAAACCCGAGATTTGCTAGAAAAAGGGTTAATACGCCCCAGTGTTTCCGATTGGGGTTCAGCTGCGGTGTTCGTGGCCAAATCTGACGGATCTTTGAGATTGTGTGAAGACTACTATGATCTCAATAAACTAACTCTCAAAAACAAATTCCCTTTACCAAGAATCAACGATTTGTTTGATCAGCTGCACGACGCTCGATTCTTTTCGAAGATGGATCTAGGATCTAGCTCAAGGATTCGATCAGCTACAAATTGCTGAAGACGTATTCATTTAACTGCTTTCAAGGGTCCAGACACGTTTTACGAATGGTTAGTCATGCCTTTCGGACTAACCAATGCTCCTGTATACTTTGCAGACTTGATGACCCATGTATTCTGAGAAGTGTTGAATAAATTTGTACTTGTGTTTATTGACGATATTTTGATCTACTCCAAAACCGAAAAGGTGCATGCTGAGCACTTGAGAATTGTTTTGGAAATATTAAGAAAGAACATTTTACTCGCCAAACTTTCCAAGTGTCATTTTTGGGTCCAGGAAGTCAGATTTCTTGGGAACATTGTTAATGAAGAGGGAATTTCTGTAGATCCTAGTAAGGTTTCTGCTATTCTAGACTAGAAGCAACCCACAACTCTGAAAGAAGTCCAAAGTTTTCTGGGATTAGCGGGATATTACCGGATGTTTGTTTAGGATTTTTTTAAGATAGCTAGTCCATTGACTAAGCTGACAATGAAGAATGCAAAATTTGATTGGACTCTAAAATGTGATGAAGCGTTCTAGGAGTTGAAGAGAAGATTGACTACTCCTTCTGTTTTCACTATCATTAATGGGAATCAAGGATTATCTATTTATACAAATGCTTGTGGTGATGTTATGGGTGCTGTGCTAATGCAAAATGGTAGAGTAATTGCCAACGCGAGTAGACAATTATGTCCACATGAGAAAAACTACCCAACCCATGATTTGGAGCTCTTAGCTGTTATCTTTGCTTTAAAAATCTGGCGTCACTATCTTCTGGGTAATAAAAAAATCTCTTTTAGCAATCCTAAGAATTTAAAAAGTTTAACTTAAATTGATAAATATATTTAATGAATACATCTTGTTCTAGGTGAAAATTTTGAATCATTCATCGTTCACAAATCTCTGAAATATCTCATTACCCTCAGAAGGATTTAAATATGCGGAGACAACGTTGGTTGGACTTTCTAGTGTCTTATGACTTGGATATTCAATATACACCCGGAAAGGCCAACGTGGGTGCCGATGCTTTGAGTAGAAGGCATGCTATTGTTGCTTATCTAGTTGTCCCTCCTACTCTCATTGAAAACATCGCTAGTAAGCAGACATAAGACAAGTTTCTTCGAGAAATATATAGAAGAATATGTCATGGTGAGGATTCCAGTTATGGAATCGATAATAATGGAGTTATAAGATTGAAAGAAAGGATCTGTATCCCAGACATCCCGTTAAACGTGAAGTTTTGGACGAGTTTCACAAGTCCAAACTTAGTATCCATCCAGGAGTTAATAAGATATATCGAGATATCAAAAGAACTTTCTGGTGGAAAACAATGAAGAGGGACATATCTATTTATGTCGGTAGTTGTGCAACTTGTCAACAAATTAAAAGTGATCAGAAGAAGATGGCGGGTTTACTCCAACTACTGGAGCACCTAAGTGGAAATTGGATCAAGTATCTACAGATTTTATAGACAGGTTGCCACGTACTCGAAAGGGGAATTAAGAGATTTAGGTTATCGTGGATTGTCTAACCAAGACAGCCCACTTTATCCCAGTAAAATCTACCCGAACAGCAGCCGGTTTGGCTGAATTATATGTGATAGAGATTATCCGTCTCCACAGTATACCATGCAGTATAGTGAGTGATCGTGACTCGATCTTCACTAGCAGATTTTGGGAGGCAATTCAAGCCGCGTTAGGAACTAAACTGAACTTCAGCATTGCTTATCATCCGCAGTCTGATGGGCAGACTGAAAGAATATCTTAGAAGACTTTTTGGATGCTTTTATTCTTGACTTTGGTGGTTCATAGGAGGACCATTTGCATATGGTTGAATTCTCATATAATAATAGCTATCATGCCAGTATTGAAATGGCTCCTTTCGAAGCTTTACATAGTCGTCTGTGTCGATCATCTGCGTGTTGGATCGAGTCAGGTGATACACTCGTCCTTGGACCAGATATGATTAAGGAAGCTAAGAAGAAAGTTGATTTTATTCGAAAGAAATTGAAAACGGCTCAAAGTCGTCAGAAGAGTTATGCCGACCGCAGAAGAAGATCTCTAGAGTTTCAAGTTGGAGATTATGTTTTCCTCAATGTTTCTCTAATGCATGGAGTCTTGGGATTTGGGAAGACTGGTATGCTGGCACCAATATATATCGGTCCTTTTCCTATACTGGAGACGATCGGTCCTTTGGCATATCGAGTGCAGCTACCCAACTGGTTATTGTAGGATCTAGATTAACCCTAGAGGGGGGTGAATAGGGTTATAGCAAATTTTCTCGATATAAACACAGAAACAAAACGCAGAAATAAATATGCTGAAAAAAATAAATCACACACAAAATTTACCCAGCTTCGGCAACACCTGCCTACTGCTGCATTCCCAGATTTCTATTAGAATTGAACAGTATCACGCTTACAAACACTCTACTAGACTCGCAGACCCTTTTGCTCCCGCTCACAAACACTCTACTAGACTCGCAAACATTTGCTCCTGCTCACAAACATTCTACTAGACTCGCAAACATTTGCTCCCGCTCACAAACACTCTACTAGACTCGCACACCCTGCTCCCGCCTATAGAGTTTCGTTTACTCGCAAACTCTGCTCCCGCCTACAATAGATCTTTGATTACTCGCAAACTCTGCTCCCGCCTATAGAGCTTTGATTACTCGCAAACACTGCTCCCACCTATAGAGCTCTGCAAACTCGCACACCCTGCTCACTGAACTAATTCTAACTAGACAATCTGACACTACCTAAACCCTAGGTGGTGATTTACCAAGTTTTGTTTCGTAAAGTGAAAAACAAAAACTTAAAACAGTTTAAAACAACTTAAAAACAAATAACCCTAATTGAAATTAAACTAAAGCCTTTTATAATAATGTCGGCCCCTTTTTTTTTTAAATTCTATGACCCGTTCCCTTCTTCTTTTGCTTGGCCCGTTTCTTTGCTTGTGAGAATAATGGCGGTTTCGTCCTGTTTCTGAAATTAGGACTTCGGCTCTTCTACTCCAAATTAGGGCTTCGGCTCTTGTTCCAAATTTAGGGTATTGAAGCTGCGCCTTTTTCGTGTGCTTTGTTCTCGTTCGTTCGCTCTTGGCTGCTTCGTTGTTCGATCGAGTTCGACTCCTTGCTTCGGTATGTAATTTTATCTTTTTGCTTTACTGGGTTGATGCTTGAACTCGATCGTGACTCGAGTTGGATGATTTGTTCTTTGTTATGCTCGAACTCGAATGGATTTGCCGATGATGATCCTAGGGTTTATATAGGACTCGAATTCCTATTTTTGCGTTCGTATAAAATCATTTGAATTTGTCATATTATTCATCACGGCCACTTGATTTTGTTTCGATGATTGAGATGTTTTCTGACTTGATCAAAAACGTATATTGATGGTCACGGCTTTGCTTGGCCACCACGGTATTTAATTCTGACTTGTTCAACTTCGATTTTTGCTGGCATTTTTGGTTTGAGCTAGTTGCCTTGGTCATCACGGTTTGATTTGACTTGACTTCTGCCATGTTTTGATTACGTAAATTTTTGGTTTCGTGAATTTCTTCGTTCATCTTGTAGTCTTCGTCTCTGGCCATTTGTGTTGGGCATTTACATATGATGTTTGTCACTGTTGTATTATTGATTCTGTTTGCTCGGTTACTGATGCATACACGAACTGTTGCTCGAATTGTCACTTCATATACATATGCCTCTGTTCGCCATGTTGCAACTGCTTGTTGTAACTTGAAACTGTTTTGTCAATTCGAATTGCACTTGCACACTCCATGTTGCATTACTGTATACTTTTGGTCATGTTGTACTTCTGGTTGGTCACTTGATTCACATGTGCACTGCTTGTTTGAAGTTGTAGCATGTCACTGTGATGTTTTCATTTGCTTGAGTTTTAACTGTGCTCGAGCTCTGTCCATACTTGCATTTGTGGTATTCACTGTGTTCATGATGGTTGCTGTGCACTTTTGTGCTTTGAGTCAGTTTCATTGTTTTAGTTTCATTGTTGCTGTGTTATCATCATGTTGGTTTGACTTGAACTCGATTCACTTGAACTGTCACTGCTTGGTGGTCATGTGCCACTGCTGAGTCTTTGGTGCTGTCTTGAATTTGTGCAGTCCATGTTGTTGCTTGAGTCTCTGTTGCCTTGCTTCTGATCATGTTGCACAATTTCTGTTGTTTCCACCTTCTGGTATGCTGCAGCTTGGTCTTTGTTCTCCTGCATGTAGTTGGTAGTTTGCATTCTCTTATGGTTTCAAACATGTGAGTTGATCATGTTGCATTGAGTTTATTTGAAGTTGTTTCACTGGTGGCCTATGTACATGCTTCACTGCATCTTGTCTTGTATCACTTGTGTCACCATGCCTGTTATACATGCAGCTGAATCATGCCTGAAGTCGTTGCCTTGTTTCACTGTCCACCTGTATCATGCTTGGCTTTGTGTAGTTGATGTTGTACACTGTCTTGTGCATTGCCCCATTCACTGTTGCTGTGCAGTTGCTATGCCTTGCTTGGTCTATGTTCTTTGTTCATTGGTCAACGCTTGGTCATTGCACTGCTGAACTTGATTCACTTCATGTATGGCTGTTCTGATTTGTTGAAGCTTTGAAATGTTTCATTGTTTCATGCATTGTTGTAACTGTGTTGGACTTGTGACCTTCCCTGTGTTGAATCCAGTTTTTCAAAAAACTCGGGTTTGACCTTGTGCTCGAGAGTTGTGACATTTGAATATACTGCACGTGAGTTGAACCCGGCTTTTTATTAGGGTTTGACCTGTGCTCACCTGTCCCTGTAAATCAATCAAGTGTATATATCGGCGTGCACGGCCTTGTGGCATATACAGTAATACACTGTGTATGTCACAAGTTGTTCGTGTATGATGAATTCAAATTTAAATCATGACGAACAACCCAATTAACTGAGGCAAATCATATTTTAAAAAATTATCTTTTATTTTTGAATTGCAAAAATATTTCTTTTTCAATTTTACTGCGTTATTTTATATTTTTGCAGATTGCTCAGATGCTGGATTCAAACTGGAATGCAGTTGAAGATAGAAATATGAGTGTGAGTGATATGTAGTGAGGTGAATTGTAAATATGAAATGTGATATAATTGTAATCAAAGTTGTATAGTTATAGTGAGAGCTTGAAATTGTACTATTCAAAAATGTAATAAATATTTATTTGAATAAAATATCTGTTTGAATTCAAATTCTGTGTAATTTATTTTATTCAACAAATATTTATTTAAACTGTGAAAAATAGAATATTATATTAACAAATACAATTAAACGAATGTATATATGTTTATTATCATCAAACAAAAATCATATAAGCGCAAAGCGCATATTCAACAATCTCCCCTTTTGATGATAACAAACATATATTTAAGATTTTGAATGTATTAAATGTATTTGATCATTCAATTTGCTCCCCCTATTTGAATGCTTCCTCTCTACATGATACTCCCCCTACATATATGCATACAAATAAAAATATGTAATTGAGCCTATATGCAAATGAAAAATTATTTGACCTTTGCTTGATTCTATTTGACAAAATCTTAACTTTTCTCTCCCCCTTTTGTTATCAGCAAAAGAATAACAGTGTTATAAAAATAGGGATGAAATGACAGACATGAATCAAACATTTAACTCAATTGAATATAAATATCAAATTTCAATAAAACTCAAACAAAAATCATAATTACCCTTGTCAGGCGCATATTCCACTTTCAGAAGTGATGTGAATAAAATCATCAAAAAAAATCATACAGTTCTGTCTATTTGTGGTATATTTATTTCGGGAAATTTGAATATCTACTAACCATGCATAACCGTTAGGACTTTTAAATGAGATTAGTAGTATTCACAATTTTTATTTTAAAAAATCAAGTATCTTCTAACCACGCATAACCGTGAGGACTTTTAAATGGGATTAGAATCAACTTGTCTATTAAATCAATTAATTTTGATATGCGTTCCATACATGCATAACCGTGAGGACTTTTAAATGAGCATGGAAGCACATAATCAAAAATCTAAGTAATTCACCCATGCATAACCGTGAGGACTTTTAAATGAGAGTGAATACTTTGGATATTTATTTTTATTGCCAAATATAATAAATTGAAGCACAAATAATTTCCTTCACAAATTTAAAGATATTGAAGAACAAATGATTTCCTTTGTAAACTACCACAAATTTACATACTATATGTAATTTTATGAGTGATGGTCGATAGAAAGATGATAGAAATAGAAATGGTCATGGAATTTTTACCTAACAGAAAGTTTTTATAACTCTTGTTATGAAATTCTAAAGAAATTTTCTAATTATATTGTCTTGAGTTATAATATATGATAAATATCAACACTCATCACTTTTTCAATCACTATTTATCTTTTCGATAATCAAAGGGAGTCAGATTAGTCAAAATAGTCATTTAAAATCAAATTCAAAAATTATAAAATCAATTTTTCAAAAATGACTAATCTGTAAATATGGTCAAACATGATTTTCTCGAGGGGGTTTTATAAGAAAATTTTCTGTATTTGAAAATTATTTCAAGTGAAAAATATGCAGATATTTTCTTTGAAAAACGATGCAGCAAATGAATGTTTCAAAAATTAATCACGTTCCACTAGTAATTTTTCTATCAACTATATTACCAGTGTAATCTGCATCTGAATTTAAATTTCACTCAATATTCACTCGTTGGATGTCAATGACCAGATTGTGAAATTTCAACAAATTATCTAAGAATAAAATTTGAAGTGAAGCTATGTTAACACTCAAACAAATATCATAGTGTTAATTTCAGACACCTTAGGACAAACAGTTATATTCAGAGTAGTCAACAGTCAATCAACATCATAATTATTTCAAAACAATTTCTTGAAGTTTCAACAATTTCTCAAAATCCTTTTTAACAACTTTCACATGAAATTTGAAATCGTGCAAATTTACAAGCAGTGACCAAAAAATGTCAAAACAAATATATCTACGTGTAGCATGAGTAACCAACGTTTGACCGAACAAATTTATATGGATTAGTTCAAGGTTGAAAATCTGATTGGTCATCATTTAAGCACAAATCAAAGTAAGAACAAGTCAAAAGAAACCATATCAATTAAGAATAAGTCAGAATCATCTCTTTTCAACATCACAATCTTTGGCTGATTTCATTCAGAATACGGTGCAGATTATCACATTTAATATATCGTTCAAAACAAAATTACCTGTTTTGCCTTTACGATAATTTTTCGTGATTGCCCATTGTGATTCTGTCACCTTTGTACTAGGCTAAGGAACTTTGCTTTGTCGCCCGTTGTGATTCTGGAACAGCCAAAATCCAGAGAACACTGTTGTTGTTCCTTTGCCTGCCACCACACCTACACGATGAAAGATTTATGTGACCTATTTGTTTTTATAGGTCCACGATTGTTAGTGGCAGAATATGAAAAATATTTTTGTGGAGACCCAAAACTATTTATATATGTTCCTTTTGGCACCCAAATTTGTTTGACTTTCAAAGATTTTATATTTGTGCCTTTTGGAACCCAAATCGGTATAGTTTTCACATGTTTGGGTCTATACCAACAATTATTTTGATTGTGTCCAAATTTTCTACAAATTGTGCACATTGAATTTTCTTGATTAATCTCATTTCTAACATATTCAGAATGAGTATATCCAAGTCCTTGTCTATCAATATTGACAGTTTGTTTTCCTATTAACATATTCAACGATTTTTCACTTTTGGAATTTTTTTCTAAAGTCGTTGACAATTGTTGGACTTTTGTTTTTAAAGATTCATTTTCTTTCAACAATTGAGTGCACCTTTTAATAGAATTTTCTCTTCTAGTATTTTCAATTTTTAAAATCAGAATTTCATTTTCAAGTGATTTCATTTTAATTTCTGATTTTTTAATTTCTTCTTCAAATGTTGGACACTTATCACACTTAGGGATCCTACTTTGATAGGTTTTAACTAGTTGGTCAAGTTGTTCATTTAATTCTATCAAAGTGTCTTTTTGTGATTCAAGTTTAGTGTATTTTTCCCTAAGTCGTTCAAAATAGCCATTTACTTTGTGGAAATAAATAAGTAATTCAGAGTGAGTAAGTTTTGATACCTCTCTTGGCTCGTCGTCGTCGCTATCGGTTATATTCCCATGAAGGCTCATATCTGCTTTCTCACTTTCACTGCTATCGCTTTTATTCCACATGGCTGCAAAATTCCTTTTTGAATTCTTCATTAGTAATGCCAGCTCGGCTGCTTCATCATCATCATCCTCATCACAACTGCTATTTACCAATCCTGTTAAGCATATTTCTTTAACTAAGTCGGTTGTGGAGGACTTCTCATTGCTGTTGACTTTTGCACCATATATTGCATCGAGAGTTTTCCAAATTTTCTGTGCATTTTCACAATGAGAGACGAAATAAAAATTATCACGATTAATATGAGAATATAATATATGCATAGCAAGAGCATTAATCGAGATAATTTCCTTATTTGATATATCACACCCATTTTCAATAATATCCCAACATTTAATATTAACAGATTTTAAATAAAATTCCATTTTCAATTTCCAATTCAAAAAATCTGTTCCATCGAAAATAGAAGGAATAATATTGAAACGACCCTCATCAACAATATTATTTGGTGGATTCATGACTCTAGAGTTAAAAACAAAATACCGGGCTCTGATACCACTTGTAGGATCTAGATTAACCCTAGAGGGGGGTGAATATGGTTATAGCAAATTTTCTCGATATAAACACAGAAACAAAAAGCAGAAATAAATATGCTGAAAAAAATAAATCACACACAAAATTTACCCAGCATCGGCAACCCCTGCCTACTGTGCATTCCCAGATTTCTATTAGAATTAAACAGTATCACGCTTACAAACACTCTACTAGACTCGCAGACCCTTTTGCTCCCGCTCACAAACACTCTACTAGACTCGCAAACATTTGCTCCCACTCGCAAACATTCTACTAGACTCGCAAACATTTGCTCTTGCTCACAAGCATTCTACTAGACTCGCACACCCTGCTCCCGCCTATAGAGTTTCGTTTACTCGCAAACTCTGTTCCCGCCTACAATAGAACTTTGATTACTCGCAAACTCTGCTCCCGCCTATAGAGCTTTGATTACTCGCAAACACTGCTCCCGCCTATAGAGCTCTGCAAACTCGCACACCCTGCTCACTGAACTAATTCTAACTAGACAATCTGACACTACCTAAACCCTAGGTGGTGATTTACCAAGTTTTGTTTCGTAAAGTGAAAAACAAAAACTTAAAACAGTTTAAAACAACTTAAAAACAAATAACCCTAATTGAAATTAAACTAAAGCTTTTTATAATAAGGCCGGCCCTTTTTTTTTAAAATTCTATGACCCGTTCCCTTCTTCTTTTGCTTGGCCCGTTCCTATGCTTGTGAGAATAATGGCGGTTTCGTCCTGTTTCTGAAATTAGGACTTCGGCTCTTCTACTCCAAAATAGGGCTTCGGCTCTTGATCCAAATTTAGGGTATTGAAGCTGCGCCTTTTTCGTGTGCTTTGTTCTCGTTCGTTCGCTCTTGGCTGCTTTGTTGTTCGATCGAGTTTGACTTCTTGCTTCGGTATGTAATTTTATCTTTTTGCTTTACTGGGTTGATGCTTGAACTCGATCGTGATTCGAGTTGGATGATTTGTTCTTTGTTATGCTCGAACTCGAATGGATTTGCCGATGATGATCCTAGGGTTTATATAGGACTCGAATTCCTATTTTTGCGTTCGTATAAAATCATTTGAATTTGTCATATTATTCATCACGACCACTTGATTTTGTTTCGATGATTGAGATGTTTTCTGACTTGATCAAAAACGTATATTGATGGTCACGGCTTTGCTTGGCCACCACGGTATTTAATTCTGACTTGTTCAACTTCGATTTTTGCTGGCATTTTAGGTTTGAGCTAGTTGCCTTGGTCATCACGGTTTGATTTGACTTGACTTCTACCATGTTTTGATTACGTAAATTTTTGGTTTCGTGAATTTCTTCGTTCATCTTGTAGTCTTCGTCTCTGGCCATTTGTGTTGGGCATTTACATATGATGTTTGTCACTGTTGTATTATTGATTCTGTTTGCTCGGTTACTGATGCATACGTGAACTGTTGCTCAAATTGTCACTTCATATACCTATGTCTCTGTTCGCCATGTTGCAACTGCTTGTTGTAACTTGAAACTGTTTTGTCAATTCGAATTGCACTTGCACACTCCATGTTGCATTATTGTATACTTTTGGTCATGTTGTACTTCTGGTTGGTCACTTGATTCACATGTGCACTGCCTGTTTGACGTTGTAGCATGTCACTGTGATGTTTTCATTTGCTTGAGTTTTAACTGTGCTCGAGCTCTGTCCATACTTGCCTTTGTGGTCTTCACTGTGTTCATGATGGTTGCTGTGCACTTTTGTGCTTTGAGTCAGTTTCATTGTTTTAGTTTCATTGTTGCTGTGTTATCATCATGTTGGTTTGACTTGAACTCGATTCACTTGAACTGTCACTGCTTGGTGGTCATGTGCCACTGCTGAGTCTTTGGTGCTGTCTTGAATTTGTGCAGTCCATGTTGTTGCTTGAGTCTCTGTTGCCTTGCTTCTGATCATGTTGCACAATTTCTGTTGTTTCCACCTTCTGGTATGCTGCAGCTTGGTCTTTGTTCTCCTGCATGTAGTTGGTAGTTTGCATTCTCTTATGGTTTCAAACATGTGAGTTGATCATGTTGCATTGAGTTTATTTGAAGTTGTTTCACTGGTGGCCTATGTACATGCTTCACTGCATCTTGTCTTGTATCACTTGTGTCACCATGCCTGTTATACATGCAGCTGAATCATGCCTGAAGTCGTTGCCTTGTTTCACTGTCCACCTGTATCATGCTTGGCTTTGTGTAGTTGATGTTGTACACTGTCTTGTGCATTGCCCCATTCACTGTTGCTGTGCAGTTGCTATGCCTTGCTTGGTCTCTGTTCTTTGTTCATTGGTCAACGCTTGGTCATTGCACTGCTGAACTTGATTCACTTCATGTATGGCTGTTCTGATTTGTTGAAGCTTTGAAATGTTTCATTGTTTCATGCATTGTTGTAACTGTGTTGGACTTGTGACCTTCCCTGTGTTGAATCCAGTTTTTCAAAAAACTCGGGTTTGACCTTGTGCTCGAGAGTTGTGACTTTTGAATATACTGCACGTGAGTTGAACCTGGCTTTTTATTAGGGTTTGACCTGTGCTCACCTGTCCCTGTAAATCAATCAAGTGTATATATCGGCGTGCACGGCCTTGTGGCATATACAGTAATACACTGTGTATGTCACAAGTTGTTCGTGTATGATGAATTCAAATTTAAATCATGACGAACAACCCAATTAACTGAGGCAAATCATATTTTAAAAAATTATCTTTTATTTTTGAATTGCAAAAATATTTCTTTTTCAATTTTACTGCGTTAGTTTATATTTTTGCAGATTGCTCAGATGCTGGATTCAACCTGGAATGCAGTTGAAGATAGAAATATGAGTGTGAGTGATATGTAGTGAGGTGAATTGTAAATATGAAATGTGAGATAATTGTAATCAAAGTTGTATAGTTATAGTGAGAGCTTGAAATTGTACTATTCAAAAATGTAATAAATATTTATTTGAATAAAATATCTGTTTGAATTCAAATTCTGTGTAATTTATTTTATTCAACAAATATTTATTTTAACTGTGAAAAATAGAATAGTATATTAACAAATACATTTAAACGAATGTATATATGTTTATTATCATCAAACAAAAATCATATAAGAGCAAAGCTCATATTCAACAGTTATCTGGCATTCACGATGTGTTTCACGTTTCACAGTTTCGAAAATAAGTGCACGATCCAGACTGTATTATTGAGGAGGTTGCACAACAGGATTTAGAGATCACACCAAATCTGACAATTAAAAGAGATTCGTTGAAAATAATTGATCGTGATGAAAAGAAGCTGAGGAATAAAATTGTGAAACTGATTAAAGTGCAATCGAGCGGTGATCCAAATGACTGTACTTGGGAAATAGAGGATAGCATACAGAAGTCCTATACCAATTGCAGACTGGATATTTTGGCTTCATCTGGTAAGCCATTTCTCTATCTTTTTCTGCGTTCTTATATTCTTTATTTGTCTCTCTCTCTTTCAAATTTCGAGGATGAAATTTTCTTAAGGGGATGAATATGTAGTATCCGAAATTTTATCAACTTAAAGTTTGTAATTAATTTGATTTCTAGAATTTAATTTGGAATTAATTTGAAAATTTTCAAGACAAATAGAATTAGTATTGATTTATACATATATAAATGGATCGTAGTTCAAATTTGAATTTGAATTTGAACTTGAATTTAAATTTTAAAAAAAACGCCTTAATAAAATAATTTGGATTTTAAAATAATATATATAGGTAATTTATTTAATGTATAATTGGTTTAAAACATTTTTTTTAAAATTGTATATAATAATAAATAGGAAAATGTATTTATAAAATAGGAAATATAATTTAAAAAATTATATAAAAATATAAGTTAACAAGTGTTAAATTTTAAGTGCATCGATTAGCAAGTGTAATTCATGAGATAAGTGTTTTAACAAGTGTAATAATCTTGTAAATAAAATAAACAGGTGTCATTTTGTTTATTTATTTTGAGAAAATTGATAAAAAATGGAAAATGAGATTATATAAACCATTTCATCTTCTATCTCTCATTTCATTATCACTTTAAAAAATTTAACAAATCTGAGAAAAAAACAGAAGCTTGTGAAACTAGAAGATTAAAAACAACAAACTAGAAAATAATAGATTCAAAACAAATACAGATTATTTCATGCTCTGGAAATCATCTCAAATTTTAACAACAAAGTCTGTAAACAAACAACAAAACAAGGATCATCTCAGTGACTTAACAATCCAAAGCTCCAAATTAAAAAAAATCAAGTTTTCATCATCAATTCAGCAAGATCAATCCTAGGTTTTCAACTCAGAAACGAAAAAATTCCAAATACCTTTCTGTTTTCAAAATCTAAGGTGAGTAAAATTTCAAAAATCTGGATTCTTCTTGGTGTTTGAATCAGGCTTGAAATTAAATTTTAAAAGTATATACATTCATGTAAATATATGTACATAAATATGTGTGATGTGAGTGCATGTCTGATATACAGGCAGAGATGCCTCTGTTTGATTCCAAGTTTCAAAACCTGTTCATAATTCCAATTCTCTTTATATAAGCCTCTTTAAATTTCAAGATTCAAACAAATTTATTAAAGTATTTTTCTGAAAATCAAGAAATATAGGCGAGCACAGATCATACCAAAAATTCAAGAAACATGTTTTTTGATTTCAGGTACAACATCTGAATCGATTTTAAAAATGAGGATTTTTAAAAGTAAAAGTAATTTTTTTAGTGAAGTATGGATCGAGTAAATTGGGGTTGAACGGATTTAGGATTTTTGATGATTTCTGGTTATCGACGAAGCGAGGGTTGTCGCGATCATGGCTGAAGCTCGTTGAGGATCGGGGAGCTTGAGAAAAATGCTCGAAAATCAAAGTGGATGATGAACGAGATCGATTTAGGGTTTAGGACTCAAAATGGGTTGAGGTCGGAAAGTTGGTCACTGCGTCGTCTCTAGGCCATCGGGGTTCATCGGACTTGGGGCATTGGAAACATGGATGGCTGGCGGAGCTTAGGACGGAGTTGCACGATCTCTTATGGTGGGAATTGTCATGGTGAGGAGGATTTGTATTGATCATTTTTGCACCAGTGGTGCTTGATTTGCTCGATTTCGATATGAGGTTCGTGATGAAGAATTGATGGTCGAAATCGTGAGTGGAAGTCGTTGACGTTGTGTAAGGAGCTTCGGCGGTGGCCGAAGCTCGTCGGAGCTTTGGTGCATGTGACGAGTTATGGGGTGTGTCCGTAAGTAGGATTGAGGAAGGAAGAGTTGTGACTCGAAGTGTCCTTCGGGAAATATGAGTATAGGCTCGAGCAAGGTTTTACGTAATTTTTGGGTTGCACCTGGTTTAACACTTAAACAAAAGTTTAGGTTTGAAATAAAAAGCATAGGGGTTAGTTTAGGAAAAAACTCGAAGTGAATGGCATGTCGGCTTAGGGATGGACTCGAGTGGGTATCAGGTTTGCTGTAAAAACAGTTTTTACTTTAAAACCAAATTTAAATTTTAAACATTTTTTATCCATATTTTTAAATAATGGTTTTGATTTAAGTTTGAATTGATAAAGGTTTTAAGTATGATATTTTTAAAGTATTTAAAATTTGATTTATTTAATTTTGTGCTATATTTTAAAATTAATTTAAATTAATAACATAATTAAAAACAAAATTAAAATGAAATGTTATTTAAACTAACCATGATCTTTTGACTATATTGTGTTAATGATAATTAATTATAAAGTTTATTAAATAAAGATTTCAGTAATAATTAGGTAATTAGTAATAATTAAATGATTTATAATTACTTAATTAAATAAAAATTATAATTAATTAAAGGTTAATTAATCATTAATTTAAGATAAATTATTTTATAATTAAGGATTAATTAATTAATGTAATTAATTAAGTAATGTTTAATTAATAAAAATGATTAAGATTAATTAATTAGTAATTAAGCAGTAATTAAGAATAATTAACTAATCTATTAATTTATAATTAAAGATTAATTAAATGATAATTAAGGTTAATTAATTATTAATTAAGATGAATTAATTAATAATAAAGGACTAGTTAATTTATAACTAAGAATATTTAATCATTAACTAAGGATAATTAATTAAAATAATTATGTGATTAATTAATTATAATCACACGATTAATTCATCGTAATTGTAGATGATTGATTATTATTGAATGCTTTGTATTGATTGATATCTTTGATATGTGATTGTGATACTATGTGATATGAATTGCTTTGTGCCAAGCTGTGACATCTGTGAATATATTACTGTGTGAATGTGAAAATCCCTTGGCCCGTAAAACGACATTTGAATTTCGATGCGACAGGGAGTCGGATTCCAGATGGTTATCCGAAACCCAGATCGAATATTAATGGTCAATCTTTGTGATTGATATATCCATGTGTTTTAAAATTAAGCGCTCACTATTCGGTTTAGTCGGAAGAGGACTTTGTATTATATAACCCATTTCGAATAATGACACGACGAAATGGACAGCATTTGAAGACGGTGGTGAAGACTAGGTGTCTTCGAGAATGATAGGATAACCTATCGAATGACTCTGCACTGAATTGCTCCGGTGTAGAGATCTTCATATGTGATGGGGAGTCCGATCGGGATTGTAGATACCCGGATTGCAAGGGCTTCTTCTGAAGTGCCTTCGGTTTCGCTCGAACCCGAAATGGACTTGTATGGTTGTATGTCTGATGTTACACATTAAGATATAAAGCTGATTTCTATCAAATACATTTCTGTTGGTGGCAGAGAATTTATTCTCTTATCTTAACCCCCTTCTTTGAGACGTATGAGCTCAGAGATTATATCGTTGATGGTTATTAGTGGTATACTCCCAACTTGGTAGTGTGGCATGCTGAGTGATGTTGCTCATTTGTTGATCGAAGCATGGCTTTTGTGTAAAGCATAGCTTTGTGGACGAGACTTCGTCGAACCTCACAACCCGAAAATGGTCGAAACATGAAGGATGCAGCAAGGTTATTGGGGGTAGCACCCCTTAGGGTATGTGTATTTCCTTTTGGATAAAAAGTGGTATCGTGGTATGGAGCCTAGATATTTAACTTATATGGATACTGCAATTATGTTGCTTTATGGTTGTTGTTGGGTCCCCGGATAAAGGTCAGTTATGACCGGGGGATGGCATACTCGTGTAGTAGTTACCTGGTTACAGATATAACCCGGCCTTATGTTGGCAGCTATCCGGTTAGGATCTCAGGGGCATCCCTCCAAAGGCGTACCCATGTGGCATAGGGAGGCGTACCCATGTGGCATAGGAAGTTCCTTAGCCTGACCGTTTGTTGAAAATCCAAAGAAACAATACGAGCCCTATACTATTTTAGTTGTATAACCTGCCATGCAGCGTGGCGGTAACCTGCCATAAAACATGGTAGTTATAGTAGGTATACCATAATGGTGGTATGCTGGCTAAGATTAATATTATACTTTCGAAATGTTTTCTACACTATGCACTATTAATATTATTAAAAGATTTTTCTCGTATGAAGCATGTTTGACTATCATAAGAAGAAATCTGCTCCAATTGTGCGATTACATTGTATGTGGCAGGAGGTCTTATGGTAGTTTCTTTTTTCAAAAGCATATCAGATTTCTTTTATAAACTATTTTGTACAAATAATTGTTTTTGTTTACTCATACTAGCCTCATGACTGACTCAGAGTTTGTTGTTCCCTTCCTAAACTCTGGAAGCCCATAATTTCCACATGGGTAGCCTAGAAGCACGTTATTCATGTTTTTGGAGATAGCTTGGATTTAGAAGTCTTTTGTAAGCTATCGGATTTTTTAAAGCTTTTGGTTTGGAAATTTTTTGAAGTGTTTAGAGTTTTAGAAGACCTTATCGAAATTGAAGCATGTTGGAAACTTTTTGAAAACTTTGTTGTTGTTCCGCTATGGTGTTGTATCATGTGTAGCACTCTGATGATGGTGATGATATGTTGTAACCAAATATCGTGATGATATTGTATCAAATATTGTATCTGTGTTGTGATCAATGATAATTCATTTTGTCCCCGCTGTTTATATTCATCTAATGTTGTTATAAGCTCCATCCGAACTGGAGTTTAACTTTTGAATCTCCGGCAGTCGAATACAAGTGAGATATTTGATGTCAATTTTCAATCACTGGATTTTGGGTCGTGACAGTATGATTCATTTAAGAGTAAATATAATAATAAGTAAGTTTGTATTGTTATGATAAATACTGATATATGTTATATACCGGTTATAGACATAGATTTTATATGTGTTTGGTTTTCAAGATATTTGTTTTAATATATATAAAGGCAATTTATATTTTATTATCGTAACGACCTGAAATTTCAACCATTCGCATCCACGTATGCCGGATTTGAATTGCTCAAAATACCAGATTGCTAATTTATATTTGGCAAAATTCAGCATATACAGTACATAAGTAAATCACAGAATCACAGACATAGAGTAATAATATGTAGCGGAAACAAGGATAGTAGTCCATGAAGCTACTATATACATATCAAAGTTAAATAAGATACAACAGAAGTCTCGAATACAATAGTCAAATACAAAATCAGAATACATCACCAGAATCAACTGAATATCTGAAAGCTGGATAGATAGTTGGATCTCCAAGTGAAGCTCCAACTCCAAAGGTGAGTCCCTAAAGCTGTGTCACTCAATCTGACCCCGAGCATAAAGCAAAACACAAAACAGTCGAGTCAGGATTAAAATTCTTATATCAATAAATCCAACTCAAGTGAAATAACAACTGAAATATAAGCAACTCAAAGGATGTTTGGGATAACCATCCTCTAAGGATCCGTTAAACTAACTACTACGTAGTAATATACGCTATTATAATAATGTCTAAAGTAAAGTAAACTTACTTAGAAATAGCGTTAAGGCTTTGCATTTTCCACCTTAACACATATATAGTGCCAACAGTCTATACAGCACCGTAATACCTCCTGATCGGGAGGCTATCAGAGGATACTGCATAGGTACGACACAAATCAAAACTCGTACAAGGCACGCTAGGGTAGGTGGCACGACACAACGAGACAATACCAGGGTAGATATTCAATTACGCATCTGGACTGGTGGCAACGTGTATCAGCCACTACCGCCCACCTCGAGCCACACACCGAAAATCAAAGGTGAACTCGATAAATCACAAAGCAATAGAATGTTATCGAAGAAGTGTGTCCGATAAGAGGGGCTACCTCATTGGCCTGGAATTTCTCCTGTTTTAGCCACCTTATGCCAACTCACGGCAGTCGAGTCCACATACATACTCAATAGAACGTCGCCACCATCCTACTTCATTTTGGAACCTCCTCCACATACATGGTTGTTAAAGTGGTTTTCGGAGTTGGCAGAGAGTATGACAACTTCCGATCCCGGTCTCTTTAACAACCAAACATTATTATAACACCGCGATCATTTCAAAATAATTTGTACTTTAAAGTCAAAGTACCATCGCCTTTTCAAAACCATATCAATACGATATCATTTCCATTTTGAAACCAAATGCGATATAATTTCCATTTCAAATATATACCTTTTCCAAAATCTTAGCACTTCAAAATCATAACACACTCTAAATCAAAACACTTTGGAAATCATAATACTTCTCACATAACCGATTTAAATATTAAAATAATATATACAATAAAAATTTTTTCCACAAATTTCACAAATTAATTCCAAATCAACTCGAATTTCAAATTCAAATTTAATCAGATCTCAAATAATTAATTCCAATTTAGCTTCTAAATAAACCATTCAAAATTATATCGATTTCAAAGACATATTTGAACCCAAACATAAACCATTTCAAAGTATATATTTCAAGGCTTTAAATATTCTATAATTTCAAAACTAAATGTTATGATTTTATACATATCTTAATTCAATTTACTATTATTTTGTTTTGAAATATTTACTTAATAAATCCAATATCATTTATATAAAACTTTTAAACTTCAAATAACTGAATATTCCTTCAATTTATTGTAACGACCCAGAATTTCTATTAATTAAAATTTGTATATTTAATTGAATTTAAATATTAATAAGTGAAATTTATAAGTCGAATAAATTTAATTTCGAATATCTAGATTTAACTGGATAATTAAATCGGTAATTTAATAGTTGAAATTACGTAAATAATTGAAAATTGGGTTTAATATGATTGAAATTGATTTGTAAAATTTTATTTTATCATATTGGAGTTATGATGATGTTATGGAACTTTTAAAATCGAATTAAAAGTTAATTTGTGAAAATTGAATATTTTAATATTTAATTGACGAGTTAAAATAGCCATTTTTCAAACAGTCTCGGATTTTAACGAAACCAGTTTCATCGGATCCGTAATGTGATATTATTATATGGTTTCAAATTTCGTGTCAATCGGATTTACGGTTTGTCCGGGGCAAGCCAAAATGCATAGGAAATGATTTAAATCGATTTAATTTAAATCGATCGTTTATTGCCGTAACTCGCATAGATGATCGAATTAGCCTCTGAAACCTACTCCATTGTGTCCGGAACGCGGGGTAAACCTTAGAAACGCCAACCGGCACGCTTCGTTTGGATTTCGGAAAATTCGGGATGAATAGTAATTTGGAAATTTTCTATAAAAACCCCCTTGTTTTCTCATTTTTCACAAAACCAGAAGAAACTAGGGTTTCTAACCCTAGCCGCCGCCTTTATTGTTCTCAACGGCCAGAAATATCGATTCTTTCTTCCTTGATTTCTCCTAATCTATCAACAATTATGAAAAACTTTCAACACAAAAGTTGAAGAGCGTATTGAGATCTATAACTTCAACGGTTATGATCAATTTTTATTGAGTGGATTGGCGGCAAATCGCTCGTGAAGGCCGGCCATTCATAACCGTTTCTCGAGTGCTATAAGGGGCCGTGCTTCACCAATTTCAGGCCGTGGGTAGCTTGCGTGGAGGGCGACGAAATGGTAGTGGTTGTTCAACCTAAAGCTAGCTGTGGTGGTGGCGAAAATCTAGTGTTTTGATCGGCTTGAATGGGTTTCTCGCGTGCGAATACTGGGTTGGGGGAGAAGCTCAAGGGGACGGCCTTGATGCGTGCTTGGAGATTGAACAGCCAGGATTTAATTAGGTTATAAAAAATTAAAAGAATTTGTAAATTTATTTTATTATAAATCGTGTAATCTTTAAAATGTTGTAACTTCTTCATATGTGGTCGAAACGCACGAAACGAATTGCGTTAGGTTCGTGTGGACGAACACTACGCTATGGAACTGGATTGGAGTTGTTTGGAGCTAGTGAAAATTTTGGGTAAAATTAAACGCACGTTTAATTTTATTCGAAATAAAAAGCTGAAACTGAATTTGAAACGAGGTGAGAACTTCTCATTCATTCAAATAGTTTCGATTTAAATTTTAAATAGTTAGATTTAAAATTGATGATTGTATGCCTGGATGATAAATTATTATCTGTTGATGATTGAAATAGACATTATACGCCGTTATTAAGCGGAGGTTATTTATTAAAAACATATACGGCGATAATTCCAACTTGTATGGAATTGGTATTATATATGTAATTGGAGTTGATTTTCCCGCATTATATAGCGGATGAGACCCTATTGCACCACATAATAGCGGATAATATTTTATAAATCCCATATACCGCGATAATCTGTATTGGAACAGAATTGGTATTGTGCTAACATCTGTGGATGCAGGGAAACAGGTTGGAGGGATCCAACTGGATTCTTCACCAGTATTTATTTGATTACAGATATTGTGATGTTTGTTGATTATCATATCGATATATGATATTTGGATGTCGTGATTGACTATTTGATGTTGTTGCATCATCGGATCCATTTTTGAAGTTCTAAAATAATGATTTTTGATTTTAAAAAGAATTTTAAAGTGATTTTTGAAAGTATACGTTTTATTAAATTTTGAATTGTTAAAATAAATAAACATTATAATTTTATTGTTATAAAAGTTATGTTTTTGAAAAATAGTACTTAAGTATGTTTTTGGAGTTATATAAGTTTTAAATAACGTTTTGTAAATTATTAAAAGGATTGGTTTATTTAAATTGAGATTTTTGAATTATTATAAACGGGTTAAATAAAAGATTTATAATATTGATATTTATAAACTAAAAATATAGGAATTATAAAACGAGTTTTTATGAGTGTTAAAATGAAGAATAATTGGATTTCTCAAGTAAATGAAATTTATAGATTTATAAATTGTGAAGTTATAAATTGAATAGATTTTGCAAAATAGAAAATTATAAATAATTAACTTGAAAATTTGATTTTTCACATCTAAATGAGATTTAAATAGAATTGGTTAATAAAGTGATTTTATAACTTGAAGTTTTTATAATGTATAAATGTGAATTTATAAACATTGATTTATAAATTCAAGATTGATTGAATTTGATAAGTAAACTTTTATAGCATATTAAAGGAGTATATTCACGATTTTGAACAGTGAATAATATATTAAAGGAATGTTTAGGGAGTGATCTTTTAAATTAAGTTAATTGTTTTAAAGATGTTTTAAAATGTATTAACTATCGAAACCATAGATGTCAACATTCATTGTTGAAATAGACGTTTTTAAGAAATAAGGAAATGGTGGACTATAACACTGTTGTTATAGTAAATGATTTCCGAAAGGAAATGTTTTTATTTAGTATTGGGATTTATATATCTATTTTAATTTCGAATCCCTATACTAGTAATTTTGGGTCGTCGTAACGATGTTTTACGTAACATTCGTTTTGGCCCAAATAAATGTGTTTGAAAGAATGTTTTCCTTGAAGAATGAAATATATACTTAATTTCGATTTAAGTATATTGAATATTGTCCAAGTGTTGAAAATAAATGGATTCGTGAATTACTTATTATTATTAAATAAGTATTGAAATGTTTTCCAATATAAAGTGAATATTTTGAGATTTTATCTTTTAAAGATAAATTGAAAATGAATATTAGAAATCGATTTGGAAATCGTATATTCATAGATATTTGGGAATTGTGAATTCACTATGGAATTTATAAAAGAAAGGGAAATTTGTTTAAAAATAAACGTTGATTTATTTTTGAAGGGTGGGAATAAATTTACGGATTTGGAACGTAAATATAAAGTAAATCGATAAGGATTTATTTAATCGGTTTAAATGAACCATTTTGAAATGGAAGTATTTCCGCGTAGGGAAAATGATTGAAATTTGTTTTCAAAAGTGGTAAAGGTGAAAAGTGATTTGAAAATTTGTTTTCAAATGGTTGAAGTGTGAAAATTATATATCTAGTGAAGATATTTTTGAAAAATAAATAATTTGGGAAATTATTTGGAATTTGGTGATGTTGAACATACCTATTGATAGTTAAATAACCGACTATCAATATTTACCTTTAAATAGGTATTTGTTGTGATTTGCTTGAATTTGAATGCCACACTTATTTTTAAAAATAAGCGCTCACTATTCGGGTTAGCCGGAAAAGGACCTTGGGGTCGTATAATGTAACGACCCAGAATTTTTATAAATTAAAATTTGAATATTTAATTAATTTTAAATATTTATAAGTGAATTTATAAGTCGAATAAATTTTTATTTGAATTATTGGATTTAATTGGATAATTAAATCGATAATTTAATATGTTAAATTATGGAAATAATTGAAAATCGAGTTAAATATGATTGAAAATGATTTGTAAAATTTTATTTTATCATGTTGAAGTTAGAATAATATTTTAGAACTTTTAAAATCGAATTTAAAGTTAATTTGTGAAAATTGAATATTTTAATATTTAATAATCGACTGTAAAATAGCCAATTTTTGAACAGTCTCAGAATTGAACGAAACCAGTTTCATTGGATCCGTAATAGTTAGTTATTACCGGATTTCAATTTTCGTGTCAATCGGAGCTATCATTTGACCGTGGCAGCTCGAAACGCATCGAATTATTTTTAATTTAAATTTGGCGAGTCAAAATAGCCATTTTTCAAAAAGTCTCAGATTTCGACGAAACCAGTTTCATCGGATCCGTAATGTGATATTATTGTAAGGTTTCAAATTTCAAGTCGTTTGGATTTACCGTTTGTCCGGTACAAATTAAAACGCCTAGAAATCGGTTTAAATCGGTTTAATTCAAATTGAGCGTTTATAGCCATAACTCGCACATACTTCCGAATTAGCTTCCGATACCTGTTCCATTGTGTCCGGAACGCGGGATAAACCCTAGGTACGCTGGTTACGGCGCGTAAATCGGAGTTCGGAATTTCCGGGATGAATAGTGTCGCTCGTTCCTTATAAATAGCCCCTACCTCTTCATAAAATTAAAATAAATAACAAACCCTAACCCTAATAATTGCTAGCCGCCACATTCATAGCCTATGGCCAGAAATTAATCTCCTCTCCCCCTTGATTACTCCAAATCCATCAAGAATTAGCAAGAAAGTTCAACTACAAAGTGATAGAACACGACGAGAGCTACGAGATCAACGGTGGAGATCGCGAATGGAGCTATGGATTGTGAGATAAATGGGGCCGTTCTCATCAGCTCACGCACGCATTTTTAGGCAACCTAGGGGGCCGAGCCTTATGCCCTTCAGGCCGAGTATGGTGGAGGTCATGAGCTACGCGATGGTGGTTGTTTGATGATGTATTGTCGAGTGTTGAAGGCTAGAATTGAAACCCTAGTTTTCTTGTAATGGGTTCATTGGTTCGGCCTTTGCCTGTAGCTTCTTGCGTGAGAGGAGAAGATGGTATATGCGGCCTTGATGATGCAGTGCAAAATCCTACGGCCCAGATGCAAGTGTGGGTTTTAATTATAAGTTTATGCTGTAATTTAGTTATAAAAACGTGTACAATCTTGTAAAATTCATATCTTTTACATACGAGGTCGAAAAAATGCAAACTCAGTTGCGTTGGAATCGTATGGACGAGCACTACGCGATGGAGTTGGTTTGGAGTTGTTTGGAGTTAGTGAGAATTTTGGGTAAAATTAAACGTCCGTTTAATTTTATTCGAAATAAATCGCTAAAACGAAATTAAAATCAAGGTGAGAACTTCTCACTCAATCGAATAGATTTCGATTTTATTTTAAATAGTTAGATTTAAAATATTTGAATGCATGTTTGAATGATGACTGTAAATTATTGATTGTTAAAATAGACATTATACGCCGTTAGTAAGCGGATGTTATTTATTATAAACATATACCGCGAATATTTCATAAACAGTGAAATTGGTATTATATATAATATCAATATATATATATTGGCATATGTATATATTGCAGTTATTGATTTCCCGCATTTTTTGTTTAGCGGATGAGACCCTATTACGCCGTTATTAAGCGGATAATATTTATTAAGAACATATACCGCGATAATTTCGTACTGGAGCGAAATTGGTATTGTGCTAATGTTTGTGGATGCAGGAAAACAGGTTGGAGGGATCCAACTGGATTCCTCAACAGTTTTTATTTGATTTCAGATATTTTGATATTTGATGGATTATCATATCGATATATGATGGATCGTTGTAGTCGTGATTGACTATTTGGTGTGTAGCATCATTGGACCCAGATTTTGGGATTTTAAAATGATTTTCAAAGTGATTTTTGAAATATACTATATTTTTGGAATTGATCCATTATAAATAAATAAACGTTATAATTTTTTAAAGTTATAAAAATTATGATTTTTGAGAAATATAGTTAAAAGATTGATTTTTGAAAATACGGGTTAATGATGTTATAAAATAGTTTAAAAATGGGATTTTTGAATTTATTGCGAAAAGTTTAAATATAGGATTTATAAAATTTAATTATTTTATAAATCAAGAGAATTATGAAATTATAAAGGAATTTAAAGACGTTTAAAAAAATAATATAAATTGATTTATATTAAGGGATTTATAAATGGATATTTATAAATTGAATTATGAACATTATAAAACAAGTTTTTATAAGTGTTTGAATGTAGTGGAAATGAATTTCCTAAATGAATGAAATTTATAGTATTATAAACTGTGAAGTTATAAATGAAATTTTATAAGCAGTAGGTTTATAAAATTTATAAAGTTATCGAAAGAATGAATTTTGGATAAATAAACAATCTTATAAGTTAAGATTAATAATTTGGGAAGTTAAATGAACGATTTTGTAAAATAATCGTTTTATGAGTAATTAACTTATAATATGAACGTTTAGTTTATAATTTAGTTATAAACTGGAATAAGTTAATAAAAGAATTTATAAAAAGGAAGTTTTTATAAATAAATAGAAATGGAATTTATAAACGATGTTTTATAAATTCGCAAATGACTTATTTTGATGAGAAAATTGTTGGAACCTATTAAAGGAAATTTATTCACATTTTTGAATAGTGAATAATCCTTTGAATTAAAACGAATAAAAAGATGAGATTTGTTAATGAAATTTATTCACATTTTTGAATAGTGAATAACACGTTAAAGAAAATGTTTAGAATGTGATATTTTAAACAGAATTAAAACGATCTAACGATGTTTTTAAATGCATTGAGATTCGAAACCATAGATTTCAACATTTATTGTTGAAATAGATGTTTCGAGAAATAAAAGGAAATGGTGGACTATAACACGGTTGTTATAGTAAATGATTTCCGAAAGGAAATGTTTTGTATAGTATTGGGATTTATATATCTATTTAATTTTGAATCCCTATACTAGTGATTTTGGGTTGTCGTAACGATGTTTTACGCAACATTCGTTTTGGCCCAAATAAATATGTTAAGAGAATGATTTCCTTAAAGAATGAAATATATACTTAATTCGATTTAAGTATATTGAATATTTTCTAAGTGTTGAAAATAAAAGAGATTTGTGAATTTCTTATTAATAAATAAGTATGGAAATGTTTTCCAATATGAAGTGAATATTTAGGAATTATCTTTTTGAAGATAAATTGAAATGGATAATTGAAATCGTATATGCATGAATATTTTGAAATATAAATTCATTATGGAATTTATATGTGAAAGTGGAATTTGTTAAAAATAAATATTGATTTATTTTTGAAGTGTTGAAATTATATATCTTGTAAAGATATTTTGGAAAGTAAATAATTTGGAAAATTATTTGGAATCTGGTGATGTATGCATATCCATTGATAGTTCAATAATCGACTATCAATATTTCCCTTTGAATGGGTATTTGATGTGAATTGATTGAATTTGAATGCACACTTATTTTTGAATAAGCGCTCACTATTCGGGTTAACCGAGAAAGGACCATGGGGTCGTATAACCCATTCCGAATATGTGATACGTCGTTGTGAATAGCATTGAAGATCGGTGTTGAAGACCCGGTATTTGCGAAAGCGATAGGATGACCTATCGATTGTCTCTGCACTGAGTTGCAACGGTATAGAGACTCCCTAAGTGATGGGAAATCCGATCAGGATTGTGAATATCCGGATTGCAAGGACTTCTTTGTAAGTGCCTTCGGTTTTGTTCGAGCCCGGAACAGACTTGTATGGATTGTATGTCTGACATTACAATTTGAGATATAAAGCCGATTTCTTTCAAATATATTTCTGTTGGTGGCGGAGAATTTATTCTTTGCTTAACACCCTTCTCTGAGACGTACGAGCTCAGAGGTTATATAGTTGAAGTTATCAGCGATATATTCCCAGTTTGGTAATGTGACATGCTGAGTGATGCTGAAATGATCATTGTGTTGATTATTTGTGATAGGATCATTTATTTGATCGTCTATCTTAGTGATCATTGTGTTGATCATTTGTTGACCCAAAGCATGGCTTTTGTATAAAGTATGTTTTTGTGGACGTGAATTCGTCGAGCCTCACACCCCGTGAATGGTCAAAACAGGAAAGAAGCAGCAAGGTTATGAGGGGTAGCACCCTTTAGGATGTGTCCATTTCCTTCTGGAAAAGGGTGGTATCATGGTATGGAGCCCAGATACTTACTCATGTTGAAACACTTTGTTTTTATGATTGTGTGAATTGATTAGAGAGCGCTCTCGGATAAAGGTCCCAAAGGACCGGGGGATGGCATATTCGGTCAGTTGTTACTCAGTTAGGGGTAACCCGGCCTTGTGTTGGTAGAGATCCGGTTTGGTTCTCGGGGATGTCCATCCAGAGGCATTCTCATGTGGCAATGGGAAGTTCCTTGGCCTGACCATTTGTTGGAAATCCAATTCCCAATACGAAACTTGTACGGTATTAGTTGTAGAACCTGCTATTCACTTATGGTGGTCACCACTGTTTGGATAGTAGCTATAGTAGGCATACGATAATGGTCGTATGTTGGCTAAGATTTATATCTTTATTTTCGAAATGATTTTCCTCTACACTATGCACTAATAATAATATCAAATATTATTTTAAATGCGTATCAAGCATCTTTGACTATCATAAGGAGAAATCTCCTCCGATTCTGCGTTTGCATGTGTGTGTGTGCGGGAGGCCTTATGGTAGTCTCATTTTAAAAGCATTGCGAATTGATTTAAAAATATTCCTCTATTTTGATTTTAAAGATAAATAAACTATTTTGAGTTCTCACACCAGTCACATGACTGACTCGGAGTTTATTGTTTTCCTTCCTAAACTCTGGGTGCCCACCAATTTCCACACGGGCAGTTAAGAGTTAAGGTTTATCAGGATATTCTGGATATTCTGGAGTTGCTGGAGGCAAGCTGGATTGGCATGGCGTATTACTAGTATATAGTACTTCTTTTTCCGCTGTTATGTTGTTGTATGTTGTTGTACACTCTGATGATTTGATGTAATGTAATATGATGATAATGTAATAACTGATATAGTTCTTTGTTTAAAAATTATTCATTTATTATTATATGTTGTTCCGCTGCGAATTGTGAGATTCTGTTGTTGTTCTGTTGTTTCCTTTCTGTCCGTTCTATTTAAAAAAAAAAAAATTCTTCTATCTTCTATTATCAAATTTTCTATTTTTCTATCTTCCTCTCTCTCTATTTTCTGTTATCTTCTTCTACTTCTCTCTTTTTCTTTTCTTAAAATTTTTGTTAAAACCCATAACATTCCAGTTTCCGGCCTTCGATTTCTCGGCAGTCGATAAAGTGAGTATCGATGTCGGATTTTCGAAAGTCGAAAATCCATGTTTGTTACATTTGGTATCAGAGCTGATGGTTAAGCGACAACCATGGTTCTGTAGGGTATTACTCATTAGAGATAGAGTCAGTAGTACTCTAGAATGAGTTTGAGTGTAATAATAGCTATGAGAGCGTACTTGTTAGTGAATATGAAATTGTTTTATATTGTGATGATTGGTTTATTGAGTGGCATATGAACTTTCGTCAGCGTGGTCCGCAAGACTATGCCGAAGGGGTTTCTAAACACTTGAATGGAACTATTCGGCACAATATTGATTTTAAATTGGGTAAATGAAATAATTTTACCTTGATTATATTTTTAAATATAAAGGAATAATTTTTCAGAATTATTAAAGTGTATATAAGTTGATTGTTAGGTTGTTTGAATAATCTAAATTAAAGAATAATTGTATAAGCAAAAGAATTATAAGAATTGAATTATAATTAAAGTGTTTACAATTGTGAAATAAACTTATATATCTAAGAAGTGAAACTATATGAATATATTTATGAATATGAGTTGTGAATAAAAGTGATGGTGTTAAACCAAATTGAATGAATATAAGCAAAGGAATTTAGTTGTATTATATATACTTTGGTTGTTATTTGATTGTTAGTTGATTGTTGATTGATTGTATATAATTCATTAAGTGTTAATGAAATTGAAAGCTATGAAATTGAAATTCAAATTGAAAGTAAATAAATTTGAATAGAATTGAATGTGAATTAGATTTAATTAGTAAATGTAAACTAATTGAATTGAGAATGAATGTTAGTAAATCCAATGTAAATAAATCAAATATGATTTAAAGTGAAAACCAATTCATTGAATATTAATGAGAATATGAATGAATATTTATTGGTTATGAATTATGAGTGATAGTTGGTTGATGTTTGCATTTGTTGTTTTACTGCATTACTATGTTAGCATATATAGATATTATGATGTTATATGTTGTACATGGAGATTATTGTCTATATGCATGATTCTCATGTTGTTTGTTGAGTGTTTAGTAGGTGCGGATCGCGTTTGCTTCCTATTTGGAGTTCGCTTTTGCGCTATATTAGCTGTATATGCTCGCTAATAAAATATAAGGTACATATCTCGGATTAAATATCGTACTTTTACACTTTTTTCCCTTCGGGATGCCTCATTACTTGATGAGATGTATATTTGTGATATATATACTGTCATTTTTTTTCGGATCGAGCCGCGCAAAGGAGACTATGGCGAATTTTTCCGGAAATTTAAGGCGTTAGAAAATTTTTAAGAAAATTGGAAATTTTTTGAAAACTATAACTTTGATTTTGGAATTGAAAGTTAAATGATATAGTTTGTTTTTGAAAACATAACTAAGTATGATTTGAAAACTTAGTAAAGTTTTGTAAGAAGTTTAATTATGGATTTTGGGAAAATTAATAGATTTTGTAACCTTTCTTACTTGTAATTTCGAGGACGAAATTCTTTTAAGGGGGAAAGATTGTAACGACCCAGAATTTTTATAAATTAAAATTTGAATATTTAATTAATTTTAAATATTTATAAGTGAATTTATAAGTCGAATAAATTTTTATTTGAATTATTGGATTTAATTGGATAATTAAATCGATAATTTAATATGTTAAATTATGGAAATAATTGAAAATCGAGTTAAATATGATTGAAAATGATTTGTAAAATTTTATTTTATCATGTTGAAGTTAGAATGATATTTTAGAACTTTTAAAATCGAATTTAAAGTTAATTTGTGAAAATTGAATATTTTAATATTTAATAATCGACTGTAAAATAGCCAATTTTTGAACAGTCTCAGAATTGAACGAAACCAGTTTCATTGGATCCGTAATAGTTAGTTATTACCGGATTTCAATTTTCGTGTCAATCGGAGCTATCGTTTGATCGTGGCAGCTCGAAACGCATCGAATTATTTTTAATTTAAATTTGGCGAGTCAAAATAGCCATTTTTCAAAAAGTCTCAGATTTCGACGAAACCAGTTTCATCGGATCCGTAATGTGATATTATTGTAAGGTTTCAAATTTCAAGTCGTTTGGATTTACCGTTTGTCCGGTACAAATTAAAACGCCTAGAAATCGGTTTAATTCAAATTGAGCGTTTATAGCCATAACTCGCACATACTTCCGAATTAGCTTCCGAAACCTGTTCCATTGTGTCCGGAACGCGGGATAAACCCTAGGTACGCTGGTTACGGCGCGTAAATCGGAGTTCGGAATTTCCGGGATGAATAGTGTCGCTCGTTCCTTATAAATAGCCCCTTCCTCTTCATAAAATTAAAATAAATAACAAACCCTAACCCTAATAATTGCTAGCCGCCACATTCATAGCCTATGGCCAGAAATTAATCTCCTCTCCCCCTTGATTTCTCCAAATCCATCAAGAATTAGCAAGAAAGTTCAACTACAAAGTGATAGAACACGACGAGAGCTACGAGATCAACGGTGGAGATCGCGAATGGAGCTATGGATTGTGAGATAAATGGGGCCATTCTCATCAGCTCACGCACGCATTTTTAGGCAACCTAGGGGGCCGAGCATTATGCCCTTCAGGCCGAGTATGATGGAGGTCATGAGCTACGCGATGGTGGTTGTTTGATGATGTATTGTCGAGTGTTGAAGGCTAGAATTGAAACCCTAGTTTTCTTGTAATGGGTTCATTGGTTCGGCCTTTGCCTGTAGCTTCTTGCGTGAGAGGAGAAGATGGTATATGCGGCCTTGATGATGCAGTGCAAAATCCTACGGCCCAGATGCAAGTGTGGGTTTTAATTATAAGTTTATGCTGTAATTTAGTTATAAAAACGTGTACAATCTTGTAAAATTCATATCTTTTACATACGAGGTCGAAAAAATGCAAACTCAGTTGCGTTGGAATCGTATGGACGAGCACTACGCGATGGAGTTGGTTTGGAGTCGTTTGGAGTTAGTGAGAATTTTGGGTAAAATTAAACGTCCGTTTAATTTTATTCGAAATAAATCGCTAAAACGAAATTAAAATCAAGGTGAGAACTTCTCACTCAATCGAATAGATTTCGATTTTATTTTAAATAGTTAGATTTAAAATATTTGAATGCATGTTTGAATGATGACTGTAAATTATTGATTGTTAAAATAGACATTATACGCCGTTAGTAAGCGGATGTTATTTATTATAAACATATACCGCGAATATTTCATAAACAGTGAAATTGGTATTATATATAATATCAATATATATATATTGGCATATGTATATATTGCAGTTATTGATTTCCCGCATTTTTTGTTTAGCGGATGAGACCCTATTACGCCGTTATTAAGCGGATAATATTTATTAAGAACATATACCGCGATAATTTCGTACTGGAGCGAAATTGGTATTGTGCTAATGTTTGTGGATGCAGGAAAACAGGTTGGAGGGATCCAACTGGATTCCTCAACAGTTTTTATTTGATTTCAGATATTTTGATATTTGATGGATTATCATATCGATATATGATGGATCGTTGTAGTCGTGATTGACTATTTGGTGTGTAGCATCATTGGACCCAGATTTTGGGATTTTAAAATGATTTTCAAAGTGATTTTTGAAATATACTATATTTTTCGAATTGATCCATTATAAATAAATAAACGTTATAATTTTTTAAAGTTATAAAAATTATGATTTTTGAGAAATATAGTTAAAAGATTGATTTTTGAAAATACGGGTTAATGATGTTATAAAATAGTTTAAAAATGGGATTTTTGAATTTATTGCGAAAAGTTTAAATATAGGATTTATAAAAT
This sequence comes from Allium cepa, assembly GCA_030765085.1. NCBI lineage: Eukaryota > Viridiplantae > Streptophyta > Magnoliopsida > Asparagales > Amaryllidaceae > Allium > Allium cepa. The sequence goes on along the minus strand of CM060941.1, from coordinate 1,035,713,013 downwards.
TTAATTATTTTATAAATCAAGAGAATGATGAAATTATAAAGGAATTTAAAGACGTTTAAAATAATAATATAAATTGATTTATATTAAGGGATTTATAAATGGATATTTATAAATTGAATTATGAACATTATAAAACAAGTTTTTATAAGTGTTTGAATGTAGTGGAAATGAATTTCCTAAATGAATGAAATTTATAGTATTATAAACTGTGAAGTTATAAATGAAATTTTATAAGCAGTAGGTTTATAAAATTTATAAAGTTATCGAAAGAATGAATTTTGGATAAATAAACAATCTTATAAGTTAAGATTAATAATTTGGGAAGTTAAATGAACGATTTTGTAAAATAATCGTTTTATGAGTAATTAACTTATAATATGAACGTTTAGTTTATAATTTAGTTATAAACTGGAATAAGTTAATAAAAGAATTTATAAAAAGGAAGTTTTTATAAATAAATAGAAATGGAATTTATAAACGATGTTTTATAAATTCGCAAATGACTTATTTTGATGAGAAAATTGTTGGAACCTATTAAAGGAAATTTATTCACATTTTTGAATAGTGAATAATCCTTTGAATTAAAACGAATAAAAAGATGAGATTTGTTAATGAAATTTATTCACATTTTTGAATAGTGAATAACACGTTAAAGAAAATGTTTAGAATGTGATATTTTAAACAGAATTAAAACGATCTAACGATGTTTTTAAATGCATTGAGATTCGAAACCATAGATTTCAACATTTATTGTTGAAATAGATGTTTCGAGAAATAAAAGGAAATGGTGGACTATAACACGGTTGTTATAGTAAATGATTTCCGAAAGGAAATGTTTTGTATAGTATTGGGATTTATATATCTATTTAATTTTGAATCCCTATATTAGTGATTTTGGGTTGTCGTAACGATGTTTTACGCAACATTCGTTTTGGCCCAAATAAATATGTTAAGAGAATGATTTCCTTAAAGAATGAAATATATACTTAATTCGATTTAAGTATATTGAATATTTTCTAAGTGTTGAAAATAAAAGAGATTTGTGAATTTCTTATTAATAAATAAGTATGGAAATGTTTTCCAATATGAAGTGAATATTTAGGAATTATCTTTTTGAAGATAAATTGAAATGGATAATTGAAATCGTATATGCATGAATATTTTGAAATATAAATTCATTATGGAATTTATATGTGAAAGTGGAATTTGTTAAAAATAAATATTGATTTATTTTTGAAGTGTTGAAATTATATATCTTGTAAAGATATTTTGGAAAGTAAATAATTTGGAAAATTATTTGGAATCTGGTGATGTATGCATATCCATTGATAGTTCAATAATCGACTATCAATATTTCCCTTTGAATGGGTATTTGATGTGAATTGATTGAATTTGAATGCACACTTATTTTTGAATAAGCGCTCACTATTCGGGTTAACCGGGAAAGGACCATGGGGTCGTATAACCCATTCCGAATATGTAATACGTCGTTGTGAATAGCATTGAAGATCGGTGTTGAAGACCCGGTATTTGCGAAAGCGATAGGATGACCTATCGATTGTCTCTGCACTGAGTTGCAACGGTATAGAGACTCCCTAAGTGATGGGAAATCCGATCAGGATTGTGAATATCCGGATTGCAAGGACTTCTTTGTAAGTGCCTTCGGTTTTGTTCGAGCCCGGAACAGACTTGTATGGATTGTATGTCTGACATTACAATTTGAGATATAAAGCCGATTTCTTTCAAATATATTTCTGTTGGTGGCGGAGAATTTATTCTTTGCTTAACACCCTTCTCTGAGACGTACGAGCTCAGAGGTTATATAGTTGAAGTTATCAGCGATATATTCCCAGTTTGGTAATGTGACATGCTGAGTGATGCTGAAATGATCATTGTGTTGATTATTTGTGATAGGATCATTTATTTGATCGTCTATCTTAGTGATCATTGTGTTGATCATTTGTTGACCCAAAGCATGGCTTTTGTATAAAGTATGTTTTTGTGGACGTGAATTCGTCGAGCCTCACACCCCGTGAATGGTCAAAACAGGAAAGAAGCAGCAAGGTTATGAGGGGTAGCACCCTTTAGGATGTGTCCATTTCCTTCTGGAAAAGGGTGGTATCATGGTATGGAGCCCAGATACTTACTCATGTTGAAACACTTTGTTTTTATGATTGTGTGAATTGATTAGAGAGCGCTCTCGGATAAAGGTCCCAAAGGACCGGGGGATGGCATATTCGGTCAGTTGTTACTCAGTTAGGGGTAACCCGGCCTTGTGTTGGTAGAGATCCGGTTTGGTTCTCGGGGATGTCCATCCAGAGGCATTCTCATGTGGCAATGGGAAGTTCCTTGGCCTGACCATTTGTTGGAAATCCAATTCCCAATACGAAACTTGTACGGTATTAGTTGTAGAACCTGCTATTCACTTATGGTGGTCACCACTGTTTGGATAGTAGCTATAGTAGGCATACGATAATGGTCGTATGTTGGCTAAGATTTATATCTTTATTTTCGAAATGATTTTCCTCTACACTATGCACTAATAATAATATCAAATATTATTTTAAATGCGTATCAAGCATCTTTGACTATCATAAGGAGAAATCTCCTCCGATTCTGCGTTTGCATGTGTGTGTGTGCGGGAGGCCTTATGGTAGTCTCATTTTAAAAGCATTGCGAATTGATTTAAAAATATTCCTCTATTTTGATTTTAAAGATAAATAAACTATTTTGAGTTCTCACACCAGTCACATGACTGACTCGGAGTTTATTGTTTTCCTTCCTAAACTCTGGGTGCCCACCAATTTCCACACGGGCAGTTAAGAGTTAAGGTTTATCAGGATATTCTGGATATTCTGGAGTTGCTGGAGGCAAGCTGGATTGGCATGGCGTATTACTAGTATATAGTACTTCTTTTTCCGCTGTTATGTTGTTGTATGTTGTTGTACACTCTGATGATTTGATGTAATGTAATATGATGATAATGTAATAACTGATATAGTTCTTTGTTTAAAAATTATTCATTTATTATTATATGTTGTTCCGCTGCGAATTGTGAGATTCTGTTGTTGTTCTGTTGTTTCCTTTCTGTCCGTTCTATTTAAAAAAAAAAAAATTCTTCTATCTTCTATTATCAAATTTTCTATTTTTCTATCTTCCTCTCTCTCTATTTTCTGTTATCTTCTTCTACTTCTCTCTTTTTCTTTTCTTAAAATTTTTGTTAAAACCCATAACATTCCGGTTTCCGGCCTTCGATTTCTCGGCAGTCGATAAAGTGAGTATCGATGTCGGATTTTCGAAAGTCGAAAATCCATGTTTGTTACATATAACCCATTCCGAATATGTGATACGTCGTTATGGATTGCATTTGAAGACCGGTGTTAAAGACCGGATATTTGTGAAAACGGAAGGATTACCGTCGAATGTTTCTGCATCGGCTGATCTACGATATAGGAATTTATTACCCTTTGTGATGGGAAGTCCGGTCGTGATTAGTGAATATCCAGATTGCAAGGACTTCTTTGTAAGTGCCTTCGGTTCCGTTCGATCCTGGAACGGACTTGTATGGATGTGTGTCTGACGTTACAATTTGAGATGTAAAGCTGGTATCTATCAAATATATTTCCGTTGGTGGTGGAGAATTTATTCTCTTAGCTTAACACCCTTAGAGGTTATGTAGTTGATGGTTACTAGTGATACATTCCCAAATTGGTAATGTGGCATACGAAGTGCTGTTGAGCATTTGATGATCAAAGCACAGCTTTTGTATAAAGCGTGGCTTTGTGGACGAGACTTCGTCGGACCTCACACCCCGGAAATGGTCAAAACAGGAAGGATGCAGCAAGGTTATTAGGGGGTAGCGCCTCTTTATTGTATGTCATTCCTTCTGGATAGAGGTGATATCATGGTATGGAGCCCAGATATTTAACCTACGTTGTTGCTGCAAATTTATTACTTTGTGGTTGTTGGAATCGAGGATCCTCGGATATAGATCGGTTATGATCGGGGAATGACATATTCGTGTCAGTAGTTACCTAGTTTGAAAGGTAACCCGGCCTTGTGTTGGCAGAGATCCGGTTAGGTTCTCAGGTCGTCTTTCCAGAGGCGTACCCATGTGGCAATGGGAAGTTTCTTGGCCTGACCATTTGTTGGAAATCCAAAGAAACAATACGAACCCTGTACGGTTTTAGTTGTATAACCTGCCATGGAATGTGGCGGTAACCTGCTATTGAACATGGTAGCTATAGTAGGCATACGATAATGGTCGTATGTTGGCTAAGATTTATATCTTTACTTTTGAAATGATTTTTCCTACACTATGCACTAGTAATAATATCAAATGTTTCTTTTTAATGCGTATCAAGCATCTTTGACTATCAAATGGGGAAATCTCCTCCGATTCTGCGTTTGCATTATGTGTGTGTGCGGGAGGCCTTATGGTAGTCTCATTTTCTAAAAAGCATTGCGAATCTATTTTAAAATTATCCTGTACTTTGTTTCAAAAAAAATTAACTGTTTTAGTTCTCACACCAGTCACATGACTGACTCCTAGTTTATTGTTTTCCTTCCTAAACTCTGGGTGCCCACCAATTTCCACACGGGCAGTCAAGAGTCAGGTTTATCAGGATATTCTAGAATTCAGGAGTTGCTGCAGGCAAGATGGATGGCATGACGTATTCACTAGTATATAGTATTTCTTTTCCACTATTTGTTGTTGTACACTCTGATGATGTAATGTAATGTAATGTAATGTAATATGATGTAATGTAATAACTGATATAGTTCTTTGTTTAAAGATTATTCATTTATCTATTATATATGTTGTTCCGCTGCGATTGTGAGATTCTGATATTGTTCTATTATTTCTTTCTGTTCTGTTCTATCTTTTTCTCTCTTCTTCTATCTTTTTCTTCTTCTTTAACCATAACGGTACGGTTTTCCGGCATTCAATTGCTCGACAGTTGATTCAGCGGACGTATTGATGTCGGTTTTCGAGCGACGAAAAATCGCATTTCTTTTACATTTGGTATCAGAGCATATGGTTAAGCGACAACCATGGCTCTGTTGGGTATTACTCGTTAGAGATAGAGTCAGTAGTACTCTAGAATGAGTTTGAGTGTAATAATAGCTATGAGCGTGTATCTGTTAGTGAATATAAATTGTTTTATATTGTGTTTGTTTATCCGTTGAGCTGTTTGTGAATTCTGGTCAGTAGATGGGACGCCATATTATCGATAGGGGTTTCTAAACTCTTAAATGAGATAAACCGACATAGTATCATTTTGAATTGGGTAAATGAAATAATTTTACCTTGATTATATTTTATATATAAAGGAATAATTTTTCAGAATTATTAAAGTGTATATCAATTGATTGTTTGGTTGTTGAAAATGTAAGATATATGCAAGTTAATAAAAGTTGTTTGAATAAGTTAAATGAAACATATTGTAAGAGAATAAATTTATAAGCGAAGAATTATAAGTATGGAAGTTATAATTAAAATGATTTACACTTGTGAAATAATCTTATATATAAGAAGTGAAATTATATAAGTAAAAGATTTATAAATGTGATTAATAATCCAAAAAAAATTCCAGAGAAGTGTTTTTAAAGGATTTGATATTTTGGAAAATTATTTTAGAGAAATTAAAGCTCTAAACACTTTTTGGTCACTGGAAAATATTTGCGATGATGATCGCGACATCATTGGTGTTCATTTTCGGGTTTCCAGAAGAGGAATTGCTGCCAGATTATTTTAAATGAAAGTTGTTTGGAAAATTTGGATTTGGTTTTGGAAATTCAGAAGATAAATTGAATTGGTTTCAAAAATGGTTTTGAAAGGTTGGAAAGACTATGGAATCCTATTTAAAATATTTATGGGGATGATAAATGAGTTGATAACTTATACAATTTGAATTTTGATGGAATAAATTTAACTTAAAGGATGGAGTTAAATTAATGTAAGTATAAGCGAATCAATAAAATCTAAGTTGTAATTGTTGAATATAAGTAATCAAGTTTTGAACCTATAATATGAGATAATAAATTTGACTTTAGTAAAAGTTAAATAGAACCGACTTTAGAATTGAAACCTGAATTGGATTTATAAGTGAAAATTTAAGTTAAGTTAAACAAAGGATGTTGAAATGAATATAACTTAAGTTGTGTAGCGAAAGTAAATGTAAGTGGAAATTTGAAATGGAATATAACTTAAGTGAAGTTGAATAAAGTTGATTTTGGTGTCGAAGTAAAATAATCAAGTGAATTAAACGAATATGAACTTGAGTTATATAAATGAAATTCAACATTATATTGTTAAAGGAATTAGCAATTGAATTAATTAATGGATTGAATATAAATCAATCGAATGTAAAAGAATTGATATGAAATAATGAATATAAGGGTTAATTCATTAAAAGCTAATTGAATAAATTGGAAGAAAAGTCTATTTAATATCAACCAATGGAATTAAGAGTGTTGGACCAAATAGAATGTAAATTAAATAATTTGGTTATGATGGTTATGATTTGGTTGTTATATGATGATTTGTTGATTTTATATAACTCATTAAGTGTTAAATGAAAATGAATTAATGAAATGGAAGGCTATAAATCATTGAAATCAAATTGGAAGTTAAGTGAATTTGATTTGAATGTGGAAATGAACCAACTTGAATAGAATTGAATTTGGTGTGGAAGTGAACTAATGTGAATGTAAATTAGTGAATGTTAACTGATTGAATTGAGAATGAATGTTAGCAAAATCCAATGAATATTAATGAGAAGTGAATTTATATTAATTTGGTTATGAATTGATTTGGATAGACATTGATTTGTTGGATGTTAGTTGGATGATAGTTGTTTGATGGTTGAATTTGTTGCTTTTGTTGCATTTGCTATGTTGGCACATGTAGTTGTTATGTTGCTATATGTTGTATATTGATATTATTTTCGTATATACATGTTCTCATTTGTTTGATTGAGTGTTTAGTAGGTGCGGATTGCGCTTGCTTCACATTTGGAGCTCGCTTTCGCACCATATTAGCCGTATATGCTCGCTAATAAAATATAAGGTACATATCTCGGATTAAATCTCGCACTTTTACACTTTTTTTCCTGCGGGATGCCTCATCACTTGATGAGATGTATATTTGTGATATACATACTGTCATTTTTTTTCGGATCGAGCCGCGCAAAGGAGACTCTGACGAATTTTTTCGAAAATTTAAGGCGTTAGAATTTTTTTGGGAATTTGGGAAAATTTTGAAAACTATAACTAAGTATGATTTGAAAACTTAGTAAAGTATTGTAAGAGGTTTAACTATTGGATTTTGGGAAAGTTAAACACTCAAATGAATTTGAAATTTAATTTGAACGAATTGTTTTGGAAAGTTAATGAATTCTGTAACTTTTTCTTACTTGGTAATTTCGAGGACGAAATTCTTTTAAGGGGGGAAGTTTGTAACGACCCAGAATTTCTATTAATTAAAATTTGTATATTTAATTGAATTTAAATATTAATAAGTGAAATTTATAAGTCGAATAAATTTAATTTCGAATATCTAGATTTAACTGGATAATTAAATCGGTAATTTAATAGTTGAAATTACATAAATAATTGGAAATTGGGTTTAATATGATTGAAATTGATTTGTAAAATTTTATTTTATCATATTGGAGTTATGATGATGTTATGGAACTTTTAAAATCGAATTAAAAGTTAATTTGTGAAAATTGAATATTTTAATATTTAATTGACGAGTTAAAATAGCCATTTTTCAAACAGTCTCGGATTTCGACGAAACTTATTTCATCGGATCTGTAATGTGATATTATTGTATGGTTTCAAATTTTGTGTCAATCGGATTTACGGTTTGTTCGGGGCAAGCCAAAAAGCATAGGAATTGGTTTAAATCGATTTAATTTAGATCGATCGTTTATTGCCGTAACTCGCACAGATGATCGAATTTGCCTCTGAAACCTATTCCATTATGTCTGGAACGCGGGGTAAATCTTAGAAACGCCAACCGGCACGCTTCGTTTGGAGTTCGAAAAATTCGGGATGAATAGTAATTTGGAAATTTTCTATAAAAGCCCCCTTGTTTTCGCATTTTTCACAAAACCAGAAGAAACTAGGGTTTCTAACCCTAGCCGCCGCCTGTATTGTTCTCAACGGCCAGAAATATCGATTCTTTCTTCCTCGATTTCTCCTAATCTATCAACAATTATGAAAAACTTTCAACACGAAAGTTGAAGAGCGTATTGAGATCTATAACTTCAACGGTTATGATCAATTTTCATGGAGTGGATTGATGGCAAATCGCTCGTGAAGGCCGGCCGTTCATATGCGTTTCTCGAGTGCTACAAGGGGCCGAGCTTCACCAATTTTAGGCCGAGGGTAGCTTGCATGGAGGGCGACGAAATGGTAGTGGTTGATCAACCTAAAGCTAGCTGTGGTGGTGGCGAAAATCTAGGGTTTTGATCGGCTTGAATGGGTTTCTCGCATGCCAATACTGGGTTGGGGGAGAAGCTCAAGGGGACGGCCTTGATGCGTGCTTGGAGATTGAACGGCCAGGATTTAATTAGGTTATAAAAAATTAAAAGAATTTGTAAATTTATTTTGTTATAAATCATGTAATCTTTAAAATGTTGTAACTTCTTCATACGAGGTCGAAAACGCACGAAACAAATTGCATTGAGTTCGTATGGACGAACACTACGCTATGGAACTGGATTGGAGTCGTTTGGAGCTAGTGAAAATTTCGGGTAAAATTAAACGTACGTTTAATTTTATTTGAAATAAAAAGCTGAAACTGAATTGGAAACGAGGTGAGAACTTCTCACTCAATCGAATAGCTTCGATTTAAATTTTAAATAGTTAGATTTAAAATTGATGATTGTATGCTTGGATGATAAACTATTATCTGTTGATGATTGAAATAGACATTATACGCCGTTATTAAGCGGAGGTAATTTATTAAAAACATATACCGCGATAATTCCAACTTGTATGGAATTGGTATTATATATGTAATTGGAGTTGATTTTCCCGCATTATATAGCAGATGAGACCCTATTGCGCCACATAATAACGTATAACATTTTATAAATCCGATATACCGCGATATTCCATATTGGAACGGAATTGGTATTGTGCTAACATCTGTGGATGCAGGGAAACAGGTTGGAGGGATCCAACTGGATTTCTCACCAGCATTTATTTGATTACAGATTTTGTGATGTTTGTTGATTATCATATCGATATATGATATTTGGATGTCGTGATTGACTATTTGGTGCTGTTGCATCAACGGATCCATTTTTGAAGTTTTAAAATAATGATTTTCGATTTTAAAAAGAATTTTAAAGTGATTTTTGAAAGTATAAGTTTTATTAAATTTTGAATTGTTAAAATAAATAAACATTATAATTTTATTGTTATAAAAGTTATATTTTTGAAAAATAGTACTTAAGTATGTTTTTGGAGTTACATAAGTGTTAAATAACGTTTTGAAAATTATTAAAAGGATTGGTTTATTTAAATTGAGATTTTTGAATTATTATAAACGGGTTAAATAAAAAATTTATAATATTGATATTTATAAATTAAAAATATAGGAATTATAAAATGAGTTTTTATAAGTGTTGAAATGAAGAATAATTGGATTTCTTAAGTGAATGAAATTTATAGATTTATAAATTGTGAAGTAATAAATTGAATAGATTTTGTAAAATAGAAAATTATAAATAATTAACTTGAAATTTTGATTTTTCACATCTAAATGAGATTGAAATAGAATTGGTTAATAAAGTGATTTTATAACTTGACGTTTTTATAATATATAAATGTGAATTTATAAACATTGATTTATAAATTCAAGATTGATTGAATTTGATAAGTAAACTTTTATAGCTTATTAAAGGAGTATATTCATGATTTTGAACAGTGAATAATATATTAAAGGAATGTTTAGGGAGTGATCTTTTAAATGAAGTTAATTGTTTTAAAGATGTTTTAAAATTTATTAACTATCGAAACCATAGATTTCAACATTCATTGTTGAAATAGACGTTTTCGAGAAATAAGGAAATGGTGGACTATAACACTGTTGTTATAGTAAATGATTTTCGAAAGGAAATGTTTTTATTTAGCATTGGGATTTATATATCTATTTTAATTTCGAATCCCTATACTAGTAATTTTGGGTCGTCGTAACGATGTTTTACGTAACATTCGTTTTGGCCCAAATAAATGTGTTTGAAAGAATGTTTTCCTTAAAGAATGAAATATATACTTAATTTCGATTTAAGTATACTGAATATTTTCCAAGTGTTGAAAATAAATGGATTCGTGAATTACTTATTATTATTAAATAAGTATGGAAATGTTTTCCAATATAAAGTGAATATTTTGAGATTTTATCTTTTAAAGATAAATTGAAAATGAATATTAGAAATCGATTGGAAATCGTATATTCATAGATATTTTGGAATTGTAAATTCACTATGGAATTTATAAAAGAAAGGGAATTTTGTTTAAAAATAAACGTTGATTTATTTTTGAAGGGTGGGAATAAATTTACGGATTTGGAACGTAAATATAAAGTAAATCGGTACGGATTTATTTAATTGGTTTAAATGAACCATTTTGAAATGGAAGTATTTCCGCGTAGGGAAAATGATTGAAATTTGTTTTCAAAAGTGGTAAAGGTGAAAAGTGATTTTAAAATTTGTTTTCAAATGGTTGAAGTGTGGAAATTATATATCTAGTAAAGATATTTTTGGAAAATAAATAATTTGGGAAATTATTTGGAATTTGGTGATGTTGAACATACCTATTGATAGTTAAATAACCGACTATCAATATATACCTTTAAATAGGTATTTGTTGTGATTTGCTTGAATTTGAATGCCACACTTATTTTTAAAAATAAGCGCTTACTATTCGGGTTAGCCGAGAAAGGACCTTGGGGTCGTATAACCCATTCCGATTATGTGATACATCGTTATGGATTGCATTTGAAGACCGGTGTTGAAGACCGGATATTTGTGAAAACGGAAGGATTACCGTTGAATGTTTCTGCATCGGCTGATCTCCGATATAGAAATTTGTTACCCTTTGTGATGGGAAGTCCGGTCGTGATTAGTGAATATCCGGATTGCGAGGACTTCTTTGTAAGTGCCTTCGGTTCCTTTCGATCCCGGAACGGACTTGTATGGATGTGTGTCTGACGTTACAATTTGAGATGTAAAGCTGGTTTCTATCAAATATATTTCCGTTGGTGGCGGAGAATTTATTCTCTTAGCTTAACACCCTTAGAGGTTATGTAGTTGATGGTTAATAGTGATACATTCCCAAATTGGTAATGTGGCATACGAAGTGCTGTTGAGCATTTGATGATCAAAGCACAACTTAGACGAGACTTCGTTGGACCTCACACCTCGAAAATGGTCAAAACAGGAAGGATGCAGCAAGGTTATTAGGGGGTAGCGCCCCTTTAGTGTATGTCATTCCTTCTGGATAGAGATGATATCATGGTATGGAGCCCAGATATTTAACCTACGTTGTTACTGCAAATTTATTGCTTTGTGGTTGTTGGAATCGAGGATCCTCGAATATAGATTGGTTACGACCGGGGAATGACATATTCGTGTCAGTAGTTACCTAGTTTGAAAGGTAACCCGGCCTTGGTTGGTAGAGATCCGGTTAGGTTCTCAGGTCGTCTTTCTAGAGGCATACCCATGTGGCAATGGGAAGTTCCTTGGCTGACTATTTGTTGGAAATCCAAAGAAATGATACGAACCCTGTACGGTTTTAGTTGTACAACCTGCCATGGAATGTGGCGGTAACCTGCTATTGAACATGGTAGCTACAGTAGGCATACGATAATGGTCATATGTTGGCTAAGATTTATATCTTTACTTTCGAAATGATTTTTCCTACACTATGCACTAGTAATAATATCAAATGTTTCTTTTTAATGCATATCAAGCATCTTTGACTATCATAAGGGGAAATCTCCTCCGATTCTATGTTTGCATTGTGTGTGTGTGTGCGGGAGGCCTTATGGTAGTCTCATTTTCTAAAAAGCATTGCGAATCTATTTTAAAATTATCTTGTACTTTGTTTTAAAAAAAATAAACTGTTTTAGTTCTCACACCAGTCACATGACTGACTCGTAGTTTATTGTTTTCCTTCCTAAACTCTGGGTGCCCACCAATTTCCATACGGGCAGTCAAGAGTCAGGTTTAACAGGATATTCTGGAATTCAGGAGTTGGTGGAGGCAAGCTGGATGGCATGACGTATTCACTAGTATATAGTATTTCTTTTCCACTGTTTGTTGTTGTACACTCTGATGATGTAATGTAATGTAATATGATGTAATGTAATGTAATATGATGTAATGTAATGTAATATGATGTAATGTAATAACTGATATAGTTCTTTGTTTAAAGATTATTCATTTATCTATTATATGTTGTTCCGCTGCGATTGTGAGATTCTGATATTGTTCTGTTATTTCTTTCTGTTCCGTTCTATCTTTGTTATCCCATTTTTTGGACAGAGCTGGAATATCAATGTTGTACGCGTTTCCACCACGAACAAACCAGGAAGTACAGAGATATAAACAAGCAAGCATGCATAAGTCCGGAATTCCACTAAAATCTCAAGTTCATTCGGCAGAGCAAAGGCATGCTTCATTCGGCATATCATATCCGGCCTCCCCTTGGTTCATTCGGCACTCCCTAAACCAAGCTCATTCGGCATCCCAAGCACTACCGGACCGGCCTCCCCCATAGTCCTACCGAACCAAACGACTCCGAAGCCGGTCCAAACTATCACCAACCAATCACCGGACCAAGGTGATCACCGAACCAACCTTCCACTACGACCGATCCAGAAGACTACCGGACCAACTTCAACACCACCATCGGACCACCTTGGCCGAACCAAACCCCAACTTATCCAAGCATAGCCGAATGAAAGCCATGCCGAACCAGATGATGCTGGACCAGATTGCTTCAGCCCAGGCCCGCTAGCAGCTATATACTTCCAAGCCCCCTGCCCCCTACCTCACTCTATAAATAGAGGGGCAGGGGTACAACAATGGGGGAGAAGTTTGAGAGCTCAAACCGGGAAGGAACTTTCAAACAACTTTCATACACTTGTACTACAAGCTTTGTACTTGTAATCGGATCGGAAAAGGAGAATAACATATAAAGTGGACGTAGGCATATTCTGGCCGAACCACTATAAATCTGTGTGTCTTTTACAGTTTAGTCCCTGCTTTTTACGCATTTGCATAAACCACCTAAATCACTACGAACAACATAAAATCAACTAAATCATACGACTTGGAGTTTTTTGCCCATCTTTTGTGCAAACGTATTTGAGTTATTTGCTGAGATCTGTGATTTGTGTTTGAATATCGCTGACTTATATTCATACACTGGTGCTTTCACGGTATTGGGTGTTTGTGGCCATTTTTTACGCAAACATTTTGGTGCTTTCATTGAGAGGGACCAGCTCCCACTACATCGGATAGAAGTTTGGATTTGGAAGACAATGACTAGGCAAAACAGTAGAAGGCTAAGGGCTGAGAGAAGCCAACAAGGAGGAAGTCAACAAGCATCCTCCGGAGGTGAGGAAGGACCGGCTTCGATCTACATAACCCGGGATGAAATGGAAGCCATAACAAATTCACTGCAAGAGAGGTTGTTGAAGAGTCAACAGGAGATGATGCAAACTTTCTTGGAGCAAATGAGAGCTGCAGGGATGCAGAACTTAGGAACAGCTACAGCGGCTGTGGATGCAGGACAAGAAGCTAGGGTTGTGGAACCCAATGGAGGTCAGGACACAGAGCCAGAAGGCAATCAACAAGGACTTGGGGGCAGGCCCATAGGATTCAACACAGGAGAACCTTTGGAAGGAGTTCAACAGGCTAGAACCAACGTGGCTGCTAACGAGCCACACGAAGAGTATGTACCGGAGTTCCCTCGGGGGCAACCCCCGACAAACAACGGTGGATTGGTAGATATAATCAGGAAGACTGTGCGAGGTGGTTTGACCAACGGAGACTTGGAAGGAGTAAATAGGAGTCCGTTCACTCGGGAAATAAGGATGGCTCAGAATCCACCTAAGTTCAAGCTACCTAGCGTGGAGGCATACAATGGCAAGGAAGACCCTACGGATCACTTGATGAGATACACCAGACACATGGAGGTGCTGGGGGCATCGGAGGAGGTGATGGCCCGATGCTTCCCTTTGTACTTGACGGACTTAGCTGCAATGTGGTTCAGGCAGCTGGAAGAAGGATCTATCAGGACTTGGAGGGAATTGGTGGAAAGGTTTTTGGGACAGTTTCGGGTTCATGTCAAGAGACCGAAGAATGTGATGACGTTGACGTCGGTAAGGCAAAGGATGGATGAATCGCTTAGAGCTTTTCTAACTCGATTCAGTGCCGCAGTTACTTCGGTGGATCGGCCCGATCCATCGATGGTTTTAATGGCAGCAGTATCAGGAGTCAGGGAGAACTCGGATTTCAAGGTATCTCTGATACGAGATCCCCCACGGAATCTCGACGAATTTTTTCATGAGGCAGAAAGGTTCCTTCGACAAGAAGATGCGAGTACGGATTTAAAGCTGAAAAAGGTTAACACGGTTGAGGGGGGAGGACCATCCAGCAATGGTTCGGATAAAAACAAAGGAAAAAGGAAGTTGGACAGTGATTCTGGAAATGCTAGGAAGCAATGGAAGGATCCAAAGTTTTCCACATACACAGGATTGAACGAGACACTGGAGCAGATATACCTGAATACTCGAAATCGCCTTCACTACCGGAGGCCGGCTAGGAGAGAACCAACAGAACGGGAAAGGACATCAGGAAGGCACTGCCTCTTCCATGATTTGGATGGACACGACACCAACAGCTGCAGGCACTTAAAGGACATAATTGAGGAACATGTAAGGAATGGACAACTGCCACAATATGTTGGACCTCGGGATGCAACGGCGAGGCAGGAGCAACTGCCGCCTACCTCAAGCTACGATGGTGGGAGGCCCAGGAATGATGGTCGGTTGATCATCCCTTGACCAGGTTAATATGAAATAAGTAGCAAACTATTGGCAAGCAACCAAGTCATTTACACATGTACGGGGACGGAGATAGCCCCTAGGCATGCTCTGAATGATAATAAATTGCGATGCTGTGGTTTGTGAAATTTATCTTTTGCTTTTGGATTGGACACTGCTTTTCTTTTTGGTTTTCGATTTTGGAGCTTCGATTGAGCTCCTGGTTTTTCTTGCTTTTTGATTTGGATTTTCCTTTGGACAATTGTTTTCGGTTTTGGATGTTAGTTTGGATTTCTGTTTTTATGGTTTTGGATTTGGATTTTGGATTTGGATTCTGGATTTGGATTTTGGATTTGGATTCTCGATTTGGATTTTGGACTTGGATTTTGAGTTGGATTTTAATTGGATTTTTATCTGACTTTTGATAAACGGTCGTCGGGTATGGATTATGCCTGGCAAGGGGTGAGTCGCTTTGCCCGAACGTGGTAAATTGACTCATTCAGGTCGTCGAGTATGGACTATGCTCGGCAAGGGTCCGGAGTGACCAGGATTCGGCCTAGGACTTAGGCCCTATATTATCAATCGTTATTTTCAGGTCGTCGAGTATGGACTATGCTCGGCAAGGGTCCGGAGAGACCAGGATTCGGCTTAGGACTTAAGCCATGGCATTGTACAACATCCAGGGACACTGGACCAAGGTCGTCATGTGTGGATTAGGCATGGCAAGAACCCGGAGAGGTTAGCTCAAAGTCCAGGGACACTGGACCAAGATCGTCAAGCATGGATTACGCTTGGCAAGAACCCGGAGAGGTTGGCTCAACGTCCAGGGACACTGGACCAAGATCGTCAAGTATGGATTACGCATGGCTCAGCGTCCAGGGACGCTGGATCACGACCGTCAGGTGTGGATTGCGCTTGGCAAGAGCCCGGAGAGGTTATAAATTTGGACCGCGACCCAAAGAGGTCCTGGATTCGGTTGTTGGCTATTGGATAAGGATGGTTTGGGACTCTGTTGTCGAGTTCGGATGGACATGGAATTGGCTCAAGCTTTGGTTATTGGATTTGGAACTGGATATCAACTCGGAGCAGTCAAGGATGATCTACTCTGGCAATATGGCTATTGACTTTGGATATTGGATTCGGGACTATACAAAACACGCCTTCCTACCGCAAGGCATATTTTGGGGGGCAAAGTGTTATCCCATTTTTTGGACAGAGCTGGAATATCAATGTTGTACGCGTTTCCACCACGAACAAACCAGGAAGTACAGAGATATAAACAAGCAAGCATGCATAAGTCCGGAATTCCACTAAAATCTCAAGTTCATTCGGCAGAGCAAAGGCATGCTTCATTCGGCATATCATATCCGGCCTCCCCTTGGTTCATTCGGCACTCCCTAAACCAAGCTCATTCGGCATCCCAAGCACTACCGGACCGGCCTCCCCCATAGTCCTACCGAACCAAACGACTCCGAAGCCGGTCCAAACTATCACCAACCAATCACCGGACCAAGGTGATCACCGAACCAACCTTCCACTACGACCGATCCAGAAGACTACCGGACCAACTTCAACACCACCATCGGACCACCTTGGCCGAACCAAACCCCAACTTATCCAAGCATAGCCGAATGAAAGCCATGCCGAACCAGATGATGCTGGACCAGATTGCTTCAGCCCAGGCCCGCTAGCAGCTATATACTTCCAAGCCCCCTGCCCCCTACCTCACTCTATAAATAGAGGGGCAGGGGTACAACAATGGGGGAGAAGTTTGAGAGCTCAAACCGGGAAGGAACTTTCAAACAACTTTCATACACTTGTACTACAAGCTTTGTACTTGTAATCGGATCGGAAAAGGAGAATAACATATAAAGTGGACGTAGGCATATTCTGGCCGAACCACTATAAATCTGTGTGTCTTTTACAGTTTAGTCCCTGCTTTTTACGCATTTGCATAAACCACCTAAATCACTACGAACAACATAAAATCAACTAAATCATACGACTTGGAGTTTTTTGCCCATCTTTTGTGCAAACGTATTTGAGTTATTTGCTGAGATCTGTGATTTGTGTTTGAATATCGCTGACTTATATTCATACACTGGTGCTTTCACGGTATTGGGTGTTTGTGGCCATTTTTTACGCAAACAATCTTTTTCTCTCTTCTTTTATCCTTTTCTTCTTCTTTAACCATAACGATACGGTTTTCTGGCATTCGATTGCTCGGCAGTTGATATAGTGGACGTATTGATGTCGGTTTTCGAGCGACGAAAAATCGCATTTCTTTTACATTTATTTAAACTTGATATATTCATTTAAATCATCTGAAACCAAAATCAAGTTATAAAATCATATCCCTTTAAAATTCAAATTCCATAAGTTCCAAATCGATGTTAATTGAACATAATTCTTGATTAAATAAAATTTCAAATTTAACTATATATAAATAATATTTATGTAATATCTAAAATCAATATTTTATAAACCATACATATCTTTCCAAAACTATAGAAAGCATTTTCAAAATATTTATATATATAGACCAACGATGTCTGTATATAATCCTCTATCCTATTGTCAAGTGATACAGATATTTATCATTTCAATCCGCAATTTAAATTTATACGGGTATATGTCATTTCAACCCGTAATCCCAATTCAATTCAAATGAAAATCACTTTGGTTTATCATTTCAATCCATAACGATTTCCCCCTATTGTATAGTCCGTTCGGGTTTGTATCATTTCAACCTATAGTGAATTCTATACTAATAGGGAATTTGTAGAGTGATAACAGGTATGATAATAATATAACAGTCATATATCATCAATATAAATAACAGATAATGGTGTCAGATGTCACAGGTGAATAGATACAGATAATAGCATATAAATAACAATGTAAATAACTAGCAATAGCATATTTCAATCGTCGTTTCAATTGAAATCAAATCTAATAAATATAAGAATATTAATCGTGAGTCATTGCTCACCTTTCGAGGTTAGAGATATTTGACTATAGAGTGAGTGTAACAACCCAATTTTTAAAGATGCTAATTTAGGAATCAATCAATTAACTAATGATTGGAATAGAGTAACCAATTGAAAGTTAACTATTAATTTAAGTAAAAAAATATTTTATTCACTTTGAAAATAGGAATTAATAATTGATTATGTGTAAGAGATGAACAATGACCAATAAATTATACATTTTGCTATAAGATTTATATATATAAAAATATATGTAGTTTTGGAAAGTATTTTTCTATACTTTATAGTGAAATAAATTGTTAACTAAATGTGGCAAATAGTTTGGAACTTTAATTAAGGAATTCATATGTATAACGCTAAAACATTATAAGGTAATTTTGGCTAGGACTGAAAATTGTTTTTACAAAGTGTTCAAAATGTTTTCCAAATAAGAATGTGAACTATTGTTGATTTCTATGTTACATTCTAATGTGAACGGAAAAAAGGAAGAAAAATATAATGATCAACAAATAAAATATGTATTTGCTTTTGATATTATGTAGGAGAAGTCTAGAAACAACATAATATGAATAAAATTGTAACGACCCGTAAAATTTGGTAATTAAAATTTTAATTTAAGAAGATTTTGGTAACTTAATGTTGAAGGAATAAAAAAATTAGTTAATATTTAATGGAAATAATAACTTGGATAAGATTGGTAGGTTAATTTTTAATAACTTGAATGTAACAGTATAAATGTAAGTTAATTTTTAATAACTTGGATGTAATTCCAATAAGTGAAGCAATGTAAATGTTAATTATATTCTTACTGTAATAAATGAATGTTACAAGATGAAGTGATTAATTTGATTTAAAACCATAATTAATGTGTGCATTAGGTTATAATAGGATATAAAAGGTAAATTAATAATTTAAAACGTTGGCTGAATAATAAAATAATGTATAAGAAATGAAAATGGAATAAATTAGTGAATGAACTAATGGTAGCACTTGTTGTAAGCTAATAAGTAAATTAAAACGTAACAGTGCTAATTTAGGTTAATAAATTAATAGGTTGAATGAAATGAAAATTAATGAATTCATTAAAATTGTAAAGTTATAATATAATAGATGGTACTTGGTTGGGAAGAATGAACATACAAGTATTATAAAAGGTAAAATGGTGACAAATGGTTGTCACCAATTAATTCACCAATTACAAATAAAGATAATTAAATGTACTTCAATGATAATTAATATAATAATGGAAAGTGTGAATGTAAATTAAAAAGGAAACGTAAAATTTATTTATAAGGTAGTAAATGATGTAATAGAAAGTTTGAAACCAAGTAAATAAATTTATTGAGAACATTTAATAGTAATTAATGTATATATTTGGCAATTGACAATTTTTGAATTTGTTAAGATTGTAAAGTTATAATTGATTGTAAATAGGAATATTTGGTAATTAATTAATATACGAAAAATAAATGGAAATATTTAATTAATCAATGAATTAATAATGAATAAATAGTGACAGAATAAAGTCAATGTTCTGTTTGTAAATGGGTTGGAAATGAGAACATATAAATTTGAGGCAGGGTTAACTGCATTACAAAGTAATAATAGACTCAATTAAAGGGTTGGAATTTGTCACGACCCGTCTTCCACTACCCAGAAAGACGCATCATGAATTAAGAAAGAAAGGGATAGAAGAAGAAAAGAAAGAAGAGAAAGAAGAGAAAGAAGAAACAATCACTAGAATCTCAACAGCGGAACGAATAAATTATATTAATAACATAAGTATTTACATAATATACAATACCAATCAGAGATACACAACATACACATCACATATACTAGACAGTTATAAACACCTGTCTAGTATTTACAACTCAATACAAACACAACAAAGAGATAACACAGCAGAAAACTATATCTAACGCAGAAGCCTCCTGCTCCATTGCTCCTCCATTATTCGTCAAAGATAACCTGAATCCCTTGGCTACTCGTAAAAATTTGAGTACCCAAGAGTTTAAGAAAACAAAGATAAACTCCGGGTCAGACATGGGTCTGGTGTGAGTAACAGGTTAAGGTTGCTTAACTTTAAAACCATTTGAAAAGAAAGGCATCACGTAAGACTTCCCACACATAAACATGGAAAAGTTTTTACCTTACGCTAACCAAAACATTTGATAGGAAATCCGATGATATTATAATAGTGTCTAGGGTTTTCAAGTAAATAAGAAATAGCCGAAATTGTTACATGATTAAATTCCAGCTACCAGCCACAAAAGTGGGTAATACAATCAAAACCGTTGGCACTTATTGGATTTTGGATTCCATACAATGACAGGGCTACTAGGGTACCGCCCGTCACAGTACGTGGCCTAGATCACCGTACCGAGGAGCAACCCTAACTCCCCTGCAACACAAGGCCGGAACCATTCCTTACTGAACAGTCCCGAACAAGACAACCCCGCAGTTTTTTGCAACCAACTGCCCACACAGCCGAATATAAAGGGACTTCTAGACAGGGATCAATCTCGCTCTCCAGTGGGAGCTACCCACGAAGCCTTGCTACACCTCCCCTGTTTTAGCCATTCCCGGTTGATGAGGCTTGAGGTTACGATTACCTTTATAAGACATAACACTTAGAATGCTCATCGTCCGCCTGACGATGTTCTGAAAGCTATCAATCCATACAAGTTCGTTCCGGGTTCGAACGAAACCGAAGGCATTATCTCGTTACACTCATTTTGGAATCACCCTCAGAGTTAACGACAATAACCCTTGCACTCTAAACCACCATCTCGAATCTATAAGCACTATTCCGTCAACTCATTACGGAATCACCCACAGAGTTATACTGACGTATAACCCTTACACCTCGAGTCTTCACAAAGCTCCATTTGGATTCACGACCTAACGTTATTTGGAATCGATGTGGTTTTCGGGTATCCAAATAGGAAAACCCGATCCCGGTCTCATCGAAATCCAAAGCGTGTCTTTTAGGGCCAAGTTGTTTTAAAGTTTAAAACAATTCAATTCAATATTATCTATATATACACAGATAGATAATTCTCAACATCATAATAGATAATCAATATCACCTCAGTTAATCTATATTATCAACTCAAACAGATAAATCATATTATCAACTTAAACAGATAAATCATATTATCAACTCAATGCAACCACAACATCCGAATCACACAACAACATTTATCTCATAACTGAGATTTCAACCATTCAGGGTAATAAATATCAATCATTATTCATAAGCAAAGACTTATCAAATCACCATCCTATAATTAATTTAAAATGAATTAAATTAATTACTTCTTCCTTAATTAATTTAAAATAAATTAAATTAATTACTCATCCATATAAATCTTGCTTACACATCAACTAATCATTCTTAACAAATTACCCTAATTAATCATCTTGATTAATTATTCTTTAATTACATTCAAGTAATTAATTTCATAAATCAATTAATCCAAACCAAACCTGTAATTAACCGGTAATTACTTCATTAATTAATCCTTAATTAATTACATTAATTAGTACTTTCATTAATTAATTGTTCTTATTAATCAATCCTTAATTATATCATTAATTATATAAATTAATGATCTCAAATTATTTTATTTAAAATAACTCCATTAAATTAATTATCAATTTATCCCTATTGATTAATCATTCTTGATTAATCACATTAAGTAATTATATTAAATTAATTACATCCCTAAACCATTCTCACATAACTTAATTATCAAAACCTAAATTAAGTACATTAAGTAATTAATTATTAATTATTTACTTAAGTAATTATACAACATATAAATTACATATTAATTACACAAAGTAATTAATTTTCCAAAACTCCTTCAATTACATCTAGTAATTTATTTACTTAATTACTTCACTAAGTAATTTTTCATTTTTAATTACATTTGTAATTACTTCTCAAATCAATCAATGATTAATTTAAATTAATTAAACTTAATTAATTAACTTAATTAATCAAAATAAACTCAATTAATTACAATTAGTAATTAGTTTCCTTAATTACTTTCACTAAGTAATTTACTTAAATAATTCAAAGGATTATTTTAAATTAATTACATTAATTAATTATAAAATAATATTAAGTTAATGGTCTTCATTAACCAATAACAAATCTTTAATTACCTTTCCAAAGTAATTAATTGAATTAATCAATATTAATTCTTAATTTATCTATAAGACTCATTAATTAATTCCTAATTATTAAATTAATCAATTGAAAATTTAAAACTTAAACAATTATTGATTACTTGATTAATAATTCAATTCATTAATTAAATTAATCCAATCTTATTTAAATTAATTTCTAAATTACTTTAATCAAACTTAATTAACTTACTTAAACTTTTAATTAATTAAATAAATCCTTAATTATTTATTTAATTAACCTAATTATTAATTAATTAAATTAATTAATTACAAAACTTAATTACCTTGATCAGATAATTAAGTTCAAAACAATAAAAATCAATAATCTCATTAACGATTAAATTATCATTATTAAGGTAATTTAAAAACAAATTTTGCTTATAAAATTCTTAAATTCCATTTAAAATTAGAATTAAAATGAAATCAAATTTAAACAAGATTCAATTATTAAACACTTTTTATTTCATATTAAAGAATTACTTAAGGTATTTCATAAATAGTTTAACCCATAATCAATTTAAATAAAATTTAAATTATACTCTAAATATTCAAGTGATTTGAAAACATTCAAATTAAAATCATTTTTTCATTCAAACTAGAATTCAAATCATGTTCAGATTCAGATTCAAAGATTTAAATTTAAAATCCTGTTTTGAATTTCATTTTCAGATTTATAAAACATATGTTATAAAATACTGAAATATTCAAGTTAAATTATAACATTAGAATTTATAACTTATTTTCTTTTGAAAACTTCCAGATTCAAATTCCAGATTTGAATTCAAGCATTTAATCCAGATTTTAACTTAAAATTTTAAGTCTTGTTTTAAAATCTTATTCTCAGATTTAAAAATCACTAACATAAAAACTGTGCAGGTTTTAAGCTGCCAATTGTTTTATTTTATTTTTACAAATTTATTTATTTCAAAAACTAACATTCAAATTCAATTTGAATCCATAGTTTTAAACTTGCCTCAATTCCTGTTTAAATCAGACTTTGCTTTGTTTTTTATTATTTTTATTTTTTTAAAAATAAAAATAAAACCTGAAACAGTTCAGGTTGCAGAGAATAACCTGAAACAAAACTACCCGGGCCAATCAATTTTTACTTCGAGTCAATTCATACATTACTTCGGGCAAAAACTGGAATTACCCGAGACATACTCGAGTATGCTTCACCACTGCTAAAACCTAACATCCCTGAGTTGACCCAAACCCAAACCTGTCAACAGCAAATACACGTCACTCCGACCATAGTTCAAGCTAAAATTCTGGTCACTCCCTCCTCTATGGCCCAGCAACCAATCCCCAGAGATTCAAAACACTCGATCAATCCTAGTAGCTATGTGATCGAATTCTTATTTTATTAAAAACTTAGGGCTACAGACACTTCCTCACTTCTCTTGCTAATTCAAGAATCAATTTACAGATTTGATAACTTTGATGATGAGCCTGATCATATTACTATATACAGAAGCAATATCAAAATATCAGAACACTACAATCATCAGAACAATCTAACCCCAGTTTTTACTCAATACACACATGCACAGTCAAAACCTATTTCTAGTTTATGATTGTACATAAAAAAAATCATGAATTAATCTAAGGTTGGATTTGTATATCTGAATTTGCACAATCATCTGTGTTTAAATTTTTAACAGTAACATGATTTTTTTTCCCTACCACTAAAACTTGATTTACCGAGAAGATTACAGTTCCTATTTAAATAAATCAAATTTTTATAACTTAGTTCATAACTTTAAACAAACAATATTCCCTAAATCCTAAGTTTAAATATTAATGTCACAATCTAAATTCAATAAACTAAGGAATTTACATTTTTAAACACAATCATGTTTTTCAAAACAGTTGATTTCCAGAGAAGTTTTTGTTTCAATTTACCATATTTTAAATTCTTATGCTTCAGTTTATTTTAAAACAAACACATTTGTTTTCTAATTCATTTCTCAGAAATAGTTAAGTTATGAAACTACTAAAATTTGAATTTAAAACTTAAGTCAAGAACACAAAGGTTCTGATACTAACAGAGTATACACCTATCTAAGTATAAGTAATTTCTAGAACTTATATACATACAGCAATAGCTTCAATATTATCATGCATATCGATACATTCCAGATATAATAACAGGCAACCAGATTTTTAAGAAGTTTAGAAGTTACTCACCTTAAAAATTATGAGCAGAGCATAATTCCCAAATTGAGACTGCAATGCATTAGCTCCCTATCCAATGATTAAATGCATGCAAACTTCTAGGCTTTAAAAGGAATGCAGGCTCTTTGAAAATGCAAACTTCATATGCAGAAATTAATTTTGATATGCTCAAATTTGCAGTGATCTTTTGGTACAACTGCAGACTCCAATATGAATTTGGAGATTGATTTCCAGGTTAAAAAATGCAGGTTGATGTTCTTGTTACAGGTTAAAACTTGATTTGTAATTTTGTTTGGGAAGTGAATTACAGACTCTAGTTTTTGAGAGGAGTTATAGATTTCAAAGTTTTGCAATGCAGGCTTTTGATTTGAGAAAAATTTGATCTTAGTTTTGAACGAGGAGTGTATTACAGATCTGTTTTTGAGAAGCTTTAAGTTTTCAGGTTTTTAAGTGAAGTATATTTTTGATTTCTTTTGATTTTGAAAAGAGGATAAGGGAAAAAATGAGAATGTTTATAAGGCTGAAATTAATTTATCAAAATAAAGAAAAAGATAAAAGAAAACAATGACACATGTCACATTGCTTGATTTACAACTAACACATGTTGCTTAGATTGCTAATTTGATTACACTTGTTTTAATTAAATTAAGTTATATATTTAAATGTTTATAAAAGGGTCTTCTTAAATTTAATTTATGTTAGAATGAATATACATATATATGATTTACTTCTTTTAAGAAAATGTAAATAAAACTAATTAATAAATTAAAACTTATACAAATGTTTCAAAGAATTAATTAATTTGAGTTTCAAAAACAATTTCAATTTAAAATCAAATTAAACTTTTGAAATCAAAATTAAAATCAATTTATTAAAAAAAATGAAGATTCTATTTTCCGTTTTATATTTATGAAAATTAATATGACTCAAAAATAACTAATTAACAAATTTTGTATGATTTATAAAGAAATTATAAATCACTTTTATATTTAAATGAATTAAAATCATATGTTATCTTATATTTGAACTTATATAAAAGATACTTAATTCATATTTAATCAAATAATATTTAATAAGAAATAAACTTAACTTTTATTTAAATTTAAAACAAAAATTAAACTAAGACAAATTTAAAACAATTACATTTATTATCAAACCATATAGTTATTAATTTAAATAGATTTTTAAAAGCTAAATATTAATTAAAACATAATTTCCCAATTACTCAATATTTTATTAGAATTTAAAAACAAACTTCATTTATTTATTAAATTCCAAACAAAGTTAAATTATAATATATATACAAATATATATATACATTATAACTTAAACATTTATTTTAGCTTTTAAAAGATAAAATCACAAATTAAATATTATTAAATCTGATTATTAAACCAAAACATATTTTATTAATCAATATTGTCAATATCAATTTAATTTTATATGAAGATTATTAAATTGATATTGTCTAAAATTCCGGGATATCACATTCCTTCCCCCTTAAAAGAATTTCGTCCTCGAAATTTAAAACAAAGGTAATTTAATAACCTACTTTAGATTTTTAATTTTAAAACCAAGCATATATCAAACATATGCTGACATCCATAGCAATCAATTCAACCAATCAAACCAAAATTAATTATCCAGACAAACTTCTGGATAGAGTTTCCTCGAGTTTCTCGAGTA
The DNA here is from genome assembly GCA_030765085.1 of Allium cepa. Classification (NCBI taxonomy): domain Eukaryota; kingdom Viridiplantae; phylum Streptophyta; class Magnoliopsida; order Asparagales; family Amaryllidaceae; genus Allium; species Allium cepa. Next base: position 1,035,686,886 of record CM060941.1, on the reverse strand, counting down.
AACACCGGGTTACTCGCTCTATAAAACCCAAACAATCAACACTACTGAGTTACAGAACTCCTACTCATCTAGATCTATAACTGAACAAGACATCAGACTATAGACAAGTCTGACTCAACAACCAAAATCTCCCAGATCAACTGATTCCAAAACCAGAAATAGATATACACGTACTCCCTCAGAGATACGTGAAACACAACAAATTCCAGTTGTCCAAACTGGCAGTTCAATCTAGATAATCAAACACTTATCCAAAACAGACTTCAGATCCACAAAACTCTTCGGACGATCTCGGGCTGCCTACATCCTACCTGATCAGCTCAATCCTTGTTGATGTCTCAAGAAATAAACTAGACCAATCCCAATCCACCAGAATGATCCTCCTCGATCAATCAAGATCAAGAACAACTCCACTCACAACCATCAGAAGAAAACAAACTTCTCCTATCCGGAAAAGAAAAGCAGATGCACTCCCAAACTGCTTCAGCTGCACAACTTTGATCTGGAATGGAAAAGAATGCTGATGAAGAACACAAGCTAACTGGATAGCATAACCAAGAAGACCTCAGATAACCAAGAGAAAACTCAGAAGTTCCTCAAAACCTGAGTTGCTTCAATAAACTCCATCTCAAGGAATCAACCTTTAATTAGTTGACCCACCGGTACCACTGAATCTCCAGATGAAGACATACTCTGACTTTTCTGAAAATATTCAGAAAAATCTCCAACATTCCCAAGAGAACACTCAACTATCGCAAGTCGCTTTTGCGATCAACTTAATCTAATTCCAAAGAAAACTGTTCTCTCTTTACCAATCAGAATAGCTTATGCTGGTCTTGCCAATCAATCGAAGAAATGGATTCTACTCCACTGCTTCTGAACTCCATCTTCAAAAAACAGATAAGCCAGAAAACTCTGCCGACACACCGAACACTCCGAGCTGCACTGCTGTCACCAATGCCAAAGAATTCCCAATCCAATGCTCTTCGAGAAACACGGACTTCAAACAACACAAAAACACCCTGCTGAACTTAGCTACAACACCAAAGCAGACCTACTTCCTTAAACTTGTCCCAAAGAAATTATCTTCGAAAACATCCATAGTCACTGCATCTCATCACGCAGCTACTACCTTCTAAGATAATAAGATACCATCACCTGCTTCTGTTCAGCCAACAGATCCAACTCTACTCATCTAACTTCAAAGATGAACTCCGAACCTTAACAGGTTACCTTCAGAGATCAATGATGTCCTTGCACCACTTCAAAACTCACTCGAGACGGTATTAGGTCTACAGTCTCGACAGATATACTTCCAACCACAATCATTCAAACTCCAAACCAATGGCAGTCGTGTTATACACACCACTACCCCAATCTACCTTTATAACCCATATTGGAAAACCCGAACAGGTAACCCAACAGATAGGTAGAAATAAATATATATATATAGTAATATATAAAAATTACAAATACGCTCTCTCAAGATAGACAACACTCCAGAGCCTAGGTATTCACTCAACCTAATGCTCTGATACCAACTGTCACGACCCGTCTTCCACTACCCAGAAAGACGCATGATGAATTAAGAAAGAAAGGGATAGAAGAAGAAAAGAAAGAAGAGAAAGAAGAGAAAGAAGAAACAATCACTAGAATCTCAACAGCGGAACGAATAAATTATATTAATAACATAAGTATTTACATAATATACAATACCAATTAGAGATACACAACATACACATCACATATACTAGACAGTTATAAACACCTATCTAGTATTTACAACTCAATACAAACACAACACAGAGATAACACAGCGGAAAACTATATCTAACGCAGAAACCTCCCGCTCCATTGCTCCTCCATTATTCATCAAAGCTAACCCGAATCCCTTGGCTTCTCGTAAAAATTTGAGTACCCAAGAGTCTAAGAAAACAAAGATAAACTCCGGGTCAGACATGGGTCTGGTGTGAGTAACAGGTTAAGGTTGGTTAACTTTAAAACCATTTGAAAAGAAAGGTGTCACGTAAGACTTCCCACACATAAACATGGAAAAGGTTTTACCTTATGCTAACCAAAACATTTGATAGGAAATCCTATGATAATATAATAGTGTCTAGGGTTTTCAAGTAAATAAGAAATAGCCGAAATTGTTACATGATTAAATTCTAGCTACTAGCCACAAAAGTGGGTAATACAATCAAAACCGTTGGCACTTATTGGATTTTGGATTCCATACAATGGCAGGGCTACTGGGGTACCGCCCGTCACAGTACGTGGCCTAGATCACCGTACCGAGGAGCCACCCTAACTCCCCTACAACACAAGGCCGGAACCATTCCTTACTGAACAGTCCCGAACAAGACAACCCCGCAGTTGTTTGCAACCAACTGCCCACACAGCCGAATATAAAGGGACTTCTAGACAGGGATCACTCTCGCTCTCCAGTGGGAGCTACCCATGAAGCCTTGCTGCACCTCCCCTGTTTTAGCCATTCCCGGTTGACGAGGCTTGAGGTTACGATTACCTTTATAGGACATAAAACTTAGAATGCTCATCGTCCACCTGACGATGTTCTGAAAGCATTCAATCCATACAAGTTCGTTCCGGGTTCGAACGAAACCGAAGGCATTATCTCGTTACACTCATTTTTGAATCACCCTCAGAGTTAATGACAATAACCCTTGCACTCTAAACCACCATCTCGAATCTATAAGCACTATTCCGTCAACTCATTACGGAATCACCCACAGAGTTATACTGACGTATAGCCCTTACACCTCGAGTCTTCACAAAGCTCCATTTGGATTCACGACCTAACGTTATTTGGAATCGATGTGGTTTTCGGATATCCAAATAGGAAAACCCAATCCCGGTCTCATCGAAATCCAAAGCGTGTCTTTTAGGGCCAAGTTGTTTTAAAGTTTAAAACAATTCAATTCAATATTTTCTATATACACACAGATAGATAATTCTCAACATCATAATAGATAATCAATATCACTTCAGTTAATCTATATTATCAACTCAAACAGATAAATCATATTATCAACTTAAACAAATAAATCATATTATCAACTCAATGCAACCACAACATCCAAATCACACAACAACATTTATCTCATAACTGAGATTTCAACCATTCAAGGTAATAAATATCAATCATTATTCATAAGCAAAGACTTATCAAATCACCATTCTATAATTAATTTAAAATGAATTAAATTAATTACTTCTTCCTTAATTAATTTAAAATAAATTAAATTAATTACTCATCCATATAAATCTTGCTTACACATCAATTAATTATTCTTAACAAATTACCCTAATTAATCATCTTGATTAATTATTCTTTAATTACATTCAAGTAATTAATTTCTAATTAATTTCACAAATTAAGTAATCCAAACCAAACCTGTAATTAACCTGTAATTACTTCATTAATTAATCCTTAATTAGTTACATTAATTAATACTTTCATTGATTAATTGTTCTTATTAATCAATCCTTAATTATATCATTAATTATATAAATTAATGATCTCAAATTATTTTATTTAAAATAAATCCATTAAATTAATTATCAATTTATCCCTATTGATTAATCATTCTTGATTAATCACATTAAGTAATTATATTAAATTAATTACATCTCTAAACCATTCTCACATAACTTAATTATCAAAACCTAAATTAATTACATTAAGTAATTAATTATTAATTACTTACTTAAGTAATTATACAACATATAAATTACATATTAATTACACAAAGTAATTAATTTTCCAAAACTCCTTCAATTACATCTAGTAATTTATTTACTTAATTACTTCACTAAGTAATTTTTAATTTTTAATTACATTTGTAATTACTTCTCAAATCAATCAATGATTAATTTAAATTAATTAAACTTAATTAATTAACTTAATTAATCAAAATAAACTTAATTAATTACAATTAGTAATTAATTTCCTTAATTACTTTCACTAAGTAATTTACATAAATACTTCAAAGGATTATTTAAATTAATTACATTAATTAATTATAAAATAATATTAAGTTAATGGTCTTCATTAACCAATAACAAATCTTTAATTACCTTTCCAAAGTAATTAATTGAATTAATCAATATTAATTCTTAAATTATCTATAAGACTCATTAATTAATTCCTAATTATTAAATTAATCAAGTGAAAATTTAAAACATAAACAATTATTAATTACTTGATTAATAGTTCAATTCATTAATTAAATTAATCCAATCTTATTTAAATTAATTTCTAAATTACTTTAATCAAACTTAATTAACTTACTTAAACTTTTAATTAATTAAATAAATCCTTAATTATTTATTTAATTAACCTAATTATTAATTAATTAAATTAATTAATTACAAAACTTAATTACCTTGATCAGATAATTAAGTTCAAAACAATAAAAATCAATAATCTCATTAACGATTAAATTATCATTATTAAGGTAATTTAAAAACAAATTTTGCTTATAAAATTCTTAAATTCCATTTAAAATTAGAATTAAAATGAAATCAAATTTAAACAAGATTCAATTATTAAACACTTTTTATTTCATATTAAAGAATTACTTAAGGTATTTCATAAATAGTTTAACCCATAATCAATTTAAATAAAATTTAAATTATACTCTAAATATTCAAGTGATTTGAAAACATTCAAATTAAAATCATTTTTTCATTCAAACTAGAATTCAAATCATGTTCAGATTCAGATTCAAAGATTTAAATTTAAAATCCTGTTTTGAATTTCATTTTCAGATTTATAAAACATATGTTATAAAATACTGAAATATTCAAGTTAAATTATAACATTAGAATTTATAACTTATTTTCTTTTGAAAACTTCCAGATTCAAATTCCAGATTTGAATTCAAGCATTTAATCCAGATTTTAACTTAAAATTTTAAGTCTTGTTTTAAAATCTTATTCTCAGATTTAAAAATCACTAACATAAAAACTGTGCAGGTTTTAAGCTGCCAATTGTTTTATTTTATTTTTACAAATTTATTTATTTCAAAAACTAACATTCAAATTCAATTCGAATCCATAGTTTTAAACTTGCTTCAATTCCTGTTTAAATCAGACTTTGCTTTGTTTTTTTTTTAAAATAAAATAAAATAAAACCTGAAACAGTTCAGGTTGTAGAGAACAACCTGAAACAAAACTACCCGGGTCAAACAATTTTTACTTCGAGTCAATTCATACATTACTTCGGGCAAAAACTGGAATTACCCGAGACATACTCGATTATGCTTCACCACTGCTAAAACCTGGAATCCCTGAGTTGACCCAAACCCAAACCTGTCAACAGTAAATACACGTCACTCCGACCATAGTTCAAGCTAAAATTCTGGCCACTCCCTCCTCTATGGCCCAGCAACCAATCCCCAGAGATTCAAAACACTCGATCAATCCTAGTAGCTATGTGATCGAATTCTTATTTTATTAAAAACTTATGGCTGCAGACAATTCCTCACTTCTCTTGCTAATTCAAGAATCAATTTACAGATTTGATAACTTTGATGATGAGCCTGATCATATTACTATATACAGAAGCAATATCAAAATATCAGAACACTACAATCATCAGAACAATCTAACCCCAATTTTTACTCAATACCCATATGCACAGTCAAAACCTATTTCTAGTTTATGATTGTACATAAAAAAAATCATGAATTATCTAAGGTTGGATTTGTATATCTGAATTTTGACAATCATCTGTGTTTAAATTTTTAACAGTAACATGATTTTTTTTCCCTACCACTAAAACTTGATTAACCGAGAAGATTACAGTTCCTTTTTAAATAAATCAAATTTTTATAACTTAGTTCATAACTTTAAACAAACAATATTCCCTAAATCCTAAGTTTAAATATTAATGTCACAATCTAAATTCAATAAACTAAGGAATTTACATTTTTAAACACAATCATGTTTTTCAAAACAGTTGATTTCCAGAGAAGTTTTTGTTTCAATTTACCATATTTTAAATTCTTATGCTTCAGTTTATTTTAAAACAAACACATTTGTTTTCTAATTCATTTCTCAGAAATAGTTAAGTTATGAAACTACTAAAATTTGAATTTAAAACTTAAGTCAAGAACACAAAGGTTTTGATACTAACAGAGTATACACCTATCTAAGTATAAGTAATTTCTAGAACTTATATACATACAGCAATAGCTTCAATATTATCATGCATATCAATACATTCCAGATATAATAACATGCAACCAGATTTTTAAGAAGTTTAGAAGTTACTCACCTTAAAAATTATGAGCAGAGCATAATTCCCAAATTGAGACTGCAATGCATTAGCTCCCTATCCAATGATTAAATGCACGCAAACTTCCAGGCTTTAAAAGGAATGCAGGCTCTTTGAAAATGCAGACTTCACTATGTAGAAATTCATTTTGATATTTTCAAATTTGCAGTGATCTTTTGGTACAACTGCAGACTCCAATATGAATTTGCAGATTGATTTCCAGGTTAAAAAATGCAGGTTGATGTTCTTGTTACAGGTTAAAACTTGATTTGTAATTTTGTTTGGGAAGTGAATTACAGATTCTAGTTTTTGAGAGGAGTTGCAGATTTCATAGTTTTGCAATGCAGGTTTTTGATTTGAGAAAAATTTGGTCTTAGTTTTGAATGAGGAGTGTATTACAGATCTGTTTTTGAGAAGCTTTAAGTTTTTAGGTTTTTAAGTGAAGTATATTTTTGATTTCTTTTGATTTTGAAAAGAGGATAAGGGAAAAAATGAGAATGTTTATAAGGCTGAAATTAATTTATCAAAATAAAGAAAAAGATAAAAGAAAACAATGACACATGTCACATTGCTTGATTTACAACTAACACATGTTGCTTAGATTGCTAATTTGATTACACTTGTTTTAATTAAATTAAGTTATATATTTAAATGTTTATAAAAGGGTTTTCTTAAATTTAATTTATGTTAGAATGAATATACATATATATATATGATTTACTTCTTTTAAGAAAATGTAAATAAAACTAATTAATAAATTAAAACTTATACAAATGTTTCAAGGAATTAATTAATTTGAGTTTCAAAAACAATTTCAATTTAAAATCAAATTAAACTGTTGAAATCAAAATTAAAATCAATTTATTCAAAAAAATGAAGATTCTATTTTCCTTTTTATATTTATGAAAATTAATATGACTTAAAAATAACTAATTAACAAATTTTGTATGATTTATAAAGAAATTATAAATCACTTTTATATTTAAATGAATTAAAATTATATGTTATCTTATATTTAAACTTATATAAAATATACTTAATTCATATTTAATCAAATAATATTTAATAAGAAATAAACTTAAATTTTATTTAAATTTAAAACAAAAATTAAACTAAGACAAATTTTAAACAATTACATTTATTATCAAACCATATAGTTATTAATGTAAATAGATTTTTAAAAGCTAAATATTAATTAAAACATAATTTCCTAATTACTCAATATTTTATTAGAATTTAAAAACAAACTTCATTTATTTATTAAATTCCAAACAAAGTTAAATTATAATATATATACACAAATATATATATAGACACACACACTATAACTTAAACATTTATTTTAGCTTTTAAAAGATAAAATCACAAATTAAATATTATTAAATTTGATTAGTAAACCAAAACATATTTTATTAATCAATATTGTCAATATCAAGTTAATTTCATATAAAGATTATTAAATTGATATTGTCTAAAATTCCGGGATATCACAGAATTGAATCTAACCAGTTTAATTGGAATATATAAAAATTAATTGGATTTAATTTATAATAAAGGGATTATTTTAAGTAAACGAAATAAATACTACAATTGGTGAATTAATTTACTTTAAATTGATATAGGAATTGGTTTTAAAGGATTATTAAATAAAGTAATGTATGTAAAGTAATAAACTGGTATAAAAATGTAATTAATGTAAATTCATTAATTGTTTTTTTTAAAACCTTAATTAATGTGTTCAATTGATAAAAGCACACATTTAGAAATGTAATATTTATTCAAATTAAGATGTGAATTGGCGTATATTAATGTAATAAAATTAGCGTTATATATGGAATTAATGTTAAATCTATTTATAAAATGACTGTTGGTTGAATAGAAGGAATGCAGAATAAAGTTTTGTCAATATGGGAATTTAATGTATGATAATTGGATTAATTGCAATTAAAGCTTTAAATAGCACGTTAATTGGAATTAAGTTAAAATGGGAGAATATTGAGAACCAAGATTTAAAAGCAATGTTAGCAACATTCTTATTGTAACATGACTCGAATAACAAGGGTTAAGAATTTACTAAATGGATTTTGGAGTTTAATTTTATAATTTCTAAATTTAATGAAATTGAAATTAAATATTGAAATTGAGGTTAAAATTGGAATTGATGAATTAATCAACACAAAAAAATTGACAACCAAATTTGTTTAAATCATTGTGAATGATTGAGAAATTAAAAATGATGAAATTTGTCAATTTAAGAATTGAAATTGAAAAGTTGGATTTAACTAATTAATTTTTAATTTATTTAATTAACTGAAAAATAGCCATTTTGGCCACTGGCTCGGATTTCAACGAAACCAGTTTCATTGGATCCGTAACGGTGAATTATTGTAGGATTTCAAGTTTCGTAGCAATCAGACTTGTCGTTTGATCGTACGAACATGAAACGCCTTGAAATCAATGAAATTGAAATCAATTTGAAAATATTGATTTTAGCATAACTTCTTCATACGATGGAATTTGGACTTGAAACCTTTTTCATTGTGTTTAAAATATTTTTAAACATCTATTTTGATATATGGTTTGACCAAATTTCGTTCCAGAGTCAGAACGGGCTTTTCGGGCCATTCATCGTTTAGCACATTTATAAATCAGGTCCATCTATTATTTTCAACCTGGCTTATAAATACCCGGTTATAGACCCTAACCAACTTCTATTTCTCATTCATATGTACGTACATTTAAACTATCCCTCCTCCTCAATGGCAGACAATAAAATTTCAGATCCAAATTGAAATTCCAAACCAAATCCGAAGCCAAAATTTTCAACTCCTCAGAAAAATTCAGAAAAAAATATATATCGAAGCTCTCGATGAGCGCAACTTAGATATGTGATCTTTTTTCGATTGGAGTCATTGATTGTCCAGAAATTGAAGGTTTATTTTCGACCGTTCTTTTGCGTCGCGATCAACTGCAGCTGATCGACAAATCGCTGTTATGGTGTAGAAGAGAGTGACGAGGGGTTTGCATCTAGGTGGTTTGTAGGGCGAATCAACGGCTAGATCGTCGATAAAAATCCGATTAGGGCATAAAATTTCGCCGACGGCTGGGTACTTTGGGCTCGCGTAGGCCGATCGCGATGGGTTAGGTGGGGTCGGTCGTTGATGGGAAGGTGCTCGGAGGTGATAGATCGCGTCGATAATGACCTTTGGGGCGACGGTTGTCAAAATTCGAGGTGGCGGCTACGTTCGATGTTGCGAGTAGAGGTAGGGTTCTGTATGGGTAGAATTATTGGAGAAAGCTTACGTGGCTTGGTATAGTTATTTTTATTTAATTGTATTTTAATTTAATTCCGACATTATTTAACACGTATAACTTTTACATACGACATCCGTTTTACACATGGTTTCTTTTGTTAGGATCGTATCGGAATTCCAATGATTTTGGCACTAGTTTGGACGAATTCTAAGACAGTTCAATTTTGGACTTAAATTGGATTTAAATTCAATTTAAATTCAAAAGATGAGTGTTTTAACCCACTCACAACTTCCAAAATTTCTTATGTTTGTTAAATTAAATTTTTGTTGTGATTATGCATTTGCTTATGACTTTTTCATATATTTTTAATCTTCATCTCAATTATTGCATTTATTTAAATTAAATCATTATTTAATTTATTATTGAACATAACTGCCAGTTAAATACCTGTTATGCATATTATCAGTTATCTATTGGTATTGATTGATTGTTTTGGATTATGATTGTGATGGATGTGTGATCTGTTGATGGATGAATGGATGTTTTATTTTATATTATTTAAACAACAAGTTGTTATGCATTTTATTTCATTCGAGATTATGGTTTGAAATGATATATAACCATAATTTTATTTTAAATTACGGATTGAAATGATAAATATCCGTATCACTTGACCATAGGATAGAAAATTATATACCGGCACCGCGGTCTATATATAAAAATATTTGAAATGATTTTCTATGGTTTGTAAAGAAATATACGGTTTTATGAGGTATGGATTTGGATATTGTATAAATGTATTTTTATATAGTAAAATTATTGGGTTAAGCTATGAATAAGATTTGTTTAAAGTATAAATAAGTTAAATAATAAAGTTGGATTTTATTAAAATATAATATGGTTAAGTATTTACTTAAAGTATATTTTTGTATAGAGTTTATATTAATTTTATAAATCAAGGTTGAGAAGATAGTTTTGAAATTGATTGGAGATTTTATTTGATTGAAGAATTATATTTAATAAGAATCCTTTTGGAACTTATTGAAATTTAGATTTTAAAAGAATATGGTTTTATAACTTAATTCGGGTTGAAGGTGATTTAAGTGAATAAATTGAGGAATATTCAGTTATTGAAATTTGAAGTTTTATTTAAAGGATATTGGATTCAAAATTAAATAATAGAAAAAGTGACAATGGTGTCTATATATATATATATATATATATGAATTGTAAAATTTAGTTTTGAAATATTAAATATTTAA